>OY728139.1:27866488-32666488 GCA_963277665.1 Viscum album | reverse complement strand
TAAACCAACTTGTTATATGAAAATGGGTATCAATATATCTTCAAACCATCACATAATGAACCCATAGAAATAAGATACGTTTTATTGAAATTTAAAATATAAAGACTTAAATTTTCATATAGAATACTTTAATATAATATTTGATTCAAAAACCATAAAAATGTATAAATAAGTCCTTAAATATAAAATTAGATATAGAAAAAATGATCATCAAATATAAAAATATAAAATGATAATATAGGATGAAACATGATTCATTACTCTATTAAGAAAATATTATTTTAATATAATTAAAACAAATCATAATAAATGATTTTTGAAAAACATGATGTATTTTTTATTTTAAAATACATACATAGGACTCTAATTTATAAAGTGTTATTTTATTTCAAAAAAAATGGGGAAAAATTTCATGTAAATGGATAGGGTTAAAATATCCTTTTATCCCATAAGAAAAAAATATAACTCCATGTAAATGATAAATACATTGGAAAATAATGTTCATATAAGAAATTTCATAACTCAAAGAATGGATTTTGAATTACCATGTCTCTTAACATTTTCGTTATCTTCGAGGGACGTGATTTAATGTCATGTATCCTTAAGATAAACATCAATACTAAATAATTTATAATGTTTTTTCATTTATATTCCTATTTTTAAACATCATTTATTTGATTTTTTTAATAATGTTTCAATATTTATTGTTAATAATATATACCACTTTGAATAATACTCATAAAATACAAGTCATTCAGTATTTTTTCAAAATAACAGCACGTATACACAATTAAACGTACTATAATTTATATTTTTTATATAATTATACTTTAATAATACCATTAAATTCAAGATTCAACCACATTTCAAGAAAACGAAAACATCAATGAACTAATTTTTATTTTATATATTGATATTTACAAATAATAATATAAAGGTCATTATATACAAAAAAGATCCAATATAATGATATATTATTTTACTTTTTTAGGTCGTTTTTACTAATTCATAAAAAATAAAACTGTTCATGTCTAGAAGTGATGAAAAATGAAACTTTTTTATTCATAGATGTAGTTGTTTTCAGAACACACAATTAGAATTTTTAATACTCAAAGAATGAGAGGGGTGGAGGTTGATATTAAATAATATTTCCCAAATCATAAATAAATTATATAAATTTTATATATTCCCATGTACCATCATTATGAACATCATAATGTGGTTTGGAATTAAAACTAAAAGTGTTGATTTATAGAGGTGTCAATCCACACACACACTATTACAAATAATTTAATTTATCATAGTTTATTGAAGTGAATAAAATATGGTTGAAAAATATTTTTAATAAGAACATATTTACTAATTATGATGATATCATAATTATAATATTTTAATTATTGATTTATGACGGAATGAACCCAAATGAAACATAATGAAAAATGTGATACCTATATAAAGAACTCAAACATCCACTTACTGAATGACCTCGATTTGAGATACATAGGATAAAATGTGGTGAATAGAAAAATATTTTCATTTAAAGGAAATTAAGGAGGGGAAATGTTGCTATTATTTCAGGAAAAGATATATTGGGAGATATGGGGTTGATTATTTGTCATTGAATATCTTTTACAAGAGTGGAAAATGATTTTTTTGAAACATGCTTTGTATTATAGTAATTAAATTACAATATATATTTTTAAATTAATTTAATGTTTCAAAATTATTTATTTATTTATTTATTTGGGTCTATTTATATAATAAACACTAATTTCTATACATTATTTACTAATTTTGTTGTGTTTATACAATTATGCTTCTACATTTTACTCTTTTACTTTTTATCTATGTTAATAATTTTTACCTTTATTATATCATGTTTAATTGAAAATTTTACATAACCCATTTTAATTATTTATAT
The DNA here is from genome assembly GCA_963277665.1 of Viscum album. Classification (NCBI taxonomy): domain Eukaryota; kingdom Viridiplantae; phylum Streptophyta; class Magnoliopsida; order Santalales; family Viscaceae; genus Viscum; species Viscum album. The sequence goes on along the minus strand of OY728139.1, from coordinate 32,664,567 downwards.
TTTAAGGTTCTAAAAAATTCTATTAAATTCATTTTAATTTTTACATAATATAATATTATATTCTAAATTAAAATATATAATGTGTAGAAAACGAGTTCTTAGAATAATTACATTATTACCATTATAGATTCATTATTTTAATTAATATTAATTAACAATAAAATAAATATTATTTGATTTATTTATTTTTTAATAAATAATATCAGACTAATTTTTAAAATAATTTTCATTTAATTAATTTGAGAGAATTTGAATAACATTAATATTGTAATAATATTAAAAAATTAAATTTTCAACATATTCATGGTATCTATCATTAATCCTAAAAATATAAATTTCATATAAATATAATATAATAAATATTAATTATTATATTAATTATTATATCAAATGTATACATATTTTTATATGAGTAACATTATATATGTAAAGAAATTATTCTTACTATTACTGCTTCATTAAATAAAAAACATTACGATGAGGATAAAATTATTAATACCATTATTTCCAATGAATTAAACAAATTATCTTTAAATGATAATTTATTTACAATAAATAAATTATAAACATCATTTATTCATGTTATAATTATTTTTATAATATAGTCAAAACCCATTTTCATTAAAATGGATCATAAATTTTAAAAATGTTCATCATATATTTATAAAATGTGAAATATAATTTAAAAATAGTTATAAAATTTTAATATATAATTTTATATTAAAATGTTTCATATTAATTCATTGTATCTATTCAACATCATAAATGTTCTGAAAATATAAAAACATGGTTTTATTCATTATCGACATGAAAATGATTTTTTTGAAGTATAAAAATGACAACTTATGATAATATTATTAAGATATTTCCAAAAATCATAATAATTTCTTAAATTTTAAATCCTAAAATTTAGCATGAAAATAATATTAGAGAATTAATAATAAAATAACATTTCATATGAATTCATTATTTTATAATTTTAATTATTATTATTAAATAATTTCGAATCTAATATATCAATCTTCAAATATATAAATAATATTCATTTTATTCATATAGACATAAATTTTTTTATTGATTTAAAATTTGAGATAATATATATTCATTTATATATAAATTTCATAATTTTAATACTACTATTTATAATTGTTAATTGTACAATTAACTTATAACTATTTATATTCCATTGGTTTTAATGTTGTATGATTTGAATTCCTAGAAGCAAATTAATTAATTAATGTAGAAAATATCAATACATTATAAAACAACATATAATATTTCAAAATACATAATATGTAAACTTCTTCAAAATATCTATCCTATATATCAACAGGCATAACACAATTATCATGATAAAAGTTTCTAATCACACATATTATCAAACTCCAACATAGTCTCATATGTTACACATGGATACACATATGTTGAAAGAAAAAACATGGTCTCAAATTAAATGTACATAGTCATGATATCATTCATTTAACATTATCTAAATAATAATAAAACACAATAAAATATAATGTTAACATTATTGCATTCATTTTATTCTTGGTAATGAAAATTTCAAAACAATTTTCTCGTAGTAAATGATTTGTTTGTTCAAGAACATTATAAATTCTATATTGTTCCCATAATATCTGTAACAATCCCTTACATTGCAACACCATAATATTTTAGACTATATACATCTTTAAAAAGATAGTTTCTTAAATAGGTCATGTTACACACAATACCATTTTTAAATGAACCGTGATATAATATTGAAAATTTATTATGAATGTCATAACCTAGCTATTAATATAGTCTGTATTTATAGGACTCAACAAATTATGAAAATTATTCAATTTACATGTTTTTAAAATGAAAATATTTGTTATCAGTTAATTATAAATTAAAATAAAAAATTTAGAATGTAAAAAAATGCTTCATCAAAATTGATCTTTCACACAAAATATTTTTTTATCACATTAATCTATTTTAATAACTCTTTGTTAATGTTTTCAATTGAATATTAATATTTTAAATTCAATAAAATTTTCTATCATTTATCTATTGTTGTTTCATAGAATGTGATAAAAATAAATCTATTTTTATTCTTAAATACTATATTTATATAAATATATGTTTCATTGTGTTTTTTAACTTATTTTATGTATATTTTTTATAATTTAAGATGATTTATTTAAAAATTATTAATTTTATGTTCTATATCAACAAGGAAATATTATCCAAGGTCATGTTTTGAAAATTTACTATAATGTATAAATTTTTTGATAAATAAGGAATAATTGTTATTTTTATAGATGAATTACATTTTGTTTAAAAGCATATATAGAATAATTTTGATTAAATATTGTTTTAAAATTTAATTCAGGTCAAATTTATTATTATTCATTAATATTAGATCATTGAAATCAATTATATGTTCAAATTCAATATAAAAATATTTTTTTACATCATAAATTTTTTATTTTGATAAACACATTTTCATCGGACTGGGGATATTACTAGAAGATTTAATTTTTCTATAAATTTATATAGAATTTTTAAAAATTAAATAAAGATTTTAATAAATATTAATAATAATATTTAATAAGGTCATCCAATATTTATGACATAATTAATAACAAATAATTTAATAATTTATTACAATGGTTACGGTTAAAAATGGGTTTCTATACATTATAAGTTCTTATTTTAAAATAATTTTCACATAAAAATAGTATTTTTAATGTATTAATTATATTTCATATTATTCAGTCATTGGTTATAAATTATCTAAAATGGATCCTTTATTTTTATGATAAAACTAAAATTACCAAGGAAAATCAGAATAATAATTACTATATTATAAACTATGTTGGAGAAATACGCAAACCTATATGAAAAAGAATAACAATATTATTTTTTATTTTGTTGGAGTTATGTCCTGAATAAACCCTTCAAAAACTATATTTTACACTAATTTTTTTGGCACCTGTTTTTAGAGATGCATCTCATTATTTAATTTTTTTCGAGTACTTACAAATCATTTACTACTCAATTATAAATGGACATACCTTGCCTAAATTTTTCCCACCTATCAAGATATCTATATTGAAAAAACTATACCAAAAAATATAAAAAAAATATGATTCCACATTAATGTTAAATTTTATTCATAAAAATACCAACATTATTTCCCTTAATTAGATATCCAAGTATGGTTCTTCTCAATGTAGTTAATTGTTTATAACAATATCATTCTTTTTTTACCTCTTTAATTAGAATGGTAAATTAATTATTAATGTGTAAAATGTAATAAAAAAAGTATATATCCTATAGTTAGGTGTTATTTTGCAGAAGTACTATTATTTATATTAATATATAATCATTAAATAGTAAAAAATCCATTTTTCATGTCTTTAGTGGACTACCACCTCTTGAAACGAAGAAATTTTTTTAAATCAATAACTCACATGGAAAGTAATTTTATTTTAAGAAATTAATATATATGAGATATGTTAAATGAAATTAATTATATAAATATAATATATCAAACAATTACAAACCATTTATTTAATTAAGAGAATGATATTGTAGCCTATGTTTATGTAGGACCAACTGTCTCATTGAGTCTAGGGAATTCATTTGAAATCTTCCAATATAAAAAATTGATATGAAAAGATATAAAATAAAAAAAATATCTATTATATTTATGTATTTATTAATAAGATGGATAAATATCCTATGAAAAATTGTGAAATCATCCATGACAATACATAAATGAGTTGATGATGTAGTTACCACCCCCAAAATTTTTATAATAAAATATTATTAGTTGATATATATATGGTATTATAGGAAGACCATATATCATATTATAAATATTAATATGGTTATTATTAAAATTAATAAAATGTTTCTAATATTCATATAAGAAGATAAATAATTTTAAACTAAAAGGATATGTTACGTAAGATATTTTTTCTCAATTTCATTACATTAAAAAAAATTATAATTGTTTGCCCCTAAATAATTTTTTTTGGTGTATATATTTCATATTTTTATTCTACCATAAGGAATCCTTCATAATAAATGGTATTTTATGTTTTATTTTGTATTATTTCATACAAGGGTATTTTAATTTAATGATACCATGTGGTGAGGAATTTTTTAAATCTATTTTATCTCATTGAGTTATATTACTCCTTGAATTTCATTAATATTATATAAATATATTTTTATTTTATTCATCTATTTTATTTTTTATAATTTACTTTTTATGTGGATTTATGTTCCACACACATTATCTATTCATTTACTATTTCTCACTTTAGTGGTGTGATATTTGTAATGTACAAATCTCACTATTCACTACATTTTTACTTTTTTGATATTATGAAACTATTTATTTTTTATTAGGTGCACCTATAACACCATTGAAATTTTATACAGTTTATATGTATATATTCATTTTATTTAATATTTCATTTGATTTTATTTCAATAATGGGGTATAGGATGAAAAACATAAAAATGTGGTAAAAGTTAATGAATGAATTTCATTTTGATCAATGTAGTTTATTTGTTAATTTACATAGGCATAAATTATTTTAAAATTTAATAATAAACAAATTTAATTTTTTTCTCCTTTTATTGGTGAAATTATTATGTTCACTACCATTTTATTCTGTTTTTTTTCATCAAATGATTGAATTTTTTTATTATGATCTATTTTTATTTGAAATTTTGTACAAAAATGATTCATCTTCTATGTTAATATTTACCCCAAATTATTATAATTAATATTCATTATGATTTTATAAATAAATAGATATCCAATTTTTTACTATGTGAAATGTATTCGAAAAGTAAGCAACCACTACTTTTTGAATTCAGTTAATTTTTGTTCATCATTCATACAATGTTAATGGATGATTTTGATTGAACATACTAAATATGAATGAAATATTCCCAACATAATAAATACTCATTACATTCATGATTTATTTGAAATTTAAAATGTTTTTGTTGAATTATACGTTTTCCCCAATTATTTGGTAAAAAATTAAATGTTTTTTCAATGTGAAACTTTTTTCCCTCAAGATTAATTTAAATTATATATTAATTATTTCTTAATCATCATAGATAATAATTCAATATTTTTTTAAACTTAAAGAAAATGTTTTTATAATGATTCCATAGTCATTCATTATATTGATGTTTTCTGAGTAGCTTAACTTAAGAAAGTATTAATATTAACATGCATGATTGATTTTGATGTCATTATAATTCGCATTAAACATTAACCATCTTATGATATTAAGAAAATATGTTACATTTAAATATAAATTTTTTATATAATGGAGAAGATTATTGTATATACTAAATATCATATTCTCATATGGTTTCTCACTAAGAATATTATTTGAATGACAATAAAAAATCATTATAAATATTTAATATTTTTTTAATTTGGATATTTATTTTTAAGGAATATTGTTTTATCAATATAATTGATCATTCAAAATATATATGGAATGCACTAAAATGTAGTAATAGTTGTAGAATATAATTATATACAACATTGATTCATCGGTGTGTTAGAAGTGGAAAACCAGTGGGGTAAAATTTAATGGGAATCTCTTGTATACCAACACATCAATTAAAAAATATTCATGTAATGTCTTGATGGTATATATAACATTATCCCTTAATAATTAATTCAAATAATAATCCTACACATAAATTAAAATTCAGATATTATTATACATGAGAATATTTTATTGATATTATAACATCCCATGATTTTAAATGAAAAACAATGTGCAATGGCATACAAGATATTACACATCGATCATAAAAATTTGCTAAATATTTTTAAATAAATGTGATAGTTATCACATAGTAATTAAAATTAATAGAATGAATTATATTAAATAAATTATTAAAATAAAGTTTAATATTTTTAAAAAATTAATTCATTTGTTACCAATTAATTTGAAATAAATTAAAAACCATTAGAATATAATGGGTGATTTTTATAACAAATCTATAATTTTTCAAAATAGAATCTTGTCTTGATAATCAAAATTGATCACTTTTGTTGACTGGTCATCATAAAATTATTCAATTATTAACAGAAAAAATGTTAAATTATGTCAATATTTTTTATATTTTTAATTTAGGAATAAAACCACTTTTAAGCATAAAATAAATATTTGTATAGAATAAAATTTTAATAATTTTTAATGTTGAAAATATTATAAAACTATGTTTTGAAACATTAGTAAATATTATTTTAAAATAGACCATCATTTTAAATGAAAAATTTAATAATTATCATAGGGTGAAAATTTTATAATTTTTCAGGCAGTCTCTTTTGTTGTTACATAGTTAAAAATATGATATTTTAAATAAAAATTATTTTTAATCTAATTTATCTATAGTGAAGAATTATATTTTAATATTTTTTAGAGTATAATTAGAAAACTTTTACATCATTATTTCTAATTTAGGTTATTTTAATCTATTTCTCATTAAAATTCGAAAAAAATTCAATCTTTTCCACTATGCCACATTAAAAATTGGATTTCCCAATGCGTTAGTGAGATTATTTTATAATAATATCATTCGAACTATGGAAAATTAATTTTCCAAAATAGATTCCATATTTGAAAAAAAATGTGTAAATTAGGTAGTAAGGCAATTTTCATATAATTTATAAAAAATTATCTATTTTAAAAATATATATTTCAATGAAATTGTTAAAAAATAAAATACATTTAATTTAAAAGGTAATGGTTTAAAATACCAAAAAATTAAAACATTTAATGTGTGTTTTAGTTATTTTAAATCCATATAAATCCTTTCATACAATAATTACCCACCCAATTAATGTATATTTATTCCACCTCTGTGAATTATTATTTAGATACGAAATTATAAAAATTAATCACATTAAACCACCCCTCCTCATGTATTAATACTACCCATCACCACTATATTTATACTAACATTGCATTAAAAAACTAAATTATATTTGAAACTCTATCATCATAAATTTCCCCAATCCAAATGGAATATATTATAACCTAAAAACCTTTTATAATGATTTAAGGGGATCCTTCAAATATGTCATATTAAAGATGTTATATTTCAAAGAAACTCCCTTGATTAATTTTCTGCTGATACTTTGTCATCACATCCTTCATCAATCATGAAATTATAACTCATGAATTTTGTATATTCTTTAGTATTATATTTTTTATGTATTTAATAAAATCTATTTTGTAATGTCCTACACCTCCACATTGAATTGTGAAGGAGGTGGAATGATACTCGACCATAGGTGATATTCTAAATTGGCCACAGATTTGAAATGATTTTCAAGGGCTTGAAGAAAAATTGGGGATTGATTTTACCGTAGTATAAAAATAACCCACTATAACATCCATACACATTAACAACTACATTATGCATTTTAGAAATGTAAACCAATAAAATATATTACCAAATGAAAACCATACAACTAAATTATAAAATAATGATTCATACAGATGAATACATGTACAAGACAATAATATAGGATCAAAGTTCCAAAGTATAGAATAACAAACAATACCCAAATAATGCATGTCACAACTAAATATCTCCATTCCAATCTCCAAGATCCATGTATTATACTACTAGAAATCATCATGATGAACTACTAAAAACATTGACGATTTACCATTACTTGTATCCTGGAGAACTATATCTATAACAAAGAATTTTCAAAAGTTGGGGAGAGTAATAATACATTGTACTTTTTCCTAAAATGAATTCCATATAATGAATAATAGGATAATACCAGAATCATATTTTTATAAAAATATTTATATAAACCATCCAAAAAGGAATCAATTTCCATCAATCGAAAAAAACCCACTGCAAGCCATTATAGTTAAATCAACCCAATACCATGGAACACAACCAAAAATGTTATTATCAATTTTTACGACACATAATTACACATAAAAATTCATCCTTCATGGCCACAAAAATATACCAATAATATTTACAAAATTCCATCAACCAAAATTGGTGTGCACCTAATAGTGGATCTTCATGTCCAATCCCATACACCCCTACACATTTGAATTGATACTTCACACCCCCTTGTACTCTAAGGTTATCTTTCACGTATTCTATCCATCCCCATTTTATAGTGATTCATGAAATACACTACTCATCTATTTCAAAAAATTTATAAATAAACAATCTGACAAAAAATATAATAACATTTTTCGAACCCATAACAACATAGAAATAACAAATTTTCAACTCCAATAGACAATAATATTCAAAATAACCTACATAAATCACCCATTTATTGAAAAAACACTTAAACAATTTTTTATTCTAAACCACCATACAATAATAAAAAAACATTTTATAACCATATTTTATATACCATTTTCCATAAACTATCCATGGCACAAATTTTAAAATCTACATTTTAAAATAAAAAATATAATAACATTTCACAATAATATACATTTCCCACACTCTAAAATTCCATATAAAAATTTTCTTTAATCAATCATACCAAATCACAATCACAATCAATTTTATGAAAACAATTAATTTGAAATTGTGCCTTCTAGTTCTAGTAAAAGGGATACGATACTCAATTCACCAACCATAGGGTTTTGATAAATTGACCCACCACACAACCTCAAACCAAATATTAGTAAAACCTCTAAAAAATGACCGTTATCCCATTACATGACATCAAAAATACAAAATATCACTATTTTAGGAAATAAAATCCCTAGTGATATATTTGATAGATGTAGATCCTGAAAACATGGAGAGATTGAGAGAGTTAGATGTGAGGAGAATTGATAATCAACCAAGACAAGAGACATATCAGGAGAGATTCACACCTCCCACAAAACGAAAACACATATATACACAACAAATGAGATTTGTTGTGGCTACATGACCACATAGAATAATGACTACAAATTAGGGTATGAGAGGGGTGAAATGGATGCATTTGGGTAAATATGAGTTACACATTTTATTAAAAACACAAATTTTATTTATGCACATAGATACATAAACATTGTGTTTACCATGAATATACTCCTATCCCAAAATTGATTCCCACATGGTTTTCCAACATGTCTAGTCAAATTTTGTTCTAGCCATACGAAATAGAACTATCTTTAGATTCACTTTTATGAAAGGGTGGCCACAAGATTTGTAAACAATGTATCCTAATCATGAATCATCCCATATCCCTCTACCTCAACATTCATTATTTCTTGGAGATTATACATAGTTTTTACTAACAATGGTCAAACATTTCACCATTATAAAATAAAATAATAATTATAAAAACCCTTAAAAACTCACCAGGCCATACCAGAAAAAATTACAGATAATAAATTGCATAAAAAGAGTTACATAACTCATATTGGGGGGGTGAAAAATTCTACCCAACATTAGACATTTAAGACATGAAAATTATTGAAACATTTCATTCCCAATTGATATTGATATATTGATCAACCATCTCATTCTCCTGCTCCAATATCTCTGCTTGAATTGTTCCATGTAACCAATAAACCTAAACTGCACCAATTATTTTATCATGAAAGACATTGTCCTACCCATACATAATCTGTGTTTGCACATTCTCCAATGAAGAAACAAGATTTAACTCAACATGATACCATTGAATCACTTAGTCATGATCTTGATGATATTTCATCAACAAAAAAAACATGAAACACCTTTTTTACCACACAAAGCTATGGTGAAAATCAGATGATGTGAAATACTAGGATATATTATCAACAACACATTATTACCCACCTCAAATGACTACGAGTTTCGATGTTAATCCTCATATGATTTATGATTCCTGTAATTTGCCTTAATTTTTTTCCTGATCAACATAATCAGGCATATAGTCTCTTGGAAAAGGATTAATTGAACCATTCAATTCTCACCTTTTTTCATCGAAAAAAATGGAGAAAGCCATGAACAAAAACACAGTTCTTCAAAAAAAGACATATGTATCGAGAACTAATAAATATTATTATATGAGAATCCCACAAATGAAAACTGCTCCACTCATTCACCACTAATGTCCATCAAATAATCCCACAAAATATCATCCATCATTTGTAAAGTCTTCTCAAATATCCCATCTATCTGGGATGATATGCTATACTCATCGTAAACGGATCCCCAAAGTATTTCTAAATGGATTTCTAGAAATGAAATTTGAACCATAAATATAATTATGATTAAATCAAAACATGAACATGATCCCTCTTTACCACATCCTTGATATATATTTTGGACATATCCTGCACCATATAAGACTCACAGATTTGGATTAAATGACCTGTCTTTGTGAGAATATCCACAATCACCCATATGGAATCTTTCTTCCGGACCATCATTGGTAGACCTATTAAAACTCCATACCTATCTATTACCACTTCAACACTAGGATATGTAAAGACAAAAACATTCTTTCTAGTCACTGATTCTTTTCCTTGAATTGCTGATAGGTCAAGAATCTCAAACCAAACTCACCCACATTTCTTTTCATACCAGTCCATGAAAACTATGGTTCTCATGCATTATATATGTTTAAAAATATAGTTTGGAAAACCCATCTAGAATGAAGATATGAAATGATAACATGATTCTTAGATAATGGAACAACTATCTGAATTTAAGAGCACAACACTAAAAGATCATCCAGTTTCTATCCCTAAATTCTTTCCCCACTATTCAGTCTTGACCACATTGAAACACACTCTAAATCTGACATTTTATCTTCAATAACCAAACCAACCATGTAATGAACGTAGAATAATGGAAATAAAAATGATACATCACCCTTACATTCACATTTCAACTATTTTTTAGCTACAATTGAAATAAACTTCTACAGATCTAATTCATGTTTCACCAAATTAGCACATGACTCCCTACATAATACATCTTCTACTAAATTTTCACAACTCGATATAGAAATAAATTATAAGTCCAACATCTATAGATACCCTATCTATATTAACTACCTCAAATTACAATCTCTCTATGAAAAAATATTATTCATTCTCATATGATCACAATAAATATTGATTTTCTCAATAAATAGACAATGAAATTACATTTTCAAAGCATGAACCACTATTTCCAACTCTAGATCTGGTGTTCTATAGTTCATTCCTGAAACCTAAAATACCATGATCCATACACAACCACATGATATCCTTGCGTGAGAATAAACCACTAATTCAATGATGACAACTAATGATTTCAAAATAAAAATGGGGATAACCACAAACTCATAGTGCCATTGTCTAATTCTAAAATATATTTTCAAAATATCATCCTCCCACACCCACAACTGATTATATATTGAATGCTAGTAAATTTTGAAGACCATCTATGCTCCCCTCAACTAGTCAAAAAATAATTAATGAATGGAAGTGTATATTGTTTTTATTTTGAACTCAGTTAAGCTTACTATATTAAATATAAAAAATTTTATTTTCAACTTAATTTTTAACAAAACACATTATTGATTCCAACGAAGTCATACGAGGCCTGATGAAAAAGTTGTTTTCAGAAACCTTATAACATCACATTATAATCCATCAATTTATCTAGTGTAATTATGTATGATGAGAGTGAGATAAGAATATTCCATTTGCGGAGATCAATTATAATATCTACTTCTCTTATGTGTAGAAAATCTAAGAATTCATTTCCATAACATCTAAAAACATATCACAAACATCTATGAAACTGTTTCCACATACCTATTCTGTTTATTCTGAAGACAAAGATGCAAGCTAATATGAGATCATCCCAACCTCTAGTGCTAAAAATTATTTACACAAAACCTTCCATTATTTTCTCTTCTCGAGAGATTTTTTATTCCATCCACCAATGTGATACTATCTATTCACAGATAATATTCAATGTTGGTCAAGAAAACATTCATCCAATCCAATCACAGTATTATATCATTATAATCCTTTTCTATCACTGAGAAATCATACATAAAATAAACCCCATAAAAATTTATACAAATTGATCTTTGTAGAAAAATTATCTCACTTTTAACTAAGAAGAGTTATAATTTTTTATATTTAAGGGGGTCATTCCCACTTTTAAATAGATATAATCAACAATATGCGAAGAAATTAAAGAATGAGATGGATATATATCAATCAAAACAAGTATAATAATATATTTAACAAATAAATACCAATATATAAGGGCAGTCCCAACTAATCCTCCACCACAACCTTTATTACTATAAACAACTACTTTCCAACAACAATTTCCACTTTATTACCTTGTTGAAACATCCCTTATAGAGGAGTCACCGTATGCCAAAAATCAAAATAACTAACTCTTTCTACAAATGTGGGGGAAGTTTTTACCCCATCCAATGATTGCATATGACTCCTACAACACGTGAGGAATGTAATTAATTCCAGAACTCAAATAAAAGATACAATAACGTTGATTATGCCCCATATTCTTGAAGATATGTATTTATTGGCAAAATTCCATAAAATTCTGCTTCATCTTGGATGTAGAACGAAATAAAAAACATCATGGATTACACTAAGGCTTCTTATAAAGTATCAAGGATCCTATATTCGATCTTATCCATACTACCAATAGCCACCTCCTTTGTTGTTATCCACCTTATTTTCATAAAAGTGTGTTTATATTAAGTTACTGATAGGATCTCTTACTTCATAATGATGAAATCAGTTGTGTGTTGAATTCAAAATGAGTGATGGTGTAATTTTTTGTTAAATAATTCCAAAAATCCATCACATGTCATACCAGACCCGTTCGTTCTTGTACCTCCAACTCCAACCACTTTTGTGGAAGATAATATAACATATATGTCCCTAACTATTCATTTAACTCCAATTGTGTGTCCTTGAAAATGAATATTCAATTCATCTTAATCAACCATACATTCTTCCATTATGGTTTTGAATCACCCCTTTATATTGGGTGCAATCTGCTATTAAAATTAAACCATGTGATCCCAATTTTTTATCTCATCCAATATATTCAATCATTCCATATCTTGGAAATCACGACCTATTATTTGAACTGGATTTAGGTTCACCTAGAGCTTAGGTGATACCAAATTTTCATTAGCATCCTCTAGTTGGTCTTTATAAAACCTACCTGATTTAATTTTTATCAATATAAGAATCACCATAATTCTCACACCAAATAAATTGAAGGTATACAATTTCCTATTTCATAGAAAATATCAGAACCATGATTCATAAAAGAAATAATTTACCATATTCGTCAATTTTTAAATAATACACCATGTCTTGAGAATCATCCATTTTCAGAATAACACAACCATTATCTTTTTAAGATAGAATAGTAGAAAAAAATATAATAGAATTTTCAAAATCAACAAATTCATGCCACATTATAAATACTTGTGGAAGATGAATTATTGAATACTAGTGGGAAGGAATTTCTATCATGCACCCCTACTAATCTAATTGCTAAAACCAATGAAAATTATATCATGGTCTTATATGTTTCTCTGAAGCAATTATGTACCATCCCTATGGAAAGATGATGTTCAACATTAAATGGTTAACTATTTATTTTTATTATAAACATTTCAGGTTACAAAAATCATACTCCTTGAAACCATCAAAATTAAATGTATAAATATTGAAAAATAAAATATTCCAGAGTTAAAATAGATGCCAAAAAATCCAAACAAGACCTATCTCACTTTTAATTAAAGAACAAAACAAATTGATACTACTTTTATCATCCCTCAACTTATAATTGGTTTTATATGGATGTGTAATTCAACTCAAAATTATATGAATTCCCTATAGCACCAAAGGATGGAAATAAATGATTAGGGCTTCAAGAACAATTGGGTAAAAATTTTCCATTATAATAAATGATACCAACCAAAATAAACTACATGATGCATGTGAACAATGAAAAACAATAAGACACAATAAAAAATGAAACCATACAAACAAAAAAAATAGATTAATTCGTAAATACCAAAAAAACTAGACCACAATAATCATGAATTAGTGTACCGTGTAGAAGAGTAAACAAAAAAACCAAAAGTATATATGATATAAAACAATATCTCCAAAACATTAACTATGATACAGGAATAAAAATACCTTTAGGATTATTGACAAACCACTAAATAAATCAGTATACTTACCTTTACCGGTGTCCTGAAGTAAAACATCTACAAAAGAACCAAGGTACTAAATAATGGGTTGAGTAATAATAATCATTATTTTTTCCCCAAATTACATCCCTACATATTCCACTAGTATAAAAACATTAGAAAATTTATAGAAAATAGTTTATATAAAACAAAAAACAATGAAAATTTACCTACAATCAAAACACACCCTTACCAATCCATATTACCCAAATCAACATAATAACACCGATTGAAACCAAATATATTTTAACCATCTTCCAACAAATAATATCACATAAATTTTTACCTTTCTAGGTTCCCTGATCATTATTATGATATACCTAAAATTAAATACAAAAAACAAGGTGTATCTGTAATGGTTGAACCACTTGTCCAAGGCCTTACTCCCCAATTTGATTATAGTTGTATTTCAGCCATCATGTCCTTGATTTTTATCCTTATACCTACTATCTATCCCCTTTTTATATTGGCTATTTTTGACCACTACACATCTATTTCAATATATACATAAACACTTATTCCAATAACTGATATAATAACATTTTTCTATGCCAAAAAAATAAAAAAATCACTAATTTCTAACTCATATCAACACACATCTGCCAAATAACATCAACAAATAACCGATTTTTTAAAAACACCCTTAAAAATTTTTACATGCAAAAATACCTTCAAATAAAATAATATATTTTTTCAAAACCATAATTTAGAAACATTAATCAAAAAATAATACAATCAGAGTATTTTAAAATAATAATTTTCAAATAAAACAACAACAAACATTTCACCACAACACCCATTTACAAAAAATCCCAAAATCCTCACCAAATGGGAAAAAATCGGGTTTCACCCATTATAATCAAATACAATTTAAGAAGGGATAATTATTATGAAATTTATCTCTCTAGTTATATCAAATTTTAATTAGAGTGAAGCCACCTAACATAGGGTTTGGAAAAATTGGCGCAGTGCACAATCAAACCAAAATTTGGCTGAATCCTCCAAAAATTCAATTTAGATTCCTTTATCTAGCAACAACATTACCAAATATCACTATTTCCTGAAAAAATACACTAGATATACATACAACAGATGTAAATCTTGACAATACAGTCAGATAGAGGGATAAAAATAAGGAAACCAAAAATAACTAATAAATGATACATACAAGAGAAGAATCACATTTACTAAACCTTGGAAACCATTAAAAACCCCTCCATGATGAGTGTTAGAGGTTACCTAACCCCTGAAAAGTGAAAATCTTGAGTGGGGTTTCAGTGGGAGAGAAAGTGGGTTATTTTTTGTATATACTGAGTGGCCCCATTTTTATTTCCATCAATTGTTATCTCACACTGTTAGACAACTATTCATTAATAGTGCGACTACTATTATCACAAAAGGGTGCCCACACATTTGGCCATCACAGTGAGAATAACAGTTCACTAAAATCAAAAAATCCACTATATTGGGTTAATTGGTTAATCAGGGGTGGCTGAACTATTTTTAAATAATTCACCCTAAACATGGGCCACCCCATATGCCACTTCTTCAAATTTCATGGTTTTTGGGATATTATTCATGTATTACATTACATTTTCTCAAATTGGGTGGCATTAGAAAAACCCCAATACTATCCCAAAATCCATAAAAACAATCCAATACAATTCCCAACCACGTTTTACTAATATAAAATTGTAGGAAGGGTTACATAAATAAAACTTTTTATTATACACAATTCATTTCACATCCCCTATTATTCAAAAAGATGAATCCACTCTCCAAATTATGGTAGTTTACTATCATCCTAAATAATGATTTTATTATTATACATTTATACCTTAATGGATGTTCATAAAATAAAAATTATTTTTAATTAACATTTTAAATGATATAATATGTACCATTTAAAGTACTAGAACTGATATTTAGTCATAGTGTTTAGTAAAATGAAACAAGTTTATGATGTTTTTAAAAAATTAAAAATGAACTAAACAATTATAGTTAATATCCAATCAGCTGAATAATACTCATGAAGAAAAAAAATTGTTAAGTAAGATAATTGATTCTTCATGATGTTCATTAATACAATTTCATTCTCCATCTCGAGTTCTAATACCATTTTAGAAGAATGTACATAATTATAAAAAAATGAATGGATCATGAACCCATTAAACAAAATTACTTAAACACATCAATACATGAAAATATTATCAATGAATGGGTCATAAGAAGTTATAAAATAATAAAATAAAATATTAAATATATTATTTAATTTATTTAATTATTTTAAAATATTATTTAATTCTTTACACATGACATTACTTTACAAATAACTAAATGGAAGAAAGATGTAAGGTTTTCCTGCCTCAAATTTAATTCAATGATATTTATTCCTTATTCACAACATAATTATTTATTGTAATATTTATAATACAATTTAATATATAATATCATGAATCATGTTTTTTCCCTAAAATTTTATATTTCACTTTATAATTATTAATTGTTTTGATCATATGATTCAATTAATAACATAGTATAAGGGATTTCTTAACCCATTTTTTTCTTGGGGTTAAAATTTTATTTCATGATCATGTAATGTTATTCCTAAGATTGAAATGAGTTATTAATTACTTTTGTTGTGTTTCAACTTCTTTTTTCCAATTATAAATTATAAATATAATAGTTTCACTTGATTCATGCTCAATTGATGGATATGATACATGTAAAAGACATTCTTTAAAAAAATCCTCTATTATGATTTCATATTAATAAAGAATGTGTTTGTTAAATATATTGTTGGATCATAATTTATCCCTTTAATTTAACTTTAATATTTTTAATAGTACCATGAATATTTATATGAGTACCTTAAAATTAAATGTTTTATATTTTACATGTAGTATTTTTCAAATTTTGTGATATTAAAATGAAAATATAACATTCATCAAAGTGTGTTTTTATGATGCATTATTTAATTTTCATGATTATGTTATTGTTACATGGAAGTGATTATAATGATTGGTGGTTGTGTGATAACAAATAACATGTGTTTACTAGATAATCCAATGATATGTATTTCTATGATAAACCAATGATGGATGGTCATGTTATATCTTGTAATGAATTCGGTTCTCTAGATATGTAGGATAGCTACATTGGTTAATCCATTTTTAATAGAGATGTGTAAAAAAATATACAATGTTACAAATAATATTTGTGATTCATTCTATTGAGTCTTCCTAAAATTGAAAGATTTTCAAAAGGTGTGTTATTTATTTTATTCGAAAATATGATTCCACATTTTGGAAAAAAATTAAAGTCTTTATGAAAACATTTTTATGATTTTTCATTATAGTATTGATTTCAAATTTTTTTATGACCCTTTAAATTATTTTTTACTAATCCCATGTTATAAATTATTATCAATGGATTTAATGGATAATTAATAAAAGGATAAGGACATGTGAATTTTTTTGAGAGTGAATAAGAAATTAATTATTGTTTAATTTTTATTAATTTTTTGCTATGTTAGAAATTGATTTGTTAATAAGTTTATAACTATTATGTAATGGTTTTCTATTTAGGATTTATTCATAATTATATGTAAATATAATTAAAAAAATAATCATGGGGATTTAATAAAGGGGATTCAAGTTTAAAATTACTAGAATATGTAACGTTTAATGTCAGGTCCTTATAGATGGTATCAGAGTAGGCTTATATAAATTTATAGAGTATGATGATTTCTTATGAGTTATGAATATTCTAATAGGGTCAACAAGATTAATTTTTTTAATTATTATAAAACCATACTATTGTTTATATTTATGGATATCTGTGAGAACAATTATATTTTTTTATATTTTATATAGAAGGGTAATATATTTATATATAAAGGATTAGAAGGTAAATTTATTATAGAATTTGTTGGGTTATTTTATTTAAAAGGACCAGTTAAATTTTTTTTCATTTAATCATTCAATTAATGATTCGAATTTGTTCTTTTATATTTATTAATCATCTGTTTTCAAATAGAAAAAAATGATCAATCAAAACTATCTTATACCTACTTGATTATTTCATTAACAATATTACTGGGAAATTTTTTTGAACTATATTTATATAATTCCGAGTATTCAAATATCTAACATGTATCTCTATGAAATATTTCTCACCTTTTATTTTCTAAACATAATTAATTATCATGTATTACATATTATTAATTCTCATTTAAATTATATGTTTTTTATAATGGATATTAATTAATATAACATTACATTCTTAATATTTCCCCTCAAACTCCCATTTTTTTCCATTACCATGTTTCCTAAATTAGTTTAGAACAATGTTTTAACTATTTTATTATGACTTTTTATAGTCTTTGTTATTAAAATTTGATTTCAAACTAAAATAGATTTAAATAACTCTTTTTTAATTTTCTATGTGATTTTCATTCATATATTATATTATAATGTAGATATGAAATGTTTGTTTTACATTATACGACTTCTGGGGATTTTCTTCCAACATGATTACCTAATATCCTAAAGGTTTATTTACAAGCATACAATGTTATTTTCTAATAATATATATTCATTTATGATTTCATGAAAATAAACAGAATAAAAAGAGAAATATTATCTTCCATGATAATTATTTGTAGTGATTAATAAAAATTATTTCCAATTTCAAATTACTATCATTTATTTTTTTTATGATAACATGGGGTTATAAAAAATCATGAAATATTAAGGAATAAATTATTTCAAAATGGGGGAATGGATCCTTGGTTGGGTGGAATTTAATCATATTAATTTTTGTATTCAAAATGGTATATGAACTTAAAACATGTAAATGAAAAGAACTTTAAATCATATTTATAGCTTAGTATTTGAAAAATCAATTACCTTCATTTGAATTTGAGAATTCAATGTGATATTTATTTATCCCACAGCGAAACCCATTTTGATTGATAAAAAATGATACTCGTATATTTTTAAATATGATATATTCATTATTGAAGATGATATGTCTAATAACCTAGATGAATAATTTGAGTTAACGACAATGAATGACAACAACATAATGGAAATATTAAATGAATGGATACATAAATATTATTGACATATATATGTTGAATGAAATAAGAATAATGATTGTATATTTTGTAAGATCAGGGGGCACATTGAAAGAAAATCTTCATTATTGATAATGAAGGGAATAATTCTACCATCTGATATGGTTAGACACTGCAATAATGGCACCTTCAATGAAAATATGACCGATGAATCAAGGCATCCAAATCATTTCAAGTTGGATGGGCATTGCACAATGACCCACATTTAAAAGATCCAATGAAAATTTTAAAAATTCATAATTTCAATGATGAGGATTCTAATAGGGATAATTCCATTTCATATATCAATGAAACTTAACGACCAACAAACAATAAGAGATATCTACATAATTCCTCGCTAAGGGACCCAACTGATTTTAATGGGAATGATCTCACTAAAAATGAAGTATTAATGGAAAAAAATACAAATTTGAATTTTGTAATCTCATTTGATTCCCCTGATACATGATTGAATTATAGTGAAACAACTGAAAATGATTGAATACCACACACAAAATTAGTTCAACATCCTAATTTGGGGGTCCTTTATCATAGGTTCTATCGTATATGGATTCTATAAGATGTCATAAAATATATGATCCCTCTAAATCATTATATTCATTGAAAAATTAAATCTAATGATTGGTTTTCTAAGACTTGATGAAGCTGAGAAATTATAGAGTTCAGAATTTTTAAGTAATAAAATGAAAATAAGCAAGGGTTTTATCCCTCCATAGATCAGTTCGCCAGAATAATGGATGGGAGTTCTCAATAAAAAATATAAAAAAATAATATTGAATGATTGAGAAATAGTAATATAATAATGATGAATTTACATGGTCATGTTGACCAACAAATATGTCCCATAAAAATTGGGAAATACAACAAACCAAGATAATATTATATTTGAATTTTAATAGTAATTGAATCATCCGCAAATCCAGAGGCCTAAGACACACTTTTTTTCCAACAAACAGATCATTATTGTAATTAAGGAACCTAAAATGTGAATTTAGAAATATAATAACTTCAAATGGTTCTTGATGAGATATAGTTCTATATCCCCTAATTGTAATGATTATAAGATGGATCATCTATGGGTTCTCAATCATGATAGATTAAAAATTTTACAATGTCCTAATTAGTATAAGTGTACCACAATTACCTAAAAAATTATTATATCATTATAAAAATCACATTGGTTTATGCATACACTAGTTATACCCAAATAATTGATCTATGAAAGGATCATGAAGTAACTACTCAAACTGTGAATATAAAATGGTCAATTTTTATGGATTCCAAAATATTCATACAACTATATTATAAATGATGGTATAAAATTCAATTGAAATACCTATATTAATATTTATATATGCATTGATTAACAAAATCATTATTAAATTGTAGTTTTAAGATATGAGTTCACATGGTGTAGATACACGTGGAAAAAATATAATAAATAATAAAAGGATAGATGATTTTTTTAGAATGATGATACGAGTGTTGCCACTATGGTCTCAAGTTACACAATTCCCAATGATCATTTATATCCCAATCCAATAATTTTATAGGTCTCCATTCATTTTTAAATATAGTCTTATTTACCATTAAAATTTATTAACAGATCTATTTTCCTTCATGCATGGAGGAATTAATTCTAGAATCATGGAACAGTAAGCCACTGGGTGGCACGTTATATATTTTAGATAATTAATAATTTCTTTCAAAAGAGAAAACGAAGAAATTGATCAAATGTCATTTTATATACTTTATAATGAAATTTTGGATGTTGAGAATCATTATAATTATTTTAAAAATAGAAATCAACAACTAAATGTTCCATCTATAGTGGGATTAGAATCTTTAAAAATGTGTTATAATCTCTTCACAATCTAGTAATGATTAAAAAAATTACAGTAAAATATTAAATGGGTGAAGGATGGAGATATAAACACAAAATTTATTCATGTATTTTATATGTAAATTATAGTTAATGTTGTAAGAAGAGGCATTGAAATGGATGGGAATATTTATACATCTTAGGATGTAATTTCTAATGTATAAGTTGGAAATTTTAAAAAAAATTATTTCTGAGGATGGACTAGATTGATCATCAATGATGGTTTACAATAGTTTTTCCTATGTTGACGAACCTCAAAACGAAGTGTTTATTAATCCCCCATCAATATAGAATGTAAAATATGATCATTTTTCTTTCAAAATATTTAGTTACTATTAAAAATATATTTACACTAACAAATTATTCATGTTTTTCTGGAATATTCATAAATATTATTTTAACAATGTAATCAAAGAATTTTTTAAAAAAATTTCATGCCCCAGGTGATAAATTCAAAATGTTCTTTTGTAACACCCATAATGGTTAATTATCTTAATATTTATGATTTAATATCATTTTTTTGGTGACACTATCAGCTAGTTTATTAGTAATCTTTTCATTATTAGAATAGGATAATTGATCAGGTATCATTTAATAAAACATCAGTTTCTGTTTGTTTTAGATATATACATGAAAATATTTTTATTAACTTTCCCATAAAGTGGTACTATCTTAAATAAAAATGGTAGGAAGGAAACGTTTCCCTCTAAATTGACATATATACGTTCATTGAAACACTTAAAGGAGATTTTTATTTATTTTATTTTAGAAATAAATCATTTTAATTGATTTCATTAAGATAATTTGTATAATTCATGTATATGATAATATTTCCATTATTATTAATAGTTCTCTAAATATTTTTCATTTAAAAATATGTTTTCATAGAGGACAACAAAAATTAGGAAATATATTTTCCATTGGTTAAGAATAAATGATTATATACTTCAATTACATAGAATCGATTGGATTCTGGAAATAAATAAATGATTGTTGAAATACTATCATCCCATCTATCCAGTTGTATTTTTAGGAAATTATTGTTTTGGGAATGGACGAAATGCGAACCATGCTTTCTATTAAATCGTTTTTATATAACTATTATAATATTAATGGGAAATCCTTAAATTGGAATAAATTATTTGTTATCATTAGAGATGTAATATCGAGTGGAAAACACAAGAAAATCATCAAAACATTAAGAGTGAAGAGGGAGACTATTCCCATCATAAACCTTGGGGTCCTCATATATTGGTGGTATGTCACAAGGAAACATCTTGATGTCATATATTCAGTTATAATTAATTAAATAACCATATGGAATGTGAATACCATGTCATAATCTGGGAGGATATGAATTGTAAACTCAGTGATTATATAAAAATATCTGTATTCTTTTTCTCAATATAAGTTTCCAATAATCCTCAATTAGGAGTATATTTCCATGATAAGAATACAATATTGATCGGATATATACATGAATTAAATTTCTTTTTAGGTTTCCTAAAAAATGGTGTCAATCTGATATAAATGGAAGTCCTTTGTATCAAATATATCATAGACATCAGCGATGGACATCTTTAAAAATTTACATGGAATAATTTGACTTTTAATGGTCCTTCTATTGATATATTATCAAACAGGTTAATAATTTGGTTGATTTATTTGTATCCTAAAAATATAGAATCCTCTGTATGGACCACACATTTTTTTTTATAATTATATAATGAATAATTAAAATTGGATAGTTTGTCAATAACCTACCCTCAAATATTAAAATAAAACATGGTTTCACATACCACTATGTAAAGTTATATATGTTCCATCAGAAATCAATAAAATGACCATTAAATAGATTCTACCATATAACAAATATCATTGATGATATGTTACAAATATCTATTAGTATGTAAGTAAAAAATATTTGATTTCATTGACCTAAAAACGATTATTTGAATGCCAAACAAAATGGGTAAATTTTGTGAAGGAAAATTCAGTTCAATTAATTAATATTTCTCCACCTTTCCTCCATCATTGATGGAGAATATTATGATATATTTTATGAGTTTATAATGATTTTATTCATTATGGGAGATCTGAAAAAACATTTTTTTATCCGGTGACCAGTTGAATTGAATAGAACAATACATTGAATCAACATGAAATTATTTTTTCATGTTTTGGGAAAATATATAACACCTTTCTTGGAATGTTGATTTATTCTGAGACTATTGAAATATGTTTTCATCATGTTTTGTATCATAATTTGCACTAACATTAATTTTGATTCTTCCATTGCTTTTATATGATTGTTTAGTTTTATATTAAATGTTTAAAATATTTTTCACAGTGATGTTGTTGTAGTATTATTCTGTGTGTGAACCTAATAAGAATTCATTTATTTTTGGAATCCATTAACCAATCATTCATGAATGTATCACCGTGATACATAGGGAGTTTTATGTGATAGAATGTGTGCATCATGATTTTATTTTTAACACCATCAATGAACATAATTTATTAATATTAATTGGTGTACATTGAAAGACCATGAAACCCATGATGATGATGTTTTTATGGTGGATCCCTCTAATTAAATCATGGATCAATGTCAATGTAAATGGATATTCTAAGTGATTGTTGGGTAGCTCAGGATTCCAAATTTTTTTACACATATCAGGGTTTTGTAAAAAGGAGTTTTTGAAATTATATTTTGAAATTACTATGGAATTGGTGGATAAATTATTCATTATAATTCCTAACAACAAGCTTGATTTATGTCCACACTTATGGCTTTTTATGTGTCGAAACAATTTCTGATAATGATATCAAATAATTGAAAGATATGGCCATGAATATTCCTTGGATATTACTTCACAGATGGATTTAATGGAAATGTCCAAAAATATACCAATCTGATCATCTTCCATTTCGATAAGGAATGTACCAAATGTAGGAAGCATTTTTAAAGAGGTAAATAAGGGAGATGAATAAGATGTGGTCTAATAGGATCCCATATTTTATATAATCATTTTGGATACAGGTATAATGATTGTAATGATATCCCATTTATTTAAATAAATTTGTCAAACTATATTTCATTTTGTTTCATTATTTTATAAATTTGAGGTCTGGTCCCACCAAGCCCTTCACTTTCGAGTAACATGCATTTTGGGGAAGATATTGACGAATTTTAATAATATAAGTCAACTCATTCATTATAGTAAAAAAATTGAAAATTTGATGATATAGAATGGTTAATGGATTGAAAAATATGTTTAATAAATTATGATTTTAGGTGTCGAGTTTTAAAATTTATCATATAATGGTATTTTATAAATATTACAGGTATCATTTAACATGTATGTATACATTATATTAAATTTTTTCATAAAAATAAAAACAAATGATAGATAGAATCAGTAACTTTGAAAAGTAGTAAAAGGGTGATTACATTTATGTAAAACTTTACACATTAATTTTCGAAAATGAAAATGTTTATTTGAGTTAATATTCTTGTACATTTTTTTGAATAATGTTTAAAGGTATTCACACTAATTTTATTATATAACATCAGTTCGATCTGAGGTGATGTGTGTATGTGTTTGGGGAGAATTAAAAAAATATTCCGACATCTGATAATTATTCGTCAATTATTATAGAGATATTCACATCTCCGTCTTTGCTCAGACCCTATCTGCTTCATTTTCTTTTAGAGGGAATTTGATTAAACCTGAAGGGACATGGAAATTTATCCCTTTCTGGTTATGAATGTGGTTATAAAGTCAAAGGCACCCAAATGTTGATTGCATGAGGTTATGTATTTTGGAAATAAGTCCTCTTAGAATATTACATAATCAGATATTCTATAATTAATTTATTCGTGGATCCAGAAACACCCAACGACCTAGGTAAACATGATTCATGGGCCTTCATTCCAAAGGTAGGCACATGTTGGATGAAAATTTGGCAAAAGACACTTTACAACACCATTGGTTTAGATGGCGACATATCAGGATCATCTCACCCTTTTGGGGGGATTATTTTATATTTCAGGAATCTCATACATGATTCAGTCATGTTATTATGTCCTTGAATCATTGGTTCCTTCTAAATGATTTTATCCATGAGATACCCCTGGTTTAAAAGATCATTATTGATATAAATAAATTTGAATTTATGGAGGTCATTCTCACATATGCCATGCAACAAGGTTCTCTGAATTTTATTGTTGTACATGAGGGATGGATGGTGATTTGATGTTGGGATTGGAACCATAATACAGGCTTACTACATATCCTCATGAGAGGAATCAGATCCAACATAGTATGAATAGCATTGGGCATGGACATGGGCGGAAACCCATTTGATGGGGTGTAATTTTGGTGGACCCGTTAGGAAGGGTACCTCTATGAGCTCTGGCCTTCATGAAGGCCCCCAACATATCCTAGATTGAACATGAATCAGTGTTCTCATAGTTCAGGATGGGTGGGGGCTTATGCATGGAAGCTTCCAATTTCAGGGGACATTAATTGGATGACCATTTTGTAACAGCACCCATTGGAGATTATGCCTTTGAGCAGGTGCCCTACATATCCATGTTTGAACAAAAATCATATTTCTTGAATTTTATAATGGGTTTCTTTTTTGGATTCTGTAATCATCACAAATATTTATGCCCACATGAGTCATACTCGGTGTGAGAAACAATAGTATGTCATAGATTCAACCTACCACACTCCTTCTCTCCCACTAATGGGAGTTGACAAGAATAAATATGAAGAATTTGAGGTGATATTGTTTGAGGGTGAATAGTTATGAAACATTCAATGTGGTATGATAATTGAATTTATGGAGCTTGGCACACAAATGTTAAGGGACATACCTCAGTGGGAGTGCCCCAGAATGTGCTCTTGGGAGAGAGGAGGAATTTCACCAATCTTCAAAAAGGAGAAGAGAGCAAGATTAATATGACTAATCACCATTACACTTTTAATTGATAATAAATTGTTCACCCTCAATACCTAGAATTGGGTGGTTAACATTAGCATCCCATTGATGGACTCCAAGTTACCATTGGAATGTAGACTTACAGACATCTCGTGATTCCGAACCATTGTGGGGATAACCACCATGACATTGCTATCCATTTGTTTGTAGACATAGAGGGTCATGTCGATTCCCCTAATGGTCTGATCATAGGGGTCTTCCAGTATTATATTATGATTTGGATTAATGTCCATGGATTAGTTTGTGGAGGATCAATGGATAAATAGATTGAAATGGAGGGCCACGATTGGAGCTGTGGGTAAAGATGCTTGATGAATCCCAATACCATGTACAGTTTTCTCATGCGGGATGGGGGAGACCTAGATAAAATAGTGCTATGTGGGTAGGGGTCGTCTTTGTACTGAATATGTATGTGGGTTTGGGAATGGACCACTGCATACAAATTGGGTATGTGGACCTAGATGTGGTCTACCATGCCGCATTTCGTTCCATACGTATACTGATGATATACAATACATGGGTATCGATCCTCATAGTGATACACTATTTGAAGCATTGTTTTGAAGGAGGTTCCTCGAACCTGAGTCTTGGGAGGAGTTTATCTATGAGGAATTTTTGGTTCACGGTGGCACACATTAGATTATTGGTTTAAAGATTATTTTTTGGATCCTTATTTTTATGGTTTTCATCTGGTTATACCTATAGATATGTGGTTCATGATTTTCACATTGGTGATGATTAGAAACTAAAGTTGGAATACTCTCTGATTCTATCATCCAATCCCAGTGACCTCATCCTTTATTTATTCGTCCATCCTTTTCTACTTTCTCACATAATATTTTTATAGATTATTGGGGAGATTATATATGAGGGAATGAGGCACCATTTTTGGAATCACATAAAAAAAATATCTGTACCCATGGAAGGCTCGGTAAACCACTATTTGCAGAGTCTATGGATCGCATTTTATGTTTCGATGAACCCAAAAGACTTGCTTCTCCAGCAAACTGATGACATCATGGGACGATATTCAGATGGCCTTTGTTCCGTTGGTTCTTCTAATGATATGGTACACGACTGTGGGGATTCACGGGCCATCGCCCCGCAGTCATGCACCTTGCAGGTGCTTCAACGTACCGGTGGATTGAGATTCATGATCTCCATGATCCCTTCCTGGTAATGGTACATGGGTCACATAAATCTCTTGAAAATCATCTTATTCTAGTTTATTCCCATGTTTGAAATTTTATTTTCATCCATTTTCCTTGCATGAACTATGTGAAGGCTTTCTTCCCTATATAATGATCTTCTGGGAGTATTTACATCCCTCTACAATTTTTGGAATACAAATTCCCACCATCATAATAGAGTCTATTCAAAATTATAATAACACTATTCTTATGTAGAATTGGTCCTAACGGAAGTGTTTTTGGTAGAATATAGGTCGGGTAGGATGGGACAACACCTATTTATAGGGTCCCATGTCATTTTTCTTTTACCTTTTTTACTGTAAAATGTACTATTGAATATCCCATCGATTTCTCTATGTCTACATATCAATTCCTTTGAAAAATAAATATTTATGATCAATGTAGATCATTTCATAAGCCATCTTATTCACAATTTCATCTTCCTAAGAACCAAACAATTCATAGTTGATTCTACCCAAAACCTGAATTTTAGGTTTCACAAACCTCATTGTATAATTTATATCTAATGTATGGGCTTCCATGTAGGAGAACTCTATGAGATATACATGTTCCATACACCGAGTAAAAACTGGAGAACTGAAATATAAGCCTTAATAATCATAATATAAACTCTTTATTGCCGTTATTTGAATATCATCATAGTGAGTCCTTGGTGAGCGGTCTCTTCCTTCCACAAACCAATTTGTTTTCTAGCAAATGCTCCACGGTCTAGCACCTCGTACAACATTCTCATACCATGGCTATATGGGGTATACCATCCATGTAACACTACAGTATGTGGGAAAT
This sequence comes from Viscum album, assembly GCA_963277665.1. Classification (NCBI taxonomy): domain Eukaryota; kingdom Viridiplantae; phylum Streptophyta; class Magnoliopsida; order Santalales; family Viscaceae; genus Viscum; species Viscum album. The sequence goes on along the minus strand of OY728139.1, from coordinate 32,636,270 downwards.
GGATTTTTTGTACCTTGAAATATAGGAGAAATGATTTATACATATGATTTTTATGAGCAATATGTTGAGCCCCATACAGACCCTCTTTTAACCCCCTTGTCCATTTTCACCCATATCAAAACATTATCTCATTGGACTGACTTTTTTTGGGCTCTTGGATCATTTTGTGCCAGCTGGAATGCATCTTCCATAGACCTCTACTATTGTCATTGTTCCTTCAAAGATTAATACTACTACCCCTCTTTCTAATGCTGATGAAATATTGAATAACATGGAGGCTTTTGTTAATGGAAAAAATTTGGTCATTCCATTACATTAATCTCTAAAAAATGTTCCTAAGGTGATTTAAATAGTGTACCCAAATTCCCACAAGCATCCTTCTTATGGTTTTGGTCTATGTAAAGATACATCAATTCCAAAACAAAATCATGCTGGTCAACCTGCTGCCTAGATAATTGACACCTCCACCTTGAAGGCCTTTATTTTATCCAAGGGACAATACCTCTATATATATGTCATCGATGGGTACTTGATGAGCTATTCAACTCAAATATTAAAGGTGGTGAAACTGAATAATGAAAATACGGCCTATTTTTATCAAATCATTTTGTGTAAGGTTATATTGAATGAACTACGTGAATGGACATTAATTTGGTATCATCACTCTCGAGGCTCAATCATCTTAGAATATGTGTGGCCCTTTTGGGTTCACCAGAGTTGCGATGGATTTTTGGCTGAGTTGTAGTTCATGGTACTATACAAGGCTGCTTGGGTATCTAATACAAACACAAACCATCCGAACGCAATTATTTCATATCTCTTTATAAGATAGATCCCAGAAATCAATACCGTTCATTAAACCTATGCAGAAGTCGGCATTTTTCATCAGGATATCTTCATAATTTCCAGAGTCCCAATTGTCTGGGATATGTGTGATTAATTCCAACCTACTTCCTCTATTTGCGACAATGAAGAGATGGCCCCTCCCTTGTCCAACAAACACATCTTTAAAGAAAGTCCTATTTGAAGTATGTTGATTGATGTCCATACTGGGACATTCCTTTTATTGAGTGGTTTAATGACATTGTTAATCAAATTGGTATTGAGCTTAGCCCTTCTAGGACCAGGTCTTGTCCAACCAAAACAACCTGGAGGCAAGTGGGTACCACTTGGAACAACATGGAAAAGGGTGAATTTCATTAGTGGGGATGGGGCCTCATCCTCGGTGCTGACTAATTATTTCAACCGGAGGCCTTATTGAAAATGTTTTTTAGCAGGTGGATCTTATCAGTATGAGAATATGGTGGTGTGAGAGCCTCACCATTAATTACGGACACTTATCTAGCCATTGGTAGATGTATCAATCATGTTATTCCAGTACTGACCATGATTTAACGATTTCTGGTTTAGATCAGCAATGGGGGACCACCTTACCAGATGATTCAGCCCTTCTAAATCCTTTGGTGTTGGATAGGATCTCACATCTGAGGTTATAGCTATATCAATTCCTAACCAATTTTACATTCCATTGTCTGAACATAACATCAGAGTACCAGCGAGGTTATTCCAACAACATGGGCCTCGTAGAATAAGCAAGTGGAGCAGAATGAAATGAATGAGAAAGGCTTAATGATTCATCTCAATATCCATGAAAATTTTCCTTATCGTTCATTAAATTTCACTTATGGAACTATTATAGATAATACATTTGAATACATTGTTAACCGATGTTACTTTTATTCATTAATAGAAGTCGTATTGGTACCTGAATCAAAGGGGATCTCATCTGCAAGGGATATCAACCTTGTAGTGTCTCTATTTTAACAGTTTCTAGAAGTTTTGTATTCACAATATCAATTTTTCTCATCAAGAAAAGAATATAACGATGTCCATTAAATTGTTGATGATGATTACCCGAGAGGACAACTAGTTCTAGTTCAGGCATCAAGAATCTAGGGATCCCATGACCTTCTTTATCAGAAGCTATATAGAGACCTACGTTAAGTAATATCTAGATGGACAATTAGCTAATTTGGTTCCTATAGTTATAAATTCAATGGAATCTGAGGAAAATGGATGGAGAATAAAAAGGTAGTTTTCTGGAATAGTGGATGAGAAAATTACCTTTGAAATCCTCACGGCTATCCCCTATGAAATTTTGTGAAAGACAGGGTCATGACTTCTCGGGAATCTAGAAAAGCTACTAAAGCTTCTGCTAGGGGCCCACCATCCATCCATTTTGATGCTGATTTACTGGTGGCTTGTAGAAAATGGGACCTTTTTAATGGCCACCAATCCACTCGCAGCCAATCCCTTGATGCTTTACGGAAGATCATCCAGACTAGGGATGTTTTTGTTACCTACAATGGTTATTTGTCAGTACGTGTAGATGTCTCTCTTGATAAGGATCCTAAGAATGTGAACATTACCTTGGGACCATGGGACCCTGATACATTCCTTGAAACATCCCCAAAAATACTTTCATTTCGTAATTTCAATGATATGAGTAATAACTAATTATGATGATCATAATGGTGGTGGCTAGCCTATTGAGGCTACAGTGAGAGATGTTTCTTACCTGCCCCAAAATCCCCATAATAATTCATATCCTAGTGATCATAGGTCTTTAGGAACACCCTCGAAACATTTTTGGCTGATGTGACCCACTCTATTCTCCCATACCGGTCATTTATCACTAGACATACCAGTAAAAGGTGCATTACCTGACACTTGGAGGGTCTGGGATGAAAAATGGGTTAACACATTTGGTGAATATATTTGGATACTACTTCATGGAGGATGTTTCAACCTTCCCTGTTTAGGGGGATAAATTTACATGACCAGTTTTTCTATAAAATAATATCCTAATTAGTAGGATTCTCACATGAATGAAAAGGACAAGTGCCTTCATGACCGCAAAGAGAGGCATTACCAATTTGACTATGTATCATTAATGTAAGTACTCCTATGGTAGATAACCATTGAGGGAGAGGTTCTTCTCTCTAAAAAACCTGGATTTAAATTTCATTGTTGTAGATAAACTAAATTTCCCACTTTTTAAATTTTGTAGGAGATCATCAGGTCTCAGGAAATGGTTTTTTTTTAATTTATTCTTCCAGGGGCACCATAGCTGGTTAGTGCACCCTACTAATAGTGGGGGTGCTGCGGAAGGACCCCTTAGAGCTCAAGAGAACATGGAATATGTCATAACATACCCTTCTATTGTATTTTCCCCTCCAAGTCTCTTATGTGCTCTCATTCAGAAGCCATCTCCGTGACAGTCAAAGAAATTAAATAAGACCATCAATCTATTATGACCCAATAGGAGGGGAATCCCATGTAATTGTGTATTCACCTGGTTGTTGAAATGATTACCATTATTTTATGGACCCATTATCGTGTGCATATTTTGAGGTAGGACTAATCGGTAACTAGATTGATGTTTATAATACATTTATGGATCCCATTCAATTTATAGGAGAGAAAGGGTCTCCTGCCATTGTGATTGACATATGTAGAGGAACAATTCCAACCTAGGAGGTCGTGGGTAACTTCATCACTTTAGTCATGCCTACTCCTGCTCAAACGATCTCAACCACAATATTAATAGAACATCCAGAAGTTGGGGATTCTTTTGAACAAGTTGAGCCTATTCCCACATATTGATAAAGGGAAACCATGATGGCAGGGGCTAAATCCAATGACGAGCCTGAATACCTACATGATCTTTCAGGGACCTTAAATCAAGAGGAATTATAATTCCTAATCAAATAGTCATTACCCCAATAGAGGGATTCCCTTCAAATAATGTTACTCATATTTCTCGTGTAGACCCTACCACTATAGATATTACAACCACTTGGCTAAATATAGTCCCACACCATGAAACTTTAGAGAGATATATTATTCCAGTTTATCCAATTTAGAGATTAGATGTGTTTTATTCACCTATGATCTCAATGCCAATACCCTTATCTGAAAGGACTATCCCTATAATCTTGATATCGAAAAAAATCCTTCTGATGGATGTGTAGGGAATTTCTATTATAGTTTGGAATGGTCCATGGCCTTCAGTGCTCTCGAGAGACCGTGTGGTGAAACTGATGATTGAAGATGTGGCACCACCTGTTTTGGGTAAAAATAGTACTAAGGATCTAGTAGGTTCTGAATCCATCTATCCTATATACATATAATGGAAACCATTATATTTAGTAATTTCATAAGATTCTCCCAGGTTATCATTTGTTGCAATAATCAGAGGTGAGGCTGTTGAGGGATCGAGTCACATTGTTGCCACTAAATCGATTCCCCCTCTCATGACATTCATTCTTGGATATATTTATTTATCAGTGTGTGACTCAAAGAATGATCGAGAAAACATGGGTGACCTTCATTTCATCCCTCAAATGGCACGGATGAACGTTTGGTGATGAATCTCTCAAACACCATTAGTTGATATGTAGGATAACATCCCAGGACTACGCTACCAGTTTTTGGTCCAAGATTTTAGTGGTTTTGACTATTATGAAATATATGATATAGTGAGGTGGGTGGTATGTGCTTGAGAAGAAATTAGAGAAATTGTGTCTCAACTTTCTACTATAGATATAAAAACTCATCTTTCCACTATGTGGAAAATTCTTATTGACGAAGATTCCAACCATGGTGGAGTGGTTGTGATGTTGAAAAATTAACTCCTAGAGAAATATTCCATAGTGGAATAAATCAACCATGAAGTAGAGAAGTATCTCCCAAAGCTAGAGTAGCTTAAACAAGTGTGGGACTAGTCTATGGTCACCATCGATGAGGGGAGATGGTAGATGAATGAAGGAGAAAGGAATGTACTTGAAGCTATGTGGGATTTGGAGACACTACAGGTAGGCATGGAGATTGAGACAACAAATTTTTAAATACTTCTTTAATCCATTGAAGATTCACTTCAATATGTTACACAAAATTTCAATTTATCAGAACATATCATGTAATAATCATGTCCCTCATACAAGGAGAGGTTAGAAGCTATAGATACCATATTTATCATTTTGAACATGGATGAATTTTTTTTTCAATTTGATTCTTGTACTTTTACTATTACTATAATGTCTATAAATCACAATTAATCATTTAAGCATCATTTATATCAGGTATTAATTTTAAACTGTGACACGAAAACATTAAATTGATGTAATCGACTCAGGCCCTAATTTTGGTGTTATTCATGGGAAATAGAAATATTAGTTTTACTATTATTGGGGTTTTATGGAAAACCACACTAAAATTTCTTTCTTTTTCGAATTTACCCTGATTTTCCTTAATCATGTTATGTATGAGATTACTGGCTATAAAATGACTTTTTCTCCAGGCTCCCTTAGTGGTTTTTCATCCGTAAATTCATTATGTATATTTTGACTATTTTATAAATCAAATTTTTTTTCATAAACTACACATAGTGTACGTTTAACGAGGTGGTACTCATCTTCTATCCATGGGGGACCTATGTAGGTTTTCCCACAACTGAGTATTCCATCATTTTAACTAGTGGTTTAAATTTCTACTAATTAGACATATTATATATGTTTTAGGTTAAAATAGAATTGTCAAAAAATGATGGCATAGGGGGGCCAATGTTGGATTCATCAGCCTAGAATATCCTAATAACTTTCAGACAAAAATGATGGATTTTTCATGGCCATGATATTTTGAATTATGGATAAATATGAGGATTGAGATCCATTTTTTGGCGTATAGAGGTAGATGAGGAATCTCATGGGGAAGAATTTACCCTTAATTGACATTAGTTTTTTAGGAATCATATGCAGAGCCACTAGGGAATGATGTGCATAGTAAAACAATGGTGTCCACCTAACACTAGCCTTCAATCATTGATTTCCATAGAGGATTTATAACTATCAGGGTTTGTTTTTAGGTTTGGGATCATAGTGGGCAGCCTATTTAAGGGATAATATTCATTGGATTAGGGAAATTAATGTCATAATTGAATGGGAAATCGATGCCACACATATTTTACATCTGAATGAAGACCGGGTGAATGGAATTGTTTAATGTCAGTCAACTAGGACACGTGACACCTATTATGGGAGATCATTTAACTCAAAATAAGGTATTTTATGTGATTCACCAGATCAATTATTATTTTTACATGTATGCATATTTGAATAGGGAAAGACATGTAAGATGTAATCCAGGGTGTTTCATATCTGATGAGTGAGGTGGAACATAAATGTCATGCTGGCATACATAAATGGATAGGACCCTCCTGAGGATGAATTTACCTTTTTCTGATGGTCATTTTATATGCGAAATGTGTAGATCCATCGAGTCATGATGTTCATTGTTAGAAAATGTTGTATGTGGGACAATAGCCTTCTATATCCATGCCCTTAATGGATTATGATGATTGGGACCTATCTTAACATAGAATATGGATTAAGAAATCGGGGTTCCCATAAACATGAAATTTTTCATTTTATTGGCTGAACATTGCTAGGAAACTAGGATAGGGGAGGAGGTATTTAATTTTTCATTCATTGACCAATTTCATTCATATTGATGAGGTGTCATTATTTAATAGAATCCTCAAGAGAGACTATAGGTTCATCTGGCAAGGATTTTCATATATATCTAGGAAGTTGGTATGAAATATAATGTAAACTAGGAAATTGAGGGTTCTTGAATCGGGAGGGGTTTTAGGAGTCATGGGAATTATTATGCATACTAAGGTAGTCAATGACTCTCAGGAGGTTGAATTTTCCTTAGGTTGATATTCTTTTTGTAGGTAACATATGCAGATCCACTGGGGAATAATGATCATAATCAAACAATTGTGTCTAAACGAAACATTACTTTTATCTCTGATTTCCATGGAGGATTATGGACATTCAATATTTCTTAATGCATTGAGTTTTATGTATGTAAGGCATGTATCCAGATACATTAGAAATGTTTGTGTTATGATTCACTCATGGGAATAGGTCATCCACTTCACAGATCTGAATCATATGTAGGGTGAGGCATTCACCCCATCATTGGAGTACCATATACTTTAATGTTGTATGGAGAGGGATGAAGTAACCTTATGGGGATGGAAACCATAAAATGCATTTTACTGTCCTTCTAATAGGACCCAACTCCTATAATAGTTTTCTATGATGTCATGGGGGATCTCATACTGAGGAACCAAAACTCATATGAACTATACCCAATGTTAGAAAAAGGGATTAAAGGATTTAAGGTCACTAATTAATAATTTTATAACCAATGGATGGGATAATTTTTATGATTAAACCAATTCTATGAAGTTTAACATCATGCATCAATGACGAATTCCAAAAAAATGGTAGGTGGTGTGGTCACAGGGTTGTCCCAACATGATAGAAGGAAAATACAATCTCCCTTAAACATCCCTAAAGAGAATACTTGTTTGGAGATTATTTTCAATGATTTATTTTGTACAAAAGAAATAGTACATTCCAATACCTTCGGTGGATGAATTCAGATGATTGAATTTTGGTCAAACACATATCTTCTCTGGGGGAAACAATGTTATTGAGGATTACCAATGAACATTCCCTGTAGTTTCTTTGCACTTATGTGGGAAGGGAAGGAATATTTTTTGAGGCGGCAAGCCAAGATATGAATCTAAGCATTTCTATTGTGTGGCATAGATTAATATCAGGATACCAAGAAAATTTTGGAATTGATGTTTCATGGTGCTTGTCCGGATGTTGTAAGCATAGTTCAATGTCATGTTGTGGAGAAAACATGTCACAAATTCCATAAATATCATTGAGTTAATTAGGGTAGGTATATTCTAGAATACCCATGAAATGAGTTATGAAAGAGGGTCTGAACCACAGTCCTGGGGGGCCTTGGATCCGGAGGAATGACATGGGGCTTGGAAGCCATTTTGCGTTTTGAGGTAGGAAAAGACTATCTTGGGGAAAAACATTTTTTGAAGGAAGGTTTTTTTTGTAGGATACCTATATTGATACACCAAGGCATGATGTGAATATTCAAAAAAAAGGTTCTACTGGACACTAGATTTCCATCTTTGATGATAATTAATGTTTTTGGGTACCCATGATATCTTAATTTTTGGAGTTTGAAAAATGGGAATGATTTGTCGTTGAACATAAGAAATACCCAGAAAATGATCAGGCTTGATCTACAGAATAATATACATAGGTCTGAATCATATGTAAGAGGAATCATGATCTTTTGACTCTATATGAGTGTTGGAATTAAAGCATGGGATCTCAATCATCTATTGAAATTTGTTGCAAATGAAATTTTGGGCATGATCGGGATCTCATAACATTGAGAATAGGGCCGCACATGTCTCTAGAGGAACATTGTTGTTTATTTTCATATGGTAAGGACCTTCCATGGATTCTCATGTGCATGTTTGAACTACGCATAGAGGATGGGTTATATTATTTTGTTTGGGTCATTGGACAAAGATAGAGGATTAGAGGGTCACTATTTATACATCAAGGATAGGAATCATGCCTTACGTAGTCCTAAATGATCCCGAAAGAGGTTTGGCCTAATTTTAGGTAAATGATAGGGAATTGTCCATGAATTGATAGTGGTTACCAGTTGATAAATTATGGCATCACTACATATCTTTCAAGGGCATCAATCAAGCCATACGTAGTTCTAGATATTCTTCATACCGATCTTACATAGATGTAGGAGTAGGGCATTTTGGTTTCATCCACTATAGGTGTCAGGTCCATCGTATTTTACTAGGGTATTTTTATGTAATGTAATCCTTAAAATTGACCCTAAGCTCACATGAGTCATACTCAACGTGAGCATCAAGGAGTGATGAGTACTATCCTTTTAGTATTTGGTGATAGATGATACAATATAGGAATTTTGTATATGGTGGCCAGGCCATGATCTATGGTCAATGCCTTACTTGATATCCTATTAATGAATGGTAATCAAGTCATATTAATTTCATTGAATAATGTATTTTTAAAGGACTTGCTGAAATGAGAGACTCCATATAGTTTAATTTCGTGTGGGTAGGATAATTTTACCCCATAATTTATCATATTACAATTAGAATAATTTATGATATGCAGTTTAAGGTTCTGAAACAATAATATTATTATTTAGAGTTTGGATTGATGCAGGGAGGACATCTAAATATTGTTACATGGAGTAATTCTTTATAAACTATGCATTAGTGGGAGTTGTGATGAGCATTCTATCAATTGATATAATTTCATGCGCACCATTAGAGTAGAATTTATATACGAAATATGGTCCCTCCTATTTTTTCACAATCATTGGGGAATTATTCTCATTTATCATTGGGGGTCTTAGGAAGAAGGTCATCTCTACATCAAGGGAAGACTGGAGATGAAATTTTTTTTAAAAGATCATGAGATATGATTTTTATAGGCTTCTAAATGGTGAAATGTTTGAAGACTTTTCTCATCTAACTGCTATAACTCGTCAAAAAAAAGGAATTTATCATCCATATACAGTTGATTAAAAACGGTAATGCAGAACAATGTCAATTGAACTTCTATAGAAAAAACCATATTTGTCCCATATACTAATAAGTATGGGATTTCTTAGGTGGTTGTGTCAGTATTGGTCTAGTAATCCCATTAATAATTTAGTAGATTTTCTGGCCATAATTTCTTATCCTTTTCCACCATCATCTAGAGTATGTTCGACTAAGTCCTATTAAATCCATAAATCATCCCATTGGGTACAACATGGAAGTGGGATGCATCATTGTCTTTGATTCCAGGAACCTCATATAAAATTTCCAACTCATTTGAGAAGATATTGGTTTCAGTGTCCATCAGTATTGTATGAAATACCCCAAATCTTGAAATGCAATTGGATTTCCAAGTGCTAATAATGATTTTATCCCCTAAGTCTTTAAGGGGAAAGGCACTGCCCATTTGGAGAAGAATTATATTGCTATGAGAATGAATTTTAATTGTCTTGATGTGGTGAGAGGATATGGTCTGACAACATCCATCCACATATGAAAATTTTCCAAGAGTACATAACTGTGTGAAGTAGCTCTAGGGGATTGTGAATAAAACTGGCATGAACTTGAAAGGAATGAACTTTTAAGTAAATGTGGCACAATAAAGTATCATTATGAGTTAATAATATCAAAGGCATTGAATTTTAAAGGAGAGTTGGGATGCTAATTGATGTGATCCAAAAGCTTGATGTTCACTTATTTCATGAAGGCATCAGTCTCTTCTCCATCAATGAAACTAAGAAGGACCTTGTCAATTCTTCTTTTATAGATAACCTTTTCATGGTTTTTACCATTTTAGGAGATAAAATTGAATTCTCAACTCAGGATCTTTTCTCATATGGCACTATCTGGTGGCATTTCTCCTCTCTAAAGGTGATTTGTAATGGGAGCCACACAGTTGGTGGGGTGACCATATGTCTCAAATTTAGGGCTAATCTCATCAATTTCAAATGTATTGTTCTGAATGAACCCCAAGACCATATGGAGATGGTGTATTTTGATGAATATTTCATCTCAGTCTTGATTAGTAATGTTGGTAAGTGCATTTTCCAATGCATTGTCTTGAACATATTGTGACCGGGAGAATAAGTCTGTATTGGTCCTAATAGGAATTTTGCCATTAGTTCTCAAACATTATTAATATATTGAACCAATACTTCATTATAAAAGGAATAGTTACTATTGATCATCTTGATGACCTGCTCTTATTAACCTTTTATCTTAAGGTGTTTGTCATGGGAATGGAGTGCCCGCTCCAAGTATACAATGAGAGCTTGTAAATATTCTTCATTATTTGTGCATACCTCAAAAAGAATAAAAGTGTAAGGAAACACAATATTATCTTGGGATATGATTATAACTCCAATCCATACATTATTGAACTTGGGATCCTCCAAACTTTTCCCCTTCATGATTTTGGATGCACCGTTCAAATACATTTCCCATGAACGGGGGACTCCTTGGATGGACAGCTCATCTTCATCAGGATGTTCAGTATCCAATGGGGCTGTTTCTTCAAATGGGTTTTCTTAAATGAATTATTTAATTCCTTTAGTTTAATGGATTTCTAGGGAACATATCGTTTGTAAAATTTATGTAATATGACATCCCACCACTATAGGCATCAAGTTATCATTGGTCGGTTGAGAATATACTTGAGTGGGTTGTAGTAGGAGACTAGATGGATCTCATAGTACTGTAGGTAATTCCTAAATTTCTGATCCAAAAATATTAGGGTTATCCAGTTCTTTTCGATTCATAAAAATAGAGTTTCACCATAAATAATTTTTTGTATGAGGTAATATAGATCATTCTCATTACGAGAGTCATTTTTTTGCACAAAGAAAGCATATAATGACGATTCTTAGGTGGTTATGTACAAAATGAATGGAATCCCCTCAACTAGCAGCATCAGGACTGGTGGTATTTGGATATATCTTCTTATATTTTAATAGTTTTCTTGAAAATCATTATCACACTCACATGTAACACCATTCTTCATTAACATGGTGAAAAGAACAACATTTACCTGAAATGTTGGATATGATGCGCCAGATATAAGTCAGGTTCCCCTATAGACCACTCAACTCAGTGAGGTTGCAAGGTGGAAACATTCCAAGGATGTATTTTTTCTTCTAAGGATGGAATTCAATGTTGTGACGACGTATGAGGAAGCCAAGGAATTTCCTAGAGGTCAAGCCGAAGACACCCATTAGTGGATTCATCTTTAAAATCTGTTGTCGTAGTTTGTTGAGGACAAATTCAAGATCTATCATGTGTTTTGAGTTTTATTAATATTTAACCACCAAATCGTTGATGTACCACTCAAAGAATGTTTCTCAGGATGTGATTTAAAATGCGATGCATGGGCCACTAATATGTACTGCCAAAAAAGTTCAGACCAAATGACATAACCCTATAAATGAACACTACAGGGGGGACCAAAAATCCGTGGATTATTCATCTTTTCAAGACATTCAGATTTGTTCGTATCTAGAAAATCCATCCATGAAAAATAGTTTTGCGTATTTGGCAGTCCCATCGATCAACAATTCTATGACCAGGAATGGGAAATCATATTTAGATAAGTCCTGATTGAGGCCCCTAAATTCAATACATACACTAATTTGTCCATTATTATTTTTGAAAGGAATATTTTATACATCCATATTGGATATTGGAATTCCCAGACGAATTTAAAAATTATTAGTTTTTCAACTTCAGCATCTATTTTGGCAGCATGTGTCGGGTGGGTCCTTCTTGCATCATACTTAATGCCAAGATGATCATCTGGCAGACCAAGATAATGTGTGTCAACCTCAAGATCAAGTCCTAGAATTTATATTTAGTTCTATAAAAACACATATCGATTACTTATTAGAAAATATGTATATGACTCTTTCTCTTCTAAAGGCATATACACACTCATTAGAGAGGACCACGGGTCATCTTTAGTTCCTAGATTTATATACCTATGTTTGTCAATCGTAGAGGATACTCCTTCTATGAATATGGGAGGGGAATATTTGAGGACTTTTTATTTTTCTTATTCTTCAACATCTTCTACCTATTTTTTAGAGAGAGCATTCTTGGAATGAATTCTCTAGTGTTGGGTGAGGAATAACACCATTTATTTATAAAAAGTGAAACATCTCCATTTACCCGGACAGGTTTAGGAGAACATTATGAAGAGAACAAAAGGGGGGAGGAGATTCCTTAGATTCATTTAGTTACATGACAAAGTCCTCTACCTTGAGTAAGGTGGGTACTGTCTAGGGATCCATGGATACAGTATGAGCATCTTTTTTGGAGCCCTAACTATTATCATGTAGTTTTGTGCACTTTTCAAAATCTTTGGGCTCTACGGCCATAATAGAGAGCAAGACATTGGCTGAGAAAACATCTGAGCATGAACCTATTCCCTAAACCTGGTTAGTGGTAAAAACATACAATTTTGTAACATTTTTTAGGAGTTTGGTAGGATCCATTTCCAATCCATTTGGGACGGTGTTCTATGAAACATTGTTGGCCAAGGATCGATTCAATTTTGGTTCATATAAGCCTGCATCGACGTAATGTGACTCGAAAGATTCTAATACGTATTTATTGGTGTTCAATATCTTATTTTTTCCATCAGTGTAATATTTGATGCACGGATTGTATGAAGAGGGAATCACATTGTACTGATGCAACTTGGGCCTCCCCAACATGACGATGAAGGCCATATTTTGACACAATACCAGAAAATCAGGATCATACACAAGGTCTCCAAGAAGTTTTTAAACATAATTTTTTCATAAATGATTTTTCCCTCTTTTGTCCAAACCCTACAGAGTTGTGGTGCATAGTTTCCAATAGTCCGCATCCTTGATCAACCGAGGAAGTGTTCACAGTAGGAGGAGTTTGACAACAAATCCATTCTAGATGAAAATTCTCCAAACATCAATTCCATCTATCTTTATAAACACATATAGTGGATTTATGTTCCCATTTATAATGGTATCTTCATCTTGATCTGTGATGGAGATGATCGTGTGGAATTCTTCTTAATTGGTATATATCTGATAGACCTCGGTAGCTACGACATCAGCCTAGAAATACTAGGGACTTTGTAATGCTTTCAAGAGTGCCACACAAATGCCTGCTGATAAAATCAAGGCATCCAGTGTTGATATATTTGCCGGTACTGAGTCTAGATACATTCAAATTACATATTTCGAATCTAGAGGATGTCAAATCCTGTAATTGGGATACTCTTTCATTGCCACATTATGATCTTCCTCTAACATATACTCTATGATGATTGGGCTTGTATTTTTTCTAGTGGTGGTGGAGAAGAATTATGGTTCTTATTTTGTCTGATGGAGGGTTATTATGTGAGTTTCCTCTACATTAATGGTTTGAGTTAAGGTGTGTCCAAGAATTTTAGTCCTTCCACAATCATGTTTTCTAAGAACCCCTCAGCGTCTGCGACCTCTTCCTTCAGTTCTTCGGTTGGATATGAGGAATTCAGATTCATTTCCTTAGTCTCATACCTAGAAGGGGTGCATAAAGCGAATGAATTTAATGGAGGAGAATATAATTTCATGATATGAAACTACTTTTGTCTAATAGTATTCTTTTGATGGTTTGATTAGTTGGGCTAGTGTCTGTTATCCCATTTTTTGGGGTAGTGCCCATTTTACCTTTTGGAGGGGTGGGGTCGGTTATTTCAATCATTCGGGTCTGACATCCAGAAGTGTCACAATTGGTTTTGTCTTTTTTGTAGGATCATCTTAATGTGCATTATTTCTACCTGTATTTCCCTCAGAGGACTTTGAGACTGGGGATGATGGATTTTTTGCATTAAAAGGTATTTGGGACATAATTCATTACTTATACTTCACCTAGATCATTCCTTTATCTTATTTGACTATTTTCCAATTAATCCAATGGTCATAATTTTTCTACTGGGGACTGTTTTCTATTATTCTTCCTTTCATGGGTCTATGGTAGAGACATACACCACTTGTGCTGGTGGCATACCGAACATTACTTGTCTGGATTCCACAATCATTTGCAAGGGATCCATGAAGATGAAACACTCTTGGATCATGTTCCCTAGTATATTATGATAGGGAAAATAATTTGGAATTCATTGAAACCCACTTCACTAGATCTCTTTGGCTCCAGTAGTCTGTGAATTTTGTAATTCATGGATGCTGTGAAGTAGTTGCGGTCTTGGTCATCTCAGAAAGATTAGAAATTATCTCTCCATTCCACATACTGATTTCTTTTACAACCCCTTTTCTCATCATGCCTATGTGAGGTTGATATTGGTGTCCAGGGGGACCTTCTTGGTATGGTGGATGCCTCACTACTAGATCTGGTGCCAAGGGTTCCTTATTCATGAATGAAGTAACCTAATATATTCCGATTATTTCCCGTGGGTTGATAGGTCCACCCAAGACTAGAGATTTTCCTATTGCAAGGAGCCTTCTATATATGGGCTTTAGAGGAAAAGTCTTAGAACCCACTCGTGTACTTCACTAGGATGATTTGTGTTCAAAATTCATCACAAAGAATATCAATGTACATATATAGAATTTAATCCATAGGGATTTTTTTGTCCAGGGAGTTAGTCAGTCCTTTCCATCTGAAGATGATATATGAGACTCATTTATTCACTTGCTCCATATAGTTTGTGACGTCACTGACCACTGTCTTCGGAAATTTCGAACTGAACTACAATAGAAATTGTCACCAGAGGTCCCCGCATCCTCTGATTGAGTATGTTGGAAAACTAGTATACCACATGAAGGCTGAACCCTGAAAGGTTCAAACGATGCACCTGAGTTTTTATGGTTCTTATTACTACGATGGGAACATCATGGGATAACAGTAAGAGGCATAGTGCAATATATGTTATTCTTGGACTCCCAAACCATTTAACACAAGAAATATGAGACTCATAAAGTTTGGAGGTGGCTCAATGATTATCACCCAATCATTTTAGGGTTTGCAATCTTGATGAATCAGAGTGCACCATGCTTCCATGGCTTCTGGTAAAGTTTTTAGTAGATCGATTGTATTGAAGATCCCTTGATGAATATCCTACGAGACATGAGCTTGGGATTGTGTGTTGGAGGAAAAGATATACCTATCAGTCCTGCTAGAATTTGGGGTGGATACCCATACAGAGGTATCCTTTATGGGATCACCAAAATATAAATTGGATTCATTCTCAGTGGATAGGCCTTGATGTCCTTCTATGGATATATTTATGTGTTTTTATGGTCCTGATTATACACTTTATGGGAATCCATGCTTGTTTAAATTTACTAAGATGAGTTCCTATGGTAGGGGAAATAATTTTGGGAATAACTATTGATGATCCGCTTGAATAGAACATCTAAAAAGATGGCTCCCTCAACACAAATCAGTATTAATTTTCATATTCTCTTTTATTTCTTCCTCATTCAAGGTGAATCATTCCCCAAGTGTTAGGGAAACACTAATTGGAGGAGGTTGTGGTGGGTCATAGACGAACTGGGATGTATTCTTCTCCTAGTTGTGGATTTGTATGGGATTTAATTGTGGTTTAACTGAGGGGGCAGCCAAATTTAGGATAACTCTCTTGTTTTTGATATCCACACCATTAGGAACAGTGTGCGATTTCTCCAAGAAGGAACCATCTTCTCTTGAATCCTCTCCCTTTGTATCATTTCCAATGTGATCCATGGGGATGAAGATTATAATGTTCATTGATGCATACCGCAGTGGGGGTGGTGGACCCAGTGCAGAATGGTATGAACATTTTTTTCATCCTTTTTTGGAGACTATCCTTCCATTCTATGATATTCTATGGGTTTCATAGAGAACATTGTCCACATGGGATCCCTAATCAGATTTCACAATGTTATTTCATTTTAGAATCTATAAACCATGTGATATGGTAGAACATGTGACCTGTCTTTTTATCATTCTTCCCAGACAGCATCAGACAAACTTCCACAGTGTGAGAAAATGAGGTAAATATTCCCCCATCAATATGGGCTGGGGTTGCTCATGTTCATACATTGATGCACAAAGGCCTATATTTGTTGGTAATATGGGAGCATTTTCATCTAATAATACCCCCATCCCTACGGGTGGGTTCAATTCCCATATTACAGTGGTAGCCTCCACTATTTCTAGCTTTTGGATTTAAATCACACCCGCACAGATGTGATGCCCATATTGTGCAAGATCCACATGATATTTACTAGATTTTGATTAAATGAGAACTAATTTACAGTTTAATTCCCATAGGCATGAATCTTGATGGATGTTCCTGATTTACAAGATTAAAATCTATTTAATGGACTGATTTTGTTTGGCCTAAATCTTTTGACACATAAAATGAACCAGTTTTGTTGAGTATACCATCTTTCATGAGCAGGGGTTTCATTTGATGGATTCCTTTGGGTAATTAAATTTATAGATTTTATTACCAATGATTTCTATTGTATGGGACATGGGGTGAAGTGTACAACTCCTTGTTCTACCCATCCCAGGATATAGTATCCAGAAGGGGCATCACCAATGAGGTAATAGAACTTGTTTAGTACTTGGAGGTAATATAGTTCAAGGTTATTATTTCTCTTTTATGATCGTAGCTATCCTATAGATGAGAGGGCTTCCAGGTCGTTTGGAAGGTGAAGCACCCCTAATAGGATCACATGGTCTGCATACCGTTCATTTGGAATGGTCAATTCTATTATAGCTGGTGAAGAGTCGTCTATATTCTAACGTCTTCATTCCAGAAGCCACCTAGAGGTTCCTTGTACCTGGTTCGTCACATGGTCTCAATAGAATTCCCCCAAACACTAGAGACTACTGACTAGTATGTTGTTCCTTTGTTGTGATAATGGAGAAAAAATTCTCTCATTGGAAGAGTAACACAGTGGAAGTAAAACAGATAGCAATAGTAGAAGTAATAAAAAAAGACAAAAGTAAACATTATAAGTGATAAACAACTAGAGCACACATATATAAATGATAAATGATAAATATTTCTATGAGAGCATCCAAAAAAACCACAATGCTAGAATATATTACTTAACCATAATAAAAATGAAAAGCAAGTAATGATCTCCATAGCATCGCAAGCCTCAGCTTGGTCCCATGCTCCCCATCTCCACATCAATCAAGTAACTGAAGTAGAAGGGAACTTTTCCTTATCTATAACTACAGCAATATAATATGTCTGGGCTGAAAATAATGATCAAAGCAGGTTGTGAGACTAATCCCAGTAGGAAACCACCAAATGATCTATTCCTAATAGTCATGGAATTTATATGGTTAGTAATTAAAAAAATTAAGAAAGAAACAAGAAAGTACACATATTATGAATACTAAAAATTAAATTTCATTTATTTTCATATACCAAGTTATAATCTAACAAAAAACGGTAACCCTCTAGGAAGTACTCATAGTCTATCCCCTCTCGTTAAACCACACAAACACAAGAAACCCTCTTAGATGTACTCACAGTTGAACACCTCTAGTTTAACATTATAAAAGACTCTATGAGGAAGCACTCAACATCTAATTCCCCCTTTGGCCCATATTGAGGAAATAACATACACTCTGATGGAGAAAAATTCCATCCCTCATATGGTCTCACAATTTAACAGTAAAATAGTTAATCTATGGGATCCCTCAGTGTTCTTTCCCCCTATGGTCTACTACACCAGGTTTCCATAGCCATGTGTAAGTCATACATGCACAAACGTTACATGGAAGCCAATGCAAACCTCATGAACTACTTGGATAAGCAATCTTCAACATATCATAGCATGTTAGATAATTATCACTCCAACCTAACATTAATATCCATTGAAAGAAAGCAGAATAACAGGAATGCTAGAGCAAATAGTCAAAATAAGAAATCAATGAAAAAATGTCCATAGCATGGCAATGTTAACCCTAGACACAATAAGTATCAATTTTATAAACAAACAAGGTATAGCATGTAATCATAGGGCTAAAACCACAAAAACGCAATACAATGTTCATTGGTATTGGGAACTTTTTCACATAGAATTCTAATACTATCTATAGAAAGGCACAAACCTCCTACCTCGGCATTGTGAGATCAATATATATGATTATTAGGCCTTGAATATCCCTAGAACACTGTAGATCTACAAAAATGTTAAAAATGATGCACATATAATATATCATGAAAGAGAGGAAAATCAAGTGTTGATGATCTAAAATAAGGAAGAACTCATTGATTTTATTCTAACACAACCGACATAGATCAATTCAGAGAACAGACAGAGGGTCAGGGGCTTGGAGAAGAATCGACAGTCTCGTTCGCTCCTGGATGAGTCAGAGGAATAAGAAGATGGTTCTATCAATCCGACGAGACCCCGATCTATTTAATGAAATAAAAATCAACAAAATAGTGTGTTATATAAAACTACATAGTGTGTACCTTCCTTATCTAGACTCTGCATTATGCAGTCTCTAGGTCACCACACACAACCATGTACTCAGCCAATACAAAACCAGTACATGGTTACCCGTAGCAATCGGGTACACGACGTGTACTCCTGAAATTTTTGGAAACTCCCCTTTTCCTCAAAGTAAAATACAAATGAAATATATATATAAAAATGATTTGGGTTCTTAAAAAAATCCCCCCAAAAAGAAATTTGTCCCTGAATTTGTCTATAAAGGTGGTGTAGAAGAAGAATCCTTGAATAGCTCTACCAACTATGATCATACATCTGCCTCCCTCCCCCATGTCTCATCTTGTACATTCCCATGCTGTCATAGCACTAATACCAGAGGAACATAATTGCCACAGTGAACATTTTAACATCGATCAATAATCCAGATAGGATGCTCCTCGAATGAGGCGTCCACCACTAGCTCAACATCCTCGAGTTGGAAAACATGAGAAGGGTCTGAGAAGTAACATTGATCTGGAGAAACATGGATGATATCATTCATAACCCGGTGCCTCTTAGGTAACTAAAACCAAAAGAAATTGGCCCAACTCCCCACAACACCTCAAATAGCCTGAAAAATCTCGGCGAAAGATTACCCAGTCTCTTAATTCTTCAGGGTCACAACCTCGATGTGACATGCATGAAAACATCATCTCCGGCCTCAAACACCATAGTTCATCTCCATCGATCAACATAATACTTTTGTCGTGACTGTAATGTTTCCATACTCCTCCAAATCTACTCTATCTACTCTTTGGACTCCTGGACTAGACGAGGTCCCTGCATAGCTGCCTCTCCTTCCACAAGCCAGTATAAGGGTGATCAACATGACCTACCCTACAATGCCTCAAAAGGTGCCAGATGAATTATTTCTTAAAAATATTATTGTTGGAAAACTCCACAAGAGGTATGTGAATATCCAAAGAACCTCCAAAATCCAGGATACAAGCTCGATGAAAGTCCTCAAGAGCATGAATCATATGCTCGGACTGACCACCTATCTAGGGTTGATAAGATGTACACAGAAGTACATGTTTTCCCAAATACCTCTAAATTCGATGCCATACTAGAGATGTAAACGGGCGACCCTTTCCGAAACAATGGAGTGTGGAACTCCATGTAAACGTACAATCTCTCAGATGTGCAACCTTTCCAGCTCATCAACACTAAAGGTCTCTTTGATGGTCAAGAATCGAGCAACCTTCGAGAGTCTTCCAATGATAACCCATACTACAACATTCCCTTAAGGAAACCTCAGGAAACATATCACAAAATCCATTGTAACATCATTACTCTTCCACTCAAGAATCGGTAAATGCTTCAAAAGATGTTCTGGTCGTTGATGCTCCGCATTCACCTTTTGACTGGTGGAACACCTCATGACTAAATTAAAAACATCCCTCTTTATACCTTGACAATACTACTAATAGTGTAGATCTGAATACATATTTCTGAAACTAGGATGAATTTCCCAAGCTGAGGAATGAAAGTCTTGCATCATCTCTTTGCGCATGTCTGCAGGCACCCACATGTGTCGATGAAAACGCCAGATCTCTTCCTCTCCTACTATCCATCCAAGAATAGAGTCATCTTCTAACACACTCTTCCGTAGGAATACGCCTACGGAATCTGATAGATTCCTCATTCTCACTCTATCAAGAAAAGTATAGGAAATATCTACAGAATATAGAAATGCCAGCCCCTATCTGTCAGGCACCACCAAATGCATTTCAGATAATAGAGTCATAACCTACCACTCACTGCTGGCCTCCTAAACAGCCTATATTTGAGTCCTCCTGCTAAATGCATCAGCCTCTGCTTTTCCCTTCCCAAGATTCAAGCCATGATCAAATAAAAAATACAGAAGGAACTCATCCCAAATTCACAATCTTAAATTCAGGTCATGCGGAGTGAAGAAATACATGCTAATTTTGTGGTCGGTGAAAACCATAAATTTTCTCCAATAAAAATATTGTCCCCAACAGCGTATAGAATGAACAACTGCAGGTAGCTCGAGATCATCAATCAGGTAATTCCTCTCATGTGGCCTCCACCGTTGAGAACTGTTCACAATGACCCCTTCTCTAGGAAAATGAACTACACCCATCCTGATACCCGATGCATCACAATATATAGTATAGCTCTTTCATGGATCTGGAAATATTGTTATCTATGATGACATCAACATCCCTTTCATCTCTTGAAAGGATGAATCATGAGAATCTGACCATTAGTACTTCATAACCTTCATTATTAGGCCCGTCAGTGGTGCTGCTAAGGATGAGAGGTCTTGTATGAATCGTTTTTAGTAACCATCCAGCACTATAATACATCGTACCACAAATAAATTCATTGTTTAATCCCAGGAAACCACTTATCTCACTTTATCTGGGTCTATAGATACTCTTTCCTCTGAGATGACCTGAACTAAGATGTGAATCAAGTCCATCCAAAAGTGGAATTTTGAGAGATTAAAATATATCTAATTCTCTCTTAGTGTACTCAATATAATATCAATATTTGTGGCATGATCGTGTTGAGTGTGAGAGTACACCAAGATATCATCCACGAAGACTACCATGAAAGAGTCCAAGTATGAATAGAACACTTGTATCATCACTTCCATGAAAACAACAGGTGCGTTCATGAGACCGAACGACATAACCACATACTCTAATAGACCATACCTACTTCCAAAGGATATTAGAGGTATATCTGATTGTTTAACACACAACTCATTGTACCCTAACCTCAAGTCAATCTTTTAGAATACTTGGGAACCTTAATGCAGATCAAAGATATCATAAATCACTATCATGGTATTCGGTTCCTTAACATCAACTAGTTCAACTTCCAATAATCAACACTAAGTCTGAGGGTACCATATACCTTCATTGCAAATAGGACAGACGAACCCCAAGGAGGTGTACTTGGTCGGATGAGAACATTTTCATACAACTCCTCCAACTGCTTCTTGAGCTTCTGAAAATTTGGTGAAGCCATCCAATAAGGAGAAATATACATTGGTTCTTCTCTTGGAACAAGATCAATAGAAAATTGCACCTATATCTTCAGAGGAAAACCTAAAAATTACTCCAGAAAGACATCATTGAAATGAACCACCATTGGAGGAAAGTATGTCTGTGATGTCCCCTGGTCATCCAGATATAGACTAGAAATCTGGTCTATAACTCCTCCAAACAAATGATTCTCGAGTACTGTTCTGCTTGCCTGGACATCCCACTCACCATTATGAAGAATCTATCTGCCCTCTGGTGATTTGAAACTCACCAGACCAAAATGGAAATCGACAACTTCTTGTAAGGGAACTAACAATTCCATTCCATGAATGACGTTATAGCATGTCATCTCTAATATGTAGAGGTCCCAGGAGAAGTGGAACCCACCAAATCAAGTGGACACTCATTGCACTGATGTACACTAGCCGTTATATTCCCCAAAAGAGTGTCTAACATCAAGATAGTAGTAGAGGAAAAGATAAAGAGACCAAGGCTCTCCACAAGAGAACTAGATATAAATGTATGGGAATTCCCTATATTGAAAATTGATGAAGCTAAAACTAAGGAAACAAGGATCGTACCTCGAACTGTAGAGGGTCTGGGATCCTGCTCCTACTGGGTCTTCTCCACTACAAAGGACTGACCTAAACCGAGGCCCTGTGTCCCAACTTGACCACTCTGAGTTCATCCACCCTATTGTCATTGAAATCCTGAAAACTGGCTACCACGTCCATGACCACCACCTATGGCATAATGGCTGGAAGAACTCTAGGTCCAATATTGATGAAGCACTGGCGGTGTTGCCCCTTAACGTGGGTTCATAGAAAACTCAGGTCACCAGCTACTAGTCAGAAAAACTAACAGAAATGTTGAAGATAACCCATCATGCAACAAGATTTGCACTAGATTTGATCTCTTGGGAATTGTGGCCTCAAATACCCACTTTTACCGCAGAAGTAGCACATCACCTGGATACCTAATGATGTATAAATCCAACATGGATCTTCGGAAAATGAATCCATGTGGTCGTTCCTAATATATTTGAGAGGGATACCAAATATGGATGTCGACCCACTCCAGATCACGGCTACCAAATACCTCATATTTTTCATCGTGATCAATTCCTGGTAAATTGCAGAGGTGATAGAAATCAACATGAATATGTTCTCCTAAGATCGGATGTTGTTCCTGAGACCATCCTCAAACATCCTTTCCATTAATAACATGTCACCTCCAAGAATAAGGGAGAAGCGTTGTAGCGTAGTGAAACGAGAAGAGTACTCCATGACTAAGAGAGTACCCTACTCTAGACCCATGAACCCTTGAGCCAGATTGGCCATCAATATCTCTAGGTATTAGATTCATAGAAGGAACACTGGAACACATCCCATGCCATAACCTGCTAGTGTCCTGCCTATGATATCACCTTCCACCATATCATTGTAGAGTACTGAAGCATATAATTAGCAAGCTTCACCATCCTATATGGAGGCATCTACATATGCTCGAAGATAGGTAGCATGGACTCTTCGTCACCCAGGTGAACCGATTCCATGCAAATACACTTGTGCGACCAAGACTTGTTCAATAACATCATTTATGTTCCTCTCTCCCGTTCACCTCTCCCCTTCAAGATATTATCCCTCGAACCCCTTTTCAATGAAATTTATGGCATGTTTCCTTTGTTGGATTACATATATGAAAGAATTTCTTTGAGAACCTCTCCCAAAACCTCATGACATACAATATTTCTGTCACTGTGGTTAGTGTTTTCCTCCATTTAACCTCATCCATTAAGATGAGAATATATTTTGATTTTGGGCTTCCTCATATGGAGTAAGTCACATGTTCCTGTGGTTCAGGCCTCTTTCTCAGGAATAACCTCAATCACAATTCCTTTAATTTGATCCCCCTTCTCAAGAGTAATCCCCAAGTTATAAGTCCCCTTTAATTTTGGCATCCTCCTTAGGAGTAAGCCACGGGTTAAAACACCAAATCTCCATAAAGTACAAATACCTTTATGGACATTGCTCCTGGGCTTCTTTTGTGAATTATGACCTGGTATTCATCTAGTTATGAAGTCATACATACCTAAGCCCCACATCATTTATTGCGACTGCATATTTTGTGGCACAATAATAAGTTTTACTAATACCTCTTCTTTCTCACACAAAGCATGGATCACATGAGCTTTGAGTGTAAAATTAATCACTCCATCTATTTTTGGGTCATTAACCATGCATAAGCCCCATATTTTATTCACCCGAACTATGTTGAATTTGAACACTACCTTAAACGTAGAGTACGTAGGAATCCATTCTAAGGTTCAAGCCCATAATTCATTTATTCTTTTCCATCCCATATGACTTTAAACTATATCCTTCTTATTGAACTATGAGAGTTATAATTCCTTTTTAATGAGGATACGTAGTTTTCCCATTTACGAGTACGATCCCAACTCTGAAATAATCCATCTATTTCTAAATAAAAATAAACATCAACTGCCCCACTGAGTGGCTTTAAAACCATTATGGTCGTCATAATGACCAAAATATTTATATATAACGTATTGAAGGATACTATTTACTATGAATCTCTAATACATATGTATTATTCTCCATTGATGAAGAACCTCAAATACATATAAATTATTCTCTAAATCCAATACATATAAATCATCAATTGCCCAATCTAATGGAAAACTCATTTTTATTTTTGGTGAATTAATAAGGATTGATGAACATAACTTAAATCTATAAGAGAGTCCTCGAGTAGGAAATAATTTCCCCCAAAAACGTGTGATGAGCCTGACCTCTCATCCTCTCGACTAAAGAAAATTCATAAGCCTCATTGGTCCACAACTAATGAGAACCTTCTTTTGGAATGTATATCCAAATGGATATAGAATCATTGGATGTTTCCGGTTCTATGAATAAACTCGTTAGAAACCGATTGGAATGTTTTAACCTTAAACAAACAAGGTCATCCCCATTTCTAGGTGAAAAAAATGGTGAACCCGACATGAATCCCTAACCAAGTTAAATGATGTTTTACTTATTTTTTAGGTCCCTATTAAACTAAATATGAGTGACAACAAATTAATCAATAACATATGTGATCATCCAAAAGATATAGTCTATCCAGGCTTATCTTGATTATGTCTGCTATATCAAACATGCAATCTTTCCCATGATATCCCTACCACACAAAATGGCTTCTTTAAGGTTAACACCTATGAATTCCCAGACCACTAGTCCTGCTGGATCCTCGTCTGCTCTAAGGAAGAAATAACATACTCAGCGTCATTAACGATGGGTCTCAAATGAATTGGTGAGGGAATACCATCGACATAGTACCATTCCAACTCTAGAGGCCTCTCGACAAGCCCCCCATGTTAACAACTCACCCTGGTTGTCCAGACAGCGATGACCAGTGGTTAAGAGGCAGGTGGTGCCAACCATCGTCTCCCACCATATCTGGTCTTTATCCTCATAATTCAACAACAAATCCCTCCCTTATTACAAGGAGGTGAATCAAGAGGTCACTCAAGGACCCAGTTCAAGAAGAAATGAGTCCTTCTTGAGGAATCCCACCAATAATCACCGCCAGACTCGTGTGGTAGTGCGCCCTCAACAGGATGGGGTATCACCTCTAGGCGTTCGACTCAGGTTCCTCAGACCTGATCACATAGGACGAACCGTTCCGAGGTGAAATTATCCCAACAGGTAGCAGGTTAAAACGTTTTACCCCTCCAGAGAAGTCCATCAACCTATCTTGATGGCAAACAATGAGTGGGCATATACACCTGTCCGTCCTAATTTTACTGTCCAGCAAACTCATCTGGAAGTAACACACCAATCCTGCCAGGCAATTCCAGTGGAGTACTATAGGAAGGAACATATACCTGTTTATAAATCATTAGCTAGTCAAAAGGCTCATCTCACTACATCCAAATAATCTCGCCATCCAAATGTGGTGACCACTTGTAAATATGCACATACACCTGTTTACATTCATCAATTTTTCCAGCAGTCTCATCTGCTCGAATTGAAGTATGTTCATCAATCATATTTAGTGGAGAACAATCATAAGGAACATACGCATGAAATTCATTATTCTATCAAATAGTTTTATTTGGTAGCACCCATAGATGTCAATTGAAAATCTACAATGACAAACAAGACGCAAACAAAATTTTCTACCCCCAAACATGAGTACTGACAGAATTCACTGATAGGAAAAGGAGGACAAGAGCAGGAACTCACACGTAATCCAAACACGGAATGGACATATATTCCTATTCTGGAAGCTGAACTCACTAAGAACATTCTGACAATGGTGAAAGAGAAGAAGAAAATCCCTGACCATATTATGAATACCTGTCAGAATTCTATAACAACTTCAGTGGCATCACATGGAATGGACCATAAATCTATCCCTATCAGTGGAGTGAATGATCGATATGTCACCCCGGAGCAGATACACACCTCTGTTCCAGTCCAGGAGGGTCGTGGGGCATACTCCCCCATGTCATACGGACAATCAAGTCGGGCACAAACACCCGATTTAAATGGATATAGTCTGCCTAGCCTACCCATTTCTCCTGAAAAGGCACATACATCTGCCCATAATAACCACTTCCATTATCAAGTGGTTTCTAATGTTATTAAGAAGGTATCCAAGAAAAAGGCTCATCCAACATTGTTAAAAAAATCAAGATCCAATCTACAATAAGGCCTTGATCAATGCTGGAGTTCTTAAATCCCTTAGAAAATTATTTGTTTCAACTAAATATTATACTCTCTCGTCTCCAAATTCCGGAAATAGAAACAATAATTTCGATGGTCTTCATCAGACGCTTGAACATGAAGGATTACTTTATGACAATTCAGTAAATCTTGAAGAATCGCCTTCAGATGAGATCCATGATAACCCTCTATGTGGCCAAAAGACCAAGGAGAAAATAGTTTCATCTATTATTGTAACCCACCATGGTGGTCCTCCCCATGATGATGAATTTAGCTTAGAATTTACACTTTGTAGTAGTAATTCACATTTGCTGGACAATTCATCAATGGAAAAAGCAGTAATGAGAAAGCCCTCTTATCTTGAGGCACTTTCTAATTGAAAGCCAGTCATGTCTGATGCCTTACCACTAGCAGGTGAAAAAATTACTTTATCAAAAAATAACCCTGGGTGTAGGTCATTCTATGAACCACCCCTGGGTCATTCATCATCTAATTTGATAAATGAATTCTCTACCAATATTGTGGAATCTGATGAATCATCAAAGATGCACTAGCATTGGTCCAATAAGGTAGAAAAATATTCATCAAATGGAAAAGAGGAAGTATTGAATATGAGAAAACAGTTGGAGAAAGGTGAAATACCAGTCATGTTTTGGCCTTTGGTTGACTCTCGGTATGATATTCTAGAAATGTTGATAGAAGATTGTATTCTCGATATTTTTCTGAACAGATCGAAAACTCATATTCACTTAAAAGAAATAATATTACCTTATGATGAATATCAAAATCATGTAAAGTTAATAGAAGGGTCGCAACGCCAAATTGACTTGGCATCTCTCTCAATTTCCTAACATCCAATGGTTGAAATGAAGCAGAGATCCCTTCAGCGTACATGCCTTGGTGTATTAAAAAGGTTGTGCCAGATAATTACCAATGCCCCATCTGGTATTCATATCAAGGGATGGGGTGTTCATGGAGAATTTCATTTCATTGAGCTCTCCAGTAAACAAATCCCACCAAATGTGGTCTCGTGAAAGGTTATTGCCCCTGGCTAGCCACAACTAACTAGTTTTGTGTGTAATCAAAGGCATTATCAAGAAAATTCCTCAAATAGTTCTTCCCAAAGTCAGGAATATAATGAAAAAGTTGTCGAATTACTCTTGCATCAAGAAAATGAGAATATCAAACATGCTTCTCATTTATAGAATGTGCATAATCACGTGGAAGAGGTGTCAGACATAATACAATAGTCATCTGTGCCAGGAGATTTGAGAGGATGTCGGGTGATGCATCCGGCCAATTTTTAGACTAAAATCTGCAAAATTAAGAGAGCATTTAAGAAAGTTTCAGATGTAGCAGATCAAGATCCACCTCAGCTTACCATTTTGGGGACTCTCTTAACCCAAACATCAGGATCAACCGACATGATTTGAGGAGTTGAGAAGGAAAAACATGGAGTACTCCAGTCCACCGGACTGGGGACTTTTTCAAATTCTCAATCTCTTCCTCAGTGAAATTCAATATTTTCTTTATTAGGGAAGATGTTACTAGAGGAATGCAGGTACTAATTATTAGTAATTTCCCTCAAAATTATAGTTCATCAAAAATTTCCTGAGGGATCAACCAAAAAAAGGCAATGTCTCATAATGGACATGGAAGAAGACAATATCACACAAATTCTATCATAATGGATGCAATGTAAAGACCCGTAAAAATTGAAGGGAAATTTTTTTTTCTTAATTTTCTTTTGGATTTTACAAGAACGCAGTTTCTGACAGCACCTGATTCCAATGCCCGGTGTGCCCGGAATCATTTTCTGAAGTTTAGCTCAGGTACATTTAGTGAACGAATGAGTGGGTTTTCCTAAATTTTGAACTGGTGCTCGGAATCTAAATATGAGGACACTGATGGAATCGCAGCGCCGATAATTTCTTAGGAACACATTTTCCAAAGTTCCATTTGCAAGGGTGTGGTTTTAAAATTTTGTGTTAAGTAAAGGAATAAAATAAAATTGTGCAACCAATTTTATTTTATTTTATCCTAAGATAGGTGGTTGGAGTGGGTCCCACTATATCATACTCCACTATGTAGGATATTTGTGGGGTGGGTCCCACATGATCCCCACCTATTCAACTTCGTCAAACCCCCTCTTTTAATTAAGTAACACACCCGCACCCCCATTAAATGAAGTAAACTCTTGCATTTAACTAAAAATTAAATGCCTATTTAATTGGGCGGTTTAAACTTTTCAATTAATTCAATTAATAGAATGATTAAATTTTTAATTTCATAACTTCTGGCATGAGTAATAAAATAAGGAAATGCTTCTTTTATGAATTTTGTTTTTGTTGTGCGAGAGTATTTTGGAGAGGATTTGCTCTAAGTTTTCAAGTTATTCTTCCACGAAAAAGAATGCGAAGAACAGCGAGCCTTCGATGAAGAACTCTGTCACCGCAAAGGGGAGTTCGTCGTACCGTCTTCTTCCCTCTCTGCAGCCAGTTAGAGACGCCATCCTCGGAGATCGACGACGCGATGCCGACGAATCTTTTCTCCATGATGCTAATGATCCTCTTTCTACGATGCCTTCTTCCGTGATGTTCAATTCCGCGACGAACCGTCGTTAAACCTTTTCTTCGAGGTTGGGATTTGGTTTTATGTCGTGAATACTTTTTTAGGCATTCATCGATTAACTTTTAGCCGCATGCTTTTGATTAACGTGAGGGGGTCGGACCACACAAACAAGGGCGACCCCTCCTCCCTTATTATTGATGTCCTTCAATATGGATTGGAACGAAGATGGCGCGGTGTTGTCGCACCGCGCTGAAACGAGAGAACAGCGGCAAAGGAGCGTGGCGCCATCGCGCGACGCTGGGGAACCGCGAAGACACTGCGGCCGGAGCGGGGCCACGGTGGAGGGGTGCGGCACCGTCGCGCCGCGCCAGTCGGACCAAGACTACGGCCTTTGGTCGCGGCGGCCAGCTACTGGCCACCGGCGCCGGGGCAGGAGGCCAGGACCGTGAGGTCCCGCGATAGTAGCACGGTCGGCCAGCCGGGCAAGCCGAACGAGGAACCAGGGGTCGTAACCCCCGGCCGGCCGAAGGAGCGACCCCCACATGGGGGCCGCGGTTTGCCAAACAGGGGGGCAGCGCCCCCCCCCCCCCTTCCGCTCGGTTGTTACGGCCAAGCCTCCAGGCCACGCTGGCCAGGACGAGCGCGCCAGGCCGGGCCGGGCCGGGCCGCGTTCACCGGGTCGGGCCGTGTCCTATTGGGCCGGACCCGGACCTGGGTCGGGTCGACCCGGTTTGGGCCTACCCAGGGGGTATCGGGCCGGGTCAGACCGGGCCCGAACCGCCTATTTCGAACCTCTTTCGGCCTTTTGAATGTAACTTGGGCTACGAACCTCCGATCGATGCCCCGTCAGCTGCGATGCGATCCTAGTATTGAGATGGTCGTTTCGGTATATTACACACAAGGTTTCAGAGCACTTTGGGTTCATCCGGGTTGGTTCGTACACAAAACCAACCGGGCCCTCGGAGCGGAAATGCTTATAACCTATGTTTCAAACGTCTGATTGATGTGCTGTCGACTTTCATGGCTTCCTCTTAGTGAGACAGACCTTTTAGCTTAATCCGCCAGAGATTTGGACGCAGTTGGAGTACGGCCGGGTTGGTTTTGACTTAAAAACCAACTGGGCCCCAGAATGAAAAAGCCAATAACATCGAGATCGGGCGTCCAATTGACGTTCTATCTATCACGTTGAGTTCCTTTTGACGATACGGAACTTTGGGATGCATCAACTCCGGACTTCGTGTCAGTTGATGTATCATCCCCTTGTCTCGTGAAACGGACCCTTCCAAGATGAGCTTGCTGTGTGCGGGAACCCTAGAGCTGGTTGCGACTACAACGACGATGATGACTGTACAGAAACCCTCTGTGGGTTCGACAGCTATGACTAAAGCACTCAACAATCCTGTGTGGATCAGTGCCTACCGATCCTGTGTGGGTCAGCACTCAGCGGTCCTGTGTGGGCCAGCGCATACCGATCATGTGTGGGTCCGGTCCTGTGTGGGTCATTACGGGGGTTAGTATCTATCAATCCTATGTGGGTCATTGCGGGGGTTAGTACCTATCGATCCTGTGTGGGTCATTTCGGGGGTTAGTACCTATCGATCCTATGTGGGTTAGATGGCTTAGATGAATCAGTGGCTAAATCTGATCATCTCTATCGTCTTACGAAGAAGTATACCTGTGTGAGCTGAGTCTTGACTTACAATCATTATCTTCGATATGATTGGCTTGCTTTCTTATGTGGATTGTGTTGTGCTATCCTTTGTGAACATGTTTGAACTTGGGATCGGATGATGGAGCCAAACTGGAATTGATGACTTAGGTATATGTATGGGAATATACCTAAGTAGTGTTGGATGTTACTTTGTGACTGTATCTTTCCTTTGTGGATTATCCATTGTGGATTCTGGAAGACCTTCGTGGGTCATGGGGTCCCTAATGAGTATCTTATACTCACCCCTGCACGGGCTATGCCCACACTACATTGTGTTGGATACAGATGATGGACAACGCTGATCGTGATGGAGTCTTGTGGAGAAAGTCAGTACCTGGAGGTGGACCAGTGGGCGGGACGTACACGAAGCGGATGGCTGGACCCGTGGAGCTGAGGAGGCTATATGTACCCACCCTTCAGGTGGGACTCCCTGTGGACGGTAAGACGTTGCAGATTTACTTTTCAGTTGCTGTACTTTCTTTCCAGTTATACTTTACTTTCAGTTTGGGTTTGTATTCTGGCCCACATACTTTTCCGCACTTACTTTTGTACCCAGTTTTACTTAGTGTTTACTTCTGCTTGCTTACTCTGTGGTGTTTGTTTACATACAAAGGCAATGCCTTCCCTTCCTTTATCAGGAATTACGTCTTGGTGCTAGTCGCCAGCCCCTGGCCTATGGAAGGCGGGCTTGGGGTTGTCACGGCACGAGCCCCGAGGTCGGGTCGTGACAAATTGGTATTAGAGGTGTTCGGTTCTACCACAGAATTCAGGAATATGATCTTCTTCAATGTGAAGAAATAGTGTTAAGAGTTTTGAGTGTGGTTATCAGTACAGGGAGTCCATTTTTGGTGCGGCGGCCGACGTATCCGTACACCAGGACCATGCCTTTTGATTTCCGACTCAATGCATGAAAACATTGATTGCATGTGTGTTTCAAGTTTTCTTTGTGATTAGTTTTTGTCACCTCACCAGGTATACTGTTTGACCATGGTGCACCTGTCTCTTTTCAGGATGGCCCCACGATGGCAGAAACATAGGGTTATGAGTTTTGTATGTGACGAAAGCTCACTAAGCGATGAGGCCTCGGTGTAGGGCCCTTTGACATCAGAGGCACCGGTGGTACCTCTACCCGCTGAGCCACCGATGCTACCAGCCCCAGCCACTGATAGTGCACATCGCCTTAGTGAACATCACGAGTTTCAGCGTCAGAGACCACCCAGGTTCCGTGGGGAGATGGACCCCCAGGAAGCCGAGGATTGGCTAGAGGCAGTTGTACGAGTTTTCCGATTGGTAGGGACACCAGCAGACCTCATGGTGATCCTTGCAGCGAGTCTCCTGCACACGGCAGTAGGCAGATGGTGGAACATGATTCTCCAGGTGCACGATGAGGCATCTCTCCTCTGGATGGACTTTCAGAGCCTCTTCCACTCATAGTTTGTCCCAGCCACCCTCTGTGCGGTACGCATCCAAGAGGTACTACAGCTACGGCATTGTAGCTTGTCGGTCGCCCAGTACTCGGCGAGATTTACCGATCTCTCTTGCTATTCGACGGACATGGTATGGGACCCATTCTTCCCAGTCCATACCATTGAGCAGGGATTGAGTCATGAGATCAGGGCATCAATGATCTCACTCTGTATTCCAACACAGGCAGGGGTACTAGAGCAAGCCCTTCTCATCGAGAGCTTTCTTGGTGAACATACATCAGCAGCGAGACCTACCGCATGGAAGCACGTAGGAGAGTCTTCTGCATCTAGAATTCTAAGGATGACACATGGGTCGAGGTGGACCAGGCCCTCATGTGGACGACCTCAGGACAATGGGTCAGAGGTGCTTGGCACACAGCGTAGATCCAGTCTTTTGAGAGGCAGACAGTGCAACGCATGCGGCGGGCAGGGCCCCATGGCTCGTGACTGCCCAACACGCCATGCGGAGGAGCAGCAGATGGTTGAGGGACCACCTAGGTAGAGGCAAAGGGTCGACCGCGGTGGACTGCAGGGAGCAGGAGGACAAGGCAGAGGAGCTGGCCAAGCAGTAGGTGGTGGGCGACGTTGTGAGGCTCTACCACCACCACTAACAGGAGGTCCACCCTGACCATAGGGAGCTAGCGAGCAAAGACAGTCACAAATTCAGGAAGTGGGGGCCTATGACCACGGCGCGCCCGAGATGATTCGAGGTACTATCTGTGTCTATTCAACCCTTTCTGCAGTTCTTATAGACATAGGAGCGAGTCATTATTTCATTTTTGCTTCCCTTGTTCGGAGCTTGGAGATTCTGACGGAGCTGTTGGCTCGATCCTTACGTCTTGAGACTCCTACGATAGCAGACTAAATGATTACACACTGGTTCCAATAGTGTGAGTTTACTCTAGGAGGCGAGAGCTTCGGCTGTGATCTTCTTGTAGCGGCTTCGAGGCCTTACGATGGCATCTTGGGCATGGATTGGTTATCTACAGTCCAAGATCAGATTGACTGCATTAGGCACAAGGTACGATGTGTTCGCACCGATGGGAGAAGGTTCACCTTCATTGGTGAGAAGGGAGCCTTTGCAGCACAGGATGGACTCACACAGAGGAGAGGGAAGCCCATCACTCATCATTTGGCTAGCCTCATCCTAGGAACAGTTGATATGCGGAGTCCAAGCTTACCTGCAGTGGTGGATCAGTATGCAGACATTTTTCCTGACGACATTCCAGGACTACCTTCTCATAGAGAGGTAGACTTTTATATTGACATGTACCCTAGGATAACCCCGATATCGACCCCACCATATCGGATGGCTCTTTCCGAGCTTCAAGAGCTATGGGTATAGCTAGAGGACTTGTAGGGCAAAGGATTAATCTGACCCGGTGTTTCATCCTGGGCATCCCAGATATTGTTCGCCAAGAAGGAGGACGAGATCTTGTGACTGTGTGTCGACTGTTGTCGCCTGAACCCAATGACCATGAGGAACAAGTATCTGCTATCGAGGATTGACGAACTCTTCAATAAGCTCAAGGGAGCACGGTGGTTCTCGAAGATAGACCTCAAGTCAGGCTATCATCAGCTCATAGTTCAGAAAGAGGACGTACAGAAGACGGCCTTCAGATGTCGGTATGGACACTATGAGTTCTTGGTTATGCCATTAGGTTTAACCAATGCTCTAGAAGTGTTAATGGGCCTCATTAATATGATCTTTTAGCCATACCACGATCGATTTGTCGTGGTCTTCATTGACAACATTTTTATATACTTGACCACTGAGGAGGAGCACGCCTACCACTTGCGGGTTGTACTAGACACACTCAGAGAGCCCTAGCTTTATGGAAAGCTCTCGAAGTGTCAGTTCTGGATATGTGGGGTCCACTTCTTGGGAAATGTCATCTCTTAGGTGGATGTTTCGGTGGATCCTGTGATGATCGAGGAAGTGCTAGCTTTGGAGCCACCCAGGAGCCTGATGGAGGTGCAGAGTTTCTTGGGGCTTTCTGGGTACTACTGGAGATTCATGCCAGACATTTCAAGAGTTGCGGCCCCACTCTCAGCTTTGACAAAGAAGGGGAAACCCTTTTTATGGTCAAACAGATGTCAGCAGAGTTTCCAGAAGCTGAGACAGAGATTGAACGGCGCATCTATCTTGAGGCTACTGGAGGAAGGAGTAGGGTACGTAGTCTACTGTGATGCATCAGGAACCAAACATGGATGTGTTCTAATGCAGGAACGGGCCATGATCACCTATGGATTACTTCAGTTGAGGCATCATGAGCATAACTACACTACCCATGACCTGGAGTTATCATTAGTGGTCTTCGCTCTGAAGATGTGGGGACACTATCTGATGGTAGAGCGCTTTACCGTCTACTCTGACCACCAGAGTCTCAGGAACATCTTATCACAGAAGAACCTGAACCTAAGACAGTGGTGATGGATCAAGTTCCTCCAGGACTGTGACTTTGAGATAGTATATACTCATGGAAAGGGGAACATAATAGCTGATGCTCTCAGCATGAGGACGGGCATTCAGCTACATGGGGAGGCGACAGAGCAGCTAGCCGCTTTGCAGATATCCTTCGTGGATAGTGATGGGGCAGCCTTTCTATAGTCACACACAGTCACTCCTCCACTTCTACAGCGGATCAGAGAGGCACAGCGTGGGGAAGATGACGGTGAGACACGGTGTGCACAGATATCCTCTAGACAGGCACCTGATGGATTCTCTATAGGAGGAGAGCACGTCATCATTTTCAGAGGACATACCATGGTACCAGTAGCTTTACAGGAGGAGGTGCTGAGGGATTTTCACACTTCCCCTTTAGCAGTACATCCAGGAGTGGAAAAGATGTACCAAGACCTTAGACGACAGTACTAGTGGCCGGGTATGAAGAAGGTTGTGGCAGAGGTCGTTTCTTGATGCCTCACCTGTCAGTAGGTGAAGGCAGAGCACTAGGTACTAGCAGGATTGGTACAACCTTTGGAGTTTCCGGAGTGGAACTGGGATAGGATATATATGAACTTCGTGACTGGAATTCCATGCACTTCCAGATGTCACGACTCTATTTGGGTGATTTTCGACTGACTCACCAAGTCGGCTCACTTCTTACCCGTTAGAGAGTAGGGCTCAGTAGAGAGCTTGGGACGTCTCTACGTTTAGGAGATTTTATGGATTCATGGTGTGCCATCATCTATCATCTCTAATAAAGATGCTCTCATTACTTCCCGGCTTTGGAAGGGGTTGCAGGAGGCATTCGGGACGCAGCTACGTCTGAGCACCGCCTTTCACCCTCAGACGGATGGCCAGACGGAGAGGACCATTCAGACCCTCAAGGTCATGCTCTATGCATGTGTCCTCGACTTTGGTCATAGCAGGGAGGATCACCTACTCTTGGTGGAGTTCGTGTACAACAACAGCTACCACTCCACCATCGGGATGGAACCATACAAGGAATTTGTATGACCGACCTTGCAGATCAATGCTGTGCTGGACAGACCCTGAGGAGTCAGCACTTGTTTGACCGGAGATGGTCCAGTCCACGATAGAGAAGGTCCAGGTCATCCTAGAGCAGATGAGGACAGCTCAGATCAGAAAAAGTCTTATGCTGATAGGAGGTGGAGGCCACTAGAGTTCGAGGATGGCGACCACGCCTTCTTGAGGGTCTCACCTCGACGTGGATTACAGATATTTGGCTGAGGCGACATGTTAACTCCGCGCTTCATCAGACCATTCCAGGTCCTCAGCAAGATAGGCGAGGTGGCTTATCGCCTGGCTCTACCACCTCAGTTGCACCGAGTTCATGATTTATTCCACGTATCTCAGCTGAGGAGATACGTGCAAGACCCGGCGCATATCATTGACAATGGGGAGTTGGATGTTGATGATGGGGAGACTTTTTCCAAGGTCCCGGTCGAGATTGAGGATCGACAGGAGCAGGTCCTACGTGGATGGTCAATTCTTCTAGTGCGCATCAGATGAGAGCACGATAACCTCCAGGAGAGCACTTGGGAGTGGGAGGCTCAGATGAGTGCTCAGTACCCACATTTGTTTCCCTAGTTTATGATGTATTTTTATGGGGATATAAATCCCTGAGGTGGCAGTAATTTAAAGATCCATAAAAATTCAAAGGAATTTTTTTAATTAATTTTCATTTTGATTTTACAAGAATGCAGTTTCTAATGGCACCTGATTCCGAGGCCCAGTGTGCCCAGAATCCTTTTCCGAATTTTATCTCGGGTACATTCAGTGAACGAATGAGAGGGCTTTCATAACTTTTGAACCGGTGCTTGGAATCGAAATCTGAGGACACTGATGGAATCGCACCACTGGTAATTGATTAGGAACACCTTTTCCGGAGTTGCGTTTGTATGGGTGTGGTTTTAAAATTTTGGGTTAAGTAAAGGAATAAAAAAAATGGCGCAACAAATTTTATTTTATTTTAACCTAAGCTATGTGGTTGGAGTGGGACCCACTATATCCTACTCCACTAGGTAGGATATTTTTGGGGTAGGGCCCACCCGAGCCCCAACTATTCAACATCATCAAACCACCTCTTTTAATTAGGTAACGCACACTCACCCCCATTAAATGAAGTCAACTCTTTCGTTTAACTAAATATTAAACGACTCTTTAATTGGGCGGTTTAAACTTTTCAATTAATTCAATTAATTGATTCATTCAATTTTGAATTTATAAACGTTTTGCATGAGTAATAAAATAAGGAAACTCTTATTTTATTAGTTTTGTTTTGGTTGTGTGGGAGGATTTTGAAGAGGATTTGATCTAAGTTTTGAAGTTCTTCTTCCACGACGAAGAACGGGAATAATGTCGAGCCTTCGACGAAGAACTCCGTCACCGCAAAGGGGAGCTTGTCGTACCGTCTTCTTCCCTCTCCGTAGCCAGTGAGAGATGCCATCCTCAGAGATCGACGACGCGATGCCGACGAATCTTTTCTCTGTGACGCCGATGATCCTCATTCCGCGATGCCTTCTTCCACGACGTTCAATTCCATGACGAACCTTCGTTCAACCTTTTTGTTTGAGGTAGGGGTTTGGTTTTATGTCGTGAATATTTTTTTGGGCGTTCATCGATTAACTTTTTTCCGCATGCATTCGATTAATGGGAGGGGGCCAGACCGCACAAACATGGCGGACCCCCCTCCCTTATTATTGATGTCCTTCGATGTGGATTGGAATGGAGATGGTGTGGTGTCGTCACAGCGCGTGGAAACGAGAGAACCGTGACAAAGGAGTGCGGTGACGTCGCGCCGTGCCGGGGAACCACGAAAACACCATGGCCGGAGCGGGATCACGGCGGAGGGGTGCAGCGCCGTCGCGCCATGGTGGAGCAGGGAGCGGCGGAGGGCTATCAGCCACCGGCACGGTAGTAGGAGGGCAGGACCGCGGGGTCCCGCGGCAGCAGCACGACCGGCCAGTCGGGACGGCCGAACGAGGAACTGGGGGTCGTAACCCCCGGCCAACTGAAGGACCGGCCCCCCACATGGGGGCTGCGGTTTTCCAAACAGGGGGGCAGCGCCCCCCCCCCCCCCTCCGCTCGGCCGTTATGGCCGAGCCGCCTGGCCACGTTGGCCAGGCCGAGCACGCCAGGTCAGGCCGCTCCCAGGCCGGGCCGGGCTGCACCCACTGGGCCGGTCCGTGCCCTAGTGGGCCGGACCTGGATCCGGGTTAGTTCGACCCAGTTTGTGCCGACCCAGTGTTTATCGAGCCGGGTCGGACCGGGCCCGAACCCCCTATTACGGACCTCTTTCGGTCTTTTTCCCATAACATGGGCTGTAGACCTCCGATCGATGCACCGTCAGCTACGATGCGATCCTTGGATCGAGTCGGTCATTTAGGTATATTACACACAAGGTTTATAAGAACTTTGTGTTTGGCTGGGTTGGTTCGTACACGAAACCAACCAGGCCCCCGGAGCGGAAATGCTTATAACTTATGTTCCGGATGTCTAATTGACGTGCCATCGACTTTGTTGGATTCCTCTTAGTGAGACGAACCTTTTGGCTTACTCCGCTCGAGGTTTGGATGTAGTTGAAGTACGGTCGGGTTGGTTTTGATTTAAAACCCAACCGGTCCCCTGGAACAAAAAGGCCAATAACTTCCCGATTGGGCATCCAATTGATGCGCCGTCTGTCACATTGAGTTCCTTTTTATGATACGGAACTTTGGGATACATCAACTCCGGACTTCATGTCAGTTGATGTATCAGCCCCTCGGCTCATGAAACGGGCCCTTCCGAGACGAGCTTGCTGTGTATGGGAACCCTATAGCTGGCTGCGACTACGACGACGATGACGACTATACAGAAACCCTCCATGTGTTCGATAGCGACGACTACTGCACTCAATGATCCTGTGTGGATCAGTGCCTACTGATCCTGTGTGGGTCAGTGCTCAGTGGTCCTGTGTGGAAAAGCGCATACCGATCTTATGTGGGTCTGGTCCTGTGTGGGTCATTGCAGGGGTTAGTACCTATCGATCATGTGTGGGTCATTGCGGGGGTTTGTACCTATCGATCTTGTGTGGTTCATTGCAGGGGTTAGTACCTATCGATCCTATGTGGGTCTGACGACTTAAATGAATCAGCGGCTACATATGATCATCTATATCGTCTTACGAAGAAGTATACCTGTGTGAGATGAGTCTTGACTTACAATCATTATCTTCGATATGATTGACTTGCTTTCCTATGTGGATTGTGTTGTGCTATCATGT
This sequence comes from Viscum album, assembly GCA_963277665.1. Taxonomy (NCBI): domain Eukaryota; kingdom Viridiplantae; phylum Streptophyta; class Magnoliopsida; order Santalales; family Viscaceae; genus Viscum; species Viscum album. Next base: position 32,597,000 of record OY728139.1, on the reverse strand, counting down.
GTGGACGTGTTTGAACATGGGCTCGGAAGCTGGAGCCGAACTGGAATTGATGAGTTAGGTATATGTATGGGCATATACCTAAGTAGTGTTGGATGTTACTTTTTGATTGTATCTTTCCTTTGTGGACTATACTTTGTGGATTATGGGTGACTTTGGGGGTCTCGGGGTCCCTGCTGTGTAGCTTATACTCACCCCTGCATGGGTTATGCCTGCACTACGTTGTGTTGGATGCCGACGACGGACAACGATGATCGTGGTGGAGGCTTGTGGAGAAAGTCAGTACCTGTAGGTGGACCACTGGGCGTGACGTACATGGAGCAGACAGCAGGACCCGTGGAGCTACGGAGGCTATCTGTACCCACCCTTCAAGTGGGACTCCCTGTGGACGGCATGACGTTGCGGCTTTACTTTTCAGTTGTTGTACTTTCTTTCCAATTGTACTTTACTTTCAGTTTGGGTTTGTATTCTGGCCCACTTACTTTTCCGCACATACTTTTTTACACAGTTTTACTTAGTGTTTACTTCTACTTGCTTACTCTATGGTGTTTGTTTACTTACAAAGGAAATTCCTTCTCTTATTTTATCGGGAATTATGCCTTGGTGCTAGTCGCCAGCCCCTGGCCTATGGAAGGTGGGCTTGGGGTAGTCACGACACGAGCCCCGAGGTCGGGTCGTGACTTGCAATACGTTATGCATCGATAAATGTCATCAATGTTGTTGTCACTATTCCCCCGGAACATGAGGGTCACTCAGAGGAATTAGATGATGAAGTTTTTGTTCAATAGGTGGTATACACAGAAAAAAATGAAGGATGTGTGCATACCAGAAGCCAGAGGGTTTCCTAGAGGCAAGACATTCTATCAGGTAATACCCTTCCATACTCTAGAAAGGAATATTCCAAGGAAAAGGTTAAAAGTCAGGTTACATCCCAACCTACCTCTAGATAAGGCCAATCATTCTCAATAGAGGAACGGTTCGCATAACAAGAAGAAGAAATGAAGGAGTTAAAGAGGTTAAATGTTGAACTACTTCAAGCTAGTTTTCCTCATAATCATGCTAGTGTTAATAAAACAAGTGAATTTGTTGCAGCTATTGGGATGGATCAATAATATACCCCCATTACAAGCACACCCTCATAGGTCCAATCCTATGGGTCATACATGACATCAACTAGCAATACTACCATTAGTAGCTGTACCATTCAACTCACCTGTCCAAACCCCAGTTATTGCACCAGCTTAGGTCCAAGCTCATCCAGATGTTTCTCAAGCATTAATGACTACCATTGAGACATTAAAAACTAAGTTGGAAGTTAAGGAAGGAAGACATGATTCTATGCATCCAGAGAAGAAGGTTTACCCTGAATGGGTAGATCCAATTCCTCCTCCTCTAAATACTTCAAATGTCACCTTCCCCATTTTTAATGGTTCAAGAGATCTAGAGCAGGATTTGACATATTTTGTCTCTCGCTGCAATCATATGATGGGAACTCCTCAACAAAAAGAAGCATTAAAACTCATGTGTTTTGGTAAATCATTGCAAGGACCAGCCTTTGTCTGGAATACAAGTTTTCAATCCAGGTTAATTATTGGATGGGAAGATCCTCGTTAGAAATTCCTTTTTTAGTTCAGCTCAACGCTAGAGAAAGCAACTGTTTTTCATCACACAAATTGCAAAAAAAATAGAGAATGAAAGTGTTTCAGACATTATTGATCGGTGGAAAGGAATAACATATTCACTGAATCTAATGCTCCCTCAAGAGGAGTTTCTACCCATTTCCATGGAAAATCTCCATGATGAATTGTGTACACCATTGATCTCTGTGAAATACACAGGAGGGTTTTCGGAACTTGCTTCAATTGCCCATCAAGTCGAAAATTCCATTTCAGAAACAATAGCTAAGTCTCGTTTAATTCCATCAACTTCAGGAAGGAGAATAGGGAAAGTCGAGACTCTTACAGTAACACTTAAACAAGAACCGGTACCTGGTTACACATCAAAACATTTATCATATCATAGTGCTCCACCTCCAAAGCGTCAACAAAAATAGCCACCTCCTCAAGATGATCAATGAGAACAAAGGAAGAAACAGTTTGAGGATTTAAAGAATAAAGTTTATTGTTTCAGAAAGGAAGAAGTTCCTAGTAACTTCATCTTGGCTCTGGAAAACAATCTGGTTCAGTTTATAAGGCCCAAATGGATGAACAAGGAAGGAGATGAAGACCTCCCCAACTATTTCCTATTTCATCAGATATTGGGGCATCCCATTCGAGAGTGTTTTGTCTTGAAAGGCCTCCTACAAAAGATATTGGACTCTGGACCAATTAAACTGAATGGTTTTTCAGCCTAGGAAGCATGTGTTTCTACTACTGATCTAGAGGAAGAAGGTGAGTGGCAAGAAGTCAAAAGTAAAAAAGTGCAGAAATACGATGATTGGATGGTCTAAAAAAGGATCAACCGAACTCATTCAATTTTACGAACACAATTGAATCAACCAATTGTGTATTCTGATATTTCTGCCATAGGGAAAACCCCTTCATCAGAACGAATGTCCTCAAAGAACCTGCATAAGTTGAAGAAATATGAGCAGTCAGAAGAAGACGAGATCGTGTCAAAGCATAAGTTGTCTTTGACTCTGGAAGATTTTATTCCATCTACTTCCAAAGATCGGGCACCTCCCCAAGAAACGGAACGACCTGAACTAGTTAATCAGTCAGAATATTCATTAGATAAATAATTGATATTTGGTTCTATTAACATGATTCATTCAATGGTTCCATATGAAAATGACTGTTTTGATCATAATTTTCCTAAGTTCTCTATATCTAATAGACTAATTAGAGTAAGAGACAGAGGTCAAGGATACAGGGGAAGACATGGATATTCCAAAGACCACTATTTCAATCCTACCCCTATTTGAACTATATATGCGGAAGAAACTCATAGAAAAATCCTTCAGCGGGCTCAACAGAAACAAGAAAGTTCTTCCACACATGGAAGATTCAGTCCTGACATAGTTATTTTGTTGGACCAGTTAGAGGTTACACCTTCTTCATCTCAGAAAATAGATAGGCTTAGTCTGTCTAATTTACCAAAGCCATGAGAGTTTCCAATTACTACCCCGATAAGGGATGCATCTACCGCCAAAGAATTAAAATCAAAGGCACCTGCAAAACCAGATTTTCTTGCTTGGAAAAGCAGACCATTGGACCAAAAGTATGATGTCTTGAAACATTTGTCCCATGTACTGGCCATGTTATCAATTTTGGATGCCTTGAATCTGTCAAACGATCTTCGGGATGTTCTTATTGTGGATTTTTCAAGTCCTCAAGAAGTCAAAACCTAAATTGTTGCGGCTACTGTATACCATATAGGGAATGATCCTACAAAATACCAAGTAGTGATATCTTTTATAGATGAATAGGAAAATGATGTTGTATATGGACATATCAGACCATTGTATCTATCTGGAAAAGTCAATGACATAGACCTCCGACAAGCATTCATTGATAATGGCTCTTGTGTCAACCTCATTCTTATTCTTACACTTCTTCGATTGGGACTCACTGAATATGATATATCCTTCTACTTTGATTTTTCAATGATATGATATGAATGAACAAATACCCATGGGTGAGATTACACTCAGAATTCAGTTTGGAGACCTTGTGTCTAATTCATATTTCATGGTTGTTTGTCAAGACATAACTTCCAACATTTTACATGTAATACCTTAGCTACATTAACTTGTGGTCGTACCTTCTTCGTACAATCAATGTATCAAATATTGTTTCAATGGTCAAATTGGGACATTTTATGGTGACAAGGCCCCATTAAAAATGTGCGAATCATAATACATTGAGGTAGAATTTTATCACATGGAGGGAAAGGAAAATTCCACAGAAAAGGAGGTCACCCAAATTAATTCTCCAAATGGTTTGAAAAAGATTCCAGTAATCCCATTCATAAATGTGAGTACAGATTATGTGTTTCTTATCAGTAAAATTGACACGATAGATGTAAATCCAAAAACTCTTATGGAAACTTCCATAATTTCAAATACAGAAACCAAGCTAGATAGCATGAGAGAAATTGTCGATTCTCAAAGCAGTGATGAAAGCATAAATGGAGATGTTTTCATTTCATCCACTGAAATCCATCAATTCTATACTTCCTCAACCAGGCCAGAAGAAGTTATATCAATACCAGAGGAAAACAATGATGTTGATTCTCAATCTGTAATCTCCTCTCTATCACCCCAAAAAGACACTTCATCATCAATAGGGTCAGAAATAGAAGCCTCTTCTTCATGATGTTCAAATTTTATCTTCTCCCTTGACCATGAAAATTCTTCATCATCATCTACTATTCAAGTAGAAATAGAAGAAGTAACACATATTGATGAAGAAGAGGAAGATCTAAGGGATTATCCTCCAGCATTTGAAGTGGGTATCTCTACCATTATGGATGAACTCAAAGAAATAAATCTTGGTAAAAACAAAGATCCACTCCCCACATTAATTTGTACATCCATGAATCCTGAATAGAAATAATTGTATAATTCATTTATAAAGCAAAATTGAGATGTATTTACATGGAATTATATAGAAATTTCTGGTCTTAATCCCGATGATGCCATTCATCATTTGGGTTTTCCAAAACAACATCGAGGATTTAAACAAGCAGCAAGAAGAACACACCCAACACATTCCTCTAAAATTGAATCTAATGTTGATAAGATTATAAAGGATAACTTCGTTAGTGAAGATCAATATCCCAAATAGCTGGCTAATATTATCCATGTGAAAAACAATAACGGACAAATTTTATTTTTCATTGACTTCAGAGATCTTAATCGGCATTGTCCCAAGGATGATTTTCCAATTTTGATCACAGAACTCAAAATTGATGCAATTTCTGGCTAAGAAGCTCTTTCCTTCATGGATGGTTACACTAGGTACAATCAAATATGAATTGCCATAGAAGTTGAGGAGTCTACAGACTTTAGAGCTCATCAAGGTGTGTTTTTCTATTGGGTAATGCTATTTAGCCTAAAGAATGTAGGTGCAACATAACTATGTTCCATGCACCATATCTTCAAACACTTTTTAGAGAAATTGTTGAATGTTATGTGGATGATTTGGTAGTTAAATCCAGACAATGTTCTAATCACTTGGTCGATCAAGAAATCATATTCAACAAACATTGACAACACAATTTGAAGATGAACCCCTTGAAATGTGCTTTCGGGATAACCTCATGAAAATTTCTCATCTTTGTTGTATGCCATCATGGTATCAAAGATGATCCTGAGAAGAAAAAATAATTTCGTGACTTGTCACCTCATATAAATTTGAACAAATTAAGAGGACTTTAAGGAATCTTGGCCTATATTTGGTGTTTCGTTTCCAATTTGGCAGCCAAGTGTTTACAATTAACCATATTAATGAAGTAGGTAGTCACCTACTAGTGGACTGAAAAATGTCAAGAATAATTCAATATCCTCAAGAAATATCTCTTGATAACACATGTATTAATTCCACATGTTCATGGAAGACCACTTATTCACCATGTGACAACATTAGAGAGATCATTGGGTGACTTCATTTTCCAAAAGAATGATAATGGGAATGAAAACACCCTTTACTATCTCAGCCAGACTATGCTTGAGGAAGAAACACGATATTCAAGTACTATAAAATGATTCCTAGCATTAATATTTGCCGTTCAGAAATTGAGACAGTACCTGCAACATCATGAGGTCCAATTAGTATCTCACAATAACCTGCTCAAATTTATCCTTAGTCGTCCAATGCTTACAGGATGTCTGGAAAGGTAGAATGTTATTTTGCAGCAGTTTGATATCCAGTATGTGTCTCAAAAGGAAATAAAGGGCCATGTTCTATCCAATTTCATTGCTGAACACCCATCTGTAGATGGTACATCTTTAAAAATTGAACTTCCTAATGAGGAAGTCTTCTCTATTCGGGATAATCCTCAAACATTGGAAATGTACTTTGATGGTCCCTCCAGAAGCCCAACAGGGAAAAAATGGAAGATCCTAAATTCAACAATGTTGGGTTAGGGATCGTGCATATTTCCCCATAAAACGTAGTGCTTCACTATTCCTTATTATTTGAGAAGGTGGTAGAAACAATGACACCGAATATGAAGCTCTCATCACAGGCTTGGAATGGGCGCTTCAGGCACAGGTTAATCACAAGAAGGTAAAACTTGATTCATATTTGGTAATGAAACAAATAAATGGGGATAATTCCATCTAGAAGGAAGAGTAAATACCTTTGTGTGACTAAGTTAGAGAGTTAATGGTTGAATTTCTCTCAGAACTGACATTTTATTATGTCCCATGATCAAAAAATTCCAAAGCTGATGCACTGGAAAACGTAGCCACAACCCTAGAAGATCTAAATCGGGATGAAATAATGATCATTATTTCCCAACGTCATATAGTTTCACCTTTTGTTCAAATCAGAATAGTGGAAATCAATGAAATCATTCCCATTTTGGAACCATATGGTCGTACTACAAGATGGATGAAACCTATCAGAAAATACCATCAAAATTGTAAACTCTGACCTAATAGAGCCGGGAAAGAACTAGTCCAATGCCGTGTGGTCAATTTTACTCTTTTTGAAAGTCCAGATCACTAAAAAATTCTCTACAAGAAAGGTTTTGATGGAATTATCCTCATATGTATTGATAGTGAAGAGAAAATGGTTGTCATGAATGATGTACATACAGGAGTGTATGTTTCCCACCAGTCAGGATGTATACTTTCTGGTCAAATTCAAAGGCTTGGATACTTCTGGGCTTCAATGATGCAATATTGTGTTGATTTCACTGAGAAGTGTGATTCTTGCCATGTATGTGCAATAATCATTCTTCAACCCCCGTAGTTGCTTCATACGACTAAATACTCCTGGCCACTTGCTACATGGGGAATGGATGTTGTAGGACCTTATCCTCTAGCTACAGCTAAGCAGTTTAAGTATATGATTAAAGATACTAAATTCTTTTCCAAATGGGAAGAGGTAATACCTCTCAAAGAATTTGGTGCTAAAAGCCTTATTAGCTTGGTCAAGTCCAAAACCATTACCAGATTTTTTGTTCCTCATACCATATTGACGGATAATGGGAAAAACATTTTTTCATCCGACATAATCTTATAACAAAATACAATATCAGATCCAACCATTCATCTCGGTATCATGAAGTAGCCAATGTCCATGTAGAGGCTTTCAATAAGACAATTTCAAACATACTTCAAAAGATGGTGGATAACGATGATAAGTCATGGCATGATAAACATTTTCATGCTCTATGGGCTTATCGGACTACCACCCACACTCCTACAAGATCAACTCCATATTTATTGGTATGTGGAATGGAAGCAGTCTTTCCTATTGAAGTCCAATTAACTTCTCTTAGAGTATCCATTTGAGACCAATTATCTACCTATGAAAAATCCCAAAGGATATTGGATGAATTGGAACGACAAGATGAAAAGATATTGTGCAAGATGCACCATTTAAAATTCTTTCAAAATAGAATAACATGAGATTTTAATAAAAAAGTTTGTCTTTATTCAATCATTCAAGGAGAATTTTTATTGTTCCTCATAACCCCAATGATACGGGGAATGAAGCCTCAAAATATTGAACCAATGTGGGAAGGACCATACTCAATAAATAAGGTCTACTCCAATGGAGAATATTCTTTAATCTCAATGGATGGAGAACTCATTAAAACTCCAACCAATGAAAGATTCATGAAGAAGTTTTTGTGTAGCACAAATACACCCATTATCCATTCTCCTTGACATTAAACTAAATATCCCCCTATATCGTCAAACATGACATTAAAATCTGTCCCCTCTATCACCCAACATGATGTTAAACTTTGTACCATCCATGCTGTAGGATGTTAAACTTCCAAGAACCCCAAGTCTGTGACACATGACATTAAACTATGATCGCAGCATACCCAATGATCTTTAAAACTCTGTTTCCATGCGTGCCCCAGGTAGATAACCATGCATAATATCCACACCATCCTCCGTGGTCACATCTTTCATGACATGATCTTAAATTCTGTTGTTGCCACTTTTTACTCACACCGAGCATGAATCACGCAAGCTTAGAGTAAGCTTCGACCATGAAATCTTCTCTGGGCCACTATCCATGCTTATGTCCCGACATCATCTTTGGATTGTTGTTCCCAAGTACACCCCGATCACTGAATCCCTCTCAATTGAACTACGTAGACTTTGATCCTTCCCTCCTTGGTCGGGTACATAGGATACCTCCTAAGGTTCAAGCCCGAAATAACTTTCTTCACATTGATTCACCTCCATCCAATACGATGTTGATCTGTGAATCCACTGTCAACCGTCTTATTCATATCAATTCACATTCATCCAACATGACGTTAAACTGTGTACGTCACATCATCCTCGATATATGATGTTAAACTATACAGTCCCCCATTTTCTTTTATGCATGACATAATCCGCATATCACTGGTCCATGCATATTACCTTAAACTATTTTCACTTTTATCATATATGACAAAAAACTGCAACAATCCCAGATAAACTCACTCGAGAAGAATCATCATTGACATGGTCTCTGACTATGTCATATTCCAAGAACTACATATGGCTTGATTCTCCTCATTAGGAGATACATATTGACACCCAAGTCTTTAATCTAGGGTCCATCCATAATTGTAATAAAGTCCTCTTTACGCCTAATTTGTACGAACCAAATCAGTACAAAGGGTATTTCCAGAACTACGTGCAGCTTGCTTCCCATCCTCCTGGGATACGTAGAAAAGCTCAAGCATTCCTCGAGTCATACCCTCAAGCCTTTGGGCCTAACCCCAAACTCCACATTCATTCCTATGGCTGAAAGGTCCCCCTGGGAGCACATGGTATGATATGGAACACCTTGGTCTTTATTCACCTCATTTTTTAAACAAATGCACGATATGTCTCCCTCACTATGGTCCGAGCTCTACGACTCTAAACTATGATCTTTCATGCTCTCCTCTTGCATCATGTTAAACTGTATTTCAAGAACTATGTGTGGATTTATTCTCAACATAATGAGATACATAGTGACATCCAGAATCTCAATTCAGGACCCATCTGCAACATTATAAAAATAATATTCATGGTCAGAATTGGTCTATGTATTTTTTTATTCATTGGACAATTACCATTTTTCAAACTCTTACCCTTAAATACATACAGGTCTCCATAACCCTTTTCTAGACTTATGGTTTCAAAATATCTTATACCTGAGAGTTCTTTTTCCTAACTATGGAGCATGTGACCTTAGGTGGCCTTGAATATGTTGTCTACATAATGGACCTGTCAGCCAAAAGATGTAACTGTATGATTATGCAGCTTAAGCCCCAGTTGAACCTACATAATTCAACCTCCATAGTGGGTTTGCCAACTAATGGTAACTTCTTTCTTAAGAGATTCCTCTTTTGTCCCTATTGGTCTTAATGATGATATGTAGGGATCTGCAAAAAAACTTCCATCATTAACATATTTGTTCCATCATCTTTTTATTGATTTAAAACTATTCAAGTCTATTTTTTACATTTTCCTCCTTCTCCATATGTTCCGAGAAATATGAAATAACCTTATACCACTTGACCATATATCGTATAATGTTTCTATCTTGGGTTTTAGTCATTTGATTTAAAACAACAGATACCTTTATTCCTATGTTTCGGTCAGACCATCATAGAAGTCACAGTCCTCCAATTCTTTGACAATTATGATAGGAAATATATTTTCCATATTCAAGTAACCTTCTACATATAGAAGACTCTATGATTTGGAAAATTTGAATCTCCATAAAACATTCTTTTCCTTTTATCAATAGAAATTCAAATTTCAGAGAGTTCTTTTAACCGACTATGCACCACATGCCCTTAGGTGTCCTTGTATAAGTTGTCTACATAACAGACTTGTCAGCCAAAATATACTACTATTTGACTATGCAACATATTCCCAAGTTGGTCTTGAATAATTCATCCCCCATAACGGGTTTTTCAAGTAGTAGTAACTTCAATTTTAGAGAGGACGTCCTCTAATTCCTTTTATCTCTTTTCCCATGTCATTCCTCAAATTCAAAATTTCTCAATTCCCAGTTTAAAATTTCCCCCTACATACATGAATATGGTAATATGTCTCTTAATAAATTATCTTGAATTGAGTCAATATCATCCATTTGGTCGAAGATATTCAACCATAAATATTAGCATTTTTATAGTCCAATATGCATGACTTTAAACTGCTAATTACAAAAGATGTGGTACTCATTAAATTCGGAACCTATAAAGGGTACTCCATACAAAAGTCGACTCCCAGCTTGATAAACATACATTTTGTATTATTTAGGAAATATTGAGCAATTAAAAGATTCAATGTTAGTGGGGTTGTTTATATAACCCTAGTAAAAATCAAATTATGAATACTAATCCAATTGACTCAGGTAAAAATAAGAGCAATTATCAAGAATATGAAGGTACAAATGATTGAAGAAGAACTGTTTTTCATTGTTGAACAAAATTAGAAGAACATCCACAGACTAGAGTCTCTTCTATTTATTCGGAAATTACAGTAGGCTTTCAACATGATTTCTCATCTATTTCACAGCATCCCTAGCTATAGAAGTAGCCACTTGAAGTTCATTTACTCAACCAGATTCACTCCCTTCATCTTGACGAAGTGCTTATTTGGAATTTGTGATGGCTTTAATACCATCTGATTAGACTTCCTCCAATTAATTATGAATCTGTTCAAGCTCTCCAGTAACAGAATCCAGCTCTTACTAAAGGTGCAATAGATGGACAATCGTCTCTTTTATCTTGTACATCAGTTCTTTCATCTTTTCAGCATGATCAGCCTCAACTCATGACATTGTAGCCTGAAATTCACTGATATTGGTGAACAATATACCTCTGGTCAGGTCATGATGACACCTTTTCTCTTGATCCCTTCATCAAATGACTTTTTTCACAGCGACATGGATTTCATGATATCTAATACCACCAAACCCTAGAATCAGTGCGTCGAACATGCATTCCAGACACCCGTGATTTCTCTAGAATTACCTCAATGATGGATCCCATTCCTTTTCAGATCCAATTTTGAGTGGGGACTTTTTTTGACACCCATTTCTATCATAGATTCGAAAGAATGGCTATGGGGAATACCTAAAGCACAGAGAGGGTCACCCTTTGAAGAACATCAAAAAAATGTTGAAGGCAAGTACTAGTAGCCCATTTGTAGTGTGGCGTCCATGTCACTTACACGATACCTATGGGTTGCGTAGCTCACTTGTGCGCCCTAGTTGGTTTTTCGCCCAAGAAGCATGGTGGCCAATAAATAGCCCCTGTGTACCCCCATTTCTGGGACAGATTTTCCAAACATCAAATTCAATCTCTGGTCTCCCTAGCCTTCAGCTCAATGCTTCCAAAAGCTTCTATGGTAACTTTTTACCTAGAATAAATGAACTAGAGGAGTAGAATATAGCCAAAGTGTTTAGAATTCATCAACAATTGTGCACCTAAGTGTCCATATCTCCTTAAAAATGGAAACACTTGCACGCTTTTCTACCATTCCAATGAAACTTGCGCGCTGCCCTTTTGGAAACATCTTAGGATAATACTAAAGTCTTGAGTTAAGTCCCACCCTAGTATTACCCTATAGATTCTTTGTCTCCCAAGTGAACGCATGCCGCACAAATACACTTGCCCGACTTTTGCGCCAACTTCATTTGTGTGCCTCTCTCTCATTCACCTATCCACTTCAATATATTAGCCCTTGAACCCCTTTTCAATGCCATTTATGGCATGGTTACTATGTTGGATTCTTTATTTGAATGGAATTTTGGGAGATCCTCTCCCAAAACCTCTTGACTTATATTCTTTATGTGACTATAGTTAGAGGTTTCCTCCATATAACCTCATCCTTTAAGATGAGAAGATCTTTTGATTTTGCGCATCCTCCTCAGGAGTAAGTCCCATGGTCCTTGGATCATGCCTCATTCTCAAGAATATGTCCCAATAATAGTTCCTTTAATTTGGGACACCTTCTCTGGAGTAAGCCCCTAGTTATAAGTCCCATTTAATTTGGGAATCCTCCTTAAGAGTAAGCCCCGAGATAAAACTCAAAATCTCCCTAATGTACAAATACATTTATGGACCCTTCTTCTAGGCTTATTTCTTGAAGTAAGTCATGGTCTTCATCTACTTGGGCAGTCATACATAGGTAATCCCAACATCATTTTGTGTAACTACATCTTTCATGACCCAATAATCAGGTTTACAAATATCTCTTTTTTCTCACAATAAGCATGACTCACGTGAGCTTAGAGTGTAAAAGTAATCACGACATCTTTTTTTGGTCCGTTAACCATGCATAAGACCTATATGTTTTCACCTGAACTATGTGGCCTTTGATCTCTACCTTAAAAGAAGAGTGTGTAGGAATCCATTCTATGGTTCAAGCCAATCATTCATTAATTATTGTCCTTCCCATATGATGATAAATTATATCCTCCAAATCAATCTACGTGGGTTCTGATTCCTTTTTAATGAGGATACGTGTGTAGACTATCTACGGGTATGATCCCAACTCTGAAATAATTCTTATCTTTATGAATGAAAATAAACATCGTGTGCCCCACTGAGTGGCTTTAAAACCAGTATGTTCATCATAATGACCAAGATATTTCTATAGAATATATTCAAGGATATCATTGCCTAAAAATCTATAATATATACAGATGATTCTCCATCGATGAAGAACCGTAAATACATATAAAAGATTATCTAAATCCCATAAATATCAATCATCGATTGCGAAATCTAAAGGAAAAATCATTTTCATGCTTGTTTAATTAATAAGGATTCGTGAATGTAGCATAAATCTATAAGAGAGTCCTGGAATAGTCAATAATTCCCCCCAAAAAGGTGTGATGGGCCTCACCTCCCATTCACTCAACCAATGATAATTCATAACCATGATCATTCCAAAACATATGAGTCCCTACCTTTGGAACGTAGGTCCAAATGGATATAGAATCATTGGGTGTTTCTGGTTCTACAAATAAACCCGTTAGAAACCAATTAGAACGTTTTAACATTAAACCAACAAGGTCATCCCCATTTCCAAACGAAACATCGTTACATGGACCGATATAATGGTTATACTATATAGCGTGTTCGAGGTTGTCATGGCGTGTATAACCTATGTTTTATCCATCTGTGTCATCAGTCACATGGGTGGAAACGTGGTCTACAAAACAGGGCGTGTACATTTTGTACACAACATGTCCCACAAATGATTTCACAACCCCAAGTCTCTGCCCGCATAACTAGGGAAATGGTTAGAGACTACATGGAGTGTACAAAAAGTACACTGTGTGAACTTAGGAAAAATAGTTCCTTCTCGAATAGAGGGATACATGGTGTACATTTATCATTACACGCCATGTTTTCCAGGTTTTTTAGAGAGAATGCCTTATAAACTACTCTGAAACCCTAAAAAACACTGAAACAAACATTAAAGTTCCAAATCCCAATCCTTGAGGACACATACTACCCAAGAATTAGTTCTAGGAATCTTATACATGTCGTATACAAGGATATCAATACAATGATCCACCAAATTCTGATCCACGAGGGCCCCTAACACATCAAGAACAAAAGATTGGAGTCCATTCAAACAAAACAATAAACAATCCAATACACTATCAAATAGAAGGTATTATGTCAAATAATCTTTCACAAAAACATGAATATCTAGAAAAACATCAATCACAACAACAAGAAATCACTAATTCACCCTAAATAGCATGGAAAGAATGCATGACATGCGATCTCAACCAATTGAAAATAGGATTTATGTGATGGCATAACCTCATTTCATCGGGTTTCAACAGAAATAGAACCACAATAAAATCAACGATAACAACACAATACATGTGAATCACCTAATAGTGAAAATCAAATCAACTTTAAAATGGAAAAACCATAAAAATTTAAATAAAAGAGGTAAATTGTCTTATCCCCCTACAAGGGTCAGCTACTCTCTGGCACAAATTTTTACCATGTAACAATTCCTTTCTATCAACAGCTATAAACTCCAAATAGTAAGTCACGATGAAATGAACCTCCTTTGATACAACTTTGTAATTTCCCGGTTCTTGAATCCGCCTAGAGGTGCCTCGTACCCAGTTGGTCATATGGCCTAAAATGAATTTCTCCAAAAATCCAGTGGATACCGACTAGCTGTGAGGGCCTTGGTTGTGATAGTGGGGAAACTATGCCCTCATTGGTAGAGTAACATAGTAGAAGTAAAGCAGATAACTATAGTATATGTAGTAAAACATGCAATAAGTAAACAGCGGAAGTGATAATCAACTTGAGCACACGTATATAAATAATGCCTGATACACTTCTCTAGGAAATATTCCAAATAATCACAATATCGGATTATAGTACTAAACCAATGTAAAATAGAAAATAAACTAAATAGCTCTATAGCATCGCAATCCTCACCTTGGTCCCACTCACTCTAGTGCCACATCAATCATGTACCTAGAGTAGAAGGGTGCTTGCCCTTATCTATACCTACAAAAATATAATCTTTTTGGACCCAAAATCATGACCCTAAAAGGGTGTCAAACTAATCCCAGTAGGCAACCACCCAAAAGTTTTTTCCTAATAGTCAGTGAACTTATATGGTAGGAAATATAAAAAATGAAGCAGTAAAAAAGGAAGCACCCATAGTTACATTCTTAAAATTCAATTGCATTCATTTTGAAATACCATGTTAGTAACTAATTAAAATCATGTAACCCTATAGGATGTACTCATAGCCTAAACCCTCTAGTTCAACCAAACAAACACTATAATCCTTATGGGATATACATAGAGTCTTGCACATATGTGTTATTTTAAAAAAAACTCTATGAGGAAGCAATAACCGTCAGTTCCTCATGTGGTCTCATATCGGTAATTAATAGGAACTCTGAGGAAGCACTCAACATCCAATTACCCATGTGGCCTCTATCTATTAATCCACATACAATTTGTTAGAGCGCAATGTCCATCCCTCATATGGTCTCACAACGTAACAGCAAAATACACAATATGGGGAATCCCTCATCGTCCATTCCCCCTTATGGTCTACTACACAGGGTTCCTATAGCCCTATGTAAGTCAATCATGCACAAAAAATACATGGAGCCGAATGTAAACCTCAAGAACTACTTGGATAAACAATCTACAGCATATCATATCATGTTAGATAATAATCACTCCATCCTAACAATACTAGGAAATGAAATCAAGCATCCTAATAGGAAATCTAGACCAAACGGTCAAAATAAGCAATCAAGGGAAAACATCCATAGCATAAAGAATTTAACACTATTTATAACAAGTAACCTCTATCCAAAAAAACAAGGCATAACATGTAATACTAGGTATAAAACCACAAACACACAATATCCCATTCTAGGGTATTGGGAACATTTGCACATAAAATTCAAAGACAATCTACCTAGAAGAATGAGCCACCTTCCTCAGCATTGTGAGATCAATATATGTAAAACTCAGGCCTTGAATTTCCATAGAACACAACAAATACTCAAAAAAGTTAAAAAACATTCAACAGATAATATCTTAAGAAAGTGGGGAAAATCATGAGGTGTGGTTCTAGAAGAAACAAGAAATTACCAATGTGATTACAATGAAACCAACAAAGTTTGATTTATAGAATGGAAGTATAAGTGAGGTATCGGAGAAAAATCGATGATCTCGTTCGCTCCTAGACACGACAGAAGAAAAAGAGGATGGTTTTGTCCATCAGACGTGACCCCGGTACTGTTAATGAAATAAAAATAAAGGGCACGTTGTGTTTTTTAAAAGTACACAATGTGTAATTTACTTATCCGGAATCCATTTTAGGTGGTATCCAAGTCAATGCAAATGGCCATGTACTTAGCCGTTACACAACTAGTACATGGTCACCTGCAGAAATTGGGTGCACGACATATACTTGTAAGTACACGGGGTGTCCTCCAAAAATTTCTAGAAACTCCCCTTTTTCTCAATGGCATCCAAAAATTAAAGACATACTTGAAAAGAATATCCTATTTATTACACATATATTGAGGCGAATGTTATAAATACATTCCTCAGAAAAATCCCTTGGTATTTGAAAGTGATTAGGGTATGTGCGCCAATACATCACTGGTATATTATCATTAGCTAGTTTTATTTTCTTGAGAGGCATATCCTATTGTTGTTCTTTTGAAGAATCCACTAATAGATATTCCCAACATTAATGCTTCTTAATAATTTCAATCCATGAAGCAGTGGCTGTAGGGTCCACATCGATATTTTAGTGGGATAAGGGGTTGCTCAAAATATAAGTGTGGCCTTATACTATCCTCTGGTTACTAAAGGATATCAATATTCATAGAAAAAGTGTTTGACATGTCTGAATCCATCATTACATGTGAATCATCGTAGGAGGTATTTCGTACATTTTTCCTAGTATGGGGAGGACCATCAAGGTAGTGTGAATTTTTATAGAAGGGAGAACCTCCACAATAAGTGCTATAAGGGAAAGGGCTAACATTTCAATTTGATTCTCTGTCGAGGGGAGTATCCTTATAGTGTGTAACCTAGGGAGAAAGTTCAGGGTGGTCTACAGTGAGTGGAGGACCTTCTGGCTGCATGGTGTCTCTAAGGGGAGGACGGTTTCAGTGACTGTTATGATGAAAATGACTACTCTAATAACATAATATCTGGATGTAGGGGGAATTATCCAGTGTACATCCTATGGAGGGTCTTCGAGATGTACCACAATAGGAGAGGATTACTATCATGCCTCGAAGTCCAACAACAAGGAGAAGCATATCTGCAGTGTATACCATGGGGAGGACAATCCGAGTAGAAAATATTAAGGTGAGGACCATCTTTCATTCATATCTTCTGTTCATAGGGGAGTATAACCCTGACAGGTATCTAGGTATATGATCTCATGATCCATCACCCATGGACCATGGAGTAATCCCCCATGGGTGCACTAAGGAGGAACTTCAGAGCTTCTAATGGAAACAATATTGGGAGGGCCATTAAAAATATTACTACAACAACCAAAATTTGGTAATAGACTAACAAGGTCTTAATAATCAATTGATATATGATCGACGACATCAATAAATTCATCTTCAAGTAGGTCAGGATCATGTATATGCTCTCTATTTTTCAGTTTCCATTGGTACATTTAAAATTTGTGTGCTCTTTTGTGTGTTTATATGGCCACCTACTATTTGAAATCGATTTCATATATGAGTCCCTATTTTATTGGTTCTCATGATTCCACTAGCATATTTCGATGAAAATATTGCGTTTTGGCATGAATATATGCCCACCCTGGTGTGGCCACCACATTTGACAGGTGTCCCCTAGTTGGAATGAGTATTTGGTCCCAATCTAGTTTTCAGTGTATCATGGGATATTTTAGTTGAGCCTGTTGGATTGGAGTAGGGATTTATAACTTCTCTAGAATCACTATGCTATTTTATGGGTAAGTCATTCTGTTTGAAGAAAATGGTTTTTGGGCATGGTTCCACTTTCTTTCCACTCATGCAATGATATCTTGGAATATTTGTAGG
Organism: Viscum album; assembly: GCA_963277665.1. Taxonomy (NCBI): domain Eukaryota; kingdom Viridiplantae; phylum Streptophyta; class Magnoliopsida; order Santalales; family Viscaceae; genus Viscum; species Viscum album. Next base: position 32,579,262 of record OY728139.1, on the reverse strand, counting down.
ATATGTCTTGCAATCAACATCCGATCATCCATAATTTCTAAGATGTGATGTGATACATATTTGGAAGGAATAGGTATGAAGGCCTATTCTAAGGTCAAAGTAAGAGTTTGTGACGACTCCAATTCTTAGTAGGTTTCCTGTAGATATTGGAAGTTCACCTATGCTGGGGTAGTGGAATGATTCTTCTGCTTATATTCTTCTTCATTTTCCCCCAAATTTAATATGTGGAATCCATATTCAGGCATGGTAATTTTAATTTTCACAAATTATTTTATTTTTGTCCCACGGTCATGATATACATTCATAGGAATTTCACTATGCTCATATTAGTTTTATGGACTATTTAGATTGAGGACATGATACACATTAGAATTTATTTGTGCCTACCTATTGTTGGATTCCCTCATATTTGGATAATAGGATTCTTGTGCATCATCATATATTGGCTTGTACATGTAACAATCCACTCTGTCTTGCATGGTGGGACTAACGAGTAATTAAAGGGATGTTCACATGCTCGTGTTGTGCCTCCATATTTCCATGGTGGGCATAAGTGGAGGGGGATTACTTGTATGTCATCCAGGTAAATGCCACCACATTTTTATAGTGAAGTCCCTCCTCAAGAGTAAGTGTGATATCAAGTTCTCAATTATAAGATTTCTTCCCTCAACGGGATGCCCAAGGGGCCTGTGACTTCAGTAATTTAGCATGCATCCTCATTATAACGTACTTTTCCGAGTGAGGCTAAATGGTTGCCTAGGGATGGCAGTTAAAATCTCTAAAATAGGCCCGTATGTAAGACCCATGCAAAACTAAGATGATGTCACTGAAAATGAATAATATTCCTCCCTGAGTTATGGGAGTTTCTTGTTGTCATGATCAAGGGATAGGCTGCCAAAATAGTTTGAGAAAACCATAGGGTCCACCTTGAGCAGTGTTCATGGTCACAACTATGGAGGCAGCTAGCGAGATTTTACAGATTGGATGGATTGTCATATTTACTCCACAATAGGGATAGTTATATCATTGTTTTACAAATTAATCATAATGTTGGATACCCACCATTGAAGAAGCTAAGTTGGTGTGTAAGTCATGCTCTTCATCGGGGCCCCTACTTCCTACAAGATCACTAAGTCACATGTCTGGATTGGGTGTCATGATTTCATTTGTATCATATGTTTCTCTACATGAACCATTAATAATTATCTATGTATGACCTATATATTCAATAAAATTCCATCAAAGTAGAATCTCATGAACATATTCATATTTGACGATTCAGCTTAGCACCTTTTTCATTTTTTGTGAGGTGAAGGAAATTGTGTGTCATACAGCAACCCCCTAGGTTGAGGATTCATGTTAGTTTCACCATTATTTGTTTCTATATGATGAAATGAATTTACATGTTTATAGAGAATATAAAAAATGAACAGATGGGTGATAAGTATTCATCAATTATTATAGAGACATTCACATTACCGTCTTTTTTTGACCCAAAAATGCTTCTTTATTCTTTATGGGGAATTGTATTGACTCCACAAGGACTGGGAAATTTTTCCATTTAGAATTATAAAGAAGGATCCATAGTCAAATGGTCCACGTGGGCAATTATAAGGGGTTAAAAATTTGTTCAATCAGTCCTATCAGGATATTACTTCCTCCTATGGCCTTCAGTAGGTTTATTTGTGGAGCCAGAAACACCCAACGATCCTAGTATCTTAGATTTAGGGACCTTGATTTCAAATTCATACAATCCTTAGAAGAAGATTTGGCCAACGACACATCAAACAGCATTTGTCGAGAGGTTGGGAGGTCAGGCTCATTTCACCCTTTTTAGGGGAATTATTGAATATTCTGGGACACTCTTATATATTTAATTCTTGTTCATATGTTGGTGAATCGTTGGTTCATTAACAACATGTGTATCTATGGGATACACATAGTTTGAAGGATCATCATGGATATATATAACGTTTATGATATAGTGGAAATGATAACATTAGTCATGAAACTAGGAACAATAGAGTTTTGTATTCATCTATGTGCGGTGGAAGGCTGTTTTATGTTGGGATTGGATGCATGAGATGGGACAAATACATATCCACAGAAGAAGAATCATAGTCCACATAGATCAGTTATATTAAGGCTTAGAATCATGAGGAGGCCCATTTTTGGGGGGGAATTATTAGTTGGGCCCTTTTGTAAGGGTTCCCCTTTGTGCTTGGACCTTCAAGAAACCATCCTACTTATCTTTTATTGTGCATGAATTAGAGTTATTGTTGATAGCATGGGTTGGTGAATACTCATATAAGATTCCCAATTGATGGGACATGACTCGGTGGAATCTTTTGGAAGGGATCCCTCTTAAGTTCGGGCCTTCAAGATGTTATCCTATGTATCCTAGTTGGAATAGGAATCCAAGAAATTATAGTTCAGGATGAGTTTCTTTTGTGGATGTTGTAATCATCAATAATCTATAATCTCACAATAGTCATACTCATTTTGGGAAAACAGAGGTTGTGAGAGATTCAACCAAACCACACACCTTCATTCCCACTAATGGGAGAGGACAGGACTATGGCAGATGAAACCGAGGAGATGGTGGGACAAGGAGCAAAGTGATGAACCCTTAAATATGGGATGACATTGGAGGTCATGTGGCTCTTCTCTCTTAAGGTTATCAAATTACCTCGGTGAGAGTTCCCCAAAATGCGCTCATGGAAAGTGGAGAAATTTAGAAACACATAAAAGGAGAACTGGGTAAGATTCCTTCGATTGGTAATTGTTCATCATTTTATGTAAAATAAACTGATCACCCTTAATGCCGAAAATGGGGAGGATTACATTAAAATACAAAGGTTGGACTCTAAATTACCATGGTAATGTAGAAATATTTACATATCAGGATTTGGAACAGTTTTGGGGACAACTTTCATGACTCTGTTTACCTTGGATATGTAAAATTAGAGGGGCACACTAATGTGCTCGATTGTCTGATTATACGGGTCTGGTGGCTTGGGTAGAGGCTTTGCCCTGATATCAGGTTGACAGGTTCATGGAGGAGCTGCGGAAGACTGAATGGTAATGGAGGGTCATGAATGGAGTTGGAGGGAAAGGCACACGAAGATGCCTAATTCCTCATATAGTTTCTTCGTGTGGGATAGAGGGAGCCCTATAAACACCGTGTTATGTAGGGAGGGGGTCATCTACATACTGATGTAGTATGATGACTTGGGTAGGGACCACAACATAACAAAGTGGTATGAAATCCTAGATGGAGTTCTCCACACCTATTCAAGATCCATATCTATACAAATGTAGTAGGTGGCATGGGGTTCAATCAGCATAGTGATAAATTTTATAGAGCGATGGCTTGAAGGAGGGTCCTCGATCATATGGATTGGTAGGAGTTCATCCATGAAGAATTTATGGTTCTCTATTACAAAAAATTGGTTCATGGTTTACACATTATTATAATTTTCCTTCTTTTTATATTTCATGGTAGGTTATACCTGTGGAATCATGGTTCACGGTTTTCACATCGGTGTTGATTCGAAACCGATGTTGGAATCCTCTTTGATTTCTTAATTCCAATCTCTAAGGTATCCTATGTTCTTTCTTTCTCTATACTTTTTTTTCCTCCCATGCTAATTTTAGAGAGTATTTCGGAGATCATATATGTGGGCATGCAACAAGATTTGAAGAAGCTCATGAAGAAATAACACAACCCTTGAAATACTCGACCATCTAGGGTTTGCAGATGTTGTGATTCTCATGTCAAGGTTCACAAAACCCTACCGACTTGTATTTCCGATGAACATATCAGTTCAAGGGATGGTGTGTGGATGTTATTCATACACATAATTCATCAAACGATGTAGTTTGTGGAATTCTAGATTCTCTTGTCATCGCCTCATAGGACAAAACCACATTATTCCTTCTGTGTACCAGTGGTTTGCGGTCTATGAACTCCTCAAAACCTTCCCATGATGGTACACAGGTCAGTTAAAACTCTGGAAAATATGTATCTTCATGTTTCATTCAAATTTCTAAAACATATCTTCATCAATTTTCCTTCATGGACGTGGGGGATTTCTTTCTTCCTTCTGAAAAGCACTTGTGGGAGTATTTACATCCCTTTGAAATGTTTTTATGACACTACAAACATGTATGAATTTTAGGTAATTCTGGATATGTACATTGGGATGATGAATGGACGGTATTAGAAAAAAAATTGTGGTTAAATATAATAAAATTATTTATCAGGATGTTTCTAACATCTTTGGAATATTATTAGGATAATATTATTATTGTTTTTGATAAAATAACTACCCACAAGGTGGGTGATAACCTCTAACTTCCATTAAAGACCCATGAATTTAACCTACAACATAATTGTGATAAAGGTGAATTGTCTACCACTAAAATACCTGATTTCCTAGTTCATATGGTTGTTATATTTTTAGTTTGAGTGATTTAATCAATTAAAATCAAGTATATTTTTTGAAAATATGTTTCCTCATACATATAAAATTAGATCAAAAAATTGATTTGGTTATGAAGTGATTAATGCTATTTTGGAACACAGTTTCTATTATGAGAACATTATATGATTATGTTAAAAATAATATAATGTATTTTTTATTAATAAAGGATTAAATATCTTTTTTATCTATATATTTTTAATATTGATTCAGGTAATTAAGTTAACTTTTTATTATCTAAATGATTATCTGATTAGGGAGCTCAAATTTTTGATTAGACAATTTAAGAGTGATTGATTTCTAAATTATATATTTTATCTTGGGAGACCATGTGATTGACTCCATGTGATATTTGGGTTCAAAACATAGTTATATTTTTATTATACAAATATATGGAAAATTATTAATTGGATGACAAATAATAATATTTTGGTTTTTACTGTTAAATTTATTACATTATTTTTAATAATATAATTTTTTATTATTTTTTCCGAATATAACAATCTTGTTCCAATAAATATGGTTAATTCCTCATGTTAGGAGGAATATATATTTTTAGATTTTTGGAATTTTTAATCTGTAGAAGTAGACCCTGATGCATTAGGTATAAAATCTAATCTCGAACAATCAACATTTGAAAAAATGTGATAGTATGGTTTAAATTGATTATAGGATGAAATTGTACATTTTCAATTTTTTTATATTTCGTTTTGTTCTTAAAATATAATGAAAATAAATTTCAAATTTTATAATAAAACATTATAAAAATCAGTTTCCTTTAACTTTTATAGATTTCCTTTTAACAAATAACATATTTTTTGTTTTTAATATTCATTTTCCCATGATTATGCTCTATATCACACTCAATGAGTTCATGATATTTAGTTATACCTTCCATTTTATTATTTTCATACATGGATACCTATAATGTGTTATTCTATGAGGGATCCATTCTTTATGTTCCAACTTATCGAAATGTTGTTGTATTGATCCTTTTAATTATTTTGGATTTTTAAAAATGTATTTTTGAAAACTAAAAGCCAAAAATTTCAATAAATAGATCAAATTGAAATGAAAATATTTTGTAAATGAGATATAATGTAAATTAAATATATTTTAAAATGAAATAGTATATTAAATGTCATACAAGATACACTGCACCATGCTTAAAAAAACTACTATATATTATTATCTAAATGTGATTTGTTTACTAAGAAATTTTAATTGATGAAATGAATGTAAATAAAAAGTTGTTAAAAATATATGTTACACATGTGTATAAAATAATTTAATTGGTTACTCATTAATTATAAATGAAAATAATAATAGGATGAGAATAATGTTAATGTTTTTAGTAAAAAACATTTTTTATTCCCACAATGGGATTATATTATAATAAATTATATTAATAAATATTAAATAATTTTTTTTCAATAATCTATAGGTTTTATATTAATTTTTTTAAATTCATAAAATTATATCAATATCATTATGATAATAATAAAGTAACTTATTAGAGGAAATATCTATATTTTTCTAGAAATAAAATTTGACACCTTTTAATAGAGAACATGATTTAAAAATAAATTCTAAAACTTTTATAAATATAATTTGACAAAATAAAAAAAAATTAAATTTGAATTTGAATATTACCATATGCTGAAATTTATGTATTTTATCACAGAATATTAATTTTTTTGTTGAATAGTTAAAAATATTAAATATTGAATAAAAGTTTCCTTTTGAAATTTTTTATTCTTATAAATGTGTTATAAATTAAATGGATTGTAAATTATAATTACTAAAATTATGAATAAATAATTCAAATTTATGCCATTTTAATCAATTTTAATTTTTTATTAGATATAAAAACATTTCAAACATTTGATCAATTTCACCATAAAACAAGAATTTCCTATTGCATCTCACAGATTGATTTTTAATCTGACATTTCAAATTCATTTAATAAAAAATAATTATATTGGATTCCATATATTGAATTAGAATTTCCATGTTAAGTAGTAATTGTATATTCATTTTTTGTATAATAATGATAATGTGGTGAAACAACTATCGTCTTACATATAAAATAATAAAATGAGTCAATGTTGAATGTTAAAGGCATAAAATACCTAAAAATTACAACATTTAATGGGTTTTGAGGTATTTATCTTCCATAAACACCCATAAAACCCTTAATTATGTTATAATATCAATAAAATTAATTTAACACCCATTAGTTTTTATATAAATATAAAATTATCATTATTTAATCTATCAGTACCACCAAACCTTATTTGTAAATTTAACCACTTAGCACTCCATTTCACATCACAAGAATTGAAGAACATAAAAGATCTAGAAAAACCATCCTCATCAATCTCCCATGTATAATTTCTGATGTTGTCACCAAAACACCATTTCATAGGGCTTAGTGAGATCCTATATGGGGTTGATATTCAAGTGTTAATTTTCTCAATGCACCAATCTTAATTTCTTCTCTTGACATTCTATACCCTTAAATCATTCAGAAATAAATGAATAATAACTCTAGAATAATAAATATACAATATTTTAATCTTTATAAGCTAATATCTCATAACAATTTTATTTCTCATCTCCACTAATTTACAGAAACAAATCCATTTTCAAAATTATTTCAGTTTACCATGTCCATGATTATTTATTTTTTTCATGTTCTATTACAAACCTTAACGGCTAGTGATACAATTATAGGTCAAGTTAAATATTATATCAATATATTTATTATATCCTTTTTAATGTTATGGTACTTAAATATGCTCATAATATTAAATAAAATGAAACAATTTCACAATGATCTAATAAATAGAAAAATAATCTATTCGATATTCATTAAAAATCTATCATGTTAATTATAATAAAAAAAGAAAAATATATGTATGGGAAGATAAAAAAACTAGAATTATATTAATAATAATACATTAAACTTATGATGTTTTTAAATAATTTTTAAAAAATTTAATTATGGAGAAATGAACATATCATGAAACCATGAAACTAACACACCTGAAACCATGAATATAATGTAATATTATTTATTAATGGGACACAATATGTCATAAAATATTCATATATGGTATTTTAATTATTATTAAATTTTAATAATGAGTTAATAGTATTATTTAAACAATGATATTGTATTTTAATGTATGGAAAACTAAATTGAAGATAGAGGTAAGCATTTATCTTCTAAATATTACTTCTGAGAGATTTATCCATTATTCAACACTTAATTCCATTCTATGGTGTATATAATTACATATTTTATCATAAAATTAATATAATTTTTATCATGTAATTAAATCTTTCATTTTATAATAATTTTATTTATTGTGCTTATGATTCAAGTGGTTATAATGTTTAAGGGACTTCTTTTTCAAATTTCCAATCTTTGGGATAAACTTATACTTCCTGATTATGGAATTGTGGTAATATAATGTAAATTAAATTTTAATCAACAATTTTTATTTTTAAATTGTTTTCTTAATTTCCATAAAATAAATTTAATCTATTAATTTAATTAAAACTAAATTCCAAGATAACATTTATGTAAAATGATGTTATTTTTAAAAAACATCACCATTTATGATTCGTTTTCCAAAATGAATGATTTTATTACATATATATCACGATCTAAATTTCCCACAATCAGGTAACATTAAAATTATTACCATTATATTATAATCTCATATGGTTACATAGTATGAATATTTTTTCCATAGTACATGTAATGTTTTTCAACATGATTTATTTTTAATGAAAACTTCATTTTCTTCAAAGAGTTTTTTATGAAGTAATATTTATGGATTTATGTTTATGTTCTAGTATAAGGTCTTTTTTTAATTATGAATAGTTTTTTAATAAAATATTACAGGTGGTAAACTAACAAACTAATTATGGTTGGTTCTAAGATTAATTAAGGATATTTTATTTCCTTATAACATCCAATATAATGGATAATTTGGAGTTGGCCATATTGGTTATAACATTTATAATAGTGATATATTGAATGAAGACATGTGTTAACTAATTATAGTTTATATTATTTCTAAATAGTTTATGAAAATCAGTTTATATTAAAATGGAAATATATTGTTCCTTTTGAGAATATATTCAATGTACCAAATAAAATGTTACATTTTTTTAAAACAAGTGTTTTGGATTTTGACTAGAATAATGTTTTCCCATATTTTTTCACACATTCATAATTTTGGATCATTATTTTTTTTATAATGTTAAACAATGGATTTAAGTTTAATTGAGGTAATCATGTTAAAGTGGAAAAATATTAACAAATGATCATTAAAAAAATCATGTTTTATTTTAATGATTTTTTTCTTTTATAAAGTAATTGGTAACTCGGAATAAGTGTAAAAATTTTATGTAAGGTTTTATTGTGTAATAGTTGTTCATATTTATCTAGGACTATAAAAATAAATGATTCATGGGATTGTAATAATGTGATATTTGTTTTAAAATCATTTAAAAATGTGTTGTTTCTAGTCAGGATTGTATTGATTATATACATGTTTTTTCTTAATGATCACTCTTCTATTTTAATTATTTGATCATCATTTATCTATTCCTCGTTATTTTTATTGATATATTTATATATTAAATGGATTTTTGGGATTATATTCCCAAAAAATGGTTATGCATTAATGATTCATGATAGCATCCACTGTATGTAACACTTACAGTGTATCTGGCATCATTATCTTTTCCAATCCTGAGGATAAGAAGATGAAATATAATAATTCTTACAAGGTTATATAATTTTAACTCCCGTAATTAATTTTATTTTATATTTTAAAAATAAATATGACATTTAAGTATGTATCATGATTACCAATAAACCTACATTATTCATTCCTTAAGGATACTATTCCTGGTATCCAGTTCCAAAATAATAATGTAATAATTAATCATCTGTTACTAGATTCGGAGTATTTGTAGATAGTATTTTTGGAATTTATGTAGAATCATTTGGAACTAGATGTTGGAATTAATATTTTGGGGATAAAAACACTATGATATACATTAAGGACATGTCTATGTAAAGTATAACATCCTAATGTTATAGTAAGGTATAGATTATGTAGATTTACTAGAAATAAATATATATCTAGATACTATAAGTTAATTTTACATTAATACAGAAATACCTATAAGTAACTTTTAGGATAATATCTCATTCGAAATTGACATGATCATCACGTGGTGGAAGAAAATTCACCTTACCAACCCCTTGGTTTTAAAGCCACAAGGGATATTATTTGGATAATCCAAATTTTTTATTCCACCAATAATGATTTTTTTTAATTTCTAATGAAAATGAATTAACTAGGTTTATTCTAAGGTGCATTAGATTGAAATGACTACTTTATGTTATAGACATCATATAAATGATTTTTTCTCAAATTTATGACATTTTTTCTCTCCCGATGATGTTTCATAGTAGTCAAAGGTTTGAAATTGGTGTGGTGACTCTAAATCTAAATTTTATGGAAAATGTAGATATTATGAGAAAAAAATTGGTATATAAACTAGTGGAAATGTATTTTTATTATTCATAATCAGTTATAATGATATGTGACTTATGACATTAACAATATCTAACACCCAAACACACCAATTAAGAGAATGATGGAGTGTATAAAGAGATCAAAAGTTATAAATCAGGGGACAAGGATTAATTTCAATCATATCATAAATATGGAATTCAAAACATTGGGGAATTTCGCAAAGAAATAAAAAATGTTTCCATGTATAAAATAAAGAAGTAGAGAAATGAATTAATGAGGAAGTTTGAGGTGTTCAATATAGTGAAAAAAATTAAAAATAGTGATCCATTTGAATCTTTTAAAAATAAAAGTGTGGATCCTGGGAATTATCTGATTCGATTCCATCATCTTGATGGAAAATATTACAGTAAAAAATTATTAATTCTATAAAATTATATTAAGTTAATGGACTGAAATGTGTATGTATTTTAGATTCATGGATTATGTTGTTGAACCATATTTATCAATGTTTTATTGATGATAATAATCATGAATAATTTTGTGATTGTATTTTTAATAAGAATATATGTGTTCTATATAGGATTAATCTTGGAGTCATGGTCAACATCATGTGTTTATGAGTTTATGATTGATCATATGATCATTGTATTAGACATGCCTTATTTTTTTAGGGGATTTGATTTTTTGGTCATTAATATTATATTGGGAGATGTTTTAATTGTTGAGGTATATGTAACAACTATAATAAAGATGAATTACTATTTGGGGAATAATTTTACATTTATATATATAATGGTATTGATAAAAGTTGGAGATAATATGATCATTGATGTTATGGAAATAGTTGAAAAATTCATATTTTTTATTTCATAGAGAAAATATATCATATTGAATGATTTAGTATATAAATAAACATTTGTTGAACAATATCATTTTTTAGGATGTTTAACATATTTATGGGATTTTATTATTACTATATTAATTTTGTGTTATAAGATGACATCACATATTCTAAGAGGAAACCCCTAACATCAAGAATGGTCATGGGGCATGAATTTACATCCCAATGGTGACATGGGTATTGAAAAAACCATTGAAATATGTGTTTTCATGGTTGATAGTAAAGACAAGGAAAGTCTGAAATTTTTTTATTTTATGGACTTTTTTCAAGGCTATGAAAATCAACAATCAAGACCCAGACCCTGTTACATTTTCAGTTTTTTGGTATTCTACAAGGACGACTGAGTAATGAGGTGGTAAGGCAAGAACATGGGGCTCACAGTGAAGGCGACGACCCAAGAGTCCCATAGGAATAAACGAAAAGGGAAATGGACCACTACAGAATCTCTGATGGCACGTGGAAGGAGCTTCCGACATGAACCCACCGATGCAGTGGCACCAGAGACCTGTTATGTGGAGAGAGCAATAGCAGCAGGTGGTGCGGCGATAAGGGACCATGACCGGATGACTGTAGAAGGAGGAGGACGTTGAACCGACATTCCATGTGGATGAAAAGAGGCCTCTCAAGAGGCGCACAAATGGTTGAGTCCTACATGCAATTTCAAGAGATATGGTAGATCCCCACTAGCCCCGCCAGCTAGGAGAACCAAACACCTCACAACTGCTCCAGTGAAACCTGCCCAAACCCCATGGGTCGAGATCTCCATGCAGGCAGGACTCACGCTAGATAGGTTAGACCTGCGTGAACTATGTTGATCTTATTCTAGATGTGCAAGACCCATAGGCCCAATGGCCTTGCATGGCCAGAAAAACAGGCCCAATGGCCCGTCTAGGTGATACCCTTAGGTCGGGTCAGGTTCCGACCCAGTCAGACCAAACAAAGACTAACATTCCCCATTTAAGTAAATCATACATAACACGTATACCATGCATACGATAAATGGGTCGCCTGTGGCGTGATGACCCTTGCGATGATTCAGCCCTATTGAGATAATCAACATGAGTTTTAGTAGATGTTTGAGTACATCCAGGTTTGATCGTACTCGAATCCAACCAAGCCATATTTACCTTTTTTCCAATATCTCACAGACTCGGTGTGTGATTGGCGTTATATATATCGCACTGGAACCCCTACTACAAGAAACATTATGGGTTACTTCTTTGTGGAATGTTTTTGGTGGTTGAGATATGACATGTGGCTTATGGAGTCGATCCACTGAAAATCAAGCATGCTATGTGAGGGAATATTGTAACGACCCGAAATTTTTTAAATAAATTTTGTTTCCTAATTTTATGTGTTATTGTTATACTCAACAAAAATGTTTTATTTGATAAACATGATTATAATTAAAATGAGATCAGTGGGTTTTGACTATTATATAACCATCGGTCAACATGACCGCTGTGAACAAAATGTTTTGATTATTGTCTCTAAATATAAGTAATCTTGGTTAATTATTATAGAAAGAAGATTCGATGGCCTCACCTAGTAGTCTTGGACCGATCGAAGCCCATCTAACAGAGCTTGGGAAGGAGGTAGCACCACTGGGCTTTTCTCTGGATCAAATCCAAGCCAAACTTCATCATGTGAAGCTGGAACGAAATCGCCTTCGTGAGAAGTTCAAACTGATAGAAATTACTACTCGGGCAATGTTGACTGAGCCGCCCCAAGCTTCTATCACCCTAGCACACCTTACTCTTAGGTCCTATGCTGGTATTATAAGGTTTTATGTAACGAGACCATAACTACCTTGTGTAATCCTTGTTTTAAATAAAAATTGGGATTTCTTCTTATGATGAAGTTTATGAATTTTTAAATGACCGGATAAATATAGTATGCATATTTTTGATGAATTTTAGAAAAAGGATATTTTAAATATGTTTATGTAAACCCTAAATAATTAAAAATGTGTAATGATTTTCAAAAAATGGTCTTCTGCAATTATGTTCAGTACTAAATTTAGAGTCTAATAAGATCAACTTGATTTTTGATGAATAGTAAATTATGAATAGTGATTTTATGATTAGGATTAGTAATATGACCAAATGGATTAGTAATCTCACTTAAAGAAAGTTTTAAAATAATCTAGGCACCTTGATTAAGTAATGTGATTCAATAAAATAGTTAAATAACGGTTTCATTAATTATTATTCAAGTATTAGTTTTTTCGGGTGAATAGTGTTTTTAAATTAAAAATTTAATTAAAAATAATTAGAAAATTATTTTTATCAAAATGACTTTATTTTTGAACTCAGAGCATCGATATTATGTTATGGTAATTTTTGGGGTTTTTTTTCTGAAAAAAATGAATTTTCGATAAATAGTGTTTTTATTTAAAAATTAAATTAAAAATATTTAGAAAATTATTTTTATAAAATGGATTTCATTTTTGAAATCAGAGCATTGATATTTGGTTAATGTTAAATTTTGGGATTTTTCTGAGAAAGTTGAATTTTCAGTGAATAGTAAAAATACAGTTTAAGGGTTTCGGTATGTTTAATGACATCATAACGGTGTCATGATGATGTCATGAGATCTTTTGAGGGTTGGCCGGCCAAGGGTGATGAATTATTGTTTTGGGGGCCCCATGTGGCCTAACTCCATGATAAATGACAAGGGAGAGGACATGAGTTTGAGAAAAGCACATGTGAGGTGTCCCTTGGCCATTAATGCCTTGTCCCCTCACTTTCCCTATAAATACCAAGCCCTCCTCTCATCCATTAGACTCCCCACTCATTCCCAACTAATTTCTGGTCTCATTACCTCCCAAGGAGTCCTCCCAAGGTGCCCCCAAGCCCTCAAGGTCCCACCCTTTGAGGTTTAAGAGTTACATTTTAAGGTAAGGGATCCGACCTCTCTCTTTCTTTTCAAGTAATCTCTTTTATGACTTTTCTTTTATACTCCATGTTCTTATGTTGGAGGATGTTATTTTATATTCATCCTACTGCCTATTTCATGTTCATATTATGAGAGACCCCCCCCTTTCTCTCATGAATTCGTTTTAAGAATGTTTAAGTGGCGTCGTTAGGCTGCCGAATTTTTAAAGGATTCTTTCACCTTCCTCGTTTTCAAGTTCTATTTTCATTCAAGTCTTTAATGTTCCTTTTTGTTATATTGGGGTATGATCTCTATATATATCATACTGGACTCTTATTTTCATATGATGAGAGACCCCATTTGATCTCTTCAATTCAGTATTTTTATGTTTTAAGTGGCGTCGTTAGGCTGCCGGATTTTTAAGTGGTTCTTCACCCTTCTCGTTTTGAAGTTCTACATTCATGTCAATTATTTCAAGTTTCTTTTTGTTATATTGGGGTATGATCTCTATATATATCATACTGGACTCTTATGTTCATATGATGAGAGACCCAATTTGATCTCTTCAATTCAGTATTTTGATGTTTTAAGTGGCGCCGTTAGGCTGCCGAATTTTTAAGTGGTTCTTCACCCTTCTCATTTTGAAGTTCTACTTTCATGTCAATTATTTCAAGTTCCTTTTTGTTATATTGGGGTATGATCTCTATATATATCATACTGGACTCTTATGTTCATATGATGAGAGACCCCATTTGATCTCTTCAATTCAGTATTTTGATGTTTTAAGTGGCGCCGTTAGGCTGCCGAATTTTTAAGTGGTTCTTCACCCTTCTCATTTTGATGTTCTACTTTCATGTCAATTCTTTCAAGTTCCTTTTTGTTATGTTGGGGAATTATCTCTATATCTATCATACTGAACTCTTATGTTCACATGATGAGAGATCCTATTTTATCTTTTCAAATCATTGTTTATTGAGGTTTAAGTAACGCCGTTAGGCTGCCAAACTTTCATAAGAGAAATCTAATTTTTTTTCTTCCTTCCATGTTTTTCATTTCAAATGGTATGTCCTTGAAGTATCATTACCATGATCATGTATCCTTCTTATTCTGTCCATGTACTATTTTATGGGTCATTTATGAATGTTTGACCCATTTTACCTCTCTTTTAATGTCTTCTAAAACCTCAGAACATTGCCGTTATGCTGCAGAATTTCTGTCTCAAAATGTCTATCTCTTTTTCTAAAGTCCTTTTATTTTATTAAGTGAATACTCAAATCTCTTTCTTCTAAAGGGGTATTCACATATATACCAAAATGTTCTATTTTAAATTCTTGGATTTACATACATGAGACCCACCTTCCTTTTCTGTGGGTTTTAAAGTGACGTAAAAATCATGTCTTTAAAGCAGTTTTTAAAACGTTATGATTATGAAATGAAACCCACTTATTTTATGCTATATGGGTTATTTATGAAATTTTTGATGATGATATATGTGGCTCACATGATAATAAAGGAAAATTTAAGGGTGCGCCCTGATAGCGCTCCAATGCATTGGGTAAAGACTTAATCTCTAGAGATGACCATTTTAACGACACCTTGGTGAATAACCTTGGTAATTTTTAACGACACCTTGGGGATGGACCTTGGTGAAACGAAACGATTGTCAATATTAAATGCTTCAGCCACATCTTCATGTTATGAAAAAGTTTTATTTTTATTATGATATGCCTCATGATTTCATTTTCATGCATTAAAGTTCTTTTCATGACTTTATTGATGTATCTCAAGTTCATATGTAAAATTTTTCACTTGTTTCCCTTGCTGGGCCTTATGCTCACCCTTCCTTTTGATGTATGTCCCCAGGTTATGAGATGCAGTAATGAGCCTAGGGTGAACATGAGGAGAAGCCTTTCAAGTGTTTAAGAAGAATGTTTTTTTTTGTTTCATGTTTTATGTTCCTTGTTTCCAAGACACTAAACCTTAAAGATCCTCAGTTCCATGTAATGGAATGAAAAGTTATGTTATAAAAAGACGGGATGCTATAGTTGGTATCAAAGGATGGTTTAGTTATTTGTGGAAATTAGGATATGAAAACTCTAGGAGGAACCCTATAGAAAAGTTTAATATAGGAAATCTTCCTGGTATTTTGGTGAGTATTGAGTAAGGGGTTGCCAAGCAAATACATCCCTGTCTGGATACGAGCAGGTAGAGGTGGCTCTGGCACAGATGTACATAGGGGTAAAACCCGAAAACACCGCTTTGAGCTAGACTCGAACGGGAACTGGTACACGACAACGGGCCTTGCTGCACTCTTGGTAACGACACTCCCGGGGGATATGCTTTGGTAAATTCATAAGCTTGGTATGAACCATTGTTAAAGGAACAAAGATAAAATAAAATAAAGGTTCACATAATAATATATGATCATTCATAACCTATATGGGAACCTAGGAGATCACAACTTAGGGTATACCTTTAATATACAAGTTATCCTTATATGCTTTCAGTTCCTTTTCATGATTATTAGCTAAGTACTTAAGCCCCTAATTATGCTTTCTCTTCTTAGTTAATGGTGGGAAATGGAAGAACATGTTCCGACAACCAATGTGATAGGAAATGCGACGATTTTCGTATTAATATGACAGGGATGATTAGGGGATTAAAATATGATTATTATTTTGGAAGACGTTCATTATTTTGGGAACCATATTTGATCGAGGTAAATAGATTACTACGGTATTTTCATTGAGGAGTAAGGTTGACTTATATTTTGAAGAATCGATGAATTTAAGGTGAACTTATAGTAATTTAGGTTACTTATGGGAATGACTAACCTATCTTGGGTAAAATATGTTTAGGTTAGCTACTTTTTTATAAGATGTTAGGAGTGGTTGATGTTGTCTGGAGATGAACAATGAAGTTGTTTTGGAAGACTATGTTATCAAATCCTTATTGTATTTGGGTTTCAATCTTAGTTTGGTTTGTTTTGAGGAATTTTAAGGACCGTTATTTATGGAATGGTCTATGATGAACTTTGGGTAATACCATGGAACTTTGATGATTTAAAAGTAGTTTCCATTCCTATGGGATTCTTTCTTTTTGAAGAGTTGTTTTACCTTAACCTTTCTGTTTTTGGGATAATGTTTAAAGATAGAAGAAATAGATAGTTAATCTTTTGTAGATTATGTGATTCTATAGAAGATGATTCTTGTGCTTTTATGAGACCAAGTGTTTTTGAATTCTCATCATTTGGAGAAAAGATTAGTGTTGGTAGGGACTTGTTAAAGGATGAAAATCTACTTGAAGGTAGGTATATATTATTATGTTTTTGTTATATGTAGTAAATGAAATCCTCAAAATTATGAAAATAAACGTAAAAAAATGTTGTTGGTTTACGTTTCCTACTAGGTAATCAAAGACCGTTTACACACATCATAAGTTTGGGATTTTCTCCTGGTTAACTTTCTCCTAATCATGTACTCTATCACTCTCCCTCAGAACTTGACCCTTTGTTTTTTCCTCCATGTCCATGTTTTCCTACATGGAACCCTAGTGTGGGTTAACTCGGGTGACCATTGTACTTCCCTTCTTTATTTTATAGTAATAGTTTTACTGACTCCTTTTCTGATGTGGGACTTTCAATGAAATTTCAAAACCCAGTTTTAAAATTGCGAGGACGCAATTTCTTAAGGGGGGAAGATTTTAACGACCCAAAATTTTTTAAATAAATTTTGTTTCCTAATTTTATGTGTTATTGTTATACTCAACAAAAATGTTTTATTTGATAAACATGATTATAATTAAAATGAGATCAGTGGGTTTTGACTATTATATAACCATCGGTCAACATGACCGCTGTGAACAAAATGTTTTGATTATTGTCTCTAAATATAAGTAATCTTGGTTAATTATTATAGAAAGAAGATTCGATGGCCTCACCTAGTAGTCTTGGACCGATCGAAGCCCATCTAACAGAGCTTGGGAAGGAGGTAGCACCACTGGGCTTTTCTCTGGATCAAATCCAAGCCAAACTTCATCATGTGAAGCAGGAACGAAATCGCCTTCGTGAGAAGTTCAAACTGATAGAAATTACTACTCGGGCAATGTTGACTGAGCCGCCCCAAGCTTCTATCACCCTAGCACACCTTACTCTTAGGTCCTATGCTGGTATTATAAGGGGTTATGTAACGAGACCATAACTACCTAGTGTAATCCTTGTTTTAAATAAAAATTGGGATTTCTTCTTATGATGAAGTTTAGGAATTTTGAAATGACCGGATAAATATAGTATGCATATTTTTGATGAATTTTAGAAAAAGGATATTTTAAATATGTTTATGTAAACCCTAAATAATTAAAAATATGTAATGATTTTCAAAAAATGGTCTTCTGCAATTATGTTCAGTACTAAATTTAGAGTCTAATAAGATCAACTTGATTTTTGATGAATAGTAAATTATGAATAGTGATTTTATGATTAGGATTAGTAATATGACCAAATGGATTAGTAATCTCACTTAAAGAAAGTTTTAAAATAATCTAGGCACCTTGATTAAGTAATGTGATTCAATAAAATAGTTAAATAACGGTTTCATTAATTATTATTCAAGTATTAGTTTTTTCGGGTGAATAGTGTTTTTAAATTAAAAATTTAATTAAAAATAATTAGAAAATTATTTTTATCAAAATGACTTTATTTTTGAACTTAGAGCATCGATATTATGTTATGGTAATTTTTGGGGTTTTTTTCTGAAAAAACTGAATTTTCGATGAATAGTGTTTTTATTTAAAAATTAAATTAAAAATATTTAGAAAATTATTTTTATAAAATGGATTTCATTTTTGAAATCAGAGCATTGATATTTGGTTAATGTTAAATTTTGGGATTTTTCGGAGAAAGTTGAATTTTCAGTGAATAGTAAAAATACAGTTTTAGGGTTTCGGTATGTTTAATGACATCATAACGGTGTCATGATGATGTCATGAGATCTTTTGAGGGTTGGCCGGCCAAGGGTGATGAAGTATTGTTTTAGGGGCCCCATGTGGCCTAACTCCATGATAAATGACAAGGGAGAGCACATGGGTTTGAGAAAAGCACATGTGAGGTGTCCCTTGGCCATTAATGCCTTGTCCCCTCACTTTCCCTGTAAATACCAAGCCCTCCTCTCATACATTCGACTCCCCACTCATTCCCAACGAATTTCTGGTCTCATTACCTCCCAAGGAGTCCTCCCAAGGTGCCCCCAAGCCCTCAAGGTCCCACCCTTTGAGGTTTAAGAGTTTCATTTTAAGGTAAGGGATCCGACCTCTCTCTTTCTTTTCAAGTAATCTCTTTTATGTCTTTTCTTTTATACTACATGTTCTTATGTTGGAGGATGTTATTTTATATTCATCCTACTACCTATTTCATGTTCATATGATGAGAGACCCCCCTCCCCTTGCTCTCATCAATTCGTTTTAAGAATGTTTAAGTGGCGCCGTTAGGCTGCCGAATTTTTAAAGGATTCTTTCACCTTCCTCGTTTTCAAGTTCTATTTTCATTCAAGTCTTTAATGTTCCTTTTTGTTATATTGGGGTATGATCTCTATATATATCATACTGGACTCTTATGTTCATATGATGAGAGACCCCATTTTATCTCTTCAATTCAGTATTTTGATGTTTTAAGTGGCGCCGTTAGGCTGCCGGATTTTTAAGTGGTTCTTCACCCTTCTCGTTTTGAAGTTCTACTTTCATGTCAATTATTTCAAGTTCCTTTTTGTTATATTGGGGTATGATCTCTATATATATCATACTGGACTCTTATGTTCATATGATGAGAGACCCAATTTGATCTCTTCAATTCAGTATTTTGATGTTTTAAGTGGCGCCGTTAGGCTGCCGAATTTTTAAGTGGTTCTTCACCCTTCTCGTTTTGAAGTTCTACTTTCATGTCAATTATTTCAAGTTCCTTTTTGTTATATTGGGGTATGATCTCTATATATATCATACTGGACTCTTATGTTCATATGATGAGAGACCCCATTTGATCTCTTCAATTCAGTATTTTGATGTTTTAAGTGGTGCCGTTAGGCTGCCGAATTTTTAAGTCGTTCTTCACCCTTCTCGTTTTGAAGTTCTACTTTCATGTCAATTATTTCAAGTTCCTTTTTGTTATGTTGGGGAATTATCTCTATATCTATCATACTGAACTCTTATGTTCACATGATGAGAGATCCTATTTGATCTTTTCAAATCATTGTTTATTGAGGTTTAAGTAACGCCGTTAGGCTGCCGAACTTTCATAAGAGAAATATAATTTTTTTTCTTCCTTCCATGTTTTTTATTTCAAATGGTATGTCCTTGAATTCTCATTAACATGATCATGTATCCTTATTATTCTGTCCATGTACTATTTTATGGGTCATTTATGAATGTTTGACCCATTTTACCTCTCTTTTAATGTCTTCTAAAACCTCGGAACATTGCCGTTATGCTGCAGAATTTCTGTCTCAAAATGTCTATCTCTTTTTCTAAAGTCCTTTTATTTTATTAAGTGAATACTCAAAGCTCTTTCTTCTAAAGGGGTATTCACATATATACCAAAATTTTCTATTTTAAATTCTGGGATTTACATACATGAGACCCACCTTCCTTTTCTGTGGGTTTTAAAGTGACGTAAAAATCATGTCTTTAAAGCAGTTTTTAAAACGTTATGATTATGAAATGAAACCCATTTATTTTATGCTATATGGGTTATTTATGAAATGTTTGATGATGATATATGTGGATCACATGATAATAAAGGAAAATTTAAGGGTGCGCCCTGATAGCGCTCCAATGCATTGGGTAAAGACTTAATCTCTAGAGATGACCATTTTAACGACGCCTTGGTGAATAACCTTGGTAATTTTTAACGACACCTTGGGGATGGACCTTGGTGAAACGAAACGATTGTCAATATTAAATGTTGCAGCCACATATTCATGTTATGAAAAAGTTTTATTTTTATTATGATATGCCTCATGATTTCATTTTCATGCATTAAAGTTCTTTTCATGACTTTATTGATGTATCTCAAGTTCGTATGTAAAATGTTTCACTTGTTTCCCTTGCTGGGCCTTATGCTCACCCTTCCTTTTGATGTATGTCCCCAGGTTATGAGATGCAGTAATGAGCCTAGGGTGAACATGAGGAGAATCCTTTCAAGTGTTTAAGAAGAATGTTTTTTTTTTGTTTCATGTTTTATGTTCCTTGTTTCCAAGACACTAAACCTTGAAGATCCTCAGTTATATGTAATGGAATGAAATGTTATGTTATAAAAAGATGGGATGCTATAAATATTTTGGCCGGTTCTAACGTGATGAAGAAATAGTGATCATATGTTGGTGATCAGTTAGCAATCTTCTATGGGTGAGAACATAGATGTCCTCTATGGGTCAGTACATAGAGATCCTCAATGGGTAAACACCTTTCAATCCTCTATGGGTCAACCCATTAAAATCCTATGTGGGTCAGCACATAGTGATTCTCTGTGGGTCAGCACATAGTGATCCTCTATGGGTTAGAACCTAGTAATCCTCTATGGGTCATCACCTAGGGACCATGTGCGGTTCAGCAGTAAGAGCGTCCTGTTATAATAAGGTGATCTGGCTTTATTAATAGTATTCATTATTCATGTTCTCTATATTGTATACTTTGTTTGATTTGACTTTTTATTTGTTCCCTATGATTGAGATCAATATTTGGGGGTTTTTCATTAGGAAATTTTTGGAATATTTCAGGGGTCTCAGGGTCCCAACTAGGTTTAGTTATTCTCAACCATGTATCAGCTTTTACCGCACCTTGTTGTGTCTTGAGTGTATGACCGATAACTGGACAGAGACATTGGGAACTAAGGCTAGACTGTTCTCAGAGGTTATTGATAGAAGTGGTGAGAGGCAGTGATGACAGAGGATGATTTTTACCTACCCTCTATGTGAGAACCTTGTTGGATGACCTCTGATGACATTTTTTCCTTTTTAACTGTGCTTTCTTTTCAGTTGGGTTTGTATATTGGCCCTTTTTCATTAAGTTAAAACATTCACTATCGTCAATTTTAAGATGTGGTTTGCTTTTGTTGGATATCAGGACTATGTGAGTTCAGGTTTGAAGGAAATGCATTACCTTTTAAGGGTATGCATTTTTGGTTCTAGTCGCCAACCCTTGGTATATGGAATGAGCACTTGGGGATGTTATGACGTGGGCCTCGGGGGGGACGGGTCATGACAAAGTGTTATCAGGGGGGTCAGTTCTACCATAATAACTCATACTATGTGCCTTTCAATTGGAAAAAATTGTTATGTTTCTTGAGTGTGGATTTCTATTTGGGGAGTCTGTGGTTGGTATGGTGGCTGACATATCCATACACCAGGACCCTAAATTATAACTTCTAACTAGGTACACAAAAGGCTATTTGTGTGTGTTTTGGTAATGTATTTTTTTCTTTTAATCCCTTTTGTGTTATCTCTCTAAGTATAAATTATTGAATGTGGTTCATCTATTTTCTTATTGTATGAATCCATGTTGACATCCATCCTAGATTATACTGAGTGAACATGATGACGGCCCACCAAGAGATGACGCATCTGTTCAAGGCCCACTTACAACTATATCACCATTGGGTGAGTTACCAGTATCACCACGACCCGTAGGTCAGTAGTTGGCACCATCCCCACTAGCAGATAGTGCATGAAGACTAAGTGTCTCACACAAGTTCTAGAGAAAGTGTCATTTTTGGTTTCGAGGTGAGACACATCCATTCGTAGATAAGGATAGGCAGGAGGATGTGGAATGAGTTTTCTTCTTGGTAAAGACTCTAGCAGACTAAATAGTAATTCTAGAAGCTTATCTCTTCTAAGGAACATTATGGATATTGGGGAGTCTGATGTGGTATACAATATATGAGGTGACCCTCTCCTCGTTGGACTTCGAGATCCTCTTTAAGGCAGTGTTTGTACTATAGAAATTACGCTCAGTGAATATTCACGGGATACTTCACTTACATAAATGCAGAATGACAGTGGCCTAGTAATATGATAGATTTACTAACTTCTCCTGCTACTCAACCGAAATGGTATGATTTCCTTTATATTAAGAATTGACCATTGATCATGGTCTCCAATGGTAGATCTTATCATCAAAGATTTCTCTCAATATTCTCGCGCCATCAGGAGTGCTGGAGTGGGAACTACTTGTGAAAATTTTATGTGTCGATCATACACCGACAACGAGAGTTACCGAAGGGCAACATGCAACCTAGTCAACTATAGAAGGAAGAAGGAAATGACACAGAGGAGTAAATGGTCCATACCTTCTGGAGGAAGATCCTAGGATTTAGTGTTGGAGGTATAGAGATTATGAGGTAGATTAGGTCATCTGAGGACTAGTGGTTTTAAATCTTACGGCGGACATGGGAACATGTCTC
This sequence comes from Viscum album, assembly GCA_963277665.1. NCBI lineage: Eukaryota > Viridiplantae > Streptophyta > Magnoliopsida > Santalales > Viscaceae > Viscum > Viscum album. Next base: position 32,555,988 of record OY728139.1, on the reverse strand, counting down.
AGTACTATCTATATCCCCGTATGGATGACCAATATGCAGTAGTGGTACCATTGAGAAAACTATAGAGGTTCAAGTGAGGATGTATATATGGTGTTGGATGAGGCATTGGAGCAGGCTGCGCCATACACGGTGGGCAATAGTTTGAGGTACTACTACCACCTCCCCTAGGGGGTCTACCCTAAACTCTGTGTTTAGGTGGATAGGGATGATCTCAGCTTTTGGATTCATAGAATTATGACCACAGTGCTCCAGAAAAAATTCAAGGCATGATATTTGTCTTCTCTACCATAAAATCATTTCTAATAGACACATGTGCAAGTAAATATTTCATTTCCACAGCTATCATTCATAGATCAATGACTCAAGTGGAGCTGTTGGCTCGATCCCTATGATTAGATCCTCATACAGGAAAAGATTAGATGATTACACACTGGTATCAGCAGTGTTATCATACTCTAGAAGGAAAGAGCTTTAGCTGTGATCTCAAGTAACAGTGCAGAGGCCTTAAAACTTCATCATGGCTATGGAATAGATATCCATAGTCCGTTCTCTTATTGATTGTTTAAAGCCCAAAATGTGGTGTGTCTAAGAGGATGGGACCGGGTTCTCCTTCAATGGAATGAAGGGAAACATTGTAGCACATGATGAAATTTATCAGATAAGGGTGAAGTCGATCACTCATTATTTGACTATCCTTAGAATTAGTACAGTTGACAAGGGGAGTCTCTACTGTCCTGTAGTCATAGAACATTATGCTGATGACATTCCTATTGATATTCGTAGATGATCTCCTTATAGAGAGGTAGAAATATACATTGACAGTTACCCTAGGAAGACACTGATATATACACTATCATATCAAATTAATCCCATATAGATTCATGAGTTGAGGGAATAGTTGGAGGACCAGTATAAGAATGGATTTGAAAGGCCCAATTTATCTCCATTGGAATCCCCGATTTTGTTTTCCAATAAGGAATTTATGAGTTTCATAATTTTGGTGGAATATAAGAACCAGAACTTGGTGACTGTGAAGAACAAATAACCTCTTTCGATGATTGATTATCTCTTCGACCAGATGAAGGGAGCGTGTGGGTTTACTAAGATAGAACTAATATAAGGCTATCATCATCTTAGGGTATAAGATGAGTACATATAGAAGACAGAATTAATATGATGGTATGTCCACTATGTGTTCTTGGAGATTATTTTTGGCATGAAAAACACCACAGATTTTTTTGTGAGACTCATAAACATGATCTTCAAACCCTTCCTCAATCGTTTCGTGGAGGTATTTATTGATGGAATTATAGTGTATTCAGAATCGAAGGAGGATCACATCACACATCTGCAGATAGTCCGTGATACTCTCTGAGACCACTGGATTTTTTTCATCCTCTCTATGTGCAGGTTCTGGATATGAGAAGTCCACTTTCTGGGTCACGTTATCTCAGAGGATGGACTTCCATTAGATCTGAGAATGATAGAGGTCAAACATGATTGGGATCCACCTAGGAATGTGACCAAGGTGTGGAGTTTCATGGGGTTGTCTGTGTACTACCAATGATTTGATCATGAATTTTCAAGAGTAGCTTCACCCTTTTCAGCATTAACAATGTAGTGGAAGCCCTTAATATGGATGGAGAGATGACATCAGAGTTTCTAGGAGTTGAATTGGAGACTTATGGGGCCCCCATCTTGAGGCTACTTGGAGAGGTTGTTGGGTATGTAGTCCAATGTTATGTATCATGGACTAGAATAGGATGTTTCCTTGATGTAGGAGTGAGTGGTGATCACCTGTGGCTCACGAAATCATAGGAAACATGAGAAGAACAATATAGATCATGACCTAGTGTTAGAAGTAGTGGTCTTTTCATTGATGATGTGGACGTACTACCTGACGGGTGAATGGTTTACTGTCATCTACAACCACAAGAGTCTCTTGTATTTTTTCTCAAAGAAGGACCCATACCTGAGATAGCGGTGATGGGAGGAGTTCCTTGTAGATTAATATCTTGGTATTGTCTACACTATTGGGAAGGGATTCATATTAGTAGATACACTCAGCAGAAGGTCAGGTATACAACTATTGAGTGATATGACAAAGCATCTATCAGTGCTGCAGATATATTTTATGGATAGTGATAAAGTAGCTTACCTCCAGTCTATGATAGTCACTCCCTCACTCCTTACACACTATAGGTAATCAGAGCTTGGGGACATTGGCTATGAGGCCTAACCTTATCAGATATCCTTAGTTTAGGATCTTGATGGATTTTAGAAATATGGGGATCATATTATCATTTTCAAGGGATGCACCATTGTACCAGTGACACTACAAGAGGAGTTGTTGATAGAGTTCCATACATACTCTTTGAGGGTACATCCTATTTTGGCGAACATGTACCTAGACATCTGATGCCATTACTGGTGTCCAGGTATGAAGAAAGCAGTGTTGGAGTTTGTTTCACAATGCCTCCCTTTTCAGCAAGTGAAGACTGATCATTAGGTATAAGCGGGATTAGGACCACCCCTTGAGGTACCTGAATATAAGTGGGATGGGATCTACATGTACTTCATAATAGGTTTATCACACATGTCCAGGGGCCACGATTCTATATGGGAGATCATTGACCGACTCACCATATTGGACCTCTCCCTACCCATCTCCGAGCATGGATCATTAGAGGGCTTGAGACACCTATAAGTAAAGGTGATAGTATTTCATCACCGGCTTCCATCAACGATCATATCAGATCATGACACTCGTTTTATACCATAGTTTTGGAAGATATTGTAGGGGAAGTTCGGGTCTCATCTACACTTGGGAACCACCTTTCAACCTCAGATAGATGGTCAGATGGAGTGGGCCATTCAGACACTAGAGCACATGATTCATGCTAGCATCCTTGATTTTTTATTTTGTTCAGAGGACCCCCTTCCACTGGTAGAATTCATGTACAACAACAGATATCACTTCACCATTGGCAAGGAACTGTTTGAGACCCTGTATGAGAGACCATGAAGATCACCTCTATTCTAGATAGACTTAGGGGAGTCAGCACTTAGGGGTCCAGAGATTGTATGAGATACCTCTATGAATGTAGAAATCATCTAGAGCATATGAAGACAGAACATATAAGACTAATGTCTTATTCAAATAAGAGATGAAGACCATTGAAATTCAAAGAGGGAGACCATTTATTCTTGGGGGTATCACCTAGGAATTGATTTTTGATATTTGGATGGGGTGACAAGTGATCTATGAGGTTCATCGTACCATTCTAGATTCTCAGCAAAGTTGGTGAGGTGGTGTACCAACTAGCTCTTCCCCCAATGATGTACTGAGTGCATGACATTTCCACGTGCCGCAACTAAGGAGGTATGTGCATGACCCATCGCACGTCATTGACAAGGGAGAGAAGTACATTGCCAATGTGGTGAATTTTATGGAGTTCCCATTGAGGATAGAGGATTGACATGAGTTGGTCCTTCATTGATGGTTGATCCATCTCGTGTGAGTTTGGTGGCACCATAGAAACCTCCTGGAGATCACATGTGAGAAGGATGCTATGATTCATGCTATTTACCCCCATTTGTTTTTTTATTCATTGATGTAGTTGTCAAGGGAGTAAATTTATAAGGTGGGGACAATATAAATACCTAGAAATTAGATAAAACCTTTTTTAATTATAGGGAATTGTATTGAGTCTATGAAATTAGATGGCATGTGACCCCGAGGCCCAGTGAGCCTGGAATAGAATTTGGAGATTTTTTTATATTCAGTATTGTGAACATGTGTTTGGGTTTTCTATGATTTGAACCGGTGCTCGAAATTAAAATATAAGGATACTGTTGGACTTCCAACACCATGATTCTCTTAGGAGAAACTTATCTATGACCAGAAATGGTCTGACAGAAGAGTTAATTTTTGGACTTAAAAAATGAGTTATTTTATTCTTTCATAAATAGTTGAGGGATGGCTAGCGGAACCACAATATAACGAGTTCATTAAATGAGAGTCCTTTAATGAATCTTTACATTGGTTGTGTAACTACAATGCTCATATGTTTAATGGATCATTAATTATGGTTTATAAATGAACACTGTTAATGATCAAAGTGAAAGAACAAATATATTTTTCTAAATAATGCATTGGTGAAGGGATTAACCACCACTGAAAAATTCTGACAAAGCACCAACACTGTCACACTCCAATGAAGAATGGTGATCGATCGAAGATTGTTTAAGGATTCAGTCCACATATCGAATAATGGTGATGAACAGATTTAAAAAAGCAATAATTCCTTCCTCTGCAATGAATTCCACCGAATCCTTCTTGGGGAATTAATTTATTTCTATATTTTTAATGTTTCCACCTTCTCGTTACTGAATAATATGGTTAATGCAGATCCACTGACTAATGGGTTGATACATGATACATTCTATTTTGTGGGATGTTGTTGTAGGGTTTCTAGTTGGGGTAATTCTTAAATAGTGGGATGATTGTTTCCTTTCCCTTTTTAAAAAACAAATTTTGAGGGTGCAAGACGATCTGAATAAAACCCCGACCCTCTACCGATCTTGGTTTTTGTGCATTCTTCAAGGATTACTGAGAAACTAGGTGGAAAGATGAAACCAAGTTGATCACAATGAAGTTGGTGACTAGAGAGTCATATAGGAAAATTCTAGAAGGAAAAAGGAATCAGTGAGAATCTCCAGTGACCTATGGAATGAGCCTATAGAGAAAAACCAACTATGCAGCGGCGGCATTGACCAGTGGCGGTGACCGGGCCATGCCGGTCGTGTAGAGTAGGTGGATCCAAAAGGTGCAGTGACGTCACTATGTCGTTGCTAGAGGGACATATTGGGTGGAGGATGTGGGTCTGATGTGACACATGGAAAATGATCGGCTACTCAGATGATCAATATCTGCACCAACGGGCGGCTCCTACCGACTGTTTTAAGAGATGGGGTGGTGCTCTACTTCTGGTCCAGCACAACTGGATTGCACTGTGCAGGCCAGGTTATCTTGGAGGGCCAAACCCACCCACCGAGCAGGACCTGTGCCTATCATGCTAGTCCTACATGCCCAACCAGCTGGCAAGGTAGGACCCTTAGTAGACCTTAATCAGACCTGACTAGCCATGTTTCACTAAAACAGCTATAACACCCAAATAGGGCATCAGATTGACGCGATGACTAAGACATGAGGAAAATAACACGAGGTGCAATTTTTGAGATACTCCACCTGAGTGTTTGAAGAATATTTTTTACATCTAGGTTGGATCATACGTGAATCCAACCAGGACCTATTTACCTTTTTTCTTATATCGTACATACTGGGCATCCGATTTATGTGTCCTCTATCGTTTTAGGACCCTTACAAAAAGACAGTAAATTGGGTTACTACAATGTGGGAATTCTTGGTGGTTGAGATAGAACTGGTGGATTAAGGAGTGGATCCTCTAAAATTATAGGATGCAATGTGATGGAATCTAGTGGATTGATGTGAATTGATGAATGAATAGTGATCCTCTATGGGTCATCTCATAGCGATACTTCGTGGGTTAGCACTTAGCGAGCTTATGTGGGTCAACACTTAATGATCCTCCATGGTTCAGAACCTAGCAATACTTCATGGGTTAATAAGTAGCGATCCTTAATTGTGAAGAACCTAAGGATCCTCTATGTGTTAGAATGTATCGGCCTTCTATAGGTCACCACTAAGTGATACTCTATGGGTCACCACCAAGTGTCCTTGTGCGGTCCAGCAGTAATAGCCCCTCGACAGATTAAGGTGATCTATATATATGACTAATCATCTTTATTACTATTCATTATGTTGTATTCCTTGTGTAATTTATCTTTTACATTGTTCACTGTGATTGGGATCAAGCTTTGGTTTTTTACTTTTTAGAATTCAAGGAGTCTGTATGGGGCCTCAGTGTCCCTATTGGGTATAGTTATACTCACCCCTACATGGGCTTCACCCACACCTTGTTGTGTCTTCTCTATAATACATATAGCATTATTGAGACATCGGGAACCATGACTTGATGGTGCTCATAGGTGATTGATTGACATGGTGAATAGCAGTGAAGAAAGAGGACGAGTGGTACCTACCCTCTTGGTAGAATCCTTGGTGGAAAACCTCCATAGCACCTTTTTTCCTTTCTATTATTCTATCTTTTCAGATTGGGTTGTATACTAGACCTTTTTTCTTTTAGTTTACACTTTTACTATCATCTGTTTTACTATGTGGTTTTCTTTTGCTATATATCTTGTCTGTTTGGGTACATGATTACAAGAAATTCCTTCCCTTTTTGAGGTATACATTTCCATTGCTAGTCTCCAAGCCATGGCCTATGTAAGGTGAACATGGGGTAGTCACTGCACATGCCCTGGGGGATGGGTCGTGACATTGATATTAAATAATATATAATTAATCTATTTGATGGATAAATATTATTTCAAAATTTAGGTGTATCTGTTGATGTTTATATATTAATATATTATATTAGATAACTTAGTCTATCTATTAATATTATGGTACATAACTAGAGACATATAGAAGGATTTTTCAATCATTTAGATATTATATAATCTATTATTTTTTAATTTTATTGATTTCATAATAATAAAACATAGTCTCTGATATATATTTTATGGAGTAATAAATGATGTAAAAAATGATTGAATCACATCTAGAGGATGACAGTGCTCATATTATATAAAAAGTTATTAAGAAATTATTTATTACTATGTTTTATATCATGACAATAAAATAATCCCTTAACTAGTTGCTAAATAATAATCAAAAAAATTACATTACCCTTTTAACATAATTTATTTTGAATTAATTGCAACATCAAGCATTATATATTTATGTTCATGTGGTTTTTAACATTCTAATATCAATTTAATAACTCAATATATTTCCTTCTGTGTTAGTTTTCATCAGCACACCCATATTTTCAGTTCAGTGTAATGTCTTCGAACATGGAATCATACTAATGTGTTATTCTGCAAGACCTTCATACATCCCATTATATGTATATATATGACTTTTTTAAACAATTTATGATGTTTATTTTCCATAATGAATTGACTATTGATGACAAAAATAGAATTAAGGGGGGATAAAATATTAAATTTGGTGGGACTCAACACATAAAGATTTTATAAAATTTTCCTCTTTATATATATATATATATATTAAATTTTTTCGATAACTTGTGTTTCACATAACACAGATTTTAAATATAACATCATAAACTACAAGAATATTATTATGAGAATTATAACATAGATATTATATTTCCATTTTTTATAGGACTAACTAAATTACTTATGTACACATATTCAACATGTATAAAATGAATTTTTTTTGTTAATTGATCATACATGAAAATAAAAAAATTCAATGTGAACTATATCATTTTCTGAAATTATATTTTTAATGGTGATGTGTTTTTTTATGTCAGCAAATTAAATCAATCACTTTTTATAAAATAATTTTATTTATTATAAATATAATCTATTAATAAATTTTATTATCTTTCATCTAATATTATTTCAATCCATTGGATAAAATAGAACCTACATTCATTTATTAAAAATATAATTTTCTAAAATAACGATTCTTTAATTTTAGAGTTTATTTATAATTTATATAAATTAATTGTTTTCTAATAAAATAATTAACATAATTTTTTAAATAAAATATTTATAATTAACCTTGTTTGAAATTTTAATTTCTTTTTTAGAACAATAATTTTTCAATCAACATTAAATAATAATTTTTTTACACGGTTTTTGTTTAAATTTTTTTAAAATTACCATTTTTTTATTTTCAAATCATACATAGTGGAAATATATTATTATTAATAAAAATTTGATAATTTATATAAATTAAATTTTTTTATTGAAAATAGTGTTATACATAAGAGAAATTTCATTGTAAAACTGTATTTTCAGTAAAGGTGAGGGTTTATTGTTAATTAAAATTATACCACTTCTATGACATTAATTTGGTAAAATGGATTCCATGTTTTTAATCATTGTATTCCTTATCATGTTATAATTTATTCATAATATTTATTCGAAATTAATATTAGTGATATAGCTAATTGATTACCATAATTATATTTCCAAACCCGAATATGGATAATTTTTTTTAAAATTACCAGAATTAATATTTTTACCACAAGTAATTTTCCGTACACGGATAATTAATTACCACATTTAATTACCACAATTAATTACCATAATACAATACCACAATTAATATTCCATAATTCATATTCATAATTAATTATCCAAACACAAGTTTTTTTATTGGATAAAAATTATTTAATATTTATAGTTAGTGCATACAAATTATTTAATATGGCTAATTTTTTTATATTAAAGGGTAAATTAACATTTAAAAAACCATTTAACATTGAGAAAAATAAAATGGAAAAATTATTTAATCATTGAGGACCCATGAATAATATTTAAAATAATATATTTTTAAGTGAACGTTTCATTGACCTTAAGATCCATCCAATAAATTATTCCTCAAATATTGAGGCACATGGTTTGAGTGTGCCTTCTAATTAAAAAAATTGTTCTTGAGTATATAAAAATCATCAAGCCTTATCAATTATAAAATACAACCCCTACCATCACTTCATCACACATAAAAATACATTTATCTCAGACTGAACATACCAAATTTTATTCTCTACATCTATAGGCACATTATAAGGCTTCTATGATTCCCAAAACACCATTTTTTGTGTCTTTATAATGATATCCAAATGAATTTCTTCAAGGAGAAAGTAATTCCCTTAACCATGATCTATCTTTTTTCATATTATTTTAGAACCATAATAATATATTAATATATAAAATAATTACGTTACTATCTCCCATATAATAAGGATTAATTATTTTGATGACAGTATATTTTCCAAATCCATCTCAATAAAATGGGAATCATATCCAGATGTCATTTGTATAGTACCTCCTAATTAGATTATGTAATTTATTTTCCATAATTGAAATACATGGATAGTAATAATTATTTACATAATGTACTTATATAATAAAAATTACATCCTATTAATTCTAAAAAATTAATATATCATTAAAATTAAAATCATTTCACCCATTAAGGTAATGGTATTATCGCTCGAGAAAACATATAACATACTCTCTCAACCAAGCTATGAAATTAATTTTCCATGAAAAAAATTAATGACTGTTACTAAAACAAGTAAATTAATAAATTTTTTATTTTGAAAAGTAATTTATTTCTGGTGATGATAGATCTATATCTTTTGTAGCATATTATAAACATCTACAAAAAATCATAAATGTGAATATGAAGTATTCAACAGGTTATTTTTTATAATGAAATATTATTAACAAAGGATTGATATGATGTTATGATAATATCATGTATATTATTTAAATATGAAAATCTATCCATTATAAATTAATACCATGTTTGTACACTTTATACTTGATGTTGAAACTATTCATCTGATTCTAAACACGAGTTATTGGATTTCTTCTCAATTTCATTAATTTAAGGAATATTGTAATTTAATGCACCAAATTCATTTAATTATTTTGGGTTTTTCCATTTAACATATTACATATTTAATCTATCAAAGAAAAAGGTAGTTTATTTTTTACATTTAATTATTTCATCAAATGGTATTTAACGTGAATGTTTCTAAGAGGTCAGAAATTTCAAAACACAATTTATTCTCACTAGGCTATACAAAATCTTCATTTTCATTGAAATTCATAGATTAACTATGTTGATTATTTTAATTATTTGATATCTTATTTCCCTGTTTTTATGTTGACTTAAATTTATAAACAAAATATAATCCATGAATAATTTTTAATTCCTCTTTATGATATTTATATTTAATTTCATCTCGATTTCCAATTCATTATGGAATATTTGTTATTATGAATCTAATAATTTTTATGAGGTGTATCTACAACCCCATAGATATGTTATAAAATGAATATATTTATATTTTTTTCATTTTAATTTTATTTCATTTATTTCATAGATTTTATGAATCAAAAGGTACCAAAGTCATTAGGTTTTATGTTTCAATCTTATTGAAAACAATATTTATTATTATTATTATTATATATAATGAAGTCAGTATTTAATTATATTATAAAAAACATTTATTTTAATATACGCTAGTTATTCATGAATTTTTTAATTAATAAAAAATTATTCTTAACTTTTTACAAATAACTAATGAGATTGATTTGTAAGAAAAGCTAACATTATATCTATTTTATATTAAAAATGGATTTTCATTCATGTCCCGATTTTCCCTAATAGTTACTAATACCAAACAATTCCATCTAGAAGAAAATATTCTGACCATTAATTTTAAAATAATTAAAATTTACAAAAGTAGTTAGGTGGGGTAAAACAAAGGAACATTCCCTCATCATCAGACCAAAGTGGTAAAGATCATAATATGAATTATAATTTTCATATTTACAATCATCATCATTCTCAAAATCATATTTAGACTTGCCTCGTTAATATATTTCAATTGACACAGTCCATAGTACGGGAGAGTAGTACTTCCACGGTAAAATATTTGAAGGAGAAAGAGTGAAATCCTCAATATCAACCACATTTTTCATACCAATTATGATTAAATCCTTAAAGGATGCTTGAAAACCACTTCCAAGTGAATTTTGATGAGTAATTACATTCACCCCTTCATCATGAAAAAATATATTCCCCAATTTTTAGTCATCCACAAGGAATTGAATATTTTATGGACCTCCTGATGTTAATCAACATGTTATTGAAGATTAGTTTGATTAAAACCATCATTATATGGATATGAAAGATTATTGGACAACAATTACATGAATTCCTTCCCCAATTGATGATGTGATGATATATCCTATAAAATATCTACAGGAGTATAAAAATTATTTTCATCTTCTCTCTACTTCTCTGTATCATCATTATCCAGTTGTGAGGTAGATATATCATTGTGAACATTCTCATCCAAGAAATAAATAATACTTTTATGTTGTACCATCATTCCTTGATTCAAACCTGCCTTAGTACTACCCATTATGCCATGGTATGGAATTCACATTTAAGCATAAATCTCATTACCAGACCTCATAACCATAATAGAGGATTATACCTTCAACGAATCCTTCACAACCTCAGACACATGATTCTTCCTAGGTTCATGTCTTCTGCCAACATGATGCTATAATGTCTACCTCTTAATTATTAATGATGATTGAATTTTTTAAGATATTATCAATGAAATTTTTTTTCATCTTCCAAAAAAATTTCATTTAACTTTTTATTGAGTATGTGAATAGAATCATTTTCATTATACATGACATGAATACAATTTTACCACCTACATGACTGCTCGTTGACATAAAGAATCTATTACAATATTAAATAGTTCATTGAGAGAAATTTAATTTATTAATTTTTTTAAAAATATTTATTTTTTATTTTCAATATGAAAATTTTATTTTACTCAAGATAATTTTAAAGGATTTTTATGGTTATTATGTTAATCAATGATAAAACCCTTTATTTTACTTCTACTCTATTTTTTATTAGTTTTAAATATAACCTAAATATAAATTGTCTGGATGTTTTATGATAAATTTTATGATGGAATGTTTTGTGTTTCACAATTCATGATTAATAATATAGATTATAATTCTATTGAAATATTAAAATTTACGAGATCATTTAAAATTAAATATCTCTAAAATATCCATATTCATTTTATATTTTAAATGATTATTCTATATACGCCATACCAATTTTACATTCGATTTTTAATATAGAATAATATTTTATTCACTCAGAATAATCTTTATAAATAAGACCTCATTACTCAAAATGTACATTTTTTATAAGGAATATTTTTATGAATTGAAATGTTTATTCAATATATTAAGATTTAATTTGATATATAGTGATGAGTGGGAGATAATATTATATATCCAGTTGATTCATCAATAGGTATCATTATAAAATATTATTATCATAAATATAAATATTGTGGTGCTTATGTTGAATTGATGGACTTCAATATAGGTTAATTCATAATCTAATATATGTATAAATAAAAAATGATGCTATTAATAAAAATAATTGATTTTATTCACCTAACATGACTAAAAAACCAACATGACAATTTAATGTTTGAAATTTATATTTTAAAATTTTTTAATTCCCTATGAAATTTCATTAATGGTAAACGAGTAAATTATGTTAGCATTATTATTGAATATAATTTTTTTTAATAATTTACTAACACAGAAATAATTCTAACTTCCATTAATGTAAGAATAAGATTAAATAATATTTGAAAAAGATCAATTGTGGATAAATATTATTATTATATTTTTTCCACTATTTAAATATGAAAATTATAAATATCATAATATCGATTACATAAAATGAAATTAATTTTGATTCATCATTATAATATTCTCAAAGGATGAATATTATAAAATTTTACTAAAAAATAACAAAAACATTAAAAAAAACATTTTTACAACCACCACGACTTCTAATATATCATTTCAAAATATATATGAAATAAAAATTTAAGAAACATTTTATTGTGTAATATATTTATTTAAGAAGATATATTGTATGAAAAAAATAATATGTTTAATTTTCAAAAAAATTTATTATAATTCTTTATCCATATTAATATTGTTCGATTTTCTAAATATAATTCAATTATTATGTAAAATAATATCGTAGTAATTCCAAACTCCAAAACTCATATATATAGTGACGAAAAATTGTATTCACATTAATTATTCTAATCCAATATAAGTGAAATATTTTTAATTATTAATAATTAAAACATTAAAAAGGAAATATTTGACCACTAACATAGAGAAAGATATTTTAATTTTAGAGTTTTAGATAATTAAGAAAAATAATAAGATAGAAATATGTATGTTATTATATGAAAATTGATTACATTATAAATTGATTTTATAATATCATAAAATTACATCAAAATTTCCCATTAAATTATTCCAACATGAATACTTGTTAAAAATAATTCATATAACATCATTCATTAAAATAAGATTAATAGAATCCCATGGAAGGGTATGGTCAAAATTACAATAACTGTAATCATCAACATTAACATTATAATTACATCGATGAACAGAAGATGTGAATGTTAGTTTGAGAACCTACTCAGTGGGCTATGTCCTGATATAAAATAATTAATCCCATAAAAATAATTTAATGTAAACAATGATTAACGACTTAAGGATAGAAAAAAATAAAAAACAAAATATTCACCCATCATTAGGTATGTGAACATATTCCAATATTAATGGAATCATTTTAACAACATTTATGAAAATTTATACTTTTAAATCTATTTATAAGATAAAAAATGGTCATAGTATCACCTAAAATATTTAATTCTAATATTATAAAATGAGTAATGTAAAATAGATAATTATTAATATTATTATACTCTAATTATAATTATTAAATAATAACTTCATTTTAGAGTAACTAACTATAGTTATCATTTTATATTTACCCCATACAATTGAGGGATATAAAAAACCCTACAATCCAAGGATTAAAATTGAACTGATCTTTAAGCACCCATACATAATTAAATTAACCCTTGAATGAATAAAAAATTTAAAAACAAAGAGAATTCAATATAAAAGACTTGATAACCACCATCATTAATTGTTAGATAGATTAACATGAAAAAATAGTTTCAATGAAAATATATTTAAAAAATCACCAAAAACCATTCATATAATGAAAGTGAATAACATTATAAGAAAATAACTGTACATAATAATTAGATTTACTAAATGATTTTTATATAGTTTAAAATTCAATTAAGTGATTGTTTCAAATTATTCTGGGATTTCTTGTGAAAAATATAATTTTTTAGACACAATTAAATATTTATACATGTTGAAAAATAATTTTATTTCATTAATTTTATAAATAAAAATTACTTTAAAAAATTTATAAAAATATCCAATAGTTACCCAATTTAGATAAAATTATGAAATATTCCATCAAAACCTTTTAAAAGAATTTCTAAAATCATATAAAATTTCATTTGGATATATTTTCTATATATATATTAACATTTTATAAATATATGAAATATAATTTGAAAGACATTAGAAGAAATCCCTCAAAACATTGATATAAATGCTTTTAATGAATAACCATTAAAGGTGTATTATTACCAAAACCCATTAGAATGAAATGAAATAAAAATATATATAAAATACCATTACTATAAAGAGAGTTCTGATATTATATTTCAGGATTTACTATTTACAATATATATGTGAATACTGGTTCATCAATTTTTTGATGTATCGATGAAGAATCTTTGAAATTAAAAACACTTATAACCTTGGTAATTTTTTTAATAATGAATAAATTGAATATTAGGGGAAAATATGATATTAAGAAGCTCAAAATATCAATTAAATAATATATGAGAATGACTTCATTGGGATTTAATAATAAAATATAGAATAAGATATAATTTATAATGTGAGTTTCTTCAATGTAAAATAGAAATGTGACCGAGAAAACCCTTAAATATTTTAAAAAAATTAAATCAATATCACATAAATAATTATTATGTTAAACATATATATAAACCTATTCACATTAGTAATATATATAAAATATTATTTTTTTTATATACAATATATGCTAAAAATATTGATATTTCTCATACATAGAACAATGTTAAAGGAAGTTGTTTGATTTAAAAAGCATAAATTTTTACAATATCAGTATGCTAAACTATAATAAAAAACAAACATAAAAACATATTATTATCTTACATTCCAATTGATTGAACTATAAATGTTTCTCCAATATAAACTATAAAAATAAATTCATTGATTCAATTCTTAGACATATGTTATGTAACATTATATACTATTATTTGATATAGTTCTCATTAAAAAAACTAATTTTCCAAAATTTTGAACTTATTAATGATTTTATTAATTTATCATATTAGTTATACTATAAATCATTTTTATTCATGTGTATTTTTATTATTCGTACATTAATACAAAATAATTAACTTCTTATATTTCCAATTATTTTTTTGTAAAAATATAAAAATATAGACTAACATCATAAAAATTTAGTATTTCAAGTTTAGTTATATATATTCACTTTGTTTTAATAAAGAATACCTGACAAAAAATTGAAATATAAAATTTTTCACAGCCAAAGTATTTTTTAAATATCATTTAGATTAAATGAAATCCAATATTAAATTTTATTTTCACTATATACAATTAATTTATTTTAATAAATATTAATGATTATCAAAAAAATTGATATTTTTTAATAACATATAATTGAACCACTATTTATTTGTGTCAAATATCTTTTATGGTGTAATTTATTCTTTACCGTTTAGTATGATTAGTAATATTATAATATGTTTATTGATAATTAAATCAAATTATTATCAATAATACAATATGATCACCACATATGTACGATGTTTCAGTTTCATTGTGATAATATCAGTACTACTATGTTCAAAAATTGGAGTCATTGAATCAATAATATGACGTATGCTTCATTTGAACTGAATAAATTTATATATTTTATTATTATATGGAAAAAATTGTTAAAAAATATTTTTTTTCATTTATCAGTACTCAGACCTAATTTCATAATATATTCTTTCAAAAATGATTTGCATTATGATTTTAGGTGAGAAAATTTCCATAGATGTGATGAAGGTATCACTGAATTGAAACAATAATATTCTATAAAATTGGTGATTCCAAAATATTTCAATTCCCAAAACTACATGGAAAAAAATATTTATAATAATAAATATTATTTAATTTAATTATCCATTAGTTCCATTGATATGTTTTTTTATAAATTTGAAAATTAATTTAATAATTTTAATATATCACACTCTCTGATATTTGTTACAATTACATAATTTAAAATTCATTCATTAATTTCTTTATTATTGCATAATATATATATATAATAATTATTTTTATTTTTTCAATATATATTAATTATTTTCAAAAATCATGAGGGATACTAATTTTGGTGATATAATGAATCATTCTATACCCAGATAATTTATAGGAAATATATTGTGTTTTATATGGAATATAACAAAAAAAACTGATATTAAATGCCTCATGATATATTAAATTCTAACAAACCATCAATTTAGGTATATGAATCTGAATAATTGAATTATGAAAATTATATCTTTTACACATTGTTGAAACTCGGGTTTTTTACATGGATGAAAATGAAAAAAACATAAATAACTTTGGGAGAAACAAATAAGATAAATGAATATGTAAAAGGATCACAATGTCCTACAATGATTATCCACCAAGGTACCCCCAAATCACCATCACTACTCATAGTACCTACGCATGAGCTAATGTGATTTTTTTGAGTGGAAGACATGAGCAGAACACTTGAGTAGAACAACAGTCACGAAACACTATGTCAGATTGCCCATTCACCTAAGGTC
Organism: Viscum album; assembly: GCA_963277665.1. NCBI lineage: Eukaryota > Viridiplantae > Streptophyta > Magnoliopsida > Santalales > Viscaceae > Viscum > Viscum album. The sequence continues at coordinate 32,539,381 of OY728139.1, read as the reverse complement.
CCATATTTTTCTATAATTAAGACCCTATGGTCATCATTTTCATAGTCCAAAATCTATAGAATTCTTCCTGATCTTCTTCTCACCCTAATCATTCTTTCATGACCTCTAATATCTTCTGGGTAATACAATTAAACCCAAAGTGGATGAAATTTATGGGAGTAGTGAAACTAAAGTTCTCCCAGTGTTTATAATAAACAACAGCTATACAATTTATTTACTCACCCATGGCTAAAAAATACTAATGTGTGACCCCTTCCATAATAGGGGACCGACATGAACCACTTCCAAGAACACCTGTGGTGACCATGGAGGGGTCTAGTAAGGTATTTACTAAATGTTACTGCAAAATATTTTTGTCTCATAAGGTACTATCAACTAGCCTAGTGACTTGTAACATCCCAACATGGCTCGCACAAGTCCTCTATTGTGAGACTCCCTTAGCTCTACAAATTCTACCTTGGAGAGAATCCCTTTGATCACCCAATCAACTACCATGTAAAATTATTTAATTATTACTTCCTCAAAGCCACACATGGTTTGTAGTCTCCCCTTATGGCTCCCTATTCTAAAATATGAAAACATTGAAACCTTCACGGAATACTCCAGACAAGTAAAACAAAGAAAATGGTTGCACCACCTTATATCAAATTTTAGTTTTTATTCATTTGATAAATGGTTTCATTCTCATCTCCTACCAAATAGTTATGGTCTTGAGGATTCATTAGGATTATCATTCCCTTGGTCATGAGTTCACATACCCATGAAAAATGTTTGGTATTTCATAGTATTATATTCAAGGACTAAGACAATATACTACCCTATTTGTAATTATGACGTGGATCATCCAGTTCCTAGCTATGATTATAAGGATTATTCAATTTATTCTATTTTATGTGGAATTATATCCTCCTCTATTAATATGAAAATATTTTTAAGGAATCTGTTTGGAATTATACCCCTATCATTTCATTATTAAATCTCATGCTTCATTCCCTCCAACGTATCTATTCACAAAAAAAAATTCATGGTCATGTGAATATAAGAAAATTCAGTATCCTGAACCTCTTCCACTATTGGAGGAGGAGGTTTTTTTTCAATATCATTTACTTGATCTTATCCATCCCATTCCTGCATGACTAATCGTGCCTCATGTGGCCACATAAGACAATGAAATCATATAACCCACATAGGAGAAGTCAGGTTTTGGATGGTGATAATACTTTTAATCATCCACTAACATTCCTTCAGAACACAACTATAGGTTTGGTTCCCTAAAACCAAATTTCCAACTCTAGGGACAAGAAGATTGTTTAGTTTATTGGATCATCATTCTCATCTTATTTAACACACTGATCTTGACATACAAGGGCATTTAGGTTAACGGTAGTCATTGAATCCACAAGATTCCAACGCATAAATGGGTATACATATCAATAGTATTCCCAACTCACACTAGTCAATGGGAATCCTATTCAGTATTAATCAACTATCATAATATTCATTCATATGGGAATCCTTTTCATGAGTAAGGCCCAACATAATACTCTCAAAGGGTCATACTCCCATCTAATACAAACCTTCTAGGGCCTATATTTTCACTCTATTTCACCACTTTACTAGGGAAGAGTTTATTACAAACTAAATGTGGTATATAAGAAGCTTACATTTAAGTCCAAACAAAAAACCCATATTCAGACTTGTTCGCTCTAATACATATTCTCAAAAGGGTCTAATTCATCATGGAAATTAATATCCTTTATAGGGTCCCTTGGATTGTTTTGAAAATCATTAACAATGAACATTATTCTTATATGTCCTTTATACATGATTTTTTACTATAAATTTATATCATCATTACATGAACATAATAGGTATTATATTCCTAATTATGTGTCCTTGAATTACGCATGTTTTGATTCAAATTAAGTGAATATGTAGGAATCCCATCAGATGGTTCGATACAAACATCAAAACCACTCTTGTCTCCCAAGGTGATGATTCACTCAAGGGAAAATTATTGTAAGGACATGAAATTTTCATCATCATCATAAAGAACATATAATCTCTAATCAGTATACAATCGGATACCATTAATTGAGAACTCCAAATACACTTAGATTTATCCATTAATGATGAAACTCAAATACATATAGATGATTCTTAATTCCATACATTGAAATAATTTATTATTAATTCTTGGGTGACCTGCATTATTATGGTAATAAATAAAGGATACATGAATATATCATAAAATATAAATGTCCAAGATTAAGAAATAAATCCCCCAAAAAGGGTGTGATGAGCCCATCTATCCATTCTCTCATCCAATGTAAGTTCTTAAGAATCATTGTCCAAAAAACATGACATGAAACTAAAATGGGATAGAATTTCCCCATGGATATAGAATTATTTGGTGATTCAGGTTCCATGAATAATACCATTAGGAATCATTCAAAAATAATTATTTTTTACCAAAACAGATCACACGGAGAAATAGATAATGTTTAATCGTACATGATTCCTTTACCAAAATGAAAGTATCAATAATCTATGATTCATCTTTTTTTCGTCAAATGAATGAGGTCCAAACAAGGAAATCAATCAAGAGTGTGTTTATTCAAATGGGTTGTTTCTTTATATATTTTATTTTCTTTGTTTTTCTTATATCTAGGAACTTCACTCTGGTGACTCCCTTCAATCACACAAAGTCCTTCAAGATTTCAGAAACACATTACCTCACCACACATTAGGATGGGTATTGTCTATCTAATGGGATCCATCACCAAACTTGCATATTCAATGCTAGGTACCAGATTCGTTGGTCCAGGATTAACATTGAAATTGTACAATCATGACCCAGGTGGCTTCCAGATAGGCCATCTAGCTCCTGAGGCCCCAGAAATTGCATATCCCGAGATGACCAGTGGTCCAACCAAACATGACAGAAACCACCATATTTAATTTTTTTCATGCACCAATCCCCATTAAAAAACAATTTCCCCTTCAATTCATGGAGGTTGGTCATGAAGCCATGGAAGGCCTCATCATGAAGACACATGGTTTTGTATCGAAATAATATAAAACAATTTGGTGCTACCAAAACAATGTAATAGAATTACCTATACACAATGATGGAAACATCCTCTGCTGACCTGCCTAGGTTACCCAGACATGGGCCTACAATATAAACAATTGAGGTAAAAACCCAACCAAAAGGGAATATAGCCACATCTTTATATCAGCTATAGATTATGACCAATCAATTTTGAGGGCCATCATTGAATGAGAACATACATCCATCATCCTTAACTCATTCATCTAGAAGAGTTACCTGGAATAACATAATGTATTCCTCCAACATTTGGTGGAATGTAGAGAGTAGGTATACATCCCTTCATGCAATCATCAAGTATGCCAAATGAAACATATATAATTATAAATGTAAGGGGTCGTTTATATCCAATGGAATACCTTGAGAAGAAACATTCAACTACATTCACCTACTATTTATGCCAAGACACTCATCAAATAGCACTTAAATAATTATTCGAAACATTATAGACAAGACATGAGAAGGTTCACAAAACTTCGTATATTCAAAAATCCTTTCAGAAGCATCATACAACCATACCTAGATATGTCATTCATAAATCTCATTTCACAAGCTGGGGGGAGACCCAATTCATTATCCCCACACACGTGTACTCTACATATCAAATAGAAGAAAATGGAAGATAATAGTAGGAACATTAACCTAATCTAGATACATAGTGGGAATATATCCCCATTAAAATCACTAAAAAACAATAATATCTTAGATATAGTTAATGGGGAGGTGAAAATCATTTCTCATATAATATATACATTATATTAAATCTTATCACTGACGATAGTAGTGACCAAGTGGTGGATAAACAACATTATAATCTAAAATAGGGTGTCTATTAAACATGTCTCCCCATATTAGGATCACAGCTATTCTCCTATACAAAAGGCCCATTGGGAAAACACCATATAATATACTAAAAACGTCATCAAGAACATAAACCCTCTCTAAATGGAAAAAATAAGCATCTCCCAATGGCCACTAAAAGGAATGAAAACACACATTTCGAGAACAATTACCCCATAGTGTGACCCCAGACACTCGCATGAAGGAAGAAAAATGAAGTCTCATTATAGAAAATCTGGAAAATTCATACACGATACATGATCCCACTATACAAAATAATATAGTTTTGAATTACCTTAGGCACTTAACTATATAATCTTAAGATTTTACTCTCATGTTACCAATTTATGTAGGTAATAGTAGTATTTTCAAATGTCTACTTTGGATAATTCTCCATGAGTTATTTAATAATGCACACAATCCAATAAATCTTGAGATCCCATCTCAAAATGAGATCCATGGAAGCCCTCTATGTGGCTAGAAAATTAATGATAAAGAGGACCTCCCCATACTTTATTCCACTATAGTATTCCTCCCCATGATGGTGTTCACTATGAATGTTCTCTCAAGATATGTGGTTCACTCTATTAATATAATTCTCGAATTTAAAATTTAGTGATATTAAATCCATTCTAATGTGAGGAATATATGAACACAAGGTTAGTCATTTCAAATTCATTTTAAATTAAAATTGGAACCATTTTTCAAAAATAAGATAGCCTATAATGATTGTCATTATTTGAGTCAAACTAAAAAAACCTGAATTATATAACAATATATGAATAACCTACCAATCTCATTGTATATGATAAAATGGTAAGAAAGTTTCCACATTGGTTAGACAAGATAGACCAGCCTCTGCCAATGGATGAAGAAGAAACTTGGAATGTGAGTAAATGGTTTTTTTAAAATGAATTATCAGTAATGTTTTATCCTTTTTACGCACCTCAATACAAAATTACTATGATATTATTAGAATATAGTTTGAATGATTTATGCCTCTGTATATAAAAAACTCTTCATCATATGAATGAAAAGGTGTTACCCTATTATTAGTATTATAATCACATAAACGTAAATTAATAGTTTAACTGGTAAATTAACCTGGTGTCAATACAACCTTCATGTCATTCAAAGATCAATAAATAAATAGGATCCATTCCACATGCATGCATCAGGTCATTAATGTGGACATGATAGCTGATCTATAATACCTCATCAAGTGTTCATATTAGAGGATGTTATGAACATTAAGTTTTATATTTCACTATGCTTTATAAACAGGAATGCATTTGGTTGGTTATATGTTGAAATGTTATAGATTCCATTAATTTTCAACAAATGGATCCTATCCTTGATATATGTTATGATCAATGAAAAATGCGATTAAAGATATTCTCTATTGTCTGGCTAGAAAGGATAATGATGATGAGATAAATTTTCATCATGATTCAAAAAATATCAAGAAATACTCTTATGTAGATGATCATATCTACAATATTGAAAAAATGTTATAAATTGTTAAACAATCATTTAAAATGGTTTTTATATGTACCCATCGAATGAATAACTAAGACTATATTCAAAAATAAACTATATAAAATCATAATGTCATCTAGAAAAATAGAATCTATGATGGTTAAGAAGAATCATCAATCTATAGGGTTGTTGGATTTTTTAACCCAACCCTTGAGATCATAAAAGCATACCTAATGTGTTGTGATATCAGAATAGGTATAGCCACAACCATTAGGGATGAGGGGTTATTCACCGAATCAAAACTCATATACATGGGAATGTTTCTTTCTATTAGGGATAAATCCACTATCAATATCTTCTTAGTTCATCACATTACATATTCTAGTACCCTAATTAAAAATTTACTCGACCAAACAATCGGGATATTCTCTTCTGATCACCATTTTCCCAATGGATCCAAGAGAATCATCAATATATTTGACAATGAATTTAGGAGAGATAAGAAGAAGAAAGTATCACAAAGACACTAAGAGGACTCCTGAAATTCATTTTTCATCAATGAATTTAATCAATTTATCCCTTTAAGATTTTATAGAACACAAGGATATTACATCAGTGTCTTATTAAGACATTTTTCATCATAATGTAATCATCATAGGAACAATTAAAAGAGGTGATCATAACAGGATCTAGGGTAATTTCATAAATTTGATAATTCCCTAGAACAATCCACCATTACCTCCTCAAAAGAAATACCTAAATGAAAATATAAGGGGTCAGATTGTACCTCACCTTCCTATTATGGATTTGAATCCCCTTTATCTTGAGGAAATATATTCTAAAATGGTTGACGAGAGGAAATAATTTATGTGAATCAATGAATAAAAATAATTAAGAATTCATCCTACTAGATATTTCTTGCATTAAGATCATAATCTCACACCCACAGTCAAGGAACCTCATCAAAGATGGTTTTTCATTATAATAATGAAAATCTAGAACATCAGGTCAACTTGGTATATAATCCACCAATATACTGTGATCACACAGTAGATGATCGAATGTTCCCCCCATGTATTGAACCAACATAAAATTTCTTGACCAATCCTTACATGTATTCCCCTATAGGCTACCCATAGAATGAACCATCAGTGCCAACACCAATGGTTCTACTTTCCACCACACCTTTTCATGCTCTAGACATCACACATGTACAGTATCTAGCTTACCATTAACTCATAAAATTGTTATAAACACTATTGATCCACTAATGTCTTCGTTGGAAGCCATGGAATAATGGGTTGTGATGATACAATAATAAAATAGCCTTATATTGAATGATTATATCAAAATCTTCCCCTAAATAACTTTATAAATCATACCTTTCTAATACTCAATGGAGATTTATACCCAAAGTATAAATTGAATCATTTTGTATCCTTCTGTTATGAAAAAATGTTTTCCCCCTAAATAACAGGAGGGGTAAACTCAACAACTTTATGAAATCACTCCATGTACCATCCTTTGTGTGGTACACAATATTCAGGCATCATTAATCATGGGGATGGAAGAACTATACCATAATATTGAATTTAATTTTATCTCGACATTATATAATACTGTTATCATTGACCTGGTTAACTGTAAGACGTGAGGGAATTAATGAATCTGAGATTTTATTTCTCGATAGAATGGATTGACATACTCCTTGAACCAACCACTCACTTTAGAACATTTGTTTCTTATATAGATATTGAATCTTCTCGATGAGTTTCACACACCACCAATCTGAGTGAAATAAAAAATCAATGTTTCAATACCTTGAGTTAATTTCATAAAATGTTGATGAATCTATCACGGAGACCAAATCCAAGGCCTATTTAATTCAATAAAATCAATTAATGAGGGTAGGTAGGCAAGATACCGCTATAGTTACATTCAAGAAATCCATTGATCATTCTACCACTTTAGAGACCACACTATATCATGTGGCCTCGATACCAGAATGTTAGCAACAACATCAAACTCATCAAAATGATCATAGGATGAAAAAATAGAATCAATTTATGTAAATGAAAAACAAGGTATATACATTTTAAATGACAAAAGTCCTTGAAAAATTCGTATATGAATTGGAATACAAATTAGTCATGTTTCCAAATACCTTGAATCCTAGCAACAAAGTTGATAAATATCTCCCAAATTATTTCCCCTTACCTTAATTTCCAAGGAACTAGATTTTGTATTATTATTTTTTAGACCTATTGTAGAATATGGAATACTCGGGCCCGGTGAATCTGAAATATATCATAGACTAGGGAAAATATTTATACAATTAATCCAGATAAGAAAATTGAATGGAATGAAATTAAGAGAAAAAGTGAAAATATATTTTTTGACGTGAGGGTTACTAAAAAATAAAGGATTGTCATGATATTCCTTGAAAATAGTTGAAATAACCAACTATATCATCATGTGCTTCCACAACAATACATCCAATGTCACTGATAACCCATTCCTATTAAGGATAATACTCCCAATGTAGAAGTTATAGAAAGGGTATTAAGTAAATTCATGAAGAAGAGCCTACAAAAAATAGGAATTTGTCCATAACATTATTGTAATTCATCCCTATATATCCAAAATTATGGGAACCACCCTGCCAAATAGTTCAACCATGATCCACCATCCAAGTGAAATCATCATCAGATAAGGAATTGATCTTCGTTCCATTAACGTAATTCACGTAATTGATCATGTTGTACATGATAATTATAATTATGAACCCAAATTATATACACATAATTGGGGAGATTTATTAATAGTACATCAAGGATTAGATTATAGTGGAAGACAGACTCATTCTAGTAGACACTACTTTAACCATGACCCTGCTTGAACTGTCTATGCAGCTGAATATTTTAGGAGATATCATCAGTGAGCTCAACAGGAATAAGATCTTTCACCCACACATGAAAATTGTTTCCCGGACACAATAATACTATATGATCAACTACAGGATATGATGATGCCTAATAAACATCGGCGTGTAGAAAACCCGAGATGACCTAATACAACATTAGATAAAAGACATTCCACTCCTATTCGAAGGGATGGTCCTTTTACACCAGGTACCTAATCTCTAAATGCCCACGTGAAATAATATCTCCATGTTGGGGAGAGAAAACCTCTAGATAAAATTTTTTATTTATCAGAGAAACGGGACTATGTACCTACTATGTTATAAATCACAGATTCCGTATGTTTATCAATAGAACTTTGGGAAGCTATTTTTTAGGTCTTTTCAAGACCTATGGAATTTGAAGACGATGTTATTACTGCTGATGTATATCAAATAAAGTATGATTCTATAGAATTACATGTGACCATCACCTTCACTAACGAGAAGGAGGGTTCCATCATACATAGATATTTGTGGCACTTTTATATATCTATAAGGATAAATAAAATTGATAATCAATGTTCATTTATTGAGAATTGTGTTGCATTCAACCTCATTCCATTCGGGAATCTTCACCAACCATGATTCAATGAATCAGACCTGAAAACTACACTCTAGTATTATAGGGATATTATATGAATGAGAATACACCACCTGGTGATATCACACTTTGATATTAGTTTGGAATCTCATGTTCAACTAGTAATTCATGGGTGTTTTGAAGGATACATCTTCAATGTCTTCTTGGGAAGACATTGTCTACATCCTCATGTAGCCATCACCTCATCATAAAACCAATGCACCCAATATTGTTTTGAATAAAAAATGAGTACATTTAATGTTGAAAAATATCCAATCAAATACTATGAACCACACAACATTGATGCAAGATTATACAGTAATGAAGGGAAATATTCCATGGCTGATGATGTCACTTCAATCAGTTCCTCAAATGGCTCAGATATTATCCTCGTTATAACATTGTAGAAGATGAGCGATGAGTGTCTACTTCCCATAAATAAAATTATTTTGGTGGGGAAGAATTTTTATATGCATTTAGTGACTCCAATAATTTAATCCATGAAAACCGAGCCTAACAACACAAGGAAATCTTTCAATACTCTTATCTATAATGGAATATTGGATGAAAATTTCTTTATTACATCCCCAATACTTCATAAAATATCTTCCTAATCAGCTGATCAATAAGAAGAATATTTTTTAGCTAGGGAATATGATGATGCACATTATCATATCCTTGACTCCCCTTCAATGGTCAAAAGAGACATACCACAACCAATTGGTATAGAAATAATTAATTTGTCTTCTTGTAGATGTATAAATACTAACACCTCCCCAAAATCCTAAAATATTGTTTCATATCCGAGTTATCATGAAAATAAGCTTGAGTTAAATATTATGTATGGGGAAGAGAATGAATACCCCATGGATTCCACTCTTACATTGACAAAAGGAATATACAAAACTTCCACTGAACAAATTGAAATAAATATGGGTATGGATGAAGATCCCTGCCCCATACTAATCAGTAATGCCACGAATTATGAGTAAACTGAAGTGTATTCAACTTTTACGATGAAATTGTGAGATTTTTTTGCCTATAATTGCACATATATTATAGGAAATGATCACATGATATCCACCATTTAGTTGGGATTCCTGGAAGACCATCAATGATACAAATACATAGCTAGTGAGAACACCCAACCCATGCATTCAAAATTGAGGATAAAGTGGATAATCTCATCAATGATAAATTACTTGAAAAGTTTGGTATCAAAAATGGATATCCAATAGTTTAATTATAAAATAGAATGGGGAGATATGATTTTTCATCAACTTCATTGATCTAAACTAGCATTGTCTGAAAGATGACCTCCCAAATCCAATTACAGAACTATTGATTGATGAAATGACATGTTATCAAAGTCTCAATTTCCTGGGAAGATATTCAAGATAAAAAAAATCTGGATTGCTCTTGATGAGTAGGAATATACCACATTAACAACCCTATTTGATTGTTATATTATCATTTGATGGCCTTATTATTAAATAATTTTGATTTTTTGTAAAAATATGACATGTTTTTTATCTTAAAATTGTTCCTATATATGATTTCTAAATTAAAAAATTGATGATCTGATGTTCTTTTCATGAAAATATTCCAACCACATAGATGACATTGAACCCATATTTAATATTTTGGGACATCATATTAAACCCAATGAAATGTAAATTAAGGAAAACCTTAAGAAATTTCCTTAGCTTCTACATATTACAACTTGACCAAAAAGTTTATTCTATGAAGATAAAATATATCCATATCTTGTAACCTCCTCAATACAATAATGATTAGAGAGGACATCAAGGACACTTGGAAAACATTTGGAGCTTTATATACAATATTTTAGGAATTCGTTTTTCTTTTCACCATGTTAATGAATATGGGGGTCACAAATTATTGAACTATATAATATCATGATGTACTTGACACCAAAAATAAAAAACACTTGATCCCATCAATATTGATTTCAACCAATAAGATAATATCATTCCTTCTTCATGTGATGTAACTGGTGTGATCACTGAGTGCCTCCCTTGTGGAAAATAAATAAACATGAAATGAAATAAACAATTCTCATATTAGTCAAACCGTGCTTGATATAGAGGCTCATTATTCATAAATTGAGAAGAGTTTTTGGGAATTATTCTACACAGTTCAGAATCTCGAAAACTACATGCAGTACCACAAGTTCCAATTGGCCTCACAAATTAACCAAATCGAATTTATCCTTATACATAATATGATGATAGGATGTCTCGCATGGTAGTTATTTATTCGGTAATAGATTGATATAAACTTTTTTTCTTTAGAAAGAAGGGAAATGAAAAGATTTATAGTATTTACTTTAAGAATTCCCATGTGTAGGAACGTTATCATTCAAAAATGGGCATTTAGATGATGAAATATTCTCCATTTATGGACGCCATCCCAAACAGGAAATATATTTTGGAGGCATAAATAGGTTCCCAATTGGGAATAGAATGGTATACCCTAATCTCAACAACATTATTTCATGTATTGTGCACATTTCCCACTCAATGATAGTCTTACAATAATCTGTTCCCTTGTCAAAAAGTTTTACTAACAATAAAGAGGAATATCATACTCTCATTATAGGCCTGGAACTTAAACTCCAAATACTAATGGTCAATATAATCATTCATATCTATTGGGATTAATAGATCCGAAATTATGAAATGATCCATCTATATGACTGTATCTAAGGGATAAAGGAAAAAATTCCCCTTAAAGCCAAAATTGACTCTCATATCCTTAATATACAATCCCAAATTAAGTTCATTTTAAAATGATAAAAAACACTAGAAGATCAATACTATTAGGAATAAATTATCTGCATTACCCATAATTGAATGGTATCACCTTTCATTTAAATCATAGTGGAAGAGATTAATGAAATTATATCCATCATTGAACAGAATGTACCTTCCATTGGTTGGATGATGCCTATCATGAAATACCTCCATGACAAATTACGTCCATGAGACATATATGGGATGTGGAGAATATGGAATAATGTATCCATCATCACCATTTAATTTGTCCCAAATCACCATAACGCCATCTATAAATAGTGAATTGATGGAGTACATCTCATATGTATTGACAAAGAGGATATTGTTTCTATATTGGAATATATAAAACCCATGTGATGTAGTTATCATTATTATGAATACAATTATTCCCAAAAATATATTTCTTGTATATTTGGGGCCCATAATTTTGTAGGATGGAACACAATGTACCACGAAATGTCACTCCTTCCATGTGAATTTCATCATCATCCACAAATATCTCATGTTTTAACTTATATAAAAATTTATTTATATATTCTATATATGAGAAATTAATGTTATGGGACCATACCTCTGACTAAATACAACCATTTAAAATACATCATGACATATATCGGCTTCTTATTTATTTCAGATGTGGTAACACCTCTCCAAAATACCAGGGACAAAATTTTTTTCATCATTTTAAACTGACAATCATTTTTAGATTTGTTTTCCCTCATGAGATAATGATGTAAATTTGCAAAAAAATCTGTTCTGATTTTGTGGGGAAATCATATTAAGAGTAAGATATCAAATCCATAAATTTTTTCCACTATGATGCATTGGCTAAATGAATAATAGATCCCTTCAACAAAAGATATAAATAGAGTCTAGATGATGTTTTGTAATGATAAAAACTATTTTTTCTAAATATATCTTTCATTACTTATGGGATTACCATTCTATGACTTGTATTGAAACATGAGAAACCCTATACTCATTAGTTTATATAACAAATGTAGTTTTATCCATATAGTCATAGTTTGCATCACTCAATATTTCAATCTATGATCAACTATCCCCAAATATGAATTTTCAAAATATATTGGATGAATTGGTGAGATAGGATGACATAATATTGCATACCATGCATAACTCTAAAGACTTACATAAATAGATAGAGCATTATTTTAATAATAACATCTTCATTCCTCCTTCCTCCAAGTATATCTAGTGTCGGTCTTCATAACTATAATGATACTAGGAAAAAGTTAACCAAATCACGATTAAATGTGGGATGTACCCTACTCAATAAAAATTCCCACAATAATTGATATTATTCCATTATCATAATGGATGGATAAATCAAAACCTTTACAACCAATGCAAGGATATTAAATTTTACTTAGTGTAATCATATGGATGATCATCAGAGATGTATGATTTTTAACTTCATAGCACTATAAAACTATCTAGAAACATGATATTAAATTATGTAATTATTACTTGTTTAATGACCATATAATAAATTACATAATTCCATATTCATGTGTCTTAAAACAAAAAGACACCATTCATCTTAATTATATGAAATTGAACTGCATAGTTACCCTCCATGTCAATAAAAATTATGAAACCCATGAAGAATATCCAGGAAAGAAATTCCTCAAAGTTCCATTAATAAGTGGACAACCAGATCAGATATACGTCCCAATCACATCAGTCTAGCCCCTTAATTGGTTGATATACCCACTTGTTCAGAAATGATATTGTAATGATGACAAGATACCATGCGTAAGACGCACTCCCATAATTTCCTCTCAAAAGAGTCACTCTATCCTTATTATGAGAATATTATCCAGAATTATCACATCCTTGAAACAAGGGATTAAATAGCATGACTCATGAAGTAATACTTGTGTATATATTCTCATTAAATTGAGATTCATACAGATACATATGCCTCAAACCTCGGGTCCCACCTATACCATAAAAAAATCATGTTTTCCCTATGTATGAAGAATATCTAAAAAGAGAAAATTTATAAAATATATGTCTATAATATCATTAGAAGGAGATATATAGACATAGTATGACAACATGAATTTAGACAAACTTTTATAGTAGAAAATATTAAGGCCCATATCCCTATTAAAAATATGATTCTTATGGTTAATATTTTTCAAGAACTACATGTGGCTTGATTCTTTCTACAACATGATACATAGTGAAACATAAATCATTAATCATTGGTCCATCCATAACCAATATAATTCCTCTCTCACTGAGTATGTGTCAGAATGTCACAAGAAGCCTTCAATGAACTATGTGTGGTTTGATTCTCATTCTAATGAAGTATGTAGTGACACCAATATTTTCATCATTGGTCCCAAACAAAACATTTATATCCTTCTATATCGGTTCAAATTCATCCATGTTGACGGACGGTAAATTTCATAACACCATATAACAACCCTATTATAAAAAATTAAATTTCTTTTGATTGCAAGAACAATATATGTCTTGATTCACATCCTTATGAGATATTCTGAGATTCTTAGATCAAAGATACATTGACCAAACCAAATATAATCTAAATGCACATATACATCAATTGGGTTTCACTATTTCAATGGATGATACATTTACCAAACATTATTTCTCAAAAATTTCATAGCTAATGTGGCCTTAATAGTTTGGTAAAGGAGTTATATGCATTAGTAAGGTATATGAATTCACATTGGGTGTATCATGGTTCTGTCTGCATGACCCTAAAAGGAATAATAGATTCCTCTTCATATGAAAATAAACTAAATGATTTCATCCAAAACTACATGACACTAGATTTTCATTATAATGTGATATTCAGGGATGTCCAAATATTTATTTATAATAAAAGAGACATAACAATACATTATATACCCTACCACTCCCATGTGTTAGTTAGATCTACATTAGAGGGTCCAATATGGGATCTCCCACTATGTGTTGTCCCCTATTCAAAATAACCATTTCCTTTACATATGAATTCAATTTTGTGTGAGGGAACATCATTTTAGCACTATGTGTGTCTTCATACTTCTTCCAAAAAAATAATTGTTTCATGGGTACCATTCCCTAGTCTATCTATAGTCATGTCCAGTCACCTTCATCCTCAACACATGATGTAAAATTTCACTACTATAATGATTGTTGGACTTCAAATTGAGTAGTACCTAAAGAATTATGTTTGTCTTTATTATCATTCCAATGATATGTTTAGTGATTCATATGCCCCATATCCTATTTTTAGACTCTGGGTAATATAATGTTACCCATCTCCTGTATAAAAAATATATGAGCATGATCTCTTAATATGGGTCCCCCCATTAGGGTCTTCACCAAAAAAAGAGAAATCCACCCTTCTACATATGAGACATCTCTATGAAAGATATCCCAAAATAATGGAAAATAAATATATAAATTATTTCATTGATCATATACCTATAATTTACACAAATCATACTATAAGTCCATGAATCATTTAAATATTCATAATATTTCCCAAATCATTCGGGAAAAAATGTTTAATACCTGATGGGTCCATTATCGGACTATGAAGTACACACCATAGTTTGAATAGAATAAAAAACACTCATAGTGGTCCTATTGGAAAAAGGATAAAACAATTTTACTATGAATCATGAACCCTAATTATACTCTCAAAAAATAACCCACATAATGCGGTTTTCAACAAGCAATAAGATCAACCTTGGGTGGAGCCTCTTCTGTCCTCATTAAAATTTATTAAAATATGATGAAACCCATGATTTGAAATTGTATGTTCTCTTCCATTTTATATATTCCCATTACCATGTGACCAAATATGTAAATTATTATGATAGTGGTTTATGATATTCTCCTTAATCAATAATGTATTCTAGAGTAACCTTGTTCTGAAATCCCACTCATCGCTATCGATTTCATGAACCCATTAATATGAACTAAAACTTTAGGAACCATGTTATCTTTGTTGGATCAATACTAAATATGAAACATAATTTATCCAATATATTAAAATTTATATTTGAAATTCCCCTTCTTTGTTTGGGTACTTTCATCCAACAAAATAAACTCTACGGCTAAGGGAATATGAATCTCCCCAAACATCTGTCAGATTTTAATGATAAAATTTCAAAATTACAAAGTAATTTTTATCCTTAATATGTTTTAATGATCCATAGTTGGACTTGAATATGTTTACAATAAATTTCATTTCCTATAATCCATATTATTAACCAACTGACTATCGAGTACATGCAATATTAATAATTTTATAACATAGCCCCAAAAAGGTTTTTCCTCTAGTGGTGACATCATCCTTAAGAGGGACCTCAATAAAATCAGAATCCATTTTTTCATATAAATCATTTATTCTTGGGTTCACTAAAAAAACAACCACATTCTCCTCTCAAACCTGAATATCGTAGATCATTTCTTGAAAATTTACCATGATTGAGAGAATCATCAACCATTCCTTCATAGCTAAATACCATAAATTATAACAACTCAATTTACTCACAATTCAACATTATCATTTATATTATAATTTCGTTACTGTATTACTTTAAATCTACATATAATAATTTTCTAGTGAAAATATGATAAATTGTACAAGTATTTCCTCACTTTACGAATATAAACTACATAGAATAATGATCATGTTGTAAGACTCTAAAACTAAAAAGCATAATATCCTAATCACGTGATGTTAATAAGCACCACAACATCATCTATGTATGTGGTGAAACTATATGCTCAATTTACTAGTCACATAACCTTAAATTTCATGATATTTTTACACAAAATAGTGTGGGTGCTTTCCCCCAGACAATAGTCATGTATACAAATTTATGCTTCTTAACTTGAAAAAATTATTATATTATTGGTTTTCATTTCCCATATAATTCCAATATTGATATTCCCTTCATTTGAAAACATTTTCAATTGAAAGGACACCCATATTGGTCTTGGAAAATCGGAATCTCTATAATCTCTCTTTGTCTATAATTAATTGAATGTCATAACTCCTGAGAACGTATTTTATTACTATGTTGTAATATGATATATAATTATTTTTATAGGGTTCTAAAAAATTTAATGGTATTTCCTAAATAGGTTATCCCTAATTGACTATTTAGCATGCTGACTTGTTGACCTTTCATAAGAAAATACAAAAAAAAATTGGCCAATCAGTTGTAACATTATCCTCAGGAGAGACGTCCACTATTCCCTAATATAATGATTTGGATTTTGAAGCCAGAAAGTAATGTCTCATTATTCCCCACTAGCTATCTAAAAATTTGAAAATATTATCAGACCCCATACAATGTTTGGTTCATTATTGAAACAATCTATGGCCAAGGATGATTGACCATAAAAGCACTAGTCTCATTTGTCTAGAAAAAAGGACATTGAAAAACATATTGAAATAGAAATTGTGAATTCTAGATTGAAATCATGCAAAGGGAACACTAGAAAAAGTATATTCTCATCTCATTAAACCTGCAAATTGTATTGTTTAGGGAAAAAAATATATAAATTAGAATAAAAGTCACGGAACTCATTAGGGTAAGTCCATGAAAAGTGTGTTTATGTAATAATTCAAATTTCTATTTTTAATACATCCATATAATGGACTAAAGAAGAAATAGATCCCTATCATAATTGTATCGATGCTTATTTTTTCTATTTTAACCTCGAAATGGATTAACTATGGTCATAATTCCCCATAGATTATGCAATAATTATATCATCTCCACATCCTATCACTATGGTTATGACTAAAAAGTGAGAAAATGTCTTATTATTCATATCAAGTTCAATTTCATATTTTGATTGTAGAAAGAAACCATAGATTAAGACACTTGTGATTATAATAAAAATTATTTTCCTTTACAAGACTTCAAAATTGTATGAGCATAAAAAAGTTAGATTCTCTATGTGACAAGTTATATGTTTCCATCAACATTATACTTAATTTTTTAGTGGGAT
Organism: Viscum album; assembly: GCA_963277665.1. Lineage (NCBI taxonomy): Eukaryota > Viridiplantae > Streptophyta > Magnoliopsida > Santalales > Viscaceae > Viscum > Viscum album. The sequence continues at coordinate 32,521,574 of OY728139.1, read as the reverse complement.
CTTGATCCTCATTAGACACTTGTGGAATACAAGTTAATTTAATAAATTCTATCTATTTATCATTGTGATGTTCTTCTGCTACACCCTCAATAATAGATGACCCTTCAGTTTGGACTTATTATAATGAATGGAAGAGTTGGACAAGATCCCCCCTGAGTGACATCCAATTCCTGGTGAGGCTCAATAATTGGATGGTTTTTTCATTAATCGGTTTATTACATTATTCCAATTTAATGTAATGTCAATCCTCCATCGAGGATAAAACAACATTGAAATAATCAATGTAGACAAATAGTTTATCCATTATGATTTAGTAATGAATATCATTCTCTTTGTATAGTATTCAAATTGTTTCCTTCACCTTACTATAAATCATGTAATAATATAATCAATAGTATTGCAGGATGCTGAATATAAATGAAATCTAATGGATTGAAAAATTTAGGACTTCATGACGAATATTAGAAATTTATTTTCTATATATCCAACCAATCCATATAGAGTGTGATGATTATAGAATTATAAAACTATAATTCCAAATCAAATCTACTGTTAGAGGTAGAACCATACTCTGGGATCAGTGCAGTTATATAAGAACCCCACCATGTTCCATCCATATCAATAATATTTTTATAATCTATTTTAGACTACATTGGAAAATATTATTATCTCGAATTACCAACCAATGATGTTGATGGAACATAACAATAGTATGATAAATCATTGGATTAAAAATGGTTAATATCTCAAATAAATTGAGGTTGATTTGTAGGTGATGATAGTCAACCAATAATGGGTCATAAGTTGAGGCAGGTTTCTCCCTATAATCTCCAACATCAATAGTTGTAACTGAATCGTCTTGATGTAGGTCACTGTCATGTGTTTTCCTATGAATCACTATGAGAGACTCATGAATATTTATTATTTCACGCTCCACATGATCATGTTACCCCAAAAAGTGAAAATTTTGTGGAAATCAAAATTTGGTTCTTGCACAATCAATGTGACATTGTCCACAAATAGAGCATTATATTCGAATAAATTATGATCAGAAAATCATTCATAAAATAATTGTATTTCGAGAAATATAGACACACATCCATTCTTTCCACATTAAGTGGCTACGATTTAGTAAAATGAGTAAAATGAGTAATCATTGGTCTCAACCCCTTCAACAACACACCAAATATACATTTCATGAGCCCATATCACTGTAGGGATTCGATCAATAGTTTCATAACAGAGAATATCTATCACCATGATATGAATACCCACCTTAGCTAGATTTTTCATAAAGAGATGATCAAATGGGCTTGGGAATATCCTTTTCCTTGGATCTATATCTAATAATAAAAAATAGGCCATATGATTTCAACACCAGAGGACATGCCTTTCCAAATATTGATTTTCCCTAGTAATATTAATTTTGAAGATATTCCAGTATATTTTGAATATTATTCAAAGGCCATGGATTTCACAGGCTTACCAACCCTCTTCGCCACAGATGATGGATGTCAAATAAAAAAAATTTCTCTTATTTGCAGTGAAGAATAGACCATATGGGTGCATTATTATTGGGTCTATCTCTTATGATTAGATTTGGTGGACTGATTCTCATATGTGTTTATTGTTGGGAACATATGAACTCGTCATCTGGAACCTCCAAATAGGGTAAATAACCCACTAGGGAAGAATAAAAACTATCTGTTAGAGTGGAATCCTTCTCACATCGCAATCTATTCTTGGTAGAGAGTCTTATCATAAAATAGAGGAATTATATTGTCCAAAATTCATTAAGTGTTTGATGAAACCCATGCATATTCATATATAGAAGATAATATAATACACACATCCAAAGAAGGTGGATTATTTACAACTTCAGTAAACTTCATTTCCATAAGAATAATTTGTTTTCAAGAAACCATTAGATTCAATTCTAATCAGACACACATTGTAAGATAAACAATTATTTGTTTTGGGAACATGAATTGGGGATCAACGATGTATTGATCATAGGGAATGAAAATAACCTCTCATTCTATATGATATTATAGAACAACATCTTGAAAGGCCATCGTAAATGACATTAGTTCAGTGTTTTCCTTCCTATAATCTATAAAGATACTCGTATACTGGCCCCCAATATGAGAAGAATTTTAACTCCATAAATATGGTCAATCTCAATAGGATATTTCTTTTTTTCAGTGTCAATGACAGAATAGAAAAATAATATATAAAATATGATCGAAATGAGATCTAGAGAATCTTGACCCCTATTAATTCAACATAGGGTCAAATTTGTGCCACTTGACATCCACATATTACCTAGAACTATATGGATATTTGTAACATGGCCTTACCCACACAAACGTGAAGAAATATCCAATTAGTTTTCAACATTATAGGAATTAATAAGCCCACATAATTCATCTCAGTCAGGTTAGACACCAAAAAAAATGTTACTAACATTATGTTGTTGTTGGAATCCAGAACAAGAAACGTATTGGTTCTTAGAAACATGGATAAATATCCCATGAGGCGTGTCTACACAGGTACACTATACATGGGAAGATAACCACATTTTTCAAACTCCCACCTCTCTAAAATTGGTAATAATATACTAGGATCACCTCTCTCCTCTATTTTCTGGTCATCTGGTTGGATGTTGTAAAGTGGGACCCCCCCCACACATTCTTAAGGACTGTACACATCCACACTTCAAGTTGGATATCCCCATTCATGTGAGTGTATTCCTTCTTAACATCATGTTCTATTTTTATCATCTCATGTGCCATAGGTGGAATACTTTTAGCATAATATCAAGTTTACCATAGATGGATGAAATAATCATACATATCTATAAGGACTCGGGCCCCAGATATCTGTTGGACAACCCATAAGACAATACGAACTTCTCCCGGAATCATATGGAAAGAGTTTTTCTACTCACTCCATTAGAATAATATAACATAAATGAATCAGTAATCTTATATTTTTATTTTTCCATACCTAGATGATGTGATATATTTTGATCTATTACATATCCTTATTACCCTCCCCATATTTTTTGAATATTGAGTACACTAATATCCACATATGCATAACGCCCCCTCTCAAGAAGTTGTCACAAACTTTGATAAAATTCTTTGAATGGACATTCTGGGAATCATGGAAGACAGATGGATATCAATGTGGATTCTGTCCAAGTGTCTACATAATCATGTCCAGAGAACACTGGCTATGGTGTGTGGTACAAGTTTTTGATGATGTCCACACATTAATATATGATCCTGGTCTTGAAATTTTTCATGTAGTGAAATTTATTAGTTGTGAATCCAAGAAAGAGGTGTGTAATCCCAATAATCTAGTATGAGGACCTTCTTTATGTGGTTATTGATATAATGTGTTGGATAATTAGTCTCATAAATTTCATGATGACATCTCTTCATATGGTCTTCCAGATCTGATAAAGTGATATAACCAGAATTTTTGTAATCATGTCTTACAACCATTAACATCTCTTGAATGAACATTCCATCATATTTATGTGAAAATTCAATCATATGTGTGGCAATGGAACCTACAAATATGAATCTTGTTTTTATAATTATATAAGTCTGTATTTAAGAAAAATTAAAAACAATGGGAATTTCGAATGAATTAACTCACATAGGGTCATAATTCCGGTACTTCAAGAAGGTTCCTTGTAATAGGTCATCACCCATAGTACATCCAAAATCCACTCACCTAGGAGTACACATCACATACACATTACATCATTTGTCTACAAGAATAGTGTATTTATAACAAACCAACAATGAATTTCCATTTGGAGAGACTGGCCTAGTGAGACCTGAAAGCAGAGAGTTATTAGAGCGAGCTATTGAAATAACTACCTCATTTAAAGATAAGGAAAAACAAATGAGTTTAATGCACATGTTCCCTTAATAAATTGAAGACAAAAATAGTCTACCACTACAAATTAACTCCATGATCCATCAACTCTTTTAATCCCATTTTCATATAGATCAGTACCTATTTTTATTAGATCCATTAAAGAGGGTGTGTTTTTTGAAACAATGTTTTTATACATAGATAAAAAGGATAATATATATATATAATAGGTATAAAAGTGTAAGAGAAACGAATAGGTACAAGGATCATAAGGCCCCCAAGGACCAAAATACATCGTACCCCAAAGCATTATCACTTCTCAAGGTTCCTGCACATCAGCTTCTGTGATCAATCTAAGTGGTACACCTACACGGAACCCCGATGTAGATAGCCCCATAAGGTAAAGTCCCAGATTTTCCATTATGGTTCTTTAATCAATTTCATATATGAAAACATTACAAAGGGATCCTAAAGCACTGCTCAACCATGTTCTTTTCTCAAGCCCATAGAAACTATCTTGGTATCGTTCAAAAACATTAAGGTGATGGAATTGAATGGAGTAGTGAAGTTGTATACCTACCCTGGTTTAAAAAAACTAAGACCTACATGAGTGAATCTTTCACAACATACATATGAATGATATAGGGATACCAATTTCTTTATTTGGGGGCCGAAACAAACCCCTTTTTGAATAAATTTGGGGAACCTTTTATGATTTATCATGGTGTATCCAAAGTGTTTTTTCAGAGGTTGTATCCGCATATGGCACCATCACCTCAACCAGTTTCTTGCATGAAACAAAATTTTAACTCTCAAGTATACCTATGTGACCAAAAATTGTCTTAAACATGTATACAAATTATATAATTCATTGGCTCTCAATATACACTACTAGAGTGATACTATAACTAGGCAATCTTCAAAACCACCCATGCCTAGACGTATCCACCTCTGGCTTCCTTTTCTGAAGGGGGCCATGTTGATACCAACACTAAAACCACTAAAATTTTGATACCCTAAAAAGGGGAATGCTGTCATGTATCCTATTTCGAAATACATTTATTCAGTCAGAGTTTTCCCACCCTTTTCATACAAAATGGTTGGGGTCCTCTGGAATCATTTGGATTATCATTCCCTTAGTCCCGAGGACCCTTACCCTTGGGACAATTACATGGAGTTCTTGGTCTCAAATACATAGTCTAGGAACATTTCCTAACCATGTTTTATATAAGACTTATATAATATATATTCCATTAGATATTGTGTAACGTCTCGGTTCTAGAATCCACCCAGAGGCGCCCCGTACCCGGTTGGTCACATGGCCGCATGCGCATTTTCACGAATTCCAGTGGCTGCCAACTATCAGCGAGGGCCTTAGGTGTGATAGTGGGGAAACTATGACATCATTGGCAGAGTAGATGTTGAATCTAAACAAATACTAAGAAGAGCGGAAGCAGCAGTAATGACATATAGCATAAGACTGAGAGTATAAACTGGAGAACACATGTATTAATGATACATAATACACATGTCTCGGAAATCAGTGAAACAAGTCACTATGCTGGAATACAATAGTGCTAGAACAATGTTCAAAAGAAAGCAGATAAACTCCTTAGAATTACATGCCATAGCTTGGTCCCATGATCTCTATCTCTACAGAAAATCAAGTACCTGAAGTTGAAGGGCCCTTTCCATTATCTATACCTGCCACAATATTTTCTATTTGGCCCCAAAAGCATGGACCAAACAGGCTATGAGTCTAAATCCCAGTAGGAATCCACCACGACATTTGTTCCTAATAGTTAGTGAATATATGGCATGTAAAATACAAAAAGCATTAAACATGTAACTACTCAGCAATAAATAATCCTAAGTTTCAAGGCATTCAAATCACCACACAACATGCAATATCTAATCAAAGTAGATAAACACAACAGGTAACCATCTGGAAATTACCCCCAGGCTATCCTCTCTTGTCCTACCTAACAAGTACATGGAACTAGCTAAACACAAGGTAACCCTCTAGCAAGTACTCAAAGCCTATCCCCTCTAGTCCTACCTAACAAGTAAAAGCAACCCTCTGGGCAGTAAACTCAGTCTAACCCCTATGGTTCTGCTTAAGCATAGACTCTCTAAGGAAGCACTCAACATCAATTCCCCATATAGTCTTTTAATGGTGCTAATGGTTCTCTGGGGAAGCACTCAAGGTCTCATTCCCCCAATAGCCCACGTCGAGGAACTATAGACACTCTAGGGAAGCACTCAATGTCAATTCCCTCTGTGGTCTCATATCTTAAGTAAAACAGACACTATTGAGATTCCATCAACGTCCATTCTCCCTAGGGTCTATACATCAGGTTCTCACGACCCTGGGTAACAAGTTTAGTAGTGGGTAACGGCCAAAGGAAACCTCATGAACTATGTGGATATCATTCTACAACACAACAAAAAAACAAAAAACTATCCCACCATCCTACAATACTAGGGATGGGAAAGTAAATAGCATCCTAACAGACAACTAGACCCAAAGGTCAAAATAGAAAAAACATGCATGGAAACACTTCCAAAGCACATCAAATCACCCTATTCACAATCAATTATCATCTACTCAAGCATACAACAATAGCATAGAAACAATAGGTTTAAAATGGTAAACACGCAATACCCCATTTAGGGTTATTGGGAAAATGTTCACATAAAATTTAAATACATTCAACAGAAAGGCACAAAAAACCTACCTCGGGGTTAGGAGATAGCTAAACTTGAACCTAAAGGCTTGAATAACCTTATAATTTCATAGATCTAGGAAAATGTAATAATCTTTCTACCCACGATAACATGGAAAAGAAAAGGAATCATGAAATGAGACACAACTAGAAGAGATAACTCTCCAAAAAAAAATCCAATACAACCAACGATGTTTGATTTGGGGGAAGAATGGAGGCTCGAGGGTTCTTGGAAGATATGTGGTTGTACGAGTTCTCTTGGACGAACAAAACATAGAAGAATGGCTTTCTGTCCGTCAGACACGACCCTGGTGCGTTTAATGAAAAAACAAAATACACGGCATGTACATTTAGAGTACATGGTGTGTACTTTCTATTTCAGTACTCAGCATTAGGTGTCCTCCAGGTCACCCCACATGGTTGTGTTCTTGGCCTCTAAACGTATAGCACACGGCCTCCTGCGGTAACCAAGTACATGGTGTGTACTCATAAATCCCACGACATGTACTTCGAAAATTTCCTGATTTTTCACTGTTTCTAAAAAACAACTAGAAAAGGAAGAAAATACCTAAAAAGAAGATCCAAGTTCTTAAATGCATCCCCCTTAAAAAAATTCGTCCCCAAATTTCCCAAGTGAAGTGTAGAAGAAGAAACCCTGAACAGATCCGGCCACTGTGATCGTACGTCTGCTTCGCTCTCCCAAGTCTCATCCAATACTCACCTGTACTTCCAATGCACCCATACCAGAGGAATAGAATAGCCACAGAGATACTTCGTACTACAATCAAAAATCCAAATCGGATGCTCCTCGAATGATGTATCCACTTCCAAATCATCCTCCTCAGGTTGGAAAACATGAGACAGGTCTGAGAAGTAACATCGATGCAAAGAAATATGGAAGACTTCATTCATATCCCAGTACCTTTAATGTAACTACAACTGATAGGAAACCGGCCCAACTCTCCCCAACACCTCTAACGGCCCAATGTACCTCGTGAATGCTTACCCAGTCTTCTAATCCTCTTGTGTCCCAACCTTGGTGTGACATGTAGGAAAACCTGACCGCCAACCACAAACTCCAGAGGTCGTCTCTGATGATCAGCATAAGACATTTGTCGAGACTTCGTAGTAGACATCCTCTTTTGAATTAAATCTATTTTCTCTGTGGTCGCCAGAACAAGATGAGGTCGCAGAAAAGCTGCCTCTCCTGCCTTTATCCAACATAAGGGTGATCGGCATGGCCTACCGAACAAAGTCCCATGTAGGGAAATCTGATTAGTTTCTTGAAAACTATTATTATAAGAAAACTCCACAAGAGGTATGTGCTTATCCCAAGAAAATCCATAATCTATAATTCATGCTTGAAGCATGTCATCAAGAACCGGAATCGTACGCTCAGTCTGGGCATCTGTCTGGGGGTGGTAAGCTTTACTCAAAAGTACATGTGCACCCAAAGCCTTCTAAACCCCCGGCCAGACTTGAGATGTAAAATGTGTATCCCTGTCAGAAATAGTGGAGTGTGGAACTCCATGTAGATGCACAATCTTATGGTTTTACAACCGTCCCAACTCATAAACACTTAAGGTCTCCTTGATTGGAAAAAAGTGATCGAACTTCATTACACTAGTAGAAAAATGGTTTTTAACGTCGGTTTTTTTTTATTTTGGACGTCGGTTTTTAACCGACGTCAAAGTCACCGACGTAAAAAATATGAATTTTTACGTCAGTTTTTGTAAACCGACGCGAAAAATGAATAACATTCGTTTTTTGGCGTCGGTTTTGTAAAAAACCGATGCCAAAAAAAATAATTCATATAATTTTTCGCGTCGGTTTTCATAAAAACCAACGCCAAAAATCAAATTTTTTTTTCTAGGTTTTAGTTAATTCCCTAAGCTTCGATTTGACAGGCTGTGGACCTAAACCGGAGTTACGGTTCAAAAGTTATCGTCGTTAGAAGTTGAACCTATCAAAGTTTTGATTGATACAACTCGTTTCAAAGAAAACATGATAAACATAAATTAAAATCATATACACCAAATGTAATAAAATAATCATAATACATAAAACATATTTCAATGGGTTTAGGGGCTTCCATCGAAATGATATGTTTTTTATTATCATATAAATTGTATTTAGAAATGAGAATGAATCATCATTATAAGAAATCCAATCGAGTTGTTTAGAAATGAATGATAATAATAACAAAGAAAATAAATGAATAGAATATGTACCATGTTAAAATTAATGATTGAAGTCGCATTGAAATCGTGATTGAATCGAAGATGTTGAAAATGATGAAATAAGGAGAAACTGGATATATATATAGTAAACGAAAATATTTTCAATTGCGTTGTATGAAAATGTAGGCGGGATTTTAAAAAGTTAAACGCGCGTTGTGAAAAAAATTGAAATTATGATCCCGCGTTACTCTTTGGCGTCGGTTTTGTTTGAAACCGACGCAAAATAGTATTTACATTGGTCTTTTGGCATCGGTTTTTTAGAAAACCGATGCAAAAAATGTCAATCAATATCCTTTTTGGCGTCGGTTCATAAAAAAACCGACGCAAAAAATGAAAAAAAAAATTTGGCGTCGGTTTTTATGAAAACTGACACCATAAAAGTTTTAAAAAAAATCTTTGGCATCAGTTTTTTAACAAACCAATGCTAAAAATTTAAAAAAAACTACATTTCACGTCAGTTTTTTTAAAAACCGACGCCAAAAACAAAAAATAATTTTTTTGGCGTCGGTTTTTAAAAAACCAACGTGAAAAGTTAAATTATATTTTTGGCGTCGGTTTTTATGAAAACCGATGCCAAAAATTAAAAACACAAATTACAGTGTTTTAGATAATTCTCTAATCTTTGATTTGACTGGTCGTGGAGCAAAAACGGAGTTACGGATTAAAAGTTATGGATGTCGGAATTTGACCTTCTCTAAAAGAAGTCTTAAAAAAGTTCCACTTTCAAAGGCCATAACTTTTAATCCGTAACTCCGTTTTTGCTCCACGACCAGTCAAATCAAAGATTAGAGAATTATCTAAAACAATATAATTTTTTTTTAAATTTTTTGGCGTCGGTTTTCATAAAAACCAACGCCAAAAATATATTTTAACTTTTCGCGTCGGTTTTTAAAAAAACCGACGCCAAAGAATTTTCTTTAAAACATTTATGGCGTCGGTTTTCATAAAAACCGACGCCAAAATATATATTTTTTAGTTTTTTGCGTCGGTTTTTTTAGGAACCGACGCCAAAAAATCACCGTAAAAATTATTTACGTCGGTTTATAAGAAACCGACGTCAAACTGGCGACGTTAAAAATCATTTTTCTACTAGTGTTAGTGTGTCAATGAAAACCCATACTGCATCATTTCCTCAAGAAAACCTCAGGAAACAGGTCATGAAGTCCATCAGGATGTTATTTCACTTCCACTCAGGAATGGGTAACTGCTGTAAAAGCCATTCTGGTCGCTGATGGTCAGCCTCCACCTACTGACAAGTGGAACACCTCATGATGAAACCAGCAATGTCCCTCATCATACCTGGACACCAATACTGACGGTGTAGATCATGATACATCATGGTGATGATAGGATGAACTGGACAAACTGAGGAATGAAACTCTGACATCAGCTCTTTGTGTATGTCTTTAGGCACCCATACACTCCCAAGGAAATGAAAGATCTCATCATCGCCTATTTTCCATTCTAGAATAGGCTTCTCTCCTGACACACATTCCCATAGGACTACTCTTTTTGAATCTGATTTTTGCCTCATTCTCACTTGATGAAGAAGTATAAAGGTAATAGCCACCGAATAATGATATGTCTTACCCTGCCTATCATGCACTTCCAAATGAATCTCAAAGAACAAAGCCATGAGCTTCCACTCATTGTTGGCCTCCTGAACTGTTTGTATCTGATTCATCCTACTCAATGCATCAGCCACTGTGTTTCCCTACCGAGGCGTATAGGAATGCTCAATATTAATGGACTAAAGGTACTCAACCCACCATCACTGTCTCAAATTCAAATCATTATGAGGGAAGATGTACCTGAGACTCTTGTGGTCGGTGAAAACCACAAAGTGCTCTCCCGAAAGATAATGTCTCCAACATCGTAGGGCATGAACAATAGCTTCCAACTCGAGATCATGTGTCAGGTAATTCCTCTCATATGGCCTCAACTGCCAAAACACATATGCAACGAATCCATATCCCTGCATAATCACAGCTTGCAGCCCGATACCTGACTCATCACAGTAAACAATATAGCTCTTTCTCAGTTTTGTAAGGACTACTATCAATGATGAAGTCATCCTCCCTTTCAACTCCTAAAAGGCTGACTCATAAGAATCTGACCATAAAAACTTCGCACCATTATTGGCCAGACCTGCTAGCAGTGCTGCTAAGAATAAAAAGTCATGTATGAATCTTTTGTAGTATCCTTCCAGCCCTAGAAACTCTGTACCTCAAATACGTTCTTCAACATCTCCCAAGAAACTACATATCTCACTTTCTATGGGTCTACTAATTCTCATGTATTTGAGATAAAAAGACCCAGGAAGTGTATATGATCCATCCAAAAGTGGCACTTTGAGAGCATAACATATAACTGATACTCCCTCAGTGTACTCAAAACGATCTCCAGATGGGTAGCATGTTCATGTCGAATGTATGAGTACACCAAGATATCATCATCGAAGACCACCACGAAGGAATCAAAGTATGGATGGAACACTCAGTTCATCAGTTCCATGAAAACTACAGGAGAATTCATGAGACCGAACGAAATAACCATATACTCGTACAGACCATACCTTCCATGAAAGGTAGTGATAGATATATCAGATGGTTTAACACGCAAATGACGATAACCATACCTCAACTCAATCTTCAAGAACACATGGGCTCCTCGATGTTGGTCAAAGAGATCATCAATCCTAGGTAAGGGTTATCGGTTCATGACTGTCAACTAGTTCAGCTTATGATAATCCACACAAAGCCTGAGGGTACTGTCTGCCTTCATCTCAAATAGGACAGGTGAACCCCAAGGAGAATTACTAGGTCATATTAATCAATTTTCCTACAACTCGTCCAACTACTTCTTGAGCTCCTGTAACTCAGGTGTAGACATCCTATATGGAGGAATGGAAAACGGTGTGGCACCTAGCACAAGATCAATAGAAAATTATACATCACGCATAAGAGGAGAACCTAAAAAGTCTTCTAGAAAGACACCCCTGAAATGATCCACCAATGGAGGAAATTCTAACAGTGAAGTCCCCTAGTCATCTAGATATAGACTATAAATTTGGGATGTAACTCCTACCAACCCATGATGCTCTAGACCCACTATGCTCTCCTGGACATCCCATTCGCCCCTATGAAGAAAGGATCCACCCTATGGTGATATAAAACTCACCCTATGGTGATAATAGTCTACAACTGACTTGAAGGGAACTAGCTAGTCCATTACAAGAATGACATCATATCATATCATCTCCAGGACATAGAGGTCACCCAAAAAGTGACACCCACCAACTATTAGGGGGAACACTCTACACTGACGCACACTAGCCATTCTATTCCCCAAATGAGTGTCTAGTGTCAATATATCAACAGAAGAAAGGATGTAGTGACCGAGAATCTCCATGACAGCAACATGAATTAAGCTATGGAAATCCCCTGTATCAAAAATAATAGAAGATAAAACTAAGGAAACTAAGATCGTACCTCGAACTGTGGAGGGTCCGAGATCCTTCTCCTGTTGGGTCTGCTCCACTGCAAAAGTGAGGCCTATGTCGTGGCCCTATGACCTAGCCTGATTGCTCTCAGCTAATCCACCCTACTGTCGCTGAAAACCGGGTGATTGGCTACCATGGCCACAACCTCCACCTCAGCCTGAACCGCCGGAAGAACTCCAGTTCCCAGACTAGTGAATAAATGGTGGTGTTGCTCCTAAATGAGGAGTCATAGAAGAACCCATGTCAACAACTATTTGTGAAAAAATCTGATAGAAGCACTGAAGATGGCCCATAATACAGCAATATCGTCACACTATTGGGTCTCTCGGGCATTGTGGCCTCGTATTCCCTCCCTTTCTGTACTGGAAGCACACCACCTGGAAGCCAGAAGAATTGTCTTGCCTCCTCAGATCACCATGCGAAGACTCCCTGTGGCGCATCTTTCTATCAGTAGGAGGCTTAATAGCCCCATATGTCTAGCTTCCATGTCTCATAACACCATAATCCCTCAAATTTCATACTTTGATCTATGCCAAGTTGACTATATAAGTGATAGGAGTCAAATAGAATATATTCACATATGATAGGATGTCGTGCCTTAGACTATCCTCAAACTTCCTTGCCATGAACAACTGATAGACTCCTAGAATAGGCATGAAGCACTGCAGCTCAGTAAAGCGGGAGGAATACTTCATAAAAGAATATCTTCCCTGCTCTAGACTAATAAACTCTGGGGCTACATTGGCCCTCAAAGTGTCTGGAAAGAAGTAATCATAGAAGATGCGTTGAAACTCATCCCACGCCATAACCTACTGGCATCCAGCCTATGAGAGCACATCCCACCACCTATTGGAAGAGTCCTGAAGCATATAGGCAGCGATCTTGAAACTCCTCTCTAGAGGCGTCTCCAGATTCTCGGAGATCATCATCATGGATTCTATCCATGACACTACAACATGAGGTCCTCCTTCCCAAGAGGATGTTAGAGGATAATGCTTCTGGAAGACCCAAGTCAAATCATCCATCGACAGGGTAGGAGGCATTACTCCTTAAATGGTCTTCATCATCCTCATAAATCCTTCCCTAAACTTTGCTTCAAAACCGGTTTGAGGTATAAATGCTGGTGCCAAGACTGGCCCAACATGGGGATCTGCTGGAAGTCCCTGATCATCCATATCCTGTGTTTGATCACTGTACTATAACTGGCGGACAACCAGAGATCGTATCAGTGGTATGACTCAGCAAGGTCAAACTCAATCCATAGATCATGATTAATAGGTATTGAAACATTGAAGTGTAAGAAGGAAACAAGAGAAAGAAAAGATTCATGTTTTAAAAAACATGACTACACAGTGTGTATAAATCCTGCACAGTCTGTTCCCTTAAGTCATTCACATGGTCATGTACTCCTGCCTAAACTGGTCGTGTAACACCCAAAACACATGGCATGTTGTCTTAACACACAATGTGTAATTTAATCCTCATACCTTACCCAAGTCCTTCTACACGGTTAAGCCACACATCTCTACTAAGACAAGACTACACAGAGTGTTCTAGAAAGACACGACGTGTACTAGACAAGCTTCAACTAGCCCGTGTTGTTACTAACACATCCTAACACATGGATCACCCTACATGGCATGATCCGAATGGAAACGACATGTATGAGAAAGGATTAAACCAACCCGTGTTGTTCGTGACACGGCCAGGTACCTGGGTCAGACTACACAGCGTGTTCAATCCTGAAACGGCGTGTATATATTAAGGTTTTATCCGTCCGTGTTGTTAGGTACATGGGTGGAAGCAGGGTCAAAACTAAATGGAGTTTTAAACTGGTACATGGCATGTTCCCACCAGATTTTAACCATCCTGTGTCTTTATCCACACAGCCTATGAAATGGTTAGAGACTACATGGCGTGTAAATGAAGTACACGACGTGTACTTAATAAAAATAGTTTCTTACCGAACAGAAGAAGACATGGCATATACTTAACATTACACATCATGTATTCTGGGTTTTTCCAGACAGTAAGCCTCAATAGCTACTCTAGAACCCATAAAAAGACTAAAACGGGCATTTAAAGGGAAAATTTATGTTCCATGGGGGCCCATAATCCCCATGAATTAATGTTTGGGATATTGTACACATTATAACATGGAAAATAAGGTAATGATCCACCAAATTGTGGTCCATAATGCCCATAACACCTCAATAACCAATGTTTTTTCCATTCATGAAAACCATTACACAAAACAATACTCTATCAAACATAAGGTATTTTATCAAGGAAACTATCACAACATCATGCATATTATACACAATATATATCACAACAACATGAAATCAATAATGCATCCTAGATGGCATGGAAAAAATGCATGACATGTGATTTCTAGAAAGTGCCTATATGATTCATGAGATGGCATACCCTCATATCATCGGGTTGCAACAGAAATAGAACCTCAATAATATCAACAACAGTATCACAAATCATGTCAATCAATCAAGGTGAAATTAAATCAACTGTAATAACAGAAAAACTAGAAAAATTGAAATTAAACGAGGTGGATTGGATTTTCCCTATACATGGGTTAGAAACTTCTGGGCACAACTTATTACCAAGTACCTATTCCTTCCTATTCCTAGCTAAAGGCTCCAAATAGTAATTCATGAAGAAAAGAAATTCCCCTGATACCACTTTGTAACATCCTGGTTCTGGATGTAACCCAGAGGCACCCCATACCCAATTGATCACATGGCCTCAAGCACCTTTCCCCGAAGGCCAGAGGCTGCTTACTAGCAGCGAGGGCCTTGTGTTTGATAGTGGGGAAATTATTCCCTCATTGGCAGAGTACTTGGTGGATGTAAAAAAATACATACAAGAGAGGAAGAAAAAGTAATGAAATACAGTATAAGATTGAGAGGATAAACTGGAGAACACATGTATAAATGATGCATAATACAAATGTCTAGGAAAGTAGCCAAAAAAAGTCACAATGATGGAATAAAACAGTGCTAGACCAAAGTGAAAAAGAAAGCAAATAAACTACTCTTCATCACTAGCCATAGCATGGACCCATGCTCTCTAGATCCACAGAAAATCATGTACCTGAAGTAGAAGGTTGTTTTCCCTTATCTATAACTACACAATATAATATGTTTGATAGTAAAATCATAGACCAAATAGGGTATGATACTAAATCTTAGTAGGAAACCTCCATGAGATCTGTGCCTAACAGTCAGCGAATATATGGTAAGTAAAATATGGAAGGCAGTGAACAAGGAAATACCCAGCAGTAAACAATCCACAGTTTCAAAGCATTCAAATAACCACACAACATGCAACAGCTAATCAAAGTAGATAAAAAAAGGTAAAATTATGGGAAGTATGCACAACCTATCCCTTCTAGCCCTACCTAACAAGTACAAGAAAGAAACTAAACCCAAGGTAACCCTCTGGGAAATACACATAGAATATCCCCTTTGGTCATACATAACAAATACAAGCAACCCTCTAGGGAGTACATTCAGTCTAACCCCTCTAGTTTATCTTAATCATAGAATCTATAAGGAAGCACTCGACATCAATTCCCCTTATAGTCTCAAAACCATACTAAAGGCGCTTTAGGGAAGAACTCAATGTCTCATTCGCCCCATGGACCATGTCGAGGAACTATAGACACTCTGGGGAAGCACTCAACATCAATTCCCCTTATGGTCTCACATCGTAAGTAAAAAAAGACTATCCGGAGAAGCCCTCAACTTCCATTCTCTTTATGGTCTATACACCTAGTTCTCACTACCCTGTGTAAGTCAATCATGTGTAGCAGTGCGTAATGGCCAAGGATAACCTCAAGAACTACGTGGATAACATTATATTTCACAAAAACACAACAGAACAACTATCACACAATCAGACAATACTAGGAATGGGAAAGTAAATAGCAGCATAACAAGAAACTAGAACTAAAAGCCAAAACAGGAAAAACATGCAAGGAAACACATCCAAAGAACAACAAATCACCTTATTCAAAATCAATTATCATCTACTCAAGCATACTAGCATATAAGACAAACATTAGGGATAAAACGGTAAACACTTAATACCACGTTCTTGGGGATTGGGAAAAGTTGCACATAAAATTCATATACATTCAACTGAAAGGCACAAAACCCCTACCTCAGTGTTAGGATATCTCTAAAAATTAAACTGAAGGATTGAATCGCCTTATAATTTCGTAGATCTAGGAAAAAATAATAAACATTCAACCCATGATAACATAGAAAAGAAGAGGAATCATGAAATGAGACTCAGGAAAAAGAGAGAACACAATGATATGATTCCAACACAACCAACAATGTTGATTAAGAGGACGGACAAAGGCTCGAGGGTTCGTTGAAGATACATGGACATAAAGTTTCTCTCAGAAGAACAAAACCCTGATTAAGGGTGTTCTGTCCGTCTGACACAACCCCGATGCGTTTAAAAATAAAAATAAAAATACACAGTGTGTACTATTAGAGTACAGAGCATGTACTTTCTGTTCCCGTACTCCAAATTATGCGGCCTCCAGGTCACCACCACATGGATGTTTACTTGGCTGCTATACATGTAGCACATGGCTATATGTGGTAACTGAGTACACAGTGTGTACTCATAAAGTACACAGCCTATACTTTGAAAATTTCCAGATTTTCCTCTTTTTCGCAAAAACAACCAGAAAAGGAAAAACATACCTTAAAATATGATATGGGTTCTTACATATGGTAAGGATCACACTTTATTTTTAATTCAATATGGAATGAGATCCTTCTCTCTCTCTATTGGAAAATTTCAGTGCATCCCTCTAAGATTAATATCCTAGACCATCTTGTATGACTTATCTGGCTTCATTATCACATCATTTTCTATACCCTAGCACCATTATATGGTAACCTGTATAGATTTAAGTGTCATATCCACATCCGATTCCACCAACAAAGAATGATAAGAGTAAGGTTTTCCCAATAATTGAAATATTGTTGTCCATAACATACATGCATGACACAACATGACTAATGTAGACGTAGAGTCTATCCCAAAAAATGGAACCCATATGGACATATACAATTTTGTGGTTAGGGATAATCATTTGAATCATCATATAATTTTTTTTCAAAATTCCACCAAATGATTGGGTCCTCATGTCCATGTATCCAAACATATCTAAGAGCATATTATGTGGTTCCACAGATCTCTAATCGCCGCTTGTTTCTCACACAAATAATGACTCACAGGGGATTAGTGGTTTATGGTAGTCATGATATCCAATCATAAGAACCCATCAAGAGAAATCCTCCTTAGGTGAAATATATAATCACACTATACCATGAGTATCATCTTTAAGAGTAAGAAGAAATCATAAATCACATTCATTAAGGAATCCTCTTCATGAGTACAACCAATTATAATATTCTAAAAGGGTAATACTTCCCTATGATACAATACGTCATTGTCTTATATAGGCACTTTTCCTCACCACCGAACTATGTACACATTGATTCCTATCCAATTTGGATACGTTGGAATCCTCCAAGAGGTCCAAAACCAACACCCAAAATCAACAATGTCCTTTCTGGGACACATTTTATATAGGGTCTAATTAAACATCAAAATTAATATCCCTTCTAGGTTCTCGAGATTTATTTGGAATAAGTCCCACACTAAAATTTTATTATGCATATTTCTCCTAGGTGTCATTTCCACATGACATTAAACTGTATGGTTAGGTCCTTATCCCACACCCATTAAAGGTATGGTGTTCCCCATTAAGAGGAACCAAGCTATGTTTGTTATGATTCCTTTAGCGAGGATATGTTGAAATCCCACCACATAGGTTGATCAGAACATCAAAACAACCCCGTATCTCCATGAATGAAAATACACTCAAGAGTTTCCTATCATGTGGATATGAAACCAACATCATCATAATAACAACCGAATAATCAATAAATAATGTCTAAGAATATACCATTGAAGGACATACTTTAATATAGAATGAGATCTCCATTAGTGATGAACCTGGGATACATATAGATGATTTTATTTTTCATACAAGCTAATATATTTTTTATAATTTTAAGGGACCCACATCATACTTGGGAATACCAAAAGGAATAACGAACATATATTAAATCTACAAGAGTGTCATATAGTAGGAAATAATTCCATAAAAATTGGTGTGATGAGCCAAACCTCCCACCATCTTAACTACTGTGAGTTCATAAGCATCCCCATGATCACCAGACTTTTGGAAGACATCCTCATAGATATATTATTTTTTAGTGCTTCTAGTTCCACAAACATACCATTGTAAACCATTAAGAAAAAATTAATTGTACCTAACCAGATATCTGATTGAAACACACTTGTATAAAAGAAATTCATTTCTCAACTATTAATAAGATATGAAAATAAAAATCATTTTAACCTAACTGAAATAATTTAAAAAACCATATTCATTCACACTATATGTTTCTATATTATTAATTAAAATTAAAATTTATTGATAAATTATTTTACTGAAAATTTATATTATATATTCAGTCAATTATTTTATCATTCATAATATAATTTTTTCTATTAAGGGGATATTAAAAAAATATAGATTAATAGATAAAAAAATTTATAGATTCTTTCACCACATTTGCACCTTTATTTTGGATATAAATTTTTATCACATTTGTAAATTTATTTGAAAAATTTTATTTTATTTTTGAAATATTGTTTTCAGAATATATGATATTTATATTTTATAAATTTAAAAAATGATTTATGTTTTCATTGATAACTGGAAAATAATTATTTTAACTAAAAACAACCTTTTTGTTAAATGAAATTACAAAGTTCAATTAATTTATAAAAATAATTTAATGTAAATTTCGATCAATATAATTATTACTTATAAATTTTATATAATTGGAATAATTTTACTTCATATATATAACAAATCATTTTTAACTTCATAGAACAAATATTAAGAAAATTATATTATCATTACATATTTCGTCTTAATATTAAATTATATTTTACCAATATATTAAATTTAATTCGATAAAATGGATTCAATATTTTTTATTCTAATAAATAATATTTTTTAACAATTTATAATTAATTTTTCTGCACAACGAATTATAAATAGATAAAAAAATAATTATCAACATTATGGATAAAATAATGTTTTTCATGTTACATCTTCTATTGTGAAAATTAATTATCCATACTTGTAGTGTTTTTATTTTATAAATTGAATTTAATATTTTCATAAATTTGGTCTAAATTAAAACAAGTTACCTTTTTGGGATATAAAATGGTAAAATTATTAAAAACCATGTTAATAATTCAATAACATAATAGATACATGGTTGTTATTATGTGGTGAATGTTGGGAATGACCATACCATCCATAAATTTAATTATTAAACAAATTTATATACACATGGTTTGATAGTGACTTCTAATTAGTAAATAAATCATATCATATATAAAAATTCCACTCCTCGACAATTATAAAGGTTCACCATCTTAACCAAGTTATTCACAGCAATAAATCATTTTATATAAAAAAATATCACAAAATATCTATCTAAAATAGTTTAAAAAATTTTATATGTTCCTTTTATTTTTTAAATAGAAAAATTATGGTCATTTTAAATAGATCCTAATGTGTTTTTAGAAGCACTGTGAATCTTTTTATGGATTTTTTTCATTCTAATGTTCTACAATCAATTGTTTCTTTCTATTAAAATAAATAAAAATATTATATCTAATAAGATATTTTTAAAAAATATTGATGTGCTAATATATATTAATCTTATTGTTGATCAAAAAAGGAAAAATATCAACTTCTAGTGTGTACGGTGGACTAGATCCTTACGAAAATTTGTATATTTTTTTTCTATATTCGACACACATTGATAGGGTTGATTTATGGAAATATGTGTATATATGAAAATTATGACATGATATTGATTCTATAAAATTAATATATCATACACTAAACTACCCTTTCACCCATCATGTTAATTATAATGCTTCTATTTCATACGTATATTCTCTCATCACTGTAAAATGATGTCATTCCCTTAAAATTTCTAAATTTCTGGTATAATTTCTAGAATATATCGAATAAAAAATATATGATATTTATAATATTGAATTATTTTTGGATTTTATATAACCATACCATATTAAAATGATTCATACCATCATTGAAAAAACACAACATTGAAAATAATATATTGGAAGCCAAAAACAATGGAAATATTGAAATTATATTAAACAATATGATGTAATATGTTCATATAAGACCATATTTTTTAGTATAAATTTGAATATTATTAGATTATAAATTAATATTTTTTATAACTATTATAAATGTTGATAAATTATATTATAAAAATGGGAAACCTGAGGTATGGTATTTCATATAAATCTTCATTAATTTAATAATATTTTATTTTTGTTTATATAACATTGTTCATATGTTTATATAATAACCCTTTATCATTTAATAACATGAATAATCCATGTGTATACATTTTTTTTATTAATTTTTTTATTATTTTATCCATGGGGATTTGACCTGAATGTTTCAATGTACTACCGAAATTCATAACTCAATTTATTTATTTAAGGATATATTAAATCTTCATTGTCTTTGATATTATATTATTTTATGTTAAACAAATTTTATTAATTTTAAATTGTATCTTTTGTCATCAAATTTTATTTAAAATTTTATACAGTTATTTTTCTTGGAATATTCCTCACACAAATGGTATACTCATTTTTATAGATTTCACATAAATTTTCTCACTGCAGAGACATATTTTATAGTATGTAACAATTTATTTTTAGAAGGGTTATTTACATACACTTAGATATGTTATATAATTAATATATTTATATTCCTTGAATTTAACATTTTATTAAATATTATTTATTTCATGTAGTATATTATTCAGATTCAACAAAATTGGATTGTTCTAGTTTTAATATCATTTTTACTAGGATTATTTTTTATTGAATATCCAATGAAAGAAAATATATTTTTATTTCCTAAGAAAACTCATTCACTTGATTATCCTTTGGTAATTAACTAAATATTAATTTAATAATAACATTTTCAACCCATTGGTAAATAAAATCAATATGTTTTTTTATAAAATCCAAAAGAAATTTTTATTTTTTATTAAAAAATCATTTTCAAACATATAATTTTTTTTATAAATGATCCAAAAATTATTTTTAATATTACCGAATGATTTATTAATGAAATGTTTACCCATTTTGATTTTCTAAAAAAATATTTAAATTATAAAATATACATGTTGTCAAGACAATATTCGTTTTGAATTTTTTCACAAACTATGATTCGAATATTGTTCTATTGTTATCAAAATGAATATAATTTCATACCAATCTGGAACACTCATTACATCAAAGCAACCACAACAATTTTAAAATTTTATTTTCAAAAAAACAATCATATTTTTGGGATTCATAATTTTATATAAGATATTTTCATTGAGAACAAAGTATGTTTAGGATAAATGATTTTAATTAAACATTAGTGGTTTTTTATTCATCCACAATAATAGAAATATATTTTACATGTGATCTAGTGGGATCTGTTTTAATAATAAAATTATTACTCCTTATATTGAATTTTTCGACCTATTTTATTAGGAAATGTATCTAAAATACAATTATTGATAGATTTTGTGGTTATTAACAATAATAAGAAAATTTCACATTCTTATGATCATTAAAAATTACATTCTTCTAAAGTATCTGTATTTTGTGTATCATGTTTATTCATATATTATGAATCACATACCAATTATAAATATGTGGGGTTTTCATGATATAAGTTTGAATTAGGAAAATATAAATAAATATATGTTTTATATTCAATATAAATTTTTATTGACAATGATTATTTATTTTTTATTGAATTGGTCCGTTAGTAGATAATGAAAGTATTCAGAAAGACTGTAAATGTGGGGTATAATTATACATATAGAGTTAATGCATCGATAAATCCCATTAGGAAGATCAGTAATATTTCCTTCAATGGGTTATTATATGAATTTTTTAATTATATTTGTGTACACTATTAACTATATTGATATCAAGATGTATGAAATCATATTGTCAAAAACTAACCATTTCCTCCATTTTAAATTTAAAAGTTATTATGTATGAGGTTTTTTTAATTGGAATTCTCCATAGATGCATGCCCATATTAAAATTAATGATTAATTAAAAAGTTTAATTATTTTCAATTTTAAATTGATTTGTCCATGTTGAATATGAATTATTTATTCATGATTGCTTCTATTGTACACATACACATCATGAGAATCTTAGATCAAACATTTTTAGTGTCACCTTTCCCCTCATTGTTAGATGTTTTTTATTATTGAAATTCATGTTTATTATAATGGTAATAACAGTTTTCTAAATGAAAATATATTTTATATTTTATATTTCCAATTTTAATATGGGATTCATTTGTTTAACTAGTTTTCCAAGACTATTAGACTATTCATTAGTTCATGATACGATTCATTGTATTTATTTTCTATGATATAATGTTACTGAATCTAGGAATATATTTTTAGGATCCTTAAAATTATTATCGTATATTTTTTACTCAGTACAATGGAAAATATTTTTATGAAAGCATAGATTATATGATATATCCTTATGGCTAGATTTGGTGATATTATTATGAACAGGATAATATCTTATCATTTTTGTGAGGAATAGTATTTGTGGTTTTCATAGAAATATTTCTATATATTAATAATATAAGTGATTATGTCTCTCTAACCGTTTTAATTCATATTAATAACTCAAAATATAGTCTCATTATAGTTTGACATGATCTTCACTTATTGCATGAAAACAATCGATACTACACACCTGGTTTTACACTCCTATGGTATATTCTTCTTGTAATGTTTATTTCAATTATGAAACGACAAAAAATATTTTAATATAGGATGAAAATAAATATCCTTCGTTAATCCTACGGTTACTTAGATTCCTAGAAGGTGTGTTGGAATAGGAATCCTAAAAATTATTATATGGTTTTCCACTGTGATTATTATTTCTCACACTATTATTTTTTTCCAAATGGTTATAAGATAATGGAATCTTCTATACAATTAATATGATGGAAAATAATGTAATCCTAAGAAACCAAATGTTACAGTCACAATAAACAGTGTTATAAACATCATATCTAAACATTTATCAAGATATATTATTAGTAAACTATATTTAAACTAAAACTCTATCAAACTAAATAATGGAAGGAGATAGTTCATTGAGTTATTGGGTGCTCATGACCATATAGTAAAAAAGGTTAACATTATTTAATTATATAAAAATTTAAAGAGATAACCATGATGTTTTATCAAACAAATGATATTTTAGTTTAAATAAACCGGAAAAAGATTTATATTTTCACTGAAAATTGAAGAGTATATTAGTGGGAAATTATATTCATTAAAAGGATTTATTTTTAGTTTTCAATATTTAATATGAGGATACATGGAATTATCTGATTCTATTCATTATTTTGAATGATTTATACTAGAACAAGGACTTATTTTCTGTTTTTCTAATTAATGAAGTTTAATTATTGAAATTTTTTGTTATTGGGATTGAATAATTATTTTATATATGTTTTATTATCATATTTATTTTGGTTTTATTCATCATGAAACAAATATGGGTGGTGTTAATATATGGAAAAACTATGTATTCATCATTTATAAAATCATCATTTTTGGATATTAGGATAAGTATATCATTTTACGGTTATTCATATATTCAATTTCATAGGCACTCCACATAAGGAATTTAGTGATGGTTTTTTCATGAGATAAATGCTATATTGGGAGAAATTTAATTTTTATGAAGTATATGTTACCCTTTATAAAAAAAATTAATATTATTTTTGAATTTTTTTCCCCTTATAAGTTAATAGGTATCTGAACCATTAAAGATTAATGCGAGCATATATGTTAGGTTACTAATAGTCTATTAAGATTATATTATTTTGTTGAAAATAACATGATATTTAGAAAATCGTAGTGGATAAAAAATATTTGATGGATAATTTTATTTTTTATGATTTTCATTGTATTTTGATAATTTAATTTATGTTAATATAATATAATTTTATAAAAGGGTAAATACAATTACATGAAAGAAATATTCATATTAGGCAACGTTATTGGGATTAAACCCATAAATAAATGTGGTCGTCGGTGCACTACCAACCAATCAACTATTTGAGGTTCTGGTAAATTTGGAATTGTTTTACTTAAATTATTTGACAAATAAATATAAATTTTAATTTTATGGTTTCACTATGATGTTTAGAAGTATTTGTTATAAATTTAATTATATTTGATAACAAGATTGCTTTTGGTAAATATTAAAAGATATTATAATTGAATATTCACTCCATTATGGTTTTTAGGACCTATTACAAGTAATTTATGGTGAATCATGCATACACATTATATTCATCACAGATTTTAATTTA
Source organism: Viscum album (assembly GCA_963277665.1). Taxonomy (NCBI): domain Eukaryota; kingdom Viridiplantae; phylum Streptophyta; class Magnoliopsida; order Santalales; family Viscaceae; genus Viscum; species Viscum album. The sequence goes on along the minus strand of OY728139.1, from coordinate 32,496,602 downwards.
ATAAATTATGAAATTATGTGGAAAAAATTCCTTCACAATAATAGGATTAAATTATATAAAATTTTATGAATCATATAAATTTTTAGGTGTTCTCAATAATTTTAGAAATAAATTCCATCAACATTTGGAAAATAATTATGAATTAATTTTTTTACAGTTAAATTCATTTTTGATAAATAAATTCTCTTTTCCAGAACTCATTGCTTTACGAAATTTGATAATTATATGTTGATTCATCAATTCCTAATGATCAGTGATTTTTATCAATATGCATATATTTTTAAACTTTTAATCCATGAAACAATGATATTTTAATAATATACAACTTATTTATGTGTTATTGTAAATGACCTTTGAGAAACCAACTCTCTCTTATCAAGAGGAATATTTATTAAGAGTTTTTATACTGTGGGATTTCAATAATTGATTTCCCATGTGTAAATAATTATATTTCTGATAAAAACATAAAAGTTTCAAAAAAAATTAATTAATAGTGGCATGAATATAACACCCCTTAATTTTAAAAGAGGAATGTTGTATATGATATAGTAAAAAACACATAAAACTAATATTAAACATCCCCTACTATATATTATTTAAATTTAACTATAAAAACCAACCCATTATATTAGAGTGTTGGAATTATAATGACCAAATTATGAAAATCATTTCTCTATCACATGTATAATATAATATCTTTGTTATCAATTGATTAGAACATAAAATGAATATAATTTATATTGAAATGAAATGTTATTATAAAAAGTACATCTGATTTGGAAATTTTTGTATTGATAAATTTAACTAGTCAAAAATGGTGAATGATTTTAATTATATTTATATATTATATATTAAAAAAAAATATAATTAATCTAAAAAAATTCATATGAATGGGATCAGAATAATTACCTTTTTATGCACAGTTTATTTATTTCTCTAAATTGAATTTACATATTTTTTTTCACAAATATATTGAAAGTTATTTTAAAAAAAGTAACGAAAAGTTAAAAATATAAACTTAATTTTTGTTTCATCATCTAAACAATTATCATTGACTAAATTGTTTATAATCATTATAAATAAATATATATATATATATATATTGTTCATGAATAGTGAAAAAATAATGATTATTATTGAAAAAAACCATTTAATTTATTGAATTTAAAAACAATCAATTTAAAAAATATTCTAAAGGTAATGTTATTAAAAATAATATAAAAATTATACATTTCACTATATTAAAATAAATTTTATGTTTACATTTTATATAAAATGATGATAAAAATAAGAAAAAATATATTTTGAAACCATCATATGGGTTACACTTTCATGTTTTATTTAAAATTTAATTCAAAAACTCATATGAATTTAATTTTATAAAATAGAATAAAAATATAAATTAAAAAATATGTAAATCATCATTACATGGTTAATGTAGTTTTCAGGCATAATGCATAATAAATATAGTAAAAATAATGTTACTTATTTTATAGATAAAATAAGTTTATTTTCATATAACATAAACCTATGTTAAAATTAATTTTCCACAAGCATCAAGATGTTATTTGAAAATTTGGTTTTCATATTTTCAATCAATTTGTCGAAATAAATAATCTTAATAATAAGGCGAAACATTTATTAATTTTTTAAATATTAAGGATAATTTAATAAAACGTTGATAAATTTCTTAATGTTTGTGGTAGAGGTGTGGAATTTACATAAATTCCCTAAAATACATTTTTTATCAATTTTGGTGGATCATTTTAGGTGAGTTACTTCCCACTATTGATTAGTTTTTATTATTTTAAAAATTTATACTCCTAAATTATAAAAGGAATCCCTAATCATAACTTATTATCAACTATGTTGAAAATAAACAATGGTAAACCATTGAAAATATCACGAATTAATCCTTATACACATTATAAACAATTTTTTCATTCCAAAAGTGTAACCCTGGTTACATGAAATGATATCAGTTAGAGGTTTTTTCTAAATGGAGGTACTAATCATAATTATGATCTTTTTTTATTTATTCTTATTACAATATCAACAATGTCTTATCAATTACAAAATATAAACTCCATTATATAAAATATATTACATTTTCATTATGACGATGACATAATTTTTACCCAACTCCATATATGTCATGATTCGCCTTATTCAAGATGAGGGAAGGGATAAGAGGATGTTTAAACCTTCCTTCCTCAAGATTAAGGATAGATATTGACCCTCAAGTCCATCCTTCAATAGGCCTGGGGGTGGATACTTGCTCCAAGGGTATAGAAATCACACAAAAGTGGGAGGCATTACCCTTTTTATACTAACCAATATCAAGAGATAAGATGTATCCATATCAAAGAACTCCATGATAAATATATATAATGAAACCAAAACACATCCCACCTGTATGTTAAAGTAAAATTGATAAAAATAAAATGAAAAAACCAATGTATGTAAAAAATTCAATTATGAAATGGTGCACCAACCATCCCCAAAATCAGAGCTATTAATGTCCATCACAGTCTGCATAACACCCCTGGAGGCCTGAAAATTTTTTATATACATAGAGAGAGCATACAATTATAATCAATAGGAAAATCGAAAGTTAGTCATACACAATTTGGGGGAACATACAAATTCCACGGTGAGAAAATAATAGAAACCAATAACACCTATTTATGAATTCTAACCACCCATACTCGGCAAGACACACTCACCAAGTAATAAAAATCATACAATGTAATATTATAATAACATCGTTATTTGGGTACCTTTAACCACTTTGCTCTGGTTAACTAATCATCCCTAACTGTGAATGTCATGATGCTACCATGATCTTCAATAATCCCCACTATCACATCCCTCCCATACATACATGGGCCACAAAACACAACACATTCCATCCAGTAGACACATGAGATTCACACATACCTCACGAGGACTGAATACACATGGGCCTCATCCCAATGATACATATAAATCAAACCACCTATCTTACAACTAATATGATAAATCTGGTAATAAACCACAATCCATTATAGGAGGCTCGAAATGTCCTTGGAAATAAATTCTATGAAGATGTAGTTGGGTAATGTCAGTAAACAGCCTTCTATCCTCCCACCAGGATGATGGAAAATATATCATCCCCCATAATAATGGGGTTGTTTGGCACATATATCTCATCATGGGTGGTATTTCTATAGAACAAATATGGAATTAAATGCTGATATATATTGGTAAAAACACTAAACTCATCTTAGGTGATACCAAATATAAAACCATCCCACACAAAACCACCATTGATGCTACCCCTACATACACATACAACCACAAATGACAATCACCTCCTAAATTATATAATTATCCCTACTTCACTACAATCCATATCTCAAATAACACACCAATCCAATTCATTTAACCATTTATCATTCATCATTATAATTTATTTATTTATTATATCCCTACCCAAATAACTACCAATCATAGAACAATAAATTTCCACAAATTTTGACATAGCACAACGAGAAGAAGGACCATGGTAGGGAACCTATTGCAAAATCCACTTTCTTGAACACCCATTAGACTACATCAAATATTCAATCTTCACAGTTATCCTGCAAAATATTATAATAAAAAATAACCTTGTCATCCCCTCGTCATAATAGCAAAACCCCCAACACACTCATAAACATGAAATCATGACACAACCGAGTCATACATCCCCACTACCCAACCATATCCCAGATACAGACCCACTAAATTTTAGGTCCATCGATTCTGCAATATATAAATCACTCAGCGTAATATAACATCACACCGCCCCATCCCCACAATCACACTGATACTACCACAATAACACACACAAGGCACAATCCCCAAAAGAACACAGCACACAACCACATTTATCAAGCATGAAGTATTCATATTTGTCCAACAGAATTCATTAAATAACACTATGATATGAAGGGGTGATCACATAAGGGTTCCATTCAATATTATCTTTATAATTAACCATATGTACATGATTAATAAGATTGTTATTTATTTAAATTATTTATTGGGAAACAACAACAGTTATAAAGCATCACCCATACATAGGAAAATACAACCAATGAACATGATTTTCAAATAACACACGATCATAATAGATCATTTCATAACCAAATATTATAAATTATACAATATATCAAAATCAATCTACAACAATCCCATTATCATGTCTATATGTCATTATTACAATTTATCTTTATTAAAAGTCGGGTTTGGAGTTTTTTTACAAGACAAAATTACTACACCCACCCCACATGATACACAATTAATGAGAGAAAATAGAATACCTACCTAGAACTACCTGAGAAAAAATATCCTCCTTGTGCTAAAATAGAGGGGTCGTGTGAGTAGGATACTCCATGAAAAAACTGTTGATTGTGGGGGGGGGGGATAAAGTTCAAGCACATGACTCATCTGTGGATGAAATGGTATTAGTGCACCAAGTGAAAAAAATATAGGACCTCTTATTTTAAAAAAGAAAAATCTAATAAAAAATGGTATCAATTGCATCATAAATCCATTGAAGGAAAATCATGTCCAAAATAAAGTGCATTGACTATTTCAAAGTCCTCCATGTATTAGAAAATTAAATATATAATTAATATCCTTTGAAAGTCATGTAGAAACTCCAAAAAAAAATTTAAACTTGAATTACCTAAAAAAGATCATAAGAGGGGTGAAACTAGAAAAAATGGGAAAAACATGAAATGATTCACTAATGGTTGAGACTATGACAATAAGCCACTAAAACCAACAACATGTCACAAAATATGAGACACCGATGTAGAGTTACCAATTTTGATCCACCGATATGACCTACTAGTGCCTAAATTTCAAACCACATAAATATACAACTCCCTAACTCACCAATGCCCTGACTCACCAATGCCTTGACTCACTAACATCCTAACTCATCGACAACGTGACTCACTAATGCCCTGACTCACCAAATCCTTGACTCAACAACGCCCTGACACATTGACATCCTAAATCACCTACATCCTGACTTAATGAGGCCCTGACTCTCCAGTACCCTGACTCATTAAGGCACTAACTCAACAACACATTAACTCACTGACACCGTAAATCCCTGAATTGTTTTTGTAAAACTCTTTAAATGAGATATCATTGCCCCCCAAAACACCCAAACACAAGATTTTGGAAATGTAAAGGACCGTGGATGTCTAGTCAATTGCATTAGATACCCCTCAAAATATTCTCTACCTCAAGAATTTAAAGAAAAACGTAGATGAAATATGGATCCATACAACCCCCATGTATAATACATTTCAAGGATAAACCATCTCATTTTAGTGAAACCTCAACATCCAAGAACTCCTCCTTAATGATTTTCCCTCCAAAAAAACACAATTCATACCACACAAGAACCATAAGTAAAACTGTCCAGACATATGATCCTATGAATTTCATTCCCCCATGTTAATATACTATCCTCTTTGGGGGGCACTAAATCTCATGTATGATATTTATTTCATATGCATTAATATTTCATGATTAGGGATCAGGTAGTCCCCTCATCACACATCAATCCTATATCTTTTGACACATAACAAGTAAAAGACTCATCTTATATAATAAAATTCTCTTGAATTAAAAAAAGTTATAAAAAATGATAAAAAATCAAAAAAACATCAGGTACAAGGCACCCATCTTCATATCTCGCAATCAAGAACTCTCATCCAAGCCACCATGCCTCCACAATAAGTGAACGGATCGAATGGTCCAACCATGTTGCAACTTCCCCCAATGATCCTTGATCCCAACTAGTTTCTCCATGAATATTTCATCATCCTCAATATCCAAGTATCCACTATCAATGACATTAGAGTCATCATGAATATACCAACGAAGCTGGGAGACATGAAAGATGTCGTGGACCCTCCCCAACTACAGTGTTGATTCCAACTAGAATGCCACCTCTCCAACTCATCCTAACTCCTCAAAAGGTCTGTAAATCCTAGGATAATTCTTAATTATGATGTTGAACCTCTAGTACCCACATCGAGAGGAATCCTTTAAGTATATGGGGTCCCGAATCATGAACTCCAACCAAAATCTCATGTGATTCACATAAGTCTTCTACCATTCCTATGATGCCTTTATTCTCTCTTGAAGTATATTCACCTTCTTATGTCATACTCTACATCACATCTGGACTAATTATAGATACCTCCAAATCATCCATCTAGGACAATGGTGAACAAAATAGCCTCAATTTCAAGGCCTCAAATCATGCCATTTTAATGGAAGAGTGATATATATTAATATAAGAAAACACTAACAAGAAGAAATGTTTCACCCAAAACATTCAAAAGTCTAGAAAAAATTCTTGTATCACGTTATCTAGTGTTTGGATAGTCCCCTATGTTTTCTCATATTTCTGATGTGGGAAATTATTTCATAGGCTTAACTTATTTCCAATTTCATGTTGCAATTCCCTCCAAAATGCGATGTATTATGTGTATCATGATCCAAGACAATTCATTTTTATCCTCCATGCAAACGCACCACCACATACACATACGTTTGAGCTAAGGAATATAATATGCATGACTCCTTGATGGCTAAGGAGTTATCTGATTATGTCAATCATTCCGCTAATTCCAAAATAGAATCACGTCCTCTCAGATCCATAGGTAATTATGTGATTAAATCCTTTGATATTTCATCAAACATATACTTGGGGGCATTTTACGGATGCAACAAACCCCCAGGACCACGGTACTCATCCATAACTTACTGTAACACTATGCACATTGCCACACTCTTTGCCACAAATTTCTTTATCCCGAGCCACCAGAACTGTTCCCTAAATCCCCATTACATATTGGAAGCACTTGGGTGTACCACTAGGGGTGATAAATTAAACTCAAAAAGAACATCCACGCACATTTCCATTGGAACAAATTGCTTCACTAAAATCAATATCAGATTCTAACTATCATCCAACCATCCCACTGGAGCATCACCCTGATCAACGTTATCATGCATCACCTCCACCAGTGAGTCTCCCCATTGATAATCCTCCATCATATACCTCAGAGATGGCTATTACAACATTTGAAATATATATTCTCTAACATTATCAATTTGTACATCAATGTGAAATATAGCGAACTCTTTCATCACCCTATGATAATATGTAGATTCATAAACCAATTTATTTTACATCATCATGCTCAATAAATCACCAAAAATATTCCCCTTTCAAAAGGTATAAGAGATATCAAAATCTTAATCCTGTAGAAACTCCCTCCACTTCTATAACCACAATTTTATGTCTCATTGGGAGAAGATATAGCTCAATCTGGTATGATCCCTGAAGACCATAATATGATCTCAAATGATGTAATGTATCCCCATAATTAATGTAAAAATTACCAATTCCTGTTCCAAATAATCATTGGAATAAATATTCTCAAGGGTACATAACTTATTAGACCCATATAATATCACCCATCGTTGTAGAATCGTCACACACCACAAAACTATACGTGAAGAATCAAAAATCATCACGAAAATCATCCCATATTCTGGAAGCTTTAGAACTGAAGAACTGAGTAAAATCCCCTTCAAACATATAAACTCATTATCTCACTTCTCGCTCCACACAAACCATGTAATTTTCTGTTCATATCCATCAACGGAGTTGCTGATCTAGAGAAATATTGTACGAATCTCCCATAGTATTCTATCAAACTGAGAAAACTACGAATCTATACCACATTCTTCGTTTCATCCCATGAAACAAGTACCTAGACCTTCTATGGGTGAACCTATAATCCCTTCATAGAAACAAAATTCCCAATTAAGTGACCTCTTGTGTCAAAAACATGCACTCAGATAGAATTCTGTGGAGTTGGGGGTGCCAAAGGACCACTAGGATAATCCTGAGAAACATGGTACACTCCTCCTCTAACATCGAGTAACCCAGGATGTTATAAATAAATATGATGATGAACCTGTCTAGGAATTCTTATAAAATAGAGTTCATTAGACCCATAAACATGGATTGTGATTTGGTAACATTGAACATCATTACCAAAATCATGATGTTCAAATACCTGTAACTGAAAGCAGTCTTCAAAATGTCACCTTCATTCACCCCCAACTAGTGAGATCTTGATTTTAGATCGATCATATAAAACAAACTCACTCCCTATAGTTGGTCAAAAATAGAATCCATCATTGGGAGAGAGTACAATTCTTGACAGTTACATGATTCAACATTTGAGAGACTATGCAGAGCCTCTGACAACCATCTACCGTCTGTGCAACTAGACAAGATCACCATATGGAGACGTACAATGATGAGTAGATTCCATCCACATACAATCACCAATTTTTTTCTGAAACACCTTCAAATTAGAAGGAATTATCTAATAAAGATCCATTGAAATCGATCCAGAACTGGGTTTTAAATGTATCCAAAACTCAACATCACGTCAATGGGGTATAGTCACATCCTCCTCTAGAAAAACATCCAGAAACCCTCCCAATACTCCCAGAGCCTCCACCATCTTAGAATTTATCTATCCCACGAACAAATCAGCTAATAGGTTAAGAAGTGGCTCAATACTCTAGCATCCTTCATGATAGATCCAGTCATCAACAAAAGCTACATGCTGGCCTTTAATGTTTAAAAACATGAATATTCTACAGAAGTAGCCGATAACACCATTCACATTAAAAAAAAGATTCAATTAAAATGATGACATTTTACAATAGAATTTTTAGTAAAAAAAGATCCCAGCTAGACTGATGTCGCCGCAACATTAGTATACATCCTTGATAAACTTTAAACAAGCTATTCTAACCACAGAACATTGTACTCTACACTCGGGGAATATAAAGTATCATTATATATAGTCTCAAGGGAATGGTGAGGCTGAGTTAAATGAAGGAGTGTGAATCTCATGAATCATAAAATTATGATGTAATCGTACTAAACAAACTGATTGTACCTCATGCGATCTTCTTTCCTGCTGGAACTGATGCATCTGCGACAAGTAACTGCCCACACCTGTCACTTGTACACCTTATCTATCAGTTTCCTCCCCTACCACAACCTAGTTGAATTACAAGAGTATTACTCAAAGGTTTGTCTCATCCCACACCATCCACACATGGAAGAGTAGGGTCCCGGTGTCCCAGATACTGGAAATTATTGTATGGAAACAACTAAATAGGCTGGTGATGAACATTCTCACCTCAACCATACTATGATTGAATTGGGCACTGATCTTGATGGTGCACGCGAAATCAACATTCCAAACACCTTAATCCCAAGCCAGTGGGAACGGGGTGTTTTCCAGAGGGTTGAAGCTAAACCCTCTTGTGTTGAAACACCACTGGTCAAAACATAAATGTTCCTAACACTTGACAGTTGCTGCTGACGTCATTTCCCTTTAATGAACATAGATGGAAGAACTCCATGTGAAAGTATCCTTTACATGAGATCATCATTCTTATGAACCTATATTTATATAAGTTGTGTGAAGGGAGTAACCACATACTAAAGATAAGTATTGAGTGCCTCCTCTAATCTCCTCTCCCAAGTCCTCTCATCTGGAAAGACATCTGAAGAAAAATGTCGGATATCTTTGATGTTGATTCCCTACTCCCTCACTGACATACTCCCATATTGGAGGGAGAGTAGATCCATTCTCTTATTATCTCTCATTATTGATGGACGAAATTACTCAAAGTACACCTTCCCAAAATCAACCTATGATAATTCAATCTCCTTTCTCTCCTTGAGGTAAAGTGCCCAACAGTGTTATGATGCTCCCCTCTATTAGCTCACCACTAGAGGAACCCATTACTCTATCGTATCCCGAACCAAGATAAAAGTTATCCCCAACTCCCCAATCCAACTCTCTAACTTTATTTCATGGAAAGTGTCCCCATAAATTCCCATATCCAACCGATGGAAAGCACGAAGTGTCTTTTACCAATAATCAACCACCTCCACTACGTTGACACTCGGACAGTCGACCGGATTAGCCTGTTGACCCTCCAATGCACATACCTCACGCTGTCGAGGTCTAAGAGATATAGTTGAAAGGAAAACATGGAACTCCAAATCCTATGTACTATATAATTTATTTAGTAATTTTATTACCCAATTATTTAGTTTAATTTCCCCAAAATTCTCAAAACAAATAATAAATCAAGTTATCATGATACATGTACTATTCCTAAGGTCTCTACCTCTTAATCGGTGTAGCCTCACTTGGTTGTTTGATAAGATCATATTCCATCAATAGAATAATGAGGGTCCCAGAAATCATGTTTTTTATTCTATATTCCCTGGTGTGTGTCACATACTAAGATCACATAACAATGTTTCCAAACCAACCCCTGAAATCCTCCCTATGCCTAACTACAAAGTCATTTATATCCCACAAACATAATACTTTGAAACCATTTTATCACCACCTATATTATTCATGATGAGGGAAGTGATAACATGATGCGAAAATATTCCTTCCTCAAGATGAAGGATAGATAATGACCCTAGAGTCCTGCATCTAATAGGTCCCATGTTGGAGGCCAACACCAATGTTATAGATATATCTCAATAGTGGTGGGATTACCATTTTATAGTAACCATGATTTGGATATAAGATGTGTCCACCTAAAACAACTCCATGAAATATATATATATATATATAAAGAAACCAAAATTCAATCCACATGAATTTTTATGTAAAACAATTATAAATACAAATAAAACTATAATTTAAGTACCAATCGAAAACAAATAAGTGACGCATCAACCATCCCCACTGTCTGAGAATGTATGGTCCACAACGGTCCATGTAATCCCCTTAGAAAACTGAATACATTTTATTAAATATAGGGTGAGAATACAGGTATACTTAGTAAGAAAATCCTATTTCATTGGTGCAAAAGTAGGAGGAAAACACTAATTCCCCTATGATAAAATAGTAGAAACCTAAAACTCCTATCGAAAAATAATAACAACCAATCCTCACCAATGCACACTTCCTAAGTATTGAAAATTATGTAATGTAATATTATAGGGGCAACGATATTTTGGTACCCCTATCCACTTCCCACTGGTTAACTGCTCATACCTAATGGAAAACATCCTAACTCTTCCACACTCTTCTATAAGATCCAATACCTCAACCTGTCCACCCACACCTTGGACACAAACCACACCATATTCCTGCACATAGACACTGGGGCCTCACATATACCACACGATTCCTAAAAATACCTTGCCCTCATCCTAAATAAATCTTGGAAACAAACAACCTCTCATACAACTAACACCATAAATATGTTAATAAACTACAAGCCATTACATCCTTCCCCTAAAAGACATAGGTGATAATTGACTATAATATGGAGTTATGAAATGGTAGTAACCAACCATTAATCCTCCCTATGGGTTGTCGGTAAATGAAACCTCTTCCCATAAAAATAAAGGTGTTCGGTACATAGTGCACTACATGGGTTGGGTGTGTGTAGAAAACAAAATGAACAATAAGTTAATACATATATGTAATAAAAACCCAACCCATTATATGGGATTAAAAACATAAAACTAACCCACCCAATACCACATTTTCTACTACCCCTAAATGAACATACCACCAAGAACGACAGTCGCTTCCTCAAGTGCATAAATTAATACCTATACACTATAAGACAAGAGTCAAAACATTATCCATCCTATTAAATTAAACATTAATCATTATTAATTGTAAATTAATTAATTATTTATTTATTTAATTAATTCAATATGTACTTGATAAAATACTAAATACATAACATGAAACAACCACACAGTCGTCAATAACATTCCAGGAAGAAGGACCAGGTTAAAACAACCAAATTCCCACTATCATTACTTATAAACTTTTTCAACCACAATAAACTACCATTCTTCAATATTTTCCTGCTAAATCATCCATTCACAACTAAACCTTGAAGCCCAACTACATAGAAAGTCCACACCCAGAACACCCATAAACCAAAAATCATGACACAATCCAAACAAGTATCCTCGCTTCCATACCACTGCCCAGATTTAGTCCCACTGCATAACAAGTCCATCTATTCCATAATAAATCAAATCTAGACTTAAAATATCATCAAACAACCCTATTCACTCATTAGAAAAAGTATAAACCCAAAATCTCACAGAAGGAACAACTCCCAAAAGAACACAACACATAACCACACTAATAAAATAGGATGTATTTAGATTTGGCCAATACTATTATTTAAATTCCACTTTGATAAGAATGGGTGATCACACATGGGTTCTCATTATGTGGAATCCATTTATTTAACCAATTTTATGTGATTAATAAAATTGATATTTCCAATAATTATTCATAGGAAAATAAAATATATATAATGAATAACCCATGTAAAAGCAAAGGCCACCAAACCCTACAAGTTTCAAAGGCCACATGACCTCAACAAATAATATCATACTAAATGATAACAAATAAAACAAAATATCCACATCAATCCACTTCTATGCCATTATCAGATGTTTTTCCTCATTATAATTTATCATGTTTCATATTTGGATTTAATAATATTTACATGACAATATAAACTTAAAATGTACACCCTGCATGATACAAAATTAAAGAGAGACAGTAGAATCTCTATCTAGAATAATAGGTGATGACAACTCCTCCTTGAACCAAAACAAAGGCCTCGCGCAAGAAGAAGACTCGAAGAGAAATTTATGAGGGGGTGATACAACATAGAACCATGGCTCATATAAGGATGAAAGTGTATTTCATTACCATGGGATGAGAGAAGATAGTAACCCAGCTTTTGAAAAAGATAGATCTGATATCAATGGAAGGAAACAGTTCCAAATGGCCATTAATGTGAAATCGTGACTAAGATCTCATGGTTTAACTTTTTCAAAGTCTCCCCAGGATTAGGAAATTAATTATATAATTAATTTCCATTGAAATGAATTTTGAAATTCTCATTCAAGTCATTAAAATCGATTTACCTCCAACAAAATGTAAAATTTGTCAAACCTGAAAAACATAGAAAACCGATAAATGAGTTACTGATGGGTGAGTCATTGAAAACAAGCCACTGACACCAACAGTGAGTCACTAATGCTGAGTTACCAACACTGAGTTTCCAACAATAAGCAATTGATACAACCAAATAGTGCCTAACTCACTAATATCTTGAATCATCTACACCCAGAGTCACTAACACCTAGACTCACATGCACAGTAACTCACTGACGACCTAACTCACAAAAACCCTATCTCACCGACGCCCTGACTCACCAATGCCCTTACACGCCAACACCCTAAATTACTCACGCACTGACTCACTAATTCCCTAACTCATCGACACCCTGACTCATCGACAACATGACTCACCAAAACCCTCACTCACGGATGATCTGACTCACTGACTCCCAAACTAATTTATGTCATGACTCACCGAATCCATATCTCTCCAACACTAAAACATATAATTTTAATAAATCCTAAAATGAGATAATGATTCCACCTAGAATACCCAAAAATTTATATATTGAAAGAGATATATACTACAGAGGTTAATGGAAATTAAAATATAATTCAAATGGTAATCAATTTTATCGCTCATGTGGAAATTAAACTACTGAATCACGAATATTTATAATTTTTTTACAACACCAACACACATAGATTGTCATAATGATAAAAAAATTGGTATATATTATTCTTGTGAGATGGTATTTATTCTATATTCTAAATGTATCATCTAATTCTACCCATTTTATTGATCATTGAAATGAATAGATTGATCGTGAGTATATATGGAACACCAAATCCATGAAGCAATGTGAATTTTTTTACATATAGATATTTAATGAATTGCTATAAACACCTGTATAAGGAAAATATATAAAAATTATAAAATCAATATAATTCTGGTGATTCCAAAAATATATAATATTCACTTGAACTAGAACAGCCACTATAAAACATGAATTACAAAATAGAGCAGTTAATACCCAAGACAATGGTAATAATGTAATATTAGTAACCAATATGTGATAAGTCATTATAAGATGATAATATATGATATTATTAATTTGAATATTTTCCTAAATTAAATTAATATGTTTTATAAAACCTTTATACATGAGGTAAATGAAAATTTAACTAATGGGAAATGTGAGGTAAGGGATTTTATATCTATTTTCCTTTAATAATGTATATTTTAGAATTGTGATATAATTTCTTTTATATGTTTTATATTCTACTTATATTTATATGTAATATCATTAATCATTTATAAACCATGCTATTATATTTTTAATTTTAATTAAATCATCCAATGGTATTTGACTATAATTTTACCATGTGGTGAAGAATTTCCATAACACAATCTCATTTTCATCATTTATATTAATTCTTCATTATCACTAGTATAATAATATACTATATGTTTTATATATTTATTATATTATTATTTATATACACTGATTTAATTTATATAACCATTTTTTACCAATAATCATTTCATTTATTAATCATCACTCCATCAGTTGATCTTTATATGAGATATTATTTCAATTCCCACTCCATTGATACATATTTTATATTGTGAACCTATTTAATTTGTATGAGATTTATATACTTCCATGATTTTATGTTATATTATGAATTTACTTATATTCTGGTAATTTAATATATAATTTAATGATATTTTATACACGGGGATTATGATTCAAAAGATACAAAATATATAACAATTTAGGTTTCAATATAATTTTAACAATGTTTGTTTATGATTTACATTCAATGTAAAGATTTGTTTTCATTATATAGTAAACTAATTAAATTTTATTGAACGTTTTTTTATCACTAAATTTCTATGTTATTGTACTGTTTCATCTCTCTCAAATACTTCAAATGAATGAGAATTTGATTTTAAGACAATCACAGACTTTTTCTCTCTTTGTGATAAATATAGTTTCTTCCATATATATATATATTCCATAACATCTATGAAATAATATTTTTAATATTCTCCATTGAAATATTTAAGGATTTTTTTATCAATTTTTTTTATTTTTAGAAATTGGTTTTAAACAGACATTCTTATTATTTTATGAAAAAGGTACTTATTCCCATTTTAGGAAAACATTAAAGTAATAATTATTTTAACACACAAGACATGGGAATAATTTCCCTCCATATTCATGAATCAAATATTTTTATATTTAATTAAATGATTAAATGTTATTTTCAATGAAATATTTTTTCATTTAACAATATTTTCCCCTCACATGGATTTAATACTCGCTAATTTTTAAGTATTCCTAATTTTATACTATATTATTTGGAATCTCGAATATACATATTAGAAAATTATGGTGTATTTAGTACATATGTTTCAATTTAGATTCATTATGATTTCTTAGGAATCATTTCCCAAAATAAATTATTTCTCTAGATCCCTGCGTTTTTTGTTGAAAATTTATGTAAAAAATAATTTAGTAAAATTTGTAAGATTCAAGGTTTAGTAATGTTACGAATAGAGAAATGTTTAGTAATTTTTGGATATTACTACAATAATTAATAAGTAAAACAATTAGGAATACGACAACATATATGAAAATATTATTTAATTATTGTATTATATGGGGAAACTAGTTTCAATAGAATTAAATATCTTATAGAGATAAGAAGTGTATGTTGTAATGTAATAGATGTGTATATGGGTAATAAAACCAAAATTCCTTTTTTTGGTTATTAAATGGAAATATATTTTTTATGTGAGATGAATTCCCCATGAAACAACAAGTTTTGTATTCATTGGGGATATGATTTAGTAAATATACACTACTTATGGATGATTATGATGGATTTGAACTGATATTTAGGTTAAACAACCAAAAAGAAAAATTTTCCGGAATAAAATTGTTTAAAATTTATAGAATTATAAGAATTTATATACCAGTCGTCTATTTCTTACTTCTCTGTTGAATCATTAAATTTTATATTGGTATTGTATAATATATTCCCATCCTTAAATTCAATTTATTTATTATAATTGTTAAAAAATTTAAGAATCATGCCAATAAAATATTATAGAATATATAATTATATCACTTATGATATGACTATATTAATAAGAGAGATAGATGAAAATTTCATAAATTTAGTTGCTAATATGACTCTTCTTTTTAAAATTAGCATTATTAATTGGTTAAATCATCACTCTCCTAAGAAAGAAAAAATTGAATATTGAGTATATTATTTTACATATGCATCAAGTTATGTGTGGATATTATAATCTCCTCATCACTATAAAATTTATCAACTCCACGGAGAGTAAATTTTATGAACCTAAATTATATACACATGTTAAATTCATGTGGAATATTTATTTCGAAGAGGGAAAATCCAAACAGTTGTAAAAACTATTCAAGAAAAAAACAATGGCGGAAATAAAATATATAGAATGGTATGGACTCATGAAAATATATTTTAAAAAACATTTTCCCGCAACACACCATCATAAAATAGATGGGAAATTTCTTAAACAGAAGCTTAATGTTTGACAACACTATTTGGACCTATGATTAAAGTTTCAAAATTATTGTCCGATATACCTTTAATAGCACCATCATCATGAAATTAAAAGGATTAAAATTTAATGTGAATTTTTCATATATTACCGAAAATATAATCATAATAAGTTATTAACACTCTAAGATCTTAATGATGACATATATGCAGAATAATAATCAAATAGTCATCAATGAAATAATTAATAGTTTCACTATATATTATCCAAAAAAATCATTGGTTGTCATTCTAGAATATATTATGTTGAACTCCAAATGTAAGGAGGGATATTAGGAGTTTATGTGTACTATTATAATGTCATTTTGAATTGAAAATCAATATTAAATGTATAGTAAATTGGAGTTTTGAAGGAGAGAATATAATTGTTAAGGATTTGTATCCCCATAATTGGGGTATTGTTTGATACATTTTTTTATAATGGATATTGTGGAATGTAATAAAAAAATTGTGTAACAGAGGTCCATGGTTTCCATGGACTATCTATGTATTTTTAATGATATTTTTGGAACATGTCAAAATTTTCAAGCATGGTGACCAAGACAACTCATAAGGGAGAGATATTATTTTGGGACAATAAATTTAATTTGGGATCAAATTAACTAAAAAAGAAATATTATCATCTCATTGATATTCACACTATCTTTAATTGGGGAACATTTCATGATATAAAAAACTACTTAATAGATTATATTGATTAATTTACTAATAAATAATAATAATTTCCTTGCCTATGCCTCATGGTAGGTAATATTTTATGAGAAGAAATATAAAAAATGACCTATAAAATGTAGCTATTATTTTTTTCATTTGATTATATGGATGAATTATATCTTTATTTTATGTGTGAAACATATAGGAATCATATGAGTCTAAAATTTATTTTCACATAATAGTGTATGAATATATTAAAAAAAGTGTGATAGTGTTGATCAAGGACTATAATAGTATAATATATTATATATATTGAGAGTTGAAAAAGGTAGAAGTTTATATTATTAAAATGGAGGAAAAATATATTATTATTAAAATTGAGATGTTTCTGCTATTATTAGTCTTTAATAGGATGCACATGGAAGTAATAAAGGGTGGAACAATAACATAAATAACTAAAATTATTATATAACCATCCATTAATGAAAAGATAAAAAAGTATCAATTGTATGTTGTCAATATACCAATGATGGTGGAATCTATATAAAAATGAAAATCCCTAGAGAAAAAAATATATGAGAATGATCTATAACAATTTTGGACAAACTATGCATATAATAAATGGTGGAGTTAAAAAAGGATATGTTTATTGGTTTAAACATATCAAAATTTTCCACTAATCGATGGATCATGAATATATATCATGTTCTTTTATATAAATATTTCTATGAAAAAATGAGTAATTAAATTCGGAAATATACATCAAAATTCTAGGTATGTCAAAATGTAAAGGGAGGGAGAAAAATGTACAATGGATTAATAGAACCATTCCTCAAGATATATAGAAATAAAAAATCATTACTGTGAACATTCTCTATAGTAATATGAATAAATCCAATAAAAAATTATATATTGGTCATAGAGGAAAATTTTACAATTTCATCATAGATAATTTTATACTGAGATGACATCTCATTCAATAAATATGTATGGAAGTACATTTGGGAAGAGATAATTCTGTGTGGAACACCACTATAAGTTATATATGATTTAGATCTGAGAGTTACACAGTTTTCTAGACAATTATATACCACTCTATTAACATAGAGTTGGAATAATATATAGTATATCACCCTCACACTAGTCAACATCTTGAGAAGGAAATATAAAATCTTTAGGACATGTTTAGAGCATACATGATGGATATAAAATGTGGATGGGATTGACGACTTCCACTAGTAAAATTCTCATATAATAATAACATTCACTCAATCTTGCATATGGATCAATATGAATCCATTTATGCGAATATATATATAGATAAAGTGTTCTAGGATGAGTTTGTTAAACACAATATTTTCAAAAAGAAAGTTATTGATGAAATTATAGAAATTTTCTAAACCATTAAGAATCACATCAGAAGTTCCTAGACTCTACAAAATTGAAATGACAATAATATTTTGTTTTAGATGATTGGATTTGGTGGCCAGAGATACAAATTTCCACAATATACTTCCATAAGATAGAGTAATGATATTTTTAAATATAGAAAATCTTAATCCAAGATGCATTGGCCTCAGTGAGATAATTTATCTCATCATCAATGTGAACTATTTACTAGCACATCCAATGTACATGTACTATGTGCATGATGTATTCCATGTATCCATTTAAAAAAAGTACATACTAAATAACTCACATGTACTAAATATGTATGTGGTACATTTGGATAACAAACAATTTTAAAAGAATAATCTTGTAAAGATCTTGGACAGTAGATACAATGGATTATGAAACATGATAACTCACATTGTCAATGTGATATAGAAGAACCATATGTACGAGTGTGATTCATGTTAAAATTTGGAATAAATATAATATAAGAATATTTTTATGATTTCATCATTGCGGAAAAAATTAATTTTAAAAAGTGATTTTTCTTATTGCGAAAAAATGAGATGACCTAAACTTTGACCTGCGAACCATTTCATCAATATTTTCATTTTGGGGGTAATATTTCATATATTATTTTATAAACAACATGATAATAATAAATATTCCAAATATATATCATTTTATTAGGTTGAAATGTACAATTAAAGTATTATTATACTCATTAAAATAATGACTATTATACCAAATTTTTAGGAAACAAGATATTTATAAAATGATAATTCAAATCAACTCGATCCCCTAAAATGATAATCATTGTGAAAACACTCTATAAATCATTCACAGGATTAGTAGTCATGATATTATTTCTAATGAAAATTAATATTATCTTTATAGAAAATTGAATTGAATGATTAATAAATAAAATGTTTTGTATAGAAACATTATTTAATTCACCAAGACAGTAACATATATGATAGTTGTAATATTAATATGACCGTTATGAATGGTATCATAAATATTAAATTAGTATCATTAAATTAATATCTGTATAAAAAATTTAATGGTCTTACAAAATAAATATAACAAGAATATATATTATGATTCATAAAAAAATAATTTCTAAAATGATAAAATTAGTGGTTGGAATTTTATAAAATATAAATAATCTATTTATATTAATGTGGTTAATATAAATAATTTATCAAAAATATTCCAAAAAAATATATTTATAAAAAATATTATATTTCATTTTATTTATAATTTTATTTTATAAGACCATATGAAAAAATTGGGCTTAAAAATTTCATGTAATATTAAATTTTTTTATTATTTAAATTGTTAGTGATATTATTTTTTAATATATATATGTTATTTGATAAATTATTTTCATTAAAATATTTTAATTTTTAAATTGAAACACTTAAACATTGTTATTTTTTCTTTTTTTTCTTTTTCTTAAATAGTGGAATTATTGATAATTATTGGAATACAATAAATTATAGTACTTTCCATTGTAATTTAAACACATGAATAAATAATTAAAGGATGATGTAAAACAATTATATAAGTATCAATGTCATAATATTTATTATATACTCACTTGACTCATAACTATTTTTTGTCTTGAGAGAAAATTATAATCTAATGATTAATATATTTCAAAAATCCCCATCCATCCCCTTATAAATGACACCTCTCACCACCCATTCACCTCAAATCTCCTAATGCAGCGATCAATCAAAAAATATGAAACATTATATTCCCAATAATATCTCCCGTGACCTTTTGAATCACATATCACAAAAATTAATTTTTACAATGGTTTAATGTTTTGGCATCGAAATTTGAAGTATTACCAACTCATCACATTCAATATTTTTTATTTTTTATTTCCTTTATATAGGTTTCATATGAAATGACGTAATGATTTCATCAAAATAACTATAGTTGAATGTTATTGTGTGAATTATATATCAATTATTTGATATATTATAATTTCATCCTTAATTTAAAACATTTATCCACATTGTTCAGTTCACCACCACCATAGGAAACATACATATTTTATCTAACATTTGGGGAGGTATTCATTAAATTAATATTATAAAAAATTATCTATATCCATTAATTATATATTTTTTATTTTATAGAAAGGGGGAAATCCACACTGTTAAACAGAACCGTGATAGTTTATCATGGTTTGAAAAATGTTTAGTGAGTTAACAATAAATGGATAATATTCATAGTAAATAAAATATATTTATTATTATAAAATTTTATATTTTATAACATTTCAAATTTTGATAAAGAAATGATAAAAATATAATAACATTTCTTGTGTTCTAGTGCCATATAATAAGAACAATATTAGTTACCGAAAATGAAATTTGACAATGGAACCATGAAATGAACAACCATAGGACATTGGAAATAGAATTGGTATCTAATGATAAATAACTATATTCTAACTTCAGATGAATATAATAAATCAAATATATTTATCTATGGTTCTCAATAATTTTTTTCTTATAAATAATTTTATTATTAAAAATGATTATAAAAACATCAGTTAGTATCTATACGTGATGTAAAGAAACATACCAAACCATCATATTTTCCTCGGGTTATTCATTATATTTCTCTACATCAATATACCAATATGTTTCATGTTATAAAATAATTATAAAGTTCATATTTTTTCCATTATATATATCTATTTCTTAATATTCATTTTTTATAAATTTATTTATTCCTTTAATGTTCACATCCCAAATCATATTTTTAAATCAATTAAATTGATCTTAGTATTTATTATTTTATATTATGAACCATTTCATGTAATGATTTTTCTTATATTTTTTTGGGAAACTCATTATGTTTATTATAATTCTAAAAGATCCAGTATGATTATATAAGTAATATTATTTTCTTACCATTATTAATTTTCACTATATATTTTATTAAGACCAATCCATTGATGAAAAATCCAAAAATAATATTCCTCTCTTCCTAATTATTTATTCATAAAATAAACTACATATATGATACATCGACCTTGTTAATAAAAAATTAACACAAAAAATATTTAATTATCTGTTTTTTTATACATATTATATATGTCATACTATTATGATTTTATGAAATATTATGTAACCTATTTAATTCAATTTTAATTTTGTAGTTTTATTCACTGTGTAAGACTTTCTTATGAGGAACACAAATAATTTTACATGTTTAGATTAGTGCACCAAGATGTCAATCAAATTATTTAGTCGATTATTAAATCACATTAGATGATTTTTATTGTGTTTTAGTGTAAAACTAATCCATTATTAGACATTAAAATGATAATAAAAAATAAATTTATGTGATTTTTGACACTTGATTATGAATTCATTTACTGTGATAATTCCACATTCCATGGATTCTTGGATTATATTATGTGATCTTGTTTAAGTGGTGTTATATAAGACTATTCATTATCCATTTCATTATAATATCATTCTATTCTATATAAACCATATGTTATATTCCTTTGCCATGATTATTCCCATGTAATTATTTGCTATTCACCTATTCTCTATGTATTCTACTCATTATGAAATGAAATTTATAATCTAAAATTCATTTTGGATCACATTATGGAGTTTTATGTAATGTTAATTTATTTTACATTCATGTTAATATTATATGGTCATAGTCACCCAAATACACAATCCATATTGATATTGGGGTTGTTTTTATTAAAAATTTACATTACAAACATTGTAATAATATCTCATAGACACTTCAGATTCTATATTTTCTTCATACGATAAATCATACTGTGTTAATTTACATATAACATAATTTAAATAGATATGTATATTGTTTGGATATTGTTGATGCCAAAAAAGCACGTAACTCTCGGAGGAAGTTTCGAAATGACGAAGCGAAGTCATATTCGGAGTCAGAGGCCCGATCCGGAGGCCCGGGAAGTGGTGCACGAAATAAAGGATGATCCATGCGAAAAAATGTTCAGCACGCGAAGTACTCTCAGGATTCGCAGAATTGGACCGGTGAAACATGCAATAATTGTGTGCCCTGGTTCTCTGCGGTGAGATTTTGTGCGCAAGCTGTTCCAGGGGCGGAAAATTTCGCGCGCCGCCTGGATTCCGCGCCGGAGGTCGCCTATAAATATAAGGTGACCCCGATGGGTTTGGGGGTTGAGGAATCTGAAGTGACTCTTGTGCACGCAATTCGGCTCCCCCCACACGAAAGATGACATCCAGGTAATCCCGAATTCTGCGCAATCTTTCCCTGGAGTTCTCCTTTGCTCGAAACTCCATTGGCTTCAGTGAATTTTCCCCTTCCCCCGGTTTCCCCACTTGCGCGCAATCCGTGGTCCCTGCGCGCAATACCCTACCGTGCGCCCAAAACCCAGCACATAGTTCCCTCTCCGCGCGCAATTACTTTTCTCCAATTGCGCGCCATCCCGGTCTTTTGCGCACAAACCTTCCCTTTTGTGTGCAAAACCCAGGACTCCTCACCTTGAAGCCCCTTGGATGCCCCCTCCACCGACACCTGATGTCTCCCCTGTCGGGTATGCGCGCCATGCGTTGTTTTCCCGCACGGCCTTCCAGGCTCGTGCGAAGTAACCTCAAGGTCCCTTAGGCTGTGTTTCCCATTGCGTTTCTTTGCCTTATGCTTCTCCGCATAGGCATTCTAACAGCTATTTCTTTTTCACAAAGCCACGCTAACGTGGACCCCCCGGTGGACCCCCAGGTGGTTCGCCCTGTGGCCCCCCTTCTTCATAGCCTTGTCGATGCCTTCCCTTCCACAAGGGGTAGAGGGCGTTGGGCATGTATGCCCTGGGGGTGTAGAGTGAACCCACCTCATCCAAGCTGCAGGACATTAAACTGCTAAACACCTCGTTCTTAACACAAGATGTTAAAATGTGGTCTGACCCCTTGTTTCGCACGCAGGGTCCGCCCAGCTCAGATATTTTTTACGCCCACTCGTCTACATGGGAATGGACTCTTCCTCACATGGAATGAGATCCTCCTTGTCGGAGTGGCGTTTGTCCCTGGGGGAAGGGCGGCCTCAGAGCGTAATCCCATAAACATTCTTGCAGATGATTGCACCCGTGCATCTCCGTACATCCCCCTGCCAAGGCCAGTGGAGTCCTTTTACCACTGCACTTTGTCGCACCACGGGCCTCCACCCTAGAGTAAGCCCCAACCCCAAGGGCCTCTAACCACGCGTAAGCCCCTATTTCCTCTTTGGGCCGCTCAACGCGTAAGCCCCATTCCGCTTCTCACGGACACACCCTTTGTAACATGATCATCTGGTCCCTGTTGCCTCTTTTTTCCCACACTGAGCATGACTCACATGGGCTTAGAGTTCGCATCGACCATGACATCCTCTTATGGGCCACCTCAGAGCGTAAGCCCCATTCCAGCAAACTACGTGGAATTTGATCCTTGATAATGCATGGTACGTAGGAAGCCTCCACGAGGTTCAAGCCCACCACCCGGTCATCCCGACCTCTCCATGTCGGTTCCCCGACCACCTTGGGCTGCCTCAGAGCGTAAGCCCCAAATATTCCGTCCTACATGACGTTAAACCGTATTCTGTCCCGCTTGACGTTAAACCGCATTCCGTCCCACGTGACGTTAAACCGTATTCCGTCCCGCGTGACGTTAAACCGTATTCTGTCCCGCGTGATGTTAAACTGTATTTCATCCCGCTTGATGTTAAACCGTATTCCGTCCCGTATGACATTAAACTGTATCCCGTCCCCCGTGATGTTAAACTATATTCTGTCCCGCATGATGTTAAACTGTATCGCGTCCCGCATGACGTTAAACTGTATCCCCCCTCTTGGGTCGTGTCAGAACGTAAGCCCCATGTCTCACTCCACCATCCATCCTGATCCTTACCCGGGCCGCCACATCCCAGTGAGATCAGGCCACCCTTTCCCACTCCATGATATATGGGAAGCCGCCCACGTACTGGCCCCAACATCGGTGTCCCCCCTAGGGATCCTTTAACCCGATCCGTCTCCTTAAGACGTTAAACTCGCGACATACCCCATGTTAAACATGGGAAGCTGAGGAAAACCTCAGATGGTACACATTCCCCGCGTTCGATGTGGGATGCCTCGGGCTTTCGCACCCTCAAGAAGCCCTGTGATGAGGGACCAAAGACAGACATGCCGACGACGCCCCAATGTGACCATTATCCTCACCGCATGTTGCTGTCCCGCAAGACCCCTTGTAGCGTCTTGACGGAAGCAGTGTAATTAACTGGCATCCATGTAGATATGGCACCGGGAATGAGCTTCATGAACCCTTCCTAAATCTATGAGGGAGACCCAGACTAGGTAATGAGCTCCGAGGAGGAATCCACGGAGGGAAGAACCGACATCCCATCATCCCGGTTTCGATCAAGGAGCAGACATCCCTAAACAAGGAACGGATGCCTCCCGCCTTTGGAAAGCGTGAATTCGGGGAAACAAGCAGTGCACCCTCCCCGGTGGACGGACACACGCGCACCGGCGAAAGAGTAAGAAACAAAAAATGGTGAACCCGACGTGAAGCTCTTCTCCTCAACACGGGGAATGGTAGCCCTTGGAGCATCGGAATAATGGCATGTCACTAGGTCCGGGTAACGCTCACCGGGACGTGAACCCGCTAGGGGTCGAGGCCGTCAGGACGTTGACTACTCCGTTCTGTGACATAGTCAGCGTGGATCCCTCTCACCGACCACGGAAGATGGAATGATGATGGGCCTTGGTTGTTGATCGCATTTCCTGTTGATACTAATGGGTTCATCTCCCTGTTTCCAGGAATCAGATCACTGCATTCGGAGCTCGATCACCACCTGCCCACCGGTGCAGGGGCAGGGGCAGTGCCAACACGACTACCCCACGCGGTCCCACCTATCCCACGGTCTCTCCGACTTCAACCTCCTTAGTAGCCAGGCTCTTGAGCCCCCTCTCCCCGTCAGAAATCATCCAACGGATGGTGATCAATAACCTGGTCTGTAGGTATGATGAGGAAGGGGTCATCCCCACCAGGGGAATGGCCCACTTGGATCTAGAGGCGGCCGCGCCTCACCACTATCACCGCCCTCAAGGGCCGCGTAGGGATCCGCCTCCCCCCACACCGACGTTCAACCTCTTCGGGAGTCTATCCCCGGAGCGCTGTGACACATCCCTCCTCTACGCCAATGAGATGGGGTATGTCCGGGTCCGCTCAATCGGTGATCCGTCCCATGGGTTACCGGAAAAAACCCCCGCCAGGCCGCGTCGACACCACCGCCCGACTCCCCGAGCTGAGGAGCAGTCAATCTTCATGCCCACGCTGCCAGTTCTGGCCCATCTGACTCGACGCCAGCGTCGGGCGCGAGTGGGGGAGAATGCCCATCCTGGGGCACCAACATCAGCAGCCATTGTGGCCCCAACCACTACTAACTCCTGTTCCTAGATCCCTGTGGATGTTGAGTAGGGGCAGCCACATGCCCGACTGGGATCGAAACCCCGACCACCCTGCAGGCAGGTTGGGTCGAATCACCTGGTCTCGGACACTGGCAATGACCACTGTGGACCAATCCCTGGTAGTGCCGCTCACCATGAAGGCTCATTCTGTGCCA
Source organism: Viscum album (assembly GCA_963277665.1). NCBI lineage: Eukaryota > Viridiplantae > Streptophyta > Magnoliopsida > Santalales > Viscaceae > Viscum > Viscum album. Next base: position 32,470,224 of record OY728139.1, on the reverse strand, counting down.
CCGATCTGGGAAGCCGAAAGCTTCTTCGAGAGGGCCCGGGTATGACTCCTTCCATCACCCACTGCAAGGCGTATGAGTTCACTCCAACTACCTCCGGTCGCGAGCATCGAGCTGTTTTGTATCTAGTCAGTCACTCAAATTGAGGTCCTCCCCATGTCCCTTTTGACATCTGTCCCGGTGCTGCGTGCACCCCAGCCTTCGGTCCCCTCTGCCACTGCTCTATTGTGGCCAGGGGACCCCATGACGGAAGTCATCCTTATCCTGAGGAGCTACCTAGGGGCAGAAAGGTCGGGCGTCGTCGCCGTAGGAGGAATGTCAGGGGAGTCCGAACGGGAATTAGACCAGTCCGTTTCTCAGATTCTGATGTAGAGTATGACTCGACGATAGAACATCCCCCCCAACCTTTCTAGTTGAGGGTAGGTATGGGGACGCGGCGTGTCAGTCTCGTACTCCCCGAATGCAAGATCCGCATGATTCCCTCCTCCCTTCGAAGGTATATCCAGGAGGACGAGGATTTGGCGTACCGCCAGGGATCAAGCCCGTGGTTGCCGCTGATCTCCTCGGAAGCACCTCCTGCCTCTATTGGGGAGGGTGAGGAGCTTATCTGGGGACCGACGGAAGTATCACGAGGTGACACACCCTCGGCGAGCACCGACGTTGTGATAGGAGGCCCATCCACCGGCCCATCCTATCGCGACGTGGCGGCTAGGGCACTGCAACCCCGGGAAGATGACCCAGGGATCCGCAGCCAATCGGCCTGTTCGCCGTATTCCCTGCCAGCCAGCCCACCGCCCCGACGACCTTCCTCGGTGTCATTGCCAATTCCCTGACTTTCCATAGTGGATGATTTGGGGTGGCAAGTTCCAGACCCCGAGCCGGAGCTGTGGATCTTCTGGACCGTTCATGCAGCGGGCCACTTCCTTGAGAAGTTTTGGCCGGTCTCAGAATCGGGTTTTGATGTGCCAGAGTCACTCACCCCTGGAGAGTTTTAATGCTTCCGCCAGATTCTTCGGGTGATTCACTCCTGCCTCTGTCATCAGCTAGCACCTTATCCCAGGAGCCAAGCGAATTTCAAGAAGATTGGTGAGCGGTGCCGCCGGGTTGACCTAGCAGCACTCCCCGCAGTCCGACACCCCGAGTCGCTGGGCCTCCATGAGGCCGTTCAGCAACAATGTGTCCAGAGTTTTCATGTATTTAGAAGAGTTATTGAGGAGGCCACCCCCCATGTGCAAGTCCACGGGTGGGGGCAGTACGCTGCTCTCCTCTTCTGTGCGATCCGCCGGTAGCCCGATCCACTGGGCGGCCCTGATGGAACGTCTCCAAGGGTAGTAGTAGTCAACATGGTTGAACCATCAGATAAGGGAAAAATTTTGGAGCCCCTCGATGGGGACTCACCCCCGAGGACAGGCCACTACTGGACCTATCTGGGAGGATTACTTGCCAATAGAGGATCCTCCTAGGCATTCCTGTACCCACGGAGGCACTGGCGCTGATCCGAAACATCGACAAGGGTAAAAATACCGTCGGGTCTATCAAACTCTCCGACCCATCTGCCTCAGTGCAGAAGGCAGAGGAAGATCCCAAGAAGGCCATGCTACGCCAATAGCTATCCGAGCAAAAGAGGCTAGTTGATGAGCTCCTGGCCGAACGCATTACAGAGCGGCGGCCTATCTACGGCAACCCTAGACCAGGACAGTAAGGGCAGGAGCATCTACCCCTTGCTGAGATCCCCCCGGGAAACCGCAACCGTGTCGTGTTCGCCGACAGGGTAGACATAGGATCCCATGGCAAGAGCGAGCGATCTGTTTCGCCGAACCCTCCCGAGCAGCGAGGAAACCTGGGAGACCCTGCTCGGTTTCCTCCCGCCGCTCCGAGAGTCGCTTCGCCAGCTTCCCCCCGAGCCGCTGAGCGCGATTATCGTATCGAAGAGCCTGGAAATGTGCTTGTGGTTAGAGATCCCTGTTAGGACATGAATCTGTATCCGGATGATCTGATGGAAGTACTCATCGCTCGCTTGGAGGCCCTGGAAACTCGGCAGGTGGCGATCCCACCGGATGGCAAGCCGTACCCCGCATGGGTGGATGACATGCCGGCCCCGCTGGGATTTGGGAACCCCACTTTTTCCTCCTTTAACAGGACCGGAAACCTGCCACAACACTTGGCCCACTTCAACTCGAGGTGCGGGCCTATGTTGGGTACTCCGGTGCAGCAGGAGGCTGCCAAGCTCCGGTGCTTCATTGCGACACTGGAAGGACCAGCGTTCGTTTGGTACAACCAGCTCCCAGTTGGATCAGTGACTAGCTAGGAGGACCTTCGCCGACAATTCCTCCACCAGTTCAGTTCCACAACCCGGAAGACGAACATTGCAGACCTCTCCAGGTGCAAGAAAAGGCCCGACGAGCGAGTCGCAGACTTCGTCTCCTGGTGGAAGGGGCTCACGTACTACCTTGACATCCCCCTGACTCAGGAGCAATTAGTGACGATGTTTGTGGGGAACATCATGGCGGAGTTGGTTCCTTCCCTGATCATGCATAATTACCCTGGAGGGTTCCGGGACTTCTTGGACAAGGCTCAGCGCCTCGAAGAATCCCTGCAATAGGGCAGTCAGGCACGCCTGCTGCCTCCTGTGATCTCTGAAAGGAGAGCCGCAAGAGCCGAGCCTGCTGTTGTGGCGCAGATAGAGGCCCTAAGATAGCTAGAGTTGATACCGGTGAGGCTAGCTCAGTAGGCTCATAGGGGTCCACACCCACAGCCTCCAGCCCAGCAGTGATTGCCTCAAAATCAGCAGGCGCCTCCACGTAACGCACCGCCACCACCTAGGCAAGGTAATCCAGCTCTGCCTCCTCGGCCTGCTCCTCCGGTCCCTGGCCATGGTCAGCCCCCAAGAGTCCCCTTTACAGGAAGAAGTAATCGGGCTTACTTGTTTGGCGAGGCCCAGGTCCCTGGTTATTTCCGTAGCACCTTGGAGAAGAGGATCATGCGACTTCCTGAGTGTCGGAAGCCAGAAGAGGCGTGTATCATGGATCGCCCTAACTACTGCCCTTATCATCAGTTCTTGGGACACACCATCCAACAATGCTATGTGTTCAAGGACTGGCTCCATGACTAGATTGACAACAACATTGTCAGGTTGGGCCCAGCCCCGGCACAGGGGGCAGGTGTCTTCGTGGGATCAGATCGAAGTAGTGACGACGGGGATGGGTGGGAACAGGTTTCCGACCGTGGGTCCCAGAAGTATAACGACTGGATGGCCCGCAGGACGGTCGCCCGTGCCCATGGCATCATCTGTCCCTGCCTAGACCATCCAGAGCCCTCAGAATCTCTGAGCGCAGCTTTGGCATCGTCGTCCCAGCCTACTTCTTCCCAGAAGAGCAGGCGGCGGCGTAAGAAGAAAGAACGCGCCCTGCTGTTGCCATCTTCTTCTCGCACGCTTGGCGATTTTATGCCCCCAGAAATGGGGATCCCTCTGAGACCACGTCAGGTAATGGATGACTCCTCGACCGAGAGCCTGGGGTACGCTTCGGTTAACACTGTAGATTTGGTAAATCCCTTTGTGGCTCCCGACGACGAGGAGTGTCGGGTAAACCTCCCCGAGAGCCCGGGGTACACTTCGGTTAACACCATAGAGTTGGTAAATCCCTTTTTGGCTCCCGAAAACGAGGAGTGCTGGGTGAACCTCCCCGAGAGCCTGGGGTACGCTTCGGTTAACACTGTAGAGTTGGTAAATCACTTTGTGGCTCCCTACGACGAGGAGCGCGGGGTGAACCTCCCCGAGAGCCCAGGGTACACTTCAGTTAACACCATAGAGTTGGTAAATCCCTTTGTTTCTCCCAACGATGAGGAGTGCTGGGTGAACCTCCCCGAGAGCCTGGGGTAAGCTTTGGTTAACACTGTAGAGTTTGTAAATCCCTTTGTGGCTCCCGACGATGAGGAGCGCCAGGTGAACCTCTCCAATGTCCCCAGCCGTCGCCAACGTCGACGGAGCCGTGGCTACGTGAATCGCCGGGGCATGGCAGTAGTCACCTCCAGTTAGGTCGTGCATGCTACCAAGACCAGGCAGCAGGCCCGGTACAGAGAACAGCACTTGCGGATCCCTCACCCGGTGACAACAGGTTCCCTTCCACCACCGTTTGTGTTGCTAGATCGGGCGGAACCGCCTTGCCCGTGTCGCAACCAGCCCAGCCCTACAACTGGGCTACTACGGCCTACCGATCCTAACATGGAAGCCACCTCTCGGGCTTTAGCTGGTGAACAGCGGGATGTGCATAGTACTAGTCATTCACCGGTCCCGCCGGCAGGGCCCGTCATGCCCCCAATCTCAGAGCGACCTCCTGTAAGCAGAAGCTCGCGTTTGGCGCGAAAGTATGATGTCCTGAAGCATCTGGCCGGAATTCTGGCGAGGCTTTCCATCCTTGAGGCCCTCCGCCTATCGTCTGAAATGCGTGAGGCGCTCGCTGAGGCTCTAAGGAGCCCCCTCCAGTTTGAAACAGAGGTAGCGGCCGCATAAGCCTTCCACTCCGAGGTGGTTGGGAACGCCGAATGCCAGGAGGTTATCTCATTCTCCGGTGAAGATGAAGACCCTCCCATACCGGGGCACATCCGCCCGCTGTACATCACCGGCCAGTTCAATTCCGTGGAGGTCCATCGTTGTCTTGTCAACACAGGTTCTGGGATTAACTTGATCTCAACTCAGACACTGTGAAAACGTGGGTTTTCCGAGGATGATTTAACTCCCTCCGACATCAGAATCTAGGGGTACGACAGGACCGAGTAAATTACACTCGGCAAGATTCGCCTGAAGACCCAGTTCAGCGGCTTAATTTCCAATACTGAATTCATGGTTGTCTCTAAGGACACTGCCTATAATGCATTGATGGGCAGGCCGTGGCTCCATCTTCACGCAGCGGTTCCCTCATCATACCATCAGTTCCTCAAATACTCCCTTAAACTGTGATGTTGGTCCAAACCATTTGACCTTAAACTGTGCTGTTGGTCCAAACCATATGACCTTAAATTGTGCTGTTGGTCCAAACCATATGACCGTAAATTGTGCTGTTGGTCCAAACCATATGACCTTAAACTATGCTGTTGGTCCAAACCATATGTCCTTAAACTGTGCTGTTGGTCCAAACCATATGACCTTAATCTCTGCTGTTGGTCCAAACCATATGACATTAAACTGTGCTGTTGGTCCAAACCATATGACCATAAACTGTGCTATTGGTCCAAACCATATGACCTTAAACTGTGCTTTTGGTCCAAACCATTTGACCTTGAACTGTGCTGTTGGTCCAAACCATATGACCGTAAACTGTGCTATTGGTCCAAACCATATGACCGTAAACTGTTCTGTTGGTCCAAACCATATGACTCTAAACTGTGCTGTTGGTCCAAACCATATGACCTTAAACTGTTCTCTTGGTCCAAACCATATGACCCTAAACTATGTTGTTGGTCCAAACCATATGACCCTAAACTGTGAAATTATCGTCCCGGCCGCACGACGAAAAATGGCACTACATTGTGGTGACCTCGTTGTAGAGGACATCACGTTGGGTATTGGTTTTATGCCATGCCATTTGTCAATTCCTATCACGGATTGATGCTTGTGACGACACCATGGCCTGCTACTCTAGGTATGTCGCTTCACAACAAAAAACCACTCACCTTAAAGGAGAAACAAGATTTATCAAATGACGCTTCTTTTAGTGCAAGGGCCACGCCCACACTCCCCTTTTCCCTTGGCACTGGTATCTTACCATGTCACTTTCAGAACTATGTATGGCTTGATTCTCATCCTTATGAGATAAGTAGGAACGCCTGGGGCACTTCCTCGCAGGTCCAGCCTACCTCCGTGTTCGGTCCCTCAACTCGAGCTTTTCCCCGGAGAGCACATGTTAAGTAGGGCTTAGGTCCTCCTTCACATTGGGTTTTATAACCGCCTGGCCATGTGTCCATTTGTCCCCTTTCCTTACGGTCCGAGCTCTAAGACCTAAAACTAATATCCTAATGGTCCGATCTCTAAGACCTAAAACTAAGATCTTTATTTCGTCCCACATGATGTTAAACTGTATTTCGTCCTGCATGACGTTAAACATTACTTTCTGAACTACGTGTGGCTTGATTCTCATCCTTATGAGATACGTAGGACCGCCCGGACGTTTCGTCTTGAGTCCAGCCCCGGGGATTAGCAAACCCCATCCTTCCTTATTGTCTGCCGCTCGGACCAACTTCATGGGAAGTGGTGTAATCAGGATATCTACCCCAAGCATGTTCAGGATGCCCCATGGTAATAATGGGAAGCGGCAGTTCTCTCGCCAAAGAGGTCCTTCCTGGAAATTGGGACGACCCGTGATCAGGTTGGTACGTCCGCCTAATTCGCCTTCTCCATGGTGGTGCAATTTCGGGAGTGTTGGACTCTGTTCAAACAAACCACCACTCCACCTTCCACGCCTTGCATCCCCCCTTGTTCGGACCCTCATTTCCTTTCGTGTTTAACGGGACCCCCTAACAGTATGGATGCTCGACCTATGGTCCACCTACTGTCCTAGTCCAATGTTCTGGAGAACTGTTCATGTTTGATGGGACCCCCTAACAGTATGGATGCTCGACCTATGGTCCGCCTACTGTCCTGGGGCAATGTTCTGGAGAACTGGTCATGTTTGATGGGACCCCATAACAGTATGGATGCTCGACCTATGGTCCGCCTACTGTCCTGGGCCAAAGTTCCGAAAAACTGACCAACGACATTTGAGTTTGGCCCCATGTTGCGAACATGGTCAGCGGTCAACCCTCATTTATTGTCCTCCCATTCTAGGCCAACGTGATATGGATGTCGTGTTTCCACCACGGTTGACAGTTATCCTCCATGGTTGCGCCCATAGGGTTCCAAATTTGGGCAGCGTGATGCACCCTTTCTCTACATCCCCCTGTGTTTGGATGGATTTCAATGCCCCCAGCATTGCCCCGCTTGTGTGTAAGGGCACATTGAGAAGTCGACACATCAATCGGCTCAGGGGTCTCCTCAGAAGTCCCGACCCAATTTTGGACGCCTGAAGCTTGGTCAATGCCCCACAGTTGAACGAAATGATGGTACGAGCATCTTATGCTCCGTGCGTTGGGCACGACCCATAAGAGCCTAGGGGTGAGTTGTTATTAGTTTCGAAGTTGTGGTTAAGCGCATGAAACCAAGGGTACAAATGAATGGATGTGGCCATATAGTGGATTGAGACGATGATCAGTACAAGCAGAAAGTTCATGAGATGGAAAAAACAAAGCCCTCAGGGTTTAGCGTGATGAAGTGATCTTTACAGCGCTGCTACCCTCTGGCTAGTAGCCTCCAGGACCACATCTCGCTCTTTGAAGACTCTCTCCTCGTCGGCCACCATAGAGCGTAGCTCGGCAGCCCTAGCTTGTGCCTGCACCCGCTCTGTTTGAAGTATGGTTATGTGGTGGCTCGCCTCCACCAGTTGTTCCTGTGCATCAACAAGTTGGGCCATCAGTTGCTCCACAAGCTCAGAGCATGTTGCGATGAAGGCCTCTTTATCTGCCGCCTTCCCTGCGAGGTGTTGGACTTCCTGCTCCGCCCTCAGTAGCGATTGAGCGCTCACCGATCCTTCCCAGCACTGGGAAATGTCGGTGCGCCGGCTGATCTCACATATCTTCTCGGCCATGTAATCACAGACCGTCAGATTAAGGTGCTGAGCATCAGCCCCTCTGGCACACAGGAAGCGCAGCCAGGTCTGAAGTGATCCCATCTGCCTCAGCCAATCGGACTGGGGCTACCTGAGGAAGCGCTGGATACACTTCCACCCTTTGCGCCATGTCATCTGGCTCTCCTCAGCCGCCTCTGAGTCTGAGTCATCTATCTCCTCAGGGTCAGCATGTCGGTATATAGGGAAGGCCACCAGTAGATCGGCAGTAGGATCCGCCCCAGGGATGTCTTCGTGGGGAATAGAATCCTCGACGTCCGGGCGACCTTCTCTTGCCCCAGCAGCAATGATGCCTCCACCATCTCCCGACCGCGTTTCAGGAACGACGCCGCTGATGTCCGCCGCCCTCTGTTCATCTATTGTCGGGGCTGGCTCTGTGCAGAGAGCATGTTCCGAGCGAGGTGGTATGTCCGCTGCTGGTCCACTCACGGACAGCCCGGGCTCCGCAGCCTGACGTGCCTCCAGTGTTGAGATAACTACACAAGGCATATGTTGGTAAGATGGGATCTTTTTCCACCAAACACCAGTAGTGAAGCGTGAGACTTATAGGAATCCAGAGTGTTGGTCCCCAGTGTTACGGCCGCTGCAGGAGCCGCCATAATGGGAGACCCCTCTACGCTGGTTAATTCAATGATGGGTGTCGGATCCCCATCATGTCCCACGGGTTCCTCTCCTCCCTCCTCTGGTGGGGACGCCAGTCCACTGCTCAGCTGCTCCTGAGGAGGATGGGGAAGTGAGTTAGAAGTTGGAAAGTAGAATGGATAAATGAGGGAAATGAATGAAGATAGAGATAAACCTTGAGAATCTCGGTTATTTCGAGATCAGAGTCGGCAATATCACCACTCTCCCGGAGACTCCCTTGGTAGGTCTCCCCTTGCGAACCCTCACCTTCGGGATCCTCTTCTTTGTCTTCTCCCTCACCTTCATTCTCTTCGATTTCCTCCTCCCCCTCCGGCTCTTCATCACAGTCGCCTTCTCCCGGTGTCATCGCTTCCGGATCATGCTCCTGGCTGAGCATCAATTTCAATAGGAAATTTGGCTCTGCATGCCACCCCCTTTGGCATGCGTATGCATCCATGGCCATCAGATAAGCGTGCCGCCGATGGAAGTTCACTCGGTCGGTAATCCAAACGATCCCGACCTCTGGCAGTTGGATCCCGTTCTGCATTATCTTCTTCCATATGGCTTCGATGCTCAGCGATTGGTACAGGGTCATCCAGGCCGAACACAGTACCGGGAGAATTGCGTCTTGGGATGGTTCGAGCAGATATCTTATCTGCTTCTCGGGCAGTTCCCTAGCCTCCTCATGTGACCCTCCTGCAGGTAATGAGGGCATGGCAGCACCATTTGATGTTCCCCCTACCGAAGTCCCGGCCTACGCAGGCCTCACTGCCTAACGCGCCCCTGGTTCCCCCCTTCCGACGGCACCGGGCCTTCTTTCCCGTCGCCCGGTTTCCGCGCGAGTAACCTCGAGTTGCCGGACGTGCTTGCGTAATAGTTCCTAAGGGTACGCAATGGTCCAGTTTTCAGCATATTCTGTTGCTAGGTCGGCATCGACCCTGGTGGGAAGAAGAGTAACGACATCGCCAGAGCTGAAAGTGGTAAACATCAACCACATCTGGCGCAGGACGCTTGGATTATTATCTTGCCAGACAGCCGTGAATACTTTCTTTGGCATTCGCTGAAGGCCCCTGAACTGCCTGGTAAATCGGGACGGAACGTAGGGCTCACAGATCACCTTCTCGTTGATCCTAGCAATGAGTACCCCACCCCAAATGCTCTGGAAATATTCCTGTTGTTCAAGAGAGCCTCGCCCATTGTCCACCAGCTGGCCAACCGAGGTGGGGAACAAGCTGAAGTTGAAGTTGTCATGGTTACCAATGCAGATACTCACACCCTCCTCATTGAGCGTCAATGGCTCCACCCCTGCAATGATTAGCAAGGATGGCCGCAAGCCATTTCCTGGAGGACGGATGGCATTTGGGAAAGTATACCCGCCGAGATGAGCCGCCACCCAGCCATGGAATATCTGGAAGGGACCACAGACACTCCGAGGCGACCCCCCTCGTGATATGCACCCCACGATGGTATACAGCTTGGCCAGCACGGGGATGCCCAAGTTGAACCGTTTGTTGGCGGCCATGGAGCCTGCCATCACCAAAGTCGCTGGACAGATGCCCATTCATGCGTCCCGCACCGGCAGGAGCCACCCACTCAGAAAGGCGGCAAGGAACCCGGCATACTGGACGTTCAGGTCTTGGGCCTCAATGACGCGGTAGCCCCATTATTGGTATTGCCCTGCCTCCAGGGTCTTCCAATATAACCCGTCCTTGCTTCTTTGAGTCACGGTTGGGCACCATTTGCCCCATCCCGACATCTTGACGGTGGGATCCCTCTCAAGGAATAGGCTGAACCAGCCCTTGTTGGTGATTTCCTTCAAGAAGTCCTTGTCCCCCAGCCTCTCCTTGTCCAGCTACAGCAGGTGCCACGTTAGCATAGGCGTCCACGACCTGTCTCCCCAGGTGTTCTTTGGAGGAACGAACTCGTCGTATTGGTAACCCTCCTGTGGGATACCTTCGATGCAGTGGATGTCCCAGAGACTGATGCCGACTTCCCCATGATGAAGGTGGAACGTGTTGGTGTCAGGAGACCACCGGGTGAATAGCTCCAGTCCAAGTTCAGGCTGGCGGTGGAAATGGAACTGCGATGTCCATACCGCCTCGAACAGGCCGATATACCGCAGTTCATCCCCAAACTGGTCATAGGTATGGAGAACCAAGAATGCTCAGGCCCATTTACTGGTGATGTTTCCCCCGGACCGCAGGTCCCAATCCTTCAGCCAACCCTTAGTGTCATCTGTGATGCTTTGACAGAACGTACACGAGTAGAGGGTCAGAGAATCCTTCGCCATAGGCTCATCCCTGGTAATGGTCGTAGTCCTCGGGTTCAGGACATAAAGATCCATATGTCTAGTTTCCCTGGAAGGATGGCCGTTGTTTTTGATGTTGTAGCGAGAAAGTTCATCCTCCCGAGTCACCCAGGACCGCAGTGTGTCCACCTCGAAGCCCGGCAGTGGCACCTCCTCTAGGATGCCAAAATTCTAGAGCGGGAGGTTGTCTGACAAGGGACATGCCTTTTGGGCCGTAGTCAGTAGATTGAACAAGGTCATATTATTGGAGACAATCACCTTGGCGCCATAAACCTCCTTGTTTTCCGCCCTTTCTGTCCTATGGGCAGCAGCTTCCCCCTCATCAACTCGGTTTGCAGACATCTCGAATTTTTTGGGAGTTGGGAAAAATTAGGATGTAGTGCGTGGAATTGGAGAGTTTGGCGCGAAATTTGAAAGAGTTGCGCGAAATCCTGGAGATGAGCACAATCGGCACGCGAAGCGCCGAAGATCCAGGTTTGGAGCGAAATCACGGAAAAATTTCGGAAGGAATTCCACGCTGCCAGAGCATTATTACGCGCAGCCACAGAGAGATTTCGCACACGAGAGCGAATAGCTTATCGCGCGAAAAGGAAGATGTATGGAGTTGGGACCTAGAGCCCCTTTTTATAGGTGAGGCCAGGGTTCCGTGCCGTGCAGAATGAGGATTCCGTGCAAGTCCGGCATTTTGCGTGCCCCATCAAAATTTTGCGCGCAACTGGATCAGGGGACTCAACATTCCAGTGTTTCGGTGTTTCCCTTGGAATCCGATCGTTGCGACCTCTAACCGATCCAATTCCAATGGGGGCATTTTTTGACACCGAAAAAATCCCGTAACTCTCGGAGGAAGTTTCGAAATGACGAAGCAAATTCATATTCGGAGTCAGAGGCCCGATACGGAGGTCCGAGAAGTGGTGCGCGAAATAAAAGAGGATCCACACGAAAACATGTTCTGCGCGCGAAGTACTCTCGGGATTTGTGGAATTGGACCGGTGAGGCGCGCAATAATTGTGCGCCCCCGTTCTTCACGGTGAGATTTTCCGCGCAAGCGGTTCCCGGCGCGGAAACTTTCACGCGCCGCCTGGATTCCGTGCCAGAGGATGCCTATAAATATAAGGTGACCCCGAACGGTTTGGGGGTTGAGGAATCTGAAGCTACTCTCGTGCGTGCAATTCAGCTCCCCCCACGCGAAATATGACATCTAGGTAATCCCTAATTCTGCGCAACCTTGCCCCGGAGTTCGCCTTTTCATGGAACTCCACTAGATTCAGTGAATTTGCCCCTTCCCTCAGTTTCCCCTCTGGCACGCAATCCGTGGTCCGTGCGCGCAATACCCTGCCGTGCGCGCAAAACCCTGCACGTAGTTCCCTCTCCACGTGCAATTCCTTTGCTCCAATTGCGCGCTGTCCCAGTCTTTTGCGCGCAAACCTTCCCTTTTGTGCGCAAAACCCAGGACTCCTCACCATGACGCCCCTTGGCTGCCCCCTGCACCGGAACCTGATGTCTCCCCTGCCAGGGATGCGCGCCATGCGTTGTTTTCCCGCACGGCCTTCTAGGCTCGTCCGAAGTAACCTCAAGGTCCCTTGGGCTGTGTTTCCTGTTGGGTTTCTTTGCCTAATGCTTCTCTGCATAGGCACGCTAACAGCTATTTTTTCTTCGCATAGCCACGCTAACGTGGACCCCCCGGTGGTTCGCCCTGCATCCCCCTTCATTATGGCCTTACCGATTCCTTCCCTTCCACAAGGGGTAGAGGGCATTGGGCATGTAAGCCCTAGGGGTGTGGAGCGAACCCACCTCGTCCAAGCTGCAGGATGATAAACTATGAAGCACCTCATCCTTAACACAAGACGTTAAACTATGGTCCGACCCCGTGCTTCGCACGCAGGGTCCCCCCAGCTTGGACATTTTTTACGCCCACTCGTCTCCACGGGAATGGACTCTTCCTCACATGGAATGAGATCCTCCTTGTCGGAGCGGCGTTTGTCCGCGGGGGAAGGGCTGGCTCATAGCGTAAGCCCCTAACCTTTCTTGCGGATGATTGCACCCGTTCATCTTCATACTTCCCCTGGCAAGGCCAGTTGAGTCCTTTTCCCAATGCGCTTTGTCACACCACGAGCCTCCACCCTAGAGTAAGCCCCGACCCCAAGGGCCGCTAACCACGCGTAAGCCCCTATTTCCTCTTTGGGCCGCTCAACGCGTAAGACCCATTCCACTTCTCATGGACGCACCCTTTGCGACGTGATTGCCTGGTCCCTACTGCCTATTGTTTCCCACACCGAGCATGACTCACGTGGGCTTAGAGAGTGCATCGACCATGACATCCTCTTATGGGTCACCCCAGAGTGTAAGCCCCATCCCAGTGAACTACGTGGACTTTGATCCGTGCTAACGCATGGTACGTAGGAAGCCTCCACGAGGTTCAAGCCCACCACCCGGTCATCCGGACCTCTCCATGTCGGTTCCCCGACCACCTTGGGCTGCCTTAGAGCGTAATCCCCAAATATTCCGACCCCTGTGATGTTAAACCATATTCCGTCCCGCATGACGTTAAACCGCATTCCGTCCCGCATGACGTTAAACCGTATTCCGTCCCGCGTGACGTTAAACCGTATTCCGTCCCGTGTGATGTTAAACTGTATTTCGTCCTACGTGACGTTAAACCGTATTTCGTCCCGCATGATGTTAAACTGTATCTCGTCCCGCAAGATGTTAAACTGTATTCCGTCCCGCATGACGTTAAACTGTATCGCATCCCGCATAAAGTTAAAATGTATCCCCCCTCTTGGGCCGTCTAAGAACGTAAGCCCCATGTCTCACTCCACCATCCATCCTGATCCTTACTCGGGCTGCCACATCCCGGTGAGATCATGCCACCCTTTCCCACTCCATGATATATGGGAAGCCGCCCACGTGCTGGTCCCAACATCGATGTTCCCCCTAGGGATCCTTTAACCTGATCTGCCTCCGCAAGATGTTAAACATGCGACATACCCCATGTTAAACATGGGAAGATGAGGAAAAACTCAGATAGAACACATTCCCCGCGTTTGATGTGGGATGCCTCGGGCTTCCACACCCTCGAGAAGCCCTGTGATGAGGGACCAAAGACAGACATGCCGACGACGCCCCAACATGACCATTCTCCTCACCGCAGGTTTCTATCCCGACAAGACCCCTTGGAGCGTCTTGAGGGAAGCAGCGTAATTAACTGGCATCCATGTAGATATGGCACTAGGAATGAGCTTCATGAACCCGTCTTAAATCTATTAGGGAGACCCAGACTAGGTAATGAGCTCCGAGGAGGAATCCACGGAGGGAAGAACTGACATCCCATCATCCCGGTTTTAATCAAGGAGAAGACGTCCCGGAACAAGGAACAGATGATGTCCACCTTTGGAAAGCGGGAATGCGAGGCAACAAGCAGCGCGTCCTCCCCAGCGGACGGATGCGCGTGCCCCGGCGAAAGCGTCAGAAACAGATATACATATCAAGGATGAAAAAAATATGATAGTATATATATCAACTACTAATCATATAATCTATTTCACATTCTATCATTGATTACACTTCTAGAGAATATGATGATATATGGTTGGAAATTTGGATGAATTTAATCCAAATGTGTTTGTATATTAGGAAATTTATAAGGTAACAATTTTTTTGGATCGAGGTGAATTTTATATTTAATTAATTAAAAATAGATCAGTGGGGTTATATATTTGTGTTGGATATAATAGTTATTATAATAGAGGATTAAATGAATTTTTAAATGACTATCATAAAGGTATTAATTTTAGTGGATGATTATATTATTTTTATATTAAATAAGACCTGTCGGTATACTAATGGTTACCCACTATGAAAAAAATTGGATGTGAATGTATTTCATAACACTATAGTTGTAAACAAAATAATGATGATAAATTTTAGAGAGTATCTATTAATATTCTAGAGGATCCTATGAGGTAATATAGAATGACACCCCCAAACAACGTAATGAATTAGTATATATAATTTTATCCACAGGGATTCTCGTAAATACAATTTTTTTCCATATACTATGGACATACAAAAAGAGGAGAGGGTCTCCCCATTCTTATCCATGCCAATATTATTTATTTTATTTTTAGAATTTTGGTTTTAAAATATCATGATTATATAGTTTGTTAATAATTAATATCCCTTATTTATTATTTATTATTTTTTTCAGCAATTTATAATTGTTGATTATTTGAATGTATGTTCTCTTTCTCATCATTTTAGTGATATAAATGATTATTAATGTAGAATTTTCATTTTATGGGGATACAAGCATTGTATATGATTAATAATATTCTTTTATTAATATTTTAGTATATATATGTCACCTATTGAGTTATCATATATATGTAATTAAATTTAAATGAAATAATTATTTTTTGAGTTATAAAACATCAAGATTTTTGGTATTACATTACCATGTTCGTTATACAGATTATCTTTAAATAATTAATTTACTTCGGCTCAATTTATTTTATGAGGTATTAATGTTGTTGCTATTTTAATTTTTATGAACATAAAATTAAAAATGATCAGAATTAATGTTTTAATAATCAAAAAAATTATTTAAGGGTTCTCAATGATTAATGAAATGGTATTGTATGAAGATTAGATTGAACATGATTAATGGGAGGAATGATGTTGATATATGATAAATTAATAAAAAATTAGTATGATATGAATTAACAAATTTTATTATTTTTGACCTATATAATTATAGATTATAGTGTTAGTGGGTCTGGAGGATAAATTGATACAGTTTTATAATGTTTAAAAATATGCACATTATATTATAGTATGAATTGGTCATAATTTTTTATTGTATGATTTTAAAATCACTCATTAGTTGAGAAGAAGTTTAAATTTTGGAAATGTAAATTTTATGGATTCATTGTGGATGTTTAGGGGTTTGTTTTGAAATGATGGAACTTGTATGTATTTTGTAAAAACATATGGTATTATATTCTAGCTGTATATTCTGTACTATAGTGATTAACATATAGTCACTAAATATCATTTAGGTTTTTAAATTGTGAATGAATGGTACTAAGGCAGTATATATTACTTTAATGTTTTTTTCTAGCATAACTTAGGATATATAATTAGAGGTTTGATGATGATTAACATATTCTTTTATAAATATTTAATGGGGAAGACTATATTTTTATTCAATAAATATATGTTGTCTACTAGATGCATATAATGGTTTTGATGATTATTGAGATTTTAACTATGGTTTTTTATTTCCTACTAAAATTGTGTAAGTCCATAGGTCTTAATTAATATATATGTCTATTATTTTATTATTGTAATGTGAAATATGGTTGGCTCTTTGGTGACTCGAGAGGACAACATATGTAATGGACTGGACCTCTCGGGTCAATTCCTTTGGGATATTCTGGTGTTTGAGATATTCAAAGAGGTCTAGGTGACTTATTCAAAACCCTTTTCAAAATTTCTAGTTATTTGAATAGTGCATTAGTGCCCATTGGTGAACAGTGTCATCGGTTGCCTTAGGTGAACATTGTCATCAGTAGCCTTAAGTGAATAGTGTATCAGTAGCCATAGGTTAATAGTGTCATCAGTACCCTTATGTGAACATGGTCATCGGTAGCCTTAGGTAAATAGTACATCAGTAGCCTTTGGTGACCAGTTCATCAGTAGCCTTAAGTGAATAGTATCATCAGTTTCCTTATGTAAACAATGTCAAAGGTAGACTTAGGAGAACAGTGCATCAAAATACTTAGGTGAACAGTGCATCGGTAGCCTTAGGTGAAGAGTGTCATCAGTTGCCTTAGGAGAACAGTGTCATCAGTAGCCTTAAATGAATAGTATCATCGGTATCCTTATGTGAATAGTGCATCGTTAGCCTTAGGTGAATAGTGTCATCGGTACCCTTAGGTGAATAGTACAACTGTAACCATAGGTTCACAGTGCAATGATGCCTTATGTGAACAGTATCATCGACAGCCTTAGATGAATAGTGCAACATTGACCTTATGTGAACAGTGTCATCGTTATCCTTTTGTGTTTATAGTGCAACAGTGAGGTTCCAATGGTATCCTCTATTTCCTTTTCCATATATTATGTTCATGAATAGTGTTTCTAGAAAAGTTATGCTACAATGGTAGTCTATATTCCCTTTTCCAAATTTTTAGTTTATGAACAGAGTTTCCAGAATGCTAAGGTTTATAAACAGTGTTCCCAGAACGATGAGGTTTATAAGTAGTGTTCCAAAACACAAAGGTTTATGAACAATGTTTCCAAAATAGTGGGGTTTATGTATAGTGTTTCTAGAATGGTGAGGTTCCATCTATAGCCCCTATTTCCTTTGACAGATTTTGTATTCATGAAAAGTGATTCCAGCTTCCTACATTTTCTCCCTTTTGACATTTACTTTGTTTTAAATGGAATTTAAAGCATTATTTTAAGGACTTTAAGACTGATTCAAAGGCAGTAACTCCAATATTAATTTTCATAGGGACCAGGATGGTTTTACTTGGTCAAACCATATGGTTTAATGCGTTCCACTTTTAATGGAAAATTCAGTGTATCTTAAACTACCCCTGTATTAAATCTTCTAATGGGATGAGATATCTTCCTCCCTATTTGTTACTCCTTATTCATGGGTTGGAGATGCTAGAATCGTTCATTCCATAGCATAAGAGTTTTTAAATAAATCAATCTTCCTTAGAAAGGTTTCCCTCTGTTTTTGGTGAAACGAAGCAGTATCGATCGATCTCTGATATACAGTATGTTCTATCATCATTCTTTTGGGTTAATCTCCTCTCGTTTCTCCTTTCCCTTTAAATTAATTCTATGTCCATGTTCCTAATTGACAGTTCATGGGTGTTGACTAGTGTGGTGGTGTCTCTGCATCCTTGGGTGGATAGATTTTTCAAGGGTGGAGGAGATGTATCCCGTTGTGTGGATAATTCTAATATAAAGAATGTCAAGAACTGTTTGAGGTTGAGGATTCATTTCTTCTCTTTTCTTTTACATGCAACTGTATTGTTACCATGTTTTATCACACAATATCACAATGGAATTGAATTAATAAAAAATTGAACTAGATAAATTAAGAGATATCGATCGTATATTGTTACCTCTTGTTCTGCTAGATAGAGTGATATCAATTATTTCTTTGTACAGCCTTTCATTCGTGATAGAAATTTGTAAAGAACATAATGCTAGAATAAATTGATAATTTTTTGGCTAGAGATAAAGAATCGTGTAATTGAATTTGGTTCTTCTTTTTCCAATTTAATGTAAATCAAATTGGTGCATTATGAAAGTTTCATTATTTGTGATAGATTACTAGTTAGTGTTCCTAGATTTAGAACATACTAATAATAAATGAGTTAATCCAAGGAGGAATAAAGAACTGGTTGTTTGATAAAAGATAATTCCTTGTACGGTTCTAAGTAACCCTATTTCTTGTTTAAGGGACAATAGAACAATTAATGTGATGTTTTTTCCTCCTAGTTGTATTGTGATATGATCCGGTATGGCTGTTGGGATATGTGTGGGCATGGTGGCCTACTGGATTTGTAATCCTTTGATGCCTAGAGTGGTGAGATGCATCGGTTTATGCATGTGGGTATCAGGGAGGACACTAGGGATGATGAAACTAGTTGGATGTGAATGTTTTTATGGATTCTTATTCTTGGGTTGTTTATCTACTTTAATTTCCCCACTGCTCAAATCAGTTGGTATTTCTTACCCTTCATCTGAAAGGGGTTGAAGATTCATGGGGCATTCCATGTGCTTTTCAGGTTTAGCTTATCAAAGGAGGATGGGTCCACGGTCTTGATATAGGAAGAAAAGACTTGATGGGTAGTTCATCTACATAGAGTGTTGATCCCCATTGTGTTTAGTACCATAAAAGTATTTTCATGAATACCTAGTAATATGGGAACGTATTGTTGTAAATAAATAATTGAATAAATGATGTGTTACCTAGGGGTTGGAGCTTGATGTGACGCAATGCAGAGGTTACAATTTAAGGGGATAGTGTACTTTGGGTGTGATGCCAATGAAATATAATGTAAAAATCGATATTGGTTAATTAGTATTTAATGAGTTAATTAATGTAAATTGAAACTGATAAAAAGATAATTAAGTAATATAAATAATCTCTTTAAATGGTTGTCTACTTATAGGATACCTATTCATAGATGTTGCAGCTGGTAGTCCGAGAGACTTTAGCTGCAGTTGAGTCTATGACTAGGTTATGACCATAGTGTGGTTGTGAGGTATAGTATATTCTATACTTTTTGTTTTTCTATACACTACTCCACCCTTTCCGTTAGGGAAACTGACACCCTAAAGATTCTGAGCACTGGGGGGTGTTTTTGACAACATTCTTGTTGGAGGATGGATGGCTGACTGTCCCCTTTGACCCCACTCTCTTCTCTTGGTAGTTACTTGTGCTGGTAGGCATGTCGTTTAGTTTTTTAAAAATATGTGTGTAGAGGATAGTAATTTCTTGTGCTTATTAGAACAAATATATTATGGATATAGTATCATAGGGACTACTATAGGCATAACATGTATAGGAAGTGATGACTTCAGAAATATTACTCGGTGTGTGGGTTGTAATGGCTTGAGGTATAATGCCCAATGTATGGTACATGTTATGTAAGATGTGGTGGATCCTAGAAAATAATTAGATAGTTTCTATGTGAACATGGTGGTTTTTTTGCATGTGGTGCATGTTGTGTTGATTCGCCCAGGTGACTACGGGCAAGCCATTTTGGAGAAAGATTCTCAGGACGTGCGATGTAGGGAAAAAGTGACCAAACCAGTGGGGAAGTAGTAGCGGGGTACCCTTGATATTCATTATTATGTTATAAACTCATGCATGTGTATCCTGGTTAGAGTTTCCATTGTGAGGCTGAGAAAATATAACACATGTTTAAGTGATTAGTTTGTTTCACTTGTTGTTCACCGTGCTTTATCATTCTATCAATACTTTTCTTATAGAGGCTCAGGGGAGGATCCTACTGAGTATACTGTTATACTACCCTATGTATATATAAACTATATTTTAGGTAATATGGAGCAGGATGGAAATCATGTCAGATTCTACCATCTTGGCATTGCAGGAGCTGTTTGGGCTTGTGGTCGCTACTGTTTTTACTTCCTTTTCGATTCTTGCTATTTTCCCCTTTCAGTTGTAGTATCTTTTCATGACCTTACATTTATGTACATGGGATTACATTTATATTGCGGTCTAAGTTGGAGTTGGTTGGTGTCTATCTTATCTCTCTCTTTTGCATGTGTTCTCGTAGAGGGTAATTCCTCCCATTTGTGTGTATTCTATACCCTTGGTGCTAGTCACCAACCCACGACCTTATTGAGGTTGGACATGGGGGTCATTATCTCCCTTCTCGCATTTTTTGCCCTATTGGGATACACCATGTAGGGAGGGGGTTGTGATAGAGTGGAATTAGAGGAAGGTTGATGGATAGGATAATTTTTGGAGTTAGGCATAGGTGAGGTTGCATGGGTTGGTAGGGAAACTATGTCAATCATGTTTAGAAAGTGATGTATACAATGGATACTGACTGAGATATAGGCATTTTGGGCCCCCTATGATCTGCTAAATGAATCTTTAAGTTGGAAATGGATACTAAATGAGGTAATACTCGATACAGGGTTGAGGACAAGGAAAGGGTCATGCATCATTCTTCTTTGTGAATGTGTCTGAATGGGTAGACCATGAGATAGAAGAACGTAAAATGAATAAAAGAAAACAATTAATTAATGTTGAATCTTTCATATTCTAGGTTTAGGAGTTCAAACTATTTTTTATTTTATATTTATGGGTCCATGTCGACATCCCCATCAGGATTACAAAGATTATGTCCAATAGGTTATTCCAGAAGATCACCATAGGGTAGAGATTAACGACGAAGACACTTGGTGGAGGAAACTCTGAGCATTTCAGCACCAGAGACTGCAGAAGTAAGAGGGATCCATTTTAGATACAGTCATAGAAGAATTTTTGGAGGAGGTCGAGATAGGTTTCTGTACGATCCGTGCTCTGATAGAGAACTTGGTGTCATTGGTTGTGACAATGTTGTATGGAGTAGCGAGACAGTCGTGGTTCTTCTTCCTTGTGGATCACGAGGATTCGACGATCTTATGGGAGTAGTTCTGAGAAATGTTTAGAGCCAATTTTCATTTTTCATCTGTGAAGGTGTCCAGTCAACAGGATCCTCTTACCATTCGATAGGGGAGATCCACTATGTGAGAGTTTGGAATCCATTTCAGGAACCTTTTATGATAGTTTATGGACATTTTTATAGATGAGAAGGCTAGAGAGAGGAATTTCAAGGAGGCTTTGCATCCATAGATCTAGCACGAAGTCATCCCATTTATTCTAATGTCATATCCTGATGTGATGGTGAGGGAAGAGTTCATCTAGAGGACATTGGCCAAAACTGAATCATCATGACAGGGGAGCCGTCATGATTCCCCATGAAGCAGAGTTGTGGTCCGGGGTTCCCAGTTTTTAGGGAACAAGAGTTTACATTCGGTCGAGGGTAGATCCTAGATAACAACATCTTGTTTCAATAGTGGAAACATGTCTAAGGCATGTGCCAAGGGATCAGGCACTTTTTTTACTTGTGGTGGTTGAGTTCATTAAGATAGAGAGTGACTGACCTTCCAGATCCATTATCGTGCACCCGTTTTTCAGCTCCAGGTTCCACCATTGAGGCAGTTACAGCCAGGGTAGCAGTAACTGGTCACACCAGCTTTAGATCAGCAGAAGATAGATGGTGTATGTATAATAATCTTCATGATACTCCCCATCCTCAGAGAGTAGATCATGATAGTGGTGTGGGTCATTATTCGGGATAGAGAGGTCATAGAGGAGGTCGTTGTCATCTTCATGCCTTAAATTTTCCCGATCTTGGAGAGTCAGACGTCATTTGAGGCACCCTTTTCATTTTTTTCTACTTGTGTGTATGCCTTGTTTAAGTCAGTAGTGAAACAATCCTTCAAATCACATACCCTTATACATGATTTGGGACATGAAGTAGATAGGATTACAGTGCCGTTGTCATTGACTACACCATTTTTAGGTCGAGCAGGCTTGTTTGAAGTATATAGAGATTGAGAGATCGTGTTTAGGTAGAACCTCTCTTTGGGGGATTTCTGAAGATTATGAATACAACTATATTATGTCATTCTCAACATTGATTTGGTTGAATTTGTTACAGGCTATCATGGATTTATTCAGGAGGCGTGTTGTTTTCTTCGATGCGGATGGAGTGATAGTGGTGTTCGTTAGTGAGTGAGACCCTCTGATTGTCATAAGCGTGTTCCATTCTTATCATCCATGATGGATATGCTAATGATGAGTACTGTATAGGTTCATCCACTATAGTTACCTAGGATTTTAGAAGGGTAAAATTATTTGTACTCGGAAGAGGTTGTTGCCTTACCCCCTCGACGAGAGATAGAGTTTGGGGTAGAGCTAAAACCAGGAGTGTCTCCTATCTCTATGTCTCCATATAGGATGACCCTTCTAAGTTATGAGATCAATGAATATATATTGATGGTCAGTTACAGTGTTGTTTTTTTGGTCGAGTGTGTCACTGTGGGGTGCCCCAGTTTTTTTCGTGGAGAAGGCTAATGACAGTTTTCAGTTGTGTATTGATTATCGTTGCATAAACTAAGTGACAATGATGAATCACTATCCTATTCTATGTATTGATGATTTATTAATTCATCGTATGGGTGAATGTTGGTTCTCAATGATCTACTTGTTTTAAGTATATAATCAAATGTGTGTGAATGATGAGTACATACCAAAGATTTCTTTTCAGTGTTGTCCGGGGAAATATGATTTCATTTTAATGTCATTCAGCGTGACAAATGCCCTAGCTATGATCATGGGATTTAGGAACACAATGTTCCGTGAGTTCTTGGACATGTTCTTCAGGGTTTTAATCAACAACATCCTTTTGTAATCCACATCTGAGTAGGAGCATGCAGTGCATCTACACGCCATTTTGGGAGTTCATCTTCCAATCAGCTATTTGGGAAGATGTTGAAGTGATAGTCATGGGATCGAGTAAACCGTTTATTGGTGAATTATGTGTCCTAATAGGGAGTAGAGGTGGATCAATCTAAGATAGAAGTAGTTGTGTCTAGGGAATCCCCCAAGATAGTGTTAGAGGTGCGATATTTCCATGGTTTCACTGGATACTACAAGAGGTTCATAGCCATTTTCCCTCAAGATGTCACTCCTCTTATAGCATTGACAAGGAAGGATCAAGCATTCATATAGAATTATTAGTGTTAGGTATCTTCCGAGCATCTAAATGATAAGTTAGTAAATGCTTCAATTGTTTGTCTTCCAGCTGAGGAAGTTCAGTTTTTTGTTTTCTATGATGCTTCACATTTTGGGTTAGGTTGTGTTCTGATGTTTTAAAGATCATTTGTTTCTTATAGGTCTCAGTAGTTACGTCCCCATGAATGTAACTAATCCACCCATGATCTGGAGTTGGATTTCATGATGCTTACTATGATGTTGTGGATACATTTACTCATTGATGAGCGCTTTGTGGTTTTCACCAATAAAAAGTTCATGATGTATGTTTTCCCACAATGTTACTAGAATTTATGTCAGCATTAGTGAATGGAGTTATTAAAGGAATACTACTTTGAAATATCATATTCACCTAGACATGGGAATTTTATAGCAAATGCACAGAGTCAGAAGTCACGTAGTGATGCAGTGCATGAATCTAGTGACCCCTGGAGAGTAATGTTAGAGCTTTCAGTATTACATCATGAAATGGGAGAATTTGAGGGCAGAGGATGTATTTTTCAGATGAAGGTGCAATCATCTCTAGTGCAACAGGTGGAATAATACCAGTTGGGGGATCTTGGGGTTGAGGTTTGGATATACTAAGTTGTTTGTGGTCAAGCCCCTGATGGTTGGACTGAGGATGAATAACACTGGGTGTGGTATCATGGAAGGAATATTATTCATTTGGTGATGCACGGGAGAGTTCTCAAAGAGTTCCATAGTTCACCTTTAGCTGTTCATCCAGGCATGAAAAAGATGTACCGATCCTTGAGGAGTGAGTTTTAGTGGCCTGGGATAAAGCATGCAGTTTCAGAGTTTGTGTCACGATGTTTGGTCTACCAGATGGTGAATGTCGAACACCATGTTCCTGGTGGTATACTCCACCCATTAGATGTTCCTCAATAGAAGTGGAAGGACATCTCAATGGACAATGTTACTGGTTTACCTCCAATATAGGGAGGATATGAAGCTATTTGTGTGGTAGTGGATCATTTAACAAAATCATCACACTTTATAGAAATCATGGATTCCTGAACAGTTGATTCTTTGACAAGGTAGTAACTTGAGGAGGTGGTGAGTCTTCATGGAGTCCCATGGACGATCATTTCTGATTGA
The DNA here is from genome assembly GCA_963277665.1 of Viscum album. Taxonomy (NCBI): domain Eukaryota; kingdom Viridiplantae; phylum Streptophyta; class Magnoliopsida; order Santalales; family Viscaceae; genus Viscum; species Viscum album. The sequence goes on along the minus strand of OY728139.1, from coordinate 32,446,103 downwards.
GATCCTTTCTTAACCTATAGGTTGTGGAGAGGTCTCCTGTATGATTTTGGATCTCAGTTATGCCTTAGCACTGCTTTTCATCCTTAGACGAATGGTCAGACCGAGCAAACCATCAAGACTCTTGATGACATTTTAGGCTCCTATGTCATGGATTTTGGACGTTCCTTGATGATGAACTTAAATTTGGTGGAGTTCACTTAAAATAATAGTTTTCACTCCACCATCGGTATGGCTACATTAGGATCCTTGAATGGTCGGACATTCCATTCTCCACTGTTCAGGACTGGGGTCAGAGAGTCTGCAATTCTCAGACCAGAACTAGTGCAAAATACAACAGAGATGGTTCAGGTGATTCGTGAGAGGATAAAGATAGTGGAGGATTGTCCGAAATCATATTATGATTAATGGTGGAGACCCTTGGAGTTTGATGAAGGATATAATGTGTTTTTAAATGTGACTCCCCATCATGGGCAGCGAAGCATTGGTTGTGGGAGAAATCTTTTCCCTAGTTTGTTGGGCCTTTCAACGTGTTAGCTTTTATTGGAGCTGTGGCATATCATGTATCACTTCCCCAGCAGATAATCCAGATACATGATGTCTCTTAGGTATCAATGCTTAGTCGTTATCTCAAAGATGACTCTCACGTCATCGATTGGGGAGAGAGCAATTTTGATGATGATGAACCATTGAGGAGTGACCTGTGGAGATCCAAGACCACAAAGAGAAGGTGTTGTGCTGGTGTTATATCCAATTGGTTCATGTCTTGTGGAAACACAGTGGCATGGAGGAGAGTACATGGGAACGTGATTCACATATACATTCTCAATACCCAATGTTGTTTAATGTTTAACTCTTTTCATGTAACGATGTCCCCTTTTTGGTTATAGAACATTCATGTTTATGAGATGGATTTCATTGGATACATGCTATGGATTTCTCTCTTCTGAGAGGTATCTCGATAGGTGGTTGTTCAAAATTTTGTTTTGTTCCCTTCATGTTGGTTTTGAATTCTCAAGGACGAGAATATATTGAGAGTTATTTGATTTAATTTCATGGAATACATTGGTCTATTCCTTTGCAAAAAAAAATGGTGTTTGAGGTGTTCCAAGATGTCAAGGTGTATTATTCTCAACATGTTTTTCAAAATTCTATTTCTCTGAACAGTGCATCTGTAGCCTTATGGGATCATAATCATTGGTAGCCTTAGGTGAACAGTTCTATCGGTAGCCTTAGGTGAACAGTCCATCAATAGCCTTAGGTGAACAGTGTCATCAGTACCCTTAGGTGAATAGTGTCATCGGTACCGTTAGGTTAACAGTGTCATCGGTAGTCTTAGGTGAATAGTGTATCGGTAGCCTTAGGCGACCAGTGCATCGGCAACCTTAGGTGAATAGTGTCACAGGTAGCATTAGGTGAACAGTGTTATTGGTAACCTTAGGTGAATAGTGTATCAGTCGCCATAGGTGAATAGTGAATTAGTAAACTTAGGTGAGTAGTGTCATCAGTAGCCTTAGGTGAATAGTGTGCTCAGTAGCCATAGGTGAACAGTGCATCAGTAGACTTAGGTGAATAGTTTTATTAGTAGCCATAGGTGAATAGTTCAATGATTACCATAGGTGAATAGTGCATCCTTTCTTTATGTGAACAGTGTCATTGGTCGCCTTAAATTAATAGTGCTACAGTGACCATATATGAACATTATCATCAGTAGCCATATATGAACAATGCAATAGTGAGGTTCCAATGGTGAGGTTCTGATGATAGCCTTTATTTTCATTGCCAAATTTTGAGATTATGAACACTGTGTCCAAAATGCTTCAGTTTATGAAAAGTGTTTCCTAAAAGGTGATGTATATGAACAAGGTTTCCAGAATTGTGAGGTTTATGAACATTGATTCCAGAATGTGCGTTTTATGTTTAGTGTTTCCAGAACAGCGAGGTTCCAACTACAGCCTCAATTTCCTTTGCAAAATTTTGTGTTCATGAATAGTGTTTCCAACTTCCTACATTTTTGCCTTTTTGACATTTCTTTTGACGCAATATGCATTTGAATACTTCTTTTAAGGATTATAAGGTTGATTCCAAGGCCATAAATCCTATATCAATTTTCCTGTGGCTCGAGATTCTTTTGCATGGTAAGACAATTTGGTTTAATGTGATCTACTTTTATGGGAAAATTAAGCATATCTTAAACCACTCCTCTGTTAAATCTTTTAAAGGGAGGAGATATCATCATCCATAATTCTTACTCCATGTTCTTAGGTGTGAGACACTCAAACCTTTTATTCCATTATATAGTAGTTGTGAAATCAAATATTATTCATGGGATTGGTTTCCATCTATTTTTGGTGAAACCAAGTAGTATCGATCAATCATTGATATAAGGTATCTTCTATCATCATTTTTTTTGGGTTCACCTCCTTTGATTTCACCATACCCTTTTATGTAATTATATCTCCATGATCCTATTTAACTTTCTTTGGTGTTGACTGGTGTGGTGGTTTTTCTGCATCCTCGGGTGGATATAGTTTTCAGGGGGGATGGAGATTGTAACCCATTGTGTGGCTCATTCTCAAATAAAAAAATCAAGAACTGTTTGAGGTAGGGGATTTGTTGCTTCTCTTTACTTTTACGTGAAACTGTATAGTTAGCATATTTTATTCCACTGGTTTATAATGGAATTAAATTAATAAATATTGGAACATGAAAAATAAACTAATATTGATCCTATGTTATTGACACTTGTTTTAAAAGATAGTGTGATATCTGTGCTAGCATTGTTTAGTTTTTTGTTCAAGATGGAAATAGGCAAAGAATGTAAAGTCAGAATTAATCAATAATTTTTTGGATAAAGATTAATAGGAATGTAAACGAATCTGTTTTTTCTTGTTGAAATTTGATGTTAGTCAAATTGGTATAGTATGCATGTTTAATTATTTGTGATAGCTTACTAGTGAGGGTTCCCAAAATTGGAACATATGAATAATATATCTGTTAATCCTATGTGGATTAAATAACTAGTTTTTTGATAAAACATAATTCCTTGTTGGGTTCTGAGTTACCCTCTTTCTTTTTTAAGGGTCGTGTTCCCAATTTATATGAAGTTTGTTTTCCTAATGCTAGTTTTGTGATGTGATCCAAGACGGCTATTGTGATATGTGGGGGGCATGGAGGCCTACTGGTTGTGGAAACAACACACGACATGAATGGAGAGATTCATCGGTTTATGCATGTGGGTATGAGTGAGGACACCAGTGATGATGAAACGGGTTGGATGTGAATGTTTGGATGATAATTGATTCTTGGGTTGTTTATCTACTTTACATTCCCTACATCTCAAGGAAGTTGGTCTAGCTTACCATTCATCCAAAAAGGGTGAAGACGCGCTGGGTATGCAATGTGCTTTCTGTGTTTAGCTTCTCTTTTGAGGATGGGTATACGCTCTTACCATAATTGGAAAAGACTCAAATGGTAGTTCATCTACTAACTGTGTTGATCCCCCTTGTGTTTAGTAGCATAAGAGGTTTTTCTCAAATTCCTTTAAATATGGGAATGTAATGCTGTAAATAAATAATTGAATAAATGATATTAACTCATGGTGCTGGAGCTTGCTGGGACACAATGTAGAGGCTACAGTTTAAGGGGATAATGGACTTTGGGTGTTATTCCAATTAAATATAATGTGTAAATTGATAATGGTTAATTAGTGTTTAAAAATTTAATTAAATTAAAGGGAAACTGATAAAAAGTGATTGAATTAAAGTAAATAAAATCATTAAATTGTTGTGTTCTTATAGGATAACTATTCTTAGAAGTGGAAGTCAAGAGACCGAGAGATGTTAGATGTATTTGAGTTTATAATTATGTTATTCACATAGTGTGGTTGTCAGTTATTGTATATTCTGTAATTTTTGTGTTTTGATACGCTAATCCCCCATGTATGTTAGGGAAACTGATGCACATGGGAATCTAAGACCAAGAGGGTGGTGTTTTCCCAAACATTCTGGTGGTAAGATGGATGACTGACTACCCCCTTTGGACCATCTCTCTTCTCTTGGCAGTTACATGTGCTTGTAGGCACAACAATTAGTTTTCACAATATATGTGTTTAATGGATAGTAATGGATTGTTGTTATTCACACAGATATACTCTAGATATAGTTCATATGGACTGTTTTTTTCATAACGTGTATTGGTTGTGACGGCTTGAGGATTCTTACATGGTGTGTGGCCTATAATGGATTCAAGTATAATGAATGGTGCATAATACACTATATGCAAGCTTTGGAGGCTCTAGGAAACTACATTGTTACAATCTTGTTTGGAAGTTGTGGTTTTGTTTCACAGGGTGCATGTTGTGGTGCTTCTCCCAGGTGTCTATGAGATAGCCTTTTTGGAGAGAGATGCTTATGACGTGCTATGTTGAGAGAAAGTGTATAACTAGTGGGAAGTAGTAGTAGTAGTGAACCAATGATATTATTTATTATATTATATACACATGTATGTATTATTAGGTGAGAGTAGCTAGGGTGGGGCTGGGAAAATAGTATACCTGTTTATGTGATGAGTTTGCTTCACTTGTTGTTCACTATTCTTTATAAAGATTTCGTTACATTTCCATGAGAGGATCAAGGAATATCCTACTAAGTATACTGTTATAGTCACGATATGTATATATAAATTTTATTTCAGGTTGCTTGGGGTAGGTTGGAGATAAATCTTGTTTCTACTAGCTTGGGGTTGTAGGATTTGTCCGGGCGTCTGGTTGCCCCTGTTTTAACATTATTTAGGGTTCTTTTAGTTTTCTCCTTTTAGTTGTAGTAGCATTGCAGGACATTACATTGGTTTACTTGGGATTTAATTTATTTTGATGTCTGAGATGGAGTGGGTTGGTGTCTATCTTATCTCTCTTTTTCGCATGTGTTATCATAGAGGTTAATGCCTCCCATTTTTTTTGTTTACCATACCCTCAATGCTAGTTGCCAACCCGAGGCCAATTGGAGGTGGGACTCGGGGGGTTATTATCTCCCTTCTGTCATTGCCATCCAAATAAGGGAAAACCTTTTTGGGAGGTGGTCATGACAAAACATCATTTATATTATGTAAAATTTTATATTTTATCCTAATTCAAAATGAAAATTCAGTTGTGGATATGATTTTAAACTTCCCAAAGGAGATTATTTCATCTAATAGATGATCCTTAATATATATAAGTGGTTACTAGGTTAAACATTTAATATATATAAGACATGTTCTGTGATATGCGTAATATGAAAAAGTTACATACTATTGTTTAGGTAGTGTTTTTTGTGATATATGATGGTAATGATAGTCCATAGATGATATATTTGTGTGTATTTGTTCTTACATTGGAATGATTTATAGTTTTCATAATTGATTTTTTCTTTTGAGTAATTTATTATCATCTTAATAACTATTACCATTTTATTAATTTTTATCATAAAATTAAATTTTTCAAGGGTGACAACTAATTATACTATAGGTATTATTTTTCATAATAATATGCATACTATTAGTCTAATTGGGTATTACTATTGTCTAGTGTGGTTTATATTTACCCATGTGACATAATTTTGGTACACCTCCCAAATGTTATATCATTTAGAGGGTGTAACGGTGCCATTTAACTTACAGTGTGTTTTATATCATCATATTTTATATAACAGAACTCCCTATGTGTTAATATGTAAATATATTATTATATGGAAATAATTTTTTATTTTTCCTAAATCATGTTTATTTTTTAAAAATTGTAGTAAATACTATAAATCAATATATCATGTAGGTTCAAACATCGTAGTTATCTAGTTAGTATATAATTTCATGAATTATATTTGTGTAATTGTTTTTATTACATATTTAATAATTTCATATGTATGATCATATTTATAAATTGGGATATAGTTTATGTATTTAATTTCTGATTTCCTATACAATTACATTATCAGTCCACTCAAATTAATCTCAATAGACACATAACTCCATATATTGACATATAACGTATGGTATAAAAATTATATTTGGTATTAGATATGGGAAAATTTTGATATTATTGAAAAATGGATCCATGGATGGACTATAAAACTATTTGGATCATACATTTTCACTTATATTTTCTACTTCTTGTGATTACTTATATGATTTTACCACTATGTGTATAATATGTTGTGTGAAATTAATACGTGTTTTTAGATGGTTTTATTAGATAAATGATTAGTTAAACTACATTTTTTCCACTATATGATATTTACATATTGTTATTTTTTGTATGGTTTAATTTTTCATATAAAGAATTTAATTTTAATTTTTTTTAAATATAATATTATTCTGTTATTATATTTTATATGTTAAATAATAGATTAAATCCACTATAAAATGTGTAAATAAACATGAAGATCAAGTAGAAATAATTTGGATTATTATTTATAAAGTCCTAGGTATTAATCTGACATTGATATTTCTAAAATTCCATTCATTGGTATAGATTTCTATGATTTAAATATATTTGTTGTTATGTAATTGAGAATAGTATTAATATTTTATCTTCTAAGGAAAATTTCACGATTTATTATTTATTTGTTAATTTATTATTTTAAACAACCATGTTAATTATTTCAAATTTTAGGACAATAAATGATTTTACTACAGTCATATTGACATATATGATCTTAAATGAGTAGGATGATTCATTTTACTGATATATAATAATTATAAAATATTTTTCAAAAATACAATTATCTAAATTTATGAAATTATAAATTTCGTTAATTTCTACTTCAAAAAGTAATACCACTCATGTAATATGTATTATAATGATTTCTCATCTTTAACGTACCAATGGTATTAATTTCATTTTTTATTAATATTCAAAATTGGAGTTTCCTATTATAATGTTGCCAAAATTTATTATTTATTATTTATTGTTTGAGGAATTCAATCCCACCATCAACTACCAGATTTTATTTAATCCCCATTTCAAATGATTGTTGACAATATTATATATTTTATTACAACATTTTATCAACATTTTATTTTATGATAATTATTTGTAAAATTATTATTAGTAGTATTTATTGAAAAATATATTACACATCATTCCCCATCATTCCATATTGGATACGACATATTGATTTAGTCTAATTTTATATAATGAATCATGTATATTATAGATATCCATCCAACTAACCATTAAATCATTCATGTTTTTGAACTACATTGGGGTGGAAATAATCAGTAACTACTAACACTCATTTTTCATTAATTATAACATGTTTCAATGTAAATAGAATCCACCATCATGGAATAGGTATATCTTTTACTATAGTTTATTATGAAATCAAAAAAATTTAAACAATACTTATGATGAAATAATAAAAACATGCATCAACAAGATCAAATTTGTTTGGTAACAATATGTCCGTATTGGTAAGAGGATCGAATCGAATTAATTGATTTGTTATAATATTCCCTCATTTATTTACTTTACTTGTAATCAAATATATAATATCTATGTAAATAATTTTATTTATGAACCCTATATTATAAATATTAATATGTATCCAAAAATCAGGTAATTCATTTAATACAATCAGTTTCATAGATTCCTTAAATATTTTCATACCATAGTATATGATTGAAATAAATGAATTAATTAAGAGTATCATTTACTCATCAACGTCATCTATAACTATTTAGAATGTTATCTAGATAATGAATTTTTTTAATTGCATCATAATTAATTAATTTCATAGATTTATTAAATAAAATATCAAGAGGATTAATATTCTAAACATCACCAATTAAATTTTTGAAAAACTCTTATAGAATATATCCAAAGAATTTCCTTTTTATTCTCTTCCATATTTTATATCTTCTGAATTAAAATATAATAATCCCCTAACATTGATGTCAATATATAGAAAAAATAAAATATACATAAATTTATCTTGATAAATTATGTATCAAATGATATGAATTTTTACAACCACATCGTCCCCAAATGTATTAAATTGTGGTGAATTATGATGAATATGTTTTCATTTAAAATAAATAACTATCTCTTACTTAATTGATGATTATAATATATCACGAAATCATACAAAGAAAATCATCATTTTAAAATAATTAAGTAATGTTATCCTTCTGATTATACATAGTAAAGAAATATGGGATTTGTGTATGGAGGATATAATAATTATTTATCAAATGAACCGATAATATCCAATTTTACTAAATCATATTACACTATATAAAATATATCATCAAAAAATTAAAATAACAACATAAACTCTATATCACTCCTAAAACACATTTATAAAACATCAATGAATATAATAATTATCACAAAACATAAAATACTAATGAAGGGGAATTATGGAATATTTTTTCATAAATTATATATATTTTGAACTCTATGAATCAATGAAAATATAGTAATTCCACGTGGTATATAAATTATTAGTGTTCATATATTATTTCTAATACATAATTTGAACTCATTCATGTTTTAAAATTATATAATTTTTACTTCTTCTTATTTTTTTCACATAAATATTTACATTATAAAGGGTCTAGAAACATTATTTTTACTTCATATTTTTAAGACCCAAAATTAAATTCATTTGTTCATCCAACCTTCTATTTATCGGTAACATATTCCAATTTATATATGATTAAAAAAATATTATACAAATTGTACCACATAAAAATAATAGAATTATTTTAGCTTATATAACATTAAAACATAAAAAATTTATGTTAAATTTATATGTAAAATTAAATTAAATATAAATAATTAAAGCCACACATTGTAAGCCATCTACCTTCGTTGTTTCTCTTATATCAAATTCTCTTTTGGAAAGGACTGATATATTACATTGTATTTAAAAAATATAATTAAATATTTTTTAAATATAAAAGACATTACCACAATTGAATATATTATTATATTATAGAATGCTATAGAATTTATCCTAAAAACAAATATTATAAAAATTATGTTGTTTTAGAAATATGATTCACATCCTATCAATAAATGTTTTACTCTTATTAACAATTTTTTATAATTGATTCTTGATAGCTTAAATTATGTAGACATTGATTTATAGTAATATTTATATTTATACAATCCCATACATAAAATGTGTTTTTTTATTCTATAGGGAATGTAATATATTTAAATTAACTCATTGAATACACCAGTAATCCACAAGAAAAACCATTATAAAATTTCATGCCTCAATTTTTCATGTTCTATATTAAATATATTTTTTAATAAATAAAATATTATTCAAAAGAATCATTTTATTATGACGTTAAATACCTCTTTTAGGTATGTATATGGATAAAAATTACATAATTCATAGTATTAAGTCCACGCAGCCAATTAAATTGGATTGAAATCCCTCTATAGCATCACTCCCTCATAACCTCATGTGTTACCACCTTCTTTGTAATTACCTGCCAATTTTCATTGGGTTGAGATTACCATGAGTCATTACTAGGCCTTAAGCGACATCCCCAACGCACCAAAGGCTGACAATAAATACATGATGGCTTCAAATACAAGTGGGGAGAGATTTACCATTTAAGAAAAAAAATAATAAACCAACAGTAACCAAACATTCACTATATGATGCCTGAAAAAATGAAAGACCAATAAACAATTCATTTTTTTCATACAACATCGAAGTACACAACAGCGGAAGACCAAATTATGCATCAAAGTACACAGCGGATGAACAACTCTAGAATCTCAAATAACACGACAACTTCATACTCCACAAGTTCCAAGCTCCACAACATCTCCAAAGAATCACCACATTCCCCTATAAATAAGATGCTTTACATTTACCTGTGTCCCGGAATACCACATCTTAAAAAGCACCAAAGTGCCAAAGCAGGGATGAGTATAAAACTCAATAGGTTTTCCCCAATGACTTTCTTACTCATGCCACTAGGATAGAAGAGTTAGCCACATTTATATAAAAATATGTTATATAAAACGTTTTCTAAAAAGTAGTATATAAATAAATATAAACAAGTTTCCAAAACCATTCAAAACTAAAGTCATTTTAAGAGCAATTGAAACTGAATTTCTAAAAAGTTATTTCTCTAGAAAAATACCAAACAAGATTAAGGACCACTTCACAAACATTCATTTTTTGCATACCTATCCATTTCCCAACCCATTCTACCAACCATTCATGCTTAATTATGATAGTTCCATACTCATGAGCGGTTTCTCATCAATCTTCCAAGTATTCACAAGGTAATTGTTTCCCATGTTCCATTAAACATTTGTCTCCATGAACAATGTCATATTTCAACCATGCCTCGTACATATAGTTACCATGTGCCATTAAACATTTGGCACTGAGCACAAGGTCATATTTCAACAAAGCCTCATACATGAAACATGAATACACACCACATATTCCCATCAATCATGCCAAAATAGCCTTTCAATAGAAATTTTTTTTATTGAAAACCATTTCAATCAAAACCATTTCAATTCCAAACCATTTCAATTAAAATCCCTTTTTATTGAAAACCAAATCCATCAAAGTCATTTCAATCTCAAACCATTTCAATAAAACAACCTTTTTATTGGAGACCCATTTTTTCATCAAACCATTTTCAATTTCAGCAATCATAATTTAAAATCAACATTTTAAATTCATGAATCCAATTCACTTTGAAAAAACAATTCACCAACATTTAAAAATTACATAAAAATAATAATCATTACTAAAGAAGATTTATTCCATTATTTTCACAATCAAATCCACTCAAATAAACGAATTTGAAACTAATCCAATCAATTATAACAAATTATTAGAGTGTGAATCCTCCTACCTCAATGGTTTTGAGGAAAACCACAACAGTAGAAGAACTCTCTTCAAACCCGGGTCGATTCTCCAAAAACCAGCCTTAGATCTCTTCTCCTAGAAAGATCAAAACCAAATCTCAATATATTTGGATTCCACACACTTATATCTACACATGACATATGTAGATCAATGAAATTGATAGAATAAGATAAGTAGATATAAGTAGATCTAAGAAACTGATCAAGAACGATGAACAAAGATCACATACCTCAAGAATCTGGCTTCGATTCACCTAGAGAAGCCTTTGGATTGCTTCTGGAATGATGGGAGAACCTTCTCTGACCATAGAAGAATACAAATCCTGAGCTACGGCCACTTAGGAAAAAAATGATGCACATATAGGCAAAAATGTGTGACATCCAGTTTTATAGGATCTCATTTAAGTGGTCACACGGTTTTCTCGCACGGTTAGACAAACCATGCACTAACCATGCGTTAGCCACTACCTCGGCAGACACTCCTTGCATGGTTTTTCAACATAGTTAGATAAACCATGCGCTGCCCATGTGGATGATCCTACCTCAAGGTCCCACTACGCACGGTTTGTCCGCATGGTTTAAAAAACCCATGTGTCGCCCGCGCGACTTCCCCTTTGCATCAAACATCATTTAAAGTTCTTCTGACTTTTCCATTTGTCACCCTTAACATTAAAACCATTAAAATAATCATGATAGGGTTACATACTAGATTCCAAGGGTACTACATTTTCCCCAACATTGGTCTTTCTATCCTCAGAAAGTAGAAAACCTTCACCCAATTGAAAGAGTTCCAGCCACTGCACTTTCATTTCCTTTTCACATTCACAAGTCACTTCCTGAATCTGACCATGCTGCCATAAAACCCGCACTAGATCAATGCTTTTTTTCCGCAAGACATTCTCTTTCCTATCCACAATCCATATCGGGATATGTATCAATGAAGTGTCTAGCTCTTGGTAAACGTGATATCATCTGATCACATGGTCAGGATCAAGCAGATACTTTTTCAACTGAGATACATGGAAGACATTATGCACCAAACTGAACCATGGTGGTAGTGCCAACCGATATGCCACCTCTCCAACCCATTCTAGTATCTCAAAAGGGAAAATGTATCTATGAGATAACTTTCTCTACTTCTCGAAATGATGATGTCCATGCCATGTAGAGATCATCAAGAAGACATGATCACCCAGAATGAATGACAATGGTCTACGACGGTGATCTGCATAAGATTTCTGACAACTGTGAGCCGTCTCTATGACAACCCTACTTTTATTACAAACATAAACATGATTTATTACCTAAAACATCAATGGATACAATAAATAATATCGAGAGGTTTAGTGTCTTTGGAGCTTAGGATCAATACATTAAAACTAAAAACATGAAATAAAACATCTTTATTGAAAACATCATTTACAAGATGACTACATTCCCTCGTGCTTAGCATTGCATAGGATAACCTAAGGACATGCATAAGAAAATGGTGAACTACAAAGCCGAGTAAGGTAATACACATGGAATAACATGAGGAGGACAATACATGTTAGACAATATTAATATCAATAGAGCATAAGAGAAACATGAAAATAATGGAATGATAAAGCATGATAATCATAACATGGAAATATGGCAACAACACTTAACCTGGAATTAGCATTAGCCAAGGATCATTGCACATGGAGAATGAGTAAATCCTCATTGCACATAAAGCATGAGTAAACCCTCATTGAACTTTAATTGGAATGAGTAAACACTAATTGCACATGACGTATCATGATACAATACTTTTCCCAATGCATTGGAGCGCAATAAGGGCACACCCTCTTTAACATTTCATTTCATGCATAAGTGTGCCACATGGATCATAAAACATGGATTCATAAAACATATCCATTTATTCCACGATAAAGAAATATTGAATTTATACATGAAACTTTATAATTAATAAGTAAATGTGCATAAAGGTGAATACCCTTGATAGAGAAATGGGCTTGGTATTCACTACACAAAGGCATTGGATTAGAAAATCGGGGCAATTTCTGCAGCGTAACGGCGTGACATAAGAATTCATAAAAAAGGTTTATGAGAGAGAAAGGGGTTACTCGTCATATTTACATGTAATTTAACGTAATGAGGTGATATATATACATTTCCCCACAATTTTAATAGAATTTAGGTTCATGATAAAAAAGTATTGCTTGAATGTAAAAGAGGAGAGAGAAGTTTCTTACGGAATTTCGGCATAGTAACGGGTGTACATGGGAGAAATTTAATGAGAGAGAAATGGGTATCCCATTAATCAAACATAATGAGGTCAGTATGAGGGAGGTTTGAAACCATACCCCAACATTCATAATTGAAATTAAAAGGGAAAAACAACTTAAAGAAATTGGAAAAAAATTAGAAAGGAAGAAAAACGCTTACTTGGAAGTGTGCTTCCAAAGGCTAGAGAGAGGCTTGTAAGAGGCTTATTGGGAGATTGGGGAAACATGGTAGGATTAGAGAGAGAGTAGGGCAGAGGTTGGATGAACTCCAAAGTCGTTGAGTGAGGAGGAAGTGGGAGCTTGGGTGGTTTTTTATAGGAAAGGTGAGGGAATTCATTATTATTTAGGTTTGGGACCCCTTATATTAAATTAATCCAAACCACAAACCATACCATGGTTTTTTCCAATGGTTTTTAGAAAAGGGAAAAGGAAAACAATATTTTATAGTTCCAAAGTCCGAACTTCTTAAAATAATAGGGTTGCTTATGTGGAGGTGAGTCACACTCCCATGGAAAAAAATTTATAAATACAAGTTGTTGAATAAGTCTTGAGGGGTCCATTAATGCTTTGAAAAGTAAGTCAAACAAACCCAAAATCACATTATTTTAATTGTAAAACAAGTATTGGCCGAACAAAAATATTACTGTATTTTATTACATCACTATTGGGTCATTATGATTTCATAAAACACATTATATATTTAAACGGTATTTAATTTTTACCCAAAAATTTGACTGTATCAGAAAATTATGAAAAATTCACCGATGGGTAATTTCGATGTCCTGATTCCAAAAATAACATTTATTTTATCTAAATAATTTTGTAAATATGATAATTATCACTTCTAAAATAAAAACCGACATTTATCGAAAATTCCCGGGTTTTGACAGAAATGGCTTTCAAACCTTAATAAAAATTATAATTACATTGATAAAATTATAAGATCATTTATATTTAATAAAAATTAATTTAATAATAATAATAATATTTTATTAAAATATTATTTAATTCAAAAATCCATTAATTTAAAAAAATATAATTCTTAATTAAATAATAACTAAAAACATTATTTTTACTTTAAAAACTATTTACAATGTATCAATAATGACAAGAAAGTATATTCATTATTATATACAAAAAAATAATGTACATGAACATAGTACTATTTATTTGTTACATAACCCCTTAAAACAGCAGCATAAGACCTAAGGGTAAGGTGTGAGATGGTGACAGACTCTTGGGGTGGCTCGGATAACATCGCTTGAGTGGTAATTTCTATCAACTTCCACTTCTCCCATAGATGGTCCCATTCGAGCTTGACATGATGAAGCTCAGCTTGGGCTTGGTCATGTGCGAAGCCCCAGGATGCCATCTCTTTTCCGAGCTCCGTCAATTGGGCTTTGTATGGGGAAATTCTACTAGATGAGGCCATCACTTCCTTGGTCTGAGTAAATTGGATTTGTTATAGCCCTATATTTATACTAATCATGTGATTACTGTTCAACGACTCTATTAGAAACGGTCAAAATTCTTAACATAAAACCAAAGAAGTTGACATTTTATATAAACATAAAGGGACAATTATTTAGATCAAGAGGGATTTCCATTAATGAAACTTTGGGTCGTTATAATATGCCCCCATTCAGAAATTTCTCCCATGACATTTTCCTTCTCCCACACTAAAACAGATGTGGGTAACTGAACATCATCCTTTCCTCTGATTCTCCTGTTTCTTCTTCAAACATGTGGTTTCTCCACAACACCTTGATGAGGGGCATTGTCTAATTTCGTAGAACTTTTTCTCTACAATCTAAGATCTTCACTGGTTTCTCCTCATAAGAAAGATCATCTTCCAATTATACCACCTCAGAAGAGAGTACATGTGAAGGGTCTGCTATGTACTTCCATAAGAGGGATACATGAAAGACCTCATGTACTTTGGCTGTGGTAGGTGGATGTTCTAGTTGATAGGCCACAGTCCCGACATGATCAAGAATCTCAAAGGGGCCGATGTACCTTGGACTTAACTTTCCTTTCTTTCGAAACATCATGACCATATTCCATAGAGATATGCGTATAAACACCATTTCTCAAACTTTAAACGCATGGTCTCGTCGATGGTTATCTACATAACTCTTCTGTCGACTCTGGGCTGCCTTGATATGCTGGTGAATGGTTTTCACCTTCTCCACCATTTCCTCGACCATTTCTATTCCATTCAGGTTACGTTCACTGACCACATCCCAACATACAGGTGTTCTGCACCTTTTCCCATATAGGGCTTCATATGGTGCCATTTGGATTCTCGAGTGGAAACTGGTATTATAAGAGAACTCAACCAGAGGAAGATGATGATCCCATCCTTCTTTAAAGTCCATTGAGCACGCTCTCAACATATCCTCAAGTGTTTGGATTGTCTGCTCGGATTGACCATTAGTTTTAGAATGATAGGTTGTACTGAAGTTTATTTCAGTATTCATAGCATGTTGAAGACACTTCCAAAACATAGAGGTGAATCTTGGATCTCGGTTAGACACAATACATAGTGGTACTCCATGCCACCTTACAACTTCCATGATATATATTCAGGCCAGTTGATCCAATGAGACATCCTCCCGAATAGCAATGAAGTGTGCAGTCTTTATAAGACAATCCACAACAACCCAGATTGCATTGTTACCTTTGGATGTCATCAGAATTCCAGTGACAAAGTCCATGGTGATGTTCTCCCATTTCCATTCTGTTATGGGCAATGGTTGCATCATCCCCTTAGAATTCTGCCTCTCTTCCTTCGCATGCTGGCACACCAGGCACTTTGATGTATATCTAGCGATATCCTTCTTCATATTATCCCACCAAAAGTTTTCTCGGAGATCTCACTACGTCTTTGTGCTCCCTGGGTGAATAGAGAAATTCAAACTATGTGCATCATCCAAAAGTTCCTTATATAGCTCCAGACATGATGGAACACATAGTTTTTTCCCAAACCGCACAATTCCTTCTTCATTAACATTAAACACTGAGGATTTCCCTTTTTTGATAGATTCCACTTTTTCTTAAATTCCCATATCATCCTTTTGAGCATCCTTTAACCTTTCCAAATGATATGGTTGAGAAATCAGTTGTGAAAGGATTGATGATATTCCCTTCTCTATAATTCCCATGTCCATCTTCATA
Organism: Viscum album; assembly: GCA_963277665.1. Classification (NCBI taxonomy): domain Eukaryota; kingdom Viridiplantae; phylum Streptophyta; class Magnoliopsida; order Santalales; family Viscaceae; genus Viscum; species Viscum album. The sequence continues at coordinate 32,429,765 of OY728139.1, read as the reverse complement.
AAGTCTATGAAGATTGGATCCTTCTCAATTCTCATCATTGATAGAACCACTGGGTCCTTTCTACTTAGGGCATCTGCCACCTTGTTTGCTTTCCCAGGGTGGTAATATATTGAATAGTCATAATCCCAGATGAGCTCTATCCATCTTCTCTGGCGCATATTAAGCTCTTTCTGTGTGAATATTTATTTAATAATCTTGTGGTCAGTATATATCTCACATTTCTCCCCATAGAGATAATGCCACTATATTTTCAAGGCAAAGATCACCGCCGCCAACTAAAGATCATGCGTGGGATAGTTTCGCTCATGGATTTTCAACTGCCTTAAGGGATAGGATATCACTTTATCATTCTGCATCATCACACAGCCTAAGCCCTTCTTTGAAGCATCACTAAATACCACAAAAAGTTCCCCACCTCTGGGTAAAGTGATCACGGGCGCAGTGATAAGCCTCCTTTTAAACTCCTTGATGCCTTCTTTGCATTCATCACTCCAATATAACATTACTCCCTTCTGAGTTATCTTGTAAGAGGGTTGGACAATCGTGAGAAATTCCTCACAAATCATCGATAATATCCAGCTAACCCCAAGAAGCTACGGATATCTATTACCGATGTTGGCCTCGGCAATCCCTCAATTGCATCTGATTTGGAGGGATCCATAGATATCCTACTGCTTGTGATGATATGGCCCACGAATGAGACTTCCTTCAATAAGAACTCACACTTGTTGTACTTTTCATAGATCTTATCCCTGCAAAAAGTCTCTAGTACAGTTCTTAAATGCTTTCATGATCCTCCTTGGCTTTGGAGTATATTATAATATCATCTATAAAGACTACCACAAATTTGTCTAGGTAATATCTTAAGACTCTATTCATTAATTCAATGACGATTGATGGACCACTAGTGAGTCCGAAAGGAATTAATATGAATTCATAGTGCCCGTATCTTGTGCGAAAAGCAGTCTTGGGGATATCTTACTTATTCACCCTTACTTGATAATATCCCGATCGTAAGTCCTCCTTGGAGAAGTATTGTGCTCCACACAGCTGATCGAACAAGTCATCAATTCATGGGAGAGGATAATTGTTCCTTATCATGATTTTGTTATGTTCATGATAATCAATGAAAATTTGCACTGACCCATGCTTCTTCTTGACGAAGAGGACTTGTGCACCCCATGGTAAAGTACTTGGGCATATAAACCCTTTATCAAGATTCTCATGTAGTTGTTTCTTAAACTCTTCACGCTCTACCACAGCCATTCTATATAGAGTCTTGGATATTGGTTAAGCCCCGGGTATACGTTCAATGGAGAATTCAACATCTCTTCTAGGAGTAAGACCAGGCAGTTCTTCGGGAAATGCTTCAGTGAATTCCTGCACAATAGGCATTTCTTCAAGGATGGTTTCTTCCTTGGACTCAATCATCTGAGCTAGATACGCATTCTCATAGGGAAGTAATATCCATTCTTGAGATGATGGAGATAAAGGAGATTCATCTGCCTCCTTACACTTGTAATGAATTGGGGGTTGATTCTCCATATGGAGAGTGATTTCCCTCTCCCGGCAATGTATGTTGGATCTATATAAGGAAAGCCATTCCATTCCAAGAATTCTATCAAATTATACCAGAGGGAGTATGACAAGGTTCGATGGGAAATTAAATCCACAGATTGTAATAGGGGAGGAATTATATTCATGAGATGCAATGATTGCCCCATTTTTCATACTCTCCAACATCTTCACTTCCGTGATTTGTGGTGGTGCAGGGATTGTTCTACTAATATTTCGAGATACAAAATAATTCACATAACCAAAATCAAAAAGTACATTCACTATTCTTGAATGAATAACTAGCGTACCTGTCACCACATCGTTGTCAGGATTCACTTCAGTATAAGTGATGGAAAAAGCTCTTCCTTGCTTCCTTGGAGGTTGTTGGTTGCCTCTAAAAACCCTTGGATTAGGGAACTGATTAGCCAAATGGCCCAGTTCTTTGCATTTGTAGCATTGAACAACACGTTGAGGTTCGAATTGAGTGTTCCTCTCCTCTGTCGCAGCTATGAGTCTTTCTTGCTGACAGTTAACAACTAGGTTCCCTTCTCTTCCACACCTGAAGAATTTCCTCGTCCCCTTAAGGCAATATCCAGGGTGCTTCTTTCCGCACTTTTGGCAAGTGGGGTGCTGGATCTTCTTAGCACCGTTGGATTTATCCATCGGCCCACCAACATTGAAGTCCACCTTTTGCTTCTTTTCCCCATGATACCCCTATGATTCTCCAATCTCCATTTCTACCTTGAGGTCACATCGGACAATTTCCACATAGTTGTCGAAGTCATGGATCGCCAATTCTTTCCGTAGGCTAGGCTTCATCCCACCAAAGAAGCGGTCAACTTTCCATTCTGGGGTAACGACAAAGTCGGAAGCATATTATACAAGCCTTGTGAAGTTTTCCTTGTACGATCCAACTGATTCTTCATCTTTTTTCTTGAGGGAAAGGAATTCTCTTTCCATCTTATGTCGGAGGGTGCGCTGAAAATATTTATGAAAAAATATCTTCCTGAAATCATTCCATTCCAATGCCTTGATCTCCTCCTCAGGCTTCGAATTTTTGATCAACATCCACCATTGATCAGCTTCAACCTCCATACAATAAGCTGCCAGCAGAACCTTCTCTTGTTTAGAACATTGAAGGATGGATAAGATCTTTTCAATTGAGTTGATCCATTGTTCAATGATTGTGGTATCAGATGATCCACTAAAAGTGGGAGGCCTTTGTCTCATGAAGCTCCTGATAGTGAGTTGTTCATTCTTAGGGGGGTTGAACGTTCCTCTTGACATGTTTTTCTATTCAAAAAATGAGTTAGATGAGAGATAAGTGTGACAAAGTTCGTGATTCCCACTCCCATAGGATTGGGAATCTCATTAGTACTATCATCACACTAATCTTCACAACAGTTGTTAGCCTAAGTCCTCCTATTACCGGCCATTGGCTGGAATAAAAGGAAAGTTAGGGGTAACACATAATGGGTAATCCAAAGGAAAAAGTTGATGACTTATAAATAATCATTCAATTCCTTAACTCATGAGTCTATAGGCTTCAATCTAGGATTTTCATGATCTACTTTCTAATATATATTCTTATGGGAATTTTTATTAATTCCCCTAATAAAGGGTCATACTAAGCTTGCGAATTTACCAAAGCATATCCCCCAAGAGTGTCATAACCAGGAGTGCAACAAGGCCCATTTTCGTGCACCAGTTCCCATTCGAGTCTAGCTCAAAGTGGTGTTTTCAGGTTTTTACCCCTAGGATACATCTGTGCCAGAGCCGCCTCTACCTTCTCGTATCCAGACAGGGATGTATTTTCTTGATAACCTACTTACTCAATACTCACCAAAACATACGTACGTTTTTATTGTACTTAGTCTTGTGTCTAAGGATTTACTAGGGTTTTCTAATCCTAATCCCAAAAATAACTAAACATCCCCTTGATACCAACTATGACAACCCTAATTTTATAACAAACTTAAACATGAATTATTACATAAAACTTCACTTGATACAACAAAGAAGGTAGTGATGTTTAGTGTCATTGGGGTGTAGGATCATTACATAAAAACATAAAACATGAAATACAACATCTTTATTGAAAACTTCCTTTTCATGACCACTACATTCCCTCGTACCTTGCATTTCTTGGGATAACCAGAGGACATGCATATGAAAAGGGTGAGCTATAAATCCCAGTAAGTGAATACACATAGAATAACAAGAGGATTAAAATACATCTTAGAAAATAGGCATATCAATAGAGAATAAGAGAAACATGAACATAAAGGCATGATAAACCATGATAATCATAACATGGAAATGTGGCAACAACACTTAAAATGGAATTAGCATGAGCCAAGGCTCATTGAACATGGAGCATGTGTATATCATCATTTCACATAAAGCATGAGTAAACCCTCATTGCACTTGAATTATCATGAGTCAACACTAATTTCACATGACGTATCATGATACTATACTTTACCCAATGCATTGGAGCGTTATAAGGGTGCACCCTTCTTAAACATTTCATTTCATGCAAAAGTGTGCCACATGGATCATAAAAAATGGATTCATAAAACATAATCATTTATTACACGATAAAGGAATGTGGAATTAATACATGAATATTTATAATTAATATGTAAATGTGCATAAAGGTGAATACCCTTTATGGAGAAATGGCCATGGTATTCACTACACAATGGCATTGGCTTAGAAAATCGGTACAATTTCGGCAGCATAACGGTGTGACATAAGAATTCATAAAAAAGGTTGATGAAAGAGAAAGGGGTTAATCATCAAATTTACATGTAACGGAAAGTAAGGAGGTCATATTGATATGTGTCCCAACAATTGTAATGGAATATAGGTTTATGATACAAATGTATTGCTTGAATGTAAAAGAGGAGAGAGAAGTTCCTTTCCGAATTTTGGCATAGTAACGGATGGACATGGGAGGAATTTAATAAGAGGGAAAGGGGTCTCCCATCACTAAAACATAAATAGGTCAGTATGAGGGAGGTGAGAAACCATACCCCAACCTTCATAATTGAAATTAAAAGGGCAAAACAACTTAAATAAATTGGAAAAAATTAGAAAGGAAGAAAAACCCTTACATGGAAGTGTGCTTCCAAAGGCCAGAGAGAGGCTTGTGAGAGGCTTCTTGGGAGCTTGGGCCACCTTGGGAGGATTATAGAGAGAGTAGGGAAGAGGTTGGATGAACTCAAAAGGCATTGAGTGAGGAGGAATTGGGATCTTGGGTGGGTTTATATTGGAAAGGTGAGGGAATTCTTTATTATTTTGGTTTGGGACCCCTAATATAAAATTAATCCAAACCACAAACCATCCTATAATTTTTGCCCTTTTTTTGGAAAAGGGAAGAGAAAAAAATATTTTATAAGGCTAAAGTCCGAACTTCTTAAAATAATATGGTTTCTTATATAGAGGTGAGTCACACTCCCATGGAAAACAATTTAAAAAGACATGGTGTTGAATGAGTATTGAGGGGTCCATTAATGCTTTGAAAAGTAAGTAAAACTAACCCAAAATCACATTATTTTAATGATAAAACATATATTGGCTGAAAATAAAGATTATAGTATTTTATTACATCACTATTGGGTCATTATGATGTAATAAAACACATTATATATTTAAAAGATATTTAATTTTTACCCAAAAATTTGACTGTCTCAGAAAATTATGAAAAATTCACCGTTGGATAATTTTGAAATCCTGATTCTAGAAATAACATTTATTTTATCTAAATAATTTTTTAAATATGTTAATTTTCAATTTTAAAATAAAAACCGACATTTATTGAAAATTCACGGGTTTTGACAGAAACAGCTTTCAAACCTTAATAAAATTTATAATTGCATTCATAAAATTATAAAATCATTTGTATTTAATAAAAATTTAATTAAATAATAATAATAATATTTTATTAAAATATTATTTAATTCAAAAATCCATTAATTTAACAAAATAGAATTCTTAATTAAATAATAACTAAAAACATTATTTGTACCTTAAAAACTATTTACAATGTATCAAAAATGACAAGAAATTATATTCATTATTATATACAAAAAAATAATGTACATGAACATAGTACTATTTATTTGTTACATAACCCCTTAAAACAGCCACATAAGACCTAAGGGTAAGGTGTGCGATGGTGACAGACCTTTGGGGTGGCTCGAATAACATCTCTCAAATGGAAATTTATATCAACTTCCACTTCTACCATAGACGGTCTTGTTCGAGCTTGACATGATGAAGCTCAGCATGGGCTTGGTCAAGAGCAAAGCCCAAGGATGCCACCTCTTTTCCGAGCTCCGACAAATGGGCTTTGTATGGGGAAATTCTACTGGATGAGGCCATCGCTTCCTTGGTCTGAGTAAATTGGATTTGTAAAAGCCCTATATTTATACTAATCATGTGATCACTGTTCAACGACTATATTAGCGATGGTCAAAATTAAAAACATAAAAACAAAGAAGTTGACATTTTATATAAACATAAAGGGACATTTAATTAGATCAAGAGGGATTTCCATTAATGAAACTTTGGGTCTTTACAGTATCTATCCTCTTTCTAATCAACTAGATCTTCTCTTTTGTTTCTTGGATGAGGCTTTGTCTGACTTGTGATGTGTCACCAGTTTCCACCCAGCATAGTGGAGAACGACAAGGACGCCCAGACAATGATTCAAATAGAACCACGCGTATCAAGGCCTGATATTGGTTATATTATGAGAAATTCACTAAGGGTGTATGCTCCTCCCATGATCCAACAAAATCCATTACACAAGACCATAAAAAATCTTCCAATTTTTGTATCATCCACTTGGATTGTCCATCCGTCTAAGGATGATACGCCGTACTCATTGTGAAATGAGTTTTGAGGGCTTGTTGTAAGGATTTCCAGAAACGAGATGTGAACCTCCGATCTCTATCTGAGACTATAGAAATAGTTACCCCATGCCTCTTTATCACTTCTTGGATATAGTTTTTTGAATGATCTTCCACCATATGTGTTTCACAAATCGGGATTAAATGGCCCACTTGGTTAGATGATCCATTATCACCCAAATGTCATTGTGTATCTAGAACATTCTTGGAAGACCTGAAACAAAATCCATTGGTATTTGATCCCATTTACAGACAGAGATAGACAAAGATTGTAACATACTAGCTGGTCTCTAATGTTCTACTTTATCTTGCTGACAAGTTATCACCACGAGACAAACTCAGCCACCATTCTTTTCATGACGCTCCACCAAAACTGCTCCTTCAACGCCTTATACATCTTCTGTGTTTCTGGCTGTACAACCCATCATGAATGGTGGTAAGCATGAAGGATTTGTTCTTGATAAACCATATGTACAACCATCCAATCTCTAAAACACAAAGATGAACCCTCACCAAGTTTCCAGCCATCAATTGTCTCCCCACCATTGTGTTTTGAGCTTACAACTAGACATTTTGCATCAGATTTTTGTGCTTCTTTGACCATATTTACTAAATCAGGAACACATATAGTTGAAATGATGAAATTAACATCACCTTGGTCTTCACATTCTGCATGCCTGTCGGCAAAGACCAACATCAACTTCCATTTATTGGTGGATTCTTTCTCCAATTGGGCATATGACTTTCTACTCATTGCATCTGCCACCGAATTCCCTTTTCCTAGTGTATACATCAAGTCAAAGGAAAACATATTTTGATACTCCATCCATCTCCTTTTCCACAGATTCAAATATCGTTGTGAGAAAATGTGTTTCAAGATTTTTTGATCCGTACTAACAATAAATATCTCACCAAAGAGATAATGTCTCCATGTTCTCAAAGCATGGATGACTGCAACCAACTCCAAATCATGTGTTGGGTAATTCTTCTAATGCACCCTCAACTGACATGAACCATAATCAACCACATGATCTCTTTTCATGAGAACACAACCAAATCATGATCATGAAGAATAACAATAAACCACATACCCCGGTCTAGATTCTAGAAATATCAAGATACCTGCCGATGTAAGCAGAAATTTTAGTTCATCAAAGGATTTATGACATTCTTCCGTCCATTAGAAGAGATAATTATTCCTAGTCAGAGCTAACATTAGTGAAGATAGTCATGAGAAATCACTCACAATGCGTCGGTAGTAACCATCTAGACCAAGAAAACTTCGTATCTAGAATACATTCTTCAGTCGTTTCCATGTGTTAACGGCTTCTATACATTCAGGATCAATAGAAACACCTTTCTCAGAAATGACATGGCCAAGGAAACGTACTTCCCATATCCAAAAATAACACTTTGATAATTTAACATAAGATTTACGATCTCTCAAGATTTGTAACACTGTTTCTAGGTGCACCTCATGATCAACCCTTGTTTTTGAATAAACCAAAATATCATCTACAAACACCACAACAAAAGAATCCAGATAACCCTAAAATATCTAATTCACCAAATCCACAAAAACTACTGCTGCATTTGTTTGATTGAGAGGCATGAATACATATTCTTAGTGGCCATATCTACTTCTGAAAGCTTTATTTGGAATATCCTCCTTCTGAACTCACAATTTGTCATATCCTGACCGCATTTCAATCTTGGAGAACCACCGAGCTCCCCTTAATTGAGCAAACATATAATCAATGCATGGAACTGGATATCTGTTATTTATCGTAACTTGGCTAAACTTATGATAATCAACACGCAGTCGAAGAGTTACATCTTCCTTCATCACAAACAACACAGGTTCTTCCTTGGAGAAGTACTTGGTCGAATGAAACCCTTTCTTTAGAACTCCTATAACTGCAGTTTCAATTCCCATAACTTTTTTGGTGCCATCCTATAATATTGAAGGAAAACAGGGCTGGTCCCCGGAAGGAGATCAATCCTAAACTCCACTTCCATTAGAGGTGGTAACCCTTAGAAGTTATAGGTAAATACATCTGGAAATTGATACACAATAGCTAGAAAACTATTTTCCTCAATCTCTTTTATCGATGCCAAAGTCAACACTGCCAATTGTTAAAAGTTCATTCCCACCATCGGTGTCAACAAGATCTTTTCAAATTTTTTTCATCCCCTTTCCTCTGAGGAGATGGTTGATGCCTTCCTCAGTCATGAAACTAATTTTTCTCCTATAATAGTCGATGTGAGCCTTAAACTAACTATTCTCTTATAAGAGTCATGATACTAACTGTTCTCTTATGCAACACACATGCCACGGTTAATTCCTCCAGTTCCCCATATCCACAGGTTGAAATGCTTGGACAATACTCTGAACCAGTTCTTGGTTCACCCGTGGTTCAGGTGCAACAACATTCTCTGCAGCTTTATTTGGTTGGTTTTGACGACGCCGACCGGGGGCCATTTTCTTAACCAAAAACAAACTCTGTCAATCTCACATTCTAGCAACTAATGGCTTAGAATTTCAAATTATATCACATCATCTATCACAACATTGTTTTCGAAGCGACCTTTTTCCCATGTTCAAACATTTCTGAAATCATTCCTCATTCCTTTTGAAAATCAACCCATTTTCAAAATACACAAAATACCCTATTTTCAAAATCCTTTCCTTGAAAACAATTTCTACATTTTAAAAAAAATTCACCTTTCACAAAATCGATACTCATTCATCACAATGAGTTATGCAATCCTAATGGGAATTCAATCCTCTACAATGCATTTCGTGCTCGTCTCATTGGCCAAATCCATGACAATGAGATATACCAACATTCTAGATGTGTATCCAAAAAACTTATGTTACTAACACCCTGGTAACTTGATGTTCAGCATAAAAGGGATAGCTATGTCCTTTTATGCTATACATTTCATGTTCTGAAAATCCTAATCCGATCTGGGATTTTGACCCAAGGAATAGACAATAAGGAATTTCAACTCCAAAACCAAGAACATCGATGACTACTTGTTAGTCAAGGACCGAACAAGATGATATCATTTGTAATGGCCCACTAATTCTCATTGGCATGAGAGTACCACGAGTCATTACTTGGCCTTAAGAGAAATCCCCTAGTTTCCAAAGGATTGCAATAAATGCCAAAGGTTTTCAGGTACAAGTTGGGGAAGATTTAACCATTAAGAAATAAACTCATAAACCAACCATAACAAAACATTCACTATATGATTAATTAACAAATAAAAGTCCAATAAACACTTCATTTACTTCAAACTACATCAAAGTACACAACAGCGGAAGACCAAACAATGAATCAATGTACACAGTGGATGAACAACTCAAGGCCCTCAAAAGATACTACAAATACATGCTCCCTAAGCTCCAAGATCAACAAAATCTCCCAAGAATCACCATAAGCCACTAGAAATAAGATGCTTTACATTTATCAGTGTCCCGGAATACAACATCTGCAAAAGCACCAAAGTTCCAATGCAATGGTGAGTATAAAACATAGTAGGTTTTCCCCAATGACTTCCGAACTCATGCCACTAGGATAGAAGAGTTAGAAAAATTTATATAAAAATAGTTAATATAAAACTTCTTCTCAAAAGAAGTTTATAACTAAATATAAACAAGATCCCAAAACCATTCCTAACCAAAGGCACTTCAAGGGTAATTGAAACTAATTTTCCAACAAGTTATTTTCATAGAAAAATGACCAAACAAGTTTAAGAACCATTTCACAAACATTCCATTTTGGCATACCCAACCATTTCCTAGACTATGCTACCAACCATGCATGCTTCGTTATGATATTTCCATAATCATGAGTGGTTTCTCGTTGATCTACCAAGTCGTCATAAGGTAATTGTTTCCCATGTTCCATTACACCTTTAGCACCAAGCACAAGGTCATATTCCAACCAGGCCTTGTACATATAGTTACCAAGTGCCATTAAACGTTTGGCACCAAGCACAAGGTCAAATTTCAACCAAGCCTCATACATAAAACATGAACAGACACCACATATTCCCATCAATCATGCAAAACACCATTTCAATAAAAACAACTTTTCATTGAAAACCATTTCCATCAAAACCATTTCAATTCCAAACCATTTCAATAAAACTTCTTTTTTATTGAAAACCAAATCCTTCAAAGTCATTTAAATATCATTCCATTTAAAAAAATGACCGTTTATTGAAAAACATTTTTTTCATCAAACCAATTACAATTTCAGCAATCAAAATTTAATATCTACATTTAAAATTCAAGAATCCAAATCACTTTGCACAACAATTCACAAAGATTTCACAATTACATCAATACCATAATAATCACTATAGAATATTTATTCCCTTCTTTTCACAATAAAAATCATTGAAATAAACCAATTTGAAACTATGCCAATCAATTATAACAAGCATAGTTGAGTGTGAAGCCTCCCACCTCAAAGGTTTTTATGAAAACCACAACGGTTGAAGAATGCTCATGAAACTCGAGACAATTATCCAAAACCCCACATTAGATCTCTTCTCCTAGCAAGATCAAGACCATATCTCATCATATTTATCATCCACACACTTATATCTAACCATAACAGACGTAGATCTAAGAAACCGAGAGAAGGGGAGAAGTAGATCTAAGCAGATCTATGAAACCGATCAAGAACAATGAAGAACAATCACATACCTCAATAATCTGGTTTTGATTCACCAAGAGAATCCTTTGGATCACCTCTAGAATAATGTGAGAACCTTCTATGACCTTATGAGAAGAAAAATCCTGAGTTAAGGCCTCATATGAGTTAAAATGAGGCACTTAGAGGCAAAAAAAAAACCCGAGATCTACCTTTTTAGGATCTCATTTAAGTGGTCGTACAGTTTGCTTACATGATTAGACAAATCGTACACTAACTGTGTGTCATCCACTGCCTCGGTAGACACTCCATGCACAATTTTGCTACATGGTAAGACAAACCATGCCCCGCCCATGCAGAAGCTACCTCCTCAAGGGCCCACTGCCCATGGTTTGGCCACACGGTTTAAACAACCTGTGTGCTGCCCGTTCAACATCCCCTTTGCCTCAAAAAACATTTAAAGATCTCCAGACTCTCCCATTTTTCACCATTAACTTTAAAACCATTGAAATACTCAATAAATGATTACATACCAGAAACTGTGGTTACAAAATTCATATGAAATGACATACTTGTGTCTCCTCATGTGATATAAATCACCAAAAAGGGGCACTCTTAGATTCAATAGCTGCTAATTTGGATACTGGATAATCAGGTTTACCACTCAGGAACCACCTCAATGATGACTTCCTAAACAATATGACATTCATGTATTTCCAAATAATGATACATTCACTAAAATAGAAAAAAAATTCTAGCATCTGTTTTGTTTTTCAATTCATATAAAATAATATATTATGATATTCGACACTTAAACTAGTCAACAGAAATATAAATGAAAGATTTTTTCTATAAGTAGAAAAAAAATGTATTAAAATTAATAATTCGATAATGATATAAAAAGTTATAAAATTATATTTAATAAATTATTCATCATCTCTTTATTTTTCATATGGGTCATATATGAACAATCATATAATTTTAAACTATAATAAAATAATTATCAATAAACCATCATGTTTTAATAGTTTTATTATTTCTTGTTCTTTATCTATAGTGTTTTAGATTAATATCTACTAATGATTATAAACTATATCATAACATAAGAATATATAAAAAATGTTTCTCAATAAATCCCATGAAACCTATCAGTATATTGACTATAAAAATTATATATATAATTTATTATCATGAACAATAGCTCAAGTATTCAGAAGAAAAAATGTTTCAAAACGTATACATTTTTGGGACAAGAATTAATCATATTATAAAATAAAGATTCATTATATTTTTTATATAAATTATATGAAATAACTACAAAATAATAATTTTTAACAAAGGGAATCATTATTTACTTTAATATAAAATATTATATTTAATACCTACTTGTTTATTATTTTTTCTTTATGAATATAATAAAATAAATAATAAAACAATACTCCATGTATCCTGATAAATAATTTATATTTTTGATAATTGAATATGATGTAAATATTTAGTTAAATAAGAACATTATTCTTCCCCAAAACACCCCATTTGATATAATGAATTTATTATTGTTTAAATAATATTTTTTTTTTAGTCTTTTGAAATTAATTTTTCATGTTTTCCAAAAAACAATTATAAGTTTAACTTCATATAACTCATGAGTTATTGTTATGTAGAATCATATATATTTTTAATAATTATCATGTACCATTTCCCAACACCTATTAATATTGTGTATACACTACTTTTTTGTCCTCAGTTTTTTTATAATAAAAATCAGAAATTACTAAATCATTAAACAATAAATTTATTATTTTATATTATAATGGAATATTAAAATAGTTAATATTTTTTTTGAAATTTTAATTCAATCTTTTGTAGTTGATAAAAACTCAAAAACATTAGTTCATAATTATTCTAAAATTTTCATCAATCTCATATATTTCATTATATTTTTAAAATGAAAATTGATAATAAAAAACATTCGAGAAATAATAATATATTATTCTATATATTTTATAATTAATAGATTTATCCAAAAATCATTCCCATAGCAATAATTCATGATTCACAATAATAGAGTTCCAAGAATCACTATATCATAATGATCTTCTTGAAATCATAATAAGAGGTAACCGTTATGTCTATATTTTTCCACATATCTACTATGGTCTATATTATATTACATTTAATTGTATTGACAAAATGTGTATTATTTAATATATAGCATAATGAAACATTTATGATATTATTATCATTTTAGAATAGTTTTTACCACTCTTGAACTCATCAGTTTATATATATATATATATATATATTGCATATTATAAATATTAGTTTGTTAATAATTTGAATCACCTGAAATATTGTAGTGATAATTTTTTGATTAGTGAAATTAAAATATTAAAAACTCTTCAAAACCCCATATAAATATAATTTATTCTCCTTATTTGATATACATGGTCACTTCAATATATATAAAGAACCATCACCAAAAAATACTTTAAATAATTATCTTGTTTATAAAATTAATTACAAATCTATTACAAGTATTAAATCAGGTGATGAAATATTCTATAATTCAATTATATTGTGAAATATAATTTATAGATCATTACATTTTTATATATAATTTGTATTAATTTTATGACTATAAAATCATTTAATATCATATATTAAAAATAATATAATATCTAATTTATTACAAATAAATTTATGAAATATATTTTTAATTCATTCATTATAATGTTTACATCTAATAACCCCCCTTAGTACCTAATGCAATATAAATAAGCATCGTAACAAGTCAATATATATTTACTCACCCACAAACACACACAAACTCACGCACATGAAAATTTATATCTAATAAAAAACAAAATTACATTAAAATATCAATTGATATATAATAATATTAGGATTACATCTAAGAACATATAAAATATATATATTAACTTAATAAATTACCAAAAATATATAACAATATTTAATAATAATATACCATTGTCATTTCATTAGAAAACATTATAACATAATCTATTTCCAAGATAGATGAATTAGAATGTGTTATAATGAAATCATTATGGTGTTTGATATAAAGATCATATCAACAACATAAATTTTGAATATTTTTGTTTTATGCAAGATAATTTATAGATTAATCTCAAGTGACTCATCATGAATTAAAAGATGACTTATTATGGTTTCCTTATAATTGAATTGTTAATGAAATTTTAACCTCAACAATTAATATTATGTCCCCTTAAACATTTTCATTCTTAGCTTAGATCATTGCTGGTTTTATAGCCATTTTTATTATATATGACATCATTGATATAATATGAAGTACTACATTATGTTGTATGTCTATAAATATTCCATATAATTAAACAAAATAATATTATCATATCATTATAAATTTATTCAATTTTTTTATTTTGTATATATTTAAAATATATCTGTGACTATGTTTTGAATTACATAATGGATTACCAATATGAAATATTTTTTCATTATAGTGTAATTTTAATTAAATATTAATAATATACACCAAAATATATTATTAATCCTTCGATAATATTATCAGCTAAAAATTTTATTGAAAAAATCCTAAATTTTAAAACATATTTATTGTTAATTAAAATAAATTATCCCTATTATCCTGAAAAATTATTTCTTTTTTACTATATTTTAAGTATTTTATGTAATTTTAATTTAATTATAAATATATCCCATAAACATGTATTTTATTCAAATTTATAAAAAATATTTAATTTATATGGTCATATTGAAAACTATAAAAATTTTATATATTGTAAATAGAATCACAACATATACTATCATAATAATATTTTTTTCATATAATAGTTTCATAAAAATAGTAAAGTAAATGGATGATTCATATATGAAATTATCATTAGTTTCATTAGTAATGAGATGATCACATTGTAAAATAACTGGATAATGAATAAAATAGACATAGTGAACATAAATGATACATAAGTAATTTAATTTATGTCTAGATTATAATGTGGGAAAAAATATTTAAAATTAAATGAGAAAAATATAATCTTATTCATGATTAATTCAATGAATAATAATAACAACATATCCTATGAATAAATAACATATAACTATTCATGTATATATATTATAATAATAAAAATTACATAGATTATACTAAAGATCACATTTAAAAAAATCTATTGTATTTTTTTATAAAAATATATACATATTGATGGAGAAATTGTTAACCAACATTATCTTGGTTCTTACATTATTTTCTATGATGATTACACAATTAAAGGTAACTCAAATGATTTAAATATATTAATAATGTTTTTATATGATGTTGTTTTTATTTCCTATGAATGCTGATGATAATTTAGAATATCAAATATTAATCATGGATGTTCCCAAGACTGATGAAAAAAATAAATCTATTCCATACATTTTTATTTATATGATTACAGAATTGTGGAGATTATATGAGGGTTAATAGTTCACTAAGAATACTATTATAGACGTATGATGTATGTAATTAATATATTTAAATGATATGACAAATTGAATAACAAGATGGTATTTGTGTGAATGTGGTTTAGATATATATGAGGGGAATCATTACTAGGGATGAGAGGTCCGACCATTATCCATGTTATCTAAACTGATGACCGAGGGGTAAGATACTATCTATAGGTTGAAAAATATTTGATGAGATGACATTGGTGTTTCCCACAGAGATGACTAAATATCTATTCACAAGTGAATTATGCTTTGATTTGGTTTTTAGCAAGAAAATGAGGCCTATATTTTTACTAATGTGATATGATATAATCCATCCTTGTCGATATAATACTAAAAGGATCATATAAAAAATGTTATTTGATCAATAATTAACTAAATGATAATTTTTTAGGTGGTATTAAACAGAAATAAAAAACATCGTGATTATATTTATATTGATTATACCATACTTCTCGATGAAGTTGGATACATGGGTAGATTGAAGAAGTTGTTATTTTGAATGATAATAAATATATATAATTTTTAATGAATGAACCTGAGACATTATATATATATATATATTTATTAATCAATTGATTAAGATATTTCGAATGATGTATGAATATTATTTTATTGTTATAAGAAGGGTTTGTGTTTTTAATATGTATTATACATGGTTGATTAATGTCTAGAATTAATAATTTAAAAATTTCCATATCATGCATTTATATGTGTATATACTTATATCATATGAGATATTAAATACATTTTATGATTCAATATATACATTAGATATGTACTTTTGGACATCAAATGAGTGAAATCGTAGTTTGGATAAGTAACTGCTATTTTCAATGACTAATAATAGAGTTCAGATGAGCCAGTCTTAATTAAATTCGAGTCCCAGAGAATTGAGATGTGTAATCAGAGAGCTGAAAAAAATATAAACCTTATAAAATTTTAATTTCAATTATTAAGAAACATTTTATATTCAATATTAATGTTTAGTGATATTTTTATAATATAAACAGTTGATGTTGTGGGTCTATTCTTCATGGATTATACACCATGATCAATTATATGAAAATAAGTCATGCTATGTTCAAAGGGGAACAAATCGTGTTTGAATTTAGGATCCTAATAGAAGTGATACCCTATAAAAGTAAATACCATGTGGAAACGATGCATGATACCATTCACAATAATAATATTTCATGATGAATTTAATGTGATGATTTTTTTATAAATTATATTCCATGATATTAAAATAATCTTTCAATATGGGAATAAGATGATTCTTCTTGGTGAATTTATAGGGGAACAAAATTATTTATTTATGAGAATAAAAAATAGTTAATATCCTTTGAAAAATAAAGGAGTTGGTATTATTTATTTATGAAACAAATAATAAAATTTTATTGAATAATATAATAATAAAGTTATAAAGAATTATATTTGGATGGAATTATTGAGTACCTGATTCTGAAGCCACAATTAATATGAATTACGTCACAGAAGTGATAGATGAACTAATAATATAAAAATTTTATATGTGAAATGTTTAAAGATGTATAAAGATACAACATGAAATTTATGATGCCTAAAAATTAATATGGTTAAATGATTTACCATCCAACACTGTTGTCAAATCTATTATGGATAAATATATGAGAGAAATAACTGATGACTATCAACTACATTTTATATATAAAGAAGGGTGAGTTTGTTTATGACTTTATTTATTTTATTCCATTCCACAGAGGTGAGTGATATACCATATAGTCGTGTTTTGTAAAATTATGAGGATGCTTCATAAAGACCACATAAATACTATTTGTGACGATGAATATCGATCCATGAAATATAGGAGGGCCTAAATCCTATAAATATTATCCTAATTGAAGAAAAAAGTGTAAATATCTATGTTAAAGAAATAATATATTTCTTATTTTTCTATAATTTTGACTTACCAAAATGTAGTTCATGTCCATACTCTATTTTGGGATTATTTTTTAATAATAACGACGTAGTGTTTAGGGGGTGATAACCAACTTGTAAAACTAATTAAAACCCTCTAGATTTATGTTTTTTATTATTATATTGTGATAAAAAATTTACTTCATATTCCATTTGGTATCATGGGTAAAAAGGCATTCCTAGATACCAGAATGGTTTCAAGGATTTCATAGTAAAACAACACCATAGAGTTGTCAATTGAATTGCATTTAATCTCTATTATATATTCCATAATTCATATAATGGTGGTTGTTTTATGGATAATGGTTTTTTGAATAATATTTAATATTGTTTTTTCTATCATGAATATATAAATGGGGTATTCACTTCTGGATCCTTTTGTATAGTTATGGGAATGAGTTTATTTTTACATGTGAAATTTTCAGAGCACCTGTATGGGTGATAATTTTGATCTGGTTGATATTAATTGGAATCTACAAAAATAATGAAATTAATAGAGGTTATATTTTATTAGGATTAATATTTTTGGATTGTTACAAATGAGTTACAAGGTTATAATAGGTTTATGGGAACACCGTTTTCTTGGAATCCATCCATATGTGTCTAAAACAATGAACTATTTCCCCTAGAATTATTTTAAACACTATATGAGAACCTATTTTGCATTATTAAGATAGCACTCATTTAGGATGTTTAATATAGATATGTGGAATGAAACATGTCATGGTTAAATACCTAGTGAATGTAATATTAGATTATATAATAATGAACACTCTATTAAAGTATTAGAGGAATAAATGTTATTTTGATTGAAAAACATTGTGTAGTGTGTATAAAAGATTTAGTAAATTTTTTTCTTGGTCAGACCATAATAAATATCAGCCTTTCTAATATTTATAGTGTATATGATCAAAAAAATCTGAGGTGTGATGTGAAACCCTACTATTTTTGAATTTTAATCCTCACTGTTGTTGTTGGGAAAATATCGATTTCATGTTATTAACTGTAAAACATATTTGATGAAAAATAAATATTTATGTATTCTAATTAAATTATAATAAATCCTTATTTATGTTTTAAGAAAAAAATTGAAAATATTAATTCAGGTTTTTTTAAATAAAAATTATTTAATATTTGAAGTACATATGATAAAGGTTTTTGGATGAATTCATACTATATTGAATTGTGGATTGGTGATTTAATAATATTTTTTATCCACCATGGTAAGATTCTATTACTATTTGAGGCGATGGATTAGGAATAATGAACAAGGATTCCATTAATGAGTTAGGTTTATTTGGATATACCATAATGTATTTAAAACATTAACTTTTTTTCATGGGAGTTATGTTGATTATTACAAGTTTATTTTAATTGTTATCTCTAATTAACATGTTCATGTCACTTGGGTATTTTTTTCATCATATATATATATATATATATGTGTGTGTGTAATTTTTTGGAGACAACATGTATTATTATTGAGGTGTGTGTGGGTTCTATTAGGGGGATATCCTACATTTTTGTATACTCCCGACCTTCATATTCAATTTACTATATCTAAAGACATTGTTTAAGTAGATGTATTTTAGTGAGTGATCTCTTATTTTAAAGTAGAACACCTGGAACTGTTAGTCACAATTATTAGGGTAATGATTTTGGTGTTGGTCATGGAATTTAGCACTACAAAGTTCCACTTTCAACCCCTGAGAAAACATTGATTCTCTTTTCATTAGGGATATGTTTGGTTGTATTACTTATATCACATCTCTAGCTATTATTTTATTATTTCAGTATAGTTTGTTTGTAGGTTTTTTGATGCATCGTGTTTAATTATTTTATAGTATTTTGGTTATATTTTTCTAAATATATTATATATGTGGGTAAATCTATCATCAATTATTTCATATAACCATATAATGTATTTCAAGACATTGGGATATGGTTGATTATCTGAATTATAGTGGAATCACAATCTACATAAGATAATGGAAAGAGGTCAATGTATTATCATTTTCATCAGTCTGAGACTATCTAATAGGATGGATATTAGTCATAGATATATGATGTGTCATGATAAGAAATATAGAATAAATTTTTTTATATGAACAATTTAAACCAAAATTCTTGTTACCAGGGTTCTCTGGGTACAAAATTCATTGTAATAACTTGTATGTGAGTTATTACATCATCAGTAAGGGTTTAGCCAATGAATCATGTGTATTATCAAATACTGATTAATTTCTATGATTGAAATTATTATATAGTTTATATTTTGGGGCTTTTGATTTATAATAGTTATAATATGGTTTTAGAATTGTCAATAACACATAAAACATTATGTAACCTGATTCTGGATTGTGTTTTTTCAATATCAATGTAAAATTTAATCGATTTGAAGATATATAAAATAGTAATATGGGAACACCTTTAGTATGGTTCTTCCTAAAACATATTTAAACCAACATATTATATATATTTCTGTAGATTATTATTTGGTAGTTAAAATTGAATTTCATATATATGAATCTTACAATGCTTCTCACTCATTTAAATTTCAAATACAAAACCAAACTATCTCTCATGGAGACTGGAGGATGAGATATAGTAAGTGTGGTCTTGTAAGAGATAATGGATACAAAATTTTAATGTTACACGAAATAAATAGTAATTATATTATTGTATATTTTATTTGGCCTATCATAGAAATTTGGGTACCTAAATATTATAGTTAATGTTGAAAATTCCATCACATGTAATGAATTTAATGAATTAAAAAAAATATGTATACCATCATTGTATTTAGTTAAATTAATTTATTTGATGTAGTTATTGGATATCATCTGAATCTATAATATGAAACATATACCATGTACGTAAATTAAATTTTATGAGATTTTATATATATATAACAGGTAAATGTTAACATGATTGATTCTGTATAATGAGTATATAGTCACACTAGAGTGGTGATCCAACACATTGAAAATTACATTAAAAGGTGTAATAAAAAATTTTCTTCTAGAAACAAAAGTATTAGGAAAAATTTTAATTGTAAAACATTTTTTGCATCATAAAATGGATGGAATCTCCATTGACGAAAATATTGATTTGAGATAGAGATACTCCCAATAGTAAAAATCCAATGATAACAATCATTTTTCTCATATTTCAATAATTCATGTAGTATTAACTAGGTATGTAGTTCATAATGTGTATATTCTTATAAAGTGAACATTTTAAGTATATTTTGGTAACAAGATTACATCGATAATATTTTCATCGGTCAACATAATCATTTTTTATTTTCCAATAAATTTTAGTAGATAAAATGGAATAAGAAATTCTCATTTCTTGAATTTTATAATCTTAGAATATTTCTAGAGTTATTATCACACCCAACATCGATACTATACAAGTGATTATTTAAAAACTATTTTATTTAAACTATCTCACTACCAATATGTTCTATCAATCAAACCATTATGGATTGAACAATATCTTTGTTGTGCTGAGTAGGGAATAATAAATTATGAATCTAGACACCCAATGGTAAGGTTTATGATTCATCTTAATTCTACTAAAATATGTTTTTTATTGATACTAGTTACTTCATCTATAAATATAATATATATGTTATAAATAAATTTTTTAAATTAATAATTCATCTAATATATTTTTAAAAAAATTATCTATATTTTTTACAAATATTTTAACATACTTATAAAATGTTGTCATTATTTTACATTGTGTATCATTAATTTGATATTTGATGAAAACCATGTTGTATTGTTTTTTAATTCATGTAATTTTATTTATTTATTTATTACACCATTATGATATTGTATATTTTTTATTGTATATTTTCAATTTATAAGAAATATTCTATGTTAATGAAATAAAATAATGATTTTAATTTTTTTTACGTTATAGTTACAAAAAATTATAAATTATTTCTATAAAAATATATTTAGAGTAGTGATTTATTATGTTTTAAATGTTTTTTATTATATCTAAATAATATGAATAAATTAATGAATTATTTTTATCATATAAATAACTTATGGTAATAAGGGCATCGATAGAGTTCTCCATATACACCTACAAAGATGGAGTATCTATTATTTTATATTGTTATTTGGATGAAATGGGACTGATCATATTATCAAAAAATATCAAAAAATTATATTTGAATATTAATTAAAATGAGATCTGTCTATATTCTTAAATTGTATTCATTTTAATAGATTTCATTAAGAAACCATAATATACGTCGTTTATTATGGATTGCATCAAGAAATATTTATGTTTATTTGGATTCCCCTGTTATGTTATAGTAAAAGTATGACCACTGGGAAAATTTGGCTTGTTAATTTGTTGTTTCATATTCAACTTATATACACTTAGATGAATGATTTAATAGTGTTACCTAAAAAATATACAAAATAACAATTCAATGTTTTGAGTTCAATCATTTCCAAATGAAACATTCTTTGCATCCATTATTATATATTGATGATGTGATTGA
Source organism: Viscum album (assembly GCA_963277665.1). Classification (NCBI taxonomy): domain Eukaryota; kingdom Viridiplantae; phylum Streptophyta; class Magnoliopsida; order Santalales; family Viscaceae; genus Viscum; species Viscum album. The sequence continues at coordinate 32,407,620 of OY728139.1, read as the reverse complement.
AAATGATCAAATATAATGATTTGGATAAATTGATTTATATTTCATAATGGTAGAATACATCCATTTTTAATTTATTGATTCTAAAATTTTTTATTATAAGAATGGACAATAGAAATGGGGATATAAATTTTAATGATCAAGAATATGTTTTTATCCTGAGGAGGACCACTAATATTGTAGTTGTGTAATAACCTATAAAATTATTAAAATATATAGTAACACCATATTTCTCACACATGCTTAATAGTAGAGGATTTAAGAATATTTAATATATGAAGATTTTATTTCACTTGTGTAAGAAGTGGTTGAATATTTAAAATAATTTTTTATATTTAATTGTTTATTTATAAATAAAATAATATAATTGTGGTCATGTTGATTTAAATCATTTATCTCAATGAGATAGTTGATGATAAATGATCCCAACCCTAGTATCCCATAATCAGTGTCCATAATAGTAAATTTTCATATTATTAAAGGAACATCGTCCCAAAAGATATAATATTTTATTATTATTGGTAAAAAATATTTATACTTCTCTCAAATATAATATTTCAATAGAAAAAATTTAACATTATATTATTTCATTAACATAATTATACACTATAGAATATAAATTCATTTAATTTTCATAATACATCTTTGAATCATTTAAAATGAATAAAAAAATGTATATTCAACTGCTCTGCAAAGGTTATTCATAGTAGAAGCTATCATATATCAATATTCATAATAAATATTGAGAGGAAAATAATTGAACATACATGGAATATAAAAATTTTACAATCATGATTGGATAACTAAAAATAAATATTTATTTGAAAAAAACTAAAATAAAATAAAATTTACTAATTAATCTGATATTATAATCCATCTCGAGATAATATCATTTCAAAAATGTAATAGATAATAATAATAAAATTCAAAGTGAAAGAAATTCCTAATCCTTGGATGTCATTATCGCATATATATTGACTTTTTTATTATCAAAACCTTTCACAAGGCAGTTTAATACTTATAATATATGAGTACAACATGAAAAAATTTAATATAGGACATCCTAATAATATTTCCCCTGATACAGCATATTAACTTAGTGAATTTTATATATGTTCACCTCCTATATCCTTATGTACTACTCATTCCTCGTATATCAAATGAATGATTTAATTCATGAACAATCTTCTTTGTCCAAATTTTATTATATTGGGTTAGTAATACGGGATGAAAATAATTTCCCCATTCAAGAAAATTATATAAAATGAAAAATTAAATATTTATAAATTATAAATATAATTTGGAAAATATTCTAAAATATATGTACAATATATAGTTTTAAGTGAAATTTGATGTCTAGTGAAAAATTATCAGAATGAATTTATTGATTCAAGAGTATGATAACCATCGAAAAATTAATCATAAAATGAGAGGTAAACATCCATTAAATGGGAATGTAGATTTTAAAAATGAATTATTTAATAATAGGTATTGATATTAAATAAATTATGTTATATGAATATAAAATACTTACAAGAGAATAACTGCATATTCAAAAATGTGACTCAATGAAATGGAAAATGAGATGACATCCCTAGGAATTATCATTCAATTTAAGTTATTATTAATCAATGGAAGGATTATTTATATAATATTTATAAAAAAATTTGAAATAATATTTAAGATATATTAACATCACTAGCCAAAATATTATATAATACCAATTATAATAAAAAATTAATATAACCCATTGAAAATAAATAGAGTTATGAAGTACATTACAAGTTGGTAATTTAAATTTAAATTTTTATTTGTTTAAATAATTAAAATTAAAACAATATAATAAAATTAATTATGAACAAATAATGTTATTACATTGAGAATGTTTAATATGTGTAATATATAAATGAATTTTATTTCATAGTAATAAAAAATTCTCAAATGAATGGTAATTGAGATGAAGTATATTACCACATGATTCATTTTGGTGGAATATTTTTTAACCTCATGTACAGTTGTTCTATAAATGATATTAATTTATTCAAAAACCATAATCATATATATAATATTTATATATTCCTGTTGTAACATTGTATTACCTATTTCTCACTAATATTTCATCATTTTTGTTATTTTGGTTGTTAATTTTCTTTACATAATGTATATGTTTTGTATTAATAATTATAGTTGTTTGGTATTGGATATATATCCACAATCTCTATAAGTTATTTTGTTGTTATAAATCTATTTTATTCAGTACATATTATCTTAGAATCATCATTGAAATATCAACATGGAAAATTGATCACTACGCATCCTGAAGGTGGTAGGTCTTACACACACATGAGTGATGTTATCATTTTCTAAAATGATGAATGAGAAATTAAGTGGGATATATATTAATATTTTAGATATAATAAAATATAAATTTTTATGATTGCATCTTACTCTAGAAACATTTATCTCTTCATTTTTCATTAAACATCAGTCAGTTGGATTTTTTTTCATTAAAATCTAGTGGTTGTGTTTTCAATGTGGATGTATATTTATTTGAATACACATTGACATGAAATGTGAGAAAACATGAGCAAACTATAATGGATCCATGGAAATAGCATTTTTGGAAACTTAATTAATGATGAGGGATTTTAATGTAATTTTAATTATGGGTGTCATTGTATAAAGGGGTCAAATATTACCAAGGGTTTGTGGTATGTAGATAATCCTAAAATGGGGTTTTGGTATTTATAAGGGATTAATTGAAGCATAACCATATAAGAGACAGTTACATATAGACTATATGGGATACATGTCATCTATTTTTTTGGGTGAATTATTCACTAAACTAGGGAGATGGGGTTTTCTGTGTATAACTATAACAAATAATTAAACACATGTAACTATATTAATCACTGTTTAATGTGTTTGGATTTTTTAAAAGTAATTTAATGCCCTTTATTTTTTATTTCATCTCACATGTGGTTTCCTCCTCTAACATCTAGCACACCATACACTCTATTTTGGGGTTCCCCTCTTGAATCGTGATCTCCCAATCCTGCTTTTTATTCCTATTAATTTTTTTGATAGTATTTCACATCTATCCATTTATTATAAGGATATTGCAGTCCAATCCCATGAATATGAGAATTGTTTATTTAATATTGATCAGTTTTGATCTAGTTTCCACCATGAGATCATCCAAACCATATTCATCACTTATTAGTTTCCATAGGATGCATTGTTTGATCATCTATTAATGTTAAGTTTATAAACCATAAACCAATTTTTTTGATAATTATCAATCATCTAAAATACTATCCTATTATTTTTAAATATAAATATCTATATAAACTAACTTGTGGAAATGAATTTATTCCTTAGAGTCCTATTTGATCCAATATTATTTTTGGCCTTGCTTGTGGGTACCATTCGAATGAGAGAACAATTGATTATAAATGAATTGATTAATTCCTAATTTTTTTGTAACATGACCTAGGGTTAAGTGTTTGATTGATATAGATTCATTATTGATTGACATAATATTTTATAATATAGCATGTTATTGTAGTATGAACAAATTATAAATGATACGCGTAATAGAATGTTGATGTTAATTATTAGAATGAACCATTGATCCTCATAATGTGGTATCATTGTATCCATTTTTTATGAGATGTTTTAGTGACTTATATTTTTTTAATGAATTTCAGGGGAGTTGGACTAGTTTTATTTATTTAATGATTATATAGGTCATTATGCTAGATTACATGCTGAATATCCTTATATATCAAGATCATAGTAGAGATATTCTGAAATAATTATATTACACGATATTTCATATGATTTGGGTAGAAATTCATATATACTAGGATAGTCCCAGAGACATATTAAAATACAAATATATCATGATTTTACCTAACACTTGCTGGAATTTTTATAATCCTTGCATTGACATAATTAATTGTGGAAATACCTATAATGTGGCTATTGTTTTAAATATCAGTGAATTATAACATAGTTAAGATGTTATGATTCACCATGACTATATTGCTATGATTTTATGGTTTGACAGACGTACACATAGACCTTTCCTGCATGGTGTAGATAATGGTTATTACCTATATTATTTTTATGGTTATGGTTGGAATTATTATGAGATAATCTCAGAGACATTCAATCATGGAACTGGGGTAGGTGTTTTTTATACCATGTACTTAATATTATAATTGAAATGGTCATCATACATTCTTAGTGATATTTCAAAATGTGTACGAATCATACAGATGTGGTATTAAAATATTTACACAATTAATAGATAATATTTTTTATTACTTTGTCCCATGAACTTCTTATCTTATTGGTAAAATTTAATCATTTTATTTTGACCTACTGAGTTATACTCACACACTATTCATTCGACTATTTGAAAGGGAGGTATATTATATAGGTGAAGGGTTGTAAAAGGGAAAATTGCATTCCTAAAGATTTTTTTCTTATTCGATGAGATGGAGTCTGGAGATGAGTCTGAATGGGAATTGGGACAAGGGTCTTTGAGTCTCATATTATTATATTTTATATTATGCTTATAATGACATTAGTAACCTTCCAGAAATTCATTACATTTTTATATTATTATTTTATAGATTTTTAATTTGTGTTCTTTTTGTTTTTTTCTTGTACCATATTGTTTCCATTATTTTCATAATCTATTATTTATTTAATTATTTATATTGATTATTTATACAATCTTATAACTCTTTAACACAATGTTTATTATCCCCTCTATAAAAATCACACCTTCTACTAGTGGGTTTCCTCTGATGTACATAGAGGCACACTTGTTATCTTATAACCAACCAATTTCATCCAAATGGGAGATTGTCCTATCATGGGATGTTACAAAAATTTATCATTATCACAACATTTTAATCTATATTTAATTATTATTTGGGAAAAGATGATAGGATAATAGTTTGTTTCGAGACATAGTAATGATATATTTCATGGGAGTAACTAACAGATGGTTGGGCGTTTTTTTGTTCATAGTGATGGATTGTTGTTTATGTTGTTTGCTTTAAAAATTTAATGTAATTTCACCCTGGAAGATTCACGTATTGTGTGGTGTTAATTTTTTATGATATTATTGGTTCATGAGTTTTATACTTGTGTCCTAAAATGGTTTTAGATGTGTATTATTGAATCATACAAGGATCATTGGGATATATATTAACATGCATTGATAAATATTGAAATATAGTTATTACATGTGATATATACATGCATTGAAAAAAAATTGATATCATATACCTATTATATTTGATATATGAAACATGTAATCAAGTATGTTTTGATAAAAATATGGAATCCTTGTTTAGAAAAAACATGAGTCAGTGTATCTCTATTTTTGTCACCTGGTGAGGATTACCTTGTAATTATAGCCAGTGTTTTAAGGAGAGTTTTTTTATTGTTGAGAAATTTCCTCATCGTTGTATTTGAGTTGACCATCAATAGATTTGAAATCATAATTATCATAACATACATAAATTATATATTCATATTATTATTGATGATTTTACGGATGATCTTATTCATGAGAACTTCTTGTGGGGAATGGTATCTATGGAATGAATGATTGTATGCACTACGCTACAGATGTCTGAGATGATGAAATACTTAGAGTTGTAGCATCGACCTATGTTCACATGGGAGGGAGTCCTCCAATCATCTATGTACTCAATTTATTTAGTCAAGATTATCATTATGAATATTGAGAAACATGCAAATTGGAGAGTGATGATTTCAACATTTATGATTCATGGACCAGCCAACTAATTATTGTGCCTTATGGGGAACAAAAGAAAGTAAGATGATTTATATTGGAATGATTCAATCATTATCATCCTGAGATAGTTCAATCCCATAACATTTCTGGATTAAAAGGCTTAAGAGTTCATGATCCAAGGTTATAAGGTACCGTTGATGCTGGACTACATTAAAAGTCGAACATACTTGTAGTGTATTGTTCCATATTTGGAAGCTGAAGAGATCTCCATGGTGAGATGTTTTCGACATGGTCTTATCTAAAAGATCAGATAATAGGATAATATATTCCTAATGAGCTATTTTGTAGATATGTTTAATTAATAAGTCACCATATATTGGAATCTGATAATGCCCCTAACAATTGGCCATCATATTTCACGATGAAGAAATATGAACTCTTATTCATGTTGATATATGCATCGTTACAACTTTTTCTTGTAATGAATCATCTGTAAAAATGTTAGGCGTATAGGAATACATCTCATGATAGAGTTCCATTATATTTCTATCAGTGTGGCAAGATGGGCCACAAACCAACTTAGTGTCTATACCCGACAATAGTTTTTTACTTTTTTGGTAGTATGGGCCACCAATAGTGGTTTTATAGGCGTATAAAATAGAAGAGTAGTGTTTGAGGAAAAATACATTCACTATATTTTATTAAGGACATACCTACTCCTCAGCTGGAAGATAGCTGGAGTTCAAGAGGATGTTCTTATCGAAGCAGGAGACATGGTACATCCATACTGGACCATCAGTACTAGGAAAAGGTTATAGATCATGGGAGTCATTTTGAAGATCATGGTAGAGGGGTTTGTCAGTTTGAAATAATGAAAACAACTATAGCTATTGCAGATACAAGACTATTAACTGTATGAGATAAACATAATGTATCATATAGCTTTACTTATGTTTTTTATACCAATTAATCAAATTCCATTTTATGATCTCAATTTTTTAAATGTTTTGGGATTTGATGTGTAAAAAATGAATGGTTTTTAGACCATCAACACAACATTGGGACAGTTGACATAAAATATCAACAATTAGTGTGAGTATTCTATTGATATTGATGGTTACCATAAATTTTTGAAACAGTTCATGAATGAAACAACAATACTTGTCTTGATTCATTTTATGTATTGGTTAATTATATCACATGATCATATTGATTTTAGTAAATGATAATTAACATTTTATATCTCATGTAGGATGTTATTTTAGAATGGTGAGTGGGATATTATGGCATGTCATGGAGGATAATTCAATGCATATTATATTATATCATGGATCATAAAAATTTTCTTTCTGAAGATATTAGTGAAATATATTAGGATATATTTTCACTAATGGTATACTATTTTCATGATGTTTTTCCAGACTAGTCCTATAGTTTTTCGTCGGAGTGAGATATTGAGTTCACAATCGAGTTAGTACCAGGTGTAGATATAGTTTATATCATTCCTTATAAAATGGAACTAGAAGAGCTTTGATACTTTAAATTTAAATTGTATGATTTTGAATATATATTAATTTTACATCCTATAGAATAATATTAAGGTTCTCCAATTCTCTTCTCCATGAAGGTTGATAATACATTATCCTTATCTGTTGATTATCATACATCGAATGAGATGTGAATGAAGAATATATATCAAATTATATGAATTAACAAACATTATTATCTACCGAATGGTTCTATGATCCTCTCCATTATTTATTTGATACCAAGATTCAAGCACTTATGAATGAGACCATCGTACCTACATCAAAAAATTTAAGAGAAATTTTGTCCTATATGAATTCATAGTGATCCTATTTTATTTGAATAATTCACCAATAATATTAATGTCCATGAAGGATATTATCTTTTATCCTTTCATGGATATGGATTTTATTGTTCTTATCAATGATATCATTGTGTAGTGTCAGTCATTATATGGTAATTTTGAAAACCTCAAAATCATCCTCATCATATTGAGAATGTATCATAATTACACAATGAGAATTAAATGTAGTTAATATATTGATAATGTGCAATTTCTAGTCCATTTCATTGCATATTATTGAGTTTCATTGGATCAAGATATAATTTTTCTATGGGATACCATAAATAACATAAGAATTCCTTTAGATTTAGATATTTAAGGGTTTAGTGAGTTATTAATGGCACGTTATCACAAACTTCCCACATCTAAAAGCACATATTCCATGGCTAGCCAAAAAGGGAGTGATTTTTGTTTGGTTGGATAATTGTGAGAGAAAATATCTAGAAATGAATGGAAGTCATGTCTCACCACCTATCATCAATTTACCTATTTCATTTAAAGAATATGTTGTGTAATATATCACATCCATATTAGGAATCCGTGTAGTTATGATGTATGATTATTTTGTCATCATGTAACACCCCATGATTCCACAATACTATTCTCTTTGAATAATACAATAGCGTTTGTTGTAGGCAACTTCAAGATTCTAACACACAACGACCAATCAAAGTTGCCTTTATGAATAATAATACCCACTTTTTGAAATTTTAAAAATGTGATCTCTCAAAATGGACGACATTTTTGTATTTAGAATATCGAAATTAGCCTAGGGTAAAATTTTGGTACTTTTTAGTTAACTTTTATATTTTGATGAATAGTGAAAATTAAAAATGTTTAATTAAAAACAAATTTTTTAATCAATATAATTCATATTGATAAATTATGAATTTGAATGATTTTAAAGTATATTTAGAATATATTTTTACCATTTAATTAAATTTTGGTCATTGGACATAATTTCACATTTAAACCGGAGATGAACAAGTGTCAATCTTTTGATTGTTATTATCTCTTAAAAACATGCTTTTTGTTTTAACAACGGGAATTAATTTTAAATTAATTTCTTCCACTTCAGGGTTTTGAATTTAAAAAAAATGGATTCCATATTTAGAATCAGGAGGTCCAAATTGTGAAAATATGTTACTTTTATTTTTAGACATTTTGAATAATTAGTTTGGTAAATATTTTATTTACAATGGTTAAAGGGTAAATCCAGTAAATAAGGGTAAACAAAATAATATTATAATTATAATAAATTACCTTAAAACGTGTCCTAACCTTATTTGTTGATACATGTCTGAACATGGGCATATTTGGGTAGATTTTGGGACCCCCTAGAGCCACTTGTAGGTGATAAGTTCACTTTATATTAATTAAGATAATGTAAATACAAAAATTACATTAGCATATATATTTTAGCAGAACAATATTTACATAAGATTATATATGTTATATTTTCTACTATAAATATACCTTAGAAATATAAAAATATTTCCTACATATTTATTTCTTATTTATAATTTTTATGCATTTAATAATTAAAATTATATATGAAAAAATAATGGTGCAGTATTTCACTTATTAATGAAAGAATCAAATAATTGGTATTATAAAAGTTAAAATAAATATATTTTCAAAGTATTTATGCCAAAAATGTATTTTATTTGTTAAAAGTACATGTTAGGATTGATTAAATAAATTTGGTTCAAATTAATAAAGTTTATTTGACTTTAACAAAAATCAATTACTAAATATTGTCAAAATTGACATAAATGAGTTTTAAAAAAAGTAGTATATTATCAATTAATATTATATTCCTAAAAATATAAGGTTCGAAAAAAGGACATTTATCATGATATGTGTATCATTAATGGACCACATTGGAGTCTCTTTGATTTATATATTATGTTTATTAATTATATAATATAAAATATACAAATTGACATGGTAAGTGTCAAACTAATTAACTAAGAGTTAAAACTAAAAGATAAGGTTAATATATTGAACCAAACCAGTCTAAAATAATTTGGATGAAATTATTGAGACCCATACCCACCTTAGACTTTAAATAATCCACTTTGGAGGAATTAGAAACCGAATATGAATTTATTATAAATTAATACTTTAAGTTTTTCCTAAAGAGCCCCTCCTCCCCCTTATAAAAGGACACAACTTCTATCCAATTCTTCTTACCTTAAAAACCTTTTTGTACGGCCAAATTCTCCCCAAACACCATCTAAACTATCCTAAATTCATCATATAGGCCTCCCTTTAGTCAAAAATCCATCCTATGGAGAAATTTTGATCAAATCAAAAGAAAGAACCCAAAGAAGAAGTAATGTTTTCACAACCCTCTTTCAAGTTTCTTTCTTCTTCAACATCTTCATTATTTGTTATTTCCATTATAAAATAATAACTACTGTATCTTATATATACAGTGATGTTATTATAAATATGGTACAACCATATTCTGTATTCTATCCATCCTTTGAATGACATGTCACCATACGTGAGTACCTACGGCTTACCGTCTCCATGTCGTGGTGAAATTGTTATTCAAAACATTAATATTTAGATGGGTATAATAATGAAGTGTAAATAATAAATATAACATGATAAATATTCTGTATATATGATATACCATCAAATTATATATTATTTTAATATCAAAAGAAAGATATTTTCGTTCGTGCGTACATACGGACTACCGTCTCCAAGAACGTGATGAGATTCATTCTCCATCGTATCCATTCAAGTCTAACTCTCATTTGATGATTAAAAATAATGTTTAATGACATGATATCATTCTGGATATGAATAAGATAAACCCTATCCAAAACAAACATGGCGTATGTAACAAAACATATAAAATAAAATGAGTAAGTGAACAAACGAAACAACGATAATACTAAGATATTATTAACGAAACAATATTAAAAGATCATATATGATATCACATTTATGTACATAAGTCTTGTATAATTTAATAAAAATGTTTTAACTATTATAATGGAGGTTAACTTACTATCTACTAAGGAAAAGTAAAAGGTAAGGTTTATTTCACAATCTCTTCATTATCTGAGGTTTTTTATATGTAATTATATACCGGGACCTCATTATCATCCACATCCATGTTTCTTAATAATATATTTCAAAACATTATTACTACATTAAAAAATATGGGTTAAAGTAATTTATACAATTTTTTAACTTTTTATAAGATTTTTATAAAGGAATCTTTCCGTCGTTTTCCAAACAAGGTCCTTTTTACCCTTTTCGACAAAATTAAGGTAAGAATGACTTTTGTTTAACTTATATGGAAAGTGTGGATATTTTATGTAGTTTTTAAATCTATGAAGATTCCATTACATGTTTATAAGAATATTTTCAATGTAAATATTTTATTTTACAATTATGTGACTTTTAAATGATTTCCAAAAAAGATATATTTCTCTCAAATAGTTTTGATTTCATCTATGTCAACATGCTTTGATGGATTTTAAGTTTATTTGAAGTTTATTTTTTATGATACAAAACTTCTATATTGTATGGAAGTTTATGTGAAATGTTTGAATGTGGATGTGCTATTTTATACCATTCATGGTTTATGGTTAAATTATTGAAATTTTGTATTCTAGTTTTAATACGAATGTTTATGATATGTTTAAACTTTTTCATATGAGGAATGTATTGGACTAGTAAGAGACGGGTGGAGCCCGCTATAGCTCCTCTATGCATCAGTAGGTCTCATAGGACAACTAGATGTGGAATTGGCCAAGACCCTTTACCAATTTGATTTATGGTTTTGGACGTGGCCTTAATCATTTATAGACTTCTTGGCCGAGGCCTTGACAAAATCTTTTAGAATGTCTGGCATTATACATTCCATCATAATGGAAATAATATTGATGGCTCATGTGGTCATTCAGCTAGTAAAATACCCATGATTATGTTTTATTATGGAACTACATACCCATTTCATATTCATGCCATAAAATTATTTGTGTTTATTATTGGTAAAGGCATGTGGTTTCTATTATTCATCATGCTTAATATTTATATCATTTTCCACTGTATTACTTACCCTTACTGAGTATTTGAGCTCACCCATTTCTTATGTTTCATTTTCCCAGGATATGAAGAAGTTAGTTATGAGTGACCTGTAGGAAAAATCTAGGAGGCTTGGATGCTTCTAATGAAATATATTTTTCTTGTATTTATCTTCAAGATGTAATGTTGAACTTATGTATGAATCATGGTTTCAATAATACTAAACTGATTAGTCATTTGAGATATGATTTCCTTGTGATCATGCCAATGTTATCTCCTATTGAACTAACTCTAGGTAACTAGGATCGGGCATTAAAGTTGGTATCATAGGAAAATTAGTACAACCCTTGGAAACTAGATTTAGATAAACTATGATTATAGAACATAGTTTTAAGATTGACTTTGAGGATTACTATAGATGAACTTCCTAGAATTTTAGTATTATATTGATTTTGTGAGTTTTCCAAGAAATACATCCCTTTCAGGATAGAAGCAGGTAAAGGCGGCTCTGGCATAGATGTATCTAGGGGTAAAAATCGAAAACACCACTTTGAGCTAGACTTGAACGGGAAATGGTGAATGAAAACGGGCCTTGCTGCACTCTTGGTTACGACACTCTCGAGGGATATTCTTAGGATAATTCTCATTTTCATTACAAACCATTATGAAGGGTTATGAGTATATACTTCTGCAATTTTTTATTATGATTATGGATTTTATCCATAAACTATTGAATTTATGTTAACTGTTTTAGAAGTTTGAAATTATAAATTTCAATTCATAAACTAATCAAGTTTATGCCATTGTTTAGAAATGGTGCCTAGTGGAAGGAATTGAAACTGTATCAATGAATGCACTCCATGTAGGGATTTCCCTCCTATTCAAGATAATTATAGTGGAGTTAGTGATGCAACTACTGCGGATCAGCTAATCACCATACTGGGACAACTCACTCTGGTTATGAATAATAACCTTACCCATATGGAGCACCCAGATCCGCGTCATGGAGGATTAATTTTAGATCACTTCAGGAGGCAAAAACCACCGAAGTTTAATGGGAGTATAAATCTATTAGTTTCTGAGAAATGGATATATTTTTTAGAGGAAATATTCCACGCTTTGGGGAGTAGTGAAAGGGAAAAAGTTGTCCTGGCAGTTTACTGCCTCACTAGATATGCAGATCAATGGTGGTCATTGATTCAAAACACAAAGGATGAAGAGTAATTAACAAATCTGAAATGGAGGGAATTTAAAGAATTTTTTTTAGAAAAATACTTTCCTCATGACCGTCGAGCGGATATGGAAAGAAAATTTCTGAGTCTGAGACAAAAGGAGGACGAGATTGTTGCAATATATGAGGCAATCTTTACAAAGTTAGCAAGGCATGCTGCAAATTATATACGTAACCCAAGAAGTAAGATTGATAATTCCATTAATGGGGTAAAACCATTTCTCCATCAAGAATCAGTATCATAATCCTTCTCATCATACGAAGATATTGTCTCGTGTGCTATCAAGACAGAAAAGGAATTCTCTAAGTCTTATGACGTTAAATCAAAGCAAGAGAAGGAGAGATCTGCTGAAGACTCTGGGAAAGGAAATAAAGAAATAGGTAAGAAAGGTAGAATTTAATATCCACCCTGTGATAATTGTGGAAGGAATCACACTGGCACCTTTCTAAAAGGAAAAGGAGTTTGCTACAAATGTGGACCGAAAATCCATCTAGCTGGTGGTTGTAAAGGAATGAAAGATACTACCATTGTTCAATGATACAATTGTAGGGATATGGGGAATTATTCATATAAATTTCCAAAGCATTAAGGAAACTTACCTTAGAAAAGTCCAAGGGATCAAGGCCAATATTATTCAATCACTACTACTGAGGTTGAAGCCCCAAAAGATGTGGTGGCAGGTAATTTAATGGTTTCCTCAAGTGTAGAAAATGCATTATTTGATTCTAGATCATCACATTGTTTGATATCTTCCTAGTTTTCTATGAAAATTTGATATTTCCAATTTGATTTAACAAGGTAGTTGTCAGTTAAAACTCCTAAGGTAAGTATCATTTCATCAATGTTTTGTGAATCTGTACCCATTAGAGCACATAAATGTTCTTTATCTACTGATCTCATCGTCATACCAATGATTGAATTTGATATATTCCTCGATATAAATTGGCTTTCGGACCATGATGCAAAGATTTATTTTAAGAAGAAGAACGTTATGATTCTTGATGATGCTGATAAAGAACACCTTATCTTTAGACCAGAAACGTCTCCACCTAATTCTTATCTAAATCCACCCCCAGTAGCTCAACTAAATTCAATTATTAGGGAGGAAGAGAATGAAATAACTGTGGGTGAGGAATGAAATGTTCAAATAGAGGATTTACCTATTGTGAGATAATATGTTGATGTGTTTCTAGAATATTTACCTGGAAATCCTTCAGAATGAGAAATTGAGTTTTCCATTGATTTAATTCCTGGTTCAAGGCCCATATCGAAAACCCATTATAGAATGGCCACTATGGGATTAGTTGAACTAATGAAACAACCGGAGGAATTTAGAAATAAGGGATTTATTCTCCCTAATGATTCTCCATGGGGAGACCCTGTCCTTTTTCTTCATAAGAAAGATGGATCTATGAGGTTGTGCATTGACTATAGGGAGATCAATGCTATGAGAATAAAGAAAAAGTATCCCCTACCTCACATTGATGATTTATTTGACCAAATAAATGGATCTCAATAATTTTCAAAGATTGACCTTCGATCTGGATACCATCACTTGTGTGTAAATAAGGAAGACATTCCGAAGATAGAATTTCGAACCAGGTACGGGCTTTACGAGTTTACAGTAATTCCTTTAGGGCTGACTACTACACCCTCTATTTTCATAGATCTAATAAACAGAGTATTCAAGGAATATCTTGATGAATTTATAGTGGTATTTATTGATGATATCTTGGCATACTCCAAAAGCTACAAAGATCATGAAAATCACTTGCGCATTATATTGAAGACTCTGAGAAGACATGAATTATATGGGACGTTTAGCAAGTGTGAATTCTGGCTTCAATAGATTTCTTTTCTTGGCCATAGTGTCTCTAAGGATGGAATGTATGGTGATCCTTCTAAGACAAGAGCAATCCAAGAATAGACAACAACAACGAGTATAACCGAGGTGAAAAGTTTTATAGGTTTATAATGTTATTATCGATGTTTCGTCCACAATTTTTCCTGATTGGCTAACCCATTAACGTAGCTCACACCTAAAGGGGTTAAATTTGTTTGGACAAAAGAGTATGAAGAATGTTTCGAATAACTGATGAAAATATTATCCAATGCACCTATATGGTCTCTACCCTCATGGATTGATAGGTTTGTTATTTATAGTGATGCATCAATGAAAGGACTTGGTTGTGTCCTTATCTCGAAAGATAGAGTTATTTCCTATGCATCACGACAGATGAAAATTCATGAGCAAAACTATCCTACTCATGATCTTGAGTTAGCTGCTATAATCTTTTCTTTGAAGATTTGGATTCACTATCTCTATGGTGAAAAATGAGAGATTTATACTGATCAAAAGAGTTTGAAGTATATTTTCTCATAGAAATAACTCAACATGTGGCAAAGGAGGTGGATTGAACTACTCAAGGATTATGATTGGATGATACACTACCACCCGGGGAAGGAAAATAAGGTGGCAGATTCTTTGAGTAGAAAGGATCATGGAGTTTTGAACAAGATGAGAGTAGAAAAGGATCCTATATACATGGATATAGTAAATATGGATATGGGAATCACCATGGAAGGTGAAACATTAATACTTTTTCAAATAGTTGCCAAACCATCTTAACTAGAAAGGATAAAGAGTTCTCAGATCGGTGATGATGAGTTTCAAAAGAAGATTAATGCTGTAAATGATGGGAGATTTAATGACTTTGTGTATGAAGATAGAATTTTGATGTTTGGGAAGAGACATTGTGTTCTCAATATACCAGATCTAAAAAGGTAATTTTTGGATTATGCTCATAGTTCCAATTTCTCTATACACCATGGGATCACCAAAATGTATAGAGAATTAAAGGAACATTTTTGTTGGAAAACATGAAGAGGGAGATTGCTGATTTTGTGTCTAGATGTATGGTTTGTCAACAAGTGAATGGTGGAAGGAAACAACCTAGAGGAGTCATGAAACCTCTTCCCATACCTTAGTGGATATGGGATGATATCACAATGGACATCATCATGGGACTACTAAAGACTCCTAGAAGGAATGATGCAATATGGGTCATTGTTGACCGTCTTACCAAGTCATCACATTTTCTTTCTATAAGGGAGAATTTACCACATGAACGTCTAACAATAATATATATTAATGATGTTGTGAGACTTGATGGATTACCCCTATCGATTGTCTCAGATCATGATCCCCATTTTACATTAAGATTTTTGAAAATTATTCAGAAGGCCTTGGATACTGAACTTCGTTTGAGCACTTCTCACCACCCTCAAACAGATGGACAATTAGAACGGTCTATTCAAACCTTAGAAGACATGTTGAGATCATTCTCACTTGACTTTCAGCGTATGTGGGATCAATTTTTACCTCTAATATAATTTTCTAATAATATTAGTTTCCATTCAAGTATTCATATGTCATCATATGAAGCGTTATATGGAAAACGATGTTGCACACCAACCTGTTGTGATGATGTTGGTGAAAGAAAACTCATAGGCCTTGAACTGGAGGAGGAAACGATGGAAAAAGTGAAGGAAATCCAAAACCACATCAAAGCAGCTCAAAGTAGGGAGAAGTGCTATGCTGAAAACTGAATGAAGGATTTGGAATTTTAGGCAGGAGATCATGGTTTCTTGAAGGTATCTCCATGGAAGGGATTTATAAGTTTTGGTAAGAATGAAAAATTGAGTCCCAGGTACATCATACCATTCAAAATTCTAGAACGAATTGGGGTTGTAACTTACCAATTGGCAATGCCGCCAAGTCTCTCCAATGTTCATGATGTGTTCCATGTATCACAGTTAATAAAATACATTCCTAACCCAACACATGTGCTCACCTATGAGGAATTAGAACAGGAATCTGGTCTATCTTATTGTGAAGAGCCCGTTAGGATTCTTGATAAGAGAGAACAAGTGATGAGAAACCGGACGACTCGCCTGCTAAAAGTTCTATGGATGAACCATAAGATGGAAGAGGCAACATGAGAAATTCAATTTTGGATTTGGTATATCGAAATTATCCTAGGGTAAAATTTTGGTACATTTCGGATAACTTTTATATTTTGATGATTAGTGAAAATTACTAAATTTTAATTAAAAACAACTTTTTAATTAAAAACATATTTTTAAATAAAAATAATTAATAGTGCTAAATTATGAATTTTATTGGTTTTAAAGTATATTTAGAATATATTTTTACCATTTAATACAATTTTGGTCATTGGACATAATTTCACATTTAAACTGCACATAAACAAGTTCCAATCTAATGATAGTTATTATCTCTTAAAAACACGCTTTTTTGTTTTAACAACGGGAATTAATTTAAAATTAATTTCATCCACTTTTGGGTTTTGAATTTTGAAAAATTGCTCCAATATTAATAATCAGGAGTTCCAAATTGTGAAAATAGGTAACTTTTATTTTTAGACTTTTTGAATAATTACTTCGGTAAATATTTTATTTACCATGGTTAAAAGAAAAATCTGGTAAATAATGGTAAATAAAATAATATTATAATAATAAGAGATTACCCTAAAATGTGTCCTAACATTATCTGTGGATACATGTTCGACCATGGGCATCTTTGGGTCGATTTTGGGACCCCATGGAGCCACTTTTAGTTGATAAGGACACATTATATTAATTAAGATAAAGTAAATAAAAAAATGACATAAGAATATATCTTTTTGATAAATAATTTTTACATAGGGTTATGTATGTTATATTTTCTACTATTAATATTCATTAGAAAGATAAAATTATTTCCTATATAATAATATTTTTTTATATTTTTTAGAGATTTAATAATTAAATTTATTTATGACACAATAATGATGTAGTATTTTCCTTTTTAATGAAAGAATCAAATTATTGGTATTATAACAGTTAAAATAAAATTAATTGAAAGTATTTATGCCATACAAAACTTTTATTGGTTAATATGACATGTTAGGACTTATTAAATGATTTTGGTTTGAATTAATAAAGTATTGTGAATTTAACAAAAATCAATTATTAAATATTGTCAAAATTGGCATAAATTAGTTTTCAAAAAATAATTATATTTTTAATTGATATTATATTTCTAAAAATATAAGGATTAGCCAAAAGACTCGTATGATGATACGTGTATCATCAATGGACTACTTGGTGGTCTCTTGGATGTATATAGTATGTTTATTAAATATATAATATAAAAATACAAAGTGAAATTGTAAATGTCAAACTAATTAACTAAGAGTTAATACTAAAAGATAAGGTCAATATAATCACCCAAACCTGTCTAAAATCTATTGGATGAAATTATTTAGACCCATACCCACCTTATAATTTTAATGATCCACTTTTTATCCATTAGAAACTGAATATGAATATATTATAAATTAATACTTTATGTTTTTCCTAAAGAGCCCCTCCCCCCTTATAAAAGGACACCACTTATAAACATTTCATCATACCTTCAAAGCCTTTTCGTTCATCCAACCTCTACCCAACAACCCGCTCAAATATCCTCACTTAATCCTAGAGGCTTCCCTTTAGTCAGAAACCCAACCGAATGAGACATTTTGATCAAATCAGAAGGAAGAACCCGAAGAAGAGGTATTGTTTTCACCACCATCTTTCAAGTTCCATTCTTCTTCAACTTATTATTTCTTTGTTATTTCCATTGTAAAATATTATCTCCAGTATCTTCTATATACTATGATGTTATTATAAATATGGTACACCCATATTCAGTATTCTATCCATCCTTTGAATGACATGTCACCATACGTGCCTACGTACGATTTACCATCTCCACGTCATGGTGTAATTGTTATTCAAAACATTACTATTTAGATTGGTATAATAATAAAGTGTAAATAATAAATACAAAATGATAATTATTCTTTTTATATGATATAAAATCCAATTATATTTTTTTTAATATACAAAAAATGATATGGTCGCTCGTGCATACGAACGGACTACCGTCTCCACGAACGTGATGAGATTCATTATCCATTGTATCCATTCATGTATAATTATCATTTTATGATTAAAAATAATGTTTAAAGACATGATATAATTCTATAGATGAATAATATACAACATATCCAAAGAAAACATGGCTTATGTAACTAAACTTATAAAATAAAATGAGTAAGTGAACACACGAAACAACGATAATACTAAGATATTATTAACGAAGCAATATTTGGAGGTCATATATGATATCATATTTATGTATATGATTATTGTATAATTTAATAACATTGTTTTAACTATTATACAGGAGGCTAACATACCATCGACTAAGGAAAAGTACAAGGTAAGGGTTATTTCACAATCTCTTCATTATCCGAGGTTGTTTATACGTAATTATCTACTAGGACCTCTTTATCATCCACATCCATGTTTTTTTAAAAATATATTTGAAATCATTCTTACTATTTTACAGAATATGGTATAAAGTCATTTATACCCTTGTTTAACTTTTTATATTAATTTTATAATGGAATCTTTCTATCATTTTCCAAACAAGGTCCTTTTTAACCTTTTCGACAAAATTAAGGTTAGAATATCTTTTTTTAACTTATACGGAAGGTGTGGCTATATTCCGCTATTATAAAATCGTCGAAGCATCCCTTACAAGATTATAAGGATATTTTCAATGTAAATGTTTTATTTTATAATTATGTGGCTTTTAAATGATTTAAAAAAATAGACATTTCTCTTATATAGTTTTGTTCTATCTATGTCAACATCCTTTGATGTATTTTATGTTTATTTGAAGTTGATTTATTATGATACAAAACTTCAATATTGTATTGAAGATTTTGTGATATGTTTGACTGGGGATGTGCTATTTTTATACCATTCATGATTTATGGTTAAAGTATTTACATTCTGTATGCTAGTTTTAAAATGAATATTTATGATATGTTTAAACTTTTTCATATGAGGAATGTATTGGACTTGGTAAATGACGGGTGGAGCCCACTATATCTCCTCGATGCATCGGTAGGTCTCATGAGACAACTAGACGTGGAATTTGCTGAGGCCCTTTACCAATTTGATTTATTGTTTTGGATGAGGCCTTACTCATTTTTATACGTCTTGGTTGAGGCCTTGACAAAATGTTTCAGAATGTCCGGCATTATACATTCCCTCATTATGGAAATAATATTGATGGATCATGTGGTCATTCGACTAGTAGAATATACATGATTATGTTTTTCTCTGGAATTACTTACTCAGCTCATATTCATGCCATAAAAGTATTCGTGTTTATTATTGGTAAACACATGTGGTTTCAATTATTCACCATACTTAATATTTATGTCATTTTCTGCTGTATTACTTACCCTTACTGTGCGTTTGATCTCACTCATTTCTTACATTTCATTTTCCCAGGATATGAAGAAGTTATTTATGAGTGACCTACAGGAATAATATAGGAGGCTTTGATGCTTCTAATGAAATATACTTTTGTTGTATTTCTCTTCAAGCTGTAAATTTGAACATATGTATGAATCTTGTCTCCAATATTACTAAACAGATCGGTTTATCAAGACATGATTTACTTGTGATCATGCCAATGTTATGTAATAATGCACCGACTCTGGGTAACTAGGGTCAGGGCATTAAAGGTCACTTATAGGTCTATAATGATGAGACAACATAAGAGGAATTACGAAAGTGACAATTTATATTTAGTCAAAGTTGTAGATTAATTGAGATGCATAAGGCATTAAATCAAGGGTGAGCATTTTTTGGTATAAAAATGCC
This sequence comes from Viscum album, assembly GCA_963277665.1. Classification (NCBI taxonomy): domain Eukaryota; kingdom Viridiplantae; phylum Streptophyta; class Magnoliopsida; order Santalales; family Viscaceae; genus Viscum; species Viscum album. The sequence goes on along the minus strand of OY728139.1, from coordinate 32,386,895 downwards.
ACACGATCCTATGATACATAATTTTTTAATATGACGTGAACCTTCAAAAGAGGAGGTGGTTTAGTATTAGGAGACATTCATCATTGAGTTTTCCTATAAACCATAATTGTGAAATTCCATTTCCATTGAATTATGTCAAAAGGTTGATATAAATTCATTTAGGGACACTTTCACAGAGTAAAAGATAATTATCTTTATTTAATACAAGCACCTAGATACTTTAGAGTCTCAAAGAAATGTATCTATTATATCCAAATATGTTATACTCATGATTTGGATTGGATCATGACTGATAAATACATGATTCAAATGGGTTCGTTCAAAAATTAATATTATATTGTCTGGATACACCATGAGGATAGTTTTTAGGTAGTTGAAATTATATTTTTATGGTGGAAAATTATGGGTTCTTAAGGGGTCATAGTAAGAGAAAATAATATAGATTCATTCTTATAGATGGGAGTTATAACCATGTTTTAAAAAAGATGTATCATAATCTCTATATACCACAATTGTGGTCAGGAATGAAGAAGGTGGTAACATGTTCTTTGGTGTGATTTTCAAATATCAATAATTAAATGAAAAGAATCCGAGGAGAGTGAAATGGGTTGATATAACAATTTAATTTTTTTTTGATATTAATACCCTGAAAATAAAATAATTTCGTTGGATGGGTGATTTTGAAATAACCAATGAAGGTAGCACTCTTTTTTCTATTATAGAAACATTTATAGTTTATGATCATAGAATTATTTATGTTCACTAATTAGTTTATTTCACTATGTTTCTAAGGACTATTGGATCGAATATATATACTCATATCACATAATAAGTATGGAAGTGTCTATATTAGGCACTAGGTTCTGATGTTATTTTTATTATGGAATATGATCCTTAGACTACTAGTTAATCTTGAAGAACGATTTAGGATTTGGAGGATATCTTACAAGCCTGAGGTTATTAATTTTTTTTATTTATAAAAATAGGAATATTGAACTAATGGTGTTCATATATAACAATATATTCCATTTATTGATCAAAATGGAACATTTTTTAGGATTTTTTTGAAAGGTCATGTTGTTCACCTCCTTTTTGGTTAGAGGTAGGTGAATTGGTTCTCGTTGGGATTAGTCTCGTGTAAGAGATGTATGAGAATGTTTAGTTTATCCAAAAGTAATTGGTGACCATGATGAAATGAAATAAATCATTTGCTAAGAATTAGAGATGACCTATATAGTTCATGGTTAGTCATCATGTTTTCCATTGGGTGTTACCTATATTTGGGAAATGAAGTATCAGGAAACAAGAAATGAAAACACCCCTGATTGTGGTCCGTTTTGATATATTGGATAGTGTTTTTCAATTGGAATAACAATTATCCCTTCAAAAAGACTGCAGTTCCTTGAATTATGTCCTCCTTGTGTAGAATATTCCAAGATATTATCTAGACCTTTCTCGCATTATATACATAGAAGACATCAATATTATTATTGATGCATCCTTTAATGATAAGTTTTTTAGAGATTATATAGTGTAGTGAAAGGTATCTATTATATATGGTGATTCTTTTGGTGCAGGTGAAGTGGTAAAATGTGTGAATTTAGGAGGATACATGGGAGACATAGTGTAATTCGTGAACATTGTGGGATTATTTTTTAACTAAGACCCACACAATTATTATTAAAACAACTAAGGGATGATCTATTATATAGAATGTAGGTTATTAGATCACATATATTTTAATGTATTTGTATCATTGATAATTTAATTAATATTATTTATACTGGGCTTTTCTATATATTTTAATATTTTTGGTTATTCTTTCAATATGGATGTCTATTATATTTAATAAACCTGGGACTGGGTTGTGAGGAAATGTGAAAAAATTGTATAGGATTCACACAAAAATTCATTGTTATGTAAAAGGACATAATGATTAGGGTTGTACGTTTATGTTACATAATGGAGTCAAAGTATTAATGGGTCTAGTGTTTTCGAGGAATCATGGTATATGGAAAATACTAGAAGTGGTTATGGGGTTTTTCTAAAGAGAAAATTGGCAAAAACCATCCTCAAGACATTATACTCAATGTAAATGGGTTACAAAAAAATTTATTTCTAGGATAACTAAATACTCAGATGAGTCAGATATTTTTATTTTATACGCTTTAAAAATAATTATAAGAATGTAGTTCCTCTCATAATTTCTAATCTCATGATCTGGCATATCTTCTCTAGTGTGTGGTTTGGGATAAGTTTCCCATATATACATTCATTCACTATATGTTCTAGTTTAATATCATAAATGAAAGAATTATTGGAATTAATCTTTGTTTGTTTTGATCTATGATCCTTCTTGTGATCATCCTCAGCTTATTCCATGTTTTCATTTTCTAGTACAATAATTAATTTATCATCGGTTAATGGTAAGGGGTCCAAACCTCAACAATTCAGATGCATAATTGTCAAGTATGTGAAATATTGAAATTTAACTAAATTATTAGTGGTAATATAAATTTAATTGACAAATTGAATTTATTCCACAAAATCATTTTGGATCCAATATGTTATTAATGTTTCACGTGACTATAGTTTGGGTGAAAAAAACAAAATTATAAATTAATTGACTAATGGAATAATGTGTGTCGAGCATTACATGGGGATGTTGTTTCCATCATATAAAATAACCTCTCATAATTTTAATTTTTTAATCGATTAGAATGTTATTGAATCACATGAAATATATTAAATAAATGTTTAATTGAATGATAAATAATGAAGTGCCAAATTTAGCATTGATCTCAATAATGACATATCATGATATCCTTATTACAATGACATGTGTTGTGATTTCTATTTTGTAATTCATATATATGGTTTTGATCCATTTTGATATATGTAATTATTTTATATATAATTTTCATAGTATTCATGTTGAAATTTTTATATTGATTATTATTCCATTATACATGCAGAAGTTATTAAATAGTATCTTATGACCACTGATTGATGTAGTAATGATTTTATACCAGACAAGGTCTCGAGACATCTAAAATTTTTCTTATACCAGGATTAGCATTGATAAAATATGAAATGAATATATACGAGGAATGAGATAGATTAAATGGTAAAAAATATATACCACATTTTGAGCCATATTTGTTTTATTTATACATTGGTTATACAATTATGTTTCATCAATTTTATGTGTTTTTGATCAACACGATTATGAGACATTCTTATAAACATTATGATATGGCACAAAAACATGTAATATTTTATCCTATTTATAAGGGTATGGTTGTGTGATTGTGATACACGATTAATGTCCTTACCACATGGCACTAGGGAAGGTCATGTCATACTATGGTTATATGGTATAGATGGCATGGTCACAAGATTTTTTAATGGTATCACATCAATGTTCCAACGAATATCAATATAGTATTAATTTAATTACATAATTATTTAATACACTTGTTTATTTTATTATTTCATTTTTTATATAATATTTTTTATTTATACATGGTGGTGTCGACCTACAATGTTATACACACACCAAATCTGAGCCACTATCAGACACATGAGCAGACTACATGGATCGGAAAATGGATATAGGAAATGATGTTTTTGTTTACTTTTTGTTGGAAGGGATGTAGTTTAGAGATAATCCCAACAAGGGATTATATATTGGGTTCATTGAGTATACATTCATTTAAATTTTTATTAATTATATAATTCAATAATATTCATTTCATTATGTCCTTACAAGACACTTTTATTATATTTTTTATTATTCTTTTCGATTTATTATTTGTTCTATAATATAACATACTTTTCTTAATATTTTTTCAATTTTATATTTATTCATTTATATATATTTTTAAATTGTATTTTTTTAGAATATATAACAAAGAGGTATAGTCTCCCACAATACATGCCAAGCCCTCACTGCTGGTTAGAAAACTCTGATGTGATGGGATACATGACTGCGTTCTAATAACTAACCCAATTCTTGCACTAGATAGTGTTCCTGAATGGGGGATATTACCATATATATTAAATATATTTCTTAAATTTGCGCTTATATCTTTATATATAAAGACTAATTGAAAAAATAATCATATATCTTATTGATGATATAGTCCACTGTACACATTAAGAACCGTATCATATATTAAATGAAAACGAATAAAAAATTTATATGTTATATTAAAATTAATAAATATTAATATTATCACACATAAAATCTAATTTTTAAATATCCATCTTTATATCCATCCTTGACATTTTTATATGAAAAATGAGTTAAATCAACTTGTGAGGTAGAATTCAACCATACTTATGATCAATTATAAAATTAAACTTTTGATAGATGGGGAATTATATAGAAGAAATTATTATATAAATAACAAAATTATTATATGAAATATAATATTTTTATTATTTTATCAAATTTTTAAATAATTATAAGGATGTAGAATAAGAAAATGAACAAAATCAATTGTTTAAGAATATTACCTATCATTCAAAAAAATAGCTATTAGTTTGAAAAAAATAAAGTATATATAGGATTTATGACCAAATAATGGGATATATATTGTTGGGAGGAGATTAACAAAGTTATTTGGATATGTTTTGTCTGAAAAAAATGACTTTAAATTTCTAATCAATGGAGAAGATGGGGTAGGCATTTATAATTGGGGAGAGGACACACATGGATATTTTGAAAAGAATCAATTACACCCAAATTTATATCAATCCAAAATCCCCCAAAATGGAAAATTATTAAATATTTTAGTCACTAAGGTCGAAATATATGAATCCAATAGGTATTGTAATAGTTGTTATGTGATATTATGGATAATTTATTTTTCATAAAACCCAATTAAATCATTTATTCACTTAACCATGGTAATTAATTTTTACAACATTTACTATTTGTAATGATACAAAATTAATTTGAACTAATTATATAATATAAATAGTGAATATTAATTATATTTAATTAAAATATTCTCATTTAATTCATAAAAGTTGAGTAATACAATTTAAAATTATACTCGCATATGCGATGAAATGTGTGTTTCCAATGATAACGCATGTAATGTTTTCATAGAAATTATAAATATGAAATTGATTCTAATGTACTAAGTTAGTAAAATTTTAATAATTGTAAACAAATACAACTTTAAATAAAATAAAATATTTAATTTCTCCTTTTAAATTATTTAAATGAAAACAATGTTTACATTAAACAACATTTATTTTCATTATTTGTAAAAAATTTAAACATTTATAAAAAATTTCAAAACATAAATATAATATAATTTTGATATGATAATTTACTAAATTTTTTTAATTTATTTAAATAAATGTAATAGGTGTGGTAAATTTTAATTTTAATTTATCTTCAAAATTCATAACTAAACAAACTTTTAGAAAAATAATATTTTTTAAAAAACATTTCACTTGCTTTTATGTGATTATTTTATTATTTATAATAAATATAAAAAAATATTTTAATAATTTTAGTTATTTCTATTAATTTCAACCAATTTAATAGCTAGGATATATTGTTACATTGTATTATAGTTTATTATACTCAGGTGTGGTGGTTACCCAATCTATCCATGTTATCAATATTTTTGAAAAGAAGTATATCATATTGTATTGATTTGTTACAATCAACTATAATATAAATTTTGATCATTATATATTATACCAAACAGATTAATATTATTTTAAATTATTTTGGTGTCTCTTTCTCACCACCATAAATAATTTATGACCTCATTGTTTAAACACTATTTTGGTAATAAAAGAATTTACAATTAGAAATTCCAATGTTATACAACCCCAAAATATAAAAAATTTACAAAAAAATATACTAGATAAGAATGAAATTTAAAAATTAATATCATTTGGAATAATAAAAAGTTAGGATTCCATATTTTTGAACATATATGTGATGTGAATATATAACTATGGGATAAATCCGTAAATAATTATTAAGATCTACATAGATAATTGACATTAATAAATTGGATGATTAATAATAAATTTAAAGTGATAATGCCCAGAATATGTGATAATTCAAAAAATATTTAATTAGTAAGATATTAAGGTAATATGATTATGTATAAATATAAATTAACTATTTTTTATGAATATAATAAAGTATAAATTGATGATATCTTTCTATTAAATTAACACAATTTCACCCCTTGGTTGTTATTTGATCAATTTAAATTTCATCTCATACTCAAATAAATTAATAAAAAAATAAAAACAATTTGATGGAAGCACTAAGACTAACTATTGTTGGATCATAACATCCATAATAATGTGAAAAGTTTTTCCACCTATTTCTAAAAATATTTAAAAACCAAAATGGTATGCACAAGTTATTCAATAAAATATGAAAATCTCTAAACCTCAATAGTAACAACATTGTTTCATCATTAATTTACAATCTTTGAGTAATTTATGTAAAAATAATGAATCATTGACCAGAAAATCTAGTAATATATTTTTTGGAATTAACCCCTTATCATTATTTATTTGGGCTTTAATGCCCCATGGATGTTGCTGGATACAACAGAGAGTCACCACAATATGGGTTTACAATTTTACAAAAATATATTAATAAAATTGATAAAAAATTCCAAAATTATGATAATATATATTAATTAATAAATATAATATGTTAAACCATAATGGCTAGAATAAAAATTTTATCATTTCCAAATAATATGAAGGCAATATTCATAAAATAAACCAATCATACACTAATCTAATATTTTTTAATCGAAGAGTTCATTTACAAATATATCATCAATAATGTTACATTTGAAAAACTAAAATTTTATAAAGGGGTGTTTATGTCTTTGAACACATGATCATCTATAAATTCATAAATTCATAATGGAATCAATAACAATTAATATACGAGATACATATATGATTATACAATTTAACACAATACTTATGTGATTAGTAAAATTTTTAACACTAATACCATTGGTTAAAAATAATATAATTTTATACATTAATAAAAATGAATAAAATTTTCAACCATTTCTTTAAAAAATGTTCTTTTCTATATTAAGGGGATTACCCTACAAATAGGTCACTGAATAAGATAATTCCTAATATCACCACATTTGAGAAAAAAATGAAAATAAATCCCTAGGATTAATTTTTTTTTCCTTCCATATTAATATTAATTTAATCTCATCAATTTATTTTTTTGTTCCCTTAATTTTCACATATTTATCATTTTACAATTATTTTTTGGCCATTTACAAGGTTTAAAATTCATAATATCTTACATCAAAGAAATACATTCATAAGTCTACCATGGTATCCACCACTTCAACTCATTGAATTTTCCATCATTCATTTCATTGGTGAGTTAGGGAATTAGTTATGGTATATGTTGTTAGTCATATTTTAGGATAACTAATTAACATTAATCAGGATATCTTTCACTCATTTAATCATCCAATTTTATTTATAATAGCCACCATATTGTACTTAATATTAAATTTTTACAGATTACATCAAGTTGAACATCTTGAAAAAATAAAAATAATAATAAACGGGGAACTAATAGTCATAATGGAAAACCATAAAATCAAAAATAATTATTTATCGGATGTCTAAATCATAAAAAAAACATTTTAAAAATAATACACATTAGGTTTATAATTGTTATTTAATTTTCAATATCTAATCAAATCTATAATAATGGATTTTATAGAAAATTTTAATTATTAACATTATACCCTACTAGTGACAAACCAGGTGAGGAGTAAGGAATATTTCCTTATACATAGTAATTCTTGATATAAAAAAAGATGTACATTTTATATAGTTATTACCCCTTTTTATATATTATTTATTACCACAAATAGTTCATGAACACATAATATGATAAGTTGGTAAGAAGAACACATATTATATTCCTTACTCAAAATGTATTATGGTCATACATTCTTATCAGAAAATAACAACATACAGTTTGGTTAGCTAACCTATTTTTTCATAATTATAGTTCAAAATGTTTCTATGAAAAGTTATATGATACCAACTATAGAGACCCTAACCACAATATCATGGAGAGATTAACAACTTTATTACATTGGATTTGGAGAAAAGGAATAAAATCCTGAAGCCTTGAATACATTAGTAGTCTTGTTAATGTAGTTACAAAGATTATTCCCATATAACATTTTGATACACTAATTTGAACATAATTTTTTAAATAATATAATTAATTCCACAATTGTATCCTTCTATATCATTCATAGTACACTTACTAGATTCCAAAGAAAGGAAAAAAATAATGGAAATCATAAATTATTAGTAATTGATAATTAAAGTTGGCTATATTAGGAATAAATATGTATAATCATCATTAAATTGTAAATAAATAAATATACATGCTAATTTAATAATTTAAAAATATTTATTAGATAAGTTATAATTAATAAAAATTGGTAAATAACTAAATTCACATTGCATTGAATCAATTAACAGAGAATGTAACTCATCAAGAGATAATATAATTGTGGACATATCATGGATAATAATAATTTATTTTTAAATGAAATAACTGGATTGTTGTTATAGATAATGATATCATGATTCATGATACCAAAAATATCTGGTATTTTCACACGATTTTTTAAAACTGATGGTTATCTGTACATCGGAATCCAATATCAATATGGTTATCTAGATGGTTTATCATGAGAGACTAATGACGCATCATGGGGAATTAAAAAATATTGAAAAATCAATACTTTAAATTTCAAAACATTCCACTAATATTGAATTCTCTATTAATTTATTTCAAAATATTCTTTACTAAAAAATTTCAATATCCATTGACGAATAAATATTAATTGAAATTCATTGACTTTTTACAAATGATCAAAACAATGTGACAATATTAAGAGGAAGTTAATAAAAAAATTACCATGAAATTATTCGTTATAATAAATTCATTATGATTATAGGTTTATGAAAAAAAAAACATGACAAATAGTTATTCATGTTAAAAATAACACCTAAGAAGTATATTAAAGGAAGAAAAAATACTATTTTCATTTGGAAAATGTATCTAAATGAAATGGAAATTGTGGTGAAATCTTTTAGAATGATTATACCATCGATGTAATGATTAATGAACTGATCGATTATATGCATAAAATATAAATCCATTTATAAGATTGAATGAAAAAATATGATCATCAAAATTCATTAACACATTATCATCGAGTATAAATAAATATTAAGAAGTAATATACCCCAATGGAAATAGGATAATTTATACTATTCTTTACCACATGAAAATTTTCAAGATTACTCCCATTGGATGGAATAATGAAAATTATTCCATTAAAATTACATTAATTATGAAATAATCATTATATTAGAATGAAATGGTCTTAATTGTAAAATATAAATGAAATTTTGTGGACAAAAATAAAATATTTCGGAAAGAATGAAAATATAGACAAAGTCCATTACCTCACACATACATTTAAATAAAATAGCATTAATATAAATTACTGTGATTTTAATAAAGTAATTAATTTATTTAAAAATCATTTTCATTTTTATAATAAAATATATGATCCTCTTATATCATTATATCCCAAAATTTAAAATAAAATTTCATTAATTTTTTTGTTACAGTGGTTAATTTCTTATTTTCTCATGTGTGTTTTCTATTGAATGAAATATTTCTTATATATTAGATATTTATCAATAGAATACATAATAAAATGAATATTATATATATATTTTATAATTGTTATTAATATTTTAAACATGGATAATTGATCTCATAACTTCGTGAAGATGATAAGATGTTTGTAAACACGGTTGACATTATCATTTCAGTAATGATATAATGGTATTTTTATTTGGTGATATATTAATTTTTCATAATCAATATAATTCCATATATATCAATTATATTCATTATATTTATCTTTATTACCTTTCATAAAAAGTGAATATGAAAAATGGATCAAATCGCTTCATGAGGTGGTAATATGATGTAAACAAGAGTGAAATTATCATATTATAAAATTAATGGAACATTATAAGTGATATGCGAAATAAATATTATGAAGGTATAATAATATAAAAAACATAATATTAAAGTATTAATTAATTCATTATTTCCTTTATTGGTAGGTGTTGATGTAAAATGATTTAAATTGGTTTATAACGGTGAAGTCTATAGTACACATTATCAGTTATTTCATTTCCCATTTAATTGAAGTGGATATGAATATAATTTATGACAAAAAATTAATACCATCATATTTTATAAAGGATACAATTTTTTTGTATATAAGAATGCACTAATAATAAATTAATCATGTGGAAGATGTTTCAAAATAAAAACTATCATTAAAATACATTACCTCTTCTTCAAATGCCTCTATTAGGTATGCTCCAAAATCCATGCTAGGTTGTATTTACAAATAAAAATGTCACTGGGATGTTTTTTGGGGAAAAATATGTTATTTGGGAATTAATTAGACGAATCATATGGTTTGATTGGTATTCATATGGGGGGACAAAGGGTGACCGTTTATAATTGGGAGACGGGAGACACATAAATGTTTATAAAATAATCAACTACAAAAACATTTATATCATGAATAATTCCACCAAAATGACACATTTTAGATCCTCAAATTTAATAGGTTATAATTTTTCTAATAAATTTGGTGACAGATAGGATTATTAGAAATTTAATCCCTCGATGTTTTTGTTTAACTACTGGAAAATTAGTTTTTACCTCAACCATAGAAATTAATTTTTACTGCATTTAATATTAAAAATTGTCAAAACATACGTTTCAAATATCAGGTAATATAAATTATAATGCTTATAAATATGGATTTTCTTTAAATTCATTTTATCAATTTGGCAGAACAAAATTTTATATTGTACCCACAAATGAGATGAAATGTGTACTTCATATAAGAAAATCTCATAAGTTTAAATTCTTTTAATATCAATACTCAATAATAAAGTGAATAAAATGACCAAAATTAGATATATTGTAAAACAAGTGAACAACTAATATAGTAATAATCATAAAATATAATTTCACATTGTATATTTTTACGCAAAATGTTTGTTTTAAAAAAATATTATTATTATAAACTCTTAATAAAAAAATTAAAACATTTAAAATTAATAATATAAACATAATAAAATAATATTGATATAATGATTTCAAAAAATATGTTCATTTTAAATGTAAATTTTTTTAAATTAAAAAAAAACAAATTAAAGATAATTTGTGTAATGCATTACAATAACGACGTTTAGAAATACCTATTTCATAAGAATACATTTCATAATTTTTCAAATGAATAATTTTTTATTAATAATCTAAATAAAATTAAAATTTTCATATATTACTTTTTATTTTTAATAATATCAAATTTACCTAATATTATTTAATGGTAAACTATATTTTTACTCTTTTAGAATCAGGGATTCATGTTCTAAAATGAATTCTAGGAGATTGAATTTAAATACAAATAAATAAATAATGAATTTTTTATGTCTTATTTATTTTTATAGGATCATTGGTTAATGTAATATAATATATAAAATGTCATATTATTCTTACTAAATATATGGTTCTTAAATGATTAAAAGTTGAAAAAATCATTTAATTTTTAAATTTGATATATTATAAATTTTTTAATTTATTTAAATAAGATCATATATCATTTCTCATGTTATGAAGTTATCTATATCATTCATTAAATATATAATAATAATAACTATAATTTATCAAAATTTATTAGGAAGTAAGTGTTTTTAAAACGTGAATTTATTGAAGAGGATGATCATGAGTAACCAATGTGTTTCGTACTAGATTATATTTGTCTTATGTTTTGAATTTAATGAATGACCGATAAGGTCCTTAAGAAGCACCTCAACATTTTTCTTAAATTATAGAAAATATCTCTATGATAAAAATAATCATGAAATTAATGCTAGGAAATAATATTATTTCCATTTTAAAATAAATAAAATCATTAATAATGATTGTGTATAGTGATATTATTATTTTCATTATAATTTAATTATATTTGTGAATAATTTACTTTGAAAATAAATAAAAATTTTCTGATATAAATAATTTGATAATTAATATAATATACTTTTAGCTAAATTTTTTTGAAGACATTTATTTATATTGCTCACAATAACATAAATTCACTCAGGAGTTAGGGAGGATGTATGGAATAGAATAATAGTGAGATTCATTAGCTACTATTACCCTATAGAAAATTATTCCTTTTTGATAATAAGAATGGTGTTTGGCTGAAACAGTTATCAAATGGATAAATGGTTTTTACTCTATGTTATAGTGCATATAATTAACATTGTCTTTGTTGTTACAATTTTAATTAATAAAAAATAAATCATAATGAATAACATTATTTTGTGGTGAAACATATTTTATTATATATAAACAGGGGTATAAATTATAGTTTTAATTATTAAAAAAATAACCATCTCATCATTAAATATGTTTTTATACCGTCTTGTACCTAAATTTCTTTATTTTGAATTCCACTTTTAGGTGGTTTTTTATAAGTTAGTTATGTGTTTCCTTACACTGTTTGCTGAAAAATTAATTCCAATTGATCACAACATAGGAAAAAAATGTATCAATATCTCAATACATGACAAAAAATGAATTATATGATTTTTTGGTTAAAAAAATATTGTTAACTTATAATTTCCAAATAATAAAATAAGTGAAAATTATTATGAAAGAAACATGCAAAAAGACTCGGTAAAAAATTTCATGTTTATTCTTATAAATGTAAATTATAAAATCACAATAAATATTGTGGAGAATGATGATATTTTCTAAGAATATGTTCCAATTAATGATCATCAATTGAATATATTTTTATATTTTTCAATAAAAAATTCATTCTAGTAATTCAGTGTATATTTATAAGGATTTTCTTTATTAATATCCCAATATGTTTGTTGATTTAATTTTCATCCTAAAATGATCTAAATGAAATCTAAATTTTACACAATAAAACTGATATCATCCAAAAATAGGGGAAAATCTATTTCATATTACCAATGATGATCAAGGGTGAGAATTAATGGATTTTCCTTCACAAGGATGACATGAGGTTTTAGAATCTAAATAACATGTAAGACCCCGTTAGAAAATTTGTATTGTATATATATATCACATAAAAAAATGGATATTAATGGATCAATTTTAGATAGTTTAATTTATTATTTTTTATTATAATGTAAACTCATAGGGAATTAATATAGCATGATTTTTTTTATTTTTTTTATCAATCATGAAATGATTAATATTATATTGTTTTTTACATAGAGAGGATGGAGATAATTAAAATATATCATTATATATTAAAATGAATTATTTATATATTGTTATCATAGGTGGAATAAAATTACTTATTTTATAAAATAATTCTTTTTGATGTCTTGATTGTGATGTTGTGTTACATTTACAAATAAAATTCCCAGTGACGAGTTTAAAAAAAATTAGAGTCTAGTTGGGATTCAATTGAATTTTGATTTTTAAGTAGATTTTAATTATGGAATTAATCTTATGTTTCACTCTATAGGAGTGTGTGGAATAATTAATTTTAAATTATTTTACTATTACTTAAAATCATGTAATAATATTTTATTATATAGTAATACAATGTTTTTTCTCTAACACTTCTTTCAAATTGATGAAAAATACATCATAATGTTTGAAAACCCAATGAAATATTACAGTTCATGTCTTAAATGTCTATATAATAAAAATTTTGTGACTTTATTAAATAAAATGTTAAAAATTATTGGTATAATTATCAATTACCACAAAAAAATATGACATTTTATATATGACTAAATACAAATTCTAAGATATTTTGTATCCAATAAGAACACAATAGAAGAATAATTTAAATCTAAATAGACTAATACATTAAAAGGCCTTAAATAAGTCATGTATCTCCAAAATAAATTTATAATTATTCCATGATAGAACAACAACCCATTCAAAGGTGATTTAGGGAAGAACAAACCAGAAGAATAATGGTTCTCACACAATCGATCTTACAAAAATAGTGGAAGCCATAATATAAATATTTACATTCCTTATTGTGGATATATTTATTCTATTGAATTGTTTTCTATAGAATTATTATTAAATTATTTATTATTATTGTTGTTAATTAAATAATAACATGAGTTGTAGAATCATAACCACATATCAGAATGAAATACCAACAGGTTAAGAAGAGTTGTTAAAAAATTTAATACCCCGAATATCATGTGTTATAATAAACACTTTATCACGTAGTTTTTTTATTTTGTTAAATATATATTTATATTATGTTTCAAAATTAAATTGATATTTAGTGTTTTTTTATAACTAGGAAAAAATTGAGGCAACCCTCAATGTAATTATACCCTCAACTAAGCCTCATAAATTCTATAAAACTATAAGTACAATATGATAATTATAATTTTTTCAATTAGATTAGTAACATAAAAATTAGAATATGGAAATTCCATATATAATAATAATAACACCATTAGAATAGTTAAATGATTGAGAAATTATTTTTAAAATGAATAATACTTGAAATGATAAATATTTTAATAAAATATAATAATCCTGCAAATTGTGTAACATAAAGAATGTTAAAGTTTATATGTTTAAATGGTATAATTTCTTATACTATTTAAGTAATATAAATTCATAATAAAAAATATATTATATAAATACTCAGTATAGGGATTTATTTCTAGAAAATAAATATCCATTTCAGTTTCAATACCTCAACAATAATTTATGGGTTCATTTTTGGAATTTATTATAGAAAATGAATTTCGGGCGACTAATATATATATATTATTTTGAGTGTAAGGTGAATTTTCATACGACCTTATTATGTTAATATAAATTTATTATTTATAAAATATCTTTCACTTTCTCAAATATATTAGATATTGTATTTTAAAAAAATAAATCTATTAATTTATTAAATATTTTCATATATATAAAATTTATTTTATTTTAATAATTCACATTTTTTAATTCGATAAGATTAATTAATTTATGAATATATGTAATTTTTAATGGGTTTTTATATATTAAAATTAAATATTTTATTTTTATTAAATTAAAATATTTATCAAAAGAGTCAAAATTATTCAATCATAAGTGTAAAAAAAATTATTTTTCTTATCAAAATTGTTACTATTTTATATCCAATTCATACAACTCTTAGACAAATATTTTACCTTACATGAAATTGAAATTAACATGCATATTATCTTCTATTTTGTGTTTTAAATCATCAAACTCACATTTGGATTGTATCAGTTGATCTGAATGATTCTCTTTTTGTGGATTATGTTTAATTGAAAATACGAATTCACAATGTCATAGGGATTCATTCAAAATTAAAATAATTTTCTTTTATAGTTTTCATATAAAACATTTTAAAACTATATTAATGATATAATAAGATAAATCCCATTTTTATGTCAAATTTTATTTTTATAAAATAATATTTTCATTTCATTCCATTTTAATATACATAAATTCCCAAGAACACAAAGATTTTATTTATTTCAACTTTATAATGTTAAAATTTTACCTGCACCATTAAAAATTATTTTTTAAAATAATTATAAATAAATCATATGATATTATGAAACAAATAATTCCATGATTAATATAAAATATCAATATAATACCCATGATTAGGATTATATTACCAGTAAATGATCATGGTTAGTTTAATCACATAGAACAAGTTTAATGGTAAATTTTTATTAACTTGGAATAATTTTATGTATAAATAGTATTATTAAACATTTAAAACAATATTTTATAAAACAAGTTCTACCATTAATCTTATGAAACATTTCAAACCCTGGGATAATTACATTTAATAGTTTCAATAATTATATATTTATTTTATAACTATAAAATAAAGAATCAAAAACCAACTAAATGATCTGAATAATTATATATAATAGATAATACATGGTAATAAATAAAATAATTTTTCAAAATTAACAATAATAATATTACCTTATATAATCATGATTTTTTATAATTTATAAATTTATGAGCTTACTAAAATTTTCAAGGATGGTGGAACATTAGGTAAGGGGACTCTATCATTTTTTCATTCATCATAGACTATGTTTTCTATATCAGAATCTCTTTATATATCATTTTCTTCAGTTTGATATGTAGATCGATTATTATTTATATTATTATATTTTCTTGTTTCCCTATAAGGATATGAGTTTGAAAGGGAGTATAGATTATCAGTGTATACTTCATAATAAATCCTCTAATTATGAATTACTGAATTTAATTAATTGTTAATATTTACATATTTGAAGGATATGGGGTGTAGTGGAGGGAAGTGAGGAAGCGTATAGTAATTTTTCTCTAATTTTAAATTATATAATTGATGAAAATTCAGAATTATACCCTACATTATTTAGACAGTGTATCCTTTTAAATTTAATATATAATTATTGTATAACTATAATTTCTACAAAATGATAATTCATTTTCTATTTAATCACCAACTCGTATAACTTTTATCATAATCAAATAATAATTATGGCGTATGAGACCAATAACAAATTATTTTATCTATATCCAGATGTGATATGTGAGTAACATTAAATAGTGGAAAATATTTTTCATTCTAGTGTTGTGGAACCTAATTACGTTTATCCCTCATTGATGGCCTGTACACTATTTCATTATATATTTAAATATTAATTATCTTATACTACCTTTATTGATATGGATCTTACGGTTTCTCTTAATTTTTTTCAAAGAAATATTAACAAATTATCTAAATAATTATATAAATCTCAAGATAGGAGATTTGATCACATCATTTATCAGATAATTCTTAAAATGATATAGTCAAGAATATTTAAATAGTGTTAAACAATAAATAAATAAAAGTGGTTTTATCTAATATTTGATTTTAATTAAACTCACATTTCATTTTAAAATAATATAAGTATTACCATAGTCTATGATGTGTGTTGAGTAATGGTTTGTTAAATATCATTCATTAAATAAATTTGTGAATATTTATTTAAATGATATTAAATAATATTTTTAATTTATTTGTTTTCATAACTCAAAATATCAATGGTCATAATTATTTATTAGACATCAAATAATTCATTTTTACCTTAAATAAATATCATTATATCATTACTTAAATCAATAAATAAAATATTATTAAATTCTATAACAGATGAATAATTAAATAAATATTTCAATTGAAATATATTCTAAATATCAATAACTAACGATTTTAATTGTGTGAGAAACATGACCTATATAATAGTTATTCCCCAAAATTTGAATAATATTTATTCACAATAACATATTTATATTGAATTTACATGAGATTCCAAATACAGATATTTCATGACCCTCATAAATAAGTAATAATAAACATTAATCTTACATTTATAAATACTCTCATTTTATTTTGTAATGCATTTCAAATAACCCATAGAGAAATAATATAATTATTTAATACATATTTCCTCATACACAATCTTACATTGTAATATAATCCCTTTTTCATGGTTTCTCATAATGTAGGATGTATACTTGTATCATTATTAATAAATATGATTAACCATCATTGAATAGATTAAATGCACATGTTAATGAAATTTAATAAAAATTAATTTAGTCAAAAGGTTTAATTTCAACCATTGTGTGGATATATCATCTTCAATTAACCAATGAGTTACAAATAATTTTAATACTTATTAAATTAAATACATATAAATTTTAAAAAACTCCCAATGAATTATACCATGACATGGGTATAAATCATTCCAATTTTCAACAATATATCATTGTAACATGTTCATGATATATATTAATAATATCATATTGTATAATAACCATGAGGCATATATGTATATTCGAATATCCAACATATTACATGTGAAAATGCTTCTTGGAATATCTATCCTTATAAGCTCACCACCTAGAGATTAACTATAGTGAAACATTAGTAGAATAATCATTGGAATTTTATGTTAATTTAACACGAGTCAATAAAACACCATCTATGTACTATTAGAAGGGTAATAAATTAAAAATTGTACACATGGTTATAATTAATATCAAACTAAAATAGATTTATAACTATACTATTGGTTTAATATAACCAATAAATAAAAACTAATCTTATGTAATTATTAAATTATTGTAATGAAAATTAATCCTAGTCTTGTGTTAGAATATTAATTAATATTAATATTCTAAAAATATATGGTATAGTTTATATTGGTTCAAGGGAATAAAATCTTATAGATTCCCTCTTTTACTAGAAATCACTTTAGATTTTCATGGTAACTCTAATATATATGGATATTTTTTGGTGGTTTAGTTATAGATAATCTGACACTTAATCTCTAGTAGCTAGACTATTTATAGTGATTTAACTCCCTTAATGAAATTCAATTATATATTATTTCAATTAGTATGTACATTTTTAACTCCATCATAATATTATTTTCTTGGATTATTCAATCGTTATCTCTTAATAGTATATAATAGGACATTACTACCTTTGTATAAATGAACAAACTATATTTAATCATCATGTAACAAACTTATCAATATAAATCAAAATATTTAATATACATAGAAATTTTATATATGAAAATAAATATCTATAATTTTTCTTCATTTCTAATTAACCTTACAAAACTCTTATATTTGATAAGGTGACAAGATGAAAGGTTATTATTTTACTTCCATTATAATTTTTAATTCCCCAATTAAACTTACTAGGAACAAATCCATTAAAAAGTATCATGGTTATTGTATTTGTATACCTATAAATATTTATAGTTATCATATTTTAGGGTTTATATTTCACCGATATTATTTATGTATAACCAATATAAAACATTAATAAATTTCTCAAAATGTGATATTGATTAAAAAATACACAAAGGTATATATAATTATCATCAAAAAAATAATCTCAACATTTTAATGATAATTTTAATTGGAAGTAGTTCAAGCTATGTGACCAAACAATTCATTCAATGTAGTATTATTCCATAGTTTGTTTTTCAAACAAATTCCAAAGAATGTTCTATGAAAATATCCCATAAACCCATTTTTATTATTTTATAATATTGTATTATCTTTAATATTCGATACTATATGATGTTATTCATTGATAGTTTCTTCATCGATTTTAATTATATATAACTATAATCCTCATTTTACCATGTGTTATTATAACACTTAATATGGAAAACTATTTCAATCTAACAATCCCCATGTAGAAATAAGACATAATGTTTTTATAAAATAACCCTCTCTAATTTCTTTTTCAAATGAATATTCCTTAATCATAGTGCACGATTCAATGAATATGTAAATTATATTAACACACAAACTTTATTTATATAGTCCAATTTCAGTAAGCCATATAGTTTTATAATATTAACTATTTCTATGGGGTCCTCTCCAAGTAAGGATTCACAAACATCTAAAATTTTAATATAATTAATTTAAATATTTTTAGATAATATTTCATTTTAATATATTTTAGAATTATGAATGTTGAATTGTTTTATTTTTGGATTCATGTAGAAATAACATGAAAAATTCACAAACAAATATTTTATCAAATCTCCATTTCCCTCAATATTATATTTAGAATAAACTATCACACATTAGTTATTCTAAGAAGGATTCATATACCCCACAACCATACCTATGGTGAAGACATATAAAATTATTATAATCTTTTTTGGGAAACAAATAAATGGGAACAATTTCTTAATGCTCATTGAAATATTTATTAGGATCCTCATTATTGAAATCATGTTATATTTTTCATTATCAATTTACCCTATGATTCAAGATATCATGATTCAAAAACTCCTATTTATGTGAATATGGATAATTCAACCAAAAAATTCAACTTAAATCAATGATAAATGGAATTATCGTAACTACGTACCGATATAAACATTATTAGATGATTTAATTCTAACTTAACTAATATAAGGTGATACTAGAGGAAATATATTCATGTTTGTTATTCTAGTTTATGAAAAAAATATTACAGATTTTATTCAATAAAATATTATTAATATTAAATTTATTTCACATATTTATAAAATATTTCATGATAAAATAATTTATATACAAAAACAATTTTTAGATAACTTAAATGAAAGTTATTAATATATTTTTTTGATCAATTTGAATCATACTATAAACATTCATCTCATTAAAAATAACCATGATGTTCAAAATCCAATATTTTCACGTGAAATTGGATTTATATTTTAACTATTTTTTGGTTTATTGAATTGATCATAAAATAAATAATGATCAGAGGGAGAATAACTCTAGGAGATAATACATTGTCTTGAGTTATATCATTCCACATTTAACATGTGAATCTCCTTGATCAGTATCATGTCATCTAAATAAATTATAACCTCTATTAAATGATTGATCAGAAATTCACATATTCATATTCTCATATGGGTGAGGGGAACCAAAAATTTTGGGATATAAAAGAAAAACATGGACAACCAGTCCTTTACATAGTAGAGAATAATTGAAGATATGTATATCATCACACATAATTTAAAAATAAATTTATTATAAAACCCATGAAATAAATAATTAAATTAAAATAAAAACTAACAGATGAATAGTTCTTTCAATATCTTGATAATAAAAAAATAAAATGAATACATGTTATAATTTTTTAATTGTGTTTTTTATTATGATCAAAATCATTAATTAAAAAATAAATCTTATTATGAAATAACTAATTCATTATATTAATCAAAAATTGAAACATCAATTCTAAATTCCATTATCTATAATTTGATATAATTTTTAAATATTAAGATTTTAAGAAAATTAATTACATGACATTTTCAAGAGGTATCATAGTGGGAGAATTTGTCACGAACCAGCCCGGGTCGACCCTGAACCTGTCACCCGAGCCGGTCCACGGCAAGTCCCGAGGGGCGTTCCCGATCCCCCCGGGATGGCAACGAGTGCCGGGCATTAAAATTTCAATCATTGGGAACGATTTTAGCCCAAACTAAAAAACAGGATCAAAAGAACGAATATAAACTTAACAAACAAACAAACACTAAAGACACAAACAAAACTACACCACGACATACCTCCACGTGACCTCGCGGGTCACCACCCAACTACAACCAACGTCGCTCCCACACTGAGCGACTCAAGCAGGAGAACCTGAACAAAAGGAACCTGCAACTGAAAAGGTGAAAGATAGGCGTGAGCACAAAAGTACTCAGTAGGTGAGCCCCACAACAAATCCCAATGCACCGCCAGTAAATAAAGAATCTACATAATCCAGGTTTGAACTATAATGTATAAAAGTAAGTTTTCACAATGCTTTACTTGAAAATCAAACACGAGACATTTTCCTTATTCCTTTTCGAAAGTTAGTTCCATTTCATTAGTTTTAAACTCATTCTGAAAAGAAAAGTATTACATTTTCAAATCTAACCCAAAGAGAATAAAGCATTTTCATTTGAAAACCATTTTTCCCAAAGTCTAACAGTATAGGCTATGAAATATGACTGAAAGCAACAAGCAGGGAAAACAAGTGCAAGTAAAGGTAAACAGGCAAGGAAAACCAAGTGCAAGTAAAAATAAACCAGAAGTTATCAGCAATAACCATGGGCACACACACACACACACTCACACACTCACACACACACACATACTCACACACACACACACACACACTCACACCTAAGTGGTCCCCCATATGCCGACGGAAGGCACCACGTCAGAGATGGTAGAGCACCATGGGTAAATCCCCTAAGGTTCATCTAGCTCGCGTGGGACCCTAGAACCTCGTGTCTTGGTGAAACGTGGCTTAGAAGGCCACGACCCTCAGAAAACGTGGCTTAGAAGGCCACGAACCTCAGAACACGTGGCTTAGAAGCCCACGACCCTCAGATATCATATGTTTATTTAGTGTTGCAATCGTCATTCCAGCTAAGTGAAACAGGGACGACACCCATCCGGCTCACTAGCGCACTAGTTCTAGTCCGCCCACCTAGATACCCAGGGTCTCCCCGTGTGCTCAAACAAGTTTCACATTTACATAGTATGTTTCTTCCTCATATCGCAGGCCAAACAAGATATTGAACACAAAATTCACCATTTCCACACCCAAACAATATTTCAAAACTCACGCACGCCAAAAATACCTTTCTAGAAACATAAATGTCATTACCTAATCATTTCGCAAAAACCCCTTTTTGGAAACGCTCAAACAAGAACATAAACAACTTTCACAACCCAGAAAGCAGTATTTTTAATAACAAAACAAGGGAAAACATCTTTCGTCAACCAATAACCACACGTAAAGTTTCCAAAAACAATTTCAAAGGGTCACACGACGTTTTCTCTAATCAAGGTTATAAGAAAACACCATTTTCGATAAACAGTACATTTACTAATTTACACATGCCAAAAACATTTCAAAACCCAATTCAACATGTCTTTCGTTACTCAGGAAGAACTATTTAGCGACATTACAATGAAATCCCACAATTGAAACCAAGAAAACACTTTTAATGAAATACTAGAATTAAACAGTTTGCATTATCAGCAAATCACCACACTATAAAAACTACTTAATATTATTTTTTTTAAAATTTACTGAAATTCAATAAAAGGACAAGGAATAAATAAATTCTTAATTTAGAGGCAAGTGCATAGGGAGACCTACCTCAGGATCCAAGAGCGACGGTAAAACGACCTTGGAACCAAGGCGTGATGACACGACGTGTGTCCGAAGCCACGTGATAAAGTCCAACACTCTCGAAACTGAGGCACGGAGACGGCGGAACCTCGGAAACAAGGCGCAGCGATGGCGCTTTCTCGGAAACGCCCTACGCGGATCCTAAAATCCTAAACCCACCAAAAACAAATGTAAGTTGATGAAAAAACCCCTAACAAAGAAAAAGCGAAAACCCGAGTAATAATAATGATAATAATAGTAATAATTGTAATTATAATAATAATAATAATAACAATAGTGATAAAATAATAATAATAATAATAATAACAAGATTAATAACGACAATAATAACAATATTAATAACATTAATAATAATAATAATAATAACAAAATAATAATAATAATATAAAATAATGATAACATAATAATATTAATAATAATAATATAATAACAATAGCATAATAATAATAATAATTTAACAATAATAATAAGAATAACATACTATAATAATAATAATAATGTAGTAATAATAATACAACATCACAATATTAATAATAATAATAATATTAATGACATATTAATAATTATAATAATAATAAGATAATAATAATAACAATAGTAATTATAATAATAATAATAATGTCATAATAATAATAACAATAATAATAAAATTAGCATAATAATAATAATAATCTAATAATAATAATAATAATAACATAATATAATAATAATAATAAAAATAATATGATAATAATTAAAATAATAATAAATATATATTAATAATAATAATAATATAGTATTAATAATAATAACATAATAATAATTATAATAATGATATAATAATATTAATAATAATATTAGCATAATAATAACAATAATATTAATAGTATAATAATATTAATGGTAACATAATAATAATAATTATAATAAAACGAATGATAAATAAATATAAAAAAAATAAACTCACAGCAGGGCGAGGGAGGAGGTGGTTGCGCGGGGGAGCCGAGACGGCGATGGGATGAGGCCGGTGCGCCGGTGGGTGCGGCGATGAAGGGGAAGGGGTCGGCGGGCCGGCGGATGGAGACAGAGGCGGTGGCGGTCGGCTGGCGCGGCGAAGGGGAGAGGGTTGCGTAGGGAAGCTGAGATGGGGAGGGGGTCGCCGCGGCGGAGCGAGGCAGGAGGAGGGGAGCGGCCGGGGTGGCGCGGCGCTGGGGTGAGCGGGACGGGAGGAGGCCGGACAGGGGGTGCAGAGCTAGGGGAAAAAAGAGAGAAAAAAAAAGAAGAAGAAGAAGCGCCGGTGGAGAGCGCAGGAGGAGGGAGCAGGGCGGTCGCAGGTGAAGCGGAATGAGGGTGGAGGCCAGGAAGGAGCAGGGAGGGTGAGCTGAGAGGGGCGGAGCACCGGAGGGCCGGAATGAATATGGAGGGTGCAGCGACGGAGGGAGGCTGGGTGCGGGCTCGGGACAGGGAGAGGGAGCAGGGAGGGCGGCGCCGGAAGGCCAGAAGAGGTAGCGGCGAGGGTGACGCAGGGGCGCGCGGAGGAGGCCGGGACAGCGGAGGGACGCCGGCAGCAGTTGGGGTCACCGGAGATGGAGCAGCAGGTCGGCCAAACCAGAGAAAAAGAAGAGAAAATAAAAGGAGGAAGAAAAGCGGGGTAGAGAGAAGAAAAGGGGAACGGGTGGCGGCTGTAGGGTTAGGGTAGGGTTTGCTTAGGTTTATATATATATATATATATATGATAAAATAATAATAATAATTGTAATAATAATAATAATAATAACACTATAATAATAATAATAAAAATTATAATTTTAATAATAATAAAACTTATATAACAATAATAAAACTTATAATAACAATAAATAATAAATTAGCTAATTCAAATAATAATTATTTTTGACCAAATATTTAAAATAATAATTATAAAATAATTTAATGATGTTGCACATATATATATATATATATTTGTACACATATAGATCTATACATATACATACATTATTACGCATATATATATATAAATGTATATAAACATATATACAATAACAATAACACATATAAAAAGGTATTAATAATAAAATACCAACATAAAAAAAATTATAATATTTAAAACACCGGGTGAACACACTGTCACCCGGGCTGAACGCACGGTCACCGCTAACGATGCGGTGACCGCGCACCGGCGCGAAACCGCCAATGCAATTAATCTCCGAAAAATTTAAATCGGGACCAAGAAAGGAGAACAATTACGGACATCTGCGGTCGGGGTGTGACAATTCTCCCCACCACAGACACTTTCTGCCCCCAGAAAGTCACCAGGCCAAAAGTCGGTCAAGATTTAAGTTCATTCCCCAATGGAACTAAAGGAACCAGAGAGAACTGAGAACCTTGGGGATGACCTTACTCAGCACAGGTCACACCCGACCGATTCAAGAGAAAACTGGGGTCCGAGATTGAGGGGAGAACACGAAGGGGTTCTCCCCACCACAAGAACTTAACTAGTGCAGAATGTTGACCACCTAAATAGACAACCCTAGGATAAAGGGGTGTCGATGCAGGAACTCCCAACCAATTCAAACCAACTCTTATAGCACGATTCAAAAAACACTTCCGTCAAGACATTAAATCCTCGACTAGAGTCAACAACCTTCAACACCTGGGAAAACTCATAGAAAAACATTTAACCAATATCAAATTGAAGACATGATTCGCCGAAGTCCACAAAACATAACCACATCGACAACATAACTAGAACGAGGTCAACCCACATGAGAGTCAAACACACTTTTAAGAAGGACACATGATTTATAATATTACATTCACACGACAAGTCCACGTAGATTTATCATAGAACAAGTCCATCACCACTTTATAGAAAAACAACGCATTTACAACGCTGTTGAAACTTTTGTAGCGGGAAAACAAGTATGAAAGAGGTTTCTAATGGTTCCACCATCAATATGGAAAACAGAACCGGGACCAAGGCTTCACAACCCTGGGAACTCCTAACTGTGTGCGAGCTTCACCCCAAGACCTGTGGTCGGGGCTCTGATGGCTGAAGCATCTTCTGCCTCACAGTCAGTTTCTGAAATTCTCCCATCACAGCGTCCTCTTCAAGCGACGCTTCCTGCAAAACTTCTCCAGATGACCTAGACAACCGCATCGATGACACGTCTTCGGAGGGTTGCGACAAGACGACTTTAAATGCCCGAAACGACCACACTGAAAGCATACCATCGAACGATCTGATGAACTGGAAGCTGGGACCAAAGGGGATAACTCGTTAGGAACATGTATGTCTAGCATATTTTCCACACCCGAGGAGGAACTCTTACGAACTACTGTGGATGCTGAAGTACTAACCACCCGCATACCGGAAACCAACTCAGCCAAGAAAACTTCCTCCACCAGCTTCTCGAAACAAAGGTATTTATAAGGGAGGACTCGTTTCTTGATCTCTGGATGAAGACCCCCAGAGAAAAGAGAGACCTTCATGAGCTCATGCGACGCTACCTCTGGAGAAAAGGGAATCAGTTCCTTGAAATGGTCAACATACGTCTTCACCGTCCGTTGACCTTGTTGAATATTCACAAGCTCTCCCTTTTTCTATAGCTTCACTTCCTCAGGTACAAACCATTGGATGAAAACGACTCTGAAGACATCCCACGTCATTTCACCTTGCATTGATGATGGTGTAACCCTCCTCCATTGGTCCAGAGCTGGACCCTCAAACAACTCCATAATTGCACGAACCTTAACATTATCGGGAGTTCCCAACATTCTAAAGACACGCTCCACTTCCTCGAGCCATTTCACTGCCACTAACGGACCCTGATCGCCATGGAGAATAGGCGGAGTCTGAGGAGGACTAAAAACTTGGCATGACATATCCGAATCCTTAGAGACCTTTCTGGGCGGAATTTTCTGAGCGACATATAGAACACAAGGCTAAAACCAACATCAAACTGAAGAAACATCAATAAAAGCGTCTTCATCAAAAACAGTCAGCACAAGGACCAATCAAACACAAACACAACCCAAAATAAGATCTCCTCTTTAAAATTCCCTTTTCATTTTTGATTTTAAACCCACCCTTTCTCAAGATCACTTTCCAAAAACCAATCCACCTTCAAACCAAAACATTCCAAAACTATTTCCCATTTAAAACCAATTTAGAAAACAAAGTCAAGCCTTTAAATTCAAATACACACCCAGGTAATCTCATGAACCGTTGCACATGTCTTCATCCACATTCCATTCATACGTGCATCCACACACTTTCCATGCATTCTCACACATGTGCAAACATTCATAAAGAGGAACCGAGGTTTCAACCCAAATCATTCTTATCCAATTCCAAGAAAACAACAGATTTCCAAATCGAGAGATTTCAGTTTTAAAACACATTTCATATATTTAAAGTCCTTTTAAAGAAACCAGTCCAATTTTCAAAAACCCTTTTTCATTTCAAACAATGTACTTACACAGACCAAAACAAAAGCAGCATCCAAATTTGCATCAACCACTGAAGTGAGGGACTAGTAGTCACGCTCAACCTTGCGATGTGGTAGTGAGCCATGTCCCAAGTCAGCGTCGACCACTAGGAGGAATTCAAACCACGTACTCGGACTCCACATGGGTCACTACTACATGTGAAATCGCGATGTAACGTCGGCTTGCATCCATTGTCATCTCTCAATCCAAGAAAAACCAGAAAAGGCAAGGACACAATTCCCGAACTACCCCTGGTAACTCGAAGATCAGTGCGAGCAAGAGTTCGCGACGCTCTTACCGTACCTACCCCTCGAGTTCCGACAGTCCTAATCTCCTTCTACCGGACAACCCAAATAACAAGAACCACCTCTGATACCATTTTGTCACGAACCAGCCCGGGTCGACCCTGAACCGGTCACCCGAGCCGGTCCG
This sequence comes from Viscum album, assembly GCA_963277665.1. Taxonomy (NCBI): domain Eukaryota; kingdom Viridiplantae; phylum Streptophyta; class Magnoliopsida; order Santalales; family Viscaceae; genus Viscum; species Viscum album. The sequence goes on along the minus strand of OY728139.1, from coordinate 32,359,062 downwards.
CGGCAAGTCCCGAGGGGAATTCCCGATCACCCTGGGATGGCAACGAGTGTCGGGCATTAAAATTTCAATCGTTGGGAACGATTTTAGCCCAAACTAAAAAACAGGATCAAAAGAACGAATATAAACTAAACAAACAAACAAACACTAAAGACACAAACAAAACTACACCACGACATACCTCCACGTGACCTCGCGGGTCACCACCCAACTACAACCAACGTCGCTCCCACACTGAGCGACTCAAGCAGGAGAACCTGAACAAAAGGAACCTGCAACTGAAAAGGTGAAAGATAGGCGTGAGCACAAAAGTACTCAGTAGGTGAGCCCCACAACAAATCCCAATGCACCGCCAGTAAATAAAGAATCTACATAATCCAGGTTTGAACTATAATGTATAAAAGTAAGTTTTCACAATGATTTACTTGAAAATCAAACACGAGACATTTCCCTTATTCCTTTTCGAAAGTTAGTTCCATTTCATTAGTTTTAAACTCATTCTGAAAAGCAAAGTATTACATTTTCAAATCTAACCCAAAGAGAATAAAGCATTTTCATTTGAAAACCATTTTTCCCAAAGTCTAACAGTATAGGCTGTGAAATATGACTGAAAGCAGCAAGCAGGGAAAACAAGTGCAAGTAAAGGTAAACAGGCAAGGAAAACCAAGTGCAAGTAAAAATAAACCAGAAGTTATCAGCAATAACCATGGGCACACACACACACACACTCACACACTCACACACACACACATACTCACACACACACACACTCACACCTAAGTGGTCCCCCATATGCCGACGGAAGGCACCACGCCAGAGATGGTAGAGCACCATGGGTAAATCCCCTAAGGTTCATCTAGCTCGCGTGGGACCCTAGAAACTCGTGTCTAGGTGAAACGTGGCTTAGAAGGCCACGACCCTCAGATATCATATGTTTAGTTAGTGTTGCAATCGTCAATCCAGCTAAGTGAAACAGGGACGACACCCATCCGGCTCACTAGCGCACTAGTTCTAGTCTGCCCACCTAGATACCCAGGGTCTCCCCGTGTGCTCAAACATGTTTCACATTCACATAGTATGTTTCTTCCTCATATCGCAGGCCAAACAAGATATTGCACACAAAAGTCACCATTTCCACACCCAAACAATATTTCAAAACTCACGCACGCCAAAAATACCTTTCTAGAAACATAAATGTCATTACCTCATCATTTTGTAAAAACCCCTTTTTGGAAACGCTCAAACAAGAACATAAACAACTTTCACAACCCAGAAAGAATTATTTTTAATAACACAACAAGGGAAAACATCTTTCGTCAACCAAGAACCACAAGTAAAGTTTCCAAAAACAATTTCAAAGGGTCACACGACGTTTTCTCTAATCAAGGTTATAAGAAAACACCATTTTCCATAAACAGTACATTTACTAATTTACACATGCCAAAAACATTTCAAAACCCAATTCAACATGTCTTTCGTTAATCAGGAAGAACCATTTAGCGACATTACTATGAAATCCCACAATTGAAACCAAGAAAACACTTTTAATGAAATGATAGAATTAAACAGTTTGCATTATCATCAAATCACCACACTATAAAAACTACTTAATATTTTTTTAAAATTTACTGAAATTCAATAAAAGGACAAGGAATAAATAAATTCTTAATTTAGAGGAAAGTGCATAGGGAGACCTACCTCAAGATCCAAGAGCGATGGTAAAACGACCTTGGAACCAAGGCGTGATGACACGACGTGTGTCCGAAGCCACGTGATAAAGTCCAACACTCTCGAAACTGAGGCACGGAGACGACGGAACCTCGGAAACAAGGCGCAGCGATGGCACTTTCTTGGAAACGCCCTGCGCGGATCCTAAAATCCTAAACCCACCAAAAACAAATGTAAGTTGATGAAAAAACCCCTAACAAAGCAAAAGCGAAAACCCGAGTAATAATAATGATAATAATAGTAACAATTGTAATAATAATAATAATAATAATAACAATACTGATAAAATAATAATAATAATAATAATAACAAGATTAATAATGACAATAATAACAATATTAATAACATTAATAATAATAATAATAAGAACAAAACAATAATAATAATATAAAATAATGTTAACATAATAATATTAATAATAATAATATAATAACAATAGCATAATAATAATAATAATTTAACAATAATAATAAGAATAACATACTATAATAATAATAATAATGTAGTAATAATAATACAACATCACAATATTAATAATAATAATAATATTAATAACATATTAATAATTATAATAATAATAAGATAATAATAATAACTATAGTAATAATAATAATAATAATAATAATGTCATAATAATAATAACAATAATAATAAAATTAGCATAATAATAATAATAATTTAATAATAATAATAAGAATAACATAATATAATAATAATAATAATAATAATATGATAATAATTAAAATAATAATAAATATATAATAATAATAATAATAATAATATAGTATTAATAATAATAACATAATAATAATTATAATAATGATATAATAATATTAATAATAATATTAGCATAATAATAACAATAATATTAATAGTATAATAATATTAATGGTAACATAATAATAATAATTATAATAAAACGAAAGATAAATAAATATAAAAAAAAAGAAACTCACAGTAGGGCGAGGGAGGAGGTGGTTGCGCGGGGGGAGCCGGGACGACGACGGGATGAGGCCGGTGCGCCGGTGGGTGCGGCGACGAAGGGGAAGGGGTCGGCGGGCCGACGGATGGAGACAGAGGCGGTGGCGGTCGGCTGGCGCGGCGAAGGGGAGAGGGTCGCGCAGGGAAGCTGAGATGGGGAGGGGGTCGCCGCGGCGGAGCGAGGCAGGAGGAGGGGAGCGGCCGGGGCGGTGCGGTGCTGGGGTGAGCGGGACGGGAGGAGGCCGGACAGGGGGTACAGAGCTAGGGGAAAAAAGAGAGAAAAAAAAGAAGAAGAAGAAGCGCCGGTGGAGAGCGCAGGAGGAGGGAGCAGGGCGGTCGCGGGTGAAGCGGAACGAGGGTGGAGGCCGGGAAGGAGCAGGGAGGGTGAGCTGAGAGGGGAGGAGCACCGGAGGGTCGGGATGAAGATGGAGGGTGCATCGAAGGAGGGAGGCTGGGTGCGGGCTCGGGACAGGGAGAGGGAGCAGGGAGGGCGGCGCCGGAAGGCCAGAAGAGGTAGCGGCGAGGGTGACGCAGGGGCGAGCGGAGGAGGCCGGGACAGCGGAGGGACGCCGGAAGCAGTTGGGGTCGCCGGAGATGGAGCAGCAGGTCGGCCAAACCATAGAAAAAGAAGAGAAAATAAAAGGAGGAAGAAAAGCGGGGTAGAGAGAAGAAAAGGGGAACGGGTGGCGGCTATAGGGTTAGGGTAGGGTTTGCTTAGGTATATATATATATATATGATAAAATAATAATAATAATTGTAATAATAATAATAATAATAACACTATAATAATAATAATAAAACTTATAATATTAATAATAATAAAACATATATAACAATAATAAAACTTATAATAATAATAAATAATAAATTAGCTAATTCAAATAATAATTATTTTTGACCAAATATTTAAAATAATAATTATAAAATAATTTAATGATGTTACACACACATATATATATATATATATATATATATTTGTACACATATAGATCTATACATATACATACATTATTACGCATATATATATATATAAACGTATATAAACATATATACAATAACAATAACACATATAAAAAGGTATTAATAATAAAATACCAACTTAAAAAAAATTATAATATTTAAAACACCTTGTGAACACACTGTCACCCGGGCTGAACACACGGTCACCGCTAACGATGCGGTGACCGCGCACCGGTGCGAAACCGCCAATGAAATTAATCTCCGAAAAATTAAAATCGGGACCAAGAAAGGAGAACAATTACGGACATCCGCGGTCGGGGTGTGACAGAATTATATTTCAATTGAAAGCATTTTTATAATATAAAATATTACACATTTTGAATCATCAACCGATATGACTTGTAACAACAATTATAAAAGGAATTTATCATGTACTATGTACTTACACTACATGTATTCCAATATGTTTGACAATAATATTAAATTATTTATTGTACTCAGGGTCATATTGGATAATCTAAATGACATATAAAACTGTAGGACAAGCATAGAATATATGATCCATGTTACATTGTAGATTTTCTTATAGTATATGTTATGTATGATGATTTTACAGATAGGTTTTTTGAGAGTGATATGGAATATAATTATTAATGAATAAAATTACACATGGTACGTTGAATTTAACATTACAAAAACCATGTGTTGTAAAACACTTTCCAACGACTTATACATATGGTTATAAATCATGTAGTAGTTTATATTTAATTAAATAATTTTTTCTAATGTTAAATCAAACAATATTCATATATTAATGTGTGTATTTTAAGATTTATAAAAATAGTAAATATCTTCTACAATCTACAAAATTGAGTTTAATTCATCACTAGATGAAAATATTGTAGACTAAAAAAGTCAAAAAATAATGTCAATATATTATCATTTTATACTTGGATTCTAATTATTATCTTATTTAAGGTTCGTCACATGATATTATGTTTCTATAGTGGATGAATATATATGGTTTACACATCGTTTAGTTTAAGAGAATTATTTCAATTATTTTTTAGGAATAACATTGAGTTACACCGAAAGAATTCTATGAATGACTGTTTTATTATCAATTTCAGTTATAGCTTACTTTTCACACAACATCTAGCTAAAACTAGAAACTAAATATTTCTATTTAAGGGTTATATTTTAAAATTTACCATTAAATTAGTATTTTAGTAGAGTATTACTTAACATAAAAAATGTATTTTTTATTAAAATATATGATGAATTAGTCATTTAATAAATAATTAGAAATTATAATATATCGTAACTAGTCATAAAAGAAATTTTCATACACTCCAAAAAGGGTTTTACAAAGATAAATTAAATTATTTATAATTATTAAATCATTTTACGGAAATTTATTTCATATGTATTTAGTAAAATATTTTTAAAATTTAAAAAATATATTTTGAAGGTATAACATCAAAAAAACCAAATTTTACCCATAAAAACCTAATATTTTCCAAGAGTTAGTTTTCCTCCTTTTCATATAAAGCCTATATTAAAACAAATATTTTACACTTTTATATATTATTTTTGAAAAAATAGACTTGTTATTTTAGAATAAAATATTAAAATTTACATTGGTTACATTATTGTATTTTGTAAAAAATTATATGTTTTTATGAATATAGGAATATTAAATAATTAAATTGAAAACAAATTTTTTTAAAAACAATATGCAGTTTTAAATTATATTATTAAATTTTTCTAATGTATTAATATATATTTTTTATCATTTAATCTAAATTAGATCATTTTCATCAATGTTTAAATAAATTTAGATATAATTTTTTTTATTTTCAATGATTAAAGATTAAAAACATGTTTTCTCACCCATCTCAAGTGATTAAATATTATAGCACCTCAAGAATTTATGTGAAATATTTTTTTAATTTCATTGACCTTGTATTGTATGCTAAACCATGATTAGATTGCACTATACACCACACCATGTTATCTTGTAATATACACAACACTATTCTTGGCTTGAGTTGCACGCAAGAGCGACCATCCTCAATAGCGTGTGTTATACGTAATACCGAGTTTCACTAAAAAATGATATATTTTAATAATATTATTATGAACTAAGTGTTATTAATAGTATTAACCACATTTTATATTTAATAACATTATAATTCATCTTACATATTTTATAGAACATTGGTATGAGAAAATAATTAATTTCTCAGATAAAAGAAGTATTTTTAAAAAATGAATTTTTGTTATCTTTTGATGGTGCATCAAATTTAAATCAAATTTTGACAAGTTTATAAATTCAATTTGACAAATCAAAATTATTATTTTGAATTAGGATATAAAAATTTACGTTGGATAATTTTTGACATTATTTGGATAACCTTTATATTTTGATAAATATTCAAAATACAGTAAATTTTAATTTAAACAAACAATTTTCATAGAGATAATTTATATGAATAAATTATAATATTGAATGGCTTTTTAATTATAAATAGAATATATTTTGAACATTTAATATATTGTATGTCATTATCATTAATTATACATTGAATTAAAATGTATTATCATTTTAATCTTTTTCAATGTTTTAAATTCTAAAACCCATTTTCATAACCAAGAGATGAATTTTAAATTAATTACTGCAACATCTGTGTTTTGAATTTGGAAAAATGGAGTCCATATTAGGAATAATTAGGTCTAAATTATATTAATATGATACTTTTATTTTATTCCATTATGAATAGTAACTACGGTAAATTGTTTTACCAGAGTTAAAGGTAAATCAGTTAATTAAGGTTAAAACAAATATTTTAAAATTACCCTAATAATTTTCTTAATCTAATTGGATGATTACATTTAGTCCTAAAATATAACTTGGATGAATGTCTATCTATTGGATCCCACTTGAATGAGATTAATACCATTAATTTATTCTGTTTAAAGTAAAGTTAAATATCTGACCCTCATACATTAATAATTAAATTATTTTTAATATAAGGATAAACTTAACATAAATTAAATTATAAATAGTAATTTGAAAGCTAAAATGTTTTTTTATCATTGTAATTTATTTTTAATATTTATGAAATATATAATTACGTTAATAGCTAATATATTAATGATGCAGACATTATTTATTTAGTGAAATATCTATAATATAGTTTTTAGTAAAATAATAATTCCCACCCAAAGACCCAAAACGTTGAGAAAAACATATTGGCCGAGTATATCTACCCCATAAGAACTCTTTTGTCTACTTGTGGACCATTTGGAGCCTTATAAAAGATATTGGGACATTTATATTATTTTATTTTAAATGATGTCAAAGTTGTCACCTTCCGAATTTAAAGAATTTAATAATTTAAATGTCATGATTTTAAGATCAAAACTTAGATTAGAAGTATTATTATGAAATATATTTGATTTATCTTCATCATAGTATTTTATTTTAATTATTATGTAACAAATTAATATATTAAATAATTATAAAAAAATGTTGTAGTAATTATCATATTAAGAGAAATATCAAAAAAATGGTTCTAAAAATATTAAAATAAATATTATCTGAACTAATTAGTGTTATCAATGAATTTTATAGATGAATAAGTCATTCTAAAAATCTATTAAATATTTTTTTGAATATATCTTCTTTTATGATTTAATTTAAATTCAATTAAATGAATTGTATCAAAATTTACACTATTCATATTTTATAAAAATAACATATTAATAAATTATATAAAAATCAATAAAATATTTGAAAATTACAAATTAAAATTGATATAGTTGAAAATTTCATAAAGTATCGAATTATAGAAAATTCAAAACACATTAGTAATCATTCATAACCATTTAAAATTTAAAATTTTATTTCCCCAAATAAAATCAAATAACTTAAATAATAATAAATCAAAATGATAAGGTTTAAAATAAATTCCAAAAATGTCTAAATATTATTGGTTGAGGCAATTAAAACCTTATATCATCTCATATTCTATGTCGAGTCATTTTGGATGTTTTTATGTGGGGTCGGTTTTTATTATAAATTAATATATTTGAGGTTTCCAAAAGTGCCCCTCTCCACTCTTATAAAAGGGAAACCCTTCTCTCTCATATTCAATCAATTTTTAGCCTTCAATCTCGGCCAAACCCTTCCAATTTCTATTCTAAACCCCTCTATTCACATTATAGATGTTCATTTAATTTCAAAAGACCAACTCTAGTAAACTGAGAAGAATTTTAAAGGAGGTACTTCGAGGTAGAGGTCATATCTTCTACTGATTCTTTCAAATTTATTTTAACTTCTACCTCATCTTCTGTAGTTTCTTCATTATAAATTTATAACATAAGTATCACTAATATAATGATATTTTATTATAAATATGAAACAACTCTATTTAACCTTCTATCCATCCTATGAAAAATGAAATCACCACGCATGCATATGTATAGAATATTGTCTCCACGTTGTGGTGTAATCTATTTTTCCACCACCACCATACATGGATGGGTATAATGGTGGAAATAATAATTATATATGATTATAATAAGATGATACAAATTATTATTTATTATATAATCATATCCAATTACATTCAATAATTGTAGGAATGATATCATCGCTCTTGCATACGTACAGATTATTGTATCCACAACGCGATGAGATTAATTCTCCATATTAACCATTCATTAATGATTATAAAGTATATATAATGAATAATAATGAGATATATGACATTATAATGCTACTATATTTATGTATATATAAATTTCATCTACTTACTTCCATTCAAGTCAATAAAGAAATGAAAATAGCGTTTATGCGTACCTATGGCCTACCATCTCCTTGAACGGTGTATTTAATTTAATTTATATATTTATTATATATATATATAATTAATGTATATATGATTTATAAATCTTGTTTTACATTCTGGAATTATGTAAATAATAATAAAATGAATAATAATGAGTCTAAACACGTATGATAAATGAAATGATTTTTACCCAAAATGTTGCTTCTACATAGAATTGACCAATGAAAGGGTTGTATAAAGTCATAAGTGAATCATATATAATATCATAAAAATGTCTATGATAATTGAATAAGTCAATAAAATTATTTAAATAATTATACAAGATATTTGGTCACATATAGAAGAAATTGGACCTAAGGTAAGGGATAATTATTCCAATCTCATTCTTATCCAAGATTGTTTATTCGTAAGTATTTAGTGGGGTTATATTTATCATCAATTTACATGCATTATAAAAATTCTTTAATAAAGTTTTTAATATTCTTCCTTGTATTTTTAAAATTGTTTTTACTTATTTTTGACTCTTACCGTGTGTTATGGAAGGAATCATTCTTTTGCTTATGATACGTGGTACTTTTTTGACGTTTCCGAAAAAAGTATGAGGAGAATGTTTTTTAATATATAAGGTTTGAAATGATTTTTTAAATTACATAATGGATTATTTACATAAATATTCCTCTATAAGATTTCATGATTAATTTCAACAAATTTTTTTTAAAATATTTCACGTCATTTTGAGAAAAGAAAATGATTTGAAAGAAGAATGAATATTTTCCTCATGAATTCATTTCATGTGTTTTATCAAAAATATTTTACATTTATGTTGAAATTATTTAATATGGTTATGTTTCAGGTATAATATATTTATTATTTAAATGGATTGATTTTTTTATGATGAAATTATATCCATTATTTTATATGGATTATGTTGTAATGGGATGATGTTAATGAAACCCATTTTATACGTTGGGTTATGATGAATGATTTATGTTTATTTTGTGGAACACGAAATAATGATTTCATTATGAGATGGGTGGGGACTATATTTCACTATAATACATTGGTTAATGATTTATATCTCATTAGATAGACCATGATGGAATGGCATGTAAATATGGTTCTATAATACATGGTTGGAACGGTAGGTAAACCTGGTTCAGTAATGGACTTCGTCCACTATGATGGTCTTCGAAGCAATACCTTGGATACTATAGAAATTATGTAATGTGATTAATGGTTTTCCAAAGTAACTTATTTTATTCCCATGCTATTTTATCATGACTAATGTCCCTTTAAGATCTATGCCTTACGTACTACCCTGATTTATTTCACAACTCATGATTTTTATGTTTAAACATTATGATATGGTTTTTAAGTTCAAAAGTATATGTTTTTTTATTTTACAGATGCTTACCCTTGATGATATTTTTAGCGCACCCTTTTTATGTTTTCTTTTCCCAAAGATATTAAGAAAATTTTTAAGTAAGAAATCAAAAGGGGAAGATCTTTATGGGAGATGTTGAAGATCATTCACCATGACTAGAAGATTATGTTTCGAGTTTCCAAAGACACTAAACTGTTACATTCCGTTGGTGTCTATTTTTGTTATATATTAAGTATTATGCAAAATTAATGTAATGTCCATGTATGTCAGGATTGGGTCTCTACAATTGGTATCATAGTAAAGGTTTAGTTAACCATATAAAACTAGGATGTGAAAACATTAGTGATATCCCAAGCGATATTTCTAAGGTATGTCTAGGGATGTCCCTAAGGATATGTATAAGTATAGGTTATAGTCCTAGAATTATATTAATGATCTTATAATTAAACCTAATATGTTATATATTGAAGGTACTCCCCCATAATTATGTAGTTTTCCTAGCATGATTTTTTCCTCTCACACTATTCTTTTTTGGGTTTTAGACGATGGATGTAACCCGAAGGAACCGTGTTGATCAATGTAATGGACAATGCCATTATTTTACTCATGAACAAAACAATGTTATGGGATATGGATTGAAAAATCATGTTTCTATACTTACACAAGCAATGAATCATTATAGACATCCAAATGAGAAGTAAAGAAAACAATATTTTATTGAATCCTTCATGAGGCCATGTCCACCTTCTATCAATGGGTCTTCTGATCCACTTAATGATGAACAATAGATCAGTACCATTGAAAAGATATTTTCCATACAAAATATTCAAAAAATGAAAAATTCATTTTTTTATTATAGTTTATAAGGTGAAGTAGACTAGTGGTGGACTCTAATTATGAAAATAGGACCCCAAGATGAAATTGAATCCATGGAATGGGATGAGTTAGAGAACATGTTTTTCAATAAGTAATTCTCTCGTATTATTGGAACAATGATGGAAAAGGAGTTCCTGAGATTAAGAAAAAGGATGATGAATCTTTTATTATAAACAAGGGTAATTTTACAAGGCTTTCAAGGTATGGATTTAGCATTATTATCCAACCTAATAGTAAAGTTAACATATTCTTTAGTGGCTTAAAACCAAGACTTCTAAGGGCATTAGTGATTAGATACTTCTATAATATAAAGAAATTGTGAATTGTTCTATCAAGGTATAACAAGAAGTTGTTGTTACATATTTATCTCATGGTTTTTGTAAGAAATGAAAGATGGAGTTCAAGGAAAAATATCATAACTCTCGAGAAAAGAAGAAAAATGTTTATTTATGCTCAATATGTGGAAAGAATAATGGTGAAGATTGTATTAATGGGACTATAAAATGTTATATGATTAGAAAAGAAGGTCATTTAGTAGCTGAGTTCCAATGTAATGGAAAAAAGGTAGCTAATGATGTGAATAGAGAAAAAACTACAGATAATGCACCACCAAAACTTCAATGCTACAAGTGCAGGAAAATGGGGAGTTAATCCAACCAATGACCTAATCCCAGGGTTAATGATGATCAACATCAACAACTTCTTAGGGAAAAAGACAAATTAATCCCCCATGTGATTACTATTTGTGATGTTAAATATGACAACGTATTGGTCGAATTATTAAGTATTTATGTAACGGGATTCCAAAATAGTGTTGTGGAATCTCATTTATAGTATCATGGAATATTGGAATATCTATTTATTGGTTTATCATGGTTTTCAATAATTATATGGTACTAGTAACCATGAAAAGTGATTGAAATATTTTTAGAAATTAAATGATATGAGCTTAATGATGTGATTAGGAAAAAATAATATGTTGGATATTAATAATGAGCTCATGACTGATATAGGGACAAAGTGAAATCATGGTTTGAGTATATAGAATTTTTGGGATTTTGGTATGTGGAAAGAGATTTCTTTTGACAGAATTCATGTTTTCACTAAGGTTATATGATAGTTCATGTATCAAAATACATGATTAAGGTATTCACATGTTTTTAATATGACCAACATGATGTATCTAATTAGATATGTTTGATAAATGATGTCATTAACATACTTGTTATATAACCTTTCTAGAAATTGTTTTCTTTATACCGTGAGTTTAGACCAAAATATTTTCAATAAGCCTAATGTTTGTAATGAATTTAGTTGGACATCAGATTGTATTGTTAAGGATAAAACTTTTTTTTCTAAAATTTTATAATAGTATAGTGTTAGAAAAACGAAAACCTACAGGACATGCGATAACCTATCATGTCGAACAAAGGTGCGGGAATCGAACCCATAACCGAAGTGTGATAGGACTTTATCACCTACCACTGGTCTATAAAAAGTCCATGGTTTGTAAAAATTAGTTTTATTTTATTAATCTGTCTAATAGATGATGTATAAGTCCATTTATGGAATCATATATGGTTAATCTCACTATAGATAGTCTTTTCTATATAAAATATCTTGTGATAAGTTTTTTTGTGATATAGACCGAAGGAATGACCTAAACTTCTATCGGATGGTCTAATAATACTTCAAGAATGAAAAATTCAACTTTATTTTTTTAAATAAGAGATGAAGATGAAAGTGTTCCTAGGATGACCACTAATTATATTACACTGATATCATGTAAGTATTTCTTCTTATGCAAAAATTAATCAACTTTAGGGAAATGATCTTGAAAACAAAAAATGTGGTCGTAGTACCCTCATATATGATGAATTAGATGGTACCTTAGATCATCACAATTTTAGGGATTTGTTATTGTTGGATGTTTCATAGCCTTGTTATCTACCACTCTCAATAAAAACATGATTTTAAGATTTCTCATCCATATCCCTGTTTTCACTTATGTTCTCTTATGTGGAAACATATGGATGAGTTAATTTGGGTAACTGTTATATTTCTTACTTCATTTACTAAAATTATGTTTTTTTATTCCTTTTTACGATGTGGGTTTCTATGAATGAAACATTGAAGTTGTAAATGATTTATAACCCACACAAATTTCAAGGGCAAAATTCTTTTTAAGGGGGTAGAATGTAACACCCAAAGATTTTATGAGAAATATTATTTTTAATTACTTTTATGCCTTCTATTATATGCTTCACCAATATTATATTGTTCTATTTTCAACACCTTATTATCTTGTATTATATAAAACACTATTCTTGTCTCGTATGACACGCAAGAGCAACCATCCTCAATTGCGTGTGTTGTGCGATATACAGTGTTTTACAAAATAACAATATATTGTTATAATATTGTTATAAACTATCAATTATGAATAATATTAACCACATTTTAAATTTTATAACATTATAATTCAACTTACATATTTTCTAGAACATGGTATGAGAACAATATTATAATTTCGGATAAAAGATTTATTTTTCAAAAAAAGCAGTTTTTTCGCCTTTTGGTGGCACACCCATTTTAAATATAATTGTTGACAAGAATATAAGTTCAATTTGACAATTTAAACTTATTCTATTGAGTCATGATATAAAAATTTATGTTGGATAAATTTTTGACATTATTTTGATGACCTTCATATTTGGATGAATATTAAAAATAAGCAAATTTAAATTTAAAAATCATTTTTCATCGAGATAATTTATATTGTAAAATTATAATATTAAATTTATTTAAAGTGTAAATAGAATATATTTTTACAACTAAATATAATTTATGTCATTATAATTAATTTAACATTGATTTCGTAGGTAAAAACATTTCAATCTTTTCCATTGTTTTAAATTTTAAAACTCATTTTCTTAAAAATGGTATTATTTTTAAATTAATTAATGAATTTTCTATGTTTTTAATTTGGAAAAATGGATTCCATATATGGACTCAGTAGGTACAAATTATTTTAATAGACAACTTTTATTTTTGGCCATTATGAATAGTAACTATGGAACATTTTTTTTACCAGAGTTAAAGGAAAATCAGGTAATTAGGGGTAAAAATAATATTATAATATTACGCTAACACATGTATTAATATAATTATATGATTATATTTCGTCTTATAATATACTTGGGTTTAAAGGTTATCTATTGGAACCAACTTGGCTGAGACTATGACCTTTAAATAATTTTATTTAATGGAAAGTGAAATATGTCTTACTCAAATGTTAATAATTAAATTATATTTCATATAAGGTTAAAAATCATATAAATTCGATTATAAATAATAATTTTAAATATAAAATGTTTTTATTTATCATGGAAATTTATTTGTATTTTTTAAGAAATATATAATTACCTTAATAGCTTAATCATAAATGATTCAAATATTATTTATTTAGTGAAAAATCAATAATATAGTTGTTATTAAAGAATTAATACCAATCAAAATACCTAAAATATTAACAAAAACTTATTTTAAGAGTATATATACAACATATTCATCCATTTGTAGACTTGTGGACCATTGTGAGCCTTTTCAAACTGATTAGAACATTTATTTTATTTTATTTTAAATGGTGTTAATGTTTTCTCCTTCATAATTTAATGAATATAAACATTTAAATGTTGTTATTTTAAGATTCTAAATTAAATTAAAATTATTCTTATGAATGATATTAGATTTATCTTGATCATAATATCTTTTTTTTAATTTTTATGCAAAAAATAAGTATTTTAAATGATTATACAAAAATGTTGTAGTAATTATCTTATTAAGAGAAATATAAAACATTTGGAAATAAATATTTTAAAAAAATATTATATGAACTAATTAATGAGATCCACGAATTTTATATATTAACAATTTATTTTAGGAAACTATTAAATATTTTTGATCGAATATATCTTCTTTTTTGATTTTATTTAAATTCAAATTAATTAATAGTGTCAAAATTGTCACTACTAATATTTTATAAAAATAACATATTATTAAATTATTTAAAAATCAAACAAAAATATTTAAAAATTAGAAATTGAAATTTATATGGTCTAATATGTCTAATGTATCTAATTATGGACAATTAACAGATCATAAGTAAGAATTATTAACCATTAAAAATTTAGAATATTATTACCACAAATTAAATCAATTAGATTAAATAAGGATAAATCAAAATGATAAGGTTTAAACTTTTTCCAATAATGTCTACATTTTATTGGTGTATGAGATTGAAACCTTATATAATATCCTATTCTATGTTTAGTAATACTTGTGGTTTATATGTGGGATGGTTTTTATTATAAATTAATATTTTTGAGGTTTCCAAAAGTGCCCCTCTCAACTCTTATAAAAGGGAACCCCTTCCCTCTCCTCTTAAATAAATTTTGAGCGTTCATGCTCAGAAAAAACTTTCCAATTACTATTTTAAACCTCTATAGTTACATTATAGAATTTATGGTCTTCTCAAAAGACAAACATTAGTGCCCTAAGAGGATATTTAAAAGAGGCACTTCGAGGAAGATGTAATTTCTTCTACCGATTCTTTCAAATTTATTTCTTCTTCTACATCGTCTTCATTAGTTGGTTCATTATAAATTAATAACATAAGTATCACTAATATATTGATATGTTATTATAAATATTATACAACTGTATTTCACATTCGATCCACCCTGTAAAAAATGAAGTCATCGCGTGTGCATACATACGGAATATTGTCTCCAAGCCATGGTGTAATTTGTTTTTCCACCACCACCTTACATGGAAGGGTATAATGGTGGATGAAATAACTATATATGATTATTATAACATGATTCTAATTATGAGATATAATATCATCCAAAACAATTCGATTCAATAATTATGGGAATGATATCATCGCTCGTGTGTACGTAAGGATTACCGTCTCCACAACACGATTAGATTCATTCTCCACGTTAACCATTCAATAATGATTATTAAGTATATATAATGAATAATAATGATATATATGACATTGTCATGATACTGTATTTATGTAAGTATATATATACATATATTTCATCTACTAACTTCCATTCAAGTCAATAAACAAAGGAAAACAACGTTCATACATATGTACGACCTACCGTCTCCAATAACAATGTATTTCATTTTATTTATATATCTATTATATATATATAGTGAATGTATATCTGATATATAAATCATTTTTTACATTCTATAAGTAATTAAATCATAATAGAATCCAGATCAATAAGTGAAAACAAATACGATAAATGAAACCATTATGACCCAAAATATTGCTTCAACTTGGAATTGACAAATGAATGGAGAATATAAAGTCATAAGTAAATAATATATGAAATCATAAACATGAATATGATTTTGAATAATTCAATGACATTATATAAATAATTATATATGAGTTTCAGGAACGTACATAATTAATTGGACCTATGGTATGGGAAAATCATTCCAATCTTGTTCTTATCCGAAATTATTTTTTCAAAAAGTATTTACCAGGGTTATATTTATCATCCATGTCCTTGTTTTATAAAAATGATTTCATAATTTTTGTACTATTCTTCAATGTATGTTTAAAGTCCTGTTTAGATATTTTTTACTTTTACTAGGTGGTATGGAAGGAATCCTTCTTATGTTTACCATTCGAGATACTTTTTTGACATTTTCGGAAAATTTACTTGTGTAATGGTTTTTTAACCTGTACGGCGTGAATGGATTTTTACGACTTCATAACACCTTATTTACATAAATCTTCTTATACAAGATTTCAGGATTATTTTCAACAAAATACCTTTCATTTAAAATTACCAGTCAGTTAGATAAAAGAAAATTATTTGAAGGATGAATGTATATTTTACTCAGGAATTCATTTCAAGTGTTTTATCAAAACTATTTTCCATCTATGTTGACATTATTTAATATGGTTATGTTTCAAGAATAATATCTCTACTATTAACATGGTTTTATTTTTCTTGTGGTGAACTTATATCCACTGTTTTATATAGATTATGTTATTATGGAATGATGTTTATGAAACCCATTTTATTTGTTAGGTTATGATGAACGATTTTTATTTATTTTACGGAACATGAAAAAATGATTTCATTATAATATTAGTGGAATCTATATCTCCCTTACATACATTAGGTAATGATTTATATCTCATGAGATAGACATGGCTGGAATGAAAAGTAAATATGGTTCAGTAAAACATGGATGGAACTGCAGGTAAACCCAGTTCTGATATGGGTTTTGTCAACTATGATGATCTTGGCAACAATGCCTTGGCTAATATAAAAATCATTACATGGGAATATTGGTTTTCTAAAATTACATTTTTTATTCCTCGGCTATTTTATCAGGATTAACGATCCTTTGTGATCTATGACATACGTACTACAATGATTTATTTCACCACTCTCAATTTTAATGTTTAAACATTATGTTCATGTTTTTTAGTTAAAATTTATATGGTTTGTTTTATTCTCTCGATGCATACCCTTACTGAGAATTTGAGTTGACCCTTTTTATGTTTTCTTTTTTCCCTTGATATAATCAATGGTTTTCTATAAGAAAAAAACTAGGGATGATTATTATGGGATATTTTGAAGATCCTTCACCAAGATAAGAAGATTCTGTTCCGTGTTTCCAATGACACTGAACTATTACAGTCCAGGGGTTTTAGTTTTGGTTATGTATTAAGTATTCTGAAAAAGTAATGTAATGTCCATGTATTTGAGGCTTAGGTCTCTACAAATATGAATTAATTAATAAAACATATGTGTTTTTAATTTTGAAAACTTTCATTCCATATTTTGAATTGGTGGTCCAATATTATGTAAAACGATTTCCTTTAATTTTGGAATATGAATTGAAAAATTTAGTAATATTTTAATTACGAAGGATAATGGGAAATCAGTTAACTAAAGGTAATAACAATATTATAATGTTGTAAAATTACACTAAAATTTATCTTAATTTATTTTAATGATTTTTCCCAAAAAGTGTCATCTAGAAGTAATTATAACCCTTTTCTATAAATTTTGTGAGAATATGACTTTTATAATATTTTATTTAAAGATTTATTGAAAATGTCATACTCATGTTTTTACTTTGTATTAAATTATTAATATGGAGTTATATATTTGATAAATTAGACTATAAATAGTAATATGATATCTAATAAATGTATCTTAAATATGGTAATTTATTTTTTATTTTTTTAAAAAAATATTTTAATTAAACACTTTCATAATAATGATGCAGTAATTATTTATTCAATAAGATTATCGAGTAAATGATATTTAGAATAATGAAAAAAATATAATTTGACCTATGTAATGGAATAAAAGATTATTTGGAAAATATATAAATTTTCATAATATATTAGAAGTGTTTCTTAACATTTATCATGTTTTTTTTTATTTTTAAAAAGAAAAATAATAAATAATATTAACATTTACATAAATGATACAATAACATTAAATAATATTTTATTAAAGGATATAAATTCATAAAAAGAATATAAAAAAGAAAAATAAATATAATAGAGACAAAAATGTCATAAATGGTTTAATTTTAGATATTTTTTAATTTTATATTAGCTATATTATCCTTAAATAGTACCAATCTAATTTCTCACTCTAAGAGTTAAAAGTATTAACTAAGGGCAATGCTAAAAGAAAATGTTAAAATTGGGATGTAAAAATTTAATAAAATAATTGGTTGAGATTATTTATACCCATACTCAAATTATATTTTAAATATCTTTCTTTGGATATATTTGACTGGGGAAATAAATTTATATAAATTTTTTATTTTAAAGTCATTCAAGTGTGTCGTACCCTCTCTTATTAAAGAACCCTCCTCTATCACTTCCACACACCTATTTGAGCCTTATAGCTCGTACACATCTGAATAATTCTCCCAAAAACATTATTAATTATTTTATGGATATCTAGGGATTTTTAAAATTCCATATATTGTGTCCAAAAGTGTATAAATAAAAGAAGTCCACTGGAGAAGAGGTAATTGTTTTTCTGATTCATTTATGATCATTACTGATTCTTTTTCTTCTTCCTATTTTAATTCCATAAAAATTTAATAACTAGATTGTAATTTAAATTATAATATGTTATTATAATTATGTGTAAACAATAATCCTCCTTTTATGCATCCAACAAATTGTAATACACCCCAGTGGGCGTAAGTTTGAATTACCATGTCCGCGTAGTGCTGCAATTTGTTTTTCATCACCAAATTATTTATATTGGTATAATGGTTAATATAATGTATAAAATAATGAATATTACATGATATTTATTATTTATAATTAATACTCCATAAAATTAATTACCACTTTACCATTAATGGAATTATATCTCTAATCGGGCATCTGTACAAACTATGTTCTCTATGACGCGATGAGATTGATTTTTCACATTAACCATTTAAAAATGAATATAACAAATTAACATAATTAAAAAATATAATGAAATTAATATCATTATATATATGAAATATTTATATATATGATATTCATAAGAATAATGACTCACTTGAAAAAACATCCCAAAAAAATGAAGCCGTTAGTACCCAAAACCAGAGTAATAAGATATTATTATTAACAAAAAAATACACGAAATTCACATATGACATGATAAATTTTAATATAGTTATATATGTACCAATAAACCATAATTAAACCATTATTGATGAGTTTATGGGACATTCACAAAGAAGTAATAACAATGACAACTGTTATTTCATAATGTCATTATTATCTGATACTATTTATATGTAAGTATTTACTGGGTAGTATTTATCTTCCTTGTTCGTGTTTCATAAAAAAAATTCCAAAATATTTTTTCTATTATCAAAAAAATTAGAATCTTTTGATGATGGTATAATTTTAATAAAATTATTTTAAATTAATCTTTCTTTTTTCCTTTTCCAATGGTTTTTCTTTAAGAATAATTTGACAAAAATATGTATAGAATATTAAATTTTAACTTAAAGGGAATGGGATAATTTTTATTCTATCATGATTAATTGATGTTTCAAATATTAAATTAAATTTCTAAAATGATTATTTCAGTTAAAATGTATTATTTTATAAATCTAAGGCTTTTAAATTAACAATTTCAAAGAGAAATGGAATTTTTCTCATGATATTTTTAATTATATCAATAGAGTATTTTATACTATGTTATCATCATTTGATGGATCATATACTAGATTAAGAACATGTTTTATTATACAATTGGGCATATTGCATTAAATTGTTTATAATTTTTGTTTTTATGTAGACGTGGTATTTTTATTCCATTAAAAATTTATTTTTTAGTTATTAATATGTTTAATAATGGTTTAAATAAAAATTATTATGTGATTATGAATCATCACAATTTTAATTTGAGGAATTCATTAGACTTATTAAGTGATAGTTGGGTTCTTGTAAATCATGTTGACAAATCAGTAGGTCTCATGAGTCATAATAGTTTTGGTTTTAGCATATGTCTTACCCATTTATGTATAGTGTCTTGGAAGAACCCTTGATGGTTTGTTTCTAGTGATAGAAATTATTCATTCCTTAATTATGAGAGTAGTTAGTGATATTACATTAAATTATTACAATAGTATAATATCCATGGTTATGAATTCTTTCTAATGTTATTATTTTACCGGAATTATTTACATATCTCATATTATGAAAAATGTTATTTTTAAAAGTCTAGTTTTCAGTTATACACATTTCTATATGGTTTGTGATTATTTATTCAGAATATATTCCATTATATGCATACCATTACCAATAATCTTATATTACCCCTTTCTTATGTATTATTTTTCCATTATTTCATGATGTATAATATAGATGAAATACATGGTTAATCTAGGAGAATAATGTCATTCTCAAAGGGTTATAAATGTTTTATTTTACGTATTGAAGTATAATTTAAGGTTTAGGTATGTATAGTTGATTAGAAGACATATATACTAATTAATCCTCTAGGATTATAGTATTATATGTAGTATAATGTAATAATGTAAGGCATCGACTTCAGGGTACTATGGTCAAGGACGTTACACTTAGAATTAAAGGAAGTTATGATGAAACCATCCAAACCTTAATTTTAATATATATTATTTATAAAAAAGTTCCTAAAATAGACATTTCAAATTAAAATATAAGAACAACCAAAAATTTTGGAATGATAAATATTAGATGGGTACCCCTAGAAATATATCACTATCAGGGCACTCTGAGTGGATGTGGTTCTGACAATGATGCACCTAGGGTAACAAATCTGAAAAGATGTGTCAAGCCTATATCAGACTGAACTCCTACATGACAATAATTCATAATGTGATCCATGATTTACAATGCTCGTTCATATGATCAAGATAATTCACAATTTCATTGCAAACCACAATGAAGGATTTACAAGTAAATTTTTCCACAAAGAAAAAATGTTTTTTATGAGATTATATATTCTTAGTGATTTAAATTTATTTTTCGTGTTATACTAGTTAAAATTATTCATTTTTACTCCTAAACTAATATATTTTAAGACATTATTTATAAATGATTCATAGTGGAATTAATGTAAACATCACTAATACATGTGATCTGATGTATATAAAGGATTATATCTTTTATGGTCTTAAGTTATTATTTTTGAAAGTACCTATCTTTCAACCCATCTCATCAAAATAGGACATACTATAATTTTCATATGATATATAGAATTAATTTTAAATGTATAGTATTTCTTTATGGAATAATGATAACAATGGTGCATTTGGTAAAAATACGGATAATGGACCTATGAAAAAATAATGATTTTACAACATGTTAAAAAATTATATGGAATCACTTTGGGAAATGGTTGAAAGAATTTGTAGTTTTTTATATGTGAAGAGATAAGGGAACTAGATAAAATAATGAAAATGATATTATGAAATGACTCATATTTAGTGTTTCAAAAGTATTGATTTGGTGAACTATGATTATAAATTACACAAGCATAAATTCAAAATATCACCAAAATAGGTAATGAAGTATGAACCAAACTATGTTCTTCAACAGAAAAAGAAGAACAACTAATTTCATTAAATATGGATTAATAATGAATTCATTTGACTATTTTTGACATTTATTTACTATGTATTTGAATTATGTAGTTAAATAATGATTTTAAAATAGTACATTTTATCTATGGGTTTTTAAGAATGAATGTATTTTGAATAAGGTTTTTATGGTGATAAAGTATTTGTTATGTGAAAATAAGAGATACATTATTTTGTTTGGATAATTTTATAATAATATTAATTTTAATTATTTAGATAACATTTTGGACTGCTTATTTGGATATTATTATTTTGGATGTGTCCTAAATTAGGAATGGATTGAGTTGAATGATATTAAATATTTTTTGAGTTTTCAAAATGATTCATCATATTAGAAAACATGCCCAAAAAATATTATTTTTGACGATAGTTAAAGGATAAATGAATGAATACTAAATCACACCATTCTTAAACGTGAGTCAAACATGATAATTTCATATTGAACCTTAATTTCTATGTGTAGGGTTAATTTATAAATAGATTGATGCAAAAAAAATTATAAGGTTGTGGTAGAGATTGATTAACGAATTAAAATCTAACATACATGTAAATATTATTCCTTAAGTTCTTAGTTTATGTAGTCAAATAGTTTATCATCTCTAGGTAAATGATATTTACTCCAAAAATGTTGTCATAGTACATTTATTTCTTATGATTCAAACAATACCTTATATTATCTATGAATTATAGATTATGGATTTCTAACATTCACCAAACCATGTTATCTATCAATCTCTATCAGAAATTGATGGTTATTAGTCTATTACATGTCCATGTTTTCCTTAATCGGACCCTAGTATGTGTTATTTATGATGAACTTATTATATACCTTCCTTTATTTTAATGTTTAATGTTTTTTGACCCCTATTCTGAGGTGATATTTCTGTTAACATGTTTTGAATAGTCAAATATTTGTGACTTATACCGGATTCAAAAATTAAGAGGAATAAATTTATTTATTGAGTGGATAATTTAAGATACAATGTTATTTTACATTAAAATATTATTTCAA
This sequence comes from Viscum album, assembly GCA_963277665.1. Classification (NCBI taxonomy): domain Eukaryota; kingdom Viridiplantae; phylum Streptophyta; class Magnoliopsida; order Santalales; family Viscaceae; genus Viscum; species Viscum album. Next base: position 32,336,059 of record OY728139.1, on the reverse strand, counting down.
TTTCATATATATCTTATGTTCCATAGAACAATAATCTTAAACAAAAAATTAAATATTAAAATTTATATATTACTATTAAAACATGGCTATTAAATAGGTAGCTATTAATAGTGTTAAATGACTTTTAAATGAATACGTTTAGATAAATATAAGAAGAAATAATAGGCTAATAATTATTTCGAAATGAAAATAAAATGAAATTGAATATAAATTAAAAATTTATATTCTCCCAAATTCTTTTTCTGTTAATAAAATAAATCAATTATAATTTGTAAATGATATTAAGGATATTTTTTATATATTTAATAAAATATATTTGATATTAATGAAATTAATATTTTTAGGCATAACATACAGACAAACAAAATTTTACCCATTAAATCATATATATTTGAAAAAGTATTTTTTTTCTACCTTTTGATGGGGAACCTGTATTAAATCAAATTTCTATCAGTTTTATATATTAACATTTTATGATCTCATTATTTATTATTTTATAAAATACACATGTTTTCAATACTAAATTTTTTTATTCATTCCTTAATAAATAGTTCTCAGAATATTTATTTCACGATATAATATCTTAGAATATGACACCTATAGTCTTTTGTAGACAACCCTCAACATGTAAGTTTTTTTTATATATTCTATATATAAAATATGAAAAAAAAAATTTTTTTGAATATTTAAATGTGTATTATGCACATAGAGTTAATTATACATGAATAATTTAAAAGGACACAATTAACTTCATTAAAATATTATATTTATCTCTTTATATAAATAAATTACTTCTAGAGATATTTTATATGGCTAATAAAATTTCAATAAAAAAAATATTTTGGGAAAAAATTAAACACAATCATTATATTATTTGGTTCATAACTTTGATTCCAATTTATTTGTAAAAAAAATAAAAAACATTTTCATAAAATTATTATGATAATACATAATCATATAGAATGAATAAATAAAAATCTATAGATGATTCAATATAGAAAAATTACCAAATTAGTAAATAATATTTAAATGAAATATCAAGAAGAGGAAACAAAAACCTAGTAACAGTTTCATATAAAAATGTAAAATAAATTATATCCATTGATCCAATACTGGAAGCATAATAATGTAATGTTTTTGGGTGAAAATATGAATTCAATATATTATATTGGTCAGGTGACTATAATTAATTAATTTTGAGGTTTCCCATTTTTTTGATATTTGATGTGATAGTTTAATAAAACACAATTCAATTGAATATTTTTTGAAAAAATTTAAATGAAAAAACAATCCAAATATAGAGATATAAAAATCATTAAAAATAATAAATATATCACTAAAATACTAAAAATACAAAAATTATATGTATCCACTCACTCTAATATAATATAAGAGATAAAACAGACATATATATTAACCAATACCTTACAAATATTTTAGCAAACCATCACCACTTACTATTTAAAATTCATTTCCATGTATGGTGATTGACAAGACTTTGTTTAATTTTATTACTGATACACTACATTGAATAGAATGTTTATAAAAATCAATGGATAACACCTCATCAGATTTTGATTTCCATTATATATAGGCATCCTAATAATCATATATAAATTTTTCATGATAATTATATAAATTAACAATCATAATAGATTTAATCATTTTAAATTGATAACCCCTCAATATGGAATAAAAAATACATTGTAATGTAATAGCTACTAAATTTAATGTAAAATTAGAATTTGAAATTATTTAACATTACTTGTATCATTATAAGATCATAATATATTATTACCATTAAACATGCCATTGTGTTCAATGGAAATCTCAATATGCAATACTGAACATAAATCATACATTAATATCATTAAAATATTAAAAATATTTATGTATCACTTTCACAACCATATACATTGAATTATATTTAAGCAATATGAGTATCCAATTTTCGTATTATATTTATAAATATAATAAATTAATCATTTTATTTTATTGAAATTCAATTATTTTACGTAATTTTATTTATTAATAATTATTATTTTTATAAAACTTCTTTTAATATTGTTCAATGAGAGTGTTTTTTTATTAAAATAACCATTTATAATGATAAATTATGTTTAATATAATAATGGTTCAACCCCATTTTTGTTGGTGTTTTGCTGGATGATATAACATCCACTGTTCGTAATACTTTTTTTTCAAAAAATACTGTTGTTCAAACTCCATTCCTGACCTCTTGGTTTTAACTTGGATTTGGGTTAAATGAAAGATCTCACCCCATATTTAATAATTGATGTTTTTAGGAAAGCAACATTCTCTGGTTGGATTAAAATAAATTATGATGGTGCTTCAAGAGGTAATATGGGACCTGTTGGTTTTAGTGTTGTTTATAGGGATAATCATGGAGGTGTTATTGGATGTTTTCATGCATCATGTGGATATGCCTCTGGTATTAAAGCAGAATTTAATGGTGTGATTTTAACTGTTGAGATAGCTAAAGAAGACATTTGGAAGAATATTTCGCTTGCATGTGATTTTACCACGGTTTTTCTTTCCATTCGATTGGGTTCTATTCATATTTCATGGAATATCACCAACAGATGGACCAGATATTTGTATTTCCATTACTCTATGGATCATATTTTTACCCATATATATTAAGAGGAAAATTCACTTACAGATGTTTTTAGAAAAAGGGAATCAATGTAATTTTCATTCAATGGGATGATCAGGTTTTAGAAGATCTTCTTCCCATTCTCAAGAGGGATCAATGTAAATCTACCATTTTCAAAGTTGTGTAAATTTTTTAATAAATGGGTCTTGCTTATATAGGAATGTTCTTAGTTTAACATTAAAAAATATAAATCATTAATGTTATTATTTTAGATAATTTATTTTAGATTTAATTTTTAAACAAAAAAATTAGTTTTAAAAATCAATTTTAAAGGAATTTTTTGTGATTGTATTTTAAATAACATTTCCCTCATTTAGAATATTTATTTAATAAATTATTTTTAAAATTTTAAATAAATTGCGTCAGTTAGTTAAATATGTCAACTATTAATAATATAAATAAAATTTATTATTATGGTAATATATTAATTATGTTTGTATGATTATGTTATTATAAAAGTTAAATGGTAATCAAATGATATAAAATATAAATTTGGTCAAAATAGAAACATTTATTTTGAGTTTGGACCCAAAAATACTATCCTTGCATATTATTACTTTTTTATGAACATTAACCCTTGCATTGTATCCATAAATTTTATAATTGTATGAGTTACTTGTAAAACTACCAGTCACCTCATTTATAAAATAGTAACATCTCTACCACATCAATGCTCAGCTATCCCTAAAATTTCATCTGAAAAAATATCACATTTATCGTATTAGAATGATCTACAACATAAAATGTATTATGTTCACTATTGGTCCTTATTATTCTTCATCATTAAGTATACATATAAGTAAAATTCATATCCCAGACTTGTGTATCAATTAGTACATATATAATTTACTTATTTATATTTTTTAATTTTTTTTGATTAATCCATATGTAATGATACAAGTATCATTTATAAATTTCATGTTACTATATTATGGATTCTATAAATTTAGATTATTTTTTTCCATCCATTATTAAAAACTAATTCATTTTGTATGTGTATTTAATGACTACAAAAACCACGTAAAACAAGATATATTTTTTTATCGTGTTCTATAACTAATGGTTTCTAAAATGGTTTCATGATAAAGTGTGATTTTTATGATATCAATATTTTATGATATAGATAAATGGAAAAAAACTAATGGTATTATAGAAAAATGATTATTGTTAATACAATATTTTAAAATGATAATACTAAGAATAAAATGATCTATTTTTTAATGTAACTAATGTATATTCATTATAATATTTTTATAATTGTTTATAAATATTTTATACCAAACTAATTAACAATAAATTGTTTCATCATTATTCCAGTTTAAGGAAATTACAATAAAAAAGTCTCATTATAATATGTCAATCTTTATTGGTTCATGTTTGGGTCTATTTAACCACCTATATGAATGATATTTTACATTTATTTCATAGAAGATTAAAGGGACATTAGTTTTATGTATTAATGAATAAATATATAAATATGTTTATTTGGAAGATTTATAGTTATATAATCAATTGATTCATTAATTTTGAAAACAACTTTGGTTCGTTAAGAATCATTGAATCATGATTATTATCGAAATCATTGTAATTTTAGATAACCAAAAATGACATGACTTTTAATTTTATATTTATTTAATATCTTGTGACATATATTCTACATCCATATATGATCTAAAAATTATGTAATTTAAAACAAATTAAGATAATTGACATTTATGTGTATAGTTTTATGTGATAAAATATTAGATTCATCAAATGTTTCAAATAAGTAAAAACAATCCTATATATAGAGAATTATTGTAAATGATGATAATGTATGGTTATTATTATAGATATGGTTCTTCAGTAACTGTATAATGATATTAATTTAATTATTATATATTTTTTGTTCATTTTTTGAATGAATTAGGATCAATTCATATCTTTCATCATAAATTACTCTTTTTGAGTCTTGTATGCTTCTATTTTCAAATTTCCTTAATTTGTTCTATGAATTTGAAATAATCTAATATGTATTGATTGTAGTGATTATGAAATCTATGTGAATTCCCATTATTCCTTGACTATAATATTTTTAAGTCAAACATTTTACATTTCAAAATCATGATAAAAAATATTTGATATTACAGTTTTCATTAATATTTTTTATTTTATTGGGTTCTTAGTTTCAAGTGGATAATTTCTGCTTGTTTTTTCCGATTACTAAAATAATGATTAATCCATATGATTAATATTATTTATTTAGATGTATGTTTTTCCTTGATTTTAATTTGATATCACTCTTAATAATGTATATATTTTATTTGTTTATTAAAAATTTTACTAAATGAGTTATATTTTTAAGGATATCACATGTAGATGAATTTATTAGGGATGATAAAGACATATTATAGATTATTAAATATCATGTATTATAATGGAATTTATTAGGGATGATAAAGACATATTATAGATTATCAAAAATATGTATCTCATATAATAAATAATTATTAATTTGAATATAATGAGTGGTTATATTTATGATACAATAGCTAGTATCAATAAATGTATGAATGAAATTTTCAAATAATCATTAAATATTATAGTAGGGGACATGTTAAACATAGTTGGTGTCATATAAATTGTTATGAAACCTTAATATTTTTTAATGATCATTCATTCATTTTTTATATTATTTATGACATATTATTTTATGTTTTTAATAATCCAAAAGAAATTTTTTCTATTATATGAAAAATTGTTTTTATAATATCTCTATATTTCAATTATAACTTGTGTTGTAGTGTTTAATATTTTATAATAATATTGTCAAACATAAGATAAAATATTTATATATCTATTATTAAACTATGAATAATTAAAATTCTATATTTATCATGGTTTCATTTTGATCTAAACATGACACATGTATTTGGTTAAAACAAAAAATTTTAGTTTAAAGTGATTTATAGTTTTCATAAATTATTAAATTATAGTATGAGTTATACGGATTGGATTATTATTCAACTTGTTATTTTTTAAATCTAAAAAAATATTTACAATTAAATAGAATAAATGAATGTACTAATTTATTTTTTATTCAATTCTCCCTTTTTATAAATTTCTTACTAAAGTTTTATAATTTTTCTTTTCCTAGTATTCAAAATATATTTTTCTCTTGGATTTCTCATTCAATACAAATTTTAAATCATTAATTTTTAATTTTTAATAAATATATAATGATAAGATTCATCGAACACAACAAAATGAGAATATAATAATCATTTTTTACATAATGTAAACAATAAGAAGAGTAATTTAATGAATTTTGAAGTATTAAAATATTGTTTACACTATTTTTTCATCATATCATTTAAAAAACTTTCAGAATAAGAGGTCTTATTGATCAATTGGAAATCTATAAAAATTATTTTCATTTAATTATTACACTCCGACATGTAATTATTTCATTTCAATGGATTAAAAAATAACCAAATGTTTTGTCTCAATCATGAATATGATTATACACAACTCGTATTCTTAATTTACTTCATATAGAAACAAACACCTCTTGTCCTTATATATAAGCTCTTTAAAATCTCTTCCATGAAATAAATACCCACTCTATTGGTTGATTCACTATCAATCATTATTAAAATTAATTTTTTTCATCAGGATTATTCCATTATTCTTCTCCTTGAAGCATTTTCGTTTTTACAGTAACTCTTGATAAGGTACCTCAATGAAATGATGGATGACTTCCTAAAAATGGTGTATCTCATTATTTTATGAAATGGTAGATGTTTTAACTAAAAGTATATATTTTATTAACTCAAATGTAGATATATTTTAATATAATGGTGGATTTAAATTTTCAATAAAGAGGGCATTTCATTTTTCATCTAACGGTGGATATAATTATTCAAATAACAATAGATGAAAATAAACCCAGTGGTAGATGAATATAATCTCAAATTCTTATGTAATATAACCCAAGGTAGATGAAGATATAAACCAATAATGATTGATATTTTTAAGTAAAATTGGATCGTTTTTGAAAACCAATGGTAGATTAAATTTATAACTGATAGTGTGTAAAATTTAATAACTAATAATGAATAAATTTTTTATAACTAGTAGTGTATCAGTTTTTTTCAACAGTATATAATTTTCAATTTATAATAGAAGATTTAAAATAGTGGATTTACATTTTTTCACATTGATGGAATGGCTAAATGTTTGAAAAAAATGGTATCAAATGATTTAGTCAATCTGGTATTAATTTTTTCCACCTCTAATAATATTTAATTATTCCTGAAAAAAAATATAAGACCATATTTTTCAACATTATTAATATTTATAGAATAAGTATACACATTATGATTATTTTGAAACTCATATATTTTATATAAACACCATATGAATAATATTAAAATATTTTTGTGAGGAATGAAATATGTTTTAATTTAGTATTTATTATCTACAAAAAAATAAATATTTTATGAAACTTATCATTTATATAATAATTTAATTTTTTCAGTTGCCATAAAAATAATTATAAAAAAATTTTAATATTAAAAAAATTATTAAATTCATGAAAATAAAAACTTTATATTTTATTTATTTATATATAATATATTCTGATGTTTTTATTGAGAACTAAGATTGAAATTAACATGGAATTACTTAACTTACATTAAAAGTTTTATTAGAAATTATTCTTGAAATATTATTAAGGAATATATTTTATTTATTAAATTTGATAGTTGAATTGATTTGAATATGTATTTTTTTCTAATTAAAATAATTATTCTTGTTATTTTAAGGGATATTTATTTCTTCACACCTCAATAATTTTTAATTATTTTCCCCGTTGAATTTTTTTCTTAATAATTGAATATTTTTTTATGATGTGTTGAGAATCCTTGAATGTAATCAATAACAATTGATAAAATCGTAGACATTATTTTTTGTCAACATAGAATGATTTCAAAATTTAAATCTTTCGTACAAAAAAAATCTTATTCTATACATAGTGGCATCCACTCCAATATCTTTGATATTCTTAATTACATAGAATTATTCCTAAAATACCTTTACTATAGGTCACAATCAAATTATACTGATCCAGTACATATGCTTTAATGGTTTTTCATCTATTTCTTATAGTTTATTATCCTATAAGTGTAATTAAAATCCCTTACACACACATACATAGTCTATTTTCTATTTATTTTTTACATAAAAAATCATTTCATTTCTTCTCTTTCATCGGGTTGTGACTCACAGGTTCTATAGTTCAGACCATATGGTATCTAACACATGTTATTTAATGTAAGGTGTTGTAATATGGTTGTCTATCCTTGTAAAAAATATAGTTTCTCATGGTTATCCCTCCACTAGAATTAGTTCTTCTAATTTTGTATTAATTCCCCCTAAGTATTATGTTAGTGAACTATTAACTCTCACTGAGTATAGTGGTATATGACATGACTAGGTCCACATTGTACTGAAACTAGTACAAAAATCGATGTGTTTGTTATTTTATTTCCACATATAATTGACTAACATAATTAACATTATTATTTAATTTTAATAATAGATTTCTTTGAATAAATATTTGAATATGTTCTATTCACTGACTCTAGACCATCTTCACTTACCCTATATGATCTAAATATTAGTGTCATAGAATTTATCAATATTAACTCGTAAATATTTATATAATTTTTATTTATTCAATTTAATTATACTATCAGATTAATAGAGCTCACAAGCTATGAATAATGTCATATTAGATGAAATTGTTGAACAAACATGAATATTTCATTCTTCTGAAGAATCCTCCCTTGAATGTAATTGATTATGGGTACTGGATATCTCAAATAGGTGAATAAATGACTAAATTATATTTAGAACATTTTTCCATCATCTAAAAAAATAAAATCTCTCAAAATATGAAACAAATAAAGTTGATTGAAAGAATTAAATAAGATATGTTTTAAACAAAAAAGTAGTTTTTATTTTATATTTTTCTATTAAATGGGGTTTTTTAATCATGTATCCTCTTATTATACAATGGTTTGGAAGATTATAGAAGTAACGCACCTTAGATCTAAAATTATTTTTTCATACCAATCATGAAATGTTATTTAGTGTGTAACAAAACATCAACATTGTTACTGATGAATCTATAAAAAAATGTCCTAGTGATTCATTATCATTGTGAATATTATTAATTCACATGGAGATGATCTGGAAAAAAACTAATTATCAATTTATACCAATAATAATTAAAAAAAATGTGGTATACAATTATGGTTTTAATTGATAAAGGAATGTATATAAAACATTACAGTATGATGGAATTGATTATACCAATACATCATTATAAATTAGAACCAAAGAACATAACAAAGGTGGATACTAAAATAGTGTATCTTTTGACTTTGTATAACAAATGAATGAAAAATAATATATCCAATAATCGATTTAGAATAAAATATAAAAATAAAATACATTGGGGGTATAAGAAATGGTGTACAAACTATAATGATTATAATGGAAGTTGTTATAAGTGTAAGATAACATGTAATATCAAGCCTGAATTCCCTAAACTAAAGAATAAAGAAAAAACAATATTTCTAAATCAAAATATTTTTTCATGAAAAATGTTATACACTTTGAATAAAAGTGGAATTTTAAGATATAGTGTCACCATTTTCTAGGTTATGTAATAATGTTTTCTTTTTATATTTTTATTATTTTCTTGGTTTCAAATTATCTTAAATAGATGTAAACATTTCCATCACTAATGCTTTTGTAACTATGAAACGTTTTCTTCTCATTCCAATTAATTTTAAAATTTCAAATTTCATAATCATGATTATAAATCATATAATTATATGTATAGTCTCAAAAATGAACCTCATTCTTATTATGAAAGGAGTTTATTATGTTTATTATATAATCATTTCATGAATATAATTTTTTATCCTAGTTTTTTGTGTTATAATAATTTATAATGATATACTAATTGTAAAAATTAATCTTGAGGATATAAAAAACTATAAAATTATGTTACTTCCACATTTTTAAAACCTATAAATAGACTTAAAAGTTGTGGTCGTTATTTTCATTTCAATATAGTCTAGCTATAGAATTGAATTAATCATTTCCCATAACCATATATAAATTTTGTTAAAGCATCAAAATATATGAATATATCCATAGTTAAAAAATGGTTATTAAATCCTTATGCTGATGTTTATATCATTGTAATAATAAATTTATACAAGGTTTAAACTATGAAAACATATTGATATAATACTATTAAAACAAGGGTTATTGATGCAGATTCAATTGTATAAACTACAATAGTATGAATTAAATTTTTAGGGTTGAAACCATGGAAATAACAAGATATATAAATAGATATTTTTGGATAATACATCCCAATACCACTATTTAAACATTTCCAATATCATGATATAATAACGGATAAACCATTGATATTATGACCTAATTCCTTTTTTGGAACCTACATATTATAGGAAACACACTACCTATATCATAATTTATACAACTAAAAATATCTGATTGCCACAAAAAATATAGATAAAACACCAATGAATATATAATTATCAATTAATAAAAAACTAATCAATATATAAATACATTGACTATGAATAATTTCACTCAAATATGTCATCAAAATCCTCATCATCATTAGTACTAATATCAACATCACCAACATATTTGTGACCATAACCAATATCATTTATATAGTCAATATCTTATCCACCATCATCATTCCCATCATCATAAATAGTTAACATACTATATAAACATCAATAAATTGCTGGTTTATGATCTTCACCAAAGAACTGATATAAGTAATCACTTAGTCCAATTGTGTTTTTTCCCCCAACTATATAATTTGAAGTGAATCTGATAAAAAGATGTTCCCATTTTAGTAGATACTAAAATAATCATTAATGTGACATATAAAATATAAAAATAATACAAATCAACATGAGTAAACTGAATTGAACAATATACCTTCTGTATGAGTCTTATGAACCAGAATCATAAAATAAGAAAATATTGTGATCAGAGAGTTTTGGGTGTTATATATGAATGAGAACCAAAATTATTATTAATAGGGATACATATTTGTATCCCTTAAATAAACCCATGAAGTATTTCAACATGTGTATTTATTAATAGGATAATGAAATCATGGAATATTGACTCCTATATCAAAAAACATGATAATATTTAGAACCAATAGGAATTCCATGGGTTCAATATGATATAGGGGGATATTATTAACCTTATTCTGAGGACCCATTTAATTAAGATAAATACTATTGGAATACATAATATAGAGTTACATTATAACCTAGGAAATTGATCCAAAAATGAACACTCATTTTTGAAATTGAATAATTTCATAAACAAAGATTTAGAGGGATGGGAGATACCCTTTTAGGGTGAGGACCTAGATGAATGTGATCCCTTAAATTCTATAAGGACACCTAATAAATGGTTGGCCTCATCTAAATTTCATATAATTTTCTGAATTAGAATACCTCATTGAAACACTAGGTATTGGTAAATCATCCTTATATTAATTTGGAATTCCAAGTATACCAATCTTCTTGAATTCATGGATGAGTTCCTTTTCTCATATCATGAAAATGATTAATAATTAACTAAAAAAATAAAAAATTTCATTGGTTAAAAAACTAGGGCAGTGAAATTAAAAGCATCAACCGGTCACTAATGGGGAAGAAATCTAATGACTTCTTATAATGGTCATCACTATTATATTAGAGTCTTTTTTTATTTCCTTTGTGAACCTCAGGAATATGAATGAGCAAGTTTTAATAAACAAAATCCACATATTTAAAAAAAACATGGGTAGTGTATTTAAAATTATCTGGAAATCACATCTTACATTATTTTTAGACAGATCTCCTCCAACATCTCTAAAATATGATTGAATTTAATGTAAATAAGGATATACCATAAATAAGTGCATTTTACATCCATGTAAAATTCCATGTCTTATCATCTTTCCATGAAATTTGTTACTGAATATATAGATACAAGAAAAATTGGATGATCCCTTCTAATAATTGTAATAAATTTGTATACCTTTTCATAACTAGTAATTTAAATGTAAATGAATAGTAGGGCCTTTGTAAATATCAAAAACATTTGAATATGAATTCTCATAAAGTACTATCATAAAATATCATTAGAGATCCACAAAACAAATTTTGAATTCTAATACATTAATTCTGGTAGAAACAAAAAGTGGTATGGGATACCTTACATGTCTCATATTCCACTGTATAAACACTATATATGTAGGTTCTGGGTGTAGTGGAAGAGTGGTTGGGACGAAACATAGCTCTATTTTCACCACGATCAATGACTATTCTGGGATCAATACGACGATGAACGCCATTTAAAATAATTAATTGCATAACAAAAAATAAATAAATTCATAAACATAGAGAAAATTTATTATCATTATAGTAATACCACATCATTATTTATGGTGCGCCAACTTTCTCAAAATTTAATTATAAATAAAATTCTATATCACAAAATAATAGCAACATCATTATTGTTTTAACTTCTTCCGACTAGTTAAATAATTATTTACCATCTTGAAACTAATTATCATACCACCAGACTGACCTTGGTCCACTCAAACTCAACATCCATTTATTGAACTCCCAAATAAATAAATAATTTATTTATTCTCTTTAATAAATATTTTTTTTACAAACTACTAAATAAATATATATTAAATGGTCAATAAAATAAATAAATATATTTTATTTAATTTATGTGATCAATTTAACATAAATATAATTATTCCATGATCTTGAGAATAGTTTTTATTTCATTAATAAATTCAAATACAATTTAACTGAAACCACAAAAAACACATAGTGGGTGACCCTCTAAAATTCGTTCAAGTTGGCACTAGGCAGGCTTTCCTAAAGTCTAAGAGTACTATCTAGAAATGGGTTAAGGCAGAAAGGAGAGAGAATTTAATGTCTCAACAACTATATACACATACAAACACTCACTATATAATATAATCCAATTGTCGTAATATCACATCAAGAAGGTTTCATGATAGTGTCAACAAATTTTAGGCTTGATATGTCATTCTTTGAGTACATGAAATAAACTCATCGTTACACCACGGACATTGAATTTCATGTGACAGTTCTATTTCAATCAATGGGATGATATATAAATATCCAAAAATTGAATGGAAAAGTTTTTTCTCTGCATATTCATTAATAACATGCCACTCGTGACGCACCCAACGTACCCTACATCCATCCAACTGTCTGTGTGACAATATTCGCCAGCAAATCAAATTGTGTGAGTCATGACACATATTATTGATAATCTTAAAGTCTAAGGATTATAACATAAGATCACAGATATAAATATTTGATGACACCCAAACATGTGTAATTCTTACTGGTGGGTCTTTTCTCATAATCTCTTGTATTAGATATTACAAAGTGTGAACTTTACGAGATGAAGTATCATCTTCTTATGAGTAATCACATCTGACAGTTTTAATTCTAAGTGTCCCATCAAATTATTCCATCCAATCAATGAAATATATTTAAGAATATTGTTATAGAAATTCAAGGTTCTCATCATAGTGGGGAACTATCATGACCTTATCAATGCAAAAAATACAGTAGGACATTATTACATCATAGCTATGACGAAAAATTAAAAAATATGTAATAAGATGTTTAATATTTAAATACATTAAATATCTATGTAATCAATGTAAAACCAGTTGGTTCTATGAAAACCAAATCTTACAAACTCTTACATGGATTATAGATAACATCCTACACCTTTCAGTCTGCTAGACATCACATAGTGATCAAGTATCTTCTGAGTCACAAATTTATTCAAGGGGTCTTCCATGTTGTCTTCTATAGAAATACTTCTCATTGAAACATCACATCTCTGTGAAAAAGAGCTCAAGAGATGATACTTCTGATGTATGTGCTTCATCCGCTGAAGTGACCTTGGCACTTTTGCGAGATCCACCACTATAGTATTATCACAGTACATTGTGATTGGATCTTCACATCTAGGTATCACATCCATCATCTGGAAAAAGTTTCACATCCAATCTACTTCTTTATCCTCCTCAAATGAAACGATATACATTGACTCAACTATCGATTATACAACCACACTCTTCATTGAGCACAACCAACTCAATCCACCTCCATTCAATGTGAATATGTATCCTATTTGAGACTTCATTACATCTAGATCATTCTGGAAACTATTATATATATATCCTTTAATGACTAGTTCCTCATTTCCCTTATAATCTAGGGACAAAACCTTAGTATTCCACAGATACATTAGTATAGTCGTGACTTCCATCCAAGGGTAGTCACCTAGGTAAACTTGATATCTTCCATCCACACTCAATGAGTAGTCGACATCCAGCCTAGTACACAGGAAGGTATATATGGCAGACATAATCACATATGTGTATGGATTCATTTCCATTATCATTTTTCTTTATGTGTATGAGGAAACATTGTCTTGGATAGATGATTTCCATGTGATGTTTTAAAGAATACCCTTTTGGACTGTTCCATACAGAATCTCAATAGTATATTATCAATGTATTGACTTTTACGTAGGCTTAATAATCAGTTGAATCTATCACAATGGATCATGATCCCATGAATATATAATACCTCTCCCATGTCCTTCAAGGGGAATCATTGATTCATCCATGCCTTAACAGACAGTAAGACTAGTCTCTCATTTCCAATAAGTCATGTGTAATCAACATATACTCTTAAGAGAATGACTTCACTCCCACTAAACCATTTGTAGACACAAGGAACAAATTTGTTCATGATAAAACCAAATTTTCTTATGTCTTCATCAAAATGAAATATCCATGACCTGGATGCTTTATTTAATTCATAAATGTATTTCTGTATGTTTCATACCATATTGGAATCCTTTGGAGTCATAAACCCTTCAGGTTGTTTCATGATGACATATTCCAGAAGGATCCCATTAAAGAAGGTTGTTTTGACATGCATTTTCCATATCTCATAGTCATTGAAAGCAGAAATGGACAATATAATTCTGATGGATTTTAGCATTGAAACTGGTGAAAAGGATTCATTGTAGTCAAATCCTTTACGTTGTTTAACCACTTTTGCAACCATTGATGCTAAATAGGTGTTTACTTGTCCTTACATGTCCATTTTCTTCATGAATACCCATTAACAACCAAAAAGATTTACATTAACTGGAAGATCTGCCAAAATCCAGACATGGTTTGGGTACATGGAATCAATTTCGGAATTCATGGATTTTGTCACATGGAAACATCTCTACCACTAAATGCTTCCTTTTAGGTTATAGAATCATTATTCTCAACTAATAATGAGTCACCATCCTTGGTAATTATAAAGTTGTTCCTTTATGGTTTCCTAACCTCACTTATACTTCTACGCCTCTTTTGTGTCTCTAGAATAGTTATTTCTTCCACAACGATTTGTGGAATCTATTCCTCTACCAACTCTTCTATACATGGAGGCTCCACTGCATCAAAGTGTATCTCTCTCCCACTATCTATTTTGGATATTTGCCCCCCCCCCCAATGAATATAGAGTGTATTTCCACAATAACCATTTAGTCTGAGGGGTTGTATAGGTAATATCCCTTGGTTTTATTTAGGGTATCCTATACATGTGCACTTTGTGCCTTGGGGTGCTTGTTTGTTACCGGAAAAGGAATTAACTCATAAATCCCTTCCCCACACATTTAAATTCTATTATATAGATTTTTTACACACCAAAATAGATAAGGAAAACAATTTATCAATTTATTTTTTACTTAGTTTAGTATGTGTTCCGATGTTTGTAACAGATATCCCCAAAAACAAAAATGGAAGACACACATGACACATCATTGATCAAACAATTTCCAATAATATGTGGTTCCTCCTTTTTCACAAACCATTCCACAAGGGCATGTATAGATGAGTGAGTTGGGATAGGATCCCAAACTCTCGTAAGTAATCAATGAAGTCTTGATTATGATATTATCCACCTTTGTCTGAGTGGAGTTTCATAATCATCTAACCAAGCAGATTTTCACCTTCATTATTGTATTTTTTGAACTTATCAATAGACTCTGACTTATACCTCATTAAGTACATATATCCATATATAGTAAAATCATCAGTAAAAGATATGAAGTATGATTATCCCCCCTTCCATCAATAAGAAATAGTCCGCACACATTGATATAAACCGATTCAAGAAGTTATTGATCCATTTAACCTTTCACACTAAATGGGGATTCAATCATTTTTCCTTGTAAACATGTATTACATACACAATGTGGTTTTATATTGAAATAATCTAAATATCCTACTTAATCTAACTTTGTCAAGCGTTTCTTGTTTACATGACCTTGCCAATGATTCCAATGTTGGTTGTAGTATGTTTCATGTTAAATATCATTATTATCGACTTCCATTACTTGGTTTGTGTAATCATAAACATAATGACCATTGTTTAAACGTGACCTACCAAAACAATTTTTATCTTGGTAAAAGAAGAAAAATTCATTTCCAAGCATGAAAACAAATCCATCATTATCTAATCTCGATACATATATAATTTTTTTTATCAACGAATTTTAATATTAACCCATTAACAACAATATCATCCCAGTTTGCAATGTGAGGGGGTAGTCCCCGACATCTACAACTACAAGTCTATATCCATTTCCTTCTCATAGATCTACCTCTCCTCATTCAATCATCGTAAATATATATGGTTCCTTGATTTGGATAGATATGTGTTCACCAAAAGATGTATCTAAGACCAAATTTATAGAAACGGATACATTTCATTCCATAATAAATGCACTTAAATCATCCCCATATTTTGTAGGCTGGTTGCACTTCTTCTTCCAGTGGACCTTTTTTCCACAATCAAAACAAACTACCACATGTTCCCTTACCTCCCATTTGATCTTCCTTTTCTTGTATGGTTGTGAAGATGTTTTGGGATTAAATCTCCTTGCCATCCCTTTCCACTTATTCACCATAAGGAAAAGAAGGTTTTCACTCTTTAGATATTTTTCCACATGGAGAATGTGGATCAGATGATTAAATATAGATTTCTCAATGTTGTTCATATTGAGATTAATAGAAAAGTCAGTGAATATCGGAGGGAGTGATGCAAGAATGAGATCGGTGCCCAGTTCTTTAGGGACTTTAAACCCCAGAACATCTAGGATTTCAATGTATCCAATGAGCTTGACTACATGAGGCCCAGCTAGGGAAACTTATCCATGAAAACTCTAAAGTATTTCATTAGATATCTCAAACCTTTCATGTCTTTATCTCTCTTGGTAAATACCACAAGTGTGATCGATCATTCAATAATCATTCATGTTTTCATGATACTTCATGAGCTCACTATGCATTGATGATAGCATCAATCATTGATCATAAAACACGTCGTTCATATGTTTTTAAAAGACTAGGAAATCCTCATCACTCACCTCATTGGTATGCGGATCAGGTATTGCTGACTCCAACACGTAAGACTTTTGTTCATTGCATAGGATGACTTGAAGGCATTTAAACCATTTCGGGAAGTTACTGCCAGTGAGGATGTTGTCTTTATCCAGAATTGATCGCAGAGATAGTTTGGATGACATGTTTTTCATTTTTATACTAAAATTAGAAGATCTGATCATTATTACGTTCTTTGTTACATTTTATAAGAAATTATAAATTTTATTAAATCTCCCACTATTTTATCAAGTCTTAGTAGCCCTCACCATTGAACTCTAAATGTCTAGTTTCCATGACACTCTAGTGGAAATGATCCATATTCCCATTTTCATAACCCCACCTAGGGATGGTAAATATATTAGAAGGTATTTAGGTAGACATTTCTTAGCCAACTGCAGTATTGCAGCTTCTTGATCTATTGAGTGGACTACCCAAACCATAAATTATTACAATGGATTTCCTCAACTCATGTATCCAATGTTACACCAAGTTTAGAAATGGATACTCCTCTTGATGTAATATGGTTAAGTAAACCTAAAACCTTTCATAAAGGATTCATGTATAAAATTATGTATCCCAACAATTTTTGTTCAAACACATTGTTGTAATGGCTTTTGACATTAATCAAGTAACGAAAGGATTGGTTTAACAAAATATTTTATTTTAGGGATTTTTAGTTCTTATTCATGAATTTTTAATTATCATTATCACATCTTTGTAAATCATTTGTGGAACTAACTTAAGTTATTATCCATGTCTTGATAATATTTACCCATAAGTATAGTTTATTTGAATTATATCTTGAATGCTTGTTTAATTCATTAATTATGTGATCGTGAAAACACATCCATAATGATAATCCATTAAACTGGTAGAAATAAAATAAAGATAATAATCCTATGATTTTCTAAAGGTTATTTTCTATATAAGTTGATAAACTAATCATGACCTAGAAAAGAAACATCTTGAACCTTTTAGGTTCATTTGTATCGCTTTTCACCTATCCACCTCTGTATCTATTAGGAATGGTATCATCTAGGCTCTAAATTGAACCGCCTCTACTATATTGGGAGTTTCATTCATTACATATGCCTTTTTTTCTCACCTTCATGTGAGGGGTAAAAAAAGGTATTACATAAAAGAAAGCTTTTGCACACATGCCCTACATTTTAATGGGTAGATAGGTATCGTAAGCAAATAAATTTAATTTAAATAAATAAATTAAAAGAAACCATTCAAATACAGTGGTCTTGTTCTAGCTCATTATTATCCATATATGTAATTATGTTTACCTGTAAATAAAATTATATTTCAATTCATTAATCATTATTGTTAAGGAAAATCACGCTCGAATCAATTAATTATCATCTTTAATTAACTAATACTTTTATCGTAAAACGTTTTTATGAATTTCTTTATGATCATCATCCATCTTATTTTTAAATAAATAAATTCATTTATCATTATCTTTGTACGTAACATATACGTTAGTGGAATCTTGGTGAATTCATATTCATAACTACAAAATGATTAGAAGCGTACATTACACAAATGTTAAATTAAACACACAAATATATAAAACACCTGTCACATGGTGTGCTTCAGATTTATGCCTGCATGATGGTACACATCTCAAGGTTTTGTAAAATATAAAAATAAATTTTAATAAATCTACATAATTTGGATTAGAACACGTCATATATTTCGAAATATATGGTGTGTGCTATTTTCCCTCATCCATATAAAGTGCACACCTGGGGAAATGACATGTGAGTGTACTACAAGAATATTCTGAGTACAAGACGTTTTTAGTGGGCCAAACGATGTGTAGTGTCTATGTAACATGGTTTCCATATGGGCCAGCCGTGTATGGGGTATTCTATCCAACCCTAAACCAAAGGGACTACATGTTGTGTTTAGTGGAATACACAACTTGTAATCCGAAAATTGTGTTCCACATGTTCCTCAAACACACATAGAGCCATTTAAGGCTTAGAAAGTCACCAACATAAGACTTGATTTGGTGCTCCAGTCTAAGGCATTGAATCTTAACTACACAGCCTATATTGCTAAATACATTCCATGTGCTTTGGTGTTGTTTGACCAGGAAGATTTGGCACCTCTAGATGAGATCCTCTATTTTATTTTAATCAATGTTAAAAGAAAAGATCATTTTTGTAAGGTGAACGAGATATGAAAGAAGATAAATAGACCTCATCATTAAAATTTGAAGAATGATTAACATGAACTAAAATAACTAAATTATTAAATGCATATGTCATCAAAGATATAATAAAATAATTATAAACGATGATGTAACCACTCTGATACCACATTTAAGGACCATGCGCAGTGAAAGCGTGGTTGGGATAGAACAGAACATTTATTTCTACCATGATCCCTAATTATTATGGGATCAATAAAACAATTAACACCAGTCTCCATGAAATAGAATCAATGATTTATATAAATAAGGAAGAGGCCCAAAACATTCAGAGAGGATATTGCACATAATGTTTATAATTAATTTAATTAATTTCACAATGAAAAGTATACATGTATCATGGGTAATTTTCTTCATTAATGATGTTGATCGTCTTGATTGACCCATCCAAATTATCTTGTTGGGATTGTAAGGGTGAAAACTAGAATCCCACTAGTGGTGATCCACACATTCTCTTATGGCTTCTAATCGACACCGCTCATTCTCCGATTGAATCACATAGAAGCGAGTGTCTTGTGTCGGTCATTCTTGATCTCTTGTTCTTCAACCATGATGAATTTCATTCGTTCATGAGAGGTTTGGGAAGAGTATTTGTGAGAGAAACTCTTTATCTCAACAATTACCAATTCACCTTGTGTACAATTCAGTGTCATGTGGTGCATGGCACAATAGGCTTACTTGTCTATTTATATGCATGGAAAATCAGTTACAATATTTAATTCCATAACATTCATTAAATAAATTAATGAACATAGAGAAAATTCATTCTCATAATAATAATACCTTGTCATTATTTATGGTCTGCCAACTTGCACAAAATAGAATTATAAATAAAATTCCACGTCACCAAATTATTGCACGGTCAATATTATTTTATCATTTTCCCAACTAGGAAAATAATTATTCACCTTCATCCAAATAAATATTTTACCAAATGACCGGCCTTAGTCCACTTGAACTAAACATCCAGTTATTGAACAAACGAATAAATAATTTAATAATATATTCTGAAAGATATATATTTTATTTTCAAACAAGTAAAAAAAAATTTATTAAATGTTCAATAAAATAAGTAAATTTATTTTATTTAATTTATGCGATCATTTTAACCTAAAAAAATTATTCCACGGTCTTGAGAATAATATTTATTTCACTAATTAAATTCAATCTGAATATAACCAAGACCACCTAAAACAAAAATTGTGAGACCCTCTAGGAATATTTCTCATTGGAATTAGGTGGGCTTTCCAAAAGTCCATGAGTACTGTCTAGAATGGGGTAAAAGAACCCAATAGAAAGAACATAATGTCACAAAAATGAAATTCACACATGAAAACACACTATGTAATATAATCCCTTTGTCGTTATATCTCATCAAGCAAGTTTCATGGTAGTGTCATCAATACTTATGCTTGATACGTCATTCTTTGACTACCTGAAATAAACTCGTCATTACACAAAGGCCATGGTATTTCGCGCAACGGTTTTATTAAAATCAAATGGCCAATATATCATATTCCATAGAAGGAAGGGAAAATTTCTTAAGAGACTAATCCATTAATAACATGCCACTCATGACGCACCCAGCGTACCATACATACCACCGACTATTTGCGTGATGGTATTCGTCAACAAACTGAACTGCATGAGTCCTGACATGTATTAATGATAATCTTAAATTCAAAGGATCATTACACACACTCGTATATAGAAATAACCAATGACACAAAAATTTGTGGAATTTATACGGGATGGTCTGTTCTCATAATCACATATCTTGATGATTACCAAGTGCGAACAACACGTGAGGAAGTCTGATCTGTTTACGAATACTCACACCAGACGGTCCATATGCTATGTGTCCCATAATATTATATCATCCAACCCTTGATCAATATTAACAAATATTTTAATATAATTTCATGTTTATCATGATAGTGGGGAATTTTCATGACCTTATCAATGAAATAAATACTATAGAACATTATTACATCATAATTATATAGAATAAT
The DNA here is from genome assembly GCA_963277665.1 of Viscum album. NCBI lineage: Eukaryota > Viridiplantae > Streptophyta > Magnoliopsida > Santalales > Viscaceae > Viscum > Viscum album. Next base: position 32,314,526 of record OY728139.1, on the reverse strand, counting down.
GGAAAATATGGTATAAGATGTTAAATATTTAAATACATTAATGTTCCATGTAATAAAAGTACAACTAGTTTTTTCTAGGACACCAAATATTAAGAAATCATGTAATATAAAATAATATTTCACCCGAATAATATTGAATAATATATAAAAAAATCATTATAAAAAAAAATATATGATAAATATGTGTACTAAAAAAAATTCATTAGATCCTATCAAAATTAAATGATAATATTACATGTAGTTAATAGTGGAATCCCCCATTCACTAATAAAATGATACACAAGGCATTGAGGTCTTTTGGTAGTATCATTATACAAATTTATTTCCAATCAAAAAGAAAATTTTAGAAATATATAACATTAAACCGCTAAAAAACTAAAAGGGGAAATTAACATAAAGTGCATTGATTCCCATATATTAATATCATCCAAATGATTAAATTAATATTTGGAATAAAATATAAAAAGGAATAACTAATAAATAATTAAAAATACAACAAAAATATAAACTAAAAAGACAAGGGCCTTAATAATCATAGCTATCAAGATTCATAGATAGTATGTGATGAAAACACAACCTTGTGAAGGCCCTCCATTTTGAAAAACAATTATTGGGTCATTTGAGATGGTATTGGAAATTATTCTCATGTATTCATTACATTAGTTTCTGAAAAAATAATTTCATTAAGGAATTACATTATTTAGGAATATAGATTTTTATTTTTTAATTGTGTTGTTTATTAAAATGATTTATTTACAAGTAACAACCTTTTTGGTTTCAATAGATTTCTTTAGTTATTCTAAATATATGGGTGTGTTTGTAAATATAATATTGATTTGATTTTAATTATTTAAATTATTGTATTATAGAGAACTATATTGATATTGGCCTAAATCTTTCTATATCAGTTTTATTTACATAACCAGGTTATACATGGTTATTTTGAGGAAATAGTATTGATAGTTATAGCATAAAACTTATGTGAATATAAGTGTAATTTGATTTTTTTTCGTTTTGGATTTTGAGTTATAATTATTTTGGTCTTCATCATAGTGTCTAGGATTCTTATTTTACTGTAGATCGTGAATAATTTTTGTGGAGGTTGATTCAATCGTTATTATTTTTTTGTATTCATGTTGGGATACCATTATGAACTGAATTGGTAGTGATTTGTTGATATATTATTCCATGTGTATCTATATATATGTTTTGGTATGTGATATATATATATATATATATTAAATTCATGGTTTATTTTAGATTTAATTCATAGATATTTTTGTTAAGAAGGGAAAAACATCCCCTAATGATATAAGTGTAACCCTTAACCCTAGTTTCATTCATTTAATGATAGGGGGACATGCCTAAGCCCATGTAACATTTTTTATTGAAAATGGTTTTAGGTTTTAGAATATATTTCATATTATTGAATTACCATTGATTTCCATATCTTAATAATTTTATCTACTAATGGGTCAATATAGATTCTGTTCATATTTTATTTCTAAGTTTGATTTTGGTCGAATTACACTTGTCCAATAGAATTAGGACATGTTTTAGGGTAATAATAATATCATTTTTACCCTTAATTACCCTATTTTCTTTTAACCGTGGTAAATAAAAGTAAAAAGATACTATTCACCAAAAATTATTTTCATCCCATTGAACCACATTTTACTTACTAACATCAACCGTGTCTCTTATATTTTTGAAATTCCACTCACAGAAGTGGTAAAATTATGTTTTATGTAAATTTGCAAATTCTCCTAGGAGGTGGGTAGAAGACGGTGAAAAGTTCAATAAAATTTTTATATATCTAAAATTATTATAAAGTTACTCCAAATAATTACATTGAACTTATATAGGTATAATGTATCAATTTTGACCTAAAATAAATTAAAAATAAATAAATAATTATTTAAATAAAAAGTCGATTTTTAAATAGTAACCCAGTGTTTTCACTATTCATCAAAAATTGAAAGTTTCCAGAAAAATACAAAAATTTCACCCTAGTATAATTTCGATATTTCAAGACCAAAAATGAAGTCCATTTTGAAAAATAAAATGTATAAAAATTCAAAAAATTGTTATTACTATTCATAACGGCTAGTTTTAATAATATTTTAATAGTATATCATTGTTTAGTAAAACTCAGTATTGCGTATGACGCAAGCTATCGAGGAAGGCCACGGTTGCATGTAAAGAAAGCCAACTAAGTTTTGTGTGTAGTGAAAGATTCCTTTGATGATTTATATAACATAAAAACAAAATATTTCTCATAAAATTCTCGGGTGTTACATTCTACCCCCCTTAAAATGAATTTCATCCTCAAAATTCGTCACTTTGAAAAAAAAAGATGAGGATACCGCTCCCTCATCATATCCTCGATCTCCCATGTAGATTCTTCTAATTGGTGGTTCCTCCATAAAACATTCACCAATCAAGTGGGCTTGTTTCGTAGGACTTTTTCGCTATGATCTAGAATCTATATCGGCTATTCTTCATAAGAAAGATCTTGCTCCATCGGTACAACTTCTGAGCTGAGTACATGTGAAGGATCAGGTATTTACTTTCTCAGGAGAGATACATGGAACACATCGTGAACTTGAGAGAGATTCGGTGCAAGCGCCAATCGGTAAGCTACCTTCCCAACACGATCCAGTATTTCGAAATGACCGATATAGATAGGGCTCAACTTTCCCTTATTTCAAAATCTCATGACCCTCTTCCAGGGAGATATTCATAAGAACACATTATCACCCACTTCAAACTCTAAGTCTTTTCATCGGTTGTCAGCATAACTTTTTTGTCGACGCTGAGCTGCTCTTATGTGTTGTTGAATAGATCTGACCTTTTCTGCCATCTCATCAACAAGATCAGGTCCTAATAGATTTCTTTCCCCAACTTCATCCCAACAAGTTGGAGTCCTGCATTTCTTTCCATAGAGAGCTTCATAAGGAGCCATATGAATACTGGAGTGAAAGCTATTATTATAAGAAAATTCCACCAAAGGTAGGTGTTGATCTCCACCACCTTTGAAATCCATAGAGAAACCTCTACACAAATCTTCTAGAGTTTTAATTGTTCTCTTAGACTGACCGTCTGTCTGAGGATGATAAGCAGTGCTAAAACTCAACTCTGTATCTAGAGTATGCTGAAGACTTCACCAAAACTTTGAGGTAAACCTTGGATCCCGATCAAATATAATAGAAAGTGGTACTCCATGCAATCTTACCACTTCCTTTACATATATCCTGGCAAGCTGATCCAGAGAGAAATCCTCTCTAATAGCAATGAAGTGTGCAGACTTTTTAAGACGATCAACTATGACCCAGATAGCAGTATTTCCTTTGGATGTTTTAGGAAGTCCGGTGACAAATTCCATAATGATGTTTTCCCATTTCCATTCAGGTATGGGTAATGGTTGTAACATCCCCTTAGACTTTTGTCTCTCAGCTTTAACTTTCTAACAAACCAATCATTGAGACACATGTTCAACAACTTCTCTTTTCATGCCATCTCACTAGAAGTACTCATTCAGATCCCTATTCATCTTCGTGCTTCCTGGATGAATAGAGAATGAAGAACTATGAACCTCATCTAGAATCTCCTTCTTTAATTCAAGGATGGGAGGAACACAAACCCGATTCCTGAACTTTATTATCCCATCACAATCAAGTTTGATTTCAGGAACATTTCTCACCTTCTTTTGTAACTCTACATATTCATTTTGTGCCTCTTTAATCTTCACATGAATAGATGGTTGAATATTCATTTGAGAAAGATACAATTTCCCTCCTTCCATTATAATTCTAACACCCATCCTTTTAAAATCCATAAATATTGGATCTTTTTTGATCCTCATCATGGATAAACTGGCATGGTCTTCTCGACATAATGCATCTTCCACCTTGTTTTCTTTCCCAGGGTGGTAATGAATTGAGAATTCATAATTCTTAATCAGCTCCAACAATCTTCTTTGGCGCATATTTAGCTTCTTTTGTGTGAAAATATAATTTAAACTATTATGATCAGTATAAATGTCACACCTTTCTCCATAAAGATAATGCATCCTAATCTTTAATGCAAATATTACCGCAGCTAACTCTAAATCATCAGTTGGGTAATTTTGATCATGGATTTTCAATTGTCGTGAGGCATAAGATATCACCATATCATTTTGCATGAGAACACACCCTAATCCCTTCTTGGGTGCATCACTGTAGATCACAAACCTTTCTTCACTTTAAGGCAGTGTGAGCATAGGTGCACTGGATAACCTTCTTTTCATCTCCTTGAAATTCTCTTCACATTCCTCCGTCCAAACAAACTTAACTCCTTTCCGAGTCAACTTGGTGAGTGGATTAGATAATCGTGAAATATCTTTCACAAAACTGCGATAATATCCAGCCAAACCAAGAAAAATTCGGATCTCAGTTACTGTTGTTGGTCTCAACCATCATTCGATAACCTCTGTTTTTTATGGATCCAAAGATATCACCTCTTTTGAGATTATGTGACCTAAAAATGAAACTTTTTGAAGCCAAAATTCACACTTGGTAAATTTGGCATAAAGATTCTCCTTTCTCAGGGTCTTCAATATAATTCTCAGGTGATCTTCATGTTCTTCCTTGCTCTTTGAATATACAAGAATATCGTCTATAAAGACTACCACAAACTGATCAAGATAGTCTCTAAAGACTCTATTCATCATATCCATGAAGATAGCAGGGGAATTAGTAAGACCAAACGACATCACTATAAATTCATAGTTTCCATACCTTGTACGGAAATCCGTCTTTAGTATATCCTCCCTTTTAACCCATAATTGATGATACCCTGAATGAAGATCAATCTTGGAAAAGTATTGAGCTCCTCGTAGTTGGTCAAATAAGTCATCAATGCTTGGGAGAGGATATTTTTTCTTGATACTGATATTGTTAAGTTCTCGATAATCAATGCAGAGTCTCATTGATCCATCTTTCTTCTTAACAAACAGAATAGGTGCTCCCCATGGTGACGCACTAGGGCATATGAACCCCATATCATGATTCTCTTGGAGTTTCTTCTTCAATTCCTGCAACTCAATTGGGGCCATTCTATAAGGCGTCTTTGAAATAGGCAAAGCACCCGGTACGAGTTCTATTGAAAACTCAACTTCACGATTTGGTGGAAGACCTATAAATTCCTCTATAAAGACATCATAAAACTCCCGTACAACGGGCATATTCTTAATCATGAGTTTCTCACCAAACATTTGAAATAAATAACCTTCATTTAGTGGAATCAAAACCCGTAAGATGGAAGAAATTTCCACTGGAAGGTTATGTTCATCCTTGCATCGATAGATGATCATAGATTGATCTGGAATATGAAATGTGACTTCCCTTCTTTGGAAATTGATATGAGATCCATATAGAGAAAGACAATCCATGCCAATAATCACATCAAATTCCACTATAGGGAGAATCACAATATTTGCAGGAAGCACTTTCCCACAAACTTCAATCGGAGAAGAATTATAAACATTTGATGCGACTATTGTGCCATTAGGGGTTGTCACAGCTAACTCAACATCTAATTGTTGAGGTAATACGGTGATACCCTTAGAAAATTATTCAGAAATAAAAGAGTGGGTGGATCCAGAATCAAATAAAACATTTGCTACTTTAGAGTGGATGGTAAGTGTACCTTTCACCACATTGTTATCGTACTCCACATCACTGATAAAAATTTCATGTGACTTTCCTTTGTCTTTTGCCTTAATATTTTTTTGACGTCGATCATCATCATCAACCCTTGGATTTGGTCATTGATTGGAATAATGCCCCATCTCCTTGCACATGAAACATTGATGTGTAATAGGTTCATTCTGTGTATCCCTTCCTTTGTTTTCATCCTTAGACATCTTCTTCCCATCATTGTGGTATTCAAATGCCTAATGACCTTCCTTTCCATATTTGAAACATTTACTTGTCCCTTTAAGACAACTCCCTCAATGTTTCTTTCCAAACTTTGAGCATAAGGGAAAGCTCATCTCTTATTCAGTGTGCCCTTTTTGATTTTCATTCGAATTCCATTTTCCTCTTCTTATCAAACCCATATGACTGATGGGTTACTCCAATATCCATTTCAACTTTGAGAGCACATAGAACGATTTCCTCATAGCTATTGAAGTCCCTTAGGGATAAGGCCCTTCGAAGACTTGGTTTTAAGACACTAAAGAATCGATCGATCTTACTCTCAGGCTGGATAATAATAACAGAAGCGTACCTTGCAAGTCTTGTAAAATTTTCTTCAGAGGTACCAACAGATTCATCATCCTTTTGCTTCAGTTCAAGAAACTCTTTCTCCATCTTTGTTTAGAGAATATGAGGGAAGTACTTATTGAAAAACAAGTTCTTGAACTCGTCCCATTCCATGGACTCAATTTCAACTCTTTGCCTCATATTCATAATAAGATTCCACCATTGATCAGCATCTCATTCCAAACGATACACTACTAGGATGACTTTATCATGCTCAGAACATTGAAGAATTGAAAATATCTTTTCAGTAGTACTGATCCATTGTTCAGAAACTAATGGATCAGTAGACCCGCTGAATGACGGTGGATGCTGCCTCGTGAAGGATTCAACATAATGTTGCTCCTTCCTTTGCTCGTTTGTAAGTCCAGCATGATTCATAGCTTGAGAATGTTGTGTGAGCATGGCTACAAGATTTTTCATTCCAGCTCCCATAACGTTTGGCTGCTCAGGGGGACAATCATTGCATTTCCCGTCGCATTCCGCATTAACACGGGTCCTTTGGGTTCCAACCATTGACTAACACCAAGAAGAATAGTGTGAGCAACAATAATTATAATATGAAAACAACATAATCGAGAATAAAGTTTCACACTTAAGGTCTTATCCTAGATTATTCATTGTCATTTCTAAAACACTAAGATTGTGTTCTATGCTTAGGATAATCCTTAGGGTTCTTACTAAGGCTTTCACATCCTAGTTTCCAAAGGTTGACTATACCTTTCCTCTGATACCAACTATAACGACCCATACTTTACATACATTGTTAATACTTAATAATTGAAGCATACTTATTACAACATATAACAAAACCATGAAAGGGTCGTATAGGTATAGTGTCTTTAGAAACTGGGAAACATAAACCACTGGTTCATAAAGCGTCTACGGTGTCTCCCATTTATTTCATCATATCTATAGTCCCTTTTTGGAATATCTTACTTAATACCCTTCTTCCTGACCTGGGGAAAGAAAACATATAAAAGGTTAAGCTCAAATGCTCAGTAAGGGTAAACAAAAGAAATATCAATCACATCAAAATAAAAACATAACATTTTGGAAATCTTACCCTGCAAAAGAGATCATAATTTCAAAACATGGGATAAATCATGGTAGTGAAATGTAATCCCAATAATCATAACATAAAACATGAAACTTTGTGGAATGCACACATAATCATAGAGAATCATTTTTTATTATTCAAGAATCATTGTCAAGTCTATCTTGGTGGACAAAGTCCATTTCTTAACCAAGTTCACTCCTCGTTTCAGTCCTGTTTTACTGAACTGGTTTAACCTGTCGTTCCAGCAATGTCTATCTCATGAGATATAAAATCTTTACCCAATGCATTGGAGGGAGATATAGGTCCCAACAATCTCATAATGATACCATTCTTATGTGTGCCACAAAATCATAAATCATACATCATTGCATAACCCATGTAAAAAAAATGGGATTCTTAAACAATATGACATCATAAAACAATTCATATAAGATAAAGGAATTCATAAAAATAATTCCATCACAACATAGTCAAATAAATGTAATAATAGGGATAGAAACAGAACCCTTTATTATCTTAGATTGAAAATAATTTTGATAAAACACTTGAACTCCAGTCTTGAGGAAATTATCCTTTCTACTTCAAAAACAATTTTCCTTTCTTAACATGTCATACAATTATAAACTAAAAGAAGTTGATAAAAAATATACTTGAAAACTTTTAAAGGAAGATTCTTGTAAGTAATGTTTTAAAAATCCATTCATGCCGTATAAGTTAAAAAAACATTATTCGTACTTTTTTCGTAAAAGTCAAAAAGTACCTCGTACGAAAAACGACAAAAGATTCATTTCATATCATTTAAAAAAACCACCAAAGGGTAAAATTGGATATAAACTATTTTATAAGGACATAAATATTACATATTGAGAAAACATGGATGTGGATGATAAAATACACCCTAGTAAATTCCAAATTATAAACAATCTCGGATAAAAATGAGATTGTGATATTTTACCTTACCTTAGGTCCGATTTGCTTCGTAAGTGCCCAAACCTCCTGTATAATGATTTAAATATTGTTATTGACTTATTAAATATTCATACATATTGTTATGATATCATATATGGTCATATTCTTAGCTTCTTATTATTAATATTTCATTACTACTTGTTATTCAGGTGTTTATTACTTTTTGGTCTTATGTGTGTTGTGTCGAATAAATTCTTATTCATCTCTTTAAGTTATAGATACCTAATTTCCAGAATGGTATTAGTGTAATATATATCATATTAATCCATTAAATCCATTTATATAATCATTATGCAATGAAGGTCATGTTGAACGAGTGGTATCACATTGTGGAGACGGTATTCCGTACGTACGCACGAGCAATGATTTCATTCCCATGATCATGCAATTGTATTGGAGTGTATGTATACTATTTCAGAATCAATATCACTTTACAATAATCATATTTAGTTATTATTTACACCATTATAACCATCCAAGTAAGGTGGTGGGGGAAAATATATTACACCACGGCGTGGAGATGGTATTCCGTACGTACGCACGCACGGTGATTTCATTTTCCGTAGGATGGATAGATGGTGAAATAGGGTTTTTTCATACATATAATAGCATATCAGTATATTAGTGATACTTATTTTAATACTTCATAATGAAACAAAGAAATAAGAAGAACTGGAGGAAGAAATAAAGATGAAAGAATCGGTAATGGACATTACCTCTTCTTTGAAGTGCTTCTTTGAGACTTCCTTTTATGGCTCTAAAATTGGTCTTTGAAGAAGACCAGGACCTCTAGGATGTCTCTAGGGAAGTGTAGAGGAGAAATTGTATGTGTTTGGCCTAGGTTGAAGGCTCAAAGTGGTGTGAGGAAGAGAGGGAGGAGGTGCGCTTTTATAAGGGAGGAGAGGGGCACCTTTGGAATAACTAAAACTATTATTTTATTATAAAGTAAAATTCGATTTTTAATAGCTCCAAATTGATATATTTCGAAGATAAGGTGGGGATGGGTCTAAATCCTCTCATCCAATAGAATTTAGACAAGTTTAGGTCATTATATTAACCTTATCGTTTAGTTTTAACTCTTAGTTAATTAGATTGACATTTACCGTGCCACTTTGTATTTTTATATTATATATTTAATAAACTTACCATATACATCCAAGAGAAACCCAAGTTGTCCATTAATGATACACCTATCATGATATAAGTATCTTGGCTGATCCTTATATTTTTAGGAATAAAATAACAATCAATAATATAATATTTGTTTTAAAAACTATTTTATGTCAATTTTGACACTATTTAGTAATTAATTTTTGTGAAAATCATAACAGAATGATTCGATCAAAAAAAGTTAATTAAATAACTTATAACATGTCATATTAACCTAGAAAATTATTGTAATTCCTAAAAAGTCTCAAATTACATTTATTTGGGTATTTATAACATCAATTATGTCAATATTTCATTAATAAGATAATTAATGCATCATCAATGTGTCATAAATAAATTAAATTATTTAATGTCTAAAAATGACAAATAAAATACCATTATGTAGGAAATCTTTTTATATTTCTATTGAATATTTATAGTCGAATTTATCTTATGTATATACCTATATTAAAAATTATTTACTTATTAAACATTGATTTTAACTATTTTAACCCTTCTTTAAATAAATTAATAATAAATGTCCTAATCTAATCCAAGTGGTCCTAAATGGTCATATATTATTCCTAAGGTTTTTTTTGGTCGAATTACACTTGTCCAATAAAATTAGGACATGTGTTAGGGTAATAATAATATCATTTTTACCCTTAATTAAACTATTTACTTTAAACCGTTGTAAATAAAAGAAAAAAGTTACTATTTACCAAAAATTATTTTCATCTCATTGAACCACATTTTACTTACATACATTAATCGTGTCACTCGGATTTTTGAAATTCCACTCACAGAAGCGGTAAAATTATGTTTTATGCAAATTTGCAAATTCTCTTAGGAGGTGGGTAAAAGACGGTGAAAAGTTCAATAAAATTTTTATATATATAAAATTAATATAAAATTACTCCAATGAATTACATTGAATTTATATAGGTATTATGTAAAAATTTTGACCTAAAATAAATTTAAATAAAATAAATAATTATTTAAATAAAAAGTCGGTTTTTAAATAGTAACCGAGTGTTTTCACTATTCATCAAAAATTGAAAGTTTCCAGAAAAATACCAAAATTTCACCCTAGGATAATTTTGATATTCCAAAACCAAAAATGAAGTCCAATTTGAAAAATAAAATTTAAAAAAATTTCAAAAAGTGGTTATTACTATTCATAACGGCGAGTTTTAATAATATTTTAATAGCATATCGTTGTTTAGTGAAACTCGGTATTGCGTACGATGCAAGCTATCAAGGAAGGACGCAGTTGCATGTAAAGCAAGCCAAGATATTGTTGTGTGTAGTGAAATATTCCTTTGATGATTTATATAAAATAAAAACAAAATATTTCTCATAAAAGTCTCAGGTGTTACATACAATGTGAGACCACATGTGTAATTGACGTAAGTGCATCCTAATAGTGTCTGTAGTTCCTTGACAGATTAGTTTGGGGGAATGTGATGAATGTGCTTTCCTAGAGCACATTTTAGTTACCTATACGAGACTATAGGGGGAATTGACGGTGAGTGCTTCCCCATAGAGTATAAACTAATTCTAAACAAGAGCGGATAGACTATCATAAATTCCCAGAGGGTTCTTTATGTTGTTTTGGTTGAACTAGAGGGTTTAGGCTGAGTGTACTTCCTAGAGGGTTACCTGATTTGATATGAATCTTGTTTAATTTGTGGAATTGAATGTTTTGAAACTATGGAAATTTTTACTGCTAAGTAGTTCCTTGTTTACTGCTTCTTTTTAATTATATCCTGCCATATATATATTCACCGACTATTAGGAAAAGATCTCTTGGTGGTTCCCTACTAGGATTTAATCTCACACCCTGTTTGGGTCATGATTTTGGGTCCAAACAGATTATATTTTTTCTGTTATAGAAAAGGGAAAGCACCCTTCTACATCAGGATCACGAATGCCTTGTGAGATAGAGAGCATGGAACCAAGCTGAGGCTTGCGATGCTAAAGAGATTACTTGTTTTGTTTTGTACGTTTGTTTAGGACTATATTCCATAATTGTGATGTGTTTGGTTTTTTCCTAGACATATGTATCATGCATCATTTATATGTGCGTGCTCCAATTGTTTATTCTTCAGTCATCCATTGTTTAGTGTTGTATTCCATTATTACTGCTTCCACTATTGATATCTGTTTTTACTTCTGATGTGTTACTCTACCAAAAAGGCTTTGTTTCCCCACTATCACACCCAAGGCCCTCGCTACTAGTCAGTATCCTCCATTGTTAAGGGAAATGTGCATGAGGCCATGTGACCAACTGGGTACAGGGCACCTCTGGGCGTATTCCGAAACTGGTATATTACAAAGTGGTAACAGAGGAATTTTTTTCTATTGAATTATATATTGAGCCTATTGGTAGGGATAGGAAGAAATATGTACATGTTAATAAGTTTTTCCCTAGAGTTGTTAACCAGTGTACAGGGAATATCCAATCTATTTTGTTTATTGAAATTTTTCTAATTTTGAAATTTTTACAATTGATATGATTTCACCTTGATTGATTCCCATTTTTTGTGCTACTATTGTTGACATTATTGATTTTCTATTTCTATTGAAACCTGATGAGATGAGGGTATTCCATATCGTGCATCATATATTCATTTTCTATAAATCACTTGTCATGCATTATTACCATTTCATTAAGTATGCATTAGCGATCACATGTTGGTGTGATTGATGTTTTTCTAGATATGCTTGTTGTTGTGATAGATTCCATTATCTAATACATGTTGTTTGATAGGGTATTGTTTCTGTATGATTTTTGTGTGACTTAATTCCAAACTTTGGTTCATTAGGTGTTATGGGCCCTCATGGATCGGAATTTGGTATATCATTGATCTATTATGCTTGGTTATGACATTTATGAGATTCCAAACATTGATTCACGGGGAGTATGGGCCCTCAAAGATCGTAATTTGGCACATTAATGTCAGTTTCAGTGTTTTCCTAGGATCCAGAATAGTTTCTGAGGATTACTGTATGGAAAAAACCATAATACACACTGTGTAATGTGGAATAAACACCATGTGTTCTTCTGTTTTGGAAGAAACTATTTTTCATAAGTACATGTTGTGTACCGTATGTACAAGCTGTGTAATCTCTAACCATGTCTCACATTGTGTGGGAAGAGAAATAGGGTTTGGAAATATTTTGTAGGACACATCATGTGCCATATGTACACGATGTATTGTACAACAATGTTATTGGTCATGTCACTAACAACACTGGTTCAGTTGAGTCATCTCTAATACATGTCGTGTCAGTCCTAACCACAATGTGTAGGGTAATACCTGGAATCTGGCCTTGTCACTAACAACACATGTCAACAAAATCTTCCAAGTACATGTCGTGTCCATCTGAAACACACTCTGTACTGTGAGCAGTGTATCTTTTCATGTCACTAACAACACGGGTTAGTGGATCTCGTCTAGTACACACTGTGTCTGTCACTAACACGCTATGTAGTATTTTTCATGGAGAGCTGTGGGGCCTAGTTGTGTAAGGGAACTCGGGCAGGGGAAGAGGATTCAGTACACTCCGTTTGTTAGGACATCATGCCATGTGTATGGGGTGTTACATGACTTGTTTTGGCAGAAGTACACGCCCATGTAAATGGAATAAAGAAACATGCCATGTAGTCATTATAGAGGTTATGTATCCTTGTTTTGATAAATCATGGATGCTTTCTTTCTCTTGGTCCCTCATTTCTCTTCTATGTTTTCAGTAATTGATAATTTTGATCTAATGTGTGCATTTTACCATGTAGAGTCATGCAACCAAGATGTCATCTGGTTGTATGCTAGTTACAGGGCAACGATCTAACATCGGACATGACTGATCAAGAACTTCAAGCAGGTCCTTATGTAGTTCCAGTCTAGGCACCAATCACCATTCCAGACACATGTTTTAATGCTTAGTTCTAGGAGGGTTTCATGAGTTTCATTTTGACCTTCCGAGGAGTACAGCATCCTTCCCCTTCAATGGAAGAGTTGAGGCGGGTTTTCCAGTAGCAACATCTTACCACTTTTGTTGGGGAATGATGATCTCAGGCTGTAGATTCATGTTTAAAATCCATGTTGTCTATCATCAAGCATCTGGAGACGCCTCCAGATAGGTGGGTCATGATCGTTACATACAAGCTTCAGGATTCTGCCAAGAGACGTGGGGATGTCATCTCACATGTAGGACACTAGCAGGTCATGGATTGATATGAGTTCTATCATGCCTTCTACAACTACATCAATCTAGTGACTTTGATGGCCGATCGAGCCCAAGAGTTCATGAGTCTGGATAAGGGTAATCATTCGGTTATGGATTATTTTTCTCATTTCACTGAGCTGCAGTGCTTCATGCATATTCTAGGAGGTGATGAGTTATTCTTAGTAAGGATGTTTGGGGATGGTCTGAGGCATCACATCCAATCACTAGTGAACATATTCTGGTTGACTTCAATCACATCAATCGTCAACCAGGCGTTGATCCTGAAGCAAAATTTGAGGAATTATATAATTTTGAGCTAGTTCGGTTCCAAATATGGAGTTTTTATCCCTACAAATGACAGTTGGATGTGACTCAGGGAGTCTTTGCGTGGTGATCCAAAGAGGTGAGAAATTTCTTCGGGTAGCCAGGTGGTGTGCTACCAGTGCATGAAATGAGGTCATACGAGGCCAAATTTCCCAAAAGAGCCTGTAGTGTACTGATCTTGCGACAAGATGGGTCTTCTATAGCATTTCTATTAGATGTTCACACCAGTCGTAGGTGACATGGGTTCTTCAATGGCTCCGCACTCAAGAGTAGTGCCACCAGTTTCTCATCATTCTGTGAACTGGAGTTCTTTCATCCATTTATGTCGAGGGGGAGGTCGCAGCTGTGTTATTCAGTCACCAGGCTTTCAGAAACATCAGGGAGGATTAGATCTTGGTGGTCAAGAAGGTTCATAGGGTCATGGTGCATGCCATACATTTGTAGTGGAGCAATCCCAGTAAGAGCAGGATCTCGGACCCTCTATAGTTCGTGGTATGATCTTAGTTTCCCCAGTTTTAGCTTCTTCAATTTTCAATACAGGGGATTCCCATATATTTATATTTTTTGTTTTTTTGGAGATCATTGGGATCTATATTCGCAATTCAACTGAATTCATGACATTGGACACACTGTTGGGGACTAGAACGACTAGTGTATGTCAGTTCAAGGAGTACCCTCTTGAGGATAGTGGGTGTCACTTTTTATGGGACCTTTATGTCTTAGATATGACCAGTTATGTTTTCATTATCATAATTTACTAGTTAGTTCTCTTCTAGGAAGTTGTTGAGTTATATTTCCACATGAAGAGTTTCACATCACCAAAGGGTGGATTGTTTCATTATAAGGGAGAACGGGATGTCCAGGCAAGCAGAGAAGTACCTGAGCATCATTGGATGGGAGGGGTTATAGCCCAGATTTCTAGTCATTATCTAGATGACCATGGGACATCTCATACCTACATTCCTCAGTGTTAGACTATTTTAGGGATGTCATTCCAGATGAATTTTCATGTTTGCCTCCAGAGTGGGAGGTATACTTTACTATTGAGCTTGTGCCAGGAGCAGCATCGGTGTACATTCTTCCTTACCAGATGGCTACAAAAGAGTTACCGGTGATCAAGAAACAGTTTGAGGAGTTATAGTCTAAGAGTTTTATCTGACCTAGTACTTCTCCGTGGGTTCTCCTATCCTGTATGCGAAGAAGGGCGACGATACTCCCTGGGTTTGTGTGGATTATCAGATGTTGAACCAGTTGACACTCAAGAACTGATATCCCTTTCCAAGAATTTATAATCTCTTTGATCATCTTCGAGGAGGACAGGTGTTTTCAATGATTTACTTTAGATCATGTTACCATCAGTTGTGCATTAGAAAATCTGATATACCTCTTACAACCTTCCAGAGATGGTATGTTCTATACGAATATTTGGTTATGCCATTCGGTCTCATGAATGTGCCTTCAGTCTTCATGGAACTGTTGAACCAATTTTTCTATCCACAAATGGATTCTTTTGTGGAGGTTTTCATGGACAATATCTTGGTGTACTCTCACACTCGACACGACAATGTTACCCATCTTGATATCATTTTGATTACACTGGGAGAAAATTACTTATATGGTAAGATATCAAAATACTACTTTTGGATAGACCAGATTTACTTCATGGGTCATGTTATCTCAGAGATAGATGCATCAGTAAACCTAGAAAAAGTGAGTGATGTAGTTTCCTTGGAGCATCCGAAGAACAATTTTGAGGTACAATGTTTTCTGTTGGTGGATGGATTCTAAAGACATTTTATACAGTACTTCTCACGCTTAGGAGTGCCACTGGCGGGCCTGACTAAGAAGAGTGAAATGTTCTTGTGGTCAGATTCTTGTGATTTAGACTTTCATGAGATTAAAGGGATGATGACTTCATCACCGATACTTGTTTTTATAGTGTCATACAAGAATTACACTCTTTTCTGTGATGCTTCAGGTATCAAGCTGGGATCTGTGCTTATGAAGAAAGAAAAAGTCATTACATACGGGTCTCGATAGTTGAGTCCATATGAGAGATATTACCTGATGCATGATCTTGAGTTGGCTGCAGTTGTTTACTCCTTACATTTTTGGAGACATTATCTATTGGGAAGTAATTTTTTGGTTTTCACGGACCACAAATGTCTCAAGTATATTTTCACTTAGTGTGACTTGAAATAGAGACAGAGAAGGTGGGTTGAGTATCTTTAGTCCATTTTAATTGAGCATGCATATACACTTGGGAAAGGCAATCTGGTGGCTGATGCACTGAGTAGGAGGACTCCGATACAAGAAGATTAGGAGCCTAGTAGTGAGTGGTAGATTAAGGATATTTTCTCTGAGATGCATTTGAAAGTGCAAGACTGTCATAGAAAATTGATTCTTTCTTCTGTTGATGTTACTTATACTCTTCATGATCGAGTTCGAATGAGTAAACTATCATATTCAGAAGTCCTAGTCCTATTGGAATGTTTGTTAGGAGAGGACCCTAGTTCTGGATGGACCATAGGTGAGGATGAGATATCGTGTTTTCAAGGGAATGTATGGGTGTTAGAAGACATACATGAGGAGTTGATGCGAGACTTTCACTGCTTAGTTTGGGCAGTTTATCCTAGGGTCACTAAGATGTGTCTTGATCTACACCGTCAGTATTGGTGGCCAGGTATGAAGAGAGATGTTGCTGATTTCGGGATGTGGTGTTCCACCTATCAGCATGTAAAGGTAGAGCATCAGTGACCAGTAGGGTTTTTGTAGTATTTAAACATTCACGAGTAGAAGTGTAATGATGTCGCGATGGATTTCGTGATAAGGTTGTTGGGGGTGGATCTAGGGAATTATATTCTTTGTGTTTTTATTGATTCACTCACAAAGGTGGATCACTTCATTATAATTAGGGAGAACTTCTGTTTTGACAATCTGGGAAGGATGTACATCTGAGAGATTGAATATTTACATGTGTTACCACACACAATTGTTTCAGAAAGGTATGCACGTTATATCTCTCGGTTCTAGTAGGGGCTGTAGAAGGCCTTGGGTAAATAGGCATTTCTACGTACAACTTACCACCCCTAGACAGATGGCCAGTCAGAACATACGATTCAGGTTCTTGAGGACATGCTTCAAGAATGTATCTTGGATTTTGGAGGTTCTTGGGAGAAGCACATACCTCTTATAGATTTTTCCTACAATAAAAGTTTTCAATCAACTCTTTAGATGGAACCTTATGAGTCTTGGTAAGGTAGGCCATGCCGATCAACCTTATATGGGCTGGAGGTAGGAGAGGAAGCTATGTTGGTACCTTGTCTTTTCCAGGAGACCACAGATCATATCGAGTTGATTCCGAAAAGGATAGTTACTACATAGTCTTGGCAGAAGTCTTTTGCTGATCAGTGAAGACGACCTCTAGAGTTTGAGGTTAGGGATTAGGTTTTCTTGTGTGCCACACCATGGTTGGGGAACAAGAGAATTAGAAGATAGGGTAAGCATTCTTCGAGGTACATCTGGCCGTTTGAGGTGTTGGAGAGAGTTGGGCAGGTTGCCTATTGGTTGTAGATACCTCAGAAAAACTGGTATATGAACGGATTTTTCCATGTTTCTCACCTATGAAGTTACTTATTAGACTCTTCTCATGTATTTCATCCTGAGGAGGTGGAGTTAGAGGTTGAAGCGTCGTTCGAGGAGCATCTTATCCGAATTGTTGATCATAGTATGAAGGTTATCTGTGGCCAGTTTTTTCCTTTGGTATGAGTGCTTTGGAAGCATGGGAGGGTATAAGAGGAGACCTGTGAGAGGGAGACTGATGTACGATCAAATTGGTCAGAGTTGTTTTAGGATTCTTATTCTACACCGCATTGCTAGGGAAATTAGGGGATGAATTTATTTAAGGGTGGAAGTTTGTAAGAACCCTGATTTTCATTTCACGTAATTTTTTCTTTTTTGGTGATTTTTGAGAAAAAAAGGATTTTCTAGAAATTTTTGAAGTACATGCCTTGTACTTTATGAGTACATGCAGTGTACTCGGTTACCGTGGCTAGCCTGGTCCTAGACATGTAGCGGACATGCACAAGACCGTGTGTGGTGACCCGGAGGCCTCTTAATGTGGGGGATGGTGAATTCAAGTACACTTCCTGTACTTTTAAAGTACATGCCTTGTACATTTTTTTTCATTAAACACACTGGTGTCGCGTTTGATGAACAAAACCATCTTCTTCTTGACTTAGTTCGTCTGAGTGAACACGTACAGCCATGATCTTTCCCCAATCCCAAGATCGAACATCTGTTTTCGGAATCAATCTCTTTCAGTTGCATTGGAATTGCATCGGTGATTTCTCTCTTTTTCTTGACCACCTTTTTCTTGATTCCTCGGTATTCTCAATTTATCATCGGCTGAGCATTTTTAACATTTTTATAGATCTATAGAGTTCTTGGGTGATTCAAGGCTTGAGGTTCACTTATAATAATCCTACAACACCGAGGTTGGTGGATTGTGCCTTTTTGAAGAAAATCATTGAGTTATTTGTAAAAATTGACCATTACCCTTGAACGGGGTATTTCATGCTTACTGTTTTATCCTTTTTTAATTGTCTTCTATGCTTATATGCTTGAATAAAGAATAATTGAATGATAATAGGGTTAATTCTTCCGTTTGGAGGTATTTTCCCAGGCATGTTTGTGTATGACCTTTTGGTCTTTCTTATCATGTTAGGATGCCTTGTTTGTTTTACATGCCTATGGTTATAGGACATAGTTTTGTTTATCTGCCATATTTTTATGCTATAGATTGTTAGCCATGTAGTTCTTGAGGTTTACTTTATCCAACACACATTTCCTTGCTTACTTGACTTACACAGGGCCGTGAGAACCTTGGGTAGTAGACTATAGAGAGAATGGACGAATGGGATTCTCCAGAGTGTCTATTATTACTATTACAATATTAGACAATAGGGGGAAATTACATAAGTGCTTCCTTAGAATGTCGGTAGTTCCTCGACGTGGGCCACAAGGGGAATGTTACATTAGTGCTACCCTAATGCACCATTTAGTTACCAATACGAGACTATAGGGGGCATGGACGGTGAGTTATTTTCTAGAGAGTCTATACTAAAGCTGAACCATTCGAGTTAGACTGTGAGTACTTCCCAGAGGGTTACCTGCTTTGATTAGCTGCATGATTGATTTGTGGAATTGAATGCTTTCAAATAGTGGAAATGTTTTCTAGTGAGTACTTCCTTGTTTACTAGTTCTTTTAACTTATTTCCTACCATATATATTCCCTGACTGTTAAGCATAGATCAATTGGGGAATTCCTACCGGGATTTAGTCTCACTAAATATTTGGGTCATGCTTTTGTGACCAAAATGATTATATTGTTATAGGTATATATAAGTGAAAGTGCCCTTCTACTTCATGTTCTTGACTTCCATGGGAGTTGGAGATCATGGGACCAAGCTAAGGCATGAGATGTTAATGAGTTTACAGTTTTTTTTTACTTTTTTTAGTACAGTATGTAGTCACTGTGATGTGTTTGGATTCTTTTTTGGGCATATGTATCATTCATCATTTATATATGTGTACTCTAGTTGTTTCTTCTTACTTTTTCCATTATTTACTTTTTATGAAATTGTAACTACTTCCGCAATTGATATCTTTTTTACTTCTGCTGTGTTACTCTGCCAATGAGTGAATAGTTTCCCCACAATCACACCCAAGGCCCTCCCTAATATACGGAAGCCTCGGGTGTTAGGGGAAATGCGCTTGGGGCCATGTGATCAACTAGGTACTGGGATCCCCTGGGTGGCATTCGGAACTACGGCGCTACATTTATGGTTTATAATTTCCATGTGTTATTCATTAAATTGATGATTTTGGGTGGTATATAAAATATTGAAAAGTATTATTTCATTGATTTTAATTTATTAATGGGATAACGTTTTTATTACTTGTTTTATAACCCATACTATGCTTTTCATGATCATCCCATGATTTTGAAATGTTTTTCACATGACATAAGTTCAAATATGTTCAAGGATGCAATTGTGAAAAAGACATGATTTGTAAAATATAAAACTACAAAAGAATCTTTATTCAAGAGTTTTAATATTATGAAAAAATAGATACTGAGTAGAATTTTCTATGTTGTAATATTTGAGATGTAATGTAATAGTTATGGCCTAATTCCCTAAAAATCTAAACCTAAAAAGATCCCCAATGTTAATTATAAACAATATTCAAGATTAAGTAATGTTAAAGGATATGGCTATATATTTATGGTTTATAAAAGATGTTGGGTTAGTCGAGAGGCCCTACATGGATTTTTTATGTGTGGTGGGTAACCTCCTTTTCTAGATATATGAAATGGAAGACTACTTTTCAACAGCCTTTGTGTAATTTTTTTTTGAATTATTTGGCAACATTATAGTCACCTGAATATAAAATTTCATATTCATGTTCATGAGTATAATACTTCTTGAAATTCTTCAACACATACTTCTTGCTTGAACTATGGACGAAATCCTCTAAATTTAGCCTTCTTGGTTATTGATCTACCTACCACCAACTGAAGTATATACATCATATTATACAATTAAAACCCACACCATCATATTTTACTCAATATCAATTAAATTCCCTCACATACATAAATTCTACACTTCTTTTTCCAACAGAACACTAAACACTCAACAATGTAATTGCTATGCATCATATATTTTCCACCACATGCAGCCACTATCTTCCATCATGAAAGGGGTATCACAGATATGTGAGTAACATAAAATTAAAATTAATATATATTAATGAATTATTTTATTATTTAATTTCCCTATAAAATTACTACACTATGTAGGATAATCTAATTTAAAATTTCATTCTTATTTATTTGAAAACAAATTGAGTGGGAAATTCATGAATGTAACACCCATAGATTTTAAAATAGAAACAACATGTTCATTAGAATCAATGAAATGAAAATAAAATAATAAAATATAATACAATTCATAATTAATTTATTGTATATTTGTTTTTATGCGAATTCATTGATAGCTAGTGATGCACCAAACCAAATATTTTGAGGAAACAATACATATTATAATAAAAAATAGTTGTATATTATTATTATTAAAATGTAACTGTTATAAAATAGACATTAAATAAATTTACATATATATATACACACATACATTTTTATATTTTTTATCATTGTGTTATATAAAATTTTTTGATAAAAATTATTTCAATTCTTAGTAGCCTTTATATGTATTAAAAATACTATTTTGTAAATTATTTATTTATTTTCATCAATAGTAAAACTTTTTTTGACAATTAAAAATTTTAATTTCATAAAGATAACTTATTTTTTAAATTAACACATTAATATTATATTATAAGGGATTTTATGGATTTTTATGAAATGATTATTTTTTCGATGAATAGTTCAAAATAATAGATTTTTTGAATGAAGAATATTTATTTAAAGAATCTACAAGGACCATAAATATATTAGAACTAGTTTATATGTAAATTTAGTTTATTAATATATCATTTAAAGTATAATTGTTAATTATAATCATATTCATATTGATGTCCAATAGAAAAAATAAATATTTTGGGCATTTTCACATTAAAAACCCACTTTGTCACCACATCAGTAGGATTAATTTTAAAATAAAAATAGTTTAATATAAAAATGAAATTTGAAAAATAGATTTTATAATTTTAGTCATCATTATTTATATTATTTAATAAGGTGAAAAAAATTGTTTTTAAAATAAATAATAGTAAACAAAAATTACTGTCTTCCATGCTTAAAATAAATATGAGTTAAACAAAGGATGAACTAATAATGAAACTAGTAAAATGGCCCAAACCATGTACAATAGTCTTTATCAGGAAATATTTAGACCCTTTATCATAAATTATTTATAACATTCCATTTTTTCATATTAGTGTGACTAACTTTGGTACTCCTTTTTGTTTAAAAATTACATGTCTTCAACTCACCCAACTATTGAAAGGACAGCCCATACCCTGTCTTATTCACACAACCTAATCTATATGTAATGAAAAATAAAAATAAAAAAATATTCCTTAATTCAGTCCCCTATTATGGATGTATTTTTATATCAAAAATATAATATAGGAAGGCTTTTGGTTAAGCCTAATTAGGTTTCATGGAAAATAGGTAATCTTTTTTACAATGCATTTTCATTTTACTACTTCTTATTACTCTTTTAAATATTTTCCAAATATTAAAAAATAATTAAAAGGGTATCTTATATATAATTTGTTTTTATAATGTTAATTTAATATATTATATACATATACACTAACATCAAATGGGAAAAAATCATGGATCGTGTTTTTGGAGGACTATAGCCTTACCAACAGATGTTGTTCATTTCCAAAAACGAACATTAAAATGTGGATAATTTGATGGAGTGAACATATTTTTAAAATATTTATTTTATTATTATTCTCCTATTATAATTATATAACATATATATTTTTATTTTTCATTCCTTGATGGACATTATTACCTCACACATATGTACGATAGAGAACCATAACATAAAGTGATGTGATAAATTTTTTATAACATTACATTGATGGTTTTAATTATAAATGTAAATGAATATATGGGCTATATATGTTCTATTTATAAATCATTAAAATTAATATTCCATCTAAATTCTTATTATCAAATCCACTGGAAAACAATAATGTTTCTTATGTGTACGTGTCGACTATAACCTCCACATAGAAATGTAAAGTAATTTTTAATTTTAATTTTACATATATGGAAATAATGATGTATTATATTAATATAAATGATATATATAACATAATAATTATTATGTAAATTTTATTTATTTCCTGTCATTCCACCTATGAAGAAAAATATAAACATCATTCATTCCTGCATCTTTAATACTTTCATCGTGAACAATGTAACCATTTTTATATCTATAAATTTTGTATACTTTATAGTTAAATATATATAAAATTTATATTATATTTATAAAAAGTTTAAATAATAAATATTATTTACTATGGTGAAATCAAAAAGAAAAAAAATTACCATTCGAAAACATACATGAAAATTTAAGCAATATTCAAATTAAAAAGTTATTTCATAAAAGAATTTATATCAAATGAAGGATAAATGAGATATAAATTAAATAATATATTGTTTTATAAATATTAATATGGTTCATTGATTGATTAATAATATAAATATATATAATTTATATGAGTCTTAGAAACATATGATGGTAGTCGAGCATGTTGTAAGGGTTTCTTCTCTCACTTTTACATTCACAAGACATTGGCTATATTCGTCACATATTCAATTATCTACTGTATATATCTCCACGTTTTACATTTAAAAAATGAATATTTTTGAGTTAATGTTATTTACGTTTAATTTTTTTTTATTTCGTTCATAAGGATTATGATACAAAATTTTCCAAAATAGAGAGGGTTTATTTGAAAATCACATTATTATTTGGGATTATTTTTTACCTATACATAGTGGTAATTATATGATATTTATATAATAAAACAATTTCTATTATTATAAAATGTTTCTTCAGAACATTGTCAAGTTCAATTACTAATTTTACTCTCCTTATTACTAAAAATTATTTATAATTATTTTAAATAAAATCATTCATTATTTTTATATTTAGAAAAATATAATTTTTCATCAATATACATTATTTCTAGAATTTTTTTTGAATGTTTTGTTATCCATTGTATGAATTGTTTATGAATATATTTTTTAATTATTTTGACTTTTTACACAATGTTTAGAAATGATACATTATTTCATTTACACAAAATGTCCCATTTTGGTATTTCTAAAAATGTGAAAGATAAATTTTGTTTTTACATGTATTTTATAAATTGAAATTTTCAACATCCTGACCTATAACTATATTAATGATTATTTAACATGATATAAAAGATTAATTTCAACTAAAATAATTTTATAAATAATTGTTGATATTTTATTTTGAAAAATATTTCAAATAAGAAGGTTATTTTCCACATACACGTATTTAAGGAAATATATCTGGTATTTATCTCCAAAACACCATATACACATATTTTTACTTGTGATACACTAGAAACATTTTTTTCTATACATTTATTTTTAATTATCCATATGTTTTATGAACTATCCGACTTGGGATGAAATTTTTTTTTACTATTCTCTTTTTAACAATGGAAGGATTATAAATAGTTTTTTTGATTGGGTTATGTATTAAAATTTCATATTTATTTATTTCATAATGAATTAATATGTTTATTATTATTCCCCCATTTCATATGATAAATTCATAGAAATTATTATTTGATTAGTGGGTCCTGAAATTACATAGCCCTTGGATGCATGCATATTACTGATGAGATATATTATCTTGGGATTTTTGAAATGGTATTTCACATTCATTTAAAATGTCATTGAATGAGGACATGACAATATGTTTTTTTTAAATTATTACAAGAAGGAATTATTGAAAGGACTAGAATTATTAATTCCATCATTATAAATTCATTAAATTATGTTCTATATAATTTATATTATTAGTAAGAATATCTATGGTTAGGATTAATGATAATATAATCATTTATATTTAATTATTTGGTCATCTTTTATTTATTCAATATTATGCTAAATATATTCTTTAAATTTAATTTGTTTTAGTTATTTGTTTTGACAATGATTATTCCAAAATTATTTCATGATTCTAATGTATTCAAACCCTTACTGAGTATCTCATATCACAAAATAATAATGTATTACCTAGGATATGAAGATAATTTTAATAATTTATATACAAGGATATTTTAAAGGGAAATGTGGAATTGTCAACAAAGATTCCTAAAGGATTTTCTATATTAAATCTAATTTTAATTTAACATTCGTATCAAGTTTACCAACATTAAAAAATGCTTCCGATATTTTGGATGGATATCCTTGTATCTAATGTCAATATAATATACTAACCATCAAATCTATGCTACTAGGGTCATGGTTTCTCTATTGGGTATCATTGGATGGTTAGTTTAATAATTGTGAAATATATTTTAAATAACATAGATTAGCGTACATTACTATTAATGATATTTATGATAATTATATAAGAACATCCTATTAGTTTGTTAAGAATAACATTATTGGGTTTTTCATAGTAATGAATCTGTATCATGATAATTAATGTTGATGTGGTGCTGCCACAAATTAATATAGGTGTAATAACTCCAAAATGGGTGCATTGTGATTTCCCCAATCATATATTGGTGAAAATCATCATGTATTAGTAAAAAACTAGTTTGAAACATTAGAGAGATAAGCTTAGTATAATTATCATTTTCTTTTCATAACTTATGAATTATTATAAAATAAGGACACCCCCAAATAAACCACATTCTTTAATTAAAAGATCATATACACATAAATTTTCCAATATATGTTATGTGCTTAAATAGCTTCATTATATTACATTATGTTTCATAATTTTTTGATCTCATATATCTTTATCCATTATTTACAAATGGTTATTATTAGAAGGATTTACAATCATATCAATGAAAATAATCCATATTATATGAATTATTAAATATTTGATGTGACTAATATAATATATCAATTAAGAGTATTCTCCAAAAAAATTCGTCACATGGGGAATAATTTAATTTTTTAAAATTCAATTACATTAATATATATTAATTTTGGAATCTTAGTTGATAAAGATAATAATAGGATAGTAGTAAAAAATTTATATGTGGATGAATATATTGAATGGTGTTTTTACATTAGATTGCTATAGAAAAAACACCATATTATATTCTTAATGGGAATTATAAAAAATATAGATCGAATTTCATGGAATCTTGTAATTGAAAGGGATATAACAAAAATTATAATTCTCAATGCTATAATAATATGAAGATGGTACACTATGAAAATAAATTCACCAAGCGTTAAAGTAATATACCTGAAAAAAAAGATAAGGTTTCATAGTTAGGTTTATGTTTTTACCATAGATGAGGTAAAATGATTAATTTGTTCTTTTTTAGATTAAATAATTATTTTATTTCATAAATTTACAAATGATATTTGGGTTTTAATAATCCTAAAATGAATAAGGATTTTACAACAATACTAATTATTAAATAAACTGTTGAAATATTTTTAATGATATAAATATCTAATAAAAGTGATTCAATGATAGATTTTTTCCTCTTTAAAAACATATGATTAAGGGTTGATAAAACTTAATATGTTCAAAATTAAATATAATAATGGCATGTTTATGGAATATTGTTTGTTACCATGAAATTGGAAATGGTTTTAATGGTTTTTTCCATCACCGTTGCATTTTATGGAAATTTTTTATTTATGAAGTATGATTGAAAAAATTCTATTATATATTTGGATGTATAAATGTTTTTATAATGGTTTTTATATCGTTCAATAAATTTTTGTATTAGGAATGTGACATATAAATACATTGTTTATTATATGGGGAGTATAATATTGACATAGTTACATTCCATTAAGATTTTTGGATATTTAATTTAGAGAGATATATTTTTGATGAGTATTAACGAGAATAATATATATGGAATGGTTTATGTTGGTCTTTGAATGTCATTCGATACACTTATCTAACCATGTTTATTTATCAATATATATATATATATGAGAAATAACATAGCATTATAGTGTTTGATTAAATGGTATTTAGGCATAGAAAATAATTCTTCATATTAATTTCATGCAGTATATAATGAAGTGATAATTGATATTTAAAAAAAGTATAATATTTTAAATATAAAATATAATTTTATGAATTTTTTAAATTTTATTTTTTTCTAGTATCGATTGAAAAGGATATTCTCAACTCTAAGAAAAGGGTCTTCAAACAAAAATGGTATCCATGTACGTTCAATTATGATGAACCAAATAGCCTCTTTAAAATTCATATATATTTTTTAGTTTTTGTTTTTGACTATATATTTATCATACCATATTTTTTGATCAATGAAAACTATCACCCACAATTATTATTTGGGAAATATTATTTTCTTATGTGTTCATATGTTTATATCCTACCTATGTTCTCTTTCTTGGAAACCAAGTCATTTTATTATTCCATATGAGATTCATACATAACATTCTATCTTGTTAGTAGGATTTATTATTAACACTTATAATGATGAGGGTTTTCATGAAAAACATTTTAAAATTATAATCCCTTTATAATTGATTTCTGTATTAAATTGTGAAGATACAATTTATATGAGGGGGTAGAATATGACACCTTGATATTTAAAAATAGGAACATCATGCCCAATATCTTATATGACATGAAAAATAATCGAAAAATATAACAACCCAATAAAACATTATATATTTATTTTTAAAAGAAAATAAATATCGTGGATGTCTATCAATTGAAAAACCATTGGGTTTAATCGAAATGTGACTTTGAGTTTTAGCAAACCACTGTATATTATTATAATTCAAATGAAACTGTAATAACAAATAAATTATAGTTTATGATTTTAATAGTAATAACTACATTTTAGTAATTAGGAATAATTTATTATATAAATACATATTCATAAGATGTTCATTATTTTATAGTAAATCCATTATATGTTTCAAAAATCACTTTTTCCAAATTAGTTAGATTTTTATTTCTTTTAGTGAACCAATATTATATTAGAATTTGAAAATTTTATAAATTTATTTTTATAATTTAATAGTTAAATTTTCGAACCATTATCATATTTATGTATGATATATAAATATTTCAACATTTGAGCATTTTCTTTTCCAGACTGTTGTTTTATCATCAGGTTTGTGGGGTAAATTTTAAATTAAGTTTCTCCAATTATTTGAATGAAATATGAAAAAGTTTTTTCCATATTTGGAATAATAATAATTTCTATTTTATATTATATTAAACAAAAATTGTTACCACAATTAATTGTAAAACAATAAAATATATTTACAAGAGTTATGATTAAAATGAGTTTACTAGGGGTAAAACTAAAAATATAAAGGTTAAAAATAATTTAATTTATATGAACCCCAGTTTCATAACACAGTTAAATATTTCATCATAAATTTTTGATAATGGAATTTTTTTAGAAATTTGGAAGTAGAAAATATTTGTTACGCATTTTTAAGTAAAAAAACTACAAGTGTGCGTATCACCTCACTTATAAAATGCCACCCCATCCCCTCTCATATTATCACCCCCAATGAAAATTTTTATGCAAAATCCCTAGAATTATATGTTTCATACCACCTGCCAAAATCATAATTTTTTTAATATGTTATGTCTAATCTAAGGAGGATTTAGGATATTCATAAAGACGTTTCTCTAATATCAAGTAAGGGTTTTTTCAATAGATTTTAGTTTCAATTATTTATATAAATTCTTTCGATAATTTATAATTATTAAAAAACATGAACATCAATAAAAAATATTAGGATAATTTATTATTTTAATGATATAACCTATATCCATTTACACATCAATGAAATGGTATACAATGTTATGGATTGTGTTCACAATAGACTACCATCTCTTGAGATGATGTTGTTCATATTTCATCACTAAAATTCTTGTATAGATGTAATACTTTATTTATCATTTTAATATTATATTTTTGAAATTATTATTATCTATGATTATCATATCTAATATAGAGTTTAAATTTCTATTCTTTTGGGTTACGATATTATCACTAGTGTGTCTGGTGGATTACCTCTTTACTAATCTATTTGATTAATTTTTCATTTACACATTACATAAAAAGAAGTAATGTCACATATGTGATTTTATTTTGAGTTATTAATGTTTTTAGTTTTTTTATTGTCATTATCCCCTAGTTCCACAGAGATATTACTTATAAAATGGTGTTTTTTGTTATGATAGTAAGAGGTGAATGGTAGATGAATGATTATGGGAAATCATACAACAATGCAAGGAATATAGTGTGCCATAAACAGTGACCCTATCCATGGGACACAACTATCTTCAAGGGTGCCTTACCTCCAATAAGAAATTCTGTGACCTTGATCCTCCTCAAATGATTTGAATACACAGTTTCCACACAGGTTGGTAATCCATGCTGGCTAACAGTGTGGAAATTACATATTACAAAAATTTGGAAATTTATCTTATACTGTTACTTAATTTTAACCACAAATAATCCATAACTATAGGCATATAGTAATTTAACAACAATATGTGTTTCCCACTTCCTCTTAGATCCCTTTTAATTCATTTTTAGGGTATATTTTACCTTGGGTATTCAATTAATCATCATGTAATTCACTTTAATCTAAATTTATTCCTTCTATAATGGTTTCTCTTCCATACTCATTGAGTTAATCATTTTTTTTGTATCTATTTTCCTAGAAAGGGTTAAATATTTAATTCTTGATTAAAATAATAATGTTTATTATACAACATATCCTTTATTGGGTTACATTATATTGCTCTTGTGTATTTCCCTTGTATTTAAGAGGCTTCCAAGATTGTGGTAAGTGATTCCAATTTTTTTCATTATTATATAATTTCAGTTTTTAGTATTTTTTTTCTTATTTGTGTTATACCAATATTTTTAATGTTGAAAAATTGTTTATAAAATTTTCTTGATGTGATTATTGGTTGAAATTATTAATTTTAACAGAAATTTTCATGTTTTACATGTGCAATGTTATTATTCTTTTTAATTGTGTTATTCATATTGTGTGAGGTAATGAAATGTATTTAAAAATCCATTATATGGGTGAGTGAATATTCATATAATTTTTCCAATGAATAAATCATTTTTCAAGTGTATTATTGTTACTTTTTGAATGTATGTGGATGTGGTGAACTATATGTTATGGGTAAATAAATTGAACCCAAATGGAATCATAGGTATTTTGGTGGGACGACTATGTCATATTTGATAAATCCATCTATGGGGATGAGTCCCAGTCACTTCTAGTAAGATTGATAATAAAACACTAACTAAACCTGATTAAAATTGGAGTCCACTATGACTTGTTAAAGATTCATTTCTAGTATATCAGGCATGAATATGTTTTGGGTTATAGTTTTTATACCTTGTATACCCAATATACGATGTTCCTAGCGTACCACTACACCTAGCACCCAAAGGGATTTATCATGATGTTCTTTTCTACTGTTATGTGGTTCTCATAATATTCATATAATGGAGCTTGATTATTTTATAATACAAACTCATCTTTCAAAATAAAATATAACCATTTATTTTTTTCCCTTAACATGGTTCATTAAACATTTTCTAATTTTATTAATGTAAATTTCATGTTAATTTTTCATATAATGTTATGAAATATAATCATTATTTCTGATGGAATCCTAATTGTATTTGGATCACACCGAATATATACAGTTGGGTGTATGTAGAATTTTTAATGTATGACTAATGTAGAATAACTATGTCTCTAGGTGGTGTGAGTGTATCTAGTTCCTAGAGTTACTCTCATAAAATTGACAGTGTTTGTGTCTTGCGGGTGATGTACCTAACCTTACATTGATGTTTTTAGTTTTCTTCTAGGGTTCCCCTATAGGTTTGGTGATTTAATTTTTTTTGATTTTGATAATGTTTTAAAACATTTAACTTGAATTTTTTTAACATATTATTTTATTGATATAGATATTTAGATGATTTTTCATTTTTAGAAAGGTTCTTAATTATTTATTATCAGTAAACTGTTCCAAAATATATTCATTGTCGATACCTAGTCATTAGTTTCTAGAATGTGGGGAACGAGAATTTTTTTTTGGAATTTTCTATTAGATTTTGTGTGTGTTTGGATGGATGGTGCACTATTTTGGTTCATCAAAAAAATATATCAACAGATGTTTTTCTACCTTTACCTTTAGTCATATTATTTGTGAAGATTCTAGATAGATAGAAGATAGGATTGTAGGGGAATGATTTTTTTATTTTTTGTGGGGTTTATGGACAACACACCTTGTTATAGTCCATGAGTCACAATGGGATGTTGTGAATTGTTTTGACTTCTTCTCTAGGAAATAAATACATTTTGAAAAGTTTATATGGAAACCAATTGTGTGTGTAGTTGTCTTATTTGGATTTTAATTATAAGGCTTATTTTTTTAATTATATAAGTTGTTGGAATTCATATTTTTGGCAGATAATTTTTAGAATGGTGTATTTCTTGTTTTTCATCATGGATGTTTTTTGATGTAGCAAGATGCCTATCATGAGACATTTTGTTCGATGAAGGGATGTGGAGTTATAGAGTTCCCCCTCTTTAATTGATCAGAGATTTGTGGAATCTGTGGTTCAGGCTATCCATGAATTTATCTAGAGAGAGGGATCACGTTTTTATCATGTTGGGGATGCTAAAATCAATCATAGAAATGAAAAAGATCATGTTTTCATAGAGAACTGGACTCATTCCATCAAGGGTTTCTCCGAGCCTCAAAAGGCCGATGAGTGTCTTGAGAAATTTAGAGAATTTTGGGTTTCCTGATACTCATATGGAATTCATGGTGTAACATGATTCATTTCTTTAGGAATGTCCCCTAGGAGAAGGTGGGAATCATGGGGTTATTTTAGGAAGCCTGAGTAAATGTATCATAAGTACTTCATGTTCAAATTAAATTAGAAGTATTTCCCTAATACATTGGACTTATCCAAGGCTCAAGACATTTTGAAAATTAATTAGGGGGATCAGAAATGACAGAGTATGCAACCTGTTTTGATAAGTCTGTCTGATTCCCATCCATTGTATCTTCAAAAGAACAAATGAATGATATATTATTTGAAATTGTGTTGCAATCAGATAGCTAAACGCAGGTTGTTCTATTTATGTTTAAGAAATATAGTTTGGATGTTGGCCATGCCATGATGATGGAGATCAATCATAGATGGAGGTATGATTTTTATAGATTAGTTTTAGTAGTGGGACAATTAATTGGATGTTCATTTGGGAGAAATTAGTAATGGGATGAACATGGGATGAGGGGAAGTGGTATCCAATTCTAACATTCCTTGTGTTTTTTGTAAGTTTCAAATGGTGATGCAGTAGTTTTATGCCAATTGAGAGGAATGGAAGGCATGCATGTTATGCATGTTAAGCTCCACAAAGAACATTTCATCATTATGGAAACATGTGAAACATTTAGTGGCATTTCAAGGCATCCCTCCAATATTATTATGGGGCAGGGTATGAAACTTCAAGGGGATAGAAACCTAGTTAGATCCATCTTAGAAGGTGGGTCCTAGGAAATATGGTATTGGAGGTAGGGGTGGATCTTCTTTTAGTTAGATTCATCTCAAATCAGTTCCACATGTTGTTTTTTGTACCCAGGCTCTAAAAGAGACAATGAATCTTCATATTATGGATCTAGAACCAGTAGAATATATTGAAGGACCCACAATAGATCAAGGTTCAATTATTATTACATCATCAGCATCATCTGTTCTTTATTTTATTTATGCCTATTTCTTTCATTTTGTACCATCTCATTGGGTTTTTGTGTTTTCCATTTGAGCTTATATATTGTGCAATGTAGTTTGTAATGCCACTACGAGATGAGGTTTAGTTTTCTAGGTTCCTACCTTGCGCACTCACCATGATAGTAGTTGAGCTAGAATGAGTTTTTTATTTTAATAGATATACCTATTTCATATTATTTCCAATATAGATTGGATGGTGAATTTATTTGTGATCATTGGTTATTGTTGATGAAAATTATGTTTTATTTTACCTGATTATAGTATCATTGTTTCTAGGGTTAATGGGATCCACATAGAAGATGTGATAGAACTCAACTGCAAGGGTTGGTAAATTTATTTCATCATTATACATCAATCATGATGGAAGAGGATGTTAGTTTTCTTGAGGGTAGTGTACCTCATACAGTGGATGAGTTCCAAGATGAATTTTCCTATTAATTTTGTGTTTTTTTCATAGTGCGATGTGGAGTTCACCATTTATTTGGCATAGGGAACCCATCTTTCCAATATTTCATTATACCATATTCCCCCATAAATTTTGTGGAATTAAATGTACAACTAGATGATTTGTAATTGAAATTATTCCCACACTGAGCTACTCACCTTGGTCTTATCTATTACTTTTTGCAATGAAGAAAAATAGAACACTATAGTTATGTATTGATTAATGAAAGAAAAATAAGTAAAATGTTAATAAAAAATATATATCATTTTAATTTTGATGTCCTTGGCGATCAACATAATGATAAAAGGTGGTTCCCGAATATCAAATTTCGTTCTGGCTATGACCATGTTGGAATAAGTGATGAAGATATTTCAAAAATGGCTTTGAGAAGTTGGTCTGACCAATTGTGGTATTTGGCCACACATTTTATGTTGGATATTCATTGGATGTATTTATGGATCTTATAAACTGTGTGTTCCACAAGTATGTTGAATAATTTTTTGTTGTATTTGTGAATGGAATTCTATTACCTTATGGTAATGACGAGGATCATGAGATACATTTGAGTATTATGTTGGAACCACATTCGGATCATCAGATCTATGAAAACAATTCCATGTGAAACTTTTACAACTAGAAGGTTCCATTTTGGGGTCATGTTGTGTTGGAATGTGGGGTTTCCATAGACCCTAAAAATATCAGTATAGTGATATCATGGGATCATATAAAGAATTATTTTGAGATAAAAAGGTTTTTGGGATTGCCGACATATTACAAGTTGTTCATTAGAGTGTTCTAGTAGCTTCATTCATCCATGACTAAACTCACCATGAAGGGTGTGAATTAATAATGGAATTTAAATTGTGAGGCATCCTTTGAATTGTTCAAGCATCGGTTGACCACTACCCCTATTTTGATCTCTCTAGAATTTTTATAATGATTAGTGTTATATTGTGATTCTTTAAGTATAAATATTGGGTGTCTCTTGATACAAAATTATCATGTTGTGATGTAATAATATCTCCAACTCCAACCAAATTAAGAGAATTACCCAACACATAAATTTTGATATGTTGTGGGGATGCAATTCCTGAATAAGTGGCATCCTAACCAATTTGGGGATTGGTTTTTAGTCTAATCATAACAAAATATTTTATCCAAACTAATCTCATAGAATTATATAAATTTGAGGCCACATCATCAGTTGGATTACCTTCATGGATTTTAATTTTATATCATCTATAGCCCAAAAAATTGTATTGTGGTAGTAGATGATTTGAGCAGGAAAATTATTGGTACTTATATTGAAAGAGTCCATTGATGAGTGAATATTAATGTTAATTTTGTCTAAAATGAATCTGGAGACCATGGATGATATTTGTAGAAAGGTCATGGATAAATTTCAACTAACACCTTCTATTTAGATGATGAATTAGAAAGAGTAGCTTATAGAAGTGTTTTTTTAGTGTTTAATGAAATTTATAAATTGAGGATAGGTTCCTTGTGAATGTCATTTAGTTACTAAGGTATTTTTGTGTTTTAGGGGCCAGTTCAGGGTGTCTTTCTAATTGAGAAATGTTTAAATGTATAATATCCAATAGTATTAATGATTTTTTCATACATGAACCACTGAGATTTATTATGATGTATGTCATAAGTTCTAGTCATTTTTCAGGAAATGATTCATTAGTAACATTGTTTTTCAATGTTATAAATTCTATCAAGCTAATAGAAATAAATAGAGGACATTTAATTTTCATCATCACATACACATTCCTACTTGAATGTGGGATGTGGTTTTCATGGATTGTATTATTTTTTCACCTAATACACTCTAGTGGATTAATTACTTATGATTTCTGATTGACCTTATAACCAAGTTATCTAATTTCATTCTAATCAAGGATTTATCCATGGAAGTTGAGTTGTGGTTGTATGCATGATTTAGAGTTAGTAAGTCTTAATTGTGTTTTATCAACTATCATTTCATATATATTCCCATGATTTTCATAATGTTTCGTGAAGTACTTCATTAGACAATGGGGTAACAAATTATGTTGATCACGAAATACCATCATCAAAACGATGTTCAGATATAGTGATTGAATCAACTCATGGAATAAATTAACCGATAATTTGTGTTGGATTTCAAAGGAATATTGGATAGAAATTTAGAGTCTTTTCGTCTTTCATATAATAAAATTTACCATTTTTTTATGAAAATGGAAGAATTTTTGACGCTTTCTGGTAGGATATGTCTGTCATTTTTATTCATTGAAGATGTTGTTGAAACCTCGTTTTTTGGACCGAGAATTGTGGATGAGACATCTGAAAAAATCATGATGATTAGAGCTCCATTATAGAGATCTAATAGTTTCTACATGTCTTATTCAAATTAAATTCATCAATACATGGAAATATTAATGGGTGACTAGTTGTTTTTGAATATTGCATGTTGCATGGGTCACCATCACCATGTTAAGAAATTGAAGGTGACAACTTAGTATGTCTTACTATTTTATATTACTACGATAGATGGTAAGGTGAAATACCTATTTTATTTTAATTCTAGTTTTTCATAAATTTATAACATTTTCCCTGTCTCTTAATAAAAAAGTTGTTATTTGGGACCATCTCATGTGCTAAATTTGGAAGAATGGGAGTGAGAACCAAATTTATCTACATTAAAGCAGCCAGTAGAGATTTTGGGTTCCAATGTGAATGTGATTTATGGTATGTATATAACATTGGTATGATTTATTTTTCATCATAGAAATGACTAGAAATATATAGGGGATAATAATTATTCTGTGGAAGAGCAGTATAAATTTTTGTTCCCTAATCAGGCTAGAGAATGATTTTCTGAGGGTGGAATGTTTTCATGGATGTGAAAATTGGCACACCATTGATTTAATTACAGGTATTACATTGTAAATTTTGTATATTATATTTATCAATTGGATTACAAAGGATTTTTAAAGAAAAATAATTTTTTCTTTTATATATTTATGAGGCATACAGTTTTCACATAGTTATGGAAAACCTTGATCTATTACATGCATAATAATGTGGCCAAAATGGTGGCTATGTCCAGGCTGCATGGCTAGCCACACAATCATGTACCCTCCCATAAGAAACCATGTGACTTCTATAAACATAGACATAGAGGGAGACATTGTTTTTTCATTATTTGGAAAATTATGCGGGCTAGGTGTGCGGTGGGTCCCGGTCTAAAAAATTATGTAATTTAATATTATACCCTTCACCAATTTTATCCAAAATCACCCCTAATTCAAAAAATATTATATTTTCAACCAAATTAAATTTTTACATTCCTTATTTTCTCCATTAAACTCTAAATATTTTGGGTATTTGTCCTTTTTTCATCATGTATTCTCAAAAAGTGTCTTTTTTTTACTTGGGATTTAATCCTTCATCTAGGGATTATCATCCTCCCTCTTTGAGTTCATAATTTATTACATATTGTTATACGTAATAATGTTTCAATAATTATATATTAGGTAAAATAATTACATGTTTTAGATGATGTTTGCTTTATAGGGATCCTTTGGGGTGTAGTAGGGGTTTTCCACCAGATTCTTGATGCTTCCATGATTGGTGTACATGATTCTGTGTTTTAGAATTACTAGATGATTTTGGAATATTTAGGATGATCCATGGATGTGTTATATTTATTTATTGAATTTTGGGAAATGAGTTTTAATCTTTTTTTAGAGATTATTATGTTTTGTATATGGTTTTATAAACTTAATTAATTTTGTTTCATGTGTTATTATTCATTGTGCATATTAAATGTGATTTATTAATTGTTTTTGTGGAAAGAAGTGTGTTTCTAAATGTCTGTGGTGAATTTTTTTGAAAAATAGTGAGTAACACAAGAAGGGGTGAATTTTGATCTTAATAAAAATTTATCTTAATAAGTAGACTAAAATAAAAAACCTTTAATTAAATAAACTGTGAAATTAAAAAAATAGCATGTCGTTATAAGAAATGTATTTTTAAAGTATTTCTTAATGAATAATTGTTTCTTAGTTAAAATATTTTTTTTTGAAATAGCTTGATAATTGAAATCAGTTTATTTATACCAAAAAAAAATATACATACAATTTTGGATTAATTATCAATATAACGATTTTTATAGATAAAAATTAATCATAGACATAGTAGTAAACAAAGCAATGAAAT
Organism: Viscum album; assembly: GCA_963277665.1. Taxonomy (NCBI): domain Eukaryota; kingdom Viridiplantae; phylum Streptophyta; class Magnoliopsida; order Santalales; family Viscaceae; genus Viscum; species Viscum album. Next base: position 32,277,259 of record OY728139.1, on the reverse strand, counting down.
CATAGAATAAACAAGGGATTTTGTCTCAATATGAGACATAATCATATCCACAATGAAACAAACTTCTACCAAAATGATTATAATTATAATCCAATGAATCCAAAACCTTAATCAGGTAAATAATCAACATCAACAAGTATATCAGGCTATAAATACACATCCATTGTTATTAGTGGGAAGAACAAATAGTACATGTCACATAGGGATGATGTTGTCAATATATTCATAAGTTTTTATTCATCCCCTTTATTTATATTTTATAAAAAGTGCATATTATTTGTGAAAAAATCATGTTTTAATATTAAATATAATTTTTAGCACTATTCAAATTAATTAATATTCATTTTAGTTTAATGTTTCAATCATAAACCTCATCATAGTGATAAAAAATGTGTTCTGATAATTTATAAGGACGCCTTATTGAATTTAAAACATAATACTGTCAAGATTCTTTGCCCGCTTATTACATATAAAGGTTCATATGGTGCACATAATATGGCCAATAGAATCTGGCATGAAACGAGACCATCCATGATGATGGAATTTTTTAGGTCCATAAAGAAACCCAAATTTTATGAAACACTTGAATAAGTAATTTATTACCTAATGAAATAATGTATAAAAATTACAAGTCACAACTCCACTAAAATGACTCTCAAATGGTTCTATGAAGACCAACTATCTGTTCTATCTGGAAATTCAAACAAGCACATAATTATGGAATGTTCTATTGATATATACATCCATTTGAGATTATATTTTTCAATATTAATTCTATTATATAGGTGGAAAATGTTGTTTAATAATGTGTTTTAATGTGAGTTCATATTCCTATTAAAAACCCCATTCACATTTTGGCCTATGGGAAATTATGGATCAGTAGGGTCATATACACATTAATTAGTAAAGTAGCAATATATTATGTTCTAGAAAGACCGATGGACGAACATTTTTAAGGGATGAAATTAAAAATCAATATCTATTACTTGGAACATGATAAAATCTCTTGATTCAGTGGTATTTATAGAAACATTTGAAAGCCATGTGTAGGGGAATAATTGAAATGTAAATAGTCCAACTCCTTGGGATTTAAGTGCATCCCCCTTTTATCCTAACATGGTTTTGGAATTTCAGAACATAAGTATGAGTCTTTTCCTTACTATTTACTTTCCATGGTTTTTGGAGGACATACCATTATATTTTATCTGTAGGAGATACCTTTACTCCACATTTATTTTCATGTTTCTAAGTATTTTTTTCAATTGTATTTTTGTAAACAGTTATCAAATTAGTTTTAATCATAATGAACATTTAGTAATCATATTCTCTTTAAGTAATCCAACCTCTTTTTAAAAATAAAAATTATCATAAAATTGTTTAAATCAAGTTGTAAACCATTCCAATATTTCGATTTCTCATTCAATCTATTGTGTGACTTTGCCTCTCATCCCCGTTTGTCTGTGTGTTCGGCACACTACTCTTATCCTGTCTCTTTATTTTTGTTATCTTTATAATTCAACACCATGAAAAATATATAACTAGATTAATATCAATATCAATAGATGTGTAAATATAATATTGAGGGGAGTTAGTATTTATGGATATTTATTGACAGAGGGCTTTTTCTCATTGAGTATTCACTAAATTAACGTTGTGTATGTTGAACATTAAATTTTAATGATTATTGTCATGATTTTTCAATCATGTGTAGTCAAAGGATTATTTAAACCATAAATAACCTACCATAAACAAGTTTCAATTTATATTAGATCCCAAGTTATGTCATGGGTTGGATTATGTCCTGAACACTAGGGTATTCCAATTAAAATTATCATGTGAAGTGAATGCTAATTTAATGCAATATATGGAAAGGCTAGACAATATTATAAGTTTAAATCAAAAATAATGAACTCATCCTAATCATTATAAAATTGATAAACCAATCTAAATAAATCAATCACTTAATTTTAGCTCTGTAAACCAACCACCCAACAATTAAAAAAAATAAAAAACAATTGATTAATAAAACATTTCATTATAGAGGATTCAACTAGAGTGACAATATACACATTAGAAGAGAACACGAACCTTGAATGTTTGATGGGAGACAGTCGTCAATGTTTTATATGGAGACAATTTCAGGGGAGTTACAATTTTCAGCTGTTTTCTTTGGACTTCTCCAAAAAAATGTAAAAAAAATAATCAAAAAATTGGTTACAATGCAATAAAAACCCCACAGTCTCATAATAAACATAAACTAGAAAAACCACAAAGAAAAACTCATATTCATCATTATTAAAAAACACCTCTAAATGCCCCATATCCTACTAAATGGTTTTTCATATCTAGTTGACCCAGAAATAGAGAAACCTTGTCACGGACATTGAAGGAATATTGGGGATAATCAAATCACTTCAGAACAAATCATTGCCCAAAAAATTGTTCATGATATGGAAAATTCTATAGGAAATATTTTAATGAACTCAAATCCACTGATATGATTTACCAACCTCTAGGTATTCAATATACAAATATTTGGGCTAATTTTGAACACTAATCTGGTATGATTTATCATCTACCTCACTTCCTTTGGCTAGCCAGTGATGATACCCATCTAAACCTCATGGAGATATATGTATTGTGTTATACCATGAATCCACAGGGGGTTTATAAAGAAAAAAATCAATCATTAAGAACTCCCATTCTCCCAATATGACTCCTCCATGTAATGTCTCTACTACATTCCTCATAGTTCAATAACCATATAGAATGAATTAAAGTGATTCTTTTTTGAGAAATTATATTCTTTTCTCGTACAACATCTATCTGAAAGTAAATATGTGGTATTAATAAATTCCATAATGAATCACTATTGTTGTTTTAGGAGAGGTTCAAAAATCAGGTGGCATCCTTCCCACATCACAATTCCTTGATGTACTCTAAATCCAATATATTTTAAGGGGGGTTATTGGTAATGGAGAGAAATAACAATGATGTTCCCATAAGTTGTGAACTTATTGATAAAATAGCTAGAGCAGCACAAGATATCCTCATAAATATGGATTAAAAAACACAGTAATTCAATATGAAAGAACATGTTCATGTAAAACAATTTCAATAAAATAAATCTAAAGAGCCATACAATCTGACTGAGTGGATGGGACATCTTATAGGTCATATGAGACAACTAGCGGTGGCTTCCAATTCCTCGACCTCAGATTCTGCACAATCTCTAATCCCAGGACCTATCATAAATTGTGAAATGTGTATCTAACCAACTAATACCACTAACACATATCCACAACATCATATGGGAATATATGATTCAACCGCACCAATAGTACTCAATGGAACATATTATCAAAGAATCACCAACCCTAATCAATCATGTCATTTCATTAGAAACTCCAACCAACCTCACCCTATTCCATAATATGATATCTTTAACAAAGGAATGTGATATGGTAATCCCATTTCACATTACACGTAGTTCCCTCCTCAAAATCTAAACCAATTCCGATATCTTCAAGGTACTAGAATACTCCAACAACCTTATCCATTTGTTCCACAACCTCAACAGATCAATCCTTCCCTTTATCATCCTTGATTCGACTATCCAAATGAGCCTTATCAATTCCCATAATAATACAATCACTTTTCAATAAACCCATATCTAGGTAATCCCAATGTAGGGAAAACCTCTTCTTTCATACAACCATTGGAAAGTCATTCTAAGGATCATTCCTCTTTCACAAGTTATAGAAAGAAATACATTGAAACCCAAATTTTCAAACACACATCCCACATTTTCCACCATCAACCATCCAATTATTCATAACTCCTATATCAACTATTACCCAACACCATGGGTAATGTCAGAGAAATTTCACTTTCATCAGGAAAAAAAATTTCCAAACCTAGAGATGGATACTACAATAAACCTTTGGATATTGGTCTTGGAAATGAAAACCACAAATATCTAGAAAATGAGCTAGAAGCCACTACCTCAGCTAATTATATTTCTCTATGGAATCCAATTCCATTTCCTTGAGCATTATCTATACCTTATAAATCCATCAAATACATTCTAGAAATGATCTGCATGTTTGGACGTGTTAATATGAACATTACCCTATTAGATTCCATAAAACAAATTGATATATATGCCTTGTTTCTTAAATAATTGTGAAATCATGAATTAAAACAAAGGACCCTTGGAAATGTTTCAAAATAATAGTCCATACCCCTAAAGTGAAATGATCTTGGGGACATTAATGTTCCATTCTAGATAAGATGTTTATACTTCGATGATGCACTCATTAACCATGGAGCCTTAATAAATGTCATTCATAAATCCATCTTCTACAATCTAGGTCTAGGTCCCTTACAACCAATTGGTGTTTTCATCCTGTTAGACAATTGATTCATATCCAATCTCGATGGAATAATTTATGGTGTCCTTGTTCGAGTAATTGATCTTATATTTCCAACTGATTCCTATTTCCTTGACATGGAAGGTGAGATGACCACTTCCTGATCTCCCCTAATTCTAGGAATACAACTCATCCATACATCATAAACTATGATTGATGATGAATAAGGAAAACTAACAATGGAATTTGATGACCTAATTGTCATGTTCTATATCATTCATTTTATGTGACACTCATCCTATGATCACTCTTCATTCCCAATCCATTCATTTGAGGACACTTATGGGAGTAAATTAAACCCCATTCCATCATGTTCATCATTTTATTTTGATGGGGGAACTTTTGATATTTGTTCCATGATTCACCTTGTAAAAAATGGGGATGTCGATGTTGAAATATCATTAATATAATCCTTCAGTCTTGAGGATCTTGGAAACTCTCTTGAATCCAATCTCTACTCATATCTCTATTGTCCTACCGTAGACAATATTGAGGAAAATAAATCTAAACTAACCGATAACCCATCCTCTATTACCAAGTTATCTATCACACAAATGAAATATGTGCTTCATAAGAAACCTATTCTTACAAACCTAAAATATGAATTTCTTTCATGATTCATCTTATCCAATCATTTTATCTACCAAAATTACTAAAACATAGAAGTCAATTCATGTTCAGGTGTTAGAGGAAAAAAATGCCCTGGTTTGGAACATAGATGTCATAAAAAAAATCAACCCTCCCATTTTCTTGTATCACATAAATCTTTAGGAATAATGAAAAAAAAATCATTCTACCACAAAAGAGACTCAATCTACTCATCCTTCAGGTAGACAGGGAAGAGATTACCATGATTCTCTGAGATGGTATTATCTACATAATTTCTAATAGTTAATGGGTTAGTCTAATCCAATTGGTACCTAAGAAGGGTGGGATAAATTCATTCATGAATGGACCTGGGGAGGTAGTCACAACTCAGGTGAAAAAATGGTATGTATGCATCAATTGTCAGGAAATGGATATTGAATCACAAAATGATCACTACCCACTATTATTCCATGATCAAATTCCAGCAAGATTACTTTGAAGTTGACACTGTTTCTTTATTGATGGATACACTGGATACTCCAAAATCTCAATCTCCCCTCATCAACATGAAAAATAATAAATTAGATTTCCCTATTTGACATATGCATATTGGGGAATTCCATTTGTACATTGCAAATCTCCAACAACAATATAGTGGATTATGATGACTATATTTTCTGAATTCATTACCCATTTCCAGGACGTATTCATGGATGACTATGAAATTTATCGAGATTAATTTGAATCATGATTGCAATCACACTCTCTATTATAAAAAATTATGTCAAAGTAATCCTTATTTAGAATTATTAAAAATGTCACTTCATGGTTACTATTTGGGATTTTTCTGGGGCACATAATTTCACAAGATGGTATTCTAGTCGATCCTACTAGAATTGAGGTGATCCAATCCATTCCTGGACCCACAAAAATTTTACACATCCTCTCATTCCTTGGTCATGACGGTTTCTATAAGTTATTAATCTGTAATATTAATATAATTTTTCCCCCACTCAATCAGCTAATCCAATATGATGTAACATTTCATTTCAATGAATTCATTAAGATAGAGTTTGTTGAAATAAAATTTCTTCATACATCCACCCTAATTATCCAACCCCCTAATTTTTTTTCACCCATTGAATTGACATGTGATGCTTCGATTAGGGAAATTAGGGCTATTCATGGTCATATATGATAAATCATTCCTCATTCCATCTATTATTCCTAAAAAACTTTGGATGAAACACAATATCACAACACTTTCACTAAAAAGGTACTTTTTACATTGGTTTTTTTTCAATAGATAAAATAGAGACCTATCAATTAGGTTCCAAAATCATCATCTTCCAATAACATTTTGATATAATTCTATTACTCACGAAAACTGATTCCTACCTGAGACTAATAAGATAGAACATAATACTCCAGTATTTTGACATTGTTATTAAAGATAGACATGAAAGAAAAACATGTGGCAGATCACCTGAGTAGAATTTTAATCCTTATCATTCTAGAATAATTGATGTTGAATTTACAACTAAACTACTATCATCTTTCACATAAAAGTTACCACTGAGTGTCCTAATTTTAAATTACTTTTTTGATAGTTTTTTCCTGAAATATTTTCAAAAAAAGAAAATTTGAAGCCAAAAAGTGATTCAAAATTCTATATTTGGAATGATAATTATTATTATAAAACTAAGGATGACATTGTATTTAGGATATGTTTCAATGAAGATAAGCATTTATCCATCCAACAATTCATCTTGTCACTTCCTTGGGGTGGAAACTTTCAAAAATAATGATCCTCCCAAAAGTTCCCAGACTTTGGAATATTCTGGTCTTCACTATTCAAGAACTCCATGGGATTGGTAAATCTTATCCCACATGCCAAAATATTGTCTCATTTTAGAATAGAGCTTTAATTCCCCAAAACCATTAATTTTCAATGAAAACTTTGATGTTTGGTGCATCAATTTCATTAGACCATTCCCCCCTTCAAAGAGATTCCCATATATTTTTATGGCTATTGAAGAGTTTTCTCGTTCAGTCAAGGCCAAACTCACTTCAAAAGATGATGTACACAATGTTTATGAGTTCATGAAACCCACATTTTACACCATTTGGAACCCCACGTTCATTGATAAGTGACTTAGGAACTCATTTCTATAATCTCACCATTTAATATCTTCTAAAAAAGAATGGGGTTGTACATACAACATCAACTACATATCACCCTAATAAAATTTTATTGATGAACTTTATAACAGAGAAGTTAAAAGAGTACTTGAGAGAATTTTAATGCCCACTAGTAAAGAAAATACAAACTGACATTGTGAAGCACTTAGGGAATATAAAACTACTTAAAAACCACCATATGAAAGTATCCTTTTAGTATAGATTTTGGTAAAACACTAAATTTACGGGGTAAAGTCCAAAAGAAGTCATTTTGAGTAGTGAAAACATTTTATTTTTGTAGTGAAAAATATGGTAAAGATAAATCATAGAATTTTAATGAATTAGAGGAGCTTCGACTTGATTCCACTGAGAATTCCAATCTCCCCAATGAATGGCCATGGTACTCCATGACATGCACATCCTATGAAATGTATTTCCACAAATTGAAAAAGGTATTTCTTATATATTCTAGATTTCAAATTCACCCAGTTAATTATAAATTTTGATGGTAAGGTCCTTTTATTATTACTAATGGTTACCCATTTAGTTAATTCCATGCCCAAGAACCCTCTTCAAAAATGAAATTCACGGTTAACACACATCAGTTTTAGTATCACCATGAGAGGACACACATCCCAAGTACCACATCGACTTATATCATATCAAAAAATTCTATAGTGGACCCACCAAATCCAAACCATGTGTAACCTCTTTTCCATTATCTCCCCCTCTCTCCCTCGCTCTCCCTTCTTAATCTTCTTACTCTCAACCACATTTTTTACAAATTTTTTCATCAATACATTTTATTTTATCTGACACCATTGTGCGGGTATATATTTCAAAAACAATAAACAAATTAAAACACACAAAATACAATAATTGTCATACTTATTTACCATAAATTTTTTTTAATTTATCCAAAAAATATTTTGAGTAAAAAAGGCATGTTTACATTATTTTTTTTTCAACAAGAATATTGATACATAATCTTCCGTCAAAAAAAAATTAATTCTTAGTTTTAGATTTGCAAAATCATTCTTCCCCAACTGTGAGGAACAAAAGTAGATTTAATGTAATGGTCTCTTATGAAAACATCTTCATTTTGTTTATTCCTCACCCCCGATTGTGAGTATTGAGTCTCTCTAATATCAAATTTAATATCATATTTTGCTGTTCTTGAATATGAGTGAGGTACTTTCTAAACCAAATGAGAATCATAATATCCAAATAGCCTCATAGTAAACATACATTAATCATACTATTTAAATACCATTAAAGGCTATGAAATCCTTTTATTTTATATCCACATTACAAGACCAATTTAGTTTCACACCCAAAATCTACCTGGAATTATGTTGAATAATTTATTGATATTTTATTGTTGGTGCATGGATTTCATTTTGGGAAGCATTTCCATGATTTTCAATGTGTTTTTATATTCTAGAGGACACACATCCATTTTAATGTGGGAGATAGGTAGTCATTCAGTGAGATTTGGGGAATGGAATTTAATTTTTTTAATTTTGTAAATTTTATCTAAAATTTATCAGAAAAAATGACTAAAATTAACAAAAAATATGGGTTGTGTCTTGGGAAGGAAAACAATCAATCTTCCTCATAAATTTATCATTTTATAACCATTGAATTTTGTGTCGTGATGAGATAAAACAAGAGTTGGTGTATGAGTGTGAGATCATTTTCACGTTCAACATTAGAAAATAAATAATAAAAAGAAAAAAACAAAACTTATTTCATTGATTGATGTTTGGTGTATTGAAAATATTTCATTTTATAATCCCCTTAAAATTTTATTCCTCTATTGAGTATTTCTTCACAAAATCATGCCATTGTAAATATCTGTTACAATTTTCTTCTCTATTTCATTTCAAAAAAAATTATGCATTACTTTATCTATGCTGATTATTAATCCCATTTCTCCTCTATCTTGGACATTATTTTCCAACTGTCCCATAACGACAGAAAAAACACCTTTAAAAGTCCTATTGATTCTTGTGCACTTTTGGATAGGGAATGGAAGCAGAGATCTCTTTAAAATGCTTTTATTTTCGCTTTTGGATGGTGAATTTGTTATCCTCCAGAAAAAAAAATTTCATCTTGAGAAGACTGAGATTTGAGTGAACACGTTTCCAACTTCAAAAAATTTTCCCAAAATTTTTATTGTCTTAGGAAAAATTTTTACGTAACATTTATTTTTGTAATTTAATATGGTTAGTGAAGTGATTTAAACCGACCCTGATTGGAGAAAATCAAATTTTAATATTTGTTGGTGAGTGAGAATGATTTTATTATGTTTTTATATTTGATGAACAATAGTATATGAAAATTATTATGTGTGGGTAATTTGATTTTATTAATATATTCATAAATTATTATTTACTCCCGTTACTAATTTTCTATGAAAAGTAAATAATTTTCGTGAAATATTCATGTTTTAATATTAAATATAATTTTGAGACCTATTTAGATTAATCCAAATTCTTGAAAGATTAATTTTTTAATCCTAAAATTCATCTTAATTATCCAAATGGTGTGATTGTTATTTTTTATGACTCATCTATGAATTTACTACAAATATGTTGGAGGATTTTTTGGACTATTTTTCCATTTAAAGGGTCATATGATCCACTAATTAAGGCCTAAAAATCTATTAAGAAATATGACACCACATGATGATAAAATTTCAGGTATCGATCCAAAAATCCAAATTTTATGAAACTCTAGAATATGTTCGTGGTTGTAAAATGGAATTAGTGATAAAAATTTCATGAACCAAATCCAAAAAAATTTATCAATTTGTTCTAAGAAATCTAGCCCAATATTATCTCCAGAAATTTAAACAATTCCACAATTATGAACTATTAACCTGATAGAGACATCAATTAAATTTAAAATATTTCAGGTCTAAATATAATATATAGGTGGCCATATTTTTTAATAAGGTGTTTTAATTGGAATGAATATTCTTGTCCACAAACCCATTCACATTATGGCCATAAAAAAAGTATGGATTAAAATGGACAGATGAATGTTATTTTGTAAACTAGCCATATCATTGGATCAAAAATTATAATGTAATTAATGTTTTTATATAGGATAGTAAACATCAATACATAAAACTCGGAATAATATAATATCTCATGATTCATCTTTCCGTAAGTCCAAATTGGTGATCCAAGTGGAGGGGTATAATTATAATCCAAATATTCCAACTCAGCAGACTTTAAATTATTCCGCATAGTCTCCATGAAAGGGGGTTGCATTTAAGTTCTTAAGGAGGTGTTTTGGAATTACTAGTTCCTTGAAATAGTCCTGGGAGGATTTTTAATGATCTTTTTTAAACAAGAGATACCACTCACCTACTTTTACTTTCTTGTTTTTTTATTGATTTCAATTGTATTCACGTAGGGTGTTTTCAATTTAATTTCAATTTTGATTCATTTTTACTTATTATATTCTCACTCAATCATCCACCCTCTATTCATAAATATTAATTTAGTTAGAATAGTAAAAATCATGTTGTTACCCCTTCCATTCATTCTATTTGTCATTCAACCTAAAGTGTGATTTTCCTCTCATTGATGTTTTTTTTTGTGTTCGGTGCACTAATAATATCTTGTCAATTTCATTTCATTCTACTTATAATTAAAAAAAATAAAACATATATAACCATATGAATATCAATATTAATGGGTGAGTAAATCAACAATTAGGTTCTGTCAGGATTTAGGGATATTATGTGATTGAAGGCTTTTGCTCATTGAGTATTCTTTAAATTAACAATGCGTAATTTGAACATAAAATGTCATGAATTATTGAAATTTTTTGTTAAACATGTGGATTATATGGATTATTGAAAACATAAATACACTACCATAGACAGGTTATCAATTACATTAAAACCCTAGTTATATTAAGGCTACAATTAAATATATAATACTAGTGTATTCCAATAAAAATTATCATGTTAATTAGGTGTTAATTTAAGGAAATATAATTCTAGGATAAAATATATCATTATCCTAAATCCACAATAATGAACTCACCACTATCTTTATTAAATTGTTAAACCAATCTAAATAAATAATTCAATTTATTTTTTCTCTACAAACAACCCCCCATTAAAATACTAATCAGAAAATTAAAAATATCGACTACTAAAAAGTATCATCGTCGATTATTTGACATGAGTGTCATTATACAAATTAGTAGAGAACCAGACCCCCGAATAGTCGATAATAAAATATAAGTTGTGCTTCAAGGTACCTCATCTAGAAACATAGTGGAAAAATAGTTTTCAAGAAAGAATAGATTAACATATATTCTCTAGAGATATGCCAGAGTTGGTGTATGATGGATAACAACGTTGAAAGGGACTACTCAAAATAAAATATATAGATAATAAATTACTAAGAACCTCATTCTGATATGTTCAGAGTGTTCGCATTCCTCTATTAAAAACTTATGGGTATTTCATGCAATGTTCTGAAAATTTGGAGCTTATAGAGGATTGTAGAAAATCTATAGGAATGTTTCATTTGATCTCTATCAGCCTCTCAATCAATAACTCTTGAGAATTTTGTAATTATGTGTTATTTTTTCATCATTGAAAATTAATCATTATGTTCATGAAAATTTAGAGATTCAACCACACAATTATCTATATGTTTTTGATTGTCATATAGCTTTGTGACAATCACAATTATTTTACTAAGAGATAGATATGATTCCCCATTATATAACTACATTAGATAAAAAAACTCCATATATTGTTCTACATTTCTACATCATTCACATGTCACCATCTACTTGTGTCATGCTTGTGTCATCGCATGCCTATATCATATTTTCATCTTTCTTATATCACTACATGTCCACCAAAATGTTCTCCCACCCATAAATGAATTTGAGTATGATATAAGACAATGGGATGCCTTTGTCCCTCAAAATATCCTCTATCAAAATAAATAAACATATTATAGTATTAGATATGTGATTTTTTATAAAAATGTATAAATATTTTACAGATAGTGTATACTCTAATATTTATCTATTTATTTTAGAAATAGTGATTAATCTAAATCAATTATTCAATATAGATATTTGATAATTTGTAATGTTAATCATAAATTAAAATGAATGTCTAATATATCAGAATTTATTTGTACATGAAAGGAATATGTGGGGAATGTTTATAGTTATCTCAATGTTGTATTTAAAGGTCTCATGCTACTAATTAGTTGAAAATAAATAAATGGGTTTCCAATTATATTTTTAAAACATAAATTGAAAGGTATTGATGGTGATGTTATGATGGTTCATGATATCAAGACATCCAAAATTATGACACTTGCTTCATTATGTATTATTTTTATAAGGACCCATGAGCTTTTCAATATGATATTATCTCAAGATGCATTTCATTGATAGTTATTTATTAAATTGATTTTTTCTATTATTTTTCATTCCATATTTATTATGGATTATCTTATCATTATAGTAAATTTATTTAAATTTAATTTTGCTTCAATTATTTTCCACTACACATTGATGATTCTTATTGAATTATCATAGATTTTGTTGTACATAGCTCAAACTGATAATTTGGGCTAATACATAATTTTTCCCTTTCAAAATAATCCATGAAGGTTACTACGAAACTTGTAGGATAATATATTTGAGGTAATATCAATATTATGAAGAAAAGAAATTATTTTGTAATTTGTCTTTTCATATCAAATATAGGAATCATGTGTGTATCCAGTATTCATGGAATATTAAAGGATTAATTACTTCATGATGTGATTCCTTTGTATTATTATGATGTAATATTTGTAAAACTATCTCTAGGATATAGGTTATGGGGTCACTACATTCTCCAACTCATAGATTATTAAAATGATTGATATTTTTTCAAATTCTAAAAAAATTTATCTCCCTGGTCAATGATCCTTTTACATCAAAATAAAATTTTTATAAAAAAATTTTAATTTTTTTTTATAATTTTCCAGTTCAATTTTAATTAAATGCTTACACATTTTTACTTTTAACATTGATTTGAATGTAATATTCAAAACGAGATCAAAATAAATCCCATTCAATTTTTACCAAAAAACTGAAGATAATTATTATTTTTACATGTATAGAATAAAATGTATTTTATGTCTCGATGATCTATTTATTTTTCAAATAATTTTTTACATTTTTTGAATGGTTATTTTCAATTAAAAAATATATCGATTATATTATGTGAACATTAATTTTTAAAATTATATTCAATGTGAAATTTTACTTTTAAAAAAAATTATAATGTTTCAAATATATTTTTATTCATCAATGAAATAATCCATTTATTTTTCTTATGATCCATTATGTATATTAAGTGTTCAACTAGTTCTAGTTATTTCCTCATATGGTTTATGATAAATTTCTCTTGGGATGTACCATTTTATTACCACTAAACATATTACTCTATTGTGTTTATCATTATGTAATTTAACTGTTTCGGGCATAAAAATTTCATATGTTAGTCTATCAATAATAATTTCATTGTTGATTATTCTTAACCCCATTCAAATGTGGAATGCATTAGAAATATTATGTGATATGTGGGGCCTCAAACTACATATACCTTTGATGTATCGCAATGTCTTAGTATTCGAATATGCTTCAGTTTTTTTTGTGGAGGAAATATTCATTTATCTATGATGCAATGTAATAATACATTTATAGTATGAAGTCATGTAATGAGACCTTGAAGGAATTGGAATGATTTCCATCATTTTCCATTCTATCATTATGAATTTAATTTTTCATATTCCATGTGATTTTTTATTTTTTTAGAATATCCCTTGTTATGATTCAAGATAATTTTTTTATTTATAATGAATTAATTGATCCTCATTTATTCATGAAATTTTATTTTCATGATATTTATTAAATCTCATGTGTTTGATTTATTACTATTTCGTATAGAGTATTCCTTATTTATTTATAGCTTCAACTCTATGCATACCCTTACTAATCAAATGATCTCACACATTACTTTTTATTTATTTCCATATGATAATAGGTACTATTTTTATTGTTATCTAGATATATTCATTATTGATATATGGTGTTCGAAAAATAAAAAACCTTTTGTTTATGGGTTTTGTAATTTAATGTGAATTTCAATTCAGTATATATTTTACAAATAATATGAAATTTTTTGGTCCTTTGTGATGTGATTTGTTTTATCTAGTGCCAATGTCATAATGTAACCACATGATAAATGTTATAGGAATCTGAGGTGACAAAAAAAATATTGGTTAAAATTAAAAAATATTTCTTTCAATGTTCATTAGGTTGGTAAAACAAGAATAGTTTTTTTAGTCTTGAATAATGGCATACCAATTCAAAATAAAGATCACAACACCATGATACACCATTCATTGTTGAAACATTCATCTATATATGTTTTCATGGTTGTTCCTCTATTATAATCTATAATGGAATCACCAAGATTTGTAGAATCATCACTCAATCTCACTGTATAATTCTAGGTATTAGGGAAAAGAAACCATTGTTTAGGGAAAATATATTTAAATAGTAGAATCCTAGAAAACATATTTTTGAAATTTTTAGACATAGCACATTGCAATGTTTTATAAGATACATATGAAAATTAAAATAATAACACCCTTGGATTAAAATAATCATTTTGTAGGTATTCCCATTCATAGATCAACAATCCATGGATTTTATTTAAAGAAAAGTCATCATTCCCTTTAATTCACATTTAATGGATAAAAATATATATTGTTTTTTATGTATATTTTTACATCTCACAATACAAAAAAAAATTAATTATAAATGTTAAAACCTAAAAAATATTTTTTAAAATATTATAATGATTAAAATTAAAAATTTAATTATGTGTAAATCATTCCAACTTTCATGGATTTTTCAAACATTAAAAATCATCATATTAATAAAATTATATTAATAATACTATATATAGTAAAAAATATAAATATAGTTATCCTTTAAGTTCATATATTCCAATGGGATGAAAACTAATGGAATTATTCATCCTTGAAGTTTGATATCCTATTTGATTACCATCGCTACTAGGACCTGTGTTAAGCTGGTTCTAACCCAAATGTCCAAATCTCCCTAGTGGATGATATGTGATGTTCTGTGCATGTCTCTCATCAGTTTTTCTATGAAAAAGGTTTTTGGAAATAATTCCAATTATGGGGTTAACCCATGTTGGTAAAATACCATACCACAAATATGTATGTTATGGAATTGATTGACTTACATTATGGGAATATTTCCACCCTAAAAAAATCTCTAGAAATAATGTGTTATTGGGACCTTTAGAATCACAATATCTCATTTGTAGAATTATTTATTAAATAAAAATTATTTTATATTTTACATTTGTATGATTTGACTAGTAATAATCCCATCATGGTTGACTTGAACAAACCATTCATGGAACTTCTCTAGAGAAGGAAATATTAAGATTTCATTCCCTAGACTTCCAAAAAATGGATTTGGGTTACTGGAGTAATCCAACTAATAATTTAACTCAAATGGATGGAATTTTCATAATTTTTTTATACATATAAAACCCATTTAAAAATTATATAAAAAGTATGGTTAAAATTGAATCATAATATAATGAATATTAATTTATCAAACCCCTAATAGGTTCCCCATATGAATAGAAATACATTAAGAATAATGTTACTATGTTGACAAGAATCCTAAATTTGAGGAGTACAAAAATAAGAACTGATTGGAGGTAGGTCCCTTTTTAAATTATCATGATTTTATAACACAAGATAACACCACATATATGCATTGACAATATCCAATAAACAATATTCTAACATAATCCTAATGGAGCATCTTGTCATCTTCATAAGATAAGACATTAATGAAAAATATTTCCATATTAGGGTGAGAATACGTATACACAGTTGAAAATATCAGATATAAGAATTATAATAATAGATTATTCATCCCCTAAACATAAAGTCATCTGGAATGAAAGTGTAGAACCAATATATTCTCACACTAACCTATAAAATTGATGATGTGTAATTTTTCATGGATAGGGGTGGTTTATATCCATATGAAACACCAATAATATATACTAAATGTAACATGTCCAAAAGTCAATTGTATGATCTCATACCTGAAGATTGTGGAGAAAATTAATACAAACGTGAATGATTTTTTACCTATAATGGTAACTTTTATGGGGTAATTCTTTCTACATTGTTAAAAAAATCTAATCCCCCATTTCTGAAAGGGAATTACATATTTATTTTATCTACATATATATAATTTTATACCTATTAAAATGATTTAATTTCTATCTATTACATAGTATATTATGGATAATGTTCCCTAAAATAATAGTTTATCTCATGGTCTAAAATATTAGAATACTCATGTTTCCTTTCCTTCTACAATTAAGAAAATACCCAAATATGAATAATTAAAACCCTTCAAAAATTTCCTCATATAAAATATTTGAGGCCATGGAAAATGATTCTATCATATTATATAAGGAATAATAGTTAGGTCCAACTAATAGTGTATCCAAAAATGAGTCCCAACAAAGAGATATTAATAGTAGTTCAGTCTAAGAGAATTAAATTACATTACCCTATAGTATAAAGTTGGTAACCTCAATGTATATACCATTTTATATAGTAGCAATCCACATAGGGAGTGTGAGTCTACATGTAGTGTGTATTATTTTTGGTACATGGCGTGTATATCTTAGAGTTTTATTCATTATTTCCCAGACCATCTCATATCATGTAAACTAATGTTATATTCTAGAGGTCCAAGAACACATTCTTTATATAAAAAAATATACCTCCTAATATTACACCACATATACCCTCCTTATATAAATATTTTTATATATGGAATGTAACTCAATTTAACTATATTTAATTTTTATCTAAGATAGAAATCCATTCTTCTATAAAACATTATATACACAATTTTTGTTCTTTTAAACTACACTATGTGTAGTAGTGATTTATGGAATAAAATCTGTATATAAAATGTAATTATCTTTTATTTTAAAGAATAACACGAATAATATATCCTCGTACTCATTTATAATGACATGCATGTTAATAACACCACTTGAGGAAATTTTAAATTAATAGTTCAATGGAATGAATAAATTAATGAATCAATTTCACAAATAATTGAACCATCTGGGGACTCCAACCTACAAAAATATATATTCACCAACAATTTCAATCCAATTATTATATAAAAATACTTCCATTATCAATTAATATCACATAATCATAGTTTAATGTGTGATAATGATTTAATCTATACATAATATATGTCATATCATCGATTAAATCATTCTTGGTGATTAATAAAAATTGAAAATAAGTTGATATATATAAATATATTAAATCATCAAAATTGAAATTGGGAATTTATCCATCAATTCTGATTATGGAATATATAAATTTATAGGTTTTAGAAGATATGTTAAGAGTTAAATATTCTCTTGTAATTGTAATGAAAACAAAATATATTTAAACTTCTATGATTAGATTTAGAAATCTGAAAAATCAAATGAATAATGATTGAGAAAACAATAATTTGAGAATAAATCAATAAAAATAAATTGTTAATTAAAAAGAGGTTTGATATTTTGGGAAACATGAACATGATGATGATGATGGTATTTAATTGTGTTCATTATTTATTACATTAATCCTCAACTACTAATCATTATAGATTATCCTTAGGATGTTCCACCCAAATTTATGTGGTGTCAAAATAACCTATTAGATTTTTTTGAGGAGGTTATAAAATTATATATTTCTAGGAAAAATTAATTAATTAGATAATTTAATAATTTATATTATTTTTTATTTTTTATTTCTATTAATAATTATGATTCATGACATGACGTGAGGGGAATGATAATCAAATCACTCCTTGGTAGGAACCCATAATTCATACCCGACCATAGTCAATTATTACACTTCTATGAATATATTCAAAATATATTTCATTATACCTATTAATATAAAATTCCAGAATAACATATTTTATACTACTTCACCTTTTTTTATTTTCAAAATCATTAGACTCAAAAAAATATTATTATATAATTCCATAATTCCTCATAATAAAATTAATAACATTAATATGGTCTAATCATAGGAAGTATCTATTATACACTCCCCATTTTTAGTGACTCTTTAAAAATATCATATTATTCATATAGTGTAGATAATATTGAGAAAACTTATGTGACTAATAATACAAAAAAAATCATGGGTGTTTGGATGCTTCCAACAGACACAGATCGATGGATAAATACATAAAAAATATAAATTTCCATTGATCCTGAATCACCATCAAGAAATAAATAAATTTAGATCTATACATGATGAAAATCCCCCATAATAAATCATATGAGTTCAGTCATTATTGAATTTTATCAATTAGGACACAAATAAGATATGAATCACTCATACCAAAATGAAATGTAATTCTGTGTGGTATAAAACCTCAAAGAAGATGAATAGAATCTATAATGGGAATATAAATGTATTAGAAATCATTATAGAGCCTGTAAATCACTACAATACACACTTAGGATATGTAATAAAGACCACATGGTTACCATTATAAACCTATATTATCCATTGTGTATGGGTTTCGTATGACATCAGATAGATTTAATGAGTCATCTTCACACATTTATCTCTTAAAACTCATTATCCACACCTTTTACCAACACTATGTGAATTTGTGATGACTTCCCCAACTCTCTCTAGTAGCATGTTGACCTACTTGGACACTTATATAAGGATCCAAATGGAGTAATATATAGGTGGACATATAGTTATTATTGTATGTGAACTCCAATATAAGAAAATGTCCATACTTGATTTGTCCAATGCCTAACACGTATGCCTTTATCATGTTCCCATGAAAATAAATAGTTTTCTGTTTTTGGATATCAATTTTTTAAATAGATGTTTTATATATTAATGAAATGTTCTCAAATTACACTAAAAATACTCCACAATAATGATTCATAAATTGGTTCTCTCTGTTGTAGATAAACATCATAGTTATGACATGATGTTTAATTGCATACACAATGTAATATTGCCCTAATATCTGTATTTAACTACATCCCATTATAGTAATAATATTTTATAACTGTGTTAATTTGTTATTAGTCACCTATATATAATTGTGACCTCTCACTGATTATTGAATCCCAATCCCAATATACATTATTATACAATCTGACCATAACACTTTAATGTTAGTTTTTTCGAAAAAATTATCATGCCCTATATCCTCTATCACCAC
This sequence comes from Viscum album, assembly GCA_963277665.1. Taxonomy (NCBI): domain Eukaryota; kingdom Viridiplantae; phylum Streptophyta; class Magnoliopsida; order Santalales; family Viscaceae; genus Viscum; species Viscum album. The sequence goes on along the minus strand of OY728139.1, from coordinate 32,257,661 downwards.
CCAAAAAATGGTGAGGATTCTGCAGAAAAATTATGAAAAACTATTATTATTTCCTAGTTATCAAAACTAAAATAGGATTTCCTTGTTTATCATAACTAAAAGAAAAACAACCAGTAATGCGGATGTTTGGAACTCATGTAATATCTCATTTTATAATGAATCTTGGACTATAATTCAACCTCAAAAGGGGATGAAATTTTACCCCCATCACAGAATCTATATATTCTGTAATATATGAATATGTGATTATATAACAACTCAATATCACGGTCCCTACATCTATCATATCCCATGTGATAAAGATAAAATGGTTTCACTAACATCATTATGATGAAACAAAATACTAAATCATCCACTATGGATAGCTATAACAAAGAAAAAAGCATTGATTCATCTCCTAAAAATCATGTACGAGACATCATACTAAGGGTATCAGCCATCATTTTTTACATTTATGGTGTATAATTTATCTCATTATTGATATCCAATATAATCAAAAACAACATATAAATCTCACATGGCGATCTCTATGAGTAGTGATGTATCTTAAATAAGAGTGGTATGATTTGACTATAAATCATTAAATAAAGGTGATGCCTTAATTTTTTAATGTAGAACACTACTTCTTCTAACAAAATGTTATGGTTCATATTGATCTCCATATGAGAAATAGAATTCTTATACCAACAAGAAAAAAACTATATTTTCTATCCATTTACAAAAATCTAATCCCATTTGTAGAGAAATAAAAGAACACCATGTTTTAATCAACATACTCAAGATGTATCTATAAATAGGTGATCATAAATATCCACTCTATATACCCAATAGATATATCAAATCACTCTGATCAAATAAATGGATTAATATATTAATACTATTATATCAACCGTTCTACAATAATTGAAATATCATTCATAAAAACAATTGATATGCATCCAATCTATAGAAAATTTAATCACCTGACTCAGCCAGTGGTGGCTTCTATAAAAGTATATCGACAAACTATTTGGGATATATAACTGATTATTTATATGAGATCAATAAACCTAATAAGTGTACCTCTATAAAATGAACAAAATCTCTAGAGTGGGTCCTATAGATTATTCTAGAAAATTTATTGTATGTACAACCTCAATTTTCTAACAAGCGTGATCTATAACACTGAATAAACATGAATTATATCAATGAATATTATTATGAAATTGTTTATAACTAGTAGACAAATATGGTAGATTATACCCATGAAATGGACATAGTAATTCATTTCCCCAATTTCAATCTCCAGTAACTTTTAATGTTTTTGGATACATTGATACACAATATTTAGTGTAACATCTATAAAATGAATGGTTGATAATAACATGGCCTGAATTCAATCTTCAAGAACCAAACCACTAAATTAAACCAGTTGAATATGTTTTTATCATTTAAATAATATATTTATTATTTATTATCTCCAAGTTTGGAGGGTGATTATCAATAAAAGTCCTAATCCTTCAATAGAACTACACTGAAAAAATATAGGGGATACTATGGTGAGATAATATAATTTGTTAAACAAATACATGAATTTTTTTAAAAATATAAATGATCTCTATATTCTAGGGGGTGTCTATTCGATAATCCAAATATTATATATTTGTGGGTTTAGTTTATGGTCCATAAAAAATTGGACCTCTATAAGAGGGGGAAATCCAGCTATATCTGTGGGGAATATAATATCATGAGTATTATTTCTATGACTAATAAAATTACTAAATTATAATAATTTATATTTTGTTAAATATTAAAATGGATGTACATAAAATCATGTTATAAAAAATTGCATGTCAATTAATAATAGTGATTACAATATGTATTACTAGAACAACGATATAAAAACCAAATTATATGTACAATGAAATTTTATACTCCATTAGATTAAAATATTTTTTTAATATTAATACATATATGTAACCATTTACATGTAAATTAAATTATTAATATAATTTACATTATCAATGGAATTGTAAAACCCTTTTTGAAGGTAACTGAAAATTTCAATGAATGGTATTGTATATATAATTTATAGGGAGAAAACAAATTAGTGAGAAATGAAAATTTCTAGAATAATACTCAATATGAACATTAGAAAATAGAAACCTAGGTACTATTCCATCACCTAAATATTTTAAATAATGTTATGATCTATAGTGTACCAAACACACAACAAAGAGCTTAAATGAACCATGAAATAAAACTAATTTAAATATGAAAATTAAAATTTCACATTAAATTTGAAAATATTAGTATGATAGATAATATTTTAAAAAATAATATGATTTATGAAAATATAATTGATTCCTTGGTTATCTACTTATTATAATCGAAAATAAAAATCATTTGTATTTAAAAGAATTGTTTTTACGAAAAAAATGGTATCATCCATGTAAGGTGTTTTATCTTATTAAATAAATTTAATTTAATTTGTTTAATGTATATATATATATATATATATTATTTTAAAATATTTTTTTCAAATTAATATAATATCATTTCTATGCATGGGGATTGAATAAATAATTTGTATATATAGAAACTCTAATTTCCTAAATACTAGTTCCATAGCATTTTCGACACATGTTATTATAATGAAAACTTTTCCAAAATTAGAAGTGGTTTTTTAAAACATTTTTTTCAAATAATTTAAAGTTAAAACTAAATCATCAATTATTTTTATGGATGATGTTTATTTTTTTAGTTGCTATGAAAAATATTGATTTTTTAAACTGGAAAATATTATAAATAAATTATGTATTTTAATAGAGGCATTTTTTTGAAACTTGCACTATGTAGAATAATTATTATATAATTTTATGTGATACCTAATTTAATTTTAGTTTTTTTAATGATAACTTTAGTGTATGTATTTTGGATAAAAGGAATGTTTTGTCGAGAAATGGTTTTAAAGTCACTAATGTTTTTACTTTTTTTTTGTAAAATAATTGACAACTAATTTAAATTGAATTTATATATTTTATATCTATATATATCAATATATATTCTTATAATTAATATTAAAATATATATAGTAAATATAAAACTATCACATTCATTAAATATAAATTTCCTTAAATACCAGTATTTTATATTTTCATCTATACAGTTTAATATTAAATTATTCCACATAATTTAATTTATATTTTGTAAAAAGGATTAAATATTTTGAATAATAATAATTTATAATATATAATGAGAAAAAAATAAATTTCCTCCAAAATAAATTGTTAAAATAGAGAATATATTTTATCATGTTTTAGAAAAAAACTGATTTAACAGACACCAGACAAAAAATATAATTATTAGAATGAAATAAAACCATGTAAAATTTGTATTGTTTATTTACCTATATGGATTAATTAATTCCATATGGTTATATTCAAAAATAAATTTATAAAAAACTCAAACTATTCCATTCACTTACTCAAACTGTGGTATTGGTGTATTCGATGTCAAATACATTGAGAATGTAAAATTAGTTTTATTAAAGTTAAAAAATATTTAACTATATTAAAATTAAGATATAAGTGAAAATAGATTCATTTATTTGATTTTTAGAAAATAGATGTAGAATGAAAATGAATTAGTAAATTTATTTAAAATTAATTTGATTATAGTTTCAAAATATTTAATGGGGAATCTAGACATCTGACCCTTAAATATTCATATCCCATGAATCTCAAAGTATTTTTTCTTGAAAACAAATCATGAAAATTTTCACATTGTGTACTATTGTCACATGACGTGTAATGGTCTTTGATAACTTGTATCTATATCATGACTTGTCCTAGTAGTGTCATTCTTCTTGGATAAAGGCATGACATGTAATGGGGTTACACAATATGTAATCTTGTAGTTAATTTCTTATATCTCTTCATTGGAATCATAAATCTAGTTCCTTGGCTCATGTTTCCTTCAATATTTACTAATTTTTTATAAGTTCATTATTTCCTTCCATAAAATAATAAACAATAGTATTCACTCCAAATTTGGCAGTATTATTCATTTTAATAGAAAAATAATTATAATATACCATTAAAAATGTATTCATGAAATAATCTTATCAAATTCCCCCACACATGAATTCATCCTGGTTCTTAATGATATATTCACAACATGCTTGAATGTAAATTCAAATTACAAGTATTAAAATTCAATTTCACCAAAAGAAATCAATCAAATCAAAAATTAATTATTCCTGAATCATTGTGGAGAATTCATCAATACATTGTTTTTAATAGGAATAAGTAAACCATGTGTACTAATTTTTTCACTTTTGAAATTGACAAGCCATTTCAATCATAGATTTAATTATTTCAATCCATTCTTAATAATAATTTTATTTTCAGTCTATATTACATGAATATTTTCACTCATCATCAGGGTATAGATGAATAGAGTGATCCACATACATGAATATCTTGTAACATACCAATGAATTTCTGGGCATCTAATATCTCAACTGCATAAAGACTGAATCAAGTATAATCCTAGGGAATCATAATTACGGATCAAATGAATATGAGCAATCTAGGTAGGTTGATAAATGATGAAAATAATTACAACTCAAAAAGGAGGTTTGGATCTAAATTATTTTGTGTTATAATAATAGATATGCTCAATGAATATCTACCATTGAAAATTATACCTAATTCTTACCCCTAATAATATAATAATAGGCTCATTACATATATAATTATAACAAATAAATTAATATATATTTCTTTTCATTAGTTTTTTGAATTTTATGCAATGAAAAATCTAACAGAAACAACCAAAACACAATTGATCTAAAGTTTATTAGTCTTGAAAATGGTGATTTTTTATCCTCCCAAAATACAACCAAATTTTTTTCAACTTTTTTCTTCAATTTTTAGGAAATAGATGAACAATAAAATATAATAAAAGATTCATTGACACTCCCCATATCATAATATAGTATTCCATAGAAAAATTTCCCTCGTATATTATATCATGGTCAACCCAATAATTTTTCTATCCAAACTATTTCTTTTATATATCATTAAAATAATTTATAGTATGATAAGAATGGATATGATATGTGTGTATCCTATCCAAATTATATACAAGGAAATTCAGGGCTTATATTGGATTAAAAAGAATAAATTTTTGGTAGGTATTTGGAAAAGGGTTATCAAACATAATAACAAAATCATTTTAAAGGTGACTTCGTTCAGTCATAGATTTGATAAGATGCAATGAATGTTATAAAAGACAACATGCCTGCGTTTTTCAAGAAATATACTAACGAAATATTATAATGTATTAGGATTATTGAATGTCCTTTGAATGAGACTAATTGTTGGGACAATAACTCATGGAAATGCACATGACTATTTAAATCAATGAATGAAATTATAAAAAATGAAAATCATGACCAAACATGGGAAATATTTCATTTAAAATGACCAAAAAGCTTCAATAAATCACGACTTTCCAATTCATAATAACTATTATTTTATCTAATAATTGGTTTTCCCATTTTCCCAATGAGATTTATAGAAAACAAAATCAAAATATATGGAATGATAATAGTACTAGGCAGTTTATGTATCCTAGATCAGTTTTTAAAGAATAATTCAAGTAACAAAATGCAATTGGAAGTTCATTTTCTAGTTAATTATAGGGAGTATAGTAGAAGATACTGAATTAAAACTCATACTTCACTTGAAATTTCTCATCTAATGATTGTATGCACACATTATTTCTTCTTATTTCCAATTTGGGTCTTGATTATCCTACAAATTAAAAATCAACATGTGAAAGAACATGAAATATTTAATGAAAATTTAAATACATGGAGTGAGAGGATGTACATCTCTGAAAATAAAATATAACAAAATCCATACATATAACCCAAGTTTCCTATTGGAAGAACATTTATTTAATGTTGTTGGAACAACATTACCTTCTTTAGAATCATATCAATTAATCAATGATTATAAATTGTATAACTATTTGTGGTCCATGAATGGTTTTAGTTTTTCCATATCCACATTGGTCGACCAAAATTTTTATTCCATGAACAACTTCATTCTTCGAGATGGTAGTACATTTTTTATCTCCATTGGACCAACCCACCTTTTCTTCCTCGATCCTGATAAACTAAATGGAAGTTCATGTATCATGCATACATATTGAACTTTCAAAAATGTGGTGGATTTAGTAGATCCTCTAGTATTAGAGGTATATTTATTTTTCACATATTCATTCTTCGGTTGAGCATCATCTTGATCAATATTATCTAACTCATAAAAACCATTAGTCTCATAGAATTGTTCATGTTTATATTTTTACCTCTCTCCAATCTCATTGTCCTCTTAGTCAATTTAGTCATTCATTTATATATGGATGTTAAATCTAACATTATAACTACCAACTCACAGACTGAGTTTTTCATTATGAACAACAATCAGACCACACCATGTGGGAAAAATGGCCTTCCCAAAATGAGTTTATTCTTCTCCTCTTTCATATCCAAATTAGATTATTGATGAGAAAGTAGAAATTTTCTAATTTGATTAAGATGTATTCAATGAAACCTCTTAGTGATTTCACTACTGTATCTTCTAAATGAAAATTTACTTTTTTATTCTTTATTCCATATAATTCAAAACTCAGCAATTTTGTGTATGACACGATATTGAAATAGGCACCGAAGACACTAATGCTTTCCCAAATTTTTTATCTTTGATTAGGATGGGAATTGTAAGATACATAGATCACTTTTCTTTATAGGTAAGCAATTCAACACAACTAATGAAGACTCTAATATCAGTGGAGTGGTTCAAATATATTTCAATATCTACTTATTTCTTACTAGCTCTTTAAAAAATTTCACATATGTCAGCATGTTTTCCAGACCCTCTACAAATGGAATATAAAAATGCAGTTTTTAATTTATTCCAAAAATTTTCCTCTCAAATAAATACTCTTCATATAACCCTTTCATTTTTAAAAAGTAAATCTTGTCTTATACTGATGTTTTTTTTCATCATATTCTTCTTCAGTTACTTGTTCCATGTTAGCTTCAGCTTCCTCAAGTGGTTATCCTGAAAATTTTATACCACTTATTTTTTTATGTATTCCCACTTATAAGATTTGGATAATTCAAATCATCAGGTGTGTGTTCTTTAGTTAATCATGGTAATCTATGTGTAGATATCTTTGCAATATAATTTGAAATATGTCTAACTTGTAGATCAGGATTTCATAATGTGTCTTATGGGTAGAAAGCTTCTCTATTTATTTCATTTAAAGAAACCAAGTAAACAGTCCTAAATTTTTCTAGTGTCCCATAAAATATATTGACTAGATTGTCAATGAGAGGTCTTAAGGTGCTAGTGGTTTTAATCCTTATTGTATTACTTTAAATCTGTTACCTTTTTGATGTAGTTGGTTCCTCCAACCCTGATATGGATTACCTCATTTACAGTAAGATTAATTCATATGTTATAAACATGTGGGTTTGGGGTGTTGTTGTTGGCCTATCATGATCTCTATTTTATTGTTCAATGACTTCAAGAGTGCTACAATATATTAAATGTTTTATACTAGATTAATTATATTCTATTTTCTCCCTCTCATTTACATTGCAAACTACTATTTTCCATATCATCAAACCAGGTATATCTTACTTCAGATAATTTCTTCATTAATGACCATCCACCTGCATTGTCAAGGATTGGCATGATTCCTTGTGAAAACACCATATAAATTGTTTGAGTTAGTATTCATAGATCAATCCCATGATTAGGTATCTTCCTAGTAATATCTTATTAAAATTCCAATGCTGAGTAAAATGATTCATATTCAAATTGGCAAATTCACAAAATGTTTACATGTATGTCCATCAACATATAAGGTGGAAAGAAGTATCTAAGGATGTTTCTAGTCAACTAATACAATGATGTGATGGAATTAACATTCATTTTATGGATCATATCTTAGGATCAACAACATAATAAATATTCTAAGAGACAATGTCTTACCACATCACATAAAAAGGTATAGAATTGAAATATATCATAGAGCTTTAGTAAGATTCACAAAATGATGTTTGGATCTTCATGTAAAATTCTAGTGAATTGTTCATTGTACAATATCATTAAGATAATCTATGTAATTATATCAAAGTGGTTCCCAACTATTGGGTGTGCCAAGATGCTCGGTTGTAATCCCATTTTTCACAGCTACATGTAGTCTGCTATTGTTCAAAGCCCTTGATCTTCTTGAAGTACCTCAGAAACATGGTTTTTCAAATGGACTTCCATGATAATTATGATTTTGACTTCTAGTAACAGATCAAAATTCTTTTCTGAATAAGTGATTTCTTTGTTCATTTTTCATGTGTCGTAGTAGTGCATTAAATTTTTTAAAATCTGATTAATTACACCACAAAATACAATGAGTAAAAAGTTGAAATTAAATAACAAAATAAAATTCAAAAAATGAAATCCCAAAATATTAAAAGATTCCATCCTTGAATATGATTCCAGTTTGATATCCCCAAAGGGTATCATTTATTCCCTTCGGTATTACGTGAAAATAAATTCATAAAAAATAAAATTATTCTACTCTCTTATGTAAAATGTAGTATTGGTATGTTTTAGGTAGAACGCATATAGTTAGTGAAATTAATTTGATTAGAATTTAAAAATATCTAATTCTGTTATCTTGAATAAGTAGGTGAGAATTTATTTGTTTAGTTGACTTTGTGGAAATGAAATTAAAATGAATATAAAGTAACAAATTGATTGGATAGTTTGAAAACTGACTTGGAAAGCAGGCTGGGGTTTTAAAAGTTTAGGGTTCATGTGAAATTGGGTTTTAGAATATGGATTAATTAATTGATGATGGGTTTCTGAGATAAGACGTGGTATATAAAATGGTCACAGAATCCTGTCTTCAATATAGAAATACACTATTTCCATTTGTTTTGTAATATTGGGTTTCGATGAACCGCATTTTTCTTGATAAAATATTTAAACCTGATGTCCCAATCCCCTCCCCACAATGTGTACCACTCCCGAGCTGGCAATGTGAGAAGGGAGATAATGACCCATGAGTCCCGCCTCTAGTAGGCCCCGGGTTGGCGACTAGAAACAATGGTATAATAACACACAAAATGGGAGGCATTACCTTCTAAGAGAACACATCCTGAAGAGAGATATATGATAGACACCAATCAACACCAACCCAGACTGCAATATAAATGAAAACCCATTAACATATGTGGAATTTCATGAAAAAGTACTACAACTGAAATTGAAAAACTGCATATACCCAAAAGAAAGTAAAAAACAGTAGAAACCACAAGCCTGAATAGCTCATTCAACCGCAGGCTAGTTGAAACTAGCATGATCACCATCCCTCTCCAAGTGACCTGAAAATATTTTATATATTCATAGGGTGTGTATAACAGTATATATAGTTGGATCCTCCCTGAAGCCTCTTGTGAAAAAGTAATGAAAGCATGCTAAAGCACATTGAATAACAAGTGAAACTAACTCTTCACCTAAACATGTATACTATGTTCCCAACATCACCATGGCTACTCTCACCATGTAAATCATACAAGAATATATCATATAAAAAAGAATATCCAGGGTACCCCACTACTACTTCCCCACTGGTTTTCCTCTTTTCCCCAACGTTGCATGTCTTGAGCATCTCTCTCTAAAAAAGACTTGTCCACACACACCTGGGCGAAGCACCACAATATTCAACTCATACAACAAAACCACCACATCTACTCCCCAAAGTAACCAGGTAGTTTCTGGGAGCCACCACAGCTCGCATAACGTGTATCGTATGTCGGGTATTATACCTCAAGCCATCATAGCCCATACACTGAGTAATGATCCTCAAGCCATCACAACCTATACATGTTACACCTATAATATTCCATAGAAAACTATATCCAGAATATATGTGTGTGAATAACCATAAGCCGTTACAGCCCTCTACACATATATGCGGGGAAAACTAACCAATGTGCCTGCCAGCACCAATATCATCCAATAGAAGAGAGCGGGGCCAAAGGGGGTAGTCTTCCATCCATCCACCCACCAGAATGTTGGGGAAAATATCCCCCCATGGCTCAAAATCCCCGTGGTGTCAGTTTACCTTACTGACAGGGTGGAGTGGCGTATAGAAATACAAAAAGTACGGAATATACTATAACTCACAACCACACAATGGGAATAACCTAGTCTTAGACACACTGCATCTAACGTCTCTCAGACTCTGGGATGCTACTTCTAAGACTAGGTATCCTATAAGCACAAAAACATTTAAATAGATTTATTAGATTAATTCATTCCCTTTTTATCAGATCCACTTTTTGATGACTAATTCTTTAAACATTAATTTACCATGAACAATTCCACATTAAATTTTATTAGCATCACACCCAAATTCAACGGTAAAAAAACATACAAACTCATAATTATGTTCTAGCAACTCCATCCCCATGGGTTAATACCATTTATTCAATAATTCATTATATAATTACTTTCCCACAGTCCCAGGAATTATAGAAAAACATGCTATGCTACTAAACTCAAGGGGGCTCAACACGATTAGTAGATGTACTACCCGTCGAGTCATTGCCACTTATAGCAAGAGTAGATACCAATCCTTCCTTGAGAAGCTAAAAATGGAAAGCACATGGCATTACCCATGTGTCTTTGCCTCTTTCTTAAGAAGGGTAAGTAAGACCAGCTACCTTGAGCAGTGGGGAAAAGTAAAGCAGATAATCACCAAGTCAAAGAAAACAGAAAGCATTCAACAATCACATATATCCCATTCAATCATCCCTGGTGTCCTCCCCGACACCCACATGCATATACCGATGCATCTCGCCACTCTAGGCGTTATCTTCTGCCACAACCAAAAAGGCCTCCATGCCTCCACATATCACAACAGCCATCCATGATCACATCACAACACATGAAGTAGTAAAACAAACACCACATTAATTGGGCTATTGTCCCTTTAACAATCAATAGGGTGACTCAGTACCCCTTAAGAAATTATCAAACAATCTATTCTTTAATCAATATTGAATTAACAGATTTGTTAATCATAGGTTCCAAATTAGGGAAACCTAATCTGTATGCTATCACAAATAATTAAACATGATTAGTGTGCCAATTTGATTAACATAAAATTACAACTAGAACTAGATTCGTTTACATGCCTCTTTATATTTAGCCAAAAACAATTATCAATTAATCCTGGTCTATGTTCTTTGCCGATTTCCATCAAGAACAGGCATAAATATCACACAATCTAGAAAAAACAAGAGGCAATAACGTATGATCGATAAAAATTTATTTATCCGGTTCAAATATTTATTATTTCAATTACATTGTCATCTAGTGGGATAAAACATGCTAAAGATAAAGTTGCACATAAAATAAAGAGAAGCAACGAATCCCCTACCTCAAATAGTTCCTCACATTCTTTATCCACACAACAGGTCACAATCTTCCTCTCGCCACAACTACATCTACCTGACGATGCCACGGTATGACCGCATCATCCAAACACCAAGAAAAACCCCTTTTGAAGCATGGAGATTACACGATATAATATGGAATGGAGAATCAGGAGAAGATGATCCCCAATGGAATGACGATAAAACATACCTTATATCAAAGATTGGTCGATACAGCTTGGTTGCATAAAAACAAAGAAGAACCAATCCGAGGAGTAAAGTTTTATTGTCCCACTCCTATGGGAAGGATTGAAAGGTTCTAGAATCTCATACCCGAGAACAAAGAGGAAGAACACGGGAGTAAGCTATCTTGTCACTTTTGAAGATTTAATGGGGCGATGGTTTATGATACGCTTAATTCCCCATTAAAGGTAGATCAAATTAAGCCACATAGTTTTAGTAAGTAAAAACATCTTGAGCCATAGGAATAATTAATATAGGATTTATGGCCTTTGAATCAGCCTTAAAAGTCCTTAAAATAAGGCTTTTAAATGTAATTTAAGTCAAAGGAAATGTCAAAGGGGTGAAACTGTAGGAAGCTGGAAACATTGTACACATACCATTACTGTACACCTACCGTTAGTGTACACCTACTATTAGAGGTTACTAATAGAGGTTACTGATAGACCTCACCATTGTGGAAACACATTACACCTACTATTACTATAAACCTAACGTTACTGTACACCTACCGATAGAGGTTACTGATAGAGGTTACCGATAGACCTCACCGTTCTGGAAACACTATACACATACTGTTATTGTACACCTACTATTACTGTACACCTACCATTAGAGGTTACTGATAGAGGTTACCGATAGACCTCACTGATAGAACTATTCACAAAACCTCACCGATAGAACACTGTACACTGAACCTCAATAATAGAACATTATTCAGTGAACCTCACTGATAGAACACTGTTCACTGAACCTCACTAATAGAACATTGTTCAATAAACCTCACTGATATAACACTATTCACTGTACCTCACCGATAGAACATTGTCACTAAACCTCACTGATAGAACACAATTCACTGAACCTCACGAATAGAACAATGTTCACTGAACCTCACAGATAGAAAATTGTTCACTGAACCTCATGGATTGAACACTTTTCACTGAACCTCACCAATAGAACACATTTCACTGAACCTCACTGATAGAACACTATTCACTAAACCTCACCGATAGAACACTATTCATTGAACCTCACTGATAGAACACTGTTCACTGGACATCACTGATAGAACACTGTTCACCTACCGCTATAGGTTACCGATAGAACTGTTCACCGATGGAACTGTTCAAAGAATTGGATGTTTAGAGAACTGTTGGGGATATGTCACCTTGACCTCCCAGAACACTTTAAACACCATATTTTCACAATGTAATGGATCCGAGAGGTTCGGGCCATTACATCAGATACCTTGAAAAACATTCTCATCCTCAAGAATTCAAAACAACCTAAAGAGAAGAAACAAAACGGGGTCCGAACCACCACCCATCGAGATACCTCTCAAAAGAGAGCAAGCCACAAGAAACAACAAATGAAATTCATAAATAAATCATGAAATGTATAACCACAAAGGGTAAATTGTTACATGAAAAGAGTTAAACATCAAACAACTCTGGGTACTGAGCACTTATCTGTGACTCACATTCCCAGGTACTCGCCTCCATTCCATTGTGTCGTCACAAGACCAGAACTAAGGGGATAGAATTCCCGCACAACACCTTCTCCATGAGGTCTTGGATCTCCACAGGTCCCTCCTCAAAGGTTGAATCATCATCAACATCGATCTCTCCCCAATAGATGATGTGAGAATCATCATGATGATAACGATGGAGATGTGATACATGGAAAACATCATGTATCCGAATTATCTGTGGGGGAAGTGCTACTCGATACGTCATAGCTCCAACATGAGCTAACACCTAGAAAGGCCCACCAAACCGGGGAGAAAGTTTACTTCCACGACCAAACCTTCAGTACTCATGACGGGGAGTCACCTTCAGAAACACATGATCTCCAACATTAAACTCTAAGGGCCTCTTTCTTTTATTAGCATATGATTTCTGACGATCTTGCACTGTCTTCATCCTCTCATGAATCACATGAACCATATCTGTTGTATTCTACACTAGTTCCGGTCCAAGAATTGCTGACTCTCCGAACCCAGTCCCGCACAATGGAGAACGACATGGCGGACCATAAAAGGCTTCAAATGGTTCTATACCTATGGTGGAGTAAAAACTATTGTTGTATGAAAACTCCACAAAGGGTAAGTGCCTTATCGATGAGCCTCCAAAATCAAGAACACCAGAGCATAACATGTCTTCAAGAGTCTGGATGGTTCGCTCTGTCTCACCATCTGTTTGAGGATGAAAAGTAGTGCTATGGCATAGTTGAAAACAAAAAGCATATTGGAGACCTCTCCACACCCTATAGTTAAAACAAGGTTCTCGATCAGAAATGATCATCCAAGGGACTCCATGAAGTCTCACCACCTCGTCTAAACACTGCCTCGACAAAATATTTAATGAGCTCGACTGATTGATCGCTATGAAGTGGGTTGATTTTGTTAAATGATCTACTACCACCCAAATAGAATCATTTCCTCCCAGAGCTCAAGGTTAACCATTAACAAAGTCCATTGAGATGTCCTCCCACTTCCAGTGGGGAATCTATAATAGCTTGAGAAGACCACCAGGAACACTGTGTTCGACCCTCACCTTCTGGCAGACTAAACATCGAGACACAAACTCCGCAGCCGCACGCTTCATCCCAAGCCACCAAAACTAGCTCCTCAATTCTCGGTACATCATTTTCACGCTAGGATACACCACTAAAGGCGAACTATGAAACTATTTTGGAACCATATCGTGCATCATCAATGGAACAAAATGCCTTTCGTGATACAAAACTTGGTGTTTCTCATCCTCCGACCAACCATCAGGGGCCTCACAACAAACAACTCAGTCTCTCCATACCTCCACATATAGATCTCCCAACAGGGAATCTTCCACCTTCTGTATCAGGGATGACTGTACTATCATCTGAAAAAGATAGCATCTTCCACCCAACTTCTCCCATATCAATATGTAATGCTAACAGTTCTTCCATTCCTCTCCAGGAATCATCAGATTCATGCACAGAATCACTACGTGACTTTCAACTCAGCACATCAGCTAAAACATTTCCCTTTTGAAGTGTATACGATTTACGAAAGTCGTTTTCCTGAAAGAACTCCATAAACTGATGTTTTCATAACTTCAAGTCATGATGGGAGAAAACATACCTCAAACTCTTATGATCAGTGAAAACCACAAAGCGCTCACTAGTGAGGTAATGTCTCCACAACATCCGAGAAAATACCAAGGCCACAAAATCAAGATCATGGGTGGAATAGTTATGTTCATGGGGACACAACTGCCGAGACCCAGAAGAAACAACTGACCTATGCTGCATGAGAACACAACCTAGCTTCAGATGTGAAGCATCATAGAAACCATCAAAATGAACTCCCTGAATTGTAAGACAATGGACTGGAGCACATACAAAATTATCCATTAGATACTCTAAAGCTGATTGACACTGATCAGTCCATATGAATGCTTGATCATTCCTGGTCAAAGATGGAAGAGGAGTTTCAACTCATGAGAAATTGGCTAGGAACCTCCTGTAGTAGCCTGCAAGACCAAGGAAACATTACACCTCTGAAACTGTCTTGGGGGCTTCCCAAGACACAACTAATTCTATCTTCTATGTATCCACATCTACTCCTTGTTGGGACACAACATTCCCCAAGAAATAGACTTCTCGAGCCCAAAAATCACACTTCGAAAACTTCCAAAATAGTTGATGTTGATGAAGAACTCTCAAAAACGTCATGTAGATGCTCTACATGATCCTCCTCAGATGCGGAGTACACAAGGATGTCGTCGCTGAAAACTACAATGAACATGTCTAGGAACTCACCGAACACAGCGTTCATCAATCCCATGAATACATCTGGAGCATTCGTCACACCAAACAAAATTATAATGAACTCATAATGCTAATGATGACAATGGGATGCAGTCTTCGGGATATCCTCATCCTTCACACGCATCTGATGATATCTTGACCGTAAGTCGATCTTTGAGAACCAACTTCCACCCTTCAGTTGATCGAATAACTCATTAATTATTGGAAGAGGATAACGATTCTTTATTGTCACTTTGTTTAAGCGAAGATAATTGAAACACAACTACAAACTGTCATTGGACTTCTTCATGAACAAAACTAGTGAACCCAATGGTGACACACTTAGTCGAACAAAACCACACTCTAACAGACCATCAGGATATATACGTTGGTCTCGTAACTCATAAGGGTCCATAATATATGGGGACATAGAGATAGGAGACGCTCCTGGATGTAACTCGATCCCAAACTCGATCCCTCATCGAGGGGGTAATGTTACAACCTCTTCTGGAAAGACATCAGGGTACTCCTCTACGACCCTAGGAAATGTAACCTGTTGAACCTATGAATAACTTAGCATCATCTCAGCCATCATGTATGATAAGGATGGGACATGCCTATGACCGATCCGAGGATCTCGCTCACCATCAAACACCACTTTCTCTCCTTCCGTATTAATGAAAATGACCTTCTTCCTAAATCAATCCATGATAGCCTACACAGAATACAAATAATCCATGCCAAGGATGACATCATATGGTTGTATTTATAAACAAAGAAAATCACCCAAAGAGAGGTGTTTCCCCAACACTAGCTCACAGTCTCTACATACTTCAAACAAGTCAGCTCGACCTCCAACTGGCATAGTCAACGGCAAGGGCACTAGAAGCCTATTTACATCAAGTCACAATGCATGGAGAATGGTAGGTGATATGAAGGAGTGTGTTGCTCCTGAATCAAACAAGGCATACACCAAAGTGGAAAACAAGCAAAGGGAACCTCGAACGACGTCTGGTTCACCTGGAGTTGGAAATGCTAAAGCATGAATCTGACCATGACCTCCTCCATGGCCTCTCTGACCCTGATGACGACCACCACCATTTCCGCGCTCTACACACTGAGGATGGGGAGCATCATTGGGATTTCGTCTGCCTGCCCCATCTACCCTCTGCTGATCTAAAGTTGGTGAAACTGGCTGCTGCTACCTTGATTGGAACTGCCTCAACGGAGGAACCTGGAGCACAGCGCCTGGGGCACGATGACAGCTCTAAATGTTCAGGCACTCCCGATGCAGATGACCATGACCACCCCAAAAAAAACAAGCACGAGATCCCTTGGAAGAGTCATGCGAGTTGCTGCCACATGAGAAATGAGATGTGAAGTGATGGGACCTACCCCCAGATGAACAGTAACTCTACTTCCCTAGAAACCAAGAACCCTGGATCAGAGCTCTACTTCGTGAGGAATCATGTTGATTCCCCCCTGGTGATGATCCTATACTAACCAAATTCCTATCAACAACCAAATCCCTCACCAGTACATCAAGATATGTTTTCATCATAAATAGGGTGACTAGGCGCTGGATCTCTGGACACAAATCCTCCTTGAAATGCCTCTCTCTAGCATCCTCATCTGGTAACAGGTTCAAAGCATATCATAAAAGGTTCCTAAAACGGATTCGAAACTCCCGAACACTGGAGTTCCCCTATCGAAGGGAAAGAAACTCTTGTCGACCGGACACCTTTGAAGTCGAAGAAAGATACTCGACTCTAAACCTATCTCGGAACACCTCCAATGAGATCCCTGACTCCTCACGATCCCTGAGAAACAATAACCACCACTGCCTCACTGCTCCACGTATCATCGTCACAACCATGGACACCGATTGCTCCTTCCGAGTACGAATTGAACTAAAGATGATCTCAACCTCCTCTAACCAATATTATATGACTACATCTAAAACGGTTCCCTCGTACTTCTGCTGACTCTGGCGCTGAAACTCTCGAAGTTCCTTCCTCCAAGTTTCGTCATCATCAACCTCTAGCCTGCATCGAACTTCTAGAATAGCATGATGGACACTTTCTGGGAAAACATGAAGAGGACGTCGACCTAGATCTATACATATAAAATAAAAAACCGTTAGAGATCCTAAACATGTAATATAGAAGACTCAAAATAAATTAATTAATTTTTTTCTTTTATTCATCTAAGGTTAACATATCCCAAGGTCTACCCATTAAAACACAAGCACAAGGAATAATGATATATGATCCATTCCTAGGTCTCTACCCTACAACTAGTATCAACTTGCTTAGTATCCATTGTAAACTTAAAGGTTCGTACATCAGATCATAGGGGGGCCTAAACACCTATTTCTTAGCCGGTCTCCAGTGTTTTACCTCACTTTCTAAACATGAATGACACTGTTTCCCTACCAACCCATGAAACTGCACCTATGCCTAAATCCAAACTATATCCTATCCCTCGACTAGAACTCTAATAACACTCTGTCATTACCCCCTCCCCACAAAGTATACCCCTCCTGGGCTGGAAATATGAGAAGGGAGAAAATGACCCCCTGAGTCCCACCTCAAATAGGCCCCGGGTTGGCGACTAGTACCGAGGGTATAGTAACACACAAAATTGTAGGTATTACCATATAAGAGAACACATATAGAAGAGAGAGATAAGATAGACATCAATCAGCTCTATCTCAGACTGCAATATAAACGAAAACCCATGTACACATATGAAATGTCATATAGAAGTACTACAAATGAATGTGAAAAACTGCAAGTACCCAAAAGAAAGTAAAAACAGCAGTAACCAGAAGCCCAAACAGGTCCTTCAACAACAAGCTAGTAGAAACCAGCTTGGTCTCCAACCTTCTCAAAGTAACCTGAAATTTTTTTTATATATACATAGTGTGAGTATAACAGTATACTCTATAGGATCCTCCCTGAAGCCACTCATGCAAACGTAAAGAAAACATGCTAAATCACAGTGAACAACAAGTAAAACTAACTCGTCGCCTAAACAGGAATACTATGTTCCCAACCTCACCATGGCTACTTTCACCAAGTGATTCATACATAAATATATCATATAAAAAATAATATCAAGGGTACCATGCTATTACTTCCCCAATGGGTTGCCACTTTTCCACAAAGTCACACATCCCGAGCACCTCTCTCCAAAAAGGCTTGCTAGCAAACACCTAGGTGAAACACCATAATATGCACCTCATGCAACAAAACCACCATGTCTACAAACAAAAGTAACCACGTAGTTTCTGAGAGCCACCAAAACTCGCATAATGTGTATCATATGTCAGGTATTATACCTCAAGCCATCACACCCCATACACCGAGTAAGGATCCTCAATCCATCACAACCTATACACGTTAAACCTATAGTATTCCATAGAAAACTATATCCAGAATATCTGTGTGTGAATAACCACAAGCTGTTACGTCCCTCTACACACAAATAGGGGGGAAACTAACCAATGTTTCTTCCAGCACAAGTAACTACCATGATAAGAGAGGGGGGCCAAAGGGAGTAGTCAGTCATCTATCCTCCCACTGGAATTATGGGGAAAACACACCCCCCAGGGATCAGAATCCCTCGAGTGTTAGTTTCCCTTACTGAAAGGGTGGAGTAGTGTATAGAATCACAAAATGTACATAATATACTACAACTCACAACCACACTATGGGCATAACCTTATCTTAGATAGATTGTAGCTAATATCGCTTAGACACTGGGCTACTACATCCAAGACTAGGTATCCTATAAGCACACAACCATTTCAAAATATTTATTTGATTAATTCATTCCCTTTTTATCAGTTCCACTATAAGTTAATTAATTCTTTAAACATTAATTAACCAAGAACAATTCCACATTAAATTTCATTAGCATCACACCCAAAGTCAACTGTAAAAAAATTACAACCTCATAATTATGTTCCAGCATCTCTATCGTCATGGGTTAACACCATTTATTCAATTATTCATTATAAAATTACTTTCCCACATTCCTAGGCATTCTAGAAAAACGCTCTTTGCTACTAAACACACGGGGGCTCAACACGGTGAGTAGATGTACTAACCATAGAGTCTTTTCCACTTATAGAAAGAACATACAACCATCCTTCATAGAGAAGATAAACAAAGAAATCACATGGAATACCCCTCGTGTCATCGCCTCTGTCGAAAGAAGGGTAAGTTAGACCTGCTGCCTTTAGTAGTTGGGAAAAGTAAAGAAGATAAACAACCAATCAAAAAAATAGCAAGCATCCAACAATAACATCCATCCCATTCCATCATCCCTGGTGTCCTCCCTAACACCCACATGCATAAACAGATGCATCTCACCACTCAAGGCGTCATCTGCTGCCACAACCAAAAAAGCCTCCATTCCTCCACATATCACAACAGCCATCCAAGATCACATCACAGCACAAGCAACTATAAACAAACACCACATTAATTGGGCTCTTGGCCCTTTAATAATCAAGGGGGTAACTCAGAACCCATTAAGAAATTATCAATCAATCAGTTCCTTAATCCATATTGAATTAACAGATTTGTTATTCATAGGTTCCAAATTCGGTAAACCTAATCAGTAAGCTATCACAAATAATTAAGCATGCCTACTTCGCCAATTTGATAAACATATAATTTCAAATTTAACTAGATTCGTTTACATGCCCCTTTATCTTTATCCAAAATAATTATCACTTAATCCCAGTTTATGTTCTTTACCGATTTCCATCAAGAACAAGCATTAATATCACAAAATATAGAAAAAACAAGAGGTAATAACATAAGACCGATAACAATTTATTTATCTGGTCCAAATATTTATTATTTCAATTCCATTATCATATAGTGGGATAAAAAATACTAAAGATACAGTTGCACATAAAATAAAGAGAAGCAATGAATCCCCTACCTCAAACAGTTCCTCACCTTCATTATCCACACAACGGGTCATGATCCTCCTCTCGCGATAACAGCATCCACCGGAGGATGCCATGGTACGACCGCCCCAATCGATCCCTAAGAAAAACCCCATTAGTATCATGGAGATTACATGATATAATATGGAAAGGAGAAATAGGAAAAGATTATCCCCAAAGAAACGATGATAAAACATACCTTATATCGAAGATTGATCGATATAGCTTGGTTGTATAAAAAAAGCAAAACCAATCTGAGGAGTAAATTTTGATTGTGTAGCTCCTACGGGAAGGATTGAAAGGTTCTAGCATCTCAAATTCGAGAACAAAGAGGAAGAACAAGGGAGTAAGATATCTTGTCCATTTTGATGATTTAATGGGACTGTTTAAGATATGCTTCATTCCCCATTAAAGGCGGATCAATTAACCCACGCGGTTTGACCACGTAAAACCATCTCGAGCCACAGGAATAATTAATATAGTATTTATGGCCTTTGAATCGGCCTTAAGAGTCCTTAAAATAAATTTTTAAATGTAATTTATGTCAAAGGAAATGTCAAAGGGGTGAAATAGTAGGAAGGTGGAAACATTGTACACCTACCATTACTACACACCTACCGTTACTATACCCCTACTGTTAATGGTTAATGATTGAGGTTACCGATAGACCTCAACGTTCTGGAAACTCTGTACACCTACTGTAACTATACACCGACCGATAGTGGTTACTAATAGAGGTTATAGATAGACCTCACCATTCTGGAAACACTGTACACCAATCGTTATTGTACAACTACTATTAGATGTTACTGATAGAGGATACCGAGAGACCTCACTGATATAACTATTCACAAAACCCACAGATAGAACACAGTTCACTGAATCTCAGTGATAGAACACTATTCACTGAACATCACCGATAGAACACTGTTCACTAAGCCTCACCGATAGAACACCGTTCACTAAACCACATTAATAGAACACTGTTCACTGAACCTCACCGATAGAACACTGTTCACTGAACCTTAGTGATATAACATTGTTCACTGAACCACAGCGATAGAACACTGTTCACTGAACCTCACTGATAGAACATTGTTCACTTAACCTCACCAATAGAACACTGTTTACTGAACCTCACTGATTGAACATTGTTCACTGAATCTCACCGATAGAACGTTGTTCACCTACTGTTATAAGTTACTTATAGAACTATTCACAGAATTGGAAATTTGGAAAAGTGTTGGGGGTATTGTCACCTTGACCTCCCAAAACACATCAAACACCATATTTTCACAATGTAATGGACCGGAGAGGTCCGGGCCATTACACCTGCTCACCCAAAAAGATGATAAATGTCATGCCTCCATTAGGGTTATCAGTTGCACCATTTTAATGTTCCTTTTTATTATATTATAAACTGAAATAAATATAAAAAATTAATTTTATTTAAAAATGATGAAAAATTTTAACAATCCAATAACTTGAATTATTAAAATAAAAATATCAAAAAAAAATTCCCACTTCGATTACATCACCCTAGAACATGTCAGGATTTCCAATTCATCATAAAAATTATTGGTTTATAAGGAACAATAAAAAAATAAAAAAAATTAGAACAGAAAAAAACTATGATAGGGTGTTGTAGCTTCACTCCATGATTTTGACTCATGCCAAATATTAAATCCCTATAGTAGTAGCTTATATCATATATTTGTAAGCTATGGATGATTTCATTCTGAGCACTTTCATTATGTGTAATTAAAATTCATGTTGTGTATTCTTAGTCAGATATTACCTTCATGAATTTCTAATCTGTGTAAATCACACACAAATGGAATTTGATGATTTTGACCATTGACTCATTTCAAGATGTGTAATGGGGACTCACAATATATAACAATTAAATCTTCTCTTCTTTCGGATGTCAGAGAATTTATTCTTGAAAACAAATCATTAGAATTTCACATCATGCAATATTGTTATATTATGTGTAATAGTATTTCATAGCATGTTTCAGCTTCACGAATTATCCAAGAAGTGACATTCTTATTTGATAAATTCACAACGTGTAATGGTGTTACACGATGTGTAATATTGTGGTTCATTTTTTAGCGCATCTTTGGATGCAAAAATCTAGTGTCGCACCACTTATATTCACTTAAAGTGAGAAGTTTCAATTTGCTTATATTTTATACACTTATTATTTTTTTTCAAAATTTCTTTGTTTCCTTCCAATAATTATTAATCAATTCAATTCACTCCAAAACTGGAATGATTATTCATTTATGATCAAAAATATATAACAAAACATTCAAATATGTATGCATGAAAAACAATTATCATTTGATTATCTATTTACTAAATGTATCTAATATAATACTTAATAATGAGAAAATTTAGAGTATCTTTTCATGATAAAAACATATGTTTAAATTTTTCCTTTAATAATTAAATTTGTATCATTGACCATAGAAATAAACGACACCCCCATTTCACTATTATTCACAACATCCATAACGTTTGGCATAAACATGTCCTACCAAAATTCCTTCCATACATCCCTCCAAATAACCTACAACACTGTATTGATAATTAATCAAATTTTTGGATTATTTTTTTTCTACATAAATGAGGTTAGCTAATGAAAAGGATAATAGAGAATATACATGATAATTTAGAGTCATGGTAAGGTGAATTATGCCAATTTCCCTCAATGGAGCCCCATTTTATGGTTATATAGTTAAATACATTATTATTTG
Source organism: Viscum album (assembly GCA_963277665.1). NCBI lineage: Eukaryota > Viridiplantae > Streptophyta > Magnoliopsida > Santalales > Viscaceae > Viscum > Viscum album. The sequence continues at coordinate 32,234,395 of OY728139.1, read as the reverse complement.
TATATAAAACAACATTTTACTTGTCATATCTTGATTTTTTCTATTATCATGATATTTAATGTTCTTTTAATTATGCGTTTTTTTAGGATTAAGAATAATGTGATTCAAAAGTGGTAAGATATTTTTACTTCAAATATATATTTAATGTATTTCCCAAAAAAAAAACATTGTATCCATTTACATGAGATTATAATTATTTTAGGGATTTTTATATAAGGAATGTATGTTTACATAATGGTATTTTTTCATTATTTTAATGTTTTTAAAAAGTTTTTATTTTTAAGGAATGTTTTTATTTTTATGAAAACATTATAAAGAATATCTATTTTATTGTATTCGATGAAAATTAATTTTCTTACTACTATTATCATTTTCTGATATTTTTCATCATTTTAACACATTCTAATTTAATTCAATGAAAAACACCCCTTTTGGGAATTTTGGTACTGACTTTGTTTTCAAAATATAAATATATTTTGAATAAAAAGTTATTTTAATACAAGATTAAAATTAAAATAATTTATTTTGTGATCATACATTAGATGCATAAACTGTTTTTTTATATAATAGGCACATGAGAATTACACAACAGAAATAGGTGAGCCCCAAATTTATTATTTCAAGTTTTGAGCCCTAATATAGGTCATGGGAGCCCTTGATGTAGTTTATTTGATGGATGAACAAAGAAATAACATCGTGAGACTGATAAAACATTTATGATGTGTGACCCATAAAAATTCTTTAGATCATTGTGTAATGTTTCCTATCATTATAAGAAATAAGGAGAGTTTTACTAGATGGGGTTTCCTATAAATATCACTGGGCTCCATTTTATTTAAACATCTGTTTAATATTTTATATGAATGTGATTCCCTCTATTCGAAAAAATTGTTTTCATTTTTATTATATAATTTTCAACTGTTATAATTTTTAAAAACGTTAATGTGTTTATCATGTAAATTTTTTTATTCCATTTACATGATCATAATTTAGATCATGGGAAAATTCTTAATGGTTTTTACATTTATTAAAAGAAAAATGTAAATAATTTCTATTATGTTCCTAAATGAGTTTTTTTCAATTCATTACACATTTTAAAATGTTATTTACAAGGGTTATAGATAGTTAAGTGAAAAAATATGTCAATTAGAATATTGTATTTTTTTCATGATTAAAACATGTATATATTAATTTTTTTATATAATGGGTCATATGGGAACTATACAGTAGTGTTCTCTTTGTACTGTATCAGTTTTTATAAATTTTTCATGACCTGATTCATTAAATATATAAACATTAAAATATCATAAAATTGAAGACATTACATTATTCAAATATAACAAAGGATTATGTAATGTCTATTTATTTTTCATTAATGATTGTATTAGAGGATTGTTTAAATGAATTTATAAATTAGTATCGTAATTGAGAATAATTTAAATATTATATATAACTATAGTGGTCATTATGATAGATATAATTACAATTAATTTTGGTAAAGAGAAATAATTTATGAATCCATGAATATTAATATTATAGCTTATATCCCCCTTATAATATAATTTATTTCAATTTTATGGATATTTTTACACTCAACATTAATATTTTTTTTAAATGGATGGATTTATTTGGAACCATAGTAATAGTATATGTAATGAAAATTTTGGTGGTATAATAATTGAGAAAGTGAAAGGAATATGATTTATAATGAAAATAGTGTTGGTCATTAATAAATATATTTCATGAGTTATTATTGATCTTAAGGTCCTATGTGAGATTCCTAACACAAAATATAAGGCAAATATTTATCTTTATATAATTCTTGGAATCAAACTACACAGTATTAAAAAAATAATCAATGACATAGGTGTCATGAATGAAGGATTATACACCAAGGTAAATTTATTACAATAATGGAAAATATTTTTATATTCAGTGAAAGAGAAAATAAATTAATAATCATATTATAAAAAAGGAATCATTCTATTAATTAGGCGTTGTTGAATAAACTTATTCATAAAAAATAAATAGGTTTCTTAATGTATTCAATATTATAATTATGAAAATTGATGTTCTATAATGAAATATAAAGAGTGATATCTTCAATAATATGTATATAAATTTCTAGAAATTTATTATGTTGATGATGAAACTGAAAATAACATATGAATTGTATGGATTCTCTATTATATAATGTTTTGATGTTTATAAATCCAAGGAAATGATTCAAAATGTTATATTAAGGTAGTGTATTGAATTAAGACTAAATATAATTTTTTATTAATTATCAATAATGGATATTGACTATTTTTTTGACATATTATGACTCAAGAATTATAAAAAATGTGTAAATTTAAGGAGATCATTTTATTAAATGAAATAAAACCCTTTTACTATTTTATGTTATATGAATACATTTTCAGTTAGTTATTGAGGGTTGATAGATGAATAGGGTATAAGTTACATTGTGATTAACAAATTAAAATGTGATTTTAAGATGAATGATATTTTTTTTTGTAGAAATAATTTTAATTTTTTTGAAAATATTTATAGTTAATATTGTTTTTTATTATTGAAGTTATTCATTTTGATGATGTACATCATATTTTTTGGCATGTTTTATGCATTATAAATATTTATAGAAAAGTAAAATTTATATTTTTTGATATATCATCACATTGGGCATGATAACGAGGCATAAAATCAAAATCCAAATGAGAAAAGGGGTAATCTCCAACTACTCACTGATGTGATGTCCTTATTTCTATGAAAATGTTATTTTAAATTAAATGAAATATAATGTTTAATATTAGTCTAGAAAAATATATTTTTTCATAACCATTGTGATGTGATTGAAATGTAATTTAATAGTTAGGTTATATTTTTTAACTTAGAGGATGTTCATGATTTAGGGGATCAATTTGTAATTTAGGTAGACTAAACATAATGGTATTTTTTTAAGTGATAAAGGTTGAATTAAATTATAGAAGCATATTTTTTTACATTGGAATTGAGGTGATTCATGTTTTTTATTGAAATGAGTTGTATATGATGAATATTATATGATTTGAATATAAATAATATTTTGTATGCGGTAGTAAATGTCATTGATTTTCAAGGAAGAAACATATTAATCATTCAATAATATGTGATAAAATCATTCTTATATTTGTATTTTATTGTTACTCAGGAATATTTTTAATTTTTAAAAAATTGAATACTATGAAATTATTTATATTAAATAATCAGTCTTAATTTAGTTGTTGGTTTTTTGTGTATTATTTAACTTTATGAGGATTTATTATTTTTGTGTGTTGACTTACCTTATTCTAAAAATATAAGGTTTTTTATCACTAAATACATGTGTAATATATTTTTATCCGTTTTAGGAATATTTTATACATTAGATATTAATAATGTGTATATTGAGTTAAATAAATTCATATTGGTTACTCATCATTGGATAATATATGATAAAATGGTTGAAGTTAATTAAAGGATGAAATTCATCTGAATGGGTATGAGTAATTCAATATTTTGTTAATCAACATTGCAAATAAATTAGAAAACACTTTGAAAATGATCATTAAAATTAATCTATGTATTTTATAATCAATTAAAATGAAATGGTGATTTCTTTACTCAATATAGATTTATAACCATCTTTTCATAAATATTCGGTTGACTATTTCTTTTATCACTCAACAGTTGACTTTGGGCTCTAGTTTTATCTTTCATACTCATTTTTTATTTTCATAGTTCTTTCTTATTCAATAAATATTTTTTTGTATTTTCATATGACATTTTTATTTTACATTAAATCTATTTTAGAATATGTTTTATTAAATGATTTTTGCTGAAATATTTAAATAAACATATTATAAAATGGATACCATTTTAACATGTTATTCTTCAATTATCATGGGAACAATTTATTAATCTGCATAGTATATAACACCCCAACAATTTAATGGAATCTATGTTGTATATCGTATAAGACATGAACCCAGGAACTTAAAAAAACACTAAAAATATATTATTTTTAATATAAACATAATGTAATTAAGGTAAATTGGAGAATATGAATTGTATTAATAAAATTAATATAAATATAACTTTTAATCATCTATAATAGGATCATTTTTGATCTATTAATTTTAAACTAAAATATAAAACATCTTATTTGAAAAATTAAATTCATTTAAGAAACAAATACTATATCGATGTGAAAAATGTGTTTTTATATTAAAACATTAAATTAGTCAATATTAGTGATTGATTTTAATGAAATTAATAAATCCTATATTTAAATAAAATTTTCACCATGCATATAATATTTTTCTCTACACATGCAATAATAATAAATATTTCTTTGTAATTACAAACTATATTATTTTAAAAGCGGGTTTGTGGCCTTTTCTAAAAAAAATTTAATAAATGAATTTTTCCAAATTTAAAAAATATATTATAATAAACTATTATGTTTATTTTAATATCATATCATAATTTACATATGGTGAAGATTTTTGAATTTTTATAGAATGTTGATTTTTTCTGTGAGTAGTAAAAATACTATTTTTTGAAAAACATTCATTTATTTTCTATAAATAATGTAATTTATAATTAAAACATGAAATAAAATTATATTTAATGAAAAATATTTTAAATTATTAATAATTAACTAAAATAATAACATTTTATTAATCTTTTTATTGAACATTATGATATGTTTATTTTTGTTTAAATGATGGTTTCTTTTAAAAAAATGAAGTAATTAATATTTCTTAATTAAAAAAATTATGATAAGGTAAAAAATGTATAAATAAATGAAATTTATTTATTATATGTATATAATAATTTATATTAAAAAAAATTATTTTTAATAATTTATATTTTAATATTAAATAATCATATTCATGAAAAATAAATTTAATTAAAAATATTTTTTTCATCCCATTGGTGGGTTTGAGATTATATTATCGTCTTTGATAACTCTGAATTGTATTTAAAAAAATTGATTCCTAATTTATAATTAATATAATTTATAATGTATAATAATATCAAAAAATATATTTATAATTAATAGTGGTAACAGTAAAAATATTTTACTATGGTTAGAGTAAAAACGATTAATACTGGGTTAAACTAAAATGAAAATGGTATAAATGACCTAAAATCATTTAAAAAGGAAAATTTATAGACATATATGTAACATTAATTAATTAATTCTCAATAACGGTATTTTTTAGAGCTTTTTAGAATTATAATAACATGTGTATAATTTTTATTTTTAATAAATGTTATGTGTGACCTCTACCATGTTATAAAAGGCCATCCCTATATTATTATCCTCACACCATCAAATCCATTTGTATTATCCAAAACCAATATTATTTATAATGATTGTTATCATGTAGTTGTTGGAATAAATTTTATAACTATAATTAATGAAATATTTAAAATTTAATTGTGTATAGATATTTATATAATGAATTCTTTTACATCCAATTAATTTAAAGTGGAATTTTGAATATAAAGGAAATCATATTTGAAATAATATTTTATATAATCAAATATTTTTTACATCAATAAAATAATCCAATCACATTTTTAACGTATTTAATTAATTTTATATATTATACATTCAATAAATTTTTTAATACTGATCCTATGTGATTTCTGGTTAAGTGACAATAAAATACATAAATTAACGATAAAAATTTATTTTTTATAAAATCAAATTTTCAAATTTAGTGAACAAAATATAAAATTTATATCATCAACTTTTTGAATAGAAAATAATAAAATAATATTAAATTATTATACGTTTATGTGAATGTTATATTTGTATTTTCTTTTGGATTTTTCTAAAAATATAAATTTTTCTGAATAATGAAAATATATGTTTTTATTAATAATTAATATTTATTCTAAAACATTTAAAAACATATTAATAATTTATAAATGGATTAAAATTAAAAATTAGATTATTTTTGTAACTATAAATAAAATATTAATCATTGTAATAAAATTATAATTTTGTTTTGATTTAATAACATTTTAATCTATTGGATATTTTTCCAGTAGAAATATGTTTTCTCTTTGCATATGTCATATAATTTTTAATTTATATATTTCCACTTATTTGAATTTAATTTAGATGATTTGGTTCAAAAATTTTGGTGAGAATAATATATATTATTGAATATGGTTGAAATAGTTTCTTACCAAAATTAATATAAATAATAGAATAAATATTTACCATGGTTAATGTAAAATTGGGGTTTCAAGGGTCTATTCTAAAATAATATGTGTTAAAAATGATCCAAAAATTTAAAAAAGACCTAGTGTTCAGAATACATCGTACGAAATGGTTAATGTTTCAATATTTTCCCATTTTGGTGACTTTTTGAATGTAAAAAACTTGTCCATACATTATTCATTTAAAAAATTAAATGTCAACCACTCACCTCACTTATAAAAGGAATCATATTATCTTTGCTACATGACACGTCCAAAAACCCATATATCTGACAATACCTACCTATATAAATCCATTAATTCCTTCCTATTATCAATGAAATTCTTATTTTTCTCATAAATTTACTATATGAAATATATATGTGCAATTTTATATGTGTTTTCCGATGAAGAGGTAACGTACCCAAATAAGGGTATAATCTTATTTCTTCCTCTATATCTTTATTTTCTAAATAAACCATATAGATAATATATTCTCAGTATACTTAGTATTATAATGTTCTTTTATTTTAATTTGGTTAACTAAATCTTTCTCATATTCTGTCAAATGGTTTACAAAATCACCATTCATGACTATGGTGGACTTCGACCTCAAATAAATATTTAATTATTTTTTCAATTAATAACTCTCACGGATGTGAATAATAATGGTTTAATTTTATAATTGTGATTATTTATATATTTTTATTCTTATTTAATTATAATATGACATGCTCTTCCTTAATTTTTATTCCATTGGAATATGATAATATCATTCAAGATTACAGTGTAATATAACGTCAAGAATTAATGTCATTTATTTTACAATTACCACCTATCATGAATAAAAATTGTTATGGACTAATTTAATATTTAAAATATTTATTATTTTATTATAGTTTTTGAATTATAAAGTTTCATCTTTATTTTTTACTTTCCATTCCATAGGAATGTGATAACATCATTCATGTATACAATTGACTACACCCTCGCAAAGTGATGTGATTAATTCATTTAATCATTAATTTGATGGTAATAATGTTAAATTTAAACAATAATGAATTATATGTATATATGATATGAAAATGTTTTTTAATGGTGAATTATTTTTCACCGTGATTTTGTTTCAATAGGATAAGGAAATAGAAACAATGTTCTGGTATATGTATAACCCACATTCTCCATCAACGGTGTATTTCATTTTCTATCAATAAATGTCATGGATTACTAAAAATTAATATACATAGAATTTATATGATATATATATATATATTTAGCATTAAATAGTGGATAGACTAACTATCAACATAAAATGATCAAAAACAAGACATCAAAATAGTCATGATAAAACAATATAGTTATTATCATAAATGCAACATTAACATGAGATTGTTATTAAAAAGGTATTAAAATGATATAGTTGAATCATATATGATAATATATATATATATATATATTTGGATATAAAATAGATTTAATTTATACTTATAATTAATATAAACTCTAATTAATTGTTTACAATGGAATTCAAGACGAACTGTAAGAAATTTTTAGTATCCCTTTAATATTTTGGATACACAAGTCATATTCAACACCTATTTATTTTATGTACCTTTTATATAGATTTATTAATTTATATAATTATTATAATACTAAAAATTACATGATTTTAAATATTCATTTGAGTATATCATGTTTAATGCATATAATGTTTAATTGTTAAAAAATTGGTATGTGAACGTTTTCTAAATTTTCATTGCTAGGACATAGAATATGTTATGAATCTAAATTAATTTTTACTGTTTACAAACTATTCATTTTACTTATTATAAATGAATATAATTTTATTCATGATATTATCATATTTATTAAATTTTATTCTTTTATGGGATTTATTAATCAATGTTATCAATATAGGAAGAGTTTTATGATGCAATCCAATCATTTTTTAGGATTATTTTATATTATGCTTCTGATTGTTAAATAATTTTATAAATCACTCAATAATATAATCAAGTTTCGTCTCCTCTAGTTATTTCTTGTTAATACATGTTTCCTATTATCTTGCCACTCTTAATGCACTCCTACCATCATTGTAATGTTTTTATGAAATATCATCTTTTTTGTCGACAACATACTACTTCCAAAAAGATATTTTGTAAAAATGTTTTCTTGTTCTTTATTTAAATTACTTAGATTATTTTTTAATGCAATATTTTCCTATGTATAAAATTTTACAAAATAAATTGAAATGAATCGTTATTAAAGTTTTAAAAAAGTTCATATTATGATTTTCAAAAAAAATTTTAATGTAATAATTAACTTAACGAGTATGGAATAAAACAAATTCCACTACATTGGAAATTATAATAATTTAATATTCTATTATATGTTGTTAATTTTATTATTCATTAAAATTATTTCTAAAACTAATTATGAATATTATTTTTTAATAATTTATATTCACAGAAATATTCTTTTCCTCAAAAAATATTTTAATTGATTTTTAGTAGATTCATTTTTATATTTCAGAGGATATTTTAAATGAAAAGTATTTCATAAATATTTTATGTCTAAATTTTTTTTAATTGTGAAATGAATATTTTTCTATATAAATATTATATGTGATCATCCAAAATCATTTTATATCCTTTTAAAATACTTTTTTTACTTATATATTACTGGGGATGTAGTCCAAGGATATAATTATTATTATATTTAACTATTGTTCTTGTTTAAATAAAATGTTTTTTATGAAACCCAGTTCTCTTCTGTGGGTTATTCCCTGATAAAAATAAATTTGAAACACCTTTAATTTTTATTGGTAATATGATGATAAAATTCTTATGAAACCAAATTCATTTTTATGATAAATTATATGTTGAAATGATTAAAAGATTTTAATTATTATTCTTTTTACATATGTTAAATTATGATTAATGGTTTTTGAATCACAATTCAATTCATCAGTTCTGATTTGATAAATGTTTTATTTTCATTTAGAACACATTGGTATTATATTATTTTTGGGATGGGTGGTACATCAATCTCTCTATAATGAATTTGTTTAAAATGTATAACTAATAGTGTAAATGTTATATAAATGAAAAATTACTAAGTGTTCTTAATGTTATATGTTAACCTTGTTACATATTCATAATTGTTTTCCTGGTCCTATGTTTTATGTCCATAATGTTATTCATTGTTTTGTTTCATTTATATATATTTATGTGGGGGCTATATTTCTTGTCCATAACATATTGATTGAACATTTCTCTATATATACATTTTCATAATGTTATATGATATTGTGTATGCCAAAAATATATGTCAAATGGAAATATTTTATTCACTTGGACTATGCTCTTTTATTATATTAATATTCACATATAAAGAATTTATAATAATTAAACCAAGAATCATATTTATGAACTACGATTTAGAATGTATGCATTTGATATTTTATTCTCATGTTATCATAACCATAATCACATGTTTTATATATATCTCCCATGTTTACCCTTACTATGAATCTGAGGACAACCTTTATTATTTTCTTATGCCCATGTAATTATGAAATTTTTTAAGTAGTTTATGTCTAAATATAATAATAAATGAGAATATCCTTATCAAAGACAATAAAGCTCATTTACTAAATATGAATATTGTATACCTAGTCACTAAATATAGGAAACCATATTAGTGATCATGTGTTGTTTTGTGTAATGAAATGAATATTCACTAATAAATTGAAATATCTATTTATGTGAACATTGGGCCTCTATAGATAATATCCATGGAATGTTTTTGATAATCATTACAAAATCCGATGATATATATTTAGAGAGATCCTTATGTTATTTATATTCATAATCGAAAGGATATATCTAAGGATATGTCTATTGATCAATCAAATTATAGGGAAATGTGATGGAATTTATTGAGTGGTCGAAGAATGTGTTTTACAAGAAATTAAATCTATATATAAACACAACAAGTGGATGTGGATATGGCACGGAGGTACCTTATGGTAAAAAATCAAAAAAGGTAAATTGAGAAGGACTCGATCATTACCTGCCTTATGACAATGGTCCATGATGCAAATATTGTATGACACTCTGGATAATATGATTTGGAAAACAAAAAACACATTAAAGACCACAATGAAAAATTTATATAGATAATGACCATGAATAAACTATGATAAACCAAATGTGGCATATATTAAAAATAATGTGTCATTATTTAAAAATATGGATAAAAAATTCCACAATGCTAAGTAGATGGATAATTAATATGTTTGTACCTATGATAAAAATACTACAAGACTTTGGAGGTATTATTCATTTATTATCATTTAGACTAAAGGTAATGTTTATAAATTCTTATATTGCATAAAAAATATCATAAGGGAGGCTTCCATAAATGAATTTTTAAGTAATTTATATATCGGTCAATGTGAACTAATAGTCGAAATGGATGGTATAAACTATCTCAGATATAGTGTTATAAAATAATTTATTTGGTTATATGGAAATTCCAATTATATGAATGATAGAGGGATGAAAAATATTTAAAATCCAATTTTCCTAAACCATGTGAAGGGGAACATTGGAGAGTTTATGAATGGAACAAGAAGTAATTTCAAATTTCAGAAACCTATAAATTGAGAAAATTATTTTAAAAGTCTTATGAAGAAGGAATTCAATTAAATGAATGGATATATTTATCAATAGAATGCACCATCCAGACTATAATGTTTCATGTGAAGATAGTATTAGAATTACACATATCAATTCCAAAATCAATGGGTTAATGTGGATGATAAATAAAATTAACCCATAATGACCATGGAATATAGTAATTAATATGACATCAAAATTGATAAAGTGAATCATGATTATTTGGGAAAAGTATCCTCCCCTTCATTTGGGGGGAATTTCATGTTTAATTTTGTATTAATGTCACCAATTAAAGACATTTTTTTCATCTTTAAACAACTTTCATGTAATTATATTCCTCTACATGGATATAGTAATAATTACATCACATTGAAAATGATATTGGTAAAATGATGATAAAAACAAACCAATAGATATTTTTTGTATATAATAAGTGATTTTTTATATAATAATTTGAGAATTATCATTTTTAATTGTATTAAGATCTATGAAAGATTAGGATAAGAATTGTGGATACCATAAATTGTTTATGGGTTTACGGTTGATCATAATATAAAATTTATTGACACACCTTTTGAGGATTTATCATATTGTATTTTATAAATATTTATAATATTTGAAGATATGTTTATAGAAATAAAGACCATTTCATTTTGTATTTGTTTGTTAAAATTTTATTTGTTGAAGAATACATGTATAATAAATGGAAAAATTATTAAATTTACCACAAAACATTAGGTTTTATGTTAACATTTAAGTTAATGAAATTATTGGATTGATTTTATCACCTTATAATGCCAGCTCACTACAATCCTATAAAAAGTAATTTGATGTTGGACACAATTTCCAGAATAAACATTAATGTAGGGGGAAAGACACATGGTGTACCACATTCTATTATATCTAATTGGGATATGATATTTACATGGATGTTTTGGAAAATTATTCAATTGTATTTGACACATAGTTGTGTTTGATAACTATGTATCATCCTCAATGAAATTGACTATTTAAGTGAACAATTAAAACACTAGAAGATATTATATGATATTTTTTATATATTTTAATGTGGTTTGGATCAAAACCTTCTTCCAGTATATTTTTCTTACAATTATATATTTCAATATATCAATAAATAGAATAATTATGAATCATAGAAGAGAATGATTTATATAAATCCAACATAAATAAATGAATTTATAGAGACAATTATACTTGGCCCTGAGATTGATCCTGAAATTGGATAGATGGTTAGATTCATTCTGCAAAACATAAGGGTATCCCAATTTTGAAAGAAATGTTTTGTCGATAATAATCTACATGATGTACAATTTAATGTTTTTGATTTGGTGTTTCTATGTATTACTTAACAAATACATGAATTGGAAAATAAGATCGAGGTATATTGGACCCTTTGAATTATTTGTTCATACTAGAACCATAGCTATTTGTCTAGCTCTAACACCGAACCTCTATTAGTTTCACAGTGTGCCCCATGTATCTAACTTAAGGATGTAGATACCAGATCCATGAAATTTACTAAAATAAGTGTTTGTACCATTTAATCATGATCATTGTTTTAGTAAACAATAAACTAATGAAATTTATTGAAAAATTAAAGTTCTTAAAAACAAGAATACTCACCTGTTTAATTTTATTCAAGAATCAACCAACCCGCTGATGTTTCTATTGTAGTGGGGAATTATTACCATTATTAATTTGAAGGAATGTTTCAAATTTAGAGGTAAAATTAGTTTTAATGGGGGATTCATGAAACCTATCAATATAATGTGAAATTTCATTTTTAAAATAAATTTAATTTCAATGTTAGTTTACATTATACGTAATACATAGTTTATCATACATAATAAGGATCATTGAGTGCAACACACAATACATGCAACATGTGTTTATAAAAAATGTGATACATTATTAAAATGTTATTATTTAATAGGATATATATCAACAATAAATTTTAATGGTTGATATTAATAGTATTAATATAATTATGAATATATATGGAATAAACATACATATATAATTAAATTATTTTTGATCAGATAATTTATTATTTATATTTGGAAATTATGAAAATAAAATTCTAAAAAAATCATTCATGAAAACATATGTGTTTTAGCACAATGAAATAAAAAAATTAAAATAAATTTTATTTAAATTTATATATTATAAATTCAAGGAAATATTTAAAATTTATATTATATATTTTTTACACAATAGATAAATATTATTCTAAATTTACCTTTAAAAATATAATTTTTTAATTAAAAAATTTTTGGTATCCAATTAATCATTTAATTTTTTAAAAAATATGTATCAATCATAAAAAAATTTATTTTAAAAATTATATCATCATATCAAAATTATATTTGGGTTAATTGTTTGTATTACTTTGAAAAGATAAATTTTTCTTATTAATACTGGAAATACATATATTTATTATGATTTTTCATTTCCTTCGACACATTTAAACTCCACCAAATTTATCTAAAATGGTTTTAAATGATATATTAGTTGATATATGTATATATATCTAATAATAAAAATTAGGTAGTTTAAATAAATATTTTATTAAACTCTCATATAAATACCTTTCAATCATCTAAAAATGTTTTTTTTTTGAAACCAACATTATCATCTTATATATGTGATTTATTTTAATTTAAATTTATAAACATATATGAATGAAATTTTAAATAATTTTTAAAATAATTTACAAAACAATAATTTATATTTTATAATATAGTAAAAATAATTAATAACATGAATATTAAAATCATGGATATGGAAAACATGAATATCAAAAACAAGAAAAATTAATTACAACAGTTAAGATAAAATGGGTTTATTGGGCATAACTAAAAAGAAAAGACATAAAAATGAACCAAAACATTTATATAGAATATTTTATAGTTATAATTATACCATATATGATTTATATACTATAATAAACTACATTGGTTTAAATTTAATGTGAATAATGTGGATAATCAATTTCGTTCACAAAAAAATACATGTGTGAAAATCACCTCATTTGTAAAAGGACACCACATATCTTTTTCACTTAAAACTAACAAAAACAATGTTTTAAGAATTGCCTTCAAAAATAAAATGAATAATAGAATACTTTCATCATATAGGGATTATTTTTTTTAAAATGAAACCATATAATATTTTTAGATGAAACAAAATGTAGTTGTCTTAAAAAGAGGTAACATCCCTACCTAAATGTTTTATTTTAATTCATCAATAAAATAATTCAATTATATTCATCACATTAATATTTAAAAACCAATTTTTTTACATATACATATATATTTTATCATAATTTTATTACAAAAATACTTCTCATCTTCTATCAAATAGGTTATCATGTCATTTTTTATGCATAAGGCACCTTGCTGCCACACGAACCGATGTCATTTATTTCTTATATAACACCTATAATTGATAGATATAATGATTTCATAATTATTTATATATGATATATATGATATTATTATTCCTTGGATCCATTATTTCACTTTTTCTTAAGTAATTTACATTTTTTGGGAATATGATAATGTTGTTCATGTGTATGGCATACTATCCCCACAAGAACTAATGTCATTCATTATTCCATTTCCACATCTCACATATAGAAACATTTATGGATTAATTATTTTTATATAATATATAATGATGTTTTTATACTTCATAAATAATTATATCACATGTTCCTTCTTATATTCCATTCTATGGGAATATAATATCATCATTCGTGTGTGTGTTGAACTACTACCTCATGGGAAGACATGATAAATTCTTCACATAAAATTGAAATGGAATGTAATAAAAAAAATTAAATATATTTTGTGAAATATGTATAATATAAAATTACATTATAATGGTTATATATTATTTATCATTAATTTTTTCAATCCACCAAGAAAATACAAAACAACATTCATTCATATGTAAGGCTAATAATTTCTATGAAATGTGTATTTCATATTACCTCTATCATTTATTTATTTCCCTAAATACCTATATAATGTATATTTGTGATATTTATATCATTTTAAATATTCCTAGTTAATAAAACTGTGATATCTAAAAAAGGACATGAAATAAAAAATCAAAAACATTCACGCAAAACAAAGAAGTTACTGACTGAAAAATGACTTGAACATGCTTTTAAAAATTAAAGGATCATAAATGTACATATGTAAATAATATATGTTATGATGTATATAATTATGGTTCTTTAATACTGGTTTAGGAAAACTATATATAATATATTGGAGGTTAAAATGTGTATAATGGTTGTCTATACTTATAGTAAGGGGTTTATAGTATCTATTAAATATTGGAGAGATATACAAATTAATCACCACCTATTTAAATTTTGTGGGTATATAGTTCCCCTGAATTTATTTTAATTATATTATAATGGATATCTTTTGGGTTTACATAATCAATTTATAGTATATCTACCATGGGTTATACTATTAGAATGTTAACAAATTAGTAAGTGATTTTTGTGCCATGTTTCCTTCATCGGGACAAAAGTTTTGATATGCACCTATATTATTATATGTGGTCAATTTACATACTAATTGACATGTTATATAATGTACATTAATTTATTCATGAAATTATATATATAATTTTACATTATTATTTCATGAGTATTTTAATTCATGTTACCAATATGGGGATATTGTTTTTTACATTCTCATCCCTTATCGGGATTTTTTTAATTATGTTCATAATGATGAGAAATTATGATTTTTCTATTAATAAATGAATTGTTTTTAATAAAATATAATTATATGATCATAATACATTTTATCCCATTATTATCCTCTCTATAATAACCCAAAAGTAAAAAAAATTATTAAAAAACATATTTTCTGTTGAAAACACTTTTTATTCAAAAACCTCATTCTCAAAAAATGTTTTTATAATAAATTTAAGGTTTTTAAAATGATTTATTTTAGGATATTTTTTTAGTATTGAAATTTTAAATTTCTTTTGAATGAAATCTACATGTATTTTTTCAAAAACCATGTCTATTTTCTCTTTCCTGAAAATGTGTATTGAACATTTTTTAAGATGAAAGGAATAAATAAACATTCCAGCCACATTGAGCATTATTTTAAAGAATAATTTATTTATTTAATCATTTTTTTATAATAAATGGTTTCCCATACTTCATTTTGAATTTAAATTTTTTAAAAAAATTAATTAACATTTCCCCCAAGAAGTGTTTTAAATTATTTTTATGATAATCCTTTGTGTGATTTAGAATTTATTTTAAAATAAAATGATTTAAAAAAATAATTAGGTAAAAAAATAATTTTACCCTAATAGAATGGATATTTTTCCTCTATATATTTATAATTTGATATTAAAAAATAATTTTACATCTAAAGTGATATATATTGATTTATTTATTCATTACTGGTGATGATCCAAGGAAAACCTTTTTATTCTATCTGTAAATGGTTGATGTTTATGATGAAATGGTGTTTAGGAAATCAATTTTTTATTCCATTGGTTATACCAATATTAAATCATTGTTGAAGAATATTTTTTTCTAAAAGGTGTAAAATGATAAAATAATGTTTTTAACTCACTTCTTTACATAAGTAATTCTATAATGAATTTATTAAATGGTTGTGGAACATGTTCTTTTTTTCTCAATATGATATGATAATATGTTTATGAACCTATTTTATTTTAATAAAATCTGATATAATGTTTCTTTTATTATATTGTGTCCTATATATGTATGATTTTCATAATTACATGGGATGGAGATATATTTCCCTCTATGACATTGGGTAAATATTGATAACACATGAGTCAATACGTAATACATGGACCTGATTAAATGACCACAATATTATTAATCAACCTATATACATCTTCATAGTGTTATGTATGAATATTTATAACCTTTTTGTAATTTAATTGATGGACCTAGTTGCATTTAAATAAGTTTAAGATATGTATTTATTTCATGTACTTAATATAATTAGTAAACAAGTTTCTATCATTACATGTTGACAATGTTATAAGCTAAGGTGTATACAGAACATCCATGTCTCATACCTATATTTTTATTATTGGTCGTGTAAATTGATTCCATGATGTGAAATGTCCTTGTAATCTCCAATATTTGTGTATTGAATCATGTTTATTCAATATTATATGTATTTTATTGTTTTAAATTGTTATTCTCATGTTCTTATACTCATATTTATGGTCTATATATGAATTTTAATAAATGGTTAGACCCATATTGGTGACATTGACAGTAATTCACTAAATAATATTATCATGTACCTAGTATCCAAAAGAACATAACCAATATGACCCTTATGATTGTGTATTTCTAATGAGATGAATATTCATCTAATTGTTGTAATATATCTGTAAAAAATTAATGGGTCCCTATAGTAAAAAAGAATATTCAAATTCAATGTATGTAGTGACAAAAACAGTTCTCACTAAAGATAGAATTATTTTTTGTTTTTATTGTATTTTATGATTTAATGTATGATTAAAAGTAGAACAGTAAATCAAGGAATTTTCATTTTGAAAAAGTTATTTAAAATAAATTTTTATTTTCAATCCAAATTTTATTTTTATACAACAATAAATATATCAATCATGATTTTTTAGAATGGAAAATTGCATCTATAAACTTTTTTTTGGTTGACAAGGAATTTCATAATTATAAATGAGAAACAAGTGATCCCAATTTAGTTTATATAAATGTTTTCCCATTATATCTCAAGGATGTGTCTGATATAAAATATATGATGTATGAATCCAAATAAACCTTGGAGATACAAATAAATATTATATGATGGATGAACCATGATGGAACTACAATGTATTGAGTAATTTTCCTTATCATAATATTTTTCATGGATGGATTTTTTAGACGGACTGCCAATGATAAATTGAGACTCCCATTATTTTCATCATGGGATCAAAAGGTGTTATTAATGTGATCATTTATATCACAAGAATATGTGTTCATTTTCCTTATATTGGATTTAATGATATTCTTTTAGAAAATAATTAGTTTTGTTTCATGTGAAAATGGTTTATTTCAGTATCTTAATTATTACTGGTAATATAGTAAACATTTAATCTATTTTCATATTTTCCATTATAATGAAAATATTCATTATTTTCATTTCCCTACCTATTTCTTTGTGCACATACCATGGGTTAAGTTTCCTTCCTTGGGTATTCCCATGGGTATGGTAATGTAAAGGTACATTTGAAAGTCAAATAAAATTTCATGGAAAAAAATCTTGTTTTATATTAAATTTTTAATATTTATAGTAAAATGAATAGTTATATAGAGTTATTACTTTGTATTATGTGCTTTTTGTTTTGTAAAAATTTGGAATTAATTTATAATAAGCCAAAACGCATAAATAACATAAAATTTAAGAGAATAAACTATTAGCATACAACTAATGATTATTTATTTTCCAATTTTCCTTCCTTATAAGCATGTTACTTGGTAATAATGGTACTTTTATAATTAGGTTTTTTTAAATTACAATATAAAATCATAATTGATACAAAAATAGTAAATAGTTCCCTAAACTAGTCGATTCATTGATTTTGTTATCTATTTTATAGAACATGGAAAATGGTATAGTCAATACAGTTCATGCTAGAAAAATCCAAATAATTTATTCAAAAAGTGAGACATGAACGAAATCACATACGGAAAATATTCATGTGATTGTAAATCACTACTAGGTTAATGTAAATTATGTCAAAGATCAAATGTACCACCATCGGAAACATCAATCTTATGACACATGTCACTGTGATAAGATGTTATTTTTTATGAAAATAGTAAAAAAATTATTTGTCAAATAGAAAAATCATCAATCCTTTTATAGTAAGGTTTTATTTTATTAAATAAAATGAAATTAAATATTAATTTGATAAAAAAAATTTTGTACAATTAATAGATAAATTTTTTTCTAAAAAATATTTAGGATAAAATAATGAAATTTATTAATGTTTGTCTGCATGAAAAACCTTTTAATAAAATTTTTATAAAAATATAAATGTAAATATGGTTTTATAATTTCTATGGAAATATTTATATGTTTCAGAAAGATTAAATTTATTTATTAAAAATTATGTTGAAAATCATAATTATATTAATTTAAAATGTAAGATAGTCATAAATGAATAATTAATTTGATAAAAAACTAATACATGTAATTAGAACATCGATATTAGGGTAGGGTAAAATTATATGAATTTTATTTAATAAATTAAATTTTATTGAATAGTAAAAATTAATTTTTTCTATTATGTTTTATAGATTCATATATATGAAATAATTATTTAATAATTAACTATAAAAAATCCAATATGAAAATTTTTCTATTTAATTTATATTATATATTTCAAGGGATTTAATTCAATTTCGAAACCATTTAATGAATTTAAAAATTCTAAAATAGAAAATTTTATTTTCCAAAATCTATTATGTTGAAAATTTAATTTTACATGCACAATGTATTATTAAATGATATATTACACATCTAGTTGATTAAAATATTATAAAACATTATCAAATTAATAAAACCATGATAAAAAATGATTAGTAATCCAATTTTTTTTAATTATCCACAACCTGGATTTCCATGACGTATATCTAGAAATTTTTAACAAATTTCCCCAACATGTTTTACATATATTAAAGTGAACAACTATTTTTCACCTATTATAAATGGATTTTATACAAAAAAACAATAGTTACAACCCTAATATCATTATTCATAGTGTCTTTGGACAACTAGGTACATAAAACATCAAATAAAACTAAAAAAACCTCCTAATTGTTTTCTTATTATTGAGGTATTTAGTCTTTTTGATCTCCTAAAACGTTATATGAGGACTTGAAACACAAAATTTAAGGGGGTGAACTAAAAATCCAAATAAGGAAATTAAATGATAATTAATAATAATTTCTCAATAAAATTCTTAAAATGATATCATAAAATAGAAGGTTAATAAATAATAATGTGTAAAAATAAAATAAATAATTTATTATCAAAAGATCATAGAAACATAGGAATGAGGATGACACATTTTACAATGCTTAGTAAAAAGTAAATGATAACTACAAAGAAAACAACCCACGTTGTACAATGTTCCGTAATGTATTATTTTTTTACTTTATAATCCCATACATATATATTTTTATTAGTGAAAAGAAATTACTCAATGATTTTGAATGCTATCTGGGAACACCCATCATAATATTTATAGCGTTATGTTACCCAAAAAAGGTAATAAATCATATGTTATAAACAAAAGGATTATAAATTCAAAAAAATGGGTACCATAATCATATTTCATTTTACAAAAAAAGGATTGTTCATAAATAATAAATTTTGACAATAAAGATATGAAATGTATTAACTGACCAATGAAGAATAGAATTTTTGTAAATGGTTCCCAAGAACCATCTTCTATATACATTATTATTAGGATCATTTTTTTAAATAATCATATTATATTTATATATAATAACAGTTATACTTTCTTAAATACCATGTGATAATGTCCTAAGACTTGTTTTCACACTAAAAGGTCATAACAGTTCTCCATTATGATGATAACCTGTAACTGACAAGATAAAATAGTTAAATATATGTTATGTTGAATTATGAAATAATTTAAGTGATACTGATGATATTTTTTATCAATGATTGGCACTAATATGTAATTGATGCATATTTTGAAAGTGTAAACCCTTGGTAACATCCATTTTGGGATATTATGAAAATGAGACCTGCCATTAAAAAATCTACATTTATATGTGTTATTGGATTTTTCTATCTACGTAGGATTTTATTAGTCCATATATTTTATTATCATTTTTAAATAGTGATATAGGTAATGTACTTGGATGTATTGACTAAATCTATGAAAATATATGTTCAAGGAGAGGTCTGATATGCAGGGCGTTTCACGAGTAATATTTTATTAATGAATTATTCAATGATTGTTTTTTCATTTTTTTCTTTAACAAATGATAATATAATATCCCCATTGTTAAATAATATATATCATAAATAAATCCATGTTCATGGTGTTCTATATCAATCATCTATTTTTTGGAAATTCAACAAAAGATATATTGATCACATAGGTTTATAGAACTATCATGAAACCCACATGATTATAGATATACTGATAGAGATATTAGTTTACACATTAATATGTATGAGGCATTATTTCACTACATGATTAAATTATTTCTCAATGGGTTTTATTGCATGTTGTTTGTTGCTTATAATAGAATTTAGGATACATCACTAAATTCCACTAAGGAAGAGGCATATAAGTTTACATAGTATATGTATCAAGAATCTTAGTTAAATAATATGTTTTCATTTATTATTTACTATTTCAAATAAATATTACTCCTACATATGGTATAATAGTCAGTCATATGTTCATGATCATGTATATTATTTCACCAGTAATTCCCATGAATATTACGTAATAATAATATTAAATAAAAATTTATTTTATATTTAGATAATATATTATTTTTTATCAGAGAATGATGTTATAAATGTTTTTAATTATTTAATACACTTTATTCAGGGATAAATAAATATTATGTGGGGGAAATATGGACTGTGATTAATGTAAGGATGATGAATCATATATATATATAACATTATTGAATAATGTTTTTCATTAATTCAAGATTTTACTACATGTAGATAAATAATAATAATTTTTTTATTATTATTATATACATGGGGTTCTTGAGGGGTTATTTAAATGATTTGGGCCTATGTGAAATAATTATTTTTTGAACCTAATTGTAATCAAAGTGAATTATATTATTTTAATTATAGTAATAACTATTTTACGTTTTTAAAAATTTTATATGAAGATAATACTCTCAATTCTCAAGAGAGTGACAATCCTCCACAACCACTCTTATCTATTGTGGGATTGAAGAGTACCCATCTCTGAAGCTGTTATTGGGGTGTCAAAAGAGAATGAAGCGTGTTTTTGGATCATCATTTATGGAAAACTGATATTCATATGAAAATGATATGTTATTTTTGAAGCATGTTTGGACCATCACGATATAAAATCTCAGTATGATTCCTACAACGTAATGATAGTGTGACATAGAGACATTGTTAGATCCATAAATGAAGTAATAATACAATCCATGGTAATTAATTAATTGTTAAAATTAATTATAAATAATATGTGGAAATACAGATATAAGGTTCTAATTTTTATCCATTGTAAATTTTATTTGATTGAATTTTTTGATCATTGAATTTATCATTGGTCAATTCATGTATTTTTCATCGATCATGATAAAATAGATGTTGAGCATTCCCCATTCGATGTTTTTTTATTCCTAGAGCAAACAAGTTATATCATATGGGTAACAAGATTATATATAACTATTTATTGATCATTGATTGACTTACACATTCTCCATTAGTTCTAAATTATATTTTGAGCAATATTTAATCTGAAAAAGGTTATATAATTTCTTTTGATAAATTAATCACAAAATTAATGATTTGATTGAGTCTTAAAATCCAATATATTTGACGATATCATCTGGAGGTGTTGATAAGTATTTCTATATAACATGAGTGTACACCCCAGGTAACTCGGAGGTACACATTTTGTAGTGGTGTTTAATACACCCTAATTTAATTTATAAATAATACAATCCTATTAAATTTATTAAATGTTGTGAATTTTATAATAAACCACGTTCGAATCAGGCCATACTAGGGAAATATATTTATATTACATGATTTTCAGTTGTTTAGTCAGATAGAGGCCTTGTGTATCTTTATATGGCCTACATGACTACTGACTACCTATCTCATAGACCACATGTAAAATCTGGACTAGGATCTACATAGAAGTGCCCTGTGTTGATTGGCAATGTGGCCTCAGGAACACCTCCACATATACTAGAGGCTGCCGACAAGCAGTGAGGTTCTAGTATGTCTCTCGTGTGGAGACAATACCCTCTATTAGCAAGGTTATCACTAGCAGAAAAATATAAACAAATGCAGATATACATATAAACAAAACATTACCAATGTCATAATATAAGGCCCCAGCCTTAAACCTTAATTAATCTTGAGTTATTAAAAGATTAAACATTGAGGATCTTTTCAGGTTTAGAGTTTTAGAGAATTAGATCATAAAACATTCATTACATTATATATTTAAACAAAGTGGTTACATAACAGATATTATTCATTTTTCGCATTGACGGATTCATATTTAAAATAAAACATGGATTCTTTCTTGACACTTCCTTGACACTATAATCATATCATGTACCATTCCCTTGACCTATGAAAAACATTTCAAAAACATGGGATGAGCATAAAAAGCTCAGTAAGGGATATAAAAGTACGAAATGAAGAAATTAGTCCATGTATGAAATCATACTTTACACATAAAACATAATCACATTAACATACCTCATTAAATCCTTAATAAATCATAGAAATCATAAGACATAAAGGTAACTTGAGGTATTCATAACATTCTTACTTATGGAGTAACCCTCTTGGTTAAGTTTGGAATACCCATCACAGTATATTCCAGAAATATCTTCGGAGAAACCTTAACGTTTAACTCCTTTCCATTACCCAATTCATTGGAGAGCTATATCGGGATCACCTGTCCTTAGTTTATCACGGAACCACCCGTCTTCATAACAATTCCCAAGAACCATAACATAATCGTATCACATAAAACATGTATAAAGGAATAATAACATTTCCACCTTTCAATCACAATATATCAATACAACACATTGATATAAAAAACATTATGAAAACCATTTTCAATACCAAAATAAAAGAAAAGTAAAAAATGGTATTTATTTTTCATTCAAAAAAAGTTATGTCTCATAGAGGAAGCCGAAACTCAAATAATGGTCACGGTGGTGGAGAAGTCATTTTCTCCGCATATGTACGACAAAAAAACATTCTCTTTTGTCGTTTAGTAAACGCATCGTATAAAAATATTCCTTTTGAATAATCATAAAAGTTAAAGGGGTTTATACACTGTATAAAATAAAGTTATAAAACAAAATATGCCTCAATGAAGGGAGATTGAGATGGATTCCCTTACGTCGTGTTTGACTTGACTCGATCATTCTTTAACCTTCTGAATAATAAAGTTGAGTTAATTTCTACTTTATTAAGAACATTTTTCATGTTCATTATTCTCTTTATATCACTTATTACTATGTCATGAACACTATGTAATTATTTAGGATAACAATGGTCGTTTTGTTGACCCTGGGCACTTGAGTCAAAAATAAACTTCTTGTAATTACACGTTGTTCATGTGGTAAAATATCCACTATATCCAAAATTATATTCATTATGTAGATATCATATATATCATATATATCCATTGTATACATGAATTTATAATATTACATAACATTTAGAGGTAAGAAATGAAATGCACCGTTCATGGAGACGGTAAATCGTACGTACGCATGAACGGTACTTTCATTTCTATTTCATATTTTATGGAATGGAATAATAATGAAATAAAGGTATATTATAATTCCAGTATAACTTCATATATAATATCATTAACTCCATCCTTTATATGTCCCACATATGGCATTAACGAATCAAATCACTTTGAGGGGGCGGTAGTCCGCACATCCTAAAATGAAATTATTGTGTTTACCCACAATGGAAACCATAAAGGTATGACACAAATGAAAAATACAAAATCATAATGAAAACATAAACATAATATATATCATATATAAATATAGTGTCATCTTAATGGCCACCTTTTAAGGTGTTAGAAGAATATTGAACAATCGTCATTTCGTGAGGCAGAAATTCGCCATCCATGGAAACATTATGCTCTTTAACCATTAGATGAAGGTGTGTGTAAGTGTATCTCTAATCCTTCTCATAACAACATCCTAGTATATTGAATATTATAGTGTTGTTACAAAATAAAGGAATAAAAGGAGTTTATAGGGTTGGAGAAGCAAAATAAAACATAAGAACCCAAGAGAAGACACTGCCTTTAAAACGGGTAACTCTTTTTGATTTGAGCTCAAAGGCTTCCTTGGAAAGCACTCTGCCCAAATGTGAGGCATCAATGATGAAGAGAGGGATGTGGAGAGATGAAATGGGCAGGGTTTGGCTGAGCCAGAGGCTTGAGAGGTGTGGTTAAGGAGGTAGAGTTGGGGGCCTTTTGTAAGAGGAGAGGAGGGGCACTCTTGGAAAGTCAAAAAAAGTTACATTATTTTCAAATGCGATTCGAATTTTAAAGGTCCCACATTGATATATTTTGAGGATAAGGTTATAATGGTTCTAAATCCACCCATCCAATAGGTTTTTGACATGTTTAGGTCTTAGAGTTTACATTATCTTTTCATTTTATTTAAATCGTTAAATAATGAGGTAATCGTTGCATCATCATTATGTCATAAATAATTTAATTTATTTAATTTCCAAAATTATAAAAAAACTACTATGATTTAGGAAATAATTTTATATTGACAATGTATATTTATAGTCAAAAATATTACTTGTATAACCCCATGTAAAAATTGTTTTAGTAAAACAATACATGTTTGTGTCATTTTTTACTTTTACTTGAAATAAAAGGCATTAATGTCATTATCTTACCCAAGTGGCCCCATGGGGTCCCAAAAATAGACCCATGGGTTTTCTTGGTCAGACATGACACATAAAATAAGCGTAGGACATGTTTCAAGGTCATTTCATATTATTAAAACATTATTTTTACCTAAAATTATACTAATTAACTCTAATCGCGATTAAAAACATAAAAGTTACTATTCACCAAAAAAAAGATTTTAATCCCATGGAACCACATTTTAATTTTTAATGACAACCATGTATGTTGGATTTTTGAAATTCAAAACACAGATGTGGTAAAATTTCATTTAAACGAAATATTCGTTTTTTAAGTACCACTTAGTGGTTTAACTATTCATTAAAAATTGATGTTTTTCCAAAAAATACCAAATATTCAACATAAGCTATATTTGATATTCCAAATTAAAAAATGATTTCTATTTTACAAAATTCAAAACTTATATGTTAAAATAATTAATTTAATAATTAATTCCCTCTGTCAGAACAAATAGCGTGTTTTTAAGAGACAATATCTATCAAAAGATTGACACTCGTTTATATCCAATCTCACAGTGATATTAATTCCAATGGCCACCATTGGATTAAATAATAAAAATATATTCAAATTTATCTTTAAATAAAATTAAAAAGATAATCTAACTATATAAATAAATTAGATTAAAAAGTTGTTTTGAATTAAAATACAACACTTTTTACTATTCATTAATAAATGAACATTATCAGAAAAATACCAGAAATTTATCCAAAGTAAATTTCAATTTCCCAATCATAAAGAATAAGTTTATTTTGGAAAATATATCTTATAAAATTTTCAAAAGATATATTTAAAAATGGTTCGCCTTCAAAAGGAGGTAAAACAATCTTTTAAAAATATTAGAGTATTTATTCTTAAAATTGGATTCATTTGGATTTTAAACCTCTAACATTTATTGGATAAATGTAAAAATATTTAACAAACTTATGTAATCATTTTTTATTTATTTCTGTTCATTCCCTCCATTACAACGGCTAGAGGTTAACTATTATAATATTATTATATTATTAGTGTGCAACGTAAGAGTTCAAAAAAACTCGTTGTTGCGTATTGGGTACGCCATCTAGCATAGCATTCCATTTAAAGTTGTATTAACATTTTATTCACAAATATTGATAAACATTAGAATTTACTATTATTTAATTTCCTGGGATGTTACATCCTTCCCCTCTTTTGGGAATTGCGTCCTCGCAATTTCAAAATTGGGCTTGGAAACTCCATTGAAAGTCCCACATTGGAACAAGAGTCAGTAAAACTATCACTTAAAAAGAATGGGAGATAACTAAAAAGGTCACCCGAGTTAACCCATACTAGGATTCCAAGTATGAAAATATGGATATGGAGGAAAAAACAAAGGGTCATGTTCCAATGGAGAGCGATAGTAAACATGTCTAGGAGAAAGATAACCCCAGGAAAATAACAAGCTTGTGATGGGATAAACGGTATTCGATTCCCCAGTAGGAAAGGTTAACAGACAACATTTTTTTTTTATGTTACTCTTAATTGAGGAATTTATTTTTGAGCTTAACTAAATCATAATGAAACAGAATTACTTGTCACGTAGACTTTCAAATTTTACTAGATTCCTTAATCAAACTCATATTTTATCCAAAAGACGAGTATTCAGGGAGACCTGTTCGCATTAAGAGTACTATAATCAACCAAAACCAAACCAAAAAGCTTAGTACTAGAACATATAATACCCAAAAAGGATATTTTTTTTATAAAAAGAAAAACTACTCCTAATCTCCAAAATTTTTCAAACAAAACCCAAAGTTCAACAAAGACCATTTGATAATCAATTTGTCCATAAAATTATTCAAAGTAAACCAAACTAAGATCAAAACCCAAATATTTGAAGAATTTAGTCACATATTCTTCCAAGGTACAAATTAAAACTTATCTCCAAATAACATCAGTTTCACTAAAAGTCTCATATTGAAAAGTAATTAACCTAATCACATATCCTCCATGATAGGTTAATAATTTCTATAGATTACCCAAAATCAACTTATCATAAAATCATCTAACTAAAAAGAATTAGTCAAACTAACCAGGGACTTCCTGTAGTCCAGTGGTAGGCGATAACTAACAGTCACACTTTTGTTGTGGGTTCGATTCCTGCAGCTTTGTCCGATGCGACGGGTTGTCACACGGTCTACGTGTTGTCCTTTTTCCAAAACAATATAATTCTTATAACATTCCCCAAAAAGTGATAAAATCTTCAAAAAATAACCATAACATAATTTAGCATCATGATTATGTCATGTCGTTCATATTCCATCATAACATATAGTAACCCATAATTACCTCAAAAGTAAGGATCATATAAACCCTAATGGTTACCTTTATAATTTTTACATGAACATCCACATCGAGTTGGTCATCTTGTACATGATGCATTAAAGAACTCACCAAGGTTCAAGTGGTTGATCGTTACTCCTTGATAGTTTTTTTAGAACAACCACAAGATTCCTCATTGAATCCCCCATTTCATCCAGTCTCTTAATCAAAGAACCACCACAATTTCCTTCAAACCCATTGTCACTTTGGTGCCTGTTAGATCCAACCATTTACTAAAAACAGAAATGTCAGTGTGTGTATATCAACAAAACCATCATTTAAAAATGAGGAAGATAAACACTATGATATACTTACTCATTCAATTTATCTAAAACTAGGACTCTTTCTGAAATCCTAACCATTATGGTAATGTCACTTATTCTTAGAGAATACCCTAACCTCTAAAGTTATCTAAACTGACCTCTGATACCAACTATAAGGCCCCAGCCTTAAACCTTACATAATCTTGAGTTATTACAAGATTACACATTGAGGATCTTTTCAGGTTTAGTGTTTTAGAGAATTAGATCATAAAACTTGCATTACATACCACATTTAAACAAAGTGGTTATATAAAAGATAGTATTAATTTTTCCCATTTACGGAAACATATTAAAAATAAAACATGGATTCTTTCTTGACACTTATTTGACACTATCATCATATCATGTACGATTCCCTTGACCTGTGAAATTTTTTTAAAAGACATGGGATGAGAAAAAAAAGCTCAGTAAGGGATATAAAAGTATGAAATGAAATCATTAGTCAATGTATGAAATCATAAATTACTCAGAAAACATAATCAATTTAACATACCTCATCAAATCATGAATAAATCATAGAAATAATAAGACATAAATGTAACTTGAGGCATTCATAACATTCTTACTTAGAGAGTAACCCTCTTGGTTACGTTTGGAATACCCATCACAGTATATTCCCTAAATCTATTAGGAGAAAGCATAACGTTTAACTCCTTCATGTTACCCAATGCATTGGAGAGCTATACAGGGCTCACCCGCCCTTAGTTTATCACGGAACCTATGTTCTTCATAACAATGCCCAAGAACCATAACATAATCGTATCACATAAAACATGCATCAAGGAAACATAACATTTCCACCTTTCAATCAAAATATATCAGTACAACACATTGATATAAAAACATTATTAAAACCATTTTCAATACCAAAACAAAAGTAAAGTAAAACATGGTATTTATTTTTCATTCAAAAAATGTTATGGCTTCTTGAGGAAGTCCAAACACAAATAATGGTCACGGCAGCGGACAAGTCGTTGTCGCCACATATGTATGATAAAAAAACATTCCCTTTTGTCATTTAGTAAATGATTCATATAAAAATATTCCTTTTTAATAATCATAAAATTCAAAGGGGTTTATACACCGTATAAAGGAAAGTTATAAAACAAAATATGCCTCAATGAAAGGAGATTGAGACGGATTCCCTTACCTCGTGTCTGGTTTGAATCGATCATTCTTTAACCCCATGAATAATAAACATGAGTTAATTTATAATTTCTTAAGAACATTTTTCATGTTCATTATTCCTTTTATATCATATATTACCATTTCATGAACACTATGTAATTATTTAGGATAATAATTGTCGTTTTGTCGACCCTGGGCGCTTAAGTCAAAAATAAACTTCTTGTAATTACAAGTTGTTCATGTTGTAAAATATCCATTTTATACAAAAGTATATTCATTATGTAGATATCATATATATCATATATATCCATTATATACATGCATTTATAATATTACATAACATTTAGAGGTAAGAAATGAAATGCACCGTTCATGGAGACGGTAAGTCGTACGTACACATGAACGCTACTTTCATTTCTATTTCGTATTTTGTGGAATGGAATAATAATGACATAAAGGTATATTATAATTCCAGTATAATGTAATATGTAATATCATTAACTCCATCATTTATACGTACCACATATGTCATTAACTAATCAAATCACTTTGAGGGGGCGGTAGTCCGCACTTCCAAAAATGAAATTATCGTGTTTAACCACAATGAAAACCATAAAGGTATGCCAAAAATGAAAAATACAGAAGAATAAAGAAAAAATAAACATAATATATATCATATATATATATAGTTTCATCTTAATGGACACCATTGAAGGTGTTAGAAGAATATTGAACAATCATCGTTTCGTGATGCAGAAATTCACCATCCACGGAAACAGTATGATATTTAACCATTAGATGATGGTGCGTGTAAGTTTATCTCTAATCCTTCTCATAAAAACATCCTAGTATATTGAAGATACTAGTGTTGTTACAAAAGAAAGGAATAAAAAGAGTTTAGGGGGTTGGACAAGCAAAATAAAACATAATAACACAAGAGAAGACACTACCTTTAAAATGGGTAACGCTTTTTGATTTGATCTCAAAGGCTTCCTTGTAAAGGATTCTTCCCAAAGGTGAGGATTCAATGATGAAGAGAGGGATGTGTAGAGATGAAATGGGTTGGGTTTGGCCATTCCAAAGTCTTGACGGGTGTGGGTAAGGAGGTATTGGTGGAGGCCTTTTATAAGAGGAGAGGAGGGGCACTCTTGGAAGGTCAAAAAAAGTTACATTATGTTCAAATGAGTTTCGGATTTTAAAGGTCCCACATTGATATATTTCGAGGATAAGGTGATAAGGGTTCGAAATAAACCCATCCAATAGGTTTTTGACATGTGTAGGTCTTAGATTTTACATTATCTTTTCAATTTATTTAAATCATTAAATAATGAGGTAATCACTGCATCATCATTATATCATAAATAATTTAATTTATTTATTGTCTAAAAATTATAAAAAAAATACTATGATTTAGGAAATCTTTTTATATTTTCAATGAATTTTTATAGTCAAAGATCTGAATTGTATAACCCCATGTAAACTTTTTTTTAGTAAAACAATACATGTTTGTGTCATTTTTACTTTTACTTTAAATAAAAGGCATTAATGTCATTATCTTACCCAAGTAGCTCCATGAGGTCCCTAAAATAGACCCATGGGTTATCTTGGTCGGCCATGACACATCCAATAAGGGTAGGACATGTGTCAATGTCATTTCATATTATTAAAACATTAATTTTACCTTAAACTAAACTAATTACCCTTAATCGCGATTAAATACTTAAAAGTTACTATTCACCAAAAAATAATTTTAATCCCATTGAACAAAATTTTACTTCTTAATGACAACCATGTATGTTGGATTTTTGAAATTCAAAACACAGAGGTGGTAAAATTGCATTTAAACGAACAATCAGTTTTTTAAGTACCACTTAGTGGTTTCACTATTCATCAAAAATTGATGTCTTTCTGAAAAAATACCAAATATTAACCCTAATCTATATTTGATATTCCGAATTAAAAAATTATGTCTATTTTACAAAATTAAAAACATATAAGTTACAATAATTATTTTAATAATTAATTCCCACTGTCAGAACAAATAGCATGTTTTTAAGAAACAATATCTATCAAAATATTGAAACTTATTTATGTCCAATCTCAAAGTGATATTAATTTCAATGAACACCATTGGATTAAATGGTAAAAATATATTCTTATTTCACTTTTAAACAAATTAAAAGGTTAATGTAACTATATAAATAAATTAGATTAAAAAGAAGTTTTGAATTAAAATACAACAAATTTCACTATTAATTAAAGATGAACATTATCAAAAAAAATTCAGAAATTTATCCAAATTAAATTTCAATGTCCCAATCATAAAGAATAAGTTTATTTTGACAAATATAGCTTATGAAATTGTAAAAAGAAAGATTTAAAAAAATTTCTCTATCAGAAGGCGGTAAAACAATCTTTTAAAAATATTAGAGTATTTATTCTTAAAATTGGATTCATTTGGATTTTAAGCCTCTAAAATTTATTAGATAAATGTAAAAATATTTAACAAGCATATGTAATCATTTTTTAGTTATTTATGTACATTCCCTCTATTATAACGGCTAGGAATTAACTATTATAATATTATTATATTATTAGTGTGCAACGTATGATTTCAAAGAAACTCATTGTTGCGTATTGGGTACGCCATCGAGCATAGCACTCCCTTTAAAGTAGTATTAACATTTTATTCACAAACATTGATAAACATTAGAATGTAATATTATTATTTACCAGGGATGTTACACATAATTTAACCAAATTAGAGTTTACAATGTTCTTCTGAAAGGGAAAACATCTAATGAAAATATAATAGTCATGTTCCTAAAAATGAAATTGAAAAGGAGACACACACAACACCCAATAGGGTCCCAAAACACATCGGGTTCCTTATTCCAAGCTCCAAAACTAATCTGTAATCTTTCATAAGGTCGTTGTCCTTAACCATTTTTGTAGTAGAAATATCTATTTTGGCACTGATCAGGCTACCCAAATAGGGTGTGAGTAAAACACAGTAGTCCCCCAGAAATTGAATCTAAAACAAGTCTTTCCAAATGTTATTATATTTAATTTGGTAATGAAATGAAGAAAATGAATAAATAAATAGTTTTCACATTATTATTTATTCTATATTTATTCATATTTTGTATAGTTTTCACGGGGATACATATACCACTATACTGGCTTCATCTCGTTCTATAGAACGAAGTGTTCTCTATGTAATATCCTATCTTAATACCTTCTTTGACTCATGTTTTAGCTTGATGTATTCATAGGTGATATGATATATGAGTACCTGATTTGACTCATGTCTGAGTTCAATGAATTCTAATGTAAGTAAATATCTTGGATTACCTTTATTACCATTCTTTAAATTATCACATTAAAAAAAACATACCAATAACAAATTAATATGTATGATGGCCATGTTACAATTATTCCTCTCAATAGAATAATTGTTTTCCCATTATTTTACTCATTAGTACTATGACTATGTTCCAATTTATACTTCTCAATTTTGAATGACCATGTTCCCATTCATTAACACATAATTAATTCATAATTAATTATCCACAGAAATTTCTTTTCTAATTCAACAAGTAGTCAAATACATCACTTTCCATAATTAACCCCACATTAATTATGCATTCTAAACCTTTTGATTAATTCATAAACCAATTAATTAATAACATAATCTAAATCCAATAATTAATTTTCCAAAATAAATTAACTCATTATAAATCTATACTAATCATTATTAATTTCACTAAAAAATAACAAGATCTTTATATCAAGGAACATAGTTAATTCACTATTAGTTATCTCAATATATCCAAATAAATAACTCATAATTAATAAACTAATTTGTTAATTAGATTACAACCCCTAAATGTCATAACTAATTTCCCCAAATTACTTCTCCAATAAAAATCTCCCTTAATCTCAGGTTCAATTCTTCAATTAATCATTAAATTGAACAATTCTTCGATAAATAAATTCGTAAATATAATTTTCTTATTTTAGGAATTCAATTTCTAAATAATACTTTAAATTATATATATATATATTAAAACATTCATTAAATACATGACTGTGGGTATTATATTTCAGACCACCAACTTCAATTCCTTGACAGACATTCATTTAATTAAAATCTATATAATCCAAGTAGCACAACTACAGAGATCTGAGTTCATGATCTATATCCATAAATATATAGTTATAATATAATGATCTAAAAATGAAGTTGAAGATCTACAGTCCTATATATAGATCTCCCAAAAAATGATTATGTCCAAACAAATAGAAGATAATATCCACCAAATGATAATTAAAATATAGAATAATTATTAGGATAGGCATCATGATGAGATCCACATACCCGGAGAAGAGAGAATCTTTGATTCGGGAAATGAATCGTGAATAACAAAGATCAGGCAGCCTTAGAACCACTCAATAAAAAACTAAAATCATACAAAAACCTCAATCCATGATCCTAGGTAGAATAGGATGTGTTTTATGGTTTTTGGTTATTTTAAAACTAATTTTTGGGAAAAATTAAACCATGGGAATAGTTTTTTGGGTAGGGGTGCACAGTTTGGTGAACCTAGTTCCAATTGTACGGGCCTCACTATATCGGGTAATTGGATAACTTGGGTTTGTTTGAATTGTTATCTCTAACCATAAACCAAACATGAACATCACTAATTTCTTAAAAAACCAAAACTATTCAAAAACACACCCTATATCATAATTTCAATACTGGTACATACAAATAACAATGATATTATGAAAAGTGTCTTGAGAAAACTATAGAAATGTGTTGGATCATGAAATATCCCATGATTATAACAACTCATCCTTGATATATACTTCAAGTATTATCTATGATTCAAAACCAGAAATAGCAGGCCGCTGAGTCATCATGCCTTCTTCCCTTTCCTATGGTTCTTCTTTCACACATCCATGTTTTTATAACACATGAACGATCAACATAGTATTTCCCCACAACACATTATCATGTGGATCCCACACATGTAATAGATGCTCTTTAATAGACACATCTTTCTACACAACAACCTCATCATCATCGATCACATGGGTAAATTCTAGTTGAAAACACCATATTTGTGACACATTTAAGACACCATGCATATCAATGTATTTATATGGATGATCAAATATTTACGCCACTAGCCTGATTGTCTCCATTACATAAAATGGTCTAACAATCATGGGTGACAACATGGTCTACTTGCATATCCTATGGTGGACCAAAATAATCCAGTCATGAAGGGGAACACAAGCACCCTCGGTAAACTCTATTGGTCTTCTTCATCTATCATCATATAAATTTTAACTACTCTAAGCCATATCCATTCTTTTTCGAATTAACTACACCTTATCCATTGTCTCCGACATGAGACTATGTACGAACAACTCTGATTCTCTAGCCTCCATCACGTATTGTGGTAATATATATGGATTTAAATAATGTTATTTGCATGGTTCCATCATTTTAGTTTCAAGATAACTATTACTATTGGAAAAAATCACTAAATTCATCTTTTTTACCGGAGATCCACTGAATACAAGAATGTATTCCTCCAACATATCCCCCAAAATATTTTGTAACCTTAAACTTCCCATAAATCTAAGGGTGGAAAGATGTACTCAAAAAACATGTTTATCAAACCCATATTAATATACCTTCCAGATGTCTGATGTAAACATGATTCTCGGTCTGAAACTATAGTCCATGGTTCCCCTTGTATATTAACTTTCTCTTGAATATATAGTTCTCCCAACTACACAATAGTAATGGTTTCACATATAGGAGTTAATTTCATTATTTTTTAATGTCAATCCACAATGACCCAAATATCATAATTCTTTATCAGCATATTTAGAAGAACCAACACAAAATCCATTTTCATGTCTTCTAATATCCATTCCTGAATATCAAAAAACTGTAGTGAACATGCAGTTCATTGATTTTG
Organism: Viscum album; assembly: GCA_963277665.1. Classification (NCBI taxonomy): domain Eukaryota; kingdom Viridiplantae; phylum Streptophyta; class Magnoliopsida; order Santalales; family Viscaceae; genus Viscum; species Viscum album. The sequence continues at coordinate 32,198,902 of OY728139.1, read as the reverse complement.
TGCCTTCACCTGCTGAAAAGTGAATATTCTAGTCATAACCCCTGATATCTCTTTTTTAATGTCTAGAAACAAAATCCATCATCATAGGTCATGGTACATTGTTGTCATTCTTGGTTGCATCATCCACTTCCTGAAATTCACAGAGGAGATCCTCTCGTATGCTCATAGTCACAACAACTCAATTCATCACATAGATGATCTTAACCTTGTCTATCAACTAGTATAAAGGTGTCTCGACACCTTTAATGAATTACCTAAAGGATATGCACTCTGTATCCTCATACATTATATCCTTGATTCATCCCAAAAGTGAATACTACACTGCAACTAAAACAATAGTTATCTAGTCCTAACTATATTGAACTAAAAAATGAATTTCATCTAGTAAAGTCATCATATTCCACTTTACACTCATCTACAGAACCATCTGAGTGTGAATTTATCTAGTCACTCCATGATCCACACTATGTCCCCTCATAGGTTTATATGAATGTTCAGAATCTTATAAACATATAGAATTTAACCATCTCCACTTTCAATGAATCAAATCACACTATGAAATGTTATACCTCATGGACTTTTGATCTATCTATATAGTAAGCTTTTCTCCCATAAGGATGTGCCTCTATCACTTATGATCAAGAACCACTACATCTAACTCGAGGCCACATACATGGTACTTCCGTTCATGTGGTATGATCTTTTGAGACCCATATGACATGAATCAATCCCTTTTCATCAATAAATCATTGATTCATATGCCATAAAAGTCATTATAAACCATGTAATCATCACCCAACTCATGTATGATAAAAATAATGCAATAATGAAATGGATTTTAAACATATGAAAATAATTCCCAGATTTTTATATCCAGTCAATCATTATCCCCTTCATGATCATGCTATAATGTCACAATACTAAAGAAGAGATATCATTGTTGAATCTCCTATAATATCAGGAAAACCCCAGGAATCATCCCATATAAAAAATATTCTAGGGATTCTCATAAGAATCCACTATATGACCTTATATGGGTCCAATATTACATTATGCTCCAAGATGATGTACCCTAATAAGTTTACCTTCTCATTAAAAAACTAACAGTTATATAGCTTGGCCTATAGATGATTCCCTTTTAGTGTTCTTAGTATGTTGTCAAGATGTTGTGAATGATCATCATTAGTCTTAGAGTGCACCATGATGTCATCAACAAACACCACCACAAACATATCGAGATAATGATGAATAATCATACACATAAATCCATAAACATTGTTGGTTAATTTTTCAACCAAAACGAAATTACACCAAACTCATAAAGGCCATTCAATATCATTAATGTAGCCCTCAGTATATCATAAGTACAATCTCTCAAATAATAATACCAAATCTCAAATTGATCTTTGACAACACACAAGATCCCTTTAATTGGTCAAAGAGTTCATCGATATGTGGATAAATATATATGTTCTTCACAATAATTTTGTTCAATATATGGTCATCGACACACAAATGTAAACTTCTATCATTCATCTTGGTGAAAAATAAAGGAAAACCCCATGGGGACTTACTTGGATTGATAAATACATAATACTCTAACGCCACCATTAGATAATTTATCTCATGAAGCATTATTAGTTATATTTTATATGGTGAAAAATACATTGTCTCATCAATATTCATGATCAATATAGTGAATTCCACATCTCTCTCAATTTTTAGCCTAGAGAAGTCTTCAGGAAATAGATCCTAAAAAAGTTCGACCAAAGAGAGAAGGACATCTAGACTAACACCACCCTCATTCAACCAGTGAATAGAAACATGGGTATGGGATTTCCCAATTGTTGATTAATTGTCCTTAATGTACCCCACAGATATCCCACTTTCATTAGTGAATGTATGGGTATCCCACAAGATAAATGAAGAAAATATCTTATGTTATAAATCTATGTTATCTCAGTATGCGACTAGATAGTTCATACCCTTAATCAGGTCAAATCATTACATATCCAGAATAATTGGATCCCATATAAAATAATATTCTCCAAACTATGGTGAACATACCATGCATATAAAGAAGTCTCTAGACCATGTTCCCAATGTTGTGTTGATAGTAATTACTATTCTCACAAACTCTACCTCCAAGATCAATCCATTAAAAACATTTGTCGATATATATGAATGAATGGAACTAGTATCAAATAATGCACTAGGAAATGTATAAGTTAATTTAATATTACCTCTCACTATCGATGGCCAACCTCTCTCTCCACAATTATAGGCTACATTGCATGTTACTATACTTCTAATATTCCCTATGATTTTTCTTAGATACCTAGAGTAGAACCACGTTCATGGTAAGGGGATTATAACCATATAGAAACATTTCCACTAACTATACCATCTTATACAATATGACACTAACTGTAGGATGTATATGGTGCAGAATACCCCCTTTTCAAACTCCAAATCTGGCCAGATGCAACCTCAATACCAGTATGTCACTATGACCTATAGATATTATGAAGGTATCCCATGTTGTTGTAATACTGATACTATACTAGTGGTCTTAGATAGTTTTGGTGATAGTGTCCCCACCTACCACATTGATGAAAGATCTCCCCAGTATGGTCATGTCCAATAGACCCTCCAGTTTGTAGACACTCCTTCCCACTTACCTAGATATTGTTGTCATAACATTCTACATTCTCTCAGATGTAACACCTCTTGATCTTATAAAAAAAATACCAATCCAATACTAGAATCCTCTCTTGGGTTTTCGTCATCTAAGAGAGTCTAATACACAACATCAAAAAAATTTATTAACCAAGAAATATTTCCTTGGTACTTAATCTTACAATTATTATCATCGTGAACACTTTTTCTTATAGCTTCATTATATCATTATAAATTGGGATAAAAATATTTTATATCTATGTGGAATCCAACATAATCCAACACGCACATGGTAACATAATTTGGATGCATGAACACTACAAATTTCTCTTTCTTAGTGTCTCTAGGTTGATGTTATCTATGAACCACGTCCGGAAGCTATTCCATAACATACCCTTAGTTTGTCTAGTTCATGCCTAAATGCACCACCAACGCATTGCTATTCCCCATGCATATATATATATATCCATCATGACACCCCTCTCCACTGGAGTGTTGAAATTGTCATGTATTTTCTCAATGGACCGAACCTAGAATTTAGCTCCCTCAAGTATATCATATCCAGTAAAATTTGAATGATGTTGCAAAAAAAAATCTTTGTAATGTTAAACATGATTTTCAAAACCCACCTTGGAAATACTTCCATGAATATCATGATGTAATCAATGATCTCCCATAAATTATCTCCATCATCTTCAAATGGTACCATAAGTGCCTCAATTTTCCTAACTGAAAGACCATTCCTAGACATTTTTCCGAGGCATCCCCTCAATTAGTGGTGTGGAGGCATATTCTCTATAATTCCAAACACAATATTTAAGTCTTATAACAAACCCTTAAAACAAATATGTAAGATGAATAATCACAATAGGTCACAACATGTTTTTTCCTTACATCTCTCCCGACAGTCAAAACTGAAGCGCTATCAATTCCCTTAACCATCATACTCATTTGTTTTGGATAACAAGGGTAAAAAACTATCATAAACTTAATTCTATTTTAGACACCCATTTATTCTCATTTTTCATCATTTCATAAAAAAATCAATTAATAATAAGAAATTTTATTTATTTTTTATCTCATTAACAAGTAAAACATTTCAACCTCAACAACTAACTCATACCCCATTTTCCCATTCTTGCCTCAAATTTTTATTGCTACAATAACCCATAATGCATAGAATGATGCATGATGACTCCACCCTAATGCCATTATGGGACCCAAATAAGTAGTAAAAAATTATAGAAAACAATAATCATGTCACACTACATGTACAACACCCAAGGTGAAATGTTATTTAACTCTTAAAGGAAATATCAAAATCAAAAATCCCACCCAAAATACTCAGGTTTTTCCTTATATAGGGGTTTGAATCTCCAATAAAAAATCTCATTAACAAGCCCTGAATCATTCTTCAATCCTATCCAACTATCCCATAAATTTTATGATAATTCAAGACAAACGAAAACTAGACCTCTAATACTAATTTGTATCTTTCTGACACAAGTGACCCATGATGGTGCCATGTGCTGATTGGACACATAACCTCAAGATTCCCTCCAAATACGATCGAGTATTCTGACTAAAAGTGAGGGTTAGGTAATTCAGTTATGTGGAATCTATACCTTATTTTATCATATTAAAATGAAAAAAATTATAAACTAATTATGAAGCATATATAACAAGAACATTAAAAAATTTACAAGGTATCCAAAAAAAGAAATACAAAAATCTACCGAAAGGGAAATCGTGAAAAGAAAATATTAGTGCAATGTTCCTAAGATGAAACTAAAAATAAAGACACATAAAACTTTAATGTTGTTCCCAAAATGTATCTAGTTCCCTCATACATTCTCTATCTCCGATAACAAATCTAACAGAGGTCCCTTTCCCTTAACGTGTCCTATAATATAAATGTTTATTCATGCACTATTGAGGAATCAAAAATATTGGGTGAGTACAACCCATTAGGCCACTGACAATGGTGTCCAAAAAATATGATTGAAAATATTGTATATGATGTTCAATAAATAAAGGAGTACAATTCATAAAAAATAGTGATCACTTTATCATTTATTCTTTATTTATTAATTTTAACACCAGGATTCCTGGGGATACCAAAACCTTTATACAAGCATCAGCTCGAGCTAGAGCTTGATGGGTTTCCTTGATAAATTCAAATCTTAATAAATACTTTGACTCATGCTATATCATTGTGTATCCAATGGTGATATGATATACTAGTGCCTAATTCAACTCATGCTATAACTTGATGTATAATCATGTGAGGTTATATATCAGTGTACATTTATTACCATTGGTGAAATTCACACATAAATTGGAAATTTTCATATAAAAAATTTATAAATAATATTATCATATTGCCATTCTAACTTATCAATTGAATTAACATGTTCCCATTCTTTTACTATTATGTACAGTTATGATGTTACCATTTTTACTTCTTGTTTCAATATCCATATTCCCATTACATTACTCACAATTATAATGACCACATTGCCATTTAGGCTTCTCAGTTTAGAATGATCATGTTACCATTCTATCACACAAATTTAATTCATAATTAGTTATCCACGTATAATCCTTTACTAATTCAATTAGTTTTCAAATACATTAATATCATTAATTAACTCCCAAATTAATTAGGTATTCCAATACAATTTATAAATTCATTATGTAAATAACTAATAACAAAATTCAAATCCCATAACTAATTTTCTTGAATGAGATATATCATTCTAAATTTTAACCATTCATAATTAATTCCAAAATTAATTTACTAGAACATAATATCTTGGAACATAATTAATTAATATCTAATTACTCAATCTAGAAAATTAAATATCTCATAGTTATTCCCTTTATTATTTATCTAGATCAGAACACCTGAAACTCATCATAAATTTCCCCAAATTATTTCACTAATAGGATGGTGGTTTAATGTCGTAAAAAATTCTTCAATTAATCCTTTAATTTAATAATTATTTGACAAATTATTCAGTCCAAATAATTACCAAAATTATGGAAATAAATATTTATTTAATTATAAAAAATCTAGTTTTTTCATAAACAAATCAAATCTATGACTCTCAGAATTTTATATTAGACCTCCAACATCAATTCATTAATGGATGTTCATTCAATGAAAATCACCAAATTATGATCAGAAAAACGACAAAGATCTAATATTAGTATCTAAATCATTAAATCAGGATTAATGTTATCAACATCTAATCAATGTTGATCTAGATCTAAAATTTATGATCTAGATATCACCGATAAGGATACAATATAATGAAACGGATGATAAAACCCACTGAAATATTAAGTTATTAAAATTTTGAATAAATTACGATGATGTAAAATAATTTGTATCTAAAATTACTACTGTTAAGATAAAATAAGTTATTTTTTAAATAATCACGAAATATTATAATAATTAAAAGAAATAATGTGACATTTTAGGGTATTCAACACATAATGTGTAATAATGATCCCAATCATGGAGATTTTGAAAAAATGATTAAAAAACAACCATTTAGATGATTAATGATAAGATAAAAACATATGATAAATAAAATTATGTATTTGAGTAAATTTTTATAGATTACCAAATTACTTTTACACATAATAAAATAATTTTTATGTTATCAAAATATGAAATATTTAATATGGTTACTATTTATAATGACCAAAAAATAAAAGGGAAATAATTTAATATTTTTAAAATCATCATTCTTATTATGTAAAATATTTTCTTTCAATCATAACATATATTTAGTAAAATTAATGTTATGATTAAAATATAATAATGTGAGGAACATTAATTTAAAAAATTCAAATATTACTTGCAATAGAAGACTATAATTAAATATATGAAAATAATCCATCATTATATGAATTTAAACTAATATAAAAAAATCTAAAATATAAATTTCATTTATATAGTTACTCTTATGATTATTTTAGTTAAATAAAATTTATATATTTTATGAATTAATTTGTTCTTCCAAATACAATGTTTGTATGAAAAAAATAATATTATACCAAAATGATGATATTTTTTGATTGAAAAAAAATATTATATACAAAATTAATCATATAAAAATTTAATACCTAATATAAAATAAAATGGTACCTTTAAATTAAAATATTCTATTGAATGATATTTTAGTACATTAAAAAATGTAATTTTAATAATTCAATAAAAATCAGTCACTTCAGAAAGATAATAACAAATAACAAAAGTCAATATTGATATTATTATTTTAAATACATCATAAATTTTATAACATTAATAATTTATGTCCTATAAAAATTAATTAATTTAATTTCTCATAAAAATATAAATATTTTTTATGAAAATAAATTTTTGGTGAATAAAATAACTAAATTAAAAATAAAGAGACTACTTATAAATAATTTAAAATTACATTTTTATTTATATGTACCATTATATGTATTTATTAAATCATTTAATCATATTCATGCTCTCTAATTGAAGGTCCTAGTTACAGTAGTTATTTTTATATAATAATATTTCATGGACCATTTATGATATATGTTTCATGCTTTTTATTCTATCAAACATATTATTATAATTATTTTTATACTGTGGTGTTACATAACCCCCATTAAAAACTTTTATCCTTTATTTTTTAACATTATCCCTATAATCTAGAGTTTTAAACCAAAAAACAACTTTCCTAAAATCTGATATGGTAAACAATATTAATAAAAATTATTATTATTTTGAGAAGTTGCTAAATGTGAAGGTCATATAGGGGAACACATAAATATGTTTCCAACTAGGATATTGTTTGTGGTATTTGAAAACATGTACATATATAAGAACTTATGTTAAAATTAATTATTCAGAGTTATATAGATCATTTAATATAATAATATAAATGATCAATAGAAATTTAACAACTAGAACTGATGAGTTGTGAAAAATAAAAGAAATTTAAAAAAAATGAATACAATGTGATAACATTGTTCTATTACATGATCTATTTACTTGACTGAGATAATTATTTTACCAAATATCCTATGAAAATTTTGAAATATACCTACTTGATAAGTATAATTTCATTATTTTAATCAATTTCCATCATAGCCTCATCATTATATCTAAAGGTTGAGTATAAAGGGTGAATTGTATTATGCATGAAGAACTAAAATCTAAATATATACTATAACAAAATTTTTAATAGGATAACAAGATATTCCTCTAATTAATAAACAATTTCCAAAAGAAAAAATGGTCATCAAAAGGAATTTATTTCTATAAAATGACAAAAAAATATTCTGATTAATCAATAAAGACCAATCAATAAAACCCAAAGACCAAATTAATATTTTATAAGATAATTAACAATAAATCACATCAATATATTCCTACTAATTCTGAAACCCCGATGTTATAATTGTGTTATCGTGTATTTTTCTTCAAAAAATTTAGTATTTATCTTTAAATAATATCAATGGTTTTTTAAATCCTAAAGGTTAATAATAGATTTAATATTTTGTCTATGAAATATAAATTCACTCATGAAATCTTTTTTCAATATACAACCCTAAATACAATTGTAATATCACTATAATTTTTACTAAAATAATTTCAATCATATTTTACTTACATTACATAAAACATGAACAATGTTATCCATGACACTAAATACATTATCATCCTTAGAGTAATCATCCCAAGTCACATTGTTTTTATGCCATATCATCATTTCATATTATAGTTTTCCATTGGTTTTAGAATCCCATTCATAATAATTATTAAAATAAAGTATGATATAATGAAAGGAAATCCTTGGAAATTGTAAAACAAGGTGATATGTAAGGGTACTAATCATGAATCATTGTTAGGGCTAATGTACAATCAACCAATTCATTTAAGATGTAATTAACCCTTAATAAATCATTCCACACCACCCCTAACTTTTAATGTAAAAAATTTGTGTAATTATAGGAAAACAACATAATTTAATCATTTCTAACACAATAAGATGATATCTTATAGTTATACATATACCAAGTTTTTTATCAAAAATATTATATTCATAATTCGTAAAATCAACTACATTATTCACTGATGACATAAATAGAGTCCCAAGGGTTTTAAATTTTTAGTACATAATTATTACCAAAAAAATAAATTAATCAAAAAATATATCATAAGGATTAGTACATTTTAAATATTAGTCAAACCTATCATTAAAATAAAAAATCATAACATTATTATATGTATTCACTATATTAATATCTTAATATGATTGAGTTCATAAAACAGTAGAGGATATCATGGGGAATACATAAAAGATTAGAGTTAGATAACATTAACAATATGTGATTAGACATGATAAGTTAATATAATGTTTGATTCAAAGGTATAACATTATATCATAATAAAGAATTATCATGGGTAATGACATTAAATAATAACATAATTAATGTGGTTATATAAGATAATTGAAAAATATGAATATGGAAGGTACATATTACCTATCAAAAGAATAAAAAATTGATAAATTAAAAAAAACATAACATGGTTGAAAAAGTACCATAATGTATTAATTTTACCCTATATTTTCCTATATAACATCACATGAGACCAAAAAAATACCCAATGAATAATAATACAATATCTCAAGAAAATCATAATATAAATACACATCTGTGTGATGGAAAATTTAATTCAATCCTACCGTAAAATTATATGAATACCCCTAGGAATAAAATGGGTTAAACAATAATTATTGGTTTCATAATAAAAGTATATTTGATTAATATATATTTTTATAAATAAATATAAGTCATGAATTATATCATCAATGGAATACAAAATGTGTAATGTATATATCTTAGAGACACATATATCAAATTTCAAAAAAATCTATAACATAAAAGGTATATTTTTTGGTGAAAATAAATTTAAAAGATGAAATTGAATGTTTCCTGGGGAAAATACCCCATTAACATTGAAAAAAGTTATTTAAAATAAAAAAATTCAGGAAAATTATATGAAACTGATTATATGGATTGAATCATATAACTGATAAAATAATATTCAATGTAGTGAAATGTGTTGATGGTGAAGAATTTCATTAATGACATATATGTTAATGGAAAACATTCACGTAACATATATTTTAAACAATCTATAAATTTCTTTTTTATAAATCAATATAAAATTTTTATATTGAAACGTTTTATTCAAATTAAAAATGTCGGTAAAAGTGAATTCAATAAATAATCCATGAATAGATATAAGTATTATTTAAAATACTATAATATGATATAGAAATGGTAGAGAGTTATTCATGATTGAAAAGAATTTAAATGATAAGAATTAAGTAAATTCATCGTAATTAATTTTTTCTTAATCAGTTGAGGATGAATTGAATGTTATAAATTTGAATTACATTAATGAAAATTGGAGAAATCATTTTTTTCATAGAAACTAACTATAAATTATTACCCCAAATTCAACCTTTAACCTGAAAAATAAAAAATAAATGATATTGTAATAAAAATTATATACCACATTTATAAAATTATAATAAATTATAATTGATTGAATTTAAATTATTTTAAAATTAAAATGGATTTATTTTTGAATGATTCATAATATAATATTTAAATGTTGATGAATATACACCATAATGGAAAATGAATAGCATATGTTTATGAGGCGGTAGTCCACTTTAAATATATATATATATTTTCCCATTAGGTTGAATAATATATTGATGTAGTTTTTTTAATTATATTTAAATATAAAATTATTTATAATATATGTATTTTTAAAAAAAATATTTTTGAATAAATTTTAATTGGGGATAAAAATGACAAAAAGAGAAAAAATTAGTTAAAACTGATAACTCTTCTTTTGGAAACCATTTAATGTTTACATCAAATAATTTCCAAGTATAATTTTACAATAAGAATAATGTAATGGCTCATACTATCCTAGTTCATTAAATTGCCAAATCATGATGTTTTTTGTATCCTAGGGACCATTAATGACTCATAAAAGAGTTTTCCAAATTTTAGATTGAATTAATGGGGGCACCGATCGGCATTGATGGCACCGACCATCCATCTATAGCGTCGATCTCCCATTAGTGGCCCCAATAGGCATTAGTGGAATAGATGGGCATCACTGGAACTGATGGTCATCGTTGGCAGTGATGGTAATCAATGTCACTAATGGGATATCGGTGCTAGAGTGATGGTGCCTAGGAAATGGGGACTCGCCCATCGGTGAGTAATTTTCATATTCTATAGGACTTTTTAATTTCACTCCATCAACACCTCTTTTGACATAATAGTGTTTTAACACCCCATTAAATTATATTTAAGGCCCATAAAAGATGATTTATACCCATCAAGAGTAAGACGACCATTTAATTACCAAAATTTATATCCCATTTAATTAGTTCCACACCCTTTTTTGAGTTTCCAATTATTCCAATTGTTTTATATTTTTCTCAGTTTAAATGTGACATATCAACTCTCCACCAAGTGATGGTCTATCTTAATGTCTCTAAGTGAAATAAAAAAACTCAATTAAGAAAAACATGTGAAACTGCCCATCCACGTGGCCAATCCACAATCCTCTTTTCAAAAACATAGATATTTCATATCGTATAACTCTATGATCAGGAATTTTTATCACATCAATATCTTTTTCCTCAGAATATTTTTGTTCCCACTTGGTGTGTATGGAGTCTGTATTCCAGAGATGAGTTGTTCCTGCTTGAGATCCATCCGGTTAGGTTCTTCCTAGTGTTCTTCTTTTAGGTTGTGACATACCCAATTCAAGGCACAAAGAGAAAACTCTGATCCTTGATCATCGAAGGTGGGGTCCATCTGCCATCTCTCTCTATTTTTCATCATGTGGGGTGGGTAGGATAATGTTACCTTAGGTCATAGATGAAACCAAAATTAAAGAAGATAATAAACCTACTTTTAAAGGATGAAGGGGTCAGAAAGATGATGATGTTGTTGTACGTTACATTTATTATGTTATGAATTGAATGGGATCAGGTCCACTATATATCTTTGACGTTGGTGGTCCTTTCATGCACACTAATGAAAATTTTTTTCTTATAGAATTATGATATTTAATGGTTTTTTCATGGAAATTGATTAATAAAATAAATTCAGATGATTAAATGCATGCTCAATGGATATAATTCCTTGTGTGATCACTCTGGATAACCAGACAAAAATTAAGAAATTAATGAATTGTGTTTGATAAATTAGATAACTCATTATCATTTTTTGGGTGATATTCATGGATGTTCTATTAATGTTTGTAGGGTGACATAGTTGGGAATAAAATATATTTTTGTTAGTATATTGATTTGTGAATTTGAGGTTGTGTATAACTGAGGGTAAATTTTATGGAGCCCATAATCTGGGGCTTTTTTTGATTCTAGTAAATCAAGAAACCTTAAGGGTCCTATTTGGATGTTTTTATTTAAAAGAGATCCTTACATGTATTCATAGACATTTAAATTACATTATTTTGATTTGTTTATTCTTGTTACTTTCCCAGTAGTGATGAAATTTTTAAATGGATTTACTTGGACTTTATAACGAGAATAGATAAAACATGGAAATATTTTACAACAGTGGGTTGTGCTCTGGTTATGGGTATTGTTTACATGTTCATGTAAGGGTACAAACAAGAGTTGTTGGGTACATGATAGGTTTTGGTTTCAGGACCCTTATGTTGGGATGAGTTATTTATTATCGAAATGTAAAAAATTATTTCTTTTGTTTCTTGTACACACCACACCCATGATGATCGCATTATGATGAAAACCCCGATTTAGTAGTGGAGGGTGTTATCCCAAAATTCCTATGAGTGGATGGTTATTATCTCTTTTCTGCCCCAAATCCATGGTTACAAAATACTCTTCAGGTAGTCTGTGATGGTTGGAGGATCATTATTGTAAAATACCCTTTGGTAAGGGTGTGTTGTGGTTAGTTGGCCTTGGTCTGTGATGGAATGTTTGTTTGTGAAGTGTCATCCGGATGATGCCCAGATGTCTTTGGGCATTGCAGTAGTTTTTCTAGCCAATGTGTCTTCATCTGTGGTGGGGTATGTTGTGGCCCAGGTGTCTATATTAAGGGTTATGTGTGCATGTGGTATCCTATGTGTTAATGGGCTAGAGAAATGTTTGGATGGGATATCCCTTATTTTTGTTGTTTGGAACAGAAGAGGGACTATAGTGGGATTTTTTGGGGAGGTATTATGTATAGGATGTTCTACATAACCAGTGGGAGAGTGGTGTGTGCTACCCAAATATCGATGTGTTATTATTATCATTTTACCTGAATTTTTTATTTTACGGAGTGTTCCTTGATATGTCTATGTTGATTATTTTACGTGTAAGGTATTTTGGTTACCTCTATTTTTAACCATGGGGAATTAGAATGTCTCCCAATAGTTGCACAAGAGCTTTTGGATTCCCAATAGAGTATACCAGTATACTCATCATATATATATCTTCATTCAAATTTCTTATTAGACATTGAGGACCATTCCAGACCTTACAAACATGTGAATCAGGACATTTTTCATTTATTCTTTCCCTTTATTTTTGTACTTTCCTTCAGTGTTTTTTTACTTTATACTAGTTCATTATGAACATGCATTTGGAAATGGATTTTTGGCATTACATTTATCTTTAGTCTTTGGTGTTGCTGAAATTTACAATATTCTCTCTGGATCTTGTTCTATAAAAATGGTAATTCCTTCCATTTTAAATGAAATTATATACCCCTGGTACTAGTCGCCGCTAAATGGCCTAATGAATGTGGGAATAGAGGGGTATTATATCTCCATCAACATGGTGAATGAAGGGTCTTGTAGTTTTTTTCCCATCCCTTATCATGGAGAAGGCGGTTCACTACAGAATGGTATCAAAGGAGATGGTTGAGGTATCATATGGAGTTACGGGTTATTCACAATGAGGATTGAATTGGATGTTTGGGAAATAGCGTTGTGTAATCTTGGAGTGTGAAATATGACTAGGATGTCCATCTAGGACATGAGATTTTATGTCACCCCATGGTGTGATGTGAGGAATCAGGACCTTCTAAATGACCATGTTTGGACACATTGATGAAGGGTAGGTACCCTAAGAATGTTACATGCATCATAATGACTAGTTTTCATGTTTCATGGGTGTTTTATAAATTTAAAAGAAATAAAAAAAATTAAGAAAAATTTAATATGAATTTTCTATAGTAATAGAGATTAATAATTCAATGTTTCAATTTTCAGCTATGGAACCTAGATGACATCCACGAGTAGTATGGGAAATCGAGGCCCAGCAGATTGATATGGTTGATTAGTGGAGGGCTGATCGAGAGGAGGACAATGATCAATTTCAAAAGATGCATCATGCCTTCAATTGGAAGACATTAGGAATGTACAAGGGAAGCATCTTTGACATGGAGATAAGGATCTGGCTCGAGGAGCTAGTGATCGCTTTTAGCTTGATCATGGATCCAAAAGAGTATTGGGTTCTTATTTTAGTGATCCATATGTGGGGAGTGGAACATCAGTGGTGGACACATTATCTCGGGGAGAGGAGGGAAGTTGGGTGTTAGTGGAATGACATTGAAAATGAGTTCCAATTAGAATTCTTTTCATCCTCGATGAAGACTAAGAAGAGGATGAATTCCCTATTTCTCTTGCAAGGGAGTATGAATGTAAGGGAATAGGGAATCAACATCATGGATGTCTTTCTCGTTTTTCTCTGGACCTCATTCTTGATGAGGAGTCATAGGAAGGATGCACAGGGGAGGCACTCAGATCATCTATATAGTATGTCGTAACAGCCATCACTCTACCAATTTACATGGAGGTTTAGAATATACATGAAGTATTAGAATGGATGAACATGATGGGAGGCGTGCCACAAGGGGGGAGCTAGCTAGGCTCATCAAAGGGGAAGGTCATAGGAAGTAGGCCTCTAGCATCCGGTCCTTCCATGTTTCGGCCAACAGAGAGGAGTCCTCAGTAGTTATAGTTCCAATATTTTGGTCCTCACCATTCCATCACAGGACTAGGACCAAGGTGATTTACCGATGGCATCCATGGGTATATTCGGAATCTATTTCATATCCATGTAATGTACAGTGGGGGTGGTTAGGTTTAGTTCCCACCTCTGCAGTTGTAGTTTCTAGCCAGATCATTCCAGCAGCTGCAACTTCCTCCAAGAGCAGAGATTGTTGGATGAGGTGTACCTCAGGGTGCTCAGGGGCATCAACCAAGGTGTGGTCAAGGAGGTGGTCAACATTTGAGGGTCATAAGATCTTGTCTTGGGAAGTTTCATGCCATAGAGGTAGCAGTTCTAACAGGTCCAAAGGTCATTCATTATTTGATCATCCAGTTTGTTACTCATTCAAGCACAATGTTCGATTCAATAACATAGGAAAATATTGTTTCACCTATTCTAACCACTGAATTGGGTCAATACATATAGAGAGTTTCAATTCCCTTGGTGTTGAGTACGACAGTTGAAGGTCAGACCAGCCTGTTTGATGTTTTTCGGGGATGCAAACTGATGTTTGGGATAAATATGTCCAGTTGGATATCTTTTTGCTTCTAATGTAGCCAACCAATGACATGTTGGGCATTGACTGTATATTTTCCATGAAAAGTATTTTTGACTGCTTTTGAAGATAGGTCGTATTCTCATAGATGGGAGGCCAATGTGATGAATTTTATTGCAGGAGGAGTTTCTATGAAGGTATCAGGTGTGTAGATCCCGTTACATCATTTTAAGTCAAGCTATTAGTGGAATCATCTGACATAGAGATGGTTTATGTTCCAAGGATTTTTAGTGAGATCATATACATCTTCTCTGAATAGGTTGTGACTCTTCCCCATTGATGTGATGTTGACTTCAGGATTGTCTTGGAACCCGATGCCCATCCGATTTTAATGGATCCATATCTGATGGACCCTTCTATGTTACATGAGTTTTGGGTTTAGGAATATTGCCTAATGATGTAGGGTTTCATCCCACCGAGTGTGTCTCATAGGGGTGCTATAGTCTTGTTTTTAAAGAAGGTATATTGTGGTCTCAGGCTTTCTATAAACTAATAGAGACTAAATCATTTGACGGTCAAGAACTAGTACCCCCTCTAGAGGATTGATGACACTTTTGAATAGTGTAATGGAGCATGTTTGTTTTCTAATATCGACATGTGTTTTGGATAACACTAGTTGATGATAAAGGATGATGACATCCCGATGAATGATTTCAGGTGTAGATATGTTTACTTTGAGTTCTTGGTCATGTCGTTCGACATTATAAATATACTATATGTGTTCATGGGGCACATGAACACAATTTGTTTCGAATATGTTCACTAGTGTGTGTTAATTTTAATCAATGAAATCTTGATCAACTCAATATCAGAGGAGTATCACTCCAAGAATCAATGAAAATTTTTGGATGTCCTATGACACCACCAGCTCTAAGGGATGTTGTCCAAGTGCATGCTTTGTACATGATAGATGAAATTCATTGGAAACATGGTGTCCCTGTAGGGAATATCACTGGACCCATCAAATGTCTATGTGGTTGATTCTTGGATAGCACCCAAGAACATGAAAGAAGTTTGTAGTTTCCTGCAACAAGCAGGTTATTACTGATGGTTTGTACCAACATTCTCTTAGGATGCAGTGCCTTTGACACGTGTTTGCAAAAAAATACCTAGCCTTTATAAGGCGTAGGAAAACTAGAGAGATTTTAGTTATCATTGGGGGAAGCTGGTCGGTACCTCAGTGTTGAGGTTTCCAGAGGAAGGGTTAATGATTGAAGTCTTCTATGATGCTTCCGGTATTTTCTTGTTGTGTGTACTAATTCAGTAGTGGGGGTGATCTCTTACAGGTCTATACAGTTACATCTTCATGAATGTAGCTATGGTACCCATGACCGAGATCATGTACTATTGGTGTTCTCACTAATAGTGTGGATAAATTACCTCATTGGGGAACCCTTTGTAGTCATCACATATAACAATGGCCTAAGATATGTTTTATACCAGGGAGACGAAAACATGATATAGTGTAGGTGGATGGAGTTTCTTCATAACTACAACTTCTAGATCTCCAACACCATAGGAAAGGGGAACATGGTAGCTAATTCCTTGATCAGGAAGTCATAAAAGGATGTGATTTGATAGTCAGCAGATACTTCCAATGAAATGGGGAAGCTAGATTCTTTACATCTGGGCATGAGATTAGAGGGTGGTACAGGCTATTTGTTTTATATGAAAATGAAATCTCACATGGTATTGAAGGTGGAAGAGTCTCATTAGGAGGAATACATGGATGGAGGGATGTGTTATCATTTAATCCAGAATTATGATCTGAAAATTTTGTCGGAGGATGGTCGGAATCAGATGCTTTTCCACAGGATGTTGTTTTTTGTAAAGACGATGTGTGAGGGAGTTCTTCATGAGTTCCATAGATCAGCCCTGTCAGTACACAAAAGAGTTTCAAAGATTTAATGGGGAATGAGATTATAGTTTTGGTAGCCCAGTGCGAAGAGGAAAGTGGAAGAGTTCGTAGAAAAGTTCCTCATGTGTCAGTAGAAGAAGTCTAAACACCATTTTCCCTGCAGTTGGTGACAACCATTAGACATTTCTGAGTGAAAGTGGGATGAAATATCAATGGATCTCATCACAAGACTACCCTGGTATAAGGTAATCTATGATTCCATATGGGTAGTTGTGGACCGATTTATAAAATTGGATCACTTATTAGATGTTTATGAGTCAATCACAGTGGATGCCCTATCATATATGTATGTGGGTGAAGTTGTGTGGCTGCATGGAGTTCCCAGAACAATAATTTTATATCAAGATACACATTTTCATTCATGAGATTGGAATGGATTACAGGGTGATTTTGGAACACATATATGCCATTGAACTACATTCCTCCCTTAGATGGATGGGCAGGCGGAGTGAACTGTCCAGACGATGGATGATATGTTACATGCATGTGTTCTAGACATTAGAGGATTATGGGTACAACAGTGGCCTCTGGTAGAGTTTTCCTTCTAAAATATCTATCACTCTACAATTAGAATGGAACATTTTGAATCCTTTTATTGAAGACTATGTCTTTCACCCATGCGTTGGATAGAGGTTGGGATGGCAGGTGTTCTTGGACCATAGCTGGTGCAGAGAACAAAAGAGAATGTGCATCTTGTTATTGAAAGGACAAATCTGACTCTAGACCATCATAATTCACATGCCGATCATTATATGAGACCCTTGTAGTTCAATTTTGTGAAACACGTGTTCTTAAAGGACTCCCCTCAGTATCGACTTCAGAGGTTTGGTAGGGGTAGTAATATCTATCCTTGTTGCATCAAACCCATTGAGGTATTGGGACTAGTCAGCGAGGTGGTTTGTCAACTAGAGTTACCAACGTGGTTGTAGAGGATCCAAAAGGTCTTTCATGTCTCTCAAATCTAGAATTCTATACACGATCACTCTCACATCCTCAATAGGGGAGAGTTGGATATCGATGATGATGCGATGATCATGGAGAAATTAGTCAGAATCAATGATCTTAAGGAGAATGTGCTTCTTTAGTAGACTATTCCCTTAGTTCATGTGTTGTGGGGGAATGGTGTCCTCGAGGAGAGTAACTGGGAATGGGAGGAACAAATTCATTCCTAGTACCTAGAGCTATTCTGGGTTATGATATTGTTTTCTTTAATAATTTCTTATGATTTAATGTTTGACCCTACTTGTTGTATGGTATGTTTTTTCATGACCCCTTTTTTTGACAAGTCATGACTATGGGGAGGAGATGACATGATCCCTAATAAAGATTCATTAATGTGGATATGATTAAATCCATGCGGGTGAGTCAGTTTGTCCTAAAGCAGAATGTATGTTGACAAATAGAAAGGAGATCCCTAATTCATGTCTCTAGATGGTGTGATAATTCTATGTTTGCATGGTTACTTAGGAGAGAGGAGCGACAATGTCTCCATAGTTGTTCTGGAGATAAATATGAGAGATAACTTCCTAGATGTAGAGTTTTTATTCCATATAACAAACAAATTTAGGGTTGTTTGTATCTGAGAAGAATCTTACGAGGTGGTTGTTCATACCCCTCTTTTTTATTAGTGTTTACTCATGAATTCTGAAGAGTGAGAATTTCTTGAGGGGTATCTGATGTAATTTATTAGAACCTATATTTCCATTTGTTTTCCCAAATCCTGATGTTTGAGGAATCCCAAGCATCATCGTTGAATCCTTAAATAGTTTAAAAAAATTAGGTAGAATGAATTATGGAAATGATTGGAATTTGTGGCACCGATAGGCATTAGTGCGAGGGCGATGATACCATGGTTTATATGACTCACACAATAGTGATTCAATTTTATCTTCCCTATGAATTTTAAATTTCTCTTCAATAATTATTTTTTTGATGAAAAATTATTTTAATACCCCTTTCAATGTTATTTAAGGCCAGCAAAAGATGTTTTAAACCCCAAATGAGTCACGAAACCATTGAATTAAAAATATGTGTGGTACTTTTAATCAGTTTCTCACCCATTTCCATGTTTCCAGTTAGCCACCTATTATGGGGTTTTTTGGTTTAAATGTAACCTATCAACTCTCCACCACGAAATAGTCTACCTCACTACCTCCAAGGGAATTGTTAAATCTCAATTAATTCCATCATGTGCAACTCCATAGCAGCATGATCACACCTTGATCCACTATTCATGAACATCATGATTTAATATCATATAACTCTAGGATTTGTCCTTTTAATCCTGCTGATATCTTCTTCTAGATTCTTTTTTGTTCTATCTTGGTGTGCTTGGATTCTGTCTTCAAGAGACGAGTCATTCTTATGAGATAGCCCTCCATTATGGCTCTTCATGGGGGTTTTCTTAAAAAAATTTATATCCCATGTTCTTGGCTCAAGGAGAAAACTCTGATCATTGATCATACATGTAGGGTTTCTTCGTTATTTTCTCATTATTGTGCATAATGAAAGCTCGGTATGATGAAGTTCCCACGGGACGTAGATGAAATCAACATTAACAAAGATAATAAACAGGATTATAAATATTTAAGTAGTTAGAAAGTTGATGACTTTCTTGTATTTCACCATCTTTTTTATGTTGTGAATTTCATATTATCATTTCCAATGAAAATAATAGCCATTGGTTGACCATTATTTCAAAATATTGGAGCTCTATTTTTTAGATAATTTATAG
Organism: Viscum album; assembly: GCA_963277665.1. NCBI lineage: Eukaryota > Viridiplantae > Streptophyta > Magnoliopsida > Santalales > Viscaceae > Viscum > Viscum album. The sequence goes on along the minus strand of OY728139.1, from coordinate 32,178,899 downwards.
ATTTAATGGATGTATCATGGAAAATGATTAATCACATAAACATGGTGGATTAAAGGGATGACCGATGGATTATAATCTTTTTTTGATCACCCCAGTTAACCAAACAGAAAGAAGGAACCTAGTGAATGGTGTTTTATAAATCTAGAAACTCCCATGCATTGTTTTTGTGATATGCATGGTTGTTCTGTTAATGTTTTTGGGTGACGTATAGGGAAAAAAATATCTATTTGAGTGGTTTTTGTTTTTTGAATCTGAGGCACAATGGAGCCATTGTTAAATGTTCTAGACCTGATAAGTTGGGACTTTTTTTGGGTCCAGTACATCGAGTGATCTCACATATCTCATTTTGGTGGTGTTATTTCTAAGTGAACTAGGAGTAAATTCATAAATGAATGCATTGATTTCTTATTTGAGTTGTTGTTTTGTCTTTTCATTATTCCTTTCAGTTGTCTATTAGTGAAGAAATATTTATATGAGATCACTGTAACTTGATAACGAGAACAGAAACAATGGGGAACTTTTTTCCATAAGTGGGTGTTGTAAGGTTGTGGGTGTTTTTTACTTTTACATGAAGGGGTAGCAGCAAGATTGGTTGCATGAAACCTACTTATTAGTTTTGGTACCCTAATGTTGGGATGAGTTCTTGATTACCTATATGTATTAAATATATTTATTTTATTTCATATACGCACCCAACCCATGTTGAGAACTTCGTACCGAATACCTCAATTTAACAGGGGATGTTTTTTTCCAAACATTATTATGTGTGGAAAGTTATTAGTTGTTTTTTGCTATCTCTAACACCCTAGTAGGCCATGACACTTTGAGAAGGTAATGACAGCCTAATGTTATTTATAGACCAAGACCCTTTGGGCAGGGTGTTTTTTTTGAGTTGGCTTAGGTCTGTGTAGGAATGTTTGTTTCCCAAGTGTCTTCAGGATGTGGTCAAGGTTTCATCAGGCATGGAAGTGGTTTTTCAGGTCTTGGTGTCATTGGATGTGGAAATGGTTGTTTTGAACCAGGTTTACATGGTTGTGGTTATGTGTTGTTGTGGTATGCAATGTGTTTACGGGATAGATAAATGTGCAGTTGTTATGGCCCATATAGTTGTTGTTACGCAAAGTAGTGGGACTATAGTGGGATTTGTGGTGGCGGTCTGATTTATATGATGTTCTAGATAACTAGTGGGGAAGTGTTGTGAGGAAGCAAATTATCGACGTGTTATAACTATTATTTTACCTAACATGCATTATTTGGGGAGTGTGCTTTGGTGAGGCTGGGAGTATTGTTTTCCATGCTAGGTATTTTGGTTACATCTATTTTTCCTCACAAGGTATTAAAATGTCACCACACTTATGCACTTGAGATATTGGTTTCCCTACTCAGTATACTTGTATACTCACACTACATATATATAACTATTTTCATGTTTCCTCGATAACTTTGAGGACCTTCCCAGACCATACTAGCTGAGGCATTAGAACAATAGTCATTTATTATTTTTCATTTCATTTGGTACATTTCTTCAGTTTTTTTCTTGCACTTTGTACTAGATTATTTTCAACATGCACATGGAAATTGGATTTGGGATTTACGTTAAACCGTAGTCCTTGTTGTTGGTATGATTTACCATATTATCTCCCAATCTTGTTCTATAAACATGTTAATGCCTTCCATATTACATGAGATTTTATACCCTTATTGCTAGTCACCATTCCAGGGCATCTTGAAGGCGAGACTCTGGGGTCATTATCACATCTTAAACTGGATGAAGGAAGGGAATGGTAGTTTTTTGTCCCTTAGCTCATCTTTGAGATGGCAGCTCGAGAAAAATAAATCCTCGAATTAATTTATATGTATGTTATAAATGTATGTGGTAATATATTTTCCAAACCAAAGTGTTCATTAATTTTTAATGAAATAAGTTAACATGTACTCTTTTATAATATAAAGGAGGGGCACTATTTTAATTACATAAATTATTAAAATAATATAAAAAATTTATCATATTGAAATAGTTCTAAATTTATAAATTTTTAATCTTTGATTATAATGTGATAAAAATTCCATTTCAATCTAAAATTTTAAAATTTAATGTGATTTTCCCAATATTTTATTTCTGTTTTAACCAAAGATTCATATTGTTGATAATTACCATGGTATCAAGTTTCTTTATCATTAATGATCAATGTTTTTATTATAAAATGAAATTTTTTCTTAAAATAAACAATACATAATATTTAACAACAAATAATGATCAAATTTATGATTATAAAATTATTATTTATTTTTTATAATTTTTTTTAACAATTCTTTATCATAATATCTCATTAATAAATATTTTAAAAAAATTCATATAATTTGACTTTATAATCTGACTGAAAAAATGGAATTAAAATTATCGCACTAAAAAAGTCTTAAAAATTATTTCATTCATTAAAATAAAATCATTTTTACTGTTTTTAAAATAATATATTGAATATTAATTTTATTTAAATATTTATTTTAAGGAATTACTTAAGAATTTATTGTAATTTTGTCAATAATTATTCTAGAAAAAATTACCTTGATAATATATACCAATTATTAATCAAACTATTTTTAGAAATATCCTTATGTTAATTCTTTCTCTGTCATAATATTTTATATTTATTAAAAGAAGATGATAAATTTTTATCTTTTCCATACATAATGTATTATAAGGTCAAAATCATTTTCAAATGAAAAAAAACAAATTAATTCAAATTTTGGATGATAATGGAAAAATAATCATCCATTTAAAAATTAAAATTTTATAGTTAATTATTATTGTTTTAAAATTTATTTTTTTCATAACTAACAAATTTTACATTTACATTTTAACAAGTATTAACTACAAATAATATTCCAATGGAAAAAAATATAGGGGACCAATTAACCAAATTATGACCACCAGATTCTATGTATTTAATTAATTTAAACATAATAAAATATATATTTAGTACAGTTAAATTTATGATAAAATAGTTATAATGTGATGAAAGTAGGTTTATCTAAAAAAATATTTATATAATAAAACATATAATATTAAAAATTTGACTAGAAATCATCATTCAATGAATTTAAATTTATTAAAATAGTTTTATAATATATTAGATTAATTTATATCTTTCATTATTTGGTTTTATTATAGTAATTTAATATTAATAAAATTTATACATGTAAAATTGATTTTAGAAATCAATGTTTTTAAGCATAAATGTAATATTATACAATAATCCAAAAAAATTATGAAAAAATGAAATTAATGAAATTATTATTCATAAAATAGATCATAGGTCACATATATAGAAAATAAATAATAAAATAGGATTCTAAAATTACATTCTTTTAATGAATGAAAATAATTATTTAAAAATTTGGTAATTTTAAATTTTCAGTTAAAATTAAATCATTTTAAAAATGAACACAAAATTTATCCAAATTTTCTTTAGTAGGATGATTTTAGAAATTATGTTTTAATATATAAAAACATTTGTAAATTTTTAATATTTTAATTTTAATATTTAAAAAAAACTATTTTTATAGTGAGAAAGAAATTTTTTAGAATATAATGATGTTACAAGTAATATAATGTATATTTTCCAGTTGTGTATAAAAAATATTATATTGAGTATGAGTTTTATATATATCCCATAAAAAATTAATCAAATTCATACACACTAACATAATGGCTAGGTTAAAGCATTAAGATTTAAATAATGATATTCCATTATTAATTTAGGATCGGGTAACCTGTCCTATATACTATCGATCATAGTATTCATTTTTAAAATATAAGTATTTTGTATATATACCATCCCAAAATTTACCACTAATAATAATTTCAAAATCCTAAATTTATTCACTTTTTTACTCTCTAAAGTCCCTAACTAATGACTCATCGGTTATACAGTTTCCTTGTCCATGCTTTCTGATGTTACTTGAAACGGTAAGTGAACAATCAACATGTTCATTTTCACTAAATTGTTTTTTCGTTTATATTGTTTAATGTGGTTAAAAATTATTTACATTCAATTTATAATATACCAATACATTCAAAATATCCTTTTAAGAATGGTAGATCTTAATTACCTCTAACATAATGTTTTCTTAAACTAGGTGTTTTAGATATTATACTATTGAATTATTTTCTTGAATTTCCATACATGACATGGAAAATTATTATATTATGTATAATTGAACAACTTATAATTATATGGCTACTAAATTCAATGTTACAATTATTTTTATAGGGTAATTACATGTATTAAACACATATTATCTTCTATAAGAATAACAATTCCGTCATGTTCTTGGTATTAAGAAAATCTGTACTAGAATATTTACTGGGAAACTAATTCATTATTACCCATGAGTTATTGATAAATTTTTTTAAATTAATCATTATGGTAATAAACGTTATTTATATTATGAAGAATTGGTAATAAACCTTTATTTTTTTTAATTCAAAAAAATATTTTTATGTTTTAGTCAAATTTATAAGTTATGTATCTTGTACTTATGATCATTATCTCATGTTATGACATGTGTTTCACCCATTATGATCACTCATGTCCTATTTTCATTGTTTTCACCTTTCTGGGAATTATTCTCTCCCTATAATATTGATGTATTCTCCTGGGAAGTTATGTATGTTAAGGTGACCTATGGTGGAATTACAAGGGTTTAGTTCAAAAGGATAAATTATATTTTCTTTTTTCATTCTGTATGTGTCATATTTCCATGACACTAAACCACAAGTTCTACATAAATATTTTTATTTAAAATATTTTTAAAAGTAAATATGTTAATGATTATATATTAAATAATAATAAAATCATAGTTAGTATTCTAGATAATATTTAGTTATTTGTGAAAATTAATTCAAGAAATATTATTCATCATCCTCTGGAAAAGTCTAAATATTGGAGAATTACATATATTTTAATGAAGTACAAGGTGAGTGGAATCAAATATATGAACTCTTTATTTTGATAGATAAAATAGATGTCTATATGAAAAATCATTACATACCCATTATATCCACAAAAGGTAAATTTTAGAATAACTCAATATTAACTTAGTGCACGTCAATGAGGCCTTATATCTCATATTATGTAACACTCACATGGGATATGATATTTAAGACCAAATACATTATAAAAATCATTATGTTGAATATTTATATATTGAATTTTTTATGATTTAACTACATTATCCTCAAATTATGATATTTAAAATTTTAATGATTATGATTTCTGTTAGATTCATTTTCTGAATTCTAATTGAATCAAACATTTTTTAGATATTCAAATTATTAGAAAAGTTCCATGAATGTGAAGTACTCTTGTGAATAAAAGATAAAACAAAAAATGAAATGGATGGACTCCCTCAATGTGGTATCTAGATTGATCATCAATATGATCCAATTAACTCATGTAATGAATAAAAAACAATCAATTTTCAGAATCATACATTACCATAGAATAAAAAACATTCAGTTGAATCCTTCATTTTTCAACAATCATCTTTTTTTAGTGAAACCTCAAATCACGTGATCATATCTTAAAATATAAAATTATGTGAAATAAAATTATTTGAACTCCAATATTTTAGGAAATATAATTTTACATAGATAGTAAATCCCTTTGTATTATAAGATGATCATTGGTGGGCACTATTCAAGTACAAAAAGAAATGAGTTGGGCTGGAATCTGTTGAATGGGATTTTTTTAATACTATATTTTTTAATTTATAATTTCATTATACATTGTTATTTAAGATAAAAATAAGATTAAATGAGTTGAAATGAAGTGAAAATAAATTATTGTGTAATTAAGTTTAGAACCTTTCATGGAATGAGAGAAACAAATGATTATTTTGGTAGAAATTCTCAGTTGAAGATGTAGCGATGTTATTTTGGGAATAGAACCCAAATTCATAAATACTTATTAATATGAGACTTCGAGAGTTATGAAGAGATAATATTATGTTCACATAATGTTTATATAAATTGAGAAACATTTCAAAGGATGTCTTTTTTTTCAAGATGATATAAGTAAGTCCTTATTGTTTTGTCTTATATTTCGAATAAAAGGAAATCACACCACCCTATATTGTTGGATAATCAACAAAAATAATGAATGTTTTGGATGTAACAAATAAATCAGGATCACCTTTGATAATAATGTTTAATAGTTATGGTTTTTTAAATTTGGTAGATGTTTTTTTTAAATTACTTGTTTTTCTGAATACACCTTGTCTTCGGACTATGATTTTCAATTAGTATTAGTGTACATACCATCTCCATACCAAATTTTGATGATTTTTTTATGATCCTTGATTTTATCATAAATTATATGTCTTCCTTGAATAAAAGTATCACGTGTTATAATGGAATGGGAGATACCATGTTTTTTTAATCAGTTTGAGTGTTGGTTGGATAGATTGAAGATGCTAAAAATATTGGAATTTATACAACATTCCAATGTAATTAAGATGATTCATTACTGATCCTAAAGTTCATAAATTAATTTAAAATTAATTATTACTAGAAAGTTTTCTTGGTGATTAATTTTCTGCAATGTATCATAAATCTATTATATTTTTATTGGTGTGAGGATCACCAGATACCAAATTGTAGGAATGCATGGAGGATGGGTTTTGTTGAAGTCGTATTTTCGGATACTAGTCCCTCATATGTGGATGTTTAGAAATAAATCATAGGAAAAATAGTTTTATGTGAATAATTTTTTTACCCATTTTTATGAAAATAAGTTAATGTTTTTGGTAACTAAGAACTAAATAATTCCAAAAATGTAGTCACATTTTTTAATCATGTTGAATTACTTGACTATTAGGACAATAGGGAAATAAAAAATATTTTAGTTTTTACGATTTTATCAATTTTAAGTATTCTGATGTATACATCGATCCATAATAGTGACTCAGAGACTAATTCTTCTGATGTGGGAATCATTAGATGCAATACCATTAGTCTGTGGAATTATTTTTACAAAATATATTTTAAATTTGAATCTATTATTGAATATGTTGTGGGGTGTGGTACCTATATAATTTATAACTATTTTTATGAAAACAATAAATGGAATTGGATTATTAAAATGATAGATCAATGATTATTATTGAATGATCTCAATGTGATATGATTTTTACTTTTTCTAGAGCTTTGTAACATTTACATTATTATAGATTTTATGGATAAATGTATTATGGAGTTTGCTTCTATATATATGTTATCATCATAATTAGAAAATTCGGTTATGATATATTTCCATCATATTGAATACAATAATAATTTAAAAGGAATTAGATTATAGAATGATTATAATTTTTGAATTAAGTAGATGCTTTCTGTGGATTTGATATTTTTTAGGAAGAATCAAGAAGAGTTAAAGATGTCAATTATAGAGCCTAAAAGAAGGGGAAATTTAGGTGTTAATAAATTTTTTATGCATGAAAACACATTAACATTCCTATCCAAACTACTTTTAGTATATCTATAAATAGAAATAACTACACTATACATTCCAACACTTTTATTTTTTACATGTAATGGGTGACGGTGAAAGTGTTGAATGTTATAGATAGGAGAATATTCAAAATTGATCATTCATGAGGAAAACTACTGGATAAAAGACAAATGATAAATGATATTAATCATAGTTACCAGATGTGGAATATAAATTAGATACATATTTGTGAGGATATACCAATGTTATTTATTAATTCTTAATTTAAATTCTAGTATATTTTATATATCCAAACTGAATAATATGACTTATTCATCAGACCCAGTTTCTGTATTGGAATGTTCTTACCACATACATGGTTGAAATTTGAGGAATTATTTTTATATTTTTCTTGTGGATGTTGATAAGGGATCATAGTAACATGTTTTGAACCTATATTTAAATGTTCTCATAATGTTTATACAAACTTTAATTTTATCACCTTTTCCAAATAAATCACACTAACTATTTTATTGAACTATTTTTCACTTAATTTTATGGGAATATCATATTCTCTATATATACAAAAAATGAGTGTTTTCTAATGGATTTTTTAGTATTGAATTGCTTCTTAACTATGACAAGGACATAAATACTCTTATTATGTAGTGAATCTTGTAAATACTTCTGATCTTGTGGATGTCTGTAATTTTTTTCCTTTAAGTCATAAATATTTAATAAGGGATTATTTAGTTACAAAATAAAGGAAACATAAAATAAAATGTATAATTAATTCACTCTTTCCCCTATTAGTGATATTCGGATCATAGCTAGGAGATATCAAGTGGTATTTGAGTGATGTTTCTTTTCATTTGCTCTTTTATGAAGTATTTGAAACATATTTTTAATGGAAAATATGAATCCTTTGAATAATATAGGGATTGTAGTTTTCGATTGTAATAACTCTTATATATTGAAAAATAATAATTTTCTCTATTTTATATATCTTAGGTGTGCCATTTTTGAAGAATCTATTGATGTATTTTCTCCTATTTATGATGAAGTTATTATTACTACTATAGATATGAAGAATCTTATGAATGATTAAATGGGTAAGATATCATTACAAACATCACTTTCTAATATGGTGTTTTTAATGATAGAGAAAATTTTCAACTATAAAAGTTATAATTGAAAATATGAAGAACATATGTTATTGTATAACATTGGTGAAGGAGGAAAATTAAAAATTAAATAGACTCGCATATAGAGATCATAAAATTATTGAGATTGAATATTTTTTATTTATTTTTTTTATTAATTATATTTTTATCAACAAAATCTTTTTTTGTGAAAAGTCTTGAGGAACAAAAAGTGTTCAAAAGATCATGATAATTGGACCTAGTAAGTATGATTATAATTTTTCATTTTTTGAAGATAGTGGTCTGAAAAATATCTCCATGTATGACCTTTATAGTACTTTTATTAATTATTCAATGAGAAAGGTGAATGTTAGTAATATAAAAAAATTATTCTAGAAATGTAATTCAATGTTACAATGCTAAGAAATTATATTTTGATTATTAAATAATTATAATATAGTGATTCAAAATCCAAAAATTCCGTTTGTAAAACTATTGATTAATTATTATCCCTGTTTTAAAAAAATTAAATGATTTACCCATTAATATGTATATAAAAATCCCATGAAATATTTTTAATATGGAGATATTGAGAATATTTTTGATAATTTGTTTCAAAGAAATAATGAATAAAATGAATCTGAATATAAGAGAATGTCATGATGAACTATGAATAAACATAGTGAAAAATATAAATCATTTTTAAAAGGAAGGGTTATGTAGTTCCCCAAATGAATAAGGATATGAATTTTTCTAATGATGGAGAACAAAAATTCCCTGATGATGTGGAAGATAATATTACCAATGATTCTAGAGAAATTAGTTAAATTGAAACATTTATTCATGACATGTTTATATTTAGTTGTTATAATTTATATGATGTAGATCATGAATTTTATATGAATTTGGAATTAAATGAATTTATAAGATATATTGTAAGTCATGAAAAATAAATCACGATGTTTGAGAAGAAAATTCTCACAAAAGTAAAGAAAGAATTATGTCATGAGTAGAAATATAAGTTATTTGAAAAATATTATTTTCTCATGAGGTATATTGAGAAGTAAAATACACTAAATTATTTCTTAATGTTATATTTGGAGGAAAATTTAGACGAGTTGGAAGTTGTTCAACAAAAAAATTTCTAAATTTGGAGAGACACTCTCCAGATGCAAGATATCTATCCCTAATGAGGGTGATTTTTCATGAAAGGGTGAAATTAAGAAGGATAAAAAATTTCCATCAAAGGTTATGGAAAAATTTGTAATTATTTTTGAGATATAAAAATATGGGTGAAACATTTATGTGTTCAAAACCATGAAATTGAATATTTTAAATGTGTTTAAAATTTGAAGTGAAAAAAATCTTATACTACTTCTGATTCAGATAAAAAATGAATTAAATATGATTTTATAAATAATATAATGGGAGATAATATATTGTGTGGGTTTAACATTGTTTTCATGAGAATGATTAGGATTATATTGTGAAACATTCCCACAACATCAAATAAAATTGAAATAATAGAGGGAAATAAGCATTCTATAGTTACCTCTGGTATTATGTTGGATTTGAAAATTAAAAATATTTGTGTGGGTTTATTCAAAAACATTACAACTATTCCCCAAATTACATAAGTAATGATTTGTGGGGGGTTAAATAATATCAAAGGAACAAATCTAATATAATTGTTTTGAATAAAAAATATTAGTATTTTCTGATAGTTGATAATAGATTCTAACCATTGAAAACAATATGTGAATGTTGTGAACAAACTGGATATGATGAAAAATTTGGCCTAGTTTTATTTTGAAAAAAACGGTATACAAGATTTATTATAAGATCGATATGAATAGAGGAAAACTGAGATAAATATCTCTTAATGATGATACGCTCCCAATGATTCAAAAGAATAATGACTATGGTTACTGTATAGTGGGTGTTCTTCTTATATGAAAGAGACATAAAATCATTGTATAATTTAATAGGAATCAATGAATGAACATTGTAATTTTTAAATGATAAGTACCCAAGAGTCAAATGTGATTGATATGTAATTTTTAGGTAAAAAATATGAATTAAATGAAAGATGTATTTTTTGATGGAATAATCCAAAACATGATTTTTGTTTAAAATAATTCTGAAGAAGGAAATGAATTTCTATTTACGAAAGATTTCTTTTTAAAATATAGGAATATGAAAATCATATGACTATTTAAAAATGTACAATGGGAAACTGGTTTCTTGTTAGTGAACTTAAAAACATTAATTACATATGAATGAGGAAAGAAAATTAGATGTGTCATAAAATGATGAGACATAAGCGTTATAGATTCATGATCATGTTATGGAAGTTTTATATTGTCCCAAGTCTTCATCATATTTCATGTGGAATATCTTATAGTTGTTCAATTTTGTTAGAAAGGGACAATAAAATAATCCGTGAAAAAATAAAGTTGATGTTTGTTCAACTAAATCCCAAGAAAGTATTCATTATGATGTTTTGTTGAATAATATTGAAAAAAATCTCAAATAGATAGTTACATGATTATATTCATTAATGATCTAACTCCAAATAATTTTTTTATACATTCAAAAAATAAGTTAGAATCTATGAATATGTTTTAAATTATCATGAGAAAATACCAGAAAGAATTGAGGTATTCTATAATGTAGTTGATAATTGATAATGGTGGTGACTATAATAATTACTATTTCTATGGATATATTAAAAAATATAAATTTCAACATGAGTTCAGTACACCATAGATACTACAATAAAATTGTGTTCGTTGGTGAATGAATATAATATTAGTTCAATGTGGATGTATTATTGTACAAGAACTTTGTCGTTCTCTGTACTTTTAGAGGAATGATATGTGAATAATTTTTTATAATCAACATGAATGTTTATATAGAACAATTTATGATACGACTCTATATGAAATGTATTATAAGAAAAATAAAATTATGAAACACTTAAATGTTTTTTGGAAGTTCCTGCATAATATGGAAAAAGTGTAGAAACCGTGGATTGATTGATCAAAAAGATGAATATGTTATCTTTCATGGATATTCACTGAATCTAAAAGGATTCAGATTTTATAAGTGACATGATTATTATATTTTTTTATTTTTTTATATTTATTGATAAATATGATGACGATGTGTCACTAATATTTTTAGATGAGGTAGAAAAATATTTTGAAATAATTTTTTTCCAAAGATTTAATCAGGATACAAACAATTATAATCCTACACTAGAAGAAGAATCAAACTCATATGTTTCTAGTTATGTGAGAAAAAACACCACCATCACAACCTAAGATGAGGAATAATTTTGAAACAATAAAATTAATTAGTGATAAATGTCAAAATGATCAAAATTTAATTACATCAAAAGTTAATAGACATAAATAATTGGGTACTATATTGGTGCTAAAAGTTGTGAATGATGATTTTGAGAATCCAAACTAGGTTGAGTATATCAATGAGGTGTTAGATCAAATGGATTAAAATGATACTTTCAAACTCATACCATTGAAAAATGAACCAAATGTTATTGGTAAAAATGGTATTTTCTAGAACATGTTTAATGAAGATGGTGAACCGATTAGAAACAACGAAATGTTAGTGTGAAATGGGTACTAATAGATTAAAAGAATTAATTTTGTTTATAATTTTTTCTATTTCAATGTTAGAAAAAATAAAAATCTTTCAATCTATTTATGCATAATTATTTTACAAAATATTTCTTTTTGATGATAAATCACCATTTTGGAATTATGAACATGATGGGGATTTTTATATTAAACAACCATGTGTATTTTTTGTTAGTATGTTTGAAATTTATGTTCTCAGGTTAATGAAGTAATTTTATTGGATAATTAATTATATAATGGATTGTTATTCCAAATTTTATATCATCTTTAGAAGGATGAGTTTTAATAAAGGAACAATTGATAGTAATCAATACATCCTTGAATGTTTAGATCGTCCATAATTTTAATTTTTTCTGTTGAAATTATCTTTATTCTGAATGATGATAAATATTATAAATGATTTTTAAAGAGAAGAAGAAGTTTTTTGAGATGCCATAGATGGGTGAAAATGAATATGTTCTTATTCTATAAATATCTCAAAATATGAAAAAATTATTATTTCAATGAAAATTATGATAAGGAACATCTTATAAATTTATTCATGGAAAATTTCAAACATATTTCCAAAAATAATTCATTAGAATCAAATTATACTAAATCATGATATGTTATTGAAATTGACTCAAAAGTATTTCATAATTAGTTTGGTGTCTATTCTATTTGATTGTTTCAATATTATACATTGATTATGATGTTAGATTATCTGAAAGATTCATGAGATCCACTAAATCATCCCCTATATTTTCTATATGGATAATTCTTAAACAATATCCAAGCACAAGAGATTTAAAATTCAAGAATGATTTGTAAAATAGTATTGATTTCTATTATTATAGACATCATAAGTAAGAATGATGTGTGGATGAAATATGTCCACATCTGGTGGATTTTTCATTCTAGGTAAAGTAGTGTTATGATAGATACTATTAAATAAAATTCAGTAACTCTTGGAAATTATGATTCTATGTATGTTTATTCCACTCAATATTCAGAACAACTATTATTGATGAAGGCTTAGTTGGATGACAAACATATTGAATTAATTTTACCCTTTTTCATGGGTGTGATAATCAGAGGACCATCAAACATACATGAAATATAGTTCAACATAATCCTTAAAAATGTATTTCTATACAATATAATTATTGAAAATATTAGGTGGAGAAGAATGAGTTGAACCTATATTATTTCCCTAAATCAAAACAATTATCTTAAATATTCAAAAAATCATTAAAAAGGGTTATTTCAATTGGATGTTTAACATGGGTTTCAATACTATTTCTCTCGTCGAATAAGGTCTAGGTCTCTACCCAATATCTCATTTATTATTTTGATATTTTTTCAATATAGTGACTAGTTTCTTAAATATGTACCTTGATATGTGCAGAAAAATTTAATGGAACATGTATAATGGGGGGTTTTGGTGTAATATATGACATCAACATGTAACTGTTTGAAAAATTCAAATATTTTATTATTATGGTTAGAGGAAACATATTAAATGTATGTATTTTTTTTTAAATATTTATTTACAACAAGGTTTTAAAGGATGAATACATTTCTAGGTCAAAAACTTTTGACAACATAGATTTTAATTCAATTATTATTGTTTGCTAGGATGAGTTAGATCATGTAGGAAAATAATTATTTATAACTGGTCATTTCATGGGAATAAAATTTTTAAGGATTTTTCAACCCTGGTTGACCAAAAAAATTAAATGGTTCGATTTATGCGTATGGGATAAATGGATTTATTTTTTGAGGATAAAATATGTTTGTGAAAATTTTTTTAAATTTTTTTAATGTAAATTGAAAACACATCACATTGTATGTTTTGATGATTTGATTTGATGATGGACTTTTAAATATAATTTGAAAATAGAATACAAAATTGGTATGAAATTTTATCTGTTTTGATATTTGGTTCTGAGGAATTTTTGTTCATGAAATTATCTTTAAGACTCAACATGTGTGTGAAATGAGATATTTAATCGACATTGGAGTGCATCAAGTCACAAAACTAAATCATATTATTCATTAATAATCATTGTGTTCTCAAAAATAAAATTTACGTGGAAAATGAGTCCCAATAATTATAAATGAAATGGTTGGAAAATTTTCGTCGAATTGGTTGGAGGTTTGGTTTTAATAATTCAAGGTGTTGATGGGAAATAAATTTATAAAACATTCTAAAAATATTTAAAAAAAATTATTTCATATAATAAATTTGTTAAATTCATGATGAATTCATGGTTACTAGAATATTATTTTGAATGAATAAAATCGATAATGTAAAATTATTTTTATTTGAGTTCATTGGCATGAGGTTCACTAAAGGAAGAATTGTTTAGATAAAGTGAATATGGATGTTTTTGAATTAATATTTGCTGATACTGGTTTATTAGATTTGTTTTGTAACCAATAATTTTGTTGTATAATGGTTTTATTAGAATATTTTTTGAAAAAATGAACAAGAAAATAAGTAGGAGTTGTTTAGGCCTATCAACTAAATAGTGGTCAAAATTTTTGTAATCCATTTTCATCAGAATGGATAGTTTTTCCATTGGGGCAATAGAGAAGAAAAATTATTTTTTTTACGTCAGGTTTGTTAAGACTCATCGGATTTGAGATTAAAATGATCCCTCATAGTGTATCTAAAACTTTTTAATCAGTTATATTACCTAATCAGGTACAGGATTACATTCCAGCGAAATTTTTTTTAATAAAGTTTAATTCTTTTTAAAGCGTTTATATGGATTTGTATTATTTTTAATTTTATAAAAGTGATAAATATTTTAGAGGAGGTGATGTTTGATTAAAATGAATGAAATATTAAATAAAAATGTATCACTATATCATCTGTTACACACTTAGTGACACATTAATGATTTCTAGGAAATATCAAATTAGTGTCCATATACACGTAATGAAATCATGGATATAATGAAAATAAGGGAAGGTTATTGAAAATTATAAGAAACAGGTTAGATGTTATGGAATTAAAATATTACATGTAAAATAAATTTCGGAATACGAATAAGAATAATTGATTTCATTGAAGAGCATGTTATGTGTGTGTGGAAGTGATGGAAATATATCTCAAAAATATTAGAGATGTGTAATATATCCCTATTTTAATGAAAATGAAATTGAGTTGATGTTGGAAGAACAACCGTAATTAAAATGTATATAGTGTCGAGAGGATGAGATTTTTTTATTTAAATTCCAAATAATAAAATAATATTGCAAAGATACCATCATCCCCAATATATTCCATTGGATTATGTTCATTACTTTATAATTATTATGAATAATTTCATGTCACCAAATGATATTGAGGATGGTACTCGGATCATCTACTAAATGTTAAAAAGTGCATTAGTTTATTATATTTATATAGATTCCATTATTTCATTCATTTATTCAATTATCATATTGTTTTTTCATAAACATCATTTTTTAGTGTTTTAAATTATTATTTCATGAATAATTATTCAATAATCATTTATATATTGGGACACCACTATTAACAATGGTGATAAAAATCTATCCACAACCCCAGGGGTCATTCCAATGGTATAAATTGACATAATACATGAAATATCAATTTTTATAAAATTATTATGAAATGATCAACTACAGGATAAATGATATATTTTTTATCATTAAGGGGAAAACTATAATATTATTTAAAATAGACATCTCCATGATTATATCTTACAAAGACCCTCGCCCTGTAAATTTCATTTTGAAAATTATTGGTTATTATTACATACAAATAGAACAAATAAATATTAGATATGCAAAAATTGATTGAGAATAGATTTATATATTTCATGAAGATTTACCAGCCCGTAATAAAATAGAGGTATATCCCTTAATTCATTATATATCATAAAGAATAAAAATATTGAATACCCAATATAAAATTACATATTGGGATTTGAAGACAATAATCAAAATAATTACAACCAATTGGAAAAATATTTGTTTCACTTTTTGTGACTTATTAGGGAGAAACTATTCTCTTTTAGAAATATAAATAGATTTTTATGTGGAATTACATTAACTTTATAGAGATTAATGGGATCATAGTAATGAATAAATACCCTTTCATAGTGATTGAAAATGTTTTCCAACCAACATTGAGGATAGTAATTATCTCCCTGATTGGCATACAATCATATTATATTTTGTTGAGGGTGAAGAAATTTTACATCACAATGACTTCTTTAAGAACATGATTTGGGGTTTGTTATACCATTTTTCTTCAGTAGTGATACTTCTAATTATAGATTTTTCTACTAAATTATATATGGAATACACTTACAAAAAATTATATTTGTGTTTATTGTTGATATATTGATACGTTAAAAAATATTTTAGAATAAAATGGACCATCTATGTTTTATATTAAAAAAATTCATTATGGAGAAGTTGTTTTATAAATTTATTAAGTGTGAGTTCATGATTGAATAGTATTCATTATCGAGTTAAATTGTAAATATTGAAGGAATCATATTTGATCATATAAATAATAAGACATCAAAAGAGTGTATATTTACCTAAATTGTAACTAATATTTTTTGAATCCCTAGTTTTATGGGATATTATAGAAGAGTTCGAAAAAAAATCATTGAATTTTAATTCACTAAAAATGAAAACTCAAAAGTGTGAATTGTTTATCTAGTCAGTGGTGTGTGGATAAATCATCCAGGAACTAATAAAGCTATTAGTTAGTGGAAAAGTAATAATCATTACCCACAATCAAATAATTATTTTATTATTATAAACCTATATATATAATTGGATGTGACTTTACATATTATTAAATTTAAAAAGATTACAAAATTATATTGTTTAATCATAGTGAAAACATTTATTGTACTCGTGAAATAAAGTGACCTATAGTATTTGTTTCTATGAAGATATATAGACATTATTATTACTGTATAAAATGTAATATATACACATAACTCTAATGTTTTAAGTATAGATTCTCAAAATTTGTTCTAAACATAATACATAAGAGATTGTTAAATCATATTTACTACAATTATTAATAAATTAACTATCACACTAGAATATAGAAATAAGATAATGATACATTACGAAAAAAATCATGATTTTCTCACAATGAAGAAGGTTGATGGAAATACATTAATATAGGACCGTGTAAGGTTTGAAATTTGAATTATAAGTGAATTAATATGATTAATTTCATAAAAAAGGATTTCTCAAAAATAATTTCTTGATAATATCCTAAAATCTGTAAGATGTATTCCTTTTAAGAAAAGGAAGATATTATTTGTAAAAATTGATATGATTACAGGATTCAATAATGATCATGAAGATGTATTGAAACATGGTATAATAATATTCATTATATAAATTATAAATTTATTGAAATAGGTTATATAGAATGCTTAAAAATATATATTATCTATACTAAATAGTTGAAAAACATTTACAGGGAAATTTATGATCATTATTGGTGGGATAATATGCCATGGGAAATTTCTTATTACACATTATGTTTCATGGTGTTTCCACAAGTAATGGAATAGGTAAAACATCTCAAATTGGTGATGAAACCATTAAAAATACTTGTATAAAATTGGTAATTCATAGCTATGGCATTTTAGTCTGGCCTTATTATGCCATACAAGTGATTCAATATCATATAGTTAATCATTTATAGAATTAAAAAATCAATCCACTTTTAATCCATAAGTGATAATTTTTTATTGGAGTTCGGATATCAAATCTACAAACATGAAGTATTTAAACAACATATGGTACAACTGCAGATTATTTTTTATGATAATCCAATGCATAATACTATGTTCCATAAAATCCTTAATTTTTTTTAATATAGATATTAAAATTTTAACATCATATCAATATAAAAAAATGGGTTTCCTAAAAGTACTATTCAATCATTGAAATTTATGATCAATGATTTTTCACTATTTAAAATATTGACTTGGGACCAAATTCTTTGTAATATAGAATTATAATATAACAAAATCATTAATTGAGTTAATATGTTGAAATTATTTGATGCTCTATATGTTGTAGAGTTGTAGAAATTAAACTTGTTGTGATACTGATAGATAAGGGAAACTGTTGGGACCATACATTGGGAATGAGAATATAGAAAATATATATTTAATTTATAAACAAATGAGGTTGTAGATAGATGAAATAAAATGTTATTTTGAAAAAAAAAGTTAGGGAGTATGTCCTCATATTGAGGATCGTGTATTTCTCACCATATCAATATGTAAATGAGTTATCTGTTTTTTAAAGAAAGGGAAATGAATTGGTTAAATTGATATTATGGAGTATGGTTGATTATTTTCTTATAAATTATGTAAACCTAAAATTTTTGTAAATTTTTAGGATTTTTTTCATGTGTCTCTATTAGTAATGCATATGTCTTAAACAAAAAATATTCTAGATATTTGGGTTGTGTAATTGGAACCTAAATTATATTATGAAGTGGAACAGAAATGGATTTTTTGGATAATAGAACAAGTGTTGAGAAATATGTCAACATTACTATTTAGAAGTCCTATAGAGGAATAATATGTTTTACGAAAAAATATTAGAACCTATGGAAACTATAAAAGATAAATAGATATGTATAATTACTGGTTAGAAAAAAAAATTAAGAAAAAATCATAAGGGGGGAGAATATAACGATGTAATAATTCATTCTATGATTAATAATAGAACAATTTTATGCTAATAAAATTTTATTATATATAAAACATTTTGAACATATAGATATTATACGAATTATAATACTATATTCCATACAATAATATCGATATTATATAAATTATATGTAAAAGGATATAAAAACTAACGAATAGAGACAACATAATTTTATACTCAATTAGATTAAAGACTTCATGAAAGATTAAATTTTACTTAAAAACAGTAAAAATAGAAATACAAATTGTGAATATACTAAAATAATTTTTTTGGATTATTAAATATATTTGGAATGCATTTTTATGTTCTA
Organism: Viscum album; assembly: GCA_963277665.1. Taxonomy (NCBI): domain Eukaryota; kingdom Viridiplantae; phylum Streptophyta; class Magnoliopsida; order Santalales; family Viscaceae; genus Viscum; species Viscum album. The sequence continues at coordinate 32,159,569 of OY728139.1, read as the reverse complement.
TTTAATGGTATATTATATATATTGTATGAAGGGAGCTGTTACCGTTGATATATGATCATTACCTTAGTGGTTGTCAATATCAATTTTGGACAAAACTATTAATGTGAATGATGAATATTCGAATAAAGATATTGTTAAAATTAATGTTTATATTGGGTAATGACATTGATAACTGACTAATAATTGAGAAATAATGGCCTAATCCAATCATTTGATGAATTTTGATGGTCATTTTTTTAACATGAAAGGGGGGTATCATCAGTGGGGTTAATTATTGACCAATCCCAAGAAAACCATCTACAATTGAGGCTTGAATGACATCAATTAAATCAAAATTTCATTTTAATGTAGATAAAAAATAGATAAACAAAAATTGATCCAATTTAATAATCTACCAAAAATATACAACATTTTATTAGGGGGTATATTAGTGTGATAAAGAGTTTTGTATATACTTGATATAATTATTTCCTTTGTATAAATGAAAAATTAATTTTTTTAATCCCTTATAATGTATTATTTTATCTAATAAAATAGAAATTAATATAACATGAATCTAATAAATATAATTTTTTAGAAAATGATTTAACCAAATTCTTTCTCAAAAATATTTATAAAATACTATATAAATTTATATATTAATAATTAATATTATTAACATAAAATATTCTATCAAAATATTATTTATTTTATTATAATTGATAATTTTATTTTATAATGTTGTAGTAATTTTTTATAAGGTAGATAATGTATATTATGTCATAAATGATGTTAATTTTCAATGAATAAGAAAATGTTAAAAAATTACAAATTCCAATTTTTATCATATTATTTTGATGAACTAATCATTATATTTTAAATATTAATATCAAAATAAGTTTATGGTGAAATTTTTTGAGTTGATTACATTACATTATATTTTAGAAAAGAGTAAAATAACTCTTATTTTTTGAATGTTTTATAAATTAATATATATATATATAATGATACAAGAAAAAATAAAACAGGATATATAAATAAGTTATGTTATTATATATTTTTTGGTATTTTAGTAAAATTAAATAAATTTACCTAACTATAATTTAATTTGAAAATTATAAATTGTAAATTTTTATTCAAATTAAATATATTTTTTGGAAATTTATATATTCTTTATCAAATGTAATATTAAAAAAACATAATTTCGATTAAAATATACTATTATATTATAAAAAATTACATGAATGAATAAAACCCAGAAAATGAATTCATATTATAATGATTTATCAATTTTTATGATGTCCAATACTCTAACATGTATTTATAAATTATTATAAAATTCATCATATTTACATTATATTCCACCCAAACCCCAATTCATCTACACTCAAAACCCCAAAATTGATGAAATTACATGCATTTAAACAATATAAATTCCATTTTTTTCATTTACTATATTTGAATTATCTATGAATTATGAAGATACTTCTTAAATGGAAGGGATATATTATTCTTCTTTTGAATTCATGTATATTTTTTTGTGGTTTATATTCAAAATTTGTATTACACTACATTCATAGTAATTTTTTTATCCCATTATATCCATAATTTATGTTATTGATGATCTCCATTGTATCCATATAATTTTAATGATTCCTTAATCAACATTTTATACCCATATTTCTGTAGAATAATTTTATTAATTTCACTAATTTACATGGGAATTTTTTATATTGTGAATAACAAAACCACTAATTTTTCAATGAATATTTATTCAAATGTTGACATAATATATCAATCTGATATTTCCTTTTTACAAAACCTACATTTCATTTTCATTTTTTAAAAAAGATGAAATATTATTATTCTTATGAAGATATATACTAAATTATTTTATTTTATACAAATTCCTTATTCTCAATGTGTTATTAATGAAATGATTTATTAAAATAAATGAAAAACACATTCAAATAGAATGTTAGGGAATTTTAGTATTGAATGATATAAAAAACCAAATAATCCAACCCTATATGATTTGAGTGAAATTTAATCAATTCCACCCCCAATATATATATATATATATATATATCCCTCTCTATCTATTTCGATGTAGAGTATAATTATAGAGAATATTATTTAGCCTGAAACACTTATCTAAAATAATATAATACATATTAAATATTCATTATTAGGATGAATTATATGTAGAATAATTATTTATTAAATAACAATATATTAATCAATTATAAATACTGACATTATGAGGATAAATAATTAAAATGATTTAATGTGTAAAGGGGACATTTTTCAAAGAACTGTATTAAAAGGGTTAAATATTTTTCCAAAATATTTTAAATTTACATCTTTTGAATGCTTATTATGAAAATGTTTATTATTTAAATACCTGAATTAGTATATTAAAATTCATTTTTTATTAAATCATATGAAAAAATATAAAAAAAATTAATTATTAAATATCATTTTTCTGTAAAAATAATTCCTTTTATAATTTTTTTTATCATATAAATGACTAATTTGTTTTATTTATATTAAATTAACACCAATTTTTTACTCTCCCTGAAAATATTATCTTATAGAATATTTTCATTTTCTTAAAATAGTTTATTTTTTACTACACAAAGGGGAAAAATGATTTTAGAACAACTATCATATTTATGAAATCATTATAAAATAATAATGAAATAAAATATTATATGTTTTTTAGGGAATTTTATTGGTTAATGGAATCAAAATAATTATATTTTTTAATTTATAATTATGTGATTTATATTTTTATTCAAGGGAATATTTTTATTATAATAAAATAACTATTATAATAATTGTCTTTAATTAGCTATTTAATGTAATGATCAAAATATTTATAAATTTAATTACTCCAATATTATTATAATTCCACATGTTATAAATCACATAAAATCACTTATGTAATAAAATAAAGGCCTTATAAAAAATATCTAATGAAATAATAAGTATTTATAGATGTTAAAGAACTGATACTTATGAAATAATAACTTGTCCTTATAAATAGTAATATGACCCTTATGAATTATAAATTAGAAAAATAAAAAGTATAATCACCCATGAATGTATATATAAATAATTTTCAAATTATAAGTTAAATCATGATATAATTATATAATAGTATCAGTAATTAAATATTTTAAATATTATTAAATATGTTTTAGTATTTTTATAATCATAAATATTTAATTACAATTTGGATTAATTTAATAATTCAAAAAAAAATTTAATTTTCAAAAATATATTGATAACTAAATATTTTTATGTTTTATGATTTCATGAAAATGATATAAGACCATAATTAATTTTTCAAAAGTGATATAAAATCATTTATAATTATAAAATCAATATTTTAAAAGTAAATGTTGATTTTAATTGAAAATAAAATTAATAATAATTAGAATATAATTTTTGTAAAATGGATTTTATGTTTTAATTTTAGATTTTGATAAATGGTTATGGTGATTTTTTTAGATTTTTCTGAAATCCTTGAGTTTTTTCTGAATAGTAAAATATAATAATTTACGATAAATGCTAGAAAACTGAATTTTTTTTCATGGGTGAGTCATAGATGATATTAGTGACCATTGGTTGAAACTCACATGCAAAAATAACTTTACATATTCATAAGAATCATGACTAATTCTTATATTAAGTAAAATGATATAATAATTATCATAATAATAAGAAAACACCCCTCTCCACTTCTATAAATACCACCCCACACACAATCTTCTCCACACCCCACTCAAGTTTTTATAATTGCCTAATTTCTATCTAATTACCTTTACTATACCCTTACCTACATCTAGGAGAACTTGTTTTTATATAAAACCATGAATATGTTCCTTGAGAAGGATTTGAAGAGGATATTTCAATACGTAAATCATCAATCATTTTCATTTAATTTCCATTAATTTTCAAATTATTTTCATATTCTCTCATCACCCCCTTAATCCAAATGAAATTAATAACCCAGTACTCTATATATATTATAATGTTGCCTAGTAAATGGAATATGAAATGTTAAACTACTCTCTCTATCTCTCTTATCCATAAAAATGAAATCACTACATGTTTTGTGTCAATTTACAACCATCCACTGCAATGAACATCCATTATCCATAAACATATTAAATTATATTAATAATAATATTTTATTTTAAAAAAAATAAAGTATATGTTATAACTGTTTTATGTTATGGATATAACTTATACTCATAATACTAATTAATAAAATAGAATGAGTTCATTGCATTTGGAAAAAACCAGCAAGAATTTACTAAAAAAATCATCAATAACATTTATCTAATTTATAATCCTCATTATATATAAAACATTAAATTGTAAGATAATATTTTATTATATATAATCATTAATAACATATAATAATAGTACTGAATTTTCATCCTCATTTTAAATGAACATCCATTCATGTATACAAATGAACATATCATGAAATCTATGAAAACAAACACTATCGAATGGAGATATTAAACTATATAAGTCATCCAATGGTCAATAAATAACTTCAGAAAACCACCATGATTTAAATTCATGATTAAAAGTTTATCTAATTTTTTATTAATAAATATAATTTGATTATACAGGACTTTAATGTTACGAAGGCATTTGGACATAAGGTGGGGAAATTCTAAAAACACACTCTCACTCCATGGGGTTTCCCTCTTTAACCCCATTTATAATTTTTATCTTCATTAAATATCATTAATTCCACATTATCTAAATTTTTTTGGATAAAATTTATTTCTAATTCAGATTATGAAAAATATAATGTTTTCCAAGAGAACTTTTCATTCAATGAAGACACAACTCGAGATTGTTTCTTCTTCTCTCAAAGTTGATGATTCTTATATTATATATTTTATTATATCATTAATTATGGATCCCAAATTTTTTTAATTTATAATTTATGTAATGAAATCCATTCTTTAAATGTGTTATTTTATGACAAATATTGATATATGTTCTATGTGGCGTGCATGATAATGTAAATGTTATGATATGACAACTCTGCATTTATTATAAAATTAAACATTATTTATTACTTAAACCTTCACTTGATACAACAAAGAAGATCGAGAGGTTTAGTGTATTTGGGGATTAAGATAATTACATAAAAACTTAAAAAATGAAATACAAAATCTTTATTGAAAACTTACATTACATGACCACTACATTCTCATGGGATAACCTGAGGACATGGATAAGAAAAGGGTGAGCTATAAAGCCCGTTAAGGGAATACAAATGGAATAACATGAGGAGTACAATACATGTTAGACATTAGGCATATCAATACAACATAAGAGAAACATGAACATAAAGTCATGATAAATAATGATAATCATAACCTGGAAATGTGGCAACAACACTTAACAAAGAATTAGCATGAGCCAAGGCCCATTGCACATGGAGCATGAGTAAATCCTCATTACACATAAAGCACGAGTAAAAGCTTGTTGAACTTGAATTATCATGATTCAACACTAATTTCACATGATGTATCATGATACTATACTTTACCCAATGCATTGTAGCGCTATAAGGGAACACCCTTCATAAACATTTCATTTCATTCATAAGTGTGCCACATAGATCATAAAACATTGATTACTAAAACATAATCATTTATTCCATGATAAAAGAATATTTAATTCATACATTAAACTTAATAATAAATAAGTAAATGTTAATAATGTTGAATACCCTTGATGGAGAAATGGGCATGGTATTCACTACACAATGACATTGGCTTAGAAAATCAGTGTGATTTCGGCAGCGTAACGGCGTGACATAAGAATTCATGAAAATGGTTGATGAGAGAGAAAGGGGTTCATAATCATATTCACATGTAATGGATAGTAAGGGTTTCATATAGATACATGTCCCAAAAATTGTAGTGTAATTGATATTCATGATACAAAAGTATTGCTGGAATGTAAAAGAGGAGAGAGAAGTTCCTTTCGGAATTTCAGCATAGTAACGGGTGTACATAGGAGAAATTTAAGGAGAGATAAAGGGATATCCCATCATTAAAACATAAATAGGGAAGAATTAGGGAGTTGTGAAACCATACCCCAACATTCATAATTGAAATTCAAAGGGAAAAATAACTTAAAAAATTGGACAAAATGAGAAAGGAAGAAAACCCCTTATTTAGAAGTGTGCATCCAAAGGCTAGATAGAGGTTTGTGAGAGGCTTCTTGGGAGCTCAGGGAACCTTGTGAGAATACTAGAGAGAGTAGGGAAGAGGTTGGACGAACTTCAAGGGCTTTGAATGAGGATGAATTGGGATATTTTGTGGGTTTATATAGGAAAGGTGAGGGAATTCTTTATTATTTAGGTTTGGTACCCCTTATATTAAATTAATCCAAACCACAAACCATCCCATGGTTATTGCCCATTGTTTTTGGAAAAGTTAAGAGTAAAAAATTATTTTATAAGGCCAGAGTCTGAACTTCTTAAAATATTAGGGTTGCTTATGTGGATGTGAGTCACACTCCCATGTAAATTAATTTAAAAAGACAAGGTGTTAATAAGTCTTGAGGGGTTCATTAATGCTTTGAAAAGTAATCCAAACAAACCCTAAATAAAATTATTTTAATGGTAAAACAGATATTGGCTGAACATAAAGATTATATTATTTTATTACATCACTATTTAGTCATTATGAAGTCATAAAATTGATTATATATTTAAACGGTATTTAATTTTTACTCAAAAATTTGACTGTCTCGGAAAATTATGAAAAATTCACCTTTGGATAATTTCAACATCCTGATTCGAAAAATAACATTTATTTTATCTAAATAATTTTATAAATATGTTAATTTTCACTTTTAAAATAAAAATAGACATTTATCGAAAATTCATGGGTTTTGATAAAAATGAATTTCACACTTTAATAAAAATTATAATTGCATTCGTACATTTATACGATAATTTATATAAAATAAAATTAATATATTATTATTATTATTATTTTATTAAAATATTATTTAAGTCAAAAATCCCATAATTTAATAAAATAGATTTCTTAATTAAATAATGACTAAAAAACACCATTTGTACTTTAAAAACTATTTACAATGTATCAATAATGACAAGAAATTATATTCATTATTATATACAAAAAAATGTACATGAACATAGTACTGTCGATTAGTTACATAACCCCTTAAAATAGCTGTATACGACCTAAGGGTAAGGTGTGCGATGGTGATGGACTCTTGGGGTGGCTTGGATAACATCGCTCGAGTGGTAATTTCTATCAACTTCCATTTTTCTCATAGATGGTCCCATTTGAGCATGACATGATGAAGCTCATCTTGGGCTTGGTCAATAGAGAAACCCAAGGATGCCACATGTTTTCCGATCTCTAAAAAATGGGCTTCATATGGGGAAATTCTACTGGATGAGGCCATCACTTCCTTTGTTTGAGTAAATTTGGATTTGTTAAAGCCATATATTTATACTAATCATGTGATCACTGTTCAAAGACTATATTAGCAATGGTCATAATTCTTAACATAAAACCAAAGAATTTGACATTTTATATAAAAATAAAGAGACATTTAATTAGATCAAGTGGTATTTCTGTTAATAAATCTTCGGGTCGTTACAATATTTCCCCCTTAAGAAATTTCTCCCTCGAAATTTTCATTTTCCCACACTAAAACAGATGTTGGTAACTCACCTTCGTCACTTCCTCGGATTCCCAAGCCACTTCTTCAAACTTGTGGTTTCTCCAAAAGACCTTGACGAGGGGCATATTCTTATTTCATAGAACTTTTCTCTACGATCTAAGATCTTTTCTAGATGCTCCTCATAAGAAAGATCATCTTCTAATTGTACCACCTTAGAAGAGATTACATGTGAAGGGTCTGGTATGTACTTCATTAAGAGCGATACATGAAAGACATCATGTACTTTGGCCATAGTAGGTGGAAGTGCTAGTCGATAGTCCACGGCCCCGACACGATCAAGAATCTCGAAGGGGCCGTTGTACCTTGGACTTAACTTCCCTTTCTTTCCAAACCTCATGACCTTATTCCATGGAGATATGTGTAGAAAAACCATGTCTCCAACTTTAAACTCAAGGTCTCGTTGATGATTATCTGCATAACTCTTCTGTCGACTCTGGGCTACCTTGATATGCTGTTGAATGGTTTTCAACTTCTCCACCATTTCCTCGACCATTTCTGGTCCAAGCAGCTTACGTTCACCGACCTCATCCCAACATGCCGGTGTTCTGCACCTTTTCCCATATAGGACATCATATGGTGCTATTTGGATGATCGAGGGTAAACTGTTATTATTAGAGAATTCAACCAGAGTGAGATGTTGATCCCATCCTCCTTTAAAGTCCATTGAGAAGGCCCTCAACATATCCTGAAGTGTTTGGATAGTCCGCTCATATTGGACATCAGTTTGAGGATGATAGGTCGTACTGAAGTTCAGTTCAGTATTCAGAGCATGTTGAAGACTCTTCCAAAACATAGAGGTGAATATTAGATCTCGGTCAGACACAATAAATAGTGGTACTACATGCGACCTTACCACTTCCCCGATATATATCTGTGCTAGTAGATCCAATGAGAAATCCTCCCGAATTGAAATGAAGCGTGCAGTCTTTGTAACATGATCCACAACAACCCATATTTCATTGTTTCCTTTGGATGTCCTTAGAAGTCCGGTGACAAACTCCATGGTGATGTTTTCCCATTTCCATTCTGGTATGGGAAACGGTTGCATCATCCCCTTAGACATATGCCTCTATACCTTCACTTGCTGACACACCAGGCACCTTGATGTATATTCATCAATCTCCTTCTTCATATTATCCCACCAAAAGTTTTCTCATAGATCTCGATACATTTTTGTGCTCCCTGTGCGAATAGATAAATTTTAACTATGTGCATCATCCAAAAGTTCCTTCTTCAGATCCGAACTTGATGGAACATATAGTCTTTTCCCAAACCACAAAATTCCTTCTTCATTAACATTAAACGATGAGGATTTTCCTTTTTCAATTGGTTCCACTTTTTCTTGAATTCCCACATCATCCTTTTGAGCATCATTAAACCTTTCCAAAAGGGACGGTTGATCAATCATTTGTGAAAGGATTTATGATGTTCCCTTCTCTATGATTCTCATGCCCATCTTCATCAAGTCTAATAAGATTAGATCCTTCTCAATTATCATCATTGATAGAATCGATGGATCCTTTCTACTTAGGGCATCTTCCACCTTGTTTTCTTTCCCAGGTTGGTAATGGATTGAATAGTTATAATCCTTGATGAGCTCTATCCATCTTATCTTGTGCATATTAAGCTCTTTATGTGTGAATATATATTTAAGACTCTAGTGGTCAGTATATATCTCACATTTCTCTCTATAGAGACAATGCCGCCATATTTTCAAGGCAAAGATCACCACTTCCAACTCCAGATCATGCGTTGGATAGTTTTGCTCATGGATTTTCAACTTCCTTGAGGCATAGGATATCACCTTATCATTCTTCATCAGCACACATCCTAAGCCCTTCTTCGAAGCATCACTGAATACCACAAAAATTTCCCCACTTGTGGATAAAGTAAGCATGGGCCCAGTGATAAGCCTCCTTTTCAACTCCTTGAAACTTTCTTCGCATTCATCACACCATGAAAAATTTACTCCCTTTAGAGTTATCTTGGTAAGAGGGTTGGACAATCGTGATAAATTTCTTACAAATCATCGATAATATCCAGCTAACCCCAAGAAGCTACAGATATCTGTTATTGATGTTGGCCTCGGCCATCCCTCAATTGCATCTATTTTGGATGGATCCATAGATATCCCATTTCTTGTGATGATATTGCCCAAGAATAAGACCTCCTTCAACTAGAACTCACACTTGTTGTACTTTGCATAGAGATTCTCCTTGCGCAACGTCTCCATTACAGTTCTTAAATGCTCCTCATGATCCTCCTTTGTTTTGGAGTCTATTAGAATATCATCTATAATGACTACCAAAAATTTGTCTAGATAACCTCTAAATACTCTATTCATTATGTCCATGAATATTTCTAGAGCATTAGTGAGTTCGAAAGGCATTACTATGAATTCATAGTGCCCGTATCTTGTGCGAAAAGCATTCTTGGGGATATCTCCATTCATCACCCTTACTTGATAATATCCCATCCACAAGTCCACCTTGGAGAAGTATTTTTCTCCACGCAGCTGATCGAACAAGTCATCAATTCATAGGAGAGGATATTTGTTCTTTATCATGATTTTGTTAAGTTCACGATAATCGATGCAAAGCTGTATTGACCCATCCTTCTTCTTGATGAAGAGGAATGGTGCACCCCATGGTGAAGCACTTGGGAATATAAACCCTTTATCCAGATTCTCCTGTAGTTGTTTCTTCAGCTCTTCAAGCTCTACAATAGCCATTCTATATGGAGTCTTGGATATTGGTAAAGCTCCAGGTATAAGTTCAACTGAGAATTCAGCTTCTCTTCTAGGAGGAAGACCATGCAGTTCCTCGGTAAACACTTCCGTGAATTCCCTCACAATAGGCATTTCTTCAAGGATGGTTTCTTCCTTGGACTCAATCATCTGATCCAGACACGAAATCTCATAAGGCAGGAATATCCACGCATGAGATGATAGAGCTAACGAAGATTCATCTTCCTCTTTACACTTGTAAAGAATCAGGGGTCGATTCTCCATATGGAGTGTGATTTCCCTCTCCCGACAATTTATGTTGGACCTATATAAGGAAATCTAATCCATTCCAAGAATTTCCTCAAATTCTTCCAGAGGGAGTATGAAGAGTTTTGCCGCGAAATTAAATCCACAGATTATAACAGGGGATGACTTATATTCATAGGATGCAATGATTTCCCCATTTTCCGTACTCACTGAAATCTTCACTTCCATGATTTGTGGTGGTGCTGGGATTGTTCTACTAAACTTTCGAGATATAAAAGAATGCATAGAACCTAAATCAAAAAGTACGTTCGCTATTCTTGAATGAATAACTAGCTTACCTGTCACCACTTCATTGTTGGGGTTCACTTCGACAGAAGTGATGGAAAAAGGTCTTCCTCATTGCCTTTAAGGTTGTTGGTTGTCTCTGAAAACCCTTGGATTAAGGCACTGATTTGAAAAATGACCCGGTTCTATGAATTTGTTGCATTGAACAACGCGTTGAGGTTTAAACAGAGCATTCCTTTCCTTTGTCGTAGTCTCGGGACTTTTTTCCGATAGTTAACAGCTAGGTACCCTTCTCTTCCACACCTAAAGCATTTCCTCGTCCCCTTAAGGCAATTTCCAGGGTGCTTCTTTCCGAACTTTTGGAAAGTGGGGTGCTGGATCTTCTTAGCATCATTGGATTTATCCATCAGACCACCAGCATATAATTCTACCTTACGCTTCTTGTCCCCATGATACCCCTGTGATTCTCCGATCTCAATTTCGACCTTGAGGGCACATCGGACAATTTCCTCATAGCTGTTGAAGTCACGGATCGCTAATTCTTTCTGAAGGCTAGGCTTCAGCCCACCAAAGAAGCGATCAACATTGCATTCGGGGGTAACGACAAAGCGGGAAGCATATCGTGCAAGCTTTGTGATGTTTTCCTCATACACTCCAATAGATTCTTCGTCTTTTTTCTTGAGGGAAAGGATGTCCCTTTCCATCTTATGTTGTAGGGTGGACGGAAAATATTTATTGAAAAACATCTTCCGGAAATCCTTCCATTTTAATGCCTCGATCTCCTCCTCAGGCTTTGTATTTTTGATCAACTTCCACCATTGATAAGCTTCACCCTCCATACGATAAGCTGCCAGGAGAACCTTCTCTTGTTCAAAACATTGAAAGTTGGAGAAAATCTTTTCAAGGAGTTGATCCATTGTTCAGCGATCGTGGGATCGGATGATCCACTAAAAGTTGGAGGCCTTTGTCTCATGAAGATCTCAATAGCGACTTGTTATTTCAAAGGGGGGGTTTGGACGTTCCTCTGGACCCGTGTTTCTATTAAATGCTTGATTTAGCTGAGAAAGAGGCAAGACAAAGTTCGTGATTCCCACTCCCATTGGATATGGCATCTCATTAGTACACTCATCACACTGATCTTCACATCGTTTCTTAGCCTAAGTCATCTTATTACCAGCCATTGGCTGGAATAAAATAAATGTTAAGCGTTAACACATAATGGTTAATCCAAAGACAAAAGTTGATGACTTGTAAATAAACATTTATTTCCTTTACTCATGAGTCTATAGGATTCACTCTAGGATTTTCATGATCTACATTCTAGCATATATTCTTAGGGGCATTTTTTTAATTCCCTTAATAAGGGTTCATAATAATATTGTGAATTTATCAAAACATATCCCCCGGGAGTGTCGTAACCAAGAGTGCAGCAAGGCCTGTTGTTGCGCACCAGTTCCTGTTCGAGTCTAGCTCAAAGCGGTGTTTTTGGGTTTTACCCCTAGGATACATCTGTGCCAGAGCCGCCTCTACCTGCTCATATCCAGACAGGGATGTATTTGATTGATAAACCACATACTCATTACTTACCAAAACATAGGGATGTTTTTATTATACTTAGTCTTGACTCTAAGGCTTTACTAGGGTTTTCGAATCCTAATCCCAAAAATAACTAAACCTATCCTTTGATACCAACTATGACAACCCTGCTTTTATTACAAACAGAAACATGATTTATTACATAAAGCATCCCTTCATACAACAAAGAAGATCGGTAGGTTTAGTGTCTTTAGGGCATAGGATCATTACATAAAAACTTAAAACATGAAATACAACATCTTTATTGAAAACATCCTTTACATGACCACTATATTCCCTCGTACTTAGCATTGCATGGGATAACCTGAGGACATGCATAAGAAAAGGGTGAGCTATAAAGCCCAGTAATGGAATACAAATGGAATAAAATGAGGAGTACAATACATGTTATACATTAGGCATATAAATAGAGAACAATAGAAACATTAACATAAAGTCATGATAAATCATGATAATCATAACATGGAAATGTGGAAACAACACTTAACATGGAATTAGGATGAGCCAAGGCCCATTGCACATGGAGCATGAGTAAATACTCATTACACATAAAGCACGAGTAAACCCTTGTTTCAATTGAATTAGCATGAGTCAACACTCATTGCACATGACGTATCATGATACTATACTTTACCCAATGCATTGGAGTGCTATAAGGGTGCACCCTTCTTAAACATTTCATTTCATGCATAAGTGTGCCACATGGAGCATAAAACATGGATTCATAAAACATAATCATTTATTCCATGATAAAGGAATGTGTAATTCATACATGAATATTTATAATCAATATGTAAATGTGAATAAAGGTGAATACCCTTGATGGAGAAATGGGCATGGTATTCACTACACAATTACATTGGCTTAGAAAATCGGTGTGATTTCGGCAACGTAACGGCGTGACATAAGAATTCATAAAAATGGTTGATGAGAGAGAAAGGGGTTCCTCATAATATTTACATGTAATGTAAAATAAGGAGGTTATATAGATTAATGTCCCAACAATTGTAGTGGAATTTAGATTTATGATACAAAAGTATTGCTTGAATATAAAAGAGGAGAGAGAAGTTCCTTTCGGAATTTTGGCATAGTAACGGGTGTACATGGGAGGAATTTAATGAGAGATAAAGGGATCTCCCATCATTAAAACATAAAGAGGGAAGTATGATGGAGGTTTGAAACCATACCCCAATATTCATAATTTATATTAAATGGAAAAAATAACTTAAAGAAAATTGGACAAAAATGAGAAAGGAAGAAAAACCCTTACTTGGAAGTGTGCTTCCAAAGGCTAGAGAGAGGATTGTGAGAGGCTTGATGGGAGAATGGGGCACCTTGTGAGGATTATAGAGAGAGTAGGGAAAGTTTGGATGAACTCCAAATGCATTGAGTGAGGAGGAAGTGGGAGCATGGGTGGGTTTATATAGGAAAGGTGAGGGAATTCTTAATTATTTGGGTTTGGGACCCCTTATATTAAATTAATCCAAACCACAAACCATCCCATGGTTTTTCCCATGGTTTTTTTCAAAGGGAATATGAAAAACTTCCTTTATAAGTCCAAGGTCTGAACTTCTTAAAATATTCGGGTTTCTTATGTGGATGTGAGTCACACTCCAATGGAAATTAATTTAAAAAGACAAGGTGTTTAATAAGTCTTGACGGGTCCATTAATTCTTTGAAAAGTAAGCCAAAAAAACCCAAAATTACATTATTTTAATTTTAAAACATATATTGGCAGAAAATAAAGATTATAGTATTTTATTACATCACTATTGGGTCATTATGATATCATAAAATAGATTATATATTTAAACGGTATTTAATTTTTACTCAAAAATTTGACTGTCTCCGAAAATTATGAAAAATTCACCGTTGGATAATTTCGACGTCATGATTCCAAAAATAACATTTATTTTATCTAAATAATTTTATAAATATTTTAATTCTCACTTTTAAAATAAAAACAGATATTTATAAAAAATTCATGGGTTTTGACAAAAATGGATTTCAAACCATAATAAAAATTATAATTGCATTTGTACAATTATATGATAATTTATATATAATAAAATTAATCTAATAATAATAATAATAATTTTTTATTAAAATATTATTTAATTCAAAAATCCATTTATTTAATAAAATAGATTTTTAAATTAAATAATAACTAAAAACAGCATTTGTACTTTAAAAACTATTTTCAATGTATCAATAATGACAATAAATTATATTCATTATTATATACCAAAAAAATATACATGAACATAGTATTATCTATTAGTTACATAACCCCTTAAAACCACCGCATAAGACGTAAGGGTAAGGTGTGCGATGGTGAAAAAATCTTGGGGTGGCTCGGATAACATCGCTCGAGTGGTAATTTCTATCAACTTCCACTTTTCTCATAGACGATCTGGTTCGAGCTTGACATGATGAAGTTCAGCTTGGTCTTGGTCAAGAGAGAAGCCCAAGGATGCCACCTCTTTTCTGAGCTCTGACCAATGGGCTTCATATGGGGCAATTCTACTAGATGAGGCCATCGCTTCCTTTGTCTGAGTTAATTTGGATTTGTTAAAGCCATATATTTATACTAATCATGTGATCACTGTTCAACATCTATATTAGAAACGGTCAGAATTATAAACATAAAACCAAAGAAGTTGACATTTTATATAAACATAAAGATACATTTAATTAGATCAAGAGGGATTTTAATTAATGAAACTTTGGGTCGTTACATATGATGTTAGAGGTGTGCCCAAGATTATATAGCATAAATTAAAATGTAATATGTGATAGGTGTTGCTAGATATATATATCACTCCAATAAATTGGGTAATTTGATTTAACTAACGAGTAATGTAAAATATTCTAGAACACAATGCAAAATTTATTCACAACTATGAGGGGTAGTTGTCCCCTAAGACATGAAGTTTCATTTTTTCCATTTCCACATTTAATGTAATTGTCTAATTCTTCTACTAATAATTATTTGGTTTAGATTATGCTAACCATATATCATACTATTTAAGGATCTTATATATTGTCTTACTATGATTTTTAGTCACCCCATTAGGATGTATTACCTCAGGTAAATAATTGTTCTAAGGAGAACACATGGGACTATATGATGCTAGAGAAGAAGAAATTTAATAAATCATTATTTTTAATATTGTAAAAGTTATGTATGGTCTTATTTTTTAAAATACCCAATACCATTGTATCCTATTTGTTTCATATTTTATGTAGTTTGTCCCTAAAATGATCAAATATTAGTGTAATAAAAATCATGATCAATATATTTAATATCAGAGGATGGATTACTTAATTTGTGAATTGTGATTAGAAAACCTTAGTGAAACCCATGTTTGAGACTATGTATATGTAATCAGATGATAAATTTTTTTAGACATAGGGATCCCATAAGATATAAATTTAGAGTTAATTTTATAATGGGGTGTATTATTGATGTCTTTTTGACTTATGTTTTGTTCTAACCATATATATTTTATAAAATGGTGGGAACCAAGAGATACCATGATAAAAACCCATGCGAGGGATGGTGTAATGATTAACCAAATGAAATCCCCAATGCATAGGTAGGTGGGGCTATAAATTTCATGGTGATGAATACCTAATTATCTAATGTTCTGAATAAAAACCTGTATAATGTGGAACAAACTACTTCATAAAAGAGGGAGAAACTAGATGTCAAGTGTTTTTTGCAAAAACAATCTCCAACATATAGTGGATCTTTATATTCACTAGTTACAGAATAATGGGTCAAAATGATGATGAAGATCATTTCAATGATTTAATATTCAGAGATAGATAAGATGACTCTTTCTTTTTATCATCTATAGGAAGTGGTCTATCCATGGTGGGTATTTTTTTAAGAACACCAAGATAAGGGAGAAATTCAAAGAGATGGATATAGAAGTCATTAAAATAACGTTACATAACATGTATTATCATCCAAACATTTGAACATAGATCTGGAGGTAATTTATAGAGTTGAGGAAAGAGGAATGTGAATCTATCATGGCTTACAAATAAAATTTTTAAAAGTATATTAAGGTATTATTTCTGTTTTGTTATCAATAATGCAAGAAAAAATGATATATTCTTTACTGGTCCAAAACCACCCCTTTAATTGGATCCTGAAATTCGAGACATTGGGAGTTTTGAAGAAGTGTTCTATATCCTCTCAAGGGGGAGATTAAGAATGGAGAATGTTCCCATAGCTATGGTGATAGGAAACTAAAGTTGGAATCTAATGATATAGGATCTCATTTGAATGTTTGACGGAAACCATAACCCTCTACATCAAAAAAAAATGGCTACCGTCATCATAGGAACTACCTCAAAGGGAAAACAAAATTTCTAAAGTGCTGGAGGGAAGGAAACCAAGATCATGAATGTTGGAACTACATGAGAAATCAGGATAATGTAGTGGATTAATGGAGAGAACCACCCATTGTCCAATGTTTCAACTGTATAGAGAAATGTCATTATGCATGCTAGTTCACTAAACCTTGAGTCCTCTATGGTAATCAGTGTCATCTGCCCCCTACGACAAAAGAGAAAGAGAAGGATTATGAAATCACTACTATGGTAGTGGAGAATGAAAATAAATTTATACAAGGTACACATCATATTCACTCCATAATGGAAAAATTATTATTTAATTTCTGTTCTACAAATTCCATTATATCCTTAATGTTTTCTTGAACCATTTAATCGAGGACCTAAAACATTTACATACAGATATCCATGAAAATAAATTTTTGTGTAACCTATTTTCATTTGTGGGAATATTCTAATAGATAATTTCATAATACATACCTTGTTAGAATTCAACACATTAGTGGAAGTGGAATTTCTCATGTTATGTAGTGAACAAATCAAATGTCCAGAAAATGAAAAAACATTTCATATTTCGAAAGAGCCCATTATCCTCTATAAATGTATGGTAAACAATGATTCTCAAATGAAAAATCCTTCAATGGTGTGGGTGTTTATTCATTGTGATGAAGCATGCATTGCTCAAATAGTTTACTCAAATGATGATATCAACCTAGGGTCAATTCAGATTACAGGGGTATATAATGATGTATTTTTGATGAGTTACATAGACTACCCTCGGATTGTGAGTTATATTTCACAATAGGATTCATACACAGAGCAACTCATATCTCAAATTGCCCATATGGGATGGATCTAAATTAACTATTGGAGTTAATGAAGAAGATTTAGTATCATATGGAAAAAGTTTTCATTCACCGTAGAGCATCACCGTGGGTGTTCCAGTTCCCTTCATCAAGCAGACGAATGGATAATTGTGTTTGTGTATCAGTTATTAGGAACTCAGTAGTTTCACTTAGAAACAATTATCCTCTTACAAGGATTGAAGATGTTGTTGATTAGTTGAGAGGAACTCAGTACTTCTCAATGGTGGATCTATATTCTATATATCATCAGCTAAAGGTTAAGAAATATGATATATAGAAGACTTTCTTCTAAAAAAGGTATGGAAACATTCTTTTCTGGTGATGTTCTTTAGAATTACTATTTTCCCTATGATCATTATGGATTTAATGAATAGATTCATTAGAAATTACCTCTTTGAATTTTTTGGTAGTGTTTATTGATTAAATTATCATCAACTCCAAGATCAAGGAGGAATATGAACAACATCTAAGGCATGTTTTGGTGATATTGAGGATAGAGAAGTTGTATTCCATGTTATTAGTGTGTGAATTTTGATTTCCACAAGTAAAATTCCTATGACAGGTGATCACCACTGAGGGAATTTATGTGAACCATTCAAAATTAAATTCAATTGTTAAATTTTCCAGTCCCTCTGTAGTCATGTAAATTCATAGTTTTCTTGGATTATCTAGGTACAACTGACGTTTTATGAGAAATTTATCATTATTATCAAGCCTTATAAATATGTTAATAAGGAATGGGGTAAATATTGTCCTAATGGAAGAATGTGAGGAATTCGTTAAGGAGTTAATTATAAGGCTAATGGATGCACCTGTACTCATATAATTGAAAGGTGGATAATGTTATCTAATATACCTTCATGCTTAAAAAAGAAATTTATTTCTGTACTCTCGATAAATGATAATATGATATCCCATGCCCACAGTAGTTAATAATACATTAGCAGAACTACCTAACACCTGATCTGTAGCTTGGAACTTTTTTTTCTCTCTCGAAAATATGGTAGAACTACCTATATGGTGGGAAAGGTATCATATATATCAATCACAAGAGACTAGTGTATATATTCACAAAAATGGAGAAAGACATGCATTATAGGATATCGTTATATATAATCAAATTCTATGATTTCTCTATTCACTATCATCCTAAAAAGGTTAAAAAGGTATCAGATTCTCTATAAAGAAAATAAAATGATACTCTA
Organism: Viscum album; assembly: GCA_963277665.1. Taxonomy (NCBI): domain Eukaryota; kingdom Viridiplantae; phylum Streptophyta; class Magnoliopsida; order Santalales; family Viscaceae; genus Viscum; species Viscum album. The sequence continues at coordinate 32,140,511 of OY728139.1, read as the reverse complement.
TCCAGGTTGTGATCAAGAGAGACCCTAAAATATTAGTCATTCAATTGATGGATTTGGTAATCATAATGGTACGAAATACATTCTACATTTCAAGAAATATTTCAAAACCATTTATCTATGTGATGTTTAAGGAGGCATAATGGGATGATATGGTGTTACAAAATAAGGTCATTGCATTAATGGAAGGTAATTTGTAAGAGTTCCATATTGATGATGATTGTGTGAATTGGTTTGGAACAATCCTATGTGTTCATTCATCACCTAGGATAAAGAGGGACTTATTGGAAAATGTACATTGTTGAACCTTCACTATCCACCTAGTGAGTACCATTATATATACTCTAATATTTGAGAACACTTCTGATGGGGTAACATGAAGAATGATATTGTAGAGTATATATCATGGTTCTTGATATGACATCAAATAAAAATGATTAAAAAAGAATAAAGGGAATATTCTACCATTGCCTATACCCTAGTGGAAATGAGAGTATGTCACTATGTATACTATTACAAGTCTCCCAAATACATCTAAAATAAATAATGAAGAATGGGTTATTATAGACTAACTCAAGAAGACATCGAAAGTTATATTTATTAGGTATGATCTATTTCTTGAATAACTAGTAATGATATATGTGAAGGAAGTGGTTCCACTGCATGGGGTTCTACTTTCAATTGTTTCAAATTGTGGTCCTAGTTTCACATCAACATTTTAATGTAGTATTCAACATTCATTCAGTAATACATTGAATTTTGTCATAACCTTTCACCCCCAAACTGATGGCCAATCTAAATGTTCTATTAATATGAATGAATATGTTCTAATAGAATTATCGTTATAACTCAAATGATAATGGGATCACATTCCCCCATTAGCTAAGTTCTCAAACAACAATAGAATCCACTCGAGTATTCGAATGGCTCCGTATGAAGATCTGTATGGAAAGGGATGTAATGTTTTAACCATTTTTTGATAATGTAGGAGAAATAAAGATACTTATATCTGATACTATTCAAGAGATGACATTAAAGGTTAAAGGAATCAAGCAATATATCATTACTACTCAGAGGAAAAATAAGATCTATCAGGACTACCATTTAACATACTTGGAGTTCGACGTTGGATACAATTTATTCCTTCTAATATCACCATGAAATTGAGTTATGTGGTTTGGAAATAAAGGGATTTTATTACCAAGGTACATTGGAACCTTTGAGATTCTTTATCACAAAGTAGTTGTTGAGTATCAAATTTCACATCCACAGAATATTGAGTAGGTTTATGATATGTTCCACACAACCCTCTTGAATAATTAAATACCACATCCCATGCAATTACAAAACTGAAACATCCCATGTAAATAAAGAATATAACATTTACATAATTTTTAAATTTTTTGAATTAAATATTAATTTTACTTTAAAGGGGAAGCCATGTATCATGGCATAACTGACATTCAAAAATGGGTTACTACAAAGTCTAATGTAGCACATAATGGTGATCTAAACTGAAAAATAATAATATTATATTATTTTATGTTGTAGTTAACACCTGACTATTGTATTCTCAAGAATAAACATAACTAAATAAAATATGATTATAAAAATTTGTCAAATGTTATTACATTTATCAAATAAAATTTAAAGGCTTAATATTTGAATGAATCTAATTTTGTGTATAAATACTCTAATATTCATTAAATAGTCGATTTAAAACCATTTGATGGTGAACCCTATTTAAATCTAGTTTGGGTCACTTTTTTATGTTCTATTTGAAAAAATAAAATTTTTCTTTAGAATAGGGACATAAAAATTTACATTGGGTAAATGTTTCGTATTTTTCTGATCAAATTCATTTTTTAATTTAGAGTAATAAATTTGGTATTTTAATTCAAAATTTCCTTTTAATATAATTTATTTAAATGATTAGTTTATATTTTTCATTTGTTTTAAATTTTATTTATAATATATTTTTACAATTTAATCCAATTTTGGTAATTTTATTTAATTTCACTTTTATATTGGACATAAACAAGTGTCAATCTTGGTATAACTATTATTTCCTAAAAACACTTCTTTTTACAGTGGGAATTAATTTTATATAAATAAATTCAACTTCTATTTTTTGAATTTGGGGAAATAGATATCATTTTTTAATTCAGAATATCAAATATATATTAGGCTGAATTGTTGGTATTTTTCTGAAAAATATCAACTTTTGATGATTAGTTCAAACACTGAGTAGTAGTTAAAAAACTAACTTCTTCAATTAAAAGAAATTTGACCACTTCTGTGAAATGAATTTTGACAATCCTATATACATATTAGTTATTATTATGTAAAATTTGGATCAATAAGACGAAAATCATTCTTCATGAATAGTTATTTCTGACATTTATTTACCATGGTTAAAGTTATATATGATAATTAAGGTAAAAATAATATTATAATTATATTAATTAACACTAACATGTGTTTTAATCCTATTTTTTGATACATTTACAACCATGGAAATCCTTTGGTTCAGTTTGGGACCCCATGGAGCCACTTAAGAGGGATAATGACACTTTATATTATTTTATTTAAAGTAATAACAAAAATGACATAAACATATATCATTTTTTAAATCATTTTTTACATGGGATTATATAAAATATCTCTTCAACTATAAATATTAATTTGAAAGCCGAAAATATTTCCTACATAATATTACATTTTTATAATTTTAATACATCATATAAATAAATTTATTTATGACACAATAATGATTCAATGTTTACCTCATTAATGAATTATTTAAATAAATGATATTATAAAATTTAAAACAATATCCAAAACCTATCCAATTTTTATAGGTTGATTTTACTTCAAAAAAAAGAGTCTTCTTATCTTAGACATTGATATATTTGGGACCTTTAGAATCTGAAAATAATAATATACTAAAATAATATTTTCAAACTATCCTAATGAGCCCCTCCTCCCCCTTTAAAAAATCCCTCAACTATAACCTATTACTCACACCTCTAAAACCCCTTTGCTCCTCCAACCTATACATATGCTCTCACGATATCACTCTTCCCCCTAGATTACTAACATTAGTCAAAATTTACCTAAATAAATTATCTAGGTTCAAACCAAAGAGAGTTACCCGAATTAAAGGTAACGTCTTCTCTTAAATTATTTTCTTTTATTTTAATTTTTCAACCCTCTATTAAATGATTATTTATTTATTTAATAACAAAACTATAACTCTAAATGTGTTAGGTTGTTTTTTTATTTGGATTCTAAATACACTTACACACACCTTCATCTAATGGGTAATGAACATACTGTTTCTGTTGACAATGAACTACTGCCTCACGAAATGAAGATTGTTCAATATTCTCTTACCACCTCTTATGGTTGTCATTATGATGGAAAATATTCATACGTAATATATATTACATTTAAATTGTTTCTATGATTTTTAATATTTCATTTATAGCATTCTATTATGGTTCCAATAATGGGTACACGCGATAATTTCATTTGAGGAAGTGCAGACAACCACCCCCTAAAATTAAGATGACTTGTTCATTCCATACGTGAACATATAAAGAATGTAGTTAACGAATTTATATATTATATTATACTGGAATTATAATATACCTATGTAAATTATGTTTTCATTCCATTAAATATGAAATAGAAATGAAAGTAGCGATCAAACATACATAAAAATTACCGTCTCCAAGATTGATACATTTCCATTATTATAAAATAATGTTATATACTATTAAAAATACTTTATATAATAGATATATATGATATATATGATATTTAAATCATTAATACAATTCTAGAGATAATTGACTTTTGACCACATGAACAACTTGTAATTATAAGAAGTTCATTTTTGACTCTATTACCAAATATTGACAAAACAACCATTATTATCCTAAATGATTACATAATTTTCATAACATGGTAATATGGGATATAAAATGAATAATAAAATTAAAAAAGGGTTTTTAGAAAGTAGAAATTATCATTAGTTTATTATTCAAGTAATTAAAGTAGGAACGGGTCAAGTCGGACACGAGGTAAAGGACATTATCTCAATATACTTTCATTGAGGTTTATTTTGTTTTAAACATGACTTTATTTTATAAGGTGTATAAACACCTTTGACTTTTCATTTCATTTAATGAAAAAAATTATTAGGCATTTTACAAAATGAAAAAATAGAATGTTTCTTTTTAACGTAAGCAGTGAGAACCTCTTAACCGCCGCCGTGAGTATTATTAGATCAATGGATTTTTTAACATGTCGTAATGTTTTCAAAAGTAAAATAAATACCATATACACTTTTACAAATTTTGGTATTGAATTTTTTTTGGTAATGTATTTTTTTTGTCAATATATTTAAATGAATTGGAAATGATATCTTTCTTTTATGTTTGTTTTATTTGTTATGAATATGTTATGGTTCTTGGGAATTATTTACATATATGGTTGATTTTGTGATAATCCTAGGGTAGTTGAGCCTGAGATAGCTCTCCAATGCATTGGGTAACGTGATTTAGGTAAATGATAATGTATCTCCAAATAGATTTAGGGAATATACTGTGATGGGTATTCCAAATGTAACACCCAACGTAGCTATGAAAGCCACAATGTAAGTATGTTATGGATGCCACATGTTACCTTTATGATTTATGTTTTCTAGGTGTTATTCAAAAATCACATGATTTCATGTGGTATATGAAAAAAATATTATGTTTTTTTGGAAATAATATTTTCTTTCATTATTTTATAACCCTTACTATGTTTTTTATACTCATCCCATGTTTTATATTTTTATTTTATAGTACTTAATGATGTATATGTTCAAGGATAGGATCGAGGAAAATTCAGGCTATCTGAAACATGGAAATAGTCATTAAACTTTTTTAAGTGTTTTTATTTTATAAGAAAATGGAAACTGAGAAGAAGTGTCTACTTTGTAGTTTTTTAGATGTAATTTAATAGTTATGGTATAATTCAGTAAAACATTAAACCTGAAAATATTCTCAATATGAAATAACAATTTAATTCAAAATTATGTAATTTTTTAAGGTTGTGTCCTTATAGCTGGTATCATAGGTCAGTATAGAAAACTTTAGGGGTTAAAATATTTTTAAATTAATTTTCATAAATAAATTTATTGTATAATTGAAGTGATATAGAATTTGGAGATTACCATGTTTCTTTTCATAAAATATTTCTTGTGTTTCGAATGGTTTTCCAAATAGGAAACATGGAAGATATGATGGGACTACATCCAGAGGAATAAAAAATTCCAAATCAGCAACCAGAGATGGTCGGAATTGGAAATGATCAGTTTTTTGAAGTGGTGGAACAGTTGACTCAGGCTATTAATGGTGGTGGAATCCATGCACGAGATTATCTAGATCATCTAAAGAGGAACAAGTCTGTAGTTGATCATTTCATGAGGTATCATCCACCATCATTCATAGGAGCATTTAACCCTATTCTAAAAGAAGGTCAGGTTAAAGTAGTGTAAATGTTTTTTGATGTCATGGGGTGTTCAAAACATAAAAAGGTTAGTCTCTCTATTTACTGGTTTGATTGTGAAACTGACCAGTGGGGGTCGATGGTGAAAAATATCATGGATGAAGAAATTATTGATTCTATAGATTAGTATTAATTTAAAGGTATTTTTTATGAGAAATATATTCCATAGGTGGTTCGTCTTAGGATGGAAAAATAATTCCTAGAATTGAGGAAGGAGGATGCCTCAATGGCTTCTTATCAAGAAAAATTCACTCAACGGTCTAGGTACTATCCAAATTTCGTATGAGATCATTATAATAAAATTAAACATTTTTTACTCAAGATTAAAGTAAAAGAATAGAAGGTATTTAGCTTCTTACGAGTTTAAAAGTTGTGAAAAAATTGTTCAATGTGTAGAGAAGGTGGAAATGGAGTTTGAGGATGATATAGTGTTCTTTGAAAAACAACCAAATAAGAGGTCAATGCTATATATGATAGGGAAGAACACTTAAAAAATATCTGGTGCTAAGAAACATATGTTTATAGTTTGAGAAAATTGTTGTAAAAAGTATTCATAGGAATGTATTTTAAATTCTGGTAAGTGCTACCAATGTGGTAAAATAGAACATAAATATCGTAATTGCATTGAAAAAAATCAGGGAAACAGTTTGAAAAATGTGATTTAAAATTTGTAAAATGATTTAAGTGCAATGAAATGGGTCATTATTCAAATTAGTATCCAATAAAGAACTAAAATGGGGGAAAGAATCTAAACTACAAGCAGAAAGGGGTGGTGAAGTAATTTTCAACTTCATCATCAGATACTGGGCCATCAAATGAAGTAGTATTAGGTAAATTGTTTATTTGTTAAGATTATGTCATTGTGTTGTTTGATTCTAGTTCTACACATTATTTCATTACTGAGAAGTTTTCTAGTGAATTTTTAATTCCATATCAACACATAAATCTTGAACTAATGGTAAAAGCACAAGGGATAAATGTTGATACAAAAAGAAATTATAAGAACCTTCATGTCCTAGTGTTCATAATGAATCAACCTAAAAACCATATTTTTTTTCTCTAGTATAGTTTGGTGTCATTTTGAGTATGGATTGGCTTTTTGTTTATCATGCTAAGGTAGACTACAGAGAAAAATAGGTTTCTTCTTAGAAATATTTTTAGTTTTTGTTCATGAATAAACCCATAATTTTGATAACATATCACAAAGCAGAGAAACAAGTAAAAGATCAAAATAAATTTCACATTTCACATAATGTTGAAAAAAGGAACTATTCAGATTAGTGATGTTCCAGTGTTAAATGAGTATTAGGATGTTTTTTTAGATGAGTTTCCTAGTATTATACCAAATCAGGATGTTTAATTTATTGTTGAATTATTTATTAATGCAAATCTAATTTCAAAACCCTTATTGAATGGCTCTAATTGAACATTTAGTGTTAAATAAGCAATTGAAGTAGTTTTTAGATACATGTTTCATTTGAACTAGCACATCACCATAGGGTGATCCAATATTGTTTTTTAAAAATAAATATGGTTCAATGAGACTTTTCATTGATTATAGAGTATTGAATAACATCACTGTTATGAACAAGTATCCTTTGCCACTTATTGATGATTTGTTTGATCTGGTCCACGGAGCTGAGCATTTTTTGAAGATTGATTTGAGGTTGGGGTACCATCAGTTGAAAGTAAATGAAGCCAACATTTCAAAAACTATGTTTCATAATTGATATAGCACTTATGAATTTTTGATTATGCCTTTTTGGTTAAACAATGCACCTGATGTATTGATGGATCTTATGAATTGAAATTCTTGTGAGTTCTTGGATAACTATGTGGATATTTTCGATGGTTATATTTTGGTTGATTCTAGATGTAAATATGACCATGAAATTAATTAAAGGGATGTCTTAAAAACCTTAAAAAAATAAATAGTATGGGAAAGTTTGAAAGTGTGAGTTTTGGTTACAAAATACTTCTTTCCATGGTAATATTGTTTCAAAAAAGGGCATAGTAGTTGATACTGCTAAAACAAAATATGTTGAATAATTAAATATACCAATAAATATAACTGAGATACATAGTTTTCTTATTTTGGAAGGTTATTACCAGAGTTTTGTTTAAATATTTGCATGCTTAGCTTGCACACTAACTAAGTTAACTTGAAAAGGTTTAATTTAATTTGAAGAAATAAATATGATGATTGTTTTCAGTAATTGAATAGAATATTGGTGAATGCTCCAGTGTTGGCATTACCTTCCAGAAATAGTGATATTGTTGTCTACATTGATTCTTCATTGAAAGGACTTGGCTATGTAATTATTCATAATGATCAGGTAATTGTTTATGCATCAAATAATTTTAAACCTCATGAGTTAAATTTCCCTACACAAGATTTGGAATTAGATGTAGTTGATTATGCTTTAAAAATTTGGAGGCATCATTTTAATGGATTAAAATGTAAAATATATACTGATCACAAAAGTTTGATGTATATATTCCCTCAGAAATAACTGAACATGAGACAAAGGAGATTGGTGAAATTAATCAAGGATTATGATTGCACGAACCATTACTATCGAGGAAAATAATATAAAATCGTTGATGCTTTGAGACAAAAAAGTAATTCTTCATTAAACATGCTACGTTTGGAAAGATATCCATTGATTTTTGATTTGATTAACTTTAGAATAGAATTTGTTGGTATAGGGAATTTTTTTTTGTTTTTGGTGACAGAAAAATCATCCCTATTATACATAATTATGAAATTACAGGAGAAAGACAGTGAGTTTCAAAATAAGGTATAGTTGTTTTGGAAGGGAAATTTTCATAATTTAAACATTTATAAGGATTTTATTTTTAGATTTTAAATGAGATTATGTGTGACTTGTGATTCACAGTTGAAGAATCAGTTGTTATGTGATGCTCATAGTTCTCTATTTTTAGTTCATCCTGGTAGTACTAAGAAGAAAATAGATCTTCAGGAGTATTACTGGTGGGATAGAAAGAAAAGAGTTATTGATGACTTTACTATGAATTGTTTGACTTGCCAGTAGGTTAAAGAATAGTGAGAGTTACTAAAATGGATTCTTCAGTCTTTACCGGTGCTAGAGTGAAAATTTGAAAATATATCCATGGTCTTTATTGTTGGATTACCAAAGAAATCTCGAGGTAAAAATGTAATATGGGTTATTATTGATCGATTGACTAAAACAACTCATTTCCTTCATATTCTAGGTACATTATCTCTTGATAATATTTATCGGTTGTATATTAAATACGTAGTCAGGTTTCATGGAGTTCCCCTTTTTATTGTATCTAATCATGAACTCAGGTTTACTTAGAATATTGTTTAAGGCCTTTAGAAGTCATTGGGTACTGAATTAAATTTTAGTACAACATTTGATCCTCAATCAGATGGGCAGTCAGAACAAAAAATTCAGACCGTGGAGGATATGTTACATTCATACCCAATAGATTAATTGGGATATTGGGACAAACATATTTCTTTTATTGAATTTTATTATAATAATTGTTTTCTTTCCAGTATAGAGATGGATCCATTTGATGAATTATATGGGATGCTATGTTCACCTCTATAATTTTGGGATAACGTAGGTTAAAGGAAGATAATGGGACCATAATTGGTAGAATAGATGCTAAAAAAGGTTCAGTTGATTCAGAAGTGCATTAGAATAGCTCTGTATAGGCAGAAAAGTTATGTGATTAACCAAAGGAAGGATCTTCATTTTGAGGTAGGCGATCATATCTTTCTCAAATTTTCTCCAAGGAAAATTTTAATTCATTTTGGTAAGAAGAGAAATATTAGTCTGAGTTTCATTAGAACTTTTAAAATTCTGTATAACGTGGGATCAGTTGTGTACAAAGAGTCTTTACCTACATGTTTTCCCCTAGAACACAATGTTTCCATGTTTCACTGTTGAGCATGTATATGGCAGAACCATCTCATGTTTTGAGCCAATAGGTAGTTCAGTTGGAATAGAATCTCTCTTATGTGATAGAACCAGTCTAGATTCTAGACTGAATAGAGAAAGTGTTGTGGAATAACGTAATTAATTATGTAGATGTTTTGTGGAAAAAACAACATGGTTTAAGAGGCATAGTGGGAATTTGAATATTCAAGGAGGGATAAATACCCCGACTTATATGATAAGTGAATAAAATTTCAATGATGCAATTTCCCAAAGGGAATAAGGATGTAACATTTCGGATTAATAAAGAATAATACATTTTTATATTTATTAAATTTTTTGAATTAAATAATAATTTTACTTTAATTGTGATTCTATGTTTGATGTCATACCTGATAAGAAACAATAAGTTTCTTCAAAGTCTAATATTTCACACAATGTTGAGTCATAATAAACAACAATAAATTAAATTTTTTAAAATGGTAGTTAATGACTACCAATTGTAATTGTGTGAATAAACAGAACTAACTACAATATAATTATACATGTTTGTTAATTGTCTTCACATTTATCAAATAAATGTTAGAGGCTTAAAATGTGAATGAATCTAATTTTACGCATATATACTCTATTATTTATTATAAGGTAGATTTTCCACCATTTGACGGAGAACCATATTTAAATATAGTTTTGGTCACATTTAGAAGTACCATTTGAAAAAATAAAAATTCTTTTTTAGAATCGGGGCATCAAAATTTACTTTGGGTAATCTTTTCTGTAATTTTCTAATAAAATTCATTTTTTAATGAAGAGTGAAACATACTGTATTTTAATTCAAAACGTGCTTTGAATCTAATTTATTTATATGTTTTAATTATTTTATTTGGTTTTAATGTGTAATTAGATTAAAATTTTACCATTTCATCCAATGTTGGTCATTGGAATTAATTTCACTTGGAAATTGGTCATAAACAAATGTCAATCATTTAGTAGTTATTATTTCTTAAAAACATTCCTTTTGTAAGTATAATGGAAATTAATTTAAAATTAATTAATGAAAATTCAATGTTTGGAATTTGATAAAATAGACATCAATTTTGAAGTCGTAATATTAAATATATCTTAAGCTAAATTGTTGGTATTTTTCAGAAAAACATCAATTTTTTATGAATAGTTAAAACAGTAAGAAGTGGTTAAAAACTGACTTCTTAATTGAAATAAAATATTACCACTTCTGTGAAATTAATTTTGAAAATTTGAGATACATGGTAGTTATTATCAAGTAAAATTTGGTTCAATAAGATAAAAAGAATTTTTGGTGAATAGTAACTTTTGACTTTTATTTACCGGTGTTAAAGGTAAATAAGATAATTTAAGATAAAAATAATATTATAATAATATTAAATATCCCTAACATGTGTCCTAATCCTAAAGGTTGTTACATTGCCGACCATGGGAATCCTTGAGTCGATTTTGGGACCCCATAGACCAACATAAAACTGATAATGACACATTATATTAATTAATTTAAAGTAATGACAAACATGATTTAGACATATATCTTATAGTAAATCAATTTTTACACGGGGTTATAAAAGTTATCTCTTCTACTATAAATATTCCTTTGAAAAGATAAGAATATTTTCTACATCATGGCATTTTTTTATAATTTGTAGATATCAAATAAATATAATTATTTAGGAAACAATAATGATGCAGTGTTTATTTCATTAAAGAATGATTTGAATAAATGATATTATAATATTTAAAACAATATCATGATCTTATAAAATACATATTGGAAGATTTTATTTCAAACAATAGTCATCTTATCTTCTTTTATAATATGTTTTGATCTTTAGAAACCAAAAATCATCATATAATAAAAATATTATTTTCAAACATTTCTAAAGATCCCCTCCTCCACCTTATAAATATCCCTCACCTCTAACCCATTACTCACACCATTAAATCCCCTTGCCTCTTCCAAATTCTACCCATATTATCTCTCAAGATCCCTATCTTCCATAAATATGTATTACCATAGGCAAATGGAACTTCAAGAAATCATTTTGTTTCAACCCAAAGGGAGTTAGCCGATTTAAAGGTTTCGTCTTCTCTTAAATACTTTTATATTATTTAACATCTACAACCGCGAAAACTCTTTTTATTCCTTTATATTAATACAAAAACCATCCTCTATTTTTACATGGTAGTTTGTATGATCTAGATTTTAACTACGGTTACACACGACTTCATCTATTGGGTTAAGAACATGCTATTTCTATGGACAGCGAACTACTACCTCACAAAACGATGACTATTAAATCTTCTCCTACTCCCTCTTATGATGGAAATTATGATGGAACGGTACTTATATGTAATATATATTCAATTTATATGGTCTATATGCCTCTGTATATTTCATTTATGTCATACCTTTATCGTTTCCTTGATGGATAAACGCGATAATTTAATTTGAGGATGTGCGGACTACCACCCCACAAAGTGATATGACTCTTTCGTGCCAAACATGGAATGTATGAAGGATGGAATTACTAAAATTAAATATAATTTTATACTATAATTATAATATACCTATATTTAATTAGGTATTTATTCCATTAAATATGAAATATAAATGAAAGTATCTTCTTCCGTATGTAAGGCTTACCGTCACCATGAACACTACATTGCATTTGTTACCTCTAAATGTTATTTACTATTATAAATACATATATATATATATATATACTATAAATATATGATATATATTATATATAAATCATGAATATCATTCTGAAGATAATGGACTTTTGACCACATGAACAACTTGTAATTATAAGAAGTTCATTTTTTACTGAATTACCAAATAACGAAAAAACGGCCATTATTAACATAAATGATTAAATAATGTTATTAACTTCATAATAATTGATATAAAAGAAATAATAAATTTTAAAATGGTTCTTAAGAATATAGAAATTAACATTAGTTTATTATTCAGAATATTAAAGAATGAACGTGTAATGCCAGACATGAGATAAGGGACGTCGTCTCAATCTACTTTCATTGAGGCATATTTTGTTTTATACATAACTTTCATTTATATGGTTAATAAACTTGTTTGACTTTTAATTTCACTGAAAAGGTATATTTATCTATGATTTGTTTTATTAAACATAAAATGAAACGTTTCTTTTTAATGTATTATGTGACAATGAATTTTTTGTCTCCACGAGTATTCTTTGTTCAATTTCTTTCTTAACAAGTTTTATTGTTTTTAAAAGAAAAATAAATACCATATACTCTTTTATGTATTTTTGTATTGAAAATGGTTTCGATAATGGATTTATTCATATAAATATATTTAAATGATGTGGAAATATTATCTTTCCATTTTGTTTTTTATGTGTTATGAATATGTTATGTTTCTTGAGAATTGTTTACGTACCTAGGTGGTTACGTGATAATCCTAGGGAGGGTGAGCACGAAAAAGGTCTCAAATGCATTGTGTAACATGACAGAGGTAAACGATAATGATTCTCTTAAATATTTTAAGAATATACTGTTAGGGGTATTCAAATGTGACTCCCATGTTGCTATGAATGCTATAACGTTTGTATGTAATGGATGCCACATGTTACCTTTATGATTTATATTTTGTATGTATTATTCAAAAATCTTATGATTTCATGAGGTTTGATAAAAAACATATGTTTGGAAGGAAGAAAATTTACTTTCTTTATTTTATAAATTTTACTGAGCTTTTAATGGTCATCCCATGTTTTGAATTGTTTTTCACAGGACTTAAAAATGAATAAATTCATGGGTGAGATCTAGGAAAATTCATGCTATCTAAAACATCTAATGAGACATAACTCTTTTTTAAATATTTTTATTTTATGAAAAATAATGTAAACTGAGTATATTTGTCTACATTGTAATTTATGATATGTAATGTAATAGTTTGGAACTAATTCCCTAATACTATAATCCTAAAAGGATCATCAATATGAATTATCCATTTAATCCATGATTATGAGATGTTTTATGGATGGGTCCTTATATGAACCTAGAGGTGGTATAACTGGAAGATGTTCTCTCTTATGAGGAGTATCCACAAACAATTTTGGACTAGAGAGAGATGGTTATTCTCAAAAAGACAACACATTTTATAAATGTTTTTTGAGGAACAATAAGAATGAATAAAAAACTTGGGAACTATAAAAGATAATAAATGAAGTGTAACATTGTCAATTTCTCTGAAACATAATTTCAAATGGTGAAATTTCAAAAGGTTAAAAAATGTAACAACCTTAACTTTTATCAATAGAATTTATCTCTTCCTAAATAATTTTACATTGTATAAATCCCAATAAATAACATATATATCATAATAAAAACATTAAAATAAACTATTAATGAAATAAGAAGTATTTCTAGATGTCTGAAAACAAAATATAATGAACTAGAAACTTTATATTAAGAATTGTAAAATGAAACGTATGAATAGTAAATGAACAAAATGAATAGAATACTCACGCCTGAATGTATAAATACAATTTTGGAATCATATAAGTGAAAATATAATATAAATATATCACAATATATGTAATTATATATTTTAAGAACTATTAATGATTTTTTTGTATTCTTATCAGTCACAAATATATAATTAAAATTTAATTATTTATTTAATAACATAAAATAAAATGTATATTAATAAAATTTAGTCCTAAATTAGTGTTTTGATGTCTGTATTTTAATAAAATTTCATGAGACCATATGTAATTTTTCAAAGAGTTATAAAATCAATTATAATTTTAAAATTTGTATTTTCATAGTAAATAATTATTTTAATTAAAAATTTTATTAATCATATTTAGGGAATTATTTTCATAAAATATAGTTCAATGTTTAATTCTATAGGATAAAAAATGGTTAGGGTAATTATTTTGGATTTCCTAGAAATAAATTGATTTTTGGTGAATAGTAAAATATAAAAATTTATGATTAATGGTAAAAACCAAATTTTTTTAGTCAATGGTTGAGTGATGGATGATGTATGTTAACATTGAATAGAATTAAATTTCTTAATTCACTTTATTCTTTCACAATAATCATCACTTTTTCTTATGTTATGAAAAATAATAACTAATGAATAATATAATAAGAAAACATCGCACTCCTAAATTATAAATAACACCCATCATTCCCTCTTCTACTCACATTATAAATACTTGTTACATGCATAAATGCTTCCCAATAAACTTTCCTTGTCCCTCCCCCACATCAATGATCTCTTGGTCTCCTCAAAATACCAAGCCTATGTTCCTTGAGGAGCATCTCAATAGTGTAATTCAGTAGGTAAATTTTATATCTTTTTCTTTTAATTTCATTTCAACATCAATTTATTTTATTATTATCTCATAGCATCTATTCATTAAAATTTAATGATAAAAAAACTACTTTTTATTTAATAAAGTACCATCATGTAAATGAAAGATCCAAAATTAAAACCCTCACCACTATATTTTCTCTTAAAAATGAGATCGTCGCCTGTGGTGTGTTTATTTACTAACATCATGGGAGTTACACATTAATTTTCCATAAATATATTCAGGGATGTTAATATGACCATTAAATGTTTTGAAACAGATATTAAATTTTATTTTTTTACACTTTTTATATTATGGAAATAACGTATTCTAATAATACTAAATGATAAAACAAAACGAGTTCATTATGTATAAAAACCTGCAAAACATTAACCTAAAACGGTCATCACTAACCTTTATATAATAAATCGTCCTAATGGTATATATCCAAATAATATGTATGATCATTTAATATTTTGATGTATAATTAAAAACATATAACAACAAATCATGATGTTTATCATCATTTTAGAAGAGCATTCATTCAGGTATACAAACAAACTTATCATGAAAACTATGAAAACAAACAATCATGATTGACTAAATTAAAATCTATAACTCATAAAAATAGACCATAAAAATTTAAATAACTATAATTATTTATGTTCATTAGTGAATTCTTTCAAATTTTTATTTAATGAATCTATTTTGATTATATATGAACTAAATATTAAGAATGTATTCAGACACAAGGTAAGGGGAAATATGTAAACCAACACTCATTCATTGAGGACTCCCTCTTTTTCTCCGTTTTCTTTAAGTATATATAATAAATATAATTTCTTCATCATTATATTACATTTAATGCGATATAAATTTTTTAATTACATAGATTATGATAGACATAATTGTTTCTAAAAGAACTCTACTTTCAAATTACACTCCTCTTGAGATTGATTCTTATTCACACAAATTTAACAATTCATTTATTATGTATGTAATTCCCTCATTAATTTGAAAACCAAATTTCTTATAATGTTTTCATTAAGAAATGAAACAAATTTCATTTACATGGGTTTTAAATGTCCAATATTTATATACGTTCTATATTTGAATCATCATAATGTAAATGTTATGATATGATGGGTGAACCGATAATTATAATTCACAATGTAAAAGATAATATGTGATGGTGTGCTCAGAATTAAAAATCACTCCAATGAATTGCGTTATGTGATTTATATCATGAGGAATGTGAAATATGCATGAATGTTTTTTTAGATTGGTTCATAACTCTGTGTGATATATGTATCTTAGACTTGAGATTTTATTTTTATGTAATACCACATTTCATGGATTTTTCTTACGTTTCCTCTCATGATGTTGATTTTCTGATTATGGTCCCCCCATGCCAAATTATTTCATTATCATAACTATCCTCTTACCAGAATTTTAGCTCAATCCTTGTTTATACACATCTTTAGGTGACTATATATACAAAAGATAAAACATGGGATGATATGAAGCTTGAGATGAAGGAATTAAATAAATATTTATGTATTATGTTGTAAAATTTATGTGTGGTCTTATTTTCCTCAATACACTAAACTTTTGGGTCCTCATTGTTTATTGTTTTTTTAATCATTATAATGATTTAAAATTAGTATAATAAAAATTAATTTCGCTATATTTATTTTATTGAAATATATTTAGATTAATTTTAAAATAACATAACATTTCTTTTTTCTATGATAAACCCAAAAAATCATTGGGATCAAGTTTTTACATGATTTTGGTGCAAAACCATTATTATGTTTTAAAGTCAATTATTTAAATACTATTTGTTATCACATTTTGGACAAATACATCAAAAAATAATTTCTACCCCCATTATATTTCAAATCAAGTAAAATTGATTAAATATATTGGATATCATATTTTAATTATGAAAAAAGTTCATTTTCCCTTACGTGTCATTATATATTGTGAAGATAGAAAATTTTTTTCACCACTATAAGAGTTAAATGGTTTAAATAGTGGGTAATTTAAGTGATAGTGATTCATTTTTAATAAATAATTTATAAATTTGAATGAATGATTATATTTTAAATCTCAACTTTCATATATTTTAAAACAATTCCATTTGGTACCAATTTTTCATTTCAATGTTCTTCTATTATTTTAAATGTTTTAGTATTAATGTGACCGCACCCAAATTATAAAAATACACATTACACATTCTCATACCCCTTAAATTGTCAAAACTTTATCAAAAAATTATCTACAAAATATCTTCATAACCCCTTAGAAATAATCTAGGGGTTTTGATGTCACCAAAAGTGATTCCTTGGAATGATAAGAATGATATAAATGAGGGTATCCATGGAAGAGTATTGTCTTTAGAAAGTTATGTTTAGTTCTTTTGCCCTTCAATCCACACAAATTATAATATAACCATCGTAATATAATGAATATTTTACCATTATAATATTAAAATTTTAATATGATTATGGGATAGTTATCTTTCTAATATTTTTCATAAATTAAAAAAATGAAAACATCATTAATCTATATTTTTAGATTATAATATATACTAAAAAATGATTCCTTTCACATTCCAATGATAGATAAATGGATATAAACTATATATTTAGTTAATTGAAAATTTTAAAGATTAATTATTATTATATAAAAACATATAATTTTATGACTCACTATTGACCTTTCATTAGAAAGTGACAATGTCATTCGTCATTACATGAGGACTACCACATCCTTCAGTATATATTTTTTTAATTTTTCCTCACAACCTAAAAGGGATTATAATAAAAATTTCATAAGTAAGTAATCAATATAATTTTTAAAAAAATTAAATTATTATTGGGTTATATTATAATTATACCATATTATGTTGTTATTCATTCCACTGTTACAATATGATCATATTTTTGTCAAATTTATATCATACATGATTATATTCATATTGATTATGTAATAAATAAATATATAATTTTACGTATATTTAATATTATGTAATAATATTATACATAATATGTATTTGAAATTATTGAATGTTAATATATATTAATATATGATAATTAAAACAATCATTTCTACGAAATTAATACATCTACTAAATTGAAATTTTAAGCCTTTTATAAGAATCCTAAAAATATGTTCTGGGCAATATATAATTAATTGTACATCATATATAAAATATATGACATCATCCTAATAATTTTATATTTGATGAATCTATTACCATGTTTCATGGTTAGAGACATCTGAATCAAAACATGAATAGGAAAAAGGGCAGCTAACACAAACTTATTGGATTTCTAAAAATTATTTATTAATACATTTTTAATCATATATTAATTATGAATAAAATTTTTAAATAAATTTATAATTTTGGTTCATATGTTGATTTATTATCAAAGTTAATTTTTCATATTATATGTTAGAGTGTGTATGGAAAAATAGATGTTTATGGGAAGGGTATTTCATCTCATTGCGAATTAATTAAGACAATTCATATTACAAACTTTTTATATGGTCTATATAATGTAACATTAAATATTATTTCATGAGTCTCTTGAAAATTATGTTATTTTTATTTTCAATTACATATTATACTTTTCATAAGAAATTTTATTTTAAATGTCATAATGGATATTTAGGAAGATTATTATTTTAAAATATTTATGTATATTAAATAACTCAATTTTCACTTAATAAATATTATTTATAATATATAAAAATTTTCGTTATTTTTATTGGTTTTTTATATTTAATTTCAATGATCTTAAACCATATATAATTTTTTTAATCGTTTGAATGTTTTTAAAATTTGTTATCTTTGAACTTATTATAAATAAATAATAATAATGTTTCATTAAAGTCATCCACATGATCTCCTTTTCCCACCACAATGTTATTCCACCATTATTAACATTATAATAACTGATAGTAGGGGTTTTGAATGATAATATAATTATAATTATGCTATGAAAATTTAGAAAAATTGTCACAACATGAAAAATTATATTTCTTCTTATTTTTGAAGAATTTTTTAAATCTTATTTTTTTCATCAAGTCAAGATAAATATATTTATTGTATCATTTCACTTCTAAGAATGAATCCATCAAAAATGAAAACATGGAAGAAATTTATTTATTTTTTAAGAATGATTTTATTAACCCTAATGTATTCAACATTCTAAATATGTTATCATGAAATCAAGTTACTTTTTTATATTTTATGGGACTTATTTGTATAGATAATTATAAATGAGGCCAATATAACCCAGAAATGAATTTTTTTATATTTATTTTGATATAAATATGGGAAATTATTAATTATTCCCTCTTAATTAGTAATCATATGTGATGCTTTCTCAACTATATTGTGAGAATATCATTATAAAATATTATCCATTATGTCATCATTTATTATTTTTAATGTTTTTTCTACAATATAATGGCTATAATATATATCAATAACTCATGATTTATTTTATATTAATTTTTAATTTTTTTCATATGTTTGGATCATCTATCAAACCCATATTTACATTTTATGCTCACTAATAATCTTCGATTATGTTAGTTAGATTGAGTATCTCAAGGGGGTGTTAATTGAGTACCTAATAAAACATCTATTAAAATTAGATTATTATAAAATCAACAAAAATTTTAAATATGGGAAATGTTATAAAACTAATTATTATAATATATATCGTTATATTACTTAAAATTTAACTAACAGCTTATTTGGTATCAGATGATTAATATATATAATATTATTAAATCCTTAAAAATTAGTATACATGATTAAAATAATATATGAACACTAAAAAATATGAACTAACAACACATAAATATGATTATAGTCAAAAAAATTATTCAATTTTCATGCAGAAATAAAGAGAAAAAAATAAATAACATAAATAAAATAGGAATACATGTTGTTCAATATCAGGTCGATACATAATTCTCTCAACATTCTAAACAACCATGAGCAAGAATTTTATTTCAAATAAACTGTATAATCTAGAACATAGATCAAGAGTATAAAGTAGTTTACAATTATCCAGGTCACACATGATGTCTTACACTATTATTCATAAGAGTTAAATTAAATAATTCACATATGGACCACTACCACTCTGATCTGTGGGAGAAACAAATATGAAAATTGATTGAGAAGATATAAAGTTTCTTCTAGATTTGTACAATATGATGTGGTAATGAGGTAAATACGTGTAAGCACACATATTGTTTAAAATTTAATAAAACTAAAATGAATCAAGGAGTCTATAATTATATATTTTATGACTTCCTGGTAGGTTTCAATGTAGTTTTTTCATATTAAGGTGAATAATCAATGATGTTTCAGTCACATTCAATAAATTTTTTATGGAAATTTGATTGTCGCAAACTCTTGTTTTCTAAATGAATTAAATCATTATATGTAATGATTCCTTTTTTTACATAGTCATGTTCCCAAATTTGGTGATATCTTCATATTTTATATTAGATTAATCACTATGGCTCTAAAATAGTCAATGATTCCTGAAATTTTTTCATCCATATCATTTTAATTATCTACTACATCTTCCAATCATATATTCACATTACTATTTTTTTCATGTGGCTCTGGGATACACATTTAATAGTAGTAGGAGGAACATATGAATATCTACATCCAATTACTATACATTATGATATACTTTATATCAACCATTTTAGGTATAATCATTATAATTGTAAACGAAATTAAATTGTATGAATATTGAACTTAGATTAATATAATTTTAAATAAGTAAATTAATAAAAGATGTGATGGTGTATTTAGATATGGAAGTGTCATGATATGGTGGTATATTTCGCTGGGGATACTTTTCTATGGTGGTACATTGCTCTAAAAATATGGTACTCTGTATGTATGTTGATCTGGTTTTATAACACTATATGTGCCTTATAATTATTCAAATTCCATGTTTCTATTATGATAATGGAAAAATGAATTTGATGGTGCCCCATCTGGTTGTTACTCATACTTAGCCACATTTTCATTCTAGTGGAATGTCATCCAAATGTTGTGTCAATGGATAGTTTTTCATAAATTGTCATATTGTTTGTTTAGAAGTGGGAGATTTTGATGTTGTGATGTCCTGGAAGTTCCCCATACCTAGATATTTTTATGCTTGTAGTGTTTCATGGACGATGATGTCTGTCTAAATGGTGCCTCATCCTGAAAAATTTTATCATTGTACTCATAGTACATATTACTTATATGAAAACGTGAAATGCATTTGTATAATTAATTCTTTTAATTAAAACAATGTTACAATAATACATCCCATTTTAATGATAAAAAATTATGTCATGAAAATAATATTAAAATGTAAAAATATGTTATTAAAGGTATTAAAAAATTTTAAACATGGTATCCAATGTAAGATCTAAATATAAATCAAGATATATCATTTGATAGAATTTTAGTTTGTATCAATGATAAATATAAGAAATTATGATGTATTAAAAGTAAGTAATATGAAAATATAATATCAAATATAATATATTTAAACCATATAATTATTTGGATTATGTAAAAAAACAATTGGAAAATGATGATTTTGAAAATATGGGGTTGTTATAGAAAAAATTCTACAGGTATAAAACCATTTAAGAATTCACTATTGTCATCAATTTCATAATGTATGAAATCTAGATGTACTACATAATCATACATGAATCTTATGGATTAAATTATAGCTATAGGTGAAAAGTATTTCCCATAGTCAATGCCTTCTTATTTACTATACCTTTGTGTAATAAGTGTAACCTTGTTTCTCACTATATTGTCGAAGTCATAAAATTTATTGATAAACTACCATTTATTTCCAATATTAAAAGATGAATTTTTCCTACCAATAATTTCTGAAAAATTGTTTCTTTCAGAATAATTTAAAAATTCTTTCATATATATTACCTAGAATTAATCATTAATATAATCCTTGATGTTCTTAGGTTTATTATGTTAAAGTAATGATCGATATTCAAAAAAATTTCTAATAGAAAATATAGTTTTAGTTCCACAATTTAAATTACATATAATAGAATCTAAATGATGGTATATAATAGTGTTATCAGCTCTATATAATGTGGTACATGATAGTTCTTGATTTTCATGTTCGGATTCGGGACATATTAGAAATTCATCAGAATTGGATGATTTCACTTCTTTTTTAGAGTAAAATATAAAGTATTTGAATTAATGTAAATTGATGGAAAATCATCAATATGATTTTATATGGAGGTGTTATGCACATAGGGATTAGTTACATCAAATTTTACATGAACTGAACCATACACAATTTTGGACTTCTGATTGAGGACTCTATAGGCTTTTTTTGAAATTGAATATCCAAGGAAAATACTTTCATCACTTTAGGGAAAAAAATATCTTCATGATATCATTAGTGTTAATGAAAACTAAATTTTAACTAAATAATCTAAAGTAATTATAATTAAGTTTCTAATTATTAGACATATCATAATGAGTCTTGTTAAGGATAGTTCAAATGAAGACATTCCCAATATTAATGAATGTTGTATCAATAAGTTTTTCCCAAAAATTAATAGTTAGGTTATACTCATTCATAATTTTTTGAGATGTCAGTTGTAAGGTTTATTTATTATTTTAATGTATCTATTATGTTTAGAGGTCCTAAGAGTATATAAGTTATGATTTTACCCATTTTTGAATTTTTTTCAAAATCTTCATTCGTATACTCATGACCATGGTCACATATTAAGGAAATAATCCTAAGTCCGTTATTATTTTCTACAGAAATATCATACATGGTAATGTAACAGTGGGCATCAATTTTGTGAGATAGAAAATATACTCAAATATTTCCTAAATAGTCATTTATTTAAACCTAAAAATTTTTATTCCCATTACGAATTGAAACACTACAAGGTCAAATAAAATCCATGTTAACCAAATCGAGAGGTTGAAATGTAAATAACTATTTATTTATTTTCAAAAAAAAATTAATTTTCCCCATTTGATAAGGTTACGGGGTTTATCCGTTGGGAATTGATGTTTATGTAGATCCTCAACTTACCCTTTTCTAGATATATTTTTAAGCGGGTGTATGTTTCAATTTCATAGTCACTTATAAAATGGCTAATATTCCTCTTGAATGGATTTCAACTATAAAACATACTGAGAAATTAATGAATACAATTCAATATCATTAAACATCAATTTCTCAAGGAAGTAAAAAATTCGGCATTTTTAGAATAAAAAAACATTACAGAAATCATTATCTATTATAACATACAAACCATCATCACACAATAGAGAAATTCAATGGATGTTATATTTTAAATCATTGTCATATAAATCCATTCTAATCAAAATTGAGTTTCTATTACCGATCTGGCCTAGGAAGATGTTTATTCTTTTTTCATTGTAACTATTAGTGACATGGAAACCATTAAACTTTATAAGTCATTTGAAAAATAATTGTTTCCTATTATATTTTTTTAACAACCAATGTACATATACTGTAGACTTCTACTAGATGTACTCAACCATTTTTCTTATAAAAAAATTAAAAATGAAAAGATTTTGGTACACAATTCATTTGGGGTCCAGATTTGTTAGTAATAAGGGATTTGTGAAACAACATTTGTATAATAGGTTTCCTATAAATAGGTTACAGACACTTATAAAATAAAACATTTTTTATTCCCATTGAATAATGTCTTCTATTAGAGATTTGATGTGTGGATTTAGGGAAAAAAATTCATTTTATTCTCCTTAATCCAGGTTCATATCATAATCCAATAAAATATTAGGGAACAAGATTTTTAATCAAAATTTATGTCAATATCACAATAAAAATAAGAAAATTTTTATGGACCTTATTAAATTTATCATTATAAAGCATGAGTTCATTGTTTTAATTGATTATTAGAAAATTTTTCTCTTTTAATATAGGAATCCTAGATTTATAGTTTGTAGTTAAAGAATTATGTCCTCTAAGAACATGGTATTTGTTCTTTAACTAATTAATAGGGTATTATAGAATATTGTAATTGTAAAATATTACTTCATTTGATATACTATTGTCATCATTTTTTTTATTTTTATAGTTTTCAGACTCATCAAAATCATGCATAAGAATTATATTAGATGAAGCAGGTATTGTATAAACCTCACTAACAATAGTCACGAAGCACATATTTTTCATGTCAATATACCCTTCTGGTAGATAATCCAAGTAACTACTTATATCTTCATATGCACTCCAGGGGGAATTCATATCCATTTTGAATAATCATTCCTTTTCCTCATATTTTTTTAATCATAGTAAAGTCAGAGTTTAAGTGTATATATATTTTTCATTCATAAAAAAAATTATTTTGAATATTAATCCTTTTTCTTCTAATTAGAATTGTTTTAATTTTTTTCATTATAGTTTGTTATACATAAAATCAATTTCATCCTATATAACATATTAATCCATTGGTAAAATTGGTTCATTTCATCATCTCTATCAGTGGAATATTCAAAAGAACTACAATCTATATCAAGGAAATTTTTCTTTTCATTTTTTACATTTTATTTATGGAGGTAGCAGTCTTGAAAGATAAATAACTTCTTTAATGCTACTCACCTTCCTCATATTTTACCTTCTATTCTTCTTCTTACATCATATTCTTTCCAATCAACTATTTCACTAATATTTTAATTATATATAATGATTTTATTATTTAAACTAATGTAAAACTCTATATTTTGTTTAGGAATCTCAAAAATATCATTATTTGGTCCAAATTATATACCAGAATTCGCATTGTGGTCATGTAATTCAAATTATCATTTATCCTGAGGTAAATATTATAATTGGGGTCATCATGTTTCAATATAAAATTATCATATTTATTTTTAATGGTATTAATCGACATTTATTTAACATTTTATGTTCCTTCATGGGAAATAGATAAACATTCTCAAATTTAAAAAGTATTTTTTCTCTAAGAAATCGTGTTAAAATATTCATTATAAATGACCTTATACATAGATGTTTTAGATTTAATAGTAGTATTGAATGATAATTTTTTTCCATCATCACAATATCTTATAAAAGTATCAACAATTACATATTCATCCAATATATCAGACCTAACATGAAAACCCATGATCTTTATGGGCATTTTTATTGTTACTGTCCATTAGCAATAATTAGTCTCAATGAAGAAATATGTATGTTTGTAGTATAACCATATTGGTGATTTTTCATATTAAAAAAATAAATTTACAAATAATAGAAATTAAATATATATAATTTAAATCTATAAGAAAAATTATAAAAAAAATTAGAACATTCATACCAAATAATTAAATCTTCTCTGATACCAAATGTTGTTCAGAGTGAGTATCTCACAGAGGGGGGGGGGGTTGAGATCCCCATAAATGTTTTATTAAAAATAGATTATTTTAAAATCCCCCAAATGATTTTATATGCGAATTCTTATCAAAATATTTAGTATGATATATATCATAATATTTATATGGATTTATATAAAGAATTATTATGTCTCATATAAATAATATATATAATATTTTTAAATACATTGAAATCTGTTCACTTAATTAAAAAAATATAAAAACATGAATAAATATAAACTGTCAAATTATAACATTTTTATTGTTAAAAATAGTATTAAGTTTAATAGAAGAAATAAAATTTAAAAAAATTAAATAACGTAGTGGAAAAATGAATACAACATGTTCAGTCTCAACTCGATACATATTCCCCTCCACGTGTTTATAAACCACCAGTAAAATTTTCATATATAAAACGAGATGATCAAAAACCTTAATCAGGTTTGTTAAATTGTGTACCACATTCCAGGTCAAAAAACCTCTTTTATATTAATTTGTGGGTTTAGAATAAAACATTCCAAACAAGGACATATAGAACTCTTATCCATTAGATGAACAAAAAAGGAATGTGTTTGTGGAGATATCGAGTGTCTTCTATATTAGTATAGGAGACACAATGCATGTGGTAAAAAGGAATAAGCATAAACACTCCTCTAAATGTAAAAAATATATATATATATATATAATTGAGAAATATAGGATTATATAGTTTATAAGTGGTCAGTCTATTGCATTGAAGCTTGTCACTATTTATTTGAATCAGAAATGAAGCCCAAGTCAGATTCCTTCAAAATCATAAGAAAAATAGTGTGTCACTAAATATAGTTTTCTGACGGATGTAAAGTATAGGATGAGATAATTATTTGGATTCCTCGGTTTAGTTTTCATAGAAGGGGTTATCTTTGTGTTTGTAATCATATTTATCTATACAACTATCAAATATTAAGTGTTGCACACACTCTTTTTATCTTCATAACTTTTATTATCTAAATCATTTTTCTGTATATTCTTCACATTGTTCTCTATATTATTTCGATGAGTGTTTGTGCTCTACTTTTTTATCATCATAGTTAACATCTAAATCACTTGATTTATTGTCCTCCATTTTTGACATTATTTATTTTATAAAATTATGGTACAATCATTAAAATATTAAATGGAATTAAATTTGATGAAAAATTTTATTAGAGTAAAATAATTTAAAAATTGTTAATTAATAAAAACTATGATAGAGTCTCATGATCATGCGGTGTTAAATTCCTGTAATATGTTCCCTAGTAGTATGTTTGTCTTGTGGGGTGTTTCTTTGGATGTATATTTTTTTGGTGGAACATTGCTACAGATTTATGAAACTTGTGGTGTCTTATACATAATCAAATTTCATATTGGTGGTATGATATGAACTCTATGACATTGATGGTGCCTCATTTGGTAGTATCTAATACTTTTTGAAATTTTTGTTCTAGTGGAATGTAATCATGATGATATCTCATCAAAAGATGTTTCATACACTGTCAATTTTTTTCTGAGTTTTTGATAGTCTGATGGTATGATGTCTTGCATGTGTCTTGGAGTTATAGAATTTTTTTTTGTTTCGTAGTCAATGGTGTCTGTCTCAATGGTTTCTAATCCATAAAAATTTTATCATCAGTCTCAATGAACATGTTACATATAGGGAAAACATAAAATCCATTACTATTATAATTTTGTGCTCATTAATTGTTGGATTTTATCGAATTATTATCTATAATGAATATTTTTATTATACATAGGTTTTGACCATATATTGTTTTTTTTATTTCCAAAGGTTATTAATAGGGATATTGGGAACTATTTGTATGTGTTGGTACTATGTCAAAAGGGAATAAATGGTATGTTTTAACATAATTTGAAATATATTTTTTATCATGTAAACAATGACACTAAAACATTGTGTTCTGGGATTGGTGATATTTTTATTGACATATAATTTAATATTAATTTAATATATGTAAAATAGATGAATTAATATATAAATACATTGTAGTTTCAATTTAATAAATATCACAACACACTATAACGACATGTAGGATATCAAATTTATAGAGAATGAATATATTACTCATTTCTCCATCACTTTTTACCTAGTTAGAAATCAAAACAAACAAACAATAGTACTATTTCAATAAATTCATAATATAATAATTTCATAATTATTACCATTAAAATCACTACAAAAAGAAGATATACCTTGATAAAATCATTGAATAAATTAACCAACCATGATACTTTTAGGACTATGATAACTGGAGTGTTCCACCACAATCTGACAACAAATATTGAATGACATGTTGAAAAGATTCTACTACGTAGAACACTATAATGTGACATCACATAAAAAGTATATTTTTATAATGAATACCTTGATACAAAGTTCTAGAATTTTTTTTACAATTAAATGAATATATAATAATGGTAAATTCATACACCAACAACTAGATAACACATAGTAGTTGAAATATAAAATTCGTAATGGTATGAGGAATAATATTTAACCAAACTAAAGGAAACCCTTCTAAAAAAGTAGTATAAGATACATAAATTCTCATACTCCAATTCTATTAACATTTTCGGCTAACACCACAGTAATGTATGAATATATTCTGATCCATAGCTGAAAAAAAATCCACATAAATTCATATCATTTAAATAATATATCACACATGAGAGAATATGGGCCATATAATGCCGATTATATACATAACAAGAAAAACAAGAAATCAGAAATGAATAATGAATATTTGACCCATAAACAAAAATTAAGAAGGATAGATAGTGTTTAATACATATATCATCAAGGAAGAATTTTTCTAATTATTCAATTCTATCCATATGTTATATCAGCATAGATACCCCAAAAATATGAACTAATTAAGACATATTATTATGGAATTCCATGAATCTCAATAGGATTGGTTGAATACAAACACCAATAGATGATCCTAGGCCCCAAAAGTGATCATACAAGGCCGTAAAATTTATTCCATAGGCAAAGGACAATAGAAAAAATTAATATAGAATGATTTCATGACTTATCTAATTTAATGGTATGTGAACCTCTTTATTGAAATATTTATGGGAAATACTAACCCTATCATTGAATTGTGGGATAAAAATTCCCTAACACAGTGATGATTGACAATGGGTAGTCTCTATGAATACTATTATCCATCTCAAAATCATTCTATTTTTGAGGAATTGAAATGAAAACTCCACTGTATCACCTCATTCCCCCTCAAAGTTTTTGAGTAAAATGATTACATCAAAGTATACATTTAATTGTCCTAATGTTAGACTACTAATGAGTAAATATATATTCCCAACAATGGAGATAGAAAAATAATTTTATTCTAAAATATTTATCTGTCATTTACATTTGGTTAAAAAAATGTAGTCCAGCATTGGAATATTTTCCATGTTTATGGAATCAATGGAGAATTAAATATTCTGCATATATGAAATATTGGTTATGGTACACCAAATGCTATTCTGATAATGATAATCATTATTTATCAAAACTTGCCATGTTATGTTAATAGATATAGGTAATGATTAGTACTATACCATGTGGCATATGGATATAATCGACCTTTATGGAATGTTCCATATATACACTCCTTGTACAAATAATTGGATACATGGTTTTTGAGTAAATAATATGGACTGCCACATTTAAATAGCATGAAAACAAAAACTACCACATCACATGACTAACATTGAATCTTTTCATTGAAACTAAATGTCTTGTAATAAGTGTTTTATAACAGTAATAAATACATTGTCTAAAATCATCATTATTTCCTGTAATCTCACACCAAAAAATACTTAGACTTTTTGGGCATCTTTTTCATTGAAACCCTATAGTCAGATATACTTTTCTGGCCACCATTCACTTGAATGGAATCCCACATCTAACCACTCACAACCATGTAGGAATTTTCTTTGGAATCCCATTATTTTTATTGTTTATTTATGATCCAGCACCAACAGGTATTGATCCAATGAACCATGGACTCCATTATTGATCAAATATATAAAATAAAATATTAATTTTTTATGAAGACATTATCCTCATAGATTATATATCAAGTGAAAATTCATATCATGATCATTTCCAAATTCGTAATGAATATGTGTATTAATTTATAATGACACAAAAAAATAAAAAGAATATATTACACACTCAGAAATATTTTTATGTTTATTAAAATAAGGAAATGGGAACAAAAAATATAGATTTTATTAATATATATTAAATAATTATATAAAGGTATTAAAATTTAATTAGATATATATATTGGACCATACAGAAAAATTAGATAAATAACATGAATCATGCTTAAGAAGCAATGAAAAATTAATAAATCCAGAAACAAAAATTAATAACTTGGAAAAAAATTATCATTGGTGATGAACATGCTAAAACAATTATCCTTGTGAATTATGTTTCAATATACATTTCTCCTATTAATCATCATGGATTGAATAGAATAGATTCTATGATTATGATTCCAATAAATCCATAGTTGTGTATCTGATTGAATGTGTTTTTGTGAGATAATACGACATATATGATTACAATGTAAATTAAATAATTATATTATTAAATTAGTTTTTCTAATTAATTTTAAATATTAACATTCATTTTCATAAACCAATATGGGACCCAATTTTAATAAAAAATTCATGTCATATCATGAATAAACAAGTATGTCTGGACTATAAAATGGTCATTTCTTCACCATATGATCCAATTTTCATTTAATAGTTTTTTCAAAAAAAATATTTACATGTGGATTAAAATAATTTTATTTATTTGTTATTCAGATTATGTGGGTCCATCGACACATGAAGTCACCCAAAACTACCATATTATATATTTGGAATAATAATATTAAAATTATTAAATGATTTTATTAACAAAAAATTAGTAATTACATTAAATCATTTATATATTCTCTTTGGTCACCTAGAACAACTTTTTCTCGATCAATGATGAACTCCCTTCTTCCATAAATTATATAGGTACACTTATATTTATTTCAAATTGGGACATGAATAGTTCCATGTCAATGATAGAGTGGTGGATTTTATAGATTATAAATAACTCTAAACTTAACAAATCTTTTTCTCGTAGGATGACATCCATCCACATGTCCTTGAGAGCTGTAATGGGTTTATCCATATAGTCATCAGTCTATGGGTGTAATTATATACCAATTTATAAATAATTTATGATATTTTCATGTGATATCCTAAAAAATTGGAACATGAATCCATCATTATGTATGATACTGTCAATATGAGAATAAAAAGATTCTAAAAAATATCCTTACTATAGAGGTTTCCTAATATCATAAAAAATTCAACTATTCAAAAACAAAGAAATGTGATGAACATACCTATTTTTAGATTATAACAGAGATAGTATCATGAATTATCACTTATTCGGGAAATCGTATGATTAATTACAATAATATTCAATCAAAAATCCACTTAGGAACCACATAGATTCTAGATGAGCCTATTGGTACATGTTTCTCTTCCTTCACCAACTAAAATGTTATTCATCCTTGGAAACACTCTAAAACACACTATTTCATTCCTAAACTCCAAAAAAGTGTATAAGGTCTTAATATTTCATCATCACACTTGATTTCTCCACCCTTTGTATTGCATGTAACACACTCAACACCACCCACACAACACAACTTGTAACATAGACCATTAAAAATATAGGATTCGGTTATCCTAATCTCAAACAAAACATTGAGTGGTGAAAAATCATGCACTACCATGATCTTTTACGATTATATAAGTATATCTACCTATAAAATCACATTTCCTAAGATTTGGACATAAAAAATACAAAAAAGGATGTGATATTGTATTATTCATGTGGTTATTTTTAATAATATCTAGTAGAATTCATTGATTTTTTAAATTATCATCCTATAAACCTAAATTAATTAATATTTCATCAAAAATAAAACTGATAGTAATTTTATGATTGGATGAATGATATAAGTCATATATTCTATTATTGGACCCATTTAATTTTTCATACTGATGGGAATCAAAATAAACTCATATTGGTCATAGTAAAATCAATCTTTAGAATGTATAATATTATCCTCATGAACATGGAGATGGATGTAGAGGGGCATATAATTAACCCACATGAATTGATTCAGACCCTTTGTCTAGTTGAATATACACAAAATCCTTAAAATAGGTATATGTATTCATTTTTTTGTAGATTCAGGTATCAATAGTCAATATAAATATCAAGATCACTTCTTCCTTCTTGGAGAACATTACTACATATTCCAAGGGGAAAAATGGGTTTGGTAAGACAATTATCAACATGGTTCTCAAATGAAACATTCTCCTCTATAAAATAAAATAGATTTTCAGGAAAATATATTTATGGAATCATATTTTACTTATTTAATAAATCAATAAACATGTTGTCCACTCAATTACGGAGAAAAAATTTATTTTCCTCCAGGAAAAAATCAACATATGATACCAATAGAGGATAAAAATTGTCCTAATTTTATTCTATAAATAAAAATTAACATTTCCAGAAGTATTTGGTCAAAATAAAAATCATTGATATACACTATAATTATCTTGAATGATGATTCAACTCATCCACAATGTTGATATCCTATCATTAATTTTAAAATATCATCACTCATTTATTGTTTCAGTCAACCAAGGCATTTCTTATAGATATGAGGTCTATACCTAGGTGCCTCATTTGGGTTTAATCACATTCACTATGTTGTGTAGTGAAAACTAATCTATACTAAGAGAAAGATCACATTTATTAAAATTTTGGGTGACTATATTATATCAACTATCAGAAGAATATGGACACAAGGGATGAGTATATGTATTTATCAGAATCTATTAATATATAACTAGTGACGTAGTAATAAATTAATGTTTA
Organism: Viscum album; assembly: GCA_963277665.1. Lineage (NCBI taxonomy): Eukaryota > Viridiplantae > Streptophyta > Magnoliopsida > Santalales > Viscaceae > Viscum > Viscum album. Next base: position 32,108,171 of record OY728139.1, on the reverse strand, counting down.
ATTTTTTCATCTAGGAATTTTGAATTTGACATATATTAGACCTAGATCATTCCAATTATCATTTATGGTATTTCATATTGGTAACCCACTAATGATTTCACAAGTCTACATCATTAAAAAATCCCTCTTGGAATATCATAAATCATAATGGGGTTTCAATGTATGAATATTATCGTAGAATAAGTTTCCAATGGATCATATAATATTAATGTTAATTCCACTTCCAAATACATCATGTTGAGGACTAATATTGTGACTTTTATTATTTCACTTGTAATTTTTATACTTAATACGTTTAATTCCATAAATTACCTCAAAACCTAGTGATTCATGATGGTTTTGGATTTTTAGATCAGATTCCATCATCCCTTATTGAAATAAATATTATCTCCCATGGAGGGAAGGACTGTAGAGACCCTAAGCTTATCGTACATGGACATTACATTACTTTTGCAGAATACATAGTACATAACAAAAACACACACACAAGGATCGTAATAGTTTAGTGTCTTTGGAAACTCGGAACGTAATCTTCTAATCGTGGTGAAAGATCTTCAATATCTCCCATAAAGATCTTCCTTTTTTTACCTAAAAACCTTTCTTTATATCCTGGGGAAATGAAAACATAAAAGGGTGAGCTCAAATGCTCAGTAAGGGTAAACAAAAGAAATATCAATCACATCATATACATAAGAACATAGCTTTTGGAAATCTTTACCTGCAAAAGAGCTCATAATATCATAACATGGGATAAATCATAGAAGTTAAAATGAGATCCCCATAATCATAACATAAAACTTGAAACTTTGTGGCATGCACACATAATCATGGAAAATCATTTCTTGTTAGTCAAGACTCATTGCCAAGACTATCTTAGTGGACAAAGTCCCTTTCTGAATCGAGTAACCCTCGTTTCAGTCCTGTTTCACTGAACCGGTATAACCTACCATTCCAGCCCTGTCTATCTCATGAGATATAAAATCTTTACCCAATTAATTGGAGGAGATATAGGTCCCACCCATCTTATAATGAGTCCATTCTTATGTGTGCCACATAATCATAAATCATACATCATCGCATAACACATGTAACAAAAATGGGATTCTTGAAACATCATGACATCATAAAACAAATCATATAAGGTAAATGACTTCATAAAAATAATTCCCTCACAACATAATCAAATCAATGTAATAATAGGGATAAAAACAGAACCCTTTATTATCTTAGATGGAAAATAATTTTGATAAAACACTTGAACTCCATTCTTGAGGAAAATATCCTTTCTTCTTCAAAAACACTCTTCTTTTCTTAACATGTCATACAATTATAAACTAAAAGAAGTTGATTAAAAATAAACTTGAAAACTTGTAAAGGAAGCTTCTTGGAAATAATGTTTTAAAAATCCATTCATGCTGTATAAGTTAAAAAAACATTCTTCGTACTTTTGTCGGAAAAGTCAAAAAGTACCTCGTAGGAAAAACGACAAAAGATTCCTTTCATATTCTTTACTAAAAACTCACCAAAGGGTAAAATTGGATTTAAACTATTGTAAGTGGATGGAAAAAATATTACATATTGAGGGAACATGGATGTGGATGATAAAAATACACCCCAGTAAATGCCAAAGTAAAAACAATCTCGGATAAAAATGAGATTGTGATATTTTCCCTTACCTTAGGTCCGACTTGCTTTGTAAGTGTCCGAACCTCCTGTATGATGATTTAAATCATGTTATTGACTTATTAAAGAATCATATTCATTGTTATGATATCATATATGGTTCACTTATGACATTATATTACCCGTTCTTTTGTAAATTCCATGTTAAAGAAGCGTTTTGGGTAAAATCGTTTCATTTATCGTAGGTGTTTTGACTTGTTGTTCTTGACATCATTATTACTTATATCATGATTTACTCACTTCCAGAATATAAAATATGATTTATATATCATATATATTCAGTATATATATATATATAATAGGTAGATAAATAAAATGAAAAACACCGTTCATGGAGACGGTAGTCCGTACGTACGCATGAACGCTGTTTTCCTTTCCTTATTGTCTTGAAATGGAAGTAAGTAGATGACATACATATGTATATATATACATAAATCCAGTAGCTTTATAATGTCATATATTTCATTATTATTTCTTATATATACATTATAATCATTCTTAAATGGTTAACATGGAGAATGAATCTCATCGCGTCGTGGAGACGGTAGTCCGTACGTACGCACGAGCGATGATATCATTTCTATAAATATTGAATTGAATTGGAGTGGATAATAAAATATATTAGAATCAATATGATGTTGTAATAACTATGTATAGTTATTCTTTACACCATTATACCCATACATGTAAGGTGGTGGTGGAAAATAGATTACACCACGGCGTGGAGACGGTATTCCGTACGTACGCACGCGCGGTGATTTCTTTTTCCGTACGATGGATAGATGGTGAAATAGGGTTGTTTCATACTTATAATAACATATCAGTATATGAGTGATACTGATGTTATTACTTCATAATGAAACAACCTAAGAAGAAGAAGTGGAAGAAGAAATAAAGATGAAAGAATTGGTAACGGTAATTACCTCTTCTTTGAAGTGCCTCTTTGAGACCTCCTCTTAGGGAACTAAAATTGGTCTTTGAGGAAGACCAGAACCTATAGGATGTTTTTAGGGAAGTGAAGAAGAGATTTTGGCAGGGGTTGGCCGAGCTTGAGTGCTCAAATTGGTGTGAGGAGGAGGGAGAGGAGGTGTCCTTTTATAAGGGAGGAGAGGGGCACCTTAGGAATACCTCAAAATATTATTTTATTTTAATGTCAAAATCGGTTTATAATGGTTCCAAAGAGTCTTATTTCGAAGATAAAGTGGGTATGGGTCGAAATCCTATCAACCAATAGGATTTAGACAAGTTTAGGTTATTATTTTAACCTTATCAATTAGATTTAACTCTAAGTTAAATAATTTTACTTTTACCGTGTCTTTTTGTTTTCTTTCACTATATGGTTAATACACTTACTATAACATGCCAAACGAACCCCAAATTGTTTATTATTAAAATATATATCCTTATCTAAGTCATTTTGCCGAACCTTAGATTTTTAGGAATAAAATAACAATTAATAATATAATATTTGATTTAAAAACTATTTTGTGTCAATTTTGACACTATTTGATATATGATTTTTTTGAAAGTCATAACAGAATTATATGTTCGAAAAAAGTTGATTAAATCAATACTAATATATCATAGTAACCTAGAAAATTAGTGGAATTCATAAAAAGTCTCAAATTATATTTATTTTGGTGTTTATAACATCAATTATGTCAATATTTCATTAATAAGATAATTACTGCATCATCATTGTGTCATAAATAAATTAAATTATTTGATGTCTAAAAATTACAAATAAACTACCATCATGTATTAAATCTTTTTATCTTTCTAATGAATATTTACAATCGAATTTATCTTATGTATAACCCCATATTAAAAATGATTTACTTATTAAACTTTGATTTTAACTATTTTAACCCTTCTTTAAATAAATTAATAATAAATGTCCTAATCTAATCCAAGTGGGCCTAAATGGTCATATTTTATTCCTAAGTTTTTTGTTGGTCGAATTACACTTGTAAAATAGAATTAGGACATGTGTTAGGGTAATATTAATATCATATTTACCCTTAGTTACCCTATTTACTATTAAGCGCGGTAAAAAAAAGTAAAAAGTTACTATTCACCAAAAATTGTTTTCATCTCATTGAACCACATTTTACTTACTGACATCAACCGTGTCTCTCTGATTTTTTGAAATTCCATTCACAGAAGCGATAAAATTAAGTTTTATGAAAAATTCAGTTTTTTAACTACCACTTAGTAGTTTCACTATTCATCAAAAATTGATGTTTTTCAGTACAGTGCCAAAATTTCATCCCAAGCTATATTTCATATTCTGAATTCAAAAATGAAGTCTATTTTACCAAATTCATTACATAAAAGTTTCATTAATTAATTTTATAATTAAATCCCGCTGTTAAAACAAATAGCGTGTTTTTATGAAACAATATCTATCAAAAGATTGACACTTGTTTATGTCTAGTTTAAATGTGAAATTACATCCAATGACCAACATTGTATTAAATTGTAAAAATATATTCTAAATATACTTTAAAACCACTCAAATTAATGATTTATCACTATTAATTATTTCGATTAAAAAAGTTGTTTTTAATTATAATTTATGAATTTTCACTATTCATCAGAATATGAAAGTTATCCGAAAAGTACCAAAATTTCACCTTAGGCTAAATTCGATACTCCGAATCCAAAAATGAAGTCCATTTTAAAATTTATAAAATTTAAAAAGTGGTTATTACTATTCATAACGGGTATTTTTAATAATATTTTAATAGCATATCATTGTTTCGTGAAACTCAGTATTACGTACCACACACGCTATCAAGGAAGGTTGCGATTGCGTGTAATGAAAGGCAAGTCAAGGATGCGTGTTGTGAAAGCTCCTTTTGGTGTAGCATACAACACAAGACATTAGTGAAATAAAAAAGAATATTTTTCATAAAATCTCGTGCTGTTACATTCTACCCCCCTTAAAATGAATTTCGCCCTCGAAATTCGTCGGGGTTATAAATGGTTTACTATTCGAAAGTATCTTTAATAGAAACCCACATCCTAAAAAGGAATACCAAAACATGGCTTTAAAAACTAAAGTATGAAATGTAACGATTACCCAAATAAACTAATCACTGGGTTTCCACATAGGTGAAAATATGGATATGGAAGAGAAATCTAACCATCATGTTCTGATGGAGAGTGGTAGAGAACATGGCTATGGAAAAGCCAGTAATCATAAATCCATAAATTTGTGACGATCTAAGGTACCATCTGATTCATCAGGTATAAGAGAACTAGGACAACATTTTTGGTTTTCAAGATCATTTCCCTAAAGTTAAAGAATTTGAATTAGAATAAATACTTACTTTATTTTCGTACAATCTCACTGTTGTTCGTGCCTTTAACAATTTCCACTTCATCTCTTAAATAAATGAAGCTGAATTAGTTATTCGTGAAGTGTTAGCAGATCATGTGATAGAATGACGGGTCATTCCATCTGTCTCAAAAGGTTAGCAAAATACATATACATAAGTCGATCTATAGTCGGATTAATCATATATGGTTCCTAAAATGGGCTTATACTTCATATATCATACTGCTTAATATAATAACACTAGTTTCTACTAAACAGGGACTTCCTGTAGGTCAGTGGTAGGCGATAAAGGCCAGTCGCACTTCGGTTGTGGGTTCGATTCCTACAGCCTTGTCTGAAGCGATGGGTTGTCGCCCGTCCTGCAGGTTGTACTTTTTCTAAAACTATAATACTATAACATCTCATTAATAATATCGAAAATCTTCTATACTTAAACAATACTAACTTATGTCCAACATAATCCATTCTAATCTTTAGGCTTATCCATAAAACTGCAGTCCACTCTCATAATATAGTGACAACGATTACCAGAGATTTAATACTGTCGTTGATCCCCACATATCATAAGATATGTCTTGTTGGTCACATTCCAAACATTCAAAGTCCTTAATCGTGTATTCTCTTGAATACCTCAGTGAAAACATGAGTGCAGTTAAAAGTTAACACTTTCCACATACCAAAATCCTCAAAATTCTATATACTCAAACCATGATATCACTTAGTCCTTATATCAATCATGAGCTCATGAATACTATTAAACATTTCATTTTCTCGTCTTCATTATGCGCATATCATCTTATTTCCAAAAAATATCTCAATCACTTTGAATACCACATCAATAAATATTGCAATACTCAATGATACAACATTATTTTGGAATCCCATTACATAAACACTTAATCATTCCACCACATCGTTGTCATATTCAACATTTCCAATAGTGATCGCATGTGATTTCCCTTTGTCCTTTGCCTTCATTGGTTGCTCATGTTGATCATCACTAACCCTTGGATTAGGGCAATTATTAGCATAATGCCCCATTTCCTTGCACTTGAAGCATTGAAGTGTTGGCGGTGCGTTCTCTGCAGTGTTTGCTTTATTCACATCATTAGAAACCCTTTTTGCATTACTTCGACACTCAGCTGCTCGATGACCTTCTTTTCCACACTTAAAACATTTTCTAGTCCCTTTAAGACAATCTCCACCATGCTTCTTTCCACACTTTGTGCATAAGGAAACATTCATCTTCTTTTCACCATTATTCCGAGATTTCTCCTTGAACTCCATCTTTCGTTTCTTGTCAAAACCATGAGATGGATATGTAACATCAACTTCCATTTCTACCTTGATAGCACAACGCACAATTTCTTCATAGCTACTGAAGTCTCTTATAGCTAATGCCCTTCGAAGACTTGGTTTTAAGCCACTGAAAAATCGATCAACTTTACTTTCAGGTTGGATGATAATTCCAGAAGCATACCTTGCAAGTCTTGTAAAATTTGCTTCATAGGTACCAACAGATTCATCGTCCCTTTGCTTCAGTTCAAGAAACTCTTTCTCCATCTTTGTTCGAAGAATACGAGGGAAGTACTTACTGAAAAACAAGTTCTTGAACTCGTCCAATTCCATGGACTCAATTTCATCTCTTGCCCTCGTATTCTTGATAAGATTCCACCATTGATCATCTTCACCTTCCAAACGATATACTGCTAAGATGACTTTATCATGTTCAGAACATTGAAGAACTAAAAATATCTTTTCAGTAGTACTGATCCATTGTTCATCCACAAGTGGATCAGAAGACCCACTGAAAGAAGGTGGACGTTGCCACATGAAGGACTCAATAGAATATTGTTTCCTTCTCTGCTCATTTGGAAGTCCAGAATGATTCATAGCTTGTGTAAGTATAGCAATAAGATTTTTCACTCCATCTCCCATAACATTTGTTTGTTCAGGAGGGAAATCATTGCATTGTCCATTGCATTGATCAACACGGTTCCTTCGGGTTCCAGCCATCGTCTAAAACCCAAAAAGAATAGTGTGAGAGGCAAAAATCATGCTTGGGAAAATAACATAATAAAGGGGGAGTACCTTCAATATCCAACATCTTAGGTTTAATTCTATGATCGTTAGCGTAATTCTAGTACTATAACCTATACGTATACTTAACCTTAGGGACATCCCTAGACATACCGTAGAAATATCTCTAGGGATCTCACTGACGTTTTCGCATCCTAGTTTCCGAAGGTTGACTAAACATTTCCTCTGATACCAATTGTAGAGACCCTAAGCTCATCGTACATGTACATTACATTACTTTTGCGGAATACTTAGTACATAAAAAAACACACACACAAGGATCGTAATAGTTTAGTGTCTTTGGAAACTCGGAACGTAATCTTCTAATCGTGGTGAAAGATCTTCAATATCTCCCATAAAGATCTTCATTTTTCTTTCCTAAAAACCTTTCTTTATATCCTGGGGAAAAGAAAACATAAAAGGGTGAGCTCAAATTCTCAGTAAGGGTAAACAAAAGAAATATCAATCACATCATATACATAAGAACATAGCTTTTGGAAATCTTAACCTGCAAAAGAGCTCATAATATCATAACATGGGATAAATCATAGAAGTGAAAATGAGATCCCCATAATCATAACATAAAACTTGAAACTTTTTGGCATGCACACATAATCATGGAAAATCATTTCTTGTTAGTCAAGACTCATTGCCAAGACTATCTTAGTGGACAAAGTCCCTTTCTGAATCGAGTAACCCTCGTTTCAGTCCTGTTTCACTGAACCGGTATAACCTACCGTTCCAGCCCTGTCTATCTCATGAGATATAAAATCTTTACCCAATGCATTGGAGGGAGATATAGGTCCCACCCATCTTATAATGAGTCCTTTCTTATGTGTGCCACATAATCATAAATCATACATCATCGCATAACACATGTAACAAAAATGGGATTCTTGAAACATCATGACATCATAAAACAAATCATATAAGGTAAATGACTTCATAAAAATAATTCCCTCAAAACATAATCAAATCAATGTAATAATAGGGATAAAAACAGAACCCTTTATTATCTTAGATGGAAAATAATTTTGATAAAACACTTGAACTCCATTCTTGAGGAAAATATCCTTTCTTATTCAAAAACACTCTTCTTTTCTTAACATGTCATACAATTATAAACTAAAAGAAGTTGATTAAAAATAAACTTGAAAACTTGTAAAGGAAGCTTCTTGGAAATAATGTTTTAAAAATCCATTCATGCTGTATAAGTTAAAAAAACATTCTTCGTACTTTTGTCGGAAAAGTCAAAAAGTACCTCGTAGGAAAAACGACAAAAGATTCCTTTCATATTCTTTACTAAAAACTCACCGAAGGGTAAAATTGGATTTAAACTATTGTAAGTGGATGGAAAAAATATTATATATTGAGGGAACATGGATGTGGATGATAAAAATACACCCCAGTAAATGCCAAAGTAAAAACAATCTCGGATAAAAATGAGATTGTGATATTTTCCCTTACCATAGGTCCGACTTGCTTTGTAAGTGTCCAAACCTCCTGTATAATGATTTAAATCATGTTATTGACTTATTACAGAATCATATTCATTGTTATGATATCATATATGGTTCACTTATGACATTATATTACCCGTTCTTTTGTAAATTCCATGTTAAAGAAGCGTTTTGGGTAAAATCGTTTCATTTATCGTAGGTGTTTTGACTTGTTGTTCTTCACATAATTATTACTTATATCATGATTTACTCACTTCCAGAATATAAAATATGATTTATATATCATATATATTTAGTATATATATATATAATCGGTAGATAAATAAAATGAAAAACACCGTTCATGGAGACGGTAGTCCGTACGTACGCATGAACGCTGTTTTCCTTTCCTTATTGTCTTGAAATGGAAGTAAGTAGATGACATACATATGTATATATATACATAAATCCAGTATCATTATAATGTCATATATTTCATTATTATTTCTTATATATACATTATAATCATTCTTAAATGGTTAACATGGAGAATGAATCTCATCGCGTCGTGGAGACGGTAGTCCGTACGTACGCACGAGCGATGATATCATTTCTATAAATATTGAATTGAATTGGAGTGGATCATACAATATATCAGAATCAATATGATGTTGTAATAACTATGTATAGTTATTCTTTACACCATTATACCCATCCATGTAAGGTGGTGGTGGAAAATAGATTACACCACGGCGTGGAGACGGTATTCCGTACGTACGCACGCGCGGTGATTTCTTTTTCCGTAGGATGGATAGATGGTGAAGTAGGGTTGTTTCAGACTTATAATAACATATCAGTATATGAGTGATACTGATGTTATTACTTCATAATGAAACAACCTAAGAAGAAGAAGTGGAAGAAGAAATAAAGATGAAAGAATTGGTAACGGTAATTACCTCTTCTTTGAAGTGCCTCTTTGAGACCTCCTCTTAGGGAACTAAAATTGGTCTTTGAGGAAGAACAGAACCTCTAGGATGTTTTTAGGGAAGTGGAGAAGAGATTTTGGCAGGGGTTGGCCGAGCTTGAGTGCTCAAATTGGTGTGAGGAGGAGGGAGAGGAGGTGTCCTTTTATAAGGGAGGAGAGGGGCACCTTAGGAATACCTCAAAATATTATTTTATTTTAAAATCAAAATCGGTTTATAATGGTTCCAAAGGGTCTTATTTCGAAGATAAAGTGGGGATGGGTCAAAATCCTATCAAAAAATAGGATTTAGACAAGTTTAGGTTATTATTTTAACCTTATCAATTAGATTTAACTCTAAGTTAAATAATTTAACTTTTACCGTGTCTTTTTGTTTTCTTTCACTATATGGTTAATACACTTACTATAACAAGCCAAACGAACCCCAAATTGTTTATTATTAAAATATATATCCTTATCTAAGTCATTTTGCCGAACCTTAGATTTTTAGGAATAAAATAACAATTAATAATATAATATTTTATTTAAAAACTATTTTGTGTCAATTTTGACACTATTTGATATATGATTTTTGTGAAAGTCATAACAGAATTATATGTTCGAACCAAGTTGATTTAAATCAACACTAATATATCATAGTAACCTAGAAAATTAGTGGAATTCATAAAAAGTCTCCAATTATATTTATTTGGGTGTTTATAACATCAATTATGTCAATATTTCATTAATAAGATAATTACTGCATCATCATTGTGTCATAAATAAATTAAATTATATGATGTCTAAAAATTACAAATAAAATACCATAATGTAGTAAATCTTTTTAGCTTTCTAATGAATATTTACAATCTAATTTATCTTATGTATAACCCCATATTAAAAATGATTTACTTATTAAACTTTGATTTTAACTATTTTAACCCTTCTTTAAATAAATTAATAATAAATGTCCTAATCTAATCCAAGTGGGCCTAAATGGTCATATTTTATTCCTAAGTTTGTTTTTGGTCGAATTACACTTGTCCAATAGAATTAGGACATGTGTTAGGGTAATATTAATATCATATTTACCCTTAGTTACCCTATTTACTATTAACCGCGGTAAAAAAAGTAAAAAGTTACTATTCACCAAAAATTATTTTCATCTCATTGAACCACATTTTACTTACTGACATCAACCGTGTCTCTCGGATTTTTGAAATTCCATTCACAGAAGCGATAAAATTATGTTTTATGAAAAATTCAGTTTTTTAACTACCACTTAGTAGTTTCACTATTCATCAAAAATTGATGTTTTTTAGAACAGTGCCAAAATTTCATCCCAAGCTATATTTCATGTTCCGAATTCAAAAATGAAGTCTATTTTACCAAATTCATTACATAAAAGGTTCATTAATTAATTTTATAATTAAATCCCGCTGTTAAAACAAATAGCGTGTTTTTAAGAAACAATACTTATCAAAAGATTGACACTTGTTTATGTCTAGTTTAAATGTGAAATTACATCCAATGACCAACATTGTATTAAATTGTAAAAATATATTCTAAATATACTTTAAAACCACTCAAATTAATGATTTATCACTATTAATTATTTCGATTAAAAAAGTTGTTTTTAATTATAATTTAGTAATTTTCACTATTCATCAGAATATGAAAGTTATCCGAAAAGTACCAAAATTTCACCTTAGGCTAAATTCGATACTCCGAATCCAAAAATGAAGTCCATTTTAAAATTTCTAAAATTTAAAAAGTGGTTATTACTATTCATAACGGCTAGTTTTAATAATATTTTAATAGCATATCATTGTTTCGTGAAACTCAGTATTACGTACCACACACGCTATCGAGGAAGGTTGCGATTGCGTGTAATGCAAGGCAAGTCAAGGATGTGTGTTGTGCAAGCTCCTTTTGGTGTAGCATACAACACAAGACATTGGTGAAATAAAAAAGAATATTTTTCATAAAATCTCGGGCTGTTACAAGGACCATGTATTCTATTCATGAGATGAAAATCCTTGATTCATCAGCTTTTCCTAAGGTTGCAACTTTTTATATGATAGAAATTATAATATTAATTCAACAACCATTATCTAAATTTTTCCTCAATATTGATAAACAATATATTACATATACGATCAATTTAAAAATATGTTCTTCATCATCGAGTTGATCTCTATAACCTCGAAATGTGTGCGGATATACAAGAGATATGTGACAAAATATATTGCTTAATGAATACAGGTGACAATTTCTATGTGGCCAATAGAACCCATGATGGAGGATGTCAATAGAGTACCTTAGGGCATCAGTGAATCCATTCATGTACATTTTTATACCATAGAATCAGTATTGAAAATCCTATATTTCAATGAATTAGATTGATCTCAACATACCTATGTATTATACCTCATTGAATATATGTTCAATTGTTTTATATGGTAGAATATCCATGCCATGGATATTGATGACTAAGGTATATTAGTGAGTAACCATACAGATGAATACTAGTATAATAACTTAATCAATATGGCTATTTATGATGAATAAATGTCCAACCACCATCTCAATCATACTCAGGGACACCAAAGTCATAGTATCTCCCAAATACTTGTGAAACCACTATAACAAAAACATTTTTGGTCACATATACATCATGTGACTTTATCTTATACCGTGGGAATTTTGTGATAAAAATTTAGTGGAAACCTCCCTAGAATATAATGGAAGATGATATTTATCTTGGAATAATGGGTAATAAAACTACTTTGTGTATTCCTGCTGGAATGAACTTGTGATCTGAAATTTATTTGGAATTATTTCCCCTAAGATAAATGAAAAATGAAGGTTAATCAATATAATTATAAATTTATTACCCTTCTTTGAGATCATAGTTAGACACTTATGTAGATTTCCCCAATAATTTTATTTTAATTCACTACCATCAACATTAATAGTCATGATATTTTAATATATAAGGGAAATGAAGTCAATTATCCATATATATATTATGCATGTATATTTTATTTTGTCTCTCTAATATTAAACTACGTGTATTGATTCAATAAAAAACTTATGAATGACCAAATGATTGGTTATAATTAACTTTTCACTAGTATTGGTTTCTCTACCAACACAACAAGATGTTATATTCTATAACAAAATTTTCAAATATTTAATTACCCCATCCTTCCAATGATATTATTTAAGAACTCCAACCTGAAGAAAAATCCTTTTTAATTACAATCATATATTACCCAACCCAATAAGACCCATCCAAGGTCACAATAAGACATGTTGTATACTCCTATAGTTCCCCTTAAAAACTAAGGAATAATTAAAATAACATATTATGAATAATACACATGACTTGAGGCCAGACAATAATTCATTTTTATACAAAACACATTTCCTCAAAATAAAAATTAGTTCATAATATTTAAAAACTATCTTTAATGTAATATATCACATTAAAATTTCATTTACACTAAAAGGTAAAATTGAGAGAAATGAATACTGAATAATGGGAAAGATACAATACAAAAAAAATGGTAAATATATTTTATATTTCTATAGTGAATAGGTAGAAATAATGAACATGATATAGACCCAAACATTGTCCACGTCTACGACTTCTATTTACCACTAGTCTCTTAAAAAATCATGTCGACCAAAGAAACCACATAACTATAGTAATCTATATAATGCATGAATAATTAATGACAAAAACATTATGTATGGTTTCAAATATTTATTTACATATTAAAGTGAACTAAAAACAAAAAATAATACTAATCAAAATGGTTTTTCCAAAACCATAGGTCTATAAGGATATCATAACCCGTTAATGACCTCAAAATACAATCATGAATATAACCAATATCAAAATATAATTTTCTTCTCTTTAATAAGATAATAAAAATAAAACAATCTTATAGCCAAATTATTTCTATTTATAAAAATCAATGATCAATATTAACCTCTAATGAACTATTTTTAAAGAACGGTGAGCCACCTAATGATATGTATTAATCAATGGGGGAAATATATAGTGGATTATATGTTCCACATTCAAGATCTTTGATGGAGGGGTGAAAAGTCCATATATAGATGAATCATGGATGAATAATTTTTCATTCAAAGAAACCAAATCTGAAACACAATGTGTTCAAACTCAAACATAAACTGGTAACTAAGGATAAAAATCATACCAATTCTTTTATCATCTTGTATAATCCTTATCAACATTCATATAGAGAAATGTCCTTAAACTATATTTATCACCATTAAAATGGTACCCGGTGATAGGACATAATAAATCATAATTATTTATGTTCAAAAAACAAAAAATAGTCAAAAATGTTTTCTCAAAAATAAAAATATTTATAAAATTGAATAAAAATTCACCCATCATAAAGTATCTGACTTATGGAGGCTAAAAGTGCACAATATTGAAACTGTGATGGTGAGATGGGTGAAGGCACACATAAATAGAAGGATATTAATGTTCACAATTTACACTAAATGATTGATCATATATGAATATAGATAGTAGGGGAACCTCTTGTCCATCACCATAGTATGAAAAAAATTGGTTTCTTCCCTCTATAGTATGATATACTAATGGTCATGTAGCATTGAGACCATGTATCCATGGAACAATGTTATTAATTCTATGCCCCACCACATTATATACTCCTTATACAATCATCATGGACATATATAAAGGCCTTTCCCAGCTATGTTTTATGGGTATCAATGTACCTATTAGAGGCCTCAATGACCAAATCCAAGTTTCTATAGTGTAGTACCAACATAAAAACATTTCTGCCACACTACCATTTCCACAACTCTATTTTTGGATGTAAACCAATTTCATCATATTCCATTGTAAAAGAAGCCTCTAATAATAATGAAATATCATGATTAAATTGTAAAAAGTTGCATTATAGGAATCCATTTACTAAATCTTAATCACGAATTTTTTTATAGATAGTGATATTGGGATTATAAATAATTATCATATTGATTTATCAAAATATCGATTTAAGGAATCAACATCAAAAATTAGAATATAAATATATTGGTTCCACAAATCTAAAACCAATATTCATCAGATGATGTGAAGAAAAATTTTAGTGATCATAGTATAAAACATTCATAATAGATTAAAAAATTATCTTATATTTACGATATTATAATCTTTTTGAATGAAAATTATTATTTTTTGAATGCTAAAGTTTGGACAAAAATAAAAATATTTTTATAAAAAACGATAGTTTTAAATCCCAACAAAATAAAAAAGAATAAATATCTAAAATTCCATTGCCAAATAATTTATTTAAACTATTTTAATAATTCAAATAAAAAATAGTTATCTCTCCATAAGAAATCAACGTTTAAAAAAACTCATGTTCATTTAAAAAACATATAGATAAAACTAATTCTTTTAAATAGATATATTCTATAATACCTATCACAGTCATTGATGTAAAAAATACAATGAAATATATTCCCCTATTTCCAAGATATTTAAAATCCCACATTTAGTATGTAATTAATTAAAGATGATATAAATCAAATTATGTATAAATAATGATTAAGAAATATTTCCACTTAATATTTTAATGATGTCTAATAATATATAAATTGATTAAAATGAGACAATCTAATAATGTATCCAAACTTTTTATCTCATATAAATAGTATTTTTTATTTTAAATTTCACTATTATCATAAAATTTAAATAATTTTTTAATAATAAATAAACATTAGAATAAAAAATACCTAGGTATACCAATATTAAATTATAATATTTGGAAAACAAAAATTCAATCCCAATAAAAATTATTAAATTGTCACATCAAAAACCAATATTCATCATTCATTAATCATAAAATCATTTATCATGATTTCAATTGGAAAAAATCTAATTTCTATCAGATTTTAAAGGAATTTAATTTTTAAATAGTCATTAATAGTTCAGTAATAAATCACAATTCATTATATTCCATTGAAAATTTTTTATCCAAATAAAATAATAATTATATTTCTAAATTTAAAAAAAATATTAATGGCTATAGAGTCATTGAATTTTTTTCCTTCCAACAATAATAGATTATAAAACTATACAAATATATTTTCCTCCCCATAATCATGATAGATTTCATCACAGGAAAAATGGAAACAACTACGCATAAAAATAAATCAGTTATAGTATTTATTTTTACAAATATAAATCCATATAATTTTATTCAAATTTGGGCCCTCATATGGATTTATTTTTTCCTTAATGCAAAAAAATAAATTTTTTCACCTTCATAGAAATAGCATGAAAATTTAGTTTTAAAACATTAATATTACAGAAAAAACACGAATATGACACAGTATAGGCATATTGTATTATTGAAAACTATTAAATTAAATAACATTGAAAAAAATAAAAAACAAATATTAATTGGTCATGTTAGATGACTATTAAGAAACCATGTAATTGATAATTTAATTCATTTTTTAAAATGTATTCTATGAATTGTTTATTTTTATATTAATAATTTTTAGTTTAAATCAACATTATGAAAACGTTGAACAAAATTAAGAATAAACCTTTTTACCCCCAAGGAAAACTCATTTCCATATTTATTTTTTCCAAAAAACATAGAAATATATATGGTCTAGGACACTAATTTGTATATTAATTTTTTTCCATTAATATTTTAATGAGATGAAATTTCCTACCTAATATTATAAAAATACATGGATCAAATTAATATAAATTGTTTATGAACATTTTCCAGTATTTAAATATTTAAATATAAAAACTAGGAAAGGTGACATATCTATGAAAAACACTATAAGAGATTACTCAACCAAAATAATATAATAAAAGTTATTCATTATTTAAAATCACAAAACATTTGTTATCTTTTGATCATAAATTAGTAAACCCATAACTAGAAATCTACAAACACTACATATGAATCATGTCGGAAATTAAAATAAAATATGGGAGGGAGAATTGATGGTAAAGTAATCTCATATACTTCTCAAAGAAAATGGATGTTTTTGCGAAAGGGAGAAATTTAAATTATTAAATAAATTCTTAAATCTTAAATTTGTAAATAAAATCAATGAAATGTTAAAGGAATTAATCATAAGACTATTAAAATATATTATTGGCAACTTTGGAAAGCCTATCCTACCTTAATAGAATATCATTTTTAGTGACGATTATTATTGTGAATTTATATAAACACATCATAATTAGTATAAGTATTGTATTTATATATTATTTTCTCCTTTTAAATAAATTGATAATTTTAAAACCCAAACCTAAGATCATGAATTTAGAGACATCAAATATTTTTTCAATTAAAATCAACCATATTACACAAACACCATAGGATACAAGTAATTATCAATGGAAAATATTATAATGTTGTGTAATGATATTCCCCTAGAAAACAAGTATAAGAAATATAAATATAAATCTTTAATCATTATGTTTCTAAAAATAATATTTACTATTGAAAAGTGATATCTTAAAATCGTTTTCAAATATTAAAGACACGTGATGGTGAAAAATAAATATCCTAAAACGATCGTGGAGAAAAAAATGCATCAACCAAAACATTGATGATATTCTATTAACAACTAATGGGGTTCAATAATGGATTCTAATATACAGTATCACGGATAATCATATGTACGTATCCACTAAATATAATATTTATGGGTGAATTATGAACATAGTAACAATACATTGGTGATTCTAATTAGCGTATTATAATGTAAATATCATATATTATAATTAAAATATAAATTAATATATCAAAAATATCAAAAACGAAAAATATTTATTATCCATTCCATTTGAAAAATTAGAAACCATATAAATTAGTCACATAAAGGATGAACTTTTTTAATGGCTAGTTTGTGGAGAACTAATTCACATTAGTTGTGTGAAGAAGACAATAGACGTTGATTTTACAAATCTATTATGAGAATATCTCACATGTTATTTTATATGAAGGATAATATGAAATATTTTCATGTAGTACATGCAATACATGAACCCTATTTGTAATCATTGAAATAATAAAATAGTTTGGAATCCGAATACAAGAGGAATATGGAGGATTCTTGAGATATGAAGATATTAAATAGAATTGAAACATCAGATAAAATAATAATTATTATATTTTATATGTGAGAGGGTTTAAAATTATGGAATATCTAGTCCACATTATAATCATATTATTCTGAATGTATAAAAATAATAGAAAACCTATAATATTAGTGTATTTATAAGATATCCTTTTGATTAATGTAAAATAGGTGTTTTATTTTTATAATTTCATTTTTATGAAGTTATTGAGAGTCCTTGTATTCCATAGAAAAATACTTGAATTACATTATTGTTCATTTTAGGAGTGAAAAGATGATATACTATAAAAGTTTTATTCAAATTTAAACCTTTCATTATACTTGGTATGTGCAAGGAAAGTGGATCCAAGGAAATCCCATTTACCATGATTTCTTTGATAATAAAAAGGATCTTTAACATGATTGGGGTAATAACCACTATAGACCATGGACACAATGATCCACATTGGAGGTACACCTCATTAACAAATCATGGTGTTATTTTTGATTTATTATTTTTTTTCATGCTTGATAACTATAGGTGAAGAAGAGAATAAAAAAATTCATTAAATAAGTGATGGAGGTATGAAAAGTTATAAAAGTTTCAAAGTGATAAGAACTAATCCAACACTAATTAACACCACTTATCAATGTGGTTTTCCAAAAGTGATCCTAAAAATTGGTATTGGTGTTACAAGTCACACTTCTTATTGGATTTCATGATTTAACACTTATTGAATATTTGTAATCAATTATTAATTAAAAATGGAGTGAAAACATGTATGATTTGTATCTAATAATAATTATAATTATATCTTAACTAATACTTTCAATAATTGAAGAATAAAATTATTTGGAATGTTAAAGATCACATTCCTATTGTACAAAGAGGATGATGAATCAGTCTCCCAATTCATTATTTCTATGAATGATAAGTCATGAATGGGAGTATAAGATCTTTTATAAAAATCTATTACCATTTTCATGGACAAAAATTCTACCATAGAAGGTGATAAAGAGGTATTAGATATGTTATTGTAATATTTTACAATAAAAGAACCATGTAGAAGTGGTGAAGATCAATCCTTTGACTATGATGATTTTACATATTTTAGTAAGTCCATGAATGATAATATCATTCATCTAATAGAATAATCTACGAATAGAGAGAGTGAACTAGCACAAAGGGTTATGAAATGTGTGGATCTCACTAAAAAATTTAATTCTAAAAGTGTAAGAATCAACTAGATTGAAGAATTATCTTCCAAAGTTAAAAATTATTGGTTTTAAACAATATATAATAAATAGGAATATATTTAGAGGCTTGAATAGAAGTTCCATGAATTATAATAGAATCAAAAGAATATCATTGATGTCAAGAATTATCATCTTGAAATAAATAAAATTAAATTAAAGAGCATTGAACATTGATATAGAAGAGTAAAAAAATTAATAATGATGAAGTCATAAAGATGAAAAAAATAATGTAAATTTTAATTTATGGGAGTAGAGGATGATAAAACCATCCTAAATATGAAATTTATTGATCTTGAAGTCAAATTGTTATGTTCTAAAAATACTCAAGCAAAGCCTCTATAGCTTTTTTAAAGAAGAGTTGTTACAAGAAGTGTTGTAGCCACAAAATATTCCAAGGAGGATTGTTATCCTAAAATTCCTTCATCTAGTGCTAAGAATAGATTGAAATAATCTATTGATCAATCTCAAGTAGTCTCTAAGCATATGTTTTCATCCAACTCAAATGATTTTATTTTCATTAATTCTATTTTTATGCATAATGCAAGTTCAAAATAATAACCTATGAAAATGTTGATAAAGAAAGGTGATAAAGTGTTCTCCATTATATATTTGATAAATAAAAATAAGAGTAGAATTAACTATTCCCCAATAATAATACCATGTGAAATATGAGATTAAATAGAAACAACAGGAATGTAAATCTATTTAGACTGTTATTATAAAGAAGAGATCAAGATTTATTGTCCATTGTTGGTGATATAAAATATTTGGGAAAAAGAATCATATTATAGGTATAATATTTTATTATGTGAAAATAAAAATATTCCTACTTCATGGGGTAGAAAATCGGTGAATAAGAAAATTCCAAAAATTAATGGAAACAATATTTTTATTATAAATATATTTGAATTTTTTAAGTACCTCTATGGTTTTTTAAATGGAAGTTGTTACAATGAATAGGTATGAAAATATACATCATTTGAGCCTTCCAATAAAAAATTTAAAACAAAAGACCATAGCAGATGGATAATAGATATAATTCAACCATGGGATTGAACCATAACAAAACTATTCACTACAAGTCAAAAAATGACATTTCAGTCAAACATGGGTGAAAATTATAATAAGATTGATGCTCAACACAATCCCATAAAGATCAAGAAGGTTACTACACCAAAGATAATACGTTTCTTATTTTTTGGAAGAAGTGGTCACACCATGAGTCACTGTATACAGGGCATGAATATCATAATTAATGGATGCAAGCTTAAGAAATAATAGAAAAAAAAAATAGTCCAAAAATAAAATAAAAGGATTTAAATTGTAAATAACACCCTTGAGAAGATTTTGTAACTAATATGAATGTTGTGTATATTGAAAATGATACACCTAATATCTGTCTAGATGAGCTGGAAATAGAAAATAAATTTCAATAAGAGTAGGGGAAAACAAATTCCAAAGGAAAAAATTGATTACACATGAAGAAATCAAATTTCATGAGTGGTTTTCAATAATTAATAACTATAAAATCTTAGAAGTACTTTGTGGAAGGTATAAGAAGGATAGAAATAACTCCAATCATTTTTTTCATAACACCAACTCAAGAGGAGATGCTTAAGAAGAATAAAAATGCATGAAATGATAACTGTTTTTTTATGTCTAGTGTTAAGAAGAAAAGTGCATATAATGTTTTTACTGAATAAAGTACATATTCCATGTTGCCTAAAACTACCAAGAAACGTAGAAACGTAATCATAAATAGTTATCCCTCATAAGAAGAATAAAATAACGGAAATTTATGGTTGAGAAAAAATTTATCAGCTTTTTTATATCACCAAAAAATTTGTAACCTACCTTATTCTAATATACATTGAGTTTTTTAATTAATTATTGTTAATTGAAGGGGATGCAAAGATTTAGGGGGAGAACTAAGTTGAAGAAGTAATATTTTTATATCTATAAGATAGAATATATATTACAATATTTATTGAATAATCATCTTGGTTTAATTTATCTTATGTTATTTTAATGCTCATAAGTTGAAAAATATCAAAAACCAAGCTTGATAAAGATGATCAATCTACCATGATTAATTAAAAAATTTGAATTCACTATCATTAATGTGATCAAAATTGTCGGAAATAATATAAACTGTAACTTAGAAGAAAAAATTGAAAGATATCTATCTTAATTAAGTGAATGTGGAGATTATCCCTTGAGGGTGAATATTTAAATATGTTCTCATATCACTATATTTTAAAAAATGATATCCATGAGAGGTGCCTATTCAAGAAATCATTGATAAGGTATGTCGGCACACTCCCCAATCCTTATTGAAAAAAATAAAATTATGTATAATTTTAATGTGTCGGGGGGGGGGGGAAGAAATGAATCAATGACATGTGAGAAAGAATATTGAAGAAGTTCCATGACTGATTTCATGAACCATACATTCAAATTGTAATTGAATGTTTTTAATATGTTTGTTAAGATGAGTATAGTGATTTAAGGTTAAATGTATCCTGAGAAATTTTCTTTACAAGTGGTATCATAAAACTTCTACTTTTATTTTATGAATTGGTATCAAACAATTATTATCAACATAGAAATAGAGGAAACAAGACCTAGGAAACAAACAATTTGTGCAATATTAGTTAGTATCATAGTCTAAATTGATAATGGAAAAAATTGATATCAAAATTAGACTCACTTATTTTATACACTGGATTAGACTAAGTAGACTTAGATTTGAGTAATTTAAAGAAAATTTTCTTTATAATGAAATGATAACATCTTCTCTTAGGTAGTTTTCATTTGTTATCAATCAGGGGGAGAGAAAAAAAAATAAAATGAGAGAAAAAATAATGATAACATATCAACATCCAATTTTCTATATAGGTATGGAAAAAAAATAAAAAGGGGGATATTTATGATCCAATTTTGTGTTTGTATTGTATCTATTGTAGATAAGTTAAAAAATTATGAAGTAGTTGATGTTAATATGAATTTAGTAAAGAAAATAAACTTGGATGTTCATTTATTTTCCCAAACATGTTTATTGAAGTTTTGAATATAATTTTCATCCATATAATTTCAATGGAAATTTATCATATTTTGGATGATGTAAATATAATTATTCTGATTGTTAAACTAGCCTTAAATGATTTATGAACATGTTATAATATGTTTAACATTGTTTAAAAAAACATAAAAACTAAAATTAAATCAATTATTTATGATTTCATATGATGATTGTTTGAGTTTAAGATTTATGAAGGTGGAAGATCATGAAAATATATATTTGTATGAATAAATTTTATGGCCATTCCAAAATAGGAAATATAATAATATTTTTTTATGATGAATTTACAATGGTTGAATTTGACGAATCAATGGTATTATATTCTATATATAGAATAATTCTATGTATCTTTTGATTTGGGACCTAAAAAATGGGCGAACTATAAATAACTAACCAAGATAGATCGCCCATAATATCATTGTAGAATGTCATGACCCGTCCCTCAAGGCCCGTGCTGTGACTTCCCCAAGCCCTATTTCAATAGGCCACGTGATAGAGACTAGCACTAGAAAGGCGTATCCCTAAAACTGGAAGGTGTTTCCTTTAAACCTGTACAATCACACAATTTAAGAAACAAATAAAAGTAACCTGGAAGTAAACTATTGTAGTTAAAAGTGTGATGAATGTAGAGGGGCCGGAATACAAGAGCAACTGGTAAGTACAAGTAAAACTAAAAAGAGAAAAATAGATCATGGATCATCCATCAAGGATCCAACCTAAAGGTAAGGTACAACTCATGATCACTAGTCACTACAGCATGTCACGTCAAAGGTTCACCTCTGAGCACTGTCTAGTCCTGGCTCCCTCATCCTCAATCAACAATGTCCGTTGTCTGCATATGAAAAAACAAGGTGTCGGCATAGACTTTGCATGGGTGAGTATAAGAATACTCATTAGGGACCCCAAGACCCCCGAAGGTCTCCCAGAGTTCCACAAAGGAAAAAACACAAAGAAATACCTCAACCACAATGCACGAAGAAGTCAACAAATCTATTTAGGTATATGTCCATACATATACCTAAGTTATCAATATATACTCATCTCATACATGATATAAGAATCCCACAAAAGTAACACCATGAAGGTAAAAGTACCACAAATGTAACACCATGAATGTGACACCACAAAGGTAAAAGTACCACATAGGTAACACCACAACGTTAAAAGTACCACTGAGGTTACACAACGAAGATAACACCACAAAGATAAAAGTACCACAGAGGTAACACCATGAAGATAACACCACAAAGGTAAAAGAATCATCTCACAGTAGGTATATAAGTAAGGAACAAAAGTACAAATGATTAGTAGAGAAGCTAGATCATCTTATTATTTCGAGAGGCACTACTGCGGATTATACGGAGTATAACCCATACAAGATCGATATGCACTAACCCTTGTAATAACCCACACAGGATCTGACCCACATAGGATCGACATGCACAGACCCACACAGGATCACTGAGCGCTGACCCGCACAGGATTTGACCCACACTAGATTGGTATGTTCTGACCTACACAATATTGTCAAGCATTTACCCAAACAGGATCAGTAAGTTTCGACCAACTCAAGATCTCTTGGTACTAACCTCTGTATGATATGTCTCTAACCTCTGCCTCCCTACCAGCCACTAGATTCTCGATCATTGTACACTTGACTCTGGGAGGATCTACTCCTCAAACCATTGGTTTTACCTCAACATCCATGACTCTCCATGTAGAAGTATCCTAAAGACTGTCATGTCATAAGGGTTACAATGCTACAGACGACATGTCAATTGAATGCCCGGTCTATGACTTATAAGAGTTTTTAGTTCTGAGGGCTAGGCTGGATTCGGATTCGATCCAAACTGGCCATACTCCAACTTTCTCCAAAACTGATGTGGAGTATTAAAAAATGGAATTCCTCGTCCTAAGGGTTCCGGCACTGTAGACGGTTCCTCAAACTGATGTCTGGTCTGTTAGTTACACCCCTTTTTGTGAAAAAGGGGTGATCTCACCTTGGTCTAGCTTAGCTTGGTAGGGCCCTCCGGAATATGCCAAGAGGAATGTTCCCCAAAATGGATACCAATCGTACTGACAGTGTTTCAAAGGGACACCCAGTTCATCAGTTATAGGAGTTTAATTATTCGGGGACAAGTTGGGTCAGGACCTGGTCCGACTCGGTCAGGCCGGCCCGACACAATGGGTCCTAAGGTCTACCTAACCCCACTCGGGTCTGGCCTACTAAGGGTCGGCCTGATCTACTAGGTCCAGCCTATCGGGATCTTCCCTGTTTAGTTCGCGGACCCGGGCCGTGGTTGGCCATGCCCGTCGGGTGGGGCTCGGCCCACCTTTATTGGCCCACTGGGTCGCGGGTTCAGCCCGACCCACTAGTGGGTCCTGCCCACTGGGCCGTGGGTCCATCCCAACCTACTGGGCTGGTAGGTTTAGTGGGGCAGGGCCGATCCATTAGGCGGGTTTGACCTGCTCGGCCGGCTCACGTTCGGCCCTGTCCGCCAAAAGGTGGACGAGTTTTCACAGCTTGCCCTACAGGTGTGTGGCCTTTTCGGCCAGCTAGTGGGGAACTACCCCACAGTGTAATGGTTAGTAGTTTTGGATGACTGGGGGTTCGCCAACCCGGTGCAGCATTGGTTCGCTCCTCTCTTGACCTTCCATGGCCCGCTAGCCATGTGCTCGGGACGGCTGCCTCCGGCCTCCACGGTGCGCTGTCACGCACCACCCTCCACTAACCACAGTCGTTTACCGCTGGTCTTCAACGGCCACCATCGTTCGCCACCGACATGGCATGCCAGTGGATCTACAGTTTCATCTGGGTTGTCTCCATCTTCTCGATATCGTCACCTTCAGGAAAACGTCCTCAAAGAATGCAACTTCAATGGAGTGGTGGGGGTTTGTGCCTTGTTCTTTTGGCCTACACCCTCTATGTTAATATGATAATGAACAAAAGCAACGAAAAAGATCAAATATGAACGTTAAAAACCCCCCCTACCTCAAGATCTTTGGAGAACTCCCTCGATTGTGGAAGAGTCAGTTTTCATCGTCCCCACAACAATCCTCGAATGTTGTTTCTCAAACTTCATCCTTCGGTTCGTGATTTGGTGTCGCTCGTCACCGCCCACTTGAATCAGCTCCGTTATCCAAGTGATTGGCATTCTAACACCTTATCAGAACATTGTTACTTGGTGAAGCCATGCCAATACCTCTTCCCAAGATCCATATTAATAGGAGAGGGGGAGGGTGAGTAATGCCTGTGGAATTAATGGGGGTTCATTTAATATGACCTTCTTAATTTCAACAGTGCTATTACAAAGGATTTTAGGAGTCAATCCATTTAATGGCTTGAGAATTCATTTGTCCCACCAATGCCGCTTGTCCATTAGAGGAAAATAAAGAAATAAATAAAATAACAAAGTTATTTTATTATTCTTTTAAAAAGTCAAAAATCTAACTTTTTCACCAGAATTACTGTGGTCAAAGTGAATCATCCCTTACGCAAATCCTAGCACTACAGATTCAACCGTACCCTCATATTTTTAATCCGAGCACTGGTTTAAAAGATAGAATATTCCTCCCACACGTTTACTGAACGTACCTTAAAAAAAGTTTAGAAAATCATTCCAGGCACACCAGGCCTCGAAATCATGCACCGTCAATATTTGAAGACTCATAATAACTACATATAATTAAACAAATACATGGAAAATACAGGTCTTTACATTCTCCACACCTTAGGAATTTTTTACCCAAAAGACACAACATAGACTAAGGAATAAAATGGTGGTACTGAGCACGAATCTAGGCCTCCAACTCCCATGGTCTCTTCTAGAGGTTCTCGAGCTGCAAGTGAATGCGCACCGGAGGTATCAATCATCCATGAAAGACCCACTCTTGTTGATCCTCAATATCCACTAGAACCTCCATAAATATCTCCCCATAATCAAATTCCAGCTCTCCATGGTCGATAACATGGGATGAGTCATGCATGTATCACCTTATCTTGGATATGTAGAAGATGCCATCACCCTCTCTAACTACGGTGGAAATCACAAGTGGTATGCCACCTTGCCAATCCTCTGAATTATCAGAAAATTTCCGATAAACCTCAATGAGAGTTTTTTGCCTCAGCCAAATCTCCACAAAACTCATCCAGGTGAGTCCTATAGGAAGATGTGGTCTCCCTCCTCGAACTCCTTGGGCCTCGATCTCTGGTCAGTATAAGAATTTTGTCTACTCTGTGCAGTCTTCATCTACTCCTGGATGATCTGCACCTTCTCACCGGTACCCTATACCAACACTGGACCCATAGGCATTGACTCTCCTAGGTATGTCTACCATTGAGGTGATCTGTATGGTCAATCTTATAAGGCCTCGAATGGTGCCATACTGATTGTTTCATTATAGCTATTGTTGTATGTGAACTCCACCAAGGGAATATGATCCTCCCAACTGCATCCAAAATCTAGGTCGCAAACACAAGCCATGTCCTTGGGTGTCTGAATGGTCTGTTCTATATTTCCATCCATTTGATGATGAAAGGCAGTGCTCAAACATAGTTGAGTCCCGAACACCTCCTATAATCCCTTCCACAACATGGATGTTAAAAATGCATCATTGTTAGAGACAATTGTCGATGTCACCCCATGAATTTGTAAAATCTCATGTACATAGAGGCATCCCAAACTCTCTACTGATCCCTGCACTCAGATGGGAAGGCAATGGGCCAACCTAGTGAGTCTATCAATGATCCCCCAGAAGGATTCATGTACCCTAGACGTATGTGGAATCCCTTTCACAAATTCCATGGAGATACCTTCCCACTTCCACTCCAACACCTCTAGTGGATATGCTAAGCCCGCTGGAACCTGATACTCGGCTTTCACTTGTTGACAAGTGAGGCATCGTGAAACAAACTCTACCACTCCCTTCTTCATCCCTAGCCACCAATGATGATGTCGGAGGTCCTAGTACAACTTCACCACAGTAGGATATACCACCAGAGGGGATGTGTGGAAATCCATCAACACCTCCTCCCGTAGCGCCACTGGTACCATGTTGTGTCCTCTGAAGAGGATGACACACTCCCCATATTAAGAAAATCCATCAAGAGTCTGTCATGAGGATATCTTACCACGTCGATCCTCACAGTCAAAGTCCCCAATATTTGCCTCTCGAACTCACTGAATAAGTGGGGGAGTTAAAGTCATATAATAGAGGTAAGATGGTCCATCTCTATTCACAAAGGATATCTGTAACATGGCTAGTTACTCTGTCAACTCACTCAGAAACTGTAGACAAGACCTCCTGCTGAGTGCATCTTCCACTAAGTTTTTCATCCCAGGAGTATAGACTATCTCAAATTCATATTCCTAGAAGAGCTCTAGCCATATTCTCTATCTCATGTTCAATTCCTTCTATGAGAAGATATACCCAAGACTCTTGTGATTAGAGTAGGCTATAAAATGTTCACCTCTCAATTAATGTCACCACATCTTCACGGTGAAGACCAATGGAGCAAACTCCAGGTCATGGGTGGCGTAGTTCTAATCATGTTTTCCATGTTATTGGGATCCATACTTGATCACTACTCACTCCTACACGAGGACACATCCAAGTTTGTTCCCTGATGCATCATAGAATACTACATACCCAACACCCTCTTTTAGTAGACTTAAGATGGGGGCACTCGTCAGTCTCTGCCTTAGCTCTTGAAAACTCTGCTAGGATCTCTTTGTCCACATGAAGTGTTTTCCATTCTTCTTCAACACTGACAAGGGTGTTTCAAATCTTGAAAATTCATGTATGAATCTTCGGTAGTACTTAGACAACCCAAGGAAACTCCACACCTCAGTCACACTCTTGGGTGGATCCCAACCAAACACAACCTCTATCTTTTCCGAATCAACTGCAACTCCATCCTCGATGATAACATATCCCAAAAAGTATACCTCTCATATCCAGAACTGGCACATCAAGAGATTAACATAATGATGGTTCTCTCGGAGTGTGTCTAGAACTATCTGTGTATGACAGGCATTCTCCTCCTCTGATGCCGAGTATTCCAAGATGTTGTCAATGAAGACCACCACAAAATAATCGAGGTATGGCCGAAAGATCCTACTCATGAGTCCCATGAACAGTGCAAGGGTTTTGGTCACACCGAATGGAAAAACCAAGAACTCATAGTGGCTATACAGACATCTAAAGGTCGTCTTCTACAGATCCTCATCTCGTACCATGAGCTGATGATAGCATGATCTGAGGTCTATCTTCAAAAACCATCAAGCTCCATTCAACTGATCAAAGAGATCATCAATCCTTGGGAGGGGATAATTGTTCTTCACGGTCACCTTGTTCAGGTGCCGATAATCTACAAAGAGTCTCAAAATCCCATCTGCATTCATGGAGAACAAAATCTGGGCTTCCCATGGAGAAACACTTGACCTTTTGAACCCCTTCCCTTTCAAGCCATCATGTGATACCCATAACTAAAGAAGCTCTATGGGAGCCTTCTGATATGCTGGTGTAGATATAGGTTCCATCCTGGGGTACAATTCGAGGTAAAATTCTACCTATCTTTGTGGAGGTAGACCCGAAACATCATTAGGAAAGAAATCGTTATACTGGTCCACCATTACAGGATATCTTAGACTCTCAACATCAACTTCTCCAAGGGTAAGGCTAGCCAACTGATGTGTGATCTATTGCACCCTCCTTTTGCTTCATCCATCCTATGGGGAAAACGTTCCCTTCTCACTGGTGAAGGAAAACTTGGTCTCATACTCATGGACACACTACACTTTCCATCTAATACAATCAATATGAGCATGGACTGTGGATAACTAGTCCATACCCATGATGACGTCGTAAGGACTCAATGCCGCTACAAGAAGATCCCATCTGAAGCTCTCACCTCATAAAGTAAGCCCACACCACCTCCACCAGTGTGTAATCGTTAAATATTCTCCTGTAGGACTCTCTAGATGTAAGGATCGAGCCAATGACTCCATTGGAATCTATTACCATCGAACGAGTGTTGTGGCAATGAAAGAGTGACCGGAACCCATGTCTATAGGTACTGTAGCTAAGATGGCGTAGACACAGATCATACCTCAAATCATCTCTAGAGCTCCATGATCATATGCCTCAGCTGCCTAGAGTTGAGCTCGACCCTGTCCTTATACTCTCTGTGGTCAGGGTGGACCACCTAGAGGTTGTGGTGATAGAACCCTGAATCGTCACCCACCGTCTGCTTTATGACCAACACCTCTGCCACATCTACTGTCCTATAGACCTCCTTACCCAAACCTCTGCCACTTCCTCAAAGGTCCCTCGACCGTCACCTGGTCTTATGTATGGTGGGATGGGATGTTGCGAGCCATGTGACCCTGCCCGCCACATGAGTAGAACTACTTGATCCTCAGCTGTCCTCCTCGGTACTATGATCCCCTCACCACAGACCCTATATCCTAATGTCGTCCACCAGAAGCTTTGTACTTCTTGGGCCCCTGCATCATCCCTCTACTACCTACTACAAATGAATCCACTACCTTATATCTAGTGGTGGATCTCGATGTCGGTGCCTACTCAACTAGGAATCCCTCCACCAAAAGTTCTCACTCTAGCACCCCAGCCTGTGTCGGAATGCTAAGAGATATAATTGATATTCTGATCTCCTATCGAAGACCTTGAAAAAAAGGTATGGTCCTTGAAGAAAGGGTCCCATACCATGTCGATGGAGTAGCAGGAGATATCATTGAACCTCACCGAGTAGTGGGCCACGTTCATGCTACTCTACTGTAAGTGAAATAGCTTTTATATACACAGTGAGCGTAGAGTCTCTATGATGAACTCTACCTTAAAAAGTCACTCGATGCCTGACTAGGTGAGGTTCTCCTTGTCATGTAACTAGAGCGTCAGACTCCACCATCTCCCAGTTTCTCCTTGGAAGATACTGGTGTTTTGGATCACCATCAGATCAGCTGTTGTCCCAACTAAGTGAAAAACTCTAGCCATAGCCTCCAGCCACTCCTGAACCACCCGTAGATCCATCCCTCCTTGGAACCTCGGAACACTATACCATTGAAACTCATGCAACATGCTCAATCGGTGTGCACCATCTGCTGTTTGGGCTAGGGGCATCTGCTTCCCAATGAGTGGTGGTGCTACTGGTGCACCACCTGATGGAACTATCTCTATAAGAGGGCCCTACACTTAAGCCTCATCACCCAGTGGGCTATCATCATTTACTCTCTCGAGAATCCTGGTTGGCTATCTACATGGCAGTATCCTAAAAAAACAAATACACCCAGGTTGTTAAGTTATATCTGTTGATCTGACTCAAAGAAATCATAAGAAAACGTTTCAAAATACACAGAATTTGTGTTTTCATTTACTGATCTGAAAATCAGAATTCGGGGTCTTGGTGTATGGATACGTCGTCCGCCGCACGAACACTAGATTCCCCAAACTGAAAACCACACTCATAACACTTAACACTACTACCACACATAAAAGATCAGAGTCCTAGTTATTCGGTAGAACAGACTCCTCTGATACACTTTTTCATGACCCGTCCCCTATGGCCCATGCTGTGACTACCCCAATCCTGCCTTCCATAGGCCAGGGGATGGCGACGAGCACCAGAAAGGCATATCCCTAAAACGAGAAGGTATTACCTTTAAACCTGTAAAATCACACAATCTAAGAACACAACAAGAAGAAACCATGAAGTAAATTGCTATAGTAAAAAGTGTGATGAAAGTAAAGGGGCCAAAATACAATCCCTAATAGAAAGTAAAGTAAAATTGAAAAGATAAAAAAATCATGGATCATCCATCGAGGATCCTACCTGATGGATAGGTACAACTCACGATCAATAGTCATGGTTGCACATCATGTCAAAGGTCCACCTATGAGCACCATCCAGTCCTGGCTCCCTCAGCCTCGATCAACATTGTTCATCATCTTCACAAGACGCAACAAGGTATAGGCGTATCCCACATAGGGGAGACTATAATGATACTCAGTAGGGACCCCAAGACCCCTGATGGTCTCCCAAAGATCCACAAATGAAAAACCACAAAGAAAGATCTCAACCAAAAAGCACATAGCAGTCAACAAATCTACTTAGGTATATAACAATACATATACCTAAGTTATCAAGATATACTCATCTCATACATGAGGGAAGAATACCAAAAAGGTAACACCATGAAGGTAAAAGTACCACAAAGTTAACACCATGAAGGTAACACCACAAAGGTAAAAGTACCACACAGGTAACACCACAAAGGTAACACCATAAAGGTAACACTGTGAATGTAAAAGTATCACACAGGTAACACCGCGAAGATAACACCACAAAGGTAAAATAACCAAATAGGTAACATCACGAAGATAACACCACAAAGGTAAAATACACAGCTCACAATAGGTATATAAGTAAGGAAAAGTAGTATAAATGATTATTCAAGAAGATAGAACATCTTATTCTACTGAGAGGAACTGCTGCTGATTATACAGATTTTGACCCACACAGGATCGATAGGGACTAACCCCTGCAATGACCTACATCAGATCTAACCCACACATGATCAGGATGCGCTGACCCACATAGGATCGTTTAGCGCTGATCCACACAGGATTTGACCCACACATGATTGGTATGTGCTGACCCACACGGGATAGATGAGCACTGACCCACACAGGATCGGTAAGTGAGGACCCACATAGGATTGCTCAGTACTAACCTCCGTATAATCTATCTCCAACCTCCGCCTCATTGCCAACCATTGGATTCCCACTCATTGTGCACTTGATTCTAGGAGTATCCACTCCACAATCCACTGTTCATACATCAACAGCCATTAATCTCCACGAAAAAGTATTCCAACAGACCGTCATGTCGTAAGGGTTCCAACGTGACAAACGGCGCATCAATCGGACGCCTGGTCTGTGACTTATAAGTGTTTTAGTTCTGAGGGGCCAGTTGGATTCAGATTCAATCCAACCCGGCCATAATCCAAGTTTCTCTAAAACTCAAGTGGAGTATACCAAAATGACCGCCTCTTCCTAAGGGTTCTGGCAACGAAGACAGTTTGTCAGATGGACAACCAGTCTATTAGTTACACCCCTTTCTGTGAAACGGGGGTAATCACACCTTGGTCCGACCCAGCTCGTTCGGGCCTGACAAAATATGCCAAAGGGACCGCTTCCCAAAATTGGTCCCAATGCTACTGATGGCGGGTCTAATGGACACATGGTTCGTCAGTTACGGGCGTTTCTTTATTCGAGGACCGGTTAGGTCTGGGCCCTATCCGACTCAATCAGGCTTGCACAACGCAATGAATCTCGGAGTCTACCTGACCCCACTCAATTTCAACCCGCTAAGGGTCGGACCAATTTACTAAGTCTGATCCATTGGGGTCAGCTAGCTATGGTTCGCGGTCTTGGGTTATGGCTGGTCCAGCCCGTTGGATGGGGTTCGGCCTGCCCGTGTGGGCCCATCGGGTCGCGGGTTCGGCCCGGCCTGCTGGGTCGTGGGTCCAACCTAGCCTGATGGGTGGGTTTGGACCGTGGAGTGGGTCTGGTCTTCCAGAAGGCGGACTGGTTCTCTCAGCTGGACCTCTGGGTGTGGTGCCATTTCGTCTAGCTAGTAAGGCACTACCCCACTACGTAATAGTCGTCGTTTTGGCTAACAATGGGGTGTACCAACCTGGTGTGGTGGGGAGCCGCCTCTCCCTCCAACTGTCGTGGCTGTAGCTGCCGATGGAACCTGCGAGCGCCACCCCTTGTCCCACATGGCCAGCTTGGGCCAAACCCGAATTACGGGGTCCGGCCCATTGGGGTCGGCCTGGTTTGGAACGCAGGCCCAAGCCACAGTTGGCATGTCCCGTTGAGTGGGATTCTCCCCACCCGCGTTGGCTCACTGGATCGCGAGTTTGGCCCGGCCTGCTAGGCCAAAGTCCGGCCCATGTTTGGCATGGTCCAACAAAAGGTGGACCGGTCTTCCCAACTATCCCCATGGGTGCGGGGCTGTTTCAGCCAGCTGGTGGGGCGCTTCCCCACCACGTAACAGTCGGCTGTTTTGGCCGACCGGGGGGTCCGCCAACCTGGCGCGGTGTGGGCCTACGCTTATCTCCATGTGCTGCAGCCCAATGTGCACTGTTGTAGCCATAGACAGAAACTGCGGGCACAACCCCTTGTCCTACCCAGCCGGCTCGGGCTGGCCACCTCTATCCTCAGTGGTGCACTGTTGCGCACTGCCCTCCACGAGCCGTGGTCGGTTTCTGTGGGTCTCCACTAGCCACGGCCAGTCTCCGCCGACTTGGTGCCCTGCCGGTTCAGCAGTTTCTTCCACGTTTCCCCCTTCTTCTCACTACCTTCACCCTAAAGAAAATTTCTCTGAAGAACACAATGTAAATGTAGTGGCGGGGGGTCCCTGCCATGTTCGTTTGGCCCAATCCCGCCGCGTTAATATGATAACATATAGATTTAAGGAAAAAGATCAAAGAAGACCTTTAAACAAACCTCATACCTCAAGATCGTTGGACAACACCCGTGATTGAGGAAGATTAAGTGTTCATCATATCTACAACATGCCACCAATGTTGATGCTCAAACATCATCCTTCAGTTCGTGATTCAATGTTGCACATCACCACCCGCTAGAACTAACTCTGTTCTCCAAGTGATTGGCATCGTGAAACTTTATTAGAACTTCATTTTTTGGTGAAGCTATGCTAATACCTCTCCCCAATATCCATATAAATAGTAGAGGGGTAGGGTAAGTAAAGCCTCTAGGAATCAAATATCGACATTGTGGATTCAACGGTGCCCTCATATTTTTATTCTGAGCATCTGTTCAAAATATTAAAAATGTCGCATGTGCGTTTATTGAACGTAACTTAAAAAAAAGTTCAGAAATTCATTCCGGGCACACCGAGCCTTGGAATTATGCACCATCAATTTTCACAGACTCATAATAATTTCATATAATTAAAACAAATTACATGGAAAATCTGGGACTTTACAGAGAAAGGCTCAACCATGGATGGGAAGCAGCAGGGTCGTCCATCAATGATGCCATGAGTGAGAGTTTATATGGGAATGTGAGTGTACACATGGGTGAGCATTCAAATAAGTTCTAGATCCATTATGTATGTTTATGCCATAGAATCATGTCAGTAGTATGTGTGGGGTGATTTTTGGAGCCGACCTTGAGATACTCTCATCAATCCATTGAGGGAACAAGTTTACTTATATAGAATATCCCAACAATGAAAAAGATCAATGATTGAAGACATCCATGTGGTTTACTATTTACATGTTAAAAATATTCACATATAATGTATGTTTTCTGATATAATCAATCAATTCCATCTGACCATGTTGCATAATCATCTTGAACCTTTGACTTGCGAATGGAATATGAATGCAAGCGAGCTAAAAAAATATGTCCACCTGACTCTAGCATTCAACATCCATCCTTCTGATGATCAAAACAACAGAACGAGACATTCTCAATCACATGAACCCATGCATGAAATCTTAATATTTCATGAATGTGATTATTTGAAGTAAAAGATACTATTTAATGAAAAAACCAAAAGAAAAACATTGATATCATAAACCCCTAACATGACAAACAATGTAACTACCATTATATGAATAAACCATCATAGATATCTTCCAACACATAAATTAGATAACATCATCGATCTTCTATCCACCAAGGTGTCATGTGATCATGAGAATATGATCACATGATCATGTATCCACTCCAACATCAAATGAAGAAGCTGATAATTTCAACATATGAGATCCTTGAGATACATTGAGATATTTGGATTCATAACATAAATTTTCATCTATATAAAAAATAGGGGAGTGGTGGTGGATAGTATTTTATATATACAGAGGAAATATGAGTTTTTTAGTTTCTAATATTTTATATTTTGAGATATTTATTCCTTTATAAAAATATATATCCATGTGAAAACTTCACGTGAAGGCAATGAGCATCCATGTACATAGATACATGAAGAATGGATCCCATAATATTCCTGGTCTTGTAAAGGAAAAATCTATAGGATAATATATTCTTATAAACAATAATTGAATGTAATCCCTACACATTAAGCATAAGTAGAAACCATGGGCCTTCTTGGTTATGTGAAGAAGAAAAAGGAACCCATGAGCTGTATTTGGTTTCATGAAGAGAAGAATTGTTTGAAATAGTTTTCATAAAGGAATATAATCCATCTCCGTACACAGTCACATAAAGAAAAATAATGATGAAAGATTTATTTATATGAAAAAACTAAAATCATGTGATTTTTCACATGAAGATGATCCAAGGAACCAGTTCAGTTTCATGAAGAAGGTCGAGACCACATGAATATTAGCCATAAGAAGAATGATATTTTCACTGGTTTGTTTGAGGAGAACCAGTACACATTACTTGTGTGAAAAAGATGGTAGAAATTTAGTTTTCAACTTTTTTATGAGAATATATCATGTGTCTATTAAACAAAGATGAATACAAAATATTTTCATATAGTGCATTCAATCCACGGACCCTTTTATCCATCAATAAAAGAACACAATAGTTTGGAAGGAAAATCCAAGAAGAATATTGAGCGTCATTGAGATATTATAATATTCAATATAATTGAAACAATAAATAAAATAATAGGAATAATATTTTATATGTTACAAGTTTTAAAATTATGAGATATCTAGTAAACATCATATTTATATTATTTTAAAAAAAGAAGTAGAAGAAGAAACCTACAAGATTACTGTCTTTCTGAGAAAAACTTTTGATTTCTGTGAAATAAAGGTAGCCTTTCGATTGTTTCATTTAGAAAAATTTGATCACATTCATAAGACTCCATTGTAGAAGAATTGTATTACATTTATGATATCTTCAAGAGGGATTTGTTGATATCATGTAATATTATCCTTAAAATTTAAATAATTAATTTTACTTCATTGGTTCTAGGTGAACAGATCTAAGGCCATCATCTATCCCACTATTTATTTAATAATAAAAAATAATTTCTGTTTGAGTGTAATCACAACCACCATAAACCTGGGATATAGTCATCCACATTAGAGGAAAACCTCATTAACAAATTCTAGTGGTCTTTTTGATTTATTGTTTTATGTGCATACATGCTATCTACCGGTGAAGAAGAAAAGATAACTATTTAATGAATTAGTGATATAGGTATAAAAAGGGATAAAATTTTTAAAGTGATAATAATTCATCTCATACTAATTCACCTCCACCTAAGGTAGTCATCCCAAAGTTATCCTAACACCCATGGACCCACATGTCGTGTGGACTAGTGAAATTATATCATCCAGCAGTGATATGGATTGGGATCTTGGTGAAGTGTATGCTCATTTATCCCATAAATCTCACACACTATGTTACCTAGAAGGAATGACATGTAAGATGTCCTAAGATGATTGGATAATGGCAGTACCTATTGAAACTTCCTAATAAGTACACATCATTTCCAATAGATTACATTTCACGTATTGTGTATTCAACAATGTTTTCCATATATTCTTTCCTTGGTTTCATAACTGGATAAGTGAATATTCCATTCTAGGTGTTTTACCATTTAAAACATGATAATGAAAATTTCATAACTATTTTTTGATATTTATAAAGTTTTTTAGGATGTTTTAATTCATAATATTCATAAAGATGATTATTGGGTACAGATAGTTATTTGGAGAAAGCTTAGGGTCCTTGACCATCACAAAGACACAATAATACCAGGAAATGAGCCCTCTATATAATTTATTTATTCATTGACCAACAATGTGATGGGGATAAGTCTTATACTCATGTAGTAAGTAACCCCCTTAACTATTGAATATTCCATTTGATGAGGTGATGGTCCACCATAGGGATTGGTACCCCCTTGACTGACATTAACGCTTAAATGAGGTGTAGGTACCCTATTACAATTTAATAACGATGTTTTGGAAGTTATCAAATTTAAATTTGGTTTCTTTTGTTATTTTGATATTCAATTTAGTCAAGTTTCCTTTTGAGATATAAACCTTATGGAATATAGCTATGATAATTTTGATTATTATTCATTTTCGGTGGCCTTGATCATTAAATAATATTGGTATTTTATACTATATTTATTCAACTTTCTATTATATTATTCATTTTTCTTCAAGGTTTCCCATTGGTAATTTTTATACTGACACATACATAGGATTTATTCCCACATTATTTGTTTCAAGGATGATGATGCACAGTTTGGAGGTAACTTCAGTGAACATGATTTTGATGAAGTGGAAGCTTAGTACTACACAGTGGTGATGGTTACTGATTGTGTTCATGTTTGGAGTTTGTGTGATTTGGATTTCTCATTGTCAACTATTTAAGGTCATTTTTCATATAAAGATATTTTACCTTTAATTTTCCCTACTTCTTGGTGTGAAATTTTCTCAACTACTATGTATGATCAGTGTGGGTTACATACTTGTTACTTCACATCTCATTATTATATCTTGATTTTTATTATACTATATCGTTTTAAAGATATATGATTTTTATAGGTTTAATTTGAAATGGCCTCCCTTGTGTGTGATATGACATCTTGGTTCTAGTTTCCAACCCATGGAATTTCAATCCCTAGAATTATAATATATGATTACATTAAAATAATTCAATTTTTTTTGATAGATTTCTTCTTACACAACACCAATTTTAAATAGAAACCACAATATATTTAGACAACAATATAAATGTTAAAGTGTGACCTTTAATACCTAGCTATTGAATTAAATGCAATAAATATGAGTAACAACATTATGAATTATATGTATATATAAAATATATGTTACTTTTAATATAAATAAAATCCAATTAGTTTACCTAAAGTGACTAATAAGATCAATTATTTTTTTGAAAAATATTTTTGTAAAAAAATTTATTTTATATGACACATATTTCTATTTAAAGAGAAATATGATAAATGATAAATTATTTTTTATATTAATAATTGTATAACAAAACTTTATTAGTTAAATGATATGAAATATGAATAATAACAACTAATATTTTCTAATTTAAATTTTCAATTAATTTTTGTCCAATTATATTTTATAATTTTCTTCAAAAAATGAATATATAAATTTATAATTAAAAATTAAAAAAATTAAATTCATGTTTGAATTAACCATATCAATTTAGTATTTAATTTTAATATTTTCTTAAAATGTTGGTTTGTAGTCAAAAAATACGATTTTCACAAACTTGTAATTTGAATGACATCACCATTATATAAGAATGACATAGAAGATTAAAAAAAATATTAAGTAATCAAATATGAATCTTAGGAGTAAAAATATGAATTTTAAAATATTATTTGAACTTATAAATCCAATTTTCAAAATTTGTTCAACTAATTAAAATGTTACATTGATATAAACCTATGCAAATATAACTGGGTGGGTACACAGATTGGTTTCCCTAGATTCTTTGCTCTAGATATTACCTTCATGAAGGAAAGTGATAATTAAGAGTTATTTTATGCTATCCAAGGTAGGAAATAAAGTATCCTTTTTGAAAACATAATTTTGAACTCTAATCTTGTAACACCCCGACCTTCCACGATACACTTCTCTTTCAATAATACAATAGCTTGCATTATACTAATGTTTGAGATTCTAACACACCGCGACCAATCAAAATAGCCCTTATGAATAGTAATACCCACCTTTTGAAATTATATATATTTTATATTTCAAAATGGACTACGTTTTTGGATTCGGAATATTGAAATAGCTTAGGGTGAAATTTTGGCATTGTTCTGAAAAATTTCAATTTTTGATGAATAGTGAAACCACTATGTGGTAGTTAAAAAACTGATTTTTCGTTTAAATGAAACATTACCACTTCTATAATTTTATTTTCAAAAATACTAGATACATGGTTGTCATTAGGAAGTAAAATGTGGTTCAATCGGATTAAAATAATTTTTTTGTTGAATAGTAACTTTTAAGTTTAATTAATCGCGATTAAAGGTAATTTTTTAAATTTAAGGTAAAAATGATATTATAAAAATATGAAAAAACCTTTACACTTTTCCTACCCCTATTGGATGAGTCATGGCCAACAATAAAATCCATGGGTTAACTTGGGGACCCCATGGAGCCACTTTGGAAGGAAAATGACTTTAAAAACATTTTATTTAATGTTAAAATAAAAATGTCACAAACATGAGTTATTTTACTAAACCAATTTTTAAATGGGGTTATACAAGACATATTTTTGACTATAAATATTCATTAGAAATCTAAAAAAAATTACTTCATCATGACTATTGTTTATAATTTTTAGACATTAAATAAATTAAATTATTTATGACACCATGCTGATGCAGTGATTACCTCATTAATTAACGATTTAAATAAAATAAAAATATAATGTAAAATATAAGACTTACACTTGTCAAAAACCTATTGTATGAGTATATTTAGAACCCTTAATCACCATATCCTCGAAATATATAAGTGTGGGACCTTTAAAATCTGAAACTCATTATATAATAAAGCAACATTTCAGCACATTCAAAGAGTGCCCCTCCTCTCCTCTTATAAAAGACCCCCACCACTACCACATTACTCACACATTTAAAGCCTTTTGGCTTGGAAAACCTCTGCCCAAATACTCTCTCAACTTCCCTCTCTTACTCCTAGAAGCCTCACTTTGGGCAGAATTCTTCCCAAGGAAGTCTTTGGCTCAAATCAAAAAAAAGTTACCTGATTTTAAGGTAATGTATTCTCTTATGTTATTTTGTTTTATTTTGCTTCTCCAACCCCATAAAATATTTTTATTCCTTTATGTTGTAACAAAACTAGTATATTTAATATACTAGGATGTTTTTATAATAATTATTCGAGCTACACTTACACACACCTACATCTAATGGTTAAAGAACATACTGTTTCTATGGATGGTGAATTTCTGCCTCACGAAATGATGATTGTTCAACACTCATATAAAACCTTAAAAGGTGGACATTAAGATGTCACTATATTTATATATGATATATAATATGTTTATGATTTCCTTAAGATTCTGTATTTTTCATTTATGGCATACCTTTATGGTTTCCATAATGGGTAAACGCAATATTTTCATTTTAAGAAATGCGGACTACCGCCCCCTCAAAGTGATTTGAATCTTTAATACCATATGTGGGATGTATAAAGGATGGAGTAAATGGTATTATACATTATATTATACTGGAATTTTATTTTACCTTTATATAATTATAATTTCATTCCATTAAATACGAAATAGAAATCAAAGTATCATTCATGTGTACGTACGACTTACCGTCTCCATGAACGGTGCTTTTCATTTCTTACCTCTAAATGTTATGTAATATTATAAATGAATGTATATACTGGATATATATTATTTATATGATATCTACATCATTAATATAATTATGTATATAAATTATATTTTACCACATGAACAACTTGTAATTTTAAGATGTTTATTTTTTGACTCAAGTCCCAAAGATCGACAAAACGACCGTTATTAACATAAATAATTACATAATGTTCATAACACGGTAATAAGTGATATAAAAGGAATAATAAACTTTAAAATGTTTCTTAAGAAATTATAAATTAACTCTAGTTTATTATTCAGGAGGTTAAATAACGGTCGAGTCAAGTCGGACACGAGGTAAGGGAATTTCTTAACCCAATTTTCATTCTTTAGGTTAATATCCTACTTTCAAATTATTTCATGATATTATTATGTCCTATATTGTATTTTTACTTTCTTTATGTGTACTTATAGTAAATACACACAATAGATCTATTTTATTTTAAAAAATGATCTTTGTAAGGACTTCGTCTCAATCTTTTATCATTGAGTCATATTTTGTTTTATACACAAATTTTATTTATACGATGTATAAACCCCTTTTAATTTTATGTTTATTCAAAAGGAATAATTTTATAAAAAGCGTTTTACTAAAAGAAAAAAGGAATGTTTTCCGTGTCATGCGTATGCGGCGAAAACGACTTCTCCGCCGTCGTGACCATTATTTTATTTTCGGCTTCCTCTACAAGCCATAACATTTTTCAAAATGAAAAATAAATACAATGTTTTAATTTTCCTTTATTTTGGTATTGAAAATGGTTTTGAAAGTATTTTTATTATATCAATGTGTTGTATTGATATCTTGTTATTGAAATGTGGAAATGTTATGTTTCCTTTATGCATGTTTTATGTGATACAATTATGTTACGGTTTATGATATGTTTAAACCTATTCATATGAGGAATGCATTGGACATAATAAGTGATGGGTGGAGCTCGCTATAGCTCCTCGATGCATCGACAGGTCTCATGAGACAAACTAGTGTCTTGGCACGAGGCCTTGACAAAATCTTTTTTGTAGTCTTGGAACGAGGCCTTGGCTATGTGGTTATGATAGTTTGTCATTATGCATTCCATCATTATGAAAGTGGTCATTGATATTGCATGTGATTATTCGACTAGTAGAATATCCATGTGAGTAAGAAAATGGAATTATTTAATTTTATTTTTTCCATATTATGCTGAAGTTCATGTTTAAAAAGGCTTTTGTTTTAGTTATACATTGCCTTAAATGTTAATGTTAATTTATGAAAGATTCCGCTATATTGTTATCATTACTGTGAATCTGAGCTCACCCCTTTCAATGTTTTAATATTTTCCTGGATGTGAAGAAGTATTTTATGAATGACCTGTAGGGATAGTCAGAAGAGGATATGAGTGTGGACTATGAAGACTTTGTTATTGTAGTTTTTCACTTTATGATGTAATGTAACATTTATGAATGTATCTAGTGTTTCCAAGGCTACTAAACTAATCGGTCTTTCGAGACTTTATCTTTTGTGATCATGCCAATGATACGCAATAATGCACCGACTCCGGGTAACTGGGGTCGGGGCATTACAGTTGGTATCAGAGGCATTTTAGTACTATCCTTGGAAGCTAGATTTAGATAAACTCTCATTAGAGCACATATCCCTAAGATAGACTTTGAGGATTAGTATAGAATAACATCCTAGAATTTTGGTATTATAGAGATTTTTTGAGTTTTCTGAGCAATACATCCCTGTCTTGAAATGAGCAGGTAGAGGCAGCTCTGGCACAGATGTACCTAGGGGTAAAACCTGAAAACACCGCTTTGAGCTAGACTCGAACAGGAACTGGTGCACGACAACAGGCCTTGTTGCACTCTTGGTTACGACACTCTTTGGGGATATTCTTAGGATAATTCTCATTTTCTTAACAAATAATTATGAAGGGTTTATGAGTATATACTTCCTCAAAGAAAACATTTTTACGATTATGGATTATATCCATAAATAGTTCAATTTATGTTAAGTTTTTTGCAAGTTTGTTATTATGTATTTTGATTCATAAACTAATCTAGTTTATGCCATTGTTTAGATATGGCGCCAAGTGGGTGGAATGGAAATAGTATCAATTGATGCACTCCATGTAGGGATTGAACTCCTGCTCAAAATAATTATAGTGGAGCTAGTGATAAAACTAGTGTTGATCAACTTATCAACATACTGGGACAGCTCACTCATGTTATGAATAATAACCTTACCTGTATGGAGCACCGTGATCTGCAACATTGATGATCAATGTTAGACCACTTCATTAGAAACCAACCACCAACATTTAATCGAGGTGAAAATCCATTGGTAGATGAGCAATGGATAAACTCCTTAGAGAAATTATTTCATGCCTTGGGGAGTAGTGAAAGGGAAAAGGTTATCATGACAGTTTACCGCCTCACTGGAGATGCTGATCAATGGTGGTCATTGATTCAAAACACAAAGGAGGATTATGAAGTATCGAATATTGAATGGAGGGAGTTCAAAGATCTTTTATTAGAAAAATACTATCCACATGACCATCGAGCAGGTATGGAAAGGAAATTTCTGAGTCTGAGATAGAAGGAGGATGAGAATGTCACAAAGTACGAGGCTACCTTTACAAGGTTAATTATGCATGCTCCGGATTATATACGTAACCCAAGAATTAAGATTGGTCATTGCTTTGATGGGTTAAAACCATTTCTCCATTGAGCATTAGTCTCACAAACCTTCTTGTCGTACAAAAATATTGTCTCATGTGCTATTAAGACAGAAAAGGAATTCTCTAAATCTTATGAAAATAACGTAAAGAAAGAGAAGAGAATGGTGGAACAAGAGAGATAAAGGGAAAAAGGGAAAGGAGGATTTTTCATTATGCGATAATTCTGGGAAGAATCACCCTGGTAATTGCCTAAAAGGAATGGGAGTTTGTTATACATGTGGAGAAAAAGGTCACCAGACTCGTGATTACAAGGGAAAGAAAGAGGCTATCAATGTTGAATGCTACAATTGTAGGGAAATGGTGCATTATTCAAATGAATTTCCTAAGAATCAGGGAAACATGCCTCAGAAAAGGCCAAGGGATCAAGGAAAATCTTATGTTGTTACTACAGTTCAAGTGGAATAATTAATGTATTCGTGCTTTTGGACTCAAGGATTATATTCTAGTTATAAGAATAATGTGATATATATAAGGATTGTACTGCAGTACTTGTTGTTTTAATTTAGGTTTCAATGTGATTAAGGTAATCATATTTTTATATGTGACAATAAGAGAAACTTTACATTGTTTGAGGAATCTGATGATACAATTTATTTTGGAATTTAGAGACCTTTTAGAGAAAGTTTGGACCGAGGAATTTTGGATAACTATAAAAGTTGGAATGGATTAAGTTGAACTTTGGAGAGTATTGTTTAAGGTTAAAACATTTCTGAAGATTATTTTTTGGAATATTATAATACAATAGTTTTAGGAAAAGGACAACCTGTAGGTTGGGGGATAACCTGTCGCGTCGGACAAAGCTGCAGGAATAGAACCCACAACCATAGTGTGATAGGCCTTTATTACCTACCACTAGCCTACAAGAAGTCCTTGGTTATTATAAAATAGTTTTCCTAATCTAAATTGTATGTGTTAATATTTTGAACCTTGTACTATTAGGATAAATATAATATTTTTGAGTTCTATTATATTTTTGCGTGAAAGATGAGTTTGTGGTAGAAATTAGTTGAAGGTTGAAACTCTACTTTTCAATCATAAATATATATATACCTATCTCTTATTCTATGAATAAATTAATTCTTAAACTTTAGTAAAGGGATATTAAAACAAAAAATGTGTTATCCTAATACCTTATGTCTTGTTGAACTGATAATATTTTAAATAAACATAGATTGAAGGCTTTGAGGCCCTGAATTTTACACTTGTTTTTGATTGATTACCTCAATCACTCACTACAAATATTTATGTTTTTCCTCCAATTATATGTCTCTAATTTTCACCAATGTTATCCTTATCGAGATCATAATTTGGTGGTGACTTTTTCATTTCTCTTTCCCTCTTATTAAGGCTAAATTTTCTTAACCTTATTTTTGATGTGGGTTTTCCACAAAGGTATTTTCTATTTCCAACCTTTTATTTTCAAATAAAAATTTCAAATTGCGAGGATTCAATTTATTGAAGGAGGGGAGAATGTAACACCTCGAGCTTCCATGATACGCTTCTCTTTCAATAATGCAATAGCTTGCATTGTACGCAAGTTTGAGATTCTAACACACCGCAACCAATCAAAATAGCCATTATGAATAGTAATACCCACCATTTGAAATTATATATATTTTATATTTCAAAATGGACTTCATTTTTGGATTCGGAATATCGAAATAGCTTAGGGTAAAATTTTGAAATTGTTCTGAAAAACATCAATTTTTTATGAATAGTGAAACCACTAAGTGGTAGTTAAAAAACTGATTTTTCATTTAAATGAAACATTACCACTTCTGTGATTTGATTGTCAAAAATCCAACATACATGG
The DNA here is from genome assembly GCA_963277665.1 of Viscum album. Taxonomy (NCBI): domain Eukaryota; kingdom Viridiplantae; phylum Streptophyta; class Magnoliopsida; order Santalales; family Viscaceae; genus Viscum; species Viscum album. The sequence goes on along the minus strand of OY728139.1, from coordinate 32,063,181 downwards.
TTGTCATTAGGAAGTAAAATGTGGATTAATGGGATTAAAATAATTTTTTTGGTGAATAGTAACTTTTAAGTTTAATTCATCGTGATTAAAGGTAATTAGTGAAATTTAAGGTAAAAATGATATTATAAAAATATGAAAATAACTTTACACTTTTCCTACCCCTATTAGATGAGTCATGGCCGACTCAGAAAATCCATGGGTCATCTTTGGGACCCCATGGAGCCACTTTGTTAGGAAAATGACATTAAAAACGTTTTATTTAATGTTAAAATAAAAATGTCACAAACATGAGTTGTTTTACTAAAACAATTTTTAAATGGGGTTATACAAGTCATATTTTTGACTATAAATATTCATTTAAAATATAAAAATATTTCCTACATCATGATAAGTTTTTATAATTTTTAGACATTAAATGAATTAAATTATTTATGACACCATGCTGATGCAGCGATTACCTCATTAATTAACGATTTAAATAAAATAAAATGATAATGTAAAATCTAAGACATACACTTGTAAAAAACCTATTGTATGAGTATATTTCAAACCCTTAATCACCTTATCCTCGAAATATATAAGTGTGGGACATTTAAAATCCTAAACACATTATATAATAAAGCAACATTTCATGACTTTCCAAGAGTGCCCCTCCTCTCCTCTTATAAAAGGCCCCCACCACTACCACCTTACTCACACCATTAAAGCCTTTTGGCTCGGCCATCCTCTACCAAAATATTCTCTCCTCTGTCCTCTATTACTCCTAGAAGACTCTCTTAGGGCATAATTCATTCCAAGGAAGCCTTTGTTTCAAATCAAAAAAACATGTACCCGGTTTTAAGGAAATGTCTTCTCTTATGTTATTTTGTTTTATTTTGCTTATCCAACCCCTTAAACTCTTTTTATTCCTTTATTTTGTAACAAAACCAGTATCTTTAATATACTAGGATTTTTTTATATGAAGTATTCGAGCTACACTTATACACACCTACATCTAATGGTAAAATAACATATTGTTTTTGTGGATGGCGAATTTCTACCTCACGAAACGATGATTGTTAAAAACTCATATAACACCTTCAAAGGTGGCCATTAAGAAGTCACTATATTTATACATGATATATGATGTGTTTATATTTTCCTTAAGCTTCTGTATTTTTCCTTTATGTCATACCTTTATGGTTTCCATTATGGGTAAACATGATATTTTCATTTTAGGAAGTGAAGACTACCGCCCCCTCAAAGTGATTTGAATCGTTAATGCCATATGTGGGATGTATAAAGGATGGAGTAAATGGTATTACACATTATATTATACTGGAATTATATTATACCTTTATATAATTATAACTTCATTCCATTAAATACGAAATAGAAATGAAAGTAGCGTTCATGTGTACGTACGACTTTCCATCTCCATGAACGGTGCATTTCATTTCATACCTCTAAATGTTATGTAATATTATAATTGAATGTATATACTAGATATATATGATGTATATTATATCTAAATCATGAATATAATTATGGATATAATGGATATTTTACCACATGAACAACTTGTAATTTTAAGAAGTTTATTTTTGACTCAAGTACCAAAGATCGAAAAAACGACTGTTATTAACATAAATAATTACAGAATGTTCATAACATGGTAATAAGTGATATAAAAGTAATAATAAACATGAAAAAGGTTCTTAAGAAATTATAAATTAACTCTAGTTTATTATTCATGAGGTTGAAGAATGGTCGAGTCAACTCAGACATGAGGTAAGGGAATTTCTTAACCCAATTTTCATTCTTTGGGTTAATCTCCTACTTTCAAATTATGTCATGATATTAGTATGTCCTATCTTGTATTTGTACTTTATTTGTGTTCACTTATAGTAAATACACACAATAGATCTATATTATTTTAAAAATGATCTTTGTAAGGACTTCGTCTCAATCTCCTTTCATTGAGGCATATTTTGTTTTATACAAAAATTTTATTTATAAGATGTATAAACCCCTTTGACTTTTAGGTTTCTTCAAAAGGAATCTTTTTATACTAATCGTTTTACTAAACAAAAAAAGGAATATTTTTCTTGTCATACGTATGCGGCGACAACGACTTCTCCTCCGACGTGACCATTATTTGAGTTTCGGCTTCCTCTACAAGCCATAACTTTTTTTTAAATGAAAAATAAATTAAAAGTTTTAATTTTCCTTTATTTTGGTATTGAAAATGGTTTTGAAAGTGTTTTTATTATATAAATGTGTTGTATTGATATCTTGTGATTGAAATGAGGAAATGTTATGTTTCCTTTATGCATGTTTTATGTGATACAGTTATGTTACGGTTTATGATATGTTTAAACCTATTCATATAAGGAATGCATTGGACTTAATAAGTGACGAGTGGAGCCAGCTATTGTTCCTCGATGCATCGACAGGTCTCATTAGACAAACTAGTGTCTTGGAACGAGGCCTTGACAAAATCTTATTTGTAGTCCTGGCACGAGGCCTTGGCTACGTGGTTATGATAGTCTGGCATTATGCATTCCATCATTATGAAAGTGGTTATTGATATTTCTTGTGATTATTCGACTAGTAGAATATCCATGTGAGTAAGTAAATGGAATAATTTAGTTTTATTTTTTCCATATTATGCTGAAGTTCATGTTTAAAAAGGCTTTTCTTTAGTTATACATTTCCTTAAATGTTAATTTATATTTATGAAAGCTTCCGCTATATTATTATCTTTACTAAGAATCTGAGTTCACCCCTTTCAATGTTTTAATATTTTCTAGGATGTGAAGAAGTATTTTATGAATGACTTGCAGGGATAGTTAGAAGAGGATATGAGTGTGGACTATGGAGACTTTGTTATTGTAGTTTTTTACATTATGATGTAATGTACCATTTATGAATGTATCTAGTGCTTCTAAGGCTACTAAACTAATCGGTCATTTGAGACTTGATATTTTTTGATCATGCCAATGTTACGCAATAATGCACCGACTCCGGGTAACTGGGGTCGGGGTACTACAAATCTAGAAAAATGTGTCTTTATAGGATCTTTTATAGGGGCCTCCTCATCCAAGGAATTCCTGAGATTAAAAATAGTGTAACATGGAAGCGATGAATGGGGAAAAGAACTCTGGTATAATGATATACCAATGAAGATAAACTTTTTGGTTCGAAATGTATAAAATATTTCACTACCTACCGAAGATAATATCAAACATATGGGTTTGAACCATGACTCAAAGTGGTATTGATGTTAGGAGCCACAAACTGAAAACACCAAGAACCTTTTCTTTGAAAGTGATTGGGAGAGACTTATATGGAATGGGTTAGGAAGCTTCACAAGATGGACTTAACAAGAGGTGGAGAATACTAGCTTCTTTTATCAGTAGTTCTAGGGGGTGGGGAGCTGTGGTCCTATGAAAACGGAGTGACTGCTCCTTTTTCTGGCATGTTATTGGTGTATATGGAAAGAGAGTAATGGATCATGACATAAAGGACACATGTACAAGAGCACAACTTATTTTAAAAACCAAAAACGTACTGATTGATTTAATTCATTTATGAAAATAATGAGGGACAACCCCCTCGATCAATACCCTTACCACTAAGACCTCCACATACAATTTGTACATAAATAGACTAGGAATATGGGTGCACTAGCACCCTCATCCGGTGATCCTCAAAATGAACACTGGTGGTTCATGCGTTATGGGTCTAATACGAGGAGGTTGGGTGATTAGGGACACTAGGGGATCAGTGGTCCATACCATTAATGATTTTCTTGGAAGAGATGAAACCCTTGAAGCAGAGGAACAATCAATGCTCACTAGTCTCCTACTTTGTACATAGAAGAAGATCCACCATGCGGCGGTCGAAACTGATTCACATACAGTTTACAATGATCTATGTGGCCTTGGGCCTATCCCTAGTCCTTTGAATACACTATCTAGTGGTGAAAAGGGCAGGTGAATAACTACATGGAGGTTTTCTATTCATGGCTTGAAGTTAATAAAAATTTTGACTTCTTGGATTCTTAGATGAGTCAAGGAGTGCAACACTCTTGCTTCTCAGGACTTGGATATTTTCCAATAGAGAGAGACCATCTAGTCTGTGCATATTCCTTGGAAATCCACTACTTTAGAACAACATGACCCCATCACCCTATTTTATTTTTTCCCTATATTTATGTGTTAAAATTTGAATTAAATTTTAAAATAAATATTTTTTTTGAATATACCCCTTCCATTTAGAAAATCCAAACCATTGTTTATGGGTTGTGAGGACTATCACCACCATGACCAAACCTGTTTCATTTTACATAAACCCCTTACAAGGTAGAATATAAGGTTGATATTAAAATATAAATAATATTTTTATGATATCATTATGGTTATGTAATAATACATTAGGCAACCTATTAGTGACATGACCAATAAATGATTATAAATAATTCAATCATTTAAAATGACCGATCTAAGAGAAAAATGATCTCATTTTATAAGTAATGACTTTATTAAACTATATTATTTTTTAAATTATTTAAAATTATGATATATCGCACTAATAAAGAATAAATAAGATCATTATGCTTATGGTGTTATTATATTACGACTAACCATCTCATAATCATCTATGAATCAGGGTTGGTTCTTGTTTGGGTTGGTTTAACCATCAATTTGAACAATACTATCCATTTATGTCATGGATGACTATGAGAACTTATCTACAAATGTGAAATGTTCTAAATATGTAAATAAAATATTTTTGGTTTTGGTAAGGTTATATCTGTATGTTCTGGGTGTACCAGAATCATGTTATGGGCGGTGCTCAACATGATTTTTTGTCATGATCAATGATCAATCCGATATCTACATGTAGATAAACACAGTTATCTAAAGAATCAGATAAAAAAGTCATAAATGTGTAATAATTCCAAAACCATAGGAAATATCATCACATGTTAGTTATAATAAATTTACTTAATTAAATAATTACCTTTGTTGGAATTATTTATTCATTCATGAATCTGGTGACAGATCTATACTGCTCCATCGTTGCGTTGCAGGAATCAAGTGGGGATTACCTCTAGTGGTGATCCACATGTGTTTTGTAAATCTCCAAACATCACCGATGGAATCTCGAACTGATATCATGATAGAGGCTTGTTATTACATCTTTCGCCTTTGATCTCTATGATAACTGCTTCCAAAGTGTTCTCCTTGATCTGGTGGTGGAAGATCGCTATACATTCTTGGGAGAACTCTTAGAGAAGGGATCTCTCTAGGTTTGAGAGGATTCTTCAAATCCTATCTCCAAAACCAAAAAAAATGAATTGGCACTCTTGAGAAAATAAAATAACTTGGTTTATATATTTCTAGGGTTAAAATAAAATAATTATACAAGTGCCCTTAATTATTTATTTTATCCTAAAAAATAATGGTGTTAAATAATAATAATATTATTATTATTATATCTTGACATGCGCTTAATATAAAAATTAAAAATAAATATTATTAATCCAATAATATTAAATATTTTTTATTTTCTCACCATACGATTTAAAATTGGCCTACCATTGCTGTATAATATTTAACAGGACTTGAATAAATAAATATTTATTTATTAAATAAATATAGATAAATTATCCTCCAATAATAAATAAATATTATATTCAATAAATAGAAAATATTTATTTATTAAATATTCCACCCATATTATATTCTATCGAATAACTGGTGACATAATATATGCGATCAATCATACATGGATAATTATTAAACCATGCCCAAGAATAATATTCATTAAACTTGTTAAATAATAAATAATAAAATATTATTTAACTGAGATTCTCGATACACTTAGTCTGTGACCCTCTAAGCCTCTTTCATAGTGTAATTAGGAGAAGTAGCCTAAAGTCTAATGTTAGGAACTAGAAACATGCTATGTCACCCATAAATAAAGTAGTTAAAGCCTCAATTACATGTTACCTTATTAAAACACTTACTATGTAATATAATCCCTTTATGAAGATGTTTCAAATCAAGTAGGTTGCATGTCTATTCCATCAACCTATGTGTTTAGGGTCTCTTTCTTTGACTTTATGGAAATAGAACATGCCTATAGAACACCATGGAAATTGATTTATTTATTCTATATAATTTCAATAAAAGGGCAAGAGATATAAACATCCATCAAAAATAGAAGTGATAAGTCATTTCTCACATTATTCATTAATGAAATATTACTCATGACACCCCCAACGTATCCTAACCCACAGTGAACATCTGTCATCACAGTTTTTTTCAATAAATAACTTTCATGAATCATAATAATCATTAATAATATTATTAAATTATAAGTAACAATACTCACGTCCATAGATAGGAACATACAATGACTCATATAAATGTGGATTTTGTATCTGAGGGTCTTGTTCTTATACTATCCTACAAGATATTACCAAGGTTGTTCACCATGAGAAGGTGCCTCAAATTCCTATGATTATAAACCCCACATAGCATATATCATTTGTTTCCCTCAAATTATATCATCTGTCTATAGAACATATATTCAAGAATAGTGTTGTAGAACTTCTGGGTAGTCATCATAACAGGGAACTACTATGACATTTTTGCATGAAAACTACTCTTAGAACATTATAACATACTCTGTCACATATAAGAACAATCATGATGTGATAATTAGTTTATTAATATTTAAAAACATGAATATAAGTTACCAGAGACTACATAGGATTTGGTTCTAGGGCACCAACAACAACAGACTCCCACTTTCGCTAGAGCCAACTGCTAACAACCTTCAATCCACTAGCTCTCACATGAAACTCATGATTCTATTGAGATAATACTTTACTCAAGGTGTACAATTCATTCTATTTTTTGGGTAGTAATTCAATCCTCTGGTATAAATATATTAAGAGGTGATACTTTCAGAGTATGTGATTTTTCCATTGGTGCGACCTTGTCTCTTTTCCAAGAGCCACCAATGTAGTATTATAACAATACAATATGATAGGGTATTTACATCTAGGTACCAAATCAAGATCCGAGATTTTTTTTTAAATCCAAATGACTTCCTTGGCTATATTAGAAGCAACTATATACTGATAATCCATAGTAGAATCAGTGAAAACTGGATGCTTTGAACTCTTCTTGCTCACAAATCCTCCTTTGAGACAAAAAATTCTTCATTGTGACTTCTGATCATTCTGATCTGTCTTAAAACTAGCATTAGTGTAACCCTTAATGACTAGATCCTTATATCCTCCACAAACTAGGAACATATCCTTAGTTATTCTCATATACTTAAGGATAACCTTAATAGTAGTCCATTGTTGTTCTTCGAGATCATTTTTATATCCACCAACCATGATCAATTAATAGGAAACATCAAGCATAGTACATTGCATGACATTTATGATTGATCCTATAACTTAAATATAATAGATCTTTCCCATTCTCTCTTCCTCTTGTTGTGTATAAGGATACATTTTATTAGAAATATGTAAACCACGTGACAGTGGAACCAATCCCATCATGTATTGTTCTATACTACATACATTCAGTATCTAGCCATCAAACATACTTTTAATTAGTCTAATAATCCTCTTGGATCTATCAAAACCTATCTCGATCCCTAGAATATAGGATGGTTCACCTATGTCCTCTATAGAGAAAAATTTATTTAACTAGTCCTTAACAAAATATAATATTGGTATTTCATTTCCAATGTGTAATATTTCATCAACATATACTACTAGGATAACGAAAAAATGTTCACTAAACCTCCTCTATACACATGGTTCACATTCATTATTAATGAAAAAAAATTATTTTATGGATTCATCAAGTCAAATGTCCCATGACTAGGAATCTTACATCAATCCATAAATGAATCTCTGCAAATTGAAAATCCTTTTGGCATATCTTAGAGTCACAAAATCGTCTAACTATTCAATAGAGACATGTTCTAAAAGGTTCCCATTAAGGAATGTAATTTTGAAATCTATCTTCCAAATCTCAAAGTCATAGTAAGTTGTTATGGAATTTATAATTCTAATGGATTTAAACATAGAAACTAGAACAAACATTTCTTCGTAGTCAATTACATGAAACTATTTAAAACAAATAGAAACTAACCATTCTTTATAGGTATTTAATTTACCTTCCATGTTCAGTTTCCTCTTGAATACCCATTTTCATCCAATGGGCTTTACATCAACTGGTGCATCGAACAGATCCCAAACTTGGTTCTAGTACATGAAATCTGTCTCAGAATTCTTGGATTCTTGTCATCTTATAGCTTTTGGGATTTCTTATAACTTATTTTTTGAGATAGTTTCATCATTGTAAACCAATAATTAGTCACCATCTTCGGTGACCATAAATATTTATCACCCTGGTTCTCTTACCTCTCTTTCGGTCCAACACAGTACTTGTGTTTTAGGAACTACCACTTCCATGGGGACCTATGGAACCTATTCCTACTCCAAATCTTATGTATCTTGAGCATCAACTTTTCAAAGATAATATTTCTACCACTATCTTTCTTGAGTATTTTCTCCCTCTAATAAAATATGGATTGTTTTGTGACAATCAATTTCTTGTATGAGGGGTTGTATAGGTAGTATCCCTTTATTTCCATAGGATACCCTATAAAGATACACATTGTGCCTCGATGTGCTAGTTTAATGTCGAAGAACGCCTTAACAAATTAATCACCACCCCATACATGTGTATGTAAAAAATATGATTCATTACACTCTATAAATATATGGTAATTATATTATCCACTTTAGGTAGAACTCGGTTTAATTTTTCTGCCATAGATTGTATTGCATATCCCCAAAAGGATAATGGAAGATATGCCTGACTCATCCTTGAGCATACCATATATAAAAAGTAAAGGTTCCACCTTTAACAAGAACTATTCCATTATTGTGTATAATGTGGAGTGAGTTGAGATAGAATCATAAAATCCCATAAAAATTCAATGAACTTTTGGTTAAGATATTAACCACCACAATCCAACCAAAGCTTCTTTATCTTATTACCAAGTTGATTATCTACTTCATTCTTGAATTCCTTGAATTCCTATAAGTTCATAGACTTATAAGTCATTAATTATACATATCCATATCTACTCATGTCATAACTAAATGTTTTTAAGTAAGAATATCCACCTCTTGCTTATACTAGAAATGGTACACACACATTAGTGTGTACCAATCCTAGAATCTCTACGAAACTTTCAACCTATCAACCAAATGGAAGTGTGGTCATTTTTCCTAGTAAAAAAATAATTAAATATATAAAGTGGTTTTATCTCATACTATTATAAATAACCATCTTGATAGAGATTTATTAAACTCTTCTCATTTAGATGACCAAGATGGTGATGCCAAAGCTGCGTGTTATATGAGTCATGTGAACATTGTAAGGACCAGACGCCAGTTTCCCAAAGCCAGTGCCTTATTTGATTACATTGGAACAAAAAAATGGAACAAGAATCCCAAAGGACTGAGTAGTTTAGTATTACTGGAAACAAGATACATACATAAGTTCAACATTACAACTTGAAAAGAAATACAACATAGAAACTCTTGACTAAACAACCATAACACCTAGGTTATTTCAGAATATCATTCATAATAAACTTTTTCATGTCTTGAGAAAATGAAACATATAAAAGGGGTGATATCAAATTATCAGTAAGAGTAATAAGTATAGTGGAATATCACATAAACATTAGATATGGTGAATAATGGAAAACACATGCCTATTTTAAAATAAACTTGAACATAATATGGCAGAAATATAAGCTGAGTAAATATTGACATAATATAACATAATCATGGGTATTATACTAGTCCAATAAGGACATGAACCATGAATAACATTTTCATAATTAGTGAATTCATAATGCAGGACAACATACCCCTAACATCAAGGCATTGTTCCAAGACCATATATAATCATTTTGTCAGGGCCTTGTGCCATGACTGTAGTTTGTCTCATGAAACCTACCGATGCACCGAGGGGCTATAGAGGGCCCAAAATGGAACTTTATATTCCTAATTAATACCTCATATTAATGGGGAAAAATGTAAAAAAAACATATACATTCATATTGAAACTAATATATGAAATGTAAAAAACATTTCTTGAACATTAAGCATAAACACTAACAATTCAGTGTAAATTGGTGAATGTTTTTAAGATAGTACAACCACAAAAAATAATCATAAACCATTAAATTAAATATGGTAGATGGTAAAATGAGATATTAATCCCAATAATATATAATAGTCAACAAGAGTGTTGAAATAGACGAATAAACTCTTATAAAATCTTCGAGTAATTTTTGACATAAATACCCTTTTACTTTAAAAAGAAGAGTTCTTTTGGAAAACTATTTGTATAAAACCAGAAGATATATAAAGTAGTATTTTAATAATAAAATTAGTGATTTTATAAAATACTGGATTCCAAAAACAGATTATTGGGTGCCCTTCAAAAGGGGTATGAGTTTTGGAAATTCCATTGAATCGAGCTTGTATTTTGGAAACATTTTTGAAAGTTTACTTTTAAAATGTGTAACTATCCATAAAATAAGGATGGTTTATTATTGGTAAACATATATTGAATACTCAAATATAATTTATTAGGAGTAAATAACAATAAATAATAATTTCATTGAGGTAATTAGACCGTCAAAGTAACCCAAATGAAAATGAGAGTTGGGGTGGAAAACCCTTACCTTAAGTCTGAATGTGTTCCCCTCCTGAACATAAGGTCCTAGACTATGAAATTATACTCATTAATAGATTAATTAAGAACATATTAGATATATATTCAGTTTATCATAATTATATTTAGTTCATTTATGTCCTTATTGATATGTTATAATATAGAATTTCGTTGTTCTAAAGTGTTCGTTTTCTTGATTTTCATAACCGGTTCACTTGTTTTTTAGTAATGGAGTTTATGTGGAATGGTTGTAAATCTCCAGAATTGAAATTAAATTTTTTTTCTATGAACATAAATAATTTTTAATGGTCATTTCAATCATTTTTTACACGTAATTAGTTTCAATCATTAGATGACAACCACTTCGATTATTTTGCGGTATTTGGATTATTACGAACTAGTTTATCCATAAAAAATAATAATATGTTTATATACAAGTTCATGGATATTAATTAGGTGATAATACATATATTATAGTATTTTTCTTCCAAAAAAGGATTTTATGACCAGTAATTAAGGAGAAATTGAAGAATGAAACATCTTTTTCCATGAAGGTTATAAATTGGAACCTAATGGACGTTGATTTCATTTATAAAAATAAAAGGGAGGGAGTAAGAATATTGATGATGGTTCTTCCATTGACATGAAATAATTATATTATATTGACGATAATAGAGTTATCAAGGTAATTTTGAAAGAGGAGGTGAGTAGAGGATAACAAAAGTAGATAAATTTAAATGAAACTAAATGAACAAGATGGGTGATTTACCTCTTCAAATAACCTCCTTGAGGACCTCCTTAAGGGAAGGGGTTTTGGTCTTTTGGAAAGAACAGTATATTCTTAGACATGGGGAGTGACTAGGTAAGGGTAATTAGGCCGATATTTTAGGATATTAATGTCTTAGAGGAGTGAAGAGAATAAGGAGTAGGGGGTTATAGTTTAAGAGAGGGGTAAATTTTGAATAATTTTTTTTATTTTATTATTTCCATAAAGATAACAAATAGTGTTGTTTCATGTGACCCCTAATAGTAATAAGTTAATGTGAGTTCTAAAAAAGTGTCCTTACATCTCTTATGATGTCATAAATAGTGTATTTATCTAATAATTTGAATATACGGTATTTTACTGTATTTCACTATTCATAAAAAAGTAAAGAATTTCAGAAAAAACCCAAAAATTAAACCCTAAAATTTTTTGATGTGTAGAATTAAAAAATGAACTCCATTTTTCAAAAATAATTTTCTAAATTTTATTATTTTAATTTTTAAATAAAATCATAGTTAATTTGAAAAATATCAATATTAAAGGTATAATTAGTATTATATCACATTGAAAAATTAATTAAGATCTCATTATCTTATTACCTTAAGAAAATAAAATAATATCATTATTTACTATTCATAATGTTCATATTACTATTTATATTACAATTAATAAGGGTATGTTACTATTCCCCAAAAATCAAGTTTGTTCTATCATACTCCAAATTACTTGCTGATCACAACTTTAGATGCCCGTTTTTCGAAATTCAAAACATAGTAGAGGAAAAGTTGTGTTTAAGGGATAGATTATAAAATGAATTTATTTTCAAAACATTAGGGTGTTACATTGTCACCTCCTTAAAAAAAATTTATCCTCTAAATTCCCAAAATATTACCTAAAAATATTCGGGTATATATTCAACATAAGCTCCTCAGGCTCCCATGTTGCTTTCTCCATCTTATGGTACCTCCAAACAATCTTTACCCAATGATTCATCTGATTTCTCAATACCTAATCTTTTTTATCAATAATCTTGATAGACTCTTCACAATAAGTCAAATTGGGTTCAAGTCCTATTTCTTCTTAGGTCAGTACATGTGTTGTGTTTTCCATCTATTTCCTTAAAATCGTCACGTGGAACACATTGTGAGCTTTGAAGAGATTTAGAGGCATTTTAAAATGGTAAGATATGGCTCCAATTCGGTCCACAATTTCAAAAGGTCTAAAATACAGGGGACATAATGTTCCCTTCTTAACGAATCATATAATACCCTTCCATGGATAAACTTTTAAGAAAACATGTTCTCCTTCTTGAAATTACAAATCCTTCCTTCGGTTATCTGCATAGCTTTTTTTCCTACTTTGAGATGTTTTGATATGGGTTTGTATAATTATCACCTTTTCCATTGTTTCCTCAACAATTTCCAGGCCTATGATCACTCTTTCACTAACATCATCTCAATAAGTTGGTGTACGTCATCTCTTTCCATATAGCGCTTCATATGGTGTCATCTGAATACTTGAATGGAAGTTATTGTTATAGGAAAATTCAATAAGAGGTAAATAATGATCCCAAATACTGTGAAAGTCATGTGAAAAAGACCTATACATGTCTGCCAAAGTTTGAATAGTCTGTTCTGATTGTCCATCATTTGGTGGGTGGTAGGAAGTGCTCAAACGAATATCAGTATTTGGGGACTTCTGAAGACTTTTCTAGAATTGTTATATAAAACATGGATCATGATTAGATAACATTGATAAGGGTACACCATTAAGTCTAAAAAATTCATTAATATATAGTATTTCTAAATGTTCAAGTGTTAAATCTTCTCTTATAGTAAGAAAATGTGTTTATTTTATAAGACGATCAACAATGACCCATATTTCATCATTCTTTCTTGGAGTTTTTTATATCCCCATGATAAATTCCATCGTAATATAATCCCATTTCAACATAATAATAGTAAGGGGTTAAATGAATACTACAGTTTGTTTTATTATATCCTTCACCTGTTGAAAAACCAAACATCTCGACACGTAATCATCAATTTACCTCTTCATGTTTCCCCCCAAAAAAATGTTCCTTTAGATCAATATACATATTTGTGCAGCCAAAGTGTATAGATAAATTAGATCTTTGATCATCATCCAATAGTTCCCTCATTATATCAGGAATAGCCGGAAAATAAAGACTCTTTCTGAATTTCAAAATTATACCTTCATATATGAGGTTAATCAATCTCCCATCATTTACAGCTTTGATTTTTTTTGAAACTCCACTTCATCAGCCTGATAACTTTTTAACCTTTCCAGTAAAGAAGGTTTGGAAACCATTTGAAAAAGTAGTAATGTTTTACCTTCAATGATAATTCCCATATCAATCCTTACAAGATCCATGAACATAGGATCCCATTCAACTCTCATCTTTTTCAGAATTCCATGGTCCTTTCTAGTCAAAGGGTCTGTTGTAACCCCCCGACCCCTCTAGAATAGAGCCGCTGCATTACTAATTACAATGACATGATTACAAGGAATCAAATCCAGAAGGACGGAGTGTATTAGTAGTCTTGATGAAACTAGATACATACATGTAACTCATATTACATTGGGAAAGTTAACAAAATACAACACATAACAAAAACTAAAAGACATTATCCATGTGAACTCAATAAATGGTATCCTCTTCATAACCTGTTGAAGGTAAACAAATGAAAGGGGTGATATCAAATGTTCAGTGAGGGTTACAAATAGAAGAACCATTAATCAATAATAACAGTATCATAAACAATTAGGCATAGTCAATATAGCATGATGAATAAATGAAAAACTCACACCAATAAAAAACTGAGAATGAAACTACATCCTTAGGATTTCTCATTCTGAAAACCTCATGGATAGTAATAAATTAAAATGAATAAAGAGAATAATTATTAATTAGACTTCATGTATCCGACACATGATAACACAATACTATCAAAATGGTTTATGTTTTTGGGAAGAAACTAATCTGATTTTTGGAAACAAACTCAAAGGGTTTGCCTCCAACTGATTTGTCTCATGATACATGTTGATGTATCGAGGGGATATAGAAGGCCCCACCCACCTCTACATATCCAAATCATTCATTATAAATAGATTTAATAAAATTACAATATTAATTCTCAATATCTATATATATTTGAAGATACAGATTCATAAACTGATGTTGACATAAATAAAGATACTTTTAAATGAGACCATTGAAAAATTCTTGAGGAAATAATCCTTAAACATTCCAAAGTGTCCCATACCACCTTGAAACCTTAAAATAATAATAACTTAAAATATAATGAGAATAAGGAGACTCTTTATATGATATAAAAATGGAATTACATAAACCATAGTAATAAAATAAATGATGAACAATGAATATATCTCATAAAAGTTAATGTGAGATGAGAACAATCCTTTTTACTTTGGAAAGAAGAGTTCCATTGGAAAATAATTTGTATTTTTCATGAAATCCATTTGTAAAAATGAATATCCTAGAAAATAAAATAATATGACATTGAAATTATATTTTTGGTAGAAATGATGTCCCACTGAAGTTAAATCTTGTAGAAGGTGATGTTAAAGAAGCTTTAGAATTAAATATTTTTAGGGTGGTTTAAAGAATTCATTAAAGATATTTTAAAGTTAAAATGAATTTTTTATATCATATAACCATAAATTAACAAAAATATAATTTAAAATGTGTGATTTAAAAATATAAACATTAATTAAAACATATTATAGATTGAACATCAAAATAGGTAATAATTTTAGAAGTTCCTTGAATCAAGCTTGCATTTCAGAATATTTTTTGAAAGATTATTTTCAACAAGTAACATCCCACAAAATAAAGATGGATTATGATTGGTACACATATATAAGTCATTAAAATACAATTAATGTGTATTATATAACAATAAATAATAAGTTAATTGAGGTGAATATAGAATAAGAGCAACCCCTATGAAAAAATGGAGGTTTGGGTGGAAAACCTCCATCACTTTGTAATCAATCGATTCGAATGCCCCAAAATTAAGAATCATAAAATTATACATTTAATACCATGATAATAAATATATTCATTATATGAAACATAAATGGGTATTATACATACAACATACACAATTTATAGTAGTGAATACAGAAAATCTTACAAAAATGTAATTGAGATGAAGGAACCTCGTACCTTAAGTCCAAATGGGTTCTTCGCTTGATCTTAAAGTCCTGGAATATGAAATTAGCCTTATTAATAACTTATTTAAGAACCTTTTAGAAATTTATTTAGTTTATCATAATTATTTTTAGTTAATTTATGTCCTTCTTGATATGTTATTATATTGAATTTCATTGTTTCGTAGTGTTTGTTTTCTTTATTTTCATAATTGGTTCACATGTTCTTAAGTAATGGAGTTCATGTGGAATGGATTTAAATATCCAGAATTGAATTTGAATATTATTTATTATAATATATAGGTTTTATTGTTAATTTATATAATTTTGTTACATGGCATGAGGATAAATTATTACATAGAACTTTAATGATAACTGTTTCAGTTAATTTGTGGGTTTTGATTACAACGAACTCGTTTTTCCATATAACTTAATAATATTTGTACAAATGGATTATAGAACCTTATATAGGGTATATTAAATATATTATAATCCGTTTCAACAATAACGAGAATGGTTTCATGACCAGAATTGTGAATGATAATAGAAATTGAAAGCACATCGTCCTTGAATGTTGTAAATTGACACCTCTCAGATGGTGTTCTTGCTACTAGTATAAAAGAAGGTAAAAGGAAGAGATGATGATAACTTATTCCACTATCAGGAAAACATTCCAGTACTTGTAAGGTACTGGATTCATCACAATATTTGGATAGGGAGAGGTAATAATAGAAAAAGAGAACAAATGAACATGAAAGGAAAGACAAAGAATTGAAAAGATGAATTTACCTCTTGAACCAAACTTCCTTGAGAGCCTCTTTAAGGGAGTTGTTTTGGTATTTTTATGTGAAAAAGGATTTCTAGACATGGGAGAGGAGGATGGGAGGATATTTGGAAATAATTTAGAGATGGAACAAGGCATGAGAGGAGTGAAGAGAAGAGGGAATGATGGGGATATTTATAGTGGAGGGGAGAGGGGATTTCTCAATTTTATATTCATTAATTTATTATTTATCCCCATGAAAAGGAATAGTGAGTATTGCATGACCAAAAATGGAAATTTTGTCATGTGAATCCGAATCAATTGGTATTTCATCATTATCACATCATAAAAGACTCTATAATTAGTGTATTTAGCATATTTTGTAAAATATGGTCTTTCACTATTCAACAAAAATTCAAGTATTTCAAAAAAATCCCAAAAATTCACCCCAACTGTTTTTCAACATGTAGAATTAAAAAATGAATTCCATTTTTCAAAAATAATTTCTAAATATGATTAATCTAAAATTTAATTAAATTCATAATTTATTCTAAAAACAGTTTTAAAACATTTATTTACTTCTTCCAAAACATAGTTATATCTTAGTCTAACATGAATATTATTTAGATACTATCATAGTTAAATTACTATTCATTATGGTATAACACTATTCATAATAGTGGGTTACTATTCATAAGGGTATGTTACTATTCACAAAAAAATTACATTTTTCTTATCTGACACCAAATAACATACTCATTGCAATCATATTTGTCAGGTTTTCGAAATTCACACCCCAGAAGTGACAAACATTTTTTTTACATGGATATGTTATAAAAAAGTGGTGTTTGTAGAGACTCAGTCATCCATGAATTCTATAATAAATCTATTTTTAAATTTTTGGGGTGTTACATTATCCCATCTTTACAAAAAATTCGTCCTTGAAATTTGAAATTGAACTTCGAAACTTAATGGTTGATACTTGAAAATTCCCATATGGAAACCCACATTGAAAATAGGTTTAATAAAATATCATCCTAATAAATGGTTAATGAAGATGAGGTGGTCACCCTAAAAAGTGTGCTTTAGAATAAGGTGACATTAGTTGGAAGAAAAAAACTCGACATGGAAGAAAAATATAACTATGATGTTCTGATGGAACATGATAGGGGACATGTTCGGATGAATTTTTATGACTAAAAAACTATAAACTAAAACAAAATCGTATATATTATCAATGATAATGTTTAGAGGATATCATTTTATTTAAGACTATTTTCTTTGAGTCAAGGAATTATTCCACTCTATAATAGTATATTTGTACATTTCTACTTATAATCCCATCCTTTTAATGTAATTTAACTATCTATACCTCATCACATAGCATGGGTTATTCCATTTTATGAAGCAATACATTAACATCTAAAAGCTCATACAATGATCAACATAAACCATTTCATAAATGGTTAATAACTCCAAAATATAAATATTCAATAAATTATAATAAAGGCCTCTAAATTTAAAAGATGATATTATCATTAACCCTTAATCATCAAGAAGAATCTCTAAAATTCACATTCCAAAAATGTGAATAACATCATCATGTATTCTCTTGAAATATGGCAATAACTTAAATTACCATAAAACCAACATCAGAAACATGCATTCCTTTGTATTACATAAGTAAGATACATGTTATTGGATATATTCCTTAAATCCAAAAGTTCCTTAAACTCCATCGATAATAACATAGACAACTTCTTGACAAGTCAATAATCAGTTCCAAGGTAGTTAGTTCTTATTCAAATAAATCATTTCTTAATTATTATCTCTACATGAGATATATATATTAAGGGTTTTCTTTCCCTTTATCATGAGTTTTATATTTCTAACTTTCTACTGAATCCCTTTTCCTTCTTACCATTCACTATATGACCTCAAATCCTTAAATTAAATAGTATTGCAATACAGTCCTTATAAATCTCATAATTCATAAAACTGGGACAATAATGAAAAAATATTCAAATAACATGATTCTTGACTAGGAATATTACTCATTCTACTTCATCTATGATAGCATCGTAACATGATCATTATCCAAAATTATCATTTGGGGTATATTCCTTTGACGATTGAGACATTGATTCGCATACTATTCCATCTCCTTGCAGTTGAAGCATTGTACATTGGAAACCATTTTCATACCCTTTCAATCATGAACATGGTGTCCTTTTTCTCCACACTTATAAAAAATTCCCATTCCATTCTATCATTTACCATGGTGATTCTTTTCACAATTTTTACATGTGGGAAAACACTTCTTTACCTTGTTCCCTTTAACCCCTTATTTCAATGCCATCCTCTCATTCTTTTTATTCCCTTAAAATCCATAGGATTCAGGGAAGTATTCACATACCTTGTTAACACATGATATTATTTCCTCATATAATTAGGAAACATGGGAGACAATATTGCTTTGAAAATATGGCTTAATACCATTAGAGATATGATCCTTATTACGCTTTGCATCACATCAATTGGTGAAGTTTTTATTCCTTCTTTTAGGTGCCATTTCTAATCAATTTTCATATCACATATCATCTCATAAAATTATGAAATCTCTCTAACTCTAAACATGGTATATCACATAGCATAAATTTAAACATCATAAATCCCAGAACCATATTCTTTGGTCACTTTGGGGCATAAATCCTTCATAATGGTTGGTAAATAAAATGTTAATTATCCTAATCATATCCCCTAGGAGTGTCAAACTAAGAGTGCAACAAGGCCCATTTTCATGTACTATGATACCCTGGGTCAAGCCCAAATCTCCTTGTCAGAGTTTTCACACCTAGGTACATTAGTAGTCTTGAAGAAACTAGATACATATATGTAACTCATATTACATTGGAAGAGGTAAAAAAGTAAAACATATAACAAAAACTAAAAGACTGCATCCATGAGGACTAAATAAATTTTCTCCTCTTCATAACCTATTGAAAGAATACAAATGAAAGGGGTGAGCTCAGATGCTCAGTAAGGGTTAAAAATAGTGGAAGCATTAGTCAATAATAACTGTATCAGAAACAATTACGAATAGTCAATATGGATAGATAAATAAATGAAAAACTCACACCATTAATAAACTGAGAATGAAACTACATTCATAGATTTTGTCGTAGTGGAAACCTCATGGATAGTAATAACTGAAAATGAAGAAAGATAATGATTATTAATTGGACATCATGTATCTGGATCATGATATCGTAAGACTATCAAAACGGTTTATGTTTGTGGGTATCAAAATGTCTGATTTTTAGAAACAAACTCAAAGTGTTTGTCACCAACTGATTTGTCTCATGAGACTTTTCAATGCATCAAGGGGTTGTAGCAGCCCCCACCCACCACTACATGTCCAAATAATTTATTATACATAGATTTAATGTAATTAAAATATGCCTTCTCAATATCCATATATATTTGAGGGTACAGATTCATCAAACTATGTTGACATAAAGTAAGATACTTTTAAAGGTGAACATTGAAAAATTCTTGAGGCAATAATCCATAAACATTCCAAAGTGTCCTATACCACCTTGAAACATTCAAATCATAATCCCTTAGATTATAATGATAATAATGAAACTCTTTATATGATATATGAAACAGTAGTACATACACCACAAGAATGAAATAAGTAGTGAACAATGAACATATCTCATAAAAGTTAATGTGAGATGATAAAAATCCTTTTTACATTGGAAAAAAGGGTTACTTTGGAAAAAAAATTATTTGTCATGATATAAGTTTTTAAAAATTAATATCATATAAAATTAAGTAATAGGACATTGAAATTATATTTTAGGAATAAAGTATGTTCCACTAAAGTTAAATCATGTAAATAGTGATGTTAAATATGTTTTAGAATTAAAACATTTTAGGGCGGTTTAAATAATTCATTAAAGAAATTTTAATGTGAAAAGTCATGTTTTATTTCATAAAACCATAAATGATCCCAAAAATAATTTAAAATGTGTGATTTAAAAAGATAAACATTGCTTAAAATATATTATATAGTGAACATCAAAATAGGTAAGAATTTTTTATGTTCCTTTAATCAAGCTTGCATTTCAGAATATTTTTTGAAATATTATTTTAAACATGTAACATACCACTAAAAAAGAAGGATTATGAATGGTACACATATATAGGACATTAAAATGGAATTTATGAGGAGTAAATAAGAATAAATAAGAATTTCATTAAGGAGAATATAGAATAAGAGTAACCCGAATGAAAAAATGGAGGTTTGGGTGGAAAACCTCCATCACATTGTAATCAATTGATTTGAATGGCCCAAAATTAAGAATCATAAAATGATAAATTTAATAACATTATAATAAATAGATTTTTAATATGAATCATCAATGGGTATTATACATACAACAAACATAATTAATTCTAGTGAATATGGAAAATCTCACAAAAATGGAAGTGAGATGAAGGAACCCTTACCTTAAGTCCGAATGTGTTCTGTTCTTGAACATAGGGTCCTTGAATATGAAATTAGTCTTATCAATTACATTTTTCAGAACCAATTATACATGTATTTAATTTATAATAATGCTTTTTAGTTCATTTATTCCCTTCTTGATAAGTTATTATATTGAATTGCATTGTTCTGTAGTGTTCGTTTTCTCTATTTTCATAATCGGTTCACTTGTTCTTATGTAATGGAGTTCATGTGGAATGGATGTAAATATTCAGAATTGAATTCAAATATTATTTATGATCATATATAGGTGTTTGTTTTCATTTATATAATTTGGTTACATGGCATGAGGATGAAATTCTATATAGAACTTTAATGATAACTGTTTCAGTTTATTTGTCAGTTTTGATTACAACGAACTCATTTTTCATTATAACATAATACCATTTGTAAAAAGGTATTACAGAACCTTATAGAGGTTATATTACATATATAATAATATGTTTTAACCATAACAAAAATGGTTTCATGACCATAATTGAGAATGATAATATAAATCAAAATCCCATCGTCCTTGAATGTGGTAAATTGACACATCTCGGATGGTGCTCTTAATACCAGTATAAAAGAAGGTAAAAGGAAGAGATTATGACAACATATTCCACTATCATGAAAACATTATATTACATGTAACGTACTATATTAATCACAACATTTGTATAAGTATAAGTAATAATAGAAAAGGAAAACAAATTAACTTGAAAGGAAAGACAATGAATTGAAAAGAGTAATTTACCTCTTGAACCAAACTTCCTTGAGAGCCTCTTTAAGGGAGAGGTTTTGGTCTTTTTATGAGACCAAGGTTTGATGGACGTGGTAGAGAAGGTTGGGAGTATATTTGGATAGAATTTGGAGAAGTAATGAGGCTTGAGAGTAGTGGATAGAAGAGGTAGTGATGGGGGTTTTTATAGTGGAGGAGAGGGGGATTTCTCAATTTTTTATTCATTAATTTTTTATTTCTCCTCAAGACAAGGAATAGTGAGTCTTACATGACCAAGAATAGTAATTTTATCATGTGAATCTGAATCAATTGGGATTACATAATTAGAACATCATACATGACTCATTAATTAGTGTATTAACTTATTTGGTAAATTATGGCATTTCACTATTCATAAAAATTCAAGTATTTCAAAAAAAATCCCAAAAATTCTCCCAACCAATTTTTGACATGTATAATCCAAAAATGATGTCCTTTTTAAAAAATATAATTCTAAATATGATCAATTTAATATTTAATTAAAATCATAATTTATTCTAAAAAACAATTTTAAAACATTTATTTACTTATTCCAGAACATAGGTATATCATACTACAACATGAATATTATGTATATACTATCATAGGTAAGGTCACTATTCATTAGGGTATATAACTATTCAAAATGGAATGTTACTCTTCATAAGGGTAGGTTACTAGTTACTAGAAATTAGGTTTTTCTTATTGGACTCCAAAAAACTTACTCATCGCAACCATGTGTGTCAGATTTTCAAAATTCACATCACCAAAGTGACAAACTTATGATTATTTGGCTAGGTTATAACAAAATGGTGTTTGTAGAGACTCAATGATTCATGAATTATATAATAAAACTATTTGTAAATTCTTGGGGTGTTATATCTACCACCTTATTTGCATTCTCTTAGTGGTAGTGTATTGTACAATCATAATCTTTTAGTAGCTCAATCTATCTCCTTTGTCTCATGTTGTGTTCTTTCTGTGAGAAGATATATTTCAAACTCTTAAGATCTGTATATATCTCACATTTTTTTCATAGAGTTAATGTCTCTAAATCTTCAGAGTAAATATTTCCCCTTATAACTAAAGATCATCAGTTGGATAGTTTTGTTCATGGATTTTTAGCTACCAAGATGCATAGGCAATCACTCTTTCATTATGCATAAGGACACAACCTAGTCCTTTCTTTGATACATCACTATAGATTACAAATCCATAATTCTCTTATGGTATATTCAAGATTAGAGCATTCACTTATCTTCTCTTCAATTATTTAAAACATTCTTCACATTCCTTTGTCCATATGAACTTAACACCTTTTCTTGTAAGCTTGGTCATTTGGTTGGATAAACAGGAGAAGTTCTGTACGAAACAATGATAATAACATGATAAAACAAGAAAACTATGTACCTCATTTATGTTCGCTGGAGTAGAAAATTAATGTAGAACCTTTTTCTTCACAGGTTCTATAGATATTCCTTCATTAGAGGATATTTGGCCCAGAAAGGGAACAGATTAGGGCAAAATCACACTTTCTAAACTTCCCAAATAATTCATTTATTCTTAGAGTCTTCATAATAGTGCACTAGTGATTTTAATGTTCATAATAGATTTTAGAGTATACTAGGATATCATCAATAAACACCACCAAAAAGTCATAAAGATACTCTTTGAAAACCTTATTTGTTAGATCCCTAAAAACAGATGGTGTATTAGTTAGTCTAAATGGCATTACTATAAACTCGTAATACTCGTACCTAGTTTGGAATGTTTTTTTTTGAAATGTCTTACTTCCTCATAAGAAACTATTGATATCCAGATCTAAGTTCAATCATCGAAAAATATTGGGCTCCATGAAGTTGATCAAATAAATCATCAATGCAAGGTAGGGGATACTTTCTTTTTATGTTTATATCATTTCTCTCCCTGTAGTCAATGCACAACCTCATAGAACCATCTTTCTTCTTAATGAAAAGAACAGGGGCTCCCAATGGAGAAACTCTATGGAGAATAAATTGTTTATCACTCAATTACTATAGTAGTTTCTTTAGTTCCACTAAGTCCACAATGTCCATTCTATAAGGGGAATTTGATATTGGCCTTGAACCAGGAATTATGTCAATGGAAAACTCAATGTCCCACTTTGGAGGATGTCCAGGTAAATCCTCTAGAAGGACATCAATATATTCTTTCACAACAGGTAAATCTTCTATTTGAACAATCTTTTCCTCACCCAAAGTTATTGAATTCACTTCCTCCAAAATGATTGAATTAGGTAGAGATATTGGGGGTGGATCTAGATGATAATCAAATGGAAATGTTTTTTCTCTAAAGATAAGGGATTCTACACCATTCTCAAAAATTGTAACTTCCTTCTTCTTGAAATATATCTTCGCATCATAATTTGATAGAAAATTCATACTGAAAATTATATCAAATTAAATCATTGGTATGATGATAAGGTTGGGAACTAAAGAAAATTTATGTGTCATGAGGGGGACTAATTGACATGCCTATATTGTAATGATACATCCACTATGAGTTTTGACTGATAACTCCTTTATTAAATCAAATTGGACATATCTAATTTTCTTGGAAAAATAGAAAGATATAATTGAATGATACGATCTAGAATCAAATGAATTATTGGATAAGTTTGATGAAATGATTAAAGTACCGCTACCACATCATTAGAAACATCAATTTCAGTAGTTGTGATAGCATAAGCTTGTCCCTGTTCCCTTGGACTTTTCTATGGAATGTTTCTCTGATGATTAGGACATTCATGAGCATAATGTCCCATCTTCCTGTAATTATAGCACTGAACATTATTAGCTTCCTTCTTCCCCTTAGAATCACCAGTAAGATGGAATTTATGTCCACATTTTTATCATACTCATTTTCCCTTTATGACGGCACCGGGGTGTTTCTTTCCACAATTATCACATGATGGAAATTTAACTCTTCCCATCTGTCCTATTTCCATATTTCCTTTTCCAGAGTTTTCATCAACCCTCTTACTCTCTTGCTTTCCCTTAAAGTCCTAAGACATGGAAAATTCCTTTTCCATCTTGATAGCACATGAAACTATATCTTCATATGATGAGAAACTCTGGGAGACTAGAGGCCACCATAGGATTGGGTTTAAACCATCCAAAAAATTGATCAATATTGATCCTCATATTTTTTATGTAGTTCACAACATGCCATGATAACCTTGTGATGTTAGCTTCATACTTTGCAACATCATCATCCTCTTTTTGCTTCAAATTTAGAATCTGCCTTTCCATATCTTCTTTCTATTCATGAGGAAAGTAATTATATAAAAAATATTTCCTTAAAGAACCTTTATTCCATATGTTCTATCTCTTACTCCTCTTTTGTTTTTTGGATTAATGACCACCACTGATCCACATCTCCCGATAGATGATAAACTTCCATGATGACCTTCTCTCTTTCATTACATCCCAAAGAGAGAAATATCTTATCTAGAGAACATATCCACTATTTGGTGAGAAATGGGTTTGTAGTACAATTTAATTATGGAGGTTTTTGTCTCATAAAGTGATCTTGTAACACCCCAAGCTTCAACGGTACACTTCTCTTTGAATAATACAGTAGCGTGTATTGTATGCAACTTTGAGTTCTAACACACACCACAACCAATCAAACTAGCAGTTATGAATAGTAATACCCACTTTTTAAAATTTTATTAATTTTATCTTTAAAAATTGACTTCATTTTTGGATTCAGAGTATCAAAATTATCCTAGGGTGTTTTTTTTATATTTTTTTGGGAACTTCGAATTTTTTATGAATAGTGAAAAATACTAAACTTTAATTAAAAAAAAATTAATTAAAATAATTTATATTGCTAAATTATACTATTGAGTGGTTTTAAAGTATAATTAGATTATATTTTTACCATTTAATCCAATTTTGGTCATTTGACTAAATTTCACATTTAAACTGGACATAAACAAGTGTCAATCTTTTGATAGTTATTATTTCATAAAAACACGCATATTATTTTAACAATGGGAATTGATTTTAAATTAATTTTTGCCACTTCTGTATTTTGAATTTATAAAATTTGATTCCATATTTGGAATCAAGAGTTCCTGAATTTTTAAATAGGTAACTTTTTTTAGACATTTTAAATAATTACTTTGTTAAATATTATTTTACCATGGTTAAAGGGTAAATCCAGTAAATAAGGGTAAACAAATAATATTATAATAATATGAAATTACCCTTAAACATGTCCTAACCCTATTGCATGATACATTTCTGACCATGGGGATCTTTGGGTTGATTTTTTGGACCCCATAGAGCCACTATTAAGTGATTATGACACGTTATTTTAATTAAGTTAAAGTAAATACAAAAATAAAAAAAGCATATATCTTTTAGAAAAACAATTTTTACATAGAATTACATATGTTATATTTTCGCCTATAAATATTAATTAGAAGGATAAAATTATTTCCTACATAATGGGATTTTATTTATAATTTTTAGACATTGAATAATTAAATTTATTTATTACCGAATAATGATGCAGTATTTTAATTATTAGTGAAAGAATAAAATAATTGGTATTATAAATGTCAAAATAAATATAATTTGAAAGTTTTGAGGACTTAAAAAAAATTTATTGGTTAATATGACATGTTGGGATTACTTAAACGATTTTTTTATAATTAATAAAGTTGTTAAAACATTAACAAAAATCAATTATTAAATAGTGTCAAAATTGACATAAAGGTGTTTTTAAAACAAATATTATATTATTAATTTATATTCTATTCGTAAAACTATAACGTGTGGCCAAAGGACATATATAATTATATTTGTGTCATTAATGGAAAACTTGGGGGATTCTTGGATGTATATAGTATTTTTATTAACTATATAATATAAAAATACAAAGAGACATGGTAAATGTCAAACTATTTAACTAAGTGTTAAATATAAATAATAAGGTTATTATTGTTAACCAAACCTATATAAAATCTATTGGTTGAAAGGATTGTGACCCATCCCCACCTTAACTTCAAAATAAGTCACTTTCGTGCCATTATAAACCGAATATGAATTTTTTAGAAAATAATATTTTAAGTTTTTCTTATGGTACCCCTCACCCCTCTTATAAAAGGGCACTCCCCCTTCTCTCAAATTCATACCCTAAAAGCCTTTTTATTCGTCCAAACCCTGCCCTAATATCCTCTCAAATTCCCTAAATTTATCCTATAGGCCATTATTCAGTCATAATGTCAACTTATGGATCCATTTTGATCAAATCAAAAGGAAGAACCCGAAGAAGAGGTAAAAATCTCACCACCGCTTTCATGTTACTTTCTTCTTCCACTTCCTTTTTCTTTGTCATTTACATTCTAAATTAATAAATCCAGTATCTTCTATATACTATGATTTTATTATAAATATGGTACAACCAAATTCATTGTTATATCCATCCCTTGAATGACATATCATCATACGTGCATACATACGGCTTACCGTCTCCACGTCATGGTGAAATTGTTATTAAAAACATTATTATTTGGATGGGTATAATAATGATGTGTAATTCATGTAAATAATAAATATAACATGATAATTATTCTGTATATATGATTCACCATCCAATTATATATTATTTTTATATCAAAATAATGATATTGTCGCTCGTGTGTACGTATGGACTACCGTTTCCACGAACGCGATGAGATTAATTCTCCATCGTATCCATTCATGACAAATTTTCATTTTATGATTAAAAATAATGTTTACGGACTCAATATCATTCTATATATGAATAAAATACATCCTATGGATAAAAAAACATGACTTATGTAACAAAACATATAAAAGAAAATGAGTAAGTCAACACCTGAAACGACGATAATACTAAAATATTATTAACTATGAAATATTAAAAGATCATATATCATATCATATTTATGTATATAATTATTGAATACATTAATAACAATTATGTAACTATTATTCATGATTTTAACCTACCCTCGACCAAGGAAAAGTACAAGGTAAGGGTTAATTTCACAATCTCTTTATTATCCGAGGTTGTTTTTACGTAAGTATCTACTAGGACCCCTTTTATCATCCACATCAGTGTTTTTTTTAAATATATTTCATAAAAGTTTTAATACTTACTAGACAATGGGTTAATGTCATTTATACCCTTATGTTTTTTGAAAGGAATCTTTCCATTTTTTTTCAAACAAGGTACTTTTTGACCTTTTTGATAAATTTAAGGTAAGAATGTTTTTTTAACCTATACGGCGGGTGCGGCTATTTTCCACTATTATAACATCATCAAAGCATAACTTACAAGCTTAAAATAATATTTTCAAAATAAATGTTTTCTTTATAATTATTTTACTCTTAAATAATTTATAAATAGAATGCGATATTTCTCTAAAAAGGATTTTAATTTCATTTATGTCAACATCCTTTAATGGATTTTAAGTTTATTTTAAGTTGATTTATTATGATACAAAACATCCATTTTGTATTGAAGGTTTTGTGATATGTTTGACTGTGGATGTGCTATTTTTATACCATTCAT
Organism: Viscum album; assembly: GCA_963277665.1. Taxonomy (NCBI): domain Eukaryota; kingdom Viridiplantae; phylum Streptophyta; class Magnoliopsida; order Santalales; family Viscaceae; genus Viscum; species Viscum album. Next base: position 32,034,789 of record OY728139.1, on the reverse strand, counting down.
GGTTTATGGTAAAATTATTGATATTTCGTATGCTAGTTTTAATACGAATGTTTATGATATGTTTAAACCTTTTCATATGTGGAATGTATTAGACTTAGTAAGTGACGGGTGGATCCCACTATAGATCCTCGATGCATCTATAGGTCTCATGAGACAAATAGACATGGAATTTTCCAAGGCCCTTTACCAATTTGATATATGGTTTTGGCGGAGGTCTTAATCATTTTTAGACGTCTTGGCTGAGGCCTTGAAAAAATATTTCGGAATTTCTGGCATTATACCTTCCCTCATTATGGAAATAATATTGATTGTTCACGTGGTCATTCGACTAGTAGAATACCAATGATTATGTTTTATTATGGCAGTATTTACTCAGCTCATATTCTTTCCATAAAAGTATTCATGTTTATTATTGGTAAAGGCATGTGGTTTCAATTATTCACCATGCTTAAAATTTATGTCATTTTCCACTGTATTACTTACCATTACTGAGCATTTGAGATCACCCCTTTCTTATGTTTCATTTTTCCAAGATATGAAGAATTTCATTATGAGTGACCTGTAGCGTAATCATGGAGGCTTGGATGTTTCTAATGAAATATTGTTGTGTTGTATTTCCCTTCAAGCTGTAAAGTTGAACTTATGTATGAATGTTGTTTCCAATAATACTAAATTGATCGGTCTTTCGAGACATGATTTCCTTATGATCATGCTAATGTTATGTATTAATGCACCATCTCTGGGTAACTGGGGTCGGGGAATTATAGTTGGTATCAGAGAAAGTTTAGTAAAAACCTTGGAAACTAGATTTAGATAAACACTGTTTAGAGAACATAGCCCTAAGATAGACTTTGAGGATTAGTATAGAAGAACATTCTAGAATTTTGGTATTGTAGAGAGTTTTTGAGTTTTACAAGAAATATATCCCTGTCTAGATACGAGCAGGAAGAGGTGTCTCTGACATAGATGTACCTATGGGTAAAACCTAAAAACATAACTTTGAGCTAGAATCGAACGGGAACTGGTGCATGACAACGGGTCTTGCTCCACTCTTTCTTACGACACTCATGGGGGATATGATTAAGATAATTATAATTTTCTATACAAACCATTTTGAAGGATTTATGAGTATATAATTCCTCAAAGAAAACATTTTTATGATTATGGATTATATCCATAAACTGTTCAATTTATGTTATGTGTTTTAGATGTTTGGAATTATGTATTTTGATTCATAAACTAATATAGTTTATTCCATTTTTTTAGAAATGGAACCTAGTGGAAGGAATGGAAACCATATCAATGCATGCACTATATGTAGGGATTTCCCTCCTTCTCATGATAATTATAGTGGAGATGGTGATACAACCGGTGCTGATCAACTAATCACCATACTGGGAAAACTCACTCAGGTTATGAATAATAACCTTGCCCCTATGGAGCACCCAGATCCCTCGCATGGAGAATCAATGTTAGATCGCTTCAGGAGGAAACAACCATCGAAATTAAATGGGAGTACAAATCCTTTAGTGTCTGAGAAATGGATAAATTCCTTAGAGAAAATATTTCATGCGTTGGGAAGTAGTGAAAGAGAAAAAGTAATCATGGCAGTTTACTTCCTCACTGGAGATTTTGATCAATGGTGGTCATTGATTAAAAACACAAAGGAATATGATGAAGTATAAAATATGGAATGGAGGGAGTTCAAAGAGCGTTTCTTAGAAAAATATGTTTTTCTTGACCATCGAGCAGATATGGAAAGGCAATTTCTGAGTCTGAGGCAAATGGAGGATGAGAATGTCGCAAAGTATGAGGCTAAATTTACAAGGTTAGCGAGGCATGTTGTAGATTATATATGTAAGCCAGGAAGTAAGATTGAACTTTTATTTATGGGTTAAAACCATTTATCCATTGAGAATTAATATCAAAATCCTTCTCATCATACGAAGATATTCTCTCGTGTGCTATCAAGACGGAAAAGGAATTCTCTAAGTCTTATGAATTTAAATCAAAGAAAGTGAAGAAGAGATATGCTAAACACTCTAGGAAAGGAAATAAGGTAATATGGAAGAAGGGAAGAATTGAATTTCCACCCTGTGATAATTATGGAAGGAATCACCCTGGTGCCTATCTAAAAGGAAAAAGCGCATGCTACAAATGTGGACAGAAAGGACATCAAGCTGGTGATTGTAAAGGAAAGAAAGACTATACCAATGATTAATGATACAATTGCAGGGAGATGGGACATTATGTAAATTAATGTCATAAGCGTCAGGGAAAATTACCTCAGAAAAGGACTAGCGACCAAGTCTATGCTTATGCAATCACTACTGCTGAGGTTAAAGCCCTAAAAGACATGGTGGCAGGTAATTTAATGGTTTCCTCAATTTTAGAAAATGTTTTATTTGATTATAGATCATAGTATTGTTTCACATCTTCCTAGTTTGCTATGAAAATTAGATATTTCCAGTTTGATTCAACATGGGAGTTTTCATTCAAAAATCCTAAGGGAAGTATCATCGCTACAAAGTTCTTTGAATCAGTTCCCATTAGAGCATAAAAATGTTCTTTATCTGCTGATCTCATCTTCATAAGCATTACTGAATTTGATATAAACCTTGTTATGGATTGGATTTTGGACAATGATGCAAATATTTCTTGTAATAATAAGGAGGTTATAATTTTTTATGAAGATGATAAAGAACACCTTGTCTTTAGAGAAAAATCATCACCACCTGATTCTTATCTAGATACACCCCCAGTAGCTAAACTAAATTCAATTATCGAGGAGGAAGAGAATGAAATATCTCTGACTGAGGAATGTAATGTTCAAATATAGGATGTATCTATTGTGAAATAATATACAGATGTGTTTCTGGAAGATTTACTTAGACATCCTTCACAACGAGAAATTGAGTTTTCCATTGATTTAATTCCTGGTTCAAGGCCTATATTGAATACCCCTTATAGAATGTCCACTGTGTAATTTGTTGAACTGAAGAAATAGCTGGTGGAATTGAGTAACAAGGGATTTATTCTCCCTAGTGTTTCTCCATGGGGAGCCCCTATCATTTTTTTAAGAAAAAATATGGATCTATGAGGTTATGTATCGAGTACAAAGAAATAAATGCCATAAAAATAAAGAACAAGTATTCCCTACCTCTCATTGATGTTTTATTTGACCAACTGCATGAAGCTCAATACTTTCCAAAGATTGAACTTCGATCTAAAAACCATCAGTTGTGTGTGAAGAAGTAAGACATTCTGAAGACTGCATTTCGAACCTGTTACGGGCATTACAAGTTTAGAATAATGCCTTTTGGATTGACTAATGCACCCTCTGTATTCATGGATCTAATGAATATAGTTTTCAAGGAATATCTTGATGATTTTGTGGTGGTATTTATTTATGATATCTTGGTATACTCCAAAAGCTATAAAGATCAAGAAACTCACTTACTTATTATCCTAAAGACTCATAGAATACATGAATTATATGGAATGTTTATAAAGGTTGAATTCTTGCTTCAAGAGATTTCTTTTCTTGGCCATATTGTCTCTAACGATGGACTTTCCATTGATCCTTATAAGACCAAGGCAATCCAATAATGGCCAGCACCGATGAGTATAACTGGGATATGCAGTTTTATTGGTTTAGCAGGTTATTATCGTCGTTTAGTCAGTTATTTTTCCCGATTGGATAACCCATTAACGAAGCTCACACATAAAGGGGTTAAATTTTTTGGACAAAAGTGTGTAAAGAATGTTTTGAAGAACTGAAGAGAAGATTCGTCAATGCTCTTATGTTGAATCTACCATCGGGGAATGATTGGATAGTTATTTATAGTGATTCATCGAAGAAAGGACTTGGTTGTGTACCTATATAGATTGATAGAGTTATTGCCTATGCATCACGACAGCGGAAAAATTCTTGAGAAAAACTATCCTACTCATGATCTTGATTTATCTTCTGTAATATTTTCTTTGAAGATATGGAAACATTATCTCTATGGTAAAAAATGTGAGATATATACCGATAACAATAGTTTGAAGGACATTTTCACACAGAATGAACTCAACAAGAGTCAAAGGTGATAGCTTGAACTAATCAAGGATTATGATTGCACCATACACTGCCACCTGGGGAAGGAAAATAAGTTGGAAGATGCTTTTAGTAGAAAAGATCATGTAGTTTTTAACAACATGAGAGTTGAATAGGATTTTATATATATGGATCTAGTGAAGATGGATATTGGAATAACCATGGATGATGAAACATAAATGCTTTTTCAAATGGTTGCCAAACCATCTTTAATTTAAAGGATAAAGAGTTCTCAGACCGGTGATGAAGTGTTTCAAAATAAGATTAAAGCTGTGAATGATGGGAGATTGAGGGAATTGTTGTATGAAGATGGAATTTTGATGTTTGGGAAGAGACTTTGAGTTCCCGATATACATGATCTAAAAAGGGAATTGTTTAATGATTCTCATAGTTCCAATTTCTCAATACACCCTAGGAGCACCAAAATGTATAGTGATTTGAAGGAACATTTTTGGTGGGACAACATGAAGAGGGAGTTTTGTGATTTTGTTTCAAGATGTATGGTTTGTCAAAAAGTGAAAGTTGTAAGGCAATAACCTAGAGGAGTATTGAAACCTCATTCCATACCATAGTGGAAATGGGATAATATTATGATGGACTTTTTCATGGGACTACCAAAGATTCCTTGAAAGAACTATGCAATATGGGTCATTGTTGGTCGTCTTACCAAGTCGGCACATTTTCTTCTTATAAGAGAAGATCTACCACTTGAACATATAGCAAGACTATATATTAATGATGTTGTAAGACTTCATGGACTAACCTTATCAATTTCTTCTAATTGTGACCCATGTTTTACATCAATATTCTGGAAGAGTCTTCAGAAGTCCCTGGATACTGAACTTTTTTTGAGCACTTCTTACCACCCTCAAATTGATGGACAATTAGAACGAACTATTCAAACCTTAGAAGACATGTTGAGATCCTTCTAACTTGACATTCAGGGTATGTGGGCTCAATATTTACCTTTGGTAGAATTTTCCAAAAACAATAGCTTCCATTCAAGTAATCAGATAGAACCATATGAAGCATTATATGGAAAGAGATGTCACACACCAACCTATTCGGATGATCTTAGTGAAAGAAAACTTGTAGGCCTGGAAGTTGTTGAGGAAACGATGGAAAATGAAAAGGTTATCCAAAACCACATCAAAGCAGCTCAAAGTAGGAATAAGATCTATGCTGATAACTGAAAGAATGATTTGGAATTTCAGGTAGGAGATCATATTTTCTTGAAGGTATCTCAATAGAAGGGTGTTATACGTTTCGGTAAGAAGGGAAAATTGAGTCCTAGTTACATCAGACCATTCGAAAATCTAGAATGAATTGGGGTTATAGCTTACTGTTTGGCTCTGCTCCTAAGTCTTTCCAAACTTCACGATGTGTTCCATGTATCACAGTTGAAAAATACATGCCTGACCCAATGCATGTACTCACCTATGAGGAATTAGAACTAGAACCCAATATGTCTTATTGCGAAGATCCTATCAATATTCTTGATACGAGAGAACAAGTGCTGAGAAAGTGGATGACTCTTCTGGTAAAAGTTCTATGGAGAAACCATAAGATGGAAGAGGCAATGTGGGAACCTGAGGAACTTATGATGAAGAACCACACGAATCTCACAATACGGTAGTATTCTAGAAATTTCGAGGATGAAATTATTTGAATCAGGGTAGAATTTAACACCCAAAACTTCCATGGTACCTTCTCTTTGAATAATATTGTAGCATGTATTTTACGCAACTTCGAGTTCTAACACACTCCACCACCAATCAAACTATGCGTTATGAATAGTAATACCCAATTTTTAAAATTTTATGTATTTTATCTTTTAAAATGGACTTCATTTTTTGATTCTAAGTATCAAAATTATCCTATGATGAATGTTTTGTATTTTTCTGAGAACGTCCAATTTATTTGGAATAGTGAAAAATACTAAACATTAATTAAAAACAAATTTTTTAATAAAAATAATTTATAGTGATAAATTATACTATTGAGTGGTTTTAAAATATATTTAGATTATATTTTTACCATTTAATCCAATTTTGGTCATTGGACGCAATTTCACATTCAAATCGGACATAAAAAAGTGTCAATCTTTTGATAGTTATTATTTCATAAATACACACTTTTTATTTTGATAAAGGGAATTAATTTTAAATTAATTTCTTCCACTTATGTGTTTTGAATTTAGAAAAATATATTCAATATTTAGAATCAAGAGGTCCAAATTTTGTAAATATGTAACTTGTATTTTTAGACATTTTGAATAATTAATTCAGTAAAATTTGTTTACCATGGTTAAAGGGTAAATCCTGTAAATAAGGGTAAAAAAATAATATTATAATAATATAAAATTACCATTAAACGTGTCCTAAATCTATTTGTTGAAAAATTTCTAACCATGGGAATCTTTTAGTTGATTTAGGGACCCCATTGAGCCACTTATAATTGATAATGACACTTTATATTAATTATGTTAAAATAAATACAAAAATGACAGAAGCATATATCAATTAGAAAAATAATTTTTACATAGGGTTATATATGTTATATATTGTACTATAAATATTAATTATAAAGATAAAACTATTTCCTACATAATGTGATTTTATTTATAACTTTTAGAAATTGAATAAGTAAATTTAGTTATGACACAATAATGATGTAGTATTTTCCTTAATAATAAAAGAATAAAATTATTGGTATTATAGATGTTAAAATAAATATAATTTGAATGTTTTTATGACATCCAAAAAATTTATTAGTTAATATGAAATGTTAGGATTACTTAAATTAATTTTTTTATAACTAATAAAGTTTTTATGACTTTAACAAAAAATAAATTATTAAATAGTATCAAAATTGATATAAATGAGTTTTTAAAACAAATATTATATTATTAACTGATATTCTATTCCTAAAAATCTAAGTTTCAGCCAAAGGAATTATGTAATGATAAGTGCATCATTAATGGACCACTTGGGGGTCTCTAGGAAGTATATAGTATGTTTATTAACCATATAATATAAAAATATAAAGAGACATGGTAAATATCAAACTATTTAACTAAGAGTTAAATAAAATTGATATGGTTAATATAGTGACCCAAACCTATCTAAAATCTATTAGTAGAAATTATTTCTACCCATCCTCATATTATCCTAGAAATAAGTCACTTTGGAGCCATTATAAACCGAATATTAATTTTTTATAAAATAATTTGTTGTGTTTTTTCTAAGGTGCCACTAACCCCTCTTATAAAAGAGACCTTACCCTTATCTCAAATTCATACCCTCAAAGCCTTTTGGTTCGACCAAACCCTACCCCAATATCCTATAAACTTCCCTAAAGTCATCCTAGAGGCATTCGATTTCTCAGAAACCCATCTTAAGGATACCTTTTAATCAAATCAAAAGGAAGAACCCGAAGAAGCGGTAAAAATCTCACCACATATTTCAAGTTCCTTTCTTCTTCCACTTCCTTTTTATTTGTTTTTTCCATTCTAAAATAATAACTCCAGTATATTATATATATGTTTTAGTTATTATAAATATGTTACAACTAAATTCATTATTATATCCATCCCTAGAATGACATGTCACCATACGTGCATACGTACGGCTCACCATCTCCACGTCGTGGTGAAATTGTTATTACAAACATTAATACATGGATGGGTATAATAATTATTTTTAATTCATGTAAATAATAAATATAACATGATAATTATTCTATATAAATGATAAACCATCAAATTATATATTATTTTAATATCAAAAGAATGATATTGTCACTCGTGCGTACGTACGGACTACAGTCTCCACGAACGTGATGAGATTCATTCCCCATTGTATCCATTCAAGTATAATTTTCAATTGAAGATTAAAAATAATGTTTAATTACTTCTTATAATTCTGGATATAAATAAGATACAACCTATGGATAACAAACATGTCTTATGTAACAAAACATATAAAAGAAAACGAGTAAGTGAACACCTGAAACGACAATAATACTAAAATATTATTAACAAAGCATTATTAAAAGATCATATATGATATCATAATATTGTTAATGATTATTTTATAATTTAATAACAATTATATAAATATTATACAGGAGGTTAACCTACCCACGACCAAGGATAAGTACAAGGTATGGGTTAATTTCACAATCTCTTTATCATCCGAGTTTTTTTTACGTAAGTATCTACTTGGACCCCCTTTATCATCCACATCCATGTTTCTTAAAAATATATTTCAAAACATGTTTAATATTTATTATACAATGGGTTAATTCCATTTATACCCTTATGTTTTTTGAAAGAAATCTTTCCATCATTTTCCGAAAAGGTACTTTTTGTCATTTTCGTCAAATTTAAGGTATGAATGTTTTTTAAATTATACGGCGGGTGATACTATTTTATGCCATTATAACATCATCAAAGATTTCCATACAAGCTCATAATAATATATAAAAAATAAATGTTTTCCTTATAATTATTTGAATCTTAAATAATTTCAAAATAGAAAGCGACATTTCTCTAGAAATTATTTTGATTTCATCTATGTCAACATCCTTTGATGGATTTTAAGTTTATTTGAATTTGATTTATTATGAAACTAATCTTCCATATTATATTGAACGTTTTGTGATATGTTTGACTGTGAATGTGCTATTTTTATACCATTCATGGTTTATGGTTAAATTATTGACATTTCGTATGCTAGTTTTAATACGAATGTTTATAATATGTTTAAACATTTTCATATAAGGTGTGTATTGAACTTAGTAAGTGATGGGTGGATCCCGCTATAGCTCATTGATGCATCGGTAGGTCTCATGAGACAACTAGACGTGGAATTATCCAGGGCCCCTTCTCAATTTGATATATGGTTTTGGCCGAGGCCTTAATCATTTTTAGATGTCATGGCCGAGGCCTGGACAAAATGTTACAGAATGTCCGGCATTATACATTCCCGAATTTTGGAAATAATATTTATGGTTTATGTGGTCATTCGACTAGTAGACTACCCATAAGTATGTTTTAATATGGAATTATTTACTCAGCTCATATTTTTTCCATAAAAATATTTATTTTTATTATTTATAAAGGCATGTGGTTTCAATTATTCACCATGCTTAATATTTATGTCATTTTCTACTGTATTACTTACCCTTACTGAGCATTTGAGCTCACCCCTTTCTTAAGTTTCATTTTCCCAGGATATAAAGAAGTTAGTTATGAATAACCTACATGCATAATATAGGAGGATTGGTTGTTTCTAATGAAATATATTTGTGTTGTATTTCTCTTTAAGCTGTAAAGTTGAACTTATGTATGAATCCTGTTTCCAATAATACTAAACTGATCGGTCTTTTGAGACATGATTTTCTTGTGATCATGCAAATGTTATGTATTAATGTACCGAATCTAGGTAATTAGGGTGGGGGTGTTACAGATCTAACAAAGCTCTTCTACATGGTGGATCTGGATGATCTATACGGGTAAGGTTATTATTCATAACCAGACTAAGTTGTCCCATTATAGTTATAAGTTTCTGAGAACCAGTCACAACACCAAATCCACCATCATTATCTTGCATCCGAGGTAAATACCTATATGGGACAAGCATGTTCGTTTATTTTTCATTCCTTCCACTAGGTTCTGTTTCTAAAAAATGGCATACACTAGATTAGGGTATGAATCATAATGTATACTCTTAACATAACAAAATACTTAGCATAAATTGAGATCATATGAATGGCTAATCACATAATCACAAAAATGGTTTCTTTGAGGAAAATTTTACATTTAAATCCTTCATAATGGATTATAAAAAAATTTTAATTATCATTATCATATCCCTTAGGAGTGTTAATACCATGAGTGAAACAAGATCTGTTGTCATGTACCAGTATACCTAGGGTCTAGCCTGAAACTCCTTGTTAGAGATTTCACTCCTACGTACATCTCTTCCAGATCCACCTCTACCTATTTGTATACAAAAAGGGATGTATTTTCTATAAAGATCCACATAATCTATTCCTTCCCAAAATACCATGATGTTCTTGTATTTTAGTCCTCAAATGCTACCTTAGGGTTTTGTTCCCTAAAATACATTTTTGAAATCAAGATTCCATGTTTTCTACTAAACTTCCTATAATACCAACTGTAAGGACCTGACCCTAGTTGCCCAAAGCTGATGCCTTATTTGATTACATTGGAATATAAACAAGGGAAAATAATCCTGAAGGACTGAGTATTTTAGTATTGTTGGAAACAAGAAACATACATAATTTCAACATTACAATGTGAAAATTAATACAACATAGAAACTCCTTAGACAACATCCATAACTCCTAGGTTATTTCAGCATGTCATTCATAATAAACTTCATCATGTTCTGAGAAAATGAAACATAAGAAATGGTTCTGATCGAATTCTTAGTAAGATTAACAAATAAAATGGAAGATCACATAAACATTAGGCATGGTATATAAATTAAAACACATGCCTTTTTAAAAATAAACTTGAACATAATATGGAAGAAATATGAGCTGAGTAAATATTTCCATAATATAATGTAATCATGATTATTATACTAGTAGAATAACCACATGAACCATAAATACTATTTTCATAATGAGGGAATGCATAATTTGAGACAAGATAACCATAACATCAAGGTCTCGTGCCAAGACCATAAATAATCATTTTTTAAGGCCTTGTGACAAGACCGTAGTTTGTCTCATGAGACCTACCGATGCACCGAGGATCTATAAGGATCCCCAACCGACCCCTTCAATGTCCAATTCATTCCTAATATGAATGGTTATAAATATTAACAACATATATATTCATATTGAAACTAATATATGAAATTTAAATAACTTTCCCCGAACATTAAGCATAAACACTAACCATTCAAAGTGCATTGGTGAAAAAATTGAGCTTATGGAAAGGGGTTTGGGTATTTTCAAAAACAATAAGCTTATGGGATGTTGGGAGTGACTAGGTATGGTTAATTGGGCAGAACTATGAGGATATTCATGGCTTAGATGAGTGAAGAGAGGAGGGATTGAGGGGGGTTTATAGTGGAGGAGAGGGTAAAATTTAGAATATTTTATTTATAATTTTATTATTTCCATAAAGAAGACAAAAAATGTTCTTTCATGTGACCACTAATAGTAATAATTGAATGTTATTTACAACAAAGTGTCCTTACATCACTTATTATGTCATAAATAGTCCATTTAACTGATAATTTGAATGTAAGGTATTTTACCGTATTTCACTATTCATAAAAAATTCAAGAATTTCAATAAAAATCCCAAAAAGACACCTCTACCATTTTTCAACATATAGAATTCAAATATAAACTCCATTTTTTAAAAAATAATTTTCTAAATATTATTAATTTAATTTTTAAATTAAATCATTGTTAATTTGAAAAATAACAATTTTATTGATATAATTAGTATTATATCACATTGAAAAATTAATTAAGATCTCATTATCTTTTTAACTTTTGAAAATAAAATAATATCATTATTTATTATTAATAAGAGTCATATTACTATTCATATGGGTATTTTACTATTCAACAAAAATCATGTTTGTTCTACAAGACTCTAAATGAATTACTAATCACAACACTAGATGAATGTTTTTCAAAATTTAAAACATCATAGAGGAAAAGTTGTATTTAATGGATAGATTATTAAATGAATTTATTTTCAAAAACATAGGGTTGTTACAAACATGATTAATTATCAATTGAAAAAACTTGGTTTTCATAATTTATTACAGAAATATCATAATTTAAATGTGTCGTAACATAACATATGATATCCTTATAAAAGAAAGAACTTTTATTTACAAACATGAAAATAGACCCATTTATATCTTGTCATGATACAGATATTATATTCTTGGTAACCGTATGTACATAATGACAATATTTTAAAACCAAAATCAAACCTGTTGGCAATGAAATTCGGAAGTCACCAATGACGAGAGTAGACAACCTTGCACCATTATTAGCTCTTAGATCCACCTTTACTCTAGAATTATTTTCACATCTTCTTGGTTCCTAAATTTTGATATAGATGTGAGAACCACAAGATATATCTAATAAATAATGTGTAGATATTGAAGGATTACACTAGATAATGAATGCACCTTTAGAATCTCCTTGATTTTCAGTGAAATTCTTCTTCCAGCGGCCTGACTTTCCATATGAAAAACATACTGCATCATTTTCCTTTCCTTTACAATGGATCTTTTTCTTCTTGGAGGAATGGTTATCGAGAGATTTATAATATTTATAAGTTTTGAGTCCCTTTTCCATGTTCTTCCTTTTATTATTCACCATAAAGTCAATAGGTTTGTCACACCCCATGTTCTTATCAACTTGGATAATCAATGTAATATTTTACAAAAGACTCTTATCCTTATTTATCATATTGTAATTAATAATAAAACTAGAGTAGGTCTTAGAAAATGATGAAAGTATGAGATATGTACACAAATCGTCTGGGAATTTAATCACTAAGATTTTCAGGCATTCAATATAGCACAAAATCATGAATACATGATGCCCATATAGGGTAGAACCTCAAGGATTGGTTATGCACAAATTATTTTAGATCTCATACCTATCTTTTCTTGAGTCATCTTGATAGAAATACTGAAGGCGAGACGTCATGATATAGGAATCCATATCCTCATGTTACTTCAAAAGATCATTGTACATGGATGATATCATGAAACATTGAACATCAATAGCATCATTAAGATGTTTCTCATAGATATATAACACTTCATCACTTTCTTCATTCCAAAGAGAAATTAGAAAAGGTTCATCTGGTACATATAATTTACTTTCATGGTGAATGATGACACATAAGTGCCTTTGCCACACTTAGAAATTTTTACCATTTAGAAGGATTTCCTTCTCAAGTATGGATCATAATGATAAGATTTATGTTATTTTTTTACCATTCCTATAAATAATATGAACATAATTTTAATACTTTATATGTTAAAATTTAGACAAATAAAAAAATATTATATTTATTAGTCTCCCGCTATTTTATCAAAATTCAATAGCCCACAACATTAGAATCAAAATATCATATTTCTTGTAAATTCTAGTAGAAATGATTCATATTCCCTTTCTCATGACCCTAACTATGGTTGGTCACAAAATTTAAATGGTTTTAGGTGGGAATTCTAAATACCAAATACATTAATTCACAATTCCTTGATCTATTGTGTAGAATCCCCAATCCTAAAATCCTTAAGTTATATTTCCCAACCCTTTCCTATTATTTACATTAAGTCAAACTTTTTAAGTCAACCCTTTATCTGAAATAATCTATGTTAACCCAAAATTTCAAGTTAGAATTCCCCGATAATTGAAAGCACCCTAACTTTGACTAGTCAAGAACTTTGAAATATAGTTAGATTTTAACTAAAGTAGTGGAAGTCTATACCAACTTAATATATATAATTGAGGGATTTTATCTTTTTATACATAAATTTACAATTTTTGTCTTTATCACATGCTTGTTAATAATAATTGTATTTACTTAATTGATTAACCATTTATTACATACTATTTACGAATAAATAATTTTTTATGACTTATCATGAATGATCATTAATTTCATTAAATTATGTGATTACTAAAAATCATCCATAATGAAATAACCCAGAAACATGATAGAAATAAAATAATGAAGAGGTATGATCAAGATATTATACTAATGGTTAGTTTATATAGTGGTTGATAAACTAATCGCTGACCTATGGGAAAATCACATTAAACCAGATAAGGTTTGTGTTACAACTTTCCACCTATCCAGCTATGCATCTGCTTGGATTTTTTTCCCCTCGTCTCTAAAACTGAACCACCTATACTATCTTGAGATCACTAACCATTGCATATAAATTTTAATCACATGCAGGTGAGCCGAAAAGGGGTTTACATAAATGAAACCCTAGACATGAAAGACCTACATAAATATAGCAGAGAAGGTGTAGAGACCAATAATTCAATTTAATGATTAATTAGATGAAACCATTCTCATAAAGATGTCTGGTCTATATCATGATCACCCATATGCATGAAAAAAATTATGTATTTAATAAAACTAGCATTGAATTATTAATAATTCTAATCTAAGATAATTTTTTGCTTGAATCAATTAATTATTATCTCTAATTAATCAATTATTTTAGGTTAATTCTTATTTGAATTTACTTGATATTCGCATCAATTATAATTTTAGAGAAATTAAATAAATTAAAATAAAAATAACTCTGTACAAAAATTTACCTTGGAGGCAACACGATGAATAACCATATGAATCTACCCAACATGTATTATACCCTTATACTTGTCTATTCTCCGTTACATATTGAATAAAAAAATTATCACGTACTTTCATGACAGTTAGTTTCAACATAATGATTACATGAAATACATGCTTTTTCTATAACATGTCACTCTTTAATGCACATAGAGTAACAAATGTAATACGACTCCTACATGATATATAGATCTGATCATTACACAAATGATAATTAAACATTTATATATATATATATTAAAACCCATCACATGGAATATACTGTCAACATAATGACCACACATAAGAACATGTCTCAAGGTATACATAAGATAATAAATAAATTTTAAATTTGTGTAATTTGGTATAAGTATAATACATTTGCAGTTGATCAATACGACATGTATATCTCTCACTGTCTATTCGAGGTACATGAGTAGGAACTAGACCTATAAATTATACCTCAAAAAGGAGTGAAAAACTTGTCCAATGGGATACATTCCATTTGATCTTAGAATTAAATGGTCTCTAGTCAGGTAGGGAATGTATGGTAATACACGGCCCATTTGTGACTCTAAGGGACTACATACCGTGTACATAGGCTACATGGTGTGTAAAACAGATGACCATGAACTCAGATGTCTGGTCAATACATGGTTTAAAAATTAACTAAACCACATGTAATAAATGAATGTTGCTTGAGTAATTTCTGAATTAATACTTGGTGCATTGGGAACAGGTACATGATGTGTAATTCCGATTACGTGGTGTGTAATCCAGTGTTATCTGGCCATAATCCTTGGCACCTACAAATGAGTTTCTTGATTCTATTTTATTAAAAAATTAATCATTTCAACTAGATTTACAAAAAATGAATGAGGAAGAATAACATCACATAATTAATATTAAAATAAAGATTAATCATGAATTGAAAAACTAAATTAAAATGCCTAAATCACCAAATAGCTTCAAATAATTATAAATAATCATGTGACCACTTTGATATCACTTGTATGTTCTGGGAATATTAGAAGCATGTGATGGGTGGTTCTCAAAATGGATTTTTGTCATGATCAATTATCAATTTGTGATCTACACGATGATAAATGTTGTGATCTACAGAATTAGATCAACAAAATAAAAAATTATTAATAACACTAAAACTAGATGGAGGATCATCACATATTATTTATAATTAATTTAATTAATTAAAGTATTACCTTTGTTGGAATTATTTTTGTATTGGTGAATCTGGTGATAGTTCCAAGCTACCCCATCATTGTGTTGTAGGAATCAAGTGTATATTCCCTCTAGGAGTGATCCAAACATGTTCCTCAAATCTCCAGACATCACTGAAGGAATATCCGGGTTCAATCATGGTAGATCCTTCTGCTTGCATCGTCCTCTGTTGATCACTATGAGAATCGCTTACAAATCATTTCCTTGATCTGGTTGAAAAATATTTCTCTCCATTATTGTGAGAATTCTTGGAGAAGGGATCTCTCCTGGCTTGAGGGGATTCTCTAAATCCGTTTTGCACAACCAACCAAATTAATTGTCTTTCATGGGAAAATAACATGACTGGACTTATATATCGCTAGGGATAAAATAAAATAATTGCACAAGTGAGCTTAATTATTAATTTAAACCTAGAAAAACCCCATTTTAAATAATAATAATAATTATATTATTTCTCTATATGCGCTTAAGTTGTAAATTAAAATTAAATATTATTTAATCAAAAAATATTCAATATTTATTATTTTCTCCCAGGACCATCTAAACTTGGTCCTCCATTCCTTCACAATATTTATCGGGCGTTGAATAATGATTATTTATTTATTAAATGAATATCACTTCATTATTTGATAATAAATAAATAAATATTATATTCACTAAATAACAAATAAATATTTATTAAATATTTGACTCACATTATATTCTCTCGATTAATTGTTGATAGAATATATGTGATCAAACATACATGAATAATTATTAAACCGTGTCTGGGAATAATATTTATTCAACTTGCTAAAAAATAAAAAATAATATATTATTTAACTAAGAATCTCAATACACTTAGTGTGACCCCCTATAGGCATATTTCTAAGTGGAATTTGGTGAAGTGGTCTAAAGTACAAGGTTAGTATCTACCAACATTCTAAGGCACCCATTGAGAAAGTAGTTAATGTAAAAATGACATATTACTTCATAAATATGCTTACTATGTAATATAACCCCTTTATCGTGATATATTAAATCGATAAGGTTTCATGCTGGTTCCATCAACATATGTGCTCGATGTATCTTTCTTTGACTTTTCATAAATAGAACTTTTCTATAGAACACCAGGACTATGGAGTTATTTTTGCAATATAATTTATAGAATAGGGCCTAAGATATCAACTTACATTAAAAATAGTAGGGATAAATCCTTTGTTGCATTATTCATTAAAGAAATATTACTCATGACACACCCAATGCATCCAACCTCGCTATAAACATATGTCCTCACGGTTTTTTTTCAACACATAAAAGTATACAACTCATAATAGTCATTAATAATATTATTAATATCTAAGGACAAATGTACACATCCAAAGATAGGAATATCCAATGACACATTTAAATGTGCATTTCTTACTCGAGGGTATCACTACAAAAAAATGACTTATACCAACAGAGCTTTATTGAATGACAATATATCTATTGGTAAAAATGAGAAATTCCAAAAGATATTAAGTTTTGTAGGTATTGATTTTAAGTACCAACAATTATTTATAACAATAAATATATCTGTTGGTATTGATCATTTAACACCAACATATCTTTTACCAATAGTTAAATCTATTGCTTTTTCATACTAATACCAAAAAAATTTACTAACACTTTAATATATTATTAATAAAAACTATTTCCAACAAATATTTCACCTTCAATAAAATCTGTTAAAACAAATTATTCAATGATAATAACTAATTAGGAGAATCCAATTTTTTTATATAGATTATTATTTTTATGAAAAGTGTTAATATTAACTTTTAGAGGTTTTATTAAAAATATATCATTAATTGATTTTTATTTTCACGTTTTTCTAACAATTAATAGTGATTATATGTTCGTATATTTTTAATTTAATATAAATTTAAATAATTTTTATAAAAAAATTATATCGTTATGATATTTGAATATAATAAACATAATAAATTAGAAAATGTCAATAATTAAAAAAATACTAAACATTATTGAAAAATATGTTCAAACATATCATTCAAAAATAATAAAATTTTTGTTTAGTTTTTTTGTCATCGAAATAGATAATTCAAAAATATGTTGTAATATATTATACTAATACTAACATTGTTTTTAAAAAATATTAACTATACATATTCAATCTTACAAATATACTAAAATAGGTCATCAAAAATAATAACTATTTACTTAATAAAAATAAATTATTTATTAATACAAATGTATATTTTTTTACAATTAACTTATATAATTTTTTTGTTATAATTTACCCAGTATCGCGTCTCCCCTCATCTACACTTCCATCCAGCTGCATCAACATCACCTGGCCCGCCTCTTCTCCTCTGTAGGGGATGGGATTCACCAGTCTCCATCCGGTTCATTAGTCGGCCTTCACCCTTTCCACTAACCCAACCTCTCATCCAATTTTCATCATATCTCCCTCATCCCAAATTCCCATAACTTTATTTGGGGGATTTGATGCTTCTAATTTGGTTTCCGGAATTTATTGAGGCTACGTCTCTCAATGGCCTTTCTCTGGTGGGTCGTTTTGGTTGGAGGTAGATGTCAACTAATGATTTTGAAAGATTTATTAATTGTTAATGGGGTTTGAAATAGAATGTTGTGATAGGGTTATTGGATCCTCATCATTTTCTTATTCTCCTTGCACCTGAAGATGACCTTTCTATTGCTTGGCCCCAAGGTAAGCTAATTTTCGAAGATATTAATTTTTCTTTGTTCTGATGGATATCTTGTTTACACATTAATTGATATCCCTTGACCATGTAAATATGGGTGAATTTACAAGTATTGGCCACTCCTTCTCAAAACCCCTCTATTCTGTGAATGCTAGGAAATCTGGTGGGTATATTTTTGAGTTTTGATAGTAGGTCCTAGTCGCTATGCCACCCTATAGATCACCATATATGTGTCCAAGTGGATGTATCCAATGCCCCTTTTGCATCATTGTGGATAATATTTGGTGAGGAATTTCACTATTTTCAATGGATTCACTTTGAATCATGGGGTGACTAATATTCTTCTAGTAATAGACATGGCCACCTTCAGCAGCTTTAAGGTCAAGGTCCTTCCACGGAGGTGATAAATGGATATTCCTTTGGCTTTGACCCAAATATTAATAATATTTTTAAGGATTATTTCATTCCTATTTTGAATGGTAGTTCTACGAATGGTGGGATTGATCTGAATCAATCATTTGGTGTGTCATTTTATGCTTAGTCTGGGAAGAAGGTACCTTTTCCTAATCAAGGAACCACCTCATATGGACCCTATATCAGAGTACCATAGAACTATCTATCTCCTTTTTTTTGTTGAATATATTCCCTTAAGTACATACCCAATATTTATTTCAGGTGAAACAATAATGCATGAAAGTGGTCACAGTGGGTGGTGTGATTTAAGATATTTCATCTCAAGCTAGGTTAGATTTTCATGATTGAAAAGTTCCAGTGCTGCTATCTAAAACATCCTGAAATGTGTAGGAGTCATGTGTAGAAGTTAGGGTGAATAACAGTTTTATAATTTCTGGTGAAGATGTCATTAAGAATGAGGAATCAGTGGATTAAGAAGCTTGAAATCCAAAGTAGTAGTAGAAAGAAAGTTCTTTTAAGGTTGCTCAAGACAGGCAAGCTGAGCAGGGTCACATAGAGGTATCTACTGATTCTACTGATGAATTTAATGTGGAAGATGACATTCCACAGGACGTGTATGATTGTGAAATAGAAGACCATAAAATATATTTCCTTCTCAGAGGCAGAAAAATATTCAAATGGGAGATTTTGATCCAGGATGTTACCCGATAAATAAAGGTAAGAAGACCATAAGTAGGAAGGACTACTCTGATTTTCTCAAACTGATTCTCACCAGATCAACAAAGAAAGATCAAGGTATAAAAAATTTAGTATATCCCCAAAAAAGGGATTGGCTTACTTAAGGAAGTCTTTTATGATGATCACCCCACATCCAAAACTGATATGGAAAATGAGAAGGTTAGGAACATGAGCTTAGGGTTATTTTTGTTCAGTTTGTTTTGTTGTAATTCCAGATGTGGTGGTTTCTGAAACTTCCCATAAAAGTGTTTCAATAATAAAAAAAATGAATTTTCAGTCAGGCACATGAGTCGCAGCCCAGTTGATGAGGACTCTTAAGTGCATCCAGGAGACTAGTGATCAAATCCAGGAGGAGGTACGATTTCGGGGGGCACTATAGAAGCACTGTAGTAGGTATTGTAGTTGTACTGTAGCGGGAACTGTGAAGTACTATAGTCTCTATTATAGCGGGAACTATAGAAGGCACTGTAGCAGCCAGGAATTTTTCCCAATTTGGGCATTCGGGCCACCAATTTGTTCCCCAAGTCCTTTAAGGCCTTCAGGACATCCAAGCCTTTGGGCCAGTAAAGCCTTCGGGCCACATTAAGGCCTTCGGGCCACCTTAGGTGTAGATGCAAACCAGACACCCTACAAGGAACGAGATATATAAGGAGGATGAGCAAGGCGCTTTCACCACAGTAGAAGCTACACAGATTGTAAGAATGATATGGTATGTAACCTTCCATTAGGACAAACTTGTGCATGCACGGGATGCCTAGCCGAATAGCCATGTGAAGGTGGAGAGCTGATTTCATAATAAAGATGATGTGGGGAGCAGCTCCAAGTAGTTAGTCTGGGTTGTATGTAATGCTTGAACCCTACGGGAAATTAATTCCTCTAAGGCCCACGGGGCATGTAATACTTATACCTACGGGCCTTGTAAGGGTTCCAGATCACCCCTTAAATGGTGTATTATCAAAAATCAATAACAAATGAAGGCCTTAGGGCCATTGGATAGAAAATGAGTAGGTCAGATCAAAAGAATTTGAGAGGTTAGCCTATCCCAAGAATTGATTTTGGAAGGGGGTCTTTCTAAAAACACATCTTTGGCCTTGGTATTGCACTCTAAGGTGGAGTTAAATCATTAGGATGAGGTCATTAAGTCCCTAAGTAAGGAAATCAAAAAAATGACTGAAAGAGAGTTAAAATTTGGCATAAATGATAAGCAAGTATTATGGATTAAAAAACATGATCTCATTATGATACGTGACATTAATGAAGGGAAGATAATAATGGAAGAGTATATCAAGACCCTGGACAGGTTTTCCTTATTCATTGATGATTTAATAAAAGAAAACCTAAAGAAAAAGGAAATTCTAGTTAATTAGATCTTGCAAAGGTACATAAATATAGTAATTGTAAATTTTCCTAGATTTTTCTTCTGATGACTTATGCAGTTTAATTTGGATATAATTATATTAGGAAAAAATATGTTTTTAGAGGTGAATATTTTTTATTAAAAAATTAATATAATATTCAAATATGAAAAAAAAGAAAATATACCTTTCAAAACCTCACTCCCCCTTTCACTTCCCCTTCCACTTCTCCTATTCCCATGTATGCATCCCATGCCACACCCACACCAGCAAATTTTTCCTATACTCGCACACCCAATTCGTTGCCATTACCCACCCTCGCACCAACACCGAAACCCTCCTTGATTTTTTCACTTATCTTACACTCATCACTTACAAACACTTCATTTATCATTTCCTCTATCAAATATAAAGTTGAGACATCAGGAGGATCCTAGACATAAACCTAATTATTTTCTAATCATTCAAAGATTTAGCATCTTTTAAGGTATGTTATTTTTCTATTCATGTTTTATGAACATAAAATGTTGGGTAGTGTTTGAATTGGTTTTAAGTTAAGGTTTAATAGAAATTCTAATTAAATGAGATTTCATTCTTTTTGGGATTTGAGGATACTAAATCCATACTTCTCTCAATTCTCTCCAATTAATTGAGTCAGGCCCCCATACTTGTACACATGAATTTCCATTTAATTCTTTTTTAACTTATTCAAATATATAGAAATATAGTACTAGACTAGATCCTGTAATAAGGGAAATCATTTAATTCTTCTCACACAATGTTTTTTTGATTTTAAATTAAGTTATCTTGTATTTTTGGTTTTCTATTGACGCTATATTTCATTTATACTATCCAAATAGTGATAAAAATATAGTTAAGTGGATATATAATTTTATATTTGTCCCACTATCATGCATTATTACATAATTTTCATTAAAATTTCTATATATACAATTTAGATTCGTCATTCTGATTAATATATAAATTTTTAGGCGACCTAGTTATGTTTTTAGATGTTTCATCATTGCACAGCATTCATTTAATAACTTGTGGAAAGATACAATCATCTATTAGAAAGAACCATTCAATGATATAATTTTCATTACTTTTGTTTATATTGAAAAAAAAATTTAAAACTATTATAACCATTCTATTTATTTTCCTTTATAAATTGTAAATGATTATATAAATGATGGTCATGGTCATTATTCTCAAACTTTTTAATGTGAATAGTGAAATATTATTTTTTTCTATGGATGGAAATTTTTATACCATTAATTTTCATATTATTGGAAAGATAAATTAATAGAAAAATAAATAGATTCACCTCTAGTTTAATGTTTATATATACTTTTCATAGATGAATCATATTACAAAATAGAAATTTTATTTCATTATTTTGATTTTTTAAAACTCCTATTATCAATAATAATCAGTTTGAAAAGACAAGTAATGTCTGTTCTTTTGAAGGAAAATTGCCACACAAATTCTTAAACAAAACCACTCAAGTGAAGAAAAAAAATCTATTTCCAACAAGAAATATGGAAACACACATCTTGAATAAATAACATAAATTTCTTGGAAGTTGAATTCTAATGTAAACAAACAATATTCCAGTGGTTCTTGTGCCAATAGACCAAACCATCCCACCCATTCATTAAATACAACCCAATTAGTAAACATTGATTTAGAGAATATAATTCAGTCACCACTGTCTGACAGAAAATTGTCACCCTATTTACTGTGTGATTCTCTTGAAATAAGAAAATCAATATAGACATTAATTTGCTGCATATGTGTAGTACACATTTCTACCCATGTAAAATCTACTATAAATTATTTTATCCACTATAAAAACATAGTAACCATATAATACAGAACTTCATATGCATAAGTGATCAAAGGACACAACATCCTACCTATTTCTCTATTTTCAAATTGTGCAGTGGTCATTCATTCAGAAAACAGAGATCTGTGGTTTTATTATGGCCTAATCATTCTCATATGATATGAAACCTAGGTAAAATTACAACTGCAATAGTTTATTTTCATGAATAATACTCTTTTTTAAAGTAATAGATCAAGAAACAAAAGATGCTACAACACTCTCGTAGAAGATGATACACCACTGGTTGTAAGTGTTGATATATTGTTGTATTAAATGATATCACTAATTCTCAAGGCATGATTTCTTCCAAACCAGTATTATAGTAATTCCATAAATAGTAGTGACATGTCTTCTTTATAGTGTATGAGTTTCCATACATTAATGACAATCATCTATTTTTCTCAGCACATTAGTTTTTAGCTCTTTTCCTCTAATGAAAAATATGAAGTCCATATAAAAACTATGCATGGAATATTACATCTTATTATATAGGTTATTACTTTTTCCCTTTTATGAAACATAGTAGACAACATTTTTCATTTTTCAAATACGGAGTCCATGCACATCATAACTGAATCCTACAACCATTCACTTTTTATTCTCATACTACATTACTTACACAAGGTCCTATATGGTTGAACAAATCCACCATCATGAGTGAAATTCTATCATAGCATATGTATAAATCATTAATACTTTATATGTTGATATTTCATTATTGGTTATCAGAAAATTCAACATAAATTAATATAGCTTAAAACAATTTAATTAATTTCCAATAATCCCAAAATCATCCCCTTAGCTTGTCTGCAACATTTATCTACATGCATATATTTTCATATATTTTTATTTTAATGTAATTTTCTGTATAATTCCCTCACATAACTTTATTTCCTAGATAAATGTATCTATTATGTTTCCTTCTTCTTTTAGGATCATTTTTCATTAATGTAGTGCCTTATTAAGAGTAAGTGCAAGGTAAGAACATTGTATGTGCTTTGGAATTTTGTTAATGAAGTATTTAAGGATTTTATATTTATTTGTGTTTATATTTATAGTATGATATCTTGTTATATTTTACATATATCTCTTAATGTATGAATGCATAGATTTACGATTTCATTTCTTTGTAGCCATATTTGGGTGTACTCTATGTTCTCACTCCTGTAATGGACATATTATAGTTCCACAGGCTATAGGTTAGTTTTTGGAGTTTTCTCCTCTAATTTGTTTGGAATTTTTTTTGTTATTAATTCTAATTGTGGTGGTTTTTATTTTGAGGACATGTGGGGATTTCTAATTTGAGTTTAGGGTAAAAAAGAAGAGTTTCACTGACTAATCAAGTGAGAAAAATATATCTTCGACACATCATCTATTGTAGGCTTTGAAACACATATTTATGGCATATTTAGTTTTGTAAATTCATTATTGATTAGTCACATTTATTCATTCGTAATTTTGGTCATCATAAATCATAGGAGAACACATATTTATGGTATTTTTAACTTTCTAAAGTCCTGTTTTTTCATTTGTAACTTCATGGGAGTTTGTTCATTATATTTCTCCCTACCTGCATACTAAAAATGAAGTAACATAGATTATTGTTCATTTAAAAATATATCATTATAATTTTTACATCCAATTGTTAATACAGATGATTAAGAAAATTGTTACTTCTCATTTCAATTTGATCAATTTCCCAAGAACTTATGATTTTTCAAAACGATTATTGTAATTTTTTGTGTGGATAATCCATAGTATCCATGATATTGGACATTCGAAGGTGTTTTTCATTTCGATTAGGAATTTGGAAAGCTATTGGCTGGTAATTTGGAATGTGATTGGTGATAGGAATTTGGAGAGGATGTCTACATCGCTAGACACTGGTACTTTTCCTTTTATAAGCCAAAATACTGTTTTAATTTTGGTTATTTTTTTTATTTTTGTTATTTCAAAACAATTAAACTAAGTTCATTTTTTTTTCTTACTTTGGTTTTTGTTTCTAAAATATTCGGGTCGGTAATTAAAAAATCATTGGTGGGGTATTTCTGTTTTTGAAAATTTTGAATCTTTTTAAATGAACCAACTATTTTCTCAGCCCTACAAGAACATTCGAGATATCTAATTTGAGTTTAATGATCCAATCTTTGGCTTTTTCCAAAATATATAAAACATAGATAAAGGGAAAATTAAATCTTGCACCTATCATACTGGAATTAATTAATACTGGAAAGATGGTACAATTATTCCTATAATTTCACTATTTCTTGTTTCTAGTTTTTTTCTTATGATCATATAAATCATATTAAAAATCAATAGGCCTGAGATAATCAATATTCTTGGTGGCCATGTCCTCTTATCTCCACCACATTTAGAAAACATTAAACTCAATGCATGCCTTCTGTAATCTCCCAGCTCTAGTTCATAACAGTATTCTTCATTTATACTGGTCTAAACATTAAACTACTCTACATGAATGTTTTCAGTGATATGTAGCATAGTAAAACTATAGCTAGACATAAGTCATTGATTCTCTTTTTTAGGGCGCATTTATACATCCAAAATGTTGTCTTATGTGATGATATGCATTCATGCAAGCTTTTTGTAATCTTCAGATATTAAAAGGCCATTGTTTTTGTATACTACATACTGCATATATTGCTCTCTATAAGTCATAACCATCAGATTTCCATAAGACTTTTTAGATCTCTTTTTACCTTATTCTTTTCCCATTATTGCATATTTGATCTTTGTCATTGTGACCGTGTCATGACTGAGATGGAACATAGGAGGAGGATACCTTGGCTTCATGCATTGAGGTGACTCAAATGTATGGGAAGTGAGTACTTGTGGGAATCATAAAGGTGATATGAGAAAAAATTCTTGTGTGGATACTCAAGGTGGTTCATTCGCACATAGCAGGAATGAGGAACATGTCATGGTTGAGAAGAAGATGTTTGGTGCTGGAGATAGCTCGCTGGCATGGGTCGCTGGAGCTCATTGATCCCTGGTGCAGGAGCTGGAGCATTCTCGCTGGCATGGACGAGCTAGTTTTGGAGTTGGCTCGCTAACATGGATGGGTTGGTGTTAAATTGACTCACTAATATGGATTGGTTTGGTGCTTGAGCTAGCATGGATGGGCTGATGCTTTTTTGTTTCATGGATGGGATGGTGTTGAAGTTAGCATGAATGGATCTTGCATAGATGAAGCTAGTTCAATGGATGGGTGGCTCACTGTCATGGATGTCTCATTGGATTTTGGTGGGGGTGTTGTAATGGATCCTGTGTTTTTGTATTAATTTTCATTATAAATAATATTATTTTTTATAATTTGGAACAGGTGTGAAAACTAATTTTTAATTATTATTATTTATATATGATAAATTAATAAATATAATGTGAAAAATTATTAGATATAAAAAATTATAATTTTTATTCTAATTTAATTTATAAACATATATTATATTATTGTACAATTATTACCAATAGAAAAAAATTCAATTATAACCTTTCGCAAAACATTTTAACCAACATATATATTATCTGTTGGAATTATTATAATTGTAACAGAACTATTTTATCTATTTCAAAAACATTTATCACTAGAGTTTTTACCGACAATTTAGTGACATGGACATATATGTTGGTAAAACATTTTACAGACACAAAATGTAGTTTTACCAATTGATATTCCCCTTTTAGAAAATGTGAAATATTTTGTAGTGTATCATTCTCATAATATCCTACTGGATATTACCAAAGCCATACACCATGAGATGTTGTTTCAAAGTCCTATGAGTTTTCACCCCTAACAGCCTGTATCATTTTTGTCCCTCAAATTATATAATCTTGCTATATAACATATATTAAAGAATAGAGCGGTAACACTTCCACGTTATTTTATAGTAGGGATCTACTATAACATTTTAGTACAATCGGTACTCTTAGGACATTAGTACATACTATGTCACATAGAAGAAAAATCATGATGTGATAAGTAGTTTATTAATATTCAAAAACATGAATACACGTTATCCTAAATTACACAAAATTTGGTTCTAGGTCACCAAATAAAATAATATCAACATTTAACTCACCAATTAAGACAACAACATTCATTAATTAAGAATCATCGAAACATGATCATCGCCATTTGATCTATAAGTTTTGTAAAAAAACTCAAATGATATGGAATAA
Organism: Viscum album; assembly: GCA_963277665.1. Lineage (NCBI taxonomy): Eukaryota > Viridiplantae > Streptophyta > Magnoliopsida > Santalales > Viscaceae > Viscum > Viscum album. The sequence continues at coordinate 32,007,780 of OY728139.1, read as the reverse complement.
TTACTTTATAAAATCTATTTTAAGGTATATTCCATTACCTTTAGTGATAAAATAGTGATTGAATCTGGAAAAATAATAGATACCAACCATAATTTTATGAAACTAGTTTAAAGCAATAAATTATTACTTACACTAGTGTAGAAAATAGATAAAAATAGATAAAAATAGATAATATATATATAAGATGATTTTAAATGAGGATTATAAATGGTATAGTTATTAATAATGTTCTTAGGTATTTTTTAATGAAATTAATTTAATAATTCAATATTTTCTATGCAAGTGAAAATTTATTAGGGAAAGGTAAGGGTTTTTATTTTAATTTCCATTTATCGAGACAAGTATTTTATTTATACACCTAATTTAATTTATGTGATGTATATATTTCATATTTGAGATATAATTTAATGAATTTTTTTTTTAATGATGGTATATTAATTACAATTTCAATCCCTATATTTCAATAGGTTTTGATTCAAAAGATACTAATATATAAGGATTTTCTTTGTCCTAATTCTCATTCATTGAGACATATGACATTTCATGAACCATGTTCTCCTTGTACGGTCTTCTATTGATTTAATATATCTTGAATATTAATTTTATTTTTATCATGTTCCCTTATTCAAGTGTCTAGTGATTCAGGGTATTTCATAGTAATGAGGATTTTTGGTAACTTAATTTTAATTCATTGAGTTATGATAATTTTTTAAACTTATTTCATATATGTTGGGTAAAACATACCCTTTGATTGCATTATGTGGTATTATATCATTTTTTTCCATGGATATACATTCCTACCACATAAACCATTTGATTAATATTTCTCACTTCATGGAATATATTCTATTTAAATCATCCAATTATTACTCCAAATGGAACATTTCCATATTGTTTTAGTACTATCTTATCCATATACCCATTGATCTATACGATGTGAAAATAAGATTTTACAAACCTCAGATTGGATGATTTACACTTAAATAGTATAATATACTGTTGACGTGGGGAAAATATTGGAATTTAAATATGGATTATTATTCCAAAGTTGAATTTTTATTGTTTAACCATCCACCTTCCTCTTTTAGATGGATAGTTATATTTTGGATATCCTATTTATTGACATGGGGAAAAGTATTAGAATTCCACATATTTCTATTTCAATAAAAATTATTATTAGAAAGGATGATTTTGTATTATTTATTTAATTTATCCATTGGTGAATGCATTAGACTTAATCATGTGATGGGTGGGGCCTAAAATTATATAACCCATTGGTGTATTATAATGTATTATGAGAAAAAATTGGTTTGGGTATTTGATGTATTCCAACACAATTTAGTAAGATGCCTTGATTATGGTTTCAACAATAGGTAATGTTTTTTGGAAAAAGGCATTGAAATTAGGTTTTTGATATCCATAATTCTGAAATCTATCAATACAAGATCAATATTATTAATATCCATGTATTTATTTATTATCATGGATATATAATTCATCCAGTTTCATGTTTATTATGGATTCATGTTGTTTAACTATTGTTACAATAATTTTTATCACATGATTTATTTATTTATATGATTCCCTTACTAAGAATTTTGATCTATCCCATTATTTTTTTCCATTTACCTAAGTTATGGTGAAAAGTAGTACATGTAACATATATATAAGGATAACATATCTGAAATAATTTTTCAGAGATTTTAAATAATTTCCATGAATTAAGTAGTTTCGTATATAATGGAAAAAATTTCCATTTGATACAAAGAACGTGTGATTTATTAGTTTATATTGTGTATTAATTCTCTAAAACTCTAAACACAAAACATTCCATTAGATGTAAGAGATTTAATAATAGTTTTTATTTTTTTATTCTGTATTGTTATATCCATGATTTTATAACTGGTATCAAAGAAAATATGTAATGTATGGTACTTTGAGAACTGAATTTGGGAATGTGGGTCTATAACATCACATGTCCTATTGTAGGTGGACTTGTGGTGGTAAATATAGATTATCATTGTCCCAGGAGGTATCTTAGTGGTTTGGGTCATGAAAAAATTCTATCAGAGTATTTTGAGCCATAGGGAATGAGTTTGGAGATAATAGTCTTCTAATATTGGTTTGGAGACATTATGGAAATGGTGTCAAGGGGATTTGATCTTGGTTAAAATTCTATATATCCTATTACTGTTATAGGTGGATGAAATATCCTTTACCAAAGACTTTAATAACCTATTAGTCAAATCAATGCTCTATATAATTTTTTAGGGTATAAATGATATGGTACATTCATTATTTAACTTATCATTTATGATTTAATTATAGTATTTATTGAGTCATTTTGATTATATATTATTTTATAATCATGGGTTTCTCTTGTAAAATATAGGATTACACCCTATATATATCCCTATTAGATATAGAATCATCATATTGATGAGAAAATATTTGTGCTTAAAGTTCCATTTACTAATTATTTGAGTAACTAGGTGTTCATACAGGGACCATATTGGATGGTATATATACCCTGTCAGTAGAGGGGATATCCTCGATTAGTTTCATAGAGATTATAATAAACCATAGGGTAAATTATATACCTTTTAGAGTAGTATGGGAATACCTATATATTTAGTACATAATATGAGTTTTAGTACAATAGGCCTCCTAGGTTTCTAGAGGATTCTGAACCTCAGGTATTATAGGATTGGAATGAGTCTATAACCCATATTGTGTTTAGTTTAGACACCCATTAACTAGATGTTGGTTCTTGATTATGATATTCTTCACTGTGAATCTAACCATTAATGGAAATTGATCACTCAAATTCTTGATGAGGATAATATACTTTGTTCATATTTACAACACTTTTTCAGATAGAAGTAATATCTGGAGAAGTTAAATATGGAGTAGGTTTGGGAAATTATTGAACATTATCAAAGAAAAATGAATTTTTTTTCAAGTACACATTGAGGTTCATAGGCCTCTTGAGGTTCTCCCTGGAAAAGTTTCATTATATATTTTTTCAAGTTTGTAAGTTTTAGAAATTATTTCAGATAGAGACATGGTTTATGAACAAGACCATATGCATCAACACATATTGTGTAGTTATAGAGTGTTCTTGTTGATTGTGAGTGTTTTGGATAAGACATTACCAGATGCTAAAGCAGGTTTTTGTTTTTGTAGTTCAGAGTCATTGATGACAGATAGTCGATGACAGTCGACCATAACACTCCATCATAGGTAGGTTCATTCATGATCCTAGTCTTGGGGAATAATAATAGAGGGATCATATATGGGGTCTAAATAGAAGGGTTATATTTCATGGTATGCTTGAATTTATAGAGAAAACCATGATCATGTTTGTCCCAACAAGAAGGTAGTGTTAGATAGTAAGGATGACATATTGGATGTACCTCCTTGATAGAAGCATTATAGAGATTTAAGAACATTTCATGGTGGATAGGGTGACACTCCATGAGGTTGCTATGATAAGGGTTTTTGTGTTTCATTGTAATCTAAGAGTGTGAAGAGAATTGATACTCTTCCATCACTATACTTCTAGGTGGTCCATGCTTGGAATAAGGTGTGGTAGTTCAAGGATGGGGATAAATATAGGCGACGTATGGATTTTATTATGATATGTATGATGTGGTTTTAGGTATGATTTTCATCTTATATACTTTTAAACTCATACGTTTAAAAACCAGTGTGAGTCATTCTTTTATCGTTATATCATTAGTTCAGGGGTTAGAGATTCTAGTAGATCCCCCAGGACAACATATTTAGTTAGAGGCATACTTATGGTGATCTCTATCACTATTATAACTTCCATAAATGTGAACATACTACCAATAGAGATATATTTTCTTGGTATCACATCATAGTAGATATGAGGCTTCATGAGGTTTTACTTGGCATAGTTTGGATTTCTATGGTCCAACATTGGGTATATTTCTATAATTTGTGGTGTATATTATAATAATTAGCTGGGTTGACATTAAAATTCATTATTTAGGGGGAAAATAATAAATGAGAATAGTGACCAACCCTTAATATGTTTAATCTTATTTACTTTCAATTATAAAGTTTTTTTTTTGTAAACTATGGGTGCTTTAGAAGACTAGTTTTCTATGTTTTTAAATTAATTAATGATTTTTTTTTTCAAAACATGTTCCATGGTTTCCCTCTTATCAAGTGGTTTCTTTCAAAATTATTTTTACCCCAAGACCTAACTGATTTTGGGTATAGATTATCAAATGGCCAAAGATCATCTTATATGACTAAAAGTATAGTTGGAATACCTTCTATGGAAATGTTTCATCAGACTTAGCTTTTCCTCTATGGAAGAACCTATTTTGTTCACTAAATGACTAATTGGATAATAAGGATTTTTATTGACTATCAAATCCTAAATTATAATTTTTGGGTGAAATGGAAGCATGTTGTGTGTGATGTGATAATTAAAATTTCTTTTAATTTCAATTTCCTAAAACCTCAAAAAATTGATCTTTTATATTAATTTTATAATTAATTCATTTATATTGTAAGAAATTAATTACCTTGTCTTAGGTTTATTTCTTCTTAGTCGATGTCGATCATCTGAAAAGAACCTTTTGGATTTCATTCATTTTACTTGTTAGGATATATGGGTAGAATCCCTCTAGTGGTGATCCACACATGATCTATGGATCTCCGAGCAACGCCACTTGATCTTTAGGTTATAGTATGGAAAATCAAATGTCTTGAATTGTTTTTTATTGATCACTAGTTCTTCAGTTTTGAAGAAATCTATCTTGAATTCTTGTGCTTTAAAGAGAGAGAGATGTAGGCGTCAAAATAATATCAATAATTCGAAACAATTCTATCTTTTTTATTTCCTACAAAATAGTAATAACGGGATATTTATAGAGGTAGGGTTTTCGTTATAATATATTTTAATTGCATGTTAGTTCTTAAAGAAAATTAAAAACTTTAATAAACCCCATGCTGTAAAATAATAATAATAATAGTATTTTACGGCTGGATCCAACATTAAAAAATGATAAATAATATTTATTGACTTTAAAATATTTATTTATCACTAGAAATGATCTTGGCATGTTCAATCTCTTTGGTATTTATTGAATACCTTAATAAATATTTTTATTCATAAATAAATATTTCATTCAAATACCAACAAATAAATATTTTTAAATATTAAATAAAATAAATAAATATTTTTTATTCACATACCCATGAATAAACATTTATTTAATTTATGAGATCAATATATCTTGAATATAATTATTCCTTGGTCTTGAGAGTAATATTTAGTCTATTAATTAAACTCAAATATAATTTAATTAAGATAAATGGAAAAACTTTGTGTGTGACCCTCGATGATTCATTCCTATTGGCATTCGGTGGGTTTACCTAAAGTCTGAGATTACTGTCTTGCAACAGGTTAAAGAACACAAGAGAAATATCTTTTTAACAACACTAAAAACCACATAAAAACACTAACTGTGTAATATAATCACTTTGCACAATATACCATCAAGAAGGTTGTACAATGCTATCATCAACCTATATGTTCGATATGTATTTATTTGAATATCTAAAATAAACATGTTGACACACCATTTCCATGGAATTTAGGTGATTTTTATATTCCAATAATGGGTTTGAGATATCAACTCAATTAAAGATATAAAATAAAAATACTTTCCCAAATTTTCCATTAATGGCATGTCAACCGTGTCACACCAAACATACCCTACTTCCAACCAATATATTGCATGATGATTTTTGTTTGTAAATCTATGTTCAAAAGTCATGACATGCATGAATAATAATATTTATGTTTAAGGACCATTACAGATGCTCGCAGATTAGAATATCTGATGAAACCAAAACATATATAATTCCTACTTGTGGGTCTATAATTATAATTCCCCATCTAAAATATTACAAAGTATGAACTTCCTGAGAAGAAGCCACATCCTATTATAAGTACTCACACCTGATGGTCTATATACTATGTGGACCATAATAATATATTTTCCAACTATAGAAATATATTAAGAATATTGTCATATCACTTATAGGTTCTCATTATAGCAAGTAACTACTATGAACTTATCAATAAGACAAATACTCTAGGACAATTTTACATTAATGTCATACAGAATAATGAACAATATATAATAATAATTTTAATAAGTATTCAATACATTGAATATACATGTAATCAAATGAAAATTAGTTTGTCCTAAGACACCAAATCAAATAAACTCCCACTTGGATTAGAGACAAATGTCTACAAATTCTATCCCTCTATACCTCACATGATAATTTTATTTCTACTGAGTTAAGGATTGACTCAAGGGGTCTATCACGTTGTGTTCCATGATAATACTGCTCACTTCAACCTCATATCTCTATGAAAATAAAATTAATGGATTATACTTATGAAGTATATGCTTCATTAATTTATGTGAATATGGCTCCTTTGTGAGAGCCACCTCTGTAGTATTATAACAATAGAGTGTGATGATATCTTTACTATTAGGTACCAATTCAATATATTGAATGAAGTCACTATCCATAATTCTTACTTAACTAACTAATAATCCATAATATACTCAGAATCCATTGTATAATCTGTGACCATAGCATTATTTAAGATCTTATAGCTCAGACTACCACTTTTAAAAGTGAAGATGTATCCTATTTGTGACTTCATGTCATCTTGTTCTATTTGAACACTAGCATCAACATAGCCAATTCTGACTAGTTCCTCATATACTGCATAGAACAGAAACATATCATCAATATTCATCAAATACTTAAGGATAGTCATGATTTCTATCCAATGGTGGTCACCTAGATCAATATGATATATACCTAATCAATTCATAATAAACATTTAGCCTATTAAATAGCATGACCTACTTGACTTAACAAATCATTAAAGTGCATGGAATACTTAAAATTTTATTTCATTCGTTATGATTATGAGGAAACGTTATCCTAGAAAGATAAATTCCATATGAAATTGGAAAAAATACCTTTCTATATTGTTTTATAATGAATATACTCTGTATCTTGTCAATATATATACCTTAAATTAGGCCAAGTTGTCTCTTAGATCTATCACGATGAATCTTGATCCCTAGAATATATTCTACCACAACTAATTCCTTTAAAGGGAAGCATTTATTCAACCATGCCTTAATAGATAGTATGACTACTATTTCATTTCCAATAAGTAATATTTCATCGAAATATACTATTATAAAAACAATCAATCTCCCACTAAACTATTTCTAGACACATGGATCAAATTCATTCTTTATGAAACCAAATTCTTTTATGGTCTCATCAAAATGAATGTTCCATGACTTTTATTATTTCTTTAATCCATAAATAGATCTTTGTAAGTTTCATACCTTGTTGGAATCCCTTGGAGTCACAATATCTTTAGGTTGTTTCATGTAGAAATATTCCTGAATGTTCTCTTTAAAGAAGGATATTCTGGTATCCAATTTCCAAATATCACAATCATGAATGTTTGTAATGGAAAGTAGAATTCTGATGGATTTCATCATTAAAACTGTTGAACATGTTTCATCATAGTCAATTCATTTATGATTTTTAAACCATTTTGCAACTAGTCATGACTTATATTCACTGAAATGTTCTTCAATGTCCAGTTTCTTTTTGAATACCCATTTGAAACCAATAGGCTTTACATATATTAGAGGGTCTACGAAAATATAGTCATGGTTATAGTACATGAAATCCATTACAAAATTCATTGGTTCATACCACTTGGAAACACTCATGGCACTTAATACTTCCTTATAGGTTATAGGATCATTATTATCAACTTATAATGAGTCATCATCCTTGCTGAATAGAAAACCATAATTTTCTATTTCTCTAACCTCTATTATACTCCTACACAATACTTGTGTTTCTATAATAGTTTCTTCTTCTACATATCTTTTTGGAATCTATTCATATACAATCTCTTGTGTTCTTTAAGCCTTGAATTCATCAAAGTCTATCTCTATTCCACAATATCTTTTAGAGATGTTATCCCTCTTAAGGAACATGGAATTTCTTTCTAATTAAACCTTTTTTATGAGGGGTTTTATAGGTAATATTATCTTATTTCCATGGAGTATCCTATAAATGTATACTTTGTGGCTTTCGGTAAAAGTATGTTACCTGAATAAACCTTAACAAATGATTATCTTCCCTACACATGTAAATTAGTTAACATGTTTTTTCTTCCATTGAAAAATTCATATGGAATACTGTTTATCAAAAAAATTGGTACTCAGTTTTGTATATGTGCTACTATTTGTAATGTGTATCCCTAAAAGGATAATGGAAGACTCAAATGTCTCACCATTGATATCATCATTTATAATAAGGTTTGGTTCCTTCTTTCTATTATAACATTCCATTGACGTTTATAAGGTGGAGTTAGTTGATATAAAATCCCAAACACCCATAAATTATCAATGATGTATTGATTGAGATATTCTCCACCATGTTCTGAGTGAAGTTTCTTAATCATCATACCAAGATGGTTCTCAAAATCATTATTGTATTTTGTAAATTTTCCAATGGAACCAAACTAATACCTCATTAAATAGACATATCCATATCTATGAAAATAATTAGTAAAAGTTATGAAATATATGTAACCACTCATTGATTCAATAAAAAATAGTTCATACACATCTGTATAAAGTAATTCCAGAATCACTATTGTAACGTCCCTGACCTGGAAGCCACTAAACTAGTGCTCCGAGCTAGGTGGTTAGATGACCTTAAGCACGCCTCCCCGTACGCCAAAGGCTCTCTACTAGCAGCAGGGGTCTATGTAGTCATGTCGGGAGACTATACCATCTTTTTAATAGAGTAAGACACAATAGAATAACCAAATAGTGGAAATAATAACCAACCACAAGGAACATGTAAAAAAACCAATTCCAAGTTACAATAAATATGCCATATCATACTACAAGTGCAAATGTGGACAACACTCCAAAATAAAGACAACGGCCAAAAATTCCCCAAAATGGTCCCGACTCCAAGTCTGGATCCTTCACCAATTTCTACCCATGTCCACTCACTATATAGCAAGGACCTTTTCCCTCCTCCTGACCAGCAAACATGAATCCTGCTAGGGTACCCAACGGTGGCCCGAGCACGGTGTGAGTATAACTCAGTAGGCCACCACCAATGGTGTCTACAAGATATCCAGTATAAACAGGTTGTGTATGCAAAAGGAAAATGAAGGATAATTTCAAAGTAATTAATTAATCTTCCACTAACCAGCTCATAACCAAAGCCATTGCCACTTCCATTACCATTCATTTATTACCAATTATCATCAAATACCCTTTCATCACACTTCTTTGGGTTAATCAAAGTCATTATGTAACATCTGCCTAAGACCAACAATCACATTCAAGAGGGTAAACACATTGTTATCCTATCTCACTAGGACTAACCCCTCATAGCAACCATAAACTAACCATGAAGCCTCAGTCTGGGTGGATGCAACCATTAGTAGAATAGAACCTCAGTCGCCTTTCCTAACCCGTGCATTTAGGGTGCAGTTTATAACCTCAGTCTTCACTCAACCCGTGGTCGTAGATCCTCATGTCATACCCCACTCTATGAAGCCATGTGTGCATGCTTATATATAAGTAACCATCAGCATCAAAACCATTGCCCTTTGGTAAACACTATTCACAACAACCCACATGGGAATCCAAATCATGCCTTAACCCATTAACACATTACCATTTCATGTCATTTAACCTTTCACCCAATTCCAATGTGTTATGAATATATCACTAATAATTCATCATTAGACCGATAATCTATCCCATTATCATTCTTATTCAGTTTACACATTAACCCATTTAACCCGTTCATCATTCTCATGAATCATTCATTCATTCCATTCCAATTAAACCTTTTAGTTATTGCTAAGTCTAGGTGCATCACCTATCTTTTATTCCAAGTTCAGCCAAACATGCCAACATATTTATCAAGGGCTCTACAATTCATTATAACAAGGACACTTGTTTAATATCAATCCCTAAATATGGGAAAACCCATCACATCCCATGGATGGACCTAACTATGTGAAATCTATCCCATCACATCCCACAGGGATCGTGAGGGTTCTCATTTACCAATTTATGCATCATTATTACCAAACATGCCAAGGTTATTCAAAACATAACCATTGGAAATCAAGAACACATCTAAATATGCAAAAATACCCAAAACTATGGGATATCACTTGTAGACCACCTACCTCGAAGCCATGGTTGAACGCACTCTCAATCGAGTCCCTAGACCTCAATACAACCAACCATTGGAGCTTCAACCTAAAACTCACCCAAAAATTAGTCTTTCAGAGCTTCGGAATGAGAGGGAGAGAAGATGAAAAATCCTAAACCAAAAGGAGAAGAAAGGATGGGATTAGCCTTACCCGGAGCTTTGATCTGCAACCAATGACACCAAAAATGCCTTAGAATCAAAGGAGAACCACCCTTGGGAAGCTTGGGTCAGCCAGGTTCGTCACTAGGGCTGAGAGTGGAGGAAAGTAGGAATATACCGAGTGGTGTTTAAAATCCCGGAGTGGAAAACATGTAATTTTTCCCAACTTTTAGTGGACACACGATTTGTCCGCACGATTTGGAAAACTGTGAGAAAACTGTGCGCATGCCACTGCTTGAAGGAGGAGGAGTCACATGATTTGGCCACACGGTTTGGAAAACTATATACAAACAGTGCACATGCTTCTATCTGGCAGAGGATGGGTTGCATGGTTCAGCCTGGGTAGGCCGTACGGTTTACCTGGTCGTGTGCAGGCCATGCTCCCTGGCTTGGATTGTACAGATTCCCTTTCATCCATGCCCCGAGCCCCCCAGAACACCCCAAATTCCTCTCACACTTTAATGAAACATTTTAGAGCCCCAAAAACAAAGGGTTCAACCCAAAACACAAAAAAACATATCTTTCTAAAAAAACTGGAATCTTACAACCTACCCTCCTTATAACAGCTCATCATCAAGCTGAGTTTCCAAGCCTCTTTGATCCACTGAAGAGAAGTGTTCGGGCCACTGGGCCCGCATATCTGATTCCCGCTCTCAATTTTATTCCTAAACTTTCTCATGCTTCCATAGTACACGCACTAATGTCCGAACCTTGCCTCACAAGACCTTTTCACTATGATCCAACACACGAACCGGATGCTCCTCAAATGGTGCATCAGCCTCGAGCTCCACATCCTCAACATCAACCATGTGAGACGGGTCAGGGTGATATTGTCGAAGATGTGACACATGAAACACATCATGCATCCTACCGTACCACTGTGGAAGAGCCAATCGTTTTTCCACTGGTCTGATCCTCTCCAGAATCTCAAAAGGTCCCACATACCTGGGCACCAACTTACACTACTTTCGAATCTGATGGTGACCCAACCTTGGAGACACCCGATAGACCACTTTATCACTCACCCCAAACTCCAGAAATCTACTCCACTGATTTTCATATGACTTCTGCCTACTTTGAGCCATAGCCATTCGCTTCCTGATCAACTTAACTCTCTCTGAAGTATCCTTTACGAGACTTGGTCCCAACAACTCAGATCCATAGGCCGCTAGCCAACACAACGAAGATCTACATGGCCTCCCGTAAAGTGCCTCAAACAGTTACATCTGAATCGTAGCCTGAAAACTGTTATTGTTGGAAAAATCAACTAATGATAGGTGCCTCTCCCAAGAACCACCAAAGTCCAAGACACATGCTCTTAAGAAGTCTTCCAACACTTGGATCGTACACTATGACTACCCATCCGTCTGCTGGTGGAAAGTCGTACTCAAAAACACATGCGTACCAAGCGCCTTCTGCAACCCCTGCCCAAAACATGATGTGAAACGTGTGTCTCGGTCCAAAACTATGGTCTGCAGCACACCATGAAATTGCACTATTTCCCGAACATACAGCTCACCCAACTAGTCCACTGTATGGGTCTCTTGAATCGGTATGAAATGAGCCACATTCGTTAACTGATCCACAACCACCCATATTGCATCATTCTTCTATGGTGTCCTCAGAAGACCCACGACATAATCTATTGTCACATAATCCCACTTCCATTCCGGAATGGGCAATGGATGCAACAAACCACCTGGGCATTGATTCTTGGCCTTCACCTTCTTACAGGTAAGACACCGTGCCACAAAGCCCGCAATATCCTTCTTCATTCCAGGTCACCAAAACTACCTTCGGAGATCACGATACATCTTGGTCAAACCAGGATGCACTACCCACTTTGATGCATCAAACTCACGCATCAACTCTTCCCACACACACTTTGGCACAACCACATGATCAAGGACATGAAAAACAACGTCCGCTCCGACGGCCCATCCGGAAGGTAGCTCCCCACATTTAATAATTTACTTTATGATCAAACACTTAGGATCATCAAGTTGACCTTCCTTAACATGACTCAAAAGTTTCCACTCCATCGCTAAGGAAGCAAGAGTGACCTAACCACTCTCCTCCTGCACCCCCAGGTGCATTTATGAAAACCAAGTCATCACCTTCCACTCAGTGCTGAACTCCCGAACCATCTGATTCTGAGCCTTCCTTCTCAGAGCATCTGCAACACTATTTCCCTTTCCTGGTGTATACACCAACTCAAGGTCAAAATACTGGAGATATTAAACCCATATTCATTTTTGAAGATTCAGATACCTCTGTGAGAAGATGTTCTTTAATCTCTTATGGTCGGTAAACATGGTAAATCATTCTCCCAGCAGATAGTGCCTCCAGAACATCAAGGTATACACCTCTACAGCCAACTCAAGATCATGAGTGGGATAGTTCCACTCATGGGGTCTCAGCTACCTTGACCCATAATCCACAACACACTCACCATGCATTAACACCACCCCAAGTCCCATTCCAGATGCATCAAAAAACATGATGTACTTCTTACCCGACCAAGGTAAGATCAAGATAGGTGTGGTCGTCAGCCGCTTCTTCAACTCTTGTAAGGAATTATAACAAGTCTCAGACCATTCGAACCTAATTTCTTTCTTGGTCAATCCCAAAAGTGGAATTTCCAAGTGATATAAATCCCAAATGAACATTCGGTAATACCCGGCCAAACCCAGAAAACATCAAACATCAAAAACACTCTTGGGATGCTCCCAAGGTACATCTACATATACTTTCTCTGGATCCACTAACACACCTACCTCTGAGATGATGTGACCCATAAAATGCACTGCACCTATCCATAATTGACACTTTGATAGCTTGGCGTATAGCTGGTGCTCTCTTAGCGTACCCAAGACGATGTCAAGATGTTGGGCATGATCATTATGAGTTTCCTAGTACATTAATATATCATCAAAAAAGACAACCACAAACCGATCTATATAGGGATGAATGATTCAGTTCATTAATTCCATAAACACCGTTGGTGCATTGGTCAAGCCGAAAGGCATTACCACAAATTCAAACAACCTGTACCGACTTAGGAAAGATATATGTGGTATGTCGGAAGACCTCACCCTCAACTGGTGATAACCCAACCTCAGATCAATCTTAGGAAACACCGATTCACCCCTAAACATATCAAAAATATCATAAATTCTTGGAATAGGGTACCAATTTTTCACCATCATCTGATTCAACTTTCGATAGTCAATACACAGCCTTAACAACCCATCGGACTTCTTTTCAAAAAGAACGGGAGATCCCCAAGGAGACATACTGGGATGGATAAACCCCTTACTCTCCAACTCCTCAAGAAGAAACTTCAGTTCCTAGAGTTCTATTGGTGCCATTCGGTATGGCAGAATAGAAACTGGCTCCACTCCTGGCAGCAACTCGATTGTGAACTCAACATCCCTCTCAGGGGGTAACCCCGAGAAATCCTCAGGAAACACCTCATTAAACTGATCCACCACATGAGTGAAAATATATTTCTCCCCTATTTCATTGTCATCAAGCATGACACATTCCACTTGAGCTGTGAGTCCACTCATCTATTGAAAAAATGGCTCAGCATGCCCTGCTCGAACATCCCTTTTTCCACGGTGGACATAAGCATCACCCTCATGCGACCTAAACGATACTAGGCGATGATAACAGTCTATGTGTGCCTAATACAACACCAACTAATCCATTCCCAAGATTAGTTCAAACCCTGACATCCTGAGAATGATCAAGTCCCACAGAAAACGATACCCACCAACTTCTTAGCCACATCCCTTGCACTGCTTGATATCCTCAACCCACACCCCCAACGGATTGTCAATTGGAATCACCCCACACACCCCTCCACAGGAAAACCCAGAACTACTACCTGTTGAGGAGAGATAAAAGAGTGTGTGGCACCTGTGTCAAACAATGCACTTGAAAAAGTAGAAGCTACAAGGATCATACCTCGAACAGTCGATAGACCAGCCTCGCCATCACCAGGTGAAAACTAAACTTCCTGAAGCTGAATTGCCGCTCTACCCTTGGATCCAACCTGAATTCCCTGTGTTGCACTGCCCTGCTAGTGTGAGTGATCTTTCCCTAAAGTTCCACATCTACCGCCCCTGCCAGTACAGCCTGTGGAGCTCCAACTTCCTACTTGATACGGGGCAGCTGATACATTTCTCGTATCTGGTACCTTCCTTCCACCATGATGCTCACCTGCCTGTTGAGGGTTCGTGCAGAACCTCTTCACATGCCCCATCCTACTGCACGAACGACACTTAACTGGAGGTATAGGACACAAACCACGCATATGCCCCGACCTAACAAACTGATAGAAGAACATCTGATTTCCACTATGAGAGGCTGAACCACTCTTCTAGCCACTTTTCACAACTCCACTATGTTATGACCTCTCATGGCATCTCTTTCGACCTTCGTTAGCTGCACCGCTCGTCTATCCCAATGACACCACAAGCCCACTACATGAAGCTCCCTTTCGGTTTCCTTCCAAGATCAGTGCCTGATCTACTACCTTTGTGAATCTCTTCAGGAAAAAGATGTTTACTTGAGACCTAATCTCATGTCTCAGCCCATCCTGGAAACTCCATGCTACTGCTGCCTCATTCCATACTATCACAAAGAAAAATCGGCTCAAATCCGTGAAGCGACTTGCATAGTCCATCACCGATAGCGATCCCTAAGTCAGGCTCATAAACATTGCAGCTCGCTCCAGTATCAAGGCCTCTGGGTAGAAATTCTCCAGAAAAATTTCTTGAGAAACCTTCAATGACATTCCCTCATCCTGCTCGATTTGAGCCTGAATGTCCCACCAACACCTAGCCTGGCCTCGCAACATATAATCAGCCATCTTATCTCGCTTTTCAACAAGAGTTTCTAGATGATCCAATATCATCTAGACAGACTCTAGCCAGAACTCCGCTACCTCTAGCCCACCCTCTCTGGTGAAGGTCGGAGGGTGTTGCATCTGGAACTCCCTAGTCAGCTCAAACATACTCCGTGCAACCCGCCCTGGGTCCTGATCCATCATCTGTACAAGGCGATCCAAATTCTCCCAAAACTGGTCTTCTCTACCTTCATTGGTCACCACATTTTCTTGCTCCACTCCTGGAGGGTGTTCTCAGCAACATCCTCCCATTTCCCAACTAGAAATTGACGACGTGGTGGCATTTCTCTACAATTCCAACATGAGATTTTAGAACGCACACCACAAAACTTTCATGACCTTATCAAAATCTCTTTACTAGATAAAAAAACCCACCTTTCATACACTATCCCAACAATAGTTTTCCAATTTGTTTCAACCCTATTACTCTATTGAACATCATTTACCCACTTGTTTTATTTCATTCTTCTCATTATTTCTTGGTTTAATGAAATGCATGATACACCCTACTTTCCTTCCTCACACACCCACCTCGTGTGTGTGTCTAATACAATGCATGTCACCTATCTCCCTAGGTTCCTATAAGGATGCACGAATAAAAATCCTCATGCCATTAAGGCCACGAGCCATCTATCATAAAACAGTCACATCAAACCATGTGTGCATCACCCAATGGTGAAATATCATCAACTGCAACAACACACAACCATGAACAACATTTTCCCAGCAAGGGTGACTTGGGATTTCCCTCATACATGGGTTAGCTACTCCCAAGCACGATCTCATTAGCAAGGCCCGACACATATTAACCCTTAGCAACCAATTCCAAATAGCAAGACCTCAGAGAAGGAGAAGAACGACCTCCTCTGATACCACTTTGTAGCATCCCCGACCTGGAATCCACTAAACTAGTGCTCCGAGCCTAGTGGTTACATGACCTTAAGCACGACTCCCCATATGCCAAAGGCTGCCGACTAGCAGGTGGGGTCTCTGTAGTCAAGTGGGGAGACTATACCCCCTTTTTATCAGAGTAATCCACAATAGAATAACCAAATAGCGGAAATAATAACCAACCACAAGGAACATGTAAAACAACCAATTCCAACTAACAATAAATATGTCATATCATACTACAAGTGAAAATGTGGACAACACTCCAAAATAAAGACAACATACAAAAATCCCCAAAATGGTCCTGACTCCAAGTCCGAATCCTCCACCATGTGCTACCCATGTACACTCACTATCGTACAAGGTCTTTTTCCCTTCTCCTGACCTGCAGACATGAAGTCTTCTCGGGTACCCAACAACGGCCCAAGCAGGGTGTGAGTACAACTCAATAGGCCACCACCAACAGTGTCTACATGATATCCAGTATAAATAGGTAGTGCATAAAAAGGAAAATGAATGATATTTTCCATGTAATTAATTAAGGTTCCACTAACCAGTTCAGAACCAAAGCCATTTCCACTTCTATTACCATTCATTTATTACCAATTATTATCACATACCATTTTGTTACACTTCCATGGGTTAATAACATTCATTATGTTACATGGTTCTAAGACCAACAATCACATGCAAGAGGGTAAACACATCGTTATCATATCTCACTAGGACTAACCCCTCATAGCAACCATAAACTCACCTCAAAGCCTCAATCCGGGAGGATTCATGCGTTAGGAGAATAGACCCTCAGTCCCCTTTCCTAACCCAAGCATTTAGGGTGGTGTTTAGAACCTTAGTCTTCACTCGACCCATGGGCGTATATCCTCATGTCATACCCCACTCTACAAATCCATGTGAACTTGCTTATATATAAGTAACCATCAACCATCCAGACCATTATCCTTCAGCAAACACTATTCACAAAAACCCACATGGGAATCCATATCGTGCCTTAACCCATTAACACATTACCATTTCACAACATTTAACCATTCACCCAATTCCCATGTGTTATGCCTATCTAGCTAATAATTCATCATTAAACCCAAAATCTATCCCATTATGTTCCTGATTCAATTTACACATTAACCCATTTAACCCGTTCATCATTCCCATGAATCAATCATTCATTCCATTCCAATTAACCCTTTTGGTTATTGTTATGTCTAGGTGAATCGCCTAACTTCTATTCCATGATCAGCCAAACATGCCAACATATTTTCATGGGCTCTACAATTCATTACAAAAAGGTCACTTGTTTAATATCAATCCCTAAATCTGGGAAAAGCCGGCACATCCCATGGTTGGCCCCAACGAGGTCAATTCTATCCCAACACATCCCACAGGGATTGTGAGGGTTCCCATTTACCAATTTAAGCTTCGTTATCACCAAACATTCCAAGGTTATTCAAAACATAACCATAGGAAAGCAAGAACACATATAAACATGAAAAAATACCCAAAACTATGGGATATCACTTGTAGACCACCTACCTTGAAACCGTAGTTGAACGCACTCTCAATTGAGTCCTTAGACCTCGATCCAACCAACCTTTGGAGCTGCAACCTAAAACTCTCCAAAGAAATTTGTTTTTAGAGTTTCAAAATGATAGGGAGATAAGATGCAAACCCTAAACCAAAAAGGGAAGCAAGGATGTGATTATCCTTACCCAGAGCTTCGATCCGCAACCAATGGCACCAAAAACGCCTTATAATCGAAGGAGAAACACCCTTGGGAAGCATGGGTCATCCAAGTTCATCGCAAGGGTTGAGAGTGGAGGAATGGAGGAAACTCCCGAGTGGGGTTTAAACACTCGGAGTGGAAAACTTGAAATTTTTTCCAACATTACGTGGTCACATAGTTTGTCAAACCATGCACAAACCGTGTGCATGCTTCTGTCCGGAGGAGGAGGGGTCGTACGGTCCAGCCTGGGCAGGCGCACGGTTTACCTATCCATGCAAAGGTCGTGTGCCTTGGCTTGGATTTCCAAAACTTCCTTTCTTCCATGCCCCGAGCCCCTCAGAACACCTCCAAGGCCTCTCACACTTGCAGGAAACATTTTAAAGCCCCAAAAACAAATTGTTCAACCCAAAACAAAACAAAACATACCTTTATAATAAATCGGGATCTTACATCTATGGGCCTTTCTCCATTTACAATAAATGGGGATTTAGTAATATTGATTTGTAAACATGAATTACATACACCAAGTAGTTTAACATGAAAAATAATATAAATATCCATCATGATGTAATTTTGAAAAGATATTTTTGTTTACATGATCTAGCCTGTGATGCCAAAGTTAGGTGTGACATGATTCATGTGAGGTTGTTTCATTATCAATTTCCATTACTTAGTTTGTGTTTTAAAACACATAAAGACCATTATTTAAATTTTCCTTACCATATAAAATTATATCTTTATAAAATAAAAAACATTTGTTTCCATTATTAAAATTAAAACCATCTGTATCTAGTTTGGATTCTATATTTTTTTTGTGGAAGATGAAACATAATAAAAAAAATTCAAAAACCAGGATAATTCCAATTGAAAATGTGAGGTGGTAGTCTATGATAGCTACAAAATAAATTTTAACCCCTTTGAATGCTTCCCTCAGTCAATTTTTCTAAATCTACTTGATTCTATATTTGAATATATATGTGAGCACAACAAGCTGTATCTAATACCCGATTTTCTGACTTAGATAAATTGCACTCCATCGTAAATGCACATAATGGTTCCCCTTTATTCTTAGGTTGGGTGTAGTTTTTATTCTAGTGGCCCTTGTTTCCACATAAAAAACAAAAAGCATCTTATTCCCTTTCATTCCCCTTGATCTTCCTCTTCTTGGAAAGTCATTGCGAAGAAGACATGGCCTTTGATATTTTCTCATGGAATTTCTTGTTGTTTACCATTAGGATCGAGGTATTTTTCATGCATCATCTCCTCATCCACTTAGTAAATAAGAGTGAGAATATCTATCAAATACTTATCATTTTTTTCATATTAAAATTCACAACAAAACTACATAATATTTGAGGGAATGATGCTAGAATGAGATCAATGCCAAGTTCAATAGAGAGTTTAAACCCTAGAATCTCTAGGTGGATAATGTAGCCAGTGATCTTGACAATATGAGGTCCAAATGGGGTACATTATCTATGATTTTTCTGAAAAAATATCTTTGGAGATTTCAAACCGCTCCTGTCTAGCTCTTTCCTGATATAGGCTATGAAGATTCTCAAGAATGCTATACACATCCATATTTTTGAGATACATAATGATCTCAATAAACATAGTTGAAAGAATAAAACATTTAATGTAGACCATGTAGTTCATATTTTTATCATATATTTGGAACACTTCATCTATCAACTTCTTAGAAGGTGTAAAAAATTTAAGGATTCCAGTATGTATAATTTTTGTTCATGGAACAAAACAACCTGAAGAAATTTGTAACATTCCAAGAAATTAAAAAAAGCTAAAAGATGGTATTTCTCTTAAATGGATCATAGTGATAGTGTAAATGATGATATTTATATTTTTCATACAATTTAAAATAGATGATTATTAGTACTCTTCTTGATTATAAATCGGATGAGATATAATAAATTAACTTATTTTATTAAATATGCCATTATTTTATCAAGTTTAATATCCCCCACCATTGAACTCGGAATATCTAGTTTCTAAGACATTCTAGTGTAAAGGATTCATAATCCCCTTCACATTAACCCAACAAGGGTTGGTCAATATACTTGAAGGTATTTAAGTAGGAATATCTTTTCCAACTATGGGATTGCAACACATTGACTCATTGATTGGACTCCCCAATCATCAAATATTGACTGGGATTTACTGAAAACGTCGCTACTAATTACACCAAGTCTAAAAATGGGTATTCTTATTGACGTAAAATGATTAAGACAACCAAAAAACTTCACAAGAACTCCCCCAATAAAACTAAGTGTCCAAAAAATGGTTGTTCAAACAACTTAGTTCTACTGGTTTCATTCCTAATCATGTAATGGAAGGAAAAGTCTGAATTAATATTTATTTGAATGGTTTTAATTTATTATTCATAAATTTTACATTGTTTTATCCTATAAATTTCTTGTTAATATTAAGTGTATTTTACGTAATTAATTAACCACGATGGATAAAACATTTATGCATTATCAATTTGTTTAAATTCTATATTTTCACATTATTTCATTTATTTATTTCATTATGGTCTTTCATATATAAAATAAATAATGCATAGATACAAATATATAAAAAATAAATAATCTGATCATTAGATTATCTAATTGATGATTTAATGAGTATAATTTAAATCAACCCATGACCTAGGAAAATAACATCATTTTACGATCTTGGCATGAGTTACAACATTCCACCTATACACTTATGTATCACGAAGTTAGAATAATCATGGTTACATCTTGGACCACCTACGAGTGCCTTGGGATGATCCATTAATTAAAAGTATTTATTACTCAAACATAGGTGAGGGTAACCAAAGGATTGGTTAAAGTAGATTATATAAATATCCTTAGAGATGTGGGTCCTATATAATAATAAAGGGATAGATAAATCACATGCCACCATTTAATTTAATATCAAATAATTGAAAACCCATATAATAAATTAAATTAAATAAATGAAAACACACATATAGGTCTTGGTCAAGTGCATGATCATTTATACATGAAAAAAATACACAAATTCAACTGGTTTGAATTGATTTATTTATTAGTTCTTTATTATAAAGATACATTCACTTGCATTGATTAGTCAATGAATTAATTAATTAATTCCATTCCATCTTAACGATCATTCAAACATAATTGGAGATACCCATTATTTATGTAATTCATGGAAAATAATGGGTAGAACCAATAATGATATATTTATTACAAAAAATTAATTAAGAATTTAAATTACCTTAAAACAATTATTAAACTATCAGAGACACAATGGTGTTCTAACTAATAAAATAGTGTTTAACGCTACAATTTTTAAATTTAATGTAATTATTAGTTTTTTCTTTTAATGGGAGACTAAATGGTATATATAGAATAGATACACTCCATGTATCTTAATTGCCTTGCTTCTAGGGTATATGCTTGGTTTTGTGGAATATACCTTGTCCAAACTACACGACATGTACATACTAGCTACATGCCATTTTTTCTTCTACCAGTTTGTTTGAGATTCACTCTATGGTCTTTAGTGAGTGTTTTGTACTCGAGAATTGATGAAATACATGTTTTGTACATCTCATACATGTCGTTTATATCATAAATTATCCACATTGTCATTGCCAGGTAGTTTCACCATGTATATTGATGACATAGATTTCGTGATTTACACTGTAAAATCATATAGAGAACACAACCTGTATACTGATACACATCATGTTATCTAGAAAACCATTTTCCATCCTGGATTGGTCTATACATGATGTGCAATAAATACCCTATGTATAGTAACTAATTGGTGTTTCATGTATCCCTCGATGCATCTAGACACTGTGTACTAGGGTACATAGAGTGTACTTATGAGTACACACTGTGTAACCCGATCCTATCGAATTTGTTTTAGTAATTCTTGATGACATCTCTGGTCATTCTTCATTAGATTATAGACCTTTAAGAAACTGGAACACTAAAAAATCATGATTAATATGTCAAAGCATGTTAATTTAAATCATATTAATGAATAAATAACATGAAAAAAATCCAACCACAATTTCATATAATAAACAATCAAATAATATAATTATAAATTTAAACATGATATCTTTGATAATACTTGTAGATTATATGGATAATGGAAGAACATGGTGACCGATGTGATAATTAAAATTTCATTTAAATTCTATTTCATATAACCTCAATATAGGATCTTAAATATTATTTTTATAATTTATTTATTTATATTAGAAGAAAGAAATTACATTCTATTAGGTTTCTTTCTTCATATTTGATGTTGAACATCTAAAAAGAACCTTTCATATTGACTTCATTGCACTTCTTAGGATCCAAGGGTATAATCCCTTTAGTGGTGATCCACATGTGCTCTAATGATATATGAGCACCACCACCCAATCTCTAGGTTCTGGGATAGATAATAAAATTTATTTCATTGTTCATTCTTGATTTCTCATTCTTTAGTCTAGAATAAATCTCTCTTGCATTCTCATCCTTGTGAGGGATGAAGATGGAGGATTAGAAAGAAAATTCATTGTGCACAAAAATTATTTCTTTTCAATTTCTTACACAATAGCCATAATGGAAATTTTATAGAGGTAGGTTTAAGGATATAATATTATTTAATTGTATTCTGAACCTTAAATAATATTAAAACCCTTAATAAACCCAACACCACGAAATAATAATGATAATATTATTTTGCGGCATACACCATCTTTCACGAATGATAAATAATATTTACTACATTGTGAATAATTATTTATCTCTAGAGATGGTATTGGTCTATTTAAACATCACAATATTTATTGAATACCTGAATAAATATTTTTATTGATAAATAAATATTTCATTCACATACTTGTGAAACAATATTTATTAAAATTTTAATAAAATAAATAAATATTTTTTAATTCACTTACTAGTGTATACAAATTTATTTAATTAATGTGGTCAATATAATTTAAAGAAAATTATTCCACGGCCTTGAGAATAATATTAATAATATTATTTAAATTTAAATATAATTTAATCGATATAAATAGAAACACTTAGTGTGTGACCCTCTATGTTTCTTTCTCACTGTCATTAGGTAGGATTTCTTAAATTCCAAGATTATTGTCTAATAATAAATCAAGGAATGCAATAGAAAGAACATAATGTCACAAAGTTGAAAACCAAATATTAATGCTCACTCTATAATATATTCTCTTTATTACAATATAACATCAAGTAGGTTTGACTATGGTTTCATCATATTGTATGATCGATATTTCTTTCTTTGACTATATAAAACAAACACATAGATACACAATTTCCAGGGAATTTAGGCGACTTTTATATTCCAATAAAAGGACCAAGATATCAACTACAGTAAATATAGAAAAGATAAATCCTTCCTTAACTTATCAATTAATGAAATGTAAATAATGATTCACCCAACATACCATACTTACCTCCAATATAAAGAGTGATGGTTTTTGTTAGTAAATATAAGTTCATGAGACATGAAATGCATCAATGATGATCATAAAGTCCAATGACCATTACACACGCTCACAGATAGTAATATATGATGACAGAAAAACATGTGGAATTCATATTGTTGGGTCTATTATCATAATCTCTCATCTTAAAGATTACCATGTGAGATCTTCATAAGAAGAAGCTTCATATGTTTATGAGTACTCTCACCTAACGGTCTATATAAACTAAAAAAAATTATTTATAAAATACACATAGAATCACAAGATCAATGACAATAAAAAGTATTGCAGAAAATACCACAAAGAAAGGTTCAAGGTTGTCGAAAATAATGTATATCGGTAGATTCTTCTTGAACATGGTCAACACACTTAGAGGGGAGGTATCCTAAATTATGTAAGAACACACATGAATTTTCATAGCAACATTTTTCCATAAGAAAGCCTTACCCTTTTTTACCTTCCTGCCTAAAATGAAGGAGGTGCATTATATTCGGAACAATGATTTTACACATGTGGATAAGATCAAAAATAAAGCAAGGGTTGGGAGTGTTTTCATGAATGGATGAGTGAATTGTAGAGAATTCTATTTCAATGGAAGAAACTTTGATATTCAAGGAGTCATATACATCCAAACCATTAAAAAGGGCATAAGATTTAGCAAAAATAGAGTCACCCTACCCATAATAGCTACTGAAGGAAACCAAGAAAAATCCATAGATGTCACAAAACATGCCTCTACTCCTCATAAAGATGAGTTTATAAGAACTGTTCATGTTGTGCTTGAGGCCACTAATGGGAGGAGACCATCTGACCCACCTAACCATAGAGCATGAACCCATATTTAGGGGAGGGTCCACTCTACAATACATAACCTATCTAATAGTTTTTCTATTCTCTCATTGGTGAACTTGGGATCCCAATTCCACTGCCAAGAATCTGGATTAGACTTGTAAGACCACTATTGAGATGGATTTCTCCTCATGATGACTTTAATTTCTGGTGCCCTAGAGAACCCAACAACCTGTAGCTAAGAGAGTGGATCCAAACTTCTGTTCCTTGTTACTAGTTCTCTCCTCATGAAACTAGTTCTAATGGAATACATCAGGAGTAGTACTCTATGGGTTGAAGCCATAAATATTTCCCAACTCACTCCTAACAATAGTATCCCAACCGCTCCCAAAGAAGAGATGGTCAGAAGACTCCTCGACCAGACCTCATTAGCATATACATTTGGAGGCCAATGTGACACCTTTATTCTTCCCAACCTTATCTATTAAGAAGGATTTTTTGTAATCCTCTATAAATAGAAATTTAACTTATTCAAGATGTCTATACACCATGTCAGGGAGTCCCGCTCAGAGAGCTTTAAATTACCCTGGAGAGCATACTTTTAATATTTGGCTGAGAAAGATCCCACAGATGAAGCTATAAAGATAACTAGATCACAATCTGGAGAGAAGTTGTTTATATAAAAAACCTCATGTTGATGGAGGTTAAGGGTGGAATGGATGATGGAAATGTGCACAATCACCTTAGAGAAGGAGATGTTTAGGGATGGACAACCCACAAATCCGATATCTTCCCCCACCTAGTTGTTGAACTAGTAGTTAATATCACCTCTACCAACAATCCATTGGGATTGTACTTTAAGGATAGGGATGTGGCATTATAATGTTTTATAGAGGTGGTAGGTCTTACCCCTCAGATATTCAATAGTAGGTATGAAATATTTTGTGATAAATTTTCCCTAGAGGGATCGTCCATCCAGCACCTCCAAAGAAATTTTAGATTGATTGATTTACATGTAATCCTCCATAGAGAATAGGTTTATCCACCCACAAGACAACAGTTTTTCCATACAGGTTGAAGAATCTTATTGGAACTTCCCCTTGCCATGCGCATCACATATGAAGGAGGTGAGATCCCTTTTAATATCTCTTAACACTTTTTCTGGTACCCTTGTCATAAACAACACATGCATGAAAATAGAGGATATGACCGAGTTCACTAGTGTGATCCTGCCTCCAAAAGATTAGAATTGATTTTTCTAGTTATTAATTGGACTCATGAGTTTACCAACCACACCGTCAAATTGATGGATCCAGAGCCTTCTCGAGGAAAATAGATCTCCGAAGTAGTTCATTTGAAAATATTTACTATGAATGACCATGAGGTTTTTAATGTTTTCCGATGCATTTTATATATATATTGAAGAAATATATATTTCTTTTTTTCATATTTGACAAACTGTATACTCAATATTCAATTTTTTATCACGGCCTTGTCAAAAATATTGATAGATATACTGCAACCATTGAGGAATAATATCATGTCGTCTATGAAAATGAGATGAGAGACACCTATGAAATTCCTTTTGGAGAAATGAAGTTTAATATAACCATTATTGATGACATTATTAAGGAGTATAGTTAGTGAATACTAGATTAGAATAAACCATCTCATGGAAATATTATCCCTCTACCTAAGTCCATAGACATATTTTAAGAAAATAAGATTCTTCACCATTAAAGAGACTTAGATCCATGGGGAACTATAACATATAAATAAGAGATCCTGAACCCACTAATAAAAACCCATTCATTCCATGACATTTTTAATAAATCCCCATTACATTCTATCATAATCTTTGTCCATTTAAATTTTGATAACCATGTTGAAACTAATTTTTTTTTCAAGTAACTGATCATTTCATTTGCTATGCTAATGGCAGTATAGGATGACCTACCCTTAACTGAACCATGTTTCTCATCTGAAATCTACATGTGAAGGTAATTGGTGATTATCCTATTAAGGATAATGGAAAAGATATTATAAGTGAAATCTCACATGATGATAGGACATATGTAATTTATGGAGGAGGGTGTTTTCACATTCGGAATGAGGATGAGGGTAATATTACAATCCACATGGGGAAGGTAGCCTCCTTGGAAATAATACTTAATATCACTGATAATATCATTTTTAATTAGATGCTTGGAGGAAACAGAAAAGGCTCATGGGAATCCATCTGGGCTTGGGGAACTCTTTTGGTTGAGAGAATAGACCACATCCCATATCACCTTGTTATCCAAAGGGCTCCCAAAGGCCTCATTGTTGGAGCTATACACAACACATAGGATTCCTTCAAAAATTTTATCGGAGTCACTGGGTTTCCCCACTTGCATTATTGGATTAACCACATCCATAAGTGATGTAAATAATGAAATAGCCATGTCACCAATCACTGTAGGATCTGATGTATAAGAACCGTGTTCCATGTGAATATTTAGAGCTAGACCAAATCTCTTTTCTTTGAGGAAAGCATGGAAGAAACCAATATTCCTATCCCCTTATTTAATCCAGGTGACCCTGTACCTTTCACACACATATATTTCCTATTCAAGAAGAAATTTAGGGAGCGGATTATTCTTATGGATGAGGGAGATGAAAAGATCATTATCCCAGACCACATCATGGCTAAAATTGATGTCATCAATCTCTCTTTGCAGGGGAAAGGGAATGAAACCAATTGGTATTTTTTAACCAACAGGTAAGAATGTATCCTTTATGATTTCCAAGAGTGTTGTGGAAACTAACCAACATACTCACATGGGTGGGATTATTCCATGATTTGAGAGTCACGGAGTAGTAGTTGGATTCCATGGTCCACTGTTTGGATAAGAAGAAACATTATATGTCTTCATTACTTGAAACATGGTTGAGGGGAAGAGGGGAGTGATCCAAGATGGCCCAAACTAGGTGTAAGAACTTGTACGATGAGAAGGGATAAATGGAATGTAGGTTGTCTAGGAAGAAATCAAGGTGAAACTTTATCCAATGACTTCCTTTATTATTATTAAAGCATATAAATTGATACCCGACATAACCAAGATCCTTGATCCTGCTTTGATATGAGAAGGATAAGATATCCTAGATGTCACTTCACTAGTAGACTCCCCCTCCCTTCTTCTCAAAGGAATCCATGAGAGTATTTAAGTCTATGGCCACAAACCATTCTAGGTTTTTTACATCAAATGATTCTAGGTTATGACATATTTTTTCTCATACAAGGGATTTACCCTTGGAATAGATCCAAGAAAATAGAAAATATTATTTCCAATATTAAACATTAGTTGTAATTTTTTTCCCTAAAGTAATGATATTTTCCACTTAGATTGATACATTCTAGAAACAATAGAAGTGTTTATTTATGGGACCACCTTTCATGAATCTTTTCAATCAAACTCTTTGAGTGACCCAAAAAATATTGGATGAAACCTTCTTTGGATCGTGTATAAAAACAACAGAAACCATGTTTCGATGGACTTCACTAGATAAGAAATCCATATTAACCCAAACTCTCAGGCCTTGGGTGTTCCAAATATGGACTAAGATAATTATAGTAGGGGGGACTTAGAATATACCCTTGGAAAGAGAATCCATTTGTATACAGAGGTGGATCTGGCAGATAAAAACATTGAATGAGATCTAGTAAAAACTCCAGAATAGGGAGAATATAGGATGATGGAGTCTAGAGATCTTCATTGAGGGATTGAGAGATGTCCTGGGAGGATCCTTGGTTTGAATGAGGAAGACACCAGATTTCATACACAAACAATAAGACATTGTATCTATTGGATAATAAAATTCTAATGCTTGAAGATGATCCTAGGTCCCACTAGATAGGGTTTCAAAGAGGATATTTGGGATGATCTAATGATTTCCCTTTGGACTTTATCCTTGTATGGAGATGTGATTTTTCTATTATATTGAATTCCAGAGTGGGAAGAGACTTTGAAAGAAATGGGATGAGGGATATTCATAGAAAAGATGTGGGAACAGTCTCCACTTGGGTTGAGACTGGAGAGAGAGGAGGTCCAATCAAAGGAGGAACCGAAGAAAAGGCACACTCTATTGCAGTCATCAAGGTTATACAATCAGATAAATAGTTCACTCCAACCTCACCAGTCATCAAGGTCCCACCATTGGACGAACAGTCTAATCCCACCTCAGCGGTCAGCTAGGTCAAACCATTGTAAAAATAGCCTACTCTCACCTCACTAATCATCAAGGAAACTCCATAAAATAGACAGTATTATTTAAATACTAGAAACAAAGATACTCTTATGATTAAAGGACTCAACTGATGTTATTATTGGTGAGATGATGTTTTATTTCTGCACTCTCACATTTCATAACCATGAAGGTGATAAGAGTAATAGAACCAAGGTGCCTAGAGATAAACCATAGGTTTCCTCCATTTTTCATAACCCTAAAAAAGAATGAGAATATATGGTGGATGAGGTAATCTCACATCCATGGAAACATAAATATGAAGAGATGAGGATTCATGAATCCATAAAGTATGTTTGTCTACACACAGTTAATCTCTAACATGATATCCTATATTTTCCCAAAAATCAGGGTTATAGAATAGGAGTAAGAGACTGTGTATGTTAACCCAAACTAGTAAAAATGGACACTCGTTCCCAAGATAAACATCTTTCAACCAACAGGAGAAGGGAAAGTTCCATAGATTTCATGACCTGGGGCTCCATTCCCAGTCTTTAACAAAATATTCATGGGAGTCCAAAATGATATAGAGCAATTCTTTATTTACCTATGAATCCCAGGAAGGAAAATATAGACCCCATGAGGGGACAATATTTTAGAAGAAACATAAATAAGGTTTTTCTACCCCAAAACGAGCCACTAAAGTCTACATGAGGAGAGTCAATGCATCTTCAAACACAGAGGCCAAAACAAAGAGCACAGAGGTACCATATGAAAAACCAGTACTAAAATAGGCGTAAGATATTTCCAGGAAGTTGGGATGTACTAGGGGTGAAGGAGTAAACCTTTCATCGATGGACTGAGAGAAGGAGGGGAATCAAGAAGCTGAGAAGAAGGTAGCTGGGAAGAATAGGCCATAACACTAGTACCTACCAGATTCAGGTAAGGAGGATGATCTAACATTGGTGGCCCTAGGAAGGATCCAATTATGCTATAATGTACTGAAAATTTTGAAAACGTGGAGGCATGTGAAATAAGTTCTTCTGAAGGCAAGGTATTCTATCTCTGAGTAACCCTTTTCTCATTATGTGTTCTTAATGGTATATATACTAAGTGTACCATCATAGTATGTTTTCCAACCATATAACTATATTAAGAATATTTTCCTATATCTTTATAGTTCTACTCATAGTGTGGAACTGCTATGACCTTATCAACGAAACAAATACTATAAGACATTACTATATTAAATTCATGTAGAACTATGAACAAAATATAATAATATATATAATTAATATTCAATACATCTAATATACATGTAATCAAATCACACTAATTTTATCATAGAATGCAAAATCCAACATTAATTAGGATCCAATCAAGAACAAATACCACCTTTGGGGATTAATGACCTATTCAACTAATGAAAAGGTGTGAAGTGGTTCTTAAATAACAATATTAGGTATGAATTTTATTATCATTGGTTTTGTGAAGAGGATATACGTAAGACAACTTTCAAGTGTATCTATGGTCACCATGAGTTCCTAGTGAAGATTTATAGTTTGGATAACACTGAAACTATGTTTATAGGACTCATGGACCAGATATTCATTCCATCATTAGATCAACTCATTATAATTCTCATCAGTGATATTCATATAATTTTTTGGGGTAGACTATGATCAAGTAAAACATTTAAGGATTCTCTTAGAATTACTCTTTGAGAACTAGTTATATGATAATCTATCAAAGTGTATGTTTTTGGATTTGGGATATTAATTTCATAGGGCATTTTATATTAGATATTGGAGTGACAGTTTATCCTATGAATTTAGTGTCAATTATGGCTTGGTATATTCTCAAGATCTTGTTAGAGGTCCAGAAATTCCATAGGATAACTAGACATTACAAAAAATTTATAGAAGAATTATCTAGGATTATGAAACCTATGAATTAATTTACATGAAATTGTAAATTTTCATATAGTTTTATATTTATGATAGGGGTTTTAAAATATTAATTTAAAGTTTGAACAAGTCTCCATTATTATAGTTTCTGGAGGAAGGAAACTATTACATGATATTCTAAAATGATTCTAGGCCGGTGCGTGTGTTTATTCTAATGCATAGGTTAAGAATTATTTCTCATGGTTTTAGGAAACTAAGACCCCATGTGAATTATTTTATGACCCATGAACTATAGATTTGGTATTAATATTTTTCTTGAATATGTGAAGACACTATCTTATCAAAGTGTACTTTGTGGTCTTTACATATCACAAGAGTCTAATTTATACACTATCCCATAGAGATCTTCATCCAAGGAGGAGGAATTTATTATATTTTGTGTAAGAATGTTACTTTAAGATATTATATACTATAAATAAGGAAAAAATGGAGTATAATTATCTTAGGATGAAATCTAATGGTCAATTGATGAAAGATGAAACAGAGCGTTTAGTATTGTGGTGGTCCCCACACTTCTTCTTTGGGTGAAGGAGGACCAATATGAAGACAATGATTTTGAGATCTTGTGAGACAAAATATTCTTAATTTATCCACCTAACATATTCTTTAAATTTGGGGAGCATTTTATCCTCTTTTATGGGATGAAAATGGTTCCAGTTGTATTATATGAGGAGGTGTTAATAAATTTTTGAAAATTATCTATTAATGATACATCCTATAATTTAAAATATATACCAGGATATTAACAACTAATTATTTTGTACATGCATGAGGTAGAGTGTAATAGATTTCATATCATGGTGTGTCACCGATCAGCAGGTGATGTCTTGACACTATGTTCCCTCAATTTTAATCCAATATCTTAAGGTTATAAAATAAAAATAGGATACTATATCATTATATTTCATAATTGGAATTAAATATTCATGGATAATTTATGATGATATTTGAGAGACCATTGAATGATTGGAAAATATGATTTCTGTTCTATCAATTTAAGAGAAGTGTTTGATCAAGTAATTGGGATTCCTTTACAATGATGAGATATTACAATTTCTTGAAGTTCTCTCAATAATCATCTCTAACTATGTTGCATGATTCACACCTTATTTATAAAGGATACATTAGGAGGAATTCAGGACTTATATGTAGAAGATTATAATTTTTTACCCCTAGATTGATGACTAGACAAACCATTCCATTCATGTTCCCAAGGATATGTTTAAAACATTAATGATAGACTTTTTAGGGGTTATTTTATTCACCTACCTATTTAGGACTTTGTATACCAAAATTAATATCAATATACTATAGGAATGAAACCTTTTGAGTCCCTATATGGGAGATCATTTAGCCCACCTATTTATTGGTTAGAGATTAGAGATCCACCACAAATAGTTTCTGAGTTGGCGTGTTTTATGATAAAGAAGGCATAAGAGATATAGTGTGTATATGGATAACCAATGTCCATTATAATTAATTCATGAATATAATATAAATACCATTAGTTTTTGAGATGGGAGATCATATTTTCATGAAGTCATCACAATAAAATATCTGGAGGAGATTTGTATGGGAAAGCAAGCTATCCACGTGGTTTATCATGCCATTTTAGAAAATGAATTGGGTAGGTGAGGCTACTTATTTTCTATAATTACCCATGAAGTTACAGTGGGTGCAAAAAAAACTTCCATGTTTCATAGATGTGGAAATATGTTCATGATTTTCCACACATTATCAACTAGGGTGACTTTGAAATTGAGGGTTATACCATATTTATAGAGTACTAGATGGAAATCGAGTATTGAAAGGAGATGATACTCCATGGGTGAGTTATTCTATTTGTGTTCATCCTGAAGGGAATGAAAATCATTATAATATATTATGGGAGTGTGAGAATGAAATTTGGGCTCTGTACTCCTCACTTTTTTGTGAAATTTGTGATTTTTAGTATGAAAACATTGAAGGTGGGGAGGATATAATAACCTAGATTTTCTTATTCCTTTAAAATAATTTTAATAATATTTTATCGATGGTATTTGAAGTTGGTTAGATTTTTTGTGGTCTCAATATCTCAATTAATTTATATCATTTCTTTCCATGAATAAAAAAAATTAATTTCTCCTAAAATATCTATCAATTGAAATTCTAACATTGTTTTTTTTTAAAAGTAAGGTTTTACCTAGGAGAGGTATAATTTTAATGTTCAAGCTTCGCTCCTCAAACCAATTTTGTTTCCCAAGTGCTTTAATATTTTACCAAATAAACAAAAATACGGTTATAAATATTTTTTAATGCCATTTTTAGAGTATTATCTATCTTTATTAGAGGGGACCCCTAGAGGCTAGTTTTTTAGAAGTTCATTATTCATAAAAACGTTTAAATTGGATCATAGACTGAGAAAAAAAAATTAAATGATGAAGATCCTCCATCACTATAGGGATTTTATACCCTATCTTCCTTTACTTATTAAATATGGAATTTATTCCATATTTCTAATGTTTAGAGTATTTAAAATCTATTGAATATATCATGATTGTAAAAATTGAATATTTTTTATCTAAATTTTGTTATAAATATTTTTTTAAAATTTTATTATGAAATTTTCATTCCATGTCAATTAAATAATTTTTAATATTTTGTGATGATTTTCATGAAATTACTTGACCTTCACCTTCATGAGAGATTTAATTATTAGGTGATTTTAATCTATCCATCCACTAAACTACCTCACTTACCACACCTCTCATACCCCTTATCATGATGCACAATCACCATTAATCATTTAATTCCTAGAAGATGAACATCGATATCCCAAATTAGTGAGATAAATGACTACAGTGGTGGGAAATATGGTTTAGAAATGAAATTGAAATATGGTGTGTTACTTACATGGAATAATGTAGATAGAATGAATAAAACCCATCTAATTTAGATCAAATAGTTGTTTCTTGGGAGATAATAACTTGAGCATGGAATATCGACATGACATCACAGAACAACACGAGAGAGTGACCTGCGAAGACTAACCAAAGAGTGGTGATGATGGTATATATGAGAGATATGGTTGGTGATGCATCATGTGTAGATGGAAATGAAAACAGTAGACATGATGAGGAGAAATCAAAGCGGTTAGGTTTCTACATTTTGGTTTTTTGATCACGTGATATGTGATTTCTAATATCGCACCCCCCATCTATATAAGGTATGAATTCATTTTGATATTTTTCTAACCTTATGTGTTTTATAGTTTTAGAGCTATTAAATGAGCTATCATGGAACTATATAGTAAGGTCTATGAATTTTATTTAGTTTCATGATGAAATTTTTTAGTAGGTGCCTTATCATGCCACAACACGTGAGCTTAACCATGAAGGACAGTTAGAGGAGAAGTAATTTCTATGTAGTGGTCTTGGTTGTGACATGTAAAGGGTTGTGTGAGAGTTAATTGTAGCTTTAAAAGGTTAAAATACTATAGTGGGTTGAGGTTCATGCCTCATCCTAGGGATTTAAAATATGAGGAGATATATAAAAGAATAAGTCAAGGGTTTCATGAGATTAACTCCAATTATATGATGTATGCCCTGACATGACCCTATGGAATGTGTTGTGAAGGCTATATCAAAGGGGTGGGGTGCATCACACTATAGTGAGGGGGGATTACACCACATGTTTGGGATAGTTTATTGTATTGTTCCATAAGTGATAGGTATGGACCATGAATCCTTAACTATATAATGGTTTTCATTATGAAAATATGTTCCGTGCCATGAGGGCTAGGGAGAACATGTTCAACGGTTCTAATTTCAAATGGGGTGTTGTGCCATGATAATCTAATCATCATGAAATGTAACCCTAAGCAAGGGGACTTACACCATAATCAACATGGTCACGTTGAAATAGAAATATATGCTATTTTTTAATCTTAATTAAATGATTTTATGATTATTAAATCCTTAATATTTGTTTATAAACCCCTATGGAATGAGGAGCAGCAACAAAACCCTCTTAATTTACCCCCCTGCTCTCTCTCTCTCTCTCATTTATATTCTTTCTAAGAATGGTTCTACCTCTTTCATTCTGATTCAAGTATCAGCTGTTTTAGTGTATTTATAGATTTAATACTAAACTTCCTCAATTTATTTATAGATTTTCATGTTACATTACCTTGTTCTATCTTTTAATCCTAAAATTAATAATTTTCTAGATTTTGGGAAATTTACCAATCAGAGAAGATTTATCCATAGTTGTTTGAAGAGTGGGATTCCAATGTATTGAAGAAGGTAGTACTTAACTAATACCTATGGTTTACTCTTGTTTCATGAAATATGTGATACACGTTCTTAAAACTGATGATAAATTGGCCCTAAATTTATTTATGTTTTTTACATTATCCTAAATTGAGTTGGTAAGGGATGTTAAGTTAAACATTATACACATTTAATTTTATACTTTGTTGTGATGGACGTCGATGGACATGATCCTAATATAAAGTGAGTTGCACTAATTACTGAGTCTCTAATTTTACTTTCTTGAGTTGTTTTCTGATTTAATGGACCCTAATTGGGTTTTCTTAATCACTTTAAAAATATAATTATTATTTATTAGTGTGGTCAGCTTATAGTAGAACACATAGAGGTATTTCTAGTTTCCCTTTAGACCATTTCTTTTTTGAAATGGAATGGGTTGAATATTCCACATCTTCTATCAAGTGTAACTATGTTGGTTATGCCTCGCTTGTCTTGTAGACTTAGGTCAAGCTTGGAATGATTGACCAAATTTTCATTTAATGTGTGTAAGTTTTTATTCCAACTTTAAATTTAAATGTTTATATTTTGAAATTAAATTTATTTTTGTTCTATGTCATGATGTTTTTATATATTGATAGTTTAATATTACCTCGATGTTTTGATAGAAAAGTGGAATCAATATGATTATTTATAAAACATTGCCTATAATAAGTGATTATATGCCCTTGGTTTATCTAATTGGGACCATGATGTTATGTCTATGATTTTAGGATGTAATGAATCTTTTATAATGGTTCATATATTGAGGGGTGAGATTCCTATTATACCGTTGTTTTCATTCATTATAGAATGATCATGGAAATGCCATAAAATTATTACGTGAACTCAATGATGAGGGGGATGGGGGGAATTTTCACATTTATCTATTTTTCTCATAGAAGGGGAACATATTTACCATGTTTATATACTTACATAGAAGGTAATTCGATGGTCATATAAGTCTCAATGATTAAGGTATGTGTTGGCCTTCTTCTAATGTGAAGTCTTAGGATTAGGTATTACATCCCCACTTATGAGTGACTATGTTTAAGGATGTTATACCCTCTCTTGGTTAAATAGTTGGGTCATGATACCCGCTTGTATGTGAATAATGGGGAGTTATTCCCAAGAGTGTGACTATGTTTTGGGGCGTGTTTCTGATGTGTTAACAATTATGTCATAATAGACTCAATTTTCCCTCAAATTTTGATATATTATTAGGACATACTACCCATGTTTTATTGATCTTGTTATCATAATGTTGATATAACCTCAACTATGGATATTATATTAGGAAATAATCCTCATGTTTTGTACATTATATCATGATAGGATGTTATGCCCATGGACTATTATTTGATATGGGTTTCATAGTGGGTGACTATGTGATATGTTTAGAGACACCATGTCACTATCCAAAGTAGGTATGGTCGCACCTAGGGTTTTGTTTCACCCTTAGTTATAAAATATATATATTGTTATTTCATATTCTAGTTTACCTTCCTTTAACCATACACAATTTTATTTTCACATTAATTAATGTATATATTTAGTGACACCATTGGTAGTGGCCAGATATGTTGTACAAACACCCTCTCTAGGAACTATAGGTAATAGAGAAGACTTCATGGTTTTAATAATAGATAAGTGAAAGGGTCATATGCATGAAGGTTAATATGTAGTTTAGTAAAATATTATAGTTAAGGACTGGTTAAACAATCAAGATTAGTGTCTCTACCCATTCTATCCCTTTTATTATGTTTTGGGTGATTAAAATATGGTCTTCCTATGGGGATATTTTTTATACCTTTAAAACTTTCTGACATTGATGTTGTTCTTATTATTAAAGAAAGGGTGTTATTTCTATTGTGTGGGGAATTTAACTACAATGTATTCCACTTATTTTCCTAATTTTATGTGATGAAGGATATTATATTGAATATACTATGATTTGTGGATATTTTTACTAAAGAGGGTATAATCTCTCAAATTTTTATAAAGACCCTCTCCATTTTTCTGTAGGGTCTAACATATTGGGTGGTACATTTGAGGTATGTGTCACTCGATTCATTCATAATGTAGGAGAATAATATTAGGGATTTTATAATGTGGTTTCATATCCTTTTTTTAATTTGTCTTATTAATTATGATATGTTATAAAATAGA
This sequence comes from Viscum album, assembly GCA_963277665.1. Taxonomy (NCBI): domain Eukaryota; kingdom Viridiplantae; phylum Streptophyta; class Magnoliopsida; order Santalales; family Viscaceae; genus Viscum; species Viscum album. Next base: position 31,970,762 of record OY728139.1, on the reverse strand, counting down.
TAGTATATTTTTAAGGCACGATATAATTATTGTTCTTGGAAGTAGCTAACTCACATATGAGGGAAAATTATGTTACTTGGTATGTAATTGTTTTTCTTGGTGTTCCTTTTTAGGATTGGGTTACCTTTCATAAATATAATGCATTATGATTTTAACTTGTTATTTTTTGGTTTTCACTCTTGTCCTCTGGTGTAAAGAGGTCATTCATTCATGAATCATTCTTAATATATTGGATTCACATGACATTCCAATGATATACTACATTTGGTCACTTCGATTATGATATGAGGTTTAGTTTTTTACAGTGGCAGCAAAAATTTATATAAGGTTTTACTATATAAATTTTTTATGGAATTCAAATTAAATGATCCATGGTTATGTTTTATTATTATAAATTTAATAATTTGAATCCACTATAAATTTGATTCTACCACTGAGTAAGAGTGGAAGCTTGGTCTTGATAGAGAACTCATTGTTATATAATAACTACAGTTTTATAAGCTCATTTATAGTGTATATATATGCTTTTCTTGTTACTGATTACACTATTTTTTATATTAATAGTCTTTATATGTGTGCTCTGAGTCATGTTCTTGGCACTATTGTAAAATTCCATCATGAAAAACACTTATCAAGTAACGAGGGGTGGTAATAAAAATTACCTATTGGTTATTTAGTTACTTTCCTAATTTATTCCATGACCACCTCTTTATTATTAGATACATGAATTTCTACTTTTTTTTATTTAGTTTGTGGGATGTAGATCTCTAAGAGTTGAACGTTACATGTCTAGATTGACTAGGGAGTTCTAGTTGCATCATCCTTGTCTATTTTCATGAGAGGGACCACCTCAAGTTTTCGATATATTTATAGTGTATATTCATTATTTCTTTGATCATTTAGATATACCCTTTTATAGGTGGATGAATCTTATAGTGTATATTCTTCTAGGACCAACAAGGATATATTGAGATGTCCTTGAACTGGCAGAGTAACAAATAGGGATGTTATTAAAGGACTTTTAGTCATGTTTATTAAAGAATTTATTTACTAAGGCACTAAGAGTTGAAAAATATTAGGATTTAATATAAATAGATCAGGGTTACATGATGATGATTTAATATGATTATCATTTTACTTTGCTAAACTATTTTTATTTTCCACTAATGAGTGATTAGACTACCATGGTTCAATTATTTAATAATGTATTGAGACACTCGATTCATTATATAGTGAAAATATATAGGATTACACCTTTTTGTAAGGCCATTAATCAGGAATTTATTACATATAAGAACCTAGATGTATACATAACTCTTCAGCAGTATAGGTATTATATTGAGTCAAGAAGAAGATCTTAAAATATCCATAACTAATGTTTAATTAATTCTTATTATAGTGGCGGTGGTCAGGAAAATTAGGTTCATAGTTAATCTTATTACCAATAAGGGAGGTCTTGGCTAATGTGTTATTAGTGTAGTAGTTTGAGTCATACTCGACCATAATGCCACCAAAATTATTGGAGTGTTGTTTGTGTGAAAATATATGTCACTTGAAACATTTCTTTATGGAGTTATTCTTATCTAACAAGTGGTTATGGTGGTCACTAACCTCAGGGATAAGTTGTTATATCTGGTCTGGTAACTCAAGGTGGTAGTTGGATTTTCTCATCTAGTGATGGTAAAAATGTGGTTGAGGTTATCAGGGTGAATAGAGGTAGTAGATATATTTTCCTTATGGTAGTCAAGGTTATGGAATCTAGGGAAGAAGATTGGGGCTATGATTGCTTTAGGCCATTTAGATGACCCCATATGACCATGATTAGGGACCTTATGCTATTTGAGGTACAATATTAGATGAATCAAACCTCACTTCAGCTTCATTTGATACATCCACATCACATTTTTTTACAAATTCTCATTATACTAGTGATATGTGGATTTCTATCATGAACCTATATGGAGTAATTTCTATTTATATTCCCATAGGGGTGCAATCTAAAGAAATCTATTGATTTTCTATGTGAACTCTTTTGATTAGTTGATATTAGATTCTATGGGATATATTTATGTTAGAGATACATAGTTTCGATGTGATACTATATATAAATTAATTGAATCACTATTGAGTATACATGTAATACCATCACCAAAAAATTATCTTTCCCATCCAATTTGGGAGGCTCATATAAACTTGATGATGAGCAAGGTTTGTAGGATGGTTATTCATAAAATAAACATCAGCAACTGGATATTATTTCAGACTAGTTCACAATTATTGTTCTCCATGATTAGGATATGCATCATAAATTGTTTCCTCTATTTTTTGAACACATAAAGGAAATATTTTTGGTGTACTTATTAGGATTTCAACCCAAGAGAGTGGTTCATTTTATGATCAATCTTTTTAAAGGTACGGAGCCCATATCTATTTCACTAGAGAGAATGGATCTGGTGGATATTATAGAGACAATGTCTTAGTTAGAAGATTTTAAGATAAAAGTTTTTACTCACATGAGAATGTCCCATTGGGGTGCTCTTGTATTGTTCACCAAGAAGGTATACAACTCATTATGCCTATGTTTATATTATCAAAGGTTGAACTATGTGATGGTTAAGAACCCACATCCTCTTTTAAATATATAATATATATTTAAACAAATTAAGAGAGATAAGTGGTTCTACAATATTGATTTTATATAAAGTTATCATCAGATGAGAGTGATGCCTTCAACATCCCTTAAACTCCTTTTAGGATAAGGTATTATTTTAATGAGAATTACAAGATACGGTTCATATTAGTTAATGTATTTTCTATGTTTATGGCCCTGATGAATGGGGTTTATATCCATTCTTTGATTATATCATGGTGTTTTTTATCAACTAAATTTTGGTTGACTCCGAGTCAAGAGAGGACTATGCTGAACATTTAGAGATCCTTATGAGTACACTTAAAGAAAATTAGATTTATGAAATAATTTAAAAGTACATGATCTGGATCATTGAGGTATACTTCTTAGGGAATTTGATATCTAAGGTAGGTATAATAATGGAACCTCATAATGTATAAGTTGTGGTTTCTTGTGAGAAACGCAAGAATGTTTTTGATATTTTTATCTTCCTAGGTTTTGTAGGATATTACAAGAGAATAATTATGGAATTATCTCAATTTTCAGTGTTGATGATGATATTGACCTAGAAGGAATAAAATTTTCAATGGTCTGATTATTATGCGATATAATTCAGGTACATGAAGTTAATACTGAAATTTTAATTGGTTTTGACCTTATATGAGCTAGGTAATAAGTACGCCTTGTATTGTGACACATCAGGGGCTATAATAGAAGAGATTTTGACTTAGGGTAAGAATATTTATGCCTATGGTTTAAGGAAGTTGAGGTTGTTTGAGTAGAATTATTAAACCCATGATCTATAGATTCCAATGATATTGAATTCTTTTAGATATTGGCATTAATATCATCTAGGTGGAAGGTTCGTTATATATAAAAACCAGAAGACACTATAGTATATATTTTATCTATGTGACCTAAACCTTTTCTGGAGGAGTTAGTTAGATTACCTTCAATATTTTGACTTCATAATGGCATATACCCCTAGGAAGTGTAATTTTATTTCTGATAGACTGAATAAGAAGACTCTTATATAGGTTGTACCTTAAAACCTTTTATCTTACTTTTAATTTTAGGTATTAAGAGAAAATATATATGGTATGGGATTCCACCACATTAGTTCCTATATTATAATTATTTCCTATATATGTGGGGATATCTTGTGGTACCTATGAGAATTATAAAAGAGATGATGTGGGTTTCACATGCTTTGAGATGATATATTCACCCAAATATTACCAAGATGTATCATGACATTAATATGAAGTATAGGTACACCAGGATGAAGAAGGTCAAAGAGTGGTTCATTTTAAGATGCTTTACTAGTCATTAGGTAAAATTAAATCATCATAAACCCACATATATTCTTAAGTCACTAACCATTATTTTGTGTAACTAGGATCATGTGACTATATATTTTATGATGGGGTTTTTGATGATTCTATAAGGTAGTGATGCAATGTGGGTCATTGTATACCAGATCACCAATGATGAAAAATTATTTCTAGTAGGGGGAACTAAGTCTATTGGTGAGCTGGGAAGGTTATATGTTTATAGGATAATGCATTTTCACAGTGTGCTAATGAGTACATTTTATAATTAGGATGTATGTTTCAAATCTATCTTGGTGTGGGTTATGTAGATTGTTATTTATACTTAGGTGGATGAGAGCTTGACATGTAACGTCTATGGACCAACTTCATTAGGTAAATAATGTATCATAAATTGTTACGAAAATGAACCATTTAAAAAGCCTCTATTCAAGATTTTATTTTGAAGTTATATTTTTGAATTTTAAATTTTCCAAATTAATTCCATTTTTGAATTCATCATATCATAATTAGCTTAGTACGATTTTTTGATATTAATTTAAAAAATTTAGTTTCTAGTAAAAAATTATAGTTTTCATGACACTTGTAATTTTTAAGAGATTACCATTATAGAAGAATGGACTAGATGTTTTGAAAAACTTTTATTTAATAAAATATTAATTTCTGGAAAAACATTATACATTTTACAATATTCATTGAACGTAAAAAACTCACCAAAATAATTTTTAGAACTAAATAAATGTGACTTTTATATAAAACCCATTTTTTTGTATTTTCATTAAATCAAGTATTTTCCATGTAGGTACATTTTTTCTTACCTTTAATGATTATTATGTTTTTTCATAATATACAAATTAGGAAATTAAAATAAAAAAAATTACATTATATATATATTTTAAGCCTAAAAATGTTATTTCTCTAAAAAATATTTTTACATGATTAAGCATATTTGTTTTAAAATTAAATTTTCCAACCTTTAGAAATTTTATTTGATAAAATGTTTTTCAAATATAAATTATAATAATCAAATTTGTTTAAATTTTCAACCTTAATATTTTTTATTAAAATTATTTACTAATATAAGAAAATAATTACCAATGTAAAAGTAAAGGGGTAAATTGTATTTATCCTTGTGTAAAAGTCCTATTTTTTTAAAAAAGGTGACTATAATTTAATGGTTGGTCTATTCATTAGCCAATACATGTATCCTATAATTTGTTTCAATTTTTATCTATTGACCCTTGAATAGTGCAATAGCATTATTAAAAAATCTAAAGGTGCCCCTAAAGCTACCCTTCCCTTCACTTATAAAAGGCGAACATCATCACTATTTGAAGACACACCTCCCATTATAGTTTCTCCTTGAAACTCTAAAATTTTTACATCTCAATAACATAATATCTTATTCACTCATATCTGTCATAACATTTCAAATTCAAGGAGACTTCTAAGAAAATATCTTTTCCCTGACATGAGTATTATCAAATACTTAGTTTTCTTCTAAATTAACGTTTTTAAAATTTATTATTTCCACAATAATATAATGATATTATTATCATTTTTATACTATAATATTACTATATTATGGTAATTATCATTATTTATTCATATACCTCACCCATTAAGAAATGGAAAACCGATGTTCATGTGTCATGCATACTACCGCCTCCACGATATGATGTGTTTTATTTTCATTCATCACCTTTCATGTTTGGATATTATAATGGAATTAATGGAAGAAATGTGATTTTTATGATATAATTAATGTCATGTAGTGATAAATTTAATAATATATTAATTATATGAAAAATAAGAAATCATCATTAGTTTAGTTTTTTAATAAGCATATTAAGAGGATAATGTTTTATTCAATTTGTTTAATGTTTTAATTTCATTTAATTATTCTTTCAATTAATATAATTATGATATATCAATATAATAAAAAATAAATATTATTATTTTACTCATTTTATTATGATATTATGACATACACATCTCAAAATCATCCACTAATCCATATAGGTTCATGTTTGAGTCGGTTTAACCATCAACTTGAAAAATATTATATATTTATGTCATGGATGTCTACAAGAACTTATTTACTAGTAAAATATGGAATAAATGTGTTAATAATTATTTTTTTAGTTATATAGATATTATATCAATATCTAATTCATCAATTAAGGAAACACCATTCGTTTATAAAAAATCAATAAAACATGTTTATTATTGTCTTCATCTTCAAGGATAATAGCTAAAAAACTCATGAAATGGATTATAAACATCATAAACTATTATAAATATTCCCTAAAGTTACATTAAAAAAATATTAATAATAAACATTGGAAGAATAATTAATCCGTACACCTCAATTTGGATACTTTTATAAATGAGAAAAATTATAAACATCAATGTTTAAAATAAGAAGAATCCATGTAGAGAATGAATATTTATGAATAGTATAAATGAAAATGTATATAATTAATATTTTCAATTAAGTGATTATGATAGTTATATTTATGATATAAGAGGTTAAAGTGAATTAATGAAATTTATGACCAAAGGTAAGGGGTTTTCCATCTCAAATTCCTCTCCTTAAGACATAATTTGTATTATGCACCTAATTACTTTTATATGGTGTATATAATTCATATTTGATATTTTATATCAGGAAATATATTTATCCATATTATTTTAAGATAAATTTTAAGGCATCTCTTCAAGGAGTTTATGATTGAATTTCTACCCAAGACATAAGTAGGGTTTTCCATCTCAATTTTCATTCTTTGGGAGTGAAGATATAATCAATAACTATTTTATTATTTGAGGTGAATGAATTTACATGAAAGTATTATTTACATATTAATTATAAAATTAAATGTATATAAAAGTCTATATTTTTATCCCTCTCTCATAATTTTTTTGATTTTAGATATACCTTTTAAACAATGGAAACCCCATATTATATTTTTGTATATTAAATGTGTGTATAGTTTCATAGAAAATACATCCCTTTATAGATACTGGAAAAAGGATATTTCTATATAACTAATTAATATAGGGGTAATCACCCTAAAAAGGGTTGGTATATCATTCAATCAATCTTCACCATGATGCATGATGAGTGGTCCCAAGACTGCACACCTAGAGAGACACTCTAAGGGGATATGATTGGGAATATTCACATGATCATAAGGAACCATAATGAAGGATTTTTACTACCATTTACTTGGAATACTCCCAATTCAATATATTGAATCCAATTAATATATTCCATTTATAACCTTGCACATTTTATGTACCCTCTGCACTATAATACATCGATAAGTTTACTTCATGTTTCTTTGATGATACCACATGACTTCCAAGTTTATTATGGGATTCAAACCTAGAAATAGAAATTATTATATTGAATGCACTAGTATTTGATACCCATGTTTCTCATTATATGGGTATCCTTGTTTTTTAGCAAGAATATCATAAAGGAATTGTATGAAAGGTATTGATGGCTCTTATGACGAATGCATAAGATTTAAAGAAGTTATGGGTGGGTCCATGCATAATATAGCCTATGGATACATTGATGGTTTCATGAGAAAACATTTTGGGTTTTAATCTTTGACACCCTCCATATTAGGATAATTTATTGACTATAGTCTCGATTACAGGTAATTTTTCTTTGAAAAAGTCCTTGATAAGAAGTTTTTTATGTCTGATATATTTCATTCCATAATCATTAGTTCAAGGATTATTTTCTTCTTGTTTTCATTAATTATCATGTATATAGAATTCCATAAATTTTAGTTTATTATAGGGTTTTTTAAGATTTATTATTTCCATATTGATTATTCTATGTTTATGTTATGTAATCTTCTATTTTATGATAATCCTTACCAAGAACGTGAGCTCACCCTTATTTGTTTTCATTCCTTGAGAAACCTAGAGGAGGGCTATGTGTAATTTTGAGTGATATGATGGAATGGATAATAATGTTATCACAATAAATTCATGCATTATCTTTTGTTTTTAAGTGTACTTTTTGTATATATTATGTCTTCGAAGACAACTATGAAATTCGATCATTCATAAACTCTTTTAATTTATACCAATAATGTAATATAAGTAAAGTATTTGTATTTTTAGAGTTTGAGATATTAGAGTTGGAATAAAAGAAAGATTTTTATAAACCATGAGGATTAGATATAGATAAACCAATTATAATAACATATGTACTATGGAATGTCCTTAAGATATCCAGGGAACAATCCAGAAAATATAGTATGGATTTTATTTTACAATATCATGAGATAATTATGTGTATGCCACCATAGAGAAATGGTGACTAATAATAGGAATGGGAAAGATATCAACACCATTAGTAACCTCGGTTATGTCCCCCCTAAACAAGTTAATGAAGATAGAGTTGAGTCAAATCAGATGAAAACCACATTATGTTAGTTTACCTAGGTTATGAAAAATAATCTTTCCCACAGAGAGAGGCCTACTGATCCATGTCATAGTGTATCTATGTTGGATTACTTCATGTGAAAACAACCTTCAATCTTTAATGTAAATATAAATATAATGCTAACTGAATAATGGATCAAGTCTATAGAGAATATGTTTCTCTATTTGAGAAGTAATGAAGATTAAAATTTGTCATGGTGGTCTATCGTCTGAAGGGAGAGACCTCACCTCCTAATTATTTTATAAAACAACAACTAGTAGCTATAAATAATATAATTATAGGTAAAAGAAATATCCATAGTGATCTATATATGATAAGGGTATCCTAAGTACAGAGGATATATCCTTGTTGAAAAATTTCATTGATATTTTTCCAGAAGAACTGCTTGGACATCCACGAAAGTATGAAGTTGAGTTCTCCATTAAAATTATTAATAGGGTAAGAACTATATCTAAAACTCCTTTTATAATGTAACCACTGTACTTTGTGGAGTTAATGAAATAACTATAGAAGTCGATTGATAAGGGATTTATACACCCTGTAGTTTCACTATGGTGAGCCTCTATTTTATTCCTAAAAAATAAGGATCGGTCCATGTGTTTGGGTGTAACATCCCACGTAAATGAAGAATCAAATATTATCATATTTATTAATATTTTTGAATTAAATATTAATTTTACTTTAAAACTGTTGATATGTTCGATAGAGTACCTGATATGCAACAACGGGTTTCTTTGAAATCTTACGTTGCACACTAATAATATAATATTATTATTTGAATTGGTAGTTAACTCTTAGCCGTTTTATTGGAGTAAATGAACAAAACTAACTACAATATAATTATACATGTTTTTTAAATGTATTTAAATTTATCCAATAAAATTTAGAGGCTTAAAATGTGAATGTATCTAATTTTAAGCATAATTTACATTAAAAGATCAATTTACGCCTTTTAATGGAGAACCCTCTTTAAATATATTTTTGGTCACTTTAATACATTCTAATTGACCAAATAAAATCCTTTTTTAGAATGGGGACATAAAACTTTACTTTGTGTAAATTTTTTGGTATTTTTCTTATAAAGTTAATTTTTTAATTAATTGTGAAAATATTGTATTTTAATTCAAAATTGCCTTTTAATCTGACTTATTTAAATGGTTAGATTATCTTTTTTATTGATTTTAAAGTGTAAATTGATTATATTTTTACCATTAAATCTATTTTTGGTATTTTGAAGCAATTTCACTTTGAAATTGGCCGTAATCAACTGTGAAACTTTTGATAGTTATTGTTTCTTATAAACACGCTATTTTTTTGACAACAAGAATTATTTTTAAATTAATTAATACAAATAATTTTATTTCAATTTGGTAAAATGGAAATCATTTTATAATTAGTAATATCAAATATTTCTTAGGCTGATTTTTTGGTATTTTTCTGAAGAACATCAATTTTTGATGAATAGTGAAACCACTTAGTAGTAGTTAAAAAAACTAACTTATTCATTTAAATGAAATTTTACCACTTATGTGAATTGAATTTTAAAAATTCGACATACATGGTTTTTAATAGTAAGTAAAATGTGGTTCAATAAGATGAAAATAATTTTTGGTGAATAGTAAGTTTTGACTTTTTTTACCGCGGTTAAAGGTAAATAGGGTAATTCAAGGAAAAAAGAATATTATAATAATTCAAAATTACATTAACACTTTTACAAACATTATTGGTTGATTCATTTATTACCATGGTCATATTTTTGTTAATTTTGGGAGCCCATTGAGCCACTTGGGAGTGATAATGACAATTTAGATTAATTAACTTAAATGAAAAATGACAAAAGCAAATATCTTTTAGTAAATTAATTTTTATAAGGGGTTATATAAACTTTCCTTTCATCTATAAAAGTTCATTGGAAATCTAAAAATATTTCCTATATCATGGTTTTTTTAATAATTTTTAGACATCACATAAATTAAATTATTGATGACATAATAATAATGTAGTGTTTACCTCATTAATAAATGATTTAACTAGATAAGATAATAATAATTAAAATATTATCCAAAATATGTCCAATTCATATTGGATGAAATTATTTAGACTATTAGTCATCTTATCTTAGACTTTAATGATTTTTGGACCTTTTGAAACTGAATATCATTATGTAATAAAATAATATTTTCACACTTTCTTAAAGATCCCCTCCTCTCTCTTATAAAAGATGACCACTTCTAACCAATTCATAACACCTATAAAGCCTTTAGCCTCATCCAAAATCTAACCAATTAATCTCCATATATCCTTATCCTTCTCCTAGAATCCTTACATTAGGCATAAGGCACATCAAGAAGTCCTTTGGTCCAATCCAAAGGGAGTTAACATAATTAAAGGTAATAGTTTCTCTTAAATTGTGTTCATTTCTTTTACTTCTAAAACCCCTATACTATTTTTATTAATTTATTTTGTAACAAAACCCGTATCCTCAATATACTAGGATGTTGTTATGAGAAGTATTCTAACTACACTTACACACACCTCCATCAAATGGATGAAGAACATAATGTTTCTGTGGATGACAAACTAACGCCTCAAGAAACGATGATTGTTCAAATATCTCCAACCGAATCTCATGGTGGACATTATAATGGCACTGTATATATATATGATATATATTATTTTTATGTTTTCTTTATTCTTCTGTAATTTCCATTTATTGCATGCCTTTATGGCTTCCATTACGGGTAAACGTGATAATCTCATTTGAGGAAGTGCGGACTACTGCCCCCTCAAAGTGATATGACTCGTTAATGCCTTTTTGTAGGATGTATAAATAATGGAGTTAATGATAATATATATGATATTATTCTAAAATTATAATATACCTATGTATCATTATTTTTTAATTCCATTAAAATAAGAAATAGAAATGAAAGTAGTGTTTATGTGTATGTACGGCTTACCATCTCCTTTAACGGTACATTTCATTTCTTACCTTCAAATGATATGTAATTTTATAAAATATATATATATATATATATATATATATGATATATGTGATATCTAAATAATTAATATCATTCTGGATATAATGACCTATTGACAACATGGACAACTTGTAAATTTGAGGTGTTTATTTTTTACTAAAGTACCAATTATCGACAAAATGGCCATTATTAACTTAAATGGTTAAATAATGTTTATAACATGGTAATAATTGATATAAAAGGACTAATAAACTTGAAAAAGGTTTTTAATCAAGTATAAGTTAACTTTATTTTATTATTTAAGAGATTAAAGAACGAACGGGGAAAGTTCTACATGAGGTAAGGGACTTCATCTCAATCTCCTTTCATTGAGGCATATTTTCATTAACACACAACTCTATTTTATACGGTGTATAAACCCTTTTGAATATTACTTTTATTCAAAAGGAATTCTTTTCGACAAATAATTTTACTAAATGACCAAAAAAATGTTCCTTTATACGTAAGCGGTGATAATGACCATTTTCGACGCCGCGAGTATTATTTGATCTTTGGATTCCTAAACAAGACGAAATGTTTTTGAAAGAAAATAAATACCATATACTCTTTTATGTATTTTGGTATTGAAACTGGTTTTGATAATGGATTTTTTATGTCAATATATTTAAGCAATATATTGTGATTGAAATGTGGAAATGTTTTCTTTCCTTTATATTTGTTTTATGTCATATGATTTTATAATAGTACTCGGACATTTGACGGGTGGTTACGGGATAAATCAAATGAGGGGTGGTGCCGTAAATACCAGGATGGGTGGTTACGTTATAACCTCAAATGCATTGGGTATATAAGTTGGTCATATGGCTATTCCATTAAGTGATATGTGTGGAAGTTTACCGTATGGTTATTCCATTTTAGAATGTTTATGTCCCAAGTTACCTTTATATGTTATGTGTTCTTTATATGGGATTTAAGGTAATATTTTGGTTACAAAATGGTATATAGTGATCTTTTATTCCGTAAAGAGTATTTACTACTTCATAAAGGTGAAAAGTATTACTTATGCTAAATTATTCATGGTTTACTTGTTTTTTTTAAAAACTAATAGTTTTCCTTCTTTGTGTATCCCTTACTGATATTTTTATGCTCATCCCAAGTTTTTGAAATGTTATTCACAGGACATAATGTTGAATAGGGTCAAGGATGGGATCAAGGAAAAGTCATGTTGTCTTAAACATGGAACTAGATATGACCCCTTATTTCAAGACTTTATATTTTATGAGAAAAATGAAAACTGTGTAAAAGTGTCTACTTTGTAATCTTTTGGGATGTAATAGTTATGTCCGAATTCTATAAAACTCTAAACTTGAAAATATTCTCAATGTGAATTATTAACATAATTCAAGATTATGTTTGTTTTAAGGGTGGGTCCTTATAGTTGGTATCAGAGGTCAGTTAAACAACTTTAGGAGTTAGCGTATTGTTAAATAAATGACCATAAATTAATGTATGGTATTATTGAAATGATATAGAATTCACATATTACAATGTTGCTTCGTCTAAGATAGTTTTTTGTTAAGAATGATTATTCTTAATGGTAATAGAGCATATTTTCTGGGAAGACATACATAGGAGAATGACCTTCCGAATTAGCAACCAGAGATGGTCGGAATTAGAATTGAGCAGTTTACTGCAGTGATGGCTCAGTTGAATCAGGTGATATATGGTGGTTGTGTTTATTGATGATGTTTTGGTTTATTCTTAAAGTAAAGAGGATCCTGAAAGTCATTTAAGGGTTGTCTTTCAAACCTTAAAAGAAAAGAAACTCTTTGGAAAATTCAGCATGTGTGAGTTTTGGTTATATAAAATTTCCTTCCTCGGTCACATTGTTTCGAAAAATGGCATTACTATTGATCCTACTAAAACAAAAGTTATTGAAGAATGTCCAAGACCCAAAAATATAACTGATATCCGTATTTTTCTTGGTTTGTATGGTTATTAATGAATGTTTATTGTGAATTTTTCACGGTTATCTAGTCCAATGACTAAGTTAACTCGAAAAGGTTTTAAGTTCATATGGAAAAAATAATATCATGATTGTTTTCAAGAATTGAAAAGAAGATTGGTGAATGCTCCAGTTTTGGATCCTCTTTCCAAAAATGGTGAGTTTGTTATTTACAGTGATGCTTCATTGAAAGGAATTAGATGTGTCCTTATAAAGAATGATCATGTAATTTCTTATGCTTCACATCATTTGAAACCTTGTGAGTTAAATTACCCTACACATGATATGGAATTAGCTGATGTTGTTTTTACTTTATAAATTTGGAGGCATCATTTGTAGTGAGTAAAATGTGAAATATATACTGACCACAAAAGTGTAAAGTATATATTCATTCAGAAATAATTGAACATGAGAGAAAGGATATGGCTAGAATTAATCAAGTATTATGATTGCACGATCCATTACCATCTGGGAAAATCAAATAAAGTGGAAGATGCATTGAGTCTAAAAAGTGTCCGTGAAATCATCTCTATCAGATAGAAAAAATGAAGCATAGAAAGAAGACAGTGAGTTGCAGAAAAAGGTAAAGTTGATTCATAGGGGTAAGTTGCATGATTTTAACATTGATAATGATTGTGTTTTGAGGTTTGGGAAGATATTATGTGTGTCTTGTGATTTAATGTTTAAGAATGAGTTGTTATGTGAAGCTCATAGTTCTCTATTTTCAGTTCATCCTGGTAGTACTAACATTTACAGAGATCTTCGGGAGTATTACTGGTGATATGGAATGAAAAGAGATGTTGTTGATTTTACTATGAATTATTTTACTTGTCAACAGGTTAAAGCAGAGCGACAGTTACTGAAAGGGATTCTTTAGCCTTTACCAGTGCCAGAGTGTAAATGGGAAAATATATCCATGGAATTCGTTGTGGGATTAAAAAAACATATCGATGTAATAATTAAATCTAGGTTATTGTTGATTGATTTACTAAATGTGCTCATTTATATACTATTCAAGATACTTTATCTCTACATCAACTTTCTCAATTTTGTGTTAAAGAGATAGTCAGGTTACATGGAGTTCCCCTCTCCATTATATCTGATCCTGATCTCAGGTTTACTTCTATCTTTTGGAAAGGCCTTTAGAAGTTGTTGGGTACTGAATTAAATTTTATTATAGCATTTCTGCCTCAATCAAATGGGAAATCAGAACGAACAATTCATACATTTGAGGATATGTTATGTTCTTGCTCGATGGATTATCAAGTAATTTGGGACTAACATATTTCTTTGGTTGAATTTTCTTATAATAACAGTTTTCATTCCAATATATAGTTGGCTCCATTTGAGGCTTTATATGGAAAGTGTTGTCAAACTCTTGCTTTTTGGGATGAAGTAGGTGAGAGGAAGCTGATGGGCGTAGAATTAGTAGAAGAGATGGCATAAGAAGTTCAGTTGATTCATAAGCACATGAGAATAGCTCAGATCAGATAGAAAATATATGCAGATAATCGTAGGAAGGATATTTATTTTGAGGTAAGTGATCGTGTCTTTCTTAGATTTTTTCCATGGAAAAGTGTGATGCATTTTGGTATGAAGGGAAAGTTGAGTCCGAGGATCATTGGACCTTATGAAATCATGGAGAAATTTGGATCAGTGGTGTACAAAGTTTCTTTACCTCTATTTTTATCCCAAGTACAAAATGTTTTTCATGTTTGGATGTTGAGAAAGTATATGCCAGACCCATCTCATGCTTTGAGTCCAGAGGTAGTTCAATTGAAAGAGAATCACTCTTATGAAGAACAACTAGTCTATATTCTTGACCGAAGAGATCAAGTGCTGTGGAATAAAGAAATTCTTTAGGTAAAGGTTTTGTGGAAAAACCATTTGGTTAAAGAGGCAATGTGGGAATCTAAAAATGCTATGAGGGATAAACACCCCCCCTTATTTTGATAAGTGAATAAAAATTGTGAGGATGAAATTTCCAAAAGGGGGGAAGGATGTAACAACCCAGGTAAATGAAGAATAATATATTTTCATATGTATTAATATTTGTGAATTAAATATTAATTTTACTTTAAATGGGTTTCTATGATCGATAGTGTACCCAATACACAACAATGGGTTTCTTTGAAATCTTACGTTGCACACTAATAATATAATATTATTATTTTAAATGGTTGTAAACTCCAAGTATTTGTATTGGCAGGAATGAACAAAACTATATACTATATGATTATACAAGTTTGTTAAATGTATTTACATTTATCAAATAAATGTTAGAGGCTTAGAATGTGAATGAATCTAATTTTAGGCATAATTTAGATTAAAAGGTCAATTTACCACCTTTTAATGGAGAACACTCTTTAAATATATTTTTGTTCCCTTTATTACATTCTAATTAACCATATAAAATCCTTCTTTATAATGGGGACATCAATATTTACTTTCTGTAAATTTTTTGTATTTTTCTGATAAAGTTCATTTTTTAATGAATAGTTAAAAATAATGTATTTTAATTCAAAATTAACTTTTAAACTAATTTATTTATATGGTTATATTATCCTTTTAATTGTTTTTAAAGTGTCAATCGATTATATTGTTACCCTTTTATCTATTTTGTCTTTTGAAGAAATTTCACTTTGAAATTGGACATAATCAACTGTCAATCTTTTGACAGTTATTGTTTCTTAAAAACACACTATTTGTTTTGACAACGGGAATTAATTTTAAATTAATTAATCCAAAGACTATGTTTTGAATTTGGTAAAATGGACATAATTTTTTGACTTTGTAATATCAAATATATCTTAAGCTGATGTTTTGGTATTTTTCTGAAAAGCTTCAATTTTTGATAAATAGTGAATCCACTCAGAAGTAGTTAAAAAACTGACTTTTTCATTTAAATGAAAATTTACCACTTCTTTGAATTGAATATAAAAACTATGATAAACATGGTTATTATTAGAGAGTAAAATGTTATTCAATAAGATGAAAACAATTTTTGGTGAATAGTAACTTTTGACTTTTACTTACCGTAGTTAAAGGTAAATAGGGTAATTCAAGGTAAAAAGAATATTATAATAATTCAAAATTACCTGAAAAAATGTCCAAACCTTATTGTTTGAGTCATTTATTACCATGGGCATCTTTGGGTCGTTTTTGGGACCCCATTGAGCCACATGGGAGTTATAATGACAATTTAGATTAATTAACTTAAAGTAAAGGCAAAAATGACAAAAGTAAATATCTTTTAGTAAATTAATTTTTACAAGGGGTTATATAAATTATCCATTTGACTATAAATATTCATTGGAAATATAAAAATATTTTCTACATCATGGCTTTTCTAAAAAAAATATACATCACATAATTTAAATTAATTATGACACAATAATGATGTAGTGTTTACCTCATTAATAAATGATTTAAATAAATAAGATTATAATGATTAAAATATTATCCAAAACATGTCCAATTTTTATTTGATGATATTATTTCGAATATTAGTCATCTTATCTTATAATGTAATGATTTTTTGACCTTTTTAAACCAAATATCATTATATAATAAAATAACATTTTCACACTTTCCTAAAGAGCCCCTCCCCTCCCTTATAAAAGGACACCACTTCTAACCAATTCCTCACACCTCTCAAGATTTTAAGCTCGTCAAACTCTACCCAATTATGTTCCATACATCCCTATCCTCCTCCTAGAATCCTTACTTAAGGCAGAAAGCACTTCATGAAGTCATTTGGTTCAATCCAAAGGGAGTTACCCAAATTAAAGGTAACAGTTTCTCCTAAATTATTATCTTTTATTTTACTTCTCCAACCCCTAAACTATTTTTATTAATTTATTATGTAACAACACATGTATCCTCAATATACTAGCATGTTTTTATAAGAATTATTCGAACTACACTTACACACACCTCCATGTAATGGATGAAGAACCTAATGTTTCTGTGGATGAAAAACTAACGCCTCATGAAATGATGATTGTTCAAATATCTCCAACCACCTCTAATGGTGACCTTTATGATATAAATGTATATATATTTGATATATATTATGTTTATGTTTTCTTTATTCTTCTTTAATTTCCATTTATAGCATTCCTTTATAGTTTCCATTATGGGTAAACGCGATAATCTCATTAGAGGAAGTGTGGACTACCACCACCTCAAATTGATATGACTCGTTAATGCCTTATGTGGGATGTATAAAGGATGTAATTAATGATATTATATATGATATTATACTAGAAATATAATATACCTATGTATAATTATTTTTTAAATCCATTAAAATAAATAATATAAATGAAAGTAGCGTTCATACGTACGTACGGCTTACCGTCCCCATGAACGGTGCATTTCATTTCCTACCTCCAAATGATATGTACTGTTATAAATATATATATACTAGATATATATGATATATATGATATCTAAATAAAGAATATCATTCTGGATATAATGAACTATTGACAACATGGACAACTTGTAAATATAAGGTGCTCATTTTTGACTCAAGTACCAAATATCGACAAAACGACTATTATTAACTTAAATGATTACATAATGTTTATGAAATGGTAATAAATTATATAAAAGGAATAATAAAATTAAAAAGGATCTTAATCAAGAATAAATTAACTTATGATTATTATTAAGGAGATTAAAGAACAAACAGGTCAAGTCGTACACGAGGTAAGAGATTCCATCTCAATCTCCTTTCATTGAGGCATATTTTCATTAATACACAACTTTCTTTTATACGGTGTATAAACCCCTTTTACTATTACTTTTATTCAAAAAGAATATTTTTCTATGGAAAGTTTTACTAAACAACAAAAATAATGTTCCTTTTAATGTATGCAGTGACAACGGCATTTTCCGCCACCGTGAGTATTATTTGAACTTTGGCTTCCTCAACAAGTCGTAATGTTTTTACAAGAAAATAAATACCATATACACTTTTATGTATTTTGGTATTGAAAATGATTTTGATGATGTATGTTTTATGTCAATATATTGAATTGAAATATTGTGACAGAAATGTGGAAATGTTTTCTTTATTTTATATTTGTTTTATGTCTTATAATTTTATAATGGAACTTGGACATTTGATGGGTGGTTATGTGATAAACCAAATGACAGGTGGTGCTGTGAAAACTTGGACGAGTGGTTATGTTATAACCTCCAATTCATTTGGTATTGAAGTCCTCCGTATGGATATTCCATTTAGTGATATGTGTGGAAGTCGACCATTTGGTTATTCCATTTAAGTATGTTTATGTCCCAAATTACCTTTATATGTTATGTGATCATTATAAGGGTTTTATGGTAATCTTTTCATTAAATAAGTGTATTTAGTGATCTTTTATTTAGTGAAGAGTATTTACTACTTCATAAAGGAGAAATGTATTACTTATGTTAAAGTGTGCATGGTTTACTTATTGTTTTTAAAAACTAACAGTTTTACTTCTTTGTGTATCCCTTACTGAGATTTTTATGCTCATTCCAGGTTTTTGAAATGTTTTTCACAGCACATAATGTGGTACAGGGTCAAGGATGGGATCAAGGAAAATTCCTGTTGTCTTAATCAAGGAACTAGACATGAATCTTTTTTTCAAGAGTTTATATTTTATGAAAAAATGGAAACAATGTAGAAGTGTCTACTTTGTAATATTTTGAGATGTATTAGTTATGTCCTAATTCTCTAAAACTCTAATCCTGAAAAGATACTCAATGTGAATTACTAACGTAATTCAAGATTATGTATGTTTTAAGGCTGGTTCCTTATATTGGGAATTAATTTTAGGGAGATAAATACCATTACTATAAAGAATAAGTATCCTTTACTACACATTAATGACTTATTGGATCAAATAAATTTTTTTTAGTAATTTTTAAATATGGATCTACACTCTGGTTATCATCAAGTAAGGGTTAAGAATGATTATATACCGAGGAATACATTTCGAACAAGGTAATGGAATTATGAGTTTATATTAATACCTTTAAATAGAGTAATGTACCTTCAATATTTATGAATATGATGAATAGAGTATTATATGAATATCTTTATAACTTTGAGGTGATATTGATTGATCATATCATAATATACGTTAAATGTAATTAAAAGGCACATGATTCATCAACAAATAATCCTACATACCCTCAGAAAAAAGAATTATATGGGAAGTATAGTAAGTGTGAATTTTAGCTCAATGAAGTTTCTTTAATTGCCTATATTTTATTTGAGGATGGTATATCTTTTGACCCCAAAAAATTAATGTTATTCAAATAATAACATACACTAATGAACATAACTGATATCCAATGCTTTTTGGGCTTAGAAGAATACTATCAGTGGGTTTTTTCATGATTTGACCAGGTTAGACAACCTAGTAACTAAGTTAACACATAAATGGGTCAAATTAACAAAGTGAAGGGAGAATAATGAATGTTTTTATAAGAGTAATAGGAGACTGATTAATGAACCAATATTAATTTTACCCTTATGTAAATAAGGGATTGTAATTTTTAGTGATGCATTGAAGATAGGACTTGGTTATTTCCATATATGTAATGATAGACTGATTTATTATGAATAAAGGAATTTGAAAATGCATGAATAGAAATATCCAACTAATGACCTTGAGCTAAGATCATTAATAGTTTCTTTAAAAATTTGGAGACATTATCTTTATGGTGAAAGAGTCAAGATATATACAGGCTATAAGAGTTTTAAGTATATATTCTCTCCTTAGGACCTCAACATGATGAAAATAAGATGGTTGGAACTTATTAAGGACTTTTATTTTATGCTAAAATACCACCCTAGGAAGTAAAATAATGTGGAAAATGTTTTAATTAGGATGGAACGTGGAGTTATTACCATTATGAGGACTAACAAGGATCCCATATACTAAGATCAAGTAATGATGGATATGGTATTTCTAGGCTAGGGTAAACATCACCCCCTTTCAAATAAATTGGTACCACTAGGATGATGAGAACTTAAAAATGAAGATTAATGTAGTGAGTGATGGGATATTTATGGACTTCATCTGTAGAGATGGTGTGTTGAAGTTTAGAAAGATGTTATGTGTTCCATCCATACCATAATTGAAGAAGGAACTACTAGATTAATCACATAGCTCAAAATTTTCGATACAAACTAGTCACACAAATATTTATACGCATTTAAGAGAATAATCCTACTGTAATTTTATGAATAGAGAAATGTTGTATCTTATGCACATATTCATACTATTTTAGCAGGTAGAGGCTAAAAGAAAACACCCTTAGGGAGTCGTGAAACTTCTTCCTATACCAATATATAAGTGGAACAATGTCATATTGTAATTTTAACATGAATCCGAAAGAATAAAAGGAAGAATTATGATATAAGGGTCATCATTGATCTTCTTACTAATTTTGTTAATTTCATAGATATATGTGAAGGTCTACCGCTTGATTACCTTCTATACTCTATATAAATGAAATTATAAGGATTCATGTGGAACTATACCTATTGTATCATATCATGGATTAATGGTCACATTAAAATTATGGAAGATTCTTTAATGGTATTTCTATACTAAGATATATTTAAGCACCACCTATCATTCCCAAACTAATTGGAAGTCTTAAAGGTATATTAAGGTATTGATAGAAATTATAAGATCATGTTATCTTGAATTCAATGTTATGGGGATCAATATCTACTTTTGGGGGAATTTTCGCACAAAATCAGTTTCCATTGAAGCATCCATAATGATCTATATTAAGCATTATATGATAAGAGGTGTCGTATGGTAAACTATTGGGAATAATTTATAGAGAAAATGTTAGTTATCCATGTGCATATAGAGGATACAATAGTTAAAGTGATAATTATTCAAGATTACATTAATGGATCCCAAATTATAAAAAGAGAAATGTATTTAATCGAAGGAAATACTTGGAATATAAGGTTGGGGAAAATGTATTCTTAAAGGTTTCACCATGGAGGGGATTAATAAGATTTGGTAAAAAGGGTATGTTATGCTATTGTAACATTGGTATTTATGAATATTATATTGAATGGGGAATGTATCTTATTAGTTGGATTTGATTCCCAATCTTTATAAAGAACAAAATGTCTTACATTTTTCATTTACAAGGAAATAAATTCTAGATCCAACACATTGTCTCACATATGAGGGAATATATTTAGAGCCTAACTTTTCTTATAATGAAGAATCTTACCAGATTCATGACCTAATAGGGAATGTATTACAGAATTGAATAACTTTTTTAGTGAAAATCATTTTGATAAATCACAAAATAGAATAGAAAAGCATGTTATCATGAATAATATATAGGGAATGAGTTTCCACATTTTTGTAATAGCTTATATATACACCATTTTAAAAATTAAATTATTTAAGGGGGGTATAACTCCTGATACTCTACTGTTGTAGATAAATATTGTATCATAAACAAGTACACAAATAAACCCTTTAAAGATAATTTATTTAAAAGTTATATTTTATCATTTTAAATTTTCCAATATAATTCTATTTTTGAATTAATCATATATAAATTACCTCAATATAATTTTTTTAATGTTTATCAAGAGTTTAGTTTTTAGTAAAAATTATGGTTTTTATGAAAATTGTAATTTTTATGGCTTTACCACTATATAAGAATGAACTTGAGGTTATAAACCCTTTTATGTAATTAAATATCTATTTTAGGAATAACCACTACAACAAAATCGATTTACTGTGGGATTTTTTGATTTTGAGATGGTTTAAATTGATGTCATCTAGTTCTACACCAATTTCCAAAAAACCACACCTAATGTTGGCATCAGAATCCAACTCACATCAGTTCCTTCTATTTGGTGATGGTTTATGGAAACCATCATAGAAAATTTATTCAATGGAGGTTTTTTTTCATGTTTCAATGGTGGTTCCCCCTCCCAAAAAATGATGAATAAATAGAAGTGGTTTACACTGAAACCATCCACTCTCCATTTTTGGTAGGGAAATCCATTGGAAAAACTAAAAAAACACCTATAAAAAAACTTACCTCACATGGAGCCAGTTTAAACCACCACTAAAAAATAATTTGGCATATATAGAAGAGGATTAAAGTACCTCTATATTTCACTTTTCAAAAACCAATACAACTGCATAATCTACAACCTTAGAACAACCAAACCAAAAATACAAATATGAAAATATATAAAACAAAATAATCCTAATAGTTATAATAACATAATAAGAATTGTAATAATTATAACAAAATATTTATTCATCTTGAAACCCAATATTTCTATCCAATTTTAATAAATCAATCATTCCATTAAAACCATTAACTTGAAATCACATATTTATCAACCAAACATTGGATCTACCACATTATAAAACTATATTATAATATAAGAAAAAGGTGTACATCCATGTTTATGAAAAAAAAATTTGAACCAATTTTTTCATTGAAAAAAATTAAAAAATTCAATCTTAAAAACAAATTAAAATGTAAACTATTCCATAAAAAATAAAGAATATAAATATAAAAAAGGAACAATCATGTTAATAAATCATAATACCATTGAAAAAAATAAATAAAATGTTAGAAAAAAATATGATGAGTACATGGTGATACAAACACAATGAAAAATTGTAATTCCAAATATAATATCATAAAAAATGAATATGCATCATTATAAACTCATTAAGAAATGATTTTCACAAAAACAAATACTCAATCAACAAGAAACCACTCACCCTCATTGGTGGAATCATATCTTATTAATGAAAGAACCTCTAGAATCTTTATTCAACCAATTAACTAAATTAATATCCTCCCATACCCAAAATTCAATCATCACTACTATTATAGTTTATAGGGGAATAAAAATCATGATGAAGGGGAAGGGGGAGGATAAATAATAGGAAAGAAGAATCTTACCTTCCAAATATAATATAGATATGAGAAGTAATGGGATGATTTGGATCCCATTTGGTGATTATCCGGGTTGAACTCACATTCTATTGGAATCAAATCTAAAGAAAATTTTAAAATCTATATGGAAGTGAACATGAATGGGGAAGTATAAGATTGAATGGTTGGAATAAGGTTTTGGTGAGAGTTTTTCTATTTGTCTAAGTTGGGAGACTAGAAAGTCTGTGTTCCCTAAAACCTAAATTTTCTCCATAAATGAGAATATGTGTTACCATTATCCCATTTATATAGGATTTAATCCCAAACAATTTAGTACTTACGAATTGTTTTTTTACATTTTTCAAATGTATTTTTTATCAATCTTCTTGTTTACTATTGTTGACAATCTGTATGGAAGTCTATGAATATGATTAAAACCATATGTGAAGAGAATGTATCTACACAGTGGTTGGGGGTCCTAGAAGGCCTAGTTCCTAATTTTGAACTATTAGTTATGTTCTATCTATTTTTTTCTATAATATTGTTCTATGTGTTAATATTTCAGTGGTTTTCTTCCATTGATCATACAATCCATGTGATCACTAAAATGTTGTATCACATCCTGGTTATTATTCATGGTGTTGGAGTAGAGTATTAAAGTTTATACAGAGAAGTTAATCAAGGATTTGGAAGAATGTTACCATAAGACAATGGTGGTATCTAATTTTTATCCATGATATTGAAATTCATCTTTGAAGTATTATGTTTTGGAAAATTTTTTGTAATTTTTGAATGTTAGGACTTGGTTTGAATACTACCAGTTTTTTTTGTTAAGTGAATTACTATGTTTCTGAATAATTTTTACCAGGAATATGGAAACAGTATGATGTCATAAGGGATTTCTAAAACAATATCCATGTCCATTGTGAGTATGGTACTATTTTTTGTTCATTAAAATATCATTATATCTTTGTTGGTGAACTGTAAAATAATTTTTGAAGGTATTATATTCTCATTAACAATTTCTAAACTAATTGGTAGTTCTATTTATAGAGGATAATATTTCATGTGTTAGGAATGAATTGATTTTATAATGGTGAATTTTGTGGATCTTGGAGGACTATAGTGATAATACTTTAAGATTATTTTAATGTGAAATTAGATTGAAAAATGATCCATATATGTGGTTAGAAAAATTGAAATAGATCATATAATGAATACATCAAATATTCCATATAGTGAAATGAGTTTTATTGATGGATTTAATTGAATTTAGTTTTAATGATGAAGTTATCTGATGTTTGAGTTTCTCAAATCAATACTATTTAGTCTGTTCCCTTAAGAAATAGAAATTGTGATAGAGCATCATAATACCCAACGTTTAATTCTCTTATGGATCTGTTTCCAAATATTATATAAATTACATGGATATGTTTGGGGGGTTATCATATCAACCATATATTATCTATATTACTTTCAATTAGGATAAGTGACACTAGGGTTCTTATCACTCAACAATTTTAATGCAATCACGTGGAAGGTTTATAAAACCTCATGATTAATAGTGTGGTGGTTCTTTCAAGTGGTGGAATGAAATAATGTGTATTTTATGGTCTTAAAATATCATGAAGGGAATATTTAAAAAAAATTTAAATAACCAAGGAATCATGGTGTGTGATTTATAGTTTCTATTTATTGTTGATAAGTTTATAACTCTATAAGAAACTTATAGATGGAAAAATGACATTTTAAACATGTATATTACTATAATATGGGGTTTGTGGAATAGTTTTTGTGAGTTAATAAGAATGGGTGCCAGGAATGATACAAATACTAGGTTTTTATATGTTTTT
This sequence comes from Viscum album, assembly GCA_963277665.1. NCBI lineage: Eukaryota > Viridiplantae > Streptophyta > Magnoliopsida > Santalales > Viscaceae > Viscum > Viscum album. The sequence goes on along the minus strand of OY728139.1, from coordinate 31,945,541 downwards.
TTTTCATAAGAGTTGTGAGTGTGTTCTTCATATGTTTTGATAGGTTTTCAAGATCCATAATGATTTAATGAAAGGAATAAAAAACTGAAAAGATATGATAATATCATAGGATCCATTATAATTAAACATAACTTCATTAAAAAAAAATTGCGATGAGTTAATTGGACTATAAAATTGGTCTATAATATAATAGATCATAAAGAAAGTTAGGGTTGTAAAATGACATCTGGATTAATTTACCTATAGTTTTAGGATACTAACTTGGAAATTTTAATGGGAGTTACAAAGAGGCATATTTTTTTGGGGTATTATCATCTAAATATACTCTTGAATCCGAAAATTTTTGCATTTATTTCACTATTATCATCAAAGAATTGGAGAAGTAAACAACTCCCATGTTAAAACTTTAGATTTATATTTCATGTCTATAGAACAATATTATTTTCAATGGTAGTGATAAAAAAATTTATTTATTCAATCACTATGGATAAAATCATAAGAATATGATCAGAGTAATATAAATAATTTTTTATGGAGGTGGACTCTTGAAAGGTTGAGACTAGGATGGATGTAGTGGTAGAAATTTACTTTGAGTATATAGTTAACATAGAGAAAGTATTGATTAGAGTTCATAATTCTAATAGTATTATACGTTATAGAATATGGAGTTCCAGATAGAGTTCTGTTTCAATGGTTTCATTAAAGATCTGTGTATCAGTATCACTGGGATTATTGTTCATTGTGGTTAGTGTCATAAAAATGAAATGACAATATGGATTGATACGATGGACATGGTACATGGAAAAACATGTTTATAGGTCTTAAACAATGTTATATGATTATAAATTAGTGCATATTTTCTATTGGATGAAATTTTACAAATATTCTTATAGAGGGTTTCATGAACTCAATGATTTATCATATCATAATTCTAGAGATATAGGGATGTGTTTCATCAATGGGACACTACACCAAATTGAACTAAAATCCTCATGAGTATGTATTTTTGAATGTTTAGTACTTGAATTCAAATGTTCATGAACTAAACTTATTCTATAGGGAAATCCCATATGTAATATGCATCTATATTTTCCCCCAAACATAATGCTTTATGAACAACTATACCTAGCCATATGAAAACCTTTCATTAGAAAATGTTATTTGAAAAATCAAAGTTAAATTCAAAAACTCATAAAAATTTAAAATAGCAGTAATTATATCATATTTAATATAAGAGTGTCTGGGGGTGTCATAATTCATCATCTACAGAATATTCAAAGGAAAATCATAAGGTAAACATTGGAATAAAACATAGAAAATGAACCAAGCATAGAGATTTTCATGAAATGGAAGGGAAATATAGATATCCCTACTCAAAACCACAATATGGTTTCTGAATCACCATATTAGTGTTATCATGTCATAAGTTTAGTTACACATCATCTATGAATAAAATGTGAACACTAATCACTACACGATGAACTTTGATCAGCACCTTCTTTGTCTCCGTCTTCACTCACTACTACCAAAACCTAAATTAAAATTATATTGAAAATTAAATAGTTTTTAATATGTAAATTTAAACAAAAAAATATTAAAATTTTGTATATTAAATGATTTTTTAGTTGTCTGATTTTCCAGGTCACAACCATCCATTCTATAATATCATCGCTGACATATCCGGTTGTCTTCTAATATAATTCAATTTTGTCATTATCCTACTACATCATTACCTCATCAAATTCATCCACCCTTTAAAGACTAATATTTTTAATATCATGATGAAAATATAAGATCATTCATTTCTATTGATGGGATTCAGTGTTAGATGAAAAACAATCAACTTCATCAACCATATCATACAAGTCTATTTTGTTTTATGTAAAAAACTACACATCACTCTTCATCCACAAAATCTTCCATATAATATACCATTTTCCCTGATGATTCTTTGTTTTAAAGATCATGTAATTCATGGTCAGTGATATCCATCAAGCAAGTTATGTTCATGGAATTAAATTGTAATGAATCTACTTTAATACCCCTAGTAATATCATCCTACTTGGATTTGAATAAAATAACTGAAAATTTATTTTAGTTGTTTAATTTGATAATATAAGTTAATATTATACACTATCCCTATGTATAAACATTATATATACCAATATTCTTTATTTTTGAACCCCCTTCATGGTCGAATGTATGAAATTTAAGTCCATTAACCTTATAAGCATTGAATTTTCAATCCTTTTTATAGGACCTCGAGCGAGAGTCTTCAAATTTTCCAAAAACTCATCCCAAGTATCAGTATTCATGATCTAAAAAAGATAATATTCATTATTAGATTTAAAAAATATTTTTCAACCTAATATCCATATTGATTTCAATATTTATGAACTTACACGATGTGAAAACCATTTTAAAAGCTCTTTGTCAAAAGTTTTTATTATATCTTTATCATTTCATCATTGGCCTCGCATATATCTCTTTTTTTGTATCATGAGTTCTTCAATAAATGGATATACAATTTATCTTTTTTTATCATATATCTATGTGCCTATAAAAATTCTATTTATATCAGTGTAGCATTTTAGATCCTCCCAACTAATCGGGTAATAGTAAGAAATATTTTTTATTTCTCATGTAGTTGAGATTTAGTCGATGTATCATCAACACATCAAAATTGATTAAATCTTACTTTAATATCATCCATATATATAGAACCAAAGTAATTACACATTCTTCTAGTAAATAACCTTTAGAAATATATCCTTTAGGTTGTGATTTGTTATTCACATATGATTTCAAATGGACAAGATATCTATGAAATTAAATAAATGAGACATAATTATATATTTAATAAAGTTCCATGATTTTTTACTTTATATGAAAACATATAAATAAATTAAATCTAAATTGGATATATCCATCGATAATTTATGGGGTCTCCTAATTTAGTTTCCTCAACAAAATGCATAGTTAAATGAATCATGAAATTAAAAAATGACATAGGAATTATCATCTCCATTACAAAAAGTGTTAAAACAACTCTCACATAAAGGTTTTCAATATCAATGGTTTTTATAGTTTTATCACATCGTTGTATGAAGAATGGACAAAATTGGAGTACAAATATAGTGACCTTTTCATGTAATAATGTATGCAATGCAAATGGTAGTGATTTTGGTAACAAAATATGTGGATCTTGTATTTTCAGTCATGTAACCTATGATAATTTAAGTAGACACACCTTGAGATGTTCCTTGAATAACCATAGGTTAAATTCACAAGAAAAAAAATTCAAAGGAATGTATCTTTATCCCTATTTTTCATTGAAAAAATACCAGATCATATGTTCCATTATCATCTTGTTATAGATCTCAGTTTATGTTCATTGTTTGTAAATCCTTCTTACCATTGAGTTGGTCCATCGATTTTCCATAATCATTAATTAATTTGAAGATGAAATTTTCACAAAAAGCATCTCAATATGAATAACATCATGATTATTTCATAAAACATTAAATTTCCAATACATAATTTTAAAGAAGATAATTTTTTATATTCCATTTACACATTCAAATTTCACATCAAGATTTACTTTAAACTTGTTTCCCACGGTCATTCAAATGACACACCTTCCCAAATTCTGTTTTAACATTTACAAGTTATGAAAATATTTCAGAACCTATCAATAACTTTTTAGGTGGTCTAAGATAAATAGGTTCATTTTATTTTTACTTGTTTAACTGAAATCTATGACATGCATTGCGAAATATTAAATGACACAAGAAGAATAACTTTTTACTATAAGGTAGTCACTTAGGATGAAAATAAAAGTAACAAACAAGATAATCCGAACACATATAAGTGTTCTAGACAAATTAGTTCCCAAGCCCTGGGAAGTTACTGATGGTCCACATTAGAGAAACGTGAATTTAAAATATTATTCTAGAATAAGCATCATATGTCTTAACATCGTTACTCCATAATTCCAATAATACTTCAATTAGAGGATACAAGTATAAATCAATATCATTTCTAGAAATTTGTTTCAATAATAATCATTAAAATGATAAAAGAAGTTTTTTTCATACACATCCATGGAGATAGATTGTAAGGGATGAAAACAATTGGCCAAATTCTATAACTGCTACTCAATGTTCCGAATGGGTTAAATTCATCAGCAGTTAATCCCAACTATAAATTCTTAGGATAAGATGAGAAATATATATATATAATGAATAAAATTTATTCCATGATTATAAATCTATTGGATGTCACATTAACCCATCATTTTTAGTCTCTATAGAATTCCACCTCATGTTCTCAGTGGTTTTGGATGACCTGAATAATATTTTCAATCAAAGCATGATAGGGATGTAATGAAAAACCTTTCTAGGTGTGTTATTTTTCTTTATATTCATATTAGTATGTTGATTCAAACTTCTAACATCAACCATTGACTCCATTCAATATTTTTTTCATTCCTATCTTTCTTAATCCTCTTACCAATAAAGAATATAATCATTAGTATAATTATGTATTTTTGTATAATTCAGACCAATCTTATTAAAAAAATTCATATCCTAAAATGATCTAGGGATCCTACATTCAGGAAATTAATCCTAAAAAAATCCAATATCATGGAAATTGATTTATCTTTAATTGCACATAGGCATTTTTATGATACAACTCCAAAAGAAAAGAATGCTTTAAATATTTCAAACATCCACCATGCAGCTCTTAATTTCCATCTTCAACTAAATCATGAAATGAATTCATATTCTTAGTGATGCTCTCTCTTGAATTAGTCCCCATTTAATCAAGAGGAGTATCCAATGATATGATACAACAATTATCCTATTTTCCATAGTTCCAAAAACATTACCTGTAAAGATAAAATTTGTATCACCCGTTACTGGTTGTTTTGATATGTTTTGATGTTGTTGTTGTTGTATTACAATGCCAAAATAATCGTTTATAATGTTTTATATTTCATTGTAAATTGTTTATGATGTTGGGAGCTCCATATTTTGATTGACATCAGTGCTCAATATTTCTACAACATTTGATTCTACCTTCCAAATCCAACACAAATATTGAGAAGGGAATTTGATCAATATAAAGTGTTCATATACATCATGTTGCTTCAATAATCTTCTTAATTTACAATTATGATAAGGACATCTTATTGTACCATCAAAAGATTGATTTGAAATTAAAATATACAAAAAATCCACCAAACCCTCAGTATTCGTTTTTTTTAAATCAACAATATGTAAAATTATTTATGATTTTTAATTGTATTACAATTTTGAACATCATCATTTTTAATATGTTAATTCAAATGTATATAATCTATCACATTTTTTTGGAAGAGTTGATATAAAATTTATCCTTTGAAGTAATAGAAATTAAACCATGAATCATAATCCCCCACATTAAAACAAAAAAAATATTATTAGAACCTTAAATTAATGTGGAAAAACAATAATAAATAATTCTACAATTACTATAAAACATGAAAAATATACAAACAAGATAGAAGCAACTTGAAACACACAAATAGTTCCATTAAAAATTTAATTTCAAATAATCCAACTATTGACCCAAAAAACTATTAAATAATTTATCATATTAGTTAAAGTTAACTTGTGCATTTATAAAAAAACTATTATAAAATATTATTTAACATAGATTTTTAACAAAGTTTTAAATTAGTGATATTCTTTAAATTTAGGTATATATCAACCAAAACATGATTTACCATTCAAAAATCCATTAAAAATATTTATTACCATCATTTGATATCTAAATGAGGTATTAAAAATAAAATAATGGTACGTTCTAGAATTTAAATACCTAAAATAGGAGAACCTACCTAAAATTCACTGACCTTGGAAATGATGAGGAAATTTCACCTCAAAAGATCCAACAATAGCATAAAAAATAAAGAGGAACCTAAAAATAACAATGGTCCTAATTTAATTTTATGCAAAATGGAAGAATAATATAAAAACATACCTTAAATGGGGAGAAAAATTTAACCGTCATTAAACTTCCCTATAATGGGTCTCAAATAACTCATCACAAACCCTATGAACCAAAAATCAATAATATAAATCACCAAAATTCGTTAGGGTTAAACAATGGGTTGTGATGAACCAAAAATGGGAGGAGGAGAGAGTGAGGAGGGGGGATCAAGGAAAAGGGGGCATCGATGGGGGAGGATGGGGGTAGTGGAAAGGGGAATTAGGGGCAACAATGAGGTTGAATGGAGGTGGTTCCATTGGGGAATGGTGGTGTATATAAGGGGTGAGGCTGTGGGATCAAAGATAGACAATGGTGGGTAATGGTGTGTGATAGAGAGGTTTAATGGGGGTGACAACAAGAGGAGATGACGATGACAGGTGATCAATATTGGTCTTGGGAAGAGGGGGATTAGGGGAGAGAGGGGTGGGTGGGGGTGGGTGGGGAGATGGGTAGAACGTACACATATTTAATAAATTCAAAATATTTACTAGCACTTTTAAAAAAATCACTACTTTTACAGTATTTTTTATTTTGAATCTTATACATTTTATAATATTATTTGAATAAATAAAACATGTGGAAAACATTTTTAGAACTAATTGACTTATTACTGGAATATAAAATATATTTTCTATCTCTTCATTAAATCAAATGTTTTCAAGGTAGATTTGATTTTTTATTTCTTTTAAAGCCTCATAAAGTTATTTACTTTAATAAATTTTCAATTTAGGTGATCAAAAATATTATCCAAAATTATTTTTCATTCTATAAATATTTAATTCTTAAAAACATTTTTTATCTAAAAATAGTTTTTACTTGATTAAGTGTATTTATTATAAAATTAACTTTTTAGAACATTATAAATTTCATTTAATAAATGATTTTTTTAAAATATTAAATTATGAGTATCAATTTAGATAATTTTTTTAAATATTAATCTTTATCATTATTATTTATTTTTAGGAATATAAAATAAGTAACATGGTAAAAGTAAATGATGTAAATTAATATTAACCCACTGTAAAAGTCCTCAATTTTTTAAAACACTTTCCTAAAACATAATTTTGGGGTTTTTTATTAACTAATAAATATTCTGTCACGACCCGTCCTCAGGGCCCGTGTCGTGACAACCCCAAGCCAGCCTTTAATATGCCAGGGGCTAGTGACTAGCACCAAAGGTGTAATTCCTGATAAAAAGGGAAGGCATTGCATTTATAAAAGTAAACAAACACAATAGAGTACACAACATTAGTATGCACAAAGTAATACTGAATACAAAGTAACTGCTGAAAGGTAAATGGGCCAGAATACAAACCCAACTGAAAAATGAAGTATAACTAGGACAACTTCAGTAAAGTAATACAGCAACCACAGAGTCATCCTCCAGGTATCCCACCTGAAGGGTGGGTACAAATGGTCTCCTTGGAACCTCGGGTTCATCTGTCTGCTCCGTGTACGTCTCTCCAAGTGGTCTGCCTCTGGGTACTGTCCAGATCCTCAAGTCTCCACCTCGATCAGTGGTGTACGTTGTCTGAATTCAACACAACATAGTGCGTGAAAATCCCGTGCAGCGGTGAGTATACGATACTCAGTAGGGACCCCAAGACCCCCAAAGGTCTCCCAGAATCCAAGAAGGATAAACCACAGAAGAAATATACAATCACGAAGCATCCACAAACTCTACTTAGGTATATGTCCATACATATACCTAAGTCACCAATCACAGTTCGACTCCAACTCCCGAGCCCAAGCCCAACCCAGTCCACACAGGAAAGAAGTCAATCACAATAATGATAATGATTGAAAATCAAGACTCAGCTCACACAGGTACACAACTCACGAAGAGGGGTGAAGAGGATTAGATATAGCCTCTAAATCATCTCCTCTACCGAACCCATGTAAGATTCTAGTACAGAAGTCGTCGATGTTGAACCCACGGAGGATCAAAGTACAGTAATCATTGCTGCTGAACCCATGGAGGATCCAAGTACAGTAGTCATCACTGCCGAACCCACAGAGGATCCAAGTATTGTAGTAATCGCTACCAAAGCCACGGAGGATCCATGTACAGTAGTCATCACTGTCGAACCCACAGAGGATCCCAGTACGGTATTGGTCGCAGTCGCAGCCAGCTCTAGGGTTCCAACACAAAAGCATGCTCGAATTCAGGAGGGTCCACATCTCGAGTCAAAGGGTCAATACATCAACTATAATGAAGTTCAGATTTGTTGTATCCTGAAGTTCCGTCTCATAAAAAGGAACCCAACGCGACAGATGGCGCATCAATCGGACGCCCGGTCTGAGAGTTATTGGTCTTTCATTTCCATGGTCCCAGTTTGAAATACGCTCATTCCAAACCCGGACGTTTTCCAAAGTCATACAAAGCTCACATAGAGTATGTCAAAATGACTTCCTTGTCAAAATGGTCCATGTTTCGTAGACGGCGCGTTGATCGGACACGCGGTCTTAAAGTTATTCACATTTAAGTGAAAACAGACCCGGCCCGTCAAGCCCAGTGGGCTGGCGGGTCTGGTCAACCCGGTCTTGGCGGGTTCGACCAGGTAGAGGGTCGGACTGGCCTGGTGAATCACGCGACCTAGCCTGATGGGCGCATCCAGGCCCAGCATGGTGCAGCCCGGCCTGGCGCGGCACAATCTGGTGGGGCGCGGCCCGGCCCGGCTGGCCGAGCGGCTCGGCTGGGTGGGCTGAGCAGTCTGGGGGGGCACTTTCCCGAACTGGGGGAGGAAAGTGGTGCTGCCCTCTTACCTGGCCGGGTGAAGCTGGTCAGCTTCTCTAGTGCGAGCGACCCGCTTGGGCGGCCGCTGTCCTCCACGCGTGGTGCCACAGCCTCATCCAACCCGGCCTGCCGATGAGCTGGACGGTTCCCCCGTCGAAGCGGCCCATGGAGTGTAGGCCGCAGTCTTCCGCTATGTGGCACCCTCATGGGTTTGCGGTTCCTTCAGCCCAGCTAGCTCTGGCAGGCCGGTTCTTCCTTGGCCGAGAGGCCCGCGGTTGCGGGCTGTGGTTCTTCCGCACGCGGTCGGCGCACGACCGCCACCTTCTGTCATCGCCGCCTCTTCCAACACACCTTTATTATGAACCACAATAGGAAACATCGAAGGGTCATCGGGCCGTGATCATTCAGCCTGTGTCCTCTGTGTTAGGCGGTAACATAAAGACAAATACAAACTATGATTCTCAAAGAAGAACGGGGTACAAAATATTCACTTTAAATTGTACAAACCCCTACCTCGAAATAAGGTTCGTTCGTAGACGGAGTCGCAGGGAGGTGGCGTCAACTAGTTGATGTCGGGGAAGAAGGAGTCGAGGATGGCGCATCGTCGGTGTTCCTTATTGGTGGCTCCTTCCCCTTTGTCTTGGCAGAATATTGAAGGAGATTATCGTCGTTATTCTCTGGTTCTTCATCAAAAGAAGATCCTTATTCTTTTATTTCTCAATAGTTCTCCCCAAAAATATTTTCCAACCAAAATAATAATAAGGTCCTGCCATAATATAACATTTCCATGTATTTTCTAATTAATTCAAAATGTAAATTGAATTAATGAAGGAATTATAGTTGGTAACATTAATGGATGGGAGATGGAGAGGCTCCACATTTAAGTGGAAGTCCAATGGTTTAAAGTGGTTTGTCCAAAAATTAAATAAATGGGAGTGTTAATGGGGATTTAAAGGAAGATGAAAGGATTAGGGCTTGTGTGGGCCCCGCCACACTAATTCCTCTCATGGGAGGTTATGTGGGTGTGGGCCCCACCCCTAACTCCCCTTTTTAGGAATTAAACAACATATTTAAATAAAATTGGGTGCTACAATTTTATTTATTTTATTATAAATCCCCAAAAATTAACTCTCATCCTGCATAAAACGCAACTGCGGTAAAGGTCCCATTAAGCGATTACAGGTGCTGTGAGTTCATCGGTGTCCTCGGATTTCAATTCCGAGCACCGGTTCAAAAGATAGAAAAACCCGCACTTACATTTACTGAACGTACCCAAAAAAACTTCAGAAATTGATTCTGGCCACACCGGGCCTCGGAATCAAGTGCCATTATAAAACCACAGACTCGTAAAATTCCAAATAATTAAGAAAACATTTTCCTTGAAATTTTCATGTCTTTACATATTCCCCCAACAATTTTATTCATTTTTGATCTATTGAACCATAAATAGTTCTATAACATTATTGAAAAATGTAAATATGTTACCAAAATTGCCCTTCCCTTCACTTAGAAAATGAGAACATTTTCACCAAATGGATAAAATTTTATTTTTCTAATTTATTCTATAAAATATTTAATTTTGATCTCTATATAGAAATATCAAAATATTATATGCCTATAGTCAATCATAGCAATCCAAATCCCTTCAAATTAAATGAGACATTCAGAAAAATCAAGTCCCCGATGTGAGTGTTATCAACCCCTAATGTAACATCCTGAGTTTTTAATAGAAAACACTATGTTCGGTAACATACATGATATGAAACATTGAGCTTAAATGAATAACTATATATTATAATTTAAATGTTACCATTAGAACCTAATTGTTAGAATGGTGATAATGAACATAATTAACTTAATTATTAAATTATGGATTTCACATTTAAATATAGTGAATTATTTTTTGAGCAAATATTTATAAATAAAAATAAAACCTTTATAAAAAAAAATCAAAAGATTTTTTTTCTAAAAAAACCATTTAAATGCATACAAGTGTGTTTTATAGTAATAAAATAATCAAATCACACATTTTGGATTATATTAATGAAATATATATACAATATAATGTTTATCATGCATTCTATGTGTTTTCTAGACATGGTATAATAATTAAATAAATTTTATGCATAAAATATGTATTTTTATGAAAAAATAGTTTTATTGCCTTTTGATGGTGCACTTTTTTTAAATATAGTTTTGGAAAATTTTGTAAATTCTATTTTAAAACATAAAATTCTTATTTAAAATAATAATATTCTACGTTTATTGTATTGAATTTTGGTATTTTTCTTATAAGATTCATGTTTTGATGAATAGTGAAAACATAATGAATTTTAATTGAAAGAAACCTTTTATCTAACTAATTTATAGTGTTAAATTGAAATATGGATTAGATTTAAAGAATAATTAGTTCAATTTAATATTATTTAATCCAATATTATTCATAGGAATGAATTTCACATTAAATTTGGATATAAAAACATATCAATCTTTTGAACGTTTTCACTTTAGTAACCCGCCTTCTCACCCCGTCAATGATATTAATTTTAAATTAATTTTAGGAACTTTTGTGATTTGGATTTTAAAAATGGATTCCATATTCCTAATCAGATTTTTTTTAAATAGGAACCTTTTATTTTTTTACAATATGAATTGTAACTTTACTAACAAATTTAATGACCACAGTTAAAGGTAAATCGGGCAATTAAGGGTAAAAATAATATTATAAGTATTAAAAAATTATCCACACACTTGAACTAATTTTATTATATGAGTTAGTGTCGACAAAAATCATCCTTGGTTTGATTTTATCTTCTATTGGCACCAATTCGAAAATCAAATATATCATTCTCATGTTTTAAATAAGTATTACATTTTTAATATGTGGTTATTCAGAAGATATATTAGAATATAAATATTCATTTGAAATATAATATTTTTATATTCATCTTGATAATTTATATATAATTTTTAGGGAATAAATAATCAAATTAAAGGCTTTCATAATGATGACACAATAATTGTTTAATTAATTGATATATAAAATAAATGTTATCAAAAATATTAAAATAAATATAATTTATATATTTAATATCATAAATAAAATTTCAAGATGAATTTTTCATGTTAGTGGTGAGTTAAATGAGTTGTTTCTAATATATTTTATTGTTATTATATTTTTAAGAATTCATGTAATGAATAGTGTCAAAATTGACAATAATAATATTTTCAAATAAATAATATTTTATTAAATGTAATAAAATTCCTAAAACACTAAAATTCAACCAAAGTATTATTTTATAGTTGAAAATATCATCCATTACCCATTAATTATTTTTTTGGAATTTTATGGTAACTATATTAACCTGCAAAGTGTAAAAACCCATATTGTCACAGTAAGACTTAAAGAGTTTAAATAATGGTTTAAACTAAAATATAAGGGTAATAATGTGACATAAAGTTCCCTAAAAATTATTTAATGGGAGTATTTAGACACATAATCATATTTTTTTTCTAAATAACTTACTTTTTATCCATATTTAAATGAAAATTAATTTATTTTTATTTAATGTGTTTTGAGTTTCTAAAAGTGACACTCACCTCAATTATAAAAGGAGACTTACTCCCTCACTTATTTACTACACATTAAGCCCTCTATATTGACCAAAATATCCCAATTTATCCTCCCAAAATCTTAATCCTGGTTTTGGAGATACTGGTATTCCCAAAATACCAACCGTAGGTCCCTTTAGAAGAGATCTAAAGTAATTCCACCAGAGAAGAGGTAATCATTTTTACCTACTCATCCATGTTAATCTCTTATTTTAATTTCTATTAACTCATTTTTCACATTATAAAGTAATAAATCCAGAATTATATATATTATGATTATTTTACAACCATATTATACCTTTTATTAGTCCAATGAAAAATTAAAACACCGTGTGTGCATACGTATGACTTAACTTCTTCATGCTAAGGTGTAATATGTTTTTCATCACCACTTTACTTAGATTTGTATAATAATAGATATAATGGATATATATTATAATTATTTTCGGATACTGATACTATAAAAATTAATATATCATCCATTTTCATACCCTTTCACCATTAAGGGAATGATATTGTTGCTTGTGCGTCAATACGACCTACCGTATCCACGACGTGATTTGATGAATTTTACATGTTAACCATTGACTAATGATTATAAAAATTTATATAATGAATAAATATAATATTTATTAACTTAATATAATTCTTATAATAAATAAATATTTCATATTCATAGGAAATGAGACTTACATGATAAAACATGCATAGGAAAATGAAGCAGTTAACAACCAAAACAAGGGTAATAATGAAATAGTATTAACAAAAAAATTTCAGGATCATATATCATATCATAAATATGGATATGGTTATATTATAAATTTATAACATTATGTAAACCATTATTCGAGATGTTAAATCATGTTCAACATAAGGAAAGTGCAAGGTAGGGTATTTTTGTCTCACTTTTATTTCTGTGGGACACATACCTTATACACTACTTGAATCTTTTTTGTATGTTATATATTGAACATGAATGTATTTATGAGTATTATTATAAATATTATTGTATTATAATATCCATGTATTTTTCCTTATTTCACAGGTCATATTATTCTTCTTATCAAAAAGTGGTAATGGTTATTTTACAAAATAATTATTGTTCAGGATTGTGTATGTTTATGTCTTAGATGGGGAATATTTTCTTCCAAATCCATGTTTTCTAAAAAAATTAATTTTTATTACTATTATCCTAAAAAAATAATGTATTTTTCCCTTGTTCAAATTTTTTTAAAATGGTTTGTTATGATTTTTATTCTAAACGAGGCACTTTTTGATATGTTTAATAAAAAATACGTAAGAAGTTTTTTTAAACATATGTGACCTGAGAGTAGTTTTCTTCCCTCATGATTTCTTAATGTTTTTAATATTCCTTTATATGTTTACAATGTTATTTTCAAATAAATTCGTTTTATATATGTGTGGAATTTACATAGATAATTTCTAAGTAAAAAAGTATTTCTCTCAAAAACAATTAATTTATTTTATTAGAGTAGGTTCATCAATGTAAATATCCTTTGTTGTATATTATGTTTGGTGGATTTTTATCTATTATGATACCATATACCACATTTTATTGAAGGTTTTATGATAATTTTTACTATAGATGTGCTATTTCGATACCATTCAGGGTTTATAGTTAAATTATTCAAATTTCTTAAGTTAGTTTTTCAATTATATTGTTTATATTGTCTATGTTTCACCCTTTTCATATGAGGAATGTATTGTAATTAGTATGTGATGGGGGGAGAGATATGTCCCCTTGATTCATCAGTAGATATCAGGAGAAAAAAAAGTTCAGGTATTGGTCGAGACATTACCTATTTATGTTTGGTGTCTTGGACAAGGCCTTGATGGTATGTTTATGGTGTCTGACATTATGCATTCCCTCATTATGAGAGTATTTATTCATATTCCATGTGATTATTTGATTAGTAGAATATACATATGATTATTTATGTGGCATTATTGGATTATCATTTATTAGTTCCATATTGTTCTTAATATTATTTTTAAATGTATTGTGTTTCAATTATTCACATTACCTTAATTTTTATGCTTATTTATTCATGGTAGATTCCACTGTATCCATACCCTTACTGGACATTTTTATCACCCCTTTATTTTGTTTTATTTTTCCTAGGATTCCAAGATATATATTATGATTGACATACATGGACATCCTGGAAGAATTATTGCATTCTTAAAGTAATCATTATGTTATTTGTTATCATTTAAATTGTAATGTATGATTCAAGTATTTATATAGTTTCTAAAAACTACTAAACTATTCATTCCTTTGGGATGTGATTCCTTATAAAATATTCTAATGTAATAATGTAACCAAAAAATCTGGGCTGCTGGGGTGGAGGTCTTTATAGTTGGTATTGGAGGAACTTTATTAGAAACATTGAGAACTATATTGATTATACAACAAAACCCTATGACAAAATAAGGAAATATATTAAAATAAACTAAGATTATGATTTAGAGATTTGTTATACCTGTATTTTCAATTTAAGTTATGTGAATAACTAGTTTTGAGATTATACAATATGTTACATATTGTTATGATCTAATATAGTTACTCAATTTTATAGAAATGGTGCCTAGTGGAAGGAATAAAAATAGTATCAATGCACACAATCCATATAGGAGTCTTCCTCCTATACAATATAATTATGTTGGTGTTAAAACAATAATTACTACTGAATAACTTATACCTATACTAGGAAAATTGGATTAGGTTATGTGTAATAACCTTATCCGTATAGATCATTTTGATCCATAATGTGGATCAAAAAAAGATAGAATGCTTCATTATATAGAAAACTCAGTCATTAGATGGGACTACAAATCCATTTGTATATGAGAAATGGATAATTTCATTATAAAACATATTTCTCACTTTGGGAAGTGATGAAAGGGAGAAGGTTATTATGATAGTTTATTATCTCTTAGGAGAAGAAAATCAATGGTGGTCGTTGGTTTGAAACATAAAGGTGGATGAAGGAAGATCAAACATGTAATGGAAATATTATAAGGAAATTTTATTAGAAAAATATTTTCCTTATGAACATTGAGAAGATATGGAGAGTAAATTTCTGAGTCTGAGGAAAAAGGAGGCCGAGAATGTTTCTAAGTATAAATACAACTTTATATTATTATAGATGAATTATATATTCTACATACTTTATTCAAAGAGTAATATTGATCTTTTATTTATTGATTAAAATCCATTTCTACGAATGACTTTGCTATCCAAAACATTCTCATCATATAAAGATATATTATCATGTGCTATCAAGTAATAAAATATTATTCTCTATGTATTATAACTTTAATAGAAAGAAAGAGAATATGAGAATGATGGAGAATGATATAGATAATGAAAAAAAGGGAAAGAACAATTTTCTGAAATTTAATAATTGTGGAATGAAACACCCCACTACTTGCCTAAAGGGAATGAGAGTTTGTTACAAGTGTGGAAATAACATTCACCAGGATCATAATTGAAAGGGAAATAAGGAATCTATAAATGTGAAATGTTACAACTATAAGTTATTGGGGAACTATTTAAATTAATTTCCCAAGTGTCAAGGAAATATTGACCAGAAGAAGGAAAGGGATCAAGTTCAATATTATGTTGTTACTATGGTCAAAGTGGAATAATTATAGTATTTGTTGTTCTAATCATAAGAATCATAGAATATATGAGCATTGAATTTCCTTATTTCTTCTATAAGTATTTGGAAGAATTCATGTTTTTAATATGGTTTTAAGGTGATAAAGGTATTTATATATGTGGTACATGACAACAAGAGTTACATTATGTTGTTCAGATAATCTAATGCTAAGATTTATTTTGGAAATATTGATTACTTTTTGGAAATATGTATTTTGGATGAGTATTAAGTCTTGAATGCATTAAGTTGAATTTTGGATATTATTATTTGAAGTTAAAGTATGATTTATCATATTAGATAAACTGTGGTAGCAATTTTTGGTTTTGGTAAACATTTAAAATCTGAAAGAATGACTTGTGGATATTATTATTCATAAAAGTAATTCAGGCGTGAAAAAAATCATCTTGAAAATTTATTTCTAGGTTTTACGGATGAAGTGAATATAGATAGAGGAAAAAAGGATGATATTATGTTTACGATAAGGAATGAAAACAATTAAGTAGTTGTATTTATATTAAAATAATCTCTTAACTCTATGAAAAATATTTTGGAACAAAAAATTACATATGTACTTTTCTTTTTGAGTAATTAATTATCTTTTAACCGATCACAAAGTTTTGGTTTTGTGATTATTAAATTTCTCTTAAAAATCTCCTCTATCACTCTCCATCATAAATTGATAGTTAGTTTTCTCTTCTATGTCCATATTTTTATATATGGAACCCTAGTATGTGTTTTCTCATGTGACCTTCATACTTCCCTTTCTTTATTTTAAAGTGTATGTTTCATTAATATTTTTCCGATGTGGGGTTTCCACAAAGGTATTTAGAAAATTCAAATCCTTAGTTTTTGGTCCTGAGTTCAAATTGTGAGAAAGATATTTATTAAAGCAGTGGGGAGAATATAACATCCTATGTTTCTAAAATGAAACACTATGCTTGATAGCATACATGATATGCCAAGTCGATCTTAAAAAACAACTAGAAATCATTATTTAAATGTTACCATTATAACATAGACGTTATAATGGAGGGAAGGAATAGTATTAACTGAATTATAAAAATATTTTTTTTCATGTTTAAATATAAGGAATTATTTAGTGACCAATAATTTATAAACGAAAATAAAACACTTATATAAAATAAAAGGAAATCTTTTTCTAAAAACTTTTTAAATGAGAAGAAGTGTGTTTTGAACCAATAAAATAAAAAATCAAACTTTTTATAATATATTAATACAATATATATTCATTATAGTATTTAAAATTTATCATATATGTTTTATAGACATGATATAAGAATAAATCCAATTTTCTGTATAAAATAAGTATTTTTATAAAAGGACTGTTTTACTGCCATTTAATAACACGCATGAAATATTTAAAACGTTTATAAATTATATTTTAAAAAATAATATTCTTCATTTAAATCAGTATATAAAATTTTTGTTTGATTTTATTTTTGGTATTTTTCTAATAAGCTTCAAATTTTGATGAATAGTGAAAAAATACCAAATTTTAATTGAAAACTACCTTTTCATCTAAATTATTTATAGTGTTTAAATACATTTTGGAATTTTTTTAAAGTATAATTACATCAATTTTGTAAAATATAATCCAATTTAGGTCATTTTAATCAATTTCCCATTGAATTTGGATATAAAAACATTTCAATCTTTTGAATGTTTTCACTTTAATAACCCTCATTCTCATCCCATCAATGGGACTTATTTTAAATTAATTTTAGGAAATTATGTGTTTTTAATTTTGAAAAACCGATTCCGTATTTGGAATCCTAATTTGAAATTTTATTAAATTTGTACCTTTTATTTTTTGACAATATTAACAGTAATATTAATATTTTTTACTTACCATAGTTAAGGGTAAATTAGATAATTAAGGGTAAAAATAATATTATAATTATTGTAAAATTACCCCAAATCTTGTACTAAATTTATATTATGACTGATTGTTGACCAAAATCATTATTGGGATGATTTTATGGCCTCTTTGATCCAATTGTATGACTTTAATCCTTTTAAAATATTTTATTTTAATGAAACTCAAATATATCATACTCATGTGTTTAATAAGTATTACATTTTTGATATGTGGTTATTTAGAATATATATTAAAATATAAATAGTAATTGCTAATATAAATTTTTTATATTCATCATGATAATTTATTTTTTATTTTTATGTAATAAATAATTAAATTAAATCCTTGCACAATGATGATGTAGTAATTATTTAATTAGTGGACATATCAAATAAATATTATTAAAAATAAAAATTTAAAATAATTTGATATAATTAATGTCATAAATTATTTTAATATATTACTTTGACATTTTAGTGATGACTTAAAAGAGTTATATTGACTCTATCTTATTATGATATTTTGAAAAATCCATGTGATGAATAGTGTCAAAATATACATTAATGATATTTTGAAATATGTAATATTTTATTAAATGATATAAAATTTAAAAAAATATAAAATTATGAAAAATTATTGATATGATGTTGAAAATGTCATATATGACTCATTTATGTTTATTCTGGCATTTTATAGTAAATATATTAACCTTCAAAGAGTAAAAACAAATGTTGTCCCAGTAAGAGTAAAAGGGTTTAACTAAGGGTTAAAACCAAAAGATAATTTTAATAATGTGACCTAAAATTTTCAAAAAAGTATTGTATGAAAGTATATAAATCTATAATTATATTATATTCATAATAAATCACGTTTGAACCATTTTTAATTGAAAATTAAATTTATATTCATTTAATATTGTTTGAGTTTCCAAAAGTTCCTCTCACCTCCATTATAAATGGGCACCTCCTCCCTCACTTCTTCCAAACACCTTTATCTGTATATATCGACCAAAACCTACCCATTTATCCTAACAACATCTTTATATAGGTTTTTGAGATCATTTTCTTCCAAAAACACCAACCCTAGATCCCTAAAGAATAGATCTAAGGGAAGTCTTCCAAATAAGAGGTAATCATTTTTAGCTACTCATCCTAGTTAATTTATTCATATACTTATTCATAATTTATTATTTCCGTGATAAAGTAATAAATATAGTATCATATATATTCTGATATTTTATTATGATCTTGGTACAACCATATTCCGCCTTTTATCCATCCTATGAAAAACAAAAACACCGCACGTGCCTACTTATGACTTACCATCATTATGCCGCGGTGTAATATGTTTTTCATAACCCCATTACATGGATGTATATAATGATGAAAATAATGGATATATATGATAATTATTACATGATACTAATTATGTAAAAATTAATATACCATCGACTTCATTACGCTTTCATGATTAAGGGAATGATTCTGTCGCTCGTGTGTACATACGACCTACCAACTCCACGACGTGATGTGATTAATTTTACATGATAACCATTAAATAATGATTATAAAAATTTATAAAATGATTAAATATTATATTTATGAACTTAACATCATTCTATAGTTAAATTAAATATATTTTATGCATAAGAAACATTAATTACATGATAAAATATGCAAAGAAAAATGAACGAGATAACTCTTGAAACAAGGGTAATAAAAAAATATTTTCTAGAAATGATATAAGAGGATAATATATGATTTGATAATTATGGATATGATTTTTTATAAATTAATAACATTATTTAAACCATTATATATGATGTTAAATTATATTCAACTAAAGGAAAGTGAAAGTTAAGGGATTTTAGTCCTACTTTTATTTATGTGGGACACATACCTTATATGCTACATGTTTCTTTTATGTGGTGTATATAAGTCTCACAAATTAATTTTATGATTATTATTGTAAATATTATTGTATTTAAATATCCATATAATTTTATTTATTTCATGGGGCATTTAATTCTTTTTATTATAAAGTGGTAAGGGTTATTTCATAATCGCATTATTATTTTGGATTGTTTATGTTAAAGAATTAGCTGAAGAATATTTTTATCCATATAAATATTTTCTAAAAATGTTTTCTAGAAGGGTTTTAAAATTATCCTAAAAATTTTTAATGTCTTTTTACCCATGTTATAATTTTTATAAAATGGATTATAAGGAAAAAAATTTATTTTACTAAATGAGGCACTTTATGAAATATTCAAAAAAATGTGGAAGGAATGTTTTTTAACTTATGTGGAATGATAGTATTTTTATTATGTCATGAAATATTTCTGTTTTTAATATTAATTTTCATGTTTAAAAGTATCTATTCAACGAAAATGTTTTCTTTTATAATTTCATGAATTTTAACTAATTGATTTCAAAATAAAAATGGTATTTCTATCAAGAAATTTTTAATGGTTTTATTTGAGTATTTTATGCATCAACATACTTTATTTGATCTTATTATTGAATTAGGATGATCTCTTCTGATGCCATATAATATATTTTATTTAAATATTTTTAATCATCTTGACTGTGGATGTGTTATTTTGATATCAATCATTGTTTATGGTTGAAGTATTCACATTTCACAAGATGGTATTTCAATATGAGTGTCTATTTTGTTTATGTTTCAACCTTTTCATAAGATGACTGAATTGTATTTAGTATCTAATGGGATATGCCTATTATATCCCCTTAATACACCTATAGGTGACATTAGATAAACTAGTTTGAGTATTCGTTGAGGTCTTACCCGTTTATGTATGGTGTCTTGGATGAATATTTGACAATATGTTTATAATGTCTAAAATTATACATTACATCATTATGAGATTATTTATTGACATTCCAAGTAATTTTTCGATTAGTAGAATATCCATCTTATTATTTATTTGTAATTGTTTTATTATCATTTTTTATTTGAATATTATGCTCATGATTTTGTTTAAATGGATTGTTTTTTTGTTATTCACATTTCGTTAATGTTTACTCTTATTTATTCATGATATCATCCACTACATAGATACCCTTACAGAGCATCTGATCTCACCCAAATATTATGTTTTATTTTTTCCTGGATGCCAAGATGTATATTATGATTGAGATGTTGGGACAATTTAGAATAATAATAGTGTTATTAAAAGAATAATTATATTGTATTTTATAATTTCAATTATAATGTATGATTCAAGTATGTATCCAGTTTTCCAAAACTACTAAACTGTTCGGTCCTTTGGTATGTGAGTCCTTTTAAAATCCGCCAATATAATAAAGTAACCACTGACTCCAGGGTACTGGGGTTTGGGTCATTACAACTTAGTTTTCTTCTTAATTATATTGTTTCAAAAAAATTTTATCCACAATATTATTATCATTTATATACTTTATCAATGCTATATTATGGGTATTATAATTATTTATTAATATACTATAAAAATTAAGAAGAACAAAACCATTTTTCTTGTATTGGGTGGACAACCACCTACACCATGCAACATGTTATATTTTTATTTACCACATTAAAATGTTGAATATAATTTTGGTATTAAAGGATAAATATGATTTTTATGATACCATTAAAGTTATTTTGTGAAAAAATTATGAACCTATTTATGATATGACCAAAAAACAATCATCGTTAGTTAAATCATTTAAAATATGCATATTAAGATGATAATCTTTTATTCAAATTATGCAATGTTTTCATATCCATAAATTATTTTATAATTGCTCATAATTCTGATATATAACACTAATAATACATAAATAAGATCATTATAATTTCATTTTAATGATTTTAAAAATAGCCATCCCATAATCATCAACTAATCATGGAAGGTTCATGTTTGGGTCAGTTTAACAACCAACTCAAACAATACTATATATTTATGTCATGGATGAATATGAGAACTTATTTAATAGTATAAAATGATATTCAATTGTAAATAATTACTTGTTTTTTTTTGTTTTGGAGGTATTATACCAAAATATAATTCATCAATTAAGTAAACACCCTTCGTTCACAAAAAAATCACCAAACCATGATTATTACCAACTTCATCATTTAGGATAATGGATGAAATAATCATGGAAGGGATTTTAAACATAATAAATTATTATAAATAATCCATAATAGTATCTTTATAATATATTAGTAAAACAATTTGTACAAACAATGACTATGAACACTGCTATTATGAAAATAGTAGAAACAATCTAAACTGTAAACACCAATTGGGAGAATTGGAAGAATTCATATAGAGAATGACTATTCATTAAGAGTAGGAACTAAATTTAATTTATGTGATGTATATAATACCTGTTTTATATATTATATCATAAAATTAATTTTTTCTTGGTATTTTAAGATCAATTTTAAGCCTTATATTCCAATATGTTATGATTGAATTGATATCCAATCAATAAGTGGTGTTTTCTGTGTCTCAATTTTCATTCTTTGAAACTTAGGTTATAATCAATAACTCTTGTCTTTTGTGTGGTGCATACATTACCATGGAAGAAATTTTTACATGTTACTCATGAAATTTATGTGATTTAATAGTATGTATTTTTATCCCTCTGTCATTTACTTTTTATTCATGAGTTACCTTTTCCATGGTGGAAAAACCATCTACTATTTTGTTAAAGTAAAAGTGTGTATAATTTCCTAGGAAATACTTCCCTTTTTGGATACTAGAAATATAATGTGGTTATAATAAACCTAGTGGTAATCCCCCTAAAATTTGTTGGTTTATCATTGAATCAATTATCACCCTAATGCTCAGTGATTGGGCCTAAGACTGCACATTTGGTAAGACACTCTGGTGGGATTTGCTTTGAAACATTCACATCTCTTAATTAAACATGATAGAGAATTTTTAGTACCATTTACTTGGTCTCATACCAATGAGATATATTGAATATAATTAATATATTCCATGGATAACCTACAACAATTTAAGTACCCTCTCCACCATACTACTTTTATAATAATACTTGATGTTACTTTGATGATATTAATGAGTGTTCTCCTAGAAAACCACATTATTATGTTGAATGAGGAATTATTTGATATACATGTTTCTAATTATATAGCTAGATAGAATTTTTCTACTAAGTTTAACATCAAGGAATGATATTAAATGTCTTGATGACTCTTATGGTGAATTCATTGGTCTTAAACAAGTGATGAGTTAGAACTAATATTATATATCCCCTATATGTATAGAAAGGTCCCATGAGACAAAAAATGATTAGTTTTGGTCTATAACTCTTACCATAATTGGATAATGTCTTACCTACTATCTCAAAAATAGGTAATGTGTCTTGGTATAAGGCCTTGACCACAATATTATGAACTTTTACATTATTAATTCAATAAGTATGTGACCAATTATTATTGTTATCCATGTTTTCATTTATTATCACGGATACAATGTTCCCTCAGTTTTAGTTGATTATAGATTCATTTTGGTTATTTATTCTTTCCATATTAGTTATTCCATTTTTATGTTTTGTAAGATTCAATTGATTTCTACTCCTTACTAAGAACCTAAGCTCACCGTTATTTTTTCCCTTTCCCCAGGAAAAATGAAGGATTAATTGTTGTACTTTTTAGTTATATTATAGAAGGGATAATCATGGTTACATAATATGTTCATATTATATCTTATTTTTTCAAGTTTAATGTAGGTATGTATCTGGTATTATAATACTTATGATCTATTTGATACTTTATGAACTCTTATAATTTATACTAATAATATAATATAACTACTAGAATTAGGTTTATAGAGTCTGATATGTTACATGATGTACCATCCATAGACCGATGAAATATCTAAACATACCCTCAAGACCTTGGAGGATATTTTGAGAACCTATATCTTGGATTTTGGAGGTTCTTGGAAGATTCATATCATGCTTTAAAATATTTCTATAATAATATTTATCAATATTAAATTCAAGTGGATATGTTTGAGGCCTTATATGGTAGACCATTTAGTCACCTCTATGTCATTTAGACACTAGGGAGTTAGTTATTATTGGGATTAGTCTCATACCTGAGATGTTATAGAATTTTTAGCTGGTCAAGAATTATATTGAAACTTCCCAATGAATGAATAGATCATATGCTGGTTAGAGATGTCATATTATTGAGTTTGAGGTAGAGAAATGGGTATTTTTTCGAGTTTCACCTTGTTGGGGAAACTATTATATTCACAGGTAGGGGAATATTACACCTAGGTTTGTGAGGCCATTTGAGAAGAGGGAGAAGATCAGTATATTATCATATATATTGATTCTTTATCAGTAGTATAGATCTATTAATGATGAGTTCCACATATCTTAGTTCAATTGATATCAATATGATCAATCTTATATGATTGATTTCTCAGATATTGAGTTAGAGCTAGACACATCCTTCAGGGAACAACCATTTCTTATTTTGGATCATGGTGAAAATAATATTTGTGGAAAGATGGTTTTTTGGTATGAGTATATTGGAATAATAAGAGTATCTAGGAAAATATGTGTGATTGGGAATTATATATATAGACTTAGTACCTAGTGTTCTTTATCAATGAGGCTAAGTGATACTCGGTGATGTATCTCGGGGATGAGCTTGCCTATGGCTATGATTTTGTAAAGCCTTTTATCCATATGAGGTACAAATAAATTTCAATTTTCACTTAACATATTTTTTAGGTGTTTTTGAAATACCGGTGGTGTTGGAGTGCGACCCACGGGTTGGACCTGGTGGGTTTCCCTTGATTTAGACTATAATCTTGTAGCTTGATCTTAATCACACAAAAACACTTATGAAGTGGATTTGGGGGGGGGGGTTGAATTAAACCATTATGGTCTCAGTTTTAACATGTATAGGGTTATATAAGGATGAATTTTAGTTCAATTCAATTAAATCATTGTAGTGGGTTGAGGGTTATTCATTACCTAAAGGAATTGTAGTGTGGGGAGAGATGAATAGGAATAACTTGATGGTTGTGTGATATTAAGTCCCGTTATAGGTGGATAGTCATTCCCTAAATCTCTAGGATATTTTTTTGAAGGATATATCAAGGGGATGTTCCATAATGTGATGAGGAGGGTTAGTTTTAAAATCTAGGAAAGTGAGAATTGTTACATTGTGTATGAAGCAATTTTGTCATGAATCCACGTCCCAAGAGTTATTTTCATCATGAAATGGATTTTTTCACCATTAAGACCTAAGGGGATCAATTTTAATGTTTATAACCTAGAATGGGTTGCTTTACTATGGCCATTGATTCATGCTACAATGTTACACAAGGAAATGTTTTCTGCCCTGTGATCAGTATAGTCATGCCACAAAGACGAGCTGTGTTATTTTTTAAAACATAATTAATTAGTTTTATGATTATTAAAAAATTTAAATTGGTGTTTCTTTACATTTGGAACTATAAGTATCAACAAAAAACTGCATTTACTCCCACTCATTTATCACACATCTAAGATAAGTTCTTATATGATTGTTATTTTATTTCATAATCATCTATACCAAAGGATTTTCGGGGGTATTATTGACGTTCCTGTTATATCTATTTCTAGTTTATAATTATATTATAGTTTGTTCCATCATTTAAGACATAAATTGTTATTTAATTTAAATTTTTTTGAAATCTACCCATTAGAGCCAATTCATCCAGACTTATTGGATGATTGGGCATCCAGTGTACCATGGTAGGTGGTCCCTAACTAATCCTTATAATTTACACTTGTTTTATGTGATGAGTGATAGGCGATCTTGGCTCCCATAAATTATTGGACATAAATTAAAATGACTTATTTCCCATGACCTAAATTCTTGTAGGGAAATATGTTTAGGGACACCAAATACCCATTAATTTTCATACCATGTACTGATGATCATTTATTTCCATGAACCTCACTTAAATTGATCTTTCCAAAATACTGAAAAGCCAATTGTACTTTCCTGATTTTATTGATGTTATTATAGACCCTATTTGTGTTCCCTTATACGTTTTTGAAAGAGGTGATGTATTTTTTTTATGATCGACATATGGTAATAAACATAGAGATATTTCTAATCTTTTTTTATCCTATGTCTTGTTAAAATAGACTATGGAAAGTGTTCTTATATAAATAGCTTGTGAAATCAGGGTTTTTAGGCCTCTGTTACCTTTTAGACTTAGGTTAAGGTTGGTATGATCGATCTAATTATCTCTCTAATCACTTTTTCTATTCTCTGAAAAACCCACTTTATGGTTAAGTGGTAACCATAAAATCCATGGACTAAAAACCATACCAAAACCTCACAGCCTGAAAACCAAAAAATTATCACATACACATTGATAATGAGACACCATTAGGATTCAATTATCATAGATAAAGAAGAATAATAATGAAAATATAGAAAGAAACCCAATATTACCTAGAAAACCACCATAACCAAATTCAAAATCCAATATATTGGGTTCTTCTAAAATGAAAATACCTTGAGTCGTATTTAAAAATAAACCCAACTTCAATGATGAGAAAAAAATGAAATATTCCTACTTATATTTAGTATACATATACCCTTAAAATTATAGGTAAGCTCAGGGATTTTATATATATTTTATTGAAAATAATAGATTATTTAGAGACTAAGAGCCCATGTGTTCCACCTCTACTTATGACACACATTTCCTTCCCCTCTTTCCCAAAAACATTTAGATATTTGCTTGATTACATTAAAAAAGTAATAGTGTCGATGAAGATGAAATAATAAAAAATATGTATCATAAAATTAAGCTATAAGGTAGTCTCCAAATCCACCTGAATACTCCTAGTACAAAAAAATAAGTATTAAATCCACACACAACCACCAAGAAAAATGAATAATATAGAAGTATAAAATCAAAACCAGTGATTCTATAAGATAGTACCAAAACTAAAATAGAGAAACCAAATGTTAAATAAAAATGAATAGAAAAATTTTTCTATATGAAAAATAAGTGAAAAATAAATATATTCTATTACCATTCTACTACCAAGTTAGATCATAAGACAAGAATGTTTCAAGATAGGAATTCAGGAAATTATATCCATACTAGTATTTCTAAGCTAACTCAGTGATGTCCAATTTATATTTGAACCAAAGGTTTTCATATAAAATAACATTTAAGAAATTATATTACAACTCAAAATCATCACCAGAGGATGTTTTGGGCATAAATTCTAGAAATATTACTTGAATTTTCTTAAAAACCAAATTATGAGGATCTTCCTTGATATCAAGGGGCCCACACACCTTAGACAAATTAATTATGTCTTCTTGAATTAGTTGTAAACTATCATAATGAGAATCAAATCATTACTTCAGTGAAGCCTTACCAAACATATCCTAACATAATTTCATTTTCTCAAATAAACAAGAGGGGGATTTTTTTTGGTTGTTATGATCTTCTTTGTGAAACATGACATCAACTAAAATATTTTCCTGGGTGAAGTTATTATATTGTCTGATAAGATCTTCAAGTTGATATTAAACACCATATGATACAAAAAAATTTTGGAAGGCTTTATCACCCACCAATATTGATTCATAATTCCCCCCCCCCCAAGACTCTTCCTCTCTCTTGTATCCATCCATATACTCTTAGTATTTCTAATTGATCATAGAATACAACACCATGATCAATTTACACACTTTCTTGACTATCATTGGTTTAGGTAGTTTGAAATAGTACTAATATTATATTACCACTCCTATAAAGATAATGAATTCCTACAGCTTGGATTAGGGTCTTTTTACCCTTTTCATTCCTAAGTGGAAGAGCTCTTATACCTTGACAACTTCCCTAATTTTATGATAGAGACAAGGAGGTTCCTTTTGATTCCTCTCAATCCTCACAAACCCACTACTTTTACTTTTAATACTATAATAATTTCAACCCATCCTTATGATCACGAACCTACTATAATTTTTTTAACTAATTCCTAATCTGTAAAAATAATAATGGGATTCCTCACTAGGTATATGGATGTGGACTGAATAAGGGGTTGTGATAGGACTAGGAGAACTTCTTAAGGCCACCCTAATAGGATCAACCTATAATGCAGGAATATAAAATTTTAAACTCGAGAAAAAATAAGAAAAGACCATAGAAACCAAGGGTCCATAGTGGTGGTACAGACCTTATCCATCTCCACAAAACCAAGGGAAATCATGCTTTTAACAACCATAAACTGATGATACTCTTATTGAATTTCCAACCATTATAATAAAAAAAGTATGGGTAGAATTTTCTAGGCTCACCTTTATCATGGAAGAAGTATAAATCTACACTCTAATCTCAATATGATAATCCAAATAATAATTATATACTAGATCAAATAAGGAAACTTTCATCTAAGTAGCGATTATACAATAAATGTCTCTTTTTTGAGTAGCTAGAAAATTTTTCCAGACTCCTAATACTGAAGAAACCCTTCCATGAGGTTTAAAATATAATATTTTCAAATAATCCACTTGGAATCAGTATAAATAAAAATAATTGATTATAATATCATAAAAAACATATTATATATATATATATACTCTCCCGAGATCACAATCTAGATAAACTCATGAAAGGGTTTAGATATATCAATATTGACACACTTGAGAGAAACAATAAGAATATTCTGAGTTCTAGTATGGTAGTAAAAATAAAGAAACCACCCTAGAGAATTACCATGTAATCTCAACACAAATGGTTTCATGAAAAATAATGGAATTAACAGATATTTTTCCCAAACTATAGATTTTAGAGGGTCTTTGTGCAGTTAATGATAAAAATAACACCTGAAAAACACAAACTAGAATGATTGGAATAATTTAGAATCTCTATACCATGAAAAAACAAAATATTTTTTATGTAATAGTTGTTTTAGAAAGTGTTGAGAATATAACAATATAATCACCATGGGACTTTGATGATCTCATTAAGAATTGACATGTTGTTCAAAATAATTTACTGAAGGATGGTGATGACCAAACTGAGAAACCAATAATATGTTATAAAACATTAACACCTAATAAAATTTGAATAGAGAGATATCCACTATAAGATCCCCCTCAATTGGATGAAAAGAACTTTTTTGACCTTGATTCCTTTAAAATACCAAAAGGGAGAATATTCATCTGCCAAAATCCCCCCATCAATATAGGTGGGGCCACAATAGCCTTTATGATATTCTAGAACACTGATCACCTACCCTGAAAAATGATTGGGCACATCAGTAGAATTATCAACCTAATTACCATTTCAGGAATGATTGACTTTATACCATCCTTAATTTTAAATTTTTATGCATTATAAATAATTTTTTACTATACCCTATCATGATGTTTCGATATATTGATGTGTCAATATTTCCTTCATGTTGTGATGGACATGTAGGGTCAATATTTATACTTATGAAATCATATACATAATTTGGGACATTATTCCCTCTAGTTGGTATATTTTGGATTGGGATTATATTATCATCATGTTGGGATATATTGTACCTTTATCATGTTGGTTAATATGTGGGATGAGATACCCATTATGATATGGTTTGTATATGGGATGTAATTTCTTCGGAAATGAGACAAAATATCCATATGACCTCAATATAGAGGGGGATGGGAAGGTTTTCCTATTTATCAATTATTTACCATATTGAGATACTTACATGGAAGGGGATGTGATTTTCATATGAGCATCACTATTATGGGATGTGATTCCCTTCCACTGATGTGAAGCCTCAGGAGTAGGTATATCATGACCACTTATAAGTTGTCATGGATAAGGATGTTGTGAAATATCCTAGTTTTATAGTTGGGCTATGATTACCACATTTATATGACGACTAGGGTCATTACACCAATCAGTGTGATTTTTTTGGGATTTATTTCCCATGTATCAATTTTATTGACACCATATAAACATTATACCCTAATCATTTGAAATTTTATCAGGATGTACTACCTATGTGTCGGTGATTGTGTTATCATAGGGATAATGCACCCTCTAATATGGATACACCATTAGAATATAACGACAATGGGTTGGAAATTATGTTATGATGGGAAGTTATTCACATCTACTATGACATGATATGGGTTTCCTAATCCATGATTATATGATATCATTAGAGAAACCTAGACACTAAACGATGTAGGGTTGTTCACAAATAGGTGGTTTTGTTGCACACTTAGTTATGAAATAAATATTATTGTTTTTTCTACTTACCTTTCTTTTGATCATATCACAACTGATATTAACTTTAATCACTGTATATATTTAAGGACACCATTTGTGGTGGCCAACTAAGTTGTACTCGCACCTTGAATGGGAAATGTGGGTACTCGAGAAAACTCCATGGTAGCTGGAGTAGATATGAGAAATGGGAATATATATTAAGTTATTGGGGGTATAATTAAATTCAAACACACACAATGGGACCATAGGGAATGGTGTCCAACCAGCCTCTTTATTAAATTATATATTTTTTGGATCGAAGGCCTAATGGGCATGAAGCCCATTATATGGTCCATAGGCCCACCATTGGATGGCCTGAAATCCTATATTGCATCATGTCTACGTGACCACCTGTATGTTATCCCTGTGTCACCATCACCTTGAATGCTCGAAGGCCCAGTGGCCCAAATTTCTATCTGTATGAATAGTACTATTACTACAGTACCCCTCTATAGTACATGCTATAGTACCCACACATTTACAGTGTTGTAATGCCACTAAATTGCTTTCTATAATACTACTATAGTACTTGTTGAAATTCTCTCTCATCCAAATTTGAACCTGGCTCTGATATAGAATTATGGGAATCCTTTACCATTTGATTAATCCCCCAACTACATGGGAAAGGGTAATATGATTTAAGGTTGATTTGGATTTCTTCAAGAGTTAATATTTAGGAACATTTAATGTGCTTGGGACTAATTGTTTTGTTTATTTCTTCCCTTTTGTTCTCTTTTGGGTCATCTATAAACAAACTAACTATGGGAGGTGTTTTTTATACCTATATGATTTTCATAAATTATATATATTCTTATAGTTATTGTATCAGTATTTTTTTATCATGTATTTCATTTAGATGTGGTGTATTATATTTATCATTCTCTTTTTAGGTGATGAAATTTATTATATTTATTCCA
Source organism: Viscum album (assembly GCA_963277665.1). NCBI lineage: Eukaryota > Viridiplantae > Streptophyta > Magnoliopsida > Santalales > Viscaceae > Viscum > Viscum album. Next base: position 31,914,346 of record OY728139.1, on the reverse strand, counting down.
CTTTGATTTATGGTTATACGTATCAACGATGGTGTACTCTCAACACTTTTTTATAGATTGTAACTATTCATTTATAGTTTATAGAGAATAGGGAGGAACACTTGATGTATGTGGCACTAGATATGGTAATAGTGGAGGTGAATTGGATTTAAAAATCCACTTCCAAAATATATGTCATGTGTGTCACTCAACAGAAGCTTGGGTTTACATATAAAATATAAATATCATACCATGTAAGATTATGGGTCACATTTCATGTTTAGAAGACAAAACAATATAGGTTATATAAGTGTACCTACCCAAATAACATATTGTACCCACATTCCATGTGGAATAGTGAACACAATGTGTCCTATGAAAACATGAATTGGTCTCCTAGGAAGTACAGGTCTAACTAATAGCATGTATGACTTGGTATCCTAGGGAATTAAAAGTCTGACTTGGGATCATGGGACACACCTTGTACCACATTTCATATCACCAAGATAGAATTATTTTTAGATCAACCCCACTAGACTAGATTTTGGAAATATATTCTAGAATATTGCTTGAGGCCCTCACATCGTGTCTAGTAGAGTACTTGTCATGTATTAGGTGTTCCTCAGTTTTTTTGTTTATCTTATATCCTAACTACAATAATTGGATAAGTGATGAGTATTTCAAATTATTTTCCCATATAGAACATGGTGGTGGGAATATCATCACTATTAAGTGATTTTTAGGTTTTTTGGAGTCTAAATTCCTCAACATCATAGAGATGATACTTGAGTATTGGTGAGTTATATAGAGTAGACAAGATGTTAATAACTCCCTTAGGTAAATAATGATAATGGGGAATGTGTCCTCTTTATACTTTAATAATTTTTTAAACCTTCTTATGATCGGGATAGAGTCCTCCACTCTTAGAGTAGGTAACCCCTCAACTAGTTCATATTCCATTCAATGAGGTGTTGGTCCTCCATAGGGTTTGGTATTACCTCGACTAACATTTAGCCATTGGCATTGTATAAGTCCCCTAATATGATTTTATTGTGAGGGTTTAGTTTTTATTGAAGTAGAATTATGGTTCTTCAGGTCTTGATATATTTTATGTACTCTAGATTCCTAATGGTATGTGAACTATGTGGATCAAATTTGTGATGATTAGATGTTTCCTTCAGTCATGGTAGTCTTGGTCCCTAAATAATATATAATGTTTATAGTATTTTGTGATGACTTAATGATATGTTTTTTACTTTTGTTTTTGGAAAATATTGCTCAATATGTTTGTAATCACCCTTATATGGTGTTCATGTGCACACATTTTGTGATTATGAATATGAAACCTAGTTTGGAGGTGACATCAGTGGATGTGGTGTTGGTGGAGTGGGATATTAGTGGTTCTTAGTGGTAATGATCTTTTATAGTGTTTGTCTTTAGGGTTGTTTTTATATATACTTATCTCACTTATTTATTTTTTGTATTATTTTACATTGAGATATTAGGCTGTTTTATTTTCCACTACTTCATGGTGTTTCATTTTTACTATAGTTATATATGTTTAGGATGTGTCACGTGAATGTTACACTATAGATGGTTATTATATAAATATTTGTGTTGTTATATACTGTTTGGGAGACATGTAGCAATGTGTAGGTTTATCATATCGAGGCCTCCCATGTGTGTGATTGTCCTTATTGGTTCTCGTCACTATATTCTAACATATTGGCAGAAGGATTGAGGTGGAACACTCAAATTATGACTGAATTAGGTAGGATTCTAGTGGGTTTCTTCATGTCACCACCTTTATTATAATAACTATTTTATTTCATATTAACCAAAATATCATATCATATTTTTTCATCCTTCATATTCATTTTTGAGGCCCATAATCCACAACTTATTCTATATTATTCAACTATGAATTTAATTTAACATAACCCATACTCAGGTCACATTTATTAAATTTATTCATTAATTGACTATTTCCACATATTGAGGAAAATTTTACATGAATAACATAAAAATACCCCATAGAACTGCATCAAAAACCAAAAAATATGCTATAATATCATCTCTTTAACATGATTATCATCAATAGCAATAAACCATTACAAATACATCAAAAATATTTACAACAACATGTCATATACTTCCACCACTACCCTATTAAGATAAAACCCATATTCTCAAATAGTATTAATAAAAACTATTTATTAATAATTTCTACATTAACTTATCAATTCTTATTTGATGATGTAAAATCCCAAACTTAATCCATATTTCACTTATTTTATCCTTGTTACCATATTTATTTGTTCTGTGATGTTTGGGATTGGTTTCAGGTTTCGTGGTGATGTACGTCGTCTTCTCCTGATGTGGATGTAGCATGACTTGTCTTCTTGGTTTGTGGTCTCCATAGATCAGATCCACCATTCTTTGTTTTCTTCAACCATTTCACACCTATCCCTCATGAAATACTCTATATGATCTGTTTTGATGGATCCCCTGATAATTTGGGTGGTGTAGGTGACCTCTATAATGGTCGTGTTGTTGGGGTACCCATTTTATTTCTGGTTTGGTGTCATAGATTTCTTTTTCAGCATCAACAGTGAAGCTCTGACTTACCCTACTATGTGGATGCGCAGTCCCAAGGTGCAGCTGTGGTACTGCATCATGAGTATGGAAATGGGATTTCTACTAACAAGAGTGATCTATGGGATACTGTGATGTGATGGGGTTTGATTATTTGTTCGACCCGAGGTAGTTTTATAGTTCAGGGTTTGTATTTTGGGCGGGTCAGTCCTATATAGGTTTCCTTGGCCAGACCCACCTACGGCTATTTTTGACGTGCAACTGGTCTTCTTATTGGTTATCACTTAGCCATAAATTTATTTTTATAAAATCCAAATAATTATTTCATCCAAAAAAAACATTCTTAACACAAAACCACAAGAATCATACAAACAATAACAAAACCGTCTTTGGAAACACATGAAATTCACCTTCCCATTCAAAATTTTCAATCTAATTCATCCTCTATTTTAGTATACCTTAAACTAACCACCCAATGAAAAATAAAGCATGATAAAACATAAATAATAACTAATAATCCATATCCCCTATGCCTATTTAATCTTAAAAAACATAGTACAATAATGAAATGAAAATTATCATCAATACATTAATAAATATCCTAAGAGAAACCCTCAATAACCTATAACATATCACCCTTATCAAGAAAGAAGAATAATAAATAGAAAAGGAAGAATATATGTATTTTTAACTTGGATCACAAGGAATAAATCATGTGAAGTAAGTCTTAGGATTCATCGAAATCATTAATGAACTTAAAAATTGTGACTCCTAGTAAGCTAGGGCTCGACAAAGACCAAATAAATTAATCCAAGAAGAAGGGACTCCTGAAAAATTATAATAAAACTCAGGTGATCAATCCATCGCATGTTGAAGGACATACCACCAAATATTGATACTCATACATAGGATATCTAATAAATTCATCATTTAAAATATCTAAATCTCCTTGTGTCTATTGGTTTTTTCACCCTCTTAAAAAGTTCAGTTGACCTCTACCACAAAATAATGATATTCAAAACATCTATTTCACTATCTTACATAGACTTATACCAAAAACCGCCATGGAATAAGTCACCCAACCTCACTATTTTTATCCAACCTCTATGACACAACCATGCAAAATTTTTACTTAAACATGACATAGAACCTAAATATATTCTAAAATCATTGTTTTTCCCTCCCCTTGGCTTATAGTGGTTTCACTAACCACAAATGACCATAAAAATGGTCATATTTATATGTAACATAACCAAACAATAGAATAAATATCTCAAAAAATTTCTTTTTCAACCTAAAATCCACAATATTAAGAAAAAAACTCAACCACCATGCCCATCATCGGACTATAAAAGCCCTCATAATCCACCATAGAGTAATATAAATCCACAACACCAATTTTTCTCCCAAAAAATCCTTTTCACAACATTTCTATATCTATCTATATCCACCTAAAATATTCCTTACCAAATTTGCAACATCTATAAAATAAAATTTAAAATACCATACAATCTTGGTCTATATTATATATACACTTTATATAATTTAAATATTTAAAACCGATATTTTATTTTCCAATTTTATATGGTTTATTTTTATTTTTCTGGGTATATAATTTTTTTTGTGAAATATAAATATCATTGAACCAAATATGATAAATATTAAGAAAAATTGATGTATTTTAATAATATGATTAAAGAGTATAAGGTTGAGGTCAAGGAGTTCATCATTCTTATAATATAATATATAAATGACCCTTCTCAAATTTTTTTCCCATGTTACCATTATTTTTAATAAAGGTGGATTTATCTAAATGATTTGGTTTTTTATGGAATTGATCATATTTATAAATGATGACATAAATATGAGGATGAATAAAAGATAACAATTCACTAGAAAAAAACCATGGTTTATAATGTGTTTGATATTAGTAAAAGTGGAAAGGATGATATAGATTATATTGAGTAAATGAAAATAATGGTTTAAGATGAACTGAAAGACGCCCAAAACTATTTGAGAAGTTAAATAACTATAATAATATTTCATTATATGGTAGTTTTAACAAAAATATAACAGTTTCATATATTCTAAAATTATATAATTTAAAATATGTAAAGAATCTCCATAAAATAAAGATTAAACAATTCTCTTGAAATTTTATGGTACATTCTAATCATTCTAACATTTAGAAACCAAAATATAATTGTGGAAACTATATGTCAATTTACATTTCACACATATAAAAAAGTGAAATTTAATAAATTTAACACTCAAAAAACTCTCCTTAGTGAAAACAATTGATCATGGATATCATATATTTATAAATGAGACATGAAATGTTCTTATTGAATTATCTACAATAACATGACCAATTATGTTCATAACTTTTAACTTTCCACCTCGGCTATTCTTGAAGTGGAGATAAATTATGTTATCTCTTCTTATTTCTGGGCCATAGAAATATATTAATGATATTGATGTTTATTTGGCCCTATTATTCGAAGATTTTAAATATGTGGGGTAAAAAGTTCTACAATATAGGATACTCATATTAAATATGGTTTCTTGTTTTGGACCATATTATTCAAGACAATATATGACTTTTATGCTTATGTAAAATTTTAATATTAAAGTAATGTTGGGGTGTCCATATGTGAAAAAGATACACACTCATTTGGGTTTTGAAATTTTGTGGAGTAGTGTTTCATAGACATCATAAGAATTATTCATTGGTGATATAAAACTAAAACATAGACAACCATATTCAACTAGAAGTTGAAAAAAGGTTTGTCATGTTATCCTTTGTTATGTGATAAATTGTTTTTTGAAGGTAAAAAGATATTTTCACTATTCTGAAAAATATTTATTATAAAAACATATGAAATTCAGTTGTAAAAGGGGATTAGTTTTCTTTGAATCACGATATTGTAATTTTTTATATGTTATAAATTTTTCTAATTTCATTCAAATTAAAAAATTTGACAGTTTAATTAGAACATTACTAAATGCACCATGAAAGAAAGAAAATAACATTAAGACTCTATTAGATATTATTTATATGTGGATAAGGGAAGGGTTCACTTGATAGATCTCTTGGTGAGTGAGAGTTAATAATTTGTTCTTATATATTACCTATATATGTACCTATTTGACTGGTATATGAAGATATTAAAAGGTTATTTTAAAAAATTAAATCCACTGAGAATGTTGTATTTTGAGTAGAATATTATTGAAGTTGAATTTTAATTTCATACTGAATAGTTATCTAACTTGGATAACATTAGGATCTCAGAATATCATCATAGTGGGTGTGTTTAGGGTGAATATAATGAACTGACCCTGCTCAAGATTCCACATCAATTGAGTTATCCTACCATACGTCACAAAACATTTCCTTGGTCAATATGGGCTAATGACAACATCTAGGGGTACCAAGAATAACTTATTTTACTAATTTCACCATCAATATCCTAAATACAAAACAATGGACTCTAAACAAGAGTCTGATATGAGGAATATATACCTTATACATAAATTCCATATAAATAAAGTGTTTCATATACTAGAAACTTACCAAATAAAAAATAATTAGATAAAAAAATTAATATTTCATAATGACATTCATAAGAAAAATAAAAGGGTTATTTAAGATATATATAAAAATATATAATAAAAAGTGTCTTACATGATGTAAAATGATTTAAGGGGCCTATACCTTCACATCCAATGGCACTATAAGGCCTCAAAAAAACCACACATCTGACCCTCATGACCCACTGTATTTATCTAATCATCATCTTTAAAATAACAAATAAATAATCTATGATCATCCATTAAAGTATGTGGTATTTATACATTTAATTTCATTAGATTACACATGGTCAATATAAACCTAGAGAATGTATGTATGGTTTGGGGAAAATCTAGTAGTATACTGGTAAGAACCAACATAACTCCTTTCAAAATGAAATCCATATTCCCAAGTTTAAAAATATAACTAGAATTTACTTTCCATTTTTGTTTTTTTATGAATAAAAGAAAAAAATCATTCTTTAATTATATTAGGAAAAAAATTCACTTTATGGAAAATAAATTATAATAAAATAACAAAATTAATGGAAAAAATAAAATTGTAATTTTAAATTAAACCAAAGTATGATATAAATCATGAGAATAAAATATGCTCAATCATGGAATAACATGGGGATCTAACCCTAGGTAAAATAAAAGTTGGTAACCAAGGATATCTTAAGGAAAAAATCCACCATATAACGAGTTTGATTGAATTTTAACTCAATGAAACTGCAGACACATTGGGTGATAACCCCCAATGATAGTGAAAAAATGACTTGGGAACTAGCTAGTGTATAATTCAAGATGGTGTAAAAATCATCATAATTATCAAATGATCCCATGTGTAGCTCATCCAAAACCAATTCTCATAACAAAACTATCATAATATCAATATCTAAAATTATCAATTCCAACTTAATGTTTATAAAACTAGATTATTAATAATGTCTATAAAATAAACTTATTGTCAAAAAAAACTCCTAGAAAATATAAAACCACACCAACTAATGAAAGAACTTATTTTAAGAATGAGTAACTTTCCAAATATTATTTTCCAAATCCATTTGAACTAAAAAAAAATGTGAAAGATGAGTTTTATTAGACATGTTTTATGCATGGGAAAAATATTTTACTATATATCATATATATATCATTGGAAAACCAAAATTTTTCATGAAAAATTCTATAGAACCTAAATAATATCCACATATCAGTCCAAATAAAATGGGATAAGTTATATATTAATAATAATATTCTTTTTAAAAATAAAAATACCAAAGGTATTCTATAGGAAGTGAATTCATCAAGAATCGTCTATCAAGATCCATTGAAACCATGTTTACTTTTTCAAATACCAGGAGATCAAGGAAGAAATATCCCTAAAAACCATAGGGACACATAAATTTAGACTTATAACCAAACCTAATTATATAAATGATCACCACATATTACTACTTTAAGAGAATAATTTGAATACAAAATATAAAAGTAGAGTAACAATAAATGAACGATAAATGAGAATGTATGGGGATATTACCTTAGTAAATCGAAAATGAATCAAGTTGTAACACCATTTAATCTTAGAGTATTATAGATCCATGATTGGGGGGATGTTTTATAAGGTTCTAATATATAGGGATAATAAAAATTAGGGATTAAAATAAACATGGGTAAAAGTAAACATTCATATTTCAATTTTGAGAATGTTAAATTGCTTGGAAATATGGTTTGGGAAACCATGTTCCAACCATGTAAAATAAATCTTACTAAACATGATAAGGTTTCCTAGTTTATCCTCATGATTCGGCTATCTTTGTTAGGACTGAGGATGCTTCAATTTCTTTATAGGATGGGATGCACAGTTATTACTAAATTTTTACAAATAGTGAATCATTTCCTACCAAGAAATTTTTATGATTTCAACTCCAAAAATACAAAAACAACCAAAAATAAAATAAATAAATTAAGATAAACAAAGTAAATACATACTAGTGATAAATTGAATGACACAATTCTTCCCACCATGAAACTTTCTACACCCCATAATTCATTAATGTCCTTGATTAAAAAAAACTTGTGTCCCCTACTCTTTTATCATAGACTCAAATTATCATGCCTCGTGAATATCTTTACCATGATTCTATAGCATGGAGACTAAGGGAATATTTTTACCTCCAAATTCATTATTATTACGGTCAATAATGAAAATAGATGATCAATAACTATGTTGATAGGTTCCAAATCAAAATCCTCCCACTCCACCATATGAGATAGGTTTCGATTGTATTTTTTCAAATGAGACACATAGAATATATCATAAATATATATAATATAGAATGGAAAATCTATTTAGTATTCTAAATTATTGATAAGTTCAAAAATCTCAAATGGTTTGACATACCATGTCCAGAGCTAACCCTACTTCACTAATCTCTGATGTCCCAACCAATAATACATTTAAAGGAACACCAGATCAACCAATGAGAATTAATAGGGAAGAAATAAATGATCAAAATATGATTTATGGAAAATTTGATCCATCACTAATCAATTCATAATTAAATGAACCTTAATCCTCATCTCATGGAAAACTATCTTCCCCAGTAATGAACATTCCAATAGATTAGACTTATATAGAGATTAATGACACAACAATCAATAGATATATTTGAAAGGTTCCATCTTTATCAATGTTAGATAAATTTTACTTCAAGATAATTAAATCAATGATATATATATATATATCCCATAAACTTCTAAATTCAAGAAAAAATACATTAATAATGCATTCAAGAATCAAAATTTCTTGCTCAGTTCAACCTTCTATCTGTGTTGGATAAGTCATACTCAACACTAATCAATAACTCATTTCCTCTTAAAGACCATATAGAATTAGGAAGTGAGACATGGATCTCAATTAGAAATGATAGTCTAGGTAACACCATGTAGATTCATGATCTCTTGGATATATGGGTTTTCAAGATGTTTTACCTAAGTATTCCCCATTATAGGAATAAAGTGGTTTGGTTTTTTCTATCGATAGATAATCAATCGATTGAAATTATTTTCAATTCAAGACTAAGTAAAGACAGTAAATAAATCCATGGATATTTTATCCCAATTTTATAAATAAATGGGAACTTAATACAACCCACCATATTATTTTTGATGATCATCCATCACATTTCGATGGGAGAAGCATTGTGACGCATGACCATAAACTTTTCACTTCATCCATAACCAAAAATACAATCAATTGAGGAAAAAAACAACATGGGGGTATTAAGATGATCTATACATCTATAATAATGTACATTTATTACCAAATGCTTACTCAAAGACATATATGACACTAAACTATTCCAAATGAAAGTGGAATTGTTGAGAGATTGATACTATTCTCCTAAGGTCTCCCATTAATTTAGATTTCTTCTTATACACTAAGAATCTAGGTCACCAGCATGATTCATCAAAATTAGATCGTCCAAAGAAGGTGTGAGTTTCACACTTTTTAAAAATACTTTCTATTATTCTACAAGTACCATTGGATATATTTCCATTAAAAATATCATAAAATTTAATTATTACTTGAATTATATTATATCTTGAGTTGCAAACTTCCTGATCCTGTAATCTACAACTACATTTCCTCTTCCCAAAGATTAATCTAGACTAAAGTAAAATGTTTGTAGGTACTCAACCCAATATCTTTGCCTAATATTCAAATTCTTCTGGGATAAGATGTACTTCAAGATTTTTAAAATGAACCATGTTTTAATACATTTCATAATTCCAAGGGAATTTGAATAATTGGCATTTAGTGGACGGGTCATTCTTTGAACCAATATTTGGACTGAAATATCACGATTTGTAACACTTAAAAATATAATTTTTATATCTTTGTAATTGTCTGAGTGGTTCTTCAGGTGATCTATAAAGTTTGGGGGGCGTCTGGAAACTAAAAAACGGGAGAAACTGTCTGGGGAGAATAGTTTTTCTGAACCCGTGCAGCCCTCTAAGAGAAACTGAGTGAGGTATATTGTGTTTACAAGTAGACCACATAGTTTGGTTGAAGCTGTGCAGGTCGGGGTGCATAGTCATGCGAGGATCTATAGTTTTTAGTAGAGGGTGTGCATGGGCTGCACACGGTTTGGATAACCATGAACCTATCCTATAAGATTAGTTCCACTTAGGAAGTGTGTGTGAAATGTTCAACACATGGTTGGAACATTGTTTGATTAAACTATAAGAGGAAACCATTCAAGTTAATGATTCCTAAATAGTGGGATCTGCATAGTTGGTGCACGGGTTGGACAACCATTCATCCAAACTATGAGACCCCATTTTTTAGGGTGAAATATCCATCTTGAAATTAATGATATTTAAACCCTTTTTCCAATTTATATATTCTTCTCCAGTCATGTGTATTTCATCCCAACTTCATATTATATAACTTTTCATTACATTAAAAACATAGGATCTTTAATGTTTAGTGTCTTGGAAGAAAGGTACATAATACATTAAAACAAATAACATTATTTTAAAACTCTTTAAAGGCATCTGGAATTGTTCATACTAAGTTAAATTACTGTATCTCATAAATTAGAGACATAAATCAATGGAAAGAGTGAGCATAAGGCCTAGTAAATAAAACAAGTGAAATAGTTTACTTGTGAACTTGAGTGATATCAATAAGAACATGAGGAATATCTTAAAGGAATGATAAAGAAAAATATAATATAAATAATAGCTTGAAACATAACATTAAAATGTGGCTAAAACATTTAATTTATACATTCATAAGCATATCACCATGGTCCATCCCCAAAGTGTCATAAAAATTACAAAGGTTATTCACCAAGGTATCATAAAACTTGTCATCCCAAGAGATTAATTTATTTACCCAATACATTGGTGCGCTATCAGGGTGCACCCTTAACATTAATTTATTTTCATGTGATCCACATATACCATAATCACAAATTTCATAAATAACCCAATGAGAATAAAGTAAATTAATTTCATTTCAAAATCATGACGTTTTAAAATTTCTTGAAAACCAGATTGTTATGTCATTTATAACCCATGGAAAATGAATGAGGGTTTCATGTTTTTTCAAATAAAAAATAAAATATCTCATTTTTATGTCTTTATTAGTACCCATTTAAATGATATAGGTTGGTGTATTAACATAAATAAAATAAGTTAATTTCTTGAGAAAAATAGAGATATATTTTGAGACGAAATTTATGCAGCATAACGACTATGCTACATGGTTTTAGAAAACATTAAAAAGAGAAGGGACATAGGTCACCCATTCATAAGAGAGTATTAATAAAGAATAGGTACATAATAAAATAGAAATAAGATCATGGTACTAATATTTTAATGACATACCACATGAAAATAAAACATGAAAGAAAAGAGAAGATGTGATTTCTTTTACAGAAAATTTGGCAGCCTAACAACATCACATAAAAATTTATAAAATGAATTGATGGGGGAAAGAACGTATATAAATATATGGACATCAAAAATAAAGTAATAGGGATACATAATATCTTACTCCAACATATTAAAATTTAAATTTAAATACATAACATAAAATAAGTGTTGACTAAAAAGGAGGGTGAAAGGTTCACTTACCTTGAAGAGTAACATCAAAAAATCAAAGTGTGGGACGTTGGGGGGATCAAAGGAATATTCGGAGGACTCCTTGTGAGGTTAAATTACTAGATCCTAATTGAGGAGTAATTTTTAATGAATTTAAATAAGTAATGGGTTGGTAATTATTGCAAAATTGATGGAATATTTTATTAATTTCCAAGGGATGCCTCATTAGTGGTATTTTTAAAACCATGGGATTACCAATGGTATTTTCCCGTAGTAATATCCAATTGGGACACCAAATGTTATATTTTAATGTAAAAAAGACTACCATCATTTTATATTAATTAATACATCATTATAATGTAATAAAACACACACAAAACAGAAAAATTGCATTTTTACTATCCCCGAAAAACAAAACGTTTTATAAAAATATCCTAAATTCACCCTAACCTAATATAGAAGATCTGAATTAAAAATTGAGCTCTATTTTATGAAAATAATTTTCTAATTATGATATATTTAATTTTTTATTAAATTCACTATTTACCCCAAAAAATACTAATACTTTACTAATAATTTCTGAAACAGTTATTTACTTATGCTATTATATCACATTACCATTCAAGATTCCTAAATTATATGTATACTTTCTTAAGTGAGGTTATTATGCAATTGGTCACATTACTATTCATAAGTGTAATATTACTATTTATAATTTACTATTCACCAAAAATTATGTGGATCTTATTAGACTCTAAATTTATTACCGATCACAACTGTATAAGAACGTTTTTTAAAATAATTCAGCAGTATTAATTATTTAAAGTATACAAAATTATTTTAAAATATTCTTTTTCTGTATTCATCAATAATATGAAACTTTTAAAACATCATCATATATTTATTTTTACATTTGAAATTATAAACATTTAACGTTACAAGAAATAAGAATTTTATTTATACAAAAGGATTACACAAAGTAACTAAGGCCTTGTTACATGGCCTATTATAACACCTATATAGAACCTAAGAGTATGGTGTTTAATGGTGATAGAATCTTAGGGTGGCTCCGACAACATTTCCTGAGTGGTGATTTCTATCATCTTGAACTTCTCCTGAAGGAAATTACATTCAAGCTTAGTATGATGAAGCTTGACTTTGTCTTGGTCCAGAGAAATGCCCAATGATGCTACCTCTTTCCCAAGCTCCGCCAGATGAGATTCCTATAACCCAAGTCTACTGAATGAGGCCATTGAATCTTTTTTATGTATTTATTAAACATGATCATTTTTATTTATAAACAATAATCATAATGTTAAGAGTATAGTTTCCAACAATTATATTGACTAATGGTCATATAATAGTCAAAACTCAGTGGTCTTATTTTAATTATACTCACTTAATTAATAATAGGATATAGTTTTATTGAGTACAAAATAAAAAAACACACTAATTTAAGAAAAAAATATTATTCAAAAGTTCAGGTCATTACAATATGAGGCTCCTCTTCTCTCCCACAAGTTTCTCCTCCACCCTAACCTTAGGATATTAATATCTCTCTCATCTTACGTTGGAATCAAACATCATAGGTAACATTGGATCTACATATATAAAATCTTTATTCCTATTTCTTCCGTTGTAAATTTCCATTCCCATTTGGTCCATTATCTTGGTTCAAGCTCATTCACCCAATTTTCAGGTCGGATAACTGTTTCTTTGATTTCTTCCAAATAGGACCGAGTCAAGCCTTTTTATTGGATGACCGGAGTATCCTAATCATGAGGTATGAGGTCTATATCTATTCCCACAATTTTCTATTAATTCATAAATATTTCCATTTTACTGCGCTCCTGTATTTTTCGAGCGTCACCCTAAAATTTATTTCATATTTTAAAATTTTAAAACACACCTTTTTATATACCTTTTGATATTTGTTATGTAAATAAATAAAGCCACCCTTGACTACAGACACCCCTTGTCCATGCTGGAATATTTCTCTATTCACAATTAATTAATTTATTAAAATCCTATAATGATTTCTAAGCATTCATATTGGATTATGAATTAAATTTCCTAATTTATAATAGCACATATTGAGTACCATGTTGAACCTTGTAATTGAATTTCCATGTAGGGTGGCTCCCTAAAATGTTTCTTTTTTCTAAATTAAGTTATAAATCGTAATTTTTTTGATCAGTTATGATAAATTAATTGTTTGAAAAACAATTTCATGTTTTACAATAAAACCCGTCAGATGAGATGCACTGTCAAAGAAATTAAAAAGTGGTGATTAGATTTGTAATCCATTCTTGCACTTATGGAATTGGTGATTTCTTATGCCTTTTAATTTGTTAGAAATATGGAATATTTAGGACATGTAATCTCTTAAATGGACTTTCCCCCCTTCTATATAAATGTTTATTGAACCCAAGTAACCTCTTAAGTACTTGACCCTACTTATAAATGGAATTTCCCATGTAGGTAATTGTCTAAATGACAATGGTTCCCTCTAAGTTACTCTTTGAGACATGTAAAATGAATTTCCATGTTATGACAAATTAAATGGAATGTATTAAATATAATGGCTTTTTAATGATGTTTTTACTTCCTTAAATGAATTAATTTATTTACATGGAATGAATTATGAAGGGTGGAAAGGACACACTGATATTTGCATATTCTTGTACATGAATTAAGTTGAAATGTAACACCCTTCATTGTATTTGATCTTAAAAAGTATTATAAATGAGAGGTAATGTTTCAGGACTATTATTAATCTCTATATGGATAGACCCTGATATAATATAGGGAACGATGGTAAGGGTTCTATTGGATAAGAGAGTTCACACTCCATTACATTAGGTGTTGAGCATAATTTCTCACATCATTGACACTATTTTGATGGTGGGCAGGATGCACCACATACATTGCTTTGAGTGTTTATAAGAAGATAAAGTTAGTATTTTAGAGTGTTGAAATGATGAAACACTCAACATATTTATTTAAGAGCATTCCATATCCCAATCATTATGATATGTAGGGATTTTACCCTCTGTTGGAGCTTATATTCTCATTCAAACTGGTTATGTATGACTATGTTACGCCCCTATCAAGACATCACCTAGTATTCTAGGTATATGACCACTTATATCCACACATATTTGGTGTATATAGGTTTATAAAATATATAACTATACTGTATATATTATTATTATTATATATAGTTACTGATCAAAGTCTCATTTTGGAAATGAGAGGAAGTAGGTAGAGTCAGTCTCGTTTTATTTTAGAATCTAATCCAACTACTGAGTATTTATTCAACATTTTATATTATTCTTTATACCTGTGAACTGTTATACCTTATATACACAAACTAGTTTATCTATTGACACCATTGGTGGTGTCTTACTTGGATATTGTCTCACACCCTTATGGGGCCACCATTTCATTGGGGGTACCCAAGAAGATCTCAATTTCATAGGACCATGGATTATTGCTTATTCTATTATGCTTGTACAAGGGAGTTAAGAGAAAATGATTGAGATAGAGATTCGGATTCTTATAGATTTCAACCTTGAAGATTTTATTTCATTTATTTATTCATGTATTACACTACATCATGTTTACAGTTTTGTGTCTACTCTTTTAGTTTATGTATCATTATCTATATATAAATGTATTGTTGTATATTGGCATTGGATATTTATATTCAGTTGATATTATTATTCCCATTATTTGCCTTTTATTTATTCATTTTTCTTCTATTGTATGTTATTTATTTCCTGATATACCATTGTGCTACTCTAATCTTGATGGTATGGCCTTCCCACTATCACCACCATAGACTCTCCTGCTATTAAGAAGCCTTAGGCATATGGGGAGGCATGCTTGAGGCCATGTGGTGATTGGTGCATCTATCATTTTAGTGGTTAGTCATGTTGGGATGTTACAAAGTGGTATCAAAGGGTAATTTTTTTTATTTTATCTTATTGTTATGATATTTAATATATGAGACTAAGAATGTTTTAGCACTTGATGAATAGTCATGCATGGGCATGATAAACTGATATATGGGAAAAATTTCAAGCGGGCAAGGATTGGATTTTTGTTTACATTATTTTCTATTAAAGTTGATTATAATTTCACCTCAAGTCAATGGTTTACTTTTTGATGCATTTTGATTTATGAAATTTATATTATTTTTCCCTTGGTTCAGTATTTCAAGGAAGATTAATTACATCCATCATTATAGAAACACAAAGATTCTCCTGACATGCATATGATATACCACTTAGTTGCATTTGTAGGCATCCTACGGATGGTGATGTTGTGTCTTTTTTGTTATTTTTTTGGATTTTAAATACCATGTTAGGTATTTTAATGATATTCTTAGTTTTGGTACCTATTTGGTGTTTCTTAAGTATGTCTTCTTATATAACATGTTTGGTTGATTTATTTAGCATGTTAATCTATAGCTGTGTATAAGTGATAATAATCCATACGAACTGATTATTTATCTTCTATTGCATATGAATTATGCTTATATTTATATTAGCATGTTCATATGTGTTTAATTATTTTGATAACATGCGTGGTTATAATTTTGATATAATTTGTTTCATGGGATGAAACATATTGGTTGCGATTAAATGGGATCCAGTATTTAGTAGTTGTAAGGTGTATAGGCACCTTATAATTGGGGAAAGGTAACCTGTGTTCTCAGACCATCTCTTGAGTTTTTTATATACCTAGATACCATTATTAAAATGTAAAATATGGTAAAGTTCAGATTTTAAAAGTGAATTGGTCATGGTTAATTGGATCTAAATACCAATCTATTGAGTGTATCAGTACTTTAAAGGTTGAGATATGGAAACACATATAATTGATACATTGTATATGACCATGATATATTTTGAGATGGTTATAATTGCAAAATATGTTTATTTTTTAATTTAAATGATTTGGTTGCTTAATGAACTCTTACATGACTCAACCCTAGTTGGTCAGTTAAGGTATTTAATCTTATTAGATAAGACCCACTAAGGGTAATTTAAAATTTTAAACTGTTGATGTTTGAATCTGTAAAGGATTTTAACTTTATCAAACCTCAATGATGATCTATATGTTTAACTTCTTAAATTTACAAATGGACCCATGTAGGACATTTAGAAAATGTTTCTTATGAGATAACACCCTATGGGTGTTTTAAAACATTGAAAATTAGGCAACTACTATTGGGTTACATTATGATGAACCCAGTTTGTCTTAGTAGGACCCTTGCATATTTCTTTCACTATTAAAAAGAAATTATACTGTATTTTTTATAATTATAAAAGGATTTCAATAAACATTTAACGATTAAAAAGGAAGTCTGATAAGACTTACCTGTTTTTATTTGATGTGTTAGTAAAATTAAGTACCAAGTGATTTTCTATTATAATTGGTACTTGATGTTCGGAGTTAAATCATTTAATTTTTTTAATTTTTGGATGTGAATAAAAAAATTTAATTGAAATGGAACCATAGGTGGTATCATTAGTGTAAACCCTTGTATAAGGGTAGTTTAAATAGCTCTTTGGATTTCCTTGGAATGAAAACATGAGTGTTTTCAAGTGACCTTTTTCTTATTAAAAAGGTCTTAAATGATAAGATTAGAGACTTGTGAAATTTTTTTAGCATTATCTAGTTATAGGTTCAACAATTATACTTTTTTAAGGGTATATCCAAAATTAGGTAACAGCCTTAGATCTTAAATTTTTTTCTAGATTCTATGAGTTTTTGGATGTATGGTACCGTTCAAGTTTTATTGTACCTATTTTGACTTTTAGATTCTAATAGAATCCTTGTTTGGATGGTTTTTCATTGTATAATTGACACTTTTTATGTTTGTAAGTATCAATTAATTATTGGTATCATAGTCTTCAACATGCCTAGGGTGTGGTCAGTCTCTTAGTAGGTCACATGACCCTCTCTTATTCCTCAGTGATGGACGGCTTGGTACGTCATCATCCTGGTTAATGGTCGTATGGGGAAATACAACTCTAGGTTAAAAATATTGTATGAGCCACTTTATAATTGGATTTATAGGTAATAAAATATATGGATAGTTTCTAGGATGTTATATCTTTCTTATAAAACCTGTGGTTAGTTTGCATTCATATACACAGTACCCGAGAAGTTGTGAAATGATATAACAAACCCCTAGATTCTGGTAAAATTGTCAATACTTGAACTGTTTAGTATGTTATTGGGTCATCTTTATAGTAGAGTGGACTAGGAATTAAATGAATCAATTCATCCCAATAATCCGGATTTTTTTCCAAGAGGATTGGGTATTTTTACATGCGGATCAGGTTGGTCTGGTCTTTCCTTCCAAATTCTATGACATTAGTTATCATGACCTGAAGAAATTTCACACATGCATTTAAGGTTAATTTGATCTAAAATGATCATGAGTGGATAGTATATCTATATTATTGATGAAAAGTACACTCCAAATATGGGGAGATTCATGTAAATTCTAGTGAATACGTTCCCTTCAAAGTATAAGAAACCTAATAAATGGAGGCCATTTAAAAATTGTTAGTTCTATTTTTCGAATGTCTATGAGGGAGGTGATTCTTGTAATGTGTTAGTGATTTATTGGTGAAACAACGTTAATGCGGTTGGATGTGTATGAAACCCTTGAGGTAAACCATTGGTTATAGATCAACTTCGGTGGTTAATTTTGAGTGACCACAAGATGCCTTGGGTGTTAAAGGCATTGTGATCAGTTAATGGAAACAGATTGGTAGGTGAAGCCAAGCTTCTTCCAAGAAGTCAACCATTAGTGGTTCATCTTCCCTTCTTCTTAGTAGTTGGGTATGGTTGGTTTCAAACCATACCGATTGATTTTTCTTGTATATGATGTTGGTTTCTGAGGTATTTTTGGTAAAACTATTAATATACTCTTTCTTAGCAATGATCATGTCACTTATCTTGATGTCTTCCTTGATGAACTAAGTGAGAATTGGTTATAAACTGAGAAAAAAGTTTCAAATGTCCTTTTGTTTCACTAAATAGGTCTTTTTAGAGTTTCATGCTGGATGTGATATTTTAGTTGTGGCATGGTTAGTCCTATGTGATACTTAGGTTCATGTGTATTAACACCTTGGACGGATTCTTAAACACCATCCATTATTCTCCAACTTGACTTCTAGGAGGATACTGCTATGGGCTCAGTCAATGATCTGATCTGGATGTCTTGGACTTGTACCAATGTCCCACATTAAAACATGTAGTATAAAATACCTTGTGTTAGTACCTTGGACTCTAATTTAATGAATCCAAAGTAATCCCATAGTTATTTTTGGGCTGAGATGATATATATAAAGGGTCGTGATTCAAATGGGAAGGATGGCTTAATCATGGAACATCATTGTAAGTTAGGTATGGACTTCAGTGAATGTTCTCTGGGAAAATGAAACATGTGAGGGTTAAATGAGTCTTGTTTCAGTTTATAATATTCCAACTATCTAAGCTGGGAATTTTCTCAATGGGTATGCCAGAGTGGCAGGACATGTTATCATTATTGTTCGATTCATACAGCTAAAAGGAACTGGTTTAATCACATATCCAGGTTAAGGTGGGCATGGAGTAATGGTCAGATGTCTCTTTCAAGAAACATTTTCATGGCCAGTTTCTTTTTAATCGATCAATATTTGACCATTTCCTTTTAGCAAGCCCTTGATATAACCTTGAAAGTAATCAGGTTCACCCAGTTAAAGAAATCACACCAGGAGTGTTGTTATAATTCTTATGGTATGATTTATAGGTAATTTCAATGATGGAGGTATCATGGCATGAAATTTCCACTTTTCTATGATAAAAACTATAGCATGGCTCACCATTAATTTGATTTTTAATGAGATGAAGACGTGATCATTTACCTAGATAAATAGGCTTGGTAAGAACTATTTCCGTGTTTCGGTCAAAAAATGAGTGTTGAATCTAATTTTGATAGATTATGTGGAATATTATTGAGTAATTTTCAGAGATTAATTGGGGATTTGGGAACACAATGTGACTATTTGAATGAGACTTCATGAACCATGTATGTCGGGTGGTTTTTTCCTTGGTTTCTCCAAGGAAACTTCCGAACAAGAATTTTTGAGGTGGGTAGGTTGTAATGATCTGTGTTTTGATCAAAGGTATAAATCCAAGGGAATTAGAATTTTTGGCATTTTTTGGAAATGAAGTTATTTTAACAGATCTTAAAAATTAAATTAAAATAGATTTACCACATAAATGTGATGTTTTTAGAATTAATTAAAGGTTCAAGAGGTGCCTCGGGTGATTTATCATGTTTTGGGGGTGTCAGCATCCAAAAACTCTAAAATAGGAGAAACTAGAAGGTGCACATGAATTTTTTGAAACTCAAAGACAATCCAGGAGAAACTATATTGGGGAAATTTGTGTTCCATAGGAGACCACATATTTTGGATGAATATGTGTGGGCCAGGGAACACAATTGTGTGAGGCTTTGTAGTTTTTAACATAGGTTTCCCACAATTTGTTAGACCATTCACCTAGAAAACGTGTATTTCTTTACTTTGAATGTATGTGGGAACTATTTAATTCATAGTTGGATCATGTTTTGGTTAAAATATGTGGGAACACCATATAGGGTAATGGTTCTTGAGTTATTGGATCCGCACAATTGGTGCACAGTTTGGGCAACTGTGTGGCCAAACCATGCTACCTAATTTTTGATGGTGATATTAACCATCTTCCCTTAATGATCTTTAAACCCTTCCCAATATTTATTTCTTCTTATCCACCATCATTAGACTCTTTTTCACTCCCATTTATTTCTCCCCTCCCTTACCTAATTATCTTGATATCTCTCTGGTTATAAGTCAAAATCCAATGTCACCGGTAACGTTGGACCTGCATTGGTAAGCTCTCAATTACTCTTGATTAATTTATAACTTTATCTTACCATATGTTTCTCAATTTTAGTGTGATTCCATTCACCCTATTTGTATAGAATATTTTTCTTACTTCTATTTCTTCTAAACCAGACTGAATCAATCCTCAATATTGGATGAGGAAAGGATCCTTTGAAATGGTTAGGTGCTCCATATCACTTTCCCCATGTTTCCATTGATTTATAATTATTTTAATTTTTCCAAGTGCCGATCAATGCCGAGAATGGCAATAAATTTTAATTCATATTTTGAAATATTCATATACACCTTGACATACACCCATTAATCATTGTTACTTAAATAGAATATTACAACCTTGACCACAGACACCCCTAGGGTGTGACAGCTTATTTTCCCCCTAATAATTATTTAATTAAAAGTACAGAATGCCTTCTTGTATTCATCTGAAATTATAAACAGAATTTTCGAATAAATAATATCACCTCTTGAGTGTAATTTTAATCCTTATAGTTGAATTCCCACGTATGGTGGATTCCTAAAATGCATATTTTTTTTAAATTGAGTTATAAATCATGAATTTGATTCTTGGTTATGCTAAATTCATTGTTTTATAAACAATTTCATGTTTTATAATAAAACCCCTTAGATGAGATGTGTTGTATTCTAAATTACAAAGTGGGGATTAGTATTTTAAATCATGATTGACCTTATTACATTGAATATTTCCTATGACTTTTTTTATTGTTAGATATATGGAATGTTTAGGGCATGAACTCAATTGATGTTCAAAAATTAGTTTTCCCTCATATATAAATGTTTAATGAACCCAAGGAACCTACAACATTCTTATCCTGACTTATAAATGCTATTTTCCATATAGGTAATATGCTAAATGACAATGGTACGTTCTAAGTACCTCTTTGAGCCTTTTAAAATGAATTTACATGTTTTGATAGATTGAATGACATGTATTAAATGGAATGGATTATTCATGATGTTTTTCCTTCCATAAAATAATAAAATGATTTAAATGAAATGAATTATAAACGGTTTAAATTCCATGTTGATCCTTCTATTCTCTAGTATATTCTTTAAATTGAATTATGATTCCCTTCATTATATTTGGGATTGATAAGTATAATTCATGATAGGAAATGACTCATGGATATTGTTATTATAAATATGGTTTATATTTAATATAGGATGTGTAATAATGGTAAGGGTTTCATTGGGAATGATGGTTCATTCTCCCTTAAATTGGGTGTTGAGCATGATGTCTCACACCATTGACACTACTGGGATGATGGGAATGATTCACCGTGTCCCTTTATTTGAGTCGTGACATTAGGGCACACTCACAATTTTCGAGTATTAACAGGATGACGCACTAAACATATCGAGTGATAAGAATTATATCTCCAAATCATTAAGAGATATAGGTCTTGTGCCCTTTTTTTGGATCTTATAGGCTTCTTAAGAAAGGTTATGGATGATCGAGTTATGCCCAGTCCAACCATCACCTAGTATTCTAGGTATATGGCCACTTATGTCCGCACATTCTTGGACTATATATGTGGATGAAATATATAACTACACTATATATATTATTACAATATCTATATATATATATATTTACTGACCATAATCTCATTTTGGACATGATCTAATGTAGTTAGAGTTGTCCTTGTGTCTTTTTAGATCCTTAGTCGACTGGGGGTTTTTTATTCCACATTGTTTAGTATTCCTTATACCTTCTTATCATTGTACCTTATATTCATGGTCTGTTTTTAGATGTAGACACCTTTGGTAGTGGCCAACATAGATTTTATCTCACACCCTTCTTGAGCCACCATTTCATTGGGGTACCTGGGCATATCTCATGTTCACTAGACCATTGATTATTTCTTATTCTATTATCTTGTACTTGGGAGTTTGGGGAAAAAGGATGAGCTGGAGCTTAGGATTCTTTTGGAGTTCACCCTTATTTATTTTATTCATTTTTTTATTTCATTATATCGTGTTTTATATTTCATTTCTACTATATTAGTTTATTGATCATCATTTGGACATTCTGGTATTATTGTATATTGGAACTGACTATTTATATTCAGTTGATATTATTCTTCCACTCCTATGTCTTTCATTTATTACTGATTAGGATATTTTCAATTAGTTATCTCCTGATATAACATTTTTATAATTTGATCATGAGGGTATATTATCCCCACTATCACCTCATTAGACTCTCACTTCTAGTTGGAAGCCTCTGGTATATGAGGAGGAACACTAGAGGCCATGTATTGATAAGAATGGTATCAATTATAGTGGATAGTCAAGTCAGGATGTTATAATTTTATGATATGTGTACATGTTAATATTCTTAATGAAGTGTTCATGAAATTATATTTTCAATTCATGCATCATTGGTGTAATTTATATATCATGAGTGGGGTAATTCTTTTTAGGATGGTGTCACTAGCATAAGCCACATTCCCAAACATGATCATATTACATTAGGAAATAACCAAACCCCATAAAGGTCACATTAAAATATACCCCATCATATTCATCTAGCATCAAAGGAATGAGAATATTTGAAATAGTAAATCTCATTTTTAATTCATCAAAATACACTTTTCTGTAATGACCCATTGTTTTTAGTAAAAGTTGTTTTCTGAATAAATGTGTGTTGTTTGTATTATATAATATTATACACTTACTAAATATAGAGAAAAAAAAGTATTTTCTTCAAAAAAAATATTGTAACATTAATAATCAATTAAACAAATTTAAATTCCAAAAAATTAGAACTGGGGAAAAAATATAAAATCAGAAACTAAAATGGAAAAATATAAATCACCCCAATATACATGAAGCATCGCTCCCACTAAAAACACCATAGAGGAGAAGAAAAATAATAAAAAACAAAGACAAATTATGGAAAATGGAAATATATATCCTTGAGAGGAATTAATTTTAATATTAAGTGAAAGGATGAAGTGGTATTTATAGGGAGTAAATTGATCATTTGAATAGTAATGTGACAGTTGGAATAGTAACCTGACCATTGTAATAGTAATTTTATCTCAAAAAATAAATTTTAATAAAAAAATATTTTTAAGATTAATTTATGTAAATATAAATTTTATTATTACAAAAAATAAATATCATTATTATGAATCTCAAAGATAATATAAGGAAATTTTTAATAAAATATATTTTAAATTATTTTTTAAAAGTCGTAATTTTTAATTTAAAAATCAAAATGACCTATTTAGAAATTTATTTTGATAAAATGAATATATTATTTTTTTTAATATAATTATATCTAAATTATAAATTGGTTATTTTTTGTTAATTTTCATAAATACATCAATGTTTAGGTGAATAGTAAAAATACATTTGTTCGCATAGCCTGTGTAACTCAAATTGCATCATTCATGATGTAGTAATGTCTTAATAATTTATATAAAATTATTTCATAACATTTTTGTATGTAATTTCATAAATTTTTTATTAAAATACAATATACTCAATTTCCAAACCTAAAAAAATTTGAAGACCTAAAGTCAAAAATGATTCCTTAAAATAACAATTTTTCATTCTTTCCACTTTCATTTTTAATAAACTATTGAATAAAAATTATAAATGGTATTTAAAGTCATAAAATCATTATATCATATTAATATATGATTATATTTTAAAAAAATCACTATTACATGTTTTACCATTGATATATTTTTTATTTAATATTTTATTCTAAAAATACCCCTCATCAAGTATAAATAACCCCTATAACTCCCTTTAGAAAACCACTCCTCCCACCCATTCTGAAGATAATGATCCACTCAAACTTCCCCTAATATTTATCTTATAATCCATTGGGATGTTATTGATAGATCAAAATCTAATCACCATGGATTAATAGTGTCATACAATAGAAGCTGCACTGAGGTCTAAGTAAGTTCGGATCCACTTTTCTCTATTTTTATTTCTCCTTTCTATTCTATTTCATTTTCACCAAAACATTCATAACCAAAATATAAAAGAATTAATGAGGTAGTAATTCAACATTATATTAATTATGAAATCTTACTGTAATTATCATAATTATATATATATAAATTTTAAACTTTTTCTTCCTGTTCTCCCGACAATGTGCAATTAAAGGTCGGTTAACCACCTACGGATAAATTTTCATGTCCACATGTAAAACAATCATCAAATATGGATATTATAAACTATATTTAATATATAATTATTTAATTATTTGTATTATAATCTTATGTAATTAATTATAGTAATTTATAAATTAAATTTAAGAAAATAGGGAAATTAAAGAGAAATGGGAAATTTTTAATAAAAACATGATATCAAAACAATTCAATTTCAATAAAAAAATTAGAAATATAACCCAAATATTATAATTGATAAAAAAATATTTAAATTACTATAATAAACTTTTGAATAAATTTTTTATTAAATCTATGTTTATTATTTAGGAGGAAAAAAATGATAAAATAAGGATTTGATTAAGGTAAGGGGATTAACAAACACAATTCCTTTCTTTGGGTTATTATATCTTCTATGGTATAAATGTTTATATTAATTTATTCAAATGTATTTTCCCTTTTACTTTTAGGATTTACATGCTACCTATATTTCAAAAGGATTTCTAAGAATCCCCCTTTTTAAAGTGTTTTCAATTTCCAAAACATCATATTTTAATCCTCTTTAAATACTTATTATTCACTCAAGAAAAAATTATTTATTAGGTCTAAGTATGATTTACACTATTCATTTGGGAACCAAAAAGTTGATACATGAATATATACATTATTAAATCTTTATTAAACCCATTCTCTTTCTTCAGTTTACTTCATGACTTTGATTGATATACATTCAATGTGGAATGCATGATTATGTAAATGTTATGATGTAACAAGTAGTAACAAAATTATATATCCCTCCAATGCATTGGGTAATGTGATGTATCTCATAAAATATTGTTTATTATGCATGAACAAGATACTATATATTTTTTACAATGTTGATATTATGATTACGCACATATGTTAGATGTGAACATGATTCTATCTTTTTTTAGAACTATTTGTGGTATTTGACCACTAAGACATGATGTTTCATTTTTTTTCATTGACACATTCCATTCCTTTATCCATTATTTCCCTCGCAATGTTGATTATAATCCTATGATTATGTTAAGATGATGGGGATTATGCTCACTTATGTTATATTAATTCATGTCCCTTATTAATCATCTTATTGGGATTTTATCTCACCCCTTTCATTAATGTATATCGTCAAGTGATTGCTTATACTAAGGAGGGGAAAAGGACACTAGGAATATAAATAATAAGGAATTAAATAATGTTTATATTTTGTTATGTAAAATTTATGCATGAGAATATTTTTCCCAAGACACTTAACTGTTTTCTCCTTTATTTATAATTATATTATGTTGTTTATATTTAAAATGATGTAATATTCATATAGGAAAAATTATGGTCTCTATAGTTGTTATCAGATAATGTTTTAGTTGATTTTGTAATTAATATTAGATAACTTTAGTGAAAACCCTTTGGATAAAACTAATTAAATATAAACATCCAAGAAAATTTGATTTTGAAAAGTATAAACATAAGGAACCCATAAGATATTCCTTTAGAGTTAATTTCACAAATAAATAAATTATTTATTCATTATTTATTGGATTATATTTTGTAAAAACCTTTTATATATTAAAAATAGTGGTAACCGAGAGAAACTAGGACAATAAAACATGTGAAGTAAAATGCAACAATTTCCTGAATTACATCCCCAATTACATGGGTGGTGTAGTTCAAAATATTATGTAAATTCATACCTTATTATCTCAAGTTATGAAAAATAAACTGAATCACCAGGAACATTCGCATTCAACCAATAAGGATCAACTATCAATTGAGTATTTTATAAAAACACTACCACCAATTTTTAGTGGAACATTTTTCCACTTGTCATAGAATAGTGGGTTTACTCAATGTATAAGATATTTTCTACAATCCATTGTTCTGAGAATGAGAAGGTGACTCTTGATATTTATTATTTAGATAGAGTATCCAATAAATGGTTAGCATTGATAAATAACACCAAGACAAGGGATGAAATGGAAGAGATTGAGTGTGAATAATATAATAAAATAGTTCTTATCAAGTATTTCCAACAAACTCTTCAAATAAATATTGAGAGAGTATTCATATTGATGAAGATAAAGGAAGGATAATTTTTCATATATTATAGGGAAAACATCACAAGGATTTCAAGATATTCCTTGTGTTTTTTATCAACAATTATAGAAAAATAGATATATTATTTAGTAGTTTAAAACCAAAACTTTTATAGGCTCTAGAAATATGAGACTTCGGGAGTTATGAAGATATTTTTCGATGGGATATCAATATAGATATGGAGTTTGAAGAATGGTCCCATGGTTATAGATATAAGAAGACAAGAATGGATTTTCAAGCTAGTGGGTTAAATGAAAATGGTGGAAAGTGGTTCCAAATACCCACATGTCAAGAATATGGGAAAATAATCATGGGAATTATCTCAAAGTGTTAGGGAAATGATTAAAATGTGGGAGAGAAGGTCATCAAGCTCAATAATTTTGAAGAGGCATGAAAAATTCAACCAGCATGATTAAGGAAATGAGGGATACTCCTAATGGACTATCAATGGTTTAATGCTTTAATTGCAGGGTGCAAGGGAACTATGATAATAGTGTACTAAACCTCATGTATTTGAGGGTAATCACAGTTAGCAGCCACCAAAACCCAAGAATTAAGGGAAAACATATTCAATCACTACTAATTAAGTGGAGTGTGAAAACAAAGTCTTAAAAGGTATAGTTATTATTCATTGAAGAATGGATGTTTTTTATTTGATTCAAGTTCTATGCATTACTTTGTATCCTTCCAATTTTATAGAACTATTGAATAGAAGCAGT
Source organism: Viscum album (assembly GCA_963277665.1). Classification (NCBI taxonomy): domain Eukaryota; kingdom Viridiplantae; phylum Streptophyta; class Magnoliopsida; order Santalales; family Viscaceae; genus Viscum; species Viscum album. The sequence continues at coordinate 31,886,644 of OY728139.1, read as the reverse complement.
GATTATAAGGACCAAGCCTTAAACATTACATAGTCTTAAATTAAGTTAAAAATTCACATTGAGGATCTTTTTATGTTTAGAGTTTTAGATAATTAGTCCATTACTATTACATTACATCTCAAATAATACAAATTAGACACTTATACTCATTATCCATTTTCTAATAAAATAAAAACTATTAAAAGAAAAAAATTTCTTTTCTTGATAAAAATATTCTTGAATTCTTCCATTCTCTTACCCTTATTTATATCGTATGAAAATCATTTCAAAACCATGGGATGAGCATAAAAAGGTCAGTAAGGGTTATAAAAAAAGAATGAAAAAATTAGTCCATCAATACATAAAAATCAATGAAATAATACTTTTCATTCTTTAACATACCAAAAAAATCATAATATTTCTGAACAATGCATGGAAATAAAAAAACATAAATGTAACTTGTGGCATCCATAACATACTAACATTGTAGCTTTCCTAGCTACTTAGGGAGTTACGTTGGAATAACCATCACATTATATTCCCTAAATATCTTAGGATAAATAATAAAGTTTACCTCCATCACATTACCCAATGCATTAGAGAGCTATATCAGGCTCAGATGCTATAGGTTTATCACGAAACCACCTGTATATGTAAACAGTCCCCAAGAACCATAACATATTCATAACACATAAAACAAACATAATGTGGAGATTTAATTTCCACATTTCAGTCACAATATACCATTTAAATATATTTACAGAACCAATATATTATCAAAACCATTTTCAATACCAATATACATAAAAGATTATATGGTATTTATTTTACATTTAAAAACATTATGGCTTGTTAATGAAGCCAAAAATCAAAATAACGTTCGCGGCGGCGGAAAGTTCGCTGTCACTTCGTACGTTAAAAAGAAACATTCCTTTTTTCGTTTAGAAAATCACTACATAGAAAAAGATTCCATTTGAATGAAATGAAAATTCTAAGGGTTTTATACATCATATAAAAGAAGGAGGTGTATATTATCAAAAAATTACATAATGATAAGAGATTTAGAAAAAAATCCCTTACCACATGTCCGAATTGACTTGTTTGTTCTTTAATCTCTTGAATAATAAACTAAAGTTAATTTATACTTGATTAAGAATATTTTTCATGTTTATTATTCTTTTTATAATACATATTACCATATTAAAAATATTACATAATCATTTCAGTTAATAACGACCATTTTTTCGATATTTGGTACTTGAGTCCAAAATTAACTTCTAATAATTACAAGTTATTCATGAGGTAAAAATTACATTATATCTAGAATTATATTCCTGATTTAAATATCATATATATCATATATATCCAGTATATATATGTCTTTATAATAGTACATAACATTTGGAGATATGAAATGAAATGCACCATTCATGGAGACGGTAAGTTGTACGTATGTATGAACGCTACTTTCATTTCTATTTCATATTTAATGGAATTAAAACTTTATAATACATAGGTATATTATATTTCGAGTATAATATCAAATATAATTTCATTAAATCTATCATTTATACGTTCCATGTATGGATTGAATGAGTCAAATCATTTTGAGGGGCCGGTAGTCTGCACTTCCTCAAATGAAGTTATAGTATTTACCGATTATAGAAACCGTAAGGGTATTCTATAATTGATAAATAAAGAAGAATAGATAAAAAATAAATATAATATATATCACATATAAATACATTTCCATAATAATGGCCACCATGAGAGGTGGTAGCAGATAATTGAACAATCATCGTTTCGTGAGGTAGTAGTTCACTTTCCACAGAAATAGTATGTTCGTATCTATTATATGGAGGTGTGTGGAAGTGTTGTTAAAATAATTATCATAAAAACATCCTAGTATATTTATCATAATTGTGTTTTTTAAAATAATTTAATAAAGAGAGTAAGGGGGTTAGAGAAGGAAAATGAAAGAAAGGAACTTGAGAGGAGACATTACCATTAAATTGGGTAACTCCCTTTGGTTTGAACCAAAAGGATTTATTGAAGTTACTTTTTCCTAAGTTAATGTTTCTATGTGGAATATAGGGTTGTTGGGAGCTTATTTGGGTGGATTATGGATGAGCCAAGGGGTATTGAGAGGTGTGAGTAAGGGTTAGAGGTGATGGATTTTTATAAGGGTAGGAGGGGCTCTTTTGGAAAGTTTGAAAATATTAATTTATTATAAACTGGATTTCAATTTAAAAAGGTACCCAACTCATTTAATTATAATATAAGGTTCATATAAGTCTAAATAAAATCACCTGATAAGAATTGGATAGGTTTTTTATATTTGTTTAATCCTTATCATTGTTATTTAACCCTTTGTTAACTTCTTTAACCTTTACCCTATCCTCTTATATATTCATATTATATAGTAAATATATTTAATATAAAATTACAAGACACCAAAAATGGATCCTTAATTTCATTTTTAACATTATATATGACATTTTTCCAAATAGTATATTTTTAGGACTATTTTTTCATTTAATAAAATATTGATTGATTTAAAAACTCATTTATGTCAATTTATAAACAATTCATATCAAGACATTAAAAGAAATATATAAAAGCATGATTCTTTAAAAAATTCTAAATTAATTAAAATATGACAAGTTTTAATCATCCATAAAATTCCTGGATGGCATAAAAAGTTTCAATGTAAATTTATTTTAAAATTTATAATCTCATTTATTTAAAAAATTCATTAATGAGGTAATCATTACATCATCATTGTGTCATAAATAAATTTATTTATATGATGTATAAAAATTATAAATAAAATAAAATGATGTAGTAAATCTTTTTAGATTTATAGTTACTATTTATAGTCGAAAATATTACTTATAAAACCTATTATTAAAAAAATTTAATAAAATATATATGTTTATGTTACATTTTCCTTAACATTAAATTAATTTTTATAGTGTAATTTTAACTTACAAGTAGCTTTATGGGGTCCCAGAATCGAACCAAGAATTCCCATGGTCAGAAATATATCGACCAATAAGATTAGGACACATGTCAGTGTAATTTAATATGATTATAATAATATTTTTTACCCTTATTTATCAGATTTACCTTTTAACCATGGTAAATAAAATATTTACTGAAGTTACTATTCATAATGTCTAAAATTAAAAGTTACCTATTTACACAATTTTTACCTCCTAATTCCAAATATAGAATCCATTTTTCATGTTTCAAAACATAGAAGTTTCAGAAATTAATTTAAAATTAATTCCCATTGTCAAAACAATAGGAGTATTTTTAAGAAATAATAACTATCAAAAGATTGACACTAGTTTATGTCCAATTTCAAAGTGAAATTACATTCAATGAAAAAAATTGGATTAAATAGTAAATATTTAATCCAATTACACATTAAAACCATTTAAAAATAAAATCTTACCATATAAATAAATCATATGTAAAGATAGTTTTGACATAAAATGCATTATTTTTCACTATTCATTAAAAAATGAACATTATTAGAAAAATACCAAAATTTCATCCAAAGTAAATTTTGATGTCCTGATTCTAAATAAAAATTTTATTTTTTCAAATAGAACATATAAAATAGACAAAAACTAAATTTAAAAATGGTTCTCTATCAAAAGGTGGTAAATCAACCTTTTAAAAAATATTAGAGTATTTATGATTAAAATTGGATTCATTCACATTTTCAGCCTCTAATTTTTATTGGATAAATGTAAAAACATTTAACAAATATGAATAATCTTATTTTAGTTAGTTTTGTTTATTCCCTCCCATAGAATGACAAGGTGTTAACTACCATTTAAAGTAATATTATATTATTATTTTTCAGTATGAATCAGCCTTATGTGCAGTATGAGATTTTCAGAGAAACCCATTATTGTGTGTCGAGTACGCCATCGAGAATAGATTACCCTTTAAATTAAAATTAATATTTAATTAACAAATATTAATAACTATGAAAATATTATATTCTTTATTTACTAAGGATGTTACATATTTCCACTTTTGGGAATTGTGTCCCCAAAATTTTATTCACTTATCAAATAAGTGGGGGTATTTATCCCTTATAGCATTTTCAGATTCCCACATTGCCTCTTCAATCATATGATTTTTCCACAAAACATTTACCTAAGTAATTACCTTATTCTTCAACACTTTCTTTCTTCGGTCAAGAATCTGGATTGGTTGTTCCTCATAAGAATGATTATCTTCCAATTAAACTACCTCTAGGCACAAAACATGATATCGATCCAACATATACATTCTCAATATTGAAACATGAAAAATATTTTGTACCTAGGCTAAACATGGAGGTAAATCCACTCTGTATGCAACTGATCAAACATTCTCTAGGATTTTATGGGGTCCAATGAACCTCGAACTCAACTTTTTCTTCCTACCAAAACAGATCACACTTTTCCATAGAGAAACTTTTAGAAAGACATAACCACCTACCTCAAAAGATAGATCCTTCCTTTGGTTGTCTGTATAACTTTTCTTCTTGATTTGTGTTTTTCTCATGTGCTTCTAAATTAATTGAACTTTTTCTATAATCTCTTCTACCAATTCTGGTCCCATAAACTTCCTTTCACCTACTTCATCCCAAAAATCTAAAGTTCGACACCTCTTTCCATATAATGCTTCAAATTGAGCCATCTATATATCAGAATGAAAACTGTTATTATTAGAAAATTAAACCAAAGAAAGTTGTTTGTCCCAACTTCCCTAGTAATTCATTGAGCTAGCAAATAGCATATCCTCTAATGTATGAGTATTTCATTTTGACTTCCAATATGATTAAGGATGAAAAGATTCCCTAAAATTTAATTCAGTACCCAACAACTTCTGAAGGACTTTCAAAAAGTTACAAGTAAACCTGGGATCACGATTAGATATAATGGGGAGGAGAACTCCATGCAACCTAAATATATCTTTAACGTACAACCAAAAAAGTTGATCTACGTAGAAGGTCTCTCAAATAGGAATAAAATGATAATATTTAGTCAATCGATCAACAATAACAGAGATTTCATAGTTACCTCGAGATGTCTTTGGTAATCCCCCAATGAAGTCCATGTATATATTTTCCCATTTCCACTCTGGAACTAGTAAATGTTGAAGCATCCCTTTCGGTAACTCTCATTATGCTTTACCCTGTTGACAAGTCAATCACTTCACAGTAAAGTCAGGAATATCTTTCTTAATTCCATCCCACTAGTAATACACCTGAAGATCTATGTACATCCTAGTACTGCCAGGATGAACTGAAAATGAAGAAATCTGATCTTCACATAACAACTCATTATTCAACTGTGAATCACAAGACACACATAATATCTTCACAAATCTCAAAATAAAATCATTATCAATGTTAAAATTAGGCAACATCCCTTCTAAACCAACTTTACCTTTTTCTGCAACTCACTGTCTTCCTTCGGATCTTTCTTAATTCTATCTGATAGAGATGATTTCACTGAAACCTAAATAAATAGTGTAATCTCATGCACCAACAACTTATATTCCAAATTTCAACAAATCTATAATCTAAGGATCTTTTTCCAAATATAACACGGTTAATATAGCATTACTCTTTTGACTCAAATCATTTGCCACTTTATTTTCCTTTCATAGATGGTAATGAATCGTGCAATCATAATCCTTGATTAATTACAGTCATCTACCCTATTTCATGTTAAAATTTGTTAAAGTTAATATACACTTGAAACTTTTGTGTTTAGTATATATTTAACATTTTACTACCTACAGATGATGCCTCCACATTTTTAAATCAAAAACAAAAATAGCTAATTCCAAATCATGTGTAGGGTAATTTAACTCATGATATTTCAACTAACGTGATGAATAAGAAATAACTTGGTCATTCTTCATTAGGAAACAACCAAGTCCTTTTAACAAAGATACACTGTAGACAACAAACTCATCATTTTTAAAAGGTAGTTCCAAAACTGAAGCATTCATGAATGTTCTTTTTAATTCCTAAAAATAATCATTATATTCTTTTTTCCAAAAGAACTTAACACCTTTTTGAGTTAACTTAGTCATTGGGTTAGATAACAGTGAAATTTTTTCGAAAAAACCTCCAGTAATAACTTACTGAACCAATAAAACTGTGGATCTTGGATATATTTGTGGGTATTGGCCATTCTTCAACAACATTTGCTTTAGTAGGATCAACAATTATACCATTATTTTAAACAATGTGACCAAGGAATGAAGTTTTTGCTAACCACAACTCACACATGATGAATTTCTCGTATAGTTTTATTTCTTTTAAGGTTTTCAAGAAAAACCTTAAATAACTTTCATGTTCCTCTTTTCTTTTGGAATAAACGAAAATATCATCAATAAACACAACCACAAAATTATCCAGAATCTCATTGAAAATTATATTCATAAGATCTATGAATACAGAAATTGAATTGTTTAAACCAAATGGCATAACTATAAATTCATAATGGCCATATCTAGTATGAAATGTGGTGTCTGGAATGTATGATTCCTTTAATTTCAAATGATGGTACCCTGACCTCAAATCAATCTTCAAAATGTATTGAGCTCCCTAGAGCTGATCAAGAAAATCATAGATTTGAGAAAAATAATACTTGTTCTTAACAGTGATGTTATTCAATTCTCTATAATCAATACAAAGTTTCATTGAACCATCTTTATTTTTAACAAACAAGACAGGAGCACAACATGGTGATGTGATAGGTCAAATTAAACGTTTATCTAATAACTCTTGTAATTGCTTCTTTAACTCTAAAAGATCAAATTGATCCACTCGATAAGGGGTTTTTGAATTTGGATTAGCATCAAAAACTAATTCAACATTAAATTCAACATTCTGATTCAGTATTATAACATAAAAATCAACCAAAAAAATCTCAAGATACTCATTTACCACTGGCTCAACATTAATCTGAACAGTTCCATTATTTTCAACAATATGTGCAAGATAACATTCATTTCGATATTTTACTAGTTTCTCAGCTTCTTGGAATGTTATCAAAATTGAGTTATCATTCTTGTACACAAAATGAAATTATTTCTGAAAAGAAACCTCTTTAACACTATAGTCAATCTTAGCATGATAAACATAAATCCAATTCATACCCAAAATAACATCAAATTATACTAGATGAAAAACAATAAGGTTTGCAAGTATATTCTTTCCACACAAAAGGACATGAATATTCTTATAATTTCTTTTTGTCACAACATTTAATCCATGAGTTTTTACCATAAGTAAAATATTCATATCTTGAGATGGAATTCCCAATTTATTAGAAAACTTCTAAGAAATTAAAGAATGTGTAAACCCTGAATCAAACAACATATTGGCATAATCTAAATAAACAAACAGTGTACATGATACTACTTCATTCGATGTCCCAACATCTACTAAAGTAGTTGAAAAGGATTTAACTACCCTTTATTCTTGTACTCTGGATGCTTTCCCTTAGTTGAGTTCTTTGTTGGACACTCATTTTCATAATGACCAATTTCATTGCACTTAAAACATTTTACTGAATTTAAATCAGATTTTTTCCTACCATTATCCTGGTCTTTTTAGTGCAATTACGAGCCTTATGTCCCATTTTACCACATTGGTAGTACTTAACAGAATTCAAAATACATTCCAAAGCATGGTTTTGAAAATAATTTTCACAAAATTTAAACTTAATTTTTTTACCATCAAACTTTTTTTAAGTGTTCTTCCCTTTCATCTGCCACATCGACCTCTTATTCTATAGTGTTTTAAAGAACACATGATCATAAAAAATCTCTATTTCCACCTTTTCCTCTCATCGAACAATTTTTTCATAACTTTTGAACTCATGAGAAGCTAAATCACTTTGATACTCTGGCTTTAATCCTGAGTAAAAAATGAATGATTTTATTATCCAGATCTTGTACGAAATTTGGATCATACCTTTCTAGTTGAGTGGATTTTTCTTCATAAGCATCCACCGAGTCATCCCCCTGCCTCAATTCCAGGAATTGTTATTCCATCCTAAGATGAACCACATTAGGAAAATATTTCTCAAGAAACATACCTTTGAATTTATCCCAATAAAGAGCCTTAATCTCCTCAATATCCTTGATGTTTTTGACCATCGACTACCACTAATCATCTTCAACCTCAAAATGGTAAATAGAGAGACTAACCATTTGATGTTCCTAACATCCCATGACATAGAAATTCTTATACAGTGCTTTAATCCACCTTTCAGAAAGCTCAAGGTTATATTATCCTCCAAATAATGTGGGATGTTGCCTCATGAAATGCTCCACAACCGACATGTTCCTCGGTGGTTGATCTGGCAGATCTCATGCATGGATACCACCACCATTTATATCTTGTGTCAAATATTCCATAACTTCAAAAAACTGTTTACTTATGATTCTAACCATCTCATTTTTCTTATTTGGAAGGTTGTTTTCATCTTGATATTGTCACATCATAGCTTCCATGTTTCCTCTACGGAAAACCACTCTGAACATAGAAATATCTTAGACGAAGCAACATGGTAATCTGTAAATTCGACATCATTCCAATGTTAACATAAATTAATTTATGGATATTAATTTAATAATATCCTAACTCCAAAAGTTATCTAAAATGACCTTTGATACAGACTATATGGACACAACCTTAAACATTATGTAATCTTGAATTAAGTTAATAATTCACATTGAGTATCTTTTCAGGTTTAGTGTTTTAGATAATTAGGCCATAACTGTTACATTACATCTCAAATATTACAAAGTATATAATTCTACTCTATATCCATTTTTTTCATTAAAAAAAATATTAAAAGAAAACAAGATTTCATTTCTTGATAAAAATCTTATTGAATTATTATTTTCTTATACCATTCCTTATATCCTATAAAAAACATTTCAAAAACATGGGATGAGCATAAAAAGATATGTATGGGTTATAAAACAAGGAAAGAAAACATTAGTCCATCAATAAATATAAATCAATGAAATCATACATTTCAATCTTTAACATACCTCACGAAATTATAAGATTTATCAATAACACATGGAAATCATAAATCATAAAGTTAACTTTTGGCATCCATAACATAATTACATTGTAGATTTCAAATCTACGTAGGGAGTTACGTTGGATTACCCATCATAGTATATTCCTTAAATATTTTAGGAGAAAAATTAACGTTTACCTCTATTACATTACCCAATGAATTGGAGAGCTATCTTGGGCTCACCTGCACTATGAATATCATAGAACCACCCATATATGTAAACAATTCCCAAGAATCATAACATATTCATAACACATAAAACAAACAAAAAGGAAAGATAAAATTTCCATATTTCAATCACAATATATCATTTAAATATATTGAAATAACCAATCCATTACCAAAACCTTTTTCAATACCAAAATACATAAAAGAGTATATTGTATTTTTTTCCATTTAAAAACATTACGCCTTGTTAAGGAAACCAAAAATCAAATAATGCTCCTTGTAGTTGAAAGGTCATTTTCACCTCATTCATTAAAACTAAACATTACCTTTTTCATTTAGTAAAATGCTACGCAAAAAAATATTACATTGGAATGAAATGAAAAGTCAAAGTGGTTTGTACTCCACATAGTAGAAGGAGGTGTATATTATCAAAACACACCTCAATGAAAGGATATTGAGACAAAGTCCCTTACCTCATGTCTGACTTGACTCGTTTGTTGTTTATTATCCTGAATAATAAACTAATGTTAATTTATAATTGATTAAGAATCTTTTTCTAGTTTATTATTCCTTTTATATTCCCTATTACCACATTATAAATATTTTATAATCATTTATGTTAATAATGGTCATTTTTTCGATATTTGGTACGTGAGTCAAAAATAAACCTCTTATAATTACAGGTTGTTCATGGGGTCAAATGTCCATTATCTCTATATTGATATTAATGATTTAGATAAAATATATATCATATATAGATAGTATATATATGTCTTTATAATAGTACATAACATTTGGAGATAAGAAATGAAATGCACCGTTAATGGAGAAAGTAAGCCTTACGTACTCATGAACGCTACTGTCATTTTTATTTCTTTTTTATTGGAATTAAAACATTATGATACATATGTATATTATAATTCCAGTATAATATCATATATCATTTCAGTAAATATATCACTTATATCTTCTATGTATGTCATGAACGAGTTATATCACTTTGAGGGGGTGGTAGTCCGCACTTCCTCAAATGAAATTATCATATTTTCCCATTATGAATACAATAAAGCTATGATATAAGTGAAAAATACAGAATCATATAGATAATATAAATATCATATATATCATATATAAATACAGTGCCATCATAATGTCACCATGAGAGGTGGTGGGAGATAATTGACCAATCTTCATTTCGTGAGGCAGTAGTTCACCGTCCACAGAAACTGTATGTTTATATCCATTAGATGGAAGTGTGTGGAAGTGTAGTTTGAATAATTATCATGAAAACATCATAGTATATTTAATATATTGGTGTTTTTGTAAAATAATGGAATAAAGATATTTTATGGGTTTGGAGAAGAAAAATAAAAAAATAGAACTTGAGAGAAGACATTACCTTTAAATTGGGTAACTCCCTTTGGTTTGAACCAAAATGATTTCTTGAAGTGGATTCTTCCTAATTTAAGGATTATAGGTTGAATATATGGATTTTGGGAGATTATTTGTTCAGATTATAGATGATCCAAGGGGGCTTGAGAGGTGTGAGTAAGGGTTATAGGTGATGACTTTTTATAAGGGGGAGGAGGTTCTCTTTACGAAAGTTTGAAAATATTATTTTATTATAAACTTAATTTCGATTTCCAAAGGTCCCCAGATCATTTAATTTATATCTAAGGTGAATATATGTCTAAATGAAATCATACAATAAGAATTTGATAGGTTTTTTAAATTTTTCTAATCCTTATCCTTTTAACTTAACCCTTTGTTACCTTATTTAACCTTTAACATGTCCTCTTATATAATCATACTATATGGTTAATATATTTACAATAAAATGAAAATAGACCCAAAATGGATCATTAATGACATTTAATAACATTATATATGTCATTTGGCAGGATCATATATTTTTAGGACTATTGATTCATTTAATAAAATATTGATTGATTTAAAAACTCATTTTTGTCAATTTATAAATTATTCATATATAGATTTAAAAATATATATATAACAACTTTATTCATTCAAACAATCTATATTAATTAAAATATAAAAATTTATACTCCTTTATAAAATTATTTTAAGGCATAAAAAGTTTCAAAGTAAAATTATTTTAAGATTTATAATCTTGTTTATTTAAAACATTCATTAATGAGGTAATCCTTATATCATCATTGTGTCATAAATAAATTTATTTATATGATTTATAAAAATTATAAATAAAATATCACAATGTAGGAAATATATTTATATTTCTAATGAAAATTTATAGTCTAAAATATAAATTATATAACCCATTAAAAAATTGTTTTACTAAAAGATATATCTTTATGTTACATTTTCCTTAACATTAAATTAATTTTTATAAAGTTTCATTTTTACTTACAAGTGGCTCCATGGGGTCTCAAAATCGACCCAAGAATGACCATAGTAGGAAATGATTCAGACAATAGGATTATGACACATGTTAGGGAAATTTAATATTATTATAATATATTTTTTACCATTATTTATCAGATTTACCTTTTAATCATGGTAAAGAAAATATTTATTAAAGTGACTATTCATAATGTCTCAAAATAAAAGTTACCTATTTAAAAAATTTTGGCCTAGTGATTCAAAATATAGAATCCATTTTTCCAAATTCATCACACAGAAGTTGCAGAATATAATTTATAATAAATTCTCATTGTCAAAACAAAAAAGTGACTTTTTAAGAAATAAAAACTATCAAAAGATTGACACTTGTTTATGTCCAACTTCGTAGTTAAATTACTTAAAATTTCAAAAATTATATTAAATGGTAAAAATATAATCCAATTACACATTAAAATAATTTAAAAAAATTATATAACCGTATAAATAAATCAGATGAAAAGACAGTTTTGACTAAAAATGCAGTATTTTTCACTATTCCTTAAAAATGAATATTATCAAAAAATACCAAAATATCATACAAATAAAATTTTCGTGTCCCAATTATAAAAAAGGTATTTTATTTTTTCAAATATAACATATAAAAGTGACAAAAACTAGATTTAAAAAGGGTTCTCCATCAAAAGGTAGTAAATCCACCTTTTAAAGAATATTTGAGTATTTATTCTTAAAATTGGATTCATTCACATTTTAAGCCAATAAATTTTATTGGATAAATGTAAAAACATTTGAAAAACATGTATAATCATATTTTAGTTGTTTATGTTCATTATTGCCAATACATTGACTAGGAATTAACTACCATTTAAAATAATATTATATTATTATATTTTAGTATGACTCAGCCTTATGTGCAACATGAGATTTTCAGAGAAACCCATTGTTGTGTGTCAGGTACGCCATCAAACATTGAATCCATTTAAATTAAAATTAATATTTAATTCACAAATATTAATAAATATGAAAATATCATATTCTTTATTTACCTGGGTTGTTACACCGATACCTTTAAGTAGAGATATATATCAAAACACATATTGGTGAAATCATTGAAAAAAAAGTGTTGGACTCTTCTCGTAATGACATATGTGGGATGATTATTTTAGTTAATCTTGTAATAATTACCTTTGTGGAATTCAATTCTACATGGGTCATGGATTAGCTCTCATTATATAGAGCCCACATCAACTTCTAGGAAAATGAAATCTCTTTTAATATTCCAAACCATCCAATTATCCTCAAAAAATTAAAGGAAGATCATAAAACTCCTTTGGAAAATAAATTAATATTTTGGGTGTTGATACCCTATAGAGAATTTTACAATGAACAAATTGTTGAGTCAATGGAATATATCAACCTAGAGTAAAATCCTTTTTAGGTAATAAATAGAAGTATTTACTAAAGAGTTACTAGGACATCCCCCAGATCATGAGGTGGAGTTCTCAATATATATCATACTTGGAGCCCCTCCAATCTAAAAATTCCACTACAAGATGGCCCTAATCGAATTGGATGTGTTAAATAAGTAGCTATAAGAGAATTTACAAGAATGTTTTGTATGCCCTAGTGCATCACCTTGGGGTGAACCAGTGCACTTTTTTCAAGAATAAGGATGTATAAATGTAGTTTTATATCAATTACCATGATCTCAACAAGATCACCGTAAATAACATGTATCATATACCAATGATTTATCACTTTTTTGATAAATTATAAAGAGCTTAATGCTTATAAAAGTTCGGTCTTCATTCTGGATATCATCATCTAAAGGTGAAGAAGTAATATATTCATAAGAACGATTTCTATACATGGAATGGGAGATATGAGTTCTTAGTGATGCCATTTAGACATACTAATTCCCCGGTAATCTTCATGGATTTGATTAATAGAGTCTTTAGACACGACATCTATTTTGTTGGTAGTGTTTATCAACTATATTCTAATTTACTCTAAGATAATGGAGTAATATGAGGAGACTATAAGGATTTTTATGGAAATAGTAAGTAAGGATAAAATTTACCTAAGTTTAGTAAGTGTGAATTTTGGATGAAACAAGTCACATTCATGGGGAACATGATCAAAAGTGGGGGCATTTTTGTGGAACCATTAAAAAAAGTCAATTGAGGAATAAAATAGACCCACTAGTGTCATGGAAATCTATATCTTTATTGTTTTAGTAGATTAATACCAATTTTCTTGATATTTATCTCATGATTTTATGGAGATCCAGCTAAGCTAACACAAAAGTGGGTAAATTATGACTATATGGAAGAATGTGAGGAAAGCTTTAAGGAGTTCAAGAATTGGATAATCACTACACTTGGGCTTATACTACTAACAAGTAGAGAAGGTTTTGTGATATATAATGATAATTAAAATTAATTCTTGGGTTTTGTACTCATGTTTAATGATAAATTGATATAATATGCCTCGTGATAATTTAATATACATAACCATAACTAGACAAAAATTGATCTAGAACTAGAAATAATGACATTTCCTTGAAAATCTGGTGTCACTACCTCTATAGTCAGAAGTGTGACATATATATTGATCACAAGAGACTAAAGTATATATTCACACAAAATGATCTCAAAATTCATCAGAGGATATGGTTAGATATAATCAAATACTACAATTTCTCTTTTCACTACCATTTGTGAAATCTATGAAAAGTTAGATAGTTTTTGGAATAATGGTAGGGAATACATCCTAAATTTCCAAAAGGATAGATCTAGAAATCATAATGATAGGGAATACATCATAAATTTCCAAAATTATTTCCAAGCCATCTATCCAACATAATATCAAGAAGGCATAAAGAGATGATCTGGACCTATAGAATAAGGTGAAAGAAGCAAGGTAAGGGAAGCTACATGAGTTCTATATCGATTATGTTGGTGTGATTTGGTTTGGAATAAGGCTTTGTGTGCCATCATCACCTAATATAAAGAAGGTGACACTAGTGCAGAAAACGTTTTTTACGTCACCATTTTTTACGTCGGATATATAAAACTGACGTCATAATAAGTAAAACGAGGTTTTTTACGTCGGTTATTAAATAACCGACGTAAAAACCTGTGTTTAGTACACCTTTAACGTCGGTTATTTTGATAACTGAGGTTATTAATCGCGCGGCTTCGTTTTTTACGTCGGTTATACATTAACCGGCGTAAAAAACAGAAGCGGGGGGCGTTTGTTACGTCGGTTATTCAATAACCGACGTCAAAAATGCGGTTTTTGAAGGCCTTTTTACGTCGGTTATTTTATAACCGACGTAAATAAAGAATCCGCAGATGTTTTTGACGTCGGTTATGGAATAACTGACGTAATAAAACGCGGATTTTGAGCCCTTTATAACGTCGGTTATAGAATAACCGACGTAAAAAAAGAATCGGAGGAAGGTTTTTACGCCGGTTATTGAATAACCGACGTTATAAATGTTTTTAAAAAAATTATAACATCGGTTATTGAATAACCGACGTGATAACTCATTTAAAAATTTACCCAGACCCGTGGATTTTCATTCGCGAGTTTACCTTCGACAGTCGCGACTCGTCTCTCTCGCGCGTAAACCCGAATCGGCTCGTCCATTTCGTTGGTTTAGATTCGTTTTGCGATCATCGTTTCTCATATTTAATCTCCTGGGATCAATCATCTAAACTCGTAGCACTGAGGTAATCCTCCCACTCGTTCGTTTTTTTTCGCGGATAGTATATATATATGTGTTGTGATTTTTTTGTTGGAACTAGCTAAGATTCTTCGATTGTGAACCCTTTTAACTCGTTTTGGAACCATAATCTTATTTATCATCCCTAGATATATTAGTTCGACTTGCAATATTGACTAATTTTATGATTTCACTAATTTTTCATCGTTTTCTATAAATCCCCGAGAGGGTTAGGGCGTGTCCATTTGGATGGGTTGCCCTTTTACAGTTGTTACTACTTTATTCAGTGATTCCAGGGGGTGGGAGGGCTATCAAGAGGGTTGGGGGGTGTCCAGGGGGGTTTCCAAGGGGGTAGGGTGTGGGGGTGGTGTCCAGGAGGGGTGGGGGGCTGTCCAGAGGGGTCGGGGGGTGTCCAGGGGGGTTTACAAGGGGGTGGGTGGGTGTGGGGGGCTGTCCAAGGGTGTGGGTGGGTGTTGGGGGGTGTCCAGGGGGGTGTCCAAGGGGGTAGGGGTGGGGGTGGTGTTTAGGAGGGGTGGGGGGGCTGTCCAGAGGGTTGGGGGGTGTCCAGGGGGGTGTCCAAGCAGGTCGGGGGTGGGGGGTTGTGTCCAGGAGGGGTGGGGGTGCTTTCTAGAGGGGTCGGGGGCTATCTAGAGGGGTCGGGGGGTGTCCAGGGTGGTGTCCAAGGGGATGGGTGGGTGTGGGCGGCTATCCAAGGGGGTGGCGGCCTGTCCAGAGGGGTCGGTGGGGTGTCCAGGGGGGTGTCCAAGGGGTTGGATGGGTGTGGGGGGCTGTCCAAGTGGGTGGCGGCCCTCTCCAGAGGGTATTTGGGGTTGTCCGGGTGGGTGGGGGGCTGTCCAGAGGGTTGGGGGATGTCCAGGGGGTGTACAAGGGGGTAGGGGGTGGGGGGGTGGTGTCCAAGAGGGGCGGGGGGCTGTCCAGAGGGGTCGGGGGGTGTCCAGGGGGGTTTACAAGGGGGTGGGTGGGTGTGGGGGATGTCCAAGGGTGTGGGTGGGTGTTGGGGGGTGTCCAGGGGGGTGTCCAAGGTGGTAGGGGGGTGGGGGTGGTGTTTAGAAGGGGTGGGGGGGATGTCGAGAGGGTTGGGGGGGTGTCCAGGGGGGGTGTCCAAGCAGGTCGGGGGTGGGGGGTTGTGTCCAGGAGGGGTGGGGGTGCTTTCTAGAGGGGTCAGGGGCTGTCCAGAGGGGTCGGGGGGTGTCCAGGGGTGGTGTCAAAGGGGATGGGTGGGTGTGGGGGGCTATCCAAGGGGGTGGCGGCCTGTCCAGAGGGGTCGGTGGGGTGTCCAGGGGGTGTCCAAGGGGTTGGATGGGTGTGGGGGGCTGTCCAAGTGGGTGGCGGCCTCTCCAGAGGGTATTTGGGGTTGTCCGGGTGGGTGGGGGGCTGTCCAGAGGGTTGGGGGATGTCCAGGGGGTGTCCAAGGGGGTAGGGGGTGGGGGGTGGTGTCTTGGAGGGGCGGGGGGCTGTCCAGAGGGTTCGGGGGGTGTCCAGGGGGGTTTACAAGGGGGTGGGTGGGTGTGGGGGGCTGTCCAAGGGTGTGGGTGGGTGTTGGGGGTGTCCAGGGGGGTGTCCAAGGGGGTAGGGGGGTGGGGGTGGTGTTTAGGAGGTGTGGGGGGCTGTCCAGAGGGTTGGGGGTGTCCATGGGGGTGTCCAAGCAGGTCGGGGGTGGGAGGTTGTGTCCAGGAGGGGTGGGGGTGCTTTCTAGAGGGGTCGGGGGCTGTCCAGAGGGGTCGGGGGGTGTCCAGGGTGGTGTCCAAGGGGATGGGTGGGTGTGGGGGGCTGTCCAAGGGGGTGGCGGCCTGTCCAGAGGGGTCGGTGGGGTGTCCAGGGGGTGTCCAAGGGGTTGGATGGGTGTGGGGGGCTGTCCAAGTGGGTGGCGGCCTCTCCAGAGGGTATTTGGGGTTGTCCGGGTGGGTGGGGGGGCTGTCCAGAGGGTTGGGGGATTTCCAGGGGGGTGTCCAAGGGGGTAGGGGTGGGGGTGGTGTCCAGGAGGGGCGGGGGGCTGTCCAGAGGGGTCGGGGGGTGTCCAGGGGGGTGTTATATCTTACTATATTTTGTTTAAAAAATAATATTCAAGCATATTTTTTTATATACACATCGATTTGTTTTATATTTCAAAATTGTTTACATTCAAATTATGATTTTTTTCATATAAACATATATTTGTCTTATCTAAAAAATATATATATTTTTGCTATTTTTTATAGGTAATAATGAGTCGAAGTTGGATTACGGCGCATCGAATGAGCAATGAATATGAGGAAGGTGTTGATGCCTTTTTGGAATTTTCTAAACGAAATGTTCCAAGTAGTGACATTTTTTTCTGTCCATTCCTGAAATGTCTGAATATGAAGAAGTTGAAAAGTAGAGAGATAAAAGATCATCTGATTTGTCATGGTTTCAATCCGAGTTACAACCCTTGGATTTGGCATGGCGGAACTGGACAGAATGTCACTGATGATAATGAATCGCAAGATGGTAACTCCGATGGAATTGAAGAAATGATTCGCGATATTGTAGCAGAACAAATTGAGATAGAACCGACAGTTTCACGTCTATATGGTGATTCCGAAAAACCATTATATCCTGGTTGTACAGATTTTACGGTTTTTTCGGCGGTGTTAAGATTGATTAACCTGAAGGCGAAACATGGATGGAGTGACAGAAGTTTTACAGAGCTTCTACAATTGATGAAAGACATTTTTCCAAAAGATAACGATCTTCCAGATTCACATTATAAGGCCAAAAAAATATTATGCCCGATGGGATTGGGATACAGGAAAATACATGCCTGTCCGAATGACTGCATTATATATAGGAAGGAATAAGAATTTCTGAAAGAGTGTCCTAAATGTGGGACATCACGGTATAAGGTGAAAGAAAAATCACAAGCTGATGTAAAGATTACAAAGCTCCCTTCAAAGGTATTTTGGTATCTTTCTATAATTCCTCGTTTCAAACGTTTATTTGCTAATTCACATGAAGCAAAAAGGTTAAGATGGCATGCTGATGAGCGGGTATGTGATGGAAAAATACGTCATCCAACTGATTGTCCACAATGGAAGAAAATTGATGCCAAGTACCCTACATTTGGAAATGAAATTAGAAATCTGAGACTAGGCTTGTACACAGATGGAATGAATCCATACCGAACCCTCAGTAGCACACATAGTTCATGGCCTGTTTTATTGGTAATTTACAACCTCTCTCCTGAAGTTTGTATGAAGCGAAAATATTTCATGTTGAGTATCATGATCTCTGGTCCAAAGTAACCTGGCAATGATATTGATGTATACTTGTCACCGCTGATTGATGATTTGAAACTATTATGGGCTGATGGTATTAGGGTGTATGATTCTTATAAAATGGAATATTTTCAACTGCATGCAGTGCATCTATTCACTATAAATGACTTCCCAGCATATGGAAATTTGTCTGGATACAGTGTTAAAGGGCATAAAGCATGTCCAATTTGTGAACAACAGACGTCATATTGTCAATTGCATCATGGGAGGAAAATAGTGTACATGGGTCATCGAAAGTTTTTTCCTATGGATCACCCTTATAGAAGACTAAAAAAGGCATTCAATGGCTCACAAGAATTTGATACTGCTCCAAAACCTTTATCCCCAGATTTTTATTTTGAGAGGGTGAAAAACCTTGATGTGACATTGGGAAAGACACAGAAATCTGGTAATGATAGACATATTTGGAAGAAAAGGTCAATATTTTTTGAGATACCATATTGGAGGTATCATGAAGTCAAACATAATATTGATGTCATGCACGTGGAGAAGAATATCTGTGATTCTTTGATCGGAACATTGCTAGATATTAAAGGAAAGACAAAAGATGGGTTGAATGCAACGTTAGACCTACTATCAATGGGAATACGTTTGGAGTTAGCTCCCACTCCTAAAGGAAGACAAACATTTCTTCCCCGGGCTTGTCATACATTATCGAAGAGGGAGAAAAGTAGCTTCTGTCAGTGTCTTCATGATATCAAAGTGCCTCAAGGTTATTCTTCAAATATAAAAAATTTTGTCTCATTGAAAGACTTGAAGTTGATAGGTATGAAATCACATGATTGTCACGTCATGATGCAACAAATTCTACCAGTTGCACTGCGTGGAATATTTCCCATCCGTGTCAGAAAGACTATAATGAGGTTGTGTTATTTTTTCAATTCAATTTGTAATAAGGCGATTGATTTGAATGCTTTGAACATTTTGGAAAAGGATTCAATTTTTATACTTTGTCATTTGGAAATGTATTTTCCTCCAAATTTTTTTGATATGATGGTGCATTTAATGATTCATCTGGTTCGAGAAATAAAGCTTTGTGGACCTGTATATCTTCGTTGGATGTATCCTTTTGAAAGGTATATGAAAATATTAAAGGGATATGTTAAAAATCCATATCGACCTGAAGCCTCCATTATTGAAAAGTATATTTCTGAGGAGGTAGCAGAGTTTTGTACGAGCTACTTGGCTACGGCGCAACAGATAGGTTTGCCTCCATCTCGCCATGAACGGGTTAATAATGAGGGAAAGGGGATTCGTGGCTTGAAAGTCAAATCACTGTCAGCTGAACATATGAAGAAGTTAGAATCATACATCTTGAATAACATAGCAGATGTTCAACCGTATATCACATTGCATATTAATGAGTTGAAACAATGTCATCCAAAGAAGAAAGAAATGTGGATTTTGAATGAGCACAACAAAACTTTTTTTCCATGGTTTAAAAAGACCTTTCTTGGTAGATCAGAAGTATCAGAGACATTAAAATGGATAGTGGGTGGTCCATATTTAAATGTGATAACATGGTCCGCTTATGACATTAATGGCTATACATTTCATACGAAAGCTCAGGACAACAGAAGTGCAGTTCAGAATAGTGGTGTATAGGTGTTTGCAGAAGCAATTCATTTTTCGAGTGCTAAGGACAGAAACCCAATTTCGGCATCAAGTGCATATTATGGAGTGATTGAAGACATATGGGAGGCTGATTACTTTAAAATTAAAGTTCCTGTTTTTAACTGTAAATGGTTTATCGGTAACAACAGTGTCAGACACGATGAATTTTGAATGACACTTGTTAATCTGAATAGATTGGAAGACACAGCTGATTCTTTTATAATGGAAACACATGCCAAACAAATTTTCTATGTAGTAGATCAATCAGATATGCAGTGGGCTGTTGTTTTACAAGGGAAAAAACAATATGTTGGTGAGGATGAATTTGATGAAGATGCTGATTTATGTGAGATCCCTACTTCCATGGAAAGATTAACAGAACATAATGATGAGTATGTTGAAGACATGGTTTGTTCCATAAGGAACGATCACGACGAAGGAATTTGGGAAAACAATCCAACTGTACATTCCTAAAATTATAGGTAACACATGTTTATTTCTTGTTTACATTTAGTTTTTTCATATAATGTTAGATATTGTAAATTTTTTACTTATTAAAACATGTATCAAACCAAAACGATAAAACAATAAAAACCGTAAAGAGGAGAAGTCCTGGGCGCACCGGCTGGCCGGTGGTGGACCACCGGTTGGCCGGTGGTCCAGAGCAAAGCTCTTTGTCTGGTCCACCGGCCGGCCGGTGGTGATCCAGCGGCCGGCCGGTGGTCCAGACAGAGGAAGGCTCTCTGTCTGGTCCACCGGCCGGCTGGTGGTGATCCAGTGGTCGGCCGGTGGTCCAGACAGAGCAAGGCTCTGGTCCACCGGCTGGCCGGTGGTGATCCAGCGGCCGGCCGGTGGTGATCCAGCGGACGGCCGGTGGCACCAGGCAGTGGGCAAGTCTACTGCCTGGGTCCTCCGGCTGGCCGGTGAGCTCACACCGGCTGACCGGTGGCTCAGTGAGTCCATTTTTCAGCTTTCTTGGGCCAACTCCTTGGCAACCTTTTGCCTGTGTTTACCATGTTTATCATTGTTTAACATGCTTACCATATTACCAATGTTTACTATTATGTAATTTAGTACACTTTTCTATTTTCTGATTAAGTAGTACTACAATATTTGAATTTGTATATTTGTGAACTAATGTTTGTTTTTTTTGATTTGGAGGAAAATGAAAGATCAATCAGTTGATCAGCCACATGATTCTGGAGATGAGCATATTGGTCATACATCTGGGGGGGAACATTCACATGCTCCTATTACGAAAAAGAGTTCAAAGGTTGGTAAGTGTGGGTGCACACGTTTACCAAAATTATCACTTGCCCATACGAAGGAGGAGAGGATAGTCGTGGAGTTTGATGATGATGATCTTCCTAGAGGTCCAAATGCTAAAGATTTTAAGGGTTTTGTAGCAACTCAGGCTAAGAGCAAAGTAAGCATTCTCTATGATGATTGGAGAAGTGTGGATAAGGCGATAATTTCTCAGCTATGGGAGACCATTTTGGTAAGATCTTTTGCTATTGTTTGACTGTTCTTTAAATGTTTCTAGTATATATAATATTTTTAACCTCTTTTTTATCAGATGACATTTGATATTCCTGACACTGGAGGAGTCAGGAAGAAATGCTTATCGTTGGCTGCTAGGAGATGGAGGGATTTCAAATCAACCCTCTCATCTGATTTCATTTATGGTCATAGGAGTCGTGAGAATCCATGTCGTATATATCCTTTTATAGATGAAGACACATGGAGACAATTTTTTGAAAGTAGAAGAAAAGAATCATTTTTGGTAAGGGCAATGTAAACGTTTATAATCTTTCTTATATAAATGATCTTATTATTGTTTTTTTAAGGATTACTTATTCTTAATTTACAGCAAACAAGGAAAGATCATCAAGAGATCCAATCTAAAAATGTATACCCTCATAGTTTATCTCGGGGAGGATATGCATTATTGGAAGAACAAATGATGGCAGAAAAATTTCAACAACTAAGAGCTGAGTCTTCAAGCTCTGGAGAGGTGGCCCCTCCATCCCCTCCATCTAGACATGAGAAATGGAAAAGAGCTCGGAAGGGAAAGAAAGGACAATATCTTTCGGAAGAATCGAGACTCGTAGTTGAGAGGATTGTAAGATATCTATTTTATTTATTTAAGTTTACTATTTTGGTCATATATTTCCAATCATTATAGAAATGTTCAATTAATTATTACAGGACTCTCTTGAGTAGCAGAGTTCACAGGGGACATTTACACCATCTGGGAGGGAAGATATTTTATCTGTGGCATTGGGAAAGCCCGAACATCCTGGCCGTGTAAGAGGATATCCGGCAGGTGTATCGGTAAGAAAAGTGTTGCCACGTTCCTCAACTTCTAACGTTGAGGGAGTTTATAAAAAAATAGAATCCTTGGAGGCTGAAGTCTATAATATTAATGCGATAATGGAGGACAAGATTAGAACATCGGTGCATTTTATGTTTGCAGACTTGCAAAGAAAATTTCAGGGTGCAGCTCCCACTCCACCTCTCCCAGTAGCTCCCACTCCCCCACCTCAGCCTGCGGGCCCCATTTTTGATCCTCCTCCTCCGCCGCAGCTACCTACTTATTGTGAGTTGTATGTTTATGATCCTCAACATCATATAGTTGCATATGGGGTGGTATATTTTATAGGAGATACAGTTCATCATCAACAGTTAGAGGTAGAGAATCAGAGGGTCACTGTACAGGATATTATAGATAGATCAGCTCGGATACCATTACCTACAGATGAGGTGACGACAGTTGGACATAGTATCGGCCATTTTTTACTTTGGCCATCTAGACTTCTTCGACTCATTACCATAGAGGTATGGATGTTATATCTTTTATTTTATATTTTTATTAATGTTTTATCATTTGGAAACTAATATATTTTTCAATTTATTTTTACAGGAATACTTCAAAGGTAAAGAAATACTGTATAGACAACAACAAAGACAGATAGCTATGACATCAGATGCAAATACTAGCAGTCTTGACAAATTTTCAAGATATTCAAATTTGTTGGCGGATCATTATGACTTTACAATGGAAGCTCATGTCTGTGGATGTGAACTAAGTGTGGGGATTATGAAAACTGATATCATGGAGTTTGTCACTGGAGATAAGTTGGGCATCAACGTGGTGCAAATTTTTATCATGTAAGTCTTAACACCTTTTCCTTGCATTATATTTATTAAAAATATATACTTATGTCTGCTTTGTATTAGGTATCTGTATAAAATTTGTGAGAGGAATGAGCTGACAGATGTATATGGATTCGTGGACCCACAATTGATTTCCCCGAAGCATGTGCATTGGATGAGGAACAAAGAATGCTTTATATTGCTGATAGATTTGAAAAGAATGTAATAACACAGTGTTGGATGATGCCTTTTTGTGAGAGGTATGAAACACATCCCTCTCAAAGAGTTAATTATCTTTTAACATAAAAAACCACTAACGTTAAATTTCCTTTTATCAGGGATCATTGGATGTTAGGGGTTTTTTTCCCTAGGGAGAAAACACTTTATTGGATATGCTCTCTCCATGATGATGTGCGAGAAAGTTTTAAGAATATATTGGAAAAGTAAGTTTCAATTTCACAATAGTTTTATATATTATAATGAATTTTAAATTTACCCCATTCGTATTATTTTCTAACAGGGCATGGGTCCACTTTCGAAAAAGCGCAACGAAAAGGAATTTCAAGATCAAATATGTACATGCGAAGGTAAATATCCATTTATAATTTGTACATTTTGATTTATTACATAAAAATAATATATTGAATTTACACTCATTCAAACAGAAATTTCATGAGCAACAAGGCATCATCGAATGTGGATATTACATGTTAAGATTTATGTATGAAATAATAACAACTAGGACAGTTCTGAGTTTTGACCTGGTAAGATTTCCTCTTTCTTATAATATTTCAATTTGATTTATTCATTATACACGTTGACTACTATCCTTTTTCTTTGTAGCTTTTTGATGACCCTCAACCCTTTACTGCTGAAGATATCAAACACTTACAAGTGGAGTGGTCAAATTATTTTACAGGTTTGATTGACTTTTAGTTGTTTGTAATGTAAAATGTAATTTTGAATATTGTCAATGTAATTGTGTATTTAGTAGTCGTTTAGGTTGGATTTAGTTTTTTTTGAAGTTGAAAGTGTACGTTTTGAATGTTATATAAGTGAATGTTTAATTTTTATCTACTTCTTGTTTTGTTCTACTGTTGATGGTTTTTCTGGTCTGGATTTTGGTATGGGGGGAGAGGTTCCAAGGGGGTGGGTGGGTGTTTGGGGGGTGTCCAAGGGATATAGGAGGGGTGTCCAAGGTGTGTTTGGGGCTGTCCTAGGGGTCGGGGGGGTGTCCAAGGGGTGGGGGGTGTCCAAGGTGTGTTTGGGGCTGTCCAAGGAGTCGGTTGGGTGTAAATGAGGGTGGGGGGGGGGGGCTGTCCTAGGGGTGGGGGTGTCCAAGTGGTGGGGGGTGTCCAAGGGATATAGGAGGGGTGTCCATGGGGTGTTTGGGGCTGTCCAAGGGGATGGGGGGGTTCCAAGGGGTAGGGGGTTTCCAAGGGGTCGGGGGGTGTCCAGGGGGTGGGGGGGCTGTCCAAGGGGTGGGGGTGTCCAAGGGGTGGGGTTGTGTCCAAGGGATATGGGAGGGGGTGTCCAAGGGGTGTTTGGGGCTCTCCTAGTGTTCGGGGGGTGTAAATGAGGGTGGGGGATGTCGAAGGGGTGGGGGTGTCCAAGGGGTGGGGGGTGTCCAAGGGATATGGGAGTGGTGTCCAAGGTGTCAGGGAGTTCTGTCCAAGGGGCCGGTTGGGTGTAAATGAGGGTGGGGGGCTGTCCAAGGGGTGGGGGGTGTCCAAGGGGTGGGGGGGTGTCCAAGGGATATGGGAGGGGTGTCCAAGGGGTGTTTGGGGCTGTCCAAGGGCTCGGGGGGGTGTCCAGGGGTCGGGGGGGTGTCCAAGGGGTCTGGGAGGGCTGTCAAGGTGTGGGGGGGTGTCCAATGGGTGTTTGAGGCTGTACTAGGGGTCTTGGGAGTGTAAATGAGGGTGGGGGGGACTGTCCAAGGGGTGGGGGTGTTTCCAAGGGGTGGGGGTGTCCAAGGGATATGGGAGGGGTGTCCAATGGGTGTTTGAGGCTATACTAGGGGTCGTGGGGGTGTAAATGAGGGTGGGGGGCTGTCCAAGGGGTGGGGGGGTGTCCAAGGGTTGTGGTGGGGCTCCAATGTGGTGGGGGAGGGCTGGCCAGGTTGTTAGGTGGGTATAGATGAGGGTGGGGTTTAGTTGGGGCTTGGGGGAGGGCTGGCATGGTTATTTTTGTTTGGTTCTGGTTGCTTTTTGGTGAGAGCAGTGCAATTATTTAAAAAAATATCGCTTTCACGTCGGTTATTTTATAACCGACGTGGTAAATAAATCGGTAGGGGTTTATCACGTCGGTTTTTTCGAACACCAACGTTCTAAACCGTTCCCGGGCCTTTTATCACGTCGGTTCTTAATATAACCGACGTGATAAAAGGCCTGGGAATCGATTTACCACGTCGGTTATTGGATAACCGACGTGCTAAAACGTTTCCCAGGCCTTTTTATCACGTCGGTTATTTAAGAAACCGAGGTGATAATAGGCCCGGGGAAGGGTTAATCACGTCGGTTATGTCATAACCGACGTGATAAACGATATCCCAGGCGTTTTATCATGTCGGTTTAGAAAATAACCGACGTGATAACCCCCCCCCCCCCCCCCCCCCCCCCCCCCCCCCCCGCATATTTATCTCGTCGGTTATTAATGAACCGACGTGATAAACACCGTGATGTTAGGGATGTTACGTCGGGTTTTAAATAACCGACGTAAAAAACATTATTTATAACGTCGTCCGTATTAACGTCGCCTAAAAACCGACGTAAATAATGAAAAATAACCGACGTAAAAAATGTTTTCTGCACTAGTGTGATATTGGATAACGTACATAGATTGTATTTCTCCGTCCATACTGGAAGCACCAAGATGTAGCATGATATTTGAGAACTCTTCTGGTGGGACAATATGAAGAAGGAGATTGTAGATTATATCTCAGTTTTTTTGGTATTTCAGCAAGTTAAATCAGAGTAACACAAGTCTAAAGGTATTATGAAACCATTTCTTATACCCATATGGAAATGAGAGAATTTATCGATTGCCTTTTTCACTGGTCTCCCCAAAACATCCAAAGAAAAAATATGATATGGGTTATGGTGGACTGACTCACAAAAACTACCCACTTAATCACTATTTAAGAAGATTTATCACTTGAACAACTTTCCAAGATATATGTGAATAAAGTGGTGAAGATGCATGGGGTACCACTTTCTATCATATCTAAACATGATCCAAGGTTCACCAATAAATTCTTGAGAAGTATTCAACATGATGTTTAGTACTGAATTTAATTTCAGCATGAACTACCACCCCAAAACTGATGCGTAATATGAAAGTACTATTCAAACACTCAAGGAAAGACTAGGAGCATTCCCAATGGAATTCAATGGATTTTGGGATCAACATCTACCATTGGTTGAGTTATAATATAAAAATAGATTCCAATCAATTATTCAAATGACTCCATGTGAAGCTCTTGTTGGGAAGTGATATAGAACTCTAATGTTTTGGGACGCAGTTGGTGAATAAAAGCTACTTTGACCTGACCTCTCACAAGATATTATAGAGAATGTTTAATCCAACCAACAAAAAATAAAACATGTTCACAATAGGAAACAATAGATATGATGGAAACCATTTAAGGGAAATGGAATTTGATGTTAGAGGTAGATTATTCCATTTAATATCACCATGGAAGATATTTTGGTGGTTTGGAAAGATAGATAAACTTGGTCCGTGGTAGATTTCCCCCTTTGAGATCCTAGATCTCATAGGAGTAGTAGACTATCAAGTTGAACTCCAAATAAATATGGCTCAAGTTCATGAATTGATACACATATAACTATTGAGGAAGTACATACCTGATCCATCACATATAAAAAATTTAGAGGTGGTACAACTAGATAATTACCTCTCAAATGAAAAACATTGGGTGAAGATATTAGACCATACATATAAAGTTCTATACAATAAGTCAACCCACCTTGTTAAAGCGTGGTAGAGGAACTATAAGTATGAAGAGATTACTTGGGTACCATAGGAAACAATGAAACACAAATGCCCTTACCTATTCCCAAATGAGAATATGATTTGATATTTTAGGGATGAAATTTGTAAAGGGGGAAGGATGTAATGACCTAGTGTTTTTAATAAAATCAGTTTCCTAAATAAATATGTGTTTTATTATATTATATAATATTATACAAATTCAGTCTATAGATAAACCAAATAATAATTTATTTCATTAGTAAATAATGTTACATTAGTTATAAATGAAACCAATTATAATTCCAAACATTACAACTGGAAGGAAAATATAAAATTGAAAAGATAAAATGGGAAAATATGGATCACCCAAATCTACAAGAATTATCACTCCAACTAAAAATACTATAGAGAATAAGAAAAATATTAGTAAACCAAGAAACATTATAGAAAATTAAAATATATAACCTTGAGAGTAATTGTGTTTAATATTAAGTGAAATAATGAATTATAATTTATACGAAGTAAAGTGATCATTGGAATAGTAATGTGATCATCAGAATAGTTACCTGACCGTTGAAATATTAGTTTTACCTCAAATACTAAATTTTATTAAAAATAATATTTATCATGATTAATTTATGTAAATATAAATTTTATAATTCCAAAAAACAAATATCATGATTAAGAAACTCAAATAAAAAAGAAAAAAATTAATAAACTCTATTTTAAATTATTTCTTAAAAGACTTATTTTTTATATTAAAAATTAAAATTACCTATTTTAGAAATTTATTATGATAAAATTAATATTAATTTTAAAATAATAATGTATAAATTATCCGAGGGTTATTTTTTGGTAATTTTCTGAAATACATCAATTTTTAGGTGAATAGTAAACATATAGTTTTTTACATAACCAATGTAACTCAAATTACATCATTCATGATGTAATAATGCCATAATCCTTTATATTACTTTATGTTAGGACATGGTATATTTATTTTCATAAATGGTTCATTTAAACACAATAAATTCAATTTAAAAACCTAAAAATATCTTTCCAAAACCTAAAGTCCAAATTGATTCATTAAAATAACATTTTTTCATTCTTTCCACGTTCCTTTTTAATAAAAAATGACTTCGAATTATATAGGGGATTTTAAGTCTTAAGATAATTATATTATACTAACATATTATTAATAATTTCAAAACATCACTATTAAAAATTTTACCCGTGATATATTATTTTATTTAATATTTTATTCATAAATACCCCCTATTCAAGTATAAATAACCCATCTTCCTCCCTTTGGAAAAGCACTCCTCCCACCCATTATAAAGACAAATATTATCCAAAATATTCTTCATTAAGACTCATGTACTCTATATAGAAATTATTGATAAATAGAACTACAATCACCACGGATTTATATTGTTATACAAGAGAAGATACATAGAGGATTCAGTATGTTCTAATCCACTTGTCCCTCTTTTTATTTCTTCTTCCACTTCCCTTTCATTTTCCACAAAACATATCCCAAAAAAACGTTAAATTAACAAATTAGGTAGTAATTTAACATTATATTAATGATTTTATTCTACCGTGTGTATAATAATACTATATATATATATATATATATTTTAAACTTTTTCTTCCTACTCTCTCGACAATGTCCTATCAAAGGTTAGTTAACCACCTATAGAGACAATTCCATGTCAAAAAACATAGCCATAATAATTGATGGATAATATAAACTATATATAATATATAAACTTTTAATTATAGGCATTATAATCTAATATAATTAATTATTCTAATTTATAAATTACATTTAAGAAAATAGAAAAATCAAAGAGAAATGATAATTTTTTAAGAAAAACATGATATCAAAACACTTCAATTTCATCAAAAAAAACTATGAACTATAATTCACTAATTATAATATATAAATATTTTTATAAATAAATATAAAAATGTTCTGGATAAATGTTTTAATAAATATAATTTTATTATTTAAGAGGTGTAAAAACAATTATATAAGGCGGGAATTAAGGTATGGTGATTCTTGAACCCAATTATTTTCTCTGGGTTATTATCTCTTCCATGGTATTGATTTTCATATTATGTTATTAAAATTTCATTTATATTTTTAATTCTGGGATATAAATGTTCCCACCCTGTCATAAGGTTTTCTAAGAAAACCCCATTTCTTTTAAAAGTGAATTCAATTTCTAAAACATCATATTTTACTCCTCTTGAAATACATCATGTCCACTCAAGAATAGTGATTTATTATATCCATGTATGATTTAACTTAATCATTTGTTATTGAAAAAGTTTATTCCAAAATTTATGCTTTATAAAATCCTTATCAAACCCATTCTCTTCTTTGGGTTTACTTTATGACTTTGGTTAATATACTTTATATATGGCATGCATGATTATATAAATGTTATGATGTGACTGGTGGGCCAAGAATTATATATATCCCTAAAATGAATAGGGTAATTTGATGTATATCATGATATGATGTGTATTATGTTTGGACATTATTCTATCATTTTTAATAATGATTACATTATAATTATGCACGTATTTTATGTGTGAACATGATTGTTGCTTTATTCACAACTATGTGAGGCAATTGACCACTAAAAATTTATATTTAATTTTTATAAATTATTAGATTTAATGAATTTATCCATTATTTCCCTAATGATTTTGATGACGATCCTATGCTTATGTTATGACATTGATGATTATTCTCACTCATGTTATATTGATTCATGTCTCGTATTCATCCTTTCAATGAGATTTTAACTCACCCCTTTAATTGATGTAGATCCTCAGGTGATTACTTGTACTAAGGATAATGAAATGGACAATAAAAAGATAAAGAATAAGGAATTAAATAATATTTATGTCTTATTATACGAAAATTATATATAAATCTAATTTTACCAAGACACTAAACTATTTGATCCTAGATTTGTAACACCATTATATTTTTTATATTTAAATATATGTAATAGTTATGTAAGAAAAGGTAGGGTCACTATGTTTTCCCTTCTAAAAACATTAAAATTTCACTCCCTTTAGGATATAGTCCATCAAGGGAGATGACTATTTAGAAATTTCTTGAATGAACCCCAAGTAATATCTAGTTAGACCTAGAAATATATTGATCTCAAATACCCTCTTAGGTATCCCCTGGTACGATACTAATTGAATACTCTCAGGTTCTACAAAAACTACTTTTTTATATATAACATTAACATATGATTTATCCTTTTTAATATATAATCGAAACATTAATATATTATAATATTGTTAATGCTACTTCAGTATTCTCAGAACAACATCTAGGAGATAATCATGACTCTAATTCATATTGGAATAAATTTGGATATCACACAGTAATAAAATAAAAAAGGTTTCAAGGAACCGATGGAATATATGATTAATCAAATACATAAATACAATAAGAACATTCATAATCCTAAATCCAATAAAACTATTTTCAAAATTCACATTCATTCTTCTATAAGCGGTTTTAGAAACATCAGTTTCTATCACTTTGAGCTGGTGGTACCTGAACCGAAGGTAGAATTTTTTAAAACTATATCTCTCCCCTTATATGATCATATAGATCATTAATTTTAGTTAATTTATATTTTTTAGTGTCACTTACTTTATTTTATGATAATCGATGAAAACTAAAAGTATTTTATCTTCCTTTTTTGCAAAGAGATCATGTGTCACTCATAGTGACACACTAGGATGAATAAAACCATTTCTATTGATATCTTCCATATTTTATTTAAATTAATTTAGAAAATATATATCTATTCAATAATATGGTAGAAACATGGTATTTTTTTGGAAGTAATTCATTAGATAATTGAATTTCCCTCTTCAGTGTTAACCTAGATAAATCATCTAGAATGGACTTAAGGTAATTTTTCACCACAATAGGTAGCTTAACATCTAAATTTCCATTAATATAATCCAATAGAAAATGATATATTTTACTTGAGTTCACATTAATATTTTTAATTCTAGGCCTTTCCCTACCCAATCATGGATCTCACTCACTATGAAAAATATTAGTTGATCCATCAGAATAATTGTATAGAACCATTGATGCTAATAATTGATCTATGATTTGGAATTAATAATCCAATCCATATTAAAGATAATGTTAAAGAGATATTGATATATAATGACAATGTCCCGTAATACCTCAACATCAAAAATCATCTCATGATATAAATGTAATCTGAATCCTGGATCATAATTCATTCTCAAATTAGTTGTAAGATCTATCAAATAAAATATATTCTTAGATAAAAAGACCAATGAGTCAATTATTTTTTCAGAAATTAACAAACATGTTTAACATATACCTCTAATAATCACTATATCAACATATGATTCTACTGTTGCATGATATATAGTATAAAAATTCCCAGATCTTGGTACACTTTGAGACTTATTAGGAGATTCAATATTTGGTTTCATCTGAATATGTCCCTCTCATATTTGATGAGGAAAACACTATCCCTTTAATGAATCAAACTACACTTGAGATCCACTTTCTTAATAAGAACCCGATTTAGTACTTTGAGGAATATTCTTACATAAGAACAAATGATAACACAAAGTCCCACACTAATATAAAATCATAAGGGATTTATAAATATTAGACTTTAAATTCCTAAAAAGTCTACACTGGAAGAACACAAGATGTATATTTATGGATTAGAATAAACATGGTTATAGTGGAATTATACACCCCACTACTACCCCGATGAGATTTATCATAACTTATAATATGGATTGATGAATAAATATGGCTTTATTATGTTGTAATGTAAACACCACCAAGACTAGTATATCTTTCTTTATCAATCACAATCATTATTTCATTATTTACCACCTCAGTCAATGATGATAGGTATAAAAGAAAAATATGCCACCTAACCATACGCTTCAAGACTATCTCTAATATTTAAGTAATAAGATAATTATAATGTGGTATTAGGAGAAAAATTAACTAACTTATGAAACTGAGTAGTATATTCCAAAAAAATAATGATTCCATTGATATAAAGTCACAAAATTTATTTTTATATCCATTTCAAGGTATTTGGTTAATTTAGTCAGTTAACTATCTATTTAAACTTGGTATAGGTGATATCCTCATATAACGTGGCTTACATTACTGAAATACACCACTTATAGCTCAGGATATTTATAATATAGGGAAAAAATTACTTTAGAGGTCTTGTGTGTCATAAAGAAAACTATACATACACCTGATCAAACCTATCCATGATTTACATTCCAAAAACATTTCATTATAATGGAAATAAGGAAGGTTCGATTTAAAAAACTGTTGAACATGTTCCCTCACTAGATCTCTATATTGATTTCCTTTCCAACTCAGAAATCAAATAGTTCAAATGAAAGAATAAATGAGGTTTGAGTCTATAGGGAGGTTAATTATTAGGAAATTTTCCATTGTTTCCTCCCTTAATTGTGTTGGTGTCATTCAAGGAGTCATGTCATATTAATCGTGAAACATGAAAATCATTCAATATGAAGCTTAACCCCAATATCATCAATAGATCATACAAATTATTAAATTACAAATTTAAAAGTAATGATATTCATCAAATAATATCATATAAAAAATATCTGAAAACCAAAATATTGTAAAATATATGAACTATGCATAGTTTTTCAATTGCATTTTCAGACCATGTGCCAATTATAAGGGTTCTATTAGAAAGTATCAATAATAGGTTTCACAATGATTTAATTTTTTTTAACTTAACCATAAACCATATGTTTATTTCTATTTTTACCACTAAACATGTATTTTTTTAAAATTGATCATGGGATCTCCATAAAATTCATTATAATAGAAAACTATATTATAAATCTTAAAATAAACCAATAATAAAGTCAAAATCTGGGAATAAATTCCCCACCATCCATAGTAACAGAATTTTTAATATGAGGATAATTTAGTGAGACACTTACTAATACTTATATATCAATATAAAAATTTTCCATATCCAACATACCAATACTCCTGAATAAAAAGGGGTATATCTTTTTATTTTTTATCAAATAGAACTAGATCAACCTACTAAATCACTAGAGTCAACCTTCTATATGGCCTAATTCATGTTTTCCATTAGTATATTCTATCAAGAATTTCAAATAGTATCTTTAATAATTGATAGAAATGATTTCACCCTTTATGTACTATAAATAAAAAAGGACTCTAACTAGGTGTCCGATATTAGGTATTCATGCATTGGAAATACATTTTATATAAGTAATCAGTTTTATAAATTTCAAAGAAACCAAATATATCATAGGAAATAAAAACAAAGGAATATCCAAACAAAAATTTTATAATTTTAAAAATTAGATTCAATATATACAAAAATATTCAATACAAAGAGTTTAGAATGAGGAAAAGGGTTATACATGCACATCCCATTATACTAGATGGTCCCAAAAAAAACCACATGAGCCAAATCTCATGATCCACGATCACCATTCAATTATTATCCTTTATATTGAAAGAAGTAATCTATAATCATACACTAAAGTAAGTGATACCATTACATTTACCTTCATTAGATATCACAAGGTATGTATGCACTCAAAGGGTGTATATAAGAAGTGGGGAAATCCTAGTTGGATACCACCATGAATTTATGTAACACCCCGAGCTTCCACGATACGCTTCTCATTCAATAATACAATAGCTTGCATTGTACGCAACTTCGAGTTCTAAAACATCGCGACAAATCAAAGTAGCCGTTATGAATAGTAATAACCACTTTTTAAAATTATATAAATTTTATATTTCAAAATGGACTTCATTTTTGTATTCCTAATATTGAAATTAGCCTATGTTGAATTTTTTGTAATTTTCTGAGAACTTCAAAATTTTTATGAATAGTGAAAAATACTTAAAACAACTTTTTTAATAAAAATAATTCATAGTGAAAAATTATACTATTGAGGGGTTTTAGAGTATAATTAGAATATATTTTTACCATTTTATCCAATGGTGGTCATTAGAATTAATTTAACATTGAAATTGGACATAAACAATTGCCAATCTTTTGATATAAATTGTTTCTTAAAAACACGCTATTTGTTGTGATAGCGGGAATTAATTATAAAATTAATTAATGCAACTAATATGTTTGGAATTTTGTAAAATAGACATCATTTTTGAATTCGTAATATCAATTATAGCTTAGGGTGAAATTTTGGCCTTATTCTGAAAAACAAAATTTTTGATGAATAGTGAAACCACTAAGTGGTAGTTAAATAACTGATTTTTCGTTTAAATGAAATATTACCACTTCTGTGATTTGATTTTCAAAAATCCGACATACATGGTTGTCATTAAGAAGTAAAATGTGGTTCAATGAGATCAAAATAATTTTTTGGTGAATAGTAACTTTTAAGTTCTTTATCGCGATTAGAGGTAATTAGTGTAGTTTAAGGTAAAAACAATGTTTTATTAATATGATATGAGCTTGACACTTGTCCTACTCCTATTGGATGAGTCATGGCCGACCAAGACAACCCATGGGTCAACTTGGGGACCCCATGGAGCCACTTTAGTTGGAAAATGACATTAATATATATTTATTTAATGTTGAAATTAAATTGACACAAACATGAGTTGTTTTACTAAAACAGTTTTTAAGTGGGGTTACACAAGTCCATATTTTGACTATAAATATTCATTGGAAAGATAAAAAGATTTCATAAATCATAGTAGTTTTTTTTATAATTTTTAGACATTAAATAAATTAAATTATTTATGACATCATGATGATGTAGTGATGACCTCATTATTTAACGATTTAAATAAAATGGGAAGATAATGCAAAATCCAAGGCTTACACTTGTCCAAAGCCAATTGGATGAGGATATTTCGAACCCTTATCACCTTATCCTCGAGTTATATAAGTGTGGGACCTTTAGAATCCTAAAAGCATTGTGAAATAATATAACATTTCAATCTTTCCAAAAGTGCCCCTCCTCTCCACTTATAAAAGGCCCCCACCTCTCCCACATCATTTACACTTTCAAGCCGTTTGGCTCGGCCAACCTCTGCCACAATACTCTCTCCACTTCCCTCCCTTACTCCTAGAAGCCTCACTTTGGGCAGAACTCTTCCCAAGGAAGCCTTTAGCTCAAATCAAAAAGAGTTACCCGATTTTGAGGTAATGTCTTTTCTAATGTTGTTTTGTTTTATTTTTCTTCTCCAACCCCCTAAACTCTTTTTATTCATTTCTTTTGTAACAACACCAGTATCCTCAATATACTAGGATGTTGTTATAAGAAGGATTCGAGCTACACTTACACACACCTACATCTAATGGTTAAAGAACATACGGTTTCTGTGGATGGCGAATTTCTGCCTCACGAAACGATGATTGTTCAACACTCATATAACACCTTCAAAGGTGGCCATTAAGATGTCACTATTTTTATATATGATTTATAATTTGTTTATGTTTTACTTATGCTTCTGTATTTCTCATTTATGTCATACTTTATGATTTCCATTATGGGTAAAACACGATAATTTCATTTTAGGAAGTGCGGACTACCGCCCCCTCAAAGTGATTTGAATCGTTAATGCCATATGTGGGATGTATAAAGGATGGAGTAAATGGTATTATACACTATATTATACTGGAATTATATTATACATTTATATAATTATGATTTAGTTCCATTAAATATGAAATTGAAATGAAAGTAGAGTTCATGCGTACGTACGGCTTACCGTCTCCATGAACGGTGCATTTCATTTCTTACCTCTAAATGTTACGTAATATTATAAATGAATGTATATACTGGATATATAAGATATATATGACATCTAAATCATGAATATAATTCTGGATATAATGGATATTTCACCACATAAACAACTTGTAATTATAAGAAGCTTATTGTTGACTCAAGTACCAAAGATCGACAAAACGACCGTTATTAACTTAAATAATTACATAATGTTCATATCATTGTAATAAGTGATATAATAAGGATAATGAAGTTGAAAATGGTTCTTAATAAGGTATATATTAACTCTAGTTTATTATTTAGGAGGTTAAAGAACGGTTGAGTCAAGTCGGACACAAGGTAAGGGAATTTCTTAACCCAATTTCCATTCTTTGGGTTAATCTCCTACTTTCAAATTATGTCATGATATTATTATGTCTTATTCTGTATTTTTTTTACTTTATTTATGTGTACCTATAGTGAATACACATAACAGATCTATTTCATTTTAAAAATGATCTTTTTATGGACTTCGTCTTAATCTCTTTTCATTGAGGCATACTTTGTTTTATACACGAATTTATTTTATATGGTGTATAAACCCCTTTGACTTTTACGTTTATTCAAAAGGAATCTTTTTATACGAAGCGTTTACTAAACGACAAAATGGAATGTTTTGGTCGTACGTATGCGGCGACAATGACTTCTCCGCCGTCGTGACAATTATTTGAGTTTCGGCTTCCTCTACAAGCCATCATTTTTTTTAATGAAAAATAAATACAAAGTTTTAACTTTCTTTTATTTTGGTATTGAAAATGGTTTTGAAAGCGTTTTTATCATATCAAAGTGTTCTATTGATATCTTGTGATTGAAATGTGGAAATGTTATGTTTCCTTTATGCATGTTTTATGTGATACGATTATGTTATGGTTTATGATATGTTTAAACCTATTCATATGAGGAATGCATTGGACTTAATAAGTGACGGGTGGAGCCCGCTATAGCTCCTCGATGCATCGGTAGGTCTCATGAGACAACTAGACGTGGAATTGGCCGAGGCCCTTTCCCAATTTGATTTATGGTTTTGGCCGAGGCCTTTATCATTTTAGATGTCTTGGCCGAGGCCTTGACAAAATGTTTCAGAATGTCCGGCATTATACATTCCATCATTATGAAAGTGGTTATTGATATTGCATGTGATTATTCGGCCAGTAGAATATCCATGTGAATAAGTGAATGGCATTATCTCATTTTACTTTTGCCATATTATGTTGAAGTTCAAGTTTAAAAGGCTTTTGTTTTAGTTATACATTGCCTTAAATGTTAATTTTTATTTATGAAAGCTTCCGCAATATTGTTATCCTTACTGAGCATCTGAGCTCACCCCTTTAAATGTTTTAATGTTTTCCAGGATTTGAAGAAGTATATTATGAATGACCTGTAGGGATAGTCTGAGGGGATATGAAGACAATATGTTTTTGTTGTTTTGGTTTACTTTATGATGTAATGTAACGTTTACAAATGTATCTAGTGTTTCCAAGGCTACTAAACTAATCGGTCTTTCGAGACTTGATCTTTTGTGATCATGCCAATGTTACGAAGTAATGCACCGACTCTGGGTAGCTGGGGTCGGGGCGTTACAGTTGGTATCAGAGGCAGTTTAGTACTAACCTTGGAAGCTAGATTTAGATAAACTCTGATTAGAGCACATAGCCCAAAGATAGACTTTGAGGATTAGTATAGAAGAACTTCCTAGAATTTTGGTATTATAGAGATGTTATGACTTTACCGAGCAATAAATCCCTGTCTGGATACGAGCAGGTAGAGGCGGCTCTGGCACAGATGTACCTAGGGGTAAAACCCGAAAACACCGCTTTGAGCTAGACTCAAATGGGAACTGGTGCACGACAACGGGCCTTGCTGCACTCTTGGTTACGACACTCCCGGGGGATATGCTTAGGATAATTCTCATTTTATTTACAAACCACTATGAAGGGTTATGAGTATATACTTCCTCAAAGAAAACATTTCTTTTTATGATTATGGATTATATCCATAAATAGTTCAATTTATGTTAAGTGTTTTATAAGTATGGAATTATGTATTTTGATTCATAAACTAATCTAGTTTATGCCATTGTTTAGAAATGGCGCCTAGTGGAAGGAATGGAAACCGTATCAATGCACGAACTCCGTGTAGGGATTGCCCTCCTGATCAAGATAATTATCGTGGATCTGGAGATATAACTGGTGCTGATCAACTTATTACCATACTGGGACAACTCACTCAGGTTATGAATAATAACCTTACTCGTATGGAGCACCCTGATCCGCAACGTGGAGGATCAATGCTAGATCGTTTCATGAGGCAACAACCACCAACCTTTAATGGGAGTACAAATCCTATAGTAGCTGAGCAATGGATAAATTCCTTAGAGAAAATATTCCATGCCTTGGGGAGTAGTGAAAGGGAGAAGGTTGTCATGGCAGTTTACCGCCTCACTGGAGATGCCGATCAGTGGTGGTCGCTGATTCAAAACACAAAGGAAGATGATGATGTATCGAATATGGAATGGAGGGAGTTCAAAGATCTTTTCTTAGAAAAATACTTTCCTCGTGACCATCGAGCAGATATGGAAAGGCAATTTCTGAGTTTGAGGCAGAAGGAGGATGAGAATGTCGCAAAGTATGAGGCTAACTTTACAAGGTTAGCGAGGCATGCTGCCGATTATATACGTAACCCAAGGAGTAAGATTGATCGTTTCTTTGATGGGTTAAAACCATTTCTCCGTCGAGATTTGGTATCACAATCCTTCTCATCATACGAAGATATTGTCTCGTGTGCTATCAAGACAGAAAAGAATTCTCTAAGTCTTATGACAACAAAGTAAAGCAAGAGAAGAAGAGAACGGTGGAACAAGAGACAGATAAAGGGAAAAAGGGAAAGAAGGATTTTCCATTATGTGATAATTGTGGGAAGAATCACTCTGGTACTTGCCTAAAAGGAATGGGAGTTTGTTATAAATGTGGAGAAAAGGGTCACCAGGCTCGTGATTGCAAGGGAAAGAAAGAGGCTGTCAAAGTTGAATGCTACAATTGTAGAGAAATGGTTCATTATGCAAATGAATGTCCTAAGCGTCAAGGAAACTTACCTCAGAAAAGGCCAAGGGATCAAGGCCAATCTTATGCTGTGACTACAGTTGAAGCGGAATAACTAATGTATTGGTGCTTTTGGACTCATGGATTATATTTTGGTTTTTAGAATAATGTGATATATATATAAGGACTGTACTGCAGTACTTGTTGATTTCAGTAAGGTTTTAATATGATTAAGGTAATCATATTTTTAGTATGTGACAATAAGAGAAACTTTTCTTTGTTTGGGGAATCTGATGTTACAATTGATTTTGGAATTTCGAGACCTTTTAGAGAAAGTCTGGATGGAGGTATTTTGGATAACTATTAAGGTTGGAATGGATTAAGTTGAACCATGGATAGTATTGTTTAAGGTTAAAGAATTTCTGAAGATTATTTTTGGAATATTATAATACTATAGTTTTAGGAAAAAGGACAACCTGTAGGGTGGGGAATAACCCGTCGCGTTGGACAAAGCTGGAGGAATCGAACCCACAATCATAGTGTGACATGCCTTTATTTCCTACCACTAGCCTACAGGAATTCCCTGGTTATTACAATATAATTTTACTAATCTAAATGGTATGTGTTAACATTTGGAACCTTATACAATTAGGATAATAATAATATTTTTGAGTTCTATTATCTTTTTGAGTGAAAGATGAGTTGAAGGTTGAAACACTAATTGTCAAGCATAAATATATATATACATATCTCTTATTCAATGAATAAATTAATTCTTAAACTTTAGTAAAGGGATATTAAAACAAAAAATGTGTTATCCTAATACCTTATGTCTTGTTGAACTGATGATATTTTAAATCAACATAGATTGAAGGCTTTGAGGCCCTCAATTTGACAGTTGATTGTGATTGATGACCTCAATCACTCCCTACAAATATTTACGTTTTTCCTCCAATTATATGTCTTTAATTGCCACCAATGTTCTCCTTATCGAGATCATAATTTGGTGGTGACTTTCTTATTTCCATTTTCCCTCTTATTAAGGCTAAATTTTATTAACCTTATTTCCGATGTGGGTTTTCCACAAAGGTATTTTCTTTTTTCAACCTCTTATTTTTAAAGAAAAATATCAAATTGCGAGGACGCAATTTATTGAAGGTGGGGAGAATGTAACACCCCGAGCTTCCACGATACGCTTCTCATTCAATAATACAATAGCTTGCATTGTACGCAACTTCGAGTTCTAAAACATCGCGACAAATCAAAGTAGCCGTTATGAATAGTAATAACCACTTTTTAAAATTATATAAATTTTATATTTCAAAATGGACTTCATTTTTGTATTCCTAATATTGAAATTAGCCTATGTTGAATTTTTTGTAATTTTCTGAGAACTTCAAAATTTTTATGAATAGTGAAAAATACTTAAAACAACTTTTTTAATCAAAATAATTCATAGTGATAAATTATACTATTGAGGGGTTTTAGAGTATAATTAGAATATATTTTTACCATTTTATCCAATGGTGGTCATTAGAATTAATTTAACATTGAAATTGGACATAAACAATTGCCAATCTTTTGATATAAATTGTTTCTTAAAAACACGCTATTTGTTGTGACAGCGGGAATTAATTATAAAATTAATTAATGCAACTAATATGTTTGGAATTTTGTAAAATAGAAATCATTTTTGAATTCGTAATATCAATTATAGCTTAGGGTGAAATTTTGGCCTTATTCTGAAAAACTTCAATTTTTGATGAATAGTGAAACCACTAAGTGGTAGTTAAATAACTGATTTTTCGTTTAAATGAAATATTACCACTTCTGTGATTTGATTTTCAAAAATCCGACATACATGGTTGTCATTAAGAAGTAAAATGTGGTTCAATGAGATCAAAATAAATTTTTGGTGAATAGTAACTTTTAAGTTCTTAATCGCGATTAGAGGTAATTAGTGTAGTTTAAGGTAAAAACAATGTTTTATTAATATGATATGAGCTTGACACTTGTCCTACTCCTATTGGATGAGTCATGGCCGACCAAGACAACCCATGGGTCAACTTGGGGACCCCATGGAGCCACTTTAGTTGGAAAATGACATTAATATATATTTATTTAATGTTGAAATTAAATTGACACAAACATGAGTTGTTTTACTAAAACAGTTTTTAAGTGGGGTTACACAAGTCCAAATTTTGACTATAAATATTCATTGGAAAGCTAAAAAGATTTCCTACATCATAGTAGTTTTTTTATAATTTTTAGACATTAAATAAATTAAATTATTTATGACATCATGATGATGTAGTGATGACCTCATTATTTAACGATTTAAATAAAATGGGAAGATAATGCAAAATCCAAGGCTTACACTTGTCCAAAGCCAATTGGATGAGGAGATTTAGAACCCTTATCACCTTATCCTCGAGTTATATAAGTGTGGGACCTTTAGAATTCGAAAAGCATTGTGAAATAACGTAACATTTCAATCTTTCCAAAAGTGCCCCTCCTCTCCACTTATAAAAGGCCCCCACCTCTCCCACCTCATTTACACTTTCAAGCCATTTGGATCGGCAAACCTCTTCCACAATACTCTCTACAATTCCCTCCCTTACTCCTAGAAGCCTCACTTTGGGCATAACTCTTCCCAAGGAAGCCTTTATCACAAATCAAAAAGAGTTACCCGATTTTGAGGTAATGTCTTTTCTAATGTTGTTTTGTTTTATTTTTCTTATCCAACCCCCTAAACTCTTTTTATTAATTTCTTTTGTAACAACACCAGTATCCTCAATATACTAGTATGTTGTTATAATAAGGATTCGAGCTACACTAACACACACCTACATCTAATGGTTAAAGAACATACGGTTTCTGTGGATGGCGAATTTCTGCCTCACGAAACGATGATTGTTCAACACTCATATAACACCTTCAAAGGTGGCCATTAAGATGTCACTATTTTTATATATGATTTATAATTTGTTTATGTTTTACTTATGCTTCTGTATTTCTCATTTATGTCATACTTTATGATTTCCATTATGGGTAAAACGCGATAATTTCATTTTAGGACGTGCGGACTACCGCCCCCTCAAAGTGATTTGAATCGTTAATGCCATATGTGGGATGTATAAAGGATGGATTAAATGGTATTATACACTATATTATACTGGAATTATATTATACATTTATATCATTATGATTTAGTTCCATTAAATATGAAATTGAAATGAAAGTAGCGTTCATGCGTACGTACGGCTTACCGTCTCCATGAACGGTGCATTTCATTTCTTACCTCTAAATGTTACGTAATATTATAAATGAATGTATATACTGGATATATAAGATATATATGACATCTAAATCATGAATATAATTCTGGATATAATGGATATTTCACCACATAAACAACTTGTAATTATAAGAAGCTTATTGTTGACTCAAGTACCAAAGATCGACAAAACGACCGTTATTAACTTAAATAATTACATAATGTTCATATCATTGTAATAAGTGATATAATAAGGATAATGAAGTTGAAAATGGTTCTTAATAAGGTATATATTAACTCTAGTTTATTATTCAGGAGGTTAAAGAACGGTTGAGTCAAGTCGGACACAAGGTAAGGGAATTTCTTAACCCAATTTCCATTCTTTGGGTTAATCTCCTACTTTCAAATTATGTCATGATATTATTATGTCTTATTCTGTATTTTTTTACTTTATTTATGTGTACCTATAGTGAATACACATAACAGATCTATTTCATTTTAAAAATGATCTTTTTATGGACTTCGTCTTAATCTCTTTTCATTGAGGCATACTTTGTTTTATACACGAATTTATTTTATATGGTGTATAAACCCCTTTGACTTTTACGTTTATTCAAAAGGAATCTTTTTATACGAAGCGTTTACTAAACGACAAAATGGAATGTTTTGGTCGTACGTAAGCGGCGACAATGACTTCTCCGCCGTCATGACCATTATTTGAGTTTCGGCTTCCTCTACAAGCCATCATTTTTTTTTAATGAAAAATAAATACAAAGTTTTAACTTTCTTTTATTTTGGTATTGAAAATGGTTTTGAAAGAGTTTTTATCATATCAAAGTGTTGTATTGATATCTTGTGATTGAAATGTGGAAATGTTATGTTTCCTTTATGCATGTTTTATGTGATACGATTATGTTATGGTTTATGATATGTTTAATCCTATTCATATGAGGAATGCATTGGACTTAATAAGTGACGGGTGGAGCCCGC
The DNA here is from genome assembly GCA_963277665.1 of Viscum album. NCBI lineage: Eukaryota > Viridiplantae > Streptophyta > Magnoliopsida > Santalales > Viscaceae > Viscum > Viscum album. The sequence continues at coordinate 31,842,983 of OY728139.1, read as the reverse complement.
TATAGCTCCTGGATGCATCGGTAGGTCTCATGAGACAACTAGACGTGGAATTGGCCGAGGCCCTTTCCCAATTTGATTTATGGTTTTGGCCGAGGCCTTAATCATTTTAGATGTCTTGGCCGAGGCCTTGAAAAAATGTTTCAGAATGTCCGGCATTATACATTCCATCATTATGAAAGTGGTTATTGATATTGCATGTGATTATTCGGCCAGTAGAATATCCATGTGAAGAAGTGAATGGCATTATCTCATTTTACTTTTGCCATATTATGTTGAAGTTCAAGTTTGAAAGGCTTTTGTTTTAGTTATACATTGCCTTAAATGTTAATGTTTATTTATGAAAGCTTCCGCAATATTGTTATCCTTACTGAGCATCTGAGCTCACCCCTTTCAATGTTTTAATGTTTTCCAGGATTTGAAGAAGTATATTATGAATGACCTGCAGGGATAGTCTGAGGGGATACGAAGACAATATGTTGTTGTTGTTTTGGTTTACTTTATGATGTAATGTAACGTTTACAAATGTATCTAGTGTTTCCAAGGCTACTAAACTAATCGGTCTTTCGAGACTTGATCTTTTGTGATCATGCCAATGTTACGAAGTAATGCACCGACTCTGGGTAGCTGGGGTCGGGGCGTTACAATTTATATAACTCATTCCACCATTATTCTAATTTTTTGAGTAATGGATCTCTTCATTTGGTTGGTATTATCATTTACTAAAGGGATTCCCTAATACTTCATCATTACCACCCCTCATGAATTTACATCATTTATATTTTCCTCATTCAGTATATTTGTTTTAAAATTTTCGGTTATTTTTACATGAATGAAAGAAAAAAATCATTATTTTATTTAATTATCGAGAATAAATTAATTTAAATACAAAAATGTATAATAAATTAAACAAATAAAATGGAGTATATAAGATAATATTTTCAAATAAAACCAAATTATGATATAAAATATGACATAAAAATATACCTCAAACATGAAAAAACAAGAGGCTCTGACCTCAAGTCAGATAAAGGAGGATAACCTTGGACCTTGAAAATAAAACACCCATTGATATATGATTTACCTAATAGACTCAGACCCTAAATTACCCTTATCCTCTTTATGTGAAAACCACTAGTGAGATTAAAACCAAGAAAATGTAAATTTATGGTGCATAATAAAAATCTATTATAGCACTAATCCTAATTAACCAAGTGACGACCTAATGATCCCATGTGCACCTCATCCAAAATCATGTATCATAACACAACTATATCAATAGTAATCTCAACAATTATCAATTCCAATATAATTTTCATAAAAAAATAGTATCAACAAACTACATCAAAGGAACATACTGTCAAACAAACTCTTAGAAAATTTAAAATGAAACCATTTTTTTGGAAAAACCCTTTATTGGAATGATTTTTTTGCTAAAAAATCATTTCAAAATATATTTTAACCAGATCAGGTCTAAGAGTAATTTTATCAAACATATTTTCTATACAAGAACAATCTTTTAAAATATATACAATATAAGTCAATGGAAAACCCCAATTTTTCAAATAAAATTCCAAGGAACATAAACAATAATAAGAAATCGTTCTAAAAGAAATGTGATAAGTTATATACTATAAATAATTATACTTTTAAAATTCATTTCACTTCTAAAAATATCACATGTACCCATGGTTTTAAACCATAGGTATAGCCCCTATAACCTTGGGTATAACCTATACCCATAGTTCTAGGAACTGTGGATTTGGGAGACTTCAATATAGACCTATACCCACAATTTTTATAGAAACTTTGGGTATAAACATAGAGTATTTTATCATACCCATGGTTCAACCAATCTTTCGGTATATATCTATACCCTCACTTTTGAAAAACATGAGTATAGATTTTCCCGATAGAGAAAATATACCTACGGTTCTCCAAATCATGGGTATAGGTAGCTGTCCCAATTTGGAAACAACAATAGCTCATTCATCCCCTAAACCTGTAAATAAAATAAAAAACACAGTACACATTCAATGTAATACAAATATTGTATATTTAACATTCATCCAACTACTTCTAACTATTTTCAGTCCATTTATAATACTATAAGATACAAATACATCCATACAACTAAAAAATTCAAGTCATTAAACAACATCCACATGTCACTTTATGACTAAGTAAAAATGGAGGGGATCAATATCCCCCCATCACCTATATCCTTATCACCGTCAACTACATCCTCATCACTAACAACATCATCTAGAGTAGCATCATCTGCATCTTCATCACCACTGTCATTATCTCGACCACCACTAGGACCCTCATTTTCACCACTTAGGACATCATTTAAAGATCATATTGACCCCATATATGAATCAATTATAGTATCAACCTCTGATGGAAAAAATTATATTATTAATGACACAGCTTTCAGGAAGTTTTTGGTGATCATATTACTTATTTCACACTTCTGAAAAGCTATATTTTTTGCCTAAAGTTATTCTTCATGGGGGATTTTCATCTCAGTAGATTGATAGGTTTTATAGGATCTAGATGATGACCAATACCTAGTAAGGATAATGTTTTTATTAGGATAACATCAGACTCTCCCATGCTTCTCCTCACGTAAACCCAGACTCAAATGATTATTTGGCGGGAATTTTTCATCTTCTTTATCATTGAGGGCCCCCTTGGTATATTTTTGACAAAACTAGATAGGATATTTAATTATTAATTTCATATAAATATTTCAAATATAAATAAAAAATATACAATTTTTTCTTCTGTTTGTTCATTTACATCCCTTCCACCCTTTTTCTTCCTACTCAATCAAAAACGTTTTCCCAAGGAACAAAACATTCAATTCCAAATACAACATACGGTAAATAAAATTTATTAGTATACACATATTCAAAATATAAACATTTTATAATATTAAATAATAATAAAATATAATAACTTTTAAATGAATGATCAATTCATAAATTTAAACATGTGATAAAAATTGATGAAAAATTCATAATTAAAATCCAATAATAAACACTTTCTAATTTTATCAACTCATTATGAAACTTCCACAATATTGAATATAAAATATTTATATTCATTTCATAATATGACCTTCATATTATTAATTTTATGAAATTTATTTTATATATATGACAATTTTATTAAATATAAAGATTTTATATTTTAATTTATTATAAAAACTATTTAGATAATCTAAATTTAACATAGTAAATAATATTTAATCCTTGATCAAATCAACAATCATAAATATTTAAATGTGGTTTCAATAATATCAAAATAAGTCCCCTAATTTGAATAATTCAAATTATATATTTGTTAACAATTCATAATCTTTAAGTTTAAATACTTTATTTTTAATTCATAAGTAATTCGAATTGGATAACGACCTAATTTATATTAATCAAATTTTCCAATTATCTAATTGGAAATTGGGTCATTAGGCCAATTGGAAATTAGGCTATTAAGCCTTTAGTCCAATTGGTCATTATTCCATTAGTCCAATTGTGCAATAGGTCATTAGGTCAATTGATCATTATTCCCTGAGGCCAATTGGCCATTAGGCCTTTATACCAATTCACCATTAGTCCATTAGGCCAATTGGTCATTATGTCAGCAGGTCAATTGGACATTAGGCCTTTATTCCAATTTCCCATTAGGCCATTAGTCTGATTATCCAATTGTCCATTAGACCTTGAGGCCAATTGGCCATTAATAATTTAGAAAAATTGTCCATTAGGACTTTATGACAATTTGACAGTTTACCATTAGGCCTTTAGGACAGTTGGCCAATTGTCCATTTGAAATTTATTCTTATTACCCATTAGTCCATTAGGACTTTAGGTAAATTGGCCATTATCCCAATTAGAAAATTGACCATAAGGTTTTTTGGCTAAATGGCCATTAGTTTTTTATGACAATTGGACATTAGGTTGTTTTTTCAATTGGCCATTATATCACTAGTCTAATTGGACAATTTTCAATTAGGCAATTAGGATAATTGGACAATAATACATTATTCAATTAGGCTAATTGGTCATTAGGCCATTATGCTAATTGGAAAATTTTCTATTAGGTCATTATGAAATTATACAATTTTCCAACTGGTCATTTGGCCTTTAGGCCAATAGTCTATTAGGCCTTTAGGTTAATTGGCCAATTGGTCATTATTCCATTAGTCTAATTGTCTAATTTTTCATTAGTCCTTTAGTAAAATTGTCAATTAGGCCTTTAGAGAAATTTTCCTTTATGCCAATTGACTTATTATCCATTAGGAATTTAGGCTAATTGGTCATTAGGAAATTTTTCCAATTGGCCATTTGGACATTAGACCTTTAGTCCAATTAGTCACAAGAACTTTTTCCAATTAAACAATTGGACAACAGGCCTTTAGTCCAATTTTTCAATAGTCCATTTAGGCAATTTTCTGTTATGACATTAGGAAAATTGGCCGTTAGGCCATTAGTCTAGTTGGCCAATTAATTGTTAGCCCATTAATTCAATTGGCTAGTTGACCATTAGGCCAATTGGACAACTATCCGTTATTTCATTAGTCAATTAGGCCTTTATTCCAATTTTTATTAGGAAATTCGGCCAATTGGCCAATTGGACATTAGGAACTTAGGAAAATTGGACATTGGGCCATTATTCCATTTGGATTTTTAGGAAAATTGGTTATTTTTCCATTAGGCCATTAGGACATTTGAAAGGGGTAGTTTCAACCTTATATTAAAGGAATTAAAGACAATAAAACTAAAATTTCAACATGAAAGATAACTAAGTAACAATATAAATATATATTTTATTTATATTTATGTTATAGTACATGGCACTCCTAATGCTCGAGTATTGAAGTGTGTAACAATGTATACAAATACATTATTCAATCTTGGTATTATTTCTGATGCATTCAATAAAAACATATATAATATTAATGATAATTAATTTTTTTTTCTGCAAACCATTAAATATTGGGAATGAATTATATAGGATCCCAGAGAACCCTGAGAGGTTAGGGGTAAATTAGAGTGTCAATATTTTGTTTTAAAGTGATGTATCTTGTTTTCATTTTGACCAAAACTTCTTAAACCTGTCTGATGGAATCATGTAATAATTAAACATTCACATACAGAGAGAAAAAAATATAAATTTTACTTGGTTAAATACTAAGGGATATTCCAAGGAGAATATGCCAATAGTGTGTCAGTTGTACCTAAATCCACTAATCTTCACTAGTTGTGGAATAAATATGTTTAGGCATAGTCACCCTACTATAGGAACACTGAATTCGCATGATTTTAGTGATACATCACCACCACCCTTTGAACACTTCCATTGAATCCCCCTTAGTCATTGCTTTGGGTGATATTTTACTCATTTTAAATAATTTATCTGCACTTTAGTATATTGGAATTTATGTATTTGTCCCCAAATAGCATGAGACTCTTATTTCACCATAGTCCTGAGTTGATTCACTTAAATTCATTGTTCACTTCATCTAGATGATCAATACTACTATTCAAAAAACCTCTTTCATGAATCTCACTTCCTTTGTGAAGAAAACTACCTTCATAGAACAAAAAAGCTTTAAAAATCTCATTGAGTCATCTCAAAATACCTCATCATTGTGAAACTCTATTTTCCCGTATACCAAATCATTGGTCAATACTAGAGATGTATTTTCATGATTCTCAAGCACACTTTCAATACTTGATTTTTTATGATCTTGTAATTTTAAAATTCAAATTGATTAATCCTTTTATCCAATTGTTTTCATGTGGTTTTAAGTAGTGGTAGCTTCATATTTATTGGCTTAGTCTTTCACGATGCTCCCATGCATTCAACGTATTTTTTGAGATCCATAATATTAATTTTTATGGAGCTCTACCACTCATGAAGATCCAATAAAATGTAACCCACTCAGGAATCTTTTCATAGTCTAAATTATTACCATCAACCCTTCATGCACTCATGATGATTTACATCTCATAGTCGTATACATTACCATCAACCCATTGTGTCATTCATGATGCTCAGAATCTTCGTGAATCTTAGCCATTATATTATCTAGTTCTTATTAAACCAATGTAGTTACTATATTTATTAAGAGTCAATCCTAGAAAAATATTTTTCAAAGAACTCACTTCATACTCATGTTTTTAGCCAAAAAATTTGGCAAAACAAGGGGAAATGACACCATCTTCAATTCTATTGTCATCTTGTACTATAAGATCCCCTTCCATGAAATTCCCTGATCAACCTAGTGTGGATGGACCACAAACACAAAAAAAATCCATTTCTAGAAAATAAAGTCCTTGGGTCCAACAACATAAACTCATCACTCTTCTGATATGTGATAATTTTTTGAAATATTATTGCTGTAAAGTTGCTAAAAATGGGTACACCAATTATTACAAAATAGGCCATTAACAACACTAAAAATGGCCTTTATTAGTGCTATATAAGTTCTAACTATAAGAGAGTGATTAAAATCCAAAGTATATTATCAGTGATTTTAAAAGAACTGATAAAGGGGTTCTTTTGAGTGCTTAAAAAACGCTGATAAATGTGTCCTTTATCAGTGCTTAAAATGTGTTGATAAAGAGGTATACTATAGTGTGATAGAAAAACACACCAATACACCAAAAAACACCACCGAATCCAAAAAATAAAGTACAAATACATAATTTATATGATTATAATACAATCTAGTCTCCTTTGATCATTTATCCAATGTGATATGCGTTTAAAACTAAACTGATACTTATATATTGAAAATAAGTACCTAGATTCATATTGATCACACCATGCATTAGATTGATATGTGGTTGATTCTTACTTGTCACAAATGATTTATGGATCATCTTCCTAAAGTATCGAAACAATATGAATGTGTGTGTTCTGTTTTGAGTATGTTGTTGTATTTTTTTATAAAATGACGTTTTATACTAGAAACATGCACTTTGACTCATATAATCCTCATCATATGTCAGTTTGATAAGATATAGATTCATACATTTTATAAAAGACTTATGAATCATTTCAATAAATTATAAATATAATCCAATCATGTTTTATTAGTTTTCAACGAGTGAATGTTTTTTATCTAAAACATTGATTTTAAACTAATAACAGACACATTGAGTAATACTAGAAATATCATGTATAATATTGAATATCAATTGATTCCTACAAGTAAAAAATGACTTATGGGTCATTTTATTAATGTATAAAAAACATCTGAATGCATTAGATCGATTTTGAGTTCATGAGTTATCCTTTTTACTAAAATCAATGTCAATTTAAAAAAAGATGCACTTTGAGTCATATTGGTCACACCATGCATCATATTGAGGTGAATCTAATTCTTACTTGTCTAAAATTCCTTAAGAATCATTTTCATAAATTATCAAAACAATACGAATTTTTTTACTCAGTTTTGAGTATATAACTTATCATTTTTACTAAAATGTCATTTTAAATTGGAAACATGCACTTTAATTTATAATAATCGCATCATGTATCAGTTTTATGTGAGACCAATTCCAACACATAAAAAGTGATCTATGAATTATTTTCATAAATTAATAAGAAAATACAAATGTGTTTGATTGGTATTCAGCGAGTGACATTTTTTTGAACTAAAATATTGATTTTAAACTGATAAAAGATACATTGAGTCATATTAGGCACATCATGTATCATATTCAGGTTCAGATGATACCTAAATATACAAAATGAATTATGGATAAGTTCCCTAAATTATCCAAATAATATGAATGTGTTTTTTTTGAGTAGGTCAGTTTTTGTTTTTATTAAAATTGATGTCATTTTCAAATAAAAAGACATACTTGGAGTCATACCGGTCACACCATGCATCATATTGAGGTATGACTAATTATTATACATCTCAAATGTCTTGTGGATCATTTTACTAAAGTATCAAAATAATATGAATTATTTTACTCTGTTTTGAGTAGATAAGTTGTCCTTTTTATAAAAATTAATGTTATTTTTAAATAAAAAGATTCAATTGGAGTCATACCGATCACATTGTGTATCAGATTGAGGTATGCATGATTCTTATACATCTCAAATGACATATGGATCATTTTCCTAAAATATAAAAAAATTAACAATGTTTTTCCTTCGTTTTGATTACATCACTTGTTTTTTAATAAAATACCATTTTAAACTGGAAACACACACTTTGACCTATACTGATCACATAATGTATTAGTTTGATGTGAGACAGATTCCTACACATCAAAAATTACTTATGAACAAATTTACTAGATTATAAAGAAAAACTGAGTTCATTTTCTTTGTTTTCAGTTTATTATATTTTTTGAACTAAACTATGGATTTTAAACTGATAACTGGCACATTGAGTCATAACGATCACACTGTACATCGAATTGAGGTAAGACTGATTCCTACACGTCTCAAATGAAATATGGATCATTTCTATAAATTATAAAAACAATAAAAATTTTATTTCTTTGTTTTGAGTATTTTATTTGTCCTTTGTATTAAAATTAATGTCAATTTTAAATAAAAAGAAGCAGTAGGATTTATATCGATCACAAAATGTGTCAGATTGAGGTGTGTTTGATTCCTGTACATCCCAAAGTCTCATAAAATAACCTAAATTCTAATGTTACCACGTTTATATTATCCTTATATTTTGAACTTACAACATGAAATATTGACTTCGTGCCCTTAACTCAAAAAACCATTCTCATTGTCAAAAGTTAGAAGAGTATATCCTTTTAACAATAAGAATGTTTTTTATCTAATAACGTCGAATAAATATGCAATGTTGGCAGTTTGAAAAATAAAGGAAAAGAAAATTAAAAATTTGGTAACATTGGAAGAAAGAATCATTTTATGTTATTATGTATTGTTAAATATATTTGAAATAAAAATATGAATTCCCAAAATATCTATGAAATTTTTTTAAAAAAATATTAGATAAAAAAGATAAGAAAATTAACTTACAAATAGTAGATAAAATGATGAAAAAATCAATTAAATAATTATATGTAATTCCCCTTTCCCTGATATTTTTATGAATTTATTATGCATTTTCTTGCAGTTATTACCTTAGTTGTAGGCTCAAATTCCAATCCCTTAGGAGCATAAGTAGCTTTGAAAAAACTATCCCAACTCTAACAAAATAATCTACTTTTATATAAAAATAATTATTATATTAGTAATACTAAAAATGTAAAAGGATAAAGAAAAATATGAAATAATATATTAATTATATGGATAATTATTTTATTGTGAAAACATTTTTGACCATAGGGATATGCCGATTGTATAGTAGGAATGATGATAAAAATACAAATAGATCTCACCAAACAATCAATCAATGAGTGAGGAGGATGAGGATAAAATTTGGTACATTGTATTGAATCTTTGAATTGGTTGGGGGAAACTCAAGATATCGTATTTGGTTCATAAAATATTAATTTTTACAATAAATAAATTTTTACACATAAGATATTCATTATAAATGGTGAATGTATCTCATTTGTGATAATTACATGGATGATAAGAAGAGTTTCATATGGGTGGAACCAAAATGAAATAATAAATAATGATATGTTTTCAAATGGATTAAATTAAAACATACATAGTGTTTATTAGATTCTTGATGAAAGAAATTAAGTGATTTTTAAGAAGTATTAATGATTGGGTTATCATTTCAAAGATGGATATATATTTTTCAACTAGAAGAAGTAAATTCTTGGCTGAAATTAATGAATAAAATTACATTAGTGATCGAAAAGTTTTAGTGAAAAATCAATGGTGTAAGAATCTACAAAAAACCTAATTTTTTCCCAAGTACATCCTAAATAATTTGGAGAGGCCAACAATGATGATAAATGGATTAAATATATGCATGAAGAGCTTGATCGGAAAACTACAATGTGACATGAGTATCTTGATCCGAATAATATAATTGAAAAATTCTTACGGATCAAGTTTTTTTTCTTATATTGTTCCAAAGAATGTACATTTGTTTAAAAATATATTATTTTTTAGTAAATTAACTTTAATAATTCTATGAAACTCTTAACATAATAGGTCATGGTAATGTATTGTAATGAAACATTTTTTATGTCATGTAATTGAGATGGTTACATCTATGGGGAATTATATTACCACTATAAGGACATAAAAATAGATTTATGTTTATGATAAAAAACCATAAAATTAAATAGAATTAATAATACACAGTGAACATAGAATTTCATTAAATTTTTAAATCCAAACTAATAAAGTTTAATTGAAGTGGTATTCCAAATTTGTAATGATTTTATCCATGAAAACTATTTTTTATTTCAATAAAATAGATTCTATTAAAACTTATTTATTAAATTTAAATAAATCAATGTAAATATTTTATTTTATCAAAATTAGATAAATCTATAATTATGAAATTTATTATTTAATGTTTTAAAATATTATTGAAAATTTATATAATAAAAAACATTCCTCATTAAATAAGTCACTTTTTGAATAAAATATAAAATTTAGAAAAACACGTATCAATGTTAAAGGATCGAGAAAAATAAATTCTATCAGTAATATACTCTTCAACTACACCACGTAATGAAAAATTATTTTGTTTCCTAAAATCCCATGATGTTGAGGTTTTTCCTAGAAAATGACTCATTCCAATTGTTTATTTTCTAACTATATTTCAAATTTCAAAACCAAAATATCAATTACATTTTATCTCAAACTTAGTTTTCCCATATAATAAAGTCGAAGGATTATAGAACCTTAAACCTCTCTAATTTTTCTTTTTATAGCATTCAATTAATATAATTTAAATTCAAATTGAAATATTTCAAAAATGAAAACTGAAAACAATATATTTTTTTAAGAAGTAGTTAAATAAATAATATAACCAATCAAACATATATAATGGTTTTTCTTATATGATTTTATTGATTCATCTGAATACTTTGATTATTACATTTCATAAGTGACCCCTAAATCTATACCAAGCCTCATGAAATAGTTCACAATAATCCTAAATAAATCAATTAATTTTACACTACATTTCTTTTCTCATTATCCTAAGAAAAAACTTCATGAAAAAATCATTATATAGTTACTTCCATGGGTTAGATATTTCATCATCCATTTTTTGGAAACAACTTCTAGAATTACCTTTCAAATAGAAGGGGATAACCCAATATTATAGTTCCTCCTCACTAAATACCCTCAATGCCAGTTTTTTGATGACATAATATAAGACCCCAATGATGTTATATATTTCATCATACAAGTGATTTACAATGTAATATTCCAAACTAATGACAACACTGACCACTATATGGATGAATTTTTTTAAATTTCATGATTGAAAATAGGCAGATGTCCTGGAATATAGGTATTATGAGAATATTATACCTCACAACAACATGACCCAACATTGATTTTTTATATATTCCAATTTTCACAGTACCAATGTTGTCCCAAGGAATCCCACATGATATTTGGGAAGACGATACTTCAATATATCTAAAAAAGTGAATTTTGTGTTTTCTTATTATTGTATAGTGAAACTATACTTTTTGGGAAACACAGATGTAGGATTTGAAGATTCAGTGGTTAGCTGAAGGAAATTAGAGATATAAAAAAACCTCAAATTCATTCGAGTTGTGGTTTCATTCGACTCATGAATCACTCGAGACTTGGATTTGAGCCTTGGAATAGTTAGAGCCTTGATTCTATCCTAGATTCAAGCTTTACTTCGACAATAAAGAGCACTTATAGAAAATATATTTCATGGAGATCTTTTGATATCGTAAACTATTTTTCAATGATTAGTGTTCTTAAAATAGATCGTGACACTTTTACGATTACTTCAAAAAAAGAACTGATAAAGATACGTTTTATTAGTTCTATGTTAATAAGAACCGATAAAATGAATCTTTATTAGTGATACTATTTTAATACTCATAAATATTGATTTTATCATCACTTTTTTAGCACTGATAAATCTCTATTTTTATCAGCACTGAAAATGAGTTGATAAATACTTATATTTTTTTTTCAAAAAATAGTACTTTTAATTAAAATTATAATTATTATATATAATTATTATATATAAGTATAATAATTATAATAATAGTTTTTATAATAAAATAATTTTATAATTATTTTAATATAAAATTATTTATTTATAATTATATAAATACTTTAAAAAATATGTATATCATAATATATATCTATATAATTATATATATATATATAAACATTGTAAATATATTCATTATTTATATAAATTTATTATAATTTCATAATTATTTATTTGTAATTGTATTAATACATTTTAAAAAAATATTATTTATTTATTTATAGTTTCAAATATACAAAATAGTAAATATAAATTTATAAATACATTTATTTATAAATATTTTTTTACAAAAGTATTTTTAACATTATTAATAAATATCTAATCTTAAGTCTATGCATGTTAAAATAAGAAAGATTTATTAATTAAAATGAGCATAATATTAGAATTTTGGTTAATTTTGATTAATATAAATCTTTAAAAATGGATATATATTAAAATAATGATGAATACATATTGAAAATATTAGAACATAGTATATAAATAAATATATATATATATATAATAAATAATATGAATTGATTAAATACTAAAGAAATATATATGTGTTCATGTATGTATATGAAAATTCATTAATTAAGTACATGTGAAATCAATATAATACGTTTGATCTATGTTATAAATTGAAAAATAAAATGATATTTAATTATTTCCATTACTCGGTGCAATTAGTCGGTATTTTTAATTCATATTAATTTCTAATTATAAACCATTATTCACTAAATATATTACTATTTAATGTAAAGATTAAATAATATTTTATATTATGTAAATAATATTTTTATACACACATATAAATATTAAATATATCCTATTTATTAACATAATCTATAATCAACTAATTAATAAAATGTTAAATATTTTTCTCAATTTATTTATTTTTATTTTTATTTTGTTTAATTTTTATTTTTCATATATCTATATATTTAATACATACTATTTATTAGTATTTATAAGTTTTATATAGTACAACCAATTTATTCATTTTCATCAATAATTTTTACTTTAAAAATTGTAATATTTTTTTAATAAACTCATTTTTTATTTTTTATGTATTTAATTGTTTAATATTTATTTATTCTAACCATTATCAACACTAAAAAACACTGATAAATGATTTCTTTATGAGTGCTAAAAATATAGCATTGATAAAGAGTACCCATTATGAGCACTAAAAATAAATAACTGATAAAGGGTGACCTTAATGAATGCTAAAAATAAAGTGCTACTAAAGGGTACACTATATCAGTGGTAAAAATAAAGAGATGATAAAGGGACCCTTTATTAGTACTACAAAAAAGTGATGATAAAGGGTTGTATTTGTCTACACCTTCTTTATCACTGATATAGATTCCATTTATTTTCACTTTTTTCTAGATCAGATAAATACTAGAACTGTTAAATTCTTGTTTTGTAGTAGTTTTACCCTCTAAATAAGAATCAACTCTACTCCTCCAACCAATGTATAACTCATGCTTATATGATCTCCATAACTCCCCAAGATACATGAACCTTTAAACCTGAATAACTTCACCATCGATAAATTTAAACCGGCACTACAACGAACATGTTTATTCATATAAATACAACAATAATATAGATATAAATTTAACAAAGTTTCTTAATCATATCCCCACCCATGCTTTGTCCTTGATATCATTACCAATATGTATCAGTGATACTGGTTCTAGTGGAATGATATCGTGATACTTGGATAAAGTAGTCATGAAATTTCTACAATGCCAAACATTTTTACCTATCATATAATTTTCTTCATTATAATCCACTATTATTTCCATTTGGTAATTCCAAGATTCCCTTATATGGGTGCACTTGTGATACCTACTAGAAGATCCCACTAAAAAAGATAAAAGGGTAAAAAGAAGAATCCATTCACACTAAAACATGAGAAACAAATGATGTGATATAACATAACAAACTTATAAGAAAACCTGATGTTGGATTATCAATAGGATCTGATGGATCTGTGGGCTATCCTGGATCAGTAGCCTCTGAAGGATGTGTATGTTCCAATGCTTTCTCTAGGTTATCTGCATGCATTGAAGTGGAAGCTAAAGGAACATAGTCATCAGATCCTAGATGGATACTATGAAATGGAGGCGATGTGGACATGGAAGGATATGGGTAGTGGGGTTTGGGATACATCAAAGGATATGGATATGGTAAAGTTAGAACGATCCATACTGGAGGTCTAGACATGGTATGACAAGAAGCGGCTACATGAGATGATAATAGATCCATTCATGGGAACATCATTGGAGGCTCAAGAGGAGGATGGAAAGGTGCTGTAGATGGGGTGTGTGCTGGTGGGTTAGGGTGGGAACGTGTATGAAGGGTGCTCCATCTAGGTATCAGAGCATCCCCGCTCGAACCTTATGATAATATGATGAGGTGGAGTCAACTCTAGTGCAACTACAAAGCCCTAAAAAACTAATAAGGAATATGAACATGAAATTATATATAACACAGAAGAAAAATGTTACAATTATTATAATCACTAAGGGAAGAAGAGGAGTCAACACAAGCTCACGCATCTTTCGATCCGAATTAGATGATCACTTCCTTCATACTTCTTTGGTATTTTCACTATTTTCTAAATAATGAAATGTAAATTTTTTAGGAAATGTTTTTAAACATCTTGCATACAACTTAGAATTCAAATAATTCATAAAAAATGTCATTTCATGTTTTATTAATTGTAATTTAAAATCAAGTTATACATTTTTTCAAAACTCCTATTTAGAATAAATTATGAGAATTGAAATATATATGATTAAATTAAATGAAACCAAATAATAATAAAACATACATATAATTACAAACAAAAACAAAATTAAATTAATTATAGTAATACCAACCAAAGAAACTCGTGTTAAGGTAAACTGGATGAACATAAACATATATGGTTTCTTATATATAGTACCCACCACTACTTAATGTTTAACATCAACTACAACAATGGGACAATTTTAGCCATCAAATGCAATATTTTGGTCAATACCAATGGGGGAATCAATGGTGAAAATTTCATCCTCAACATAAAAAAAATATATCTTTGGATTACTTCATTAATGACACTGTAATCAAGTATCAGATGATATTTCACATAAAACACTTATTTGTTCACTAATACTAAAATATATGGTTCATTGATAGCCATGAATTGAAACATTCAAATAACTATGAATCCAAAATCATTAATAAATATAATACGTCTCATTATTGAATCAAACCATTTAAACTTCATCATAGTGACTTGACTTAGAGAGTAGTAATCCAATAACAATATATTCTCACCAAGTCCATAATAATACATATTTTTATATTAGGGATCACTATCTGTTGCACTAGAATAATAGTTTATTCTAGTAGTTAACATAATGACATAATAATGTGTTCTCATTTTCACCGCCTAAACTATTATAAAAAATTTATACCCATTGATTATTAATGATTTTCATTCACAAACCAAATAATTGGAACCAAAAGAAAAGTCTCTTGATTTTTGAGAAACAGATTCAACATGTAAACTCAATTCCTAAAATATATGTTAATAGTAAAATTAAATAAATATTTACATTTTAAGTTAATTAAATTAATGTTCAAACTTTTGATTTCAACCAAGCAGAAAACTCTTGGATATGAAAATCTTATCTCCTTCTCAAAGGAAACAATCGATGACCTATAATTATAATTTTTTCCTGTTCTATATATAAAATGATAATAAATGTTAAGGTATATGTGAAATGACATAGTATGAGATAACATATAAATATTTAAATTACTTAATTTATATAGTCATCGAACAAACCACAGTTAAAAAATATTGTGTGATGTGCTATACTCTGATATTCAAGGATTAATGTAACCCATGTATATGACCCATGAATTCCACTTGTTTTGGGAATAGATGGAAATAAGGGATCAATTTACCCATACTTCTCATCTTCATTTTTCATTTGGAAGATTATGTATTGTGCTCACATCAAAAAAATACATTGAACAAAAATATATACATTATTGATCTACATAACCTATCACAATGGAACCTTTATGATGATTTTGATTTCAGACATAATATTTCATTATAAACATATTTATTTTAGTAAGATACATACAACAAAATGAAACATGTCCCTTAATAAGTGTTTCAATTGTAATATGAACTATTAAATGCAACATGCAGGTGAATAATGATGGAAGAACGTTTTTCCATCCCACACAAAAATAATGGTGCCTCTTAATGAATTATTATCAAGAAAGACATTGATAAACTTTTAGAACAAAGGTATCTAAAAAATGGAATATGAAAATCATTCTTAAATTATTGGATAGAAAATTCCGCATTGAAATTGGAATCAATTAATGAAAAAGAGTGAGATAATCATGAGTTTTTAGGTATTTTAGTTTCAAATACATTCTGTTGATTCCTTCAGATATATTACTTGAATATCCATCAAGATCTTTGATATTATCTAATACTTCTAGAAATTTATTTTTCTCTAAAGGTTTTATCACATAATAAACACAAGGAACTTTCCATTAGTTTTCATTGATATACACATGATGCAATTATTTTTGAATAGAACTATCTAACATGTCCCAGTGAGATTGAAAGTCATATGTCTTCTTTCCTTGATATTTAGATGAATTGAATGAAAATTTTCACACATATTTTTCTCAATTTTAATTACATCTAAATAATGATGTAAAATATTGGTAGGACAATATGGAAACTCACAAAATATACTTCTATTTTTTCAATTTTAAGTGGATTTAGTGTTAATATTTTATTCTTTTTAGATTTAATCTAATCTCTCCCTAATGAAAAACAAGAATCCTTCAAATAATTAAGTGCATCAGTTCCTAACATACATTGATGTGGTTGTTCAATGTCAATAGTATTATATAACCTCTGATGATTCTACCTATATTGATGATCAGTTTGAAAAAATCATCGATAACCCGTGAAACTAAAAATAATTTTTAATCCTTCTCCGTCATGTATTCTTAATCAATGTAGGACTTGATAGTTTTCCCTTCATGCTCCAAAAATACATCATTGTATAAGAATGTAAATCATTTATAGTCCATAGAAGGGCATCACACATCTGAAATATATTTTTTGAAGAAGCATAGAATGTGCACACACCCATATCCAAAAGCTTCTTGAACGCACTTATTAAAGGTTACAAGTAGACATATATTTCATTACCAGGATCAAAAAGTCCATATATTAGTATAATCAAGAAATTGGATTGTTTTTCCATACACATCCATAGAGTAATATTATAAAAATGAATAAAAACTTGCCACATCCTGTAAGTATTAAGAATATGACCAGAAAAATTAAACCCCTCACATGATAGAACCAAACTAACATTATTCATATCAGCTAAGAAATAGAGATATTTTGCATCAAATTACCGCCATGTTAATCAATACATAGGATGAAAAAACTCATCATCATCTTTAGATATCCCTGTGTCATGTAATCTCATATTTTATGAGATATATATATATATGAATAAATTTTGATTATTGTGAATTAATGGAAAGTGACAAATGAATTTTTTTGGTGTAAAAAATGGTGGTCCATCTACATTTACCTTCCATTGAGATGTAACAAATTCATTACAGTAATTAATGTTATATATTTCCTCAAAAAATAAACTGTAATATTTCAAGTAGGTATGAATTTTATTTGTAGAACCCATGAGCTACCTAATTATCTTTCATTAATTACAATGATTTATGGGAATATCTAATCCATGAGGATGAAATACCTTAAAAGGTAAGAATATAATCAATGATGGTATTAGGAATTCCATACCTTGTTTTTACATGATATAACCACATTACAAATTCTAACTTTTTAATTTTAGTACATTCTTGATATACAGGAGTTATGGAATCATATATTAAAATTTTCACTCTATCAATATCATTATGTGGATTCTTTTTCTCATGTGTATTGACATTATTGTCTTCTTACACTAGCATATTATCTCCCTCCCGATGATGCACAAATGGAAAAGGATAAAATATCAAATTCTCCATTACAATTCTTTCTTTCCATTCATGAATATTAGAATATTGTCTCATATCTCCAATGTGATAACAAACAAAATAGTTTTTCTTAAATCAAATTTTATTTATATGGTAGATAAATTCTTCTTGTCTTAACCATGCTCTTACAATACAATTATAACATGGATACTATATATGACCTCCATATGAAGTATTGTTAAATAAAAAACTATTTTTTCCCAAATAATCTTGAAACTTTGTTCAACTATGATTGGTATGATAAATCCATCTTCTATCCATTCTATTACAAAAAAAATTATGTTCCAATCAAAAATGTAAACCATAATTACAATGATATCCAAATTCAAATTCAAATTAAAATTATAGTTAACTGGAATTAAAGAACACTAATATGGAACAAAATTGAATAAAATACATGATTTAAGTTAAAATTATATAATAATACACTATCTATCCCAATAAATAATAATTCATATCATAAGAAAAAACCAAGGCATACTCACATAAGTGATTCAAAAACTCTATCACACATTTAAGTATATTTGAAAACCATCCCTCACCAATAAAACTATCATGAATACGATGATAATTTACCTAAGATATATAGTCTATATACATTATCACTTGATATAAAATATATATGAATATCTATCATACTAGATAAATAAGATAAGATAGAACATAGAACTATATTTGGAGCTAAGGAAGTATTAAAACTAGACAGTGGAATAACACCCAAATTCAATTACCTTATCTTCACAATAGACCATTTTAGGATGCCTATGTTTAATTCACATGAGGAATAAACCCAACAAAGTCATTTCCACTAAATCAAAACAACATAAAAATAAAAATGATTTTAAAAAATTATTATTTTGAAAACTATGGACCCTTTTATTCAACGAGTTCAAAAAAAGTGATTTATACCAAGAATTAAACAACCAAAGTGGAAATACCATTGATAAAAAAATCAAAAAATAACCACTTTTTAATCACAAAACATTCACATTTTGAAAAAATTTAAAACCACCCACTAATGGGATAAATCCCTATAATGAAGAAAAATAAACATTTCAAAGTCACCAATTTTTTTTGTAAATATTAATGCCAACATAACATTTTTGAAAACATAATTATATCAGGATTATGAAACAAACTTCTATTAACAAATATATTATAATAATCTATTCATATTTCATAATATTTACAACTAGTATAATACCAAAACACCCGATGCACTTGACATATTAAAAATATATAATCTTGAAATACCCTCCAAGTGGGTATAATTTCCATGGCAAGAAAGCAACACATATTATTAAAAACCTATTTTATTTCACAAAAAAAAATCCCAAGGAATCACATAAAATAAAAAACATTTATGTCCGGGAATACTTTTTTTCATAAAAAATCATTTTTTTCAACAATAAAATAATCACAACTTGCCAAAACCATTCTTGAATAATTATGTGGGAATGAAGACATGAACATTAGAGAAGATAAGGGAATAAATAAAATGAGGGAAATAAATCTTACCTCTAAAATATTGCAGCAAAAAACTAAAATTAATATAAGAAGAATAGTTGTTCGAGGGGTGTAATGTCACCTGAAGAGGGGATGCAGGATGCCCAAGATGTATGAGGAGGGGAGAAGGGGATGCTAATTTCATATGAGGCTAGTGATCAAAGAGATTTTACTATTGGAAAGAGGATGGGGAGGATGAGCCAGAGTGATGCTATGTATGTATAGGGTTATACCCATGGTTTTTAAAAAATTGGGGGTATAAATTTGGGTAGAAAATCTATACTCACAGTTCTTCTAAACTGTGGGTATAAATCCATGGGATAGATTATTTTTCTAGTAGTGTGCACCAATGATATTTCATAGGAATAGAATTTATAGGGAAACACATACCTAAATATTTTAAAACCTTGTTCTCTTCATCAAATTCTAAGAGATTATGGATAATAGATATACCAGGAAGACTATGGATAATGAAATTAATGATTATAACCAACTATTGTTATGTAAATCACCACCATTCACAAATAGGGTAAAATAACATACATAAAATTTAATAATATAGGTAGATATGAAGAAGACAAAGATAAATTTATTAGAATAAATAGATTACCTTAATAAATCTACTAGGATCCACAAGAGTATAATACATGATATTAGAGTAGGAGAGACCCAAATGTGGGGGAAATTTTAAATGTGTTCAATAATGAGGGAGAATCCAAATGAGGGAATAAAATAGATTAGGGTAAAATATTAATTTCATATTTTAATTATTGGAAAACAAATTTTTTTCGAAACCATGTACCAATGATACAAAAATCTACTCAAGTCTCCTTGATGGGATTTCATGGTTTTGTGACATATTTAGTATAAGCATGTACCGACTTTGTAAAATCCATTGAATGTATCCCCCTCCTCGGAATGGTTGTGACGTATGGTTAGCTCTAATCATGAACTAACCAAGTATCCTTACTTTCCTCCCCATTCTAATTTTTTTTACTCATAAACTGCGTAAATTTATAAAAAATATAAAATATAAATGAAATTTAACAAAATAAATACATACTAATGACCTCAAGGATATTTCAGTGAAGGAATTACTAAAATATATATTTTCCCAATACACATAAAAATTCTGTATGAGGATTACATGTATGTTTTATGTAATTGTCCAATGGTTACACTATATGTTAAAACTCACGGGAGCATTCCTTAAAAAATGAATTTAATAAGGGTGTAATGTTTGATATCAAATAAAAATAATAAATAGTTTATAAGATGGGTTTGAACCATATTTTTAAGAATTTATCTATAAATCCTAAATTAATTTATAGCGTAGTACAATGGTTAGAAAAAGAACAATGTTTAAAAGTATTGTCTTATAATGGTTATACAATTAATAGTTATTTGTTCTCTAAAATGAAACATGATGACTATAGTATGATGAAAAATAGTGGAGTTAACATTATTATGTATGCAATTAATGTATTTGGTACTATTAAAAAAATATGATTTATATGAAAATTTATTACTTTTTTATCATTGAAAAAATATTATAGTCGATTTATATAAAATTTTATGAGAAAATATTTTCAATAAAAATGGTATCCTAAAAGGAGTGTTGTTAATGTTGTGGAATTAGGATTTATAAAATTTATTTTTTAATGAATGATATAATGACAAAACATTTATAATGGAATCACTAGAAATAAAAATATTTTATAAAATAGATCCTAAATTTAAAATATGTTTCTTTTATTTACATTGGTGACTAAAACAACTGAATAATTGAATGAAAATTCACCAGATGATGATCCTTTAGTTGGAACATCATATTCATTTAACAGTATCCCCTATATTGATGTGGTATTATATGTAGGAGATAACCCTAAAGAGTTGATTTGGATAATTTATAAAGTGGACAATTCCCTTTGACCATTATAGGTAATAAAAATAGTGTAATAAATATGTTTGATATCTATGAGTTATTTTATATATACAATGTGATTTATCAGTATATTATGTACTTAATAAAATTTGTATATATTTTTATTTTTTTATCTAACTTTTCATGTAGAAAATTTCTTTTTCAACTACCAACAATACCAATCTTGAGGAAAAACATAACAATGATCTCAATGATGAGTATTGGAAAAGTAGTGATCAACAAGATGAAGGTGGTCCATAAGAAAAAAAAGATAAGTATGGAAAAAGTAAACATACATAAAAAAGTGCATCATCACATGATGGTGTTAGAAGATTCTATCAAGGCGATTAGTGTAGGTTTAAAAATTGTGGTTGGATAGAATTCATGTGGTCAAATTATTTTCACAAACAAGCCCATTGTCATTAGATATACTGGGGTTTATATGAAAATTTACATTCCAGTTGATATAGATAACTATAACGATGTTGTGTTTGTAATGAATAAAAATATTTGTGATGAAATTATATAAATAATTATTAAACATTCTATATTAACCAAATAATCAAATTCAAATTTTTTTATTTGTTTTCCTTAAAATTATCATTTATAATAGAATAAGGAATAATTAAACACATATTGAGGGTTGCTAGAAATAATCATTGATCATTTCAAATGAATCATTCCATAAAATATCTTAAAACGTTTAATGGGAATATCAATACTTTCCCGTAAGCTATATTTTAATGAATTATAAACTAAGAAACATGGGATGATTTAATTATCCATTATAATGAGAATACATTTAAGGTACATTTCATGTTATTTTAATTTATTTTTAATTACACGTATACCTTAATTTATATTATAAATATTATGTTATGGAACAAAAAAGTTATTTTGAAGAAAAAACATCAAACACAACCATCATACCCATACTATAAAGTAAGGATGGGGTCACTTATAATTATATTAATATTTATTAATTGGAATATATATATACCACTATAATAACTCATGTGTTATAGTATACAAAACATTTGCTGGTATGAAATTATGAAATTTGTTTAAATTAATATATGAAAACCTAAAAAACTACTTAGTTTAAATTATTTTTATCTATGTTTAGATACAAGATGTGATAACTATCATAGGTGGAGATAAATTAATTACACTGGAGTTAAAGTAACTAGAAAATTATGGTTATGTTAGAGGTGATATTTTTAGAGTCCCACCTTGAGTATACATTATGAAATCATAAGAACAGGTGTAACCTGATTAGAAAATGAAAGACTCGCATAATTTTATTTGTATCTGGAGAAAATATAAATAAAAAAAATGTATAATTTGATATTCTTATTAGAAGGTATCAACAACGATATTTAACATAACAATAATCACATTATGTGGATATACACATCCCTATTTTCAAATGAAGTCATTCCACTCAAATACTTAACTTACTTAAGGTAATAATGTTTTTTAGAACAATATATAGTAATTATAAAGAAAAAAAATTAGTAATACTTTTCTTATTTTAAAATTTAAATGGGAAAAATTTATCATGATTTAAATTTATCAGCACCTACTCACTACCTTTTTGTAATATTTACAACGAAAAATATTTAATCTGATACCCATTGTAGAAAGAAAAATCTAAAAATAATAATTTAAGAGTTGGGATTTAGGTGGTGCATGAGCTGAGAGTAGAGATACCCATTTCCATTGATGATGTTGACATTTAAATGGTGGGACATGGTATAAGAACTTTCATAGAATAATAATTTAATATTAATTATCAAAGTAATAATAAAGGGGCACTTCATATCAGACTTCAATTATATTCAATATAATCATTGGATGAATGAAAAAGGTATAAAATATTGTATATAATGAAATAAATGGAAACATAATTTTTAGTCAAGGATATATAAGTGATAATTTAATGAATCAAAAAATCTAAATGAAAATATGTTCTTCCCACTAAAAATGTGACAACCAGGCCCTGCTGATAGCACAGAAAACACATCTTCACATGTACATCAGGTCCTATCCCTCCAGGTACCACCAGGAGCCCCCATAGACATGCGGTCCCTACCATGGGGCCCACCCACATGCCTAAACAGGTCATGTGACTAATAGAAGTCCCCACTAGCCATCACATTTCCTTTTAAGTGTTATTTCTCTTTACTCACACACTCTATAGAAATCTTTCAAGAATGTCACCCATCCTGATCACTACTTCAGACCAGCAATGCTTAACTATGAAGTTCTAATTAGGTAGGCTCTCAAAAATAAGGGTGAACCTTGTTGATAGGGGTTGTATAATTTAGAAATTTAACCCTTTATTAGTCTGGTGTGTTAAATTTACCCCCCCCCCCCTTTATGTCCCAAAATCTTCATTATGGGCTCAATATCTCAAACCAGATAGTGCACTGCACTTAAGGGTGGGTTCGTCCTCTATTACGAAATGTAACAACTCGGCCCCACTGACAGCACAGAAACCAGTTTCCCCCATAGACACGTGGTCCCCACCATGGGGCCCATCCATGTGCTCAAACGAGTCATGTATCTAATGGCAGTCCCCACTACCATCAAATGTCCATTCAAGTGCACTTTTTCCTCCAACAAACACACTCTCTGGGTCCACCCACATGCCCAAATGTGACAATTAATCCCCAATTATAGCACAAAAACCCTGCCTTAACATGTCCGGTTGGGTCTTGGCCATCCAGGTACCACCAATTTAACCCATAGACATGTGGAACCCACCATGAGGCCCAACCACGTGCTCGAACAGGTCATCTGACTAATGGAAGTCCCCACTGAGGTAGTCCACCATACTTACATATGATTTCATCCTCTGATCCCAAATGTGACAACTAGGCCCCACTGACAACATAGAAACTTGTTACCCCCATAGACATGTGGTCCTTACCATGGGGCCCACCCATATGCCCAAATAGGACATTTGACTAATGGAAATCTCCACTATCCATCACATGTCATTTCCAGTGCACTTTTTCCTCACTCACACACTCTCTGGGAAACTTCTCAGAAAGTCACCCATAACGATCACTACTTCAGCCTAAGCATGCTTAAATGTGGAGTTCTAATCAGGTAGGCTCCCAAAAAAAAGGTTCACCTTATTATAATGAGTCATATCATTTAGAAATTTAACCCTTTATCAATCAGGTGTGTTACATTCACCCCCCTTTAGAGTAAAACATCCATATTGTGGGAACCACATCTCAACACAGGAAGTGCACCGCACTTAACGATGGGTTTTTCCTCTAATACCAAATGTGACAACTGGGCCCCGTTGACAGCATAAAAACCCTTCCTTAACATGGTCATTTAGGTCTTGTCCATACAGGTACCACTAGTTAACCTTATAGACACATGTTCCTCACCATGGGGCACACCCACATGCCTGAAAAGGTCATCTAACTAATTGAAGTCCATACCGGCCATCACATGTCCTTTCTAGTGTTCTTTTTCCTCACTCACACACTCTCTGGTAAACTTTCCAGAAAGTCAACCATCATGATCACTACTCCAGGACAAGAATTCTTAACTATGGAGTTCTAATTAGGTAGTCTATTGAAAAAAAATTTCACCTTGTTGACATAAGTCATATCATTTAGACATTTAACCCTTTATCATTCTGGAGTGTTACAAATAGATATACCACAATTATCAATGTTATATGTTCTTTTAGATACAATGTTACAAAATAGAGATACTTATCACATTATATTTTATGAATTTATATATTAAGAAAATACTCCCTAAATATTTGGTATTTTTAATTAAAATAAAATTCTCAGACATGAATGCTTAAGATCCACTATTGTGACTGTATATATGAGGTGAATATTTATATTTATTATGTCTAGTAATTGATATGTGAGGTACCCAATAGAATGTGAATTCACCAATGAGTAGGGGTGAATTAGGTGTGAAATAATTTTATCTAATTCATTTTTACCAATTTTAAACTTCCTTATCAATATCTAAACACCTATTACTTATTAGGATATAAATGGATAAATTTTTCACTTACCTAACATGAAATGACCACATGAATAACATAATGAAATGTAAAGAGAAAACAAAATGGTGTTTTTACAAGGTTTGACCCCAATGTGGGAATGTTACTCCTTTTTGTGTTCATTCATTATCTTGAGATAGATATTTCTCAATATATGAAAAAAAAGAATATAAAGGCGTAGGTATTATCCAAACCAAAAGTGTATCCCACACTCACAAGAAAACCCACTATGCTTCCCTGAATCCCACTATATTTATAGTACATCATACAATATTTAATCTTCTAATTGGTATAGAAAACATCACTCCAAAAATAATTGAAAATATATTCTTTAAATCCAAGATCTCACTACATCAATGTTATCAAATATTCTTCCTTAGAAGAGAATCTGATTTCCTATGGATTTTTTTCTATGCTTCATACAAATCGATCTATATAAATATCCAAACATCATATCTTATTCTTAATTTTTTCATATGATTCAATGACAGTTGAGATCCCATGATCTTCAATAATCAGGTATCTCAATAATTACTAAGATTATTTGACACAAGTGATCAACAAAAATTCATATTGATCATTACTTTTCTTATTTATTTATTTTTACCTATCTCAAACCTATGTAATACTATGTATAAGAAGGACATCCTCTATTATTGTTGTTAAATTTTATTAGATTCAAACGACCAGTTTTCATATTTTAATGAGATTATTTTTTTCCCTGATACCCATATGGTTCTTATTCTACATATCTATATTGATTTCTCAATTCACTTCTCAATAGAAGATCATTTTTATCTTATTTCACCTCATATTTTATATTCAAAATCAAAAAAATTATTTTCTATATATTTAATATTTGAAATATTTTAATTAATATCAATGCCAAGATCTCAGAATGTTTCCTAAAAAACATCACATTGTTATGATTTCATGATATCAAGAATATTCCTTTTCATTTAATAATTTGTGTCCACTGATATTCTAGGAATACATGTGTTTAATTTCAATTAAATTTTACCCCAATTGAGAAAATATCCATTTAAATATTCATGAAATAAAACGACTCTTATACTCAAAATAACCAAAAAAATTATAAAAACATTGTTCTTCCTATCTATATAGAAATCATAAATTAATACAACTATTTTAGAGTGGCGCTTTTCCTTATGGTCTTGATTTTCTCTGAAATTCAATTATGAGATCCAATATGCAATTTTATTATAAGATAACATAACTAGTAATATTATTAATTTTGAAGATGAATTTCAAGCCTACTTATTATATTTAAATCTATTTAGAAGAGCCTAAGAATCAACATATTTAATTTCTAGAATCATTTAGTCTAGAATTTATTTATTTAAGATTAGTTTAATTTATCAAAATTTTATATTACTTTGATCTTCTTCTCTAGAATGTAAAAATAATATTCTTAATCTATTTTCTTGAATCAAAACCCCATTTTGATGTTAAATCCACTAAATTTTTATTCCAGCATCGAATATATAAATTTCCATCAAATCCATTCTTATATAAAATTTTCATCATAAAAAATAACCAAATTTTTCTAATTATACAATCTTACATAAGATTTATGACATTTTATATATCAATATCCTAATAACCAAATATATTTTTGTTAAGATAATACCTTTTTCTATATTTCATAAACTAGAAACCTATGATTAATATCTCTTTCTTCTTACAAATAATGTAAGGTATCAGACTTCATCTCATTTCATGGTTTTCTTGAAAAAACTTGTTATGAATTAATTTTAATATTTTACATAATAATTGATTTTTTATTTTTCATGTGTAAGATATTTTACTTTTCCAAATTTTAGTTTAACTCTATAGATCATACCAAGTAGTCTTAAAACATTTTTTGTATCACATAAAATATCTTTTATATCATCTGATACTTTTCCAAATTATTGTTTTGTGGTATAAAAAGATATAAAAAATCATGAAAACATATGTATCATCTTCCTTTGACAATTTTATAATTCCATACCCAAAAAATATATTTTGTATGAAATTTATTATCCAAATTTTTCATTCTGAGAAAAAAATATGTATGAAATCAGACAAGGTAAAATCACCTAAAATATTCTATAAATCACTTTATGTTATCCTAAAGTCACTCTAAAATATCTAAAGTTAATTTAAATAACTTTTGGAAATATAAGAATATTTCCAAAGCTCATGAAAAAAAATCTAAATACTTTTTACAAAATATAATTACTCAATCACATGTATTTTAATAACATTCACTACAGATTTAAAGCCTAGACTCAAATACACTTTATATAATCCTAATTCAAGGGATGTAGATCACTATATTAAGAATCCTTCATGTTAAATTCTACAGGGATGGTCTCTCATAACTTCATCCAGCTTTTTCTTCATTTAATAAAAACACTTCAATATTTTCACTGAATAAAATTTTCAAAACCACTTAAAACATGTGGAAGATATTACTTCTATAATTTAATATCAATTTTCAAGAGTCTTTACAATACTTATCTGAGATCATAAAATTTAATGGATATTTTCCAAGTAGTAGGTTCACTCTTTCTTATAAATCAATATATGAGATGTACATTAATTATCTTCAATGGGATCTTCTTTCATCTCCCAATTTCAACATATATTTTCTTTCCTTAACACAAATATATGGAAAAAAATAAACCATATATTTACTTCTCCTTACTATTGAAAATAAATGAAAAGATAATAATTCAAGTGAAGGAATTATCATCTCTTAAACTTTATTAACTTTAAAAATCATCTTCTTTACTTTTTTAATCCTTCATAATTGTTCTTTACATTTCTTAATAGATACCATTTGAGATAATAAAAAATAATTTTATTGTGAGGAAGTTAGGATCACATTTCTCTTATAAATGAACAATAAATTAATCAACTATAATTCCACATATTAGATTCTTGATACTGAAAATAATAGGGACCAACCTAAACAAAAATATCTATCCATATACTTTCTAAAATTATTTACCAACATTAAATACACTTTTAAGAAGATGTAAAAAAATTCAAGAGATTCTATGAACATTAAATAAAATTCAAAAAACAAATCAAAACTTTCATGTTCAATTAACTGTCCCTTTTTTAAAAAATCACTTTCCTTAAGTTACTGAACTTATCATAAATGAAAATATTAATTGGAAAGTGATCAAAATTCCTCAAATATTGAATTTTTTTAAAGACTATCTTGAACTCAAATATTTACAATGAGATATCAAAACATATTAATTTTCAGTTCATTATACCCCCTCAAAGAATTATCTTCAATCATATCCATCATGGATGTTTTTATTTTAAAAAATATCTAATAATTTATGATACCAGTTTAATCCTAATATAAATTGAGTTATTGAAAATAATTTATTGTAAGGTGAAAACATGATACAAGTTGAATTATTATATGATGGCTGATTCATTTAGTTATATATGAATTATATCATTTATATATTTCTCTTATTTTTTTCTTCACCTTCAATTCTCTGTAAAAATCATAATAAATACAAAAATACGAGAATATGGAGATTTTAAATCTAATTAATAATAAGATAATAATGGTTTAGGTTTGTATTGAATGGAATAAAATCCTTTCTTTATTTCTCTAAAATGGTGATAACTCTTCATTATATCATATATGTTACCTTTCCAAATATGAAATTCTTTAGTAAGAACAATTGTTTTTTCCTCTTCAGCTTTCTTCTTAGTCAGAATAGGCTTTTTTTCTTTAAATGAAAAAAAATTAACCTTTTTTTTATTTATCTATTTTCTTATCAATATTCAACTATGTTAGACCTATGGTCAAACATTCTTTAGGAACATGATCATAATTTTTCTTGTGTGTGGAATTCTATTTTATAATAATAGAATTGGAACTTGTATTCACATGTTATATTTCTTTATTTTTAAAAGATTCATTTTTTCAAGGTAAAACATTCATACATTTTTATCTATATTCCTCAATATATTTCACCTTCCATAAAAATTCTTTTATCTTTGATTTTCATAGACAATTTACAATGGTCTATGACTAAAGGAAAATTATCTTTTTATTGAATTAGAAGATTAATTAACCAATATCATGGGGGTGGGGTAGAAGTGGGGGATAATAAGGGTTTATCCCCTTACAATGATCTTGCAATAATTTATGTTTATGGAGTATTTTTCTCTGATATTCTTTTATATTTACTACTTATGGTAGACTTGTTATCATTTATCACATAATTCTGCATTTTTATATTCTTATCTTCACATCATCATTTGAATTTTTCTTCATAGATACATTCCAAAACTCATGAATACTATTACCACCTTTTTATTAGAAATTACATAAGGTTTATAAGAATAAATAATTATGTTTTTTATATAGATTTATGAATATGTCGAGTGGGTCTTCTATTTACATTAACTTTTCTCCCACTAAGTTCAAACCTTATATAATTTATATATATTAACATGTTGTGCCAAAATTCAATATCCTTTTCCCCAAACTCAACAAATAGTAACATATTCCATTTTATATTTAATTTTTATCTTTATTAATGTTATTCCTATATTTTATATCATGTGAACCATGATATTTCTATACAACATTGTCCATAATTTGAGTTTCTTTTGATGATGTTATTTTCCTAGAATTACTCTTTTCTACCCCTTAAATAATGATGGATTTACAAGACTTCTTGTCTACCAATATCTATTTAAAGTTTTAATTATAATATGTACTTGATTATAATAAAACATTAGTAAAAATAAATCTATTTATTAAAGATTACCTTTTTCAATGAGCTTACAGTAAATGGATCACTAAATTATCTCAATGTTACACCGCTAAATTTTAGAATATATTTCTCTCTAGTAGATAAATATTTTGATAGATTGTTGATAATTAAACCGAGCAATTTTTTGAATAATACTCATACAATATTAAATGGATTTCATTGTATTATATTTAAATTAAATATAATCATCAAAAATAATTTCTAATTCACAAAGAAATACTATAGATCCTAAAGAACTATTTTTAATTTTTTTATGAGAATTGATTTTGTCACATATTTTTTACTTAAATTATTATTAATATTATTAAATATATGAAACAATTATTGTTTATACATTTAGGAAATGAAATAATTCGTTACCAATTGTTTATAAATGAAAATAAATGCATTTAAAGGTAAAAAATAGACAATTTTCTATAAAACTCATTTTATATGACCAGTGTGTTTTTGTCATAATAAATTAAATTAATCACTCTTTATGAATGATTTTTGTGAAATGTGTAGATAATATATTAAATAAAATAATTTATTATTCATTTAATGGTTTTTCCTAGTGAATGAATGACACTTTTTTGGTTTTATGCATAAAAAATACGTTTTTCAAAAAACAATCATTGGGTTTTGTGTACTTATTTAAAACGAATTTATTCTAATTATATAAATTAAATTTGATAAAATTATTTCAATATGAATAATCAACATTTAAAAATTTGGTAATGAGGACACTTTAATTTTTTTATTAATGAATAATAACCATGGAAAAACATTGTCATTACTGTAAAGATTACAAGGGTTAATGTGTGGTTAAACTAAAGAGATAGGGGTTAAAATAACCTAAATACATATCTGAATCCAATTGTAAGTTAAACCATCTTGATAATTTTAGTAAATTGGATTAGTATGTGAGTCAAAAGTAACATGATATCTTGTCTATGATAACGATTGATAGTGATATAACATTTATTGATTTGTAGAGGATAGATCTTGAAATCAGGATATAAGGGAATATGTCCTCTCTTTATCAAATGAGTGATCAAATATCTATTCATGTTACTTTTAATGTAATATGAAGATATTTAAAATAATGTGAGGAGTTTTCTTTATTATAATTATTATAGTGATGGAATGGTAACATTAAAGAACAAAGTATGTGTCCTAAATACTAAAATTGAAAAAGGTGTTGTTAGATAAATATGACAATTCATAATTATATATTCATCCTATAATTATGAAGATGTATAGAGGTATTAAATATAATTTATTTTGTAATTACACTAATATAGGTATTTAATAGTATATATATGGATACATGGTATGTTGGAAAGTTAATTTTGAGAAACAGAATTCTATGGTGTCATCACAACCATTACCTATACCTGATTTGAAATGAGAAAACATAAACACTGATTTCATCAAGGGACTCCCCATGATATCTAAAGTGAAAACTTCTATTTGGGTTAACGTAAATAGACTTTGAAAAATAGTGCATTTAATTTCCATAAAATAGTATTTCTCATTGAGTAAACTCTCAATGTTATATGTTAAGAAAGGGATAAGTTTGCATGGAGTGTCGAGTCAAAAGTTATACTTCATTTAATTTGTATCCTTAGTTTTGAAAATCAAAAAAAAATCCTAAAAACGATGTTTTACTAAATTTATATTTTCTAAGTATTTTTAATTTTTTAACAGAGAATGTTTTATTCTATCAGATAGAGAAATATGCCTAAACAAACTAATATAAACTTTCAACACTAAAGTCTGGTCTATCGTACTGACTGGACACTAGTCTCTTGGACTAAATATAGTCTAGTCCACTTGACTAACTAATGAAAATTTCATCAAAATGAAAATCCAGTTCATTAGATTGAGGAAGATAAGTCAATGAGTGTGACTAACTTTAGTCAATCAGTGTGACTGAGTTTAGTTAATCAGTCTGACCGTGTTTAGTCAATCAACGTGGCTGAGTTTATTCTATCTGTATAACTAAATTTAGTCAAATGTTGTGGCTAACTCTATTCAATCGGTGTTACGAATTTTAGTTAATTGGGATAATAATGTATTATTTCCATCAACATAAAAAATTTAATAATCAGACTGTTAGAATGATTTCTATAATATGGAATAACTTTTGTATATTATAATGGTGGTACCTATATGACATTATATGAAGATGTGCTTGATGATATTTTAATATGGAGATCATATGAGGCATTGTAACCAACTATTATAATCATAAAAATATTACCATTCGTGGAATACCTATGGAAATATGTTAATTTTAGGATCTAGGCGATTATTCTTTTGTGAACTCAACATATATAGAATTTCATCTGCTATTCCTTCACATTAATTTATTTTTGTAATATTTCAAATAATTTTAGTTATAAAAAATACATGTAAATATTTTAAATTTATTATAACATTGTTTCATTTGTATTCTGTGTTTCATCTAGGTTAATGGTGTAGGTATTATAGTAATAGTAATACTTCTTATCATGAACTTTTTTATCGAGGTATTCCAGGGATTGGAGACAGATCTCATTCTAATCATTATGATCAAGGACTTTCTTTTTAAATAAATACCGACCTAAAAATTTAGTTAAACAAGGATAACTTATACCAATGTTATTATATTATTTTAAAATTATGTTTAAAGTGTTCTTATTTATTTGATAAATTTTCTATTTGTTTTAATTTAGAACTTTGTAAAGTTTCATTTTACTTGTTTCTTCAAATTATAATATTCTATTATGAAATTTAATTGAAATGTTGTTTTCGTAAACTTTTATATACTCTAATTATCAGATGATATGTGTGTATGATTTAGTTATTATGATCATCAGATGATTCCTAAGTCCTATAAGCTATAATAAAGAGGATTTCAATTTATTGTGGTTAAATTTTTTAAAACTACAATTCACCCCACTCCTGTCGCCATTATAAACTCTTACAATCCAACATAGAGTACCACTCTAAATTATATCTGATCATGATCCATGGTTTACCTAGAATTTTTTCATAATTGTTCAAAAATATTTTAATATATATTTGAGATTTATAACTATATATAACCCACATAAAATTGTTAAGTATGAGAGGATCATAAAAACCCTATATGATATGTTGAGATATTGATCTTTGGATTTTTAAAGTAGGTTGGGATTAACACTTCATGTGGTTGAATTTTCTCACAAAAATATCATTTTACTTGAGAATTCAGATGGATCCTTATGAATACCTCTATTGGAACATGTCTATAACTTAAACATGTTCAAATGAAGTTAGGGAATGAAAGCTATTGGAACTTGAGAAGGATGGGAAAATGGTAGAGAATGGTTGTTTCCTTTTTAAATTTGACTCTATTTAAAAATAATTATCTATGAACAGTTTCCATCCTATTTATTTATGGAACTAGAAACACAGAATGGTTCTATATCCATAGGAACATTCTTTAAAAAGGCAAGCATTTATCAAACAGTTTGGCCAACTATTCTTTAGAACATGAATTGGTCAAAAGGATGGGAGTTTTGGATCATCACAGCCTTTTGAGGGGAATTATTTCATACTATAGGACTCTATTATTGATTTAATATATTTTCCCAAATCCTTATTAATTTCCAAGTGTAATGTAGGTTTCCCTTGAAATTTGAAATAAATTATTAGCATATGTGAATATAAAATCATCTGTATGTATTCATGGTTATTCATCAATAGTGATATCTATATTGTTGTATTTCTCCATTAATAAAATACTCTTATATAGTACTTATAGATTCTTTAGTATTTATCATGACGATGATGGTTTTTAATCCACTTAGTGGTAAAATCTAGAATTTATGGTCATCTAGGTAGACGAATGACACTCTAGAATTTATTATCATCCATGGAGATAAAATTTTACTCTTGAGTTTATTTTCATCCAAGTAGACTGAGGTTACTCTAGAGTTTATCGTCATCCCGGGAGACAAAAATTACTTTGATGTTGGGATCATACCCATAAATGGATAACTTATATATCCTCATGAAAGGAATCAAAACCCTTATAGTTTGGGTCTATTTAATGGGACACATCATACATTTTAAGGTCGTGTGATAAGGATCTAATTGTATAGGTTAATGTCATGTTGTATGGAAATCTAGGCAGATAGTGACTAGTCAAATATTGGTGTGGGACTTATGTGAAAACAACCCAAAAACATGGAAGGGATATGAGATTCCAAGATGAATT
The DNA here is from genome assembly GCA_963277665.1 of Viscum album. NCBI lineage: Eukaryota > Viridiplantae > Streptophyta > Magnoliopsida > Santalales > Viscaceae > Viscum > Viscum album. Next base: position 31,808,171 of record OY728139.1, on the reverse strand, counting down.
AGACCCTATTGAGAATGTGGCCTAGAGAGGAAAAGTTCGATTTTGAGGGTTGGGTTTTTACCTCAAGGAGGATTCCTACATATCTAATTTGTATGGGAATCAAAATCCCACGTAGTTTGGTAAGTCTCGTAGGGAAGTATGTCCCCTTGAGATTAAATGTTGGGGCTTACTCCTAAAGTGGATTCCCTTATAACAGGGTCCATGAGAGATGTCATAACTCATGGAGATTTAGGGGGATTAATTCGGGTATTATTCCTAAGGAGGATGCCCATATTAAGGTGATTAGGGTTGGACTCTTGAGGAGGATTTCTACTAAGCTTGAGCCCTAGGTGAAGGATTCCTATATATCCCAATGATGGTGGGAATCCAAATTCTCATAGTTCATTATTATCATAGGGGAGTATGGACCTTTTAGATAATGAATTTGGGGCTTACTCTCGGAATGGATTCCCTAGTAAATTAGGGGTTTGGGAGTTGGACTATCTTTTGGGGAGAATGTCCCTTGATCTCATTCCTTAGGCAGGCATCCTATGTATCCTAGTTATAGAAGGAATTAGGGTTCTAATTGTTCAATAAATGATGTGGATTTTTTGGATGTTATGATCATCACAAATCTCTAAGACATTGTGAGTCATTCTTGGTGTGAGAAACAACAAGATGTTAATTCTTCAACAAACCACACAAAATTTTACTCCGTCTCTAGTGGAAAAGGCTAGGCCTACGACAAAAGAGGCTAGGGAGATGATGAAATGGGTTGTGTCTATTATAGAAGCGGCGGAGTTAATAGATCATCACTCTCTTCACTTTAAATTTTACGTTGGTCAAATGTAATGTAGGAGTGAAGGGGAAGGGTGTAGAGTGAAGAGATATTGCAACCTCCTGCATGAAATACTAGGGGATTACACTAGGATGAATTCCCTAAAATGGGTCCTATAGTGGGGAGGGAGACTTCTCCTGTGTCCAAAATTTATAGGATGTGTGATCCTCACCCTCCCTACTTGGGATTGGAGGATCTGGGTCATAGATATGAGAATGGTACGGTAGAGTCTTATTCCCAGAATCCAAGACTAGGAACTCCTCAATATTGTCCCTATGGTAAGGGTCCATGTGACTGTAGTTATTCAAACATACAGAAATCCTGTGGATCCTGAATGTTGGTAGGATATGTGTGGGATACCTCTGACAGTAGAAATACAAACCCAAATTGGAGACACGTTGATGTGCCTTTCCCAAAGGTTTAGTAGATCAATAGGTCTTGGAGGAGGTTTCAATATAATCCCTTCCCGGTAAGAGATCTAATGAAGGATAGGCCATGAAATGAGTGGCATTAAAGGATGCTTCATGAAAGGATCAACAATGTTGAAAGGGTGAGGTGAATCAAGAAGGGGCCCTCAAGTAAGTGGCATACAGTAATGTGGCGCACACTTAGGCTTAGAAAGTTTTGATTTCACCTTAAGTGACAAACAACCTGTATTACTATACTTGGGTGAGACATGGCTCAAGCCTTTAAGTGTATTCATAGGTATTCCTAGAAGTGTGGAACATAACTTCCTACTCAAAGAAGGGAAGTCATGCAAGTGTTCTTAAAATGGGGGGGTGAGTGGGTCATTCAAGTGTTGATAATTTTTAACAATTGGATAGACTATGTATCACTATAACCCTTTAATTACCTCACTTTAGGTGTTATAAAACTACCATAGAGGTTTTAGAGGAATTGGGATAAGAACTAGGGTGACCATAGAAATAATCAGGCATCAATGAAATTAATCCATACAAATGAAGGCCCCAAGGGTCTATTTATAGGAAAATTTAAGACCCTGGGAGAATTTGACATGGTGTTCATGTGAAGTGGTGGCACACAAGTGAGGGGTTCACGCACCATCAGTGATTCAGGCTACCATGGGTGAACCAAATTTTGAGCATTTTCAAATATTTATATTTTCCATATATTTTCTATTTCTTTTTATAAGGAATTTCCATTTTTCACTTATTCTTCCAGGTGATGGAACAATGTTTCAAAAAATCCTCCCCCTTCATATTAGATCTAAATGAAAAGAGGGTATAATGATGATGAAAATGGTATGAAAAAAGGAAATGGGTCACACATGTTTTGGGTTGTCATACAAGATGGTGTCATGAATGTAAGATCCATCATCTATATATAGGGGATTCATTTCAGTGAAAATTACAAAGGACTCAGAGAACTCATCTCTTCGCATGCAAGTCTAATGTGCCGACATTTGTTTTTTAAAAAAATATTTTCTTGTTCACCCAAGTAAATTAGGTATGATACTTGCATGCCCAAAATTGAGTGACATATATGTGCTCCTAAATTCTTTTGTCAAATTTTATTGATTTTCAAAAAAAAAATCAAAAGGAACCTTCTCTATAATAAGTTTGATATTTATTTACAGGTTCAAATGAATCCTAAAAGAATTGAAACTGTTGATCAATTGCCTAGTAAAAAGGTTGAAGACATGATGGAGATCATATAGAATGATTACTACATCATATGTGACACTACTCTTCATGATCTAGAATATTATATGAAAAAATATCATTGTGACATTATACAGAGTAATTATATACCACTCTATGGTTATGGTCATCTACGTGAATCCAACATACCAGATCTGAAGATCTCTCTCCTGACCTATTGGTTTCAAGACTAAATGAACTTTTTATATGCCAAAATTTCTTATGTGGGAATATATATCATTGCTGGAACGGAAGTCAAAGTATGTGTTAGGCAGCACAACCCATGGGCCCCATATTTAAAACCACATATAGTCAAAATGAATCCACAATGATATTCATCAATCTTCTAATATTCTCAGATAGATCAATCAAAGGGATTAAAGAAAAGTTAGGACTTTCACCAAGGAGGGGGTGTAAAACCCACACGGATGCGGGCGTACTCGATATGAAAGACATGTGGAAAGTTTAAAAATGATTTGAAAGTTTCCAAAATTTATGAAGATGTGTGGTTAGGAAAAACCTACATACATAAGAATGATGATTTTGTGCTAGATTTTCTGAGACGATGGAGTCCAGAGACAAATTCATTCCATCTAGCGTATGTAGAAGTGGGAATCAGCTTATGGGATGTTTATAAGATCTCTAGAGCTACGATACTTAGGGATATGTGTAATCAATTCATTCCTCCAAAGGAAATATGGAATGATGTAGAAAATACATCAACCTTGGAACATTATCTACTGAAGATATCTCATAGGATCCTGACTGCAAATCCTCACACAGTATGACATATTCATCCAAATATGTGGATGGAAATATTCTTAATGATGAATAAGGGGAAAGGTCCCACCTGCACGCATCCAACAAGTTGTCCCATGGCGGAAATGAGAGGTGCACTTGGAACCTTCTAGAAAACACTAGATAAAGGAGAGGTTGAGACATTTTGGTATAAATTCAATTTCAAAATTCTTTCCAAACCATGTCTTGTGGGTTTCATGTCCACGTGGATTAGTGTATATCTGTTTCCTATTAGAGATTCCAAGGGTTGTGTAATTCTTGTAACAATTTTTATAGAAACCAAGATGATAGAGAGGAAGATGGTGGGGTTAGCTACCCCTATTCTAGTGAATATACATAGGTGATTATTGCATATCAATGGAGGGAAGTCTCCTTTTTGGATAAAAATATCATTATATGTTTTGTGGGGATAGATTGTGACTCACTTCATAACCTATTCTATACATAGTGGGATCCAGGTCCTAGAGAGTTTTTTCCAACCATTTGTTCAAGCTTTCTCTAGCATTACACCCATGTCCTTGGCCCCTCTTGACATTAAGAAAAGGTTGATTATGTTAATTGGATTATACTTATTTCCTTACAGTAATGCACCTACTGGAATATTTATTGATGACAGGACAATCATATTATAGCTGAGGGAATACATTCTAGCTTGTAGAGACAGTCTATTGGACACTGGGATTGACGGTGAGATCATATGTGAGGCATATGCTCCTGAAAAATTTGGAGATCAATTCAAATGTTTGCAACAGAGTTTTCCATCTCCTCTAGTGTATGTTAGACAAGAACAACATCCAATGGTGGCTCAATAGTTAAGGTTGATAATGGCCATGGAGAAGACATGGAAAATGTTTAATCTTCCCGTAATTAATGTAGAGTAGATTGACTATCTGGTATAATGAATCTTTTATTGTATCATATCTCGAAGGTGTGCTAAATATTTTTTTCCTTTGGGTCAGAGTAAAGAGAGGGAGTAGGAAGGAATCCTATTGTTTGGAAGTTGATTCCTCACCTTTAGAGGATGATTCATTAGAGTCATAGGGAAAGGATGACAAGGCTCCAAGATCAAAAAAGTGAACTCATGCAAGATACAATCGGGCCACAAGAATCAAGTGGACTACAACAGCATCACCAAATGAAGTTTCACCTAGACAGTTTAGCCATCATCACTCATAAGGGAATAAGGTACCTTTTTTATAATCCATTGTCTATGATGGGAAGATTTGGGAAGCCCATCAGGTCTAAGGCTATAAGATTTTCATTACAAAAAGTTGAAATTTTGCCAAAGTATGTATGTCTAGAAGTTGTTCAAGAATGATATAATTTTTATTTTGATGCTAAAAAAATGGAGGTGATTTTATGTGAGGGGATTCATATTCTAGGAATAAGAGATATTAGAGCCTCATCGGATATTCATTTTGGTAATAATCCTAACAAAGTAAGAATTAATATTGAGGTTATATAGATTCACATATATGCAACTGAAAATTCAATCCCTACCACAAAATAAGTGAAGGAAAATATAGTTTGTGGCACTAATTAATGGATTAACCCTTCATCTCTAAAGAAATTGCATGATTTTGTTGATCCCAAAGATGTAAGCTTCCTTCTTATCATATTCCTTTTTTATTTTCCTTTTAAATTTTGTCAAATTATTATTACTAAGGGGAAATACCATCATAAATTGTAGTTGGTCAAGTGAAAATCGACTAAAGTTCCATCTCCATGGTATATCCCTAGTGGTACTATGATTGGGGTTGTTGAGTCACCCCATGAATAGGGAGTGATATCTCCAGAATGATAGGACTTGGGGGATAATATGATGGAAGGCTTGTGATATCCAATACCTTTTTTGTAAATGATGACTCTAGTCCCTTTGAAGAGGTAAAGAAGCAAAGACACTGAAGAAATAAATATATGGATAAATTCTTTATCTGCAGTGGTAAGCCATCCTATTATGAATAATTTAAAATCCATCCATAGAAAGTGTTTAATGTTCTTGGTATTTCTATAATTTCTTATGTTTCTTCCCTTAAGAATGTTACAAATGAGCCTTTTGGGAACTATAGAGGGAATTTCTGATCAAGTGAAGATTCCTTCCAATGAAGTGGCTCCTTTTACTAAAGAGGCATCTGAGCCAAAGAAGAAAACATATCCTCTCCAAACTACTTTTTTCCATGATTCTACAAGAAAGGAGGCATTTGGTATATCAATAGTTTTTTATGAGGATCTATATGTAACAAAAAATGAATTCCAATTCTATAATATTTTAGCTTATTCACATGCTCCCAAAAATCATGTGATGACTGATGTTAAGCCAATAACTATCACTGAAGAGGTTATTTGGGGTCTAATGTTGTCAAAGGAGGGCCATGAACCTACCACTCCATGTGCTCCCATGGGTGAGACTAACACGCGCCTTGGGATTTCATTGGAGGATATGGTGAATCTTGGCATATCTTTTGAAGAATAATTATAATATATTAATATGACTACTACTCTAGATGAAATTGATGTTCCTTATATATAACCAAATGGACATGAGTTTTTATTATCCTTCTAATCAATCTTTTTATACATGATTTCCTAACCATAATTCAATGGAATGTGTAGCTCCATCTATAAAAGATGCTACAATGATTGTGCTGGGGAGAGACACTGATATTACTAACAATCCCAATGTTGAAGATGAGGTGGATCAGGTGAAACATGAAATGGAAAATCTTTCTGGGCTTCATTCATAAAATATTAAGCAGGTTCAAGAAAGTATCCCCCGCCAAGAGGTTCCAACAAAAACTATTGAGGATGGGAATATTGGGGAATAGTCTTCTTAGGATGTTGACCTATTATTAAGTAAGGGTTATTAACCATTTTGATTATGACCACTCTTTCCATTATTTTGAAGCTAACCATGATTTTGATTTATCATGTAGGATTATCAGCTTCTATGGAAAGGTTTCAAGATGAATCTTCTATATCAACTTGACCAGCATTGGGAGACCATTCAGCCACCATTCAGGAGGGAGAAGAACATTTCACTTTTTTAAGTGAATTTATATTTGAGTACATTTCTCTTTATGACAGTGATTTTGAATCAGATCCATAGTTTTAGAATGCTCTTCGCTTTTCACATCGAAATGATTAGAGAGATATATAGAATCTTATCTTTAAAACATCTTTCCAGCAACTACCTTTTTTAATCCTGTTACTCTTAGTGTTATTCAACATGTTAAGATTCATATGTTTTCATTTACATGTAATTCATACTATGGTGAAATAAAACATTTTGATGTGGGAGCAAGATCACAAACATCAGAAGGATCTAATAAAATATAGGTTTCTTGCTAACGTTAATGAATTCTGAGAGCATTGTCTCAAGATGAGGCTAGTCATACTACAAATTTGGTAACATTCAAGCAACAAGCTAAGCGTTTCATCTTCATCAATAGTAGGATACAACAACAAAAGAACTTTAACAACTTCATTACTCCACCGAAGAAGCCCAAAAATAAGTGGCGAAATCCATTGCATACACTAAAGAAGTGAATCATCGGGTTGATGAGTCTAAGGTTGGTCAACTAGTGGAATTTAAACATGATTATAATGGGGCTTAAGAGGCCATTAAAAAAATAAAAAACATTATCAATGGACTCTTGTAATTTATATTAGGGAGGATCCAATTTTTGGATGTTCCTCTGGGGACTCGTTGTTTTCTAATATATGAAAATAAATTTGTTTCTAATAATCTATTTCTTCATCCTCTTTTTTAATTTTTTTCAACGTTTATGATGATTTACATGACATGACATTTTCATACTGGATAATCATAATTACGATGATAAGGATGGACTACGCTCAAATTTGTACCTAATACAATTGGCCTAGTGAGCATAGTTTGATTGTTTCCAGGGTCATATGGACAACCCTATAAGCTTTGTGTCTTTTTATATCATCGACATAATTTTTTCCTAAGATCAATGTGGATGAGAATTTATAGGGGAAATTTGTCTTTTGTATAGAACACCCTTTTGGGATTGAACCTTACAATTTTTGTGCCTTTTAAATTTTTCTTTCTTGACATTTCCTAAACTATAAAAAGTGTAGGTCTAGCGAGATAAGACAAGAATTTTTTCCAAATTTACCTTTGTTGGTTTTTAGACTGGTGAGTACTATGTCTCTTTTTTATGGGTAGTTTAAAGTCATGGATGTAATACTACTAAGGCTAGTAGTTTAGTTCAAACATCTTTGACAATGAATTTTGAAATTAAAACCAAACAATTCTTTTTGGCTAGGAATGTCTTGATATATATTACTTTAGATACTTCCAAGGGGAATATAGAGTCATAATTTTTATTGTCACCAAATCTAAAATTTGAAATATAAGAATAGAAGAGGTCTCTTACAAGAACTAAGATACTGAATTTGAAAAACCTATTATGGGGGATGTATTATACATGGATAGCTAGGGAATGTGTTGTATATCCAAGTAGTGGAATCCTTAGGAATACAGTCCCTTTACGTGGGAGACATTATGCAAGGCCATCTGGGTCACATGCCACATAGTCAAGTAAAGTAGTTCCCATGAATTATGAAATTCTACTACTGATAAAAAGGGTTTAATGATTTGGATGTGTCAAGACCATAGTGGGTGGATTTTCTATGGAAAGGTAACTAAAAATAAAGGGGTCCATCTGGGTCGATAGAGGACATGAATGACGAACCACTACTACATGAATTTAGTTAATGAAAGAGGGTATATTTTTTATAAATGATCTTTTTGATATTTTCCTATGTTGTTTAAAGTCATGTAGTAAGGACATAATGTCTTTTTTTATAATATGTTATGCAGTTTAAAGTCATATAGCAAGGACATTATGGGGATATGTAGTTCTAAAGTCATGAAACAATGACATTATGGTGATTAAATTTAAGGTATTTAGCTCTGATAAAATATTTTAAAGTTTTCTAATTCTTGGTAATTTTTCTAGAAATATGATATCATATTCATGTATGGAAAGGGAGAATTGTAAGTTGTGATTTGGAAAATTTAAAATTTTAAGAATGACATGGAAAAATGGATAATGGGATCTAGAGGAGATCTCTTCCAAGAAATAAGTTGTCACTATTTGACAAACCTGTTATGGGGCTGTATTATGCAGGTCCAACTACGGATTTTTCTACATATCCAAATAGTGGCATCCTTAGGATGACATGCCCATTATGTAGGTGAATTTTATGTAATACTAACCATAGAATGTAATTCATAGTCATGTAATGGATCTATAAATAATTCTAATAATATATTTTCTAAAAGGTAATGAATGTTTATGGAAATTTAGATTTTCCCAAGTACAAAGTCTAGTTTATTGAGAAAAGTATTATAATATAGAAAGGGTATTTCCAGTCATTATTTAAAAATAATTAGAGGAATAGGTTCTCTATAAATGTTTCACCCAAATGTAGGAAGTTTGGTGCCTTTCGTTTTAGGTCATTTGACTAGGACCATAATATTATGGAAGAAATGGATGATATGTGGTCGAATGGACCAAGGTTATTACAACATGCTTTGAACATATAGAAATTGAAAATCTAAACCATGGTTGTAGAGATTTTTAGGTTCGGAGAAAGGATATGAGAAAAATACACAAAGTATTACCTATTTAAATTATAGGGCTCTTGCATAACATAATTAATGCTTAAAGATACAGAAAAGGATTATCCCAAGAATGAAGTTACCACAATTTGAAAAAACTCGTTATGGGGTCCGTATTATATAGGGCCAATAATAAAATGTGATGCATATCCAAACAGTGGAAACTTTGGTTGACATGCCTATTATTTAGGCAAATTTTATGCAAGGTCAACTTGGGAACGTACGACATAGTTAAGAAAAAAGGGTCTCAGGTATCAGACATTCTGTCACAAAAAACTGAAGGAATATTATGATTTTATAAAAGTTTTTCCTAATTAGACGTATGAAGTGTGAAAGAGGGATTGTACAATGCATAAATGAAGTGTTTGGATCTATACTATCCCTAAATTTAGAGTCCCTTACATAGATCTAACTCATATGTATAAAAGGAGACATCCCTTTTTTCCATGAAGGGTTCTCTGAGGAGAGGGCCCAAAATAAAATATTTTGTATAGATTTTGATCATATAAAAGAGAGGGGTAATTTTCATTTATTCCATTTCTAGGACTAGGATTTTAGGCCTAGTTTTCACTATGTGTCTCAAATAGGATGAGAATCAAGCCATACATAGTTCTATAAACACCCTGAATTTTAACATCATGCGATGAGGACTTTATTTGTAAAGTTTAACATCTTGTGGTGAGGGTGATAAATTACCATACATGAAAAGGAAGGGTAATTTTGGATCCATGTAGTTTTATGTGATGTGGAAAGTAAATTAGGTGGTGGACATGTAATTTAAAAATACTATGTGGGTGACCTGGGCATAGGCTTCAAGCGTCATTACATATCTTTTCTAAGAAAGAATTAAGCCATGATAAATTCTAATAGATATGAGTTCATGTGTTAAATGATAACTCGCATTGGAATTCCTCATGTATATCTGAATCATACATTGGATAGTATAGTATTTTTCAGGATGTGATGTGGTTGTGCCCATGATTGAAAAATTATATTTCACTTCTTATATCACATGGGTGAGAATCAATCTAGACGTAGTTCTTAAATGAAGGTTTCTGTAGTTTATCATTATATAGTGAGGACATATAATGTGCATTTTAATGTCTTAAAACAAAGACCATTGGTAACAACAATAGGAATTGATACACATTATTTAGGTAGAGAAGTTGTTAAGCCAATTCCTAAGCCCACATGAGTTGTGCTTAATGTTAGAAACAAGGATCAAGAATGGTTTCTTCTGCAACACAAAGGTAATAGAGGAGAAGGATAGAGGTATTTCGATTATGTAGTGGTTGATCTAGGGTATAGGGCCCAGGCATCACTATGTATCTGGCTAGTGAAAGAGTCAAGCAACATGTATTTCTTCAAATTTTTCCCCATATCAATCTGGTTTTGATGTGGGGAAGAGGTTTTTTTTTAATTTCTAGGTTGATGGTTGTGCCTAAAGCAGGTATTATAGGCATAAACATACATCTTATTATAATAATAATCAAATCAAATGTCTTAAAAGATAACTCTATATAGATCTAACTTGTTCATGGGGAAAATGAATGGATTTTTCTCTTCCAAGATCATGGCTTGGCCCGAGTTTAGAGATTCATGCATCACCATCTATCTTACTGAGGTAGGAATCAAGACATACGTAGTTCTTGAAATGTTCCCTATGGATATTTAATTCATACACATAGGTTAATGGGAATTTTATGTTATTTATGACTAGACCCGAGATGAAAGATCTGAGTATCCCTATGTATCTCATTAGAATGAGAATCAAGACACATGTAGCTCTTGGAGAAATATTCCCTATGTAGATTTGAATCATGCAGACAAGGAGTGCAGGAGATTTTTTTTATCATGACTGGACCCAAGATGGAGATTTGTGATTCATGATATATCTCATTAGGATGAGAATCAAGTCATACATAGTTTTTGAAGATGATTTATCACACCAACTAAATTTTGATATGAAGAAGGGGTGTTTTAGTCATATATGGGCCTGATATTGGATATTTGTATGTCTCTACATATTTCATTGGAGTGAGAATAAATCCATACATAGTTCTTTAGATACAGTTTATCGTCATGAGTCTTGGACGTAGATGATCTAACATGAAAGTAATATTGCGGCTGAGCTAGTGGATAAACCTAGGAGTCACTACATATCTTTCTAAGGGAAGGAATGAAGACACATGTAGTTCTTGTTAGGTTCCCTGTATAGATATGATTCATACACAGGAAATAAAGGGGTTTAAGGTTTAATCATGGCTAGACCCAAGATTGCATATCTTGGTGTTACTATGTATATTTATAAGGTATGAATCATGCCACGCATATTTCTTCAAGGTTCTCCCTATCTATGATTTATTCATACGCACAGGGGTGAAGGGAGATTTTCAAAATTGTGATTGGGACCGATATAGGATATCTTCGTGTCACTATGTAAATTTTAGGGGAAATAATCAATCCACACATAGTTCTTAAAATATTCCATGTATTTTGACTTCATGTTGTAAGGATGAAGATGATCTAATGTGATAAGATAGAAATAGTATAGTTGGACCAGGGGATAAGAATTAGGTGTCACTATATATCTCATTGGAATGAAAATCATCTCACACATAATTCTTGATCATGATTCCCCATATCAATTGAATTTTTATGTGAGAAATAGGGGATTTAATACTATACAAAATAATGTCCAGGACCAAAACACATGATGGTATGAGAATCATGCTAGTTTTTCTATAAGGGTTCCTAGTATAGGATTAACCCATATTTAATGAAAATAGAAATTGTTTATTTTATGGTTATGGTTGGGGCCAATATAGGAGATCTGGGTTTCACTACATATCTCATTATAATGATAATCAAGCCACATTTAGTTCTTGAAAAGGGGTCCCTATGCTGATCTGATTCAAACATAGGGAGAAATTGATTTCATGTGCCACTAATGAGTGCAAATGATGTGAGTAATGCTTACACATGAAAGATACTCATATTTAAAGGGACAAAAAACAATATAAATTTGTGGTATCTTGGTGGATTTATTAACATCTAATGAAGGATACATTAACTATATAGTTTAATTTCATGTGGTGACGAAAAATGGTGTTTTGAAGTTTCAAGTCGTGTGACTAGGACATCATGACATGCTTTTTAACATCGTCTGACAAGGACAAATATTCTACATAGTTTAAATTTTTATAATATAGATGTATGGTGATATTCATTTTAACATTATGCAACCAGGATGTTGGTTCTTATGCAGTGTAATTTCATGCAGCCAGGATATACACTTTAAGATTACACAAAGTATTTCTTTAGAAATATTACATTGGTTGGAGTTTTAGTGAGTTATCTATACATTAATATTAAGGAATAAGCTCCATTAGAGTGGACCTTAGATATAGAGTAAGGTCCTTTCCACTTTGGATCATGATTTGGAGGATTATTTCCTCGTATCATTGGAGTCCTAAGGTCTAAAACTAACTCTCCTTGGAAGAATGAATGAAGGTGAACCTTATTGTTAAAAGATAGTTATATTTGGTTCTAATAGACTTATAAGTGATGCTAGGTATGTAATATCTTTTCATCCAATCACTCTAGATCATCTAGTCACTTCTGAGACTGCTCATCTGTAGAAAATTGATCACAAATAAATAATCAAAGATAAAGAAATTTAACGTCAATGTGATAGAATGTTTTTATTCCATATACCAATGATTATAGAGTTGACCGTGTGGTAGTACGGGTAGTAGTTTAGTAATCCCATAAGGCATGAAACAGTCTATCGGGCCAAGAATTTTGGTCCTTATCCAACATTTCCAAGAGTATGTTGGACAAGGTTTTGTTGATAGCCTTTATTTTTCTATTTTTCCTACCTGATAGTGGGATGAATGGTTTTATTTGATATTATATCCCTAATATAACTTCCATGCCTCAATATAACAAAAATTGGAGCCATTTTCAATAAATTTTTTAAGAGGGACACCAAATTTGGTAATGATGTTATCTTTGAAAAATCTAATAATTATTTTGTATTTGAATCCTTTAAGATGTATTTCCTCACCCCATTTAGAGAAAAAATCAGAAATAATAAGGATGTATGTGAACTTCTTAGTTGTAGATGGAATATAAGGTCCCACTACATCCATTCCACATATAAAGAATGGCAAGGAGTATTTAGATGTATGTAGAAACTCTGGGGGTTGATGGATGATGTTGGCAATAACCTGATAGGGATGACATTTCTTCGTGAAATCTATGTAGTCCTACATCATTGAAAGCCAAAAGTATCAAATCCTTCACATTTGATTACAAATTATATAACTAAATTGGTGGGAACTACAAGTTCTTTCATGTACACCTTTTATGATAGTTGTGGCTTCGTACCCATCAACGAATCTGATGATAATTACCTCGAAGCGTTGTATATGAGGGTCTTACAGTGATTTGGTCCATCATAAAGAGTAAAATTAACAAATCATCACCATACTTTATATTTTCTATCTTTTTTTGGATGTAAGTACTCTATATTGGATATATTACAAGAAGGGTTCCATTCATCCTATGGTAGGAACAAATGGTTCAAGAATGAGACTAATTTCATTGATTTCCTCTCTCCTAATTTGAAAAAAAAAAGATGAAACCAAATGAAAATGAGAAATGATGAAGACTGTCTCATCCTGATTCAGATCTTCCAGGGCTTTAGCAGTATTTTCCAATGCATTAGCTTGGAAAATTTGTGACCATGGGACATAATACAATGTTGTTTCCAAGGGAAATTATGCCATTAACCCTTGTACATAATCACATAGGGGGGTTAGTTATTCATTTCTAATGGAATAATCCCCATTGATCTATTTGATTACCAATTCTGAATCACCCTCTAATCTTAGGTGATTCACTGGTATTTGGAGTTCCAATTCCAATTCTACAATGTGAGCCTGATATTCTACCTCAATGTTGGTACCAAAATTTGATAATAGGGAAGAGTACGGCTATACTGCCTTTTCTTGGGAGATAAGTACAATTCATAAAGAAACATTATTAAACATAAGCTCTTCCATTATCATCCCAATTGGACTTTTGGATGCACCATTAAATTATATTTCCCATATTCGGGGACTATCCCGAATAGATAATATTTATTCATCAGGATGTTAAGTATTAAACGAAGCTTCTTCCACAGATGGGTGTTCAGAAAGGAAGTCTACCACGGATTGGCATTTTACTTTTTTTTGGGGTAGGAGATGTATATCAAACTACTACAGAATAACATCTCACCATTCTAGAAATCCTTCCAACATAGGACGACTATGGATAAATTTGAGCGGGTTATTACGAGAGACCCGGTGTACCTCATGATTCTATTGTTAGTGCCTCATCTTCTAAACTAAAATGATTAATTCTATGTAGCTCTTATCAATATTTGAATATCAAGTCTCTACATCGATCATGGTTCGAATAAGATATCAAAGGTTGTTTCATTCCCAACATTGTTATTTTTCACAAGGAAGACTCCCAGTGATCACTCCATGGTTGTCACATACATAATGAGTAGTTTTCCTTCAATATGTGGCATCAAAACCGGTGTAATTAAGAGGTATTTCTTGAGGGTATCAAATTAATTTTTCCATTAATAAGTCCACTGATATGTGGCCCCCTTATTCATCAATTTGGTAAAGGGAAAACACATTCCTTCTAGATTGGATATAAAGCGTTGGATATAGGACAAGTGTCTTTGAATTCCTCTCAAACCATTCATCTTTCGATGAAGTGACATGCAAATAATATCCTTAGTCTTCTCATGATCGACTTTGATGTCATGATAGTGTATAAAAAAACTGAGAAATTTTCCCAAGGTTACCCTGAATGAAAATTTCAAGGGGTTCATCTTCAGATTATATCGTCAATGCTTGTTGAATTTGGTATCCAAGTTAGTTTGGTGGTCATAATTTTTTTTTGTATTAGACCACTAGATCAACAACATATCATTAAATAAAATTTCCCAAGATGGGTTTGAAGATGTGGTGTATTTCACGTTGATATATCGCACCAGCATTCTTAAAGACAAATAGAATTACCCAATAGAAAAATATCCCTTTAGGGGATCTAAAGGGTATAAATTCCTCATCTTCTAGGTACATTCAGATTTGGTTATACTAGGAATATCCATCCATGAAAAAGAGATCATTATAGCCAGTTTTTTCATCAATCAAGAGTTTTGTTATTAGAATTGGGAATTCATCTTTCGGACAATCTCGGTTGAGATCTATGAAATCACTGCCCACTATAATTTTCCCATTATACTTTTTCACTAGTAAAATATTGGATAACTACTTTGGATATTTCAAGAGTACCATCCACCTCACTTATAAAAGGGTGTATCATCTATAAACTTATTCAAACACTTTGAGATCGTTAGTTATACAAATACCTTATAAAATATCTTTATAAATTCTCTCTCCATGTCCTTTAGCTTATGTTCTTCCCCAAAGACTAACCATTGAAGACTTAAGGTGTAATCCCAAGGATGTTTCCCAAAGAAGAGGTAATTGTATTTATCAATCCATTTTGAGTTTATTTCCTACTTATCCTCCTATAAAAATTATATAACCATATTAATATAATTAAATCTGTTTAATTAATATATATAAATATTTTTATGTTAATTTCAAAACCATTTTTTAGCTCATTTTTATCCTATAATAAACAATAACATCATTCGTGAGTATTTGTAGACTACCACCTCTACAAAGCAATGTGATTTTTTTTATTTACTCCACATATGGATAGTAATTTAGATGTATTTAGTGATTATATATGATATATATGATTTTATTATGATTATATAGAGATATATTATTATTTAACTTTATTTATTTCCATTTTTTTCAAAATAAAAACCTTACTCATGTGTATGCATGGACTACCGTCTCTATGAAGTGACATAATTAATTTTTCATCACTGCCTAATATGTATGGTTATAAATGTATATATAATGAATACATATGATTCTAATAACATTATAAATATTTTATATATTATTTAACCATGAATAATGTTAATGTATCGAAACCATCAAACTAAAATATGTAGTGGAAACTAAACAGTTGTCACATGAATATTGATTTTAATGAAGGATTTTTAATGGATATGTAATTGGAAATTTCAATGAAATGTTATGATGTAAGATAAGTATGAATAATGAGATTTTATATATTTATAATCAATCGAAATTTATTATATATGATATTGACAACATATACGATGAAGGTTATGACACAAGGTATGGGTTTTTGTTATACTCTAATTTTTAATCCGGATCATTTTAGATTAAATATCATTTAGGGAAATTATATAAAATTTATCTCGTCAAACCCATATATTTTTTCTCCTTATACTATTTTTTAGTTTTTTATGTTCTCATTTAATTCTACCCTATTTTTTACTTAAATGGACTGATGAGTTCTTTTCATAAAAATCCATCCTTATTTCATCTTTATTTGACAAACTATTTCTTCTATGTCCTTGTTTTTTAAAGTGTTTCCAAGAATGATATTATCTATGATTCAATGATTATTTAAATTAAATTTAAACTATATTTTACTTTATTATATAATTATTATTAATTAATTTGTTTGTTTTTTCTAACTAGTTATTTGTGAGTTTTTTCCAAAAGTGAAAAAGGATTCATTATTTATAGAATCTACCACATGAAAAAAGTTTCCGAAAATTTTATCTATTATAAACATTAAAGTTTCTTCTAAAATTTTACATGTTTATATTTTGAAAAATAATTTTCTAAATATTATGGGGATTTTTATTAAAAATGGCATGAAAACAAAAGAATATTGTCCTCCTGTTTTCAAATAAAGGTTCATATATTCTTTGAATTGTATTTTTTATCCATAACAACATCCTTTGATGTTTGTTATAATTCACTGGGGTTATAATATATAGGTAACATCCATGTTCTTTCCTTAGATAGATTATTATTATTTGATAAAGAATTGTTTATTAACCCATTTATTTTCCATGGGTTATTCAATGATGGAATGAAAAATGTATCTATGTTATTAGGGAATAAATATGTATAGTTTTCATTATATTAAGGGTTTTCCAAAAATTATATATCCCTCCAATAAATTTGGTAATAATTGATATGTTAGGATATAATATGAAAGATAATGGAGAGTGAACTCGTTCAAGGGATGAAAAGAGGTTTTGGAGTGAACCCAATCTATTTTGTGACTTTTTCCACTATGTAATGACAGTATTGGAAGTGAAACTTCAATAATGAAATGAATTTATATTATTATGAATATTCTACAATTCTAATGACATGGTATTATACCTATTATTCCCTCTCATGTATCCTGGTTGATTAATGGTGATTCCTCACTCTTATGGCCCATGTATTTTGTAATTATTAATCTATATACTATGAATCATGAATTATGAGATATGAATGATTGGTTAAGAAATTCATAAGTTATAACCATTCTCTCATACCCTTATTCTTATTATATTCTTTTATATGATCATCAATAGATATCTCCCATGTCTACCTTTATTGGGCACCTTAACTCATCCTTTCTTATGTTTCCATTTTCCCAAGATAATGAAAAAATTTATTAAGAAATAAATTTATATAATGGGTATAATGAGAGAAGAAAATTATGGGATACATTGAAGATCTTACATGAAAGAATTTGATTATGTATCTAGTCTTCTATGGAACTAAGCCTTTATAGTTTTAGGGAAAGTATTATTGTGAGATGTATTTAATATTCATCTAAATGACTCAATATTTTTTATGTAATACTCTAGTAACCTCAATCACTCACTTTTTTCCAAAATAAATATTATTTTTAGAAGTAAGACTCTTGATAAAACAATTTATGGGAGAAATTATTTTCTTTGTTTCTTATAAAGATTCTAATTTGGTGTTATCCAAATTTTACATATGTACTTAAAGATCAATAGATCATAGTTTTAAATAATTATTATAGTCTTTATGTAATCTCACATTATCTTTATACTCTTACTTCAACTCAAAATTTCATCCTCTTGTAGTTTTTTGGTTATATTTTTAGAATTATTAAGGTTCTTGATTTTACTATAATGGACCTCTAAAATGAAATTCTTAACACCTAGAGTTACATTGTGATATTATTCCAAATCATGGATACTCTCTTCACTATTTTTTATAAAATTTATAATTCACATAAATAGTAAATTATTGTGTATGATCAACCTTTTTTTGTTTTTAGTGATTTTTTTGTATTTCACCATAGATTTCAGTTATTTGAGGAGAGAGTTTCAATTTTTCAACTGTTCATAAATGATTTTTCCATAGCATATGTATCATCTACTAGACCTAATTTTTAAAAATATAATTCCTTAATGAATTAGAATACATATATATATATATATATATATATATATGATAACATCACTATAAACATTCTTTAGTTATTCACCAACCTCATATTATTGGTCTTCATTAGATTTAACACAACCATTCTCATCACATATTGAACATGATTCATCATAGGAATAATTTTCAATATATATATATATATATAACAGAAAAAATATAACTTGGAATACCTTCACCTATTGGTTTATACTCTTTATCCTTTGAATAATTTCTTATATTCTTTTCTGATCTTATTTTTTTATATTCTTGAAAAAACTTCCTTCACATCTTAAACAAGAATGGGAACTGAATTTCCTCTCTTTGGATCTTATGATTTTTTTTAAAATCTATACTTAATATCAATAAAAACATATTTCTAAAAATTGATCCAACCAGAGGGAACCTTGTTCTTGGATACAACTTGATATTCCCGATGGATTATTACATCATCTAAGAGGGCAGGGTGAATTATTTGTGATTGAATTTTATGAATTCATTTTTTATAATTTTAAACTCACCTGTAAATATATGAACCCATGTTTCCTCATATTATATAGATGGATCTAATTATCTCTTCCCCAATATTTGATAACAACAAGTAGTAAAAAAAATTAATGTAATGAGAATCACGCATTTTTTATATGGTTTGGCCTCAATGTGGGAAACATATTCTTTGTTGTGTTCAATAATTATCTAGAGAAAAGTATTTTTCACTATATTATTTATTTCGTTACAATAGTTCTAAGATTATCTTAATAAAAAAGTGTTTCCCACACATGAACAATATCCTACTAGGCTTTCCGACATCTTATTATATTTATACAACATCACATAGTTATCAGTCTTCTTAGTGGTACTAAAAAAACTTACAAACCTAATGAATAATATATACTTTGATCTCTAAGAATTCAATACATCAAGGTGATAATATATTATTCCTTAGTATAATTTTAACTAGTTTTGGATGTTCTACTAAATTACATTCAACTGAGCCTTTATAGATAGTAAAACTTAAGATCTTATTCAGAATCTAATCATATGTTTCTCTGACACTTGAGCTATTGGGATATTTAATAATCTAGAAGCATATAAATCACTAATAGTATTCAATACAATCCATAATCATCCATACCTTCCAATCTCTCCAAATATATTCTTCCTTATTATATTTTTCTTTACATTATCGTATTTATACAATACAATGCATAAATAGATCTTCTTCTGTTATTATTCTTATTCAATCTGATTTGATGCATAAGATATAATTTCAAATTATTGTTGAATTATTATTCCTACTTGATACCTAGATGGTTCTTCCTCAATATTTCTATATTTACCTTTAAATTCTATTATCATAGGGAGATCCTCATTCTCATTCTCTCTCTCATATCCTCATATTAAATTTTCAAGATCAAATAATATATTTTCAATATAATAAATAAATAAATCCATTTCAATAACCTCAGTTCCATGATATTGGACTATTTCCTCAATGCCTTCATCTGTGGTTCTCCCATAATCATAATTTTTCCCTTTAACTATTTTCACCATTGATATTCTTAGAATAGCCATTTTTTATTCAAATATATTTTTATCTCAATCAAGTTAATCTCTATTCATATCTTAACCAAATTTCATGAATACTATTCATAAAATAATTCCAAAAATATTGTAATAAATCATTCTTAATAACTTTATGGAAATCAAATAGTAATACATCAATTAAAGCTTGGCTCTCTTCTTCATGATTGTAATATTATATAAAATTATAGTATGATATACATATTTCATTTTGATTATTTGAAAAATTAGCGACATGAAATTCTTAATTATTAGTAATAATAATAAACCAATTTTGGATATTTAAATCTCTATGGAATAATCCAAGATTCATCGCATTTAATTTCTAGAAACATTTATTCGATAATTTATTTATATTAGATTTATTTAATTACTCGAAAATTATTTTTTATTTATCTTTTTCTCCATAGTCTAAAAATCATCTTCTAAATAACTTTTCCTTAATAATAAATCCATTATTATTTTTTAATCCACTGAAGTTAAATTCTAACATTTAATTGATTAATTTCCCTTAGAAACCTTTATTTTTGGATTTTCGTCATCTTTAGAAATCTCACAATTTTTGTATGTCTAAAATATTATGTAATATTTATATATTCTTATATATTATTAGTGTAAGCACTAAACATGTCATATTTTATGTAAGATAATTCATTTTACCATATTTCTCATATTGGAAACCCATGCATAATATCTTTTTCTTCTTATATATCACATATGACATCTGAATTTGTCATATTTTATTGTGCACTAGAAAAACTTATTACATATAATTATAAATATCATATATAAAAGGAATTATAAAATATCATTCATAATATGAATAACTTTTTAATATTTTTTAAACTCTATAAAATATATTACATATTCTCAATAACATCATATGTATCACTTCAAACATCATACATAACAGCTATTTCTTTTCTAAATTCTAGTTCTGAGGTAAACAAACATATAAAATATCATAGAAATATCATAAGAATCATTTTAATTTCTAATTTTTTTAGTTCTGAACATAAACCAATATATTACATATGGATTTACTTATTTAAATTTATAATTCTCATGAAAACATACTTATGTAATCAAACATTATCAAATATCCTTAAAAATTTTCAAATCAATTCAAGGCATTCTCTAATCACTCTAAAACATCTCAACTGACTTTAAATAACTTTGTAAATATAATAATATTTTAAAAATTATTCAAAATATGTATAAAGTCTTAATTATAATTTAATTACTCAATTCTGAGTATTTAAAAAACATTAAATTCCACTTTAAATTCCATCCTCAAATTTTATTTCTAAAATCCACATTCAATGGATGTTAATATCTTTATTTAGTATATTTCATGCTAAATAATCCATGTATAGTCTCTCATAACTTCAATTATCCTTTTATTCATTTAATATTAGTTTCTAAATATTTTAACATAATAATATTTCTAAATATCATTCAAAACATGTTGAAGATAACGATTATGAAATTTGAAAAAACGTTTCATGAATATTTACAATCTAGCTCTCCAATCATCAAATTTATGGGCTAATTTCCATGAATTAGGTTCACTTTTTCTTACCCATAAATATAGAGGAATCATATTTGTTTTATTCATTAGTATCATCCTCCATCACCCAGGTTCAGTATATATTAACTTTATTTCACACAACGTTATTAAAGAAAATAAAAACTTCACTTCATAAATCTATTTGGGCTCTTCAAAATACAGTTTTTATTATGATTTTAATGGTATTGAAATTTTTTGATGAAATTTATATAATGATTACACATTGGTGTTAGTTTTTGATAATTTTATATATATATATAATTCCTCATGCTTCTTTTACACATGAAAAAATTATGTGGTCAAAGGAACTTATAGTAAGTTTATTCTAAGATTTCTATGTGCGTGAAAAGAAAAGAATAAAATAAATACTATTTTTATTACCTAAAATGAAAAGGTAAAACTATATACTCAAATTAGAATTAATATAATTTAATATTTTAACATTAATTATTTATTAGCATTTAATTTCCATAGGGATCAGTAGATTCTCATCCAGGATAATACAATTAATTCTATGATATATTTAATATATTGAATACAAGGATATCTAATAAATCAATCACACGTGATATTTTTTTGGAATTAAAAACACGCTATTATAAATTTATTATATAAAATCATTAATTTATTTATTTTATAATATGATTTGAAAATATTTTATTTGGTAGAATGGTTTTTATGTATCAAAAATTACAGTGGCGGTTTTTCTATATCAGGATTCTAAATTTTGTAATCTTGGTGGTGGTTCAGTTTGATCCCTTTGAATGTGAGGTTACCACTTAACCAAAAAGTGGATTTTTTTTAAATAATAAAAAATGGATTTGTCATAATATCAAACCCACACCTACACTCCTGGATCCAATGCTAAAACATAATATTTAAATTTATATTATTGATACAGATAACCATGACTCAATTTTAACCCTTAAAAACATATTTCATCAAACTGAAATAGTGAATCAGTTACTTAACTAATAACTATTTTGGTTAAGTTTTTTCTCAAATTAGGACAAAATATTACATAAAAACTTAGATACATAAACAAATGGATCATTAAAATCAACATTATCATAACTTTAAACCTTCTTAGGCATAACAAACTTAAAACCATTCTACAAAACCTAGGAAAATGGAAAACATAATAAGAGGGAGCTTAAATTCTCAGTAAGGGTAAACATAAAAATTAAAATTTCAATATAATTTCTGATAATAAGATAAGAATAAGGTTATCATGACACAATCATGGTGTATGAGAATAACATTAGATAACTCATACACATTAAAACCCCGATCATAAAATATATAACATGGAATGACACTTTATTAAAGGAAAGATTCATTAGAATCAATAATATTGAGAAATGTGATATCAATATGGATAAAAGGAACAATTAAAAATAATCATAGGAATAAAGAAAAAATGTTGGTATCTTGAAACATTATCTTCACAGGACCCTTGAAATAACCCTAACAAGTGGAATAAACAAAACAGTTAAATTCCATCATAATTCTCTAAACAATGCAATCATTACCCAATTAATTAGAGATCTATATTGGTATTACCAATAATCATGATATATATTAGGCACACCCATAATTATGAGCTATATTGGGCTAACCTATCATCATTAACAATGTACAATAACCACAACATAATCTTAACACATGAAACACATAATTTTCAACAGAACAATAACAATTGTTCTTTCATATATTGATTTAATTATGGAAAAGAAATGAGTTCCCTGGAAATCTAATAAACTATCCAAAGAAATAATATACATTATATCATTACAAAATATCCCCAATGAAGCATAATTAACAACAAGGGATACTATTATGGGTGAAAAAATACCCTAAAATATCTTTAATTTGTTGAGGAAAATACTCTTTCAACATTGAAAATCAATTTTAAAATTAATAATTTAAAAAAATATTATGGAATTAATTTTCTCATTAAATATCATTAGAAAAAATATAAAAGGATATTATAATAAAATAATAATCCCAATGTCGGTAAAACCCATTCATTCTATAATCTTTAAAAATAAACATTCTTTTTAATCTTTTGAAAAGGGAGTCTAAAGTGTCACATGTAGAAAACGATAAGGAAATTACATTTAAATAACTTTAAAAGTAGATCAAATATCATGTAAAGTAATTTAAGGAAATATTTTTTGATTATAAAATAATATTGTTAAAAACATTTTAGAAAACATGAACATATAAGAGAAAGATTCCCAATCTAAAAAAAGACTATATCAATATCACATACAAACAATTTTTTTATGTTTATATAATCAAAAATGAAGGAAATTAAAAATAAATATATAAAAAAATTCATAATAATAGGATAATAAAATATATATGGTTTCAGAAAATAATAGCCTATTATTTTCAGCAAAGGAACCTTGAACATAAAGAATCTTGAAAAGAGATGGGATTGTAACACAATGTCTTTACCAATTTGGTAAATTTAAAAGTAGTTTTTTTTTTAAAATAATGAATATGATATGGATATTAAAATACCATGAATTATATGGATTAATATTTCAAAATTCATTCCTGGGGTAGTATGTACACCATTTAAGGAAATCATAGTTCCCAACATGAAAAATGTCCCAATAAAATGAGATTGAGACAAAGAAAACCCTTCAAGGGTCATAATGTTTATTGTGATAATAAATCAATTAAGTGATTTTGTGAGCATATGGAATTAAAAATAAAAAATTATAAATACAACATAAAAAAATTTATATATAAATTCACACATAATCAAGGAATAAAAAATCCATTTATTAAGAGTTATAACTCAATAAAATGAAATTAAGATAAGAAATTGCATACCACTTGGTAACATTCAATTAAAATACACTTGAACGAAATAATTTGAATGGAAACATAAAATAACAAGAATTATGAAGGATTAACTATTTAACATATTAAATTCTTGTATATAAACTATATAAAATTAATAATGTACATAACATTAAAATCTGCATCAGTGAAGTATAATTCAGATGAAATGTCTTGCCTTGAGTATAGGCTTTCCATGTGTATCCTCTAAATAATATAAAATAAAATTATATAAATTATTTAATTGTCTAAGAACCTTTTTTAGGTTTATTACATTATCATTAGACCATTTTTTCATTTATCTCAATGAAATATTTAATTTTATAATTTGTTAAGTTCATGTCATGTGTTTTGAGGACGTTCGATTCATAGTTGTGAAACACCTTCAATATATTAACCATGGTCAAAGAGGTAATTTTTCCATAATATCTATAATAATAATAATAATTAAATAATTATTATATTTATATGTTAATTATACTTTTAAAAACAACCATGAAATATGGTTATGAAAATTGAATTATGTTACAATCATGGAGACAGTAATCCATACATACGCATGAGTGACGTTTCGATTTTTAAATAAACAGGAGAGAAATAAGGTAAGTAATATGTAAAGTTTACATGATTATTATTATATCATAAATATAATATTATCTATATAAATGATATATATATACCATCCTTGTGATGCAGTGATGAAAAAAGAGTCATATCACTTCGTGGAGGTGGTAATCCACACATTTTCCTGAATGACATTTCATTTGTCAATGGATGTAAATGTATTAAAATAGATGATATATAATATTTAAATAATGATAATTATGTAATTAATATCATATATATACATTAAATCAATAATTATAAAAATCCCTAAGAGTCGGTAATAGAAAATGAAACACAAGGAATATATTTCGGGAGCCTCTGAGTGGCATCGTCTCCACCTCCCATGCATCATAAGGTTCCTAATTAATGAAAATATAAAGTGTGGGGGATTGTTCTTCCATCCATAATGATATCCCAATTCCCTTCCCACTATGTTACCTCTATTTCCTCCTATTATTTATTCTTTCTCTTGTATCTCCTTGAAATTGGATTATCTCATTCTAGTGATGTCCTCTCCCAATTGTTTTTGGCTACAATAAAATCTTTTAGTTGACACCATCTGTGCTTTTTAATCATCTCTTACCACCTATTAAACATTTTGATCCTAGGTCTAGAGTTATGGTTTTTTAATTTGGTTTGGGAGGTGCCATATTCCATGTCGGTGGTGTCCAAGGAGGCATGACCTGAGGTTGTCCAAGTCAGGAATAAGGGGTTTGTGGTATGGAGAAGCCACAAATCTCTTGGGGGGCCCTAGTACACATCAAATAATACCTATATTTATTTCCCATCACTCCTCACTATGTTTTTTTGTTGTTATGGTTCTCAAGGAAGCTTTGGGAGGTGTTGTTCCGATGGTAATTGGTGTTCTAGGATGTGAGACTTGTGTTTCGTTGCACATTGTGATGGCTTTAGGTGGTTCTGAAGAAGACTCTCTGAAGTTTGGTTATCAACAATGATGAAACAAATGATATTTTTTTATCGGAATCAATGAAGTGGTCCTTGTTCCTCATATTTCACACCTGATATTCCATCCTAATCTGATACACAAGACCTCATCTTGGTTGGGTGTGTTGGTTTTTCAGGTTGGTTTGGGATTGTGGTGGTGGGAGTAGTTGCAATGTGGGCTTCTTCATAATGTGATTTATCCCCCGGTGCATATTTATATATTTTTATTAAATTATTTTTATTTGGGGGTTTATCTATATCTCTTCCTTTATGTTGTAACATTGAATCAAGATCCAGATATTGAATTTTTCTATTGAATTATTTTTTTATTGTTTTTGGTTCATTCGGTTCACGATAGAGGAACTTGTTCCCACAAAAGTTGGTTCATTTTAAGTGGATGGTTCTTCTCAATTGTGGTTGGATATTCTTTATTGTGTTTGGTTTAAACTATTTGGTTCTTTTACCTGTGTCTAGATCTACATGTTTGAGTTTGGTGGATCTTTAAGATGTTTTCTGGTCATCATTATGATTCAGTGGCATCAATGACAACAATGTTTTTGTTTCATGGTGGGTCATAAAGTGTGATGTTATTGGATATGATGATGGTTAACTATTAACAATGAATATGATAAATCATGGTGTCAGATTGTAGCCTTGTTACATATGTGTGGTAGCTCTGGGAGGCCTGAGGATCCTAGACTGATCCACGTGTTGTGGTTTGAATTTGAATTTGTGGTTTGAATTTTTTTAGTATAATGGTTCCCGCCAAACATAGAATCAGTGTTTTAAAAATCAACAAAAATATAATTTTAAAAACAAATCACTTCGTTTTATGGTTTTAGTAGTCCACACGTGCATGTGAATGTTGTTTTTATTCCCCATAGGATAGAGAAGAAGATGAAAATTTTTATATCATATTCATAATAACACTTTAGTACATATAATATACTAATGATATTATATCATTTTTTAAAAAATATTTTTAAGGGGTGGAAGAATAAATTATTTTAAGTAGGACAGTTTGGAAGATTACCTATTTATCGTTACATATCCTTTAGATCCCTTTTTAAGGACCCATGGAATGGTCTTTTAAGAAGAACAAAACCTATAATTAATCTATATGGATGTTTATAATATAATTTTCAAGGTCTTGGTCAAGATATAAGGACCATAGTGTTGTTAATAAGAGAAAGGAGGGGTGTCTTTTATAAAGGAGGGGAGGGGTATTTTTGGAAATTTAAGAAATATTATAATATAATATGTGTCCAACTCATATAAAATGGTTAAAAGTTACTTTTATTTAAATATAAAGATTATATGGAATTAAAATAATAAAAAAAATAAAAATTACATAGGTTTATATATTATTTTATAAATTATATTTTGTCTAACCCCTTGGTTAACCAATTTTAGCCTTAACTATGTTAACGACTTTTTTAGTATCAAAGGGTTATAATATCACTTATTAGGTCAAAATTAGATCATAAATGTACAAGGGATAATTGTTTTGAATATTTCACATCCTAATGATCATCTTTTGTGATTTTTAAGTAATTTAATAAAATACTATTTAACATAAAATATCATTAATTTTGTTTTTGAAAGTATTCATTTAGTTTGACTTTAAAGAAAATAAAATAGATATAGATTCATATTAAAAACCATTCAAACATCCTTAATATTTTATAATGTTTGATAAAATTCATGGCACACTATAACTCACCCAAATAATATTACTCTTATAGATTTTAAAATCATTTACTAGATTTTTTTACTTCTTACACAAACACTATGTTGGGATTACATATTCATATAAGGTAATTATTTCATCATTAATAATTAAAAATAAATAACCATGATAATAAAAAATAATATATATTTTAACAAATCATTTATAACCGAACATAAGTTTTTTTATCCATTTCAAAAAAACTACTGAATATATTAAAAACAAGAGACTCACATTTCTTAATTTATCCTTTAATTAAAATATTATAAATGTAAAAAACAAAGATAAATGGAAAAATTTCCTATTTTTTAATTTTGGATAATTATAGAATAAATATACACATTAAATGAAATCAAGGCATGTGTTTAAACTAATTTGAGGCCTTAAAAAATTATAATGACTACTGTTCATATATTTAAAAAATAAATTCTACCTTTTTGACTAATATATACTATTATGATTAAAAATATTCAATAAATATTTTTAAATTCAATTCACGTAATTGGTTAAATTTAATTAAAAATTAAACCTAAAAGTCTGATAGAAATTGATTTTCCTGAATTGTTTTAATATCAAATTAATGTATTCTATTGATTTAAATAATATTTATTTGATTATTTTTAATAAAAATTAACTAAATAAATCATAAAAATAATTTAAAATATAATGTAACTTTTTAATTACTTAAAAAGTGAAGACAATTTTCAATAAAAATTAGTATTCTTTACTATTCATTGAAAAATCAATTTTTTAGAAAATGTTTAAAAATTCCTTATAAGATAATTTTGAAATGTTTAATTAGAAAAAATTATCCATTTTATAAATTAAAATTTCTATAAATTCTATAAATAATTACAATATTAACAAGAGAAAATAAATAAAAATTATTGTTTAATAAAACATATTTTTGAACCATAAAATGACTTTAGTGAAAATTTGACATCTTATTTCATAAGAATTAATCAATAAATTTGTATTGATTATAACCTTTATATATATATATATTTTATAATTCGGTTAATATAATTCATACTCTCTAAGTTAACGAATATGTTATAACTATTATATTTAAATATTAATATTTCATGGTTTTTTAAACTCATTGTTGTGTGTTGTATATACTATCAAACATAGTGTTTTTTTAAATATTGGTGTATTACATTCTACCCCATTTAATAAATTTCATACTCAGAATTTTTTCATGATCTCAGTAATCAAGGGTTTGACATTTGAAAGTAACCTTGTTGAAATCCTA
This sequence comes from Viscum album, assembly GCA_963277665.1. Classification (NCBI taxonomy): domain Eukaryota; kingdom Viridiplantae; phylum Streptophyta; class Magnoliopsida; order Santalales; family Viscaceae; genus Viscum; species Viscum album. The sequence goes on along the minus strand of OY728139.1, from coordinate 31,779,272 downwards.
TATCATAAAAAGGGTTTATAAATCATTCTCTTGAAAAATGGGAAATAGAAATATAAAGGTCATCTAGAATAACACATAACTAGTTTCCAAATTTTGAGTACAATAGTGGGAAGTGAAAATATAGAAATGAAAGAAAAATTAATGTCCAATTAATTATGAAGAGTGATAGATAACATTTATCACATGTAATAAAAAATATCATGATAAAGTTAATGACCAAAAAAAATTAAGTCAATGAGGAGTGAAAAATACCATAGAAAAATAATAATTAAATATAATAAGGTAAAATTATTTTCATTTTTATTTTCCTATATTTTAGTACTAGCTTTATCATATAGACAAATAAGAGAAGGAAATATAATTGATTGAAATGAATAATTTCATCCATTATTCAATTTCCACCACAATTTCTTTTTATTTCTAAAAATAATGAGTATTCATCAAGAATTTTTTATGTCTGAAGCACTAAACTAATCTTCTATAAAATCACATAATCCAAAAATTGATAACAATTTATTCCTCGTGTATTTTTATATCAACCAAAACTTAAATGGTTAAAAAAAGTTAATATAATATCCCAAAACATATAAACCTTTAGATGAAGAAACAATACATTAATTTCAAACATTAAATAATAACACTAACGAATAGCCATAGATCATTCCATAAATAAATAAACTTATGTCCCAAATAACCTAAAATTTAATGAAAGTTTTAACCACAAATTTTATCTAATAACTATCAATAAACAACCCAAAAAATGTCACAACATTATTCTAAAATTATACTTCACATTAAAACTAAGGGTTACATATACATCAACCCAATAAAACATATCCCAAAATATCATTAATCACTTTAAAATCTCATCACTTAAAACCTCAAAAGTGGTGTCTAATAATTTTAACTTATAATCAACCATAAAGTTATAAAACCTTGATGGTATTTATAATATTTAGATAACCTTGCATGAAAACATCATAATCTACATTTTTTAAAAAAACCATTTTTGATACCAACAATAATAGCCCTAAACCCACACTCCCAGATTTAGTGATAAAACATAAAATTTACATTTTTGGCTTTGATACCAATAATCATAACATAATTTTAACCCATAAAAACATATAACATCAAACTGAAATATTGCAACACCAATATACCCCATGAGTTTTTTACTTTATAGTTTTCGATAATTAGGAAAAGCAATTGCATAATAGCTTGGATAAATGAAGCACTAGATTAAGAAAATCTATATCAACACATATTGTAACCTTATTAGGCATAAAAAACTTTAAAAAAATTATTCAAAACCTATGTAAATGGAAAACATAATATGTAAAGACCCATAATTTCCATGTACAATGTAAAGACCCAGAATTTCCATGTAATGTTTTTATATAAATGGGAATTTTAAGAGTCCGTCAAAATTGATGGCACGTGATTCCGAGGCCCGGAGTGCTCGAAATGAATTTCTAAACTTTTTTTCATGTACATTCAGTAAACGTATGAGCGGATTTTTATAAATTTTGAACAGGTGCTCGTTATTGAAATCTAAGGGCACCATTGAACTCGTAGCGCTGGTATTCGCTTAAGGAGACCTTCACCTCGACTGCAGTAGGTTGAGGGTGAAAGATAGATTTTGGGATTTTCATGGGAAGATAAAAATAAAATTATTTAACTTTTTATTTTTATTTTTTGTAACCACCATTTTGTCGATATTATGGGGTGGGGATCATTCGAACCCAAAACCTCTCATGTTTTATTTAAGAAGTGGGGACCACTTGATCCTCTTAATGAGGAAGAAACCTCCCAAATCCCTCTTTAATGTGGAGGAGCCTCTTGATCTTCCTCAACATTAATTAATCCAACACACCATACTTTATTATGCCAACCTATGTGATTAATTAACCCAATTTGAAATTGTGCCAATAATTAAATTGGGGGAGACATATCAAATTTTGGCTACTTTGCAAATTTGGTGGAATTGGGTGAGAAGAAATATAGGGAGAAAGCTCTCCAATGAATAAAGCGTTCATCCACGAAGAATGCTCTGCCAACGAAGAACGGTCCTCCAATGAAGAACATGGACTTCCACTTCTTCCTCAGGACACCCTCCAACGAGGAACGTCTGGGTCTACAATGAACCGATGCACAAGCCTGGAATTGGAGGTGTGTTGTAGACGAGACGAACGTCGACAAATTCACCTTCTTCCCTCCACGTGCCAATGTCAACGAACAACCCAAGCTAGGGGTTTAATTTGTATGTGATTATTTTCCAATGTTCTTACTTTTTTTTAAAACAATGAATATGGATGATTTCTTTTACGGGTTGGGAACAATCATTGTAGGAGGGTTTGACATTCTTCATTATTTTTTATGTTGAACTATTTACTACCACCCTAACGCGGAGGGTATGGGCCAAACAAACATGGCCCAACCACGCCGCAAATCTTGTGATGATTTGTGGTGTTAAACATGATGAAGGTGACAGCGCAACGACACCACCCCGTGGCCACCACCGTCTTTCAAACTTTGTTCCCCGTGGCTCCACACTCATGGTACCCCTCTTCCAAGCTGCCACCATCTTCTGCCGAGTCACCGACCCGCGGCCGGTCCGCCTACCCGCTGCCGGACCGCCGATCTGCTGTCGGTTTGTCGCCCCGCGGTCGGACCGCTCCTTATCTATCGGTCTGCACCCTCACAGGTGGTCTTCCAACCTCACAGTTAGTCCACCGCCCTTGTGGCCAGTCTGCGCCCTCGCAGCCGGTCTGCACCCTCACATTTGTTCCCCACCCCGCGGTCAGTATGCGTCCTCATGGCCGGTCCATAACCTCATGGTACCCGCAGCCAGTCCACATCCTTGTGGTACCCCTCAGCTGAGCTACCCTTGCGGCCCTCGTGGGCCAAGCCAGACCCAACGTGTTGGGCCACACTGTAGGGAATTTCGACTCGAACCGGGTCAGCCCAGGCCGGGTCGGGCCGGTTCAGTCAGACCAGGTTGGACCTGACCTCGGCCCACTACGACCCAGTTTCTTTCTTTTGGCCATAACTTTGGCATTGAATGTTCATTTGACGAACCATTAGTGGAATTGTAAATCTTGGAGCGAGATGCTTCTTTTGAGTGATACCTAATTGTGTTTTGTATTAAGATGGGGAACGGTCAAGTTGGATCGAGCATGAATTCAACCGGGCCCCTAGGACTAAAAGGGTAATAACTCACAGACCAGAAGTCTGATTGACGTGTTGTCTGTTATGTTGAGCCCCCTATGATGTGACAAACCATTGAGTCATTCCTTCATGGGACTTCGTGGAAGTTGGAGTATAAACCAAAAGCTTTTTGAGAGGATCTTCTCAGAGATGAGTGAGCGTAGTGCGGGAACCCAGTTGCTGGTTGAGACTTGACGACTACTGACTATTTCCACTCGGAGTGACTCAATTGGCCCAGTGGGGAGCACCTTGGTGATGTGGCAGACCCACGGTGGGGAGCACCATAGTGACGCGGCAGACTCATGGTACTCAACTGGAGGAGTACCTTAGCAGTCCATGAGGGGGAGTGCCTCTATGTGACATGGAAGACCCACGGTGGGGATGCCTCTGTGTGACGCGGCAGACCCATCGTACTTGACAGGTGGAGTTCTTCAGCAGTCCAAGGTTAATGGTAAGTGACTCTATGTGACGCGGAAGGCCCACTATACTTGATATAGAAGGAGTTCTCCAGCAGTCGAGGTGTTCGATGTTGTGACTGGGAATGTTACTTAACACTACCCCTAGAATAAACTGGTGTGAGCCGAGTCAAAACCTCTGTGTTTTCCTCATGATTAAGATAGATTACTTGATAACATAGGTATATGTATGGGAATTTACCTAAGTAAGGTTATCTATTGATTTCATACATTTTGTTTTATCCTTGTTGGATTTTGGGAGACCTAGAGTGTCTCGGGGTCCCTACTGAGTATCGTTATACTCACCCTTTCACGGGTTATGCCCGCACCTTATTGTGTTGGATGCAGACGATGGACAATGCTGACTGAGGCTGAGAGTACCAAGACTGGACGGTATCGAGAGTTGGACCATATGGAGTGTCGATATGTAGAGTATATGGGTGGATGTGGAGTACTGAAGAGGCGGTCTGTACCTACCTTTTAGGTAAGAACCTCAGACGATGACCCAACAACTGACTTTCCCTTCTCTTCAGTTGAATTTTATCATAGTTGTACTTGTAATTTCCAATTGGTCTTGTATTCTGGTGCCTTTTCCTTACTGTACTCACTCTATTTAAAGTTCAGTTTACTTTTGTTCTTATCTTGATATGTGCTTGGTTACGTGTTCTTGTAGGTAATAAAGGCAATGACTTCCCAGTTTTAGAGAATATGCCTTCAGTGCAAGTTTCCAGCCCCTGGCCTATGGAAGGCAGGTAGGCTTGGGGTTGTCTCGGCACGTACCCCGGGGGACGGGTCATGAAAAATTGGTATCAAAGGAGTTGGTTCTACCGTAGAAATACAACTCTGATCTTTTCTTTGATGCAATAGTGTTATGGGTAATGAGTGTGGTTTTTAGTTCAGGGAGTCCAGTTTTGGTGTGGCGGCCAACATATCCATACACCAGGACCTTGACGTCAAATTTCTAACTCAATGCATGAAAACATTGATTGCATGTGTGTTTTCAAAATTCTTCTTTTTTATATTTTGTGTCATATCATCAGGTATAACTTTCAATTCACCAGGTATAAATTTTTGATTGTGGAGCACCTGTTTATTTTCAGGATTCCTTCATGAAAACAACAAACTAGAGTTCTGAGAGTTGTATGCACTGATATCCCATCAAGCGATGAGTCTTTGGTGCAGGTTCCTTTTCCAGTAGAGGAATCATAGGATGCACCAGCGGTTCCACTCCCAATTGGGCCACTAATGCTGCCATACATATAAGTAGACGGTGCATGCCACTTGAGCATGTTGACTGAGTTCCATCACCAGAGGCCATGTAGGTTTAGGGGAGAGATAGACCCACAAGCAACTGAGGATTGGCTGGAGGCTGTGGTGAGATTGTTCTGACTCTTAGGGACACCAGTCGATCTCATAGTTATAATTGTCACCATCCGTTTATAGGAAGAAGAAAGAAGATGGTGGAGCTAGATGCTCTAGGTTCACGATGAGGTGACGCTTCCATTCATAGACTTCAAGATCCTGTTTCGGGCAGATTTTGTCCCTGTGACTCTTTGTACATTGCGCATGCAAGAGCTTCTTCATCAGCAGCAGGGCAGCATGACTGTGGATCTGTACTCAATGAGGTTTACTAACCTCTCACGCTACTCCACAGATATGTTGAGGAACCCATTCTTCAGGGCCCTGACCTTTGAGCAAGGACTCAGGTGAGAGATCAGGGCTTCGATGATCTCACTCAGCATCCCGATGCAGGCGGGGGTGTTAGAGAGAGCCCTCTTGGTTCGGATTTTCCTTGTTGAGTATTCACCAATAGTGAGACCCAATACCAATCATCACGTAGTAGAGTCTTCTGTATCTGGAAGCAGACAGATGTCACAGAGGTCCAATAGGACCAGACCAATAGGTGGACAACCCCATGACTCTGGATCGGTTGTGTGGGGAAACCGAGACAGATCTAGTTATACTAGGATTAGGTAGTGTTACACATGTGGTGGTCAGGGTAACATGGCTTGTGACTATCCAACCCATCATACAGATGATTAGTAGATGGTCGAAGGACTGCCCAAGTAGAGATAGAGGTTCGACTGAGGAGGTCCGAAGGGAGCAGGTAGACGTGGCAGGGGAGCTGGATGTGCATCTAGAAGTGGGCAATGATTTGAGGTGTTACTACCACCACCACCACCAGGAGGTCCACCCTGACCACAAGAAGCAGGTGGATATGGGAGAGATCAGCTCTAGGAAGTTGTGGCCTATGATCACAGCGCTCCAGAGATGATACGAGGTATGATCTATATCTACTCCACCATAGCTACAGTACTTATACACACCGGTGCCAGTCATTCTTTTATTGCAACAGCCCTCATTCAGAGCACGGAGATTCTGAAGGAGTCTTTGGCTCGATCCTTATGGCTATAGACTACTACGGGAGTGGATTCGACGATTACACACCAGTGCCGATAGTGTGAGATTACTCTAGTAGGTGAGAGCTTTGACTGGGATCTCCTATTAGCGGTGTTGAGGTCGTACAACATCATCATGGGTATGGAATGGTTATCTACATTCTCTAATAAGATTAACTATATTAGGTGCAAGTTGCATTGTGTTGGAATAGATGGGACCAGGTTTACCTTCACCGGTGAAAAGGGAGCCATTGCAGAGGAGGATGGACTTACCTGGAAGAGAGTGCAGCGGATCACTCATCAGTTGGCTAGCCATACCCTCGGAGCTGTTGATGTGGAGAGTATGAGCTATCCTGTAGTGGTGGACCAGTACGTGGATGTTTTCCCAGATGATGTTTTAGGTCAACCTCCTTGAAGAAAGGTGGAATTTAACATTGAATTGTACCCTGGGACGACACCGATATCTAGACCATCATATTGGATGGCTCCCATGGAGCTTCGTGAGCTGTGGGGATAGTTAGAGGACTTGAAGGGGAAGGGATTCATCCAGCCTAGTGTTTCTACTTGGGTAGCCCTTATATTGTTCACTAAGAATGTGTATGGGAGATTGAGGCTTTGTGTTGACTATCGGTGACTGAACCAGGTGACCGTAAAGAACAAGTACCCACTCCCGAGGATTGACGACATCTTTGACCAGCTGAAGGGATCATAGCGGTTCTCGAAGATAGACCTCAGATCAGGCTACCACCAGCTCATAGTACGAGATAAGGATGTGCAGAAGACGGCCTTCAGGTGTCGGTACGACCATTCAAGTTCTTGGTTATGCCATTCGGTGTGACCAATGCCCCTGCTATTTTCATGGGACTCATGAACAAGATCTTTCATCCATACCGGGATCGATTTGTAGTGTTCTTCATCGATGACATTCTGATCTACTCGACTACTGAGGAGGAGTATTCCTATCATTCACGGGTAGTACTGGACACACTCTAAGAGCACTATCTTTATGGTAATCTCTCGAAGTGCCAGTTATGTATTCGTGAGGTTCAATTTCTAGGAATGTTCATATCGGAGACTGGATATGTAGTGAATCCAGCAAAGATTGATGTGGTACTTTCTTGGGAGCCACCTGGGAGTGTGACAAAGGTATAGAGTTTCCAGGGTTTGGTCAGATAATACTAGATGTTTGTGCTAGACTTCTCCAGAGTTGCATCACCACGATCAGTGACCGTGTTGTCATGACATGTCAAATTGATTATGCTTTTAAGGTTTATTTATAGTCTAGGTAAGACCCTAGGTCATCTCTCGAGGAGAGTTGATAGGTTTAGAGTGTGTATTTTTAATTAATACTACTAAAAAGGGGGTGATTTTGAAAACAGCTTAAAGAAAGTAACATAATCCAAATAGTTTAATAGATGAAAGACCAAGTGGATTTTGAAAAATATGAGATAAAAGGGACGATGTGATTTCACTACACACATATCAAGTTCATGGTTCATAGAGATTCATTTTGGTTTAGAGTAATTCTTTGGTTGGAATTAATTAGAATCCAGATTAATTCCTAAACTCATATTTCAAGGCTTGAAGAACCAAACCTTGACATAAAAATCATATTACCAAGGTCCAGAATTTATGCATGGAATAAGAGATTACAAAGCATATATAAATCTCAATAAACTGGGGAAGAAAATGATTCATGTGTTGTCCAATCGGAACAACACAAGTCACACACTCAAAACCTCACACCGATCGGTTAGAAATTAAGAGTATAACACTCACATGCATCAAATCAAGAATTCAGATCTGAAATAAAACAAGATACATTGAATGAAATGTTTAAACACCCAAATTACTCAAAACCAGTAGCCATTGTATGCATCGGAACTCCCTTGACATGTGTGTAACTCCCTCACAACCAACACACAACTTTTAGCTCGACATCGGGAGGAGGAGGAAGCTCGGGTGGAACTCCTTCTTCATCCTTTATTCCCCTATGAGGATAGGGGCCTCCAGAATCTCCAAGATTATTAGGATACTCCTCTAGGAATCCAAAATGGTAGAGTATAGCTTCTGGTTTAAACTTGAAAATGAGGGTACCTTGGTGCCCTTTTATAGCCAAAATGTTAAGTGGTTTTCAGCACCCAGTTTTGGTGATACCAATTGAGTCTCGGTTTTGGGTTGGTATACGGCATTATATCGACTTGGAAAAAAGTTAAAAGATGTTGTAAGCTGTCATGACTATCACCATGTAAAATTTTCTGCCATTGAACATCTAGAAATGGAGATAGTGTCATAAAACCAAACCAAACTCTTGACTTCGTGTAGATTCGTTTCCCTGGACAGAATGGTTTGGATGGGCCACCAGATAAACCAATTGGCCTTTGGTTCATTGAGATTAATTGTAGACCATTAAGTTCTAGAGAGGCCCATACAATTTCAACCCATTTGCATGCACGTATTTTGCGCACTGTTCAAAACTGTGGACAGGTGTCCTTGGGATCCATGCAATTTTGGCCCATTTTCCTTATGGATCATCTTCAGGGCCTCCAAATCACCTCCTCCTGCAATCAAATCCTCAAAACAAGTAACAATTCCCATTTTAACAGTTATAAACACAAAATTAATGATTCAAATATGGAATGAAATTTGGTAATATGTTTATAATATTCAATACAAAACTAGTTTACCACAGTAGTGTAGGGATGAAAATGAAACAGTGAATCGTGGTGTGATCACACCCCCACACCTAAACATTTGCACTCCTAGGCAAAGTGGTATTTCCAAAAATTATTCATGGAGATATTCCCAACTTCATGAAGGTTTAACATTCAATTAAAATTTAAAATTTGAAAGGAATGTGATCAAAGAAAAAATCACACCATGGAGTTATTCTCCATGATCATGAAAAAATGTGTCTCATAAATTGTATCAGCATGAAATTCAGGGAGATAAATGATACCAATTTGAGAAAGTAATTCTAAAGTCCACAATTTCACTAAATCTCCATGTGTGTGTGTGAAAACCAATTCATGCTATTCTATCCACTTTCTATCTAGTAAATATAGGTTATTTTAATATTTTTCTGCTTAAATGATTATGTCCACCGAACCTATCCTATACCATTTGCAATCAAATTTCAAGACCCACTCACTTAAGCAATCATGTAAGTCAAACTTTAATCTCCTGACCTAGATATCCCCATATGATGTACATTTCATCACTCCCCTTATTTATTTATTTTTTTGAAATGTTGTGCATGGAACAAATCTCACACCCTTCTCTCAACCCTTGTTTGATCTCCTCACGACACTAATTGTAATAGTTATAAAAAGATCAAAAGTCAAGGAAGAGTGGTTTTTGACCTTCCCAAGACACAAATTTTTTTTGAGGGCGTACAACAGTGGGATACCAGGTACACACGCATAGGTCAATCCAGTACAGTAATGAAAAATATTGGATAAGAAATGAATTTATAGAAAAATCATTTGGAAAATATATAAATATTAACCTAACTTATATTTACCTTTTATTGAGTAAGTAAAAAAATCACACTTCTTGGTTGGGTACAAAACTGTTTAGAGAAATTAAGTGCCACAATATTTCTTTGAACTAATCATATAAAGGGTACTATTTTTCTAAAAGTTTTCAAAATGATACAACCATTTATATCATCTAAAAGCAACTAATTTCTAAGAGAATGTCTCACCACAATGTTAAATTCAAGCTAAAACACACATTCCATCATTGATTTTTTTTAATGTAAAAAAACATAAAATATAGAAATTCCACATGCATTTTTCGTAACATACATGATTCAATTCAGGGGGAATATTTTTCCATAATAAAATTAGCATTCCTGCACAAAAGTAAGGGGTGGAACGGGGGATGGGGGGCAAGTCACAATACCATTAAACAAGAAAAAAGGCAAAGAAAAAAAGAAAACGAAGAAAATTCATAACTAACCCAGGAATGTACCCATCCACTCACACCTAGAGTATGTAGTGTCCTCAGTGTAGTAAAATAGAATGTGGGAAGGAAGGATAAAACCTAGTGGATGTTATTCATAGTTTGCTTCTTGAACTTGGAGTTCCTCCATCGGGGACTCCAGAATGGCGTCATGAAAGTACTTCAACCGCTGCCCATTGATAGTGAATGTTTGCTTGGTTTCTTCATTTTGAACTAGAACAACACAAAATGGAGAGACATTAGTAACAATGTATGGTCCAAACCAGTGGGAAAGAAGCTTACCGGGACTCAATTTCAGCATTGCATTATTGAGGAGGACCTTCTTCCCAATTTCAAACTCTCGATGAAGGATAAGGCGGTCATGGGTAGCCATGGTTCGCTCCTTATAAATCCTGGAGTTCTCATAAGAATCTCTACGCATTTCTTCCAGCTCCTGTATCTGTAACTTCCTTTGAGAACCTGCACCAGAAAGGTTAGAATTGCATTTTTTAATGTCCCAGTAAGCCCGGTGCTCAATCTCAACAGGGAGGTGACAACTCTTTCAAAAAACAATCCTATAAGGTGACATTCCAATGGGAGTTTTAAAAGCAGTACAGTAAGCCCATAATGAATCATTGAGTCTAAGACTCCAATCTTACCTGTTCGGTTGGGCCGTTTTCTCAAGAATTTTTTTACCTCTATATTTGACACCTCGGCTTGACCATTAGTCTGTGGGTGATACGCAGTAGATACTTGATGATCGACCGCATACCGATGCAAAAGTGATTGCATTGTTTGGTTGCAGAAATGAAAACCCTAGTCACTGATGAGGAACCTAGGTAATCCAAATGTATAAAAGATCTGAGTTCTCAAAAATTCTACGACTATTTTGGAATCATCTGTCCTTGTGGCTCGTGCCTCTACCCATTTTGATACGTAATCAATGGATAAAATAATGTACAAGTTTCCAAAAGAATTGGGAAATGGCCCCATATAGTCAATACCCCAAACATCAAAGATGTCATGAAATAGCAAGGGTTGTTGTGAAATTTCAATCCTTTTATAGACATTCCCCATTCTTTGACGATGAGGAAATGATTCACAAAATTCATGGGCATCCCAAAAAGGTTTTGGCCAAAAGAGACCAGAATCAAGAACATTGCGAGCAGTCTGTTGGGGACCAAAGTGGCCCCCACAAGCAAGAGTGTGGCAGAATTTAAGGATAGACTGAAACTCGCTATCGGGAACACAACGTCTAATGACCTGATCACTACATGTGATCCAAAGGTAGGGGTCACCCCAAATGTGCCAATGAGACTCATGTTTTAGACAACTGGCTTGGTTTTTGTTGAAATCAATAGGAATGCAAGATGCAACCAAATAATTTACAATTTCAACATACCAGGGAATAACATCTTGAACTTTGTATAATTGCTCATCAGGAAACATGTCATTAATGGGAATACAGGGGGATGAGATAATGTCTGAGGATGGAAGGATCTTACTGATATAGTCTATCACCATATTCTCTACTCCTTTTTTATCACTAATTTCTAGATTGAATTCCTGAAGGAGGAGCATCCAATGAATGAGACGTGGTTTGGATTCCGGTTTCTCTAGGAGATACTAGAGGTCTGCATGGTCTCAGAACACAATGAATTTGGACCCTAAAAGGTATGACCTGAATTTATCTAACAAAAACACAATGGAAAAGAATTATTTTTCAGTTGTGGTATAGTTTTCTTGGGCAGGGTCCAATGTACGTGAGGCATGGGCTCTGACATGTGGAGCTATGTCGACCCTTTATGACAAGACTGCCCCAACTGCATAGTTAGAGGCGTCACACATGAGCTCAAATGGTAAATCCCACTAAGGTGGTTGGATTACCTAGGGTGATGTGATACTCCATTTTAATTTATTAAATGTTTCTTCACATTCTTTATCAAAAACAAAATCTTTTTCTTCTTGGAGTAAGCGGTAGAGGGGAAGTGAAATATTACTAAAATCACGAATGAAACAATGGTAAAATCTATCATGACCTAGTAAAGACCGTACATCACGTACATTTTTAGGGAATGGTAGGGAAGAAATGACATCCACTTTTAATTTATCTACTTGGATACCAGCCCCAGAAATGACATGTCCCAAAACTATACCTTGTCGCACCATGAAACGACATTTCTCATAATTTAATACAGGATTCTTTTCAATACAGCGACGTAGGATTGAACCAAGACTACTTAAACATTCATCAAAAGAGGATCCATAAACAATAAAATCATCCATGAAAACTTCCATGCAATTATCTAGGTAATCTAAAAAAATACTAACCATACATCGCTGGAAAGTACCCGGAGCATTGCACAGTCCAAATGGCATCCTTCTATAGGCAAATGTGCCAAAGGGGAAAGTTAAGGTTGTCTTTTCCTGATCCTCGGGGGCAATATGGATATGAAAGTATCCAGAATACCCATAAAGAAAGAAGTAATGGGTCTTCCCCGCAAGCCTCTCTAGCATTTGGTCAATGAATGACAATGGGAAATGGTCCTTCATAGTGTGTTGGTTTACTCGGCGATAATCTATACAAACACACCAACTATACTGCACACGAGTTGGAACCAATTCATTGTTTTCATTTTTAATTACCGTTAGGCTAGCTTTGTTAAGAACTACTTGAATGGGACTGACCCATTGGCTGTTAGAGATGGGGTATGTGATTCCAGTAGCCAATAATTTTGTTACTTCCTTTTTAACTACTTCTAAGAGGTTTGGGTTTAGTGGACGTTGTTCCTCCCTCACTGGTTTAGCCTCATCAGTTAATAAAATATGATGTCTATAAATTGATGTGATAATACCATGAATGTTCTCAAGTTTCCATCCCAATGCTTGTTTATACTCCCTTAAAAGTTCAAGAAGTCGCAATTCATGCTCAGGAGGGGGTGAATTAGCAATGATGATGGGAAAGTTGTTTTTATTCTCAAGATATGAATATTTTAAATCTTGAGGTAGTTGCTTTAGTTCCAATAAAGGTGTATTTTGGATTGATGGGAGTGTGTGTGAATGTGAGAGGTCAATAATCTCATCTAACTGCTCAATGGTATCATCCTTAGATAAGGAATTAGCTTTTACAAGCTTAGAAGTATCATCGATGGTCATGTGATCCTTTGTGTTCAAGAAATTATCAATTAATAAACATGCATGACACTTTTCTAGAGCACTAAAACAATCAACACATGATTCATTACCAAGAATTTCAATCAAAGAGGAAAATTCATAAAGGGGATCAGGGGAAATAAATGAAGTGATTTAGGGGAAGGGAGTACATCAATTGAATTTATCGAGAGAGAGGAATGTTCTTCTGAGGGGTGCTTCATGGCATCAAGGATGTTGAAATGGACTATGTCACCACCAAATTCAATAGATAATGTACCGTTATGGACATTAATTATGGCTTTGGCGGTTTTCAAGAAAGGTCTCCCCAATATAATTGGGGTGTGTCTATTCATCCTATCATCTTCCATTTTTAGCACATAAAAATTAGCAGGAAATATTAACTTTTGAAACCTCACAAGAACATCCACTAACACACCAGAAGGGTGTGTTGTACTCTGATTTGCTAGCTGAACAACTATTCATGTGGGATTTAGTTCACCGACCTACAAAGAAGAGTATATGGAGTGAGTAATCACATTAATAGAATCACCTGAATCAAGCATATCATTGGATAAAGAATACTTCCCTATAGTGCATGGAATTGAGAATGTTCCAGGATCATTGCACTTGGTGTGAAGTGATGGTTGTATCAATGCTGAGACGTTCCTCCCCAGGCTCACCTTCTCATCACCTCTATGTCGCCTTCAGTGGGTACACATCTCCTTCAGAAACACAGCATATCTCGGAATTTGCTTGATGGAATCAATCAAGGGGATGTTGACTTGCACTTTCTTGAAAGTTTCCAATATTTCTTTTTCAAGTTCAGTTTCATTTTGTTTTCTTGGTTGGGTGGCCCTTTGGGGAAATGGAAGAGGAATGGGTGTGCTTGGTGGTTCATTAATAGAATCACTCTTTCCATTTGAAGGGCTCCTCTCGGGATAAGGGTTTTAAATATTTGGACCTTTTTCAATGGTTGGAATGGTGGTTTTCCCAGGAGGGGATGCCTCTAATGGAGGTGTTATTTGGATTTTAAGTTGAGTTCCACTCCTAAGGGTGATGGAACTAACATTTCCCTTATACCTAGAGTTGATATGTGGTAGAGAGGGTAGTTTACCAGACCCATGGCTTTGGATTTCACCCACCGAGTTAGCTAGTTGGCCTAAATGGATTTTGAGGTCTTGTATGGCTGCCTGAGTCATTTGTAGGAATTGGAGAATATTGACAGCCATTTGTTTCATCATATATTCTAGGATAGGCTCAATTTTTGGAGGGGCTGTTGGAAAGGCCTTTGGGTGGTTGAGGATTTCTTGGTGGTGGTGGATGACTACTCTGACCTTGTTGGTTCCATTTTTATTGAGGTTGTTCTGAATACCCCACATTCCTATAGGCTTGGTTGTCTTTCCACCTAGGGTTGGATGGATAGTAAGGTTCTTGCCTAAAGGGTTGGTTATAGGCGCGTCTAGGAAATATCGCCTCACATCTCTCAGAAGTTTCTCTCAGTTGCGGGCATTGGTTAGAATAGTGGGTATCAGAAGATAATATACCACAATGGATGGGAGGAGGATATTGAGATTCCCCTTGGGAAAGATCGAGTTGTCGTAGAAGTGTACTTACCTCTTCAAACTTTGTATCCACCTTCTTCTCAAATTCAGTACTTTGCACCTCATAGACACCTCGAATTGGTACAATGGACTTTGAACCAAATTGTTGTGTGTTTCATGCCATGTTCTCAATTAGGGTCCTTGCATTGATTGGGGTTTTTTCCACTAGTGCACCACCTGCAGCAGCATCAATCATGTTTCGATCAATTGGGATTAAACCTTTATAAAAATACTAAATTAAAAGTTGATCACTTATTTGGTGATGTGGAAAAATTGAACCCAATAATTTAAATATTTCCCAATATTCATGAAGTGTTTCCCTATGGGATTGTCTTATACCACATATTTCATTCCTTATTGTTGCAGTTCAAGAGGCTGGGATATATTTTTCAAGAAAAATGCATTTCATGTCTGCCCAGCCTCTAATTGGTGAGTTAACATAGTATAGCCAATCTTTAGTAGTGTCTTCTAATGAAAATGGAAATTCTCTAAGTTTTACTTGGTCCTCATCAAAATTAGCAGGCCTTAATGTAGAACACACAGTATGAAATTATTTTAAATTTTTATGCGGGTCCTCTCCAGGATGTCCATGGAATCTTGGTAATAAATGAATTAAACTAGATTTTACTTCAAAATTAGGTGCCTCTCCTTGTATTTGAATATATGCAAGTTGGATATCAATATTGGGTGAGGTTAATTCCTTTAATGTTCTAATATTTTCACCCATGTTATACAAGTTTATTTCAGTTTTTTTGGGTTCTAGAATAAGAAGAAGAAGAAGGGTGAAGGAATGTTTCAGTGTGTGGTGTGTCCTCCTTCAAAGTTTTGTCTTGTTTGTCTCGGTGTCATCGAAGTGGGATCCTCTCCAGGTGGTAAATCTCCTTGATTATAACGCGTCATGAACCAAACCTACACATGGAATAGATCAAAATACAAAAGGACTAAAATGGTAGAAGAGAAAACAAATAAATATACAAAAAAAAATTATAAATAACTTATCAAAAACACACACTAAAACAAAAATGCTCCCCATAAACGTCACCAAAATTTGACCTCGTTGTCATGACACGTCAAATTGATTATACTTTTAAGGTTGATTTTTAGTCTACAAAATACCATAGATTGTCTATAGAGGAGCTTTGATAGGTTTAGAGTGTGTATTTTTAATTAAGACTACTAAAAAAGGGGCGGTGATTTTGAAAACAGCATAAAGAAAGTAACTTAATCAAAATAGTTTAAAAGATGAAATACCAAGTGGATTTTGAAAAATATGAGATAAAAGGGTCGATGTGATTTCACTACACACATATCAAGTTCATTCTTCATATAGATTCATTTTAGGTTTATATTAATTCTTTGGATGGAATTAATTGGAATCCTGATTAATTCCTAAGCTCATATTTCAATGCTTCAAGAACCTAACCTTGACATAACAATGGTATTGAAAAGGTCCAGAACTTATGCATGGAATAAGAGCTTCCGAATAATATTTAAATCTTAATAAAGTGTGGAAGAAAACGATTCTTGTGTTGTCCAATCAGAACAACACAAGTCACGCACTAAAAACCTCACACCGATCAGTTAGAAATTAAGAGCATAACACTCACATGCATCAAATCAAGGATTCAGGTATGAAATAAAATAATATAAATTGAATGAAATGTTTAAACACCCAAATTACTCCAAACCAGTATCTAGTGTATGCATCATAACTCATCTGACATGTGTGTAGCTCCCTCACAACGAACACCCAACTTTTAGCTCGACATCGGGAGGAGGAGGAAGCTCGGGTGGAACTCATTCTTCATCCTTGATTACCCTTTGAGGATAGGGGACTCCAGAACCTCTAAGGTGATTATGAGACTCCTCTAGGACTCCAAAATGGCAGATTATAGCTTCTGGTTCTAACTTTAAAATGAGGATCCCTTGGTTCCCTTTTATAGACAAAATGCTAAGAGGTTTTGAGCACCCAGTTTGGGTGATACCAATTGAGTCTCGGTTTCAGGTTGGTATATGGAATTATCTCGACTTAGAAAAAAGATAAAAGATGTTTTCCGATGTCTTTACTATCACCATGTCAAATATGGAGGCGATTTAACATCTATAAATGTATATATATTTGTAAAACTGAACCAAACTCTTGACTTGGTGGAAATTATGTCCCCTGGACCGAATGGTTTGGTTGGGCCACTCGATGAACGAATTAGCCTTCGGTTCTTTGAGATGAATTGTATGAAATGAATTTTTGGAAAGTCCCAAAAAATTTCATCCCATTTGCATTGACGGATTTCGCACACTGTTCAAAACATTGGATATGTTTCCTTGGGATCCATGCAATTTTGGCCCATTTTCCTTCTGGATCATCTTCAGGGCCTCCAAATCACCTCCTCCTGCAATAAAATCATCAAAAAAAGTAACAATGCCCATTTCAACAGTGATAAACACTAAATTAATGATTCAAATATGGAATTAAATTTGGTATTATTTTTATAATAATCAATACAAAACTAGTTTACCACAATGGTGTAGGGATGAAAATGAAACAGTGAATCGTGGTGTGATCAATCAGCCTTGAGGAAGAAATGGAAACACATCGTTTGGTCAGAGATATGCCCATAGAGTTTTCAAGAGATAAGTAAGAGGCTGACTAGTTCCCCCATATTGAAGTTTCCAGAGGAGGGCATATGGTACGTAGTCTACTGCGACACATCTGGGACCAGACTCGGATGTGTTCTGATGAAGGAGCGAGTAGTGATCACATATGGTTCTCGATAACTAAGACAACATGAGAAGAACTATGCTACGCATGACCTGGATTTAGCAGTAGTGGTCTTATCCTTGAAGATGTGGCAACACTATCTGATGGGCGAGCATTTTACCGTGTACTCTGATCATAATATTCTCAGGTATATCTTCTCTCAGAAGGACCTGAACCTGATACAATGACATTGGATTGAGTTCCTCCAGGACTATGACTTTGAGATAGTATATAATTCTGGGAAAGGGAATGTTCTGGCAGATGCGCTCAGTAGGAGGTCTGGTATACAACTTCTAGGTCAGGCGATAGAGCAGCTAGAAGCTTTATAGATATACTTTGTTGGTAGAGATAGGGAAACATTTCTATAGTCTCTTACATTCACTTCCCCACTTCTTCAGCGAGTCTGGGAGGTGTAGTGTGGAGATGCGGACTGCAAGGCTCGACGTGCACAGATATCCATAGGGCAGACACCTAATGGATTTTTTTAACTTGCGAAGCACATCATCCTTTTTAGAGGACGTACCATGGTACCAATGTCACTTTAGGAGGATGTTTTGAGGGAGTTCCAGACTTCCCATCTTACAGTACATCCAGGAGTGGAAAAAAAGTACTAGGATCTCCAACAACAACAATGGTGGTCAAGAATGAAGAAAGAAGTAGTAGAGTCTGTCTCTCAGTTCCTCACATCTTATCAAGTGAAGGCAGCACATCAGGTACCAGCAAGCTTGGTTTATCCTTTAGAGGCCCCATAGTGGATGTGGGATGGTGTATCCATGTACCTCGTGATAGGACTTCTATGTACATCCAGAGGTCATGACTGGATCTGGGTGATCGTCGACCAACTTACCAGGTCGGCCCACTTCCTACTGAACGGAGAGTACGGTTCAGTAGAGAGCTTGGAACGCCTCTATGTGTAGGAGATTGTATGGTTACATGGAGTACCATCAATGATTATCTCTGATCGGGATGCATGTTTTATTTCTTGGAAATGGAAGGGCTTGTAGGAGGATTTCTGGACACAGCTTCGTTTGACCACATCCTTCCATCCTCAGACCGATTGTTAGACTGAGCGGGCCATTAAGACCCTTGAGGACATGTTGCATGCCTGTGTCCTCGACTTCGGTCGCAACTGGGAGGATCGCTTACCTTTAGTGGAGTTTTCATACAATAATATAAATCACTCCACCATTCGGATGGCACCTTTTGAGGCATTGTACAGGAGAACTTGCAGATCACCTTTGAACTAGTCTAACCCAGGGGAGTAAGCACTAGTGGGAACATAGATGAAACGGGAAACCACATAGAAGGTGCAGATCATCTTGGAGGGGATGAAGACTACATATAGCAGGCAGAAGTCGAATGCCGACAGGAGACGGAGACCTCTAGAGTTCGAGGATGGTGACAACGTCTTTCTATGGGTCTCACCCCGACAAGGTCTACAGAGATTTGGCCGAGGTGGAAGGTTATCTCCAAGATTTATCAGAACTTTTCAGGTCCTCAGCAGAGTTTGCAAGGTGGTATATAACTTATCTCTTCCACATCAGTTGTGTCGGGTGCATGATGTCTTCCACTTGTTTCAGCTGAGAAGATACGTGCATGACTCTTCTCACATTATCGACCATGGTGAGATAGACATAGACGATGGGGTGACTTTTACAGTGGTTCCAGTAGAGATTGAGGATCGAGATGAGCAGGTACTTTGTGGATGGTCGATACCTCTGGAGCACATTTGCTGGCAGCACGGGAACCATCAGGAGATCACATGGGAGCGGGAGGCTCAGATGTGTGCCCAGTACCCCCACTTGTTTACCTAGTTATGAGTTGTGGCTTACAGGGACATAAAGCCCTAAAATGGAGAGAATGTAAAGACCCAGAATTTTCATGTAATTTTTTTTATATAAATGGGAATTTTACAAGTTCGCGAAAATTGACAGCACGTGATTCTGAGGCCCGGAATGCCAGGAATGAATTTCTAAACTTTTTTTGGGTACATTCAGTAAACATACGAGTGGGTTTTTATAACTTTTGAACAGGTGCTCGAAATTGAAATATGAGGGCACCGTTGAACTCATATCACTAGTATTCACTAAAGGATACTTTAACCTTGACCGTAGTAGGTTGAGGGGGAAAGATAGATTTTGGGATTTTCATAGGAAGATTAAAATAAAATTATTTAACTTTTTATTTTTATTTTGTTGTAACCACCCTCTTGTGGATATTATTAGGTGGGGACCATCGGATCCCAAAACCTCCCAAGTTTGATTTAATAGGTGGGTACCACCCAAACCTCTTAATGAGGGAGAAACCTCCCAACTCCCTCTTTAATGTGGAGGAGCCTCTTGAGCTTTCTCCACATTAATTAAGACAACACACCATACTTAATTAGGAAAACCTATGTGATTAATTAACCCAATTTTAAATTGTTCCAACAATTTAATTGGGGGAAACATATCACATTTTGGCTACTTTGAAAGTTTGGTGGAATTGGGAGAGGAAAAATATTATGAGAAAGCTCTCCAACGAAGAACGTGTTCCTCCACAAAGAACGCTCCGCCAACTAAGAATTCTCCTCCAACGAAGAACGCTTACTTCGACTTCTTCCTCAGGACACCCTCCAACGAGGAACGTCTTCGTCTACGACGAACTGACACATGAGTCTAGAATTGGAGGTGTGTGGCAAACGAGACAAACATTGACATCTTTACATTCTTCCCTCCCCGTGCCAACAGCAACGAACAACCAGAGGTAGGGTTTTAATTTTTGTGTGATTATTTTTCAATATTCATCCTTTTTTCAAACAAAGAATACGGATGATTTCTTTTTCTGGTTGGGAACAATCATTGAAGGAGGGTTTGAGGTTCTTCATTCTTTTTACGTTGAGTCATTTTCTACATCCCTAATTCAGAGGTATGGGCCAAACAAATATGGCCCGACCCCTCCTCAAATATTCTAATGATTTGTCATGTTAAATTCAATGAAGGCGATGACGCAATGACACCGCCCCGTAGCCACCGCTGCCTCAGGACCTCCGCGCCCTGCGGCTCTTCCCTCGTGGTACCCCTCTGCCGAGCTGGTGGTGACAGCTCGACGGATGGCAGTGGAGGCTCATTGTAGGGGTATCGTGAGGTTGGATCCGTATGGCGTGGAGGTCGTCAACCGGCAATGGCTGCAGGGCGATGTCATTGCACCATTGCCTTCGTCACTTTTAACACCACAAATCATCACAAGATTTGTGGAGGGGTTGGGCCATGTTTATTTGGCTCGTACCCTCTACATTAGGGTGGTAGAAAACAAATAAACATAAATAAGAATGAAGAACATAAAACCCTCCCACAATGATTGTTCCCAACCCATGAAAGAAATAATTCGTGTTCTATGTTTTAAAAGAAAGGAATAACTTGGGAAAATAATCACACACAAATTAAACCACTATCTCAGGTTATTCTTTGACATTGGAACGAGGAGGGGAGAAGTGGAAGTTGTCGACGTTCGTCTCATCCACTACACACATCCAATTCTGGGCTTGTGCATCGGTTTGTCGTAGACGGAGACATTCCTCGTCGGAGGGTGTCTGGAGAAAGAGGTCGAAGTTAGTGTTCTTCGTTGGAGGAGCATTCTTCTTTGGCAGAGCGTTCTTTTTTGGTGAAGCATTCTTCATGGAATAACATGTTCTTCATTGGAGTGATTTCTCCCAATATTTCTCCTCTCCCAATTCCAACAAATTTTCAAAGTAACCAAAATGTGATATGTTTTCCCCAATTTAATTTTTGGAAAAGTTTTAAATTGGGATAATTAATCACATAGGTTGGCCTAATTAAGTATGGTGCATTGGCTTAATTAATGAGGAGGCAGCTCAAGAGGATCCTCCACATTAAAGAGGGAGTTGGGAGGTTTCTCCCTCATTTAGATGTTTGGGTGGTCCCCACCTCTTAAATAAAACTTTGGAGGTTTGGGGAACAGGTGGTCCCTACCCTATAATATCAACAAGAGGGTGGTTACATCAAAATAAAAATAAAAATTTAAATAATTTTATTTTTATCTTCCCATGAAAAGCCCAAAATCAGTCTTTCAACCTCAACCTACTACAGTCAGGGTGAAGGTCTCTTAAAGTGAATACTGATGCTGCGAGTTCAACAGTGCCCACAGATTTTCATTCTGAGCACTGGTTCAAAAGTTATAAAAACACACTCATGATTTTACTGAACGTACCCAAACAAAAGTTTAGAAATTCATTTCGGGCACTCCGAGCCTTGGAATAATGTGCTGTCAATTTTCACGGACTTGTAAAATTCCCATTTATATAAAAACATTTACATGGAAATTCTGGGTCATTACATAATAAGGGAGAGATCAAATGATCGGTAATGGAAAAATTAAGCATTAAAAATTAAATGTAATCAGTGATCATGTGATGCATATAAATGGGCATAACAAAAGAGAATTCATGCCCATCAAAAATTATATTATAAAACATGTGGGATGGGGTAAATCATTATCAAAGGAAAGAGTCAAGAGAATCAACAATAATGGTCTATGTGATATAAATATTGATCAATGGAACCAATAAAACATATATATTTCATAAAAAATGTGTTGGTATATTTGAGAATTTTCTTCATATAATCCTTGCAAGTGGAATAACCAAAATATTGCACTTCCAACATAATTCTCTAGAGGACATAATCATTACCGAATGAATTGAAGAACTATATCAGGATCACCCATAATCACAAGCTATATTGGGCTCACCCAACATCATGATATTTATCTGGCTCACCCATCAACTTAAAAAAATTTAAACTACTATAACATATTCATTACATAAGAAATATTTCGTTTTTCATCATAATGATAACAATTGTTCTTTTATATCTTTATTTACCTATGGAAAACAAATGTTTTCCATGAAAATATCATAATATATATTAAGACAAAGAATAAGGATGGATTCATTATAACATATCCCTAGTAGATCATAAGTAACATAGAGGTTTGGTGTTTTTTATGAATAAAAATTCCCAAAGAATATCATTAAAAAAATTATTTAGAAAAATACCCTTTCCATATTGAAAAAATATTTTCAAAATTAAAAATTCAAAAAAATATTGGGGAATTAATTTTCTTTTAAAATATCTTGGGAAACATACAAAGGTATCTTAAAATAAAATATGTTCATTATGGCATGAAATCAAATTCATGATATAAATGTTAAATATAAAAAATATTTTCAATATTTTCTAAATATAGTCAATAGTGACCCATGTAGAAAATGATAGAGATGTTAATTTTTAAAAAAAAATTAAAATAAATTAAAATTATTTTAAAAAAAACTTTTGGAAAACGTTTTTTTAGTAAATAGAATTATTTAATTTTTTAGGATAATGTGGACAATGAGGAGAATGATTCTCGATCTAAAAAAATATAATAACAATATCAATAATAATCAAATTTATTAATGTTTCTTTAATAAATAATAGAGGAAATGGAAAATAAATATATAAAAAATCATGACTAGGGGATAAAAACATATATTTGGTTCAACAAAATAAGAGCATATTATTTCCCATAAAGTAACTTTGAACATAAACAATCTGGAAAAGAAATAAGACTGTAACTTAAATCCATTATAGCTTTTGTAACTATGAAAATGAAAATTAATTGAATGAAATAATATGATTTTTGTCATTAAAAACCATTAATTACATGAATAAATATTTTCAAATTAATTCATAGGTGTAACACCCTAAGATTTCATAGTATGTTAGTTCTTCAAAGTAATTTAATAACTTACAATACATGCAACATTGAGTTCAAGCGCACCACGACTTACCAAACTATCCGTTCAAAAGATGTTATGAATAGTATTAATAGAATTTTGAACATTATATAGCCCTAATAATTTTAGAATCCATATTATGAGTTTCTTAGACAAAATTTAAGGACAAATTCATTTTTTCATATAAAAGAATTATTTTTCAAAAAATGCAATTTTACCGCCTTTTAATGGAAAACCCTTTTTAAATACAATATTTGAAACATTTATATGTTCAATTTGAAAAAATAAAATTCTTAATTGGGATCAGGATATAATAATTTAGTTTCAATAAATTTTTGGTGTTTTTCTGATAACTTTCATATTTTGGTGAATAGTGAAAAATAATATATTTTAACTGAAAACAAATTTTTTAATAAAAAAAAATTATCATTTTCAACTATAAAAATGAATATTTTCGATGTATAATTAGATTATATTTTTACCATTTAATCCAATGTTTTTCATTGGAAGTAATTTCACTTTGGAATTGGACATAACCAAATGTCCATCTTTTGGTAGTTATTATTTAATAAAACATGTTTTTTGGTTTTGACAATGGGAATTAATTTTAAACTAATAAATGAAATTTATGTGTTTTGATTGTGGTAAAATAGAATTCATTTTTGAATTCATACTATCAAAATTAGCTATGGGTGAATTTTTGGTATGTTTCTGAAAAATTTTAATTTTAGATGAATAGTGAAAAACACTGAGTTATAGTTTAAAACCGAATATTTATTTAAGTAATTATTTATTTTATTTAAATTTATTTTAAAGTAAAAATAGATACATAATACCTATATAAGTTTAATTTAATTAATTGGAGTCATTTTATAATAATTTTAGATATATAAAAATTTTATTGAACTTTTCACCGTCTTTTACCCACCTCCTAGGAGAATTTGGAAATTCACATAAAACATAATTTTACCACTTTTGTGAGTGGAATTTTGAAACTCTTAGCGACACGGTTAATATCAAGGAGTAATATTTGGTTCAATAAGATAAAATTAATTTTTGGTGAATAATAACTTTTTACTTTTATTTACCACGGTTAAAAGTAAATAGGGTAATTAAGGGTAAAAATGATATTATTATTACCATAACACATGTAATAATTCTATTTGCTAAGTATAATTCGACCAAAAACAACTTTTGGAATAAAATATTAACCTCTTTGGTCCACTTGGATTAGATTAGGATATTTATTATTATTTAATTCAAAGAAGAGTTAAAAGAGTTAAAATCAAGGTTTAATAACTAAAACACTTTTAATATAGGGTCATAAAAAAGATAAATTTGATTAAAATATTCATTATAAAGGTAAAAATATTTCCAAAATAACTGTATTTTATTTATACTTTTTAGAAAAGAAATAATTTAATTTATTTATGACACAATGGTGATACAGTAATTACCTAATTAATGAAATATTAAAATAATTGATATTAAAAATATACAAATAAATTTAATTTGGGACTTTTTATGAATTACACTAATTGTATAGGTTAATATGACATGTTATAGTTGGTTAAAAGAATTGTATTTGAAGCAATAATGCTGTTATAAATTTTGCAAAAACAAAATACCAAATAGTGTCAAAATCTTCATAAAAGAATTTTTAAAACAAATATTATATTATTAATTGATATTCTATTCCTAAAAATATAGGTTTCTGCCAAAGGACTTATATAATGATATTTTTATCATTAATTAACCACTTGGGGATCTCTTGTAAGTATATTGTAAGTTTATTAACCATATAATATTAAAATACAAAGAGAGATGGTAAATGTCAAACTATTTAACTAAGAGTTAAATCTAAAAGATAAAGTTAATATAGTGACTAAACCTATCTAAAACCTATTTTTTGATTTTTTTTTCAACCTATACCCACCTTATCCTTTAAATAATACATTTTGGAGCCATTAGAAATTGAAAATGACTTTATTATAAAATAATATTTCTAGCTTTTCCTAAGGTGCCCCTCACCCCTCTTATAAAAGGGCACTCCTCCTTCTCTCTAATTCACACCTTCAAAGCCATTTGGCTCAGCAACAATCTACCCAAATACCCTATAAACTATCATAACTTCGTCCTAGAGGCCTTCCTTTATTCATAAAGCCCACTTAATGAGCCCTTTTGATCAAATCAAAAGGAAGAACCCGAAGAAGAGGTAATAATTTCACCACCCTCTTTCAAGTTCTTTATTCTTCCACTTCTTATTTATTTTTTATTTCCATTAGAATAAAATAACTCCAGTATCTTCTATATAATTTGATGTTATTATAAATATGGTACATCCATATTCATTATTCTATCCATCTTTTTAATGACATGTCACCATACGTGCGTACGTACAGCTTACCGTCTCCATATCGTGATGAAATTGTTATTCAATAAATTATTATTTGGAAGGGTATAATACTGATGTGTAATTCATTTAAATAATAAATATAAAATTATAATGATATTTTATATATGATATACCATCCAATTATATATTATTTTAATATCAAAATAATGATATTGTCTCTCGTGCGTACGTACGGGTTACCGTCTCCACAAACACGATGAGATTCATTCCCCGTCGTATCCATCAAGACTAAATTTTATTTGATGATGAAAAATAATGTTTATAGACATAATATCATTCTGGATAAGAATAAGATACATCTCATCCATAACAAATATGACTCACATAACAAATAATATAAAGGAAACAAATCCATTAACACCCGAAACGACATTAATACTAAAATATTATTAACCAAGCAATGTTAAAAGGTATTATATGATATCATATTAACGTATATTATTCTTAAATAATTTAATAACAATTATTTCACCATTATACAGGAGGATAACCTACCCTCTACCAAGGAAAAAGTACAAATTAAAGAGTTTCTTATCTCACTTTTAATTCCGTGAGATTTGCATTGTTCGCCAAATATTTATTGCATGTGGTGTATTGCGTACTGCCATTTGATATATATTATCATGATTATTTTTATATTCATGGTATTATATGATCCATTTGGTAGTTATTAATTTTTGGTCATACGAATTGATTGATTACAACTAAGTAAGTGTTTTTCATCTCACTTTTATTCCCATGAGATTCATGCTATATTGGCCATTATTTACCCTTGTGCAGCGTATGTACTATCCATGATTTTATTCTTGTTGTAATATACCTTAATTTATGAGTATTTACATATTCATTGTATGATCCTTATTTCATGGTTTTTATGTATCATAAGTTACCAAATAGATAAGAGAATTTGAAATTTCAATTTCCACTCATTCAGATTTATGCATACTTCATTTATTATATTACTCCAAGATTGTGTGTGGAATCACTATTAATGCTTATGTAATAATTTCCACTCCCCTTTCTTTGGATATACTTTTGATACACATAATCACTCCATTGATAAATTCTCAAGTCATGGATATGAACTTGATAAGAGTAATTTTAACTCAATATATATTTATTGAGTTAAATATCCAATTCATTGGTGTTGTTTTTACAAGAATATGTGTGAATGTCCTCTGATTGATTTACAATGAATATCCAATCATATTAAGTGTATTTATATTTTTCAAACATAATTATGTCATTTATTTATCCTTAAACTAAGGATACAGTCTTTATAAGAGATTTATTCTCAATTTACATTCCATTGAGACTTCTTTGTTGTTATACACCAAATGACTTTTATACGGTGTATATAATGTACTTTGACATAGTATATCATGAATCTATTTATTCTCATGATATTACAATGTTTTTATTACCTCAATTATTTTTATTCGATTGTATCTCTTTTGGTTAGACACTCTAACTAAAATATCATTTTAAAATATTTTAATGATTTATTATTCTAAATCATTCTCATTAATGTCCATGTTTTAAAAATTGTTTAATGGATTTATTTATATGGAAATTAAAGTTTTCAAATTAGAATTCCTTTTAAAATTTTCAAAGTTGTATGGGACACTTTGATTCAAAAATCTATTTTAAACGTCTTCTTGATAAATAGTGAGACTTTTTTCATAAAAAAGGGGGATATTTATCTCAAATAGTTTTGATGACTATTTTCATCTATGTAAATATCCTTAATTATTCTCGATTGAGGTTAATCTATTACAATAAAATCTTCCATATTGTATTGAATGAGTTATGTTTTACTTTGGATGTTCTATTTTTATACCATTTATGGTTTTTGGATAAATTATTGACATTTTGTATGCTAGTTTTAATATGAATATTTATCTTATGTTTAAACTTGTTCATATGAGGAATGCATTGTACCTAGTAAGTGACGGGTAGAGCCCACTATAGCTCCTCGAGGCATCGGTAGGTCTCATGAGACAAAGTAGTGTCTTGGCATAAGGCCTTAATAAAATCTTTTTTTTAGTCTTGGAACAAGGCCATGACTATGTGGTTAAGATAGTCTTCCATTATACATTCCATCATTATGAAAATGGTTATTGATATTGCATGTGATTATTAGACTAGTTGAATATCCATGTGAATAAGTAAATGGAATTATTTCATTTTATTTTTTCCATGTTATGCTGAAGTTCAAGATTAAAAGGATTTTGTTTTAGTTATACATTGCCTTAAATGTTTGTGCCTATTTATGAAAGTTTCCGCTATATTGTTATCCTTACTGAGCATCTGAGCTCACCCCTTTCTTTGTTTTATTTTTTTCCAGGATGTGAAGAAGTATTTTATGACTGAACGATAGGGATAGTCTGAGGGGATATGAGTGTAGACTATAGAGAGTATTTTGTTTTAGTTTTCCATTTTATCTTGTAATTTAAGACATATAAATGTATCTAGTGTTTCCAAGGCTACTAAACTGATCGGTCTTTCAATACTTGATATTTTATGATCATGCCAATGTTATGTAATAATGCACCGACTCTGGGATTCTGGGGTCAGTGTGTTATAGTTAGTATTAGAGGAAGTTTAGTACAAACCTTGGAAAATAGATTTAGATAAACTCTGATTAGAGCATATAGCCCTAAGATAGACATTGAGGATTAGTATAGAGGAACTTCCTAAAATTTTGGTATTGTAGTGATTTTTTGATTTTCCCAGAAATACATCCTAGTATGGATACGAGCAAGTAGAGGTGGCTCTGGAATAGATGTACCTAGGGGTAAAACCCAAAAACACCACTTTGATCAAGACTCGAATGGGAACTAGTGCACGACAACGGGACTTGAGTCACCCTTGGTTAAGACACTCTCGGGTGATATGCTTAGGATAATTTATATTTTCTTTACAAACCGATTTAAAGTATTTTAATATAAGATAATAATAAATGACCTTGGATAATCCTAATGTGTTTCAAATTGAAAATATGTAGTCATGATATTCTTTAAATGAATTTATGACTACTGTTACTCACACAATGATTTATGGTTTTAGTCAATGGCTGGATTCCAAATAAGTTAGAGTAACTTTGAGAATGATGTAAAAGGTGGGAACGGTGGTGGAAATGAGAAAAAAATGGAATTTTGATAGGAGTAAAAGATATCATGTTCATGCCAAATCAGTTTTCCAAAAATATGATCAAAAAACATATATATTAACCAACTCCCGGACTCAACAAAGAAGAGAGAGGTGATGAATGATAAGAGTTCCAGTAGTGGAGACCATTGAGAATAGAATCTTCAATTTACATCATGCAGGAAATGTGGAAGGAGACACCCAAGAAAGTATCTCATTGGAACAAATAAATGCTTTACGTGTGGGAAAGAAGGAAATAAAGTGAAGAATTTCCGAGGAAAAATGAAGAGTACAGTGGAAGAAAATAAAAATAGTCCCAGGAATCCATTTACAGTCATTTTCCGTAAATGTAGTGGACTTGGCCATTACCCGAGTGAATGCCCTA
This sequence comes from Viscum album, assembly GCA_963277665.1. Taxonomy (NCBI): domain Eukaryota; kingdom Viridiplantae; phylum Streptophyta; class Magnoliopsida; order Santalales; family Viscaceae; genus Viscum; species Viscum album. The sequence goes on along the minus strand of OY728139.1, from coordinate 31,750,024 downwards.
TTCTATAGAATATTTTCTTGGTCAAATAAGAAGTTATGTGTAAATAAATGGTTGGAGAAATGTTTAAAAGTATTAATGATCCTTGTTGATGGGATTACTTTGGAATAATTTTCTCTTGTATTTGTAACCCTGCAGTTTGTCATGTGAAAATGATATTTGAGTAAGACTTATCTTTTCTCTTGTCGATATAGTTATAAATAACCATTTTGTTTTATATGATCATTGGGTTTAGGGAAATTACAAGTTTTTATATTTTGGGATGAAAATGCAAGGTATGAGATAACATTTATGGTTAAATTATGTTATGGTTATTTTGAGGAATTTATCTCATTTTGGTAATTTTATAAAATATAATTTTTGAAAAAGGACAAAACGCAGACCGTGTGACAACCCGTTGCATTAGACAAAGCTGTGGGAATCGAACCCATAACCAGAGTGTGATTGGGATTTATCACCTACCACTAGACTACGTGAAGTCCCTGGTTAGTGTGACTAATTATTTTTAGTTAAATGATTTTATTGATCAATAATAAGTTGATTTGGGATCTTATGTCTTATCAAACGAATACCCTTAGTATAGGAAAATGATTTGATGATAATGTGATTAATGTAATTTTGGAAGATGTTTGCTTTTTTTGGAACACTATATTCCCAAGGAAAATAGAATACTATGGGATTTTATTTGAGGAGTAATTGTGGATTTTTATCTATGTTTTTCTTGTGGATTTATAGTGATTTGGGTTATTTATGGAAATGATTAACCTATAATAGAGAATATGTGATTATATTAATTACATTTATGTATGTGACTTTAAGAATATTTGATGTCATTTGGAGATACAATTTAACGTGGAAGACTACATAACCAAATTCTTCTATGTTTTGGGTTTCAATATTAGTTTGGATTATATTGAAGCATTTTAAGTAAAATTGTATATTGAATGGTATTTATTTAAATTTGGGGTATTTTTGGTTTAATTTTATAAATTAATATTAGTGTTTTTTTATCTAAAGGAATATACTTTTGGGGGAAAATCAGATATTGTACTAACCGTTTTGGTTTTTATTAATCTCTAAAGACAATGTAAATATATAGTTTATCCTTCATGAATCATGTGATTCTATAGAAGTTTATTCTAGCTCTTCTGGTGTGACCAAGTCTTCTTGAATACTCATCATTTGAAAAAATGAGTTAGTGGTAGAAATTTATTAATGAATGAAACTCTACTTTAAAAGTAAGTATATCTCTTTATATTTTTAGTCAATCTCATAAATAAATTCCTCATCTTTATGAAATGTAACTTAAAACAAAAAAAATGTTGTCTGTTTACTTTTCCTACTTGGAAACTAATGACTGTTTGTCCCATCATAGGTTTGTGGTTTTCTTGTTGTCATCTTTCTCCTAATAATGTTTTCTATCCCGCTCTATCATAACTTAACAGTTAGAGTATCTTTTATATCCATGTTTTCCTACATGAAATCCTTGTAAGGGTTATCTTAGGTGACCTTTGTACTTCTCTTTCTATCTTTTAAAGTGATAGTTTTATTGAAACTTTTTATGATGTGGGACTTTACATTATATTCCAAAGCCTAATTTTAAAAATTATGAGGATGCAATTTATTGAAGGAGGGAAGAATATAACACCCCTAAGATTTCATAGTACGTTAGTTCTTAAAGTAATTCAATAACTTACACTACACACAACATCGAGTTCAGGTGCACCACGACTTACCAAACTAGCTGTTCAAAAATGGTTATAAATAGTCTTAACAAAATTTTGAACTTTATATAACCTTTATAATTTTATAATCCATATTATGAGTTTCTTAGACATAATTTAAGGAAAAATTCATTTTTTTCAGATAAAAGAATTATTTTTCAAAAAATGTAATTTTACCGAATTTTAATGGAGAACCCTTTTTAAATCCCATATTTGAAACTTTTATATATTAAATTTGACAAAATAAACTTCTTCTTTGGTATCGGGACATAAGAATTCAGTTTCAATAAATTTTTGGTCTTTTTCTGATAACTTTCATATTTGCGTGAATAGTGAAAGATAATATATTTTAGCTGAAAATAACTTTTTTAATCGAAATAATTTATAATGTTCCAATATACATATGAATGGTTTGGATGTATAATTAGATTATATTTTTACCATTTAATCCAATGTTGGTCATTGGAAGTAATTTCACATTGACATTGGACATAAACAAATGTCAATCTTTTGGTAGTTATTATTTCATAAAAACACTCTTTTTTGTTTTGACAAAAGGAATTAATTTTAAACTAATAAATAAAATTTATATGTTTTGAATTTGGTAAAATAGTCTTTATTTTTGAATTCATAATTTCAAAATTATATTCGGGTGAATTTTTGGTATGTTTCTATAAACTTTTAATTTTTGATGAATAGTGAAAAACATTGAGTTATAGTTTAAAACCGAATTTTTATTTACATAATTATTTATTTTGTTTAAATTTATTTTAAGGTCAAAATAGATAAATAATAACAATATATGTTAAATGTAATTTGTTGGAGTCAGTTTATAATAATTTTAGATATATAAAAATTTTGTTAAACTTTTCACCATCTTTTACCCACCTCCTAGGAGAATTTGCAAATTCACATAAAACTTAATTTTACTACTTCTGTGAGTGGAATTTCTAAAATAATAAATACAAAGTTAATATAAAGGAGTAAAATGTGCTTTAAAAAGATAAAAATAATTTTTTTGAGTAGTAACTTTTTACTTTTATTTACCACGGTTAAAAGAAAATAGGGTAATTATTGGTAAAAATGATATTATTATTACCCTAACACATGTCCTAATTCTATTGGATAAGTATAATTCGACCAAAAACAACCTTAGGAATAAAATATGAACCTCTTTGGTCAACTTGGATTAGATTTGGACATTTATTATTATTTAATTCAAAGAAGAGTTAAAAGAGTTAAAATCAATGTTTTATAACTAAAACATTTTTAATATAGGGTTATATATAAGATAAATTAGATTATAAATATTCATTAGAAATATAAAAAGATTTCCTACATAATTTTAGTTTATTAATAATTTTTAGACATTAAATAATTTAATTTATTTATGACATAATGGTGATGCAGTAATTACCTAATTAATGAAATATTAAAATAATTAATTTTATAAATATCCAAATAAATGTAATTTGAGACTTTTTATGAGTTCCACTAATTTTCAAGGTTACTATAACATATTAGGGTTTGTTAGCTGAATTTATTTCGAATCAATATTGCTGTTATGAATTTAGAAAAAACAAAATATCAAATAGTGTCGAAACTGACATAAAAGAGTTTTTAAAACAAATATTATATTATTAATTGATATTCTATTCCTAAAAATATAAGGATCCTCCAAAGGACTTATATAATTATATTTGTATCATTAATGAACCACATCGTGTTTTCTTTTAATTATATAGTATGTTTATTAACTATATACTATTAAAATACAAAGAGACATAATAAATGTCAAACTATTTAACTAAGAGTTAAATCTAAAAGATAAAGTTAATATAGTGACCCAAACGAGTCTAAAACCTATTGGTTGAGTGGTTTTCGACCAATACCCACATTATCCTTTAAATAATCCATTTTGGAGCCATTAGAAACCTAAAATGACTTTATTATAAAATAATATTTCTAGCTTTACCTATGGTGCCCCTCACCCCTCTTATAAATGGGCACTCCCCCTTCTCTCTAATTCATACCTTCAAAGCCATTTGGCTCGGCCAAACGTTTCCCAAATACCCTCTCAACTATTCTGCCTTCATCCTAGAGGCCTTACTTTAGTCATAAAGCCAACTTAAGGATACCTTTTGATCAAATTAAAAAGAATAACCCGAAGAATCGGTAATAATTTCACCACCCTCTTTCAAGTTCTTTTCTTCTTCCACTTCTTCTTTCTTTGTCATTTCCATTATAAAATAATAAATCCAGTATTTTATATATACTATGATGTTATTATAAATATGGTAATACCATATTAATTATTCTATCTATCTTTTGAATGACATGTCACCATACGTGCATACGGACGGATTACTGTCTCCACGTCGTGGTGTAATTGTTATTCAATACATTATTATTTGTATGGGTATAATAATGATTTGTAATTCATGTAAATAATAAATATAACATGATAGTGATTCTTTATATATGATATACCATCCAATTTTATATTATTTTAATATCACAAGAATGATATTCTCTCTCATGCATACGTACAGATTCTCGTCTCCACGAACGCGATGAGATTCATTCCCCATCATATCCATTCAAGACTAAATTTCATTTTATGATTAAAAATAATGTTTAGAGACATGATATCATTCTGGATACGAATAATATACATCACATGCATAACAAATATGACTCAAATAACAAAGAACATAAAGGAAAATGAATCTGTTAACACCAAAAATGACGATAATACTAAGATATTATTAACAAAGCAATGTTAAAAGATCATATATGATATCATATTAATGTATATTATTCTTATATAATTTAATAACAATTATTTCATAATTATATAGGAGTTTAACCTACCCTCAACCAAGGAAAAGAGTACAAAGTAAGGGGTTTCTTATCTCACTTTTAAAACCGTGAGATTTTCATTGTTTGCCATTTATTTATTGCATGTGGTGTATTGCATACTGCAAATTTATTTATATTATTATTATCTATATATTCATGGTATTATGTGACCCATTTTTTGTTTATTAAATTTTGGTCATATGAGTTGATTGATTACAACGAAGTAAGGTTTTTCGTCACACTTTTATTCCCGTGAGATTCATGCTATATTGGCTACTATTTCCTTTTGTGGGGCGTATGTACTGTCCATGATTGTATTCTTGTTGTAATATACATTAATTTATGAGTATTTACATCTTCATTTTATGATCCTTATTTCATGGTTTGTATGTTTCATATGTTACAAAATTGATAAGGTAATTTGAAATTTCAATTTCCACTCATTCAGCTTTACGCATACTTCATTGATTATTTTACTCCAAGATTATGTGGGAAATCACTATTCATTTGCTTATGTGATAATTTGCACTCCCCTTTCTGTAGATATACTTTTGATACACATAATAATTCCATTTATAAATTCCCAAGTCATCGATATGAACTTAATAAGAGTAATTTTAACTCAATCTCCATTTGTTGAGTTAAATATCCAATTCATTGGTGTTGTTTTTACAAGAATATGTGTGAATGTCCTATGATTGATTTACACTGAATATCCAATCATATTGATTTTATTTATATTTTTCATACAGAATTATGTCGTTGATTTATCCTTAACCTGAGGATATGCTCTTTATAAGAGATTTCATCTCAATTTACATTCCATTGAGACTTCTTTGTTGTTATACACCAAATCACTTTTATATGGTGTGTATAATGTACTTTGACATAGTATATCATGAATCCCTTTATTCTCATGATATTATAATGTTTTTATTACCTCAATTATTTGTATTCAAGAGTCTCTCCTTTGGTTAAGAACTCTAACTAGAATATCATCTTAAATTTTTTTAAATATTTATTATTCTAAATCACTTTCATTAATGTCCATGTTTTAAAAACGGTTTTAAGGATTTATTTATATAGACATTAATGTTTTCAAATTAAAATTCCTTTTAAAAGTTTCAATGTGGTATGGGAAAGTTTGATTAAAAAATCTCTTTTAAATGGATTTTTGATAAATAGTGAGACTTTTTTCATAAAAAGGGGGATATTTCTCTCAAATAGTTTTGATGACTATTTTCATATATGTCAATATCCTTCATTATTCTTGATTGAGGTTAATCTGTTACAATAAAATCTTCCATACTATATTTAATGAGTTATGTTTGACTTTGGATGTGCTATTTTTATACCATTAATGGTTTGTGGATAAATTATTGACATTTCGTATACTAGTTTTAATACGAATTATTATATTATGTTTAAAATTTTTCATATAAAGAATGTATTGGACTTAGTAAGTGGCAGGTGGATCCCGCTGTAACTCCTCGATGCACCGGTAGGTATCATGAGACAAACTAGTGTCCTATCACAAGGCCTTGAAAAAATATTATTTGTAGTCTTTGCACAAGGCCTTGACTATGTGGGTATAATAGTCTGGAATTAGGCATTCCATCATTATGAAAGTGGTAATTGATATTTCATGTTATTGTTTGACTAGTATAATATCCATGTGAGTAGTTAAATGGGATTATTTCATTTTATTTTTTCCATGTTATGCTGAATTTAAAGTTTAAGAGGCTTTTTTTAGTTATACATTACCTTAAATGTTTATGCCTATTTATAAAATTTTCGGCTATGTTGTTATCCTTACTGAGCATCTGATCTCACCCCTTTCTATGTTTTATTTTTTCCAATGATTTGAAGAAGTATTTTTCCACTTAATCATGTAATGTAAGACTTATAAATGTATCTAGTGTTTCCAAGGCTACTAAACTAATCGGTCTTTTGAGACATGATTTTATATGATCATGCCAATGTTATGAAATAATGCACCAACTCTGGGATTCTGGGTTTGGGTGTTACAGTAGGGATGTATTTATTCCATTTAAAGAAATCATGGTGAATCACTACTGGAATGTGGGTTTTTCCCCACACTTACATACCAACGGTTTAATATAACTGTTGGTAAAGGATGGTTTAGGGAAGGTTTTACCAAATGTTCTAGTAAACTGTTGGTATTTATGTGTTTAGGGGATTTTTACCAACAGTTCTCATTGAACCATTGGTAAAAATGTGATTGGGGGAGGTTTTTCCCAATGGTTCTAATGAACCGTTGGTATAGGTGTGGTTGGGAGAGGTTTTTTTCCAATGGTTCTTTAGAACCGTTGGTATAGCTGTGTCGTGAAAGAATATACCAACGATTTTTAAAAATCATTGGCACAACTTTCCCCCAAATTGGAAGTGGCCCTTCCTCTTCCCCATTCGTGATACAGAACCTGAAACGGGAGCAACAGGCAATTTTGGAGCTCCTTCTGCGGACCAGTTTGGATATTTGAGCTCCTTCAGGTTCCTCTTCTTCCATCCCATCCAAGGTGTTGAATCTAATTCCGAAACTCATAATACCCATCCTAAATTAGGTATTTTATTAACTGGAACCTTATTTTTATTAAAAATTTTCTAATATTTCAGTATTTAGATTTAATTTTGATGTGTTTATGTTTTTTTCTGTTTTGATTTAACCTATATGTTTTTGATTTAGACCCATCCTATATGTTTTTGTTTCTGTGTTTTTTATTTTGATGTGTTTATGTTTTTGTTTTTATTTTGATGTGTTTAAGGTATCTTATTAACTGGTACCTTATTTTTCATTGAAATTTATCTAATTATGTTTTTGATTTAGACCCATCTTATATGTTTTTGTTTCTGTTTTGATGTGTTTATGTGATGAGCTTGTATCATCATTAAGATGTGTCCAATGATTCTTTGATCATTGTTTTGTGGAGAATGAATGGTTTAGGACCATCATTAGAAGTAGCTTCCAGTGAGACCATTTTAGTATAATGGGAAACAAGATTATGATCTATAAGGGGGTGATTGAGTTGGTAGAGACCAAACATAGTTTCTTCCTTATGTTCAAGAACCATAAATAGTGTTCCAATTAGGTGGTCATCAGTAAAGACATAGGTAAGATTTCCAGGTCCTATTTCATGAAGTTAAATATGTGGTGCTATAGTGGTTTTGGATTGTTTGAGGTACTCTTAGTGTATTGTAAACCCTCATTTGTTCCATATTCATTTAAATTGATTTAATATCATTTTTTTCACACACACCGTTATATACTCTCAAACTATATTTAGAGTGTATTTTTATTATTATTCTATTAAATATTTTATTAAATGTCCATACTAGCTTCTTTTATGTGTTCTAGGGGTTTAGACTAATGACAGGGCTACATGATTATTGTGGGGGTATTATTTTCATATAAATATACCTATACTATGTCATCAAATGAATCAACTGTGGACAGCCTGGCCACCCCCCATTGATAGCCCCCCACCCCTGGAAAGCCCCCCCCCCTGACACCCTCGACCCCACTGGACAGTGCCGCCACCCCCGTGGACAGCTCGACCTCCCCCCGTGGACAGCCTGCCCACCCCCTGGACAGCCCGCCCACCCCCCTGGACAGCCCCGCCACCCACATGGGATGCCCGCCCACCCCCTGGACACCATGAACCCCCCATGGGCATCCCTCCAACCCCCTGGACACCCTGTACCCCCCCCCCCCCTGTACAGCCCCACCCACCCCCTGGACACCCCGCTCACCTCCTTGGATAGCCCGCTCACCCCCTGGACAACCCCTACCCCATTGGACAGCCTGACCACCCCTGCGGACAGCCCGCCCACTTGGACACCCCGACCCCCCTAGACACCCCCCCCCCCCCCCCGACCCCCTGGACACCTCCAACCCCCCGGACGGCCCCACCACCCCCTTGACACCTCGCACCCCCTGGACACCCCGCACCCCCCTTGGACACCCTGTACCTCCCCGGATAGCCCGCTCACCTCCTTGGACATCATGCCCACCCCCGGACAGCCCGCTCACCTCTTTGGACAGCCCACCCCCTGGACACCATGTACCCCCAGACAGCCCCACCCACCCCTTGGACACCCTGCTCACCTCCTTGGACTGCCCGCCCGCCCCCTTGGACACCCCGCACCCCCCTTGGACACCCTGTACCCCCTGGACAGCCCTCTCACCCCCTTGGACAGCCCCCCCCCCCGGATAGCCCGCTCACCTCCTTGGACAGCCCACCCCCTGGACACCCTGTACCCCCCCCCCCCGGACAGCCCCACCCACCCCTTGGAAACCCCTCTCACCTCCTTGGACAGCCCACCCACCCCCCTGGACACCCCACACCCCCCTTGGACACTGTACCCCCCCCCCCCCCCGGACAGCCCGCTCACCTCCTTGGACAGCACGCCCCCCCGAACAGCCCACTCACCTCCTTGGACAGCCCACCCCCTGGACACCATGTACCCCCCCCCCCCCCCGGATAGCCCCACCCACCCCCTGGACACCCCGCTCACCTCCTTGGACAGCCCACCCTCCCCCTGGACTCCCCCTACCCCATTGGACAGCCTGACCACTCCCGTGGACAGCCCGCCCACCTGGACACCCCGACCCCTTGGACACCTCCAACCCCCCAGACGGCCCCACCCCCCCTAGACACCCTGCACCCCCTGCACACCCCGCACCCCCCTTGGACAGTCCTTCCACTCCCCTAATTGTTATCATACTCCTCATCCTAATCTACCTGATTAATTTAAATTATAAAACTCATGTACTCCCAATAAGATCCTTAAGGATTATGTATTCCTTGATCCACTTCCAATATCTTAGTGGGCAATCCATGAATATAGGAATTAGAAATTATGTATCTTATTTTCTTATATACACTGTATTTTTTTTATTTCTTAATTTGATTCTCATATAGAGTAATGTGGCAGTTATGATTTTATATAATGTAATCAATTTTCATTTACCTAAACGAGAGATATCTGACAAGGAGCCTGATATTGCTCCCCGTAGAGTGGTTGGTGGTAGAAGGGGGGTGGTGTCAGAGATGGACGATCATCTAGTGGGCTCGGTACTGAGGCCGGTGGTACGAGAGCTCATGGGGCGAGAGTTAGACCATCCACCGCCACAGAAGTATCTTCTTCACCCCATTTTGATCCTGGTGTGTCTCCAGGGACACATGGGATATTTAGACCTCCGATGTTTACACTACCAGTTGGATAGACTTCTATGCCATCATCTTTTGTTTCTGGTTCATTATCTCCGAGCTATTATATTCCACCTTCTTCCACTCTGGATGTGACACAGTATGCGGGTGAGGAGTGTACACTGAGGGACACTCAACCTGTAGAGGATATTCCTTCAGATTTTTCACATCCAGTGACACCCATTGATCCGAATACCATAGGTATATTTATCTGACTCTATCAACTTTTTATACCAAAATTTATTTTATTATACCTTGTACTGATATTATTTTTCTTTAATAACATATTCATCTAAATATAGGAGGTGGGGGAGGGGGCGTACTCGCTTGCATGCAGTATGGAACCTCCAGACATAGTTGATGGTTGAATATAATGTTGATGGACAAATGATTGAGAAATCTGTGCAGGAATGTTGGGGTTTTTTTGTGATGCTAGCCAAATACTCCGATATCATTCCGGTCAGCCCTCTCTCTTGGAGACAACTACCACATGAAGTAAATGATAACGTGCGGGCACAAATATGGGTAAAAATCTAATGGATTTAATGTAGTATTTTTTTTGTATTTATATGAACTAATCTATTGGGTTTCAGCTTTGGTTTAACTTCCCTGATGGTGAAGGTGCATGACCAACGCATTTAAAAGAGTTGGGAGATCTTTGGAGAGCTTATAAGCATGACCTGTATGTTGGCTGGTGTGATAGGGTGGGAACAGATTTAGAGACATTACCTATTGTGGATGACTGCTTGAAAGAGCAATATCGCCAAATGATTACCCATTGCGCGACTACCAAATTTAAGGTATTAATCTCATTTGAGGTATTTAAATCAGATTTTTCATATTTTTCATTAATATAATTTTATTTATTATTAAAAATTATTTAAAAATCATCTGAAAAAAACAAAAAAAAACATTGATTCAAAGAAATACCTCCACACTTTGGGTCGTACAACTATTTTAGATCATGAGAGGCAGCTGGTACGATATAGTTATTTATAATTTTTCTTTAGTACTTTCCATTTTTATTATTTCCTACTTAAATTATGTGATTTATTGAATATTGAATATATGATTATACTTCCACTTTATATTGTTTCAATGTCATTACAGAAGCACAAAATGAATATTGAAGGACGTATCCCTCGAGCAAAATTGTTTTGCTCGAGTAGAAGAAAAAAAGATGGAACTGCGGTAAATGAATCAACCCAAGAAAAGATTGTAAATTTTATTTTGTTTATTTCAATGTTTAATATCTATTTTGAAATTTATTAATCTGTTAATATTTTTAACATGCTGCTTTAGAGGCTCTTGATGCCCAGGAGCCTGACAATTTTGGGCCACATGATCATTTATATCCGGTTTTGGGAGAGGAGCACTCTGGTCGAGTACGCTGCCGACCTGGTAAGAATATAGTCCCAGCGAGGTATTGGTCCTCTCCAGGTATCCATTCTAGTACGACTGAGTTGGAACAGGTCAAGGAGCAAGCATGAAAATCTGATAAAAGGGTCGTAGAGTTGGAAGTACAAGTTCAAACGAGGGACAAAGAATTTATGAAATTAATGAAATCTTTATCTTCATCACTTCCACCAGAGGCTAGCGTGGCTTGTCAGAAATTTATGTTGTCGATGGGTGCATTATCCAATGCACCAGGCGATAGCTCTAGTGGAAATCGAGATCATGACGTTCCTGGTGATGACGAGGATACTGAAGAGGACGAGGGAGAGGATGAGGATGAGGATGAGGGTGAGGATGGGGCCGAGGGCGAGGATGGGGCCGGGGGTGAGGATGGGGCTGAGGACGAGGATGAGGCTGACGATAAGCATAGGGACGATGACAAGGATGATGACGAGGACAGAGATAGCGGCGAGGATGTGGTCGATGATGATAGTGGTGATGGTGATGGTGATCAGGGGCAGATTGATCCATTTCATTTTTGAATTCTGTATAACTATTTATTTTTGAACCTGGTTTTCCACTCCGGGGTTTTCCTCTACTTTATAGGGATGTTGTTATCAGATCTCTTTTTTTCACTTGAATCATATTGTATGATTAGTCTACTACCTAGACCTTTAGTATTACTTGGTACTGTGATTCCATGTATAATATCTGATTTGATAAGTTAATATGGTCATCTTAATATTAAAAAAAATCACTCGAAATTAGGGGTGTCCATGGGCCGGGTCGGGTCGGGTCGGGTCATGGGTGTTCTAGGGCCTAAGGACATATGGTCATCCATAATTAATATTTAGGGCCTAAGGACATGACATGAAAAATTATGTGTTTTAGATCCATGGGTAATATTGGGGGTTCATTTTAAAAATAATAAAATGAGGGTTTTTGAGGTAGAAAATGATTTATTAGGTGATTAATTCCCTTGGTTAAAAAATATAAATAAGTGTGTGTCTTTTTGATTTTGATAAATGGATTTTAATGATAATGAAATATTGGTTAATTTCTTTGGTTAAAAAATTTATTTTTAACATTTTTATTCTCTATTTTATTTATTTTCATTGATTCAGAATAAAATTTACAAACAAAAAATATCCAATTACTTATAATATTTATATGTTTTAAATTTAGTAATTTTGAGAAATTTTTATATTGTATTATGTGCAAATTTTTCATATATAATATGAAAAATATGAAGAGTTTATATTTCACCCTTAATATCAATTATTGACAGCACTTTTAGTTTATGTTTGGTGGCTTAGAGTGCACTAAAAATGGATTCAGATTCTATTGAAACATTAGGAAAACGATCCATGGGTCATTTGTGTCGTGTACGAGTCAACCCCACCTCAATCTGAGGCACGGTGTGGCCGGTACCACTCAAACTGTCTCACTTTTATTTGAAATGGATAGGATTTCAAGTGAAAACAACTACCAGCATATGGAAAACCGACCAAACGCATTCGGATTATATTGAAACTTCAGGAAAATGATCCATGGGTCATTGGTGACGTGTACGAGTCAACCCCACCACAATCCAAGGGCCGGTGTGGTCGGTGCCACTAAAATTGTCTTTCTTTTGTTTAAAATGGATGTGCTTTTAATTAAAATAAACGACATACAAAAAGCCGACCAAACACATTTGGATTGTGTTGATACTTTATGAAAATGATCCATGGGTCATTTTTGACGTGTACGAGTCAACCCCGCCTCAATCTGAGGTTTGGTGTGGCCAGCACCACTCAAAGTGTCTCACTTTTCTTTGAAATGGACATTAGTTTAAGTAAAAACGACAACTGACATACGGGAAATAGACCAAACGCATTCAGATTCTGTTGATACTTTAGGAAAAGTATCCATGGGTCATTTTTGTCGTGTAAGAGTCAACCCCTCCTCAATATGAGGCACGGTGTGGCCAGTAACACTCAAATTGTCTCACTTTTATTTGAAATGGACAGGATTTTAAGTGAAAACAACTACCGGCATACGGAAAATGACCAAACACATTCAGATTATGTTTAAACTTTATTAAAATGATCCATGGGTCATTTGTGACATGTACGAGTCAACCCCGCCTCAATCCGAGGGCCGGTGTGGCCGGTACCACTAAAAGTTTCTTTCTTTTGTTTAAAATGGATGTGCTTTTAATTAAAATAAACGACATACGGAAAACAGACCAAACGCATTCGGATTGTGTTGATACATTATGAAAATGATCCATGGGTCATTTTTGACATGTGTGAGTCAACCTTGACTCAATCTGAGGCATGGTGTGGCCAGCACCACTCAAAGTGTCTCACTTTTCTTTGAAAAGGACAACAGTTTAAGTAAAAACAACAACTGACATACGGGAAACGGACCAAACGCATTCGGATTCTATTGATACTTTAGGACAAGTATCCATGGGTATTTTTGTCATGTACGAGTCAAAACTGACTCAATATAAGGCATGGTGTGTCCGGTACCACTCAAATTGCTTCACTTTTATTTGAAATGGACAAGATTTTAAGTGAAAACAACTACCGGCATACGGAAAACTGACCAAATGCATTCGGATTCTGTTGAAACTTTAGTAAAATGATCCATGGGTCATTTTTGACATGTAAGAGTCAACCCTGCCTCAATCTGAGGCATGGTGTGGCCGGCACCACTCAAAGTGTCTCACTTTTCTTTGAAATGTACAACATTTTAAGTAAAAACAACAAATTACATACGGGAAACGGACCAAACGCATTCAGGTTCTGTTGATAATTTAGGACAAGTATCCATGGGTCATTTGTGTCATTTACGAGTCAACCCCGCCTCAATCTGAGGCACGGTGTGGCCGGTACCACTCAAACTGTCTCACTTTTATTTGAAATGGACTGGATTTTAAGTGAAAACAACTACCGGCATACGTAAAACTGACCAAACACTTTCGGATTCTGTTGAAACTTTAGGAAAATGATTCATTGTTCATTTGTGACATGTATGAGTCAACCCTGCCTCAATCCGAGGGTCGGTGTGGCCGGTACCACGAAAAGTTTCTTTCTTTTGTTTAAAATGGATGCACTTTTAATTAAAATAAATGACATACGGAAAACCGACCAAACCCATTTGGATTGTGTTGATACTTTATGAAATCAATACATGGGTCATTTGTGATGTGTATGAGTCAACCCCGCCTCAATCTGAGGCACAGTGTGGACGGCACCACTCAAAGTGTCTCACTTTTCTTTGAAATGGACAATAGTTTAAGTAAAAACAACAACTGACATGCGGGAAACGGAACAAAAGCATTCGGATTCTATTGATACTTTAGGAAAATTATCCATGGGTCATTTTTTTCATGTACGAGTCAACCCCGCCTCAATCTGAGGCACGGTGTGGCCAGTACCACTCAAATTGTCTCACTTTTATTTTAAATGGACAGGATTTTAAGTGAAAACAACTACCGGCATGCAGAAAACCGAACAAACGCATTCGGATTCTATTGAAACTTTTGGAAAATGATCCATGGGTCATTTGTGATGTGTACGAGTCAACCCCGCCTCAATATGAGGGCCGGTGTGGCCGGTACCACTAAAAGTGTCTTTCTTCTGTTTAAAATGGATGCGCTTTTAATTATAATAAACGACATACGGAAAACCGACCAAACGCATTCGGATTGTGTTGATACTTTAGGAAAACGATCCATGGGTCATTTTTGACGTGTATAAGTCAATCCTGCCTCAATCTGAGGTTTGGTGTGGCCAGCACCACTCAAAGTGTCGACAACAGTTTAAGTAAAAACAACTACTGGCATACGGAAAATGGACCAAATGCATTCGGATTCTGTTGATACTTTAAGAAAAGTATCCATGGGTAATCTGTGTCGTCTACGAGCCAACCCCGCCTCAATCTGAGGCACAGTTTTATCCGGTACCACTCAAACTCTCTCACTTTTATTTGAAATGGACAGGATTTTAAGTGAAAACAACTACCGGCATACAGAAAACTGACCAAACGCATTCGGATTCTATTGAAAATTTAGGAAAACTATCCATGGGTCATTTGTGACATGTACAAGTCAACCCCGCCTCAATACGAGGGCCGGTGTGTCTGGTACCACTAAAATTGTCTTTCTTGTATTTGAAAAGGACATCATTTTAAGTGAATACAACTGAAATTTACACTTATCAACGATAGTCGCAAAATCTTTTTCATGAGTTGGGTAGTTTCACTCATGGGTTCATAAGTTAAGAGACTCCTAAGAAAATACCTTTTCACCATATATTATAAACAATACAAGTTCAATGAAAAATTCATCACAAATCATTACATACCAGAATCTAGGATCATAAAAAAATGGGATATGAGCCAATTTCAAACCTATATAAAGATCATAAATTTTGAAATGATAATTAATCCCTAAAGTTATTATTTGAATATATGAAAATAAATATAAAACATGTTTAAATACATAATTAAACAATTTATATATTAATTCACACACAATAATTTCATAAAAAAGTCTATGATGAAGAGTTAGAACCTAATGAAATGAAATTGAGTTATAAAATCCCTTACCACTTGGTAACATTCAAATAAAATCCCCTTGGAATTTGTAATTTGAATTAAAACATAAAATAACATTAATTATGAAGGATTAATGATATATAATTTAAAAGTTCACTATATATACCAAATAAAATAATTTTGGTTCATAAAATTAATATATGCCTCAATGAAGAAAAATTGAGAAAAAATCCATAACCTCAAGTCCAAACATTCCATGTATAAACTTTAACTCTTATATAATAAACTTATATGAATTATTTAATTTTTTAAGATACTTTTATAGCTTTACTAGTTTATCATTCAATAATTTTTTACATTTATCTCAATGATATATTTAATTACTTAACTTGTTAATTCCATGTTGTGTGTTTTCATTGCATTCAGTTTATAGTTTCAAAACAACGTTGGTACGTTGACCATGGTAAAAGTGGTACTTATTTCATCATATAAAAAATAATAATCATGAAATAATTTTAATTTTATACATTAATTATACTTTTAAACCAAACCTGGAATTATGGTTATGAAAAATGAATTATGTTACAATCATGGAGACGATAAGTCATAAGTACACAAGAGTAACATTTCAATTTTTCAACGAACATGAGGGAAAGAAGGTAAGTAATATTTTAACTTGACATAATTTTGACTATATTAAAAATTTAATATCATATATTTAAATAATTTATATATACCAACCATTGGATGTGGTGATAAAAAACAAATTGTGTCGCTTCATGGAGGTGGTAATCCACACATATGCACATACAACGTTATCATTTTTCAATGGATGTAGATGTAAGAAAATAAATGCTATATTATATTTTTTTAATGATAATTATTTAATTAATATAATATATATATATATATATATTAAAAAATCATTATAAACATCAATGAGAGGTGGTGATAAAGAATGAAACACATCGCTTCGTGGAGATGGCAGTCCACACGTACGTGCGAACGATGTTCTCATTCCCCATATAATGGAAAAGAAGATAAAAAATGTTTGTAACATAGTAATAATTAAAATTTAGTTTATATTAGATACTGATTATATTATATCAATATGTTTTAAGAATATTTTAATGGGTTATAAGAAAAAATAAATAGAAAGAGGTCGAGTTGGATGATTACCTCTTCTTCGATAGACATTCTATAGATACCTTTTTAAGGATCCTTATAATCATTGTTTAATAATACAAGAACATATAATAAGTGTGTAGTTATCTTTATAGGATAACTAGGTTCAGTTTGATCAATATAGAAGGCTCAAAGAGGTGTAAATAAGAGAAAGTAGTGGTGTCCTTTTATAAGGGGATGAGGTGCATTTTTTGAAATTTAGAAAATATCATAATATAATATGTTTATAATTCATGTAAAGTGAATCCAAAATGAAATAGATTTTAATATAATGGATTTATGGTATTAATATTACCATATGTTTAAAATTATATAGGTTTAAATTTTATTTTAAACCTTATCTTTTAGTCTAACACCTTGGCTAACCAATTTTAACCTTAATTGTGGTAATGACATATTCAATATTATAGGGTTATAATTTTACTTATAAGGTTGACAATGGATGATAAATGACTAAGGGATAATTTTTTTATCATTTATCAACCAAATTATCCTATTTAATTATTTTGTATAATTTTTAAAAAATTAAACATAATATTATTTAACATAAAATATCATTAATGTCATTTTTTGACATTATTCATTTAGTTTGAATTTAAAGATAGAAATATGGAAATGTATATAGAATCTAAACTGTAACATTTCTGTATTATGTAATATTCATCTATAAAATTAATGATACACTATATCTCACTAAAACAATATTACTTTTATAGTTTTTAAAATCATTTACGTAGTTTTTCTACTACTATCACAAGAACTATGCTGATACTGCATAAGCATTTAAGGTAATTATTTCTTCATTAAAAATTAAAAATAAATAAACATGATAAAAAAATTCACCTTTTATATAACCGTATATAAATATTAATAGGTTTTATTTTTTGATATCAAAAAATATTATAAATATTAAAAATAAGAGAATGAAACTTTTGATTTTTTCCTTTACATTAAATATTATAAAGGTCCAAATAAAAAATATATGAAAAAAGGTCATATTTTTTATTTTTTGGATGATTATTGAGGAAATAAAATCATCAAAATAAATTAAGTCAAGTTTTGGAATGAATTTAAAGCTTTATAACATTAGTTTTAACCCTAATTAACCCATTTTACCTTTACTATAGTAACAAAAATTTGATGTTGTTCGTATTGGGAAAAAATTAAGTTAAAATTATTAACTAATATTAAGTATAATATTATTAAATAATAAATAAACTTTATAAAATTCAATTCACACAAGTGGAAGAATTTAATGTGATATAAACGTGAATAAACGATCAAAACAAACAAAAAACATATATTAACATGAAAATTTAGTAAAAGGATAATTGATTGATTTTTTACTGATAAGAAAACACATATATCAATTACATATTTGATGTTTCTATATATATAAAAAGTTTAATATTACTATTAAATGTATTATAGTTATATAAATATGGGTAAAATGATCATGTTTGAGTAAACAATCATAGATTGTGATAATAATTTAGGGAAATTATTTTTGATTCATTTTCAAATATATTAAAAAACCACACATAAATCTAACATTTGTAAGAATATTAATTTTTATAAATTTTCATATTTGAATTAAATATCTTTCTTATTTTATAAAAATATATTAAATAATATAATACTTGCAAATGATATCAGATTTTCATGAACAATTAAAAAAATTCATTTATAAATTATTGAAATAAATCACACAACAATCTGATATATATTTTTTTTTCTAAATTATATTTTAGTATTTATAGTTCTATAAACACATTTCAAATAAAAAATCAGTAAAATGATATCTAATTGTTTATCATTTTTTTTAATTATTATTTATTTATGTGCAACCATTATGAAAAAAAATAAAACATTAATCCAATGTGTGATATGAATGGATTGATTATAACTATATTCTTTATTTTTATAAATAACCATACATTGATCAAAACAAATCAACTAAACTCATAATATCTTAATAATTTTGTAAAGTTATTATTGGTTCATTTGTGTCTTAGAATAATAAACTATACATTAATCCAATATATGATGTTCCCAAAATGACACAAACAATATTCTTACTATTAAAATCCTTTTTGGTTCTATTGGCATGTTTCAAATGGTCATAACTATGTAAATGAAATTTTATTATAGTAATATCTTATCGTAATAATCATTGAATCATTCAAATACTTTAGGAAAAACTCATTTTAATTCAATATTTGATACGACATCAATGATTATAATTTATTTTTTAGAATTAAAATTATATAATGTTTTATAAATTTCTATAAAATAATAAAAAACATTAAAATTATCCCACATATTGGTGAAGGTTTAAGAAAATATTAATTTATTCTTTTGTGATATTTTGAAATTAAACAAATATTATTCTGATGTTTTGTGGGCCTCAAATAACCCATAGTCCCTTTTTATAATTTTAATTGGTTTTTAAATTTTTATATATTAATTTGTGATATATTTTAATACATTATACTATCCTTTTTAACTATATATTGAGACCCATTAATAAAATAAACTATGAATTTCATAAAATGTATCACATATTATATAACATTACAATTACAATGTATTATCATTTTATTACATAATATTAATAAATCAAAAAATTGTTTGTATTACAGGAACATGTATGTTTAGTATAGATAAATTCAATGAATAATTTATCTTTGGGATAGATCTATTTCAAATGTTTCATTATTTATATATTATCTGTAGTCATTATAGGTGTTCATAATTATTGTAACAATATAATTGATACTCTAATTGTACTGAACTTGTTCAATGTAATAATATGTTTTTTTCTTGTTAAAAAAATTATTTTCTTTTTATTTTCAATCACTATAATTTTTTTATATTGTAGTAAACAAAAGTAGTGGAAAAAGTCCTTTATCAAAGCTAGGTTATAACATTAAAAAAGTTAATATTTTATAAATGCTAAAAATTAATTGGAAAAAGTTACATTCTATCTATGTTAAATTAGACCTCAAAAATTCCCAACATTATCAAAATGTTTTTAGGACTGATAAACTCATTTTTTAGAAAATATAAAGTACCATTCGATAGTAGTTCAATATCATTACCATATTAGTTAAGTAATGTACAATTATAAATTTATTCAACATTTTCCTATAACTGTTTAGGATTTCAATAAGTTATATGTGTGTGTACTAGTGCATGTATATGTTCACATTTTTCCATGTGTTTGTTCTAACTTATGTGCATGTGTGGGTATGGGTGTGGGTGTGCATTCCCATGCACGCATGTGTGTGAACATGTATATGTTTGATTATATGTGTTGAAATATATTATTTTTATCATAATATAAATCAT
This sequence comes from Viscum album, assembly GCA_963277665.1. NCBI lineage: Eukaryota > Viridiplantae > Streptophyta > Magnoliopsida > Santalales > Viscaceae > Viscum > Viscum album. The sequence goes on along the minus strand of OY728139.1, from coordinate 31,729,731 downwards.
AAATAAAAGGATCCACATATATATATATATATATATATTATTTTATATAAATTTTACTAAATTGGTATAAATATTTATGGATAAAAAAATCTTGTTGGATTATTTTTCCAAAAAAAAAATCACTAATTTATTAATTTATCATTTTAGAATTGCATTTTAATTTAAATTTTTACTCAATTTTAAATATCATTAAATGATAAATTTATTAGTTAGTCAAGAAGATCAATATCATAACTCTTCAATTATGGATGCAAAAAAATTATCATATAGAATTTTCCTCCCTGTGGAATAATAATCATGAAGTTGCCATTGTAACCCCATGTTACCTTTTTTTAGGTATTCATTGACCATTGTTTATTTGGTCCTTGTTTTTTTTTTGTTTTAGGTGAAATCACAAAAATGTTGCAATCCCAAGGGGTTGTGTATAGTTGGTTCATGTTTAGGGAAAATTGTGTGTTTTTGTTCAACAAACCATGCGACCATGTTGAAGCCACTAGAAGGGGTGCAAGGTTTTCTCAAACTATGAAACATCTAACATAAAACATGAATCTTAATAAAAATATTTATCATGGTTGGGTCATTATTAAATTAGAAGTTATAGAAAACTGTTAACAAAAAATAAAATCCTAGGGTGGGAACATAGTTAAGGCACACAATTACTAAAAATTGTGTGACCCATCCAGCAAATTGTTCGCATTTGTTTTAATTTCACCAAATTTTTAATTACAACCCTTGGAAATTTTTTAAATATTATAATATAACCCCACACTTCCATAATATTATTCCATATTCATGTAAGGATCTCAATGGAAGATTTTGACTTGACCAACCACATTTCTTTGTGGATAAAATCTATGGGGATTGTATTCAATCTTCTTCTTGTAAGGAAATTCATTATTGTTGATTTATCCTAATCCTAAATTTCTCACCTACATTTATAGTGATATATTATCATGTTTTTGATGGATCTAATATCTATTTTTAAGGATCATTATTCTTTGTTGAGATTATTGATCCCTTTGGCCTCCATTTTTTGTTGTTGTTTTGATTGCTGGTGTTGATCATGTGATACCTTGATTAAAGGTAGCTGGTGCCATATGAATTTTTATATACAATTGAATCCCTATATTGCATGATTTATTTTAAATTAGTATTTAAATGATTTAAAAACCCAAAAATATGAATTATTGATGTCTTAATTTTATATGGCATAGAGTTTGTAAAGAATCCTAATTCTAATAAAATTGGAATATAAGGAGGATTTTAGGGAAAATTAGGGCATGATTTAAAACTTTTCTTAATGAAATTATTAAGAATATATAATTGAAAAACTAGATTAAATTGAATGTATGTTTTTGAAATGGGCATGAATTTGATGAAAATCATGATTTGGTTTGGAAATGAAAAAGGCATCTTGAAAAGTTAAATTAGGAAATTAAGATGTGAGTAATGAAATGTTATTAAATGATTTTATTTTACATGATTTATTTATTTATTTTTTGAAGGATATTGTTATTCTAGTTAGTTATATATAATTGTGATAGACATGGTAAGACTCTGACTCCCTATCCATGGATTGGTGATAACAACACTAACTAAATAACTGCAACATGAATGAATTTAATGGGTTCCCCTATTAGGGTAAATAATTACCTTAAAGGGTTCACATATTTGAGTGTATATTGATTGTGTTTATAGACCTATATTGGTTCATGATAATTATTCATATGTGTGAGGATCCTATAATCAAAAACTAACCTATTGTGGGGCTTTTTTACTTGGTTATATGTTTTGATTTAATTGATTATACATGCCATTTATTATTGAACTGTTTTTTCATTCCATATATTTTATATAAATTTTGTATATAAAAATTTCATTTAAGTACGTTTCAATATATCTACCATATTTTATATCTAAAGAATGTTTTTTTTAAATATGTAAATGTATTTCTATGCCCTTTTTATTTAAATTGTAAGTATAAATGGGTTATTATTATAGAATTGATTATGGAACACTTTGTGAGACCCAACTAGAATTTATAGCTCACACACTAACATTTACTTTAGGGTTTATTAGACATTATTATACCGGGTCTAAGAAAATGGAAGGCTCCACTATAAGGTGGGATATATTCTTGATAATTTGGACCAGAGATAGATTATGGTTAACGGTGGAGCTATTTTCCACTTGTTACACATGGTTTTGTGATTTTTTATGGGGAAATTTTAACCTTTTTTAGTTGATGTACCATATATATATTTTTTTACCTATTTGTTTGTTGTTACTTTATCCCTTTATGTTATTGATAAAACTAACTTGTATCTTTTATATTCTATTATTTTGTGGAAAATATATTCATTGTTTACTCTTGTATGATGTCAGGTGCTAGTTTCTAACCTATGGGGATCAAGAACACCCTTTTTTCTATATCATGAATGGATAAGGTATTATGTTACTGGTGTATTTGGGATGGTTCATGAAAAAGCTTTATCAATTGTAAAAATTATGCATATTTAATTAATGTTAATATTAATTTGGGTTGTCCTGGTAGACATGAGGTAGGATTGATGGGACTTAAAATTTAGTCATGAGTGGGTGTCTAGAAAACACTACTATGTTTGTTTAGGAAAAGACATTTAGAAAATTTTTCAAACTGATTCTATTCATTTCCCTTGCTTTTTATATGAATATGTTGAAATCCTACTATTGAATTTTTCTTAATTGAATTAATTTTACTGTGAATCTTATTTGAGTTGTTGATCAATGTATCTATGTTGATGATTGGAGTGTTGTCTGTTGATTCTATAAAAAATAATTCCTCTAAGAAGAAATTTGAAGTAACCCTCGGAGGAATCTATTGGTGAACCAAAATGAGAAAATACTCTAATAGATGGTAATCTTGTTAAGATAGTGGGGCATGATGTTCATGATTTTGGATAAATACATGTACCTATTCTCATTCAATATCTAGATGGGGAACCATGAAAGGAAGAATATGGAGATAATTATCAAGAGTTTCTTAAATACAATCCTCCTTCTTTCCAAATATCTAATATCCCCCATGAGGCTTAGTATTGGATGAAAAATATAGAGGTACTTTTTGTGTTTCTAGAAATTCTATATTATGTTAAGGATAATTTTTATAATTTCAAGATGTATTGGACAAGTATAACATAATGAGATTAAATGGTGGTAATGAATAAGAATGGGTTCTTGGAGTGAAAATACATTATAGTTATTTTCACAGATTATTTATATCTATAATATATAGTCTTAGAGAAATCCATAGAGTTTCTCAACCTCCATAAATGAGATAAGACCATGACATAGTATGCAAACCATTTTACCAACCTCATGCTGTTTTCTCCTATAGTAATGAAAAATGAAAAATTTATGGCTTGTAGATTTGATATGGGTATTCATTATTACATTTGGTCTCAAGTCTATATGATAAATCTCACTAATTATGTTGACATTATGGATAGAGCATTGATGATTGAGCTTGACCAGACTGGTAAGTTAGGGTTTATGGAGGTTCCTTTTTCTCCCTTTAGTAGTTATGCATTTTACATTAAAGAAAATGTAAATCATAATGAGTCTGATGGTGGATATAGAAATCATGTTACATTTATAACTCATATAGTTCCTCTAAGATTCCATTTGAAATTCTTTTAGTGTGGAAAGGTTGGGCATTCAAGGAGGGTTTTTACAAAGGTACCCAAGATCATTGATACATGAGGATGTTCCAGTCACCATCAAATGTTTTTCACTAATTTTATACTCAATGAAGTTTCATGGGACCATCAACTCCAAAAAAATTGTTATGGTGAAATTATATGATTCAATAACTAAGGGGTTCTAACCATAGGTTTATACAATAAATCGTTTTTCTATAGTGGAAGATTCTCCAAAGGAAGATGAAGTGGGTCCAATGACCGTGTGAGGTACCATCACTATAGATTCATCTTTAGTAACTACTTTTTTTTATACTAGTTTTTCTCACTTGCTTAAATTGAGTTGTTTCATAAATATTCTAAATCTTCATATATATCTTTTGTCTTATGTGATAGTTATTATTATACCCCCTGGAACAAAGAGAGAGCTCGGTCTTCAGTTTTCTTCTTGTGTTTTCTTTTAATTAGAGATTGAGATTACCTATAGTTTTATGGTTCTTGATATGAAACATCTTAATGTCAATATCTGTATGGATTAGATCATCGTAAATAAGTCCTAAATTGACTGTTACTTTTGACAGGTCATCTTACTATTTTAGATGGGGTTTTTTTGAGTCTTTCAGAGTGAATAGGACCCATCCTTATTTTACATAGTTGGGTTGAAAAATATCATTATTTTATTTATAATTGGTTTGAGAATCCTTGATAGTGGATCTCTATCTAGTTTTCATCAAGTTTCATGATTTGTTTCATTTTGATTTATTTTTATTACCACTTGTAAGAGAGGTGGAGTTCTCAATTGATTTAGCACATGGTACTTAACCAGTTCCGATTTCCTCTTAATGTATGACATTGGATGAATTTAGAGAGTTAAAAACCCCATTGGATGGTCCTCTAGAGAAATTTTCCATATGCCTGAGTGTGTCCCCTTGGATGGTACCTATTCTATTTTGAAATAAATTTGATAGGAAACCTCAATATACCATCCACTGATTGATGGAAAGATAAAATGAGCTATACAGATTATGAAATACATACTTCATGCTTTCATCCTCTATTTTGTTGGAGCTTGGGATATACATTTTGGATTTGTTGAGTTCAACAATAATAATAGTTACCAGTCCACTATCATAGTGGATCTTTTTTAGGCCATTAATGGATAATCATGTAGATATCCATTATGTTGTTCATAGATTGGAAAAACTTCCTTGATTGAACTAAGTTTATTTTAAGAGGTGACAGATAAGATTCAATTGATTCATCAATGAATGGTGATGACAAAGATCTGTAAAAATATTATGATGAACCTAATTAGAGACCGTTGTAGTTTTTAGTGCGTGTACATGTGTTTTTGAGAGTTTCAACTTGGTTGGGTCACTAGAATCTTGGGAAATAGGGAAATATTACGTCATAGTTTGTGAATAATTTCTAGATTATTGAGAAAGTGGGTGAAGTGTCATACCATTTTTCACATCAACTATATTTTAATTTAATCCAAAAAAAATCATTTTTCATAGCTTCAGAAGTATCTTTCTGACCCTTATTATGTTTTGAGTTGTTCTAATCCTGATGTCGAGCCTAATTTATCCATTATTGAGAATCCAATTTTAATTTTTGATTTATAGAAAACATTTATTTATGGGAGGGTGATACCTTAACCCATGTGATATGGTAGTAAATATTTTATTCACACGATACTGGGAAGTGTGATGTACTATTGAGAGAGCAGTGGCCTCATCTATTTAATATGAAATATTTTGGACAAGATTTATTAGGAAATAATGTGTTTATTATAAGAGGAAGTAACATATTGTTACACTATTTTGGGTATTCCTTAACCCTTGTTTTGATATCATTTTTTTGGAAATTTTTATATGTTATGCTGAGTTACATTATGATTTTTTTTTGGAATCCATGGGAATGTGCACATTTGGCGTATTGTTAAGGAAAACTGTGAGGTCATGTTGGAGCCATTGGAATGGGGTGTATGGTTTTTTCAAACCGTGTGACCTCTCCCACTAATCGTGTAACTTCAAATAGTGGGGTTTATCACAATTATCACAAGGTTAAAGTATCCATCCATCCAAATTGTGCTCCCAAAAGTGAATCCCAGAGATGGTGCATGGTTATTCCTAATCGTGCATCTCAACCCAAAAACCGCACACAAGAGTTTTAATTTCCCTGAATTTTAAATTTAAAATACCAGGACCCCCATTTAATATTATAATCACCCCCAATCAACCCTAATCCAATTATATGTTCTTGGAAAGCTCTCAAGAGGTTATTTTGACTCCTCCAACCTCTTTTATTTATGAATCAAAGCACTGATGATTTCATTCAATATTATTCTAGTAAGTGAATCCCCTGTCATTTATTTATCTCAATACTCTCTTTATAATCAACATTTAGAGTGATAGATCAGCATACTTTTAATGGATATAATCTTTATTTAGATAGATCTTGATTATTAGTTGTGATTCTTGATCCCTTATACCACTATTCTTTTTTGTTTTCCCATTGAGGATATTAACCATGTGATCCATTGATTAAAGATTGGTTCTTCCATGTGACTTTTTCCATACAATTAGAACCCTATATTTCCTGATTAATTTGAACTATGTTTTTAAATGATTAAAAATTATAGAATCTAAATGATTTGATATATGATTTTGAATGGGTGTGGAGTTTATGAAAAAACCCAGTTCCGGTTAAATTGGAATGTTCTGTGGATTTTTTTAGAAAATGATGGTTTCATTTGAAACATGATTTTTAACATCCATCCCCATATCATTGTCTTTAGATGAGGAATAATTTTTACTTTTCCTTAGATGACCCCCCCCCCAAGATTCCAAAGGTTGGAAATAAATTCCAAGGGCTTCAGTACAATTGGGGAATGATTTTTCCTTTTAAAATATTGAAACCACAACCAAGTAACTCATAACCGACAAAAAAATATATGATTAATGAGAACAATGTAATAAAAAAATTAAAAATCAAAATACAATGATACCAAACTACACTATAACCAAAATCAGGGTACCAAAAAGAAGACTAAATCAAATAAACTAAATGAAACTAAAGACACAACTCCACAACTCCCAACATTCTCTATGATCCAACACCACAATCTATGCCCAAGTATCACGATGAAACACTAATTTTTTTTATAATTTACCTTTACATATGTCTCCATAAACAATATCTTCAAAAGCACCAAGGTTCCAAAAGAGGGGTGAGTAATGACACTCAGTTGGTTTTCCCCAAATGAATTCCCTACTCGTTCCACTAGGATAAGACATGTTGCAAAATTTAAATAAAGGAATTTATATAAAAAAATTCAAACAGTTTATAAGATAACCACAATTATTTATAAGAAAAAAGTTGTCTAAACAAAAAAAAGTTTCCATGGAATGAAACAAATCTTGTTTTCCAAACCATTTCACAATCCATTTGGCATCCACATGTGCATGCCTCTGTGTTAGTTCCATACTAATGAGTGGTCTCCCATCCATCAACCAAGTCTTCAAAAGGTAACAAATCCCATGTGACATTACACATTTCGCACCACACACCAAATCATGTTTCGGCCAAGACTCCTATGAAACATAAACAAACACCACCATGTATGCTAAAAAATCATGGAAAACCAATCATTTCAATCCATCTCAATTAAAAATTTCATTTATTGAAAACCATTCTACAAAATCATTTCCATGAATCAAAACCAATCCATATTTTAAAACATCATTTTAAAATCCTAAAACAAAGAACGTTTCACAACAACCAATTATCATTATTCCACAAACTATCACCAAATAAGGATTACATCAAGAATTTCACAATTATTTCCAAATAAATTTCCAATAAAACAATCAATTTGAAATCAATACTATAATTTATAAGAATGGGAGTTGAGAGTAAATCCACCTACCTCTAAAATTATGGTTGGAATGAAGAATTACACAAAATCTTCCACCAAATCAGGTTAAATATTCAAAAACCACCTTAGATCTCTTTCCCTAACATCAACACAACCATATCTCAACACGATTGACATTAGACATCATAGATCTATCCCCAACAGACTAGATCTTTGAATTGAGAGAGAGAGAGATTGAAATGGAAGGTAGATCTAAGAAAAACTATTGTAGATGAAGACTTACCATGGGAACTAGGAATGAACATAACAGTAAATACCTTCAGATTTATTATTGATCAAAGGGGAGAGAATCCTCAGACATTAGTAGGAATAAAAATAAAATTACGTTCTATATGGAGGATAAACTACAGTCTTAGTGGAAAATTTGAGTGAGATTCACGTTTTTAGGATCTCACTTTAAACTATTCATGGTCAGTCACACAGTTAGGAAAATTGTGTGCTAACTATGTTCCATCCTCTACCTCAATGAAAACATTCCATGGTTCTCCCACAATCCTAGAAAAATTTTGCATTATCACAAAAATCCATCTATACCACTTTAATCAGTTACTCCTAGTCGGTCACTTTGTTTGGAAAAATTGTGCTCATTCCCATAACCCCCAATATTATTGTCCATAGATTCTTATTAGAGTTTCATAGTTTCAACTAACCATACTAAAACCGATCACCTTTATAAAAACCTCAAAAAATTCCCAAATCCCCCCAAAATATACAAAATCTCACCCAAAAACATTAAATACTTAAAATAAATAAATAAAGGGTTACTTAATGAAAATTCAGGGTTCTAATTCTCCCCAATATTGGAATTACCTTCCTTAGAAGGTAGAAAACCAGAATTTCCCTGAATGATTTCTAGCCATTGGTCAATCATTTCCTTCTCCCATTCCCAAAATTCTTATCGAATCCAACCAAGTTTCGACAAAACTTGCACTGGAGTGATGCTTTTCACAGGAAATACTTTTTCTGGCCTATCCATAATCTGCACTAGCACGTGCACCAATAGAACATTCAGATCCTGATCAACCAGATCCCATCAAATCAAATGGTCAGGATCAAGATAATATTTTTTCAATAGAGATACATGAAACACATTATGAACTATACTAAACCATAGGAGAAAATCAAACCGATATACCACCACACCAACCCATTCAAGTATCTCAAAAGGGTCTATGTATCATGGAGATAACTTGACCTTCTTCCCAAAATGAGGATACCCAAGCCTTGGAAATATTATAAATAACACACGATCACTTACCGAAAATAACAATGACCATCAATGATGTTCCTTATATGATTGTTTATGACTTTGAGCCATCTCCGTCCATTTTCTGATCTGCTGAATTATATCTATTGTCTCTTGGACAAGGCTTGGTCTAACCAGTGAAGTCTCACCCATTTCTACCCCAAAAAGTAAAGAAAGAAAAGGATTACCATATATTGATTCAATAGGATCCATATATATCGAGTCCTGATAATCTTTTTTTATAATAACTCCACTAGAGGTATGTGATCTTCCCATGAGACACCAAAATCAATTGCACAAATCCATAATATTTCTTCCAACATTTTTATCATCCATTCAGATTTTACATCCTTATAAGGATGATATGTTGTACTAATGGTCAAATGAGTACCAAGTGATTTTAGTATGGAACTTAAGAGATGATACATAAACTTTAGATCTTGGTCTGATACTTTAAAAACTGGTATGTCATGCCACTTTACCAGTTCTCGAATAAATATTTCAGACAAGTCCTCTACCATATGAGATTTACAAATAGCGATGAAATGTAAAAATGTTTTGATTCAATAAACAATAAAACAAAATTGAATTTTTTTTCTAAATTATTATTGGGAGACCTATCACAAAATATATGGATATCTACTCCAATTTAAAAACAGGGATAGGTGAAGACTACAATATAACTACTGGTCACTGATGTTTTGATTTAACCTACTGACATGTTAATCATCTAAAAACAAACTTATCTACATTTATTTTCATAAAGACCCACCAATACTATTCTTTCAATTTCTTATAAAACATATTTATTCTAGGATGAACATTTCTTCTTGAATGGTGGTAAGCATGAAGAAGTTTTTCCTAACAAGCTATAGGTATGATCATCTAATTTCTATCCCAAAAAACTGATCTCCCATCCAACATCCATACCTTAATGGTATCGCCTTAAATTGAGTTTTGACCTCCTAGATTATTTTTTTGAATTATATGTATGCGACTCTTTAACAATATCAGCCAAATAAAGAACCCACAAAATTGGAATCAAAACCACCACTCTACCATGGAATTGAAAATCTAAGTGTACATCAGCTATCACCAACAAAAACTACCACTGGTCTGAAGCTTCTTTTTCCATCTAATAACGTGGATTTCTTCTTAATGAATCTCCCATGGAATTTATTTTACCTGGTGTATACATAAAGTCAAAGTTAAACATTTGGAGATACTATATTCATATTATTTGTCTCATATTCAAATCCCTTTGTGAGAAAATATGTTTCAAGATTTTATTATACGTAAACACTGTAAATATCTCACAAAAGAGGTAATGATTCCATGTCCCCAAGGAATGGATAGAGAAAGTTAAATCCAAATATTGTTTTGGGTAGTTCTTCTCATGAAACCATGACTAGCATGAGTTATAAGCAACCACATAATCTCCCTGCATGAGAAGATATCCCAACCTAGATCCAAAAGCATCGTGATACACTAAATACCCTTGTCCTGGTTTTAAAAATATCAAGATTTTTACTAATGTGAGGTGAAGTTTAATCCCTTAAAAATAATTTTTACTTTTATCATCCCACTGGAGTGGAAAATGTTTCCTCATCAAAGTTGTCATAGGTGAAGTTAGTTGTGACAAACCAAGCCAGAGTTCCATCTAACCCGACACCCAACCTGGTCCATGGCATGGCTCGAAGGGTTTTCCCAATCCCAAAAGGATGAAAACTCATTCATGGGTATCACAACATGAATTGGGAATGATTTCACCCATGTAAATAATAATAAATAGTCAAATGTAATAAATCTGCCAAAACTAAACAATCACAACCAAATAAGGCCTAAAATTTTGGAGGTCCATGGTTTTATAACATTAATAAAAAAGTTAAAATACTACAAACGAAAAGACACAATGAGAAAAACTCAACAACCTCCATGTGACAAGACATACATCTCCCTAGAGCCACCACCACAAACACCTGTAAGAAGAAGAATCTCTAATGACCAGATCCACCATTACCTACCCCCTTTACTTTACCTAATACAAATATATAATAATGTCTATATTCACCCAATGGTGTATGTTGGGTGTGGGCCAAAGCCTAGTAAGATGCCTCCCAACAAAAGGTTCCATGTTATAAACATTATAAGATAAATAAACAATCCAATTTTATAAAAGAAATACTAGGAACATTCACATTGAAACATTTTAAATAACATTCTTGATTTTCAAATGGCCAACAACGTATATTGTATGCTAATGGTAAGTATACTATCACTATAGATCACTAAGTCACAAGAGAACCCTCTAGAAACTAGATAGTAATGGGACACTTGGGATATCATATCTCAGTGAAATGTGGTATAACAACCCTAACTAATAGTGTAATCGTGAATGATCCACTAGGAGGGGAGACCCTATAGTCACAATTGTCTCTAGACATAAATATCATTTAGTTATTATTGTATCATTGACCCTACTAGAAAAATCCATGGTGATCCACTTATGAGTCATCCAAATTACTAGTCCTACTATGTGCACCTAGTTACCTAGGTTTCCCTTCGTTCTCGTTTTTCATTCCACATGTCACATACAACAACACTTTATGTAGACATATTCCAAAAAATATAGATATGCCTAATAAATCACTAATTTGATAACAAAAACCACTTTTAAATCTTAATTCACACTAATAACAACCTAAAACATGATTCACACCACTTACACAATTTATTAAACATGTTTCATAATTTATAAAACATGTTAAAAAACATAATAAGGGTTTACACATGAAATACACCCAATTTCCTATAGAAAATCCACTTTCAAGATAGACATATATCAAAACATTTAAAAAACACCTTTCTCACCACACACATAAAAAAATAGAACACATATTAATACTCAAGAAATCATATTAAAATTTTCAAATATTTTTTAAGAATGGAACCACCTACCTCAAATGGTGAAACCCCCATAATCTGGTAGAAAACCATAACCACACATCAATAGAAACCTATAAAGTACATATTGAACCATATATGTCCATATTAAACCTTAAAAAATCAATATTCAACCCTAAATAAAACACACAACCCACTAGAGATATGAAACCCCAAAGAAAGATGGAGGAAACCTTAAAAGAGAGGGAGGCACCAAGAAAAGAGGAGACTTACTTGAGAAATCATTGTGGAATTGCACCAAATCCCCCAACAGGGAAGAGATATAAGGGAGAAAAGGGGATAAGGAGAGGCTCATAGGGTTAGTAATCATAAATGGCGAGCATAGGTGTGGATTTGGGGTAAATATCAAAGAGGTAAAAATGGTAAAAGATGAAACTTTAGTTACTTTGACATCACACATGGTTAGTCCACATGGTTTGTCAAATTGTATGGCGAAAATGCACACCTCTCTGCATATAAGGAACCAACCTCACAATTATCCTTAATATTATAACATACCATGCAGATGCTTTGCAATAGTTTCTATCCAAAAATATCGACCTACTCCATGATTACATGGGGAATGATGCATTGTTTGGAAAATTGTGCACCAACTGTGTGCATCAATATCCCAACCATAAAACTTTCATTTATCATGGAAAATCAAAGGGGGAACTCATAGAAAAGTAGTAGTCTAAAAATAATTCAATGAAATACCATGAAATTCAAACCCATCACACCTGGAACTCGATAGAAAAATCAAGATCAAAAGAAGAACTGAGGTAAAGGAAGAAAATGAAAAGTTGGGTGTGACAATTCTCCCCCCATGAAAATTTTTTGTTCCCAAAAATTCAAACTAAGGATTGATTATAGAACAAAACAATTACTCCTCCATGACTCTAGGATATTCTTATTAACATTAAATGATAAGAAATAATGAAAACCATGAATAGGAAAGGTGGTTAAGGAGTTTGAACTCGGGAGGCCAAAATGGTCTCCCTACCTTACACCTTATGCCCCTAGAAGACCATGACATCTTCAGTCGATCAATTAGTGGAAAAAATCTTCACAACTGTATAATACAACCTCTAAAGTCAAAAACACCTCAAACATTGCCAAACAATACTAATATCACTTCTCAAAGGATGTTGGGAAAATTGAACCACACTTTTCCCATTCATAATTTAGACAAGTCTATCATGTGAACACCAAAAGACCCACATTTACTCAAAAAGGAAACTCAGAGCAAACATCTTTGAAAAAAACTTCTCAATGAAAATATACACTAGAAACTAAACTAGATGGTCAAAATGGGAGGAAAAAATGTATTTCCCACCATTAAAACTAACCACACTAACTAACACATATAAGAAACCACATTGAGACCTGTAGTGGGTCACCAAACCATTTAAGAACTGACACGATTAAACTGGAAAGGGAAAACCGACATGATATAACAAAAAAATCTCCACATAGGCCAAAAACCCACACCCAAAGGGGAGAACTTGATGAGAGAAACACCAAACCATGAGGGGGATAAAACAAAAACTGATTCGCAAGGATGACCTAACAAGGACAACCCAACTATGATTAACATCTGAAGAGTATCAACCTTTAGAATTTCAATGATTCTAGACCACCCTATCTCATCATATTGAAATAGGTGCTTTAAAACCATATGGGTCACAATCAAAAAATGAGGCCTTTATACCACTACAAAAAAAATGTTACCATTCCAGAACAAATAAGTTAAAACATGGAAACATAAACTATCTCTATCCAACACCGGAGAATGATTTGGACCAAGGTACCTAATTCCCCACATGATTCTTAACTAGGTTCCAAATTCAATTTGGGGCTTCTGGATGGAGCCTAGATGTTTGAAGTAAATCCTACCTCATACTTAGGACTAGACAATACCCTATTAGAACTCATTATTTTGGTTCCACAAGCAACCACACCACAATTTATATAACACCAAAATAACACAATAGACTAAAAGACTCTTATAGCTTACACATGGAATGTTTTTCAAGACTGGGACTTGGTTGATGCACATGCATCATGGTCTTTTACATCGAAAAAGAAACCAAAAAACACAATTCCCATGGAACACACCCTTGTTTAAAGCGGAATAAATTTCAAAATTTTCATGAAGGAAACATGACTCCATTACATTAAGAATTATTAAAGGATACTACAACATTCAAATCTTTAATTTTAAATAAAATAAGACACTGAAAAACGCCACTAGACATGACCAGAAAAACCAGAGAAGATTTAAAATAATGAGACTTTAAATAGAAAAATGGATAGAAAGATACTCTTATAAATGGTAGGGATGTTTCTTAAAAAATGGTCTTTTTTTATCTTTCATCCCACACCAATAGCTTCAGGCTGATTCCCTATCCCTTTAATGGAACACCCTTTACCACTTTCAGAGATTGAAGGAAAATTAGATGCCTCAATCACTTCTCCTTAAATAGCTTCGACATGGACCACATTCCTTACATTACCAAATTAGGTCAAACCAAACTCTAACACCATCAAGAATAAGGCTGTAAACTTCATTTTTAAGAACTCCTTTCTAACACCACACCCACCCTTTTTCTTCCATAGGATCTTATTGACCATAAAAGGAGAGAAAGACTCAACTTACAAGACTAAAGAAGTAGGTTTAAGGGTTAATCAACTAGAGGGTCTTCTAAAGATGACCAAACCATGTCAGTATATTGAATATTCATTGAATATTTTTGCGGTAATACTTTACCTAATCAAGAAAACTAAGAACTCAGTCATACTGAAACTTACCACAAGAAAACACTAAATACCCAAAGGAAACAAACTTAAAGGATTCCTGAAACATTTTTCAAAAGAAATCACTAATTATTGTTTCAAAACTAATTAATCGACAAGAACTCATACTTAAAACCCCAATCAACCAAAACTAATTCCCAAAATCAATTTTCCTCACATGAAAAATTCCCAAAATCACAATAAGATGCACTAGGTGACTACTAGTTATTAAAACATCATATATTCTCTTAAAAACACTTATAAAAATAAAAACATCTTGGTGGGTTTCACACTCACCAGTGATATCCCATGGATCCCCACACAAGAAAATTATTTTTCCATACCAGGAACCCATCTACTTTTCCACATATATCCATGTATACGATCACTCACAAAAACACCAAAGGTTAAATCACCTTCTAGGGAAAAAAATTCAACCCACACTTTTAACTTTACAATTTATTTCTCATTTAAAAATTTAAAAAACCTTTCAAAGGACCACTCACCACTATATCAAAATCTTATTCAAATCCCACAAATAAAATTACATTTTTTTTCTCAAAATAAAGTCGCATGGTTTCCATTAAAAATATAATTCATCCCTTCTCAAAAAAATTTAAACAGCACAAAAAATTTCATTCCATAGAAAGACCATTTGATTAAAACTAAATTCTTCTAATTCAAAAAGGTTTCCAAAAAACCATTTTTGAAAATTAATTTTGTTTTCCAAATAATCCAATTCTGAAAAACCCCAGTTTTGGGTTATAAAAACATATTTCCCAATAAAATCATTCCCACTTTATCCAAAATCATTTAGTTAAACTCATTCCTCCTTGTTACAAACTTTTAAACCTTATTTAAGATAAATTTTTATTTTCAAAGTAATTTTTTTATAAACATTAGGTTTAAATTATATAAATCCAAATCTTGGTAAAACCATACCAGTTTTACCTCCATGAATTATTTTATAAAAATCCAATTTCAAAAGATTTATTAAAAATGGTTCTGGAAACTTATTTTCTATATTCCCAAAACCAAACCATTTTCACTTTAAAATTTAGTTTTCCTAATTTTCAAACTATTATTTTCAAAATATTTTTCAGATTTCAAGAAGACAAAAGACAATTTAAAATGGAAAGAATGTTTCATTGGGTGATTCAGTCGTATGATTGGCGGTCGTACTATAATCGTACCACTATCACAAAGAGTATTTGAGGACTATGTCCCTAGATCCAAAGGGATTTCCATGCACTGAGACCTCATAGAGATCCCTAACTGAACCCCCTTCATTTCCCAAACATCATAAAAACCACATGAATCAAATGACTCAAATAAAACACAACTTCTCATGGAAAATAGAGTTGCATCATGAGGTGTGATTTCCAAACACCATACTCACAACTAGATCCTCAAGTCCTGACAATACTAACTATGATCTATCTAGACTCTTCCCAATATAATGTTAAGAAAAAGACAATTACCTCCTTTGATACCATTTTGTCACGAACCAAGCTAGAGTGACATCTACCCCAACACTCGACCCGGTCCATGGTATGGACTGAAGGGAATTTTCGATCCCCACCAGCTTGAAAATAGTGTATGGGAATCAAAACATGCTTTATTAATGATTTCACCCATATAAATGATCATAAATAACCATCTATATTAAATAAACCAAAACTAAAAAATCACAACCAAACAAGGACTAACAATTTTCAGGTTCACGGTTTTATAAATTTAACAAAAAAGCTAAAAATACTACAACAAAAATTGGATAAAGAGACCAACTCAACAACGTCTATCTGAAAAGAGAGACATCTCCCTCAAGCCACTACAACCAACACCTACAAGAAATAGAATCTCTAATGACCAGATCGTCCATTACCTCACCCCATGCCTTTACTTGAGTAAATCATATAACAAGGTCTACATACATTCAATGGTGTATATAGGGTGTTATCCAAATCCAAGTAGGATTCTTCCCAATAAAGGTTTCAACACTATAAACATTATTAGATACATAAACATGATTGTTTTATATAAAAAACAAGGAACATTTTTATTAAAAACATTTAAAAAACATGTTTTCTTTTAAAATGACCAACAAAGTATAAATTATGACAACAGTAAGTACAATATCACCATAGATCAATAAGTCATAAGAGAAACCTCTAGGAATTATCTAGTAATGGGACACTAGGTATATCGTATCTTAATGAAATGTGGTATAGAAACTGTAACAAACAATGTTCTCCTGAACGAGCCACAAAGAGGGGAAACCCCATGGGCCAAACGGTGTTTAGTCATCAATATCATTTAGTTATTGTTGTATTGTCGATCCTGGTTATTGAATCTAGGAAAAAACACTTTCGATTCAACTAGTGTACTTGTCCTAGTTTTCCCAGCTAGTTACCTATGTTTCCCTTCATGCTTAATTTTCCTTCCACATGTCACATACAACATAACATTCATATAAACATATGCCATAAAATATAAATATGCTTGATAAATTAAAACTCTCACAATCAAAATCACATTTAAATCCAAATTCACACAAAAAAAAACTAAAACACTATTTACACTACTTTCAAAGTTTATTATACATGTTTCATAATTTATTGAACATGTTCAAATTATAAAAAAGGGTTTACACAAGAAATACACCTAGTCTCTTTTGGAAAAACTACTTTCAGGCTATGAACATATGAAAATATTTCAAAAATTCCTTTCACACCACACACATAAATCATATAGAACATATAAACACTCAAGAAGTTAAAATAAATTTTTCAAATAATGTTTCAGAATAGAACCACCTACCTCAAAGGATGAAACTACAATAATCTAGTAGAAACCTAAACCTACAAATTAATCAGACCCTATAAAGGATAGATTGAAACATAGACATCATGATCGAACCTTAATAACCAATATCTAACCCTAAATCAGACCCCTAAAATTTAGGATATATGAAACCCCAAATAAAGATGGAGGGAACCATACAAGAGAGGTAGAAACCAAGAAATGAGGGGAATTACTTGATAAATTTCTTGATAAATCGCACAAAATCCAATAAAGGAGAGGATATACTAGGGAGACAAGGGGCTGGATTTAGGATCCCTGGGTTAAAATCCTAAATTGGGGAGATTTGGGTGGATTTCATGAAAAAAAAAGAAGAGGAAAAAATGGTAAAAGACCAAATTTCAATGACTTGGACACCATGCTCAGTTTGTTTTCATGGTTTATCGAACCGTGATACGAACATGTGCACCTATCTTCCGAAGAGGCACCTAACGCATATTTAGCCTACATGACCAAACATACCGTGTTGAAGCTGTGTGGTAGCTTCTATCAAAAAATCTCAACCTACCACACGGTTACTTAGGGAATGGGGCATAGTTTTTAAAATCATGTGCCAACATTACATATCAATATGTCATCCCCAAAATATAAAATTTTCTAAAAAATCAAGAGGGGAACTCATGAAAAATTAGTAGGGTAAAAATAAAAAAATAAAATATATAAAAATTTAAACTTGTCACACCCAGAACTCAAGATAAAAACCAAGATCCCCAAATGAATCGGGGTAAATGATGAAAATGAAAACTTTGGTGTGACAATTCTCCCCACCATGAAAACTTTTCTCTCCCTTAAAGTGAAACCAAGGATTGATCATAAAAGAAAATAGATAATCCTTCATGTCTCAAAGATATTCCCATCAAAAATAAATGAGAAGAAAGAAAGAACACCAGGAATAGAAAAATAGGTTCACAAGTTTGCAATTTGGAGGACAAAATTGTCTCCTTACCAAACGCTTTCTGCCCCTAGAAGGCCCCAACTTCTCCAATTTAATGATAAGAAACAAGAATAATTAAACCTATATAGTCTAACCAATCAAGTCAAAAACACCTTAAATAATACCAAAATAACTCATACCACTTCTCGAAGGATTTTGGGAAACTCTAACCATAACTTCTTCCATTATTAATTCTGAAAATACCTTTGGGTGCACTCTAAAAGCCCCACATTTACTTATAAAAGAAACTCATATCCAACCTAACAAAATGAAACTTCTCAATGGAAAGATACACTAAAGACTAAACTAGGTGATCAAAATGGGATGCTCAAACAGACTCCTCACCATGAAAACTTACCACATTAACCAACACATAGAAGAAATCACAATGAGACTCGTGGTGGGTATCCCCACCATTTAGGAACTGAGATGAATAAACTAACATCGGAAACCCAAAACGAGATAACATATAACTCTCCACATAGTCCAAAAAAATCCCATCACAAGGGGGGAACTCGACTAGGGAAACACAATCCCATAAGAGGGATAAAACCAAAACTAATTCACAAGGCTGACCACACAAGGACATTCCAACAAATATTCACATCTGAAGAGGATCAACTACTAGAATTTTAAAAATGTGAGACCATCCTTTCTCTTTAGAATGAAAGAAGATATTTAAAACCATATATGTTATAATGAGAAAATGGGTCCTTCTTGTCACTTCCCAAAAAATAGGACTATTAAAAAGAAAAGGAGTTACAATATATAATCTTAAACAATACCCAGAAAACACTAGATACTAATAAAGAATAAGGTCTCTCACCCTCCACGCAATTCCTGACTATGCACCAGCTTCACTCTAAGGCATACAGTTTGAGCCATGATGTTGGAAGTATATCCTTCCACACAGTCAGGACCAGAAGATCCCCAATCATAACTACTTCTTTTGGTGCTACAAATAATCACACCATAATCTAGATAGAACCAATAGGACACAACACAAACACACACACAAACAAGACTCAACTAGCTCCCACATGAAAAGTTTGTAAAGATAGGTACTTGGTTGACCCACATGAATCACCCCCTTTCACCTAGAACAAGATACAATGGAAACAAAATGCCCCTGGAACACACCTCCATTTAAAACAACAACAAAATCAAAATTTCCCAAAAAGAAACACACCTCCATTAAATTAGGAGTTATTAAAATATTATACAACATACAAATTTATATTTTTAAAGAAAACATGACACTTCGAAAACACCACGAGACAAGACCAGAACAATCAAATAAGCTTTACAAAGAATGAGACGTTAAACGGAGCCCTGACCAACACACTACTCCTACAAATAAGAAGGGGTGTTTTTTTAAAAAAAACAATCCATTATAATCCTAGATCTCACAATAATAGCTTTAATAGGATTCCCCGTCTCTTTAATGCAAATCCCTTCCCAACTTTTAGATATTAGTGAAAAATTGGCTTCCTCTAGCACTCATTCTTTTTACAGCTTCGACATGGACCTTATACCTCACCACATTTTCAAAATAGGTTAAACCGAACAATGAATCCTTCAACCATAAGGGTGGAAATTTCAACTTCAAGCACTCATTTTTAACACCGCACCCAAATTTCTTCTTCCAGAGGATCAGATTGACCATAAAAGGAGAGGAGGACTCAACTTCTTAGTCTCATGATGGATTTTTAAGGGTTTATCAACTCGTGGGTTTTCCAAAGATGAACTACCCAAGGACAAACATAGAATATTCATTGAATCCTTATTGGGTCATACTCTCTCTAATCAAGAAAACAAAGAACTCATTCAAACCAAAACATACCACAGACAAACACCAAATACCTGGAGGGAACCAACTCAAAGGCTTACAAAAAAAATTTACAAAATAAACCCTTAAATATTATTTCAAAACCAATTCATCGATAAAAAATTAGACTTAAAACCCCAATAAACCAAAAATAATTCTCAAACTCAATATTCAATGAAATGGACATTCCCAAAATATCAATAAGACACACTAGGTGACTACTGGTTATCAAAACATATCATATTCTCTTAATAACTATTTTGAAAATAAAACAAGCATGGTGGGTACACACTCACCCATGGTGTCCCATGGATCCTCTCACATGCATATTCTTGTGCAATACCAAGCACCCATATACTTCTCTTTATCATCCATTAATGTGTTCACTCAAAGAAACAACAATTTTCAAATCACCTTCCTGAGAAAAACATTCAACCTACACTTTCAACATCACAATTTACTTCTCCTTTGAAAATTTACAAAACCATTCAAAGACCCACTCACCACCGTGTCAAAATCATATTCAAATCCCACACATCAAATCACATTGTATTTCTTAAAAATAAATTCTCATGGTTTCCATTAAAAAATCCAATTCATCACATCTCAAAACATTTTCAGTAGTATAACAAATATCTTTACATAAAAAACTTTTTGATTAAAACTCATTTTTTCTAATTCATATAAGTTTCCAAAAATAATTTTTTAAAATTATTTCTATTTTTTAAGAAATAAAATTCTGAAAAACTACAGGTTTTAGATACAAAAACTTAATTCCAAATAAAATCATTCCCACTTTACCCAAAATCTTTTAGATAACTCATTCCTTCTTGTTACAAAATGTGTGACCTTATTTAAGATAAATTCCTATTTTCTAAGAAAACTATTTGGATAAAAATCATGTTTCAATTATAGAAATAAAAGTCTTGTTAAAACCATCCTCATTTTAACCCCAACAATTATATTATAAAAAACCACTTCCCAAATATTTCTTAAAAATGGTTCTGAACACTTATTTTCTATCTTGAAAAAACAAAACCATTTTAGCTATAAAATCCATTTTTTATAATTTTTAAAATTGAAGAAGATATAAGACCATTAAAAATTGGAAGATAATGTCAATGGGTGAATTGGGAATATGGTTGGAAGCCATATTCTAATCACACCGCTATCATAGAGAGTCTTCGAGGACCATTTCCTCAGCTCCACATGGCTTTCCAGGCCCTGCGAGCTCAAGGAGATCACAAGACCAGCTCTCCCTTTATTTACTAAACATAAAACATACCAAACGAACAAAATGACTTGAATAATAACTAAATACACTTGGAAACTTGAGTATTTTCACGAGGTGTTCTAGCCATGTACCCTACTCGCAACCTAATACTCAAGTCCCGATAAATCTAACTCTAGTCTATCTAGACTCTTCTCTAATTAATGTGTCCCAAAAGGGTGCTACCTATCTTGATAACATTTTTTCATGAATCAAGCTGAAGTTCCATTTAACCCAACACCTGACCCAGTCTTTGGCATGGCCCAAAAGGTGTTACTAATCCCCAAGGGCTAGAAAATAGTTCATGGGAATCAAAAAATTCTTTGGGAATCATTTCAACCATTTAAATAATCATTAACAATAAACTAAAATAAATAAACCAAAACTAAAAAATCAAAACCAAACAAGGTCTAAAAAATTTCAGGTTCATGGTTTTACAACTTTGAACAAATACTAAAAATACAAAAAAAAATTGAATGATGATACCAACTCAACAACCTATATGAGAAAAGAGGGACATCCCACTAAACTCACCATCACCAACACCTACAAGAAGGAGAATCCATAACGACCAGATCCACAATTATCACACCTGTTTCCTTTATCTGAGAAAAACATATAGCAAGGACTACATACACCCAATGGTGTATGTAGGGTGTAAACCATATCCTAGTAAGATTCCACCCAACAAGAGGTTCCATTCTATAAACATTATAAGATAAATAAACATTCCCATTTTATAAAAGAAAAACTAAGAATATTTGTTTTGAAAACATTTTAAAAAACATGATTTATTTTCAAATGACCAAAAAAGTATGTTGTATGTCGAAGGTAAGTACGATATCACCAAATAGAACTAAGTCATGGGATAACCCTCTAGGAACTAGCTAGAAATAGGGAACTCGGTACATTGTATCTTTGTGAAATGTGGTATAGAAACCATGACTAACAATGTTCTCATGTAGGAGACACTAGAAGGGGAAACCCCATGGTCCCAATTGTCTTTGGTCATCAATATCATTTAGTTAGTGATGTATCATTGACCAATGCTAGATTAATCCTAGATGAACCACTTCTGATCCATCTAGCGCACTAGTCATAGTCTGCACACCTCATTACCCATGTTTCCCTTCAGCCTCAATTTTCTTTCCACATATCACATACAACATGACTTTTATATAAACTAATGTCAAACAATGTATATATTCTTGATATATCATCACTATCACAAATAAAACCACTTTTAAATCCAAACGTACACTGAAAATAACATAAAACATGATTCACACCACTTTCAAAATTTCTTAATCATGTTGAATAATTTATAAAACATTTTCAAAATTCACAACATGGGTTTACTCTTGGAATAAACCAAATTATCTTTGGAAAACCAAGATTCAATCCATGCGTATATCAAATCATTTCAAAAACAACTTTCTCACCAAACACATAAATCATAGAACACATATAAAAAATCCAGAAATCAAATTATATTCTTCTAATAATGTTTAAGCATGGAACTGCCTACCTCAAATGATTAATCTCCCAAAATCCATTAGAAACCCACAGACACATTCAAATCTAACCCTATAAATGAAATATTGAACCATATACATCAATATCAAACATTAAAAATCAATATATATAACCCTCAATTGAACACCCAATCTGCTATAGATATAAACCACCAAAGAAAGTGGGAGGAAACCCTAGAAGAGACGAAGAAACCCAGAAATGAGGGGACTTACATGAGAAATCTTGAAGTAATTATACCAAATCCACTAATTGATGGGAGATCAATGGGAGCCAAGGGGCTAGGGAGAGGTTCATCGGGTTAGGAATGTTGAATGGGAGGAGAGGGGTGGATTTGATGTAAAAATCAAAGCGGGAAAAATAGTAAAGACTAAATTTTAAGGACCTATAAATCATGAATGGTTAGTTCAAACTTTAACACCCCAAGCATTCATGGTATGCTTCTCTTTGAACAATACAATAGCGTGTGTCATATGCAACTTTGAGTTCTAACACACCACAACCAATCAAACTAGCAGTTAGGAATAGTAATACCCACCTTTTGAAATTTTATACATTTTATCATTCAAAATGAACAATATTTTTGGATTTAGAATACTGAAATTATCTTAGGGTGAATTTTTGGTACTTTTCTGATAACTTTCATATTTTGATGAATAGTGAAAATTACTAAATTTTAATTAAAACAAGTTTTTTGATCGAAATAATTAATAGTGATAAATTATGAATTTGAGTGATTTAAAAGTATAATTAGATTATATTTTTACCATTTAATCCAATTTTGGTTATTTTACATAATTTCATATTTAAACTGGACATAAGCAAGTGTCAATCTTTTTATAGTTATTATTTCTTAAAAACACGCAATTTTATTTGACAACGGAAATTAATTTTAAAATTAATTAATGAAATATATATGTTTTTAATTTGGTAAAATATACATAATTTTTGAATTTATAATATTAAATATATCTTAGGCCGAATTTTTGGGATTTTTCTGAGAAACATCAATTTTTGATGAATAATGAAAAACATTGAGTTATTGGTTAAAACTGATTTTTTATTTAAATAATTATTTATTTTATTTAAATTAATTTATGTAAAAATAGATACATAATACTTATATAACTTCATTTTAATTCATTGGATTCAGTTTATAATAATTTTACATATATAAAAATTTTATTTAACTTTTCACCGTCTTTTACCCACCTCCTATGAGAATTTACAAATTCACATAAAAGTTAATTTTACCACTTCTGCGAGTTGAATTTTGAAAATCCGAGGGACACGGTTAATATCAAGTATTAAAATGTGGTTCATTAAGATAAAAATAACTTTTGGTGAACAATAACCTTTTACTTTTATTTACCGTGGTTAAAGGTAAAAAGGGTAATTCAAGGTAAAACTAATATTGTAATAATTCAAAATTACCTTAACACAAGTCCTAAACTTTATTTTATAAGTAATGGTCGACCATGGGAATCTTTGGGTCGATTTGTGGACCCCATAGAGCCACTTATAAATGATAATGACATTTTAGATTAATTAATTTAATGTAAAGGCAAAATTGACAAAAACAAAAACCTTTTAGTAATTAATTTTTATATGGTGTTATATAAGCAATAATTTTGACTATAAATATTCATTAGAAAGAAAAAAGGATTTCATACATAATAGTAATTTATTTATAATTTTTAAACTTTAAATAAGTTAATTTATTTATGACATAATGATGATTTAGTAATTACCGTATTAATGAAAGATTATGATAATTGATATTATAAGTACCCAAATAAATATAATTTGAGAAATTTTATGAATTAAAATAATTTTCTAGGTTAATATGACATATTATTATTGGTTATATGAATTAATTTCTATGTAATAATTCTGTTATGAATTTATCAAAAAACAAAATACCCAATAGTGCCAAAATTGACATAAAAGAGTTTTTAAAACAAATATTATATTATTAATTGATATTCTATTCCTAAAAAATAAATTTCTTCCAAAGGACTTATATCATGATATTTATATCATTAATGGACCACTTGGTGGTATATTTTAAGTTTATTGTAAGTTTATTACCCGTATAATATAAAAATACAAAGAGACATGGTAAATGTCAAACTAATTAACTAAGAGTTAAAACTAAAAGATAAGGTTAATAAAATGACCCAACCCTGTCTAAAACATATTGGTTGAGTGGATTTGGACCCATACCCACCTTATCCTCTAAATAAATAAATTTGGATCCATTATAAACCAAATAAGAATTTATTATAAAATAATATTTTATGTTTTTCCAAAGGTTCCCCTCACCCCTCTTATAAAAGGGCACTCACCCTTCACTCTAATTCACACCTTATAAGACATTTGGCTCGGCCAAACCTTGCAAAAATACCCTATCAACTATACTAACTTAAACCTAGAGGCCTCAATTTGATCAGAAAGCCAACCTAAGGATTCATTTTGATCAAATCAAAAGGAAGAACCCGAATAAGTGGTAATGATTTCACCCCACTCTTTCAAGTTCCTTTCTTCTTCCACTTCCTTTTTCATTGTTATTTCAAATAAAAAAAATTACTCTAGTATCTTATATATACTTTGATTTTATTATAATTATGGTACAACCAAATTCATTATTCTATCCACCCTTTTAATGACATGTCACCATACGTGCGTACGTACGGCTTATCGTCTCCACGTCAAGGTGTAATTGTTATTCAATACATTATTATATGGATGAGTATAATAATTATGTGTATTTGATATAAATAATAAATATAAAATTATAAGGATTATGTATATATTATATAACATCCAATTATATATTATTATCATATCAAAATAAAGATATTTTCGCTCGTGTGTACGTACGGATTACCGTCTCCACGACGCGATGAGATTCATTTCCAAGTTCACCATACATAAATGATTATAAAAATATATATTACTAATAAGAATGTAATATATGACATAATAATGCTACTAGAGATATATATTTATATATATAAGTATTTATGTACTTACATATATCTTATTCACTTACTTCCATTCAATACTATATGAAAACGGAAACAGCGTTTATGCATACGTACGAACTACCGTCTCCATAAACGGTGTTTTCCATTTCATATATATGTCTATAATAAATATTTATATTCTAAATATATATGATATATAAATAATGTTTTAAATTCTGAATGTATTTAAATCATTATCTATGTGATACAATCAAGAGTAACAAGTTAAAACATGCACGATAAAGAAAGTGATTATTACCCGAAATATTAATATAACATGGAAATTATTATTAATTGGGTATTATAAAGTCATAAATGAAAAATGTATGATATCATAAATATTAATATGGTTCTTTTATAATTTAATAACATACTATAGGCTTCAAAAAGGAGGTTAAACGTACCCTCGACTAAAGGAAAGTGCAAGGTAAGGGGTTTTCATCTCACTCCTTATCCCTGTGAGATTCATTCCATATTGCCACTATTACCTTTTGTGTGGTGTATGTACTACTCATAATTGTATTCTTTGTGTAATAAAATTTAATTTATGTGTATTTACATATTCATTGTATGATTCCTCTTTCATGGGTTGTATGTTTCCTAAGTTACCAAATAGGTAAGGGTTATTTTCACAATCTCTTTATTATCCGAGGTTGTTTTTACATAAGTATCTACTGGGACATATTTATTATCCAAGTCCATGTTTTTATGGAAGATTTTTCAAAGGGATTATTTTAAGTGACTTTTTTACTAAAACGTCATTTCAAATGTTTTAAATATTTATTCTTCTAAATCATTCTCATTAATGTTTATGTCTTCAACATGGTTTCTATGGATTTACTTATATGGACATGAATGTTTTTAAAATGTTAATTCCTTTAAAAAGTTTCAATGTGGTGTGGGACACTTTGATTTAAAAATTTCTTTAAATTACTTCTTTTCTAAATTTTGTGACTTTTAAATTTTTTCATGAAAAATGGGTATTTCTCTCAAAGATTTTTACAAATCATTTTCATCTATGTAAAATTCTTTTTGTGGATTTTAAAATTGTTTTGAAGTTGATTTATCATGATACAAATCTTCCTTATTGTGTTGATGGTTTTGTGATATGTTTGATTGTGGATGTGTTATTTTTATACTATTCATGGTTTATGGGTAAAGTATTGACATTTTGTATTCTATTATTAATACAAATGTTTTTGTTATGTTTAGACCTTTTCATATGAAGAATGCATTAGACTTAGTAAGTGACACGTGGAGCCCGCTATAGCTCCTCGATACATCGGTAGGTCTCATTAGACAAACTAGTGTCTTGGAATAAGGCCTTGAAAAAATCTTTTTTGTAGTCTTGGAACAATGGCTTGACTATGTGCTTATGATAGTCTGATATTATTAATTCCATCATTATGAAAGTGGTTAGTGATATAGCATATGATTATTGTACTAGTAGAATATCCATGTGAATAATTAAATGAAATTATTTCATTTTATTTTTTCCATATTATGTTAAAGTTCAAGTTTAAAAGGCTTTGGCTTTAGTTATACATTGCCTTAAATTTTTATGCTTATTTATGAAAGTTTCCACTATATTGCTTACCCTTACTGAGCGTTTGAGCTCACCCCTTTCTATGTATTATTTTTCCCAAGATTACAAGAAGTGTATTGTGATTGATATGCAGGGTTATACCAAGGGAATAATGGAATTCATAAAGATTATTTATGTTGTTTTTTATGTCATAAAGTGCAATGTAACATTCATGTATGTAATCTATTTTCCAATACTTCTAAACAGATCGGTCCTTCAGGAATTGATTCCATGTAATCATTCCAACGTATTAAAATAATGCACCAACTTCAGGTAACATGGGTCGGGGCATTACACACACGGTTTTTTAAACCATGCAGAGACCATAAACACCACTCTTCCTAAGAATCACCTACTTTCTGGATATCCCATACGACTTAAATTTCCATGTGGAATCCGTGTTGTAGCTTCTATCTAAAAATCTCAACATATCCTATAGTTACCTGGGGAATGGCACACAGTTTGGAAAATTGTGTTTCAACCATTAGCATCATTCCATCAACCCAAACACATTAATTTTTCATGAAAACTCAAGGGGAACTCATGGGAAATTAGTAGACTAAAAATAAATGAACAAATACCTCAAAATTCAAGCCTGTAAAACCCAAAACTCAAGAGAAAAACTAAGATCTAAAATTGAATCAGTGTAACATATGAAAATAAAAACATAGGTGTGACATTAGTCAAGAAAAATCATGAACAAAGAATCAATAATATCTAACTAGACCAAGGATACTCTATATCTCAAATACATTCTTTGGCGGTTTCTAAAATATAGTTACTTTTATCCCTTTTAGATCCATATAAACACCACTTTGAGAGATTACAAGGCCAAATAAACATAAATCCTATATCCAAAAAAAACACATTCATAATTTTGAATATAGATGCAGATATCTCAAGATTCCCAACACTATCCCTAGGTGTTGCTCAAGATTTTTCCTTATCCTTGAATACACCATTATGCAATCCATAAACACCACAACAAAAGAATTTAGATGTCTTTGAAATATCTGATTCATCAATTCCATAAATATAGCTGGTGAATTCTTAATACTAAAATGAATAACCACATACTCATAATGGCTATATCTACTCCTAAAATATCTATTTATAATATCCTCCTTCTGAACTTACAATTGGTGATATCCTAATCACAAGTAAATTTTTGAGAACCATTAGGCTCTCATAAATTGATCGAATAGATCATAAATGTGTGGAATTGGATGTCAATTCTTTTTAGTAAATTGGTTAAACATAAAATAATCCACGCACAACCCAAAATTCCTATAGAAAATTTAGACAAAAAAGACCAGTGCTTCCCATGGAGACATGATAGTTCGAATGAAGCCTTTTCATTCCAACACTTCCAACTACACTTTTAGTTATTTTAATCATGTTATATCCATTCGGGTTATGGTAGGGAAATAGGATTGATCCTCAAAAGAAGATCAATTGTAATCTCCACTTCTCTTATGGGTGGAAACCCTGATAAATTCTTAGGAAAGACATTTGGAATTGATCAGAAACAACAGAAAAACTGTTAATCTCAATATATTCCTTTGATTCCATGGTCAATATTGACAACTACTGTGAGATTGTTCCAACTGTTGGTTCCAGTAATCATGTTATATCTTCTATTACATTACAAACTCCTCTAAATAGATGGTCGACACCATCTTCCTTTGTAAAAAAAAAATTTCAAATATAAAATTCGATGTGATCCTTGAACATTATCATTGAATCCATAACGAAGATTATTTAGTAGACATCCATTTCAGGAAAAAAAATCCCATATCATCATAGCTCTATCAATTGTTGTAGAATATGTTTTTCACATAAATGATCAAAATTCTATTTGGAAAAGAGGAGTTTGAAGTTTGAAAATAGAAGTCAATATCTCTACATGAAATCCCTACAAATCAATAACACAAGAAGAAATAAACAAATTGGAATCACTCATATAATACTACGCTTGTATATGGGTAGAATTCAAAAAACCGTACCTATCACCATCGATGATCTAGATTGACCATCCGGAATAACTTTCTCTGCTCTATATAATTGTTTACTCACCGCACATTGTTATTTATTTCCCCATTGATGTTTTTCTTATTGCGGAGTCATGGTATTCCTAGAATAACAATTTCTATTCCGATTATACATAAAATATGTATTATGCTACCCTATTCCCATCAAATCTTACGATGTCTCCAAAACGTGAAATGTGTCCTGAACACCTGACCTTGGAGCACTGTGACAATAGTTCAAAAGATTCCCCATTTGATTGAAATTGTGGCCTGGTCTAGGTGTTTTAATAAAAAATTACTTGATATGTTTTAAGTAACCACATTGGAAACATCTCCACTTAATTTTGGGTCTTTTAGGAAGGTTAATTAATCTTCTGGTCTGATTCTGATGTGTTCTACATCCTTGAGAATAGATGTCCCTATTCCTCTTTCTCTTAATGTTTTGTTTCTCTCCAACCTTCATGAATACAACCATACTTCCTCAACCTGGATTTCCATGAGTGAAAAATATTGTAAAAAGAGTATCTAGTTGTATTTGCGACTCAATAGTTTAAAACCCATGAATGAGGATTTGAAACAACTATTGGTTCACCTATTTCTCAAGTGCAACCACATTCTAAAAAAACTCTTCTTATGGGTTCATATGATGTCTAATAGGTTCTATTTTATATAACCAATACAAAACATCATAAGTCTCACTCTATAGCAACTAAAAACTTAAAAAGTTCAAATTATACCACATCACAATTATCACAAAAATGCTATCCAAAAATCAACACCTTCCATTTCAACCAATTTTTTAAAATTCCACCATGCTTTTGAAAATAAAACCATTTTCAAAACACACCAACCATTCTCTTTTTAAAATCTCCCATTTGAAAAAAAATAAAAATTTTTCAAAAAAAGACTTTTTCACTAAATCCTAAATCATCACTCCAAATGAAATGTGTACTCCTAGGGGAAGTCATTTCTAAAATAAATATTATAATATTCTCATTGGATAATCCCATAATAATGATATTACAACTCCTATAAGTGTCTCCAAAACACTTACATACCAAATTCTCTTGTAAATTTAAGTTCATAATAAATATGTTACATATTTTTATTTATGTTCTACATTCCAAGTTATGACAATCCTAATTATTTCTACCATCCCAAAAAAATAATTAAATCAGAACGAATTTTAACTCCAAGGCTGATACAAAAGATAACCAATGATTGAACAAACTAATTCCACTTATAAGTCAAGGACCAAATAAGCTGATACCACTTGTAACATCCCCCCCCCATTCTCATTGACATGAGATTATCCAGAATTATTACTGGGTATTAGGAGATATCCCCAAGATTCCAAAGGATGGCAATGAATGAGAAGGGATTCATTGCAATTAGGGGATTATTTTCTATTTGAAAATAAAGAAACAAAAACCAAGTAACCCATATCAAAAAAAACATATTATGCATGATAAAAATGTAATACAACTCAACGAAAAACCAAAATACAATGATATCAAACTAAACTATAACCCAAATCAGCGCACCAAAGTGGAAGACTAAATTATCCAAACTCAAATATCCCAAAAATACAACTCCACAAATACCAACATGCACCATGATCAAAATTTAAAATCCATGACAATTATCATGAATCACCACTAAAGATGTGTGATACATTACCTTTACCTATGTATCGATAAACTATATCTACAAAATCACTAAGGTGCCAAACCAGGGGGTTCATAATGAAACTCATTTAGTTTTCCCCAAAGGACATACATACTCATTCTACTAGGATAAAACATGTTAGAACATTTATAGAACACAATTATATAAAATAATTTAAAATAGTTTATCAAAAAACCAAAACTATTTCTAATAAAAATATTTTTCCAAAACAAAATTGTTTCTATGGAAAGAAACCAAGAAAGTTTTTTAAACCATTTCATAATCCATTCGACATAACATATTCAAATTCAAATATCCACACATCAAAACATGCATTCCTAGTTGATAGCACCATCCTCATGAGTGGTATTGTTTCTATTTACCAAGTCATCATATGGTAACCAATCTCATGTACCATTAAACATTTGTCCCTAAGAACCAAGTCATAATCCAACCAGGCCTAATATGCAACATCAACAAACACCACCAAGTATGCCCAAAAACCATATAAAACCAATTATTTCAATCCATTTAAGTAAAACATTACTTTTATTGAAAAAATTTCTATGAATTCATTTCCATGTATCATAACTAATCCATATTTGAAAACATTATTTTAAAATCAATAAAAACACTTTTCACCACAATCAGTTTACACAATTCCACAAATCATCACCAAATAGTGTTTAAATCGATAAATTTTCAATAATTTCTCCGTCAATTTTAAGTAAAACAATCAATTTGAAATCAATACTTTATGTAATGATAACAAGATTAGATAGTGAATCCACCAACCGTTGAAATTCAGGTGAAGGAAAAGAGCGACATAAAATATTCAATAAAACTAGGTCGAATATCCAAAACACACCTTATATCTCCTTCCGTAACATAAAAATATTCATATATAATTTTGATTGGAATCAAACATCATAGATCTTTCCCCTACAAACTAAATCTATGATTTATATAGAGAGAATTAAGGAAGGTCTAAGAAAAACTACCACAAACAAATACTTACTATGGGAACTAGCCTTAAATGCACCATAAATTGCATTTAGATTTCTTTTAGTTCAAAGTGGAGGGACTCCATAGGATTTTGGAGGAATAAAAATTGAATTAGGATCAAAATGGAGAAATAAAGTGAGGTTTAGAGGTTAATTTAGTGAGATCCACTTTCTTAGGATCTAACTTTTAAATTGTGCACAATTAATCCCATGTTTAGGAAAACAGTATGCTAACCATGCACCAACCTCTTCATCAATGAGAACCTCTCATGGTTGTCCCACAAGGTTAGACAAACCATGTTCCATATGTGCATAATATCTCTTTCCCACTCCACATGGTTACTTCTAGGTGGCTGCATAGTTTGGAAAAGTTGTTCACCTAACCAAGCACCTGCCTAGAAGCCCCTATCTCTCTATTCACAGTTTATTGTAAGAGTTTCATGGTTTCCACTAATTGTTATCAAACCATTAACATTTTAAAAAGCCACAAAAACATTCCAAATATCCTAATAACACTCCAAAACATCACCCAAACAATTTACATACTTAAAATACATGAATGAAGGGTTACTTAATTGAAATAGAGTGTGATAAATGATTTGACAAAAAACATTATTTTTTCTAAATTGATGAAAACCATTATTTGTTTCTAAATTAAAAAATTCATGTTGAAAAATGAGACCATGAAATTAAAATTTGAATGATGATGTGTTTTAAAATGGAGGAATTTTTCATGATTGAATGATTTATTGTTTGAAACAAATGCTAGATTGAGTATTTAGTGGTAACTACGACAAGAATACTCAGACTTTGAATCCCTAAAAATGGATATACAATGAAAAGAAAGTAAAAAACTACAACATGACAGCCTGTAATGTCTTCCCCTATTGGGGTGTAGAATTTGTATAAAGGATTCCACTATTAGGGTTTAGATTGATTGGTATACACACCTATCTTGTGCTGTGATCATTATTTAAATGTGTGAGGATACAATTACCATAAACTTACCTACTAATAGACTTTTTTCCAGAATTTATGTTCTAATTTACTTAATTATACATTCCATTTATTATTGAACTGTATTATTCCTATTGACCATTTTTTATAATATTTTCATGTAATCATGGTTTGATGTATCTTTTATATTTTTTATTGAAATATTATTATTTTTTAAAATATGTAAATGTATCTCTATTGCTTATTTATTTAAATTGAAATCCAAAATGGTTTGTGGTTATAGAATTTATTTTTTTACACTTGGTTTGGGATTTATAGCTCACATCCTACCTTTGACTTTATCAATTTATAGACATTCTTATGCTTGGTCCAAGAAAAATGAAATCACCACTTTGAGGTGGCAGATGTGCTTAATGCATGGGAACATGGAGTGATGATAGTCATAGGTGGAATTTATTACACTTGATACATAGGGTTTTGAGATTTTTAGGGGGGGATGTTGTGACTTTTTTGGTTGATGTAATATTTGGATACTTTTTTTCATATTTTTATAGAATATTTTCCCTTTAGAGTGTTGAGCATACAAATGTTTATATTTTATCTTCTAGTGTTTTTTGGAGAATTCAATACCTTTTCATTCTTGTATGGTGTCAAGTGATATTTGCTAACTCAATTGAATAGGGAACACACTTCGGTCCATGTCAATATTGACTTGGGTATTAGGGTACCATGGTATCTGGGCAGTTCATAAAGGACACCCTATGATTCAACTAATAATTTATAAAAATAATAAAATTATGGATATTGTTTTATTTTTTATTTGTCACAGTATTGTAGTAAATTTTCAATTAATTTCATATATTTCTATGATTATATGTTTTTTAGAAGTATGGAATACTCATGAAAGTGTTGGAGGGCCAAGTTAAGAGATGAAGAAAAATAAAAAAATATATGTCTTTGAAATATAATTTTGTTAGTTATATGAAATTTAAAAATTAGTATTATCTATCAGTTTATCTATAGAATTATATAAGGTATTCTATATCATTTAAAAAAATACCATAATTATTCTTACATGTAGAAAAAATAAAATCATTGAGAAATATTTTCTATAATACCTCAAGGTATTTTTTATGGGAAGGTGTTAAATATTTATATTTTTTTGTTTAAAACTTTATTATCTATATATCTTCTAAAGTTGGTTTTTTACTACTATCGTGTCACCTAACCAGGCATCCACATCACAAAAAAACCTATATCCTAACACTCCAAACGCGAAAACACCTCCCACGACCCCGACCGCGATTAATATTTCCCCTACCAATTGATGCCCTCCTCGATTCACCTCATCAATTCTATTCTCCCTATTCTAGGGTTCTCACAACCCTCCCTGATTCCCCCTCCCCGAATTGTCTCTCCTTCTCCCCTCCACTCCCCAAATCCCCTCTTTAGCTATGACTCCACCTGTGCATGATCCGACTTCGGCTCCTCCGACTTCGGCTCCTCCGACTTCCACTCCCTAGACATGTGCTCCTCCATCTTCGGCTCCTATTACTATTCCTTCTCTAAAACTACTAAGTCCCACTTCGGAACTCCCATGTTCAGGTCCTCTACACCACCTTTGGTTCCTGTACCCTCGATAACGCAGCGAGTAAGCACGGGTAAAAACTGGAAACGTCCACTCCTCCAAAGTCTTCTCCTCCATGTTCGGCTCCTTCGACTATTCCTTCTCTGCAACAAGTGACTCCCACTTCGGCACTCCCACTTGGGCACTCCCATGTTCTGGATCCATGCATGAATTTATTTATATTTTTTACAATTTTTAAGATTTTAACTTGGTCTTTTTTAAGTTTTGTTTTTACTATAATGGTTTGAAGATGACTGCATATGTAATTTTTCATTTTTTGATGATCAATTTTGTTTTCTGCAGCCACTGCTTGTGAAGCTTAATCTTGGTAAACATTACAGTAAATTCATTTTCATAGTATGGGATATCATGTTTAATTTTTTTATCTATGAGTCTCATGAAAAATGTTACTGATATGAACAGATCGGTTCAAGAAGAGGATGATACATAGAGATGGAAAAACTCTTTACTTTTCTTGATTGATTCTATCCCCCCACTTCAAGAATTAGTATTCATTCCGGTATAAAGAGTTTCTGTACTATTTTATTTGACAATACGTATTTTTATTGATTCCATAAAACATTCATTGTTATAGGTTGTTTAATCATAATTTTTTCCATATTGTTTACATGTAAGTCACTCCTAATTACTCATGCATAGATATTTCTACATTATTTATTGATTTGTTTCACAATTGATCATACACGGTGTTCTTACATATTTCATTTCTTTCCCAGATCCTAGTACGATGGCTTCATCACCAATATAGTTTAGTTTGCAGATTCATTCTTTAGTCACGGTCCATGATTTTCCCACTGGTAAACCATTAATTCCTCCACATTGGATATGATCTATTACAAGACATATATATTTAGTTTCTCTCTTATATTTTTATAATTTTTCATTGTTTTATAAATTTTATTATGTTATTATAATACTTTTATATTTCCAATTAAGCAATTACTACATCTATTTCAATCTGTTTGGTTGTTTGACATCAATATTTGGTTGATACATTATTCAACTGCATCTTCTAGGAAAATAGTGTTTCATGTACATTTTGACATGTATATTTGATTCAATTTTTTTCTATTTTCTTTGGATGTAGTTCTATCTCGAAGGGGGATATTATTTGGTTAGATTCATCAAGATGGAGAAGAAATCAGGCCTAGATTGATTAATCTGATTCTTAATTTTCTTTGTCCTTGTCCTATTATTTATATTTTGGTTACCATAAAGCATGAGATAGAAGTGTCTTGACAGTAGATTGATTGATGTGATTGAGAAAAAGGTCGACACTTAAGCAGATACATTTCCATTTCCTTTTCCTTTTTCATTTCAATTTTCCATCGTATTGTGAAACATAGATTTATTTCTTTATTAAATTATTATTCTAAATCATATTTCAATCTATTATTTATGCTCACCCAACTCTTAACACCATCCTATTTCATTCACCACAGTTGCTACATAGTACAGGTAAGTTGTAAACTTTAAGCAACTGAATTATATTAAGGTTTTATGTTGATTATCAATTATTTATTTATATTAAATTTTTATTTAAAATATTTTATTTTTTAAGTTTCATGTTTTTTATTCTTTCAATTATTATACATTTTTCATTTTGTAACATATAGTTTACTGTATTTTCAGGCATTTTTGGATCATCATTGCACGCTACATATTCGGTATGTTTGAAATTTTCTTCTACTGTCATCATGATTGGAATGAATCTGTTATTTATAGGGGATTCAAGTTATTGTTGCAGATTATTGTGGCCCATGGAAAAGTTTAACCTGTTATTGGTTGTAATGTGTCTTATACTTCTAATTATGTATACTTCCTTAGAATGAGTGCCTTGTAGGTTAATTTTCGATATGTATTCATATACTTATATTTTGTTATACTGTTTATATTTGTATTTATTTTAGTACACCTAATTCCGAATTACTAAAAGATCTGACACTGTAAACTAATTAAATAAGAGAGAACTCTCATATCCTCTTTCTGAAACTGCATATCAAATTTCATATTTTAATGCTAGGAATAATGATTTCATTTAACCGATGACAATCATATCAATTGGATAGAAATTGGTATAGGGATATTATTCATTTCTTAGAGGCTTTCCAATAGATATTTTTATGATTTAAATAGTCATTGTTGATTTGATGATTGATAATTTTTCTAAGCTATTCTCATTCACCTTGATACTAATATATCTTTCTTGATTAATGGACATGCATGGAACATTAATAGTTGTTTTATGTTTTTATGTGACATTAGTAGGTTATTGTATTTTAGGGGAATATTCTCAATTAGGAAGAAGCAATTATTCATTGAATTGACTATGAAACATTTTTGAAAATTGGAGTACTTATGAATGCTGCAGTTGGTAATTTTCTTATGTCACCAGAAGATTTGTCTCCAAATGTCTTTGGAGAAGGTTATGAAATCATATAAATATGTTTCTAGTTAAAAAAATCACATTGATATTTTTATAGGATGAACTAGTTGCAACATCAAATAAAAAATTGTGAAACATTAAAAATTATGTAGTTTCTCCTCAGTGAATTCATTTTTTTTAAGCGGAATGATTTAAAGAGATTTGGAATTTAATATATATATATATAAGTTACTACATGAATTTATTCCATTATATTTCCTCCTAAAATAAATATTTCTAATTGAACTTTTGTGGGTCTACTGGATGTTATAATGTTTATAGTCATATTTCTTCCCAGGTTGGAGTTGTTGTTTTTGACTTAATATTAATTTCCTTGCATAATTGTCAATATTCTAAAACTAGTAATTCATATCAGAATAAAAAGGCATTGCTACATTTTTAAGACCACCTCTTGATTCTCAAATTTCCCAAAAGATCAAAAAGAAGTTGAACCAGAGTTCAAGAAACCAGTCATGCTGGCCAAATCTTCAACTACTCCAAGAAATAAAATGTGTGCCTCTAATCCAAGTTGAACTCACCATGTCCCTTTCCCCCTACCTAGATATGACAATTGAAGTTCCCAAGAGAATAGTACCAACATAGGGCCTGGTATTCAACTCACCATAGAAATTTCCATTACATATTCTTCCATTCATTTATATATATATCAAATGTTTTATCATATTTCTTCCAAGGTTGGAGTTGATGTTTTTGACTTAATATTAATTTCCCTACATCAGTGTCAATATTCTGAAACCAGTAGTTCATATAAGAATACAAAGGAATTACAGCATTTTTAAGACCGCCTCTTGATTCTCAAATTTCCCAAAAGATCCAAAATATGTTGAGCCGGAGTTCAAGAAACCAGTCATGCCGGCCAAATCTTCAACTACTATAAAAAATAAAAGGTGTGCCGCTAATCCAACATATGGCCTGGTATTCAACTCACCATAGAAACTTCTATTACATATTCTTCCATTCATTTATATATATATCAAATGTTGTGTTACATTTAATTATATGTTTTTTTATTTTATTTAAAGTGTTTTTTTATCCAACATGTTCTATAAATATGCCTATCTACATGACCCTTCCTCTTAATTTTCATATCTCGAAGCCAGGTGGACATTTACTGGCCGGGCAGATTGAACTTGCACTGAACACATCCAGAATTAGGTGAGTTTTCTTTCAAAACATTCTATATTGATTTACTCAGCTTTTAAGTATTCCATTTAACTCTCCTTATATAAAATCTTGACATTGTATTTCATACAGGTATGCTGTAAACTTTAATCCACTAAATCAGTTTAATGGTATATGTTGATTATCAATTAGTTATGTATACTAAATTTTTAATTTATATAGTTTAATTTGTAAATGTCATGTTTTTTATTCTTGTTATTATTTTACATTAAACATTTTATAACATATAATTTACTATATTTTTAGTTATTTCAGGATCATTGGTGCACACCTCATAATTGGTATGTTTGATATTTTCTTCTACTTTCATCATGATTTGAATGAATCTATTATTTAGATGGGAATCAAGTTATTGTTGTAGGGTATTGTGGCCTATGAAAAAGATGAACCGGTTATTGGTGACTGTATTTTATACTTGTAATTATCAATACATCCCTGAAATGAGTGCCTTGCATGTTAATTCTCGACATGTATATTATTCTATTTCAATATATATAGTACCCAATTTACATTATATTATTGTTTTATTTCAGAAAACCGATATGTTTATTTTATTAATCTCTTTTAGCATATATAGTACCCAATTTACATCTTCTACTATTTGTTTCTATTATTAGTGATTTCCCATTTTGTGATTAGGCATTTTTTCAGTCAATTTTATTTGTAAGTTGATTTGTCATGTATGATTATTGTAAAACAGAATACCCATCTTATTATTCCATTTGACTTTCCAGTTTACCATATTACACAAATTTAAATTAGGCATGTTTCATTTCAGTAAAACAGAATTCAAATTTTATGAAATCTTATGATCGCTTCTGGTTAAACAGAATAACCTATTTCTAAATACTGATGTTTGTTTCCAGATTTACAGATTTCGTATTATACATATTATGTTCCAAAAAAAAATTATCTAATTTTATGGTATCTCATGTTTTTTCCTGCTAAAAAATAAGAGTATAATGCGAAGGTCGCATTTAGGTTTGGGGCTTCAATTTAGCATCATGTCACAGATATGCATATGAAAATAGATATGTCAAATATTTTATCCCAATATAATTATTCTGATTGTACCTACTATTATGTTCTTCTATTGCATGTCACTATTGTTTTATTGTGGTATCTCATGGGATGTATACATTTTAGTGTGTTTTGTTCTGTTGGAAGATAAGTCTATAGTAATGTCATCCCATGCTAGGAGCTAGCTGCATCATCAATTCATGAAGGGGAGATGACATTGGAAAAGCCTGATGTGGTGGTGAAGTCCAAGTACACTATTGGATCATTTCATGGTATCATTTTGAATAAAGCCATCAATTTTTCTCTACATTAATTAATTTCATCATTTATTAGTATGTACAATTAATTTTAAACACTTTTTGTATCTGCATATTGACATATTGACTGATTTTATAGGATGTGAGATTCTCGAATATTACCTCTTATCCCACAGCAAAAACTCCAAATAAATTTAAGTCCAGGTTAAACAATAACTCTATTTTCTTGAACTGTTTATATTTTGATCTTGAAGCTTTTTACATCCATATTTCATGCATTATTATACTGTACTTAAACTCATAAATAGGAAATCAGTGAACCATTCCACCAGTTCATCATTGACGTTGTTCGGATCTTCTCGATATGTCAAGATGATTGAGAGAACCTCTATACTTTTTTTGGTCAAACGGATGTATTATTTATTTTCTGCATTCGAATTTATTATGGTACTATTACTTATAGGGTACACAATAGGATTCAATGGTTGCATGAGTCCTCATTGAAATGATTATTCCATGTGTAGGGGATTACAATCCAACTCAAATTGATTCAAGAAGATCAACTGGTTTAGATTCTTGCATTATTATTGACTATTATTCCATGTGTAGGGGATCACTAGCCATATTGATACCCTGACCAGCATCCATATGATGGTGAGGTTGTATACGCTGATGTAATTAAAAATTCTGTATTTCTTTCCAGTCCAATGTTAAGTCGATACTTTCTACCGCAGGAACTTATTCTATGCATCTTTTGATATGTATTTACCCAATAACTATTCTACATTCATAATGATGTTTACATATTTTTTCTAATTGTATTCTAATAATAATTATCCTTTTTTATTTCAAACTATTGAATATTTATGTTTATTATTAATATTGTAATGTAGTATTGT
Organism: Viscum album; assembly: GCA_963277665.1. NCBI lineage: Eukaryota > Viridiplantae > Streptophyta > Magnoliopsida > Santalales > Viscaceae > Viscum > Viscum album. The sequence continues at coordinate 31,688,977 of OY728139.1, read as the reverse complement.
CTTCTTAAAAAAAATCATTGAACCATATCTCTATGCAAACGTATAAAGAATTTTTTTTATATCACCATGTGAATGAACGGGCGAGTACTAGTTATACATAATAATAGGGTTATATATTATGGTTTGAGGCCCTCTCTGACCTAAAAATATAAAATTTCAACAATCCAGTATATTTATATGATAAGAGGGATCTTTAAAATGCATAAAAAAGGTTTAAGATCTTATATTATTATTTATGAATCATTTTACCTATCATGATATTTAAAATCAATATGAAATTGAAGATACATATCTTTTTCTTGTATATTTTTATGTTATACTAAATGGAGTGATCTTAGCATATCTTAGGAATGATCATTAAAAATGTTCATTAGGTCAAGGATAACTGTAAACCTTATAGGTTTTAAAAAAAATTCTAATATCATTGATATAATGTTTCAATCATTTTTAAGATAAAATAACTTTTTCAAACTTATTTGAGAAAATAGATAATAGCATCATCGCAATGTGAGACAAAGATTTTCATTCATGATATATGGAATTAATGGTCGATATCTGTAGGATCTGATTGATCAACATAAAAAACATATTTTTAAAATTAAGTGATATCTCATGATATTTTATTAGTTTATTCTATAATATTTAAGGAAACATCTGACATCATTTTTATAACATGATAATATGAGTGTATGAAAAAAACAATTTAGAGAGATAGAAACACATTGTGAAATTTTCTATCACGTTTATAATAACATTTATAAAAATAATGTGGCATTTGTGATTATTTATTCATTCATGAACATGAGTGATAAAAATAAAAAGATAATAAAAAATATTATTTCATTTTAATATGTTACATTGATTAAATATCTTGGAATAGAAAAAGTTTTAAATGTGAATTGACTCCATGGCCACTTTTTATACATAATTTCATGGGAACATTAACATGAAAATTTTTATCTAGATTATATATGATGTTTTAAGAAACATGGATATTAATATATTTTATTTTTCATAAATTATATCTAATAAATTATATTTTTGAGCTTTAATTATTATTATTACTATGTATAATTTAGATAGTTTTGAGAAAATTAAATATCCACATTTTATAAAAAAAATACCATATGTAGATGAAATCATTGCTTCCATATTTTATATCTATTAAATATGATGTCTTAGGTGTTGTTACAATAAGTTTTTTCATAACTATGCTTCATGTTATTAAAAAGAATGTGTAAAAGGATGTGAAAATAATAAATTATTCATTACAATACGTATCTAAAAAATAAAAAATCATTAGTATAAATATTTCAAGAAATTATAGGCAAAAATATAAAATTTTAACAAGGTAAAAATTTAATAAAAATAATTATTTTGAAATTATAAAACAATACATATTATAGAAAAATCATTACTTTAATAATAAAATTAAATGATAAAATGGAAGGTAATGTACAAATAGAAATTTACTTTAATGGGTTTTATGTGTGGTGAAGAAAGGGACTATTTTTTGAAATTTATAAAAACTGTGTGAATATATTAAAAAATAAAAACCTCTACGTAAATTATTTTAAAAAAATATAAATTACAAAATAAAGGATAACAAAGTGTAGAAATTAAATGAAATTTTTCTAAATACAATATTAATTATTTTAATAGAAATATAGATAATTAAAGATCTAAATTAATCATAATTGCTAATGAATTTGGACTAAATTATAATGAAAAAAATTACTAAGAAACATGTTAGAAAGAAAAATGAATATTCAAGTGTTGATAAGATTAATGAAGTAAAACATTCTCATGTTATAGACTTTTTCTAAAAATAGTAGAGATATTTACATAATAAAAATATACATCTTGATAATTTTATTTATATTATTAATAAATCCAACTAGAATAAATATTTTTATAAATAGAAATTCAAATAGAGGAAAAGTCGAGTTTCTAAATAATATTAAAGAAGTAAATATTTGGCATTTTAAAAAAGTGGAAAATTATTTAGAATAATATAATCAATGTTTTTAAAGAATCATGAAATATTTCTATTCCATTTTATGTTCTTAAATGTTAAACAATATATAAAAATAAATATACATGTCTTTGAAAATTTAGTTAAGATTTATCTTATTTGAAACATGTGTTAAATCTGCCAAGAATTTTTATATTTGTATTAGTCAAAAAACTACACACATAATAGGAAAATAATTTATAAAATAAAAGGTATACCAACTATGAAATATTTAGTTTTAAAATGAATTAGGTTTTTTATTTGGTTACATATATTATAAATCATTTTTTTCATTAAAGGAATTAGATTTTGAGAAATATAATAAAATTGTGAATAATATTAAAAATTGAATTTATGTTTTTTACCTATAAAAAATAATGTTGAAAATGTTGTTAAAAAAGTAATTTAATATAAAGAGGTAAAAAAATAAAGCACCGCTTGTAATGAAATTATGAAAATATAAGTATAAAATAAGTATAAAAAATGTTTTGGAAACTATAGTAGAAATATATATATATATATATATAATGAAACATAAATAAGTATGATGGTTATTGTTGATATTATGTTTTTTAGGCATAGAAGTTTTTTGAGTGATTATAAAAACAGACTTCAACGAAAAGCGATAGGAGGAAAAAATCCATTGGGATACTATCATAAGAGAAGAATATCCCACCATTATTAAGAAAAATATATTATTTTTTGGTTTGAGTGTGTATAATATATGATATATAAGGGAATATAGTCGATTAATTTCTCATAACCATGAAATCTTAGTTATCTCAAAGACAAAATCCTAAATCTATAATAAAAAGAATGATTTAGATGAACGATGCTATAGTTTTACAAATTTAATTACCTTATTAAATGAAATAAAATTATTTTATTCTAGATTATCCTTTTTCTTCATAGGTAAAATATGAATAAAGGAGTTAAAGGATATTGAGAAATATCATGGTGGATCTTTAAAATTTATAGATGATAGTGTATTAAAGATTAACACTATTAAAAATATCAATGTTTGTTTATAAATTTTTAACTAAAAGTTTGTGTTATTTGTTAAAGGGATGAAACACATGATATTTTTCATGGCTAAACTATGTAATAATGGGAAGAGAGTAATTGCCAAAAAATGGTTTCACATTGATTGGAAAAAAATAAAAATTTATTACGACCAAGGGTAAAATAATCGGTGGAAATATAGTTCAAGTATCTTAAGCGCTAAATTCAAAATACATAGGTTTCAAATATAAAAATATATTATAGAATGGAATGATTATATAAATTGAGAAGTTTTTATTGAATATAGTTTTAGAATTTTATATAATACAATAGATACCTAATTGTTTTCACATTAGTAATATCTTATACATTTTTCAAAAGTGTATGATAATATATGCCACTCAAAAAGATTTGAGTTCGCAAAAAAGTGTACATTGATCCAATAAACCATGATATATATTTTCTAATGGGGTAATAGTATACTAAAGGTGAAAAATGAATCATTTTATTTATTTACAATTTTATAAGGATAACTTATAAAATTTTTATGAAGTATAAATTCAATTTAATAAATTATTTAAATTTTTTTAGATATTAGTTAAATATAAAATAAGGATAAAAATCATGAGAATTTAAATTTATAATATATTTAAATAAACATGTAGTTTTTTTAATGATTATTTAAAAAAATATGTAATTAAGTATGACTTAGGTAACACATACAAACCTCATTAGAATTTAGTTGAAAAAATTAAATTTAAACTCTTGGTTGCAATGAAAAGAACCATGTTAGGTGAACATAGAACATATTTTTTACTAGGTATAGGAAGAGTCAAATTCATATAAACATAGGGTAAAATACATGGATAGTGGTTCTATTTGAGAGGTTAATCATATGAGGGTGACAATATTAAATATGATTATTAGGTTAGGCATATGGTATTTATACATTATACTTTATATCATGGTTTTTTGAATTAGTTTTAGGTTTTATATAGGGATTAAAAATATATATAGACATTACATAGTAATTTCCCAATTTTTTATATAGTTTCATAAATGTTATCTTATTAATATAATGTTTATTATGAACTTGGTTTACTTTAAAACACAATAAAAAGGATGAAGCAGATATAATATCCAATAATAAATTTATAACCTAACAAATACATTAAAAATCATTATAAAATCATTGAAATATGGAAACAAGTTTTCTATCTTTTCATGTTATAATATATAGAGGATATTCCCATCTATAATAAAAAACAAATAAAATTTTTTCTTTATTTTCAAAGAATTATTAATTGAAAAATAAATGAAAATAATATAAATATGAAAAAAAATTATCTAAAGAATTATTTCACGAAATTATATTACATATAATAATTAAACTATAATGACTTAAAAATATTAGGGGTTTCAAGATTAATGAAGATTAATTAAATTTTCAGAAGAAATCTTCAATTGACTAGTAAAATATTTTTTAAATTAGTTAATCGGTTCAATATAATTAATCAATATTTTATATTTTGGATTTATTCAATTAAATTATGGTAATTTTAACCACTCTTATAAGAAATTAAACAATTAATTTATTATAAAAATCACCATTGAAAGTGGAAGAGGTGATAATATTTATATAATAAAAATTAAATATTTCATAAATGCTTACTAATTTTTTTTATATTAAAACATGATGAACATATTTTTATTTAGTGAATATAAGTCATTAAAACACATAAAATAATTTCAAAACTCATTAAAAACCTCGGTTAAAACTTTTATAAAAAATTGGTTTGGTTTTTATCATACTATTTACTTCATTTTAATATTTAATTTGTGGTTTTTTCAAAGATATTATCTCTCAATTATTTATTTTAAAATGATATTTACATTATATTAGAATCCTTGACTATAAATATTTTGAATTTTATTATTTTTAATAAATAAATTTAAAATATTATATTTTTTCCAATATTTCCATAATCAATCTAAATAGGTTTTAACTAATAAAAAACAACCTGTTTATTTTATGTTTGTTTTTGACTAATCATTTGTAAATTTATATTTTCACTTGAAGTATTTTTTATTTCAATAAGTTAGTTGAAATTAGTATCCTTAATTTCATTTAGTTGATCATGAACACCCTTATTATATAATGTTATCTTTTTAAAAGTATTTAAATCCCTTTTTCGTATTTTTAAATAGGTACTTTAAGGTTGACTGGGAGTTGAGACTACCCAATTACCAATTCTAGAAAACAAACACAAAAGATATTAAACCAAAAAATAAATTTTATAACCAGTCTAAAAAAGAATTAAAAGTTGGAACATTCCCCACATTCAAGGTGCTAATCTAGAATAAATTTCACCCACTTTGGATCCTCAAAGATGAGATCCTTGATGAAAGATTCCACGTTTTCCCAAGGCATGATGCACTCCTCCATATTGATCATCCCTTTATTAGAACCACTAAAACAAATATAGTTCGGGGGTTGATCATGTCTATTTTTTCTATTATAATAAACTGCAACCCTTATTTCATACATCCTATTGATATCTTTTTGTGGGGATTTAATAATTATCTCTTCCCCCATGTCCTTCTTGGAATAAAAAAGCAAGCCCATTAAGGGTGCATGGTCATTTCCTTCTCTCTCCTTTATTTTTCCCATATTTTTTAAACTAGGAATAGATCCTATATAGTCACACATACATCCATAGAAACCTATTTTAGAGTGGGTTTCCCATGTTACTCCTCAAGTAGAGATTATTCACTTTAATGATTAATCTTATTAAATATATTGTATTTTCATGTTGTTCTTTTCACTATAGGTTTAGTTATATAAGAATAATCCTTATAAAATTTTGATTTATTCCTTATAGTCATTGAATAGTCTCACATGTCAATAATACATTTCCTTAAAATTTTTATTCCTTTTCCATATATATTTTCATTTTGGAATTCCTCTTCTTAAGTTGATGATACCTAACAGTTGGTTTAATCACTTGTAAAATCTTCAAAATATTTTTTGAATCCCCTCACCAGAATCACCTCATGATCTTGGTTGGGTAATATACAAGTAGCATTACCATTAATTTTATTCTTTATATACTTCTAAACCTTCCACTTTGGGTTCAATTTTACCAAATTATTCTCTTTCAAATCCCTAAAAAGGTTCCAACACTCCAATTTAGATATAGGTTCCTAAAATATGAGTCACTAATGCACCATAAAACCATCTATTATTGGTAATCTAAGTTTAAATTCCTTCCATACTATCTATCGATTTATTAATACATTGGAAGTAGGAAAAAATTGACTTCAATCATTGGTTAATACATAGATATCCCTTCCAACCGGATCACCAGGAATGGTTTCCAAGAAACCCAAATTACTATGTAGAGAACAAAAACATTAGAAAATAAGATTAAAGGATTTTTGTTGGGAGATTTAATCAATCCATAAAGGAACCCCAGCTCAATTTCCATCGATGGACCCCACTAAAATTTCTTAGTGTTTGAAAGAGTAAATTAGATTCCAATGATAGTTGTTCCACCACAAGGGGTAAAATAAATAGCCTCATATGAATGTATCTAATATACCATACTAATCATAATATTTACCATAAAACACCTATAAATGTAACCCTCTTGAAGTGAATTATTCTCGTCTAAGTTGGCTATGGGTGACATGCTTGTAGAAGGATTGACATATCAAACTAAAGAAAATTTTATCCACCATGATGAAAAGAGGATCCATGCCAAAAAAAATTAAACATGGCTAATCTCATCATAAGAATTAGAAAAACAACCTAGGACTTGAAACGCTCCAACTGATCATAATAGTACTATTCTTAAATCTCAATCCATTTATAATCAACAAGTGGATTCAAGATATTTACATAAACACAGATTTGAGTATTGTTGAGATATTATAGGGAAGTGATTATACTATCTATGAAAAGGAATATACCTTAAAGATTACAAATAATTTTTTGGATAAAATTTTTTGGAAAATTAAAGGGTAATTCAGGGATGAAAAAACAAATAGGGTGAAAGGGGGCCTTTATGAATGTGGAAACTAAAAGGCCACTATAATAAATACAACAAAAAATAAAATAAAACATGTTGGGATTTACAATTGTTATATATAATATCATCTATGTCTATGAACCAGATTAGAATATGGTGCGATTGTAGGATTCCAACAATTGTGTGTTCCTAATTTGACATCTCAGTCATCATTCACTCGTAAGTAACTAAACTAAAGGGTTCATGGCCTCAAGATTTCCCCCCATATTCCAGAGGTCTCTAAATATATTCATGGGTGTATGGTGGTATGGTTGGGTGACTATACCCTATTTTTCAATGTGCATCACATCGATAAATAAATAGTGGAAAATTTATATAAACATGGAAGAAATATTAAAGAAGAGGGAGTAAACAAAATAAATAGTAAATAATATGATATAAATTGGCAAAAAAAATAAGGATGATTTCTAGATATACAAAATATGAAATATGAATACATACTTGTATGAATACAATAGTACCAGTATATACAAAATGAAAAAGAAAGAAAAAAATATCTATCTACATAAGAATCATGATCACCAACACTATCATATACTCCCAATATCCTATTGGGAATAAAAAATAGACATCCCTAACTAGGTTCTTTCCTTTATCCTTTCTTGCATCTATGAAGTCTTCTAAAGTACCAAACAATGGCTCAAATCGGGTGTGAGTAAAACTCAATAGGACACCACCAATAGTGATTAATTAAAATTAATGGTGTGAATATATAATTTAATATGTGTTTTTATATTAAATATAAATAAGAAAATTATATATAATACATGTCGATCTCAGGCTCCTCGTATGATACCTGGTCAACCCTTCCTTCTTTGTCCTAAGCTGAATATCACTGAGCATATGAACATTATTCAGTTGGGGATATAACAAATATAGCTAATGAATCTAAGTATAAAAATAAAAAAGGATCCATGGGAGACCCATGGTATTCATTACCTTAATAGGTTTATCCCACTTATAAATATCAAATGATAAGTTAGACTATGGGATTGGGGGTAATCCAAGGGGTGAACCCTTGGCAATCCATCCTAAAATTTTCTAATCGAGCCTAAGGAATAGGTCCATGTTAATCTAGGTATATAATTTATTCAAGTACAAGGATATCATTCAAGTAATTATTTGTTTGAGGACATAAATTTGAATCCTAGGAGGTAATCATAGGCATTCTAATTTTACAAATTATGAAATAAAATTTTCAATATCTAGATTAGGCATTAACATATCTAAGACATTGATCAAATACAAGTGTGGTGTTTTTCTTATAAGATGCATCAATGAATCAGTTGGAATCCAGATAGTTATCCCAAGGAATTAAAGGTCAAGAATCCAAGCCTCTCTTAAGGTTTTCCATACCTTTAATGTGATCCAGTTCTATAATAATAATCAAGCATAATATAATAAGTGATCAAGGTGTAAGTAAAGTATCCATGCCATTTTTCAATTCAATTAATTCAATATATCTATTCCATTTGTAATTTACAATATAAACACACCTTAGTGGTGTTTTAGTTATAAGAAAAGAATGGGTTTCAAGTCCATTTTGTCAAACACACATTAAAGGGTGGTTAAAGTTCAGGTCATTAACCACCAACAATGTCAAAAGGTCTCATGGAACATCAAGTTAAAGTCTAGTTTATTAATATTACAATAATTTATTTTAGGAGAGATACATATATAGTTTGTCATGTGATAGAATGATTAATTTCATAAACATATAGAATTTATGGAAAAGTAGTGGACTGGGTACCTTATCCCTATAGAAGTCTCATCATCCACTACTGGCCTCATATTTGGGTTGGACTGACTGAAAATGGAAAACTAGACAAATGCATTGAAAATAAGGTATATTATCTCAGACGGATATGTAACTGAAGATGTAAAATAAAACTGATAAAAAAGGTAATTGAGTGTTATACATACTGAGGGTCTTCCAATGCAACTGATAATGAATGATTCAAATATCAATTGAGAGTGATCCACTAAAAACTCTAAAGTGGGAGAAAGGGGGATCCTAAAATTTCTCTGCATAAATGGGGAGAATAAATGATAGAAATATAATTTAAATTCAAGGTGGGAAAGATGGTAAATTATATATTTTTAATAGAATGCATGGTTTATCCATATCATTTTCCAAATCATACACCAATCAAGGGAACCTACTATCTTGGAAAACTACACCTCTCATGGTTTAGGTGCACATTTAGATAAAACATACACAACTATTCATGGTGAACCTGAAAGAAATTGAAAACTTCACATGATTTCCTAGGACCATTTACACAGTGAAACTAACCATGTGCATCCCTTTATAGGCATCATGGTGGGTGTGCACAGTTATCCAAACCATACGCTAACCATGTGCCTCACTTTGATTCTCTAAAAACCTTAACTTCGAGCCCCAAATACCTTTTGAATTCTCTTAAAGCCTACATTATCCCCTCATTCACTTCTATTTGAAGAAAAAATAGGATTTATAGAATTAAAAGGATTTTTACCTTAATAAGAAATTGGGATCTTACAACATCCCCCTCCTTAAGTTATCTCATCACCAATTTTTCTTTATGAGTGTGGTTTAAACACATCCAAGAATAAATATAGCCACTGATCTTGTATATCAGAATCCCATTCCCTTGTAATATCCTTTATATGGTTATGCTAGTATAGAACCTGAACCCAAGGAACAATCCCACCTCATAGAGTATTCATGTTGAGATTGATGATACAAATTGGATACTCCTTGAATAAAGAATTAGCATCTAACTCCACTTCCTTAGAATCAAGGACATGATACAGGTCAAAGTGATAATTTTAGAGTTGAGAAATGTGGAATAAATCGTGCATATCCATATACCATTGAAGAAGATCTATCTGATATTTTATCATCAAAACTCTCTCCAAAAACAAAAAAGGCCCAATGAATCAAGGTTCCATATTACCTTTCCTTGGAATACATCAATGAATGAATCTATGTGAGACTCACAAGAATAACTTATCCCCCACCTTAATCTCCATAGGATGGAGATAGTGGTTAGTATAATACTACTTCCTTGACTAAGTCTTATCCATAAATTTCTTGATCAACTACACCTATTTTGATGTTTTTTGAATGAGACACAATCCCATTACCACTGTCTCTATTTCATATGACCAGCATAGGGGTGAAGGACATGGCCTACCAGAGAGTCACTAATAAAGATCTATCTAAGTAGTATATTTTAGAGTATTATTATAAGAAAAATTATAAATATAAAATTGATTCTATCAAGAGAATCCCAAATCAAGGATTCATGCTAAATCATGTCTTGTAGTATTCATATATTGTTCTCAGACTGACTGTCAGTCTAATGGTGGTAAGTTGTATTAGAAAGAACCTATTTACCAACATCCTTATGCAACCCCTTCAAAAAATGAGAAGTAAATTGAGTTTCCCTACCAATTAAACTGGTATGTTGAATCCCATGAAAGAATATAATATCCTAAATACAGATCCTCTAAAGTGTCTCAACTTGGAAGGTCTCCTGAATAGGCAATAAGTGGGTGACCTCTATCATCCTATCTAAAATTACCCCTAAAAATCACTTCTAATAGGTGAATTCGGTATCCCAATCAAGAAATAAATGGTGAAATGGTCCAATTTATATCATCAAATGGTTAGTGTATGTAAAAGGCTATCAGGGCACTAGTGTCATACTTTCAACTGCTGATAGTTGGAACACCATGTAACAAAGACTATAATCTCAATTATCATCCTAAGATACAAATAATGGAAGTGAATATAGTGATACATATTTGTGATTCCAAGATATACCACCCATTTTGAAGCATGATATTCCCACATCAGTTCATCTCACATGTTATTAGGAACCTAGACAATCTCATGGATAGGAAAGATCTTATCCTCATTTACAACCCAACCTGGGTGTGTGTCCTCACCTGAAACACTTTCCCTTATGACAAAGGCATGTAGATCTGAACGTTTTATCCTCATTATCGAACCCATAAGTGATGAATCCAATAAAAAATATATGATAATATGTTTTCTATTACATTCCTAGACTTTCAACTGCATTTTAGAAAGAAGATACATTAAGTTCCATTCGCTACTAGACTCTTGAATAGCTTGAGTTTGAGTCTTTCAGGTCAAAGTTTCAATAACCACATTTCCTTTACCTTTCATGTAAGCAAGATAAAAGTCAAAAAAATTATATTCAATCCATATCCACTTCTATAGGTTCTAATCCCACTGATATAATACATATTTTTATATTTTATGGTATGTGTATACCATGAACCACTCTCCTAGAAGATAATGTATCCAATAATTCAAGGAATGTACAAGAGTTACTAACTTGAGATTGTTTGTTGAGTAATTATGCTTCTGATGACTCAATTTATGGGACCCATTCACCACAAATTATTCCCATTGAATAAAAAAACTCTTATACTGATGTACGATGCATCATAACAAATTTTGTAGACTCTTCTATGCTTAGGTAAAATTATTATCTATACTGAGGTGAAACTTCCTTTCAACTCTTAAAATTACTTCTCAAAAGCTTTAGATCATGTGAACTTAAAAAACATCTTGATAAAAAAATTAAGTGGTGAAAAAAGAATGAAACGTTTTGATAGAAACAAAGATAGTAACTGAACATCCCCACAGTGATTTGATAATAAAAAAATTGTTGGGTTTCTTTCTATATTTAATGTGGATGGTTCTTTAATGAACGGATAGATGTGTGGGGGCAGTCTTCTACAGGACAATAATGGTTTAGTGTTGTTTGATCTCAACATATTTTATGGTTCGGGGAGTTAATTGGGTGCATAAGTGAAACCATTACACATTGGTGTCATGCTTCTCAAGAATGTTGTGTTGGCTTTTTCAGAGGTGGAGTCAGATTCTGAGACTGTAGTACAAGCCTTACATAGATAGTTGGAGGCTATTTGGAACTTAATTTATCTTTTTAAAAGTTTCTCTTTAGATCTTAACAATGGTTGATCTATTAGACATGTTCCAAGGGAGGCTAAATCAATGTGGATGGCCTTTCTCGGGAAAGTAGTCCAGAGGATCTGTTTATTTTGTATTCTAGTTTAGGTTCTCTTCTTCAAGAATTTAGTAATATTGTGCAAGGGGATTCCCCAAGACTTCACCACTTTAGACATCCATGATCTTTCCTTGTTGTATTGTGAAATTCATCCCATAGTAGAATAATAAAAAATAAACATCCGATTGATATTTTCAGTGATCTATTAGTATGCTCAAACTGATTTCAATGTGTTTGGAATGATCATGTCAAGTATGAGAATACAGAATGATATCATCCAAAAAAAATACCACAATGGAATCCAAATATATGTGGAAAAATCAATTCATCAAAAACATAAAAACAAAATGTGTGCTTGTTAGAATGAATAGAAAAACTTTATACTCGTAAAAGACTTACCTTCTTTAGAAATTCATATGTGGTATATTGGAGGGACTTAATTAAACCTGGTGATAGATTTATCTCAATATAATATTTTAGAATACTCTGGATCCTTAGATCTAGAATAAGATATTTTCTATAAGAGTAAGTGAGTACCATTTCTTAACTATGAATTGATTTTAACAATAACAACCCATGTATTACCTCAGGTTTCCATCCATATTCTTGAAGAAAAGTATGGGTGAACCCCAAGGGGATGTACTAGGTCATAAAATCCCTTTGGATTCTAGGTTCTATAAATACATCTTGATTTCCTAATGATTATTTATATATATCCTGTATAGAGGAATATATACTATTTATTTTATTGGAAAAAGTTAGATGGTGAAATCTACCTCTCTCAAGAGGTAGCCTAGAAAATTCATCATGAAAGACATACCTTAATCTATCCAACAATTGAGGATAGATACTCTTCCATACTTACTTATCATCAATATGAAGACCAGAAATATGGCTTAACACTCCACCCAGGTCGTGATGCTCAGGTCCAACATGAGTTTCTGGGACATCTCATTCTTCCTTGTAAACATAGATATTGCCTTCAGGTGATGATAAGGACACCTTATGATGATAATAATAATTATGGTGTTAAAAGGGTAATAATTGGTCTATCCTAAGAATTATTTCAAAGCCTATCATCTTGAGGATCAAAACCTTCTATAATTAATGGTAGCTAACTATTTCAAGGGGACACACCTTTCACCATTAAACACTCTTTGATCCCACTCCCAATAGTGTGTCAAGAGACATCACTCCATATAAGTATTCAATATCGAGACCATGACTACTCATTAAATCATCATATATGAATGAGTGTGAAGTAGTTGTATCTAAAAAATTAGACACTAAATTTGATGCTACTAAGGTAGTAAAAGTATTGTAGATGGTTCAACAATCTACTCCTCAGGTGTAGGTTTCATTGTATGTAACTAATCAGATTCATGGATCTACGATACAACATGACCACCCTTAATAGTTACATTGTTATAGAGCTACAAAACATGTATCTATATTCCAAAACCATTACTATTTCCTTATATTGAATAGAAAATGTTACTCTAGATACCTACTAATCATGGTGCTATAGACCCCACTCTAGAACCTAGGGCTTGTTCATATCATCTCTCTTTGGGAATATGTGAAAATTTCATATAAAATATCTGGAGATGAAGCATTATACCATAGGTTCAACACACTACTAGGTGTATTCTACATCATGAAATCATGTGACCTAACCTTTCACAATGATGTAATTCCATATAACTTTCAGTTCACATAATATGACTACTAATTCTCTCCCAAGAAGTATCAAAGTGATGCTTCTTTAAACTAGATGAACCACTTCCCTACCTAATTTCCATACTATAATGAATCATACCCTTAACTTCCCTTAGATTATTTTATAATATGTTGGTATTGTTCTCTATTTCTGATATGTTAGTTAGTCATAATAATCTTACATGGTATGAGATGGAATTCATGATCCCATCCTCAAAATGTCTCACCATGGAAGACTCATCACTAGATCAAGTGGGAACAATGCACTGGAGTTTCGAGAAACAAGATGAATAATGAATAATATACATAGTTCAATATTCAAAGTTCACACAACCCTTTCTTTTATAATCTCATACTATTTTTTGGAAAATTTATTCATAGGAAGTATATTGGAAGTCCCTTGAATCCACAGACTGATGTTGATCTTCCAATTTAATAACATACCACCATAAATTTTATAATCTATAAAAAATATAAGATACAAGATTTACTTGCCTTTATAAAGGTGCCTATAGAATTTCAAAGATCATAAAAATATCCTCTAACCAAGATTTTGTAGCCTGGGGACCACCTTCCACCAAGAAGGTGGGTGGGTTCTTCTATGATAATTCTCTTCTCAATTCTAACATAGTTAGTATATATCATGAAGATCAATCAATGGACTACACTAGATATAGAAAATTTTCTCTAAGTTGATCATCAATTTCCAATCTACAAACAATATGTTGTACTAAGGGAGGCACCACAAGTGGAACTATAGGTGGTTCTTTTCCCACCACCTCCGGAGCATGGGAACCTTCCTAGAATTCATAGCAAGGTCATCATGGAGTCATAAATCTATAATCACAAACTCATGAATCTAAAAAAATACATCGTAGATGATATTACATATATGAAACTAATATATGTATGAGGCCTTATAATAAGAAACACACTAACCAACTAGGAACTTCCAATTTCAGGTCTAAAGGTAATATTCCAAGTCTTATTCACAATGGTTTTGTTATATGGGGTGATGATTAAAATTTATACAAGAAAATTTTCTATAAGTTTCATTTGGAATTTTTATTTAATGGAAACCTTTTTTTCAACATATGAAATTAAAATATTTGGTGACCTGCATATAACGGTTTGGTTATATGGATTTCCATTCCCAAATTATAAATTCCTAAACTTTATAAGTTATAATTGGAATTTCATTTAACTGAAAATAGAATATTATATATATCCTCAAAATTAAACAATTATATATGTGATTTTTTGGTTATACTAGTTATAATTCTCAATTTATATACACATAAAAATATAAATTATAATTGGTAGTCTATTTAACTACAACCAACCAACAAAAAGTATCAACTATGTAGATGAGGTTCTACATCGTAAATAATGTAAAAATTTGTTATATAAGATTCCATCATCAAGATATGTGGTAAAACTCTATTTAGGTTGATTCAGACATTGTATGTAATATATTTTTCTTTTTTTACTACAAGAAACATTATAAATTTCTTGTATAACAACCAATGCATACACAATAGGAAATAGTCAATACAAGCAACAAAATATGCATGGAATGGAATATTCATGACATATAAATCTTTACATTTCTATGATGATGAATGAGCTAATACTCCTTTGTTGTTCTATCTAAATTGTGAAAGTCCATAAAGCCTGACATGGTAAAGAATGTGCATCAGCCAATAGTAAAATTAGAACAACTATAAAATGGAAAATTCAGAATAATAAGTCCCATCCCTGGTAACTTTTATTTTCCCTTGTACTTGGGTTAGCTACTCCCAAAATAGCTGATTACCAAGTCCTGAAACTTCATATTCTCTTATCTACAAACTCTAAACAGTAAGACAAAGGGAAATAGAAAACCTGTTATACTAATTTCTGACGTTTGAATCCATGTTCACTCATAAATAAACAAAATCGAAGGCCACGTGACATCAAGAACACCTCCTCATATATCAGAGGATTCCCACAAGTAGTATAGTCGTATGATGTTATGGTTGGAATATTATATCCTATTTATCATAGTAAAACACAATAGTAAATAAATAGCTAACAAATTATATAGAAACATTATAAATTACAATACAGTAGTATTAAACCATCCATATAATAAAAAATATGGCATGAATAAGTAAACAACAATATATAATGATAATTTCAGAGATATAAAAAATATAAAACATGTATAAAATTGAAGCATGCAACAATAGTACCATTATATGTATAAAGAAAACAAAAATACCAAAAAATACTATCTCCATGATGATCTTGATAATATTCTTAGTCATCTACCCCAATGCTCCCATCCTGAAAAGAAATCATGCATCTAATGCAGGGAAGTTCCCTTTATCCTTACATGTATCCAAAGAGTCTACCTATGTACCAAACAATAACCTAAATAGGATGTGAGTAAAACTTCGTAGGACACCACCAACAGTGTTTAATGAAAATCTAGTCCTTTAATATAAAATTTATCATGTTTATGTATATTAAATGTATAGAATCAAAGAAAATAAAAACCATGTCATGATCCAGCTCTTCATGGGATACCTGGTTAACCCTACCTACTTTGGTTTAAGAAGTATGTCTATGATAATATGAAAATTAATCATCTAGGGTACCAAGGAACATTTCCAATTCATCCATTTATAATAATCACATGGGATCTATGGGTGACCCAGGGCATCCATGACCTTCAGAGGCCGAACCCACTCGTAATTTTCATATAAGAGGTTGGGATATGGGGTTTAGTGTAATAAAAGGGTTAAACCCTTGGAATTACACCATAAAAGCTTCCAACCAATAATAAGGAACAATTACAAGTTAATCTCACAATAGACTTGATTGAAGTCCAAGGATATCATCAAATGCAGTCTATGTTCAAGTTCATAAAGGTGAATTATATGAGACCATCCCATGCATTCCAATTTTCTACAGTATATAAGTGAATAATTAGTTTATAGAAGATTATTTCTCATATTTAATACCTTATCTAAATCCAAGTGTGGTGTATCACTTGTAAGATGCATCAATGTATCATTAGGAATCCTATGAGTTCGCACAAGTCTGTCCGAGTTGGGAATCTAAGTGTCGATCAAGAAAGGACACGAATTTAAAGTGATCTAAGTCTATAACATTAATCAATACTAATATAATATGTTATTAAGGTCTAAGTGTAGTTTCCTTTCCATTTATAAATTCAATTAATTCAATTTGGTTATTCTATTTATAATTTATAATCCAATCACACCATAGGTTTATTTTGGTTACAGGCAAGGAATGTTTGTTAATGTTATTTAATCAAACACACCATAAGGGGAGGATTAATTTTAGGTTATGAACCTGAAACAGTTTCAAAATGTATCATGAAATATAAATTTCATGTCTAAGTGATTAATTAAAGTATTTATATATTTTGGGATCAAAGCATTAAATGTCTGTCATATAGAACAATAGATCATGTCATAAACATATAGAATTTCAGGGAAAAGTAATAGACCATGTAAATTCGCCTTGTAAAATAATCCTCATCTAGTATTGGAATAAAATTTGGGATAGAATTGGAGAAAATGGAAAACAAGAGAAAATCATGGGAAATAGGGTATATTATCTCACATGGATATGACACCAAAGATAATGATGAAAATTGATAAGGGAATATAAATTATTGTTAGACTTACCAAGGGTGTTCTAAAACAACTAACATTGAATGATTCAGATTCCATATCAGATAGATCCATAAAAAACTAAAAATATGGATAAAGTGAGAGATTAATATGATTGTCATATGAAAATAATGAGAATAAATGGGAGAAAAAGTATTTAATGACAATGAGGGAAATGTTAAGTTTTATCTTTTTAATAGGGAGCATGGTTTAGCTGTAATGTTTTCCAAAACATTCACACCTAATGTCTAGGAGCACTAAAAATCACACATTTTAGAAGAATTGTTAGAAAAACAATGTGTGGTGAACCTATGATAAATTTTATTAGTCACATAGTTTACCAGCACCATTGTCACAATTAAACTAATCATGATTATGCCTTTCTAGGTCATAAATTTGAGTTAAATGAATAGATAGACCATGCAATGACTATGTCCCTCATCCATATTCTAAATAAAACCTTAACTCTGGTATGATACCTTCCAAATTATCATTAAACATTCTTCATCCCCTTTGGAACACCCAATTGATGAAAAATGAGAGGTTTTATATAATTAAAAAGGATTTTCACCTAAATGGAAAATTGGGATCTTGAACCAATTAACCCTAAAAAAACTAATTAAGTATTCAAATTATGGTTTGTACAAGACAAACCAAGGAATAAGTGGGAGATTTAGTAGTGTTAAGTATTCTATGAATCCCAAAGGGGGTATTGGGATCTTAGGGATTCTATTTTCTAGATAGGGATATTTAGGTAAAACCAAAATTTTGGGGAAGTAACTAAGGATAGCAGGGTTTATGATAGGTTTTGTGGTATAATGGTGATCCATCTTTGAGGCCATGAAATTTCTCTCACTAAAACATCTTTATTTTTTAAAAGGAAACACTATGCTCAGTAGCGTACCTAATACTCCACACTGAGCTTAAGTGAACAACTAAATATTATTATGTTACCATTATGCCCAAACTATTAGAACGAAAAGAATGAATTGTATTAAAAAAGTTATGAAAATAGGTTTTAAACATTTTTATATAATGATTCATTGATTACCATATTTATTTATTAATTAAAATAAACCCCAATGAATATAAATGATGAGTTTTTTTGAAAAACTATTTAAATGTGATTAAGTGTGTTTTATACCAATAAGTTATCATATCACTATTTATGGATTTTATTAATTTAATATATATTTAATATATTCAATCTAATATTTTAAATTCATCTTATATGTTTTATACATTATATAATAAAAAATTCAATTTTATGCATAAAAGCTGTATTTTTTAAAAACCGCAGTTTTACCTTCTTTTGATGAAGAACCCATTTTAAATCTAGTTTTTGTCACTTTTATAAATTATATTTGAACAAAATAACTTATTATTTATAATATAAGTATAAAAATATTCTTTGGTTGATATTTTGGTGTTTTTATGATAATATACATTTTTTGTAATGGAAAGTGAAAAATACTGCATTTTAATTCAGAACTGTTTTTTCATCAAATTTATTTATAAATTTATATTATACTTTTAATTTATTTTAAACTATAATGAAATATATTTTTATCATTTAACCAAATTCAGTTCATTGAAATCAATTTCAAATTTAAATTGTATATAAAAACTTTATGACCTTTTAAATGTTTTTACCTTAAAAACATGTTTCCTCGATCCGTCAATGAGATTAATTTTAAATTAATTTTAGACACTTATGTAAATTGAATTTTAAAAAATTGACATAAATGGTTGTAATAGGTATGAAAATTTTGATCTAATAGAAACAATTTTTTTAATAGTAACTTTAATATTTTATTTACCATGGTTATGCGTAAATCGGGTAATTAAAGGTAAAAATAATATAACAATAATAATATAAAATTACATTAACTCTTTTCCTAATTTCATCAAATGACTGTATTTCGACCAAAATATACCTTAGGGTGAAATTATAACCTTATTAATTAACTTCGGTAAAAATATGACATTTATTATATATTTTTTAAAGATAAGCTAAAAAGGTCAAACTCATATTTTTAATAAATAAATTATTTTTAATATAGCATTATATAGAATATAAATTCTACTATAAATAATAATTTGAAAGATAAAATGTTTTTATATATCATAATAATTTATTTATAATTTTTATACAACAAATAATTAAATTTAATTGTGTCACAATGATGATGCATTAATGGATTTACTAAATATGGAATCAAATAAATGATATTGATAATATTAAAATAAATATAATATGAAATATTTTATGCCATCCCTAAATTTTATGGTTTAATATTACATTTTAGGGATGAGTTAAAGTATTGTTTTTGAATGAAACATGTTTCAATGATATTTTTGAAAATTCAATTAGGGATTAATATCAAAATTGACATTTATGATATTTTAATATAAAAAATATTTTATTAAGTTGTAAATAATTAATTAAAATAAATAATTTGGCCTAATTATTTATATAATTATAAATATTTTATTAATGACTCTTTTTGTTCATTTGTAATTTTTTAGCAATTATATTTATTCTCAAGTTGTAAATTACTTGATAAAATAGTATGAGTTAAAAGGGTTAAAACAAAAAGATAAAGAATAAAAAATAAAAAATACTTGTCTAATTTTACTTTTATGAATATATTTTGATTCAAAATAATCCTATAATAAAAATAATTTAGTTTTGAGTCAATTTAAAAAAATAATTTATATTGATTTATTATTTTTCTAATTCCAAGAGTGTCCCTCCCTTCCCCTATATAAGGGTACTGATTCATCTCTATTGCTTACAATTCAAAAACCATTTTAGTTGTCCAATATCTAAAAAAACCATTCCTATAATACCTACCCACATTATGGGGGCCTTAGTGTAGGAATAACACCCTCTTTAGAGGTGTTAAGGTGTTAAGAAAATGTAATTGTCCGAAGGAAAGGTATCATTTTTATTTAACTATTTCTATTTTATTTATTCCTTCACTTACTTAAAATATTCTTAAACCATGATGAAATAATAACTATAGTATCATAAATATAATAATATGTTATTATGATCCTTGTTAGATACGTTGGAGTTTTTAGTGTGTGTACATGTGTTTTTGAGAGTTTCAACTTGGTTGGGTCACTAGAATCTTGGGAAATAGGGAAATATTATGTCGTAGTTTGTGAATAATTTCTAGATTATTGAGAAAGTGGGTAAAGTGTCATACCATTTTTCATATCCACTATATTTTAATTTAATAAAAAAAATTCATTTTTCATAGCTTCAGAAGTATCTTTCTGACCCTTATTATGTTTTTAGTTCCTATAATCCTAATGTCGAGCCTAATTTATCCATTATTGAGAATCCAATTTGAATTTTTGATTTATAGAAAAAAATTATTTATGGGAGGGTGATACCTTAATCCATGTGATATGGTAGTAAATATTTTATTCACATGATACTGGGAAGTGTAATGTACTATTGAGAGAGCAGTGGCCTCATCTATTTAATATGAAATATTTTGGACATGATTTATTAGGAAATAATGTGTTTATTGTAGGAGGAAGTAACATATTGTTACATTATTATGGGTATTCCTTAACCCTTGTTTTGATATCATTTTTTTGGAAATTGTTATATGATATGTTGAGTTACATTCTGATTTTTTTGGATTCCATGGGAATGTGCACATTTGGTGTATTGTTAAGGAAAACTGTGAGGTCATGTTAGAGCCATTGGAATGGGGTGTATGGTTTTTTCAAACCGTGTGACCTCTCCCACTAATCGTGTAACTTCAAATAGTGGGGTTTATCACAATTATCACAAGGTTAAAGTATCCATACATCCAAATTGTTCTCCCAAAAGTGAAGCCCAGAGATGGTGCATGGTTATTCCTAATCGTGCCTCCCAACCCAAAAACCGCACACAAGAGTTTTAATTTCCCTGAATTTTAAATTTAAAATACCAGCACCCCCATTTAATATTATAATCACCCCCAATCAACCCTAATCCAATTATATGTTCTTGCAAAGCTCTCAAGAGGTTATTTTGACTCCTACAACCTCTTTTCTTTATGAATCAAAGCACTGATGATTTCATTCAATATTCTTCTAGTAGGTGAATCCCCAGTCATTGATTTATCTTAATACTCTCTTTATAATCAACATTTAGAGTGATATATCATCATACTTTTAATGAATATAATCTTTATTTATATAGATCTTGATTATTATTTGTGATTCTTGATCCCTTATACCACCATTCTTTTTGGTTTTCCCATTAAGGATATTGACCATGTGATCCCTTGATTAAAGATAGGTGCTTCCATGTCACTTTTTCCATAAAATTGGAACCCTATATTTCTTGATTAATTTGAAATATGTTTTTAAATGATTAAAAAATTATAGAATCTAAATGATTTGACATAGGATTTTGAATGGGTGTGGAGTTTGTGAAAAACCCCAATTCCTGTTAAATTGGAATGTTGTGTGGATTGTTTTAGAAAATGATGGTTTCATTTGAAACATGATTTTTAACATCCATCCCCATATCATTGTCTTGAGATGAGGAATAATTTTTACTTTTCCTTAGATGACCCCCCCCCAGGATTCCAAAGGATGGAAATAAATTCCAAGGGCTTCAGTACAATTGGGGAATGATTTTTCCTTTTAAAATATTTAAACCACAACCAAGTAACACATAACCAAAAAAATATATATGATTCATGAGAACAATGTAATAAAAAAATGAAAAATCAAAATACATTGATACCAAACTACACCATAACCAAAATTAGGGTACCAAAAATAAGACTAAATCAAATAAACTCAATGACACTAAAGACACATCTCCATAGCTCCCAACATTCTCTATGATCCAACACCACAATCCATGCCCAAGTATCATGATGAACCACTAATTTTTTTATAATTTACCTTTACATATGTCTCCATAAACAATATCTTCAAAAGAACAAAGGTTCCAAAAGAGGGGTGAGTAATGAAACTCAGTAGGTTTTCCCCAAATGAATTCCCTACTCGTTCCACTAGGATAAGACATGTTACAAAATTTAAATAAAGGAATTTATATAAAAAAAATCAAACAGTTTATAAGATAACCACAACTATTTATAAGAAAAAAAGTTATCTAAACAAAAAAATGTTTCCATGGAAAGAAAGAAATCTTGTTTTCCAAACAATTTCACAATCCATTTGGCATAACCCATTCCAATCCAAATATTTACACTTTCATGCCTCTGTGATAGTTCCATACTAATGATTGGTCTCCAATCCATCTACCAAGTCTTCAAAAGGTAACCAATCCCATGTGACATTACACCTTTGGCACCAAACACCAAATCATATTTCATCCATACCTCCTATGAAACATAAACAAACACCCCCATGTATGCTGAAAAATCATGGAAAACCAATCATTGCAATCCATTTGAATTAAAAATTTCATTTACTAAAAACCATTCTATAAAATCATTTCCATGAATCCAAACCAATCCATATTTTAAAACATCATTTTAAAATCCTAAAACAAAGAACGTTTCACAACAACCAATTATCACTATTCCACAAACTATCACCAAAGAAGGATTACCTCAAGAATTTCAAAATTATTTCCCAATAAATTTCCAATAAAACAATCAATTTTAAATCAATACTATAATTTATAAGAATGGGTGTTGAGATTAAATCCGCATACCTATAAAATTATGGTGGGAATGAATAATTACACTAAATATTCCACCAAATCATGGTAAATCTCCAAAAACCACCTTAGATCTCTTTCCCTAACATCAACACAACCATATCTCATCACGATTGACATCAGACATCATAGATCTATCCCTAACAGACTAGATCTTGGATTTGAGAGAGAGAGAGAGATTGAAATGGAAGGTAGATCTAAGAAAAACTATTTTAGATGAAGACTTACCATGGGAACTAGGAATGAACACAACAATAAATACCTTCAGATTTATTATAGATCAAAGGGGAGAGAATCCACAGACTTTAGTAGGAATAAAAATAAAATTGGGTTCTAAATAGAGGAGAAACTATAGTCTTAGTGGAAAATTTGAGTGAGATTCACGTTTTTAGGATCTCACTTTAAACTATTCATGGTCATTCACACGGTTAGGAAAATTGTGTGCTAACTATGTTCCATCCTCTACCTCAAGAAAACCTTCCATGGTACTCCCACATTCCTAGACAAATTTCGCACTAATCACAAAAATCCCTCTATACCACTTTAATCAGTTACTCCTAGTCAGTCGCTTGGTTTGGAAAAATTGTGCTCCTTCCCATAACCCCCTATATTATTGTGCGTAGTTTCTTATTAGAGTTTCATAGTTTCAACTAACCATGCTAAAACCGATCACCTTTATATGAACCTCAAAAAATTCCCAAATCCCCCCAAAATCTACTAAACATCACCGAAAAACATTAAATACGTAAAATAAATAAATAAAGGGTTACTTAATGAAAATTGAGGATTCTAATTCTCCCCAATATTGGCTTTTACATCCTCAGAAAGTAGAAAAACAACATTTCCATGAATTATTTCTAGCCATTGGTCAATAATTTCCTTCTCTAATTCCCAAAATTCTTATAGAATCCAACCAAGTTTCCAAAAAACGTGCACTGGACTGATGCTTTTCATAGGAAATACGTTTTCTGGCCTATCCATAATCTGCACTGGCACGTGCACTAATAGAACATTCAGATCCTGTTCAACCAGATCCCATCAAATCAAATGGTCAGGATCAGGATAATATTTTTTCAATAGAGATACATGAAACACATTATGAACTATACTAAACCATGGGGGAAAATCAAACTGATATACCACCTCACCAACTCATTCAAGTATCTTAAAAGGGTCTATGTATCATGGAGATAACTTGACCTTCTTCCCAAAATCATGATACCCAGTCCATGGAAAGATTATAAAGAACACATGATCACTTACTGCAAATAACAATGACCATAAATGATGTTCCTTATATGATTTTTATGACTTTGAGCCATATCCATCCATTTTCTGATCTTCTGAATCTTATCTATTGTCTCCTGGACAAGGCTTGGTCTAACCAGTGAAGTCTCACCCATTTCTACCCCAAAAAGTGGAGATCTAAAAGGATTACCATATATTGATTCAATAGGATCCATATATATCGAGTCCTGATAATATTTTTTATAATAACTCCACTAGAGGTATGTGATCTTCCCATGAGACACAAAAATCAATTACATAAACCCATAATATTTCTTCCAAAAAATTTATCATCCATTCAGATTGTCCATCCTTATAAGGATGATATGTTGTACTAATGGTCAACTGAGTACCAAGTGATTTTAGTATGGAACTTGAGAGATGATACATAAACCTTAGATCTTGGTCTGATACTTTAAAACTGGTATATCATGCCACTTTACCAGTTCTTGAATAAATATTTCAGACAAGTCCTCTACCATATGATATTTACAAATAGAGATGAAATGTAAAAAAATTTTGATTCAATAAACAATAAACCAAATGGAATTTTGTTTCTAAATCATTATTGGGAGACCTATCACAAAATATATGTCTATCTACTCTAATTTACAAATAGGGATAGGTTAAGACTACAATATAACTACTGGTCACTGATGTTTTGATTTAACCTGCTGACAAGTTAATCATCTCAAAACAAACTTATCTACCTTTATTTTCATAATGACCCACCAATACTATGCTTTCAATCTCTTATAAAACTTATTTATTCTAGGATGAATATTTCGTCTTGAATGGTGGTAAGGATGAAGAAGTTTTTACTGACAAGCTATAGGTATGATCATCTGATTTCTATCCCAAAAAACTAAGCTCTCATCCAACATCCATACCTTAATGGTATCCCCTTCAATTGAGTTTTGACCTCCTAGATTCTTTTTGTGAATTATATGTATGTGACTGTTTAACAATATCAACCAAATAAAGAACCCACAAAATTGGAATCAAAACCACCACTCTACCTTGGAATTCAAAATCTAAGTGTGCATCAGCTATCACCAACAAAAACTACCACTAGTCTGAAGCCTCTTTTTCCATCTAATAACATGGATTTCTTCTTAATGAATATCCCATGGAATTTATTTTACCTAGTGTATACATAAATTCAAAGTTAAACATTTGGAGATAATCCACTCATATTATTTTTATCATATTCAAATCCCTTTGTGAGAAAATATGTTTCAAGATTTTATTATACATAAACACTGTAAATATCTCACAAAAGAGGTAATGATTCCATGTCCTGAAGGAATGGATAGAGAAAGCTAAATCCAAATATTGTTTTAGGTAGTTCTTCTCATGAAACCATGACTAGAATGAGTTATAAGCAACCACATGATCTCCGTGAATGAGAAGATATCCCAACCTAGATCCAAAAGCATCGTGATACACTAAATACCCTTGTCCTAGTTTTGGAAATATCAAGATTTTTACTGATGTGAGGTGAAGTTTAATCCCTTAAAAATAATTTTTACATTTATCAACCCACTGGAATGGAACATTTTTCCTCATCAAAGTTGTCATAGGTGAAGTTAGTTATAAAACACCAAGCCAGAGTTCCATCTAACCCGACACCCAACCTGGTCCATGGCATGGCTCAAAGGGTGTTCCCAATCCCAAAAGGCTGAAAACTCATTCATGGGTATCACAACATTAATTGGGAATGATTTCACCCCTGTAAATAATAATAAACAATCAAATATAATAAATCTACCAAAACTAAACAATCACAACCAAACAAGGCCTAAAATTTTGGAGGTTCATGGTTTTACAACATTAATCAAAAAGTTAAAATACTACAAACAAAAGGAAATGATGAGAAAAATTCAACAACCTCCATGTGACAAGACATACATCTCTCTGGAGCCACCACCACAAACACCTGTAAGAAGAAGAATCTCTAATGATCAGATCCACCATTACCTACCCCCTTTCCTTTACCTAAGACAAATATATAATAAGGTCTATATTCACCCAATGGTGTATGTTGGGTGTGGGACAAAGCCTAGTAGGATGCCTCCCAACAAAAGGTTCCATGTTATAAACATTATAAGATAAATAAACAATACAATTTTATAAAAGAAATACTAGGAGCATTCACATTGAAACATTTTAAATAACATTCTTGATTTTAAAATGGCCAACAACTTATATTGTATGTTGATGGTAAGTATGGTATCACTATAGATCACTATGTCACAAGAGAACCCTCTAAAAACTAGATAGTAATGGGACACTAGGCATATCATATCTCAGTGAAATGTGTTATAACAACCCTGACTAATAGTGTAATCGTGCATGATCCACTAGGAGGGGAGACCCTATAGTCCCAATGGTCTCTAGACATAAATATCATTTAGTTATTATTGTATCATTGACCCTACTAGACAAATCCAAGGTGAACAACTTATGAGTCATCCAAAGTACTAGTCCTACTATGTGCACCTAGTTACCTAGGTTTCCCTTCGTTCTCAATTTTCATTCCACATGTCACATACAACAACACTTTAATGTAGACATATGCCAAAAATATAGATATGCCTGATAAATCACCAATTTGATAAAAAACCCACTTTTAAATATTAATTCACACTAATAACAACCTAAAACAGGATTCATACCACTTACACAACTTATAAAACATGTTCCATAATTTATAAAACATGTTGAAAATACATAATAAGGGTTTACATATGAAATACACCCAATTTCCTATGGAAAATCCACTTTCAAGATTGACACATATCAAAATATTTCAAAAATACCTTTCACACCACACACATAAAATAAATAGAACACATATAAATACTCAAGAAAGCATATTAAAATTTTCAAATATTTTTTAAGAATGGAACCACCTACCTCAAATGTTGAAACCCCCATAATCTGGTAGAAAACCACAACCACACATCAATAGAAACCTATAAAGTACATATTGAACCATATATGTCAATATTAAACCTTAAAAAATCAATTTCTAACCCTAAATAAAACACGCAACCCACTAGAGATATGAAACCCCAATTAAAGATGAAGGAAACCTTAAAAGAGATGGAGGCACCAAGAAAGGAGGATACTTACTTGAGAAATCATTCAGGAATTGCACCAAATCTCCCAACGGGGAAGAGATAAAAGGGAGAAAAGGGGATAAGGAGAGGCTCCTAGGGTTAGGAATCCTAAATGGGGAGCATAGGTGTGGATTTTGGGTAAATATCGAAGAGGTAAAAATAGTAAAAGATGAAATTTTAATTACTTTGACATCACACATGGTTAGTCCACATGGTTTGTCAAACTGTGTGGAAAAAATGCACACCTATCTACCTATGAGGAACCAACCTCACAATTAGCCATAATATTATAACATACCATGAAGATGTTTTGCAATAGCTTCTATCCAAAAATATCAACCTACTCCATGATTACATGGGGAATGATGAATTGTTTGGAAAATTGTGCACCAACTGTGTGCATCAATATCCCAACCATAAAACTTTCATTTATCATGGAAAATCAAAGGGGGGACTCATAGAAAAGTAGTAGTCTAAAAATAATTCAATGAAATACCCTAAAATTCAAACCCGTTACACCTAAGACTCGACAGAAAAATCAAGATCAAAAGAAGAACTGAGGGAAAGGAAGAAAATGAAAAGGTTGGTGTGACAATTCTCCCCCCATGAAAAATTTTTGTTCCAAAAAATTCAAACTAAGGACTGATTATAGAACAAAACAATTACTCTTATATGACTCTAGGATATTCTTATTAACATAAAATTATATGAAATAAAGAACACCATGAATAGGAAAGTAGGTTAAGGAGTTTGAACTCGGGAGGCCAAAATGGTCTCCCTACCATACACCTTATGCCCCTAGAAGACCATGACATCTTTAGTCGATCAATCAGTGGAAACAAAATCTTTACAACTACATAATACAACCTCTCAAGTCAAAAACACCTCAAACATTGAAAAAAAATACTAATACCACTTCTCAAAGCATGTTGGGAAAATTGAACCACAACTTTTTCCATTCATAATTTAGACAAGTCTATCATGCGAACTCCAAAAGACCCACATTTACTCAAAAAGGAAACTCAGAGTAGGCATCTTTGAAAAAAACTTCTCAAAGAAAAGATACACTAGAAACTGAACTAGATGGTCAAAATGGGAGGAAAAAATGTATTTCCCACCATTAAAACTGACCACGCTAACCAAAACATATAAGAAACCACATTGAGACCCGTGGTGGGTCACCAAACCATTTAAGAACTGACACTATTAAACTGGAAATGGAAAACCAACATGATATAACAAAAAACTCTCCACATAGGCCAAAAACCCACACCTGAAGGGGAGAACATGATGAGAGAAACACCAAACCATGAGAGGGATAAAATAAAAACTGATTCAGAAGGATGACCCCACAAGGACAACCCAACTATGATTAACATCTGAAGAGTCTCAACCATTATAATTTCAATGATGATAGACCACCCTATCTCATCATATTGAAATATGTTCTTTCAAACCATATGGGTCACAATCAGGAAATGAGGCCTTCATACCACTACAAAAAAAATGTTACCATTCCAGAACAAATAAGTTACAACTGGGAAACATGAACTATCTCTATCCAACACTGGAGAACGATTTGGACCAAGGTACCCCATGCCCCACATGATTCCTAAATAGGTTCCAAATTCAATTTGGGGCTTATAGATGGAGCCTAGATGTTTGAAGTAAGTCCTACCTCATAGTTAGGAGTAGACAATACACGATTAGAACTCGTTATTTTGGTTCCACAAGCAACCACACCACAATTTAGATAACACCAACATAACACAATACACTAAAAGACTCTTATAGCTTCCACATGGAACATTTTTCAAGACTGGGACTTGGTTGATTCCCATGCATAATCGTCTTTCACATTGAAAAAGAAACCAAAAAAACAAAATTCCCATGGAACACACCCCTGTTTAAAGCGGAAAAAATTTCAAAATTCTCATGAAGGAAACATGACTCCATTGCATTAAGAATTATTAAAGGATACTACAGCATTCACATTTATATTTTTAAACAAAACAAGACACTGAAAAACACCACCATACATGACCAGAAAAACCACAGAAGATTTACAAATAATGAGACTTTAAACAGATAAATGGATAGAAAACTACTCCTATAAATCGTAGGGCTGTTTCTTAAAAAATGGTCCTTTTTTATCTTTCATCCCACACCAATAGCTTCAGGCTGATTCCCTATCCCTTTAATGGAACACCCTTTACCACTTCCAGAGATTGAAGGAAAATTAGATTCCCCAATCACTTATTCTTAAATAGCTTCAACATGGACCACATTCCTTACATCAGCAAATTAGCTCAAAACAAACTCTAACACCATCAAGAATAAGGCTGTAAACTTCATGTTTAAGAACTCCTTTCTAACCCCACACCCACCCTTTTTCTTCCAGAGGATCTTCTTGACCATAAAATGAAGAGAAAGACTCAACTTACAAGACTCAAGAAGTAGGTTTAAGGGTTAATCAACTAGAGGGTTTTCTAAAGATGAACAAACCATGTCCGTATATTTAATATTCATTGAATATTTTTGAGGGAATACTTTAGTTAATAAAGAAAACTATGAACTCAGTCATAGAGAAACTTATGATAAGAAAACACTGAATACCCAGAGGAAACAAACTCAAAGTATTCCTAAAACATTTTTCAAAAGAAATCACTAATTATTTTTTCAAAACTAATTAATCGACAAGAACTCAGACTTAAAACACCAATCAACCAAAAATAATTCCCAAAATCAATTTTCCTCACATGAAACATTCCGAAAATCACAATAAGATGCACTAGGTGACTACTGGTTATTAAAACATCAAATATTCTCTTAAAAAGACTTATAAAAATAAAAAAAATCTTGGTGGGTTTCACACTCACCAATGATATCCCATGGATCCCCACACAAGAAAATTCTTTTTCCATACCAGGAACCCATCTACTTTTCCACATATATCCATGCATATGATCACTCACAAAAACACCAAAGGTCAAATAACCTTCTAGGGAAAAAAATTGAACCCATACTTTTAACTTTACAATTTATTTCTCATTTAAAAATTTAAAAAATCCTTTCAAAGGACCACTCACCACTATATCAAAATCTTATTCAAATCCCACAAATAAAATTACATTGTTTTTTCTCAAAATAAAGTCCCATGGTTTCCATTAAAAAATATAATTCATCCCTTCTCAAAAAAATTTAGACAGCACAAAAAATTTCATTCCATAGAAAGACCATTTGATTAAAACACAATTCTTATTATTCAAAAAAGTTTCCAAAAAACCATTTTTGAAAATTAATTTTGTTTTCCAAATAATCCAATTCTGAAAACCCCCTGTTTTTGGTTACAAAAACATAATTCCCAATAAACTCATTCCCAGTTTATCCAAAATCATTTAGTTAAACTCATTCCTCCTTATTACAAACTTTTAAACCATATTTAAGATAAATTTTTATTTTCCAAGTAATTTTTTTTGGTAAAAATTAGGTTTAAATTATATAAATACAAATCATTGTAAAACCATCCCAATTTTACCTCCATGAATTAATTTATAAAAATCAAATTTCTAAAGATTTATTAAAAAAGGTTCTGAAAACCTATTTTCTATATTCCCAAAACCACACCATTTTCACTTTAAAATTTAGTTTTCATAATTTTCAAACTATGATTTTTAAAATATTTTTAAGATTTCAAGAAGACACCAGACAATTCAAAATGGAAAGAAAGTTTCATTGGGTGATAGATTCGTATGATTGGCGGCAATACTATAATCGTACCACTATCACAAAGAGACTTTGAGGACTATGTCCCTGGATCCAAATGGATTTCAATGCCCTGAGACCTTATAGAGATCCCTAACTGAACCCCCTTCATTTCCCAAACATCATAAAAACCACATGAATCAAATGACTCAAATAAAACCCAAATTCTCATGGAAAATAGAGTCACATCATGAGGTGTGATTGCCAAAAACCGTACTCACAACTAGATCCTCAAGTCCTGGAAATACTAACTATGGTCTATCTAGACTCTTCCCTAAATAATGTTAAGCAAAAGACAATTACCTCCTTTGACACCATTTTGTCACAAACCAAGGTAGAGTGACATCTACCCTAATACTCGACCCGGTCCATGGCATGGACTAAAGGGAATTTTTGATCCCCACCAGCTAGAAAATAGTGTATGGGTATCACAACATGCTTTATGAATGATTTCACCCATATAAATGTTCATAAATAACCAGCTATAATAACTAAACCAAAACTAAAAAATCACACCCAAACAAGGCCTAACAATTTTCAGGTTCACGGTTTTATAACTTTAATAAAAAAACTAAAAATACTACAATAAAAATCGGATAAAGAGACCAACTCAACAATGTCTATCTGAAAAGAGAGACATCTCCCTCGAGCCACTACAACCAACACCTGCAAGAAATAGAATCTCTAATGACAAGATCGTCCATTACCTCACCCCATGCCTTTACTTAAGTAAAACATATAACAAGGTCTACATACATTCAATGGTGTATATAGGGTGTTATCCAAATCCAAGTAGTATTCTACCCAACAAAGGTTTCCACGCTATAAACATTATTATATAAATAAACATGATTGTTTTATAAAATAAAAACAAGAAATATTTTTATTAAAAACATTTAAAAAACATGTTTTCTTTTAAAATGACAAAAAAAGTATAAATTATGTCAACAGTAAGTACAATATCACCATAGATCAATAAGTCATAATAGAAACCTCTAGGAACTATCTAGTGATGGGACACTAGGTATATCATATCTTAATGAAATGTGGTATAGAAACCGTAACAAAAAATTTTCTCCTGAACGAGCCACTAAGAGGGGAAACCCCATGGGCCAAATGGTCTTTAGTCATCAATATCATTTATTTATTATTGTATTATCGATCCTGGTTGTTGAATCTAGTAAAAACCACTTTCAAGTCAACTAGAGTACTTGTCCTAGTTTTCCCAGCTAGTTACCTAAGTTTCCCTTCATGCTTAATTTTCCTTCCACATGTCACATACAACATAACTTTCTTATAAACATATGCCAAAAAATATAGATATTCTTGATAAATTAAAACTCTCACAATCAAAATCTCATTTAAATCCAAATTCACACCAAAACCAAACTAAAACATGATTTACACCACTTTCAAAATTTATTATACATGTTTCATAATTTATTGAACATGTTCAAATTAAAAAAAGGGGTTTACACAAGAAATACACCTAGTCTCTTTTGGAAAAACCACTTCTAGGCTATACACATATGAAAATATTTCAAAAACACCTTTCACACCGAACACATAAATCATATAGAACATATAAACAATCAATAAGTTAAAATAAATTTTTCAAATAATGTTTCAGAATAGAACCACCTACTATAAAGGATGAAACTACAATAATCTAGTAGAAACCCAAACCCGCATATTAATGAGACCCTATAAAGGATAGATTGAAACATAGACATCATGATCGAACCTTAGTAACCAATATCTACCCCTAAATCAGACCCCC
Organism: Viscum album; assembly: GCA_963277665.1. Taxonomy (NCBI): domain Eukaryota; kingdom Viridiplantae; phylum Streptophyta; class Magnoliopsida; order Santalales; family Viscaceae; genus Viscum; species Viscum album. Next base: position 31,655,753 of record OY728139.1, on the reverse strand, counting down.
AACCTTTAGAAGATATGAAACCCCAAATAAAGATGGAGGAAACCCTACAAGAGAGGGAGAAACCAAGAAATGAGGGGAATTACTTGATAAATTTCTATAGAAATCGCAAAAAATCCAACAAAGGAGAGGATATACTTGGGAGACAAGGGGATGGATTGAGGATCCTTGGGTTAAAATCCTAAATTGGGAAGATTCGGGTGGATTTCATGCAATAAAGAAGAGGAAAAAATGGTAAAAGACCAAATTTTAATGAATTGGACACCATGCTCAGTTTGTTTTCATGGTTTATCAAACCGTGCAACGAACATGTGCACTTATCTTCCTAAGAGACACCTAATGCATATTTAGCCTACATGACCAAACTTATCATGCCGAAGATGTGTAGTAGCTTCTATTGAAAAATCTCAACCTACCACACGGTTACTTAGGGAATGGGGCATAGTTTGTAAAATCGTGTTCCAACCTTACATATCAATCTGTCATCCCCAAAACATACAATTTTATAAAAAATCAAGAGGGGAAGTCATGAACAATTAGTGGGGTAAAAATAAAAAAAGAAAATATATAAAAAATTAAACTTGTCACACCCATAACTCAAGATAAAAACCGAGATCCCAAAATGAACTGCGGTAAATGATGAAAATGAAAACATTGGTGTGACAATTCTCCCTACCATGAAAACTTTTCTCCCCCTTAAAGTCAACCGAAGGATTGATCAGAGAAGAAAATAGATAATCCTTCATGTATCAAGGATATTCCCATCAAAAATAAATGAGAATAAAGAAAGAACACCAGGACTAGAAAAATAGTTTCACAAGTTTGCAATTTGGAGGCCAAAATGGTCTCCTTACCAAACGCCTTCTGCCCCTAGAAGGCCCCAACTTCTCCAATTTAATGATAAGAAACAAGAATACTTAAAAATATATAGTCCAACCAATCAAGTCAAAAACACCTTAAATAATACCAAAAAAACTCATACCACTTCTCGATGGATTTTGGGAAACTCTAACCATAACTTCTTCCATTATTAATTCTGAAAATACCTTTGGGTGTACTCTAAAAGCCCCACATTTACTTATAAAAGAAACTCATAGACAACCTAACCAAATGAAACTTCTCAATGACAAGATACACTAAAGACTAAACTAGGTGATCAAAATGGGATGCTCAAACAAACTCCTCACCATGAAAACAAACCACATTGACCAACACTTAGAAGAAATCATAATGAGACCCGTGGTGGGTCTCCCCACCATTTAGGAACTGAGAAGACTAAACTAACATGGGAAACCCAACATGAGATAACATATAACTCTCCACATAGTCCAAAAAAAACCCCATCACAAGGGGGGAACTCGACTAGGGAAACACAATCCCATAAGAGGGATAAAACCAAAACTAATTCACAAGGCTGACCACACAAGGACAGTCTAACAAATATTCACATCTGAAGAGGCTCAACCACTAGAATTTCAATAATGTGAGACCATTCTCTCTCTTTAGAATGAAAGAATATATTTAAAACCATATATGTTATAATGAGAAAATGGGTCCTTCATGTTACTTCCCAAAAAACAGGACTATTAAAAAGAAAAGGAGTTACAATATAGAATCTTAAACAATACCCATAAAACACTAGATACTAATCAAGACTAAGGTCTCTCACCCTCCACGCAATTCCTGACTATGCACCAGCTTCACTCTAAGGCATACGGTTTGAGCCATGATGTTAGAAGCATATCCTTCCATGCAGTCAGGAGCAGAAGATCCCCAATCATAACTACTTCTTTTGGTGCTACAAATAATCACACCATAATCTAGATAGAACCAATAGGACACAACACACACACAAACAAGAATAGATTAGCAACCACATGAAAAGTTTGTAAAGATAGGTACTTGGTTGACGCACATGAATCACCCCCTTTCACTTAGAACAAGATACAATGGAAACAAAATGCCCCTGGAACACACCTCTGTTTAAAACAACAACAAAATCAGAATTTCCCAAAAATAAACACACCTCCATTAAATTAGGAGTTATTAAAAGATTATACAACATACAAATTTATATTTTTAAAGAAAACATGACACTTAGAGAACACCACAAGACAAGACCAGAATAATCAAATAAGCTTTATAAAGAATGAGACGTTAAACGGAGCCCTGACCAACACACTACTCCTACAAATGAGAAGGGGTGTTTTTCTAAAAAAATAGTCCTTTCTAATCCTAGATCTCACACTAATAGATTTAATTGGATTCCCCATCTCATTAATCGAAATCCCTTCCCAACTTCTAGATATTAGAGAACAATTGGCTTCCTCTAGCACTAATTCTTTTTACAGCTTCGACATAGACCTTATACCTCACCACATTGTCAAAATAGGTTAAACCAAACTCTGAATCCTTCAACATAAGGGTGGAAATTTCATCTTCAAGCACCCATTTTTAACACCGCACCCAAATTTCTTCTTCAAGAGGATCAGATTGACCATAAAAGGAGAAGAGGACTCAACTTCTTAGTCTCATGATGGATTTTTAAGTGTTGATCAACTCGTGGGTTTTCCAAAGATGAACTAACCAAGGCCATACATAGAATATTCACTGAATCCTTATTGGGGCATACTCTCTCTAATAAAGAAAACAAAGAACTCATTCAAACCAAAACATACCACAGACAAACACCAAATACCTAGAGGGAACCAACTCAAAGGTTTACCAAAAAAAATTACAAAATCACTACAAGAAAACCGCCGTTTAGCGGCGGTTTTTTCGCGACGGTTTTAAAAACCGCCGCGAAACGCATTTTCGGGCCACCATTTCGCGGCGGTTTTAAGAACCGCCGTGAGAAAACCGCCGCTAAACGGCAAAAAAAATAAATTTTTTTTAAATTTTTTTTTAAATTTATTCGAGGATTAGCGGCGGTTTTTTAAAAAACCGCCGCTAAATGAAATGAAAAAAATAAAAAAACATGAGAAACCCCGAAATCACTAAAACAACCATAACTTTTGATCCGGGTGTCCGTTGAAGCGCCACGACCTGTCAAATCGAAGCTCATGAAGAGAACTAGAGGCACATATAATCAAAACCATGATACGGTCTAAGGTGTGGAAGATATTAGAGTTATAAAAAGGTTGAAAAAAGTTTGGCAACTTCAAACGGCCATAACTTTCGCTCTGGGTGTCCGTTTGGGCTCTACCATATATCAAATCGAATCCAGCGAAGAGAGCTACGCAATACTTCAACACAAGAAAGCTTCTGTCATGTTTTTCGACCCCAAAAACTCCTATGAAGGCCTCCAAAACCCTATTTCTGTCACCGGTGTCCCGTCCAACTTGTCTTCCAACAGACTTAACTTTCGATCTGCGTGTCATTTTGGCCTCCTCCACCTGCCAGATCATAGCTCGTTCTATGAGCTTCAGTTTGACTGGTCGCGGCACCCACATGCACTCCTAGATCATATGTTATGGCCTTTTTAGTGGGTATTGGGTTTGTTATGTTTTTCAATGTCTCGTTTCTAGCACCCGTTCTCCGTCAGCTTTTTTTAAATGGTCATAACTTCCGATCTATCTGTCCATTCAGACTATTTCACCTTTCAGGTTGAAGAGAATTTCTGGATCTTTGATTTGACAGGTCGCGGATCTAAAACGGACTCTCGGATCATAAGTTATCTCCATTAATGTGAGTCCAATGTTTTTGTCTCTTTATGACCTTTTTGACGGGTTTTAACAGTAGCTCCATTTATTACTGTTTATTTGGGTTTCGATGACTTTTTATCTTTATCAATGGTTTTTTATGGGTTATTATGATGATTATGTTGAATTATTAAGGAGTTTTCCAGAGTTGTCACGAGTTTTCATGCATTCTCATTTTTTCTAATTCCTCATTCTTCATATGCTTCTCCATCCTTTTTCATGCGTTTTCATGATTTTTCATCCCTTATCACGTCTTTTCATACTTTTTCATGTGTTTCCTTTATTATTTATTATTTATTATTTATAATATATATTAATTTATTTATTATCTATTATTTGTAACTGGTTATTTATTATTTATTATTTATTATTTATTATTTATATTTATTTATTAGTTATTATTTATTAGTTATTATTTATTTTTTATTTTTATTTATTATTTATTATTTATTATTTATTTTTATTTATTTTTATTTATTATTAATATTTATTTATTATTTATTATTTATTATTTATATTTATTTATTATTTATATTTATTTATTATTTATATTTATTTATATTTATTTATTATTTATATTTATTTATATTTATTTATTATTTATTATTTATATTTATTTATTATTTATTATTTATATTTATTTATTATTTATATTTATTTATTATTTATTATTTATATTTATTTATTATTTATTATTTATTATTTATTATTTATTTATTATTTATTATTTATATTTATTTATTATTTATTATTTATATTTATTTATTATTTATATTTATTATTTATTATTTAGATTTATTTATTATTTATTATTTATATTCATTTATTATTTATTATTTATTATTTATATTTATTTATTATTTATTATTTTCTATTTATTATTTATTATTTATATTTATTTATTATTTATTAGTTATTATTTATTATTTATTATTTATTATTTATTATTTATTATTTATATTTATTTATTATTTATTATTTATTATTTATATTTATTTATTATTTATTATTTATTATTTATATTTATTTATTATTTATATATATAATTATTTATTATTTATTATTTATTATTTATTATTTATATTTATATATTATTTATATTTATTTATTATTTATATTTTTTTAATATTTATTATTTATTATTTATATTTATTTATTATTTATATTTATATGTATTTATTATTTATTATTTATTATTTATTATTTATTATTTATTAATTATTATTTATTATTTATATTTATTTATTATTTATTATTTATTATTTTTATTTATTTATTTTTTAATATTTATTATTTATATTTATTTATTATTTATTATTTATATTTATTTATTATTTATTATTTATTGTTTATTATTTATATTTATTTATTATTTATATTTATTATTTATTATTTATATTTATTTATTATTTATTATTTATTATTTGTTATTTGTATTTATTTATTATTTATTATTTTCTATTTATTATTTATTATTTATATTTATTTGTTATTTATTATTTATTCTTTATTCTTTATTCTTTATTATTTATTATTTATTATTTATTATTTATTATTTATTATTTATATTTATTTATTAGTTATTATTTATTAGTTATTAGTTATTATTTATTCTTTATTCTTTATTATTTATATTTATATATTATTTATTATTTATTATTTATTATTTATATTTATTTATTATTTATATTTATTTATTATTTATTATTTATATTTATTTATTATTTATATTTATTTATTATTTATATTTATTTATTATTTATATTTATTTATTATTTATATTTATTATTTATTATTTATATTTATTCATTATTTATTATTTATTATTTATATTTATTTATTATTTATTATTTATTATTTATATTTATTTATTATTTATTATTTTCTATTTATTATTTATTATTTATATTTATTTATTATTTATTATATATTATTTATTATTTATTATTTATTATTTATTATTTATTATTTATTATTGATTATTTATATTTATTTATTATTTATTATTTATTATTTATATTTAATTATTATTTATTATTTATATTTATTTATTATTTATTATTTATTATTTATTATTTATTATTTATTATTTATTATTTATATTTATTTATTAGTTATTATTTATTAGTTATTATTTATTATTTATTATTTATTATTTATTATTTATTATTTATTATTTATATTTATTTATTATTTATTATTTTCTATTTATTATTTATTATTTATATTTATTTATTATCTATTATTTATTATTTATTATTTATTATTTATTATTTATTATTTATTATTTATATTTATTTATTAGTTATTATTTATTAGTTATTATTTATTATTTATTATTTATATTTATTATTTATTATTTATTATTTATTATTTATTATTTATTATTTATTATTTATATTTATTTATTATTTATATTTATTTATTATTTATTATTTATATTTATTATTCCTTATTTATTATTTATTATTTATTATTTATTATTTATTATTTATTATTTATTATTTATTATTATTGAGTTTATATTTATTATTTATGTGTTATTTGTTTTTTCAATTAATATATATAATTATATTAAATTTTGTTTATTAAACACATGGTGAGCTTGGTGGAGTGGTAAAGTCTTTGGAAAATATGCAAGAGGTTAGGGGTTCAAATCCCACCAAACGCAGAATTTATTTATATTGCATGGGTATGCATGTGCATGTGCATGTGCATGTGCATATCATGGGATGTGCATGCATGGATAAATAAATAAATAAAATAAATACGAAATAAAAATAATAATAAATACGTAATTAAATAAATAAAATAAATAAAATAAAAATAAATAAAATAAATAAAATAAAATAAAATAAAATAAATAAAATAAAATAAATAAATAAAATAAATAAGAAATAAAATAAATACGAAATAAAATAAATGAAATAAATAAAATAAATAAATACGAAAAATAAATAAATAAATAATTTTATAAATACGAAAAATAAATAAATAAATAAAATAAAAAAAATAAATAAATAAATAAATAAAATAAATAAATAAATAAATAAAATAAATAAATAAAATAAAATATAATAAATACATAAAATAAATAAATAAATAAAATAAATACGCAGTAAATATATAAATAAATACGAAAAATAAATATATAAATAAATATATAAATAAATATGTAAATAAATATATAAATAAATAAATATATAAAATTAAAAATAAAAAAAAATTTAAAAATTTTAAAAAAATAACAAAAATAAAAAAAATAAAAAAAATAAAAAAAACCTCCGCTAAAAAACCACGGCGAAATAGTTTCCCGACGCACGATTTAGCGGCGGTTTTTCAAAACCGCCGCTAAATGCCTTTTTTGCCGTAGTGAATAAACCATTAAATATTATTTCAAAACCAATTCATCGATTAAAAATTAGACTTAAAACCCCAATAAACCAAAAATAATTCCCAAACTCAATATTCATTTAAATAAACATTCCCAAAATATCAATAAGACACACTAGGTGACTACTGGTTATCAAAACATAAAATATTCTCTTAAAAACTGTTTTGAAAATAAAACAAGCATGGTGGGTGCACACTCAGCCATGGTGTCCCATGGAACCTCTCACGTGCATATTCTTGTGCCATACCAAGCACCCATATACTTCTCCTTATTATCCATTGATGTGTTCAATCAAAGAAACAACAATGTTCAAATCACCTTCCCGAGAAAAACATTCAACCTACACTTTCAACATCAAAATTTACTTCTCCTTTGAAAATTTACAAAACCATTCAAAGACCCACTCACCACTGTGTCAAAATCATATTCAAATCCCACACATAAAATCAAATTATCTTTCCTAAAAATAAATTCCCATGGTTTCCATTAAAAAATCCAATTCATCACATCTCAAAACATTTTCAGTAGTACAACAAATCTCTTTACATAAAAAACGTTTTGTTTAAAACTCATTTTTTCTTATTCAAATAAGTTTCCAAAAATACTTTTTTAAAATTAATTCTATTTTTTAAGAAATACAATTCTCAAAAACTACAGGTTTTAGATACAAAAAATTAATTCCAAATAAAATCATTCCCACTTTACCCAAAATATTTTAGATAACTCATTCCTTCTTGTTACAAAATGTCTGACCTTCTTTAAGATAAATTCCTATTTTCTAAGAAAACTATTTTGATAAACATCATGTTTCAATTATAGAAATAAAAGTCTTGTTAAAACCATACTCATTTTACCCCCCAACAGTTATTTTATAAAAAACCACTTCCCAAATATTTCTTAAAAATGGTTCTGAAAACTTATTTTCTATCTTCCAAAAACCACACCATTTTAGCTGTAAAATCCAGTTTTTATAATTTTTAAAATTGAAGAAGATATAAGACCGTCAAAAATGGGAAGCCAATGTCAATGGGTGAATTGGGCATATGGTTGGAAGCCATATTCCAATCACACCACTATTATAGAGAGTCTTCGAGGACCATTTCCTTAGCTCCACATGGCTTTTCAGGCCCTGCGAGCTCAGGGAGATCACAAGCCCAACTCTCCATTTATTTACTAAACATAAAACATACCAAAAGAAAAAAATGACTTGAATAATACATGACTAGACTTGGAAACGTGAGTCTTTTCACGAGGTGTTCTAGCCAAGTACCCTACTCGCAACCTAATACTCAAGTCCCGATAATCCTAACTCTAGTCTATCCAGACTCTTCTCCAATTAATGTGTCCCGAAAGGGTGCTACCTATTTTCATAAGATTTTTTCATGAATCAAGCTTAAGTTCCATCTAACCCAACACCTGACCCAGTCTTTGGCATGGCCCAAAGGGTGTTTCTAATCCCCAAGGGCTAGAAAATAGTTCATGGGAATCAAAAAATTCTTTGGGAATCATTTCATCCATTTAAATAATCATTAACAATCAACTAAAATAAATAAACCAAAACTAAAAAATCAAAACCAAACAAGGCCTAAAAAGTTTCAGGTTCCTGGTTTTACAACTTTGACCAAATACTAAAAATACAAAAAAAAATGAATGATGATACCAACTCAGCAACCTATATGTGAAAAGAGGGACATCCCACTCGACTCACCATCACCAACACCTATAAGGAGGAGAATCTATAACGACCAGATCCACAATTGCCACACCTATTTCCTTTATCTGAGAAAAACATATAGCAAGGTCTACATACACCCAATGGTGTATATAGGGTGTAAACCAAATCCTAGAAAGATTCCACCCAACAAGAGGTTCCATTAAGATAAATAAACATTCCCATTTTATAAAAGAAAAAACTAAGAATATTTGTTTTGAAAACATTTTAAAAAACATGCTTTCTTTTCAAATGCCCAAAAAAGTATGTTGTCTGTCGACGGTAAGTAAGATATCACCATATAGAACTAAGTCATGGGATAACCCTCTAGGAACTAGCTATAAATAGGGAACTATGTACATTGTATCTTAGTGAAATGTGGTATAGAAACCACGACTAACAATGTTCTCATGTAGGAGCCACTAGAAGGGGAAACCCCTAGGTCCCAATGGTCTTTGGTCATCAATATCATTTAGTTAGTGATGTATCATTGAACAATTCTAGATGAATCCTAGATAAACCACTTCTGATCCATCTAGCGCACTAGTCATAGTCCGCACACCTCATTACCCAGGTTTCCCTTCAGGGACAATTTTCTTTCCACATGTCACATACAACATCACTTTTATATAAACGGATTCCAAACAATGTATATATTCTTGATTTGTCATCACTGTCACAACCAAAACCACTTTTAAATCCAAACGTACACTGAAAATAACATAAAACATGATTCACACCACTTTCAAAATTTCTTAATCATGTTGAAAAATTTATAAAACATGTTCAAAATTCACAACATGGGTTTACACTTGGAATAAACCAAATTTTCTTTAGAAAACCAAGATTCAATCCATGCGTATATCAAATCATTTCAAAAACATCTTTCTCACCAAACAAATAAATCATAGAACACATATAAAAAATCATGAAATCAAATTAAATTCATCTAATAATGTATAAGCATGGAACCGCCTACCTTAAATGATGAATCTCCCATAATCCATTAGAAAATCACAAACACACACCAATCGAACCCTATAAATGAAATATTGAACCATATACATCAATATCAAACATTAAAAATCAATATATAACCCTCAATTGAACACCCAATCTACTATAGATATAAACCACCAAAGAAAGTGGGAGGAAACCCTAGAAGAGACGAAGAAACCCAGAAATGAGGGGACTTAATTGACAAGTCTTGAATTAATTTTACCAAATCCACCAATTGATGGGACATCAATGGGAGCCAAGGGGCTAGGGAGAGGTTCATCAGGTTAGGAATGTTGAATGGGAGGAGAGGGGTGCATTTGATGTAAAAATCAAAGTGGGAAAAATAGTAAAAGACTAAATTTTAATGACCTGTACATCATGCATGGTTAGTTCACACATAAACACCCCAAGCATTCATGGTACACTTCTCTTTGAACAATTCAATAGCGTGTGTTATACGCAACATTGAGTTCTAACACACCACAACCAATCAAACTAGCAGTTAGGAATAGTAATACCCACCTTTTGAAATTTTATATATTTTATCATTCAAAATGAACTTAATTTTTGGATTCGGAATATCGAAATTAGCTTAGGGTGAATTTTTGGTACTTTTTTGATAACTTTCATATTTTGATGAATAGTGAAAATTACTAAATTTTAATTAAAAACAAGTTTTTTAATTAAAATAATTAATAGTGATAAATTATTCATTTGAGTGATTTAAAAGTATAATTAGATTGTATTTTTACCATGTAATCCAATTTTGGTTATTGGACAAAATTTCATATTTAAACTGGACATAAGCAAGTGTCAATCTTTTTATAGTTATTATTTCTTAAAAACACGCAATTTGTTTTGACAACGGGAATTAATTTTAAAATTAATTAATTCAACTTATATGTTTTGAATTTGGTAAAATAGACATAATTTTCTAATTTATAATATTAAATATATCTTAGGCCGAATTGTTGGGATTTTTCTGAGAAACATCAATTTTTGATGAATAGTGAAAAACATTGAGTTATTGGTTAAAACCGATTTATTATTTAAATAATTATTTATTTTATTTGAATTAAATTATGTAAAAATAGATACAAAATACATATATAAGTTCATTTTAATTCATTGGAGTCATTTTATAATAATTTTACATATATAAAAATTTTATTTAACTTTTCACCGTCTTTTACCCACCTCCTAGGAGAATTTGAAAATTCACATAAAAGTTAATTTTACCGCTTCTGCGAGTTGAATTTTGAAAATACAAGGGACATGGTTAATATCAAGTAGTAAAATTTGTTTCAATAAGATAAAAATAACTTTTGGTAAATAGTAACCTCTTACTTTTATTTACCGTGGTTAAAGGTAAAAAGGGTAATTCAAGGTAAAAAGAATATTGTAATAATTCAAAACTACCTTAACACAAGTCCTAAATTTTATTGTATGAGTAATGGTAGACCATGGTCATATTTGGGTCTATTTTGGGACCCCATAGAACCACTTATAAATGATAATGATATTTTAGATTAATTAATTTAATGTAAAGGCAAAATTGACATAAACAAAAACCTTTTAGAGATTCATTTTTATATGGTGTTATATAAGCAATAATTTTGACAATAAATATTAATTAGAAAGAAAAATGTATTTCCTACATAATGGTAATTTATTTATAATTTTTAAACTTTAAATAAGTTAATTTATTTATGTCATAATGATGATGCAGTAATTACCGTATTAATGAAAGATTAAGATAATTGATATTATAAGTACCCAAATGAATGTAATTTGAGAATTTTTATGAATTAAAATACTTTTCTAGGTTAATATGACATATTATTATTGGTTATATTAATTTTTTTCGAAGTAATAATTATATTATTAATTTATCAAAAACAAAATACCCAATAGTGCCAAAATTGACATAAAAGAGTTTTTAAAACAAATATTATATTATTAATTGATATTCTATTCCTAAGAAACTAAGGTTCATCCAAAGGACTTATATCATGATATTTATATCATTAATGGACCACTTGGGGGTATATTGGAAGTTTATTGTAAGTTTATTACCCGTATAATATAAAAATACAAAGAGACATGGTAAATGTCAAACTAATTAACTAAGAGTTAAAAAAAGATAAGGTTAATAAAATGACCCAAACCTATATAAAACATATTGGTTTAGTGGATTTAGACCCATACCCACCTTTGCCTCGAAATAAATCAATTTTGAGCCATTAAAAACCGAATAGGAATTTATTATAAAATAATATTTTAAGTTTTTCCAAAGGTTCCCCTCACCCCTCTTATAAAAGGTCACTCACCCTTCACTCTAATTCACACCTTCTAAGACATTTGGCTCAGCCAACCCCTTACCAAATACCCTCTAAACTATCCTACCTTAATCCTAGAGGCCTTAGTTTGATCAGAAAGCCAACCTAAGGATCCATTTTGATCAAATCAAAAGGAAGAACCCGAAGAAGAGGTAATGATTTCACCCCCCCTCTTTCAATTCCATTGTTCTTCCACTTCCTTTTTCATTGTTATTTCCATTAAAAAATAATAAATCCAGTATCTTCTATATACTATTATGTTATTATAATTATGGTACAACCAAATTAATTATTCTATCCAGCCTTTTAATGACATTTCACCACACGTGCGTACGTACGGCTTACCGTCTCCACGTCATGGTGTAATTGTTATTCAATACATTATTATATGGATGAGTATAATAATTATGTGTATTTTATGTAAATAAAAAATATAACATTATAAGGATTATGTATATATTATATAACATCCAATTATATATTATTATAATATCAAAAGAAAGATATTTTCACTCGTGTGTACGTACGGATTACCGTCTCCACTACGTGATGAGATTCATTTCCAAGTTCACCATTCATAAACGATTATAAAAATATATATTACTAATAAGTATGTAATATAGGAAATAATAATGCTACTGTAGATATATATATTTATATATAATTATTTATGTACTTACATATATATTATTCACTTACTTCCATTCAATACTATATGAAAATGGAAACAGCGTTTATGCGTACGTACGGACTACCGTCTCCATAAACGGTGTTCTCCATTTCATATATATGTCTATTATAAATATTTATATTCTAAATATATGTGATAGATAAATCATGTTTTATATTCTGAAATTATTTAAATCATTATCAATTTGATACAATCAAGAGTAACAAGTTAAAACACGCACGATAAATAAAGTGATTATTACCCGAAATATTAATATAACATGGAAATTATTATTAATTGGATAGTATAAAGTCATAAATGAATAATGTATGATATCATAAATATTAATATGGTTCTTTTATAATTTAATAACATACTTTAGTCTTCAAACAGGAGGTTAAACGTACCCTCGACTAAAGTAAAGTGCAAGGTAAGGGGTTTTCATCTCACTCCTTATTCCCGTGAGATTAATTCCATATTGCCACTATTACCTTTTGTGTGGGGTATATACTGCCCATAATTGTATTATTTTTGTAATAAAATTTAATTTATTTTTATTTACATATTCATTGTATGATACCTCTTTCATGGGTTGTATGTTTCCTAAGTTACCAAATAGGTAAGGGTTAATTTCACAATCTCATTATTATTTGAGGTTATTTTTACATAAGTATCTACTGGGACATATTTATTATCCAATTCCATGTTTTTATGAAGGATTTTTCAAAGGGATTATTTTAAGGGACTTTTTTACTAAAACATCATTTCAAATGTTTTAAATATTTATTCTTCTAAATCATTCTCATTAATGTTTATGTCTTCAAAATGGGTTTTATGGATTTATTTATATGGACATGAATGTTTTTAAAATGTTAATTCCTTTCAAAAGTTTCAAAGTGGTATGGGACACTTTGATTCAAAAATTTCTTTAAATACTTCTTTTCTAAATTTTGTGACTTTTAAATGTTTTCATGAAAAATTGGTATTTATCTCAAAGAGTTTTACAAATCATTTTCATCTATGTCAAAATCCTTTAATGGATTTTAAAATTGTTTTGAAGTTGATTTATCATGATAAAAATCTTCCATATTGTGTTGATAGTTTTGTGATATGTTTGACTGTGGATGTGTTATTTTTATACTATTCATGGTTTGTGGGTAAAGTATTGACATTTCATATTCTATTTTTAATACGAATGTTTTTGTTATGTTTAGACCTTTTCATATGAAGAATGCATTGGACTTAGTAAGTGACAGGTGGAGCCCTCTATAGCTCCTCGATGCATCGGTAGGTCTCATGAGACAAACTAGTGTCTTGGAATAAGGCCTTGACAAAATATTTTTTGTAGTCTTGGCACAAGGCCTTGACTATGTGCTTATGATAGTCTGGAATTATTCATTCCATCATTATGAAAGTGGTTAGTGATATAGCATGTGATTATTATACTAGTAGAATATCCATGTGAATATGTAAATGACATTATTTCATTTTATTTTTTCCATATTATGATGAATTTCAAGTTTAAAAGGATTTTGTTTTAGTTATAAATTGCCTTAAATTTTTATTCTTATTTATGAAAGTTTCCACTGTATTTCTTACCCTTATTGTGCGTTTGAGCTCACCCCTTTCTATGTATTGTTTTTCAAAAGATTGCAAGAAGTGTATTGTGATTGATATGCAGGGTTATTCCAAGGGAATAATGGTGTTCATAAAGATTTTTTATGTTGGTTTTTATGTCTTAATGTGTAATGTAACATTCATGTATGTAATCTATTTTCCAAGACAACTAAAGAGATCGGTCCTTCGGGACTTGATTCCATGTAATCATGCCAATGTATTAATATAATGCACTGACTTTGGGTAACTGGGGTCAGGGCATTACACATACGGTTTTCTAAACCATGCAGAGACCATAAACACCACTCTTCCTAAGAATCACCTACTTCCTGGATATCCCATACGACTGAAATTTCCATGTGGAATCCGTGTTGTAGCTTCTGTCTAAAAATATCAACATATCCTATAGTTACATGGGTAATGGCACACAGTTTGGAAAATTGTGTGCCAACCATTAGCATCAATACATCACCCCAGAAACATTAATTTTTCATGAAAACTCAAGGGGACCTCATAGAAAATCAGTAGACTAAAAATAAATGAACAAATACCTCAAAATTCAAGCTTATCAAACCCAGAACTCGAGAGAATAACTAAGATCTAAAATTCAATCAGTGTAACATATGAAAATAAAAACATAGGTGTGACATTAGTCTAGAAAAATCATGAACAAAGAATCGATAATATCTAACTAGAACAAGGAAACTCTATATCTCAAATACATTATTTGGTTGTTTCTAAAATATAGTTACTTGTATCCCTTTTAGATCCATATAAACACCTATTTGAGAGATTACAAGGCCAAAGAAACATAACTCTTGTATCCAAAAACCTCACTTTTATAATTTTGAATATTAAAGTAGATCTCTCAAGATTCCCAACACTATCACTAGGTGTTGCTCAAGCTTTTTCCTCATCCTTGAATACACCATTATGAAATCCATAAACACCACAACAAAAGAATTTAGATGTCTTTGAAATATCTGATTCATCAATTCCATAAATATAGCTGGTGAATTCATAATACTAAAATTAATAACCACATACTCATAATGGCCATATATACTCCTAAAATATCTCTTTGGAATATCCTCCTTCTGAACTTACAATTGGTGATATCCTAATCACAAGTCAATTTTTGAGAACCATTAGGCTCTCATAAATTGATCGAATAGATCATAAATGTGTGGAATTGGATATCAATTATTTTTAGTAAATTGGTTAAACATAAAATAATCCACGCACAACCAAAAATTCCTATATAAAATTTGGACAAAAAAGACTGGTACTGCCCATGGAGACATGATAGTTCGAATGAAGCCTTTTCATTCCAACACTTCCAAATAAACTTTTAGTTATTTCAATCATGTTATATCCATTCGGGTTATGGTAGGGAAATATGATTGATCCTCAGAAGAAGATCAATTGTAAACTCCACTTCTCTTATGGGTGGACACACTGATAAATTATTAGGAAAGACATTTGGAATTGATCAGAAATGACAGAAAAACTATTAATCTCAATATATTCCTTTGATTCCATGGTCAACATTGACAACTAGTGTGAGATTGTTCCGACTGTTGGTTCCAGTAATCATGTTACATCTTCTATTACATTCCAAACTCCTCTAAATAGATGGTCGACACCATCTTCCTTTGTAAAACAAAATTTTTAAATATAAAAGTTGATGTGATCCTTGAACATTATCATTCAATCCATATCGAAGATTATTTCATAAACATCCATTTCAGGATAAAAAATCCCATATCATCATAGCTCTATAAATTGTTATATAATATGTTTTTTACATAAATGATCAAAATTCTATTTGGAAAAGAGGAGTTTGATGTTTGAAAATAGAAGTCAATATCTCTACATGAAATCCCTACAAATTAACAACACAAGAAGAAATAAAAAAATGGGAATCACTCATATAATTCCAAGCTTGTATATGGGTAGAATTCAAAAAATTCGTACCTATCAGCATCGCTGGTCTATATTGACCATCCGGAATAACTTTCTCTACACTATATAATTTTCTTCTCACCACACATTGTTATTTATTTACCTATTGATGCTTTTCTTGTTGCGGAGTCAAGGTATTCCTAGAATAACAATTTCTATTCCCATTATAAATAAAATATGTATTATTCTACCCTCTTCCCATCAAATCTTACGACGTCTCCAAAACGTGAAATGTGTCCTGAACACCTAACCTTGGAGCATTGTGACAATAGTTAGAAAGATGCCCCATTTGATTGAAATTGTGGCCTGGTCTAGGTGTTTTAATAAAAAATTGCTTGATATGTTTTAAGGAACCACATTGGAAACATCCCCACTTAATTTTTGGTCTTTTATGAAGGTTAATTAATCTTCTGGTCTGATTCTGATGTGTTCTACATCCTTGAGAATAGATGTCTTATTCCTCTTTCTCTTAATGTTTTTTTCTCTCCTACCTTCATGAATACAACCATACTTCCTCAACCTATATTTCCATGAGTGATAAATATTGTAAAAAGAGTATCTAGTGGTATTTTCAACTCAATAGTTTGAAAACCATGAATGATGATTTGAAACAACTATTGGTTCACCTATTGCTCAAGTGCAACCACATTCTAAACAAACTCTTCTGATTGGTTAATAAGATGTCTAATAGGTTCCATTTTATATAACCAATAAAAAACATCATAAGTCTCGCTCTATAGCAACTAAAAACTTAAAAAGTTCAAATTCTACCACATCACAATTATCACAACAATGCTTTCCAAAAATCAACACCTTCCATTTCAACCAATTTTTTAAAATTACACCATGCTTTTGAAAATCAAACCATTTTAAATACAAACCAACCATGCTCTTTTTAAAAACTCCCATTTGAAAAAAATAAAAAAATTTCAAAAAAAAAAGACTTTTTTCACTAAATCCTATACCATCAATCCAAATGAAATATGTACACCTAGGGGAAGTCATTTCTAAAATAAATATTATGATCTTCTCATTGGATTAACCAATGATAATGAGATTACAACTCCTATAAGTGTCTCCAAAACACTTATGTACCAAACTCTCTTGTAAATTTAAGTTCATAATAAATATGTTACAAATTTTTATTTATGTTCTACATTCCAAGTTATGACAATCCTAATTATTTCTACCATCCAAAAAAATAACAAAACCAGAATGAATTTCAACTCCAAGGCTAATACAAAAGATATCCAATGATTGAACAAACTAATTCCACTTATAGGTCAAAGACCAAATAAGTTGATACCACTTGTAACATCCCCCCCCCATTCTCATTGACATGAGATTATCCAAAATTGTTAATTGGCCTTAGGAGATATCCCCAAGATTCCAAAGGATGGCAATGAATGAGAAGGGATTTATTTCAATTAGGGGATTATTTTCTATTTGAAAAAAAAGAAACAACAACCAAGTAACCCATATCAAAAAAACTATATTATGCATGATAAAAATGTAATACAGCTCAATGAAAAACCAAAAGGTAATGATATCAAACTAAACTATAACCGAAATCAGCGCATCAAAGTGGAAGACTAAATTAGCCAAACTTAAATATCCTAAATATACAACTCCACAAATACCAACATGAACCATGATCCAAATTTAAAATCCATGACCAATTATCATGAATCACCCCTAAAGATGTGTGATACATTACCTTTACCTATGTATCGATAAACTATATCTACAAAATCACCAAGGTGCCAAACCAGGGGGATCATAATGAAACTCATTTAGTTTTCCCCAAAGGACATACATACTCATTCTACTAGGATAAAACATGTTAGAAAATTTACATAACACAATTATATAAAATAATTTAAAATAGTTTATCAAACAACCAAAACTATTTATAATAAAAATAATTTTCCAAAACAAAACTGTTTCTATGGAAAGAAACCAAGAAATTTTTCTAAACCATTTCATAATCCATTCGACATTACATATTCAAATTCAAATATCCACACATCAACACATGCATTCCTAGTTGATAGTACCATCCTCATGAGTGGTATTTTTTCTATTTACCAAGTCATCATAAGGTAACCAATCTCATGTACCATTACACCTTTGGCCCTAAGAACCAAGTCATAATCCAACTAGGCCTCATATGAAACATCAACATACACCACTAAGTATGCCCAAAAACCATGTAAAACCAATTATTTCAATCCATTTAAGTAAAACATTACTTTTATTGAAAAAATTTCTATGAAACCTTTTCCATGTATCAAAACTAATCCATATTTGAAAACATCATTTTGAAATCAATAAAAACACTTTTCACCACAATCAGTTTTCACAATTCCACAAATCATCACCAAATAGTGTTTAAATCAATAATTTGACAATAATTTCTCCATCAATTTTAAGCAAAACAATCAATTTGAAATCAATCCTTTTTGTTATGATAATTGGAGTCGATAGTGAATCCACCAACCTTAGAAATTTAGGTGAAGGCAAAGAGCGAAATAAAATCTTCAATAAAACTAGGTCGAATATCCAAAACACACCTTATATCTCCTTCCGTAACATAAAAATATCCATATATCATTTTTATTGGAATCAAACATCATAGATATTTCTCCAACAAACTAAATCTACGATTTATATAGAGAGAATGGAGGACGGTCTAAGAAAAACTACCACAAATTAATACTTACTATGGGAACTAGCCTTCAATGCACCATAAATTGCATTTAGATTGCTTTTAGTTCAAAGTAGAGGGACTCCACAGGCTTTTAGAGGAATAAAAATTGAATTAGGATCAAAATGGAGAAATAAAGTGTGGTTTAGAGGTTAAGTCAGTGAGATCCACTTTCTTAGGATCTCACTTTTAAATTGTGCACAATTAATCCCATGTTTAGGAAAACAATGTGTTAACCATGCACCAACCTCTTCATCAATGAGAACTTCTCATGGTTGTCCCACAAGGTTAGACATACCATGTTCCACATGCGCATAAGATCTCTTTCCAACTCCACATGGTTACTTCTAGGTGGTCGCATAGTTTGGAAAAGTTGTGCACCTAACCAAGAACCTGTCTAGAAGCCCCTATATCTTTATTCACAGTTTCTTGTAAGAGTTTCATGGTTTCTAATAATTTTTATCAAACCATTCACATTTGAAAAAGCCACAAAAACATTCCAAATATCCTAAAAACTCTCCAAAACATCACCCAAACAATTTACATACTTAAAATACAAGAATTAAGGGTTACTTAATTGAAATAGAGGGTTATAAATGATTTAAAGAAAACTATTATTTTTTCGAAATTGATGAAAACCATGATTTGTTTCTAAATTCAAAAATTCATGTTGAAAACTGAGACCATGAAATTAAAATTTGAATGATGATGGGTTTTAAAATGAATTAATTTTACATGATTGAATGATTTATTATTTGAAACAAATGCTAGATTGAGTAGTTAGTGGTAACTACGACAAGAATACTCAGACTTTGAATCCCTAAAAATGGATATACAAAGAAAAGAAAGTAAAAAACTACAACATGATAGCCCGTAATGGCTTCCCCTATTGGGGTGTAGAATTCGTATAAAGGATTCCACTATTGGGGTTTAGATTGATTGGTATACACACCTATCTTGAGCTGTGATCATTATTTAAATGTGTGAGGATACTATTACTATAAACGTACCTACTACTAGACTTTTTTTCAAGAAGTTATGTTCTGATTTAATTAATTATACATTCCATTTATTATTGAACTGTATTATTCCTATTAACTATTTTTTATAAAATTTTCATGTAATCATGGTTTGATGTATATTTTATTTTTTTTATTGAAATATTATTATTTTCTAAAATATGTAAATGTCTCTCTATTACTTATTTATTTAAATTGAAATCCAAAATGGTTTGTGGTTATAGAATTGATTTTTTTACACTTGGTTTGGGATTTATAGCTCACATCCTACCTTTGACTTCATCAATTTATAGACATTCTTATGACAGGTCCAAGAAAAAGGAAAGCACCACTTTGAGGTGGAAGATGTGCTTAATGCATGGGAACATGGAGTGATGATAGTCATAGGTATATTTTTTTACACTTGATACATAGGGTTTTGAGATTTTGAGGGGGGTGATGTTGTGAATTTTTTGGTTGATGTAATATTTGGATACTTTTTTTCATATTTTTATGGAATATTTTCCCTTTAGACTGTTCAGTATACAAACGTTTATATTTTATCGTCTAGTGTTTTTTTGGAAAATTCATTACCTATTTATTCTTCTATGGTTTCATGTGATATTTTCTAACTCAATTGAATAAGGAACACACTTCGGGCCATGTCAAGATTGACTTGGGTATTAGGGTACCATGGTATCTAGGCAGTTCATGAAGGTCACCCTATGATTCAACTAATAATTTATAAAAATAATAAAATTATGGATATTGTTTTATTTTTATATCTGTCACAGTCTTATAGTAAATTTTCAATTCATTCCCTAAATTTCTATGTTTATATGTTTTTTAGAAGTATGGAATACTCATGAAAGTGTTAGAGGACCAAGTTAAGAGATGAAGAAAAATAAAAAAAAAATTCTTTGAAATATAATTTAGTTAGTTATATGAAATATAAAAATTAGTATTATCTCTCAGTTTATCTATAGAATTATATAAGGTATTCTATATCATTTAAAAAATACCATAAATATTTTTACATGTAGAAAAAATAAAATCATTGAGAAATATTTTGTATAATACCTCAAGGTATTTTTTATGGGAAGGTGTTAAATATTTATATTTTTTGTTTAGAACTTTATTATCTATATATCTTCTAAAGTTGGATTTTTACTGCTATCGTGTCACCTAACCAGGCATCCACATCACAAGAAAACCTATATCCTAATACTCCAAACACGAAAACACCTCTCACAACCCGACCACGATTTCGATTTCCCCTACCAATTGCTTACCTCCTCGATTCACCTCATCAATTCTATTCTCCCTATTCTAGGGTTATCGCAACCCTCCCTGATTCCCCCTCCCCGAATCTTCTCTCATTCCCCCTTCCACTCCCCAAATCCCCTCTTTATCTGTGACTCCACTTGTGCATGATCCGCCTTCAGCTCCTCTGACATCGGCTCCTCCGACTTCGGCTCCTCTGACTACCGCTCCCCAGACTTCTACTCCTCCATCTTCAACTCCTCTGACTATTCCTTCTCTGCAACTACTAACTCCCACTTCAGAACTCCCATGTTCGGGTCCTCTACACCACCTAGGGTTCCTGCTCCCTCGATAATGAAGCAAGTAAGCGCGGGTAAAAATTGGAAACTTTCGCTCCTCCAAAGTCTTCTCCTCCATGTTCGGCTCCTTAGACTATTCCTTCTCCGCAAATAGTGACTCCCACTTCAGCACTCCCACTTGGTCACTCCCATGTTCTGGATCCATGCATGAATTTATTTATATTTTTTACAATTTTTAGGATCTTAACTTGGTCTTTTTCATGTTTTGTTTTTACTATAAAGGTTTGAAGATGAATACATATGTAATTTTTCATTTTTTTTATGATCAATTTTGTTTGCTGCAGCCACTGCTTGTGAAGCTTAATCTTGTTAAACATTACAGTAAATTCATTTTCATAGTATGGGATATCATGTTTAATTTTTTTTAGCTATGAGTCTCATGAAAATTATTACTGATATGCACAGATCAGTTCTAGAAGAGGAAGATACATAGAGATAGAAAAACTCTTTACTTTTCTTGACTGATTCTATCCCCCCCCCCTTCAAGAATTAGTATTCATTCGAGTATAAGGATTTTCTGTACTATTTTATTTTAAAATACATATTTTTATTGATTCCATAAAACATTCAATATTATAGGTTGTTCAATCATAATTTTTTTCCAAATTTTTTACATGCAAGTCACTCCCAATTACTCATGCATAGATATTTCTGGATTGTTTGTTGATTTGTTTCACAATTGATCATACAGAGTTTTCTTACATATTTCATTTCTTCCCCAGATCCTTGTACGATGGCTTCATCACCAATATGTTTTAGTTTGCAGATTCATTCTTTAGTCACGGTCCTTGATTTTACCACTGGTAAACCATTAATTTCTCCACATTGAATATAATCTATTACAAGACATCTATATTTAGTTTCTCTCTTCTATTTTTAGAGATTTTCTTTATTTTATAAATTTTATTATGTAATTAGAATACTTTTATATTTCCAATTAAGCAATTACTACAACTATTTCAATCTGTTTGGTTGTTTGAAATCAATATTTGGTTGATACATTATTCTACTGTATCTTCTAGGAAAACAGTGTTTCATGTACATTTTGATATATATATTTGATTCAATTTGTTTCTATTTTCTTTTCATGTAGTTCTATTTCGAAGGGGGGGTATTATTTGGTTAGATTCATCATGATGGAGAAGCAATCAGGCCTAGATTGATTGATCTGATTCTTAATGTTCTTTATACATGTCCTATTATTTATATTTTGGTTACCACAAATCATGAGAGAGAAGTGTCTTGACAGTATATTGAATGATGTGATTGAGAAAAAGGTCGAAACTTAAACAGATACCTTTCCATTTCCATTTCCTTTTTCATTTCAATTTTACATCATGTTGTAAAACTTAGATTTATTTTTTTATTAAATTATTATTCTAAATTATATTTAAATATACTATGTATGCTCACCCAACTCTTAACACCATCCTCTTTCCTTAACCACTGTTTCTGCATAGTACAGGTAAGTTGTAAACTTTAAGAAAATGAATCATATTAAGGTTTTATGTTGATTATCAATTAGTAATTTATATTAATTTCTTATTTAAAATATTTTATTTTTTAAGTTTCATGTTTTTTATTCTTTCAATTATTTTACATTTTTCATTTTGTAACATACAGTTTACTGTGTTTTCAGGTATTTTTGGATCATCATTGCACACCACATAATCGTTATGTTTGAAATTTTATTCTACTGTCATCATGATTGGAATAAATCTATTATTTATAGGGGATTCAAGTTATTGTTGTAGGTTATTGTGGCCCATGCGAAAGTTTAACCTATTATTGGTGGTAATGTGTTTTATATTTCTAATTATGTATACTTCCTTAGAATGAGTGCCTTGCATGTTAATTTTAGATATGTATTCATATACACATATTTTCTTATACTATTTATATTAGTATTTATTTTAGTACACCTAATTCCTAATTACAAAAAACTCTGACACTGTAAACTACTTAAATAAGAGAGAACGCTCATATCCGCTTTCTGAAACTGCATATCAAATTTCATATTTTAATGCTAGGAATAATGATTTCATGTCATGGATTACAATCATATCAATTGGTTACAAATTGGTATAGGGATATTATTCATTTCTTAGAGGCTTTCCAACAGATATTTCTATGATTTAAATAGTCATTGTTGATTTGATGATTGATAATTTTTCTAAGCTATTCTCATTCACCTTGATACTAATCCATCTTTCTAGATTGAAGGACATGCATGGAACATTAATAGTTGTTTTATGTTTTTATGTGACATTAGTAGGTTGTTGTCTTTTAGGGTAATATTCTCAATTAGGAAGAAGCTATTATTCATTGAATCGACTATGAAACATTTTGGAAAATTTGATGTACTTATGAATACTGCAGTTGGTAATTTTCTTATGTCACCGGAAGATTTGTCTCTGAATGTCTTTGGAGAAGGTTATGAAATCATTTAAATATGTTTCTAGTTAAAAAATTCACATTGATATTTTTATAGGATGAACCAGTTGCAACATAAAATACAAAACTGTGAAACATTAAAAATTATGTAGTTTCTCCTCAGCAAATTCATTTTTTTTAAGCGGAATGATTCAATGAGATTTGGAATTTAATATATATATAAGTTACTATATGAATTTATTACATTGTATTTCCTCCTAAAATAAATATTTCTAATTGAGATTTTGTGGGTCTACTGGAAGTTATGATGTTTATAGTCATATTTCTTCCCAGGTTGGAGTTGCTGTTTTTGACTTAATATTAATTTCCTTGCATCAATGTAAATATTCTAAAACCAGTCATTCATATCAGAATACAAAGGCATTGCTACATTTTTAAGACCGCCTATTGATTCTCAAATTTCCCAAAAGATCAAAAAGATGTTGAACCAGAGTTCAAGAAACTAGTCATGCTGGCCAAATCTTCAACTACTCCAAGAAATAAAATGTGTGCCTCTAATCCAAGTTGAACTCACCATGTCCCCTGCCCCCTACCTAGAGATGACAATTGAAGTTCCCAAGAGCATAGTACCAAAATAGGGCCCGGTATTCAACTCACCATAGAAATTTCCATTACATATTCTTCCATTAATTTATATATATATCAAATATTGTATCATATTTATTCCCAGTTTAGATTTGATGTTTTTGACTTAATATTAATTTCCCTACATTAGTGTCAATATTCTGAAACCAGTAGTTCATATCAGAATACAAAGGCATTTCTGTATTTTTAAGACCGCCTCTTGATTCTCAAATTTCCCAAAAGATCAAAAATATTTTGAACCGGAGTTCCAGAAACCAGTCATTCCGGCCAAATCATCAACTACTGTAAAAAATAAAAGGTGTGCCGCTAATCCAACATATGGCCCGATATTCAACTCACCAAAGAAAGTTCCATTACATGTTCTTACATTCATTTATATATATATCAAATGTTGTATTACATTTCATTATATGTTTTTGTATTTTATTTAAAGTATTTTTTATCCAACAAGTTCTATAAATATGCCTATCTACATGACCCTTCCTCTTTATTTTCATATCTTGAAGCCAGGTGGACATTTACGGGTCGGGCAGATTGAACTTGCACTGAACACATCCAGAATTAGGTGAGTTTTCCTTCAAAACATTCTATATTGATTTCCTCGGCTTTTAAGTATTCCATTTAACTCTACTCATATAAAATCTTGACATTGTATTTCATAGAGGTATGCTATAAACTTTAATCCACTAAATCAATTTAATGGTATATGTTGATTATCAATTAGTTATGTATACTAAATTTTTAATTTATATAGTTTAATTTATAAATTTCATGTTTTTTATTCTTGTAATTATTTTACATTTTACATTTTATAACATATCATTTACTATATTTTTAGTTATTTCAGGATCATTAGTGCACACCTCATAATCGGAATGTTTTATATTTTCTTCTACTTTCATCATGATTTGAATGAATCTATTATTTAGAGGGGAATCAAGTTATTGTTGTAGGGTATTGTGGCCTATGAAAAAGATGAACCGGTTATTGGTGACTGTATTTTATACTTGTAATTATCAATACATCCCTGAAATGAGTGCCTTGTATGTTAATTCTCGACATGTATATTATTCTATTTCATCATATATAGTACACAATTTACGTCATATTATTGTTTTATTTTAGAAAACCGATATGTTTATTTTATTAATCTATTTTATCATATATAGTACCCAATTTATATCTTCTACTTTTTGTTTCTATTATTAGTGATTTCCCATTTTGTTATTAGGCATTTTTTCATTCAATTTTATTTGTAAGTTGATTTGTTATGTATGATTATTGTAAAACAGAATACCCATCTTTGTAACGCCCCGACCCCAGCTACCCAGAGTCGGTGCATTACTTCGTAACATTGGAATGATCACAAGAAAGATCAAATCTCGAAAGACCGATTGGTTTAGTAGCCTTGGAAACACTAGATATATTCATAGGTTTTACACTACATCATAAAATGAAAAACTACTACAACAACATAATGTCTCCATAATCCACACTCATATCCCCACATAATATCCCTGCAGGTCATTCATAATTTACTTCTTCACTTCCTGGGAAAAATAAAACATATAAAAGGGGTGAGCTCAAATGCCCAGTAAGGATAACAAAATAGCGGAAACTTTCATAAATAAGAATAAACTTTTAAGGCAATGTATAACTAAAACAAAATCCTTTCAAACATGAACTTTCAACATGGTATGGCATAAATAAAATGAAATAATGCCATTTACTTATTCACATGGATATTCTACTAATCGAATAATCACATGAAAAAAATCAATAACCACATTCATAATGTTGGAATGCATAATGCCAGACTATCATAACCACATAGCCAAGGCCTCGTGCCAAGACTACAAATAAGATTTTGTCAAGGCCTTGTGCCAAGACACTAGTTTGTCTCATGAGACCTACCGATGCATCGAGGAGCTATAGCGGGCTCCACCCGTCGCTTATTAAGTCCAATGCATTCCCATATGAAAAGGTTTAAACATAACATAAACATTCGTATTAAAACTAGCATACGAAATGTCAATAATTTCACCACAAACTATGAATGGTATAAAAATAGCACATCCACAGTCAAACATATCACAAAACCTTCAATACAATATAGAAGTTTTGTATCATAATAAATCAACTTTAAATAATCTTAAAATACATCAAAGGATGTTGACATAGATGAAATCAAAATTCTTTTTTAAAGAAGTATCTCCTTTTATTTTGAAATCATTTAAGATCCATATAAAATAAAACATTTTCTTTGAAAATATTCTTATAAGCTTGTATGGAAAGCTTCGACGATTTTATAACAGTGGAAAATAACCGCACCCACCGTATAAGTTAAAAAAAACATTCTTACCTTAATTCTGTCGAAAAGGTTAAAAAGGACCTTGTTTTGAAAACGACGGAAAGATTCCTTTATAAACCTCTTATAAAAAGTCAAACAAGGGTATAAATGACTTTAACCCGTATTCTTGTAAATAGTAAAAATGTTTTGAAATACATTTCGAAGAAACATGGATGTGGATGATAAAGAGGTCCCAGTAGATTATTACGTATAATACAACCTCGGATAATGAAGAGATTGTGAAATAACTCTTACATTGTACTTTTCCTTTGTTGGGGTAGGTTAACCTCCTCTTCTTCGGGTTCTTCCTTTTGATTTGATCAAAAGGGCTCCTTAGGTTGGCATTCTGATCAGACTAAGGCCTCTAGGTTATAGTGTGGGATGTTGGGAGAGTATTTGGGTAGAGCTTGGCCGAACCAAAAGGCTTTAGAGGTGTTAAGAAATGAGAAGGAGGAGTGCCCTTTTATAAGAGGGGTGAGGGGCACCTTTGGAAAAGCTAGAAATATTAATTTATAATAAATTCATATTCGGTTTCTAATGGCTCCAAAGTTGATTATTTAAATGTTAAGGTGGGGATAGGTCGAAAACAACTCAACCAATAGAAGTTAGACAGGTTTGGGTACTTATATTAACCTTATCTTTAAGTATTAACTCTAAGTTAATTAGTTTCACTTTTAAAATGTCTCATTGTAGTTTTATATAATATGGGTAATAAACTTACTATATACATCCAAGAGACCCCCAAGTGGTCCATTAATGATTAACCTATCATGATATAAGTCTCTTGGCCGAACCTTAGATTTTTAGGAATTTAATATCAATTAATAATATAATATTTGTTTTAAGAACTCTTTTATGTCAATTTTGACACTATTCAATAGTTGATTTTTTTGAAACTCATAACAGATTGATTACTTCGAAAAAAGTCAATCCAATCAATCCTAATATATCATATTATCCTATAAAATTAGTTTAATTCATTAAAAGTTTCATATTATATTTATTTTGGTATTTATAATATCAATTATTTTAATTTTTCACTATTATAGTAATTACCGCATCATCATTGTGTCATAAATAAAATAACTTATTTAATGTCTAAAAATTATAAATAAAATATCATTATGTAGGAAATCTTTTTATATTTCTAATGAATATTTATAATCGAAAATCCAACATGTATAACCCCATGTAAAAGTTGTTCTTCTAAAAGATGTAAGCTTATGCCATTTTTATTTTTATTTTAACTTTATTAATATAAAGTGTCCCTACCACATACAAGTGGCTCCAAGGGGTCCCCAAATTGACCCAAGGATGCTCATGGTCGGGTATGTGTCCACCAATAATGTTAGGACACGTTTTAGGGTAATTTTGTATTATTATAATATTATTTTTTAACCCTTATTTACCGGATTTACCCTTAACCATGGTAAATAAAATATTTACCACAGTAATTATTCAAAATGTCTAAAAATAAAAGTTACCTATTTACACAATTTGGACATCCTGATTCCAAATATGGAATCCATTTTTCTAAATTCAAAACACAGAAGTGGCATAAATTAATTTAAAATTAATTCCTGCTGTCAAAACAAAAAGCGTGTTTTTAAGAGGTAATAACTATCAAAAGATTGACACTTGTTTATGTTCGGTTTAATTGTAAAATTATGTCCAATGACCAAAATTATATTAAATGGTAAAAATATATTCTAAATATACTTTAAAACCACTCAAATTCACAATTTATCACTATTAATTATTTTGATTAAAAAAGTTGTTTTTAATTAAAATTTAGTAATTTTCACTATTCATCAAAATATGAAAGTTATCCGAAAAGTACAAAAATTTCACCTTAGGCTAAATTAGATATTACTAATCCAAAAATGAAGTCTATTTTGAAATATAAAATATATATAACTTCAAAAAGTAGGTATTACTATTCATAACAGCTAGTTTGATTGGTTACGGTGTGTTAGAACTCGGTGTTGCGTACAACACACGCTAGCGTACCGTGGAAGCTTGGGATGTTTCATTTTAAATTTTTGATGTCCCCATTTAGTCAAAAAGTTTAAAATATAGTATATAAAAAGGGTTCACTATTAAAATTTGGTAAAAGTGCAATAATGAAAATGAATTTGTTCTTACATTATGTCTAAGAAACTCATAATATGAATTCTAAAATTATAAGGATTATATAAAGTTTAAAATTTAGTTAACACTATTCATAACCTCTTTTGAATGGATTTTTTTTAAGTCATGGTATGATTGAACTCGGTGTTGCGTGTAGTGCAAGTTATTGAATTATTTTGAAGAAATAACACACTATGAAATCTTGGGGTGTTACATTCTCCCCTCCTTCAATAAATTGCGTCCTCGCAATTTGAAATTGTTCTTCGAAAATAAAAGGTTGAAAATAAAAAATATCTTTATGGGAAAACCCACATCGGAAATTGGGTTACTAAAATTTATTCTTAATATGAGGAAAAGAGAAATGAAAGGGTCACCACTAAATTATGATCTCGATTAGGAGAACATTGGTGGCAATTAGAGACATATAATTGGAGGAAAAACGTAAATATTTATAGGTAGTGATTGAGGTCATCAATCACAAACAAGTATAAAATTGAGGTCCTTAAAATCATCAATCTATGATGATTTGAAATACCATCGGTTCAACAAAACATAGGGTATTGGGATAACACAATTTTGACGTTTCAAAATATCTTAGTTGAAATCCCACATCGAAAAATTAATTAATGAGGCCTCTATTTTAAATAAAGAGTGGAAAGTATGAAGATTACCGAAAATAACACATACTAGGGTTCCATGTAAGAAAATATGGATATGGAAGAAAAATCTAGCCATCAATTATCTGATGGAGAGTGGTAGAGAACATGGCTATGAAAAGGCCAACAATCCAAAAGCCATAAATTAGTGATGATTTAAGGTACCATCTAGGACAACATTTTTTTTCTAAGTTCCTTTTATTAATGATGAGGAATTTATTTATGAGATTGGCTAAGATCATAAGGAGATATACTTAGTTTATAATTAGAGTTTTATCCATTAATAAATTTCTACCAAAAACTCATCATTCACTCGTAAAAAAAATTCTATTTATACTATTCATAGAGAGTTCCAAAATAAACGAATTTATAATTCATCTACCAGATATTTTAAAAAACTACTTTATTTAATCCAGGACATCTCGTGGGATAGTGGTAGGTGATACACCCTTGTCTCCCTTCGGTTGCGGGTTCAAGTCTCGCAGCCTTGCCGGACGCGACGGGTTGTCATCCGACCTCCGGGTTGTCCTTTTATGGAAATCCAAAATAATCCAAACTAGAACTATCCAAAATACTTCTGTCCAAACTCACAGTCCAACATTCATAAGGAAGGTAAACATAATATAGATCTTTTTTACCCCGTAATAGCATATGAATACCTTCATCATGTATTACCATATTCCTTATTGATTACATTCATGCTCCCTTATTCCATATAGAATGCTGGATATACTTCATTAATCCAAAAATGTTTTAAACCCCAACAATGATGGAATATACAAATCATTAATCAGTTCCAAGGTAGTCGAGAATATCCAATATAATTTATCCAAAACAATCACATATTATTCCAAAATCACTACCTCAGTATCAGAACTATATTATGGTTTATCATTCTATCAACCATATATTTTCCAAAAATCTATCCTGCTATTGAGTCACTTTTCTTTGTTCCACACAATCTCAAGTCCTTAATGAAATAGTACTGCAGTACAATCCTTATATACTCCATAATTATTATAACAAGTACATTGTTGATACAACACTCAATTGACATAATCAACATAAGAACTTTAATCATTCCTCTTCTTCTGTGGTAGTATCATAACTTGATTATTATCCAATAACATCATTTGCGGCATAGTCTGATGACTGGGACATAGGTTCGCGTAGTGTCCAAACTCCTTGAAAATGAAGCATTGTACATTTGAAACCATTTTCTTACCCTTGCAGTCACGTACTTTGTGCCCTTTTCCTCCACACTTATAACAAACTCCCATTCCTTTCAGGCAAGTTCCAGGGTGTTTCTTTCCACAGTTACCACATATGGGAAAATTCTACTTTTCCCTCTTCCCTTTATCCATATTTTTCTCTTCTATCCTTTTCTTCTCTTGCTTCCCTTCAAAGCCATAGGACTCAGTAAACTCTTTACTTATCTTATCAATACATGATATTATTTCTTCATATGATGATAATACATGGGAGACTATTTCTCTTATAAATTCTAGCTTAAGACCATGAAAGATATGATCCTTCCTTCTCTTTGGATCATGTGCATTTCCGGAGTTCTCATTCCTTCTACTGGGCGCCATTTCTAAACAATGGCATAAACTAGATCAGTTTATGAATCAAAATACATAATCCCATACTTATAAAACACTTAACATAAATTGAACTATTTATGGATATAATCCATAATCATAAGAATGTTTTCTTTGAGGAAGTATATACTCATAATCCCTTCAAAATGATTTTTAAAGAAAATGAGAGTTATCCTAAGCATATCCCTCGGGAGTGTCGTAACCAAGAGTGCAGCAAGGCCCGTTGTCGTGCACCAGTTCCAGTTCGAGTCTAGCTCAAAGCGGTGTTTTCGGGTTTTACCCCTAGGTACATCTGTGCCAGAGCCGCCTCTACCTGCTCGTATCCAGACAGGGATGTATTGCTCGGAAAACTCACAAAATCTCTACAATACCAAAATTTTAGGAAGTTCTTCTATACTAATCCTCAAAGTTCATCTTAGGTCTACGTGCTCTAATCAGAGTTTATCTAAATCTAGTTTCCAAGGTTTGTACTAAACTTCCTCTGATACCAACTGTAACGCCCCGACCCCAGCTACCCAGAGTCGGTGCATTACATCGTAACATTGGCATGATCACAAGAAAGATCAAATCTCGAAAGACCGATTGGTTTAGTATCCTTGGAAACACTAGATATATTCATAGGTTTTACATTACATCATAAAATGAAAAACTACTACAACAACATAATGTCTCCATAATCCACACTCATATCCCCACATAATATCCCTGCAGGTCATTCATAATTTACTTCTTCACTTCCTGGGAAAAATAAAACATATAAAAGGGGTGAGCTCAAATGCCCAGTAAGGATAACAAAATAGCGGAAACTTTCATAAATAAGAATAAACTTTTAAGGCAATGTATAACTAAAACAAAAGCCTTTCAAACATGAACTTTCAACATGGTATGGCATAAATAAAATGAAATAATGCCATTTACTTATTCACGTGGATATTCTACTAATCGAATAATCACATGAAAAAAATCAATAACCACATTCATAATGTTGGAATGCATAATGCCAGACTATCATAACCACATAGCCAAGGCCTCGTGCCAAGACTACAAATAAGATTTTGTCAAGGCCTTGTGCCAAGACACTAGTTTGTCTCATGAGACCTACCGATGCATCGAGTAGCTATAGCGGGCTCCACCCGTCACTTATTAAGTCCAATTCATTCCCATATGAAAAGGTTTAAACATAACATAAACATTCGTATTAAAACTAGCATACGAAATGTCAATAATTTCACCATAAACTATGAATGGTATAAAAATAGCACATCCACAGTCAAACATATCACAAAACCTTCAATACAATATAGAAGTTTTGTATCATAATAAATCAACTTCAAATAATCTTAAAATCCATCAAAGGATGTTGACATAGATGAAATCAAAATTCTTTTTTAAATAAGTATCTCCTTTTATTTTGAAATCATTTAAGATCTATATAAAATAAAACATTTTCTTTGAAAATATTCTTATAATCTTGTATGGAAAGCTTCGACGATTTTATAACGGCGGAAAATAACCGCACCCACCGTATAAGTTAAAAAAACATTCTTACCTCAATTCTGTCGAAAAGGTTAAAAAGGACCTTGTTTTGAAAACGATGGAACGATTCCTTTATAAACCTCTTATAAAAAGTCAAACAAGGGTATAAATGACTTTAACCCATATTCTTGTAAATAGTAAAAATGTTTTGAAATACATTTCGAAGAAACATGGATGTGGATGATAAAGAGGTCCTAGTAGATTATTACGTATAATACAACCTCGGATAATGAAGAGATTGTGAAATAACCCTTACCTTGTACTTTTCCTTTGTTGGGGTAGGTTAACCTCCTCTTCTTCGGGTTCTTCCTTTTGATTTGATCAAAAGGGCTCCTTAGGTTGGCTTTCTGATCAAAATAAGGCCTCTAGGTTGTAGTGCGGGATGTTGGGAGAGTATTTGGGCAGAGTTTGGCCGAACCAAAAGGCTTTAGAGGTGTTAAGAAATGAGAAGGAGGAGTTCCCTTTTATAAGAGGGGTGAGGGGCACCTTTGGAAAAGCTAGAAATATTAATTTATAATAAATTCATATTCGGTTTCTAATGGCTCCAAAGTTGATTATTTAAATTTTAAGGTGGGGATAGGTCGAAAACAACTCAACCAATAGAAGTTAGACAGGTTTGGGTACTTATATTAACCTTATCTTTAAGTATTAACTCTAAGTTAATTAGTTTCACTTTTACAATGTCTCTTTGTAGTTTTATATAATATGGTTAATAAACTTACTATATACATCTAAGCGACCCCCAAGTGGTCCATTAATGATTAAACTATCATGATATAAGTCTCTTGGCCGAACCTTAGATTTTTAGGAATTTAATATCAATTAATAATATAATATTTGTTTTAAGAACTCTTTTATGTCAATTTTGACACTATTCAATAGTTGATTTTTTTGAAACTCATAACAGATTGATTACTTCGAACAAAGTCAATCCAATCAATCCTAATATATCATATTATCCTATAAAATTAGTTTAATTCATTAAAAGTTTCATATTATATTTATTTTGGTATTTATAATATCAATTATTTTAATTTTTCACTATTATAGTAATTACCGCATCATCATTGTGTCATAAATACAATAACTTATTTAATGTCTAAAAATTATAAATAAAATATCATTATGTAGGAAATCGTTTTATCTTTCTAATGATTATTTATAATCGAAAATACAACATGTATAACCCCATGTAAAAGTTGTTCTTCTAAAGGATGTAAGCTTATGCCATTTTTATTTTTATTTTAACTTTATTAATATAAAGTGTCCCTACCACATACAAGTGGCTCCAAGGGGTCCCCAAATTGGCCCAAGGATGCTCATGGTCGGGTATGTGTCCACCAATAAGGTTAGGATACGTTTTAGGGTAATTTTGTATTATTATAATATTATTTGTTAACCCTTATTTACCGGATTTACCCTTAACCATGGTAAATAAAATATTTACCACAGTAATTATTCAAAATGTCTAAAAATAAAAGTTACCTATTTACACAATTTGGACATCCTAATTCCAAATATGGAATCCATTTTTCTAAATTCAAAACACAGAAGTGGCAGAAATTAATTTAAAATTAATTCCCGTTGTCAAAACAAAAAGCGTGTTTTTAAGAGGTAATAACTATCAAAAGATTGACACTTGTTTATGTTCGGTTTAATTGTAAAATTATGTCCAATGACCAACATAATATTAAATGGTAAAAATATATTCTAAATATACTTTAAAACCACTCAAATTCACAATTTATCACTATTAATTATTTTGATTAAAAAAGTTGTTTTTAATTAAAATTTAGTAATTTTCACTATTCATCAAAATATGAAAGTTATCCGAAAAGTACCAAAATTTCACCTTAGGCTAAATTAGATATTCCTAATCCAAAAATGAAGTCTATTTTGAAATATAAAATATATATAACTTCAAAAAGTAGGTATTACTATTCATAACAGCTAGTTTGATTGGTTACGGTGTGTTAGAACTCGGTGTTGCGTACAACACACGCTAGCGTACCGTGGAAGCTTGGGATGTTTCATTTTAAATTTTTGATGTCCCCATTTAGTCAAAAAGTTTAGAATATAGTATCTAAAAAGGGTTCACTATTAAAATTTGGTAAAAGTGCAATACTGAAAATGAATTTGTTCTTACATTATGTCTAAGAAACTCATAATATGAATTCTAAAATTATAAGGATTATATAAAGTTTAAAATTTAGTTAACACTATTCATAACCTCTTTTGAATGGATTTTTTTTTAAGTCATGGTGTGATTGAACTCGGTGTTGCGTGTAGTGCAAGTTATTGAATTATTTTGAAGAAATAACACACTATGAAATCTTGGGGTGTTACAATCTTATTATGCCATTTGATTTTCCATTTTACCATATTACACAAATTTACATTAGGCATGTTTCTTTTCAGTAAAAAAAAATTCAAATTTTACGAAATCTTATGATCACTTCTGGTTAAACAGAATAACCTATTTCTAAATACTGATGTTTGTTTCCAGATTTACCGATTTCGTATTATACATATTATGTTCCAAAAAACATTTATCTAATTTTATTGTATCTCATGTTTTTTCCTGCTACAAAATAGGAGTATAATGAAAAGGTCTCATTCAGGTTTGGGGCTACAATTCAGCATCATGTCACAGATATGCATATGAAAATTAATATGTCAACTATTTTATCCCAATGGAATTATTCTGATTTTACCTACTATTATGTTCTTCTATTGCATGTCACTATTGTTTTATTGTCGTATCTCATGGGATGTATACATTTCAGTGTGTTTTGTTCTGTTGGAAGAGAATTCTACAGCAATGTCATCCCACACTAGGAGCTAGCTGCATCGTCAATTCATGAAGGGGAGATCACACTGGAAAAGCCTGATGTGGTGGTGAAGTCCAAGTACACTATTGGATCATTTCATGGTATCATTTTGAAGAAAGCCACCACTTTTTCTCTCCATTAATTAATTTCGTCATTTATTAGTATGTACAATTTATTTTAAACATTTTTTGTATCTGCATATTGACATATTGGCTAATTTTATAGGTTGTGAGCTTCTCGAATATTACCTCTTAACCCATAGCAAAAACTCCAAATACATTTACGTCTAGGTTAAACAATAACTCTATTTTCTTGAACTGTTTTTATTTTGATCTTGAAGCTTTTTACATCCATATTTCATGCATTGTTATACTATACTTAAACTCATAAATAGGAAATCAGTGAACCATTCCACCGGTTCATTGTTAACGTTGTTCGGATCTTCTCGATATGTCAAGATGATTGAGAGCACCTATATACTTTTTTGGGTCAAACAAATGTA
Source organism: Viscum album (assembly GCA_963277665.1). NCBI lineage: Eukaryota > Viridiplantae > Streptophyta > Magnoliopsida > Santalales > Viscaceae > Viscum > Viscum album. The sequence goes on along the minus strand of OY728139.1, from coordinate 31,619,388 downwards.
CTATTTCTTTTATGCATTCGAAGTTGTTATGGTACTATTACTTATAGGGTACACAAGAGGATACAATGGTTGCATGAGTCCTCATTGAAATGATTATTCCATGTGTAGGGGATTACAATCCAACTCAAATTGAGTCAAGAAGATCAACTGGTTTATATTCTATCATTAGTATTGACTATTATTCCATGTGCAGGGGATCACTGTCCATATTGATACACTGACTAGCATCCATAAGATGGTGAGGGTGTATACCCTGATGTAATTGAAAATGCTAGATTTCTTTCTAGTCCAATGTCAAGTCGATACTTTCTGCCGTAGGAACTTATTCTATGTATCTTTTGATATGTATTTATCCAATAAGTATTCTACATTCATAATGATGTTTACATATTTTTTCAAATTGTATTCTAATAATAATTATCCTTTTTTATTTCAAACTATTGAATATCTATGTATATTATTAATATTTAAATGTATTATTGTCTTCTTAAAAAAATTATTGAACCATATCTCTATGAAAACGTATAAAGAATTTTTTTTATATAACCATGTGAATGAACGGGCGAGTACTAGTTATACATAATTATAGGGTTATATATTATGGTTTGAGGCCCTCCCTTACCTAAAAATATAAATTTGCAACAATCCAGTATATTTATATGATAAGAGGGATCTTCAAAGTACATAAAAAAGGTTTAAGATCTTATATTATTATTTATGAATCATTTTACCTATCATGATATTTAAAATCAATATGAAATTAAAGATTTATATCTTTTTCTTGTGTATATTTTTATGTTATACTAAATGGAGGGATCTTAGAAAATATTAGGAATTATCATTAAGAATGTTTATTTGGTCAAGGATAATTGTAAACCTTATAGGTTTTAAAAGAATCCTAATATCATTGATATAATGTTTCAATCATTTTTGAGATAAAATAACTTTTTCAAACTTTTTTGAGAAAATAGTTTGTAGCATCATCGCAATGTGAGACAAAGATTTTCATTCATGATATATGGAATTAATGGTCGATATCTATAGGATCTGATTGATCATCATATAAAAAATCATATTTTTAAAATTAAGTGAGATCTCATGATATTTTATTAGTTTATTCAATAATATTTAAGGAAACATCTGACATCATTTTTATAACATGATAATATGATTGTACGAAAAAACAATTTAGAGAGATAGAAACACATTGTGAACTTTTCTATCACATTTATAATAATATTTATAAAAATAATGTGGCATTTGTGATTATTTATTCATTCATGAACATGAGTGATAAAAATAAAAAGATAATAAAAAATATTATCTCATTTTAATATGTTGAATTGATTAAATATCTAGGAATAGAATAATTTTTAAAATTGAATTGACTCCATGCCCACTTTTTATACATAATTTCATGGGAACATTAACATGAAAATTTGTATCTAGATCATATATGATGTTTTACGAAACATGGATATTAATATATTTTATTTTTCATAAATTATATCTAATATATTATATTTTTTAGCTTTAATTATTATTATTATTATGTATAATTTATATAGTTTTTAGAAAATTAAATATCCACCTTTTATAAAAAACAAATTCCCTATGTAGATGAAATCATTACTTCCAGATTTTTTATCTATTAAATATGATGTCTTAGGTGTTGTTACAATAAGTTTTTTCATAACTATGCGTCATGTTATTAAAAAGAATGTGGAAAAGGATGTGAAAATAATAATTTATTCATTAGAATACGTATCTAAAAAATAAAAAATCATTAGTATAAATATTTCAAGAAATTATAGGGAAAAATATAAAATTTTAACAAGGTAAAAATTGAATAAAAATAATTATTTTGAAATTATAAAACAATACATATTATAGAAAAATCATTACTTTAATAATAAAATTAAATGATAAAATGGAAGTTAATGTACAAATAGAAATTTACTTTAATGTGTTTTATGTGTGGTGAAGAAGGGGTCTATTTTTTGAAATTTATAAAAAGTGTGTGAATATATAAAAAAATATAAACCTCTACTTAAAATATTTTAAAAAAATATAAATTATAAAATAAAGGATAACAAAGTGTAGAAATTAAATGAAAATTTTCTAGATACAATATTAATTATTTTAATAGAAATATAGATAAGTATAGATCTAAATTAATCATAATTGTTAATGAATTTGGAATAAATTATAATGAAAAAAATTCTTAAGAGACATGTTAGAAAGAAAAATGAATATTCAAGTGTTGATAAGATTAATGAAGTAGGAAATTCTCGTGTTATAGACTTGTTTTAACAATAGTAGAGATATTTACATAATAAAAATATACAACTTGATAATTTTATTTATATTATTAATAAATCCAACTAGAATAAATATTTTTATAAATAGAAATTCAAAGAGATAAAAAGTCGATTTTCTAAATAATATTAAAGAAGTAAATATTTGGCATTTTAAAAAAGTGTAAAATTATTTAGAATATTATAATCAATGTTTTTAAAGAATGATGAAATATTTCTATTCCATTTTATGTTCTTAAATGTTAAATAATATATAAAAATAAATATACATGTCTTTGAAAATTTAGTTAAGATTTATCTTATTTGAAATAGTGTTGAATCTGCCAAGAATTTTTATATTTGTATTAGTAAAAAAACTACACACATAATAGGAAAATAATTTATAAAATAGAAGGTATACCAACCATAAAATATTTAGTTTTAAAATGAATTATGTTTTTTATTTGGTTACATATATTATAAATCATTTTTTTCATTGAAGGAATTATATTTTGAGAAAAATAATAAAATTGTGAATAATATTAAAAATTCCATTTATGTTTTTTACCTATAAAAAATAATGTTGAAAATGTTGTTAAAAAAGTAATTTAATCTAAAGAAGTAAAAAAATAAAGCACCACCTATAATGAAATTATGAAAATATAAGTATAAAATAAGTATAAAAAATGTTTTGGAAACTGTATTTGAAATATATATATATATATATATATTTAAACATAAATAAGTTTTATGGTTATTGTTGATATTATGTTTTTTAGGCATAGAAGTTTTTTGAGTGATTATAAAAACAGACTTCAATGAAAAGCGATAGGAGGAAAAAATCTGTTGGGATACTATCATAAGAGAAGAATATCACACCATTATTAAGAAAAATATATTATTTTTTGGTTTGAGTGTGTATAATATATGATATATAAGGGAATATAGTCAATTAATTTCTCACAACCATGAAATCTTAGTTATCTCAAAGACCAAATCCTAAATCTATAATAAAAAGAATGATTTAGATGAAAGATGCAATAGTTTTACAAATTTAATTACCGTATTAAATGAAATAAAATTATTTTATTCTAGATTATCCTTTTTATTCACAGGTAAAATATGAATAAAGGAATTAATGTATATTGAGAAATATCATGGTGGATATTTGAAATTTATAGATGATAGTGTATTAAAGATTAACACTATTAAAAATATCAGTGTTTATTTATAAATTTTTATATAAAATTTTGTGTTATTTGTTAATGGGATGAAACACATGATATTTTTCATGGCTAAACTATGTAATAATGGGAAGAGAGTAATTTCCAAAAAATGGTTTCACATTGATTGGACAAAAATAAAAATTTATTATGACCAATGGTAAAAGAATCAGTGGAAATATAGTTCAAGTATCTTAAGCGATAAATTCAAAATACATAGGTTTCAAATATAAAAATATATTATAGAATGGAATGATTATATAAATTGAGAAGTGTTTATTGAATATAGTTATAGAATTTTATATAATACAAGAGATGCCTAATATTTTTGACATTAGTAATATCTAATACATTTTTCAAAAGTGTATGATAATATATGCCAGTCAAAAATATTTGAGTTCAAAAAAAAGTGTACATTGATCCAATAAAACATGACATATATTATCTAATGGGGTAATAGTCTAGTAAAGGTGAAAAATGAATCATTTTATTTATTTACAATTTTATAAGGATAACTTATGGAATTTCTATGAAGTATAAATTCAATTTAATAAAAATATTTCAAAGTTTTTAGATATTAGTTATATATAAAATAAAGATAAAAATCATGAGAAATTAAATTTATAATAGATTTAAATAAACATGTAGTTTTTTTAATGATTATTTAAAAAAAATATATAATTATATATGACTTAGGTATCACATACAAACCTCGTTAGAATTTAGTTGAAAAAATTAAATTTAAACTCTTGGTTGCAATGAAAAGAACCATGTTAGGTGAACATAGAACAAATCTTTTATTAGGTATAGGAAGAGTCCAATTCATATAAACATAGGGGAAAATCCATCGATTGTGGTTCTATTTGAGACGTTAATCATATGAGGGTGACAATATTAAATATGATTATTAGGTTAGGCATATGGTATTTATACATTATACTTTAAATCAAGGTTTTTTTCATTAGTTTTAGGTTTTATATAGGGATTAAAAATCTATATAGACATTAAATAGTAATTTTCCAATTTTTCATACAGTTTCATAAATTTTATCTTATTAATATAATGTTTATTATGAACTTGGTTTACTTTAAAACACAATAAAAAGGTTGAAGAAGATATAATATCCAATACTAAATTTATAACCTAACAAATACATTTAAACTCATTATAAAATCATTGAAATATGAAACATGTTTTCTATATTTTCATGTTATAATATATAGAGGATATTCCCATTTATAATAAAAAACAAATATAATTTTTTAATTATTTTCAAAGATTTATTAATTGAGAAATAAATGAAAATAATATAAAAATGAAAAAAATATCTAAAGAATTATATCACAAAATTATATTACATATAATAATAAAACAATAATGACTTCAAAATATTAGGGGTTTCAGGATTAATTAAGATTAATTATATTTTCTAAAGAAATCCTCTATTGACTAGTAAAATCTTTTTTAAATTAGTTAATCGGTTCAATCTAATTAATCAATATTTTATATTTTGGTTTTCTTCAATTTAATTAAGGTAATTTTAACCACTCTAATAAGAAATTAAACAATTAATTTAATATAAAAATCACCATTGAAAGTGGAGAGGTGATGATATTTCTATAATAAAAATTAAATATTTCATAAATGCTTACTAATTTTTTATTATATTAAAACAAGATGAACATATGTTTTGTTTATGTGAATATAAGTCATTAAAACACTTAAAATAATTTCAAAACTCATTAAAAGCCCCAGTTAAAAATTTTCGAAAAAAATGGTTTGCTTTTTATCATACTATTTACTTCATTTTAATATTTAATTTATTGTTTTTTTAGAGATATTATCTCCCAATTATTTATTTTAAATTTATATTTACATTATATTAGAATCCTTGACTATAAATATTTTTAATTTTATTCTTTTTAATAAATCAATTTAAAATATTATATTTTTTTCAATATTTCCATAATCAATCTAAACAGGTTTTAATTAATAAAAACAAACTTGTTTATTTTATGTTTGTTTTTGACTAAACATTTGTCAATTTATATTTTCACTTGAAGTATTTTTTACTTCAATAAGTTAGTTGGAATTAGTATCCTTAATTTAATTTAGTTGATCATGCACACCCTTGTTATATAATGTGATCTTTTTAAAAGTATTTAAATCCCCTTTTGGTATTTTTAAATAGGTACTTTAACGTTGAGTGGGAATTGAGACTACCCAATTACCAATTCTAACAAACAAACAGAAAATATATTAAACCAAAAAAGAAATTTTCTCACCAGTCTAAAAAAGAATTAAAAGTTGGAACATTCCCCGCATTCAAGCTGCTAATCTAGAATAAATTTCACGCACTTTGGATCCTCAAATATGAGATCCTTAATGAAAGAGTCCACATTTTCCCAAGGCATGATGCACTCCTCCATATTGATCATCCCTTTATTAGAACCACTAAAACAAATATAGTTCGGGGGTTGATCATGTCTATTTTTTCTATTATAATAATCTTCAACCCTTATTTCATACATCCTATTTATATCTTTTTTTTTGGATTTAATAATTATCTCTTCCCCCATGTCCTTCTTGGAATAAAAATGCAATCCCATTAAGGGTGCATGGTCATTTTCTTCTCTCTCCTTTATTTTTCCATATTTTTTAAACTAGGAATAGATCCTATATAGTCACACATACATCCATAGAAACCTATTTTAGAGTGGGGTTCCCATGTTACTCCTCAAATAGAGATTATTCACTTTAATGATTAATCTTATTAAATATATTGTATTTCCATGTAGTTATTTTCACTATATTTTTAGTTATATAAGAATAATCCTTATAAAATTTTGATTTCTTCATTATAGTCATTGAATTGTCTCACATGTCAATAATACATTTCCTTCAAATTTTTATTCCTTTTCCATATATTTTTTCATTTTGGAATTCCTCTTCTTAAGTTGATGATACCTAACAGTTGGTTTAATCACTTGTAAAATCTTCTAAAGTTTTTTTGAATCCCCTCACTAGAATCACCTCATGATCTTGGTCGGGTACTATACAAGTATCATTACCATTAATTTTATTCTTTATATACTTCAAAACCTTCCACTTTGGGTTCAATTTTACCAAATTATTCTCTTTCAAATCCCTAAAATGGTTCCAAAACTCCAATTTAGATAGAGGTGCCTAGAATATGAGTCACTAATGCACTAGAAAACCATATATTATTGGAAATCTGAGTTTAAATTCCTTCCATACTATCAATAGATTTATTAATACATTGTAAGTAGAAAAAATTGACTTCAATCATTGGTTAATACATAGATATCCCTTCCAACCGGATCACCAGGAATGGTTTCCAAGAAACCCAAATTACTATGTGGAGAAAAAAAACATTAGAAAATAATATTATAGGATTTTGGTTGGGAGATTTAATCAATTTATAAAGGAACCCCAGCTCGATTTCCATCGATGGACCCCACTAAAATTTCTTAGTGTTTGAAAGAGTAAATTAGAATCCAATGATAGTTGTTCCACCACAAGGGGTAAAATAAATATCCTCATATGAATGTATCTAAGATACCATTATAATCATAATATTCACCATAAAACACCTATAAATGTAACCCTCTTGAAGTGAATTATTCTCATCTAAGATGGATATGGGTGACATGCTTGTAGAAGGATTGACATCTCAAACTAAAGAACGTTTTACCCACCATGATGAAAAGAGGTTCCATGCCAACAAAAATTAAACATGGATAATCTCATCATAAGAATTAAAAAAACAACCTAGGACATGAAACACACCAAATGATCATAATAGCACTATTCTTAAATCTCAATCCATTTATAATCCACAAGTGGATTCAAGATATTTACATAAACACAGATTTGAGTATTGTTGAGATATTATAGGGAAGTGATTATACTACCTAAGAAAAGGAATCTAACTTAAATATTACAAATAATTTTTTGGATAAAAATGTTTGGAAAATGAAAGGGTAATTCAGGGATGAAAAAATAAATAGGGTGAAAGGGGGCCTTGATTAATGTGGAAACTAAAAGGCCATTATAATAAATACAATAAAAAACCAAATAAAACATTTTGGGATTTACAATTTTTATATATAATATCATCTGTGACTATAAACCAGATTAGAATGTGGTGCGATTCTAGGATTCCAACAATTTTGTGTTCCTAATTTGACATCTCAGTCGTCATTCACTCATAAGTAACTAAACTAAAGCATTCATGGCCTCATGATTTGACCCCATATGCTAGAGGTCTCTAAATATATTCATGGGTGTATAGTGGTATGGTGGGGAGACTATACCCTATTTTTCAATGTGCATCACATCAATAAATAAATAGTGGAAAATTTATATAAACATGGAAGAAATATTAAAGAAGAGGGAGTAAACAAAATAAATAATAAATAATATGATTTAAATTGGTGAAAAAAATAAGGTCGATTTCTAGATATACAAAATATGAAACAAGAATACATACTAGTATACATACAATAGAACCAGTATATACAAAATGAAAAATAAAGAAAAAAATAACTATCTACATAAGAATCATGATCACCAACACTATCATATACTCCCAATATCCTATTGTGAAAAAAAATATACATCCATAACTAGGTTCTTTACTTTATCCTTTATTGCATCTATGAAGTCTTCTAAAGTACCAAACAATGGCTCAAATCGGGTGTGAGTAAAACTCAATAGGACACCACCAATAGTGATTAATTAAAATAAATGGTGTGAATATATAATTTAATATGTGTATGTATATTAAATATAAATAAGAAAATTATATATAATACATGTTGATCTCAGGCTCCTCGTATGATACCTGGTCAACCCTTCCTTCTTTATCCTAAGCAGAATATCACTGAGCATATGAACATTATTTAGTTGGGGATATAACAAACATAGCTAATGAATCTAAGTATAACAATAAAAAATGATCCATGGGAGACCCATGGTATTCATTACCTTAATAGGTTTATCCCACTCATAAATATCAAATGATATGTTAAACTATGGGATTGGGGGTAATCCAAGGGGTGAACCCTTGGAAATCCATCCTAAATTTTTCTAATCGAGCCTAAGGAATAGGTCCATGTTAATCTAGGTATATAATTTATTGAAGTACAAGGATATCATTCAAGGAATTATTTGTTTGAGGACAACAATTTAAATACTAGGAGGTAATCATAGGCATTCAAATTTTACAAATTATGAAATAAAATTTTCAATGTCTAGATTAGGCAGTAACATATCTAAGACATTGATCAAATAAAAGTGTGGTGTTTTTCTTATAATATGCATCAATGAATCAGCTGGCATCCATCTAGTTATCCCAAGGAATTCAAGGTCAAGAATCCAAGCCTCTCTTAAGGTTTTCCATACCTTTAATGTGATCCAGTTCTATAATAATAATCAAACATAATATAATAAGTGATCAAGGTGCAAGTGAAGTATCCATGCCATTTTCCAATTAAGTTAATTCAATATATCTATTCCATATATAATTTACAATATAAACACACCTTATTGGTGTTTTAGTTATAAGAAGAGAATGGGTTTCAAGTCCATTTTTTCAAACACACCCTAAAGGGTGGTTAAAGTTGAGGTCATTAACCACCAAAAATGTCAAAAGGTCTCATGGAACATCAAGTTAAAGTCTAGTTTATTAATATTAGAGTAATTTATTTTAGGAGAGATACATATATAGTTTGTCATGTGACACAATTATGAATTTCATAAACATATAGAATTTATGGAAAAGTAGTGGACTGGGTACCTTATCCCTATAGAAGACTCATCATCAACTACTGGCCTCATATTTAGGTTGGACCAACTGAAAATGGAAAAATAGACAAATGCATTGAAAATAAGGTATATTATCTCACATGGATATGTAACTGAAGATGTAAAATAAAACTGATAAACAAAGGTAAATTATTGTTATACATACTGAGGGTTTTCCAATGCAACTAATAATGAATGATTCAAATATCAATTGAGAGAGATCCACTAAAAACTCTAAAGTGGGAGAAAGGGGGGATCCTAAAATTTCTCTGCATAAATGGGGAGAATAAATGATAGAAAAATAATTTAAATTAAAGGTAGAAAAGATGGTAAATTATATATTTTTAATAGCATGAATGGTTTATCCATATCATTTCCCAAATCATACACCAATGAAGGGAACCTACTATCTTGAAAAACTACACCTCTCATGGTTTAGGTCCACATTTAGATAAAACATACACAACTATGCATGGTGAACCTGAAATAAATTGAAAATTTCACATGATTTACTAGGACCATTTACACAGTGAAACTAACCATGTGCATCCCTTTATCGGCAGTATGGTGGGTGTGTACAGTTATCCAAACCATACGCTAACCGTGTGTCTCACTTTGATTATCTAAAAACCTTAACTTCGAGCCCCAAATACCTTTTTAATTCTCTTAAAGCCTACATTATCCCCTCATTCACTTCTATTTGAAGAAAAAATAGGATTGATATAATTAAAAGGATTTTTACCTTAATAATAAATTGGGATCTTACAACATCCCCCTCCTTAAGTTATCTCATCACCAATTATCCTTTTTAAGTGTGGTTTAAACACATCCGAGAATAAATATAGCCACTGATCTTGTATATCAGAATCACATTCCCTTGTAATATCCTTTATATGGTTATGCTAGTATAGAACCTGAACTAAAGGAACAATCCCACCTCATAGAGTATTCATGTTGAGATTGATGATACAAATTGGATACTCCTCGAATAAATAATTAGCATCTTACTCCACTTCCTTAGAATCAAGGACATGATACAGGTCAAAGTTATAATGTTAGATTTGAGAAATGTGGAATAAATCATGCATATCCATACACCATTGAAGAAGATCTGTCTGATATTCTATCATCCTAACTCTATCCAAAAACATGAAAGGCCCAATGAATCAAGGTTCCATATTACCTTTCCTTGGAATACATCAATGACTGAATCTATATGAGACTCACAAGAATAACTTATCCCCCACCTTAATCTCCACAGGATAGAGATAGTGATTGGTATAATACTACTTCCTTGACTAAGTCTTATCCATATATTTCTTGATCAACTACACCTATTTCGATTTTTTTTGAATGAGACACAATCCCATTACCATTGTCTCTATTTCATATGACCAGCACAGGGGTGAATGACATGGCCTACCAGAGAGTTACTAATAAAGATCTATCTAAGTAGTATATTTGAGAGTATTATTATAAGAAAAATTATAAAGATAAAATTGATTCTATCAAGAGCATCCCAAATCATGAATTCATGCTAAATCATGTCTTGTAGTATTCATATATTGTTCTCAGACTGACTGTCAGTCTAAGGGTGGTATGTTGTATTCCAAAGAACCTATTTACCAACATCCTTATTCAACCCCTTCAAAAAATTAAAAGTAAATTGAGTTTCCCTACCAAATAAACTGGTATGTTGAATCCCATGAAAGAATATAATATCTTAAATACAGATCCACTAAAGTGTCTCAACTTGGAAGGTCTCCTGAATAGGCAATAAGTGGGTGACCTCTGTCATCCTATCTAAAATTACCCCTAAAAATCACTTCCAATAGGTGAATTCGGTATCCCAATCAAGAAATACATGGTGAAATGGTCCCATTTATATCATCAAATGGTTAGTGTGTGTAAAAGTCTAGCAGGAGACTAGTGTCATACTTTCAACTGCTGGTAGTTGGAACACCAGGTAACAAGGAATATAATCTCAATTATCATCCTAAGTTACAAATAATGGCAGTGAATATAGTGATACATATTTGTGATTCCAAGATATAACACCCATTTTGAAGCATGATATTCCCATATCAGTTCCTCTCACATGTTATTAGAAACCCAGACAATCTCATGGATATGAAAGATCTTATCCTCATTTACAACCCAACTTGGGTGTGTGTCCTCACCTGAAACACTTTCCCTTATGACCAAGACATCTACATCTGAACGTTTTTTCCTCATTATCGAACCCATAAGTGATGAATCCAATAAAAAATATATGATAATATGTTTTCTATTACATTCCTAGACTTTCAAATGTATTTCAGAAATAAGATACATTGAGTACCATTCATTACTAGACTCCTGAATAGCTTGAGTTTGAGTCTTTCAAATTGAAGTTTGAATAACGACATTTCATTTACCTTCCATGTAAGCAAGATAAAAGTCAAAAAAATGATATTCAACCCATATCAACTTTCATAGGTTCTAATACCACTGAGATAATACATATTTTTATATTTTATGGTATGTGTATACCATGAACCACTCTCCTAGAAGATAATGTATCCAATAATTCAAGGAATGTACAAGAGTTACTAACTCGAGATTGTTTGTTGAGTAATTATGCTTCTGATGACTCAATTTATGGGACCCATTCACCACAAATTATTCCCATGGAATAAAAAAACTCTTATACTGATTCATGATGCATCATAATAAATTTTGTAGACTCTTCTATGCTTAGGTAAAATTATTATCTATACTGAGGTAAACCTTCCTTTAAACTCGTAAAATTACTTCTCAAAAGCTTTAGATCATGTGAACTTAAAAAACATCTTGATAAAAAAAATTAAGTGGTGATAAATGAATGAAAATTTTTGAGAGAAACCAAGATAGTAACTGAACATCCCCACAAAGATTTGAATATAAAAAAATTGTTGAGTTTCTCTCTATACTTAATGTGGGTGGTTCTTTAATGAACGGATAGATGTGTGGGGGCAGTCTTCTACGGGACAATAATGGTTTAGTGTTGTTTGATCTCAACATATTTTATGGTTCGTGGATTTCATTGGGTGCATAAGTGAAAGCATTACACATTGGTGTCATGCTTCTCAAGAATGTTGTGTTGAATTTTTCAGAGGTGGAGTCAGATTCTGAGACTGTAGTACAAGCCTTACATGGATAGTTGGAGGCGATTTGGAACTTAATTTATCTTTTTAAAAGTTTATCTTTGGATCTTAACAATGGTTGATCTATTAGACATGTTCCAAGGGAGGCTAACTCAATGTGGATGACCTTTCTCGGGGAAGTAGTCCAGAGGATCTGTGTATTTTTTATTCTAGTTTTGGTTCTCTTCCTCAAGAATTTAGTAATATTGTGCAAGGGGATTACCTATGACTTCACCACTTTAGACATCCATGATCTTTCCTTGTTGTATTTTGAAATTCATCCCATATTTGAATAATAAAAAATAAACTTTTGATCGATATTTTCAGTGATCTATTAGTATGCTCAAATTGATTTCAATGTGTTTGGAATGATCATGTCATGTATGAGATTATAGTATGATATCATCCAAAAAATAACCACAATGGAATCCAAATATAATTGGAAAACTCAATTCATCAAAAACATAAAAACAAAATGTGTGCTTGTTAGAATGAATAGAAAAACTTGATACTCGTAAAAGACTTACCTTCTTCATAAATTCATACGTGGTATATTGGAGGGACTTAATTAAACCTGGTGATAGATTTATCTCAATCTAATATTTGAGAATAATCTGGATCCTCAGATCTAGAATAAGTTATTTTCTATAAGAGTAAGTGATTACCATTTCTTAACTATGAACTGATTTTAACAATAACAATCCATCTATTGCCTCAGTGTTCCATCCAACTTCTTGTAGAAAAGTGTGGGTGAACCCCAAGGGGACGTACTATGTCATAAAATCCCATTGGATTCTAGGTTCTCTAAATACATCTTGATTTCCTGATGCTTATTTAGATAGATCCTGTATAGAGGAATATATAATATTTATTTTATTGGAAAAAGTTAGATGGTGAAATCTACCTCTCTATCATGAGGTAGCCTAGAAAATTCATCAGGAAAGACATACCTTAATCTATCCGACACTTGAGGATAGATACTCTTCCATACTTACTTATCATTAAGATAAAGACCAGAAATATGGCTTAACACTCCACCCAGGTCGTGATGCTCAGGTCCAACTTGAGTTTCTGGGACATCTCAATCTTCCTTGTAAACATAGATATTGCCTTCAGGTGATGATAAAGACACCTTATAATGATAACTATCATTATGGTATTAAAAGGGTAATAATTGTTCTATCCTAATAATTATTTCAAATCCTATAATCTTGAGGATGAAAACCTTTTAGAAGTAACGGTAGCTAACTATTTCAAGGGGACACACCTTTCACCATTAAACACTCTTTGATCCCACTCCCAATAGTGTGTCAAGAAACATCACTTTATATAAGTATTAAATATCGAGACCATGACTACTCATTAAAGAATCATATATGAATGAGTGTGAAGTAGTTGTATCTAAAAAAGTAGCCACTAAATTTGAAGCTACTGAGGTAGTAAAATTATTGTAGATGGTCCAACAATCTACTCCTCAGGTGTAGGTTTCACTGTATGTAACTAATCAGATTCATGGCCCTATGATAAAACATGACCACCCTTAATAGTTACATTATTATAGAGCTACAAAACATGTATCTATATTTCATAACCCTTACCATTTCCTTATATTGAATAGAAAATGTTACTCTGGCTACCTACTAATCATGGTGCTACAGAACCCACTCTAGAACCTAGGTCATGTTCATATCATCTCTCTTTGGGAATATATGAAAATTTCCTATAAAATATCTGTAGATGAACCATTATACCATAGGCTCGTCACACTATTAGGTGTATTCTACATCATGACATCATGTGACCTAACCTTTCACAATGATGTAATTCCATATAACTTTCAGTTCACATAATATGACTTCTAATTCTCTCACAAGAAGTATCAAATTGATGCTTTTTTAAACTAGATGGACCACATCCCTACCTAATTTCTATACTATAATGACTCATAACCTCAACATCCCTTAGATTATTCTATAATATATTGGTCTTGTTCTCTATTTATGATATGGTAGTTAGTCAAAATAATCCTACATGGGATGAGATGGAATTCATGATCCCATCCTCAAAATGTCTCACCATGGAAAACTCATCACTAGATCAAGTGGGCACAATGCACTGGAGCTTTGAGAAATAAGATGAATAATGCATAATATACATAGTTCAATATTCAAAGTTCACAAAACCATTTTTTTGATGATATATTACTATTTTTTGGAAAATTTATTCATAGAAAGTATCTTGGAAGTCCCTTGAAAGCATGGCCTAATATTGATCTGCCAATGTAATAACATACCACCATAAATTTTATAATCTATAAATAATATAAGATACAAGATTTACTTGCCTTTATAAAGGTTCCTCCAGATTCTCAAAGATCATAAAAATATCCTCTAAACAAGATTTTGTAGCCTAGGGACCACCTTCTACCAAGAAGGTGGGAGGGTTCTTCTATGATAATTCTCTGCTCAATTCTAACATAGTTAGTATAGATCATGAAGATCAATCAATGGACTACACTAGATATGGAAAATTTTCTCTAAGTTGAACATCAATTTCCAATCTACAAACAATATGTTGTACTAAGGGAGGCACCACAAGTGGAACTATAGGTAGTTCTTTTCCCACCACCTCTGGAGCATGGTCACCTTCCTAGAATTCATCCCAAGGTCATCATAGAGTCATAAATCTATAATCACAAGCTCATGAATCTAAAAAAATACATCGTATATGATATTACAGATATGAAACTAAGATATGTATGAGGCCTTATAATAAAAAACACACTAGCCAACTAGGAACTTCCAATTTCAGGTCTAAAGGTAATATTCCAAGTCTTATTCACAATGGTTTTGTTATATGGGGTGATGATTAAAATTTATGCAAGAAAATTTTCTATAAGTTTCATTTGGAATTTTTATTTAATGGAAACGATTTTTTTCATCATATGAAATTAAAAGATTTGGTGGCCTGCATATAATGGTTTGGTTATATGGATTTCCATTCTCAATTTATAAATTCCTAAACTTTATAAGTTATAATTGGAATTCCATTTAACTACAAATAGAATATTACATATATCCTCAAAATTAAACAATTCTATATGTGATTTTTTGGTTATACTGGTTATAATTCTCAATTTATATAGACATAAAAATATAAATTATAATTGGTAGTCCATTTAACTACAAACAACAAACAAAAAGTATCAACTATGTAGATGAGGTTCTATATCATAAATAATGTAAAAATTTATTATATAATATTCCATCATCAAGATATGTGGTAAAACTCTATTTAGGTTGATGCGGACATTGTATGTAATATTTTTTTTCTTTTCTTACTACAAGAAACATTATAAATTACTTGTATAACAACCAATTCATACACAATAGGAAATAGTCAATACAAGCAACAAAATATGCATGGAATGGAATATTCATGACATATAAATCTTTACATGTCTATGATGATAAATGAGCTAATACTCCCTTGTTGTTCTATCTAAATTGTGAAAATCCATAAATCCAGACATGGTAAAGAATGTGCATCAGCCAATAGTAAAATTAGAACAACTGTAAAATGGAAAATTCAGAATAATAAGTCCCATCCCTGGTAACTTTTATTTTCCCTTGCACTTAGGTTAGCCACTCCCAAAACAGCTGATTACCATGTCCTGACACTTCATATTCTATTATCTACAAACTCTAAACAGTAAGACAAAGGGAAATAGAAAACATATGATACTAATTTCTGATGATTGAATCCATGTTCACTCATAAAAAAACAAAATTGAAGGCCACATGACATCAAGAACACCTGCTCATATATCAGAGGCTTCCCACAAGCAGTATAGTTGTATGATGGTACGGTGGGAATATTATATCCTATTTATCATAGTAAAACACAATAGTAAATAAATTTCTAACAAATTATATAGAAACATTATAATTTATAATACAGTAGTATTAAACCATCCATATAATAAAAAATATGACATGAATAAGTAAACAACAATATATAATGATAATTTCATAGATATAAAAAATATAAAACATGTATAAAATTGAAGCATGCATACAATAGTACCATTATATGTATAAAGAAAACAAAAATACAAAAAAATACTATCTCCATGATAATCTCGATAAAATTCTCAGTCATCTACTCCAATGCTCCCATCCTGAAGAGAAATCATGCATCTAATGCAGGGAAGTTCCCTTTGTCTTTACATGTATCCAAAGAGTCTACCTATGTACCAAACAATAACCTAAATATGATGTGAGTTAAACTTAGTAGGACACCACCAACAATGTTTAATGAAAATCTAGTGATTTAAAATAAAATTTACCATGTTTATGTATATTAAATGTATAGAATCAAAGAAAATAAAAGCCATGTCATGATCCAGCTCTTCATGGGATACCTTGTTAACCCTACCTACTTTGGTTTAAGAAGTATTTCTATGATAATATTAAAATTATTCATCTAGGGTACCAAGGAACATGTCCAATTCATCCATTTATAATAATCACATGGGATCTATGGGTGACCCATGGCATCCATGACATTTAGAGGCCTAACCCACTCGCAATTATCATCAAAGAGGTTAGGATATGGGGTTTAGGGTAATACAAGGGGTAAACCCTTGGAATTACACCATAAAAGTTTCCAACCAAGAATAAAGAACAATTACAAGTTAATCTCATAATAGACTTGATTTAAGTCCAAGGATATCATCGAATGCAGTCTATGTTCAAGTTCATAAAGCTGAATTATATGATATCATCCCATGCATTAAAATTTTCTACAGTATACAAGTGAATAATTAGTTTATAGAAGATTATTTCTCATATATAATACCTTATCTAAATCCAAGTGTGGTGTATCACTTGTAAGATGCATCAATGTATCATTAGGAATCCTATGAGTTCGCACAAGTCTGTCAGAGTTGGGAATCTAAGTGTCGATCAAGGAAGGACACACATTTAAAGTGATCTAAGTCTATAACATTAATAGATACTAATATAAGATGTTATTAAGGTCTAAGTGTAGTTTCCCTTCCATTTATAAATTCAATTAATTAAATTTGGTTATTCTATTTATAATTGATAATACAATTACACCATAGGTTTATTTTGGTTACAAGCAAGGAATGTTTGTTAAGGTTATTTAATCAGACACACCATAAGGGGAGGTTTAATTTTAGGTTATCAACTAGAAATAGTGTCAAAAGGTATCATGAAATATAAATTTCAAGTCTAAGTTATTAATTAAAGTATTTATATATTTTTGGATCAATTCATGAAATTTTTGGCATATAGAACAATAGATCATGTCATAAACATATAGAATTTCAGGGAAAAGTAATAGACCACATAACTTCACCTTGTAAAAGAATCCTCATCTAGTATTGGAATAAAATTTGGGATAGAATTGGAGAAAATGGAAAACTAGAGAAAATCATGGGAAATAGGGTATATTATCTCACATGAATATGACACCAAAGATTATGATGAAAATTGATACGGGAATATAAATTATTGTTAGACGTACCAAGGGTGTTATAAAACAACTAACATTGAATGATTCAGATTCCATATGAGATAGATCCATATAAAACTAAAAAGATGGATAAAGGGAGATATTAATATGATTGTCATATGAAAATAGTGAGAATAAATGGGAGAAAAAGTATTTAACGACAATGAGGTAAATGTTAAGTTCTATCTTTTTAACAGGGAGCATGGTTTGGCAGCATAGTTTTTCAAAACATGCACACCTAATGTCTAGGAGCACTAAAAATCACACATTTTAGAATAATTTTTAGAAAAACAATGTGTGGTGAACCTATGATAAATTTTATTAGTCACATAGTTTACCATCACCATTGTCACAATTAAACTAATCATGATTATGCCTTTCTAAGTCATAAATTTGAGTTAAAGAATAGATAGACCATGCAATGACTATGTCCCTCATCCATATTCTAAATAAAACCTTAACTCTGGGATGATCCCTTCCAAATTATCATTAAACATTCTTCATCCCCTTTGGAACACCCAGTTGATGAAAAACGAGAGGTTTTATATAATTAAAAAGGATTTTTACCTAAATGGAAAATTGGGATCTTGAACCTATTAACCCTAAAAAACTAATTAAGTATTCAAATGATGGTTTTTACAAGACAAACCAAGGAATAAGTGGGAGATTTAGTATTGTTAAGTATTCTATGATTCCCAAAGGGGGTATTGGGATCTTAGGGATTCTGTTTTCTAGAAAGGGATCTTTAAGTAAAACCAAAATTTTGGGGAAGCAACTGAGGATAGTAGGGTTTATGAGAGGTTTGGTGGTCTAATGGTGAGCCATATTTGAGGCCATGAAATGTCTCTCACTATAACATATCTAGTTTTTAAAAGGAAACACTATGCTCAGTAGCGTACCTGATACGCCACACTGAGCTTAAGTGAACAACTAAATATTATTATGTTACCATTATGCCCAAACTGTTAGAACGGAAAGAATGAATTTTATTAAAAAAGTTATGAAAATAGGTTTTAAACATGTTTATATAATGATTCATTGATTACCATATTTATTTATAAATTAAAATAAAACCAAATGAATATAAATGATGAGTTTTTTTTAAAAACTATTTAAATGTGATTAAGTGTGTTTTATGCCAATAAGTTATCAAATCACTATTTATGGATTTTATTAATTTAATATATATGTAATATATTCAATCTAATATTTAAAATTCATCTTATATGTTTTATACATTATATAATAACAAATTCAATTTTATGCATAAAAGGAGTATTTTTTAAAAACCGCAGTTTTACCTCCTTTTGATGAAGAACCCATTTTAAATATAGTTTTTGTCACTTTTATAAATTATATTTGAAAAAAATAACTAATTATTTATAATATAAGTATAAAAATATTATTTGTTTGATATTTTGGTGTTTTTCTGATAATATACATTTTTTGTAATGGAAAGTGAAAAATACTGCATTTTAATTCAGAACTGTTTTTTCATCTAATTTATTTATAAATTTATATTATCCTTTTAATTTATTTTAAAGTAAAATGTATTATATTTTTATCATTTAACCAAATTCAGTTCATTGAAATAAATTTCAAATTTAAATTGGACATAAAAACTTTATGACCTTTTAAAAGTTTTTACCTTAAAAACATGTTTCCTCGATCCATCAATGGGATTAATTTTAAATTAATTTTAGACACTTATATAAATTGAATTTTAAAAAATTGACCTCAATGGTTGTAATAGGTATGAAAATTTTTATCTAATAGAATCAATTTTTTAATAGTAACTTTAATATTTTATTTACCACGGTTAAGCGTAAATCGGGTAATTAAAGTTAAAAATAATATAACAATAATAATATAAAATTACATTAACTCTATTCCTAATTTCATCTAATGAGTGTATTTCAACCAAAATAAACCTTAGGCTGAAATTATAACATTATTAATCAACTTGGGTAAAAATATGACATTTATTATATATTTTTTAAATATAAGCTAAAAATGTCATACTCATATTTTTAATATGTAATTTTTTTTAATATAGCATTATATAGAATATAAATTCTACTATAAATAATAATTTGAAAAATAAAATGTTTTTATATATCATAATAATTTATTTATAATTTTTATACAACAAATAAATAAATTTAATTGTGACACGATGATGATGCAGTAATGGATTTATTAAATAAAGAATCAAATAAATGATATTGATAATATTAAAATAAATATAATTTAAAATATTTTATGACATACCAAAATTTTATGGTTTAATATTACTTTTTAGGGATGATTTAAAGTATTTTTTTTTGAAGGAATCATGTTTCAATGATATTTTTGAAAATTCAATTAGGGAATAATATCAAAATTGACATTTACGATATTTTAATATAAAAAATATTTTATTAAGTTGTAAAAAATTAATAAAAATAAATAATTTGGCCTAATTATTTATATAATTATAAATATGTTATTAAAGACTCCTTTTGTTCATTTGTAATTTTTTAGCAATTATATTTATTCTGAAGTTGTATATTACTTGGTAAAACAGTAAGAGTTAAAAGGGATAAAACAAAGAGATAAAGATTATAAAATAAAAAATACTTTTCTAATTTTACTTTTATGAATATATTTTGATCCAAAATAATCCTATAATAAAAATAATTTAGTTTTGAGTCAATTTAAAAAAAAATTAATTTATATTAATTTATTATTTTTATAATTCCAAGAGTACCCCTCCCCTCTCCTATATAAGTATACTGATTCATCTCTATTCCTTACAATTAAAAAACCATTTTAGTCTTCCAATATCTAAAAAAACCATTCCTATAATACCTACCCACATTATGGGGGCCTTATTGTAGGAATAACACCCTCCTTAGAGGTGTTAAGGTGTTAAGAAAATGTGATTGTCCGAAGGAAAGGTATCATTTTTATTTAACTATTTCTATTTTATTTATTCCTACACTTACATAAAATCTTCTTAAACCATGGTGAAATAATAACTATAGTATCATAAATATACTAATATTTTATTATGTTAATATCATCACCTAAATCCAACTCTTATTACATCAAATGGGAAATGAATTAATTGTTTGTGTGTACTTGTGAATTATCACCTCCATGAACCAATTTAATTATTTTTCAATAACCGTCTCTCAGGACTAGTTGTAATGATGGAATTACTGTTCATATGTGATATTAATGACATATTTATCATTATAATATAATAATATATCAATTAATTCATTAATTTCTATGAACATAAAAATAATAATGTTGTTCATGCATACGTGCGTACGTGCAAACTATCACATCCACGAGACGATGCGATTCATTTTTACTCACCACATCACTTGGATAACATATATAAGTATATTAAAATGATTAATATGATATTAATGTTATGATTATCATTATTTATAGACAATATAATACTTTCTTTCTTTCCAAAAATGATCATTGAAAACTGGAAACATTACTCATGTGTAGGGATGACTTACCGTCTTCATGATTATAAGGTTGTTCATTTTTCATAAGACTGCATAAATGGTTTGATTTAAAACAATAATTACTGTATAAAATTTATTATTGTGTCATTAGTATTGTTTTTTATATTATGGACTAATGAACACTTTTACTATTGACATCATACCAAAGACATTTTGGGCTCATGTACAGAATAACATGAAAATGTCCGACATGAACTTAAATAATTAAGTAATTGTTATAGCAAGATAATAAGTAATATAAAATTAATATTAAACCTTAAAAATGTTCTAAATAAAGTAAATAATTAAACAAATGTTTTTATTTTTGATGATAAAGATTGTACACGATGAGTCCGGCTCAAAGGTTGGGACTCTTACAAAAACACGGTTTTAAATGTTTTAAATATTTTTTCATTTTAATATTTCTCATTAATTTCCATTTTTTCAAAATGGTTTTAAGAATTTATTTATAAATACATGAACTTTTTAAAATTTTAATTCTTTTGAAAAGTTTCATGGGGGTATGGGACACTTTGATCCAAAAATATTCTTTTTAAATGTTTTAATTGTGTTTTAAAAATGAATTGATTATTTCAATAATGTGGAATGTTCTTTAACATATACTGCACGAATAAAATTTCTATTTTTTATTTCACTATAATGTTTTTATGTTTACTTTTAAAAAAATCATTTTTATTCTCAAATAAAGTGTTTTCATTTATGAGTGTGTGTCTTTGAAAAATTAAATGTGATTTCAAAGTGGAAATGTAATTTTTATTTTATTCTTGTTTTATGTGTTATGATTAAGTTATGGTTCTTGGAAATTGTTTATGAATATAGGTGGTTCCATGATAAAATGATGGTGGGTGATCCCGTGATGGTTCTTCAAGGAATTGGGTAATGATACAGAGTTAAATAGTAGGGTTTCTTTTAAGAGTTTTAGGGAATATATTGTGATGGGAATTCCAAATATAACCATGAAGGTTACTCCCTGTGTAACCGTGAAAGATACAATGTAAGTGTGATATGGAATTTATGCACCAATATACCTTTATTATTTATGTTTTTTTTATTTTTACAAGAAATGAATTATTTAATTAGGTAAACAAAATTTCTTCTATTTTATGGGTGAAAAGTATAACTTTGTGAAAACAAAATCCTGGGTTTATAAGTATTCATGGAATAACATTTTTTTTCTTATTTTATATCCCTTTATTATTATTTTTTTGATGATCCCAAGTTTTAATTTTTTTCAAATTTCATAATATTTTTAAGGAAAAATATTATTTTGTGATGAAATTATAAAATATGTGTCATGAAAACAAGTAATGTTTTAATTTTAAATGGTCTCTTTTCTTGAAAAAAAATAGATACTGGGTATAATTTTTCACATGTAATGTATGGATCTACTTTGTAAAAGTTTTTACAAATAATCTAAAACACTAAAATAAAAATATAGTTTAATGTGAATTTTAGTTCAAAAACACTATAATAAGTTATGTTTAAGGTCAGGTCCTTACAATCACCCTATAGAGGGGGAGGGATCAAAGGAGTTGAAATCAACACCTACAATCTGGAAAGCCTAAATAGAGATCCAGAAGGTTTTTTCATATATGATCATTATTGATAACTGAAAATATATATCCTCTAACGGTATCCAATATTTTGAAGAATAATTTATGAATAACTTTATTATAATTATCTTATTTTATAAAAATCCAAACTATAATAGAAGATTCAATAAGGTGTCAGTGATTAAGAAAATTCATCTTTTGAATCGAATACTTATTAAAGAATGTTTTATATGACATGTATTTGGTGAATATTTTATATTTTAAAAAAATATCATGAATCATTAAATATCACAAACCTTTAATATTTTTATGACATGACTATCAACAAAAATTCATTCTCTCTAACATATATCAGGAGAATATAATTCAAAATATTATAACTCGTTTGATTTTTCATCTAATATAACTCACTAGTTGTCAATTTATCTCATAAACTATTAATGTTTATCATGTATTATAAAATTTAATGTACTACCTTAAAATATTTATGTGTAAATAATATAATGTGATAGTAATTTATGACTTTTAATTTTAATGAACATTTTATAATTCTTATAATTATCATATCATGCTTAGGAAATAATTGTTACTCAAATTATGAACAAATTTCTAAAATTTATATTTAATATGTGATATCAATTTATAGTATTTAAATATTCATATTTAAATCAATACAAATTTTCAACATAATATAAATATAAGTAAATTATATTTATATTTATAATAAAATGTAAATTTATGTTAATAAAATATAACATATTTAAACTAATATTAATATGTCAGGTTGAACAGGCTAAGACCTGATCTCATTTAATCATGATGTAATATTCATAGTCTAGAACATATAATGATTTAATTGTAAAAAAATTATATAATTAACCTATTATAACTTTGGAATCATTGGAATATCTAGTATATATATTTTGTTCTTATCTTATAAAATGTCCAAGATATTATCAATACTTAAAAAAAATTAGTCTATCAAAGGTGAAATAAGTTCTTCTATATCTATACCAGCTATTTAGTCAAAATATGATCTTTATTTGACTATTATTATTTGGGTCCCAAAATTAATTTTTTGGAATAATAGTCATTATGAATTATAATACAATATTCATAATAAACAAGAATGATTCATAACACATAAATTATACTAAAGATATTAAATGTTTGATATGATATCCATTGACTACATGTACATTTTTTTGAAATCATTTATCAGAAATATACATAAAAAATTTCAATATCACAGAACAGATCTAACAAATAATCAATTTACTAAGTTTAAAAAGTGATCTAGATAAATAAATTCCATAAAATATATTTAAGTAAGACCATGTATTTCATTAGTATTTACATAATCAATATATCAAAAGTTTTCATCCATCATGTGTATGAAAAAATAAATTTTATTTTAAAAAAAATTATTATGATCATCACTATACACATTAATCCATTGTTTTACCACCTACAAGAAAAATTTCTAATATATTCCAATGAATTATAGTAAAAATATGGGGAGTCTTGTTAAATTATAATTTAATGAATAATATATATAATACACTCCAACTAACACAAATGGAATATACATATGGGATTTTAAGTAACAGCCTTGAAAAAGCCTCAAAAATATGATTTTATAATAGGTGAATTTTCATTAAATTTAATAATACAATACAAATTTTTTTTCAATTACCAGAACCATAAGTTTACTATATTTAAGTAATAAGTACATTATACATAAAACTTATAAAAAATAATTTATTAAAATTTGTTACTTAGATGTATCTCTAGTCTAAATACTGACTATTTATGAACATGTCGTACACTACTATCTCTTTTAATATCAACAATAAGTAAACTAAAAGTAATCATCCATATATATTAGTAAAATACAATCCCTAAAAACTACCAAAAAATATTATAAAATAAGTTAAATACACCATTAATCCATTTTATCTTACTAAATAATCAATCTAAACGTAAAAACTTGACTCCAATAACCCATATTCAATTCTAACTTATTACATTGGTATAAGATACAATGTATCATGCCATCAAATATGTATCTATTTAGAAATATTGGAAAACTATATACATACATGATTTACATATTACATTGGAAATATAAAATCATAGCATGAAAAACACTATATCAACCTTGAAAACCATTCAAATATTCCATCATCATATCATGGGTAAAGGAATACATATAAAGGGTGAGATAAAATTCTAATTAAGGAAAATTAAACAAAAAAATAAATCATTTGTAGCAAGGTATAATCAATATAGAAGGGTGGATAATCAGAAAACATGTAATTTAATCAGAAACTTGAGTTAAAATTACATCAATGGAAATAAACTTAGTAATCACATGGATAATGAAACCTAATTCTCATTAAAAAAATTCATAAATCCATATATTCATAAACATTCCATTATTTTATTGACCAAGTAATCAAGAATATTTTAATAAAGTCCTCTCAAATAGAACATAATTCTTAATAAATGGGTTGATGTAAACCAAATACCCATTTAATATGGCATGCATTTTATTTTTCCTCATGAGATTTTTCAATACATCGAGGAGATATAAGAACAGGGCTCCACCCCTCACATTAATGTCTAATAAATTCTTAATATATTTAATTATCAGTAAAATTAATTCTTAAAATGCCTTATAAATCAATATTTATCCATATTAAATCAACAATGAGGAATATATCCCCAGACAACGAAACAATCTTTCACAAATAAATTCCTTTAAAAGATACCATATTTATAAGTGGTATACGATTGAGTCATAATAAAAGTATTGTAATTAATACTGAATTCATCTATGATATTGAAAATATGGACATGAATTAAAAAAATTAATGTCTAATGAATAATAGAGAGTGATCGAGAAGAAGATCACAAGAAATTGAATGATCTCAAAATAAGGTATTATCTTTTATCAATAAAAATATAGAAGACCATTGAATCATCACAAATGATTATTTTTAGTAAAAACATCCTTTAGAAAATAAAATAGAATTAACAAATTAAGAATATATTTTTTTTAACTTTGTATAAGAATGAAGTTGTAAATAAAAATTTAAAACTCATTCTATTTGTTTAAGAAAATAATACATTTTTCATTAAAAACTAAAAATTCAAAAAATATTAAAAAAATGTTTTTATTTGAAAATAAACTAGAAAAATTGAAAAATTAATTTTGTTAATGAAGAATTAATATGATAGTGGGGAAGGGTTGTTAAGTTGTGTATATCAAAAGGATATTATTTTTTTACTTTTGTAAAAAGTTAAAAACAACCAAAAAAGAAAATTTCGAAAATTTTACATTTTAATAATTTTTATAGAAAGTAAAAAGGTATGTAAAATAAATTTTTTCAAACTTCTAATCCAAAATAATAAAATTCATAAATAATTTAAAAGAATATATATATGGAGGATTAATT
The DNA here is from genome assembly GCA_963277665.1 of Viscum album. NCBI lineage: Eukaryota > Viridiplantae > Streptophyta > Magnoliopsida > Santalales > Viscaceae > Viscum > Viscum album. Next base: position 31,592,790 of record OY728139.1, on the reverse strand, counting down.
TTTTAAGGAAAACATTATAACAATACTTTAAAATGAAATTACCTTACATGTAACTTACTTGTTGATTACTGATCCAAGAAAGAGAATAAATGAAATATAAACAAGTAAAACCCAAAATAACCATAGGAGAAGAAAATATATTTGGTTTACTATATTTTGGTCACATAGATTTTCCAAATGAAATATGAACATAAACAATCTTGAAATAAAAGGTTGGGGCCGTAGCCTCATTTATTATTAAAGTAAAGAAAATATATCTTTAACTGGGTATAAGGAGACCCATTACAAATCCTGAAGGCTTAGTGGGAATTTATCCCAATACATGGCCCATAGGCCCAAATGTTTAGCCCAAGCCCCATTCTATTAATAGTACTGCGACAGTACCAGTCTGCTACTATAACACACAGTACCAACCGCAACTACAGTGCCTTGCCATCGTTATAGTGACATGCCACCGCTACAATGACCTCCACTACTACCGTACACTACAGTACTACTACAGTGACCTGTATCCAATGGGTTTTGACCCCCCCCCCCATTTTTCCTGTTGGATTAAAGGGTTCTTACCACAAAGCCAAACCCCAATAATCTTGAAATATAATGAGATTGTAACAAAAATCCCTTACCGCTTTTGTAACCATTAAATCAAACCCCCTTAAAGAGAAAAATTGGTTAAAAAATTTAAACTATTAATAAATATGGATTCATAAAATATTTTTTATAATTGGTATTATATACACCATGTAAAATAAATTTTGTGGAAAATATAAATCATGTCTCATTGAATTGAACATAAGATGAAATTACCCTTAACTCAAGTCCAACTTTCTTAATATTCACTCTTAACCACATATACAATAAATTTAGAATTAATATAAACATATAAAAGAACCATATTAAGTTTTATAATACTATATATGATTCACACAGTATATTTTATAACTCGTTAATTAAAAATTCTTTATTAACATCACTATCCTAGGTGTTAATTGTTATGTCTTTATATAGGATTTGGTTTGAAAGTTATAGAATTTCATCTTTTCATGGTTTCATATTTTTAAGAATATTAATATTGAAATAATGAAAAAATTTATAAATTAAATAAAATTTTGGGACTTTTATAAAAGGAATGCATGAGAAATGATTCACATCGCAACATAGAGGGGGTGTTCTGCACATACGAACGAACAACGTTATCATTTTCCAGTGAATAGAAGGGTAAGATGATAAATGATATTTTATATTTATGTAAACATAATTAAGTCATAAATAATATATATATATATATATATATATATTCCTTAATATTTCCCTGATAATCATCCCTAAAAAATGAATTTCACTACTATGTGGTGAAGGTTTGTTCGTACATACACTCGAGCGATGTTTTCGTTTTTTATAGGATGTAAATAGTTATAAAATGGTAGTACCATAATAATAATAGAATATCTCTATATTGAAGACAATTTATTGATTATTTTAGTATGGTTAAAAGAGTAATTAGAAGACTAAATAAACTTTGAAAGAGTTGGGTATGACAGTTACCTCTTCTTTGAGATACCTCCTTTGGATTACTCCTTAACCTCTATTAAGATGGAATTAATATAAAAAGGGATCTTAAGAATGAAAGTAAGGTTGTTAAGAAGTTATTAAGGTAGTTATTGTCTGATATAAAAGGCTCAAATATTGTGAGTAATAATTTATAGGATGTGTCATTTTATAAGTGAGGAGTGGACACACGTGGAATTACTTACTATATTTAAATATTATTAACCTATTTCTCATGTAAAATGATTCCATATGAAAAACTATTCTAATAAAAAAGAAAATAAGATCAAAATAAAATGGTATAATCATATTTAAATAATTTTATTTTCAATTTAAACATCATATATTTTTTTAACTCCTTTGTTCACCATTTTTAACCGTAATCATGGTACCCCATTTTTTCACTCTTTATGGGTTATAAATTTACAACTAAGGTGGAAAGTCACACAGAAATGGTCAATGTTTGATAGTGATGACCATTTCCAATCCCACTTTTCTTCCTTATAAAAATTTTTGCTTCTTAAATAATTTAATAAAATATTATTTAACATTAAATATCTTTTTCATGACCCCCTCCCCACAAATTGTACCCCTCCAAGGCCAGTAATGGGAGAAGAGAGAGAATGACACCTGAGTCCCACCTCCAGTAGGCCTCGGGTTGGGGAAAATCCCCAAGGGTATAATAAACACATAAATGGGAGGCATTACCCTCTAAGTGAACACATGAGAAAGAGAGAGATAAGATAGACACAAAAAACTCCTACTTAGACCAACAAGTAAAATAAACCCAATTAAACATATGTAATTTCATGAAATAATTTCTATAAAAGAAATTTAAAATTTTAAGTACCAAAAGAAAGTAAAACGGAAGGGACCACGAAACCCAAACAGCTCCTGCAAAACCCGGATCTATTAGTAACCAGTCCAATCTCCAACCCGCTTCATGTGACCTAAAAATAGTTTATATAACATAGGGTCAGTATAAAACTATACTCAACATGATCCTCCCAAGAGCCTCTTGTGTAAGAGTAAAGAAAGCATGCTAAAGAACACTGAAAAAAATGAAACTAATTCATCACCTAAACAAGTATACTAAGTTCCCATCCTCACCTTGGATATTATCCCATAGTGTCCATATAAGAGCATATAATATAATACATAATATCAAGGGTACCTTGCCACCACTTCCCCATTGGTTTACTAATTTTCCCCAACGTCGCCCATCCTGAGCATCACTCTCCAAAAAGGATAGCTCAAAAATAGCTGGGTGAAGCACCACAATAAGAACCTCATGCAACACAGCACCACATCTACATAACCAAACATAACCGGGTAGTTTCTGAGAGCCACCAAATCTAGTATAATCTGTATCAAACATTGGGTATTGTACCTCAATCTATTATAGCCCATAAGCCAAGTCAGGATTCTCAATCCATCACAACCTATACACGTTATACCTATAGTATCATGTAGGGAACTATATTCAGAATACATGTGTGTGAAATAACCACAATCCATTATAGCTCTATATTCATATATATGGGGAAAACTAACCATCATGCATAACAGCACTAGTAACTACCAAGAGGAGAGAGTGGGGCTAAAGGGGGTAGTCAACCATCCATCTACCCATCGGGGTGTTGGGGAAAACACCCCCTAGGGCTCAGAATCTCTGGGGTGTTAGTCTCCCTAACCAACAAGGTTTAAGAGTGTATAGAAACACAAAAATTATATGATATATAGTACTAAAAAACTGGATTTATCTAGTTCTAGTGTTTTAACAGCGCTATCTAAAAATGATGTTAAACGCCCCCTTTGTTAGCGCTAAAAATTGAACTGTTAAGGGGGTCTTTAATAGGCCTAAAAACATTGTGAAAGACCCACCCTTATCGGAACCTTTTTACAAGAATTGATAAAGGTCCACCATATATTAGTTCTTTTTAAAAAAATATCTGATAAATGGAGTCTCTTATCAGCACTTTAAAAAACCGATGATAAGGGGTGGATTTTATCAGTGGTTTTTTATAAGAGCTAATAAAGGCCCCCCATTATCAGCACATTTTTCCAACTACTGATAAAATTATACTTAAAAAATTTATTTTTCACTAAAAATAATATATTTATATATAAATATATTTATATTGATAAAAATATAATATATATTTTATGAAATAAGTTTTAAATAATGTAAAGAGGCATTTACACTTAATATATAAGATATTTAATGAAAATGAAACTTAAAATAACTAAAAAATATTTTTAATTAATAATTTTCTTGTTATTACCAAGATATAAAATCAAAGAATGGGATGAGTTCTATTGATCCTGGTGTCCGTTTGGGTTCTACAAGATATAAAATCAAAGAATGTGACAATTTCCACACCCTTAGTGACATAGGAAAACCTATCTCAAATTTTTCATGGCCAAACATTACCTTGAAGTCCTCCAAAACTGTGTTTTTAGTCAGGGTACCCAGATTTTTTTACATTCTATGGATTTTCACCCTCATTTAAGGGACTCTTTTTTTCACTTTTTTAGTGGGGAATTAAATTATTCCCAAGAATTACATTCATATTGATATTATGGTCTTTAAATTTTATCATTTTTCATAATTCAATTTTATTTATAATTAAACATATGCATGTTTTCTTATTTTTACTTATAATAAATCAATCATATAAACACATCTATTGACATATTTAAATAAAAATGTATATTCTAATATATATAAATAAATAAATATTCTAAAAATGTATTTAATACAATATCTAACCATTTTTTACATTGTAAAAATATATTTATAATTTTTATATATTCATACATGTGTGTATTAATAAGTATATATATATACATTATAATCAAATATATATAAATGAATATAATATATAATATATTTAAATAAATATATTATATATCACACAATCATATATATTGTTTAAATGTGCTTAAAAATAATTATATAAATATATGTATATATATATATATATATTATTAAACAGATAGACAAACAACATGGTTTAGTAGTAAAAGCCTTTCATCTTTAAAGGAGAGGTGCAGGGTTCAAATCCAGGTGGGTGTTCATAAGGCTGGAAGTACACCAAGAATTGATAAAAGGGGTGGTGGGGTGAAAAGCACTGATAAAGTGGGTATGGAGAACTATTAAAGGGGTCGTGGAAGCACTATTAAAGAGGACAAGTTCATTGGTGTCTGAAAAAAATTCCCCCTTTAACAACATTTCCTTTATCCACACTAAAAAAGAACTATAAAGGGAACCCGTTAATATAACTAAAAAACTACTATTAAAAGTTCTCTTTAACAGCGTTAAAAAAATGTTAAAGGGTGCCTTTAACAACGCTTTTTTAGTCCAGATTAAAATTTTAGTCTTGTAACCATGATTCGATTATCAAAACTTTTTAGCACTGATAATGGAATATTCTATCATTATTAAAGGCCTTTCTTAGTAGTGATAATATATCTCATAACAATGATATTAGAAAAACCTAGTCTTAGACTTAACTTCACCTGACGTCCCTCAGACTCATGACTGCGACTTTAAGACTAGATATCCTATAATAACACAACCATTAAAGATATATATTAAGTTACTTATCCCTTTCTATCAGTTTCACTTTACATTAATTAATTCTATAACCATTAATTAACCATTATCAATTCCACATTACATTTCATTATCATTCCAACCAAGATCCATTCCCCCGGGAATAAACAAACCGAGTTGACCACTTATCATAAATATAACTCCATCATTGCATCCCAGAAAACTCCAACCATGTGGGTTAAACATTTATTCATTCATTTATTAACAACGTTAACACATTCCATAATTCTAGGTATTCTAGGAAAACATTCTAAGATACCAAATTCAAGGGGATTAACATGGTTATTAGTTGAACTACTTATCATGTATTTTCCCCTTATAATAGGAATGTAGACCCATCCATCCTCTTGAAGTTAAACATGGAATGCATATATTATACATGATGCATTTTTATCTCTTTTGGAAGGAGGGTAAGAAAGACCAGAAACCTCAAGTAGTGGGGATGGTGAAGCAGATAAAAAAACTATTGATTTAACAAGAATCTAAATTTCACATCAACAGGTAAGCCTGATTCAACCCATTCCATTATCTCTGGTGTCCTCCCCAACACCAACATGCATAAACTGATGCATATATCCACTCTAGGCATCCAATTATACCATAAAATCAAGGCCTGTCTTTCCCACATACCACAACAGACCTCCAAGTTTATCTATCCCAAGCTCACGTCACATTCTGGTCTCCCCACCCAACATACAACAATAGCCCTTTAGACTCATCCATCCTAGGCTCACGTCATATCTGGGCCTCCCCACCCCACATAACAATAGTCATCCTGGTCTTAATCATTCTAGTCTCACATCACAATAAGTAGGAAACAAATAAAGCAACTATGCTATTTTCCCTAAAATAAGGCATTCAGCCTTTACACATAACGATCTCTCATAGTTCCAAAGCACTAAGCACTTTTCATTTACAAGAAAGTGGGAAACTCAGGCCCTAAAATTAATTATCATTATAAAAAAATTGGTTATTTATTCTATCTTGAATTAATTGATTCATTATTCACAGGTTCCAACTATGGGAAACCTAAGCAACAAGCAATCACAAGCTAATTGAATAATTAATTTAACATTCCTTTAAATCTTTTATCAACAATAATCAAAATGATTTAGGTTCATTAACCAATTACATTAAACATGAATATCCACCTGAATTTTATTAACAACAATTCAGAATAAAAACACCTAGATTTATTAAATGTGCCTCTTTAACCAATTATCCAATTAATTATTAATTAATTACAGATTTACGTTCTTTAAAAATTTCAATATAGAACAACATGCTAAACCAGGCAAATCATAAATACCACGCTATCTTGAAAATCAACAGGCAAACCATTATCAAGGAATAAAACAACAACATTGCTATGCATTAGATATGAATTCTTTAATTTGGTTCAAGTATTTAATTAGGTCAATTTTATTATGATCAAAGGGGTTAAATAATGATAACTCTATAATTTCACATAAATAAATAGAGAAACATGGAATCCCCTACCTCAAAAGGATGTTGACTTTCTTCGCATGAGAACAGATCAAATCAATGGATCATGATCACCTATCCCACAACAACTACATCCACTTGAGGACGCCGGTCCAAAATGAAACCAACCAATAACCAAGAAAACTCCATAAGAAACATATAGATCATGCGTTATTATATGGAAAAGAGAAACAAAAGGTGGCATATTGAATGAACCATGATAATGGAGGTAGATCATCTATTACTTCAAATATGGGTCGCTAAGGGTTGAATGAGGGATCTTGGTGTCGTTCCTTTATAAAGTAATTCCCAAAACACTGAAAAGATGGTTATCAGGTCACTTGGGGTCTAGGGAGAGTCATTGAAGCTGTATGATTTGACAAAACTTGAGATTTTGAAAAACACATAAAACATATAGCATTGAGGTATTATAGGGTGTGAAACCCCTTTCATGTTGTGTAACCCTCAGGTTTTGGGTTTCACTGAAAAACATGTCGCCTCATCGCTTTATTTTATTTTTTTAACCCCAAAATATTACACAACGTGAAACCCTCTTTCATGTTGTGAAATATTTCTACAATATGGTGTTAAAACCACTTTAATGCCCTGAAAGATCCATATAATATCTCAACACCTGAACACTTCTAAACTTCATCTGAGCCTCCAATGATTTCCATAATCCTTGGGAACACACAAAGGGCCAATCCACATGGATCTGGGCCCTTATAATCTTTAAATAAATTTATGATTCTATTCATATAATTTGACTTTAATGTCTTCAAGACAAAAAATATATTTATAATATAAAAAAATTTACCATTAATTATAGTTAATAATTTTCTGTGAAATTCCTGAAACAAAATAATTCATCAAAAAAATATCAATTTTATTATTTTTTAAATCATTTAACTTGATTTTTCGACTCCTTTCACAAGCACTACATCTGTGCTGTGTAAGAGTTTATGGTAATTACATAATAATTAAATATTTAAATTAAATTAAAATAATAAAATAACTTATTTAAGTTTAGAATAATATTTTATATTCATTCCTAACATCTTATTATCCCCCTGAAAACATATAATAGAAATTAAAATCAAGAGAGTGAATTTTTTTATTTATTCTCTTCCTAAAATAAAATAAATGATAAACTCAAAGGAAATTGGCAATAAATTTCAATATTTTAAAATATTTTATGGTTACAGTATAAAAAACCCATAAAATAAAATTAAAATAATTTTTACATATATTTTTAGGCCTTGTTTCATAGTTTTAACCCTATTTTACCTATTTTACCCTTACTTAGGTGACAACAATTTACAATGGTTACTATTCATAATGTCAAAAACTAAATGGGACCTATTTACCAAATTTAAACCTATAATATATAAATATGGAATAATTTCACCAAGATTAAATTTTTAGAAGATTCAAAAATTGATTTTAATATAAATGCTTAAAACACAATGAAAAACATTTTAAACCCAATTCTGTTTTTAGGCATATACATATAATAATACCAAAAAATATATAATTTTGATTCATTTGGAATTATTTATTTTATTTATTTTATTTATAACTAAATTATACTTATAATACTTTAATATCAAATTCAAAATATAATGGAATATTTTAATTTCTTGATTTAATGAAAAGAAATAACTATTTTATAAAAAAATACATTTTTTCAATATTCAATCAAAAATAAACCATTTTAGAAAAGTCTAAATACCTTATCCTAATACTATTATAAAATAACAATTTAAAAAAATATATTCACTTTTTCTAATACTATTTATAAAATTGGAAAAATAAATTTTAAGATATTTTCAAAAAATGCAATAAAACCATTTTTTTAATAAAAGTACTTTAAATCATAAAATGAATTTATTATTATTATTTTCCTTGTAAAAAAGTGATATAAATGTTAAATTTAACTATTGATTTCATTATTTGTATTAAGTAAATACATTAAATATATTTCATAATTTGGTTATTCATATCCAGACCTATGAGCCCAACGACTAGGTTATAATAGTAAAATTTAAAAAATATTATTTCATAGTTATCATAAGCTTGGGGTTATGTTTGGTGTATGCTGTTGAACATAAATTTATTTTAAATGTAAAATATAAACTTAAATCACATGTTATTACATTATAAACTCCTCACAGAATGTATATCCTCACAATTTTAATTCTTCTATTATAAACTGATAATATTTTAACATAGTAATAAAATTAGATATAGGTTTTATCATGAAATTTAATTTCAAGGTTATGAAAAAGAAAAAAGTTTATAAAAATTTAATTTCATGCTTGAAGCACTGAAATCTACTTTTAATTGACTATAAGATCCAAAAAATGATGAAATTATTTTACCCCTATCTAATACTAAAATGGTTATCACAAAATTATATAATAGAATATATGTATAAACATTAAAATATATTAATCTCTAAAAAATTAATAGTAACCAAAGATCATTTTAAAAATTCTAAAATATTCTTGATTAAATTTGAACCCAAAAAATAGAATGGTTTGATCACTTATTATTCCAAAATCATGATACTTTTTTATCCCAAAAAAACTGTTATCACTAAAATATATATAATTCATAATTACATATTATAAAATATATTTTTTTCCCAAAAAACTACAAAAAATGTATTAAGCTTCACCAAGGATCACCTTGTCATATCACATAAAAATCTTAAAGGTCATATATACATTATTCAACAAATATATTAGAAAAAATATCAAATTTTCATAAAAAATCTATTTTTAGGGTGATTGATAACATTAAACATGTGTTTCCAAACTTTCGATTTTCTATATTTTCCATACAACTAAATATTATTAGAATAATAATTGAATGTTTCATCTTAAGTCTTATATGAAACTATGATTCATAAATACAATGACATCATAATCATATATTCTTCATCTTATCCATAATTACTCTAAATTAAAATCCTTAGAGGTTACATTTATCCATGGGGGTTATTATTTTATTTCCTTTTGTTTAAGAAATATAAATATAAATTCTATCAAGGGATAAAATATTTAAAAGAAAATAAACATTCTCAAATCATTATTCACTCGTACTAAATTTCTTATATAACAACTTTTACTCTAAAAGGTTTAATAATTATTATCAAGTGATTTTAATTATATGCATAATACTTAGAGTATCTTATGATATCATTAATAAATTCCACAAAAAATTATTTTGGTAATCCATTTATTGGCCATGGGAGTTAATTATATTCCTTCCTCTTTGAATAATTTTTAAACAATTACACTCTCTTATTTATCCAAACTTCATCATGAGTATTTATCAATATAATAACAATCCCTGAAATTTTTTCAAATACTCTAACATATAATCATAGTGATAATGTTGGAAATGTTAATTTATAATATAAATCCTAAGGGTCCTACTAAACTTCCCATAATACCAACTATAACACACTAACTACTATAACCAAAAGTTGATGATTAATTATTACATTGGTACAAGATAAAAAGGATCACACCATAAAATATATATCAATTTAGTTGTCTTGGAAAACTAGATATATAATTCATTTCCATATTAAATTGGAAATATAAAAATATAGCATGAAAAACATTATTATATCCTTGAAAATCATTTAAATATTCCCTATTATTATCCTTGGGAAAGGAAAACATAATAAAGTATAGGCTCAAATTCTCAATAATAAAAAGAATACAATAGAATATATCATTAATAGAAAATGAATAATAAATATACAAGAGTGTATAATCAAACACATTCCATTCAATCAAAAACTTGAGTTCAAAGTACATCCAAAACTAATACCAATAGAGTAATCAGATCGATAATGGAAACTGAATTATTAATAATGGAAATGTATAAATATGGACATTCATGAACTTTTCATCAAAGCCTCGTTGAAGTTATCATGAATCTTACTATCAAGGCCTCTCAACCAAGATACCATTCTTAATAAATGGATAGGTCTAAACCAAATACCCCTTTAATATGGCATGAATATTGCTTCATCTAATGAGATATATCAATGCATCGAGGTGCTATCTATAATCAGGTCCCACCTGTCACTTAAACATCCTATGCATTCATCATATATTGAACTATCAATAGAATTCATTATCAAAATTCCTTATAAATAAAAATTTATCTATATAGAATCAATAAGGATAAATATTTCCCCATTTAATGATATAATCATTCTCAATAAACTTTACTCAACAGATAACATATAAAGAACTGTAAAATAGTTAATGCATCTTAAAAAATGGAATTGAAACTGAATTCATTTATGAGTTTTAAAATATGGACATGAAGGAGAAAAATAATGTCTAATTAATAATGGAGAGTGATAGAGGACAAGATCACAATAAAGTGAATGATCACAAAATAAGTTATAATATATTATCATTAAAAGAATGTAGAGGACCATAGGTTCATTAGAAATCAAGGTTTTATAGTAAAACCATGCCTTTAGGAAAAAAATATAAGAAAAAAATAAAAAATGACTTATTTATAACTTCTTGTAAGAATAGATTTATAAAAAACTTTTTGAAATTATTTTTATTCTCTTAAGAACATAATTTTATTTTCTTAAAAAACCAAAAATTTCAAAGAATATTGTCACGACCCGACCCTACCCGGGCTCGATCCGTAACTACCCCAAGCCTGCCTCCATAGGCCAGGGGCTGGCGACCAGCGCCGAAGGCACAACAACTCGGGGAGGCCTTTGCCTAAGCACCTGTACACACGCACACGCAGCAAGCTCAATGCAAAAGTGTAGAGTAAAAGAAAAGACAAGCAGAGTAAAAAGAACAACTGCTATAAATAAACCACAGAGTGCATCGACCACTACAAGTACAGAGTACAAACTGAAAAGAAAATGGGAAAAACACGCGCCCAACCGAAAAGTGCCACAACTCGGCAACAGGTAAACAAAAAGAGAAATAGCTGGCGGATCTCCCACCTGGATCCCGGACACGACCACCGCACGCGACCCAAGCTCCCAAGCTCCTACGCTCCACTGAAGTCACGCTCCACCTGTCCGTCGTCTGCAAGGGCACACCAAGTGCGGGCAAAGCCCAAGCAGGGGTGAGTATAAAAATACTCAGTAGGATACCCCGAAGGCTCTAGGGAGCAACAAAAGGAGGTACCGAAGGGTGAGTAGTAGAGCGAACACGGAAAGTAGAGGATTACAACTGAAAGTGAAGTAAGAGTCCAGCTCAACCCAACAAGAGAAATGTAGAAGACTCGTCCTAACACAAGGAGCTAGAAACGGTGAGAAGATGCACTTCTCGTCGAGATTTCGCTGCCTATAGTAGGAGAGTAGACTCGTCCAACCATGAGAAGCTAGACACGGAAAGAACGTGGCATACCCCGCGCGTCTTCGCCTCTCCTGGAAGGAGAGTAACCAAACCCAAGAAGTGGGTACCATAAACGAGGTATATACATATCTGTATGCTCAAAAAGAAACCCGAACAAGCTCGTAAGGGGATCTCTATCCCATAGCTCAGCCTAAGAAAAAGTATCCAACAGTCCCAGACATAACCCCATCGATTCCCAGCATCCCGCACGTCTGCCCTGAACTACAAGCCAAGGGGCTCAGTCACCGCACCTTGATACTATCCGCTTTGGGCTGCACTGACTTGCCCGCGCGATTTTAGATCGTGTCGCAAGAACGTGTCTTAGTGGGGAAAGCGCCCCTCGAACTTGAGAGTTCTAGGGAATGTCCAAAAACACCTCGTCACTGCCCCGCAGTCGAGAGGTGTCCTCAAAGTCAAGCTGTCACAACACTGACCCGTACAACCAAGGGTCCCGCTCCGGTAATCACGGAGGTAAGCCACAGACTAGCCTAGTCGAGAGGACTTATTCTGGAATGCTAACTGGTATCCCACTGCCCAGCCCTGCTGGAGGGTAATTCATAACCAAATGTCGGGTGACCCACTGCCCAGCCCTGCTGGAGGGTAAACCTTAATGCATCAACTGGTGACCCCCTGCCCAGCCCCGCTGGAGGGTAGACCATAATCAGATATCGGGTGACCCACTGCCCAGCCCTGCTGGAGGGTAAACCCTAAGACATCATCAGGCGACCCACTACCCAGCCCCGCTGGAGGGTAGACCTTAATAAATCATCAGGCGACCCACTACCTAGCCCTGCTGGAGGGTAGACCTGGAATAAGTCGACAGGCGACCCACTACCCAGCCTTGCTGGAGGGTAGACCTGGAACTAGATCACGGGTGACCCACTGCCCAGCCCTGCTGGAGGGTAGACCCTAAGAGGCAGTCGGGTGACCCACTGCCCAGTCTCTACTGGAGGGTAGACCTTAATAGTGTCGGGTGACCCACTGCCCAGTCCCTGCTGGAGGGTAGACCCTAATAGAGTCGGGTGACCCACTGCCCAGTCCCTGCTGGAGGGTAGACCCTAAGTGCATTGGGTGACCCACTTCCCAGTCTCTGCTGGATGGTAAACCCTAGATTTCAGTGAGCAACCCACTTCCCAGCCCTGCTGAAGGGTAAGCCCGAGGAAGTTGATGAGTAACCCACTGCCCAGCCCCGCTGGAGGGTAAAACTCAGAACTGCCCTAGCCACATCCACTGAAGGGTACAACACTGGCCAACCAGACACGGAGTGGGTATCGGGCAACCACCCAACTCCAGAACAACTCACCCAAAGTGGGTTCAGCGTCTGTTCCATCACGGGGTGCCACTACCACTGCTACTGGTCGATCCATATAGAACGAAACTAGGGGGAGACCACTCAACCCTGCTGGTCAACAAACGAGCACCGAGCCAGGGGAAAACTCCACCCTGCTTGTCAAAAAAACACACTGAGGGACCCTCTATGCCACGAGAGATCCAAGTACGCAAAGCAGAAACCGGAACGCACGTGGGGCCCACACAACGTGTGGCCCCATCTCAACCCCAACTGAGCGCACAACCATCCTCAGGTACAAACAACCGTAGGTACCTCCAAGCGCTCCCGTCTACTCCTGGAGTATACCGCATTCCAGCCGAAAGGCTATCGTGCACACGGCACCCAGCGTCAACGCGAAGGCGTGACATAACAACTCCACCTCAAAGGCCCAGACACGGCCATCCACATCTTGTGAAACATTTACGTCACTCTCCCAAGAGTGCGCGATCACACACCAAGGGTCCGCTACAGACAAAGTAGGGCGGACCGCCACTAGAACACCTTCCATCCTCCACATTCAACAAGATCGCGCAAGAGGCTCCGCACAACCAAACAGATTGCACCGTTGTAATCCTCGCGAAAAAACACGCGAGTTAGACTACTTACTCGCCCGAAACGGTCAACAGGTGGAAAAGGTACTATTCACCGTGACCAAACCCGTGTGGGGCCCACCCCAAGATCCCGAAACTGAACCAACGGTTCACGCCACTGCGATCCCCTCGAAAAAACACACGGGATTGAGTACTCAATCGCCCAAAACGGACACCCAGTGAAAAGGGAACTATTCACCGTAGACGGGTCGGGTGGGACCCACACCACGTCCCCGAAAAAGGTCGGCTAAACTGCACCATCGCAAAGATCTCGTAAAATCACGTCAAATTGACTGCTTACTTGCGTGGAATGGGTACCCGGAGAAAAAGATGTGTTCTGGCACACCACACATGAGCGGCACCACGTGGGACCCACATCCCGGTCCCGAAACTCAATGAACGGATCGCACTGTTGCGATCCTATCGAAAAAGTACAGGAAATGAACCACTCACTTATCCAAAACGGTCGCCCGGTGATAAAGCTGAAAATCACCGTCAACTCCCGAAATGGCCCTCACGGGGCCTACACCATCGTCCCAAATTAGGGCGGGCGGATTGCACCACTGCAATCCCCTCGGAAAAACTTCCAAAAATGACTGCTCGCACGCCCCGAACGGACGTCTGGTGAGTAAGTCGAAAAACTCTACCCGTAGCTCAAAAGACGGGTCGTGGGGCCCGTGCCTGCACTCTAGCCTCAACACCTGAAACCACCCTGCAAACCTTCACCTTGACGCCAGGGTCCCAACGCAACTGACGACACTCAAAATGGACGTCGGATGCGTCCGTGCCGCTCAAAACAAGATTCCCAGAAAAACGACATTCCACTTAAAGATGTGTCGCGCCTCCGAAGCCCATCGTTTTGGGAATTAAAAATTCCCAAAACTGTCTCAAAATTTCATCTCTGTTTAAGAAACGCATCACCGCTGATGGCGAGCAAATCCGACACCTGGACTGCATTTTACGGGTGTTTTAAAATTTTGAAGAACGATGGCAGGTGGGCCGAGCCGGTTCGGTCGGCCCACCCTGCTTGAACCGGCCCGCAGGCGCGCGGGCCGGCCTAACTCACCCGGACCGGCTCGGCCGGTCCGGTCTCCCAAGTGGACCCGCATGGAGCGGGTCCTGTCTGCCAGCCGGGGTCACAAGACCCCGGCCCTTCCGCGTCGTCGCCCCCTGGCGAGGACTCCGCCGCACGATCCTCCTCCCCACTCGCCCGCCGGCGTCGCAGCCTCGCCTGACCGCCTCCACGCTCGCCCGCCGAAGCCCGCAGCTGCCACTGCACCGATCCGCGCCACCGCCGCCTCAGCCTGTGCCGCATGCCGAAGCCACCGCCTGCAAGCTGTCGTGCGGGAGGTCACCGCCACCTCCGGGTTACCGCACCACCGTCTGGCATGGCCGGTCGCCGCCATACCTGCCGGAACACCCCCGAACTCCTCCAAAAAGCCGCAATCTTCGGCGAATGATTGCGGGTTCCTCAGAACTCCAAAACCGAAATCGAAAGATGTGTCGGATAGCTCATAAAATCTACTATGTTCCCATGGGCTTTGATTTGAAAATCTAACGACAATCAACACATAAAATCGAGGTGGAAATAGGGTTCGGAAATTAAAACGCAACATCCTCCTACCTCGTGGGCGTTGCCCGAAGCTTCACGGGTGATCTGCCGGAGCCGTGCCTTGCTGGAGTTCGCCTTTCTGGAGCTACCTCGCTGGAGGTGAAGCAGGAGAGGGAGAGGAGGGGCTGCCACGCTAGGGAGAACAACCAAGAGCGGGGGAGAAGTGTTTTTAAACAAAACACTTAAACCCCCGCACGCGGGCCCCGTACCTGAACTCCCGACGGGGTCGGGATTTATCCTTACCTAGGATAAGAACCGAGCTTTGATCACAATGGCGGTCTCGGAATTTTATTCTGAGACCCCGTTCAAAAGTTATAAAATTTAACGTCCGAAGCTGCTAAATTACGAAAACGCCCCTGGAGCCATTTTTCACAAACGGCCCGCACCCGCGAAACTTATACCCCTCCTAGGGTAAACGGCACACTCCGAAGTCAACGGTGCCATCGGTTCTCCAATTCGAGCCACCATTTAAAAGATGCTATCATTTCTCCATTAAACGAATTAATTAATTAATTAATTAATTAATCTGTTTAACGCTCCAGAAGAGGGAGAGGGGTCCAAACGTCTCGCGCCGACAAGTCTTATGTCGTTCCTAGGTTAAACACCCCATTATGAACCCATCCGTACACTCGGATCCCTGATCTGGAACTCCGTTTATTTATTTATCATTTCCAGTGTGAACGCACTGAAAATTTAATTTCGGCCACTCTGGGGCTCGGAATCGCATGTCGTCTGAAGGTGCTGCTCTGGAATATCATCAAGAATATTCAAAAGTCTTTCTCAGCAAAAACCGGGTTCTTACATCATTCCCTCTTTCAAGATTTTCGTCCTCGAAAAGAAAAACTATGGAGCAACACATGGTACTAAGCCCACACCTGGATTTCCCATACCCAGAAGAACCCACGCACAGCTCTGCGCCACCGCACACAGACCAAAGGATTGATCTGTTCATGCGAGGTCAGCCCTTGCTGACGTCGTGCACCCATTCCAGACTTTGGGGTTAGGGCAAGGTGGTAGGGTACCTCGCCATCCCTTTGCACGGTTTCAAACGGCCCGAAGGCCCTCGAGGGTAGCTCACCTCCCCGGTCAAACCTCTATGTCGCATGCCGCGACTGGAATCACCGCCCGCACCTGGAACATGGCCCAGTGATTCCCTCCTTCAGAATATCTATATGGTGGAACACCCAAGGATATCTGGTCACGCAAGATTCCACAGTCGATGCTCCCTTACACGCTCAAAAGGCGAAGGATCCAACACCATCGACTAAAGGAAAAGGTCTCGCGCCTTTCTGCTTACCACCACAGGGTTACACCCGACGCCCTGCGTCACCCTGGTAACACCTCAAACAAGGAGCAGGGAGAAACGCCTTTCACACGCAGAGCCTAACAACTCTACTAAAAAAAGTAGAGGAGTCGTAAGGGGTACCTCTCACCATCCCATGCTCTACAGGATCGTAGACATCCAAAGCTCACGGCTGTCCGTGGTCCCAACCGTCAGCTCCCGGAGCCTGACGTGGACCGCCTAGTGGTGATGGGGAGACCTCGTAACGTCGTCCCCCACCTCCATCTCCTCCCGCTCCTCTGCTAGCACCACCTCTCTGGCCACTACTCCGATCATGGCATTGCCTCTGCCGTGGTGGTGTACCTGCTGCCTGCCCGAAGCTCTCAGCAACTCGGGTCTGGCAGTCTCGTGCCAAGTGACCTTGCCCATCACAAGCATAACACCGGCGCTCTCCGGGCTGCCCTGGTGCCCTCCGGCACCACTGTGGTGTACGACCACGGCCTGGGATCCACTCTCAGAAGGGAATCTTCGGCTGAGGCCCTGCGCCTTTTCTCCACAGTGGTATACGACCACGTCTCCGGAACCGGCAGTGGGAAGGCCACTTTCATCGAGGTCCTGTCCTTCGGCGCCTACTAACTACGGCAGACGTCCCGAATCCGTCGCGCCCACTGCCACTACCTACCGCAAAACATGACAGGAAGCCCTCTGTCACCAGCGCTAGCTCTCGCACCCCGGCACATGTGGAAATGCCCAAGGGTACTATGACAACACGAATCTCTCGACGGAGACCCTTCTCAAACTTCCGCGCTCGGAAGTTGTCGTCACGGACCAATTCCGGGTAAATGCATGCACGGTCTGCAAAACTAGCCGCGTACTCGGCCACCGTCATCCCTCCCTGCTGAAACTGAAGGAGCTCCTGAATCCGAACGGAGCGCAAGCAGGAGGGAAAAACTCCTCATGGAGCAACAACTAAAAGTCGTCCAACGAAAATGATGACTCATCAAGAAACTGAGTCACCAGACTCCTCCAACGCCGAGATGCTCCATGAAAAAGGGTGGCTGCCAAAGCCATTCTCTGATCTGTCGGCGTCTGAACAATCCTGAAAAGGCGAACCACTGCCTCGATCCAAACCTCTACTGCCTGAGGGTCTGGCTCACCACTGAACCTCAGTGGTCTCCGCCGCTGGAACTCACGGAGCGCGCTCAACCTGCGCTCAAGCTCAGCCTGCTCTGCTGAAACTGTCTGCTGCTCAACAGGTGCGGGTGCTGCTACCAGCCCACCCAGAGAAAGGGGCTCGCATGATGGGTCTTGTACTGTGGCCTCATAGCTCATAGGGTCGTCGTCACGAACCAAAGATGGTATCCTGGCTGGCTATCCTCACGGAGACATCCTGAATATTATCAAGGAGTGTCGTGGTCAAATGAGCATATATGTATATACCAACAACATCAACGATGGGGAGCTGACTCAAGAAGGACAGTCAAGACTCAGTCCTATGTGATGCACAACCAAATTTTCCCTGCAACAAGTGTCTCATCATTTCGAGTCGACAAGCGGGTTATCAAGGTCCGGGTGAATGGATACATCGGTCGCCGCACCATCACTGGACTCCCTGGCCTGAGAGCTGCTCTCGAGACACGTTAACACTGTTGCCAGAAATCCCAACCAATTCCACTTTTAGGGACGTCAGAACAACATCCCAAGGAACGAACCACCTCTGATACCACTTTGTCACGACCCGACCCTACCCGTGCTCGAGCCGTAACTACCCCAAGCCCGCCTCCATAGGCCAGGGGCTGGTGACCAGCGCCAAAGGCACAAAAACTCGGGGAGGCCTTTTCCTAAGCACCTGTACACACGCACACGCAGCAAACTCAATGCAAAAGTGCAGAGTAAAAGAAAATACAAGCAGAGTAAAAAAGAACAACTGCTATAAATAAACCACAGAGTGCATCGACCACTACAAGTACAGAGTAAAAACTGAAAAGAAAAGGGGCAAAACACGCGCCCAACCAAAAAGTGCCACAACCCGGAAACAGGTTAACAAAAAGAGAAACAGCTGGCGGATCTCCCACCTGGATCCTGGCCACGACCACCGCACGCGGCCCAAGCTCCCAAGCTTCTACGCTCCACTGAAGTCACACTCCACCTGTCCGTCGTCTGCAAGGGCACACCAAGTGCGGGCAAAGCCCAAGCAGGGGTGAGTATAAAAATACTCAGTAGGATACCCCGAAGGCTCGAGGGAGCAACAAAAGGAGGTACCGAAGGGTGATCAGTAGAGCGAACAGGGAAAGTAGAGGAGTACAACTGAAAGTGAAGTAAGAGTCCAGCTCAACCCAACAAGAGAAACGTAGAAGACTCGTCCTAACACAAGGAGCTAGGAACGGTGAGAAGATGCACTTCTCGTCGAGCTTTCGCTGCCTATAGTAGGAGAGTAGACTCATCCAACCATGAGAAGCTAGACACGGAAAGCACGTGGCATACCCTGCACGTCTTCACCTCTCTTGGAAGGAGAGTAAACAAACCCAAGAATTGGGTACCGGAAAAAGGTATATACATATCTGTATGCTCAACAAGAAACCCGAACAAGCTCGTATGGGGATCTCTATCTCGTAGCTCAGCCTAAGCAAAAGTAGCCAATAGTCCCAGACATAACCCCATCGATGCCCAGCATCCGGCACGTCTGCCCCGAACTACAAGACAAGGGGTTCAGTCACCGCACCTTGAACTATCCACTTTGGGCGGCACTGACTCGCCCGCACGGTTTTAGATCGCGTCGCAAGAATGCGTCTCAGTAGGGAAAGCGCCCCTCGAACTTGAGAGTTCTAGGGAAAGTCCAACCACACCTCGTCACTGCCCCGCAGTCGAGAGGTCTCCTCAAAGTCAAGCCGTCACAACACTGACTCGTACAACCAAGGGTCCCGCTCCGGTAATCGAGGAGGTAAGCCATAGACTAGCCTAGTCGAGAGGACTGAGTCTGGAATGCCAACTGGTATCCCACTGCCCAGCCCTGCTGGAGGGTAATTCATAACCAAATGTTGGGTGACCCACTGCCCAGCCCTGTTGGAGGGTAAACCTTAATGCATCAACCGGTGACCCACTTCCCAGCCCCGCTAGAGGGTAGACCATAATCAGATATCGGGTGACCCACTGCCCAGCCCTACTGGAGGGTAAACCCTAAGACATCATCAGGAGACCCACTGCCCAGCCCCGCTGGAGGGTAGACCTTAATAAATCATCAGTTGACCCACTGCCCAGCCCTGCTGAAGGGTAGACCTGGAATAAGTCGACAGGCGACCCACTGCCCAGCCTTGCTGGAGGGTAGACCTGGAACTAGACGACGGGTGACCCACTGCCCAGCCCTGCTGGAGGGTAGACCCTAAGAGGTCGTCGGGTGACCCACTGCCTAGTCTCTGCTGGAGGGTAGACCATAATAGCGTCGGGTGACCCACTGCCCAGTCCCTGCTGGAGGGTAGACCCTAATAGCATCGGGTGACCCACTGCCCAGTCCCTACTGGAG
This sequence comes from Viscum album, assembly GCA_963277665.1. Lineage (NCBI taxonomy): Eukaryota > Viridiplantae > Streptophyta > Magnoliopsida > Santalales > Viscaceae > Viscum > Viscum album. Next base: position 31,572,405 of record OY728139.1, on the reverse strand, counting down.
GGTAGACCCTAAGTGCATCGGGTGACCCAATGCCCATTCTCTGTTGGAGGGTAAACCCTAGATGTTAGTGAGCAACCCACTACCCAGCCCTGCTGGAGGGTAAGCCTGAGGAAGTCAATGAGTAACCCATTTCCCGGCCACGCTGGAGGGTAAAACTCAGAACTGCCCTAGCCACATCCACTGAAGGGCACAACACTGGCCAACCAGACGCGGAGTGGGTATCGTGCAACCACCCAACTCCAGAACAACTCACCCAAAGGGGGTTCAGCGTCTGTTCCATCACGGGGTTCCACTAGCACTGCTACTGGCCGATCCATCGAGAACGAAACTAGGGGGAGACCACTCAACCCTGCTGGTCAACAAACGAGCTCCGAGCCAGGGAAAAACTCCACCCTGCTGGTCAAACAAACACACCGAGGGAGCCTCTACGCCGTGAGAGATCCAAGTACGCAAAGCAGAACCCGGCACGCACGTGGGGCCCACACAACGTGTGGCCCCATCTCAACCCCAACTGAGCGCACAACCATCCTCAGGTACAAACAACCGCACGTACCTCCAAGCACTCCCGTATACTCCAAGAGTATACCGCATTCCAGCCCAAAGGTTATCGTGCACACGGCACCCAGCGTCAACACGAAGGCGTGACATAACAACTCCACCTCAAAGGCCCAGACACGTCCATACACATCTCGTGAAACATTTACGTCACTCTCCCAAGAGTGCGCGATCACACGCCAAGGGTCCGCTACAGACAAAGTAGGGCGGACCGCCACTAGAACACTTTCCATCCTCCACATTCAACAAGATCGTGCAAGAGGCTCCACACAACCAAACGGATTGCACCGTTGTAATCCTCGCGAAAAAACACGCGAGTTAGACTACTTACTCGCCCGAAACGGTCAACAGGTGGAAAAGGTACTATTCACCGTGACCAAACTCGTGTGGGGCCCACCCCAAGATACCGAAACTGAACCAACGGATCACGCCACTGCGATCCCCTCGGAAAAACACACGAGATTGAGTACTCAATCGCCCAAAACGGACACCCGGTGAAAAGGGAACTATTCACCGTAGCCGGGATGGGTGGGACCCACACCACGTCCCCGAAAAAGGTCGGCTGAACTGCACCATCGCAAAGCTATCGGAAAAGCACGTCAAATTGACTGCTTACTTGCGTGGAATGGGTACCCGGAGAAAAAGATGTGTTCCGGCACACCACACTTGAGCAGCGCCATGTGGGACCCGCATCCCGGTCCCGAAACTCAATGAACGGATCGCACTGTTGCGATCCTCTCGAAAAAGTACAGGAAATGGACTACTAACTTGTCCAAAATGGTCGCCCGATGATAAAGCTGGAAATCACCGTCGACTCCCGAAATGGCCCTCACGGGGCCTGCACCATCGTGCCAAATTAGGGCGGGCGGATTGCACCACTGCAATCCCCTCGGAAAAACATCCAGAAATGACTGCTCGCACGCCCCGAACGGACGTCCGGTGAGTAAGTCAGGAAATGCTGCCCGCAGCTCAAAAGACGGGCAGTGGGGCCCGGGCCTCCACTCCGGCCTCAACGCCTGAAACCACCCTGCAAACCTCCGCCTTGACGCCAGGCTCCCAACGCAACTGACAGCACTCAAAACGGACGTCGGATGCGTCCGCGCCACTCAAAACAAGATTCCCGGAAAAACGACACTCCACTTAAAGACGCGTCGCGCCTCCGAGGCCCATCGTTTCGGGAATGAAAAATTCCCAAAACTATCTCAAAAGTTCGTCTCTGTTTAAGAAATGCATTACCGCTGACGGCGAGCAAATCCAACACCCGGACTTCATTTTATGGGTGTTTTAAAATTTTGAAGAACGATGGCAGGTGGGCCGCGCCGGTTCGGCCGGCCCACCCTGCTTGAACCAGCCTGCAGGCGCGCGGGTCGGCCTAACTCGCCCGGACCGGCTCGGCTGGTCCGGTCTCCCAAGTGGACCCGCATAGAGCGGGTCCTGTCTGCCATCCGGGGTCACAAGACCCTGGCCCTTCCGCGTCGTCGTCCCCTGGCGAAGACTCCGCCGCACGATCCTCCTCCCCACTCACCCGCCGGCGTCGCAACCTCGCTCGGCCGCCTCCACGCTCTCCCGCCGAAGCCCGCAGCTGCCACCGCGTCGATCCGCGCCACCACCGCCCCGGCCTGCGCTGCCTGCCGAAGCCACCGCCTGCAAGCCGCCGTGCCGGAGGTCGCCGCCGCCTCCGGGTTACCGCACCGCCGTCTAGCATGGCCGGTCGCCGCCCTACCTGCCGGAACACCCCCGAACTCCTCCAAAAACCCGCAATCTTCGGCGAATGATTGCGGGTTCCTCAGAACTGCAAAACCGAAACCTAAATATGTGTCGGATAGCTCATAAAATCTACTATGTTCCCATGGGCTTTGATTGGAAAATCGAACAACAATCTACACATAAAATTGAGGTGGAAATAGGGTTCGGAAATTAAAACGCAACATCCTCCTACCTCGTGGGCGTTGCCCGAAGCTTCACGGGTGATCCGCCGGAGCCGTGCCTTGCCAAAGTTCACCTTGCCGGAGCTACCTCACCGGAGGTGAAGGAGGAGAGGGAGAGGAGGGGCTGCCACACTAGGGAGAACAACCAAGAGGGGGAGGGGAGAAGTGTTTTTAAACAAAACACTTAAACCCCCGCCCGCGGGCCCCATACCCGAACTCCCGATGGGGTCAGGATTTATCCTTCCCTAGGCTAAGAACCACGCTTTGAGCGTAATTTCGGTCTCGGAATTTTATTCCGAGACCCCGTTCAAAAGTTATAAAATTTAACATCCGAAGCCGCTAAATTACAAAAATGCCCCTGGAGCCATTTTTCACAAACGGCCCGCGCTTGCGAAACTTATACCCCTCCTAGGGTAAACGGCACACTCCGAACACAACGGTGCCCTCAGTTTTCCAATCCGAGCCACCATTTAAAAGATGCTAGCATTTCTCCATTAAACGAATTAATGAATTAATTAATTAATTAATCTGTTTAACGCTCCAGAAGCGGGCGAGGGGTCCAAACGTCCTGCGCCGACAAGTCTTATGTCGTTACTAGGTTAAACACCCTATTTCGGACCCATCTGTACACTCGGATCCCTGATCTGGAACTCTGTTTAGGATTTATCTCATTTATTTAGCATTTCCAGTGTGAACGCACTGAAAATTTAATTCCGGCCACTCTGGGGCGCGAAAACGCATGCCGTCTGAAGGCGCTGCTCTGGAATATCATCAAGAATATTCAAAAGTCATTCTCAGCAAAAACCAGGTTCTTAAAAATATTAAGGAAAATATTTTATTTGGAAATAAATGTGGAATAGTTTAATGTAATTTGGAAAATGAATAATTTTTATGAAGTCGATAACATTTGTTCAGGCCATATATGTTAAAATATATTCTTTTTTACTTTTATAAAATTTAAAAAAATAACCCATAGAGAATATATTGAAAAGTTTCTTTTTTAACAATTTCAAAATAAAGTAAGAAATGATTGAAAATAAACTTCATAAACATTCGAATCATAAATAAGAACATTATTTAAATATTTAAATATCTTCGATAATAATAAAAATATATAGAAGGAAAACTTTAAAATAATATTTTAAAAATAATGTCCTTTACATGTAACGTAAATATTTATTCTTAATCCAAAATGAGAATAAATGGAATTGAAACATGAATAACAAAAAATAAGTAGAGAAGAATAAAATATTGGGGGTTTAAGAGATTATGATCATTTAAGTTTCCCAAATTAAATCTGAACATTAAAAATCTCAAAATAAAATCAGATTGTAACCGAATTTTCTTAGTAACATGGTATCTTTTGAATCAAAACCCCTTAAATATAAAAATTGAATAAAATAAATTTAATTCCATCAATAAATATGGATTCATGATATAAAGTGTACAATGTTTAGTATATAAACTATGTAAGAGAAATTAGGTGTGTAATATAAGACATGTATCATTGAGATATTAATGGGATGAATTTATCCTTACTACAAGTCCAACATGCTTTGTAAGCACTATTAACCTTTGGTATTTTAAGTTTTTATTTATTACAAGTATATAAAATAACCATATTAATTTTTATAATACTATATATAATTAACTTATAACATTTTATCACTCATTTATTAATAGATCTTTATTAACATCATCACTCTGGATGTTAATTATTTCATTTTTCACACATGATTTAGTTTTTTTATTTTAAAAACTTGAATGTTCTTAATGGTTTCATAATCTATAGATTATTAATCATGAAAAAATTATAATCTTTTTAAATTAATCAATACATTGATGGTAGTCCACACATATACATGAACAACATTATCATTTTCCAGCTGATGGAATAGTAAGAAGGTAGATGATATATTATATTTATATAATAATAATTTTTCCATAAATATATTATATATTCTATAATTATACCCTTATAACTATCCATGTAAATTAGGGATGAAAACCCAATTACACTACTTTGTGGAGACGGTCGCTCATACGTACGTATTAGTGGTCTTTTCATTTTTCATTTTATGGAATGTAGGTGGAAAATGATTTTACCATAATCATAATGACATATAAATATATTTTTCATAATTTATTAATAGTTTCAGGATAGATAAAATTTATTTAATGTAAGTATAAGGAGAAATAAAATTTAAAACAATCTGGTTAGACGATTAGCTCTTCTTTGAGAGACCATGTTTAGATTACACCATAAGACTTCTTAGAATTGCCTTTGGGTTACACCAGAAGCTCAAAAATGAATTTCATGAAAATAATAAGATATTTGGATAGTTTTTTACTAATATGTAAGGATAAAACTTTGTGAATAATGATAGATAGTAGGTTCCCTTTTATAAATAGGGAGGCGACACACCTATAATTATATAAATTTTTTAAATATAATTAATGTATTTCTCAATTAAAATTATTCCAAAATAGAAATGGATTTGATTAAAAAGATTAAAATTTCATAATATTATTATCTAATCAAATATAGACTAGTTTTGGTGTCATTTTATATCTTATATTTCTATTTAACCCTTTTGTTAAACCTTTTTTACCATAACCATAGTAACACAATTTTCACTCTTAAAGAGTTATAAATTTACTTATAAGGTGGAAAGTGGATCAGAAATGGTCCATAGATGTAATTTTAGACCATTTAATATTCTAATTGTCCTATTTACTATTTTATTTTTAAATCATTTAATACAAAATTATTTAACATGAAATATCAATATATTTATTTTTGAGACTATTCATTTAATATGAATTTAATGTCATCATGATTATAATGGATTTATGATATAAAAATATTTAATATTAAATATGATTTATATTTACATTTTAAATTCATAAAATACTATAATACAACCAAAAAATATTAATTTTATTTGTTTTAAAATCATTTACCTTGATTTTTCTACTACTTGCACAAGCACTCTGTCAGTGTTGCTTTATCATTTAAATATTAAAATATTGATAAAATTTAAAATTAAATCAAAATAAAAAAAATTATTTATATTGGAAGAATAATTTTATATTCATTCATAAAATATTTTTATCTCTATGAAAACATATAAGAGAAATCAAATTCAAGAGAGTCGCATTGTGTATCATACCTTTTCTTAAAATAATATAAATGATACAATCAAAGGAAAGTGATAATAAATTTAAATAATTTAGAATATTGGATGATTATTTTTTAAACATACTCATACAATAAAATTAAAAGAATATTAATAGATATTTTTTGGGCTTATCTCATTGTTTTAACCCAATTTTCTTATTTTTCCCTTACAAAGGTAAGAAATCTTTACCATGGTTACTATTAATAATGAAATAAGATAAAAAATAAATACTTAAAAAAAATTCATCCTAAATATAAATATGAAATATATTATTCCAGATTAAATTTCTTGATGTCACACGAATAAATTTCCATATATAAATGCATAAAATGTAATAATTTTTTTTTAGAAAATTGTGTTTTTAAACATAAAAATGAACTTATACCAAAAAAAATATAACTTAAATTACTATTGAATTATTTATATTATTTATTATTAAAGGATACTTATGTTAATTTAATATAAAATTCAAAATATAATGGTTTTATTAAACTATTTTATTTAATGAAAATAAATGATATTTTTACCAAAAATTGGTATTTACTCACTATTGAGTCAAAAATCAACCTTTTTAGAAAAATATAAAATATAATTCCTAATACCATTTTTAAATTGTGATTTAAGAAATGATTTCAAATTTTTAAAATACTATATATAAAGGTTTAAGAGATAAATTATAACATCTATAAACAAAATGAAATAAAAACCATTTTTGAAGAAAACTAACAATAAAGAATAAAATGAATTTATTCTTATTCTTTTCCAATAAATAAAAATTAGTTGAATTTTAAATTTATAGATTTAAATAATTATTTTTATTATGTAAATACTTTATACATATAATTTATAATTATGTTATCCATATTCGAATTTACTAATCCAATAGCTTAGTTATAATAGTTATAGTCAAATAATATTATTTTGTGGTTCATTTAAGATTGAGGTTACATGTAGTGTATGCTATCAAACATAGTGTTTGTTTAAAATTAAAATATGAACTAAAATATTTTTATATTACACTCATGGGTTCATTATAGACAGATATTAGTTTATGGGTCTAGTTAGGAGGTCCCTATGAACCATCATCAACCCCAATGGTCATCAAACTATGCTCAAGTACAACTATTTCCAAACACTTCTTCTACATAAAACACTAATTTATTATATATAAATTAAATGTATGAATATACTATTATATTTTATTTTTTAAAATAAAAAATATTATTATTATCATTTTCTTGGGTCAAATTATAACTTATATGGAGTCTAAATATTTAAAATGTAAAAAATAGACCTTAAATTATCTAAACTAGTATTAATAATATTATCACTGTAATTTATATGGAAAACATAAAAAAACATACTATTAATGGAAGAAAATGGATCATTTATAAAAAAAATATTATGTATTTTTAAAATTATAGATAGAGGAAACCATGTGACGACTTGGGGGCACACCAGACAGAACCTTGTTCTACTACCACATGAACCTCTTAATTTCAGTTTTAGCTACCCTATTCTATATTGTATAATTATTGTGTACATTTTTCAATAACTATGATATGGGGTTTATGAAAATTTTTAATATAAGTTCTATAAAAATGAGATATCATATATTCCTAGATTAACTATAAGTAAGACCTTTTGGATTACCCTATGTATTATCTAAAAGAGAACCTTTGGTATCTGTTATGCTCAGACCTGGATAACCATCCACCAACACATGATAATTCATTGTGTGATCTATGGTGTGCCCCAGTATATTCCATAGGCTACTAAATATCAGTGAAGGTCTATAACCAACATGAGGATACTATACTCTCAAAATTGTCATATAAAATAATAGGTTAATACCAGAATCATCACATAACATTGGAGTAAGGAAAATCATTTGAATCTAAATTTCAACCATATATATGTATATAAAGGATCACCCATTGGCTGATCATGTTCAGAATAAGAAAAAGTAAAAAATATTGTTTGATAGATAACTATAAAAATCCAAGTATCTCCATGGACAAATCTACCAATAAATTTCTAGATACTCCATCTAGATCCTCTACCATGTTGCCTTAAAATAAAATATATTAGTTTTTACATATACAAAGGTTCCCATTTAATGTGTAAGAATAAATCTTATTAAGACACCATTACCAGAGTTTCTTATATAAGTCATAATATATAGTGTATGTATACACAAAAGATAATTAAAATAGTGACAATAAAAATTTGTTTCAGATCTTCATGGGTTAACCAAGATACCATGACACCTAACCATACATTCTTCAACCAATATTGATAATAGATATATCATTGACACAAATGAATAATAAATTAATAATGGGAAATTAGAAACACATCGTATTTTAGATCATAAGGGAAAGGTGTAACATATCCATTCCTAAGTGTATGTCGTAATTAGAGATCATTTAATTTTTTTGTAATACATCAAACATATATGATAAATAAACAAATGGGTTATATAAATACACACTCTAATACTAGGGTCTCATTAATTCCCCAACAAGTAATTTCAACCTCATCACCAAAAAACTTAGCAAAACACACCATGGGAAATGTAAAAAAATCCAAACCTATATATTAGAGACACTGTGGATTATCTCCCACCCTATTGATATTCCAAAAACTTGAGAAAAATGAGAACCTATGTAGTAAAATTTTAAAATATAAATCCTAGGTATTTATTCCACAACCATATAACTATATGCATGGTCACGGTTAGGATACACAATAAAAATATGGTAGACATATCCCATAACCTAGCTATTAGAAACCCAATGATTTATACTTGACACACAACTAGAGGATGTCTCATAAATTTCTCAACATAACCTACCATGAACCATCCTCTATAACCATTCATCTAAAACATAACCTATAAATAAGAAAAACCAATAATGATCCCAAAACCAAAAGTTCATTACTCATCAACAAGATCAACTCGCCTATTATACCTGGTTATACACAATCATTATACCCCTCTCTAGGGATACACTACTCCATACAACCTCAAATAAATACACATCATCCTAAAATTGCATTACTAGTACATAAAAAGTACCCAAACCCACCAAAAGGTTCCACTAAAAAAGACTAGTAATTTTTCAAAAACATTTCTATAAATTATTATTATAAATAAATTAGATAAAATCCTCAATTTAATTTACCCATAGAATCACATTCTAAGGACTAGCTTATAAAGGTACACTTATTACCCTTGATCTAGGAATATCATAGAAAACCCAACTTAACTCACATTAAATTCACCCATAATTCATACTCTCATCAGTATCCAATAAGGAATACCCCAACCAATCTATAAAAGATAACCCACTAAGGATATTTCCTTAAATGAACAAATTTCCCTATCACAGGTTACATTTCAAACTAAAGATTCCATATCACAATCACTGTACTTTTATAAAGGATATTATAAGTGATATGGGCCATTAAATACTCATTTACTTGCAATTATCAAATATATTAACTTTCCAAAGTCTCTACCAAGGGCCCTCACCACTTGGAGATCCTTATGCAAATTAACAAGTGATTAACCAAATCTATTTACAATTTACCACATGATAAAATACATCTTAGACATATTCTAACCATAAATATAGGTTACTCCCATTAACATAATATTTTTTGGGAAACTATAAATTACAAAAACAATGTGAAAAATACCTAACCTTCTATTATAAGTATTTACCCTATCCAATTACACAATTCAATACTGACTTAGTCCCTTGGTAGAATTCCTAAAAACCACCCCCATGAGAACATACATAATGAAACATACATACTTGTACATGTTAAAAGATATCATAAGAATAACCTACCACATTCTTATAAAAGTAAACTCATATGATATTATACCATGATTTTTATTCATACACAGTAAATTAAGAAATCATAAAAATATGCCCAAATAAAATATATATTCTTTTGAAGTAGTAAAATTCTTGAAATAATAAAAAAACTAGGGCTTTACTTAACCCTTATAATAGGAACCTCTTACATCATATGGTTTTTTAATAAACCAAGATATTTTGACATAAGAGCTTAAAGAGTGCAGATGGAGAGAGGGAGATCATGAGAGAGAAGGGGGATAGGGGTTCTGGTTGGTTGGATCCAAAAGAGAAGTGGGGGAGGTATTTTAATATTTAAAATCCAATTTTATTTAATTAATGTATTAAAAAATTTACAAGGGGTCCATTTGGGAATAACCAAGTAGGTCATAGTGAAACTCCCCAATCTAGGGATGCCTTATGGAATGACATAATGGTTCACAATGAAATGTCTATCGCTATAGTACCTCCAAATAATAATGACCATTAATTATGGAATTAAAATGAATTTAATGCTACAAACCACATGTTGTGGAGTTACTATCCCCCATTTATCCATCATTTAATCGTAAAAAGGCACCATACCATTATGTAATGCCTCTTGTTGTAATGTGACCTAACCCTACACAAAAAATGAATCAAACCTAGAAACCCACTCCTTAATCAATGACTCTCGACACCCTCAAAATTAACCAAAAAATCAAAAATCCATGAAACACCACTTATTTATTACCACACTCCCACAATCAAAATTTAAATTTGAATTATTCAAATATCCCATCTTCAAAATTAGAAAAAAAATTCCTCTGAAAACATTGACCAGCAATGATAAATTTTTTTATGAAATCTAGCTAGTTTTCAAAGGATCACCAACTCAAAATATTTACTTATACCATTATGATATTAAATATATGATTTTTTTATTTGATAAACTACTATAAATATTCTCTTTAAAAACTCTATTAAAATGGATTTATCATCACTTTAGAAGAACATATAATGTGAGTGATGTTAAAGGGTTGGCTTTAACAGCAATCCAAAAAAACTGTTAAAGGTTCCCTTTAACAGTGCTAAAAAACACTAACAAAGGGGGCCCTTATCAATGATTTTTTAGGACTGATAGAGGGTTCCTTTAACAATTATTTTTTCACTACTAAAGGTCCCCATTATCCACACTTTTTAGTATTATTAAAGGCCCCCTTTAAGAGTTCAAAAAAAGCATTGATAAATTACCCGCTGATAAAGGGAGATATTTTTTTTAAACCTATTCCTTCCCCAACATTTATCAATGCTTTCCAACCCTATTATCATCACTCCCCTCACTATTTATCAAAAGTTTAGATAATTCCAACAACCCACGTGTGCCCCTATTTTTATCTGGTTTTGAACCTGGTCCCTCCTCATATCCCAACACCTATTCCACTCCCCAATGTTGTTTTGTCCTCCATTTTATGATACATATATATATTTATATATATTTCACTACATTTGTAACACCCCATGTTTTTCAAAAAATAAATAGAAATTCATGGAACTTTGTTTTAAATATATATTTTTAATTATACTTTAAAACATAACTTTTCTACTTTTATGTTCTGAATTTCAAGAAACTCTCATCTATATTTGTGTTCAGTATGTTATTTGGAGTCTATTGGAACCAACTTGTTTTTTAGTGAATAGTAACATACCCTTATGAATAGTAATATGAATAGTGATATGACCCTAATGAATAGTAAATTTTATTTTTATTTTATTTTATTATGGCTTTAAGATAATTGCATCTAGGTTATGTTTTTAGTGTGATATAGAAGTAGTTACAGAATTAGAATTGTTAATTTTTGAATTAAGTATGATTTTATTTAAAAATTAAATTAATAATATTTATAAACTCATTTTCAAAAAATGGTCTTCATTTTTGAAATCTACACATTGATAAATGGTTAGGGTGAATTTTGGGAATTTTTCTGCAATAGTTGATTTTTTGGTGAATAGTAAAAAAATACAGTTTTTAGTTTCAGTGTGTTAATGACATCATTAATGATATAATAATTATGTCATAAATCTGGTAGAATTTTTCATAGTTAAATAATATTTGATGTGTCCCAAGTGGCTTATACCATGGGAAAATACCATGGGAAAGCCCATGGTTTTGTAAATACCACTCATGAGGTGTCCCTTGAAAATTATTAAAATAATACCTCACTTTTCCTATAAATACCAACTCTTCCCTTTATTGAATTCATTACCAATTCTCCCTAAACTAAGCTCTGGTATCCTTACCTTTATTTTAGTCCTCCCAAGGTTTCATCAAGCCCCCAAGGTCCCAACCTTCATGTTCTAAGGGTTACTCTACAAGGTAAGAAAATTCTCAATTTCCTTCTTCTTCCTTTCAAATTATCTTTTATGTGGTATACTTTTCAAGTTTCCATAACATGTTCTTATTTATTTATTATTATTGAACTTATCTATATTATGATTCATTTATGGATGGGTTATACTTTTCCCATCTCTTTTTAATATTTTCTAAAACCATTTTGTGTAGCTGTTAGGCTGCGGAATTTTTGTAAGAGATTTCTCACTTTTTCTTTTATTTTGAGTTCCTTCCTTATTATTTATTAATATCTACTTACCCAAGAGGCATGAAATCTCCATAAATAATGTATAATCTGGATTTTATCATTTTTATGAAAAATTACTCATCATTATTCTTTTCCTCTCCCACTTATTTAATGAATAAAAACATTTTCTGTTTATATCGAATTATCGACATCGTGGACAATGTGATTTCAATTTCCATTAATTATTTAAAGTCTGGTAATGAAACCATTTATAAGGTTTAACAAGGTTATAATATATGTTTTATTACTCACCCATGGTTCTTTAATTCTTTTTTACTCATGGTCTTAATTTATAAGACAAAACGAGGTTGTTATTATAAAAGAACCACTAAAAGGATCTAAACGAACATCATTAATGTTCTAACTTATGAATCATCCTTGTGTAATAATTCAAAATTATAAATGGAATAATTTATTTTACTTATTATATGAAAATACTAATCCATTCCAATTCTGGAGTTTCACTTCCAATCGACAAGAATTTCCACCATGAACCAATCATATAAATCATGTAAAGAATTCAACCAAAAACAGTGCAAGGGGGAAAATACTAACAATTTAGGTTAAAAATATGTTATGAAATGATCATATAAGATGTTATAAACATGAAAATGTTTCTGTAAAATATTAATAACACTCTTTTAACAATTATACAAGAGGTTTAAACAATTTTTAAGTAAGACAAATCTGAGGTAAGGGAATTCTTAACCTGATTTCCATTCTTTAGGTTAACCTTCTACTTCATTATTTATGTGCTATTTAAATTGTTTGTGTGATGGGTTCTATTTATATTATGTTTTATTATGTATATTTATAGTATATATAAAAACTCCATATACTCTTTTAAGTCTCTGTTCAATTGTATGATATTTATAAGGGGATTATCTTTAAAAATCCTCTTTTAAAATTCAGTTTTACGAAATTCAAAAGTAATGTTTTTATGGAATTATTAATGTTGTATGATTATGTTTTGGTTATTGGGATTTATTTATGATGAAGGGAGGGACCTATATCTCCCTCCAATGCATTGTGTATGATTAATTTGGAGGTTGGTCGTATGGTTACTCCATGTGTAACTACGATGGTTACACAAAGTAAGGTAGTCGTGAGGTTTACAAATTATAAGGTAGCCAAGAATGGTTACAAGATTATATAAGTAATGGCCCAAGATACCTTTATGATTATATTTATGTTCTCATTTTTTTGTGTATTTTGTGAAAATATCATGTTACACAAAGTTAGTATATATGGGTGACAACCATGTCTTTTGAAAATGTTTTCATACGTTATGAGTATTCATGGAATAATGTTCTCTTTCCTTATTTTTCATACCGTACTGAGCTTTTGTTCTCATCCGATGTTTTTAAATGATTTTTCAAAGGTTAATGGATGTGTAATACAAGGAAGGAATACATTTTAAATTTTGAAGAATTGTCAAGGAGTCTTGTTTTAAGTTTTAATGTTTTATAATTTGAAGAAAATGGAAACTGTTTTTATGGTATCCACTCTTTAACAATGTGTAATGTTATGAATGTTTTGTCCTAATTCTATAAATCTCTAAACTTGAAAATATCCTCAATGTAAAAGGAAGTTTTTTCTTGACTAAATTCAAGATTATGTATGTAATAAGGTCAGGTCCTTATAACATTTCATAATCCATGTATTTAAATATATATTTATATATATCTTTATATATATATATATATTGATATATATTTTTTAAAATACATATATAAAATATATTTTTTGTGTATGTGTGAATATATATAAAAAATATGTATATATTGTTATATATTTGATTACAAATAATAGTACATGTGAAAAATAATAAAAATTAAAAACAATAATATCAAAATGAATTAAATAAATAGAAATAAATTCAGTCCCCACTAAAAAATTACAATAAAATCCCCTTATAAGAGGTTGAAATTCCATTTAATGTTAAAAAATTGTGGTACCCTGCCAAAAAAATCATTTTCGGAGGAATTCTAGGACTTTTTGGCCTCAAAAAACATGACCAAATCCCATTAATCCTGTAGGTCATAGAGATCATTGTAGAATTCGATTTGATATATGGTAGAGCCCAAATGGATAGAAAAATCAAAATTTTGGGGCATTTGAAGTTCGAGGTATGTTTTCAACTTATTTTAGATATTTTATTAATTTTTTGATTTTTTTATCTTCACATTTTTATGAAATGACTATTACATGATAATGGTTAGAAATTTATTAATTAAAATAATTATTTTATTTTATAATCCATTTCCACTAAATATCATATATATATTGTGTAAATGTATATTTAGCCTTATCTAAAACATATTTATATCAATATAAATATATTTATATATTAATATATTATTTTTAATGATATATTTTTTTTGAAATATACCCTTTATCAGGCTAGTAAAAAATTCTAATAAATCTCCCCCTTTATTAGTACTTTTTTACTAGCACTGATAAAGGTCCCCCCATTATCAACACTTTTTAATAGAACTGATAAAGGGGGTACTTTATCAGTTCTTTTTTACAATTATGATAAAGAACCCCCTTAATAGAACTTTTTTAGTTCTATTAAAGACCTCCCTTAACAATGCTAAAAAATCATTGTTAAATATCCCCTTTAACAACAATTTTTTCTATGCTAATAAAGGGGGTCTTTAGCAGTGCTTTTAGCTAGATTTTTTAATGGTATAGCACTAGATAAACTCAGTTTTTTAGTGGTGATAGCTCATTTTTAATTTCTACCAAATAAACCCATTATATGATAATTTTTTAAAAAAATACTCGTTTGGGATGTATACTCCTATTATGTATCCATAATAATGTCTTTAACAACACTTTTTTTAGCACTAAAAAAGGGGGTCTTTAACAGTGATTTTAGATGGAGTTGTTAAATCCATAGCACTAGATAAACTTATTTTTAGTGTTGATAGTTCATTTTTTATTTCTACCAAATAAACCAATTATTTGATAATTTTTTAAAAAAAACTCCTTTATAATGTATGTTCCCATTATGTATCCATAACAATTTAATATTTATTCTCTATATTATATAAGGGTATTTTAGTTTTTATTTATTTATTTACATGAATCAAGGTTACATATCTTGATGCTCGCATCTCATACACACACATTAACTATAATGATTGATAACATGTTTTGAATAATTATGTTATGAACTCATGTGTAAATTTATTTTAAGTGTTGAATTGAGATTATTGATATATTATGAAATATGATATCTTGAAGTTAAATAACTAAAAATATAATTTAACAATTATTAACTCTAAATATACAATATATTAGGTAATATAAGGTGGAATTAATAATTATGATATAGTAAATTTTAGGGAATCTTTGTCATAAAATATATTAGTGGTCAATGTTGGAAATATTTCCATGTTATATATCATGTATTACTTAATTTCTCAAAGTTATTGATGATCTTATATAATTTTTAGATTTTTTCATTATCAATCCTATGTTAAATGTATAAATCATTCATTCTATATATATATATATATATATGTATATATATTATTAAAAATTAAACCTCTCTATATTCTTATTATGTAATTTTTTTAAGAAACAATAGTATTTTTAAAGAATAAAAGGTATATGGATCAGGTGTGGAACATGTAAATGTATATGAGATTTTATAAATGATGCAACTTAACCCCATAAAAACCCTACCTGGTCATAAAAAATGATGAAAATTCCCCCCCAATCCCAAGAACAATATCCTATGGGATAATAACAATATTCAAACCAAAGGTTTGGTTTTTGTTGGATTTATTTTAACTATAGGTTGTACGCAAATAACTTTTTAAGATAAGTTAAAAGGAGAATATAGATATCATAACATACTTTGTAAAGAAAAAAGACGTTAGAAATACATATTATATGATGATTTCATATATATACATGGAATTAATATATGATGGATGGATTTTATTGAATTCACAATAGTTAATATGGATAATTGAAAGTGAAGGCATGTTGATGGGTTATCATGACAATGATAGAGAAGTATAGAATAATTTTTTTTGAATTATGAAGACTGAAAAATCTAACTTTAATGTTTCATTCAAATGTAAATATGTTTATTTTGTATGATTTTGGAATTAGGTAAAGTATGGGAGTGATTAGAGAAGTTTGGTGGAGCACAAATATATTCTTTTTGAAGTCAAAAAAACCACACCATGATGAAGCATGATAAGTTAGGTTTATCATAACCATCATGGTTAAGAGTCATTTTATAAGTTATTGTTAATGGAATGGAAAAAAATTGATAGCCAAGGATACCGATACACCATGAGGGAAAAATATTTCATGGTGATTCAAATAATATCATGGTTACAAAACTAACATCGTGGTGCTAACTATTTTGGATGATAAATTTAAAACAATATGGAAACATGAGATAATTAAACCAGATCATGGATAATGTCATAATTTATAATTAATCCTGAATTTTTTTTTTCTTTAGTGAAGTTATCGTTATGGTTTTCAGGTATGGTTAAAAAATGAGAATATTTAGAGAAACCACAACATAGTGGATATTGTGTTGAAGATTGTTAGTTAAAATGATTCTTGTTCAAAAGATTGATTGAGTTCTCTATGGGTTTTTTTCAAGATTTTTTTCAAAAAAGGCAACTAGATCTTGGTAAAGACTATGGTTTCTTGACCTACCTAACTAAGTTACAATATCCTAAGAGGTTGGCCACATGGCCTCAACCATGCCTCCCTGTAATCGAGAAGCTACCAACTAGCAGCGGGGGTCTATGGTGGTACTATGGGGAGACTATACTCTCATGACCATATTCAATAATAACTGAAAACATTGTATAACTAAATAAAGTAATATGTAATAATAAATAATGTGGAAAAACAAGCATAAAAAACTGATCCATAAATAATCAACTCATAAGTTTAAACTATAACCTATGCAATAATGATGGAATGTATCTACAAAAGAACAAGAATACCTGGAAGTAGGAAGATAAAAAAGAATCAAAAAAGAATAAAAACTATCCAATAACCTTGATCACTAGATCGATAATCTTCTACCAATATATCATCCAAATATAAGAGGCCACACAACCATAACTGGATGCTTCCCCTTTTCCACAACTACACTCATATAATCTTTTCGGCCACCATCAGCGACCTGTATAGGGTATGAGATAAACTCAGTAGGACACCACCAATATTTTCTATAAAAATATAGCCTATAAATATAAACTAGAATAGTTTTTATGTATATCATGATAAAATAGTAAATAAATAAAACTAAAGTCGATCTTAGGCTCCTTGTAGAACACATGGTCCCCAATACCTACTTTATCCTATACTGGACATCTTTGAGAATGTGTTTATTTAATTATTCAGTCATGGTATTAGAGTTGATAACACAAGTGACCATGGTAATTAATATAGACAATAGTACTAATAATTATCTTGGATGAATCAAGGCATCCTTGAATTTAGAAGGTCATATTTTCTCATAGTACACAACCAGGCATCCTATAAATAAAGGTTAAGTGTATCCCAAGGGGAATAACCAAGGAATTCCACTATAAATATATATATAAGTGAGTCCATGGATTATGTACAATCGTAAATCCTATTATAATAATTAATTTATCCCAAGGAGAATAATCCCAAGTCATCATATATCCTAAGAAATCATGTTGAATGCAAGGATTTCATCTATGGAATTATAATATCTGTAAAAAGTGTCAAGTGATTCATTAGTAAAACAATAAGGAATTAACATAATAAGATATAGAACGATTTCTTCGGTGGGTAACTCCCGTGGAAATTGGATTAATTAATTGGAATTGAGTTCTCTGAGTGCTCAAGTTAATCCCTCTAGAATCCAAGCTAGGATCAAGTCTGATCATTCCTACCAATATGGAAAGTTCCATATAAAATATCCACATATAATCTTTTTTATATATTTCTTATGAAATAATAGGCCATTTAGGACTCATTCTATTTACAAATTACATAGGTTCATTCCAACTCCTTTCATCATAAGTGACAAGGTCAATAAGGACATGAAAAAAAATCAATTCAAATACAACTAATCAAGGCCAATTAATATCAATATATATATATATGTTATATTTAATTATTTATATATCATTTAATTAAAGTAGGGACTTACCTTGATAAAGGTAAAGTTAGGATCACCTGAACAATGTCTCAAGTAATCACAATGTAGGTCACTAGTGGAATAATGATGAATACACCCAAATTGGGTAGTTAGAATTGAGGTATAAACCTCCACCAATATCAAATGGTCTCTCTGGGGACATTGTTTTAAATTTAAATTTTTTAATTTATGAAAATTAATTTAAGGGGCGAAACCTGATGAAATCATCATGTGCACAAAGCCTATATTTATGTGAGAGGGAGAGATCAAAAGGGAGGTGGAGAGGTGTTTTTATATGGAGGAGGAAAATAAGAAAGAGGGTGATTTCATATAAGGAAGTAGGAAAAATGTCATTTTTTAAATTTTAAATAGGTACCCAATTTGGATGTACGGATGACCAAACCATTATCTAAATGTGTTTCGGATACTGTCCAAGGACAATGGACTACATTGTTTAGAAGCATGGTTTTTATAACTATGATCTACCCATGCATCCCCCTCAACCAATTTAATACACCTCAATTGGCCTATAGTGCACAGTTAGAAAAATCATGCATAGCCCATGCACTCTCCTCTGTGTATCCTTAAAATACCTCACACGGTTTGTATAACCAAACAGAATGAGATACATGGTTTATACTAACCATGTGGCCTAGTTTTTTCTTCTAAAATCTTGAGTCTAGGGTTTGAACATGCCCTATACACCCTCATTTCCTCCATAAACTCATGACAAAAATTTAAAATTATGAATATAATAAATCCAACTTAAATTAAAAGGTTTTTTACCTTGATGAAAATATTGGTTCTTACGGTCTTCCCCTTTTAAAGTAACTCATCCCTAAGCAACCCTTTCAAGGGTGTTATCAATTTATCTTAGAATAACTACAACAACTATGAAAATGTGTTGGCCTCTCACTCCCAAGTCTCATCCTATACAAGTTTTTGTTTCTATAGAACCCATACTAAAGGTACATACAATAATTAAATAGCATTTAGGATCAAATTACTTATATGAGAAAGATACTCCTCAAAAGAAGCATCAGCCTCTAACTCAACATCCTTCAGATCAAGCGTATGAGAAAGTTTATCATGATATTATTTAAGGTATAATATATGGAAGATTTAATTTAGGAATAAATACCACTAAGGAAGATTTATCTTACAGGATACCATCTTGAATCTCTCCAATTTCTCAAAAGGTCTAACAAACCCAAGAGTCATCTTCCCTTTCCTTTGTATCCGTCTATTCCCCAGTCAAAGTAAAACACAAAAGAAAAAATATTCTCTGACCTCAAACTCTAAGGGTCATGAATGGTGATCAGTATAATAATTATTTCTAGACAAAGTAGTAACCATATGGTTCCTGATAATTTGTACATCTGATGAAGTTTCTTGGATGAGATGAGGGCCTAGTAGTGTTTCCTCTCCTACCAATAATTAGCACAAGGGTGAACAACATGTCCAACTCTATATGAAATCAAAAGGATCCATCTATATGGTATCTTGATAACTATTGTTGTATGAGAACTCAATAATAGGTATATGTTTTTTTCCAAGAACCTCTAAAATCAAGGACACACACTCGAAGTGTGTCCTCTAAAACTTGTATTGTCCATTCTGACTGACCATCAGTCTAAGGGTGATATGGTGTACTCAGAAGTTCGTGTGCACCAATTTATTTATGAAACCCATTATAGAACCTCTACATGAAATAATTTTACCTATAATAAATGATAGTATAAGGTACGCCATGTGGTAATAAAATCTCATAGTCATAAAGTCTTCCCATATCATCAACTAAGAATGTTTCTTGGATAGGATGGAAGTGGGATACTTTTGTCAGTCTATCCACAACAACTAAAACTTCTGCACTATCTTGAGGTTACCTCAATAAACCAATAAAAAAATACATTGTGATATTATCCCATTTACATTCTAGGACTGAAAACTTTTATAACAAGCTAGCAGGTCACTAGTTCCTCACCTTCACTTATTAATAGGTGTAACACCTATTGATAAAACCTAAAATCTGATGTTTTATCCTAGGCCACAAATACTAGAAGTGCATGTCATAGAACATATTAGAAATCCCTAGGTGAACATCCTATTGGGAATCATGGGATTCTCACATAATCTCAACTTGAATTTCTTTATGTAGCTAGATACACCCATGTACAAGCAAGACATCATCTCCATCGATCGACCAATATGGTGGTGGGTCTGCACCTGAAATAATCTCCCTCGGGACCAATCCTTCAGGATCTGAGAATTTCCTCTTCATCAATCTATAAATAAGAGATGAGGCTATAGCCAAGGATATATGAAAATTCCACTCGTAACTCTCTTGAACCACTAGATGCATCTTAGAAAGAAGGTCCATTAACCTCCATTCATCATTGGCTTCCTAAACAACATGCATCTGAGTCTTCCATTTTAGAGCATCAACAACTATATTTCCATATCTAGGAATATAGGTTGGTTCAAAATCAAAGGAATGAAGATATTCGACCCATGTTCATTATTTGAGGTTCAATTAACTATGTGTGAAGATGTATTTGTTTCTTTTTTGATCTGTATACATCATGAAGCAATCTCCTAGAAAATAGTGTCTCTAGAAACATAATTCATGAAAAAATTCTGCTAGATTTAGTTCACACATTTGGTAGTTAGGCTCCTGAGGCCTCAACTTATAACACCCATATACAACAAATCAATATTTATATATTATAATTTCACCTATCCTGATGCTTGATGCATCACAAAACACTATATATCCTCTTCTAGGATTAGGTAGGATCTGAATCAGGGATATAGTAAATCTTCCATTCAACTATTGAAAATATTTCTCACACATTTCAAACTAGATAAACTTTATTTCCTTAATATAAAATCATGTAAGTAGTGCTAAAACATGTGATAAATTCTATATAAAATTCTTTTAATATCTATCCATCTACAAGAAACATCATATGTCAAACGTGTTATTATGCTACTCCTAGGAAACTATGGTCATCACCTTTTCTAGGTTAAATTATACTCCTGATTTTGATATAATATAACACATGTGTGTTCATGACACAAAATAACATAACCAAATACTCATAATGACCATATATTATATAAAACACTATATAAGTTATCTCTAAAGGTCTAACACGTACTTGGTGATATCCTGACCTTTGATCAATCTTTGAGAATACTATAGATCCTTGGAGATAGTCAAAAAGATCATTTATGTGAGTTAATGGACACCTGTTCATAACCATAATCCTCTTCAACTATCGGTAATCCATGAATATCATAACGTTCACATCCTCTATCCTAGTGAAAAGTATAGGCAAACCCCCTAGTGAGGAACTGCTCTAAATAAATCTCTTAGGTTTCATGTTATCTAGCTACCTCTTTATCTCTTGAAACTCAGCAGTAGCCATCCTATAAGGAGCAATTTATATAGGTGTTTCTCCAAGAATAATCTCAATAGATAAATCCAACTCTCTATAAAGAGGTAATCTAGAAAAATAAAAATTTAATAAATCCCTAAAATGATCTAATTCTTTATGGAAATCACCCAAACATATCTTATGGTCATCTATTTAATGGATCACTATCTAGGTTGTCACTCCACTAAGTGCATGATGCTCCAGTCCATATCTACTTTCCTAAACATACCATTCACACTTTTGAATATAACTATCTCCCTCTAGTGATGTAAATGATACCCTTTAGTGATAGTATTCGACATAATCATGTTAAGGATCCAACTAGTCCATCTTGAGAATGAAATAAAAGTATTTCATCTTAAGGACAAAGAGTTTCTATAAGAAATGATAATTTCCTACCTTAAGGGGAACTCTTGACACTAGTGTAAGCTCTCTAACTAAACTCCCAATGAAGTATCAAGCCTCATCACTCCATAGAATTACTGAATTTGAAGCTCAATAGTTCTATAATCAATATAAAAATATAGTAATGTGAGGCACCTATAACAAACAAAGAAGATACGATAGTAGAGGATACTAGAATAGTACCTCATAATATAGAAAACCTTGTTCTATACTCCTTGGGTATCATATGTACTATGAAAAACTAGCCTAATTTATGTCCCTGATCTGTAGTTGGACTACCCTATGTAGGTTCTCTCTACTAATTCTTGAAAATAGAAGTGTATCTACCATGGCTAGGACCTTCTCCTCAACCCAATTGGCCAACACTACCCCAAATCCATGTTTGATGTAGATCTATTGATCTTTCTCCAAAAGGAGGACTTGGTGAAAATCATCTCCTATTAGGAAAAGATGGGAAGGTTTGGAATAACCTCTAAAGATTGCCCAATCTTCCATAGGATCTGAACTCAATTGGGTTCATGTCACACTAAGGCTTCATGTGGCCTTTAATTCCACACCAATGGTACTTTATTGAACTTCCAGTGGGGATTCTTTGGTTACCACCACCCCTCTCAAGACAATGTTACCATCTACTAGAAGAACCACTATTTTATATTGGTACTAAGTCACCATGCCCTGGGCTATCAACTTCCCTCAAATATTGTTCAGTGATAAGGGGTTGATACACAATCTTTGAAATTTATAGCCATCCTAAAGACATTTACCTAAGATCATATGGTGTAATGAATCCCATTCTCAAGGTTCCTTTCCTTATATAGTTCATATCCTACTAGAGTTAGTAAAAAATGTTGAATATAAATAAAGAAATGTGATTAGTCCATGATCTACATATTCCCCACTCTAGGTGCATGAACTGTCTAGACCTATCAACTCTTAGCACCTCTAGGAAGAAGAAGTTATAGAAATTAAATTATAAATTTATCTAATTCATACCCTGATGTTGTTCAGCATAATTTAGAACATACCACCAAAACATGGAGAAATCACAATGAACTTATGTTTTGATCTTTAGTCTCCTCATGGGTGGTGACTTGAGATTTTCAAAAATCATTATCATGGACTCTATCCAGGACTCTATAGCCTGGGGACCACCATCAACAAAAAATATAGTTTGATTTTACCACTAAAACTCTTCATTCAACTCTACTATATAAGAGTTAAATCATGAGGCTCCCTAAATAGTCTTCATAAGATGTAGGAATCCCTTTCAAAATTGGGCTTCATCTCCCAAATTGGGAATAGTAGGAGGTGCCGAAGGTGGTACTACTAGAGGTAACACTGGTGGATCACGGCCCACCACCTTCAAAACAAATTTGTCACCACCTTTCTAGAATATGACTTGAGGATACCATGGAAGCATAGATCTAAAAATACCAAGCATACACCTCTAATGAGATTTAACATGATAACATCATATAAATAAGAATATTATAGGTAAAATCCTTCTATTATAAGAATTAGAACCCTCTACCCACTTATAAATCCTGGTCTAGTCGTCGTATAAGACTAATAAAAAACACTAGAGATACTACCTACTTCCTACTAGGGTATAGGTCAAGTTATCTATTTCATATTAGGGTTCTAGTTTATAGTATATTAATTTCAAGTTAAAGAGGAAAACGTCATTTAAATTTCTATTTAATAACAAGCATATTTATGTTAATTATTTAATTAATATTATATTTACATAATAGATTAGTTATTTGAAGTTACATTCCCAATTTATACAAGTAACTAATTTATAAATTGAAATTTTTATTTCATATTACTACATAAAAACCTTTACATTAGGTATGATAATGTAACATTTAATATAAAATGATTTGACTAGATGAATCATCGTTCCTAATTTATAGAGGTACATTCACTCTTTAAATTAAAAATGAAATTCATATATTCAAATTCAATTGACTTTTTAGTCTATGTAATCTCATTTATATAAATCAAACATGTGATAATTGATTAATTAATGTGTAATCATCCAAATATTTAGGAAAACACCATTTAGGTTGATATGGACACCTTAATAATCAATTATCGAATCTATTTTTTCCTATAGAAATGTTATTTTCAAAATATGATATATCACTCAAGGCACATATAAAAATAATCTTACAGTCAAGAAATGAAACCTACATATCATGGAATGACACATGGTATATTAATATTATAGGGTGCCTAAAATGATACATGATTAATCATTCCTTTCCATCTCAATCCCAGGATAAAATATAATACAACATCATAAAAATTCAAACATCTCATATCATGTGTGTCACCCAATGGTGGAATCAAATCAACTGTAATAAGCATAATACATAACATCAAATCCCAACACAATAAATTTGGCTTTTCTCCCATATGTGGGTTAACTACTCCAAGGAAAAGGATTATTACCAAATTATAACACTTCCTAGTCTCTTTTATACCATCCCAAAATAGTAAGGCAAGGAAAATAAATCTTTGATACCACTTTGTCACATCTCATCCCACCTCACCTCATAACATTAACCAAACTAGTTGGCCACATTCCCTCAAGTGCTCCTTGTTATATTCCAAAGGTTCTATATTATTAGTAAGGGTCCATGGTGGTACTGTGGGGAGAATATAGCCTCATGATCAGATTGGAACATAATGGTAAACAATTTATAATTAAATAATGGAAGAAGTAATAATAAATATGGAAGTAGAACAACCATAAACATATGATTCATAAATAATCAATTCAAAAGATGAAACAGTATCGTATATAAAAATGATGTCATGTATCTATAAAAGAATAATCACACATTAAAGTAGAAATATAAAAACTTATGAGAAAGTCTAAAAAAATATCCAAGCATCCCAAGCATCGATCTTTTCATTTACTACCAAGATCCCATCATAATATCAGAATTCATGCAGTCACAATTGGATGCCTCCCCTTGTCCACACCTATAGTCATATAATATTTCTAGGTACCATCGATATCCTAGATAGGGTTTGAGATTAAATTAATAGGATATCACCAATAGTGTCTATAAAAATACATCCTACAAATTTAAAAGGTAATATTATACAGGTATAACAAGGTAAACTAGTAAATAAATACAATACAAGTTGATCTCAGGCACCTCAGGGGACACCTGCTAGACTATACATGCTCCATCCTATGATGCACATCTCCAAGAAAGTGTTCATTTAATTATTTGGTTATGTGATTAGATAATATAATACATGTAAACATTAGAAATAATGCATATTATAATACTAAAAATGATCCAAGATGAATTAAGGAATCCTTGGCCTTATAAGGACCGAATAGCTCATGGTACAATACCATGAATCCATGAAAGAAGGGGTAAGGTTAAACTATATGTTATACCCTAGGTAATCCACAGAAAAAATCTCTAACCAAGTCCATGGATCATGTCCAATGGTAAATCTCGGGATAAGCATTACTGTAGCCCAAGGAGAATAATCCAATGCATCAAATTTCCAAAGACATCATGATGAATCCAAGGAGTTTACCCAAGACATTCTAATATCCAAAAGAAATGTATGTTGAATCATTTGTATAATGAATAGGAATTCACCTAATAATACATAGACCAAATTCTTAAAAAAAATATTAAAATAAACATATATAGTAGTCACCATATACTCATTTTCATATATTTCTTTAGAAATCCTTGGTCATGTAATACTCATTCCATTTATTAATTAGGTTCATTCCAATAGATTTCATCAAAGTTGACATGGTTAATAAGGACATGGAACTAATTTCCAATTAATATATAACTGATCAAGGCCAATTTATATCAACATATATACTATTTATTTAATGATTTAAAAATAATTTAATTAAAATTGGAACTTACCAT
Source organism: Viscum album (assembly GCA_963277665.1). Classification (NCBI taxonomy): domain Eukaryota; kingdom Viridiplantae; phylum Streptophyta; class Magnoliopsida; order Santalales; family Viscaceae; genus Viscum; species Viscum album. Next base: position 31,546,322 of record OY728139.1, on the reverse strand, counting down.
GTTAAAGGTCATGTTAAGCACACCTGAATAGTATCTCGGGTAATCACAATATTGGTCACTAATGGAATTTAGAAGAAAACACCCTAATTGGTTGGTTAGTGGTGAGGTATCCACCTCTGAAAATATCAAATGGTATCACTAAGGCCTTAGTTTTTAATTTATATGATTCAATTTTAAGTAATATGAATTTAAAGTGAAACTCCTAGTGAAACTCGTGTGTGCACAACAACAAAAATTTACAAAATAAAATTATTTGGGGTATAATTCATAGACCAACTACCCTATACCTACTGAGGAATACTAATCCTATATCATCCTCTGGTTTGGTCTAAATATAAAGAAAATAGAATAATAAAAAAACGCCCTCAAAATAGGGTATATGAGCTCACATGAAAATAATTGTTGATAGAAATAATAATAATGAATGGAGATAAAGGAATCTAGATCTTACCGGTATGAATCCAATGATATGAATGGATATTTATTTGGAGGATAGATGAAGAATATCCCCTAAGTCCTAGATTTAGTCATGAGAGAGAGTTGAAAAGGGAGGAGGAAAGGTGTTGGCTGAACTTTTCACCCACCATGAATCATCTACTATCCAAGGAAAGTGGTTTTTATTGTTGGGGAGCATGGTTTATCTCACTATTATATACATGTTTATTCCCATTTTCCAAGGGAATACACCCCAAAAAATATGAAATCATGATTATAGAAACTGTTTTCAGCCCGTGAATTCCCCTCTGTGGATCCTTGCAGCACCCCGTATAGTTTCTCTCACCATTAAGACTTGGATTCATGGTTTATTCTAATCATGCGGCCTAGTTTTTTCCTCCAAAAGTAAAGCCTCTGGGATTATGACATGTCCCGCACACACTTCATTCCTCTATAAACTTATTAGGCACATTGGTGAGTTTTTATGGAAACTAGTAAACATTAGGAAGACACAACTATTCCATATTTTATCAAACATTCCATTGTGGGGTATTTTGGATTTAGAATTTCAAATAAGGAAGTATTAAGATTTATTAAGAGATTTTATTTGATGTTCATGGTTTTCATGGTCCTATATTTGACCATGAAACAATATCATGGTGGACTCAAACATGCCATGTTTATAGACCTATATTTTTAATTTAATCCCATGGAATATTTTTAATATTTATAAAGGTGGTCTCAGGGTTAGTTCATTTTTAAAGGATCATGGGTATTTTAAAAATACTAATATTTTAAAAATATATTTTTTTATCCCATGTATAAAAAGAAATTATTATCTCATAATTATAGAATAAAATAAAAATTCAAGCATTTTTTGGTGTTCTTAGAATGTAGGGTTTTACATAAAATATTTGTAATTTTCATTGTTGTTTTGGGCCTATTTTGGGACTCAAATAAAAAGACCAAGAGTCAATTCCATTAAACCATATTATTTGAATATATATATATTCTTAATCTAACTTCAATAGAGTATCCTTTTTAATAAAATGAAACCATATAGTATTTTGGGAGGAATGTTTTTTAATTTGGTAATCATTCTTATTGAGGAGATGAAAAATTCTTGAATCGAGGGTGAATTTTGTAAGAGATAATGATTTAACAACAAGGTATTTCTTTGTTTTTTATCTGACATAATTAATTTTGAAATTTAATTCACATTTATAATGATTTATTTACTATAATATTCATGAAAATATCATGATCAAATTCTTGAAGTGTTTGTGATTTGAATTATTTGATAAATATTCAGTTTTTATTTAAAACAAGGAATAGTGAGATAAAATTAGTTAGAAAATAATTAGTTCTTAATATATTTTTAATTATACCTTGTCTAAGAAAATAAATTCATTATTAAATTATTTGCCATATTGAGATCAGTTTATTTATTTATTTATTTGGTCAATATAATTTTATTATTAATTTAATTAGTATTCATACATTCTTCTCCAATGGCCATTTCTGTGATCATTGAATAAGGAGACCTAGTAAATTTCTAGTAATTTAATTTTCTTATACCCCTTTAATCCCTTTTTCGTGTGGATAAATAATGAGGATTCTTTATTTTTATTAATAGTCTGACATTAGAAGACCAAAAGGGATGATTGGATTGGGACGGATGATAGTGGTGTTGAATTCAAGAATAGTTGTGGTGAAGGGGAATCATTAGTGTGGTATTGTAATAGTTGATGAATATTAGAGAGTCCTACATTATTTAACATGTGTAGGTTGACTATGGAAGGGTGGTTCAGGATTTGTTATTCGATCTAGGAATTACAAAGATAGTGGGGGTGATGAAGATGGTCACTAGTAGTGAGGCAACAACATTAGTACACAATAGACAACCCATCAGTTATGGAATATAACCAAGATTGAATACATAGTGGTTGGAATCATGAAAATGATAAATATGGTTCTATAAGAAAACTTTAAAACATATTTTGTAGTCTAGAAACCACATTTATTGTTTATTTTTGGTTTCAATGCTTGGATTTCCATGGATGTTAAATATCACATGGTACGTAACATTGAGGTACATACCATGTACTGTATTTTGTGGAATATAGGGTTTATATATAGTGATAAATAAACCATTATGTTTTACTAATAGTTACATGAAATATATATTTATATATATATAATACCACATAACCTAGGGAGTACAGAATTTGATGCTAGTTAACCCCTAGTATCCCACATTGGGGGGGCATTGGCATGTCTTGTATTTCAACGATATTACTCAATCTCTCGTTGTAGTACCCAACCAACTATCATGAAGATCCCATATGATGTGTACCATATTTGAGAACTATATATAGTTTTACACATCATGACAAGATAGTGGTAGTACATTCCAAACTGTTTTCTGAGGATCACACACCATGTATAGTGGAGTACATGTTATATACTAGGAAATCTATAGTTTTTTCATATCTCCCGACTTAGATGTCTTATTATATAAGAGAGAAGTTTATTTTAAGTGGTTTTTAATTTATAAATTGTTGTTGTTTATATATGAATTATTATTTTATTATTTTTTGAGAGATTCTTGGAAGTTTAGGTTTGTTATCTTTGTACAGGTGACGAAAATTCATGGTGAGTTGAATTGAGTATACATGGGGTTAATAACAAATTTTGTGAAACATTGAGACTTTGGAATAAATACCACCTAAAATTGGTTGAGTATGTAGCCGTTTTTTATAGAGTAAGGTTCATCCACTTATAAATTAGGTAACCCCATCAACTAGTTCCCATACAACACAAAGTGGTAAAGGTTGGTACACCCTATACTGATATAAAATCTTTATAGAAGTGTGGTTTCAACAATATAATTTTAGAGAGGTGGTGTGGAAGTTATGAGAGTTGGGTATTTTGGTTATATTCAGAGCTTTAGGTATTGTGGTATTCTAGGAATTCAAGGTCCCTTTGGAACCCAATCTCTTTGGAGATGGACTGTGAAGACTATATTTGCCTTTATTATTAGTAAACTTTTTATTAATTTAATTTATATAATTATATAATTTTGTGATGACATGTTATTTATTTTATATTTTGGGTTTTGGGGTCCCTATTGTGAATTTTTTACTCACTCATACATAGGTTTCATCCCCATACATATTGTGCCTATGTAGGTGATGTATCGTTCATAGTTTACCTTAGTAGATGTCAAGATAGTGAAAGGGAGATTAGTGATGATGATCATAGATTTTTATTGATGGTGCTCATATTAAGAGCTAGTGTAACATGGATTTTTTCATTTACAATTATTAAATGATTTTATTTTTATATTTATTGGGATATTCAGAATACCCTTTCTTTTAGATGTTTTATTTTTCATTAGTTATTGGATTATTATCATGTGTCACATGTATGTTATCTTATAGTTTATTGTTATGTTTGGTTTGAATTATTATATAATTTATTCAATATTTATGGTTCTTTATTAGTTATTAATTTTTATTAGGCCTCCAATATGAGTCACACATTCTTAGTTCTAGTATCTAACCCTTATCCTATCAATAATGGGCTCAGGGTAGCACAATTAGCTAACCACTAGCCCATGAGAGGTACTGGAGGGATGGGTTATGTTAGAATAGTATCAAATTTAATTAATTACTATGAGGATATTTTTGAGTTAGTGACTTTTTAGGATGGTTTGGGAATCAAAGTGTAACAATGTTAATGGTTTTTGAGTTTGATTTTAATTCCAAGTACCCTAAAGATTGTTTTGGGTGGTAAATGTATCGCTTCACCATGTATTTGACAACCTTTAAATAGATTTAAAACTCTAGAACAATGGTTTTGGAGTAAAATTGGATATAAAAATAATTATATAACTTATTATATATGTCTCTTATACATGTAGGTCTTGTATTATCTCAACTATATAAGATTTAATAACCTGGAGTTCATCTTTTCAAAATGTAGGATTCCACCCCATAGATAACTAGCTCAGATACAGAGGTGAGTTAATGATGAGCCAAAGTTAGTGTTTTATCCTCTAGTCACTAATGATTTGATAAACATGATGTTGGTATAAGGTACACGTTTAGATGAAAATATATAACAACCAAAGATTTTGGACCCTTTAAGTTAATATTATCTTCAATATCTTGTGCCACATGCAACACTGAACTAACGCAGCACCCGACTAAAATAGACCATGACATATAAAAATTAGATTTATAATATATCAATTAGGAGATAAAAATATTATAAATAATTATAATAATTATATATTTTTAATTTATTAATATTTTATAAAGTATGTCATTTGAACAACCATTTAAAAAAGGGGGTATTGTATTTTACATTAATAAATTAAATTTTCCATAGTAGAAAATTTATTTATGTATGTAATATTTGAATTTATAAACTAATATATAAATATTTAATTATTTATAAATCTATATGAAATAATATTAAAAGCACTTGAAGTTTGGAATGAATAGCCTCATGGCCTTGTATATTTATTGATTTTTTGGATAACCCCATTTTGTTAACTGGGTTGAGAGGGAGCCCATACAAGATCCATAGTCCCAGAGGAACAAAACCGAGTTCCTGAAGAAAGGACCAAAGACCTAATTATATATGAAATACCCCCCTATCATCTTCTTTGATGATGGTGCCTTTCTTCTCATTGTGCATGGTTAATCGGCTAAGATTACCTCATCTGGATCTACATGGTGCTTAGTATCGATGGTGCTTTACAAGCCCTCTATTAATTACCAAATATGGTTAGTTATGCTCAATGGGATCTAATTGCTCTAAATCCTCTTCTGATGCCAACACCTCTAATTTATGACCTTGACTACTTCATGGAACAGAAGCCCTATGGGCTAGAAGCCTATGGCCTGAAGGCCTAAGATGGCCTAGAGGTCTGGTGGCCTAAAGTCATGTAGTGTCCTAAAGGCCCCATGGACCGTATGACTATATAGGGTGAATTTTTTTGAAGATATAGTAATTTCTATAGTAACTGCTATAGTAACTCATAAATTCACCCCTACCTATTTTTCAGTTTAGAAGAGTCATTTTTTAATAAATATAGTTTTTAATTATATATTGTATTTTCATTTAAAAGTTAATTTATTTATTTTAAAATTTTAATTTGAAAAAGGATAATATAATTTTCATGTTAAACATTTTAATATTAATTTAGGATTAATTTGTTTAGTTTTTTCTATAAAATTATTATTAGGTGAATAGTGTAATCTTCAATTTTTACAAATACCATGCATTTTATGGAATTATTAGTTTATAAGAATGATTTAAAAATATATGAATCCATTTAATATAAAAAAATATTCATTTAATGATTTATATTATAAATTTAAAAATATTTATTCTAGTTTACAAACCTATATTTAATGTTTTATAACTTTTGTAATATTATCATCAAGATATTATTTTTAATAAATTATATTCATATTATTTAAAAATAAATCATTATCAAATTTATAAATATAATTAAATTAAATTAATTTCAAATTTGGAATCAATACATATAAATTATATAAAAATGGCCATTTTATTTTTAAATATAAAGGATAATTTATTTAGGTAAAAACTACATATTTTTGTAAAAACTAAAATGGAAAAGGTAATAATTAAAGAGTAAATGACTTAAAACATGTTTTAAACATGTGTAGGAATTTCTTTTGATGAATTTATAGAACTTATCACTTATTCACTCCATTTTTTTCCCAATTTTTGAGCCACTTTCCCTAAGAGTGACTTCCCCTTATTAAAAATTTATGGGTCATCCCTTTTCACATATAAAAGGGACTCTGATCACCTCACTTCCCCTCACACCAAAACCCGCATATTTTGGCTCAAACTAGGAATTTATCTCTTTTAAATAGTTATACAAAAAAATACATTCTTTTTTTGTCAAAATAACACCGCTTAAAGGTTTTACCTCCTTTGAAAAGGTAAAAATCTAATAAGTAAGGTATAGATTTATAACCACTCTTTTCTCATTTCTATTTCATTATGTGCACTTATTATTCCTAAAATTACATTACCCCATTTTAAAATGATAAAATCATAATAAATGGTATTATTAAATTTTATTATAAATATTTTTTAATAATTATTCACCTTTTTCTCTTTTCCATGATGAAAAATGAAAATGTGAAATGTGTGTGTGTGTGGACTATGGCCCCCATGATGTAACATGTTTGTTTTCATTAATAACCCAAAATATAAAGTTTAAAAGGCAATTTAGTGTATAGTTAGGATAATTATGACTTATTTAAGATTATTTAATGAGAAATCATATTATTCATCGCTAAAATTCTATGAAATCAGAGTCATCATACAAGCGTGTGTGTGAACTATCACCTCTAGTAATCGATGTATTCCATTTTTCATTATCGCATTTCATGGATGGTTATAAGAATGGTTTTAGATAACAAATAAAATTTTATGATATGAATATGTTTTTAGTGATAAAAATTTGATAACCTATAAATTATATGAATGATAAACAATTATTATAAAATTAATTGTATTAAAGTGCTTTCTAAAAATAAAAATCTAATTTCCAAGTACTAAGTAGGAAAAAAATTATTCATACTATGTAATTGTTATGTATACATAACTTATTCTTATAATTATTTATAATTATGATATAAAGAACTAATAAACACTAACTTATATAATTATTATATTTTTATAATGATATTTAGAATAAATCATATCATAATCATCCATTAATCATTGTATGTTCATTTTTGGGTCGAGTTACCAACCTACTTTAATAATGATATGAAATTATATAATTGATGAATATGAAAAATAATAATGGAATAATATGATATAAATATGTAAATAATTATTATTATTTTGTTTCTATAAATGATATATAGATATTTAATGGAATAATTTAGAAGAAAAAATTCATTGGTTAAGGTAATCACTGAAGTCTGTTTCTTTCCGATTTTACCTTCAAGGATAATGGGTGGAACAAATATCAAAGGAAATAAACAATTAATAATTAACTTTAAGTCATAAATTACAGTAAATTTAATTGTCTTGAAATTATAAACTTCTAAAGAGTAATGAATACTAACACCACTCCTATGAAACTAGTATGAACAGTCCAAACTATTAAAACTCGATGTGAGAAAATAAAAAAAATAATTAATATGAATATAGATAATTGTTATAAATTAAAATTAGAAATATTTTTGGCTATTAATATGGTTCAAAATTAATTTTATTAAGATAGTTATTTTTTTTATACATAAGGTTGGAGTTCAGTTATGGATGAAAATATCATGGTAAGGGATATTTGTCTCAAATTGGAATTCCTATAGATATTTTTATGTTATACATTGTGTTTTCTTTTTCATGGTAAAACTATTACTCCCTTATAATTTTTTATCATGATTAAATTATATTTAATTATTTTCATTGTTTTATTCCATGTTCATTATCTCATGGGGTTTTGGCTCAAAAATTACAAAAGTTGTAGGGGTTTCATTGTCTAATTTTCAACTCTATAAGACTTGTATGATAATGCACACAATCATTTCCTTTATATAGTGTTTTCATTGAAATATTTATTTAAATTATAATTAATATATTTCATCTTATTATATTTTAATGTCTATTTAATAGTGACTATCTCATTTTTTATTATTTTATTTCCATTACTGTAAGGGTTTTTTTACTCAAGTCTATTTATTAAGTTATAATGCATGTCCTGGAACTTATTAAATCCAAGATTAGTTACTTCAATAATAAGATTTTATTTCATGGTAAATTATACTCCTCTCTAGTGGAAAATTTCATTTTACTTAAAATATTTTACCTTGACAAAATTTCATTCTAAAAAGTATATCATTTTTTAGAATAGTTCTCATCCTCTTTAATGACGGTTTCCCCTCATTATCTATATATTTATTTTCTATTAATTTTTTCCTTTATAATTGTAAACCTAGTTATGTTTTATCTCATGTTACCTACATATATTTCTTCTCTTATTTTGAAAAATAAATTTTTTTTATTTTTTATGTGGATTTTCAAAAAGGGTATCTAAAAAAAATTAAAATATTTCACATCATTTAAAATAAAATACATTATCTTATACACCAAATTTATTTTTTAAAACTTTGATTCATTGAAAGATATATTATTTAATATTTGTTTAAAAAAATCCTTCAAATTAATCACATCACATTTTTATAAATAAAACTTTATAATGACCCATAACTTCTTCTTTTGTGATAATGTTAAAAATTCACTTTGATATATTTTTTATATTTTATTCCATGTGAAGACATATTTCCACAAAATTATCATTTTATATGAAACTTTACATCTTAGACTTTATGGATTATAAAATTATTTATTTATCTACTAGTTTTATAAACTATTTTTTTGGAAAATTCTTCCAAAATTTCAGCGATATTTTTTATTTATGAAGTGCTTTTTACTAAATCTCTTATAAAGTATATTTTAAATATAATTCATTATAATTTGAAAAATATTATTCCTGATTGAGTATATTTTATAAATTATATAATCCACCATCTTTCCAGGGATGGATTATGTAATTCCATTTTCATTTAGAGGAGTGATTTATTAATGTATGTCTCTTGCCTAATCTTATTTTGTGTATAACCATAACTCTTATCCAAAATCCAATCCTATATGAATACAATAATTTTTCTAATTTTATTTAAATCTGTTCACTAGATAGTATACATTTATTGATTAATAAAATTCTTTATTAAATTTTATACACTTTTTCTATAAAAATAAAAATATCATATCTCTATAATTTAACTGAATTGTATTCACCTAGAATGTTTTTAAATATCATTGCATACCAATTTTTGTCTATAGTAATATAATGATATGGTTATTAATGAAATTATAAATGTTTTACTTATGTGATTCTATTTCAAAATGATATGAAACCCATTTTTTCCATGGGTTCTTTATGATATGTTGTTGATTTATTTATATAGCATGCATATATACGGATGATGTTGGATGGAGTCCTATATTTCTCTCCAATGGATTGGTTAAGGTTGCATATCACATGAGATAATGGTAAAAAGGTGGTAATGACTTGATCCAATAAGGTAAATTGCTGAGTTAAGCTACATCCATCAAGGAAAATAGGTGAGTAAATCCTGATCCACCAAGGGAAATAGGTGAGTGAATCCTGCTATACTAAGTGAAACATGTCGTGATACTAATCCACTATGTTATTATTCTTATAATTATATATGTTTCAAAATTATAATTTTTTCTTTATTTATATTATATGGGTGATTTTTATGACGTATAATTATGTTATGAAATGATTTATGGTATGTGATTTTTTGGGTATAACTTTCTTATGTATCTGGATTATACTCATATTTATATCTTATGCTCACTTATGATCTTTTAGAGATATCACTTATGTTTACAATTAATGATCATATGATCTCACTCTTGTATAATTTTTTTATTTATTGAGTTCATGAAGATAAGAAAATTACTAAATGTTTAGAATATTATATTATGTTTAGAATTAGTTAAAGATATTTAAGACCTATTATGGATTAAAAAACTGATTATATAGTGATAAAAATACATTAGTTAAAAACGATATATGTTTTTAATAAAAAAAATTATCTTAATTATATAAAACATTAAAACTATAATTTATTGGGGTTATATTGTAATGAAATATTTTACTTAAGTCATTTAATGAGATAGACACATCTGTGGGTCTTTATAGTTGGTATCAGAGAATGGTCTAGATAACTTTTGAAATTATGATATTATCATCTGAGGATAATTTAGGAGATAGAAATTTTTTCAAAGTCTGATAAGTTATATTGTATCATAACATCAATTTTATAGATAACCCTTTATGTTTACTGAAGTAATATGTAATATTTTTGGGATTAAGATAAGAGGATGTTAGTAAAAACCTTAGAGATGAGTTTAAGGGATAACTATGAGTATAGAATGACATCCCAATGTACTAGAAACTTAGATATTGTATTTTAATTCTATAAATTACATCCATTTATAGATACAATCAATTAGATTAAGTTATGGAATTAATGCAGCTATGGGTAATCACCACGAAATAGGCTAGCTGATAATTTACATGTTATTTACTCTCATGAATAATGAGTCGGCCTATGACTGTACACTTAGATAGACACTCTTAGTGGGGTATTATTTATTCAATCACATTATCTTTATAAACCATTATGAAAGATTTAATTCTATTTAATTAAATGTGTTGGTTAAGATGTATGATATAACATAACTTAAAGTAACCTATGTAGAATCAATAGAGTTATAGGATGAACCAAGTGTGACATAGTTAAAATGAAAGTATCATAGGTTGAAATGAATGTGTAATTAGGTTATACATATTAGAAATTATATTTCCTATTCATATTATCAATTACCCTAATTTTTTTATATATTATCCAAATCATTTTTGATTTATTATTATATTAAAATAGTAACATAGTCGTGATTCTATGAAATGTATGTATCTATAAACTACTATGTATTATAACTAACTAGGGGAGAATAATAAAATAGTGGAGAATCTAAGTATATTACTATTATGGTGTAAAATGTGATTTTCCTAATCTTACCTATGTTAGTGAGGTTGATATCATAATAGAAATTAAATGTTGATACTCTCATCTATTTTCATTGGTAGGTGATATTTTTCAAATACATTTTGGTGTATTCTAAAATTTATGAGGATTATGTGAAACATTTAAGGATTTTTTCTCTTTAGTTTTTCTTTAAGTGTATGTAAACATATATTAAATGGTATCAATAACCTTTAAAAATGATTTTATAAAAACGTTATATTTTTTGGGATAACTATTTAAAAACACATTATTGAGGTGTGGATGACTCTTAGGTTTAATATGTTCTTGATGTTGAGGTAATAAAGGGTTTATTAATTTAAAGAAAAGTGAGTTAGATGTTATTGATAGAGTTGGAATTTATTATTTATACTATTTAAAATTAATCCATTTTTTATGAATTTTATATCATTTTTTTATCATGGTATATATAAACTGGTATGTGACTTTATGAACTCATAGATAAATAAAAGAGTTAACTGCAAAAGGAATATATGATTTATCTATGGCTTAATTTCTTAGATATTCCAATTGTTTTGGGAAAGTTTTTTTATAGATAATATATGGTTAGGGTATATACATATAGGGGTGCATGACTGAATTAGTGATTAACATTATTGAGGAAAGATAAGTAACTCGTCATAGCTTCAAAGTGTAAGATAAATGAAATATTAGAAGTTATATCATAAATTATGGATATGTTGATATTAATCAAACAAAAATTCATTATTGAGTAATAATTATAATTGTGAGGAAATAATTTATTTAAGGGAGGTTGAATGTAATGCCCATAGATTTTAGACCCTTTAAATTAATACTATCTTCAATAAATTGGGTCACACACAAAAATTGAATTAATGTAACACCCAACTAATAGAACCACATTATATTAAAATTGCATTAATAATATAATAATTATTATATAAGAAGCTAATAACTAATTTAAATAATTATATATTATTATTTTCTTTGATTAATATTCTATAAAGGATGACATTCAAATAACCAATTTAAAAAATGGGTTTTGTATTTTAAAACAATAAATTAAATTTAAAATAACTATAAGTTTATTATAATAGATATTTTTTTTATAAACTAATATATCAATATTAAATTATTCATAAATCAATATGGAATAAGATTAAAAAAACTTGATGTTTAAAAAGTCATTTTTAACAATGTAATTTTTATTTAAATATTATATTTTAATTTAAGACCTAGATTATAAATTTTATAATTTTTTCGAAAAAAAAGACTTCATTTTTTGATTAAAGATGTAAATATTATCTTAATATTATTATTTTTTTGTTTTTTCCAAAAAAAATTGGTTTTTGGTTAATAGTGTAATATACTATTTTACCAAATATCATGTCTTTTATGACATTATTATTTTATAAGAATATTTTTTTTTGTAATTTATGAAACCAATTTTTAGATAAAATATTAATTTTATTTTTTTTATTATAAATTTAATAATATTTAATCTCATTTACAAACCTATATTTAATGTTTTAGAACTTAAGTAATATTTTCCTCGAGAAATGTTTTTTAATACATTATATACTTATTATTTTAAAAATAATATTTATCATATTTTGAAGTTGAATAAAATTTAATTAATTTAAAATTTAGAATTAGGGGTATGTATTATATAAAATGGGTCATTTTATTTTTAATCATAAAAGATATTTAATTTATATGAACACAAGTTATTGCGGTGAAAGCTAAAATGGAATAAGTAAAAATCTAAGAGTAAATTAATTAAAAAGAGTTTTAAAAATGTGTGAGAATGTGTGGTTCATGTTATTATTATACCTTATAATATTTATTCTCTATTATTTCCCAACTTTGAACCCAAATTCCTTTATATTTACTTCCCAATATAAAAACATTATTGGTATTTATAAAAATACCATACATTTTTACTTATAAAAGGGGATCTATTATTCTCTTCTTTCATCACACTGAAACCCACATATTTAATCCCAAAATATGAATATCCCTCTTATAAACACTCCTATATACCATAAAGTGGTTCTGGTCTTCCCAAAATAGCATCAATCCCTCAATGTTTTATCCCCCTTCTCACTGGAGATAATCTAAGAATTGAGGTATAAATTTCCAACCGCTCATTTCACATTTATATTTCTTTATGTGCACTTATTTAACCTACAATTATATTACACAATATTAAAATTCAAAAATTCTCACTATCATACTTATATATTATTATAATAATGGTACAATAATTTACCACCTTTTCCATTTTCTATGAAGAAAAATGAAAATATAAACCTTGTATTTTTCGTGGACTACCACCTCCGTGAAGTAATGTGTTAATTTTACTTCACTTACTAACATGGAAAGTAAAAAAGGATATTTAATATATTACTATGAAATTTATGTCTTATTTAATATTATTAAATTATAAACCATATTACTTCCCTCTCATGTTCTATAAAAATGAAATCATCATTCTTACCTACATGTGGACTACCACCTCTATGGATCGATGTTTTTTATTTTTCATTCATTCCTTTAATTTATGGTTATAAAAATGCTTTTAAAGGGTAAATATGATTCTAATGATATGAATAGGATGATGTTAATATAAATTAAATAACCTATTAATGATATGAATGATAAAAAATCATTATAAATTTAATTGTCTTTATCATATTAACTAAGAAGGAAAAATAATTTATGCATTCTATGAATTTTTTTTGTATCCAAAAATTCTTCTACAACATATTTATAATTATGATATATCGCAATAATAAATTCTAAATAATATCATTATTATTCTAGTATAATTATATTTATATTAATTATATCATAATCATCCATCAGTCATGGTATGTTTATGGTTGGGTCAGTTTGACCACTGACTTGAATAATACAAATAAATTATTTCATGGATGAATATAAAAATATATTTAATTTTATAATATGATATAAAAATTCCAATAATAAATTGGTTTTTTTGGAATGGATACATCAATATTTAGAAAAAAAAATTAAGAAAAAAACTTGTGTTGGTTAAGAAAATCACATAAGTGTACTTATTATTGATTTCATCTTTAAGGTTTAAGGGTGGAACACTTGTTAATGAAATTTTAAAAAACATAAATAATTAAAATTTCAAAATAATAGTAACTTTAATTACCTTTAAATTATTAACTTTCGAAGAATAATGAATACTAACATCACTCCTACAAAACTAGTACAAACGTTTAAAACTATAAACACCTGATGTGGGAAAAGAGGTAAAAACTAATTGATATAAATATAGATAATGATTGTAAATAAAAATTATAAATATTAATATGTATTTATATGGTTTCAAAAAACTTTTTAATAATGTTATGTTTATTATACAAGAGGTTAGAGTGCAGTCGTGGAAGTGAATATCAATGTAGGGGTTAGTTGTCAACAATTTGAATTTTTTGACACATGTTTATGTTATACACCATGTTTATTTTTGTATGGTGAAAATTATACCCCATTGTAAATTTGTATCATGATTTAATTATATATCCTGATTTTCTATTTTCTATTCCATGTTCATTATCTCATGGGGTTTTTACTCAAAAATTATAGTTGTTGAAAGGGTTTCATTATGTAATTTTCATCTCCATGAATAAAGTTTGGTATTATGCACAATTGTTTGTTTTAAATGGTATATTCAATTCCCTATTTCCATAAATTATAATTAAAATATTTCATTTGATGATATTTTAATGTTTATTTAATTTAAACTCTCTTATGTTCTTTTGAACCTTATGTTACCATTACAGTAAAGATTTTTATTACTATAACTCCCTTCATTTAGTTAAAATTATTATTATTGAAATAATTTATTCCAAAATTGGTTTACTAAATCTCAAGGTTTTATTTCATGGTACTTTATCTGCCTATATCATATAAAATTAAATTTTATTTCAAATATTTTACCGTGATAAAATTTTATCCTCAACAGTATATCATTGGGAAGAATATTCTGATCCTATTTAATGGAAATTTACCCTATTTGTCTATATTTTACTCTCTCACCAATTTTATATTATATAATTTCAAAATTAATTATTTTTTATTTCATGTGACCTCTATATTTTCCTTCTCCTATTTTAAAAATTGGAAACACTTTTTATGAATTGGGTTTTCAACAAGGGTATTTCAAAATATTTTAAAAGGTTTTTCATCCTTTAAAATCAAATGTTTTGTCTTAAACTGTACATTTATTACATAAAATTTATCTTATTTAAGTTTATATTATTGAACTTTATTTATCAAAATAAAAAATTCATCAAAATTTTCACTCCAGCTTGTTGAAAATAACTTTTTGAAGAACCCATACCTTCTTCTTTTTGAGATAATGTTAAAATTTACTTCTAAAATATCTTTAATGTTTTCTTACAAGTGAAAATATATTTCAGCAAAACTTTTAATTTTATATGAAAATTTCCATCGATGTTTTTAGGATTTCTAAAAGGAATGGTTTATCTCCTAGTTTTATAAAATATTTTCTTTGAAAATTTTTTCATAATATCAAGGACATTTCTTGTTTCTGAAGTGTATTTTTCTAAAGTTCATAAAAATTATTTTTTTCATCTTAATAATTGCCCTTTAAAATATATTATTCTTCATTGATGGTATTTTTAAATTTTAAACATCCAAATTATTTCTTTGGATAGCTTATGTAAATACCTTCTCTTTTAGAGTAATTATTTATCATTTCCTTTTTCTTACCTAATCATATTTAGGGTATAACCTTAACTCTTCTCTCAATGTTAATCCATTATAAATACCTTATTTTTTTATTCCATTGATTAAAGGTTGTCCACTTAGATTCCATACATCAATCAATTAGGTAAATATTAACTAAATTGTATACATTTTTTATATAGTGTAAATACCATATGTTCTATTATCTTTATTGAATGGTATTTAACAATAAAGTTACTAAATATATTTGTATAACCATTTATTTTTCACAAGAATATCATGTTACAATTTTTTATGGAATAATTAATGTTTTTCTTATGTGATTCTATTTGAAAATTATATGAAACCCATTTTCTTTTTTTGGGTTCTTTATGATATGATGATGATTTATTTTATATTACACAAATATATATAGATGATTATGGTTGAATTCTTATATCTCTCTCTAGTTAATTGTTTAAGGTTTTATATCTCGTGAGATAAAGGGAAAAAGTTATGATGACTCAATCCACCAAGGGAAAATATTTTATGGAGATAGATCCACCAAGGGAACTAGATGATTGTAGAACTAACCACAAAGGGAAATAGGTGATTGGAGCATGATCCACTGATAGAAATAGGTTTTGATGCCTAATCTAGTATGTTATGATTTCTATACTTATGGATATGCTATAATTATCATGTATGATTTTTTTCTACGATATGTGGAATTTTCATGATGTATTCTTTTGTTATGAAATTAGTTAAGATATATTTCTTATTGGGTTAAAAAAATTTATATGTCATTATTATACCCATATTCTCATCTTATGCTCACTTATGATCTTTAAGTGTTATAACTTATATTTTCTCTTAAATAACATTATATCTCACCCATTTATGATGTTTCCATTTCCCTGTTTTATAATGATTATAAAATTCTAAAATTTATATAATTCTACCTTATGTGTAAAATTAATGGGTGAAGTGAAGGGCTGGTTATCAATTATAAATTTTCTAATATAATGGGATAAATTTCCCTTAGTTGAAAAATACATGTGTATTTTTTTCTTATAGTTTTTTCCAAATTCTTAAAAACTATAAAACTAAAAGGTATTGTTAGTGTATTATAAATAAATATTTTATTTAATTCATATAATTAGATAGATGAATCTTTAAGTCTTCAAAAAAAATCCGCTTGAATAGATGGAATATCCTCAACTTATTTCTTAAAGAGAAGATCAAAAAATAGAGCAAATATTAGACCCCAAAAAGTTTGATGATACTAATAAAGTATTTAGGTGTTCATTGAGTTTTTGTATTATAATCCTCATAAGTTTTGAGTAAATTTTGATAATTTGGTGGAAAGTATTGGAAATATTTATTCTCTTATAATGGAATAGTCATTAATGGCCCATTCCTTTAAAATATTTGAGTTTTGGGGGATAGATAGAGAGTTCGGAGGTTTTATAAAGGTAAGATATGAGTTTTTACCTTCTAGGGGATCATCAAACCATAGTTCTATGCATGGTGGTTGTCATGGTGAAGATATTTTAGAGATTCATGGCATGGTAACCAGGCGTTTGAGGTTACCACCATAGATTATATCTATTTTTTAATTTGATCACCATAATGTATGAAATTCTTATGGTGGAGGGTGTTTTTCTTGATCATTTAACTAAAGTAAATGAGGATGATCTCAATACCATGGTAACAGGAATATTGCTGCTGGAGTGTATGGGAATGCTCCCTATAGGAAATAGGGATGTGAAAAATTTCTAGATTGAAGAGTGTGATGCTCATCGAGTCCACCTATGAAAAAATAACCTTAAAATTACAAAGGTGATGTGAGTAATGGTATAAAATCTTGGGGTGGGTGATCTGTATGAGAGATGAAGGAGATGAAATGTTAGAGAACACTATGCCACAAACTTAGGAGTGGTTAGGAGAAATGGATCGGGATTTACCCTATCTGACATAGGGTAGACTATGGTGGTTTTCTGGGGTGTTAAAATAGAATCTTACATTCCACAGTTTAAGTAATTGTGTTGGTCAAATCTATTTAAAATATTTTTGAAGGAATGTGATGTTCTGTGGGTAAGACTTTTTAAATGACTCAAAAATTTGATATTTATTGATTGGGGGACATTCGATATGTTTTAATGGACACCACACAATGGTGATAGTATGTTTATTGATTTCTATAACTACGGGGATGCAATCAATACGTTTCAACTTTTATTTTCTTTCTCTAATCTTTAGCTAACTCTAAAAACATTTGGGTCCCCATGGTTGTACATCTTTTGGATTTTAACCAATTAGTTCCTCGGGATCAATATTCTATGATTCAAGTTATTCCTTTTTTCCTGATCCCTCTATATATTATCATTATTATAATGTATAGAGATTTATTTGGGGAGTTCATCGAGTTTTTGGTTTTTTTGGGAATGTCTTGATGGTAGATGATGTGGTAAGTTTTTAGAGCAGTTTTCTTTTGTGTTGCTCCTTGATTATTCAATTATTGTATGATGATACCTTGAAATATTCAAATATATATAGGGTATCCCATAAATAACACTTATTTATGTAAATTTTGGATGTCCATGCCTATGTTTCCCTTAGGTATGTGGTAAGAATCTACTTAATGAAAGACAATGAACTAGTCTAAAGTAAACTGAAAAAGAAGGAGATTTTTTCACATTTTATGTATTGGGTTCTTATTATTTTCTAATTATGATGAATTATTTATTTCTTCCACTAGGAAATTATTATTATTTTTATGATAAACTTGTTTCTTAGTAAAATTGAGCTTCTAAATTCAATTTTCAAAACTGGAAAAATCATTTAAAGATATTAATGATTTTGATTTTTATGATAATTAAATTATTTTATGGCCTCTCATGTTAGTGATATTAAGTTCCTATGAAAGAAATATAATAAAAGAATATTTATATTTTTTAATTTCTAATTTTTTAAAATGAATTTCATTGTTGGTTAAGAATTGGTCATCATTTTTGTGTATCCATTAAGGATC
Organism: Viscum album; assembly: GCA_963277665.1. Lineage (NCBI taxonomy): Eukaryota > Viridiplantae > Streptophyta > Magnoliopsida > Santalales > Viscaceae > Viscum > Viscum album. Next base: position 31,527,461 of record OY728139.1, on the reverse strand, counting down.
AAAAAGTGGTGTTCATATTTTATTAAAGGTGAAGTGATATGTTTTTAGAAGAAAAGTTGTGATTTTTTGGTCAATTATGGATGGGTTTTTAGTATTCTGTGGAATAAATGATTAAATTATTTGGTTGATGATGGATGGGTTTTTATTTTGGGATGTTCAATGGTGCTATGGTTTCCCTATTTTACATAAAAAAGGGTATGAGGGTGTTATTGTGGGTGATGTCTTGGTTATTTAATATGGGGACATTATAGAGTTTCCAATTAGTATAGACTATAATTGGTGATTATGTAATGGTAAATGAATGTGGATGGAATTTGGTGGATAATTTGATATAACTATAATATAAATAAATTCTAATGGAATGTGTAATGGATGATATTAATGTGGTTATTAGATGGTAGTGTTTTATCATTAAATATTAAAATTAAATGTAATAATGGACATAAAGTGATTGGAAATATTAAATTCTAGGATGGTTAAATGAAAGGTTGAAATGGGAATCTAGGAAATTGGTTATAGAAAATTTCTAGAGGTTGTTTGGGGCTGGTTTACATTGTAAATGGAAGTAGTGGAAACATCTATTGTGATAGTAGTGTGGTTATAGTTATGGGTTGCAATGGGGTTATATTGGTGTGGATTCTCTAAATTGGGATTTTGTGTTCTATGTATACGTAATATATTTTCTTATGGTTTCTTTATACAGCCCCACCCCGCACAATTGGATTTCCATACAAACACATAGAAGTTTTGGGTTCTAGGTTTTTCCCTAATATCCAGGTTGGTGAGGATGGATGGTCACATACCCCCTATTCCTAACTCTCCATACTATGTGTGGTATAATAGATTGGTTCAATGGATTATGTATTGAGATTGTTGAGTTATAAATTTCCTTATGACTTTTTCATACCATTATATTTTATAAATCACAATCACATTTATTTAAAGATATTTCTTTCTTTAAGAAACTTTATATTTGTTAGAATTATATTTCTTTCTCTAAGAAACATTATGTTTCTTAGAATTATATACAGAAATATCTTTTTTTATAATTTCTAGCTAATTCTAACATGTTTTTTATCAAGAATTATTTCATTTTGTATTCAAATGAAAAAAAAGATACATGTGTATATAATCAGAATCATTGTGTTTCATAGATTCCTAAACACTTTATTTCATTGATTTCAAATTAGTTTTCTAAGTGATTCAGAATCTAAGAAATGAGGTATTTCAGAATCAAAGAAACACATCAATTATGATTATATGAAAATGTATCTTATTTTTAATTTGAATATATAATCTAATCAGTCTTAATGAAATTTATTTTAAACTTAGCTGGAAATTATAACACAAGATATTTTTAAAAATAATTCTAACAAACATAAAGTTTCTAAAAGAATGAAATATAAGTCTAACAAACATAAAGTTTCTTAAATAAAGAAATATCATTAAGGAAAATGTGTCTGTGATTTCCAAAATGTAAATGTATGAAAAATTCATAAGGAAACTTTTGACTCAACAATCTCCCCCTTTTTTGGAAAGCACAAACAATGTTTTTATAAAAATAATATTTAGATAAAACTATCTTATATTGAACATTGAAATAAATACTTATATTCCCCTAATTTTATAACTAACAGTGAATATGAATAACTCCCCCTTAGGTGATAAATCCCTTAAGTATTTTATTATTTACTTTAAGAAATTTTCATTTTTCTAAATTAAATAACTTCCCCTTTTCTTAAGGATGTCTTCTTTAAGTAATATCCCACTTACTTAGACATTATCTTCCTTAGATTTATGTTATTCTTATAATATTTTCTCCCTTGTCCCCATTTGTGATTTTCAAAAAGGAATAGAGGTAAGTATATGATAGATGAAAAATTTAGGAATCATACAATACGAAATAATAGATAACAACATTTTAATATTGAAAAGGTTTTTGTACAACAAAAGATTGGAATTAAATGAAATTATTCATACTTATTTGGCATTAATTTTTTTATTATATCCTTCAAAATTTTCAAATCCTTGTTATCATCTTTGAAATTTTTAATAATATCTTCTTGATCCTTACTTTTCTTTTCAAGAAACTCAATAATTTCTTGATAATTTTGAATCTTCTCATCTTGAGACTTAAAATTTTCATCCACTTCATCTTTGTAAGCATTTATTCTTTTAAATTCAAGAGATTCAGAGTTGAGTTTTCCATTCTGGTCTCAAACTTCTCCAAACCAAATTTAATTCTCTTTTATCATCTTCTCTGAGAGAATTTTCAAGGGATATTTAATATTTTCCCTAGATTTTTTGAAATGTCCATTGACTATCTCAAACAAGTCATAAAAAACATTAATATCATGGTTGAATTTATTCTACAAATTTGTGGTTTATTTTTATGACTTCGTATGAGAATCATAGTTAAGAACAAAGCTTTTAAAATCACCTTCAATCTTTACAAGTTTCTTCATGAGAAGAGTTGTAAATTCCAACTTCTGGTTTACTGATTGTTAAATAATCTAGCATATAGACTCAAGTTTTGGAAAATAAGTAATGGTGTTCCCCAACTTCATTAATGATTGAACAACAAAGTATTCTCCTAAAGAGGAGGAAGATTGTTTTGATTCTGAGGCAACTTCATTATATATACCAACATCAACTTTCTTTCCTTTATCTTTCGCAGGGATTGGATCTTCTATTTTTTGAACAACTTTCCTTTCTTTAGAAACTTGAACAACCCTATCACCATCATTATTATCAGGATCATCTTCATTACTAACAGAATTATCTATAATAATATAGTATTATTTATCAACATTATCTCCATTAACATCATCATCATTGTATGGGATATTATTCACTTTGGTTTCAACAACATTTACTTCTTATTGAATAGATTTCTGAACTAATTTTTCTTTCAATTGAAGATTAGAAGATGAGTCTTAGGAAGTATTTATCAATAACTTATCTTGATGACTTTTCCATTGAGTTTAATCAATTTTTCTAATCTCATTATCACTTCATTTCTCTTCACTATTTACTTTTTCTTCTTGAACATGCAAATTTGGTATTGATTATAAGACAATTGCTTTACCTTTATTTTCTAAAGGAGTTACTATGACTATTTCTTATGATTGTTGAGGAGGTTCGATTTCTTGAAGAAAAGATTCTAGAATATGAATATGTTCTGAGGTCCTTTATATATCTCTTAGCAAGGCTTGAATTATCTCTCCTTCTAAAATATTTTTCTTAAGATTCTTTTCCTTACCCTGCCTCTCAAGATCTTTAATAGCTTTAATTTTTAACATCTTTATTTCAGTAGGGTTTATCCCAAACAATATAACTTCTTCTTTTATTTTCTATATATCCTCTCTCCACTTAGATACAACTTCATCAGGGTATTATTTTTGTTTCTTAGACTTTGGGGGTTCAGAAACAAGAGCTATCTACGGTTCCGACACTTGATCTTTAATTTTCTTTTCTTTGGTTCCAATTTAGAATTTTCTCCAAATTGGCTAGTATTCCCCATAAGTTCAAAGAACTCATTCGTCTCAACAAATATGGATTATTTTATTCTTTTCAATGTTTCATCACTTAAAAAGAGGATATTAATCTTACCAGGATTTGAGATTTAAATAACATTGAAAAAATATAAATAACTCATGATGATATTTAACAATGTTTTCAGGAAAACAACAATTTGTTACTTCATTATCTCATTCTTTATATTAATAATCATAAGAAAGATAAACTTAACCTGTTTAATCTTCCTTATATTAATTAGAAAATATAATATGATTATATATGTGATTTTCAATGTATCCTTATCTCCTTTTCTGGGTATTAAGAAGCCTTGTAACCATAAGGATACAATTAAGAAGTCAGCTGAAAGATTAGAAAGTTTGGGGTTCTTGGATACCTCAATCCCTATGGATTCAATAGATTTTACTCTGTTAAAAATACCATCAAAATCTATCATCTTATGACAAGGATATTATGATTCACCGTCATTGGATATCTGAAAAATGTTATTAGATTTATTATAATGCATTTAATAGGTCTTTGTATAACTCTTAAAATGAATTTTTTCTTTACCACCTTTAAGGAAAAATTCTAATGAATGACATAATTTGATAACAAAATATTTATACACTGGATCTTGATCTTTCTTATTCTATATAATGTAAATATTCTCCCAGCTTTAAAACTTAATAATTATTTATAGTCAAAGAATCATATTTGAGAAAGAAATTTTGATCGACTAAACTTTCTCTAAATATCGGCCAATATTTAAGTTCCATATGAGTAGGCGTTTAATTATGGTAAGATATCTCTAGATACATTAGAAACATAAAGTAAGATGATCTAAAAATGGACTAGAGGCTTTTAATGGTGGTAGAGATTTGGTGAGAAAACTGTGGAAAACGATGTGGGACACCGAAAAAGGGTCCCCCTTATATAGACCTTGTGATGATGATCCATATTCCTGAAAGGATAAAATGGTTGAAATTTATATTATTTGGTTTGATGGTTGAAATACTTAGGAAGAATAATTATTGGTTTCAATATTTTTAGGTTTTAAGAAAATAAAATGAATTTTAATTAAATTTTGACTTTGTTAAGTTTTTTCTTAAAACAGATTTGAAATACCAACAAACAAAAGTGTATAATAAAAATAATAAGTAAGAAAATTTACCTTTAAGAGTTTTCAAAATATTTGTAAATATTAGATTATATTATTCTTAGACATATTATATTTTTAAAATCAAATAGTGTTTGAAAACTATTATTAGGTTCCAAAAATGTGGGTTAATGTTACAAAAACTTTTGTTAAAGTTACAAAAAAAATATTATTAGGTTCAGAAAAACTTATATTAGGAAAAAAATATACTCCCCCTATGAAAATGAGTATCTTAATGTTATGAGATTATTTAAAAAAAAAATAGATATGAATGATTACCTTAAAGTTATCATTCTTAAATTTTGTTTAATATATCCAAATCTTTTGAAAGGCAATTATTTTGTTAAAATATTAGTAAGTTGTTCATGTGTTCTGATAAATTGTAAAATAATATCTCTTTTAAGTGTGTGATCCCTAATAAAATGATGCTTAATATCTATGATTTTTTCATGAGAGTGATGTGTAGGGTTTTTTATTAAGGATATGGAACTAGTGTTGTCACATAGTATCTATGTTTTAGTAAAACTCTTGCCATAATCTGTGAGTGTGTGTTGAAATTACAACACTTGAGCACAATAACTTCTAGCTACCACATATTTAGATTCTATAGTAGAAAGTGATACAGAGTTTTGTTTCTTACATGACCAAGAAACTAATTAATCTCCTAAGAAATTAAAAGTTGTGGATATGCTTTTTCATATCCATTCTACAACCACCAAAGTCAACATCTAAAAAACTTTTTAAAACAAATTCTATTCTATAAGAATAGAAAATTCCTAATTCTGTAGTTCTCCTTAAGTAATGAAAAAATTATTTTCACTACTTTTAAATTGGAATATTTTATATTATATTGATATCTTGCACAAAATCATACTTAAAACATTAAGTCTTGATGACTGGATGTTAAGTATAACAAACTTCCTATCAAACCTCTAAAAGATTTCTGATCTAATAGTTTCTCAGCTTCATCTAGATCAAGAGTGCTTGAGATACCAATTAGAGTACTTATGCTTTTAGTGTTTTCATATCCATAATTTTTAATAATATCTTTAATATACTTATGTTGATAAATATAGGTTTCTTCTGTTTTTTTAGATATTTGAAAACCAAGGAAAAATGTTAACTCACCCATCATACTCATTTCAAACTCATATTTCATAATATTCACAGATGAATCCGTTATGGATTGCTGAGTTGATCCTAATATAATATCATCAACATAAATTTGAATAATTTAAAAAAAAATATTTATTTATAAAAATAGTTGGATTGATAGTTTACTTAACATAGTTTTTCTGTAACAAAAATTTTGTAATTCTACCGTGCTAGGATCAATGGGATTGTTTAAGACGATATAAAGCTTTTTTAAGTCTAAAAACATGATAATGATGTTTTTTTCTTCAAAACCATGAGGTTTTTCAATAAAAACTTCCTCTTGAACATATCCTTTAAGGAAATCACACTTCACATCCATTTGAAAAAAATTTAAGTTAAATATTCCTACGAAGGCTAATAAAATTCAAATAGATTCAAGTCTAGATAACAGAGCATTGGTTTATTCATAGTCTATTACTTCTTGTTAGTTATAGGATTTAGCAACTATTATTGCTTTATTTTTTACTATGATTCCATTTTCATCACATTTATTTCTAAAGAGCCACTTTACTCCAATTATATAAGTTTCTTTAAGACTTTCAACCAAGGTCCAGAGTTTGTTCCATTCAAATTCATTTAGATCATATTTCATAGCTTCAATCCAATCATCATCAACCAAAGTATTTTAAAAACATTTACGTTCTAATTGGGAAAAAATGAAATATAATCTACTTCAATTCTTAAAGAACTTCTAGTCCTTACAGGTTGATGTACATCATCAATGATACTATCACTAGGATGATTATTTAGAAACCAATGACTTGGATTTTGTACAATCGTTTCATCAATATAGGGTATAATATCATATGGAGTGAATACTTCAAAAACATCTTGATTATTCTCTTTAATAGAATAGTATTCCATCAAAGGTTGATAATCATTTTTTGAAAACACATCGGAAGATTTAGGTTGGGGTTGTCTAAAAACAAAGGGATCAATTTCATCAAATTTAACATGTACTATTTCTCAAGAGTACAAGAATTTTTATTAAAAAATATATAAGCCTTAGAAGTTTTGAAATAGCCTTAGAAAATTACTTCACCAGATTTTGGTTTTAATTTTTGAATGTTATATTTTTTATTCAAAATGAATACTTTACATCCAAATACTTTGAAGTATAAAACTCTATGTTTTTTTTTCATTCCATAACTCATAATGTGTTTTATTAATAAATAAACTTATTAAAACTTGATTTATATTATAACAAGAAATACTTACAGCTTAATCCAGAAAGTGTTTATAAATTGAGTATTTACTCAACATGGTTCATGTTATCTCTTAAAGAATTCAGTTTATTCTTTTAACAACACAATTTTTCTGAGCAGTTCTAGGAACTGAGAATTTATGTGTAATGCCTTTCTTACTAAAAAAGGTTTCGACTACTAGAATTTGTAGAATTTTCTCATTCAAGAGTGGGTGAGTATTAGAAACTGCCATTTAGTGGTCGCTAAAGGGTTCATTAGTGACTGCCAAATGGCGGACGCTAATACTGGAAAAAAACCAGTGGGATTTTCCTGCCTTCTTCTTGTCTTCTTCGTCACGCCTCTACAACACCACCCTGCGACATCCCGCCACCCCCCTCCACCCCCGCCACCCCCTCCCCTACCCTTGTCATATATGTTCAAGCCTAATACCTCTAGAACACTTCTCATATCACTCTGTTCACCCCCCAACATCACCTCACCATACCCAGACCACCCCTAACATACCCAGACACTCCCCCACCACCGTGAATCTTCCATGGCTAGCCAAGAAAGATTTTATAAAACCTCACATGTCATTATTGTGTCACCCAAGTTTAACACTGTATCTAGTACCAAAAAATTAAGGATTTTCGGTTGATCTTTAGTGTCCACCAAAAGGAGGATGCTAAAGGTTTTAGAGACAAGCCAAAAGTGTCCACTGTTTGGCGGCTTCTAGGAGGACGCTAAAGGGATTTAGAGATGACTTTAAGTGGTCACTAAACCCCTTATTTCAAGTAGTGAAATCTTATTTTTCCAATTATCCTCTATGATCACTATGAATATGTATCAAATGAATGTTTTTCTCATTTTTAACTTTGGTTGAAAAAGATTTGAAATAACAAAAGGCTTCTTATTTCCTTACTAGAAAATAGACCCATATAAATCAAGTGTATTCATCAAATAAAACAAATACATAGTATTTTCCTCCAATACATCTATTTTGTGTTGAACCGAAAAGATCAATATACACTAACTATAATTCATCAAAATTTGAGACTTCACTAATATATTTAAATCATAACGTATGTTGTTTTCCATATTAACAATGATCACAAACTTTTAAATAATCAAATCTACAATCTGGTATATTCTTAATAAGTATTTTCTTAGAAAGTTTACTTAAGTTCCTAATGTTAAATTTTTCTATTATTCTATTCCATAACCAAGTTTTTTATTCTATTTCACTAAGTCAATGTAAGTTTTTCCTCCAAAGGTATTCTATGTTAATTGTATAAACATTCTCACGCTGATGGTGAAAGAGAATGAAATCATCCTTGTAGTTGTATACTAAGAATGTATCATTCCTAAAATTCACAAGGTAATATTCATCACATAATTGTCTTATGCTTATAAGTTTGGGTTTAAGACCTTTAACAAATAAAATATTTGAAATTGAGGCTTTTCAAAGAATAACAATGTTACCTATACCAACAATTTCTCCTGGAGCATTGTCTCTGAAACTGATTCTTCCACATTTCATATTAATAATCTTTTCAAAGAATTTTTTGTTACCAGTCATGTGTCATGAAAATATACTATTAATGTACACTGTATTGTTTTTAGTACTACCTTTATTTTCCTAAAAATGAAACAATTAAACTTTCAGAATTTAGACTTTATTGGTTCCATAATTATGAGAAAATAGAATCTTAGGTAACCACATTTTCTTAGAAATGTTTTCCTTATGAAAAGCTATGTATTTTATTTTATTTAAATAAATTTTTTCTCCCAATGTCCACCACTTTGACACTTAGTGAAAAAGGGTAATTTTTAGGAGAACAAAATAGTTATGAATGAAATTAGGTTTTGAATGAGAATAACCAAATCCATATCTGTTCCATAGAGGATGAAGTTGTGAATACATTTTATCAAAACCATCCTTATCATGATTAAAGTTTGAAAAAAATTTCTTTAAGGAAAATATTCAAGATTTTAATCTGATGAATAAATTATTATCCTTATAGTCAATAGTCTTAGAATTTGAGTTTTTCCCTAAAACATTTTCATTTGAAATAACTTTTTCGAGATCCTTAGAAAGTTTATCCTTCTCAAAATTAACTTCCCCAATGATTTTTGAAATAGAAACAATTTCAAAAGATTTTGTAACAAGATCTTTAGAAGAAATCTAATACTTATTTTGATAAAATATTGATTCTAGAATTTTCCTTATCAAGTTTCTTATTGATCTTAATATTTTCACTCTCAAGTAATTTGGGAAAATAAAATACTTCATCAAAATAATGTATTGAATTATCTTCTTCTGAATAAGATTCTTTATCCAAAGATTCATAATTTTCTTTATCATGACAATTACAACTCAAAGAAATATTGTTTTAGGATTTAGAAGTGTGTACCTTAACCATAAGATATTTATTCTTTTTTCTAGATGATTCAATATTTTAAGATTCAGTAGATACCGAATCATTCAGATAATCGAATCGGATTTACCATGTTTTTTAGAATCATATTCTCAATAATTTTTATATCCAATTTTCATTTTTTCTTATATGTGATCTGATTTTATAAATTTTGTAAATTTTCTATATTTCCTTAATGTTACGATTTTTTAAAATTTCCAGAAAAATTCTATATTTTTTTAATGTTACGGTTTCATAACTTTATTAAAGTTATGAAATTTTCTTAATGTTATGTTTTCACAACATTCTAAAAGTTAATGAATTTCCTTAATGTAATATTTATTACATTCAGGTTCTTACATATTATTACAAATCTAATGTTACTTGTGATAGTTTTTTTATCTAGATGGTGTCGTTGTTTTAGTTATAATATGACCATTACAAATGCCACATGTCCAAGTCCCTTTGAGATTTCAAGGAAAAGATGATTGTTGGAGAAAAATGTGATCATTGGATATATCACCTATAAATAACAAATAATTTTAATTTTTTCAGTGCGGTACACTTCTGTGAGAATTGAAAATCTATGAGAGATATGCCAGATTTTCTTCATGCAAAATTCTTGAAGAGTTTAAGTTGTGAATAGCTTGTTCCACAAACTTAAATCTTCAACAAGATTTGTTTTCCTAGTGTGATTCCAACTGTTGTTTTATACAATCGAGGGATTCCAATATAATGGAAGATATAGGTTTTGATTACCTACTTAATGGTGGGATTCTAAGTTAAAGGAAGTCATAGGTGTCGATCACCTTATAGAATTAGGTATTTCTGGGATATAAAGATAGATTTTGATCTTCATATCATTGGATTATCCATGTGTGGGAAAGATAGACTTTATTGAAATTAAAAATCAAGGGACCTTTATCCATGTTTGTTGATAGCATTATCTTTGGGTTAAAATATTCCATTACACATATACTACTTGTTTAGTTATATGTTCATTAATTTTCTTGCATATTTTGTTTTAAATAAATTTAATACACTTTCTCTATTGTAATAACTCTAATTTAATATTATATATGCTTTAAGGTATAATCTTACTTAAGTATACCCATGTGTTTATTTATTTATATTATCTTTATATTTTTACCTTTTCCCCTCTAATTTCATTTTTAATGATAGTAGAGTGTTTTATGAATCATTTTTGTTTAACTTTGTAAAACAAAGTTTCCTTAAGGGTAAAAATGAAAGTTATTAAGCTTATAATTCACCCCTTGTTGTAATTTAGTATCTACCTCTCATATTTTGATCATATAGATATATGGTGGGGGTTATGCATGGTAGGAGGAGGGAATGTATGACAACCCTTATTTTATTACAAACTTAAACATGATTTATTACATAAAACTTCACATGATAAAACAAAGAAGATCAAGAGGTTTATTATATTTTGGGCTTAGGATCATTACATAAAAACTTAAAACATGAAATAAAACATCTTTATTGAAAACATCCTTTACATGACCACTACATTCCCTCACACTTAGCATTGCATGGGATAACCTGAGGACATGCATAAGAAAAGGGTGAGCTATAAAGCCCAGTAAGGTAGTACACATGGAATAACATGAAGAGTACAATACATGTTAGGCAATAGACATATCAATTGATCATAAGAGAAACATGAACATAAAGGCATGATAAAGAATGATAATCATAACATGGAAATGTGGAAACAACACTTAACATGGAATTAGCATGAACCAAGGCTCATTGCACATGGAGAATGAGTAAATCCTCATTTCACATAAATCATGAGTAAACTCTCGTTTCACTTGAATTATCATGAGTCAATACTCATTGCACATGAATTATCATGATACTATACTTTACCCAATGCATTGGAGCACTATAAGGGTGCACCCTTCTTAAATATTTCATTTCATGCATAAGTGTGCCACATGGATCATAAAACATGGATTCATAAAACATAATAATTTATTCCATGATAAAGGAATGTGGAATTCATACATGAAACTTTATAATCAATATGTAAATGGGTATAAAGGTGAATACCCTTGATGGAGAGATGGTCATGGTATCCACTACACAATGGAATTGGCTTAGAAAATCGGTGTGATTTCAGCAACGTAACAACGTGACATAAGAATTCATAAAAATGGTTGATGAGAGATAAAGGGGTTACTCATCACATTTACATGTAATGTACAGTAAGGAGGTTATATAGATACATTTCCCATCAATTGTAATGGAATTTAGATTTATGATACAAAAGTATTACTTGAATGTAAATGAGGAGAGAGAAGTTCCTTTCGGAATTTCGGCATAGTAATGGGTGTACATGGGGGGAATTTAATGAGAGAGAAAGGGGTATCCCATCATTCAAACATAAAGAGGGCAGTATGAGGGAGGTTTGAAACCATACCCCAACATTCGTAATTGAAATTAAAAGGGCAAAACAATATAAAGACAATTGGACAAAAAAGAGAAAGGAAGAAAAAACCCTTACTTGGAAGTGTGCTTCCAAAGGATTGAGAGAGGCTTCTTGGGAGCTTGGGGAACCTTGGGAGGATTCTAGAGACAGTAGGGCAGAGGTTGGATGAACTACAAAGGCTTTGAGTGAGGAGGAAGTGGAAGCTTGGGTGGGTTTATATAGGAAAGGTGAGGGAATTCTTTATTATTTAGGTTTGGGTCCCCTTAAATTAAATTAATCCAAACCCCAAACCATCCCTTGGTTTTTGACCATGGTTTTTAAAAAAGGGAAGAGGAAAAAAATATTTTATAATGCCAAAGTCCTAACTTCTTAAAATAATAGGGTTGCTTATGTGGAGGTGAGTCACACTACCAAGGAAATTAATTTAAAAAGACAAGGTGTTTAATAAGTCTTGAGGGGTCCATCAATGCTTTGAAAAGTAAGTAAAACAAACCCAAAATCACATTATATTAATGGTAAAACATATATTGGTCGAAAATAAAGCTTATAGTATTTTATTACATCACTATTAGGTCATTATGATGTCATAAAACACATTATATATTTAAACGGTATTTAATTTTTACACAAAAATTTGACTGTATCGGAAAATTATGAAAAATTCACCATTGGATAATTTCAACGTCCTGATTCCAGAAATAACATTTATTTTATCTAAATAATTTTATAAATATGTTAATTTTCACTTTTAAAATAAAAACCGACATTTATCGAAAATTCATGGGTTTGACAAAAATGGCTTTCAAACCTTAATAAAAATTACAATTGCATTCATAAAATTATATGATCATTTATATATAATAAAATTAATTTAATAATAGTAATAATAATATTTTATTAAAATATTATTTAATTCAAAAATCCCTTAATTTAATAAAATAGATTTCTTAATTAATTAATAACTAAAAACACTATTTTTACTTTAAAAACTATTTACAATGTATCAATAATGACAAGAAGGTATATTCATTATTATATACAAAAATAATAATATACATGAACATATTACTAGTGATTTGTTACATTACCCCTTAAAATAGCCGCATAAGACCTAAGGGTAATGTGTGCGATGGTGACAGACTCTTGGGGTGGCTCGGATAACATCGCTCGAGTGGTAATTTCTATCAACTTTCACTTCTCCCGTAGACGGTCATGTTCGAGCTTGACATGATGAAGCTCAGCTTGGGCTTGGTTAAGAGCGATGCCCAAGGATGCCACCTCTTTTCTGAGCTCCGACAAATGGGCTTCGTATGGGTAAATTCTACTAGATGAGGCCATCGCTTCCTTTGTCTGAGTAAATTGGATTTGTTAAAGACCTATATTTATACTAATCATGTGATCACTATTCAACGGCTATATTAGAAACATTCGAAATTATTAACATAAAACCAAAGAAGTTGACATTTATATAAATGTAAAGAGAAATTTTATTAGATCAGGTGGGATTTCCATTAATGAAACTTTGCGTCGTTACAATATTCCCCCCTTAAGAAATTTCTCCCTTGAAATTTTCCTTTTCCCACACTAAAACAGATGTGGGTAACTCAGCTTCATCATTTCCTCTGATTCCCAAGTCGCTTCTTCAAATTTGTTATTTCACCACAACACCTTGACGAGGGGCATTGTCTTATTTCATAGAACATTTTCTCTATGATCTAAGATCTTCACTGGTTGCTCCTCATAAGAAAGATCATCTTCCAATTGCACCACCTCAGAAGAGAGTACATGTGAAGGGTCTGGTATGTACTTCCTTAAGAGGGATACATGAAAGACATCATGCACTTTGGCCATGGTAGGTGGAAGTGCTAGTCGATAGGCCACAGCCCCGACATGATCAAGAATCTTGAAGGGGCCAATGTACCTTGGACTTAACTTCCCTTTATTTCCAAACCTCATGACCTTATTCCACGGAGATATGCATAGAAAAACCATGTCTCTAAATTTAAACTCAAGGTCTCGTCAACGATTGTCTTCATAACTCTTCTGTCGACTCTAGGATGACTTGATATGCTGCTGAATGGTTTTCACCATTTCCACCATTTCCTCGACCATTTATGGTCCAAGAATCTTACGTTCACCAACCTCATCCCAAAATGTCGGTGTTCTGCACCTTTTCCTATACAGGGCTTCATATGGTGCCATTTGGATGCTCGAGTGGAAACTATTATTATAAGAGAACTCAACCAAATAAAGATGTTGATCCCATCCTCCTTTAAAGTCCATTGAGAATGCTCTCAACATGTCCTCAAGTGTTTGGATAGTCCACTCGGATTGGCCATCAGTTTGAGGATGATAGACCGTACTGAAGTTCAGTTCAGTATTCAGAGCATGTTGAAGACTCTTCCAAAACATAGAGGTAAATCTTGGGTCTCAGTCAGACATAATAGATAGTGGTACTCCATGCAACCTTACCACTTCCCTGATATATATTCATGCTAGTTGATCCAAGGAGAAATCCTCTCCAATAGAAATGAAGTGTGCAGTCTTTGTAAGATGATCCACAACAACCCAGATTGCATTATTTCCTTTGGATGTCCTTGGAATTCCGGTGACAAAGTCCATGGTGATGTTCTCCTATTTCCATTCTGGTATGGGCAATGGGTGCATCATCCCCTTATACTTCTGCCTCTCTGCCTTTACTTTCTGACACACCAGACACTTTGATGTATATTCAGCGATCTCCTTCTTCATATTATCCCACCAAAGGTTTTCTCGGAGATCTCGATACATCTTTGTGCTCCTTGGGTGAATAGAGAAATTTGAACTATGTGTATCATCCAAAAGTTCCTTCTTCAGCTCCGAACTCGATGGAACACATAGTCTTTTCCCAAATCCCATAATTCCTTCTTCATTAACATTAAACTCCAAGGATTTCCCCATTTTGATAGCTTCCACTTTTTCCTGAATTCCCACATCATCCTTTTGAGAATCCTGTAACCTTTCCAAAAGAGATGGTTCAGCAATCATTTGTGAAAGGATTGATGATGTTCCCTTCTTTATGATTCCCATGTCCATCTTCATCAAGTCTAAGAAGATTGGATCCTTCTCAATTCTTATCATTGATAGAATTGCAGGGTCCTTTCTACTTAGGGCATCTGCCACCTTGTTCGCTTTCCCAGGGTGGTAATGTATTGAACAGTCATAATCTTTGATGAGATCTATCCATCTTCTCTGGTGCATATTAAGCTCTTTCTATGTGAATATTTATTTAAGACTCTTGGGGTCAGTATATATCTCACATTTCTCTCCATAGAGATAATTCCTCCAGATTTTCAAGGAAAAGATCGTCGCCGCTAACTCCAGATCATGTGTTGGATAGTTTTTCTCATGGATTTTCAACTGCCTTGAGGCATAGGATATCACTTTATCATTATGCATCATTACACATCCTAATCCCTTCTTTGAAGCATCACTGAATCCCATAAAAAGTTCCCCACTTGTGAGTAAAGTGAGCACGGGTGCAGTGATAAGACTCCTTTTCAACTCCTTGAAGCTTTCTTTGCATTCATAACTCCAAGAAAACTTTACTCCCTTTCGAGTTAGCTTGGTAAGATGGTTGGACAATCATGAGAAATTTCTCACAAATCATCGATAATATCTAGCTAACCCCAAGAAGCTATAGATATCTGTTACCTACGTTGGCCTCAGCCATCCCTCAATTTCATCTATTTTAGAGGGATCCACAGATATCCCATTTCTTGTGATGATATGGCCCAAGAATGAGACTTCCTTCAACCAAAACTCACACTTGTTTTACTTTTCATAGAGCTTCTCCTTGTGAAAAGTCTCTCGTACAGTTCTTAAATTCTCCTCATGATCCTCCTTGGTTTTGGAGTATATTAGAATATCATCTATAAATACTGCCAAAAATTTGTCGAGGTAATCTCTAAAGACTCTATTTATTAAGTCCATAAATATTGTTGGAGCATTAGTGAGTCCAAAAGGCATTACTATGAATTCATAGTGCCCGTATCTTGTGTGAAAATTAGTCTTGGGGATATCTTCCTTCTTCACCCTTACTTGATAGTATCCCAACCGTAAGTCCACCTTGGAGAAGTATTGTGCTACACGCAGCTGATCGAACAAGTCATCAATTCATGGAAGAGGATACTTGTTCTTTATCATGATTGTGTTAAGTTCACGATAATCGATGAAAATCCACATTGACCCATCCTTCTTCTTGACGAAGAGGACTGATTCACCCCATTGTGAAGCACTTGGGCATATAAACCCTTTATCCTATAGTTGTTTCTTTAGATCTTCAAGTTCTACAGCAGCCATTCTATATAGAGTATTGGATATTGGTAAAGCCCCGGGATTAAGTTCAATTTAGAATTAAAAATCTCTTCTAGGAGGAAGACCAGGCAGTTCCCTCACAATAGGCATTTCTTCAAGGATGGTTTCTTTCTTGGACTCAATCATCTGAGCCAGATATGCATGCTCATAGGGCAGTAATATCCATGCTTGAGATGATGGAGCTAAAGGAGATTCATCTTCCTCCTTACACTTGTAAAGAATTGGGGGTCTATTTTCCATATGGGGTGTGATTTACCTCTCCCAAAAATTTATGTTGGTTCTATATAAGGAAAGCCAATACATTCCAATAATTGCATCAAATTCCACCAGAGGGAGTATGATGAGGTTTTCCGGGAAATTCAATCGACAGATTATAACAGGGGAGGACTTATACTCATGGGATTCAATGATTGCCTCATTTGTCGTACTCACCGATATCTTCACTTCCATGATTTGTGGTGGTGCTGGGATTGTTCTACTAAACATTCGAGATATAAAAGAATGCGTAGAACCTGAATCAAAAAGTACGTTCATTATTCCTGAATGAATAACTAGCGTACCTGTCACCACTTCGTTGTCGGGGTTCACTTCGGTAGAAGTGATGGCAAAAGCTCTTCCTTGCTGCCTTGGAGGTTGTTGGTTGCCTCCGAAAACCCTTGGATTAGGGCACTGATTTGAAAAATGCCCCGGTTCTTTGCATTTTTAGCATTGAACAATGTGTTGAGGTTTGAATGGAGTGTTCCTCTCCTCTGTCGCAGCCACAGGTCTTTCTTGCCGATAGTTAACAGCTAGGTGCCCTTCTCTTCCACACCTGAAGCATTTCATCGTCCCCTTAAGGCAATTTCCAGGGTCCTTCTTTCCGCACTTTTGGAAAGAGGGGTGTTGGATCTTCTTATCACCGTTGGATTTATCCATCGGACCCTTATCATTGAATTCCACCTTATGGTTCCTATCCCATTAATACCCCAGTGATTCCCCGATCTCCATTTCAACCTTGAGGGCACATCTAACAATTTCCTCATAGCTGTCGAAGTCACGGATCACTAATTCTTTCCGCAGGCTAGGCTTCAGCCCACCAAAGAAGCGGTCAACCTTGTATTCAGGGGTAACAACAAAGCCAGAAGCGTATCGTGCAAGCCTTGTGAATTTTTCCTCATACGCTCCAACAGATTCTTCGTCTTTTTGCTTGAGGTAAAGGAAGTCCCTTTCCATATTAAATTTGAGGGTGTGTGAAAAATATTTATCAAAAAACATCTTCCAGAAATCCTTCCATTCCAACGCCTCGATCTCCTCTTCAGGCTTCCTATTTTTGATCAACTTCCACTATTGATCAGCTTCACCCTCCATATGATAATCAGCCAGAAGAACCTTCTCTAGTTCAGAACATTGAAGTATGGAGAATATCTTTTCAATGGAGTTGATCCATTGTTCAGTGATCATGGGATCAGATGATCCACAAAAATTAGGAGGCCTTTGTCTCATGTATCTCTCGATAGCGACTTATTCCTTCATAGGGGGGTTTGGAAATTCCTCTTAACCTATGTTTCTATTCAAAACTTGAGTTATCTGAGAGAGAAGCGTGACAAAGTTTTCGATTCCTGCTCCCATTGGATTGGGCATCTCATTAGTACGGTCATCACACTGATCTTCACAACGGTTGTTAGCCCGAGTCCTCCTATTACCGGCCATTGGCTGGAATAAAAGGAAAGTTAGAGGTAACACATAAAGGGTATTCCAAAGATAAAATTTTATGACTTATAAATAAACTTTTATTTCCTTTACTCATGAGTCTATAGGCTTCAATCTAGGCTTTTCATGATCTACTTTCTAACATATATTCTTAGGGGAATTTTTTTTAATTCCCTTAATAAGGGTTCATACTAAGCTTGTGAATTTACCAAAGCATATCCCCTGGGATTGTCATAACCAAGAGTGCAGAAAGGCCCACTATTGTGCACCAGTTCTCATTCGAGTCTATCTCAAAGCGGTGTTTTTGGGTTTTACCCCTAGGATACATCTGTGCCTAAGCCGCCTCTACCAGCTCGTATCCAGACAGGGATGAATTTGCTTGATAACCCACTTACTCAATACTCACCAAAACTTAGGGATGTTTTTATTATACTTAGTCTTGTATCTAAGGATTTACTAGGGCTTTCTAATCCTAATCCCAAAAATAACTAAACCAGAACTCTGATACTGACTATGACAACCCTGCTTTTATAACAAACTTAAACATGATTTATTACATAAAACTTCACTTGATACAACAAAGAAGATCGAGAGTTTTAGTGTCTTTGGGGCTTAGGATAATTACATAAAAACTTAAAACATTAAATACAACATCTTTATTGAAAACTTCCTTTACATGACCACTACATTCCATCGTACTTAGCATTGCATGGGATAACCTGAGGACATGCATAAGAAAAGGGTGAGCTATAAAGTCCAGAAAGGGAGTACACATGGAATAACATGAGGAATACAATACATTTTATGAAATAGGCATATCAATAGAGCATAAGAGAAACATGAACATAAAGGCATGATAAAGCATGATAATCATAACATTGAAATGTGGCAACAACAATTAACATGGAATTAGCATGAGCCAAGGCTCATTGCACGTGGAGCATGAGTAAATACTCATTGAATATAAAGCACAAGTAAACCCTCATTGCACTTGAATTAGCATGATTAAACACTCATTTCACATGACGTATCATGATACTATACTTTACCCAATGCATTAGAGCGCTATAAGGGCACACCATTCTTAAACATTTCATTTCATGCATAAGTGTGCCACATGGATCCTAAAACATGGATTCATAAATCATAATCATTTATTCCACGATAAAGTAATGTGGAATTAATACATGAAACTTTAAAATCAATAAGTAAATTTTCATAAAGGTGAATACCCTTGATGGAGAGATGGGCATGGTATCCACTACACAATGACATTGGCTTAGAAAACTGGTGCTATTTCGTAGCGTAACAGCGTGACATAAGAATTCATAAAAATGGTTGATGATAGAGAAAGGGGTTAATAATTATATTTACATGTAATAGACAGTAATTAGGTCATATAGATACATGTCCCAACAATTTTAATGGAATTTAGATTCATGATACAAAAGTATTGCTTGAAAGTAAATGAGGAGAGAGAAGTTCCTTTCGGAATTTCGGCATAGTAACAGGTGTACATGGGGGGAATTTATTGAGAGAGAAAGGGGTCTCCCATCATTAAAAAATAAAGAGGGAATTTTGAGGTAGATTCAAAACCATACACCAACATTCATAATTGAAATTAAAAGGGAAAAACAACATAAAGAAAATTGGACAAAAAAGAGAAAGGAAGAAAAAACCCTTTCTTGGAAGTGTTCTTCCAAAGGCTAGAGAGAGGCTTGAGAGAGGCTTCTTGGGAGCTTGGGGCACCTTGGGAGGATTATAGAGAGAGTATTTCAAAGGTTGTTCGAACTCCAAAGGCTTTTAGTAAGGAGGAAGTGGGAGCTTGGGTGGGTTTATATAGGAAAGGTGAAGGAATTCTTTATTATTTAGATTTGGGTCGCCTTACATTAAATTAATCCAAACCACAAACCATCCCATGGTTTTTGCCCATGGTTTTTGGAAAAGGGAAGAGGAAAACAATATTTTATAAGTCCAAATTCCTAAATTCTTAAAATAATATGGTTTCTTACGTGGAGGTGTGTCACACTCCCAAGGAAATTAATTTAAAAAGACAAGGTGTTTAATAAGTCTTGAGGGGTCCATTAATGCTTTGAAAAGTAAGTAAAACAAACCCAAAATCACATTATTTTAATGTTAAAACAAATATTTTCTGAACATAAATCTTATAGTATTTTATTAAATCACTATTGGTTCATTATGATTTCATAAAACACATTATATATTTAAACGGTATTTAATTTTTACCCAAAAATTTGACTGTCTTAGAAAATTATGAAAAATTCATCGTTGGATAATTTCGACATCCTGATTCCAGAAATAAAATTTATTTAATCTAAATAATTTTCTAAATATGTTAATTTTCACTTTTAAAATAAACACCGACATTTATCAAAAATTCAGAGGTTTTGACAAAAATGGCTTTCAAACCTTAATAAATGTTACAATTGCATTCATAAAATTATATGATCATTTATATATAATAAAATTAATTTAATAATAATAATAATAATATTTTATTAAAATATTATTTAATTCAAAAATCCCTTAATTTAATAAAATTGATTTCTTAATTAATTAATAACTAAAAACACTATTTTTACTTTAAAAACTATTTACAATGTATCAATAATGACAAGAAGGTATATCCATTATTATATACAAAAAAATAATATACGTGAACATATTACTAGCGATTTGTTACATAACCCCTTAAAATATCCACATAAGACCTAAGGGTAAGTTGTGCGATGGTGACAGACTCTTGGGGTGGCTCGGAAAACATCGCTCGAGTGGTAATTTCTATCAACTTCCTCTTCTCCCATAGACGGTCTCATTCAAGCTTGACATGATGAAGCTCAGCTTGGGCTTGGTCAAGAGCAAAGCCCAAGGATGCCAACTCTTTTCCGAGCTCTGACAAATAGGCTTTGTATGGGGCAATTATACTGGATGAGGTCATCGCTTCCTTTGTCTGAGTAAATTGGATTTGTTAAAGCCCTATATTTATACTAATCATGTCATCACTGATCAACGGATATATTAGCAACGGAAAAAATTCTTAACATAAAACCAAATAATTTTACATTTATATAAACATAAAGAGACATTTAATTAGATCAATAGGGATTTCCATTAATGAAACTTTGGGTCGTTACATAATGTGTTTAATTCTATTTATATCCATGATACACTAATGTAGTAGACATGTGATGTTTAAATGTCACATGAGATGTGGTAGAGCATATGTAATAATGAGTGTAATGTTGTTGAGGCATGTGGCATGGTTTTGGTTATGGCATGGATGGTCTGATTCTAGTGAAAGATATTATACTATTAGAGTTCATTCCCTAGAACCAACTAATGGGTACTTTATGATAACTTTTATTCATTTTTTTGAATATTAATAAACTCCTTATCACATCATGATTGTTCTTATATGTGAAAAATTATACGATAATGTCTTAAGAGTAGTTGTCACACATAATGGTCATAGTAGTTCCCCACTATAATGAGAACCTAGAAGTGTCAATAAAGTATTCTTAAATATATGTTCTATATCCAAATGAAATCATTTGAGAGACATAAATGATATAAGATATTACAGGTGGAGACTCATATGACCTTGAGTCACCTTCTCGTGGTGTGTGATCTTGTTAATATTTAGTATAGAATATTATGAGAATAAGAGCCATGAATAAAAAAATCCACATTTACATGTTTCATTGGATGGTCCTATCTAAAAATATGTATATGGATCCTTAGACATTAATATTATTTTTAATTGATGTTATTAGTCTTTTATTATTATGTATTGATGAAAACCATGATGAAATATCTTCAAAGTGAAGTAGGATCTTTTGGGTGAATCACAAGTAATATTTCATTAATAAATAATGTGTGAAAGGATTTATCCCTTATGTTCTTTAATGAAATTTGATATCCCACTCCCTTTGATTAAAATGATATATCCTAAATTAATCCACAGACACAGTGTTTTATAGAAAAGATTAATTTTTAGAAAGTTAAAGAAAAATACATCGATCACATGGGTTGATGGCACCAGCATACTACCTACTTGATTAGAGATATTGAGATAAGGAAATCATATTATATAGTAAGGATTTTTATATAGTTTTATGTCATTGATGCATTAGCTAATTTCTTTATGGGTTCCTTGAAATGTTTCTAAATGATAACCTTGTACTTCATGCTGATTTACCTAATACCACTACGAAAGAGGACTAGAGGGTCACACACTAAGTATATCTAGAACCTTAATTAGATAATAATAATATTTACTATTTAATAAGTTGAATACATATTATTTTCACAAGTGGTTTAATAATTATTGATGTTTTCAGGATCACATATATTCCTTCACCCATTATTCAAGAGAATATTTTGTGAGAATAATATTTAATAAATATTTATTTACTATTTAGTGAAAATAATACTAATTTATTTATTTGAGACTAATTAAGTGATATTTATTAGGAAGATATGGGGTGTAGAAAAGATTCCCTAAAATTAATAAATAAAAGTAGAAGTATAAAATTAAAAATTACAAGATGGTTTTACATATATGGGAGTGTACTACTCCCCGCATATCCTCATATACCATCATTTCATAATAGTCAGGTGTCAAGAAACACCACATGGTGTTCATTTCCTTGATTTATCTCTTTGATAATTCATCTTTCACTTGATTGGATTCCATGTAGTCATATGAAACGGTCATATTTATGTTCTGTGCATGACTGAGGCATATAACCCAATGAGGGATAATTTTCCATGGGAAACCCCTTAGTCTAGATTTGAGAGAATTGAAAACAAGTTAAGAGTCTGATTAAATCCATAGATCTTTCTAGTAGTGGTATATAGCATGCTTAATAGCATAGATGATGGTCCATATCTTTCCCTCATAAGAAAATCGCTACCCAATAAAGTAATGGAAGCAACCTTTAATAAAACAACAGTGGGTGTGGAAGACATGAAGTGATATTTATTTATTAAATAAATAGTCATTATTCAAAGATAGATAAATATTATGATGGATTTTATGATAGAGTCTAAGGGTCTAGTGATAAATAATATATATTGAATATTATTTGAATAATAAATTTTTTTATTTAATTCACCAATTTAGAAAATGTCAAAAAATAATAATAATATGATCATTAAATACATAAGGTTCTATAGGTATTATGAAAATTAATAAGGGCGCATATGAAATTATTATTTTCTAATCCTAGAATTATAAGATCTCAATTATATTATTTCTCTAAAAGGTGTCCATTTCATTTTCTTTGTACACAAAGACATCTTGAGAAAATCCTCTCGAACCCCTAGAGTGATCCCTCTCTAATAACACTCTCAATAATAGAGATCTATCTCATCCACCACCACTCACAAGTCTAGAGAGCTCAAAGGTAACCCTTCCTTGAAGAGATCCTCAGGGTGATCTAAGGAAAACGATGCACGAACAGGGATCTACCAAGATAGAACACATAGATTCTTATGGTGATGTTAGGATGTCCATGGAACACCTGTGGATCACTGTTGAAGGGAATTTACTCTTGATTTATACAACACAACAATGGTTTGACATTGATATGTTGGTAGATATATCCATGAAGAAAAAATTCATCCTAAGGTAATTATTAATTTTTTAAATTAATTATATATAATATGTGATGATCTTACTCTTTGGTTCTAGTGTTCTCAATCATTAATTAATATTTGATTCTGTTCTATTGATCAAGGAATTTATCGTCATGTAAATATCAGATCAATCATAAATTATGAAAAAATGCTATGTTGGTAATGTCCCATCCAGTAATTCCAATGTTCTCAGAACCTAAGTGGTATCAGAATGGTCACATAATTATTTAAAATTATTTAATAATCATTGATTTATTTATGAAGTTACTATTAGTTTTCAATTCTTGTTTAATTATTTTTTAATATAAATTATGAGATCAAATCTTTTTCTTCTTCATTCTCACAAATATAATCAAATCGATTAATTTTATAAATAAAATACATTCAAATAACTCATCCAAAGGTGTCGAGGATTCTTTATAGATAGAACAAGAGTTCATGTTGTGTAGCCCATTGGTAAAATCCATGTACCTGTGTTCAATATACCAAGTATTAATTTGTAATTAATTTGAGTTGTGTACATTTATTATATATTATTTGTATTTGATTATACCATGTGTCGAGAAGACTTGGATGGAGCATGGTCAACTAGACTACATGCCATGTGACTTCCATACATGACATGTAGTCCATTAGTCAAAAATGGGCCATGTATTTTCATACGTGTTCTACATGACTGGTGACCATGTAACTCAAAGACCACATTCCATATAGACTATATAAATACTGTGTAATATATTATTTTCCATGGAACGATTACATGATGAGTCCCTAGGAATGTTTCATGGATTGACAATAAGAAAAGTAAATGCCATGTAGCAAGATTTTATACACTTTTTATATTACCAAATTATGTAGAATTAAAAATCAATTTATTATACATCTTAAAACCTATCAACGTGTGTTTTTTATAGTCCTTAGGTTTATGGTACACACCATGTAATGAGTAAAATATATACATATATATATTTATTTATTTAATTTCTAATTAATTTATGTATAATTTTTAGAATTTCAAATCGTGTATAAGCCATAATAGAGTCAATACTATAAACTTATTGAAAGATAACACACATTGTAAATACCATGTGTTCTATATATTTATTAGGTTTATCACATTTGTGGTTTTACATTAATGTATTTTTCCTTTTATTTTTAGTCTTATCTTGGTTAAATGGACTTCACAGTAATTTTTTAGAAAAATGACTTTATTTGGGATGGATAGAATGAGGGTCACGATTGGTGCACAATTAGTAGAAACATTGTTCTAGACTAGTGGAAGTTGTGCACCGTAGATAGTAGAATTATCAAGGTGAAATTATCTAGAACACTATTGTACAACCCTCTAGGGATAACCAAGAACCTAAAATAGTAGCATTGTCTATGGTACATGGTTAGGCACATGGGCATACACCCCCTCCACAAAAACTATGTAACCTATTTTACATTTAGATAGAGGTGTTGAACGGTTGGAACAGGGTATCACAAACCATGTAACCAAAACATACATATTGATATATCTTTAAAAAATTGAAATTCTTAAACTCTCCCTCCCTAATTTTATCCCTCTGACCCCTCATTTTCACCCCACTTGACCTACCATTACCTATGAATTCCTCTCCCTCCTCTCCCTCTATTTTGGCTTCCAATTTTTGGTGGTATTGGATTGTAATCTCCAAGAAACCCTCAATTAAGTTGCTCCACTCTTCTCGTTTCCCCTCTTCTTGGTCCTTTCTCTCTTCTCCTTGTGTTCTCATTACCCTAGAAAGGGTTTGATCTTGATTGGGGCCAATCACTTTTCCTTGGTTTTAAATTTTATTGGTTGTGGTGTTCTTTTTCCTCAATAGGGTATCTATTTGGTGTGATTTTGGTTCCCAATTGGTTTCTAATGATTTCCCAGAAATAGGTAGGTGGTTCCATGCCTTGGAATTAATTGATGATTTCATTATTATTCCTTTGGTTTCTAAATGGGTTTTATAAATTGTGTGGGTGTAGAAAAGGTGTTTTACATGTATTTTCGGTGTATGTTAATGATTTATAGGTGAACTTGTCTTTGATAATATTTTATTGTTAAGTATAGTTTTAGTTTTTTGAATTTTTATTATCTTAAAGGTATTTAATTTTATATGGAATTGGATAGAGAACTTTGGAACCTCAGGTATTCTAGGTGGGTTACTATGGACTAGTTCGCTGTCAAGGTTGACTGGGAAATGACCCAGGATCACCAGTAACTTCATTATACAACACTAAATAAATATATGATGATGTATTAGGGACTTCTAGAATTTGTCTATGATATCTCTGGAGGTTTGTTCCTGATAATTTTCTATATGGTTCAATCACTAAGCTGTGAGTATCCTAAAGAGCTAGCAACCTAGATACTTAGGGATTATCCCATGGTTCTTTGTTTTTTTGATAAACCAATTAAAGTTACACTTACATTGTTTTCCCCATTTAAATAAATAATACCTATTTTCATTTCAAGTTTTTTATGCTTTTTTTATGAAAACTATAATTTTAATTTTTTGTTTAATCTCATTTTAGGGAATCAATGTGTGGAAGACTACTGGGAAACTTATATCACACCCAATATAAAACCTTCTGTGTATGAACACCTCTTTTTTATTCAAGTAAAGGTAAGCCTCCTTATGGTGGTGATGGTGGTTCTATGTTCTAACAGTTCCTTTTTGGTCAGTTGTTGGTGGTCATATCATGGGGTGTTGAACCTCATACTATATAGAAGTTTTGTTCATCTTTTAGATCCCCTATCCTTTATGGTATTTTGGTTTTTTGGTAGTAATTTAAAATGAATAAGTCATTTTTTAGTGTTTTCCATTGATACCATACATTATGAATTATAGATATGATGTGATGTAATTATTTGGAAATTTTTATGGTTGATTCACATGGGGAAATTCTTTCCCAAAGGTGTTACTCAATGCCCAGACACTAGGTTCCAACCATTGGGGATCGAGAATGACCCTTGGTCCATGACATGGGCTATGTCAAGTGTCATATTGGATGGAATGTCATCCTATTTTGTGAAGGAATGGTATTAGATAAAAAAAATTCCTTATTTGGGTATTGTTTCACGGGGTAGTCTAGATAGACAAGATCTAGGACTATCGGGGCTTGTGGTTCTGGTTACGAGTGGAGTGTCTGGCCAACACACCTCGTGACAATACTCAAGTAACCAAGGGATGTTTTTATTTGGTTTTAATCCTCCTAAAGGTGTGATGTAAAGGTTGTATACTATTATGGGAAACTAAGTTAGGGTAGAGTGGTTTGACTTGTGATTGTGTTCATTGAGGTTATATAATGATTTATAGAAGTGTTTTGTTGCTGAAAATTTATTAGGATGGTGTATTTATGGTTTAATTTTGTTTTTTTAATGTTGTATCATCATTCCTCCAAAAAGACATCCTACTCATTCATGTTAAGAGTCCATAGAGAATTATCCCTCACCAGTTGGTCATGGATTATTGGAAACTATGGTTTATCTTGTTTGGGTATTGGATTAGGGAGCAGGTTCTGGTCCTTCTCAGGCCTAGGAAACTAAAATGAGTCTCAAAAAGTACAATTATCTAGAATTACTCAAGAAAAAACCTCCTTATTTCCAGGGTACCATAGACCCCCATGAGGTGTAGGATTGGATTGAAATGATTGAAATGATTTTTAGGTTCCTTGATACTCCCGAATAGGTCAAGGTAAAGTGTGCTTCATTTATATTTGAAGGTCCTAGTCATAGATGGTGGGACTTAGTGATCTAAAATGGGAAGCATGAGAATATTGGTTGGAAGAACTTAAAGGTTGTCTTTAATGATAAGTATTTCCCTAAAACCATGGCCCTTTATAATACTTGATATTTTTTGGATGTCCATTACATATATCATACTATGTTCGTGTAGGTCAACTACTCTGCAGGATTGGTTTGTTTCACACCAGAGGTGGTGTCCAATGAGTTTCTAAATTCTCAATTGTTTGAAATGGGGTTGTGGTTAGATATTTTATCTTGAAACTTCTTTTTTAATATAAATTCTGATGCTAAAGTAGTGGTTTGATCCTTAATAGTAGAGATTGATTGTTTCATTATGTCTGGTTGTTATGGGGTATTCTTAGAAGTGGGTTAAAGTGGCAGTGTAATGTCTTAGAAGAAAAGGAAACATTTTTAGAAATAAAGTATGGGAGGATTTAGATGTGGTTACTCATCCTGATCATCTTCTTTTGCAACCACTGGTGGTGGATCAATCGTGTGCCATCAATATGGAACTCTTGAACATGTACGAAAATATTTTTCAGCTCCACCTGGAAGATTTCACAAGTGTGAAAATGTGGGGAACCTACATAGAGTTTTTATAAGTGCACTCCCATCTCAAATTTTCATAGGTTTCTCAGCCTCAAGAGGGTCCATGGTTTATTCCAAACCTTCCAAAACTGTGGGTTCTCGGTTTAGAGTTTGGGGAAGTAGGGCCAGATCCACTAGTGGGAAGATTCATCTTAAGGAAGATCCATAATTCAGTAGTCATTAACTATCACAAACATATTTTAGGGAACTTCATGTTATGGTCTTGGAACTAGTAGAATCATATATAGTACCTATGACTGTTTGAGGTACTGCTTTTATTTCATCATCCGTATTTGTTGCTCTATTTTATATGGGTTCTTCCAATTTCTTTATTTATTTTAGTCTCATGGAATTATTAATGTTTCCAAATGATCTTTTTCATTATATTATGTATCTGGTTATGCCACTTGGAAAGAAGAGGGATTAAGGTTTTTGATTCCCATCATATTATCTCTCTCTTTCAAGAATTGAATTTAAGTGGGGATTATTGTTTCTGGAGATTGATATATTTTATTTGATCCTTAGTATAGACTAGATGGTGTATTAAAAGGAACAAATTTATTATTACCAATGATAGGTGAGCTTCGCGGCACCTGATGGGAGTAATAAAGTATTCCAAGGCGATTGGGATCCCTGAATAGGGCAAGTTGGACCACAATTTTTGGATTTGGGAAATATTATTATCTAATTTTCTTCTCTAATATTGGAGGATTATGATAGAGGTTCATAGAATGGATTACCTCCTATGGTGGATGATCTCCCATAGTTTTTTCTAGATGATATTTCAAGGTTTCCTATGGAGTAGTATGTGTAGTTTAGAATCAATTTGGAATTGGGAACACAACCAACATCTATTCCCTTGTATAGTATGGCACCCACTGGGTTGAGGGAATTAAAGATACACCTGGAAGACTTAGAATTAAATGTATTTATTCACCTGAGTGTATCACCTTGTAATTCCATAGTTCTATTTTCTATAAATAATTATGTGACCCTCCGGTTGTGTATTGTTTACCAAAAGTCGAATAAATTAACAATTAAAAATAAATAACCCTTACCCCATATTGATGACCTATTTGATCAGATCAAGGGGGAAGGTAGTTATCCAAGATTAACCTATGCTCTGAGTATCATCAGGTCTGGGTTCAAGAGGTGGACATCCCTAAGACAAAATTTCAAAGTAGGTATGGAAATTTTTTATTATTTTTTCATTCCATTCATGTTGATGAATGCTTCAGCGGTTTTCATGGACCGTCTGAATCAGGTGTTCCATCAATACCTCAATTATTTTATTCTAGTGTTTGTATATGAAATCCCCGTATATCCCAAAATGTAGAAGATCATGGGTAGAAATTGAGGATCATTCTAGGCACTCTTCAGGGTCACTGTCTTTATGATAATCTCTCCACATGTACCTTATAGATCTACGAGGTCAAGTTTCTAGGCCATGTGATCTCGTAATGTGGGGTTTTAGTGGATCTTGAGAAGATATAACTGGTGATGTCATAATATAAACTAAAAAACATATTCAAGATCAAGATCTTCTTGGGCTTGGAATGGTATTACAGATGGTTTGTTAGATATTTGTCTTAGATCTCTTCTCTTATGACCTCACTTACCCAAAAAGGGGTAAATTTTGAATGGATCATAGACTGTTATGAATCTTTTGAAAAAATAATTGGTGGTTTAACATCTCCCCTATTTTAATCATACATAAATAAGGAAGGGTATTTGTGGCATATTTTGATGCTTCAGGTATAGGTCTTGGATGTCTGTAGATTTTAGAGGACCATGTGGTGGCACATGTATCTCATCAGCTTCGACCACATGAAAAGAAACACCCATCCCATGACAAGGATCTAGTAGCATTGATGCATACTTCGAAAACATGGAATTGTTATCTCAGTAGGAAAAAATTTACAGTCTAGTCAGACCATAAGATCATAAACTATATTTTATCCAAAAAAGATCTGAATCTAAGGAAGCATCAATGGGTTGAGAACCTTCAGGGGTTTAGCTTTGATATTTTATATACTCCAAAAAAGGAAATGTGGTAACAAAAACTCTAAGAAATAATATACGATTGAAAGCCTTAAGAGAGTTCAGTGATGAGTAGACTTTGATGGAGATATTTTCACAGAAGTATCTGGAAGGCAAAGAGTATAGTGGAGGCACATTCATGGATAGTATCCAGTTGACGCCCTCTCTTATAGAGCTAATTTGGGAATAACAACATAATGATTAGTTTTTTTCATGTTCTATGTAGTTTCTATATGGTGGGGAGGTGGCTAGTTAGTGGTCTTTGTCATTAGAGGGATCCTTTTCTTCAAGGATCAATTTATAGTTCTATTATCCTTGTGAAATGTGGTGATATAGGATAGCCAAAAGTCTTATTGGGACATTCATACTATGACTAAAAAGACGTTTTATGATGTTCGTAATCATTTTGGTGTCTAGGTATGATATGGGATATATAAAACTTTGTATCTAGATGTTATAATCGTTAGCAGGTTAGGGACGAGCATGAGAGGACCTTAGGTTTTATTTATCCACTACCCATTCCTACCTAGAAGTGATATGATGTCACCATGGACATCATCATTTTATTACCTCATACACCTCGGGGGTGGAATTCCATATGGGTGGTTATTGACCATATGACCAAATCATCCCATTTAATTCGGATGAAAGATTTATCTAAGGTGGATGAGTTTGGATAGTTTTATGTTTAGGATATAGTGACACTTCATGTTCTGTTTTAAGATATAATTTTTGAGAGGGACCCCTATTTTACCTATCATGTTTGGGAAGGCCTTCAGAAGTTTATGGGGGAATAGGTCAAACTTAGTACGATATACCACCCTTAAACGGATAGTTAGACAGAGTTGGAGAATCAAATTCTGGAATACATTCTCTATGCATGAATGTTGGATTTTAGGGGATCATGAGATAAAAATTTCATATTAGTGTAATTTATATATATAAATAGTTACTAATCCATGATTAAAAAGGTTCCCTTTGAGGAACATTATGGTTGTTCGTTTTAGTCACCCTTAAGTTGGATGGAAGTGGGTGAAACCTATTTTTTGGGACCAACCTTTATGTTGGAAACATTTGATAAACTTCATTTGATTAGAAAGTGTTTTGACTATATAGATCCACCATAATTCATATTCCAATTAGTGGCACCAATCATTGTAATTCTCAGTGGGTGAATTAGAGTTTCTAAAGGTAACCCATCGCTTGGGTCATTATCATCTTATCAAGAAAGGAATGATGATGCTGAGGTATGTAGGACCTTTTAAGATTATAGAGATAACTAGTAAGGTGGAATACCAACATTATTTTCTATCAAATTTTATTTTGATCCATTATGTGTTCCAAGTACCACAATTGAAGAATTATAATTTGAACCTGTACTACATGCTGAATTGGGAATAATTGGATTTGGAATCTGATTTTTATATGGATGAGAGGTCATTCCAGGATGTGGATTCCCAAGAGAATGTAATTTGTGGGAATTACATACCATTACTCTATATCCTTTCGTAGAACATAAATTATGAGCATGATACATGGGATTATGATTCTTTGGTGGAGGATTATTATCATCATGTATTCTCTAATTAGACTTTGGTTTGACTTTACCTGTGCGGAAAGTTTTTATGGTGGGGAGAATTATCAAATCTATGGTTTTATTTTGAAGTAATTTCCATTTTACTTTTAGTCTTACCTTGGTTACATGACTTTCCTAGGAGGTTTTGAGAAAAAAAAATTAGTTTTAAGATTGGCTATAAGGACGTGCACAGTTGGTCCATGGTTTGTAGAAACTATGTGCTATTCAGGTTGCACGTCCTAGTTCACAGGTGTAAGAACCTGTAGGGATAAACGATTTCCAAGTATAGTTGAACTATTTGAGGAACATGGATATATACATGAGCGTTTGCACCCTCCAAGAAAACTATGCATCCTATTTTCAATTTGGAAAGAGATAGATCATGCTTATCTCATGGTCTAGAAAACTGTATGGCCAAACGATCTATTCTTCCTTTTATTTAAAAAATATTAAATTACAAAACTACCCCTCCCTAATTTTAACCCTCTAAACCCTCATTATCACCCCCAATCGACCTCCCCCTCCCAAGGCACGCCACTCCCTCTTCTTTAGGATCCAATTTTTTGGTGTTTTTTTGTCTTGGAATCTTCAAGAAACCCTCAAGTAAGATCCTCTTATCTTCTCTTTTTTCCTTAATCTTGGTCCATTCTCTATTCCACTTGTGTTATTATATATATAGTAATGGTTTAACCAATATTTGGTTAAATATATTATCCTTTCATTGAAATTTCTTATGGTGTTAGTTAGGCTCTCTAGGGTCTCTCCTTAGTACGATCATGGATTCCAACCATTTTCGGGTGATTTCCAAGAAATATATAGAAGGTTCCATGCCTTGGAATTAATTTATGATTTAATTATGATTAATTTGGTTTCTAAATGGTTTTTATAAATTGTTTCGGTGATGAAAAAGGTTTTTTCCATGGATTTTGGGTGTGTGTTCATGATTTATTGGTGAATTACTCTTTGAAAATGGTTTATTATCAAATATAGTTTTAATTATTAGAATTTTGATTATGGGAAAGTGATTTATTTTGATTTAGAATTTGATAGAGAACTTGGGAACCCCTATTATTCTAGGTGGGTTACTATGGACTAGTATGATATCAAGGACAGCTGGTCAATGACCCTATCTCTTCAGTGGGTTTATGCTATAACACTTATTAAACATTTGATGATGGATTAGGGAATTCTAGAACAATGGTTATGACCTCTCTAGAGGATCATTCATGGGAATGATCTATATAGTTTGATCATTGAGGTACAATTATCCTAGAGACCTAATACCCTATATACTTATAGAGTCTCCCATGGTTCATTGGTTTTTTAACCAATTAAATTCACACTAAAATTTCATTCCCATTTTTAATAAAAAAAACATGTTTTCATTTCAAGGTGTTTAAACTCATTATTTTTAAAAATATCATGTTAATTGGTCTTATTATAAGGCCCCAGCCTTAAACCTTACTTAATCTTGAGTTATTACAAGATTACACATTGAGGATCTTTTCAGGTTTAGAGTTTTAGAGAATTAGATCATGAAACTTGCATTACATTCCACATTTAAACAAAGTGGTTACATAAAATACAATATTCATTCTTCCCATCAACAGAAACCTATTTAAAATAAAACACGGATTCTTTCTTGACACATCCTTGACACTATCATCACATCATGTACCCTTCCCTTGACCTATGAAAAAAATTTCAAAAACTTGGGATGAGCATAAAAAGCTCAGTAAGGGTTATAAAAATATGGAAAGGAAACATGATTCAGAAATACATAAGAATGAAATCATACTTTACCCATAAAACATAGGCATATCAAATCATGAATAAATCATAGAAAACATAAGACATAAAGGTAACTTGAGGCATTCATAACATTCTTACATAGGGAGTAGCCCTCTTGGTTACGTTTGGAATACCCATCACAGTATATTCCCTAAATCTCTTCGGAGAAACCTTAACGTTTCACTCCTTCGCGTAACCCAATGCATTGGAGAGCTATAACGGGCTCACCCGCCCTTAGTTTATCACGGAACCACCCGTTTTCATAACAATTCCTAAGAACCATAACATACACGTATCACATAAAATATTCATAAAGGAAACAAAACATTTCCACATTTCAATCACAACATAACATTTTAGTATTTTGAAATAATGAATCCATATAAAAAGAAAACATTTCCAAAACCATTTAAAACATTTAATAAAAAGACTTGTGAATCAAAGTGTCCCATACCACCTTAAAGCTTAAAATTTTAAACCATTAATATCCATATAAATAAATCCTTAAAACCATTTTGAAAACATGGATATTAATAAGAACAAATAATTAAAACATTTAAAACGATATTTTGGTTAAAGGGGTTTTACCAAAATTATAGACACTTGAATACAATAATTGAGGAATAACATTTAGTCAGAACTATATAATATCATGAGAATAAATGGATTCATGATATAATTCTCCAAAGGACAGTATATACACCATATAAGAGTGAATTGGTGCATAACAACAATGAACCCTCAATAGAAATGTCAAATGTGACGAAATCCCTTATAAAGAAGGTATCCTTAAATTAAGGACAAATCAATCTCAAAAATATGTGTGAAAAATATAAATACACTCAATATAAATGGATATTAAGTGTAAAACAATAAAAGGACATTCACATATATTCAATGGATGACATATTCAATGACTACATGTTGAACCCAAAGAAATCGAAATTGGGTTAAAAAGTTCCCTTGACAGCCTAACGGCATCACATCAAAATGAGTTGATGAGAGATAAAAAGTGTATCTCATCACTTGGACATAAAATTTACATCAATAAGGATATATGATAACATATCCCAACATAACAATATGTAAATTAAAAGACCCAACAAAAGAAGTCTTTTAAAAAAAGAGGAGGGTGAAAGGTTCCCTTACCGACTTGGGTATCTTTCAAAACGTACACCCCATGAAAGAAAGACAATATGTCATTGATGTAAATACTCATAAACGAAAGTATATTACACAAAGAGTAGAATAAAGGGCAGTACATACACCACTCAATGGAATTTGTGGCAAATGTAGCATAAATCTCATGGGAATGAAAGTGAGATGAAAAATCCCTTACAAAAGTTCGGCAGCCTAACGGCGCCACACAAAACTTCCAAAATGGATTGATGAGAGAGAATAGGGTCTCTCATCATATGAACATAAAAATTACAGTAAGTTTAATATAAAATATCATCCCAATAACAAGTAATATGAGCTTTAAAAGGAATGACATAAAAGTGTATACTTAAAAAGAAAGAGAGGAGTAGGATCCCTTACCTCGGGTCCGACTTGACTCGATCGTTCTTTAATCTCCTGAATAATAAACTTGAGTTAATTTCTAATTCCTTAAGAACCCTTTTTCAAGTTCATTATTACTTTTATACCACTTGTTACCATGTCACAAACATTATGTAATCATTTAAGTTAATAATATTTGTTTTGCCGATATTTGGTTCTTAAGTCGGAAGTGGTCTTCTTACAATTACATGTTGTTCGTGTGGCCAAATGTTTATTATATCCAGAATTGTATTCATTATGTAGATATCATATATTTCATATATATCCAGTACATGCATGCATTTATAACATTACATAATCATTTAGAGGTAAGAAATGAAATGCACCGTTCATGGAGACGGTAAGCCGTACGTACGCATGAACGCTACTTTCATTTCTATTTCGTATTTTATAGAATGGAATAATAATGATATAAAGGTATATTATAATTCCAGTATAATATCATATATAATATCATATTTCCATCCTTTATACATCCCACATATGGTATTTAATGAATCAAATCACTTTGAGGGGGCGGTAGTCCGCACTTCCTTAAATGAAGATATCGCGTATACCCATAATGGAAGCCATAAAGGTAAGACAAAAATGAAAAATACAGAAGCATAAATATAACATAAACATATTATATATCATATATAAAAATAGTGACATCATAATGGCCACCTTTGAAGGTGTTAAATGAGTATTGAACAATCATCGTTTCGGGAGGCAGAATTTCGCCATCCACGGAAACCGTATGTTCTTTAACCATTTGATGCAGTTGTGTGAGAGTGTAGCTCAAATAAATATTATAACAACATCCTAGTATATTGAAGATACTGGTGTTGTTACAAAAGAAGTAAATAGAAAGAGTTTAGGGGGTTGGAGAAGCAAAATAAAACAAATGAACATGAGAGAATGAATTACCTTTAAAAGTGTAATTCCTTTTGATTTAAGCCTAAAGGCTTCCTTTGAAAGGATTCTTCCCAAAGGGAGTCCTCTAGGATGATGAGAGGGATGTGGAGAGAGAAAATGGTCAGGGGTTGGCCGAGCCAAAGGCTTGAGAAGTGTATGGAATGAGGTAGAGGTGGGGGCCTTTTATAAGAGTAGAGGAGGGGCACTTTTGGAAAGTAAAGAAATATTACATTATTTGAAAATGTGTTTCGGTTTCAAAAGGTCCCACATTGATATAATTCGTGGATAAGGTGATAAGTCTTCGAAATCCACTCATCCAATTGGTTTTGGACATGTGTAGGTTGTAGATTTTCCATTATCTTTCCATTTTAATTAAATCGTCAAATAATGATGTCATCGCTGCATCATTATTATGTAATAAATAATTAAATTTCTTTAATGTCTAAAAATTATTAAAAAACTACTATGATGTAGGAAATCTTTTTATCTTTCCAATTAATATTTATAATCAAAATTTGGACTTGTATAACCCCACTTAAAAATTGTTTTCGTAAAACATATTATGTTTGTGTCATTTTCACTTTAACATTAAATAAAAATATATTAAAGTCATTTTCCAACTAAAGTGGCTCCATGGGGTCCCCAAGTTGTCCCATGGCTTTTCATGGTCGGCCATGACACAACCAATAAGGTTGGGACATGTGTCTAGGTCATTTCATATTATTAAAGCATTATTTATACCTTAAACTATACTAATTACCACTAATCGCGATTAAAAACTTAATAAGTTACTATTCACCAAAAAATTATTTTTATCCCATTGAACCACATTTTACTTCTTAATGACAACCATGTATGTCGGATTTTTGAAATTAAAAACACAATGATGGAAAAATTTCATTTAAACGGAAAATCAGTCTTTATAAGTACCACTTAGTGGTTTCACTATTCATCAAAAATTGAAGTTTTTCAGAAAATTACCAAAAATTCACCCTAAGCTATATTTGATATTAAGAATTCAAAAATGAAGTCCGTTTTACAAAATTCAAAACATATTAGTCACATTAATTAATTTAATAATTAATTCCCGCTGTCAGATCAAATAGCGTGTTTTTATAAAACAATAAGTATCAAAAGATTGACACTAGTTTAAGTCCGATTTCAAAGTGAAATTGATTCCAACGACCACTATTGGTTTTAATGGTAAAAATATTTTCTAATTTCACTTTAAAACCAATTAAAAAGATAATCTAATCATATAAATAAATTATATTAAAAAGAGGTTTTGAATTAAAATACAACATTTTACACTATTCATTAAAAAATGAACTTTATCAGAAAAATACCAAAAATTTACACAAAGTAAAATTTGATGTCCCGATTCTTAATAAGAGTTTTATTTGGTCCAAAAGAATGTATAAGAGTGATCAAAACTATATTTAATGACAGTTCGCCATCAAAAGGCGATAAGTGAACCTTTAGTGAAAACTAGGGCATATATGCCTAAAATTGAATTCTTTCCGTATTTTAAGCCTCTATCCTTTATTGGATAATTGTAAAAACATTTAAAAACATATATAATCATATTTCAGTTATTTCTATCCATTCTCGCCATTACAACGGCTACATGTTAACTACCATTTAAAATAATATTATTTTATTATTAGAGTGCAACGTAAGATTCCCAAGAAACTCGTTGTTGCGTGTTGGGTACGCCATCGAGCATAGCGTCCCCTTTAAAGTCATTTAAATATTTTATTCACAAATATGGATAAATATGAAATGTCATATTCTTTATTTACCTGGGATGTTACATCCTTCCCCCCTTTTGGGAATTGCGTCCTCGCAATTTTAAAATTGCGCTTGGAAACATCCTTGAAAGTCCCACATCGGAACAAAAGTCGGTAAAACAAACACTTTAAAATAAAGAAAGATAAGTACAAAGGTCACCCGAGTTAACCCATACTAGGATTCCAAGTATGAAAATATGGACATGGAGGAGAAAACATAGGGTCATGTTCTTATGGAGAGTGATAGAAAACATGTTTAGGAGAAAGTTAACAATGAGAAAATCACAAACTTGTGATGGGTTAAACGGTATTCGATTCCCCAGTAGGAAAAGTTAATATACAACATTTTTGTTTTAAGTTACTTTTTATTGAGGAATTTATTCATAAGGAAACATAATCACTTATCATATTGACTTTCAACCTTTATTATATTCCTTACACAAACTCATATTTTCTCCAAAAGACGAGTATTTAGGAAGACTTGTTCACATTAAGGGTACTATAATCAACTTCTAGAGGATCACCTAATCCACAAAAGAGAACTATGTACATCCTATGTCTTTAGGCTTAAACCAGAACCAAAACCAAAAAGGTTAGTACAAGATCAGATAATCCAGAAAAGGATAACCCCTTATAAAAATAAAATCTATTCTTAATCTCCAAAATTTGTCCAACAAAACCCAAAGTTCAACGAGGACCATCCGATAAACAATTTGTCCATAAAATTCTTCAAAGTAAACCAATATAAGATTGAAACCCAAATATTTGAAGGATTTAGTCACATTGTCTTCCAAGTTAAATCGTAACATTTATCTCCAAACAACATTAGTTGCTCCTAAAGTCTCGTATTGAAAAGTAATTAACCTAATCACATATCCTCCATGATAGGTTAATCATTTTTATAAGTAACCCAAAATCAACTTACTCTTAATTCATAAAATCATATAACTAGAATGAATCAGTCAAACTAACCAGGGACTTCACGTAGTCCAGTGGTAGGCGATAAATACCAGTCGCACTTTGGTTGTGGGTTCGATTCTCGCAGCTTTGTCCGACGCGACGGGTTGTCACACGGTCTGCGTGTTGTCCTTTTTTTCAAAACTATATAATTCTCAAAACATTCCCCAAAACTAGATAAAATCTTCAGAAATATTCACTACATATTTTAACCTCAATTTTATCTCATGCCTTCCACTTCAATCATAACATTTAGTAACCCATAATTTCCTCAAAAGTAAGGATCATATAAACCCAAATGGTTCTTTATAACTATGTCCACAAAAGAAAAGATAACTATTCCTTGGATAAAATTTGCCTATATTAAACATCAGGGTTACACATAATATAAAAAGTCTTCTAATGTAACCCCATCATCAAAAGAGACTTGATAATCTTAAGAATTTCACCATAACTCTTGAAGCCCCTATATGTTGACATCTTACTCATTCAACATTCTTCATGATCCATTATCCATTCCTTTCCAACCTATTCCGAAATACCTCTTTCCTACAAACAAAATCATGAATCATATCCCAAGATTCCAAAATAAGAAAACAATAGTCATGAAATAGTACATACCTTTGATTGGTCATTGTCAGTTTCTTCATCCTCAATTGGAATGGCATTAGGTATTGGTAAACGAACATTTGTACGCTCTTGGTGACCCCATTCACGAAACTTCTTCATAGAACATGTGTTTGCATAATGACCATGCACACCACATTTAAAACATTCAATTGATCCCTCAGAAAGAACTTCTTTCCCTTTCCTCGAGTCAACTGGATGCTTCCTTTTTCCATGGCAAGTTCTTGCTTTATGACCTTCATTTCCACATCTATAGCATATTTCTGTCCCTTTGAAACATTTTCCTAGGTGTTTCTTTCCACATCTTTGACACATAGGTTTTTGAGCACACATACCTTTATGATTATTACCTGTACTTCCGTAGGGATTTGTTTCTTGCATATATGATGCCTTAGAGAAAACTCCAAGGTTTAGGTGGTCAATCATGACTCCAGATAGTTGGTTGAGGATAATCAGAAGAGTTCTCATTACAGCTCCCATATCATTCAGTTTTTTGCTCAAAAAACTGTCACAGTTTCCTTCACATCCACTGTTACTTTGGTGCCTGCTAGATCCAGCCATTTACTAAAACCAAAAAAAGGTCAGTGTGAGTATATAAACAAAACTATCATGTACTAATGAGGAAGATAAACACTATGATACACTTACTCATTCACTTTATCTAAAACTAGGACTCTTTCTGAAATCCTAACCATTATGGTAATGTCACTTATGATTAAAGAGTACCCTAACCTCTAAAGTTATCTAAACCGACCTTTGATACCAACTATAAGGCCCCAGCCTTAAACCTTACTTAATCTTGAGTTATTACAAGATTACACATTGAGGATCTTTTCAGGTTTAGAGTTTTAGAGAATTAGATCATGAAACTTGCATTACATTCCACATTTAAACAAAGTGGTTACATAAAAGACAATATTCATTTTTCCCATCAACAGAAACCTATTTAAAATAAAACACGGATTCTTTCTTGACACATCCTTGACACTATCATCACATCATGTACCCTTCCCTTGACCTGTGAAAAACATTTCAAAAACATGGGATGAGCATAAAAAGCTCAGTAAGGGTTATAAAAATATGGAAAGGAAACATGATTCAGAAATACATAAGAATGAAATCATACTTTACCCATAAAACATAGGCATATCAAATCATGAATAAATCATAGAAAACATAAGACATAAAGGTAACTTGAGGCATTCATAACATTCTTACGTAGGGAGTAGCCCTCTTGGTTACGTTTGGAATACCCATCACAGTATATTCCCTAAATCTTTTCGGAGAAACCTTAACGTTTCACTCCTTCGCGTTACCCAATGCATTGGAGAGCTATAACGGGCTCACCCGCCCTTAGTTTATCACGGAACCACCCGTTTTCATAACAATGCCCAAGAACCATAACATACACGTATCACATAAAATATTCATAAAGGAAACAAAACATTTCCACATTTCAATCACAACATAACATTTTAGTATTTTGAAATAATGAATCCATATAAAAAGAAAACATTTCCAAAACCATTTAAAACATTTAATAAAAAGATTTGTGAATCAAAGTGTCCCATACCACCTTGAAGCTTAAAATTTTAAACCATTAATATCCATATAAATAAATCCTTAAAACCATTTTGAAAACATGGATATTAATAAGAACAAATAATTAAAACATTTAAAACGATATTTTGGTTAAAGGGGTTTTACCAAAATTATAGACACTTGAATACAATAATTGAGGAATAACATTTAGTCAGAACTTTATAATATCATGAGAATAAATGGATTCATGATATAATACTCCAAAGGACAGTATATACACCATATAAGAGTGAATTGGTGCATAACAACAATGAACCCTCAATAGAAATGTCAAATGTGACGAAATCCCTTATAAAGAAGGTATCCTTAAATTAAGGACAAATCAATCTCAAAAATATGTGTGAAAAATATAAATACACTCAATATAAATGGATATTAAGTGTAAAACAATAAAAGGACATTCACATATATTCAATGGATGACATATTCAATGACTACATGTTGAACCCAAAGAAATCGAAATTGGGTTAAAAAGTTCCCTTGACAGCCTAACGGCATCACATCAAAATGAGTTGATGAGAGATAAAAAGTGTATCTCATCACTTGGACATAAAATTTACATCAATAAGGATATATGATAACATATCCCAACATAACAATATGTAAATTAAAATACCCAACAAAAGAAGTCTTTTAAAAAAAGAGGAGGGTGAAAGGTTCCCTTACCGACTTGGGTATCTTTCAAAACATACACCCCATGAAAGAAAGACAATAGGTCATTGATGTAAATACTCATAAACGAAAGTATATTACACAAATATTAGAATAAAGGGCATTACATACACCACTCAATGGAATTTGTGGCAAATGTAGCATAAATCTCATGGGAATGAAAGTGAGATGAAAAATCCCTTACAAAAGTTCGGCAGCCTAACGACGCCACACAAAACATCCAAAATGGATTGATGAGAGAGAATAGGGTCTCTCATCATATGAACATAAAAATTACAGTAAGTTTAATATAAAATATCATCCCAATAACAAGTAATATGAGCTTTAAAAGGAATGACATAAAAGTGTATACTTAAAAAGAAAGAGAGGAGTAGGATCCCTTACCTCGGGTCCGACAGGACTCGATCGTTCTTTAATCTCCTGAATAATAAACTTGAGTTAATTTCTAATTCCTTAAGAACCCTTTTTCAAGTTCATTATTACTTTTATACCACTTGTTACCATGTCACAAACATTATGTAATCATTTAAGTTAATAATATTTGTTTTGCCGATATTTGGTTCTTAAGTCGGAAGTGGTCTTCTTACAATTACATGTTGTTCGTGTGGCCAAATGTTTATTATATCAAGAATTGTATTCATTATGTAGATATCATATATTTCATATATATCCAGTACATTCATGCATTTATAACATTACATAATCATTTAGAGGTAAGAAATGAAATGCACCGTTCATGGAGACGGTAAGCCGTACGTACGCATGAACACTACTTTCATTTCTATTTCGTATTTTATAGAATGGAATAATAATGATATAAAGGTATATTATAATTCCAGTATAATATCATATATAATATCATATTTCCATCCTTTATACATCCCACATATGGTATTTAACGAATCAAATCACTTTGAGGGGGCGGTAGTCCGCACTTCCTTAAATGAAGATATCGCGTATACCCATAATGGAAGCCATAAAGGTAAGACAAAAATGAAAAATACAGAAGCATAAATATAACATAAACATATTATATATCATATATAAAAATAGTGACATCATAATGGACACCTTTGAAGGTGTTAAATGAGTATTGAACAATCATCGTTTCGGGAGGCAGAATTTCGCCATCCACGGAAACTGTATGTTCTTTAACCATTTGATGCAGTTGTGTGAGAGTGTAGCTCAAATAAATATTATAACAACATCCTAGTATATTGAAGATACTGTTTTTGTTACAAAAGAAGTAAATAAAAAGAGTTTAGGGGGTTGGAGAAGCAAAATAAAACAAATGAACATGAGAGAATGAATTACCTTTAAAAGTGTAACTCCTTTTGATTTAAGCCTAAAGGCTTACTTTGAAAGGATTCTGCCCAAAGGGAGTCCTCTAGTATGAGGAGAGGGATGTGGAGAGAGCAAATGGGCAGGGGTTGGCCGAGCCAAAGGCTTGAGAAGTGTATGGAATGAGGTAGAGGTGGGGGCCTTTTATAAGAGGAGAGGAGGGGCACTTTTGGAAAGTAAAGAAATATTACATTATTTGAAAATGTGTTTCGGTTTCAAAAGGTCCCACATTGATAGAATTCGTGGATAAGGTGATAAGGCTTCGAAATCCACTCATCCAATTGGTTTTGGACATGTGTAGGTTGTAGATTTTCCATTATCTTTCCATTTTAATTAAATCGTCAAATAATGATGTCATCGCTGCATCATTATTATGTCATAAATAATTAAATTTCTTTAATGTCTAAAAATTATTAAAAAATTACAATGATATAGGAAATCGTTTTATCTTTCCAATGAATATTTATAATCAAAATTTGGACTTGTATAACCCCACTTAAAAATTGTTTACGTAAAACATATTATGTTTGTGTCATTTTCACTTTAACATTAAATAAAAATATATTAAAGTCATTTTCCAACTAAAGTGGCTCCATGGGGTCCCCAAGTTGGCCCATGGCTTGTCATGGTCGGCCATGACACAACCAATAA
Organism: Viscum album; assembly: GCA_963277665.1. NCBI lineage: Eukaryota > Viridiplantae > Streptophyta > Magnoliopsida > Santalales > Viscaceae > Viscum > Viscum album. Next base: position 31,484,020 of record OY728139.1, on the reverse strand, counting down.
GGTTGGGACATGTGTCTAGGTCATTTCATATTATTAAAGCATTATTTATACCTTAAACTATACTAATTACCACTAATCGCGATTAAAAACTTAATAAGTTACTATTCACCAAAAAATTATTTTTATCCCATTGAACCACATTTTACTTCTTAATGACAACCATGTATGTCGGATTTTTGAAATTAAAAACACAATGATGGAAAAATTTCATTTAAACGGAAAATCAGTCTTTATAAGTACCACTTAGTGGTTTCACTATTCATCAAAAATTGAAGTTTTTCAGAAAATTACCAAAAATTCACCCTAAGCTATATTTGATATTACGAATTCAAAAATGAAGTCCGTTTTACAAAATTCAAAACATATTAGTCACATTAATTAATTTAATAATTAATTCCCGCTGTCAGAGCAAATAGCGTGTTTTTATAAAACAATAAGTATCAAAAGATTGACACTAGTTTAAGTCCGATTTCAAAGTGAAATTGATTCCAACGACCACTATTGGTTTTAACGGTAAAAATATTTTCTAATTTCACTTTAAAACCAATTAAAAATATAATCTAATCATATAAATAAATTATATTAAAAAGAGGTTTTGAATTAAAATACAACATTTTACACTATTTATTAAAAAATGAACTTTATCAGAAAAATACCAAAAATTTACACAAAGTAAAATTTGATGTCCCGATTCTTAATAAGAGTTTTATTTGGTCCAAAAGAATTTATAAGAGTGATCAAAACTATATTTAATGACAGTTCTCCATCAAAAGGCGATAAGTGAACCTTTAGTGAAAACTAGGGCATATATGCCTAAAATTGAATTCTTTCCGTATTTTAAGCCTCTATCCTTTATTGGATAATTGTAAAAACATTTAAAAACATATATAATCATATTTCAGTTATTTCTATCCATTCTCTCCATTACAACGGCTACATGTTAACTACCATTTAAAATAATATTATTTTATTATTAGAGTGCAACGTAAGATTCCCAAGAAACTCGTTGTTGCGTGTTGGGTACGCCATCGAGCATAGCGTCCCCTTTAAAGTCATTTAAATATTTTATTCACAAATATGGATAAATATGAAATGTCATATTCTTTATTTACCTGGGATGTTACACTTATAATGTCATATCATGGAATCATCGGGTGGTATCCTTTAAGGAAATTATGTTTCACAACCTATGTACACCCTCAAGTGTATAAAGACCATGTTTTTTTACTCAGGTAAATGTAAGGCTCCCTGTAGTGGTGATAGTGGTTGTATGTGTTGGAAGATTTTTTTCATATATTGGTGGTGGTATCATGGGGTTTCAACCCTCGTGATATATGGATTTTTTTCTATCTAGTTGATCCCCTCACATTTTTGGTTTTTTGGTTTTTAGTTGTAATATTAAATGCTTAACTCATTTTGTTGTGTTTTCCCTTGATCTATTTCATTATGGATGTTGATTACAATATGATGTAATTATTGTGAAATGTTTATGGTTGATTCACATGGAAAACATTGTTCCCAAAGGTGTTACTCAATTTTTAGACACTAGTTTCCAGCCTGTGGGGATCGGTAATGCCCTTCGGTCCATGCCATGGGTTGTGTTGGGTGTCGGGTTGGATGGAAGCTCAAACTTGTTTGTGACAAAGTTGATAGTACACACCATGAAATTATGTGATAAGTTTTTTATACCACATATCTCATGAGTAAATAGTATATGAATATAATACACATTAGGTAGTTCGAATGGGTGCTCACTGTGTTTCCTCCAAGGCACATATTTTTAACATTTTAAATTTTAAATAAATTAATTTAATTTGTTTAAAATTTTAATGGATGAGAATCTCATGAAAAATTTGGATGATAAATATGATAAAAGAATTGATTAATTATATAATATAATTAATTGATTTGATCATGATTTATCTTAAATTATAATGATAAAAATTGACTTATATTTTTATTAAATGAAAATCCATTGAATTTATGTAGATGGTCATGAGTATAGACTAGAACATTTTATGTGATTGGTTACCTTTTAATTTATTATTAAATTAAATATATGGTCTTAATTTCATCCCTCCTCTCATTATGTAAGTTCCAGTGACCCCATGGTTTCTTTTATGTAAACCAATTAATCAATCATTTACTTCCCCTCACCTATGAGTGAGTAAAATCATATGTAATGGTTGGAACTCCCAAACTAGTGGAGGAAATTCTTGTTTAGATCCGAGTTAAAACCAATACTAGAGAGATACATTGTTAGATAGGTGGAAAGATACAACATTAACCATAAATGATTCAAGTCTATTTCACCTAGGTGGATGATTAGTTTGTAATCCACTAGATAAACTAACCATTAGTAAAAGATCTTTATTCTGCCACTTTATTATTTTATTTAAGTTAGGTTTCATGGTTATTTCATTATGGTTGTTTTTTTATGATCACATAAATTAATTAATTAATTATATTTCAATATAGAACGAAAATAAATTTGATTATGCATAAATTTTATCTAAAAAATGGTAATCACTTAAGTAAATACACTTAATATTAATAAGAATATAATAAATATAATATGGGAAACTTATGCATAAATATAAAAATCAATAAATTATATATATTAATTATATATAGATTTCCACTACTTAAGTTAAAATCAAACCACACTTCAAAGTGCTTGACCAAACGATGTTAATGTGCTTTCAACTATCATGGAATTCTAACATCAATTTTTGGGTTAAGTTTAATTAGTTCACATCAAGGGTTGACTACCAAAGCAGGACTTAGTGTATATAAGAGAAAAAGGTTAGAAAATTCAATTTTAGGTTTTTAAGATTGTGGAGTCCACTCAAAATATCAATGAACTATGAGTTAATGCATTTGGAATTTGAAATGTCTACTAAAAAACATTCGAATTGCTTAACTAGACAAATTCAAGTATATTCTAGAGGGAATATGGATCCTTGACACTAATAATTTTCAAGAAATAGGATATTACAAATCCAATGGTGAAGGTTATTGGGTTTTAATAAAATATAGGTAGATTAATAAATATAATATTTATTTATTATCTACTTTTATCTGATAAAGTAATAAAATTATATTCATTTATTTGTATAAATTTAAATAAACATGAACTCAATAAAATCACTATCATCCATGATTGATATGGATAACCATATCTTTAGAATAAATTTTAAATATTGGAAAATTCCCTTACTTGTTATCCTAATCCCTGAAAAGAATTTTTATGTTCTAGAATAACCTATTCCTGAAGTTCCTGGTAAAGAGGATAGTGAGTAAGAGTTATCTCTCTCGGAGAAATATTTTAATGAGGCCACAGATGTTACAAGTTTCAAGTTATTATCCATGAAGAATTATCTTGTAAATCAACATGAGTACATGGATATATATAGAATTATGTCTCTCCTTAGATAATTCTATCAAGAGAATGTGAGACAAGTGAGAAATGATATCTCCAAATCTCTATTTACAACAAAGTTTGGTGATTCTTTAAGATTTTAGCCTTATATAGTCAAGACTTTAGGCTATATTAAACTCTTATAAATGTTATGGATTAAATTATCATATTATTTTCTTACAGATATCACGCTTTACTCACTTCCAAAGACCTTATTGATTTTTATGTTCAATAATATAAGAAATAAGAAGAGTCTTTCAGAACTTATTACTCTGATTCTATAAGTGTAAAAGTATATGGGGCATGAAAAATCCATAATCCTTATGTTTAACATGAAAAGGAAGAACAAGGAAAAGGGTACCAAGACTTATAAAAGGTATAAATATATCAATCACTATCCTTCCAAGAAGATGAAGATCCATAATTATGTAAAGTAAAAGGAATCAGTATGTTTTTCTTGTAGAAAGGAAGGCCACTAGAAGAGGAATTTTACTTAGAAGTAAGGGTAAGATAAAGATGTGTTTATTATAGAGTTAAATCTTTCAATATCTACACATTGAGTATAATATATATCTTGTGGTGCTCAAATATACATTTAAATGTAATAACCAAATAAATTCCGAATTATTTCTAGAGGAGAGGAGGATTTATTAATTACCAATGGTGTGAGGCTAGATGCACTAGACATTAGAGACTATAAATTTTCATTTTCAATAGAAATGATATTGGTTTTAAAATATTTTTATTATGTATTTAAGAACATAATTTATATATCATTCCTAGATATAGATGGTTTTGTTTTCAAATTTGGAAATAAAAAATGTTTCTTTATAAAAAAAATATTTTATGATAGAGAACATATAAACAATGGTATTTATGTATAAAATTATGAAAACAAAGTAGTATAAATTGATAACAAATAATGTTCGCATGACTCAAATAACTCCCAAATGTGGTTTCATCATCTTGGTCATGTAAATGAGAAGAGTTTGAAAAAGATCTATCAAGATAATTATTTAGACTCTCTTGAGGTAATATCTATTAAAAGATATCATGCTCATTTACAATTAAAAATGACTAACCCATCATTTGTTTTAAAGGGTGAAAGGTCCATGGACCTTCTAGGATTGGTAAACCGTGATGTGTGTTAACCAATTCTAGTTGAAGCTAGTGGTGAGTATTCTTACTTCATAACCTTTACTAATGAATTGAGTAGATATGGATATATCTATTTTATGAGTTATAAGTTTGAGTCCATTGATAAATTCAAAGAATTAATGAATTAATTATAGAATCAACTTATACATAAGATTAAGAATGATTTATTAGATCAAGGTAGTGAATATCTTAACCAAGAGTTTAACAGATTTCTATAGGGGTTTTGGATTTTACATCAACTCACACCACCTTAAACTCTATAATGGAATGATTTTAGTGAAATGAGTAACCATACCTTTGTTGACATGGTAAGTTAAATGATGAGTCATGTAGATCTTTAATTATGCTTTTGAGTATATGCATTAAAAACTAAGACATAGAAATTAGATTTTGTAATAAATAATGAATAAAATGGAATTCATTTCAAGTAATGGAGTTGAAAGAATTTTTTTCACATACACATGTATGGGGTTGTGAGGTGTTTGTTAAGGCCTTATAAAGAAAAAAAACTAGAACCCCTAGGGACAAAGTGTATATTTATAGGGTATCCTAAGGAAACAGAGGGATACTACCTATACAACCCATCAGAAAATAAAGTGAATGTCATAATACATGATGTATTTCATAAAAAGGAGCATATCCTCATGAAGGATAGTAGGAGAAAGATTTAATTTGATGAATTTGATTCTCAAGATACACAATAGTTCATATAGAAAATGATTCCAAAGGACCATATATAATAAGTTCTAGAAACACAAGTTCTATATAATATCATTAGAGAGGAAATAAAATATGAGATATATAGTTTTCTAATCACAGAATATATTGTATCATTATTGGTTGATATTAATGAACATATCTCCTAAAAATAGGTAGTAGAGAGCTCAAAAACATAAAGATAGAAATATACCATGAATTATTAAATGGATTCCACGTCTGAGAACCATGTTTGGGTTCTAGTCACTCCACCAGTTGATGTAAATCATGTTGGGTGAAAACGGGTATTTAAGAGAAAACTATATATGGTAGGTAAATTAAATACCCATAAAACAAAGCTAGTGGATAAATGGTTTAAACAGTGTCAAGGCATTGACTATATTAAAACCTATTCACTGGTATCTATGTTTAAATCCATTATAATTCTTCTTTCAATAGCAGATTGTCATGGTTATGAAATTTGGAAGATGAATGTCAATATAACTTTTCATAAAGGGAACCTTAATGAAGATGTCTACATGACCTAACCAAAAGTGTTTGTGAATCCAGGTGATTCCAAGAATATATTCAAGTTACACAGATCGATTTATGTATTAAAGAAAAAATATATGTCTGGGAACATTCAATTTTATGAAACTATAAAATATTTTTGTTTCATTAAGATTGAATATGAGTGATGTTTTTACGATATTTTTTGTGGGAGTGTGGTCATTATCCAAGTAGTATATGTTTATGACATATTACTTATTAGAAAGGAATAACATTCATATATTTTGTTAATGACGAGTTAAACAAGTGTTTCTCTATGAAAGACTTAGGTGAAGCGGGCTACAATATAGGGATCAAGATCATTCATCGTAGATCCTAGAGGTCGCTTGGACTATGTCAAGGTACATACATTGAAAAGATATGGAATATATTTAGTATGGAATAATACAAGAGGGGATTGGTTTCGATGTCATGTGGTATACATATTTTTAATAAAATATTTCCTCAAATAAAATAATAGAAAGAGAGAAGAAGTAAGATCCTGTATGATTCAATGATAGGATCTATCCTTTTTTCCATGTTATTCACTAGACTTTATAATTACGAAAAATTTATCATGTTAGGAAGATATCAAGATGATCTAGGATAACATCATTAGTTTTTTCTTAAGGATATATTTAAGTATTTGGGAAAAACTAATGATATGTTCCTAGTGTATGGATTGGATGAGGAGATAGTCATCAAAGGTTATACTTATTCTAGTTTTAAACATATTGGAATGGTACGAAGTAATATTAAAGATATTTTTTTTGTCTCAATAGATGATATGTGGTCTTGAAGAGTTAAAAGAATCTAGTTTTTGTTGATTCTATAATGGTGTATGAATATATAGTGTCCTATGATTTATCCATATAACATATTTGGATATGAATCCTTTTACATTATATTTATGTGGTACCTAGTATTAAATACCCTATCACATTATATTATGATAATACTGTTGTGGCAGCTCTTTAAAAATATTCATGGTCAAACCAACAAAAAAACATATACTCCTGAAGTTTAACCTCTTTAAAAAAAATCTCAAATGGTTAAAGTTAAAATAAACAATATTTCCAAGGAATAAGACTTGGATAACCCTTTGACTAAAGTCCTATATCAATATAAGTAATAGAATCATGTGAGAGCTAACAGACTGAAGGTTGTTAGTAGTTAGATCTAGTGTAATTTGGTGTATATTGGATTTGGTTCCCAATAACCAACTTCTTTATAATTTATGATGACATTTATTCATTTTTTTGAATATTAATAAACTCGTTATCACATAATGAGTGTTATATTACATGATGTAGTATGTGATAATATCCTAAGAATAGTTTTCTCACTGAATTTTTATAACAGTTCCTCAATATGATGAGAACCTAGAAGTACCATGGCGGTATTCTTAAATGTATGTTATATAGCTAGATGAAATCATTTGAGTGGCATGGATGATATAGGATACTAGGGTAGGATATTTATAATACTTTGAGTCACCTTATCATGGTGTATTCCCTTGAAAATATCTAGTAAGGGATATTATGAGAATAATACCCACCAGTAGGAAATCCACATTTAAATGCATCATTTGATATTCCTATATATGGATATATATATTGATCCTTAGACTTTAATATTATTATTAATGGATGTTGTGAATTATGTACATTGATGTACTGATGAAAACCATTGTGGAATACGTTCATGGTGATGTAGGATACGTTGGGTACGTCATGAGTAATATTTCTTAAATAAATAAAGAAAGAAATAATTTTTCCATTCTGTTCATTAACAAAAGTTGATATCTCAGGCACTTTGATGGAAATGATATAGCCTAAATAAATCCCTGAGCATGGTGCTTTGTAGACAAGTTCTATTTCATGAAAGTCGAAAAAAGATACATCTAGCACATAGGTTGATGGCACCAACGTGCAACCTTTTTGATTAGAGATACCAAGATAAAGAGATTATATTACACATTAAGCATCCATATATGGTTTTATGTTATTGAGACATTAAATTATTTTTTATGGTTACCTTGGAATGATTCAATATTCTATCCTTGGACTTTGTGTTGCTTTTTATAATGCCACTGAGAAAAAATCCTAGATGGTTAAACACTAAGTGTATCGATAACCATAGTTAAATAATATTATTATTTATTATTTAACAAGTTGAATAAACATTATTCCCATGTGTGGTCTAATAATTATTCATACATACTTGATCGCATATATGTTTTCACCAGTTATTCGAGAATATATTTAATGAGAAAAATATTTAATAAATATTCATTTTCTATTTTTGTAAATATAATATTTATTTATTTCTTGTAGAAAAATGAATTGATACATATTTATTAACTAAATATTCATTATTCAAGGCCTGATAAATATTATGGAGGATGGAGGACCGAGTGTAATAGTTAAGTGAGAAATAATATTTATTGAATATTATTTAAATAAATAATATTTAATTTAATTTACAAGTGTATAAAATGTCAATAAATATTCTTATTCTTATTATTATTATTATTATTATTATTATTATTATTATATACATAGGGTTCTGTAGGGATTAAGAAAAATAATAACGGTTAATATGAAATTTTTATGTTCTAACCCTTATGTTATATAAAATATAGTGACCCTAGCCTTTTATATATAACATTACATGATTTTAAGAATAATTAAACATCATATTACAAACCAGGTATCGTCAAGTCTAGTGTCTTTGAAGACTAGGTACATATGACTAAAAACATCGAACTAAAAAAACACTTCTTTATTTAATCTTCATAGAGGGATCCTAACTTCCATTGTGCTAATAAATCTTTATAGGATAACCTGGGGATAACATGAACAAAGGGATGAGATAAAAATTCCAGTAAAGGAGTATACATAAGAATAAGGCTTCAGTACATGGGATAGAAGGCATGACATAATGATAAGAAAAGAATATAACAAATGGAATCATAACATATAAACATGGGATCATATAAACACAGAGTCATATTAATGTGGATAAAACATAAAAAATTAATTTAGTAAAAGTCAAGGATAATCAGTAAGAGCATTTTACATGGTATCACAAGTCAAGGATAACTGTCAAAACCATCTCACATGGTAGCACAAGACAAGGCTAACCACCAAGACCATCACACATAATGTCTCATGAGACTAAACATTACCCAATGCATTAGAGAACTATCTGGGTGCAACTATCTAAAAATTTTCATGAATATGTTTTCCTCATAAATAATCATACAAAATCAATCATACATAAATATAAGGGTACTCATGGAAAGAAACAGGTATCAAAATCTAGTCATGAAGCATAACAAATGGGTGTATCATACAAGTGTCCACTAAAGAAAGAAATTAAATCATACATGGAAATTAATAAGGTAAAAATTCATATATATAATGATAAGTTATTTCAAATAAAAGTGAAAAATTGTAAAAAGAGTATTTAAGAAACTTTAGAATTAAAACATTTTAGTGCGGTGTTAAGGAAAATACTAAAAAGAATTTAAAATTGAAAAGGGAATAATCTTTTATAAAAATACAGAAGTGATTGAATAATGTTTTCATTATAAAAAGACTGATTCTATAAATACAATTTCATCTTAAAACAGAATATAGGGTACACTTGAAATTGGGTAAGTATTCAGGAAGTTCCCTCAAAACAGGTTTACTTATCGGGAAGTATTGAGGAGGGAATCACTTAAAAACATGTATATCCCCTAAAGAGAATGATGAAAGGGTCTTGATAAATTATTTTTGTATATGTAAACAGAACATATATATTCATATAAAAATATAAGATAACTTCCTTTTGGTAAAAGAATGATAAGGCAACCCAAAGGAACAAATGAGGTTCGGGTAGAATCCCTTATGCATTATCGGCATGGTATCAGGTGCACTTAAGAGGGATTAATGAGAGAGAAAGGGGTTTCTCATCACTTATAAATCATGAGGTAAGTACGAGGGTGGTGATAAATCAAACCCTATCATTAGGTATCACACAAAAATGGCATAACGTAGAGGAAATTATTGAATAAAAGGGAAATAGAGAGGATCTCTTACATTAATTATGATGGTGTTCTTCAGTTGATATTAATGACCAGAATAATAAAATTAGGTTCATTAAATAATAATTAAAAAATTAGTTTATATATAAAAGATTTATTATAACCATTTTAAGTTCATTCGTAACCTTTTTTGGGTTAAGTGGTTCAATTTTATTGTTCGGGTCCGTTTGTTTTCTTGGTCTTTATGATCAGTTTATTATTTTCATGAATAGAGAATCGTGTAAAATGGGGATGGTTGACCCGAATTGAAGTTATTTTTTATTATTGAACATCCAGAAGGTTTAGTTGTTGTAAATTTAATTTTTTTACTTGGGGTGAAGTTGCATCATTATATAAAACATTTATGATAAATACTTGGATTAATTTGGAGATTTTTCTCATAATTAACTTGTTTCATATTATTATATTACATCATGAATGAAAAATTATTAAAGAACTCAAAATAAGAAAAAATAAATATATTAGGATCCATTTCAACCATTAAAATGGTTTCATGACCAATCTAGAATATGGTAATTAAAATTGAAAACTCGTCGTCCTTGAATGTGATAAATCAACACATCTCATACTGTATTTTCATTTTTAGAATTAAAGCAGGGGGAGGGAGAGATTATGATAAAATATCCCACTGGAAAAATAGAATTATAGTACACGTATTTTATTGGAGTTATCATTCCATTAGTGTGAAGGGGGTGAGGAATGAAATAAAAAAATAACTTCAAAGAATAAAAAGAATCACAGAGAGGAATTTATATCTTGAGTTTATCTTCTTTGAGAGCCTCTTAGGGGGAGAGGATTCGGTCTTTTGATGAGACCAAGGGATTTTAAACGTGGGGGAGGAGACTGGGGAGTGATCAGTGAAGAACTCAGAAAAATCACAAGGCTGTAGAGGAGTGAAGAGAAGAGGGGAGTGTGGGTGGTGTTTATAGTGGAGGAGAGAAGTAAATTTTGAATATTTAATTCATTATTTAATTATTTTGCTCAAGACAAGAAATAGTGTTTGATTATTGTGAACAAAGAAATTAATAAATGATTTTGAGTTCTAAATAATGGCCTTTTACATCATCCATGACTCAATCATGATGCAAATATTTAGGTTTTATCATTTATTGTGAATTATCATATTTTATTATTCATAAAAAAATCATGAATTTTAGAAAAATCCCAAGAATTAACCCTAACCATTTTTCAACATGTAGAATAAAAAAATGAAATCCATTTTCTAAAAATAATTTTCTAGATATGATTAATTTAATTTTTAATTAAAATCATAATTTACTTCAAAATATTGAATTTAATAATATAATTTATTTTGTAATACTTTCAAAAATTACATGATGTCTTATAAAATTATTTTAAAACCCGAAGACATAAAATTATTAATTTATGAACACATTTTAGGAAAATAAATTTTCTTTTAAATTAATTAATTAATTGTAATTAATTATTTATGACTTACAAAAATACCAATACTTTTACTATGGTCATACTGTCACTTATAAGATGCCCAAACTTTATTTATAAACTCATGGGTGTGGTTACTATTCTGTTAGAAAATTTAATATTCATAAGGGTCATATTACTATTGATAAGGGTAGGTTACAAAATTATATTTAAAGGTCACATGGTACTTAGTTGTTCATTATGATGTGATTTCATGTGATTATATAACATAATTATAAGAATTAAATTTCCATTGATAAAACATTGGGTCATTAAATTATTCCCCCCTTATGAAATTTCTCCCTCAAAATTTTGTTTTACATTTTAATCTATAAACAGGTGCGGGTACTTTTCCTTCATTGCTACAATGACGTCTTCATTCTTTCCTATTAAAATTTCCTTCATGTAGAAAGGTCTCATGCGTCACAATGGTACCTCAGGATATTTTTAAAATAATCTACTTACATTGCCCAAAAACACCATAGGAGTATTATTTTATATCAATTGAAGCATTGATAAGTCATTAAAATAGTATTTCTTATATATAATTTGGAAATATCTTCTTGAACTAGTTTTTTATAAAAAAAAGACTTACTGATTCATCTTCATATATTTCAAAATATGGTTTTCATAAATTGGTTTTGGTATTTCCCCAAATAAAAAAATCTATAATTTGATAAATATAGGCTACTTGGAGGTCACCCTCTTTTTTAGAATCTAGAAAATAATTTATTACTTTTTAATTTTCAAATAAAGAGAAGAATTTAAAAAGACTCGGATGGTACTTCCAACACTTAACAAGGTAAGAAATTTTAAAGCACAATATTCCCCAATAAAATGTACTTGTTCCTTGAAATAATCATTCAATTCTAGAGGTATTGGATGCCTCATAAAGGTTTTTGAAGGTAAATTGTATATTTGAAAAAGTTTAAGTCATCTGAGCATGACTTCAAGGTGATCTTTCCAAGTAGTTGTTCAAAAAGAGAGAGAATAGTTGTTCATGATCTTCCTCCTTCCATATTTTAACTATAAAAATAGAATACAATTAAGTGGTTTTAATACTTAGCTAATAATAATGTAAAAAAATAAACATTGAACATGGAAGAATAAACTTGTAAAGGAGAAGTATATCCTAACTTGTGGTTCCTTATGTTTCAATATAGGTTATCCTTGATCTATTTCTTATCTTATATTCTTATGGGATATTTTTTTTATTCCCTTAATAATGGTTTGTACTAAGCTCATAAATTTACCAAATCATATCCCCCATAAGTTTCAAATCTAGAGTGCGACAAGGCCTATTATCGTGCACCAGTTCCCGTTCGAGTTTAGCTCAAAGAGGTGTTTTTAGGTTTTACTCTTAGATACATCTCTGCCAAATCCACCTATACCTATTTGTATCCAGACAGGGATATATTTTCTTGATAAACCACTTACTCTATACTTACCAAAATATTGGGTTGTTTTCTTATACTTAGTCTTATCTTTAAGGTTATTACTAAAGTGAAATATTCCTAATCTCCAAAATTAACTAGACTATCCTATGATACCAACTATAGCAACCCTAGCCTTTTAAATATAACATTACATTATTTTAATCGTAATTAAACATTATAGTAAAATCCAAGTATCGTCAAGTATAGTGTCTTTGAAGACTAGGTACATAAGACTGAAAACTTGGAACTAAAAAAACACTTCTTTATTTAATCTTAATAGAGGAATCCTAACTTCCTCTATGCTCATACATCTGTATGAGATAACATGGAGACAACATGAACAAATGGATGAGCTAAAAAAATTAGTAAAGGAGTATACATAAGAATAAGGCCTTAGCACATGTTTTAGAAGGCATGACATAATAATGACAAAAGCATAGAACATATGAAATCATAACATATAAACATGGGATCCTATAAACATAGAGTCATCATAATGTGGTGACAACATAAAACATGAATTTAGTATGAGTTATGGCTAACCTCAAATACTATTTCACATGGTAGCATAAGTAAAAGAAAACTTCCAAGACCATCACACATGGTAGCACAAGACAAGGCTCACTACAACACAAATAGGGTTCAGTGGCGGTTTTGTGGAAGTGGTTCACAAAACTGCCGCTAAATGTTTTCCAAAAAAGTTTTCATGGCAGTTTTTAATAAACTACCGCTAAACCCATATTTTTTTAAAAAATTCTCGGCCCTTCCCTACCCCGACCCCCATTTTCTGCAACCCTCCCGACCTTGTGCTCCCTTCGTCCCGCAACTCCCCCCCCCCCCCGGTGACCCCGCGATGACTCCGGCGAACGCGCGACCTCCTTCTCTGGCGACACCGCGACCAACGCCTACAGTGGAGTCCGTGACTGACGACCGGTGACCCCGGAAACCTTCGACTCCCCTTCTCCCGGCGACCCTTATCACTACAACCGCGACCCCAAAGTGAATTTTCCAACATTTTTCATCTTTTTTTACAAGATTTTTTGCAATATATGTTTATTATTTGATTATAATGTTTTTTACTTTAAGTTATAGCATGTTAATTTGAAGAAAATTGTTAATTTGATACCTAATTCATGTTTAATTGAAATTGTTATTCCATGTATTAAAGGAATTGGATAAAGAAGATGAATCTAGAAATACTTCTATATTCTTTGTTTATGGTATTTCAAAATATTTCTCCTCTATGATTTATTTGATGAGTAAAGGAATTCTATAAAATTGGAATGATGAATTACATAATACTTGTAAAGAGTTGCCGGTTCATCTTATAACAACACCCCTCATTACATTGATAAAGTCAGAACTATCATATATCGTCTATTTAGATTCATTAGGATTTGGGTTGGGATGTATTATTATATAAGGAGATTATGTCATTTCTTATGGATCATGTTGATAATGACGAACAGATAAAATTTAGCTAATTCAAGACTTTGAATTTGATACTGAGGATCATTCCTTGAATACATGTCATCATTATATTTTTTGTGAGAAATTAACAGTGTTCAAAAATCATAAGTATATGAAACACATTTTATCATAAATGGATTTTAATCAAAGGTAATGAATATTAATGTATTATATATAGATGTTTAAATTTGAATTGATTTATATACATTGGGTATAGGTAATTTTTTAATAGATTAATTGATTTTGAATTTATATAATCAGTTGGAAAAATAAGCTTTAGGCTAACAAAATATGATATTTCATATAGTGGATATTTATTTGGATTGAGTTTAAAAAGGAAATTCTACTATTTTATATCATGTTTATCTCTCTACTGATTTGAATGATATGTTTTTTGATGCTCAGACCACTAAACCTAAAATGATTGAATAGTTGGATAAAAGTAAATCATGAGGTGAACATTGAGGGAAGGTGGTTATATAAGAAATATTAATTGTAGTTTATATATCAAATATTTGTTCTTATAGATTATTAGAAATAGATTTTTCATAGCTACAATTATTTTAGATAGTTTGTTCATCTAGGATTCTAAAAGGTGTATAAAGGGTTTAAAACTGAATATTGGTGGGATGGTGAAATGTGGAATTTTCAAGGGTTTGTATCATGATTCCAACCATGTTAATCTTTCATGGAAACAAGCCAACTCACATTGGGTACATTCATCTCCTTACTATTTCTTAGTTGGACATGGGATCATATAATTATGGATGGTATCATTAGTCTACAAAGAATAAAATGAAAACAAAATTACATATGGGTGACTATGGATTGTCTCCAAATGGTGTCCCACCACAACCCTATTTTTATATATATTACAGTGGTAGATTTTTACAAATTCAATATTTTATAAATTAATTTACCCCCATAAATTATGTTTAACCAGGTTCCTAGGATTATATATCAGTTTTGGTATGCATTAATGTAATCTATATGTAGATAGTATTCAATATAATATATTAATCATCATAAATTTTATGTACAATCGAAAAGGTTTATCCATCCATTATAGGAAATGATAAAATATTTTGTGATTTATTTTAAAGGCTCATGTAAAGATATTTTACTACTACTTGTGTCTTTATACAATAAATGTTTTTGATACAGTGATGAATATGGATATAATAAAACTATTTTATGTATTTACTTCATGTTCAAGTCATTTTTGTGAGAAAAGTTTTGATAAATTTATTATTATAACTATTAGAGTTTTAGAGACAATGAAAAATATTCATATTATCAAAATGATTTTGTTGATGGATCAATGTCATCTAAAATCATATATAGATCATCCATGATTACCATTATCAATTGAGGTGGCTAATGACATTATATTAATAATATCTCCATTATTTGGAAAACAACATTTTGATTACTATTAAATGTTTCTCCCTAATATATTATCAATTTTTAGATAATTGAACTATTGACTATTGTGAATTATTAGTTGTCCTCACCACCACAAATCAATTTTCTACACAATTTGTTTCATGGATCTCAATTGATGATATTCAATCCTGATCTATATAATTCAATTAAAAGGGAAATTGTCCAAGAATACAATATTATATCATACTTTCTACTCAATTTTTCTTCAGATTTTACGATGAAACCATACTTTGATGAATAATATAATGGAGTTGTTTTTTTCAGACACTCGACAATGTTTCTTAGTGTACTTAATGATCTCCAATCATCCAATTTCTTATGGAACCTATGGTAAAATGCTTACATCAATGTTTTTCCTGTCGAGTTCTAAATATTGTAATGAATGTATGGAGTTCGGTTAAATCATTGAACTATGGACTATATTTAAGGTGTTGGGTCATCTATAGAGTTGAGTGACCTATGAATTAAATAATCAACTCTGTCTTAAAGAATTGGAGGACTTAAAAAATAATAAGGTGTTTTGGCATGATGGTCGGTTTGGTTTTGGACCTCTTTATGATTGTTATGACATAATGAGTGTGATTTAGGGGAGAATCAAACGTAATTTTGATGTGAATATGATATAGATAACTTATTAGTGGCTGATATATCACTAATTTTGATAACTAGGACACTCTATAAGTGGGGAGAATATTGTAATTTTTGTTAAACTTGTGTCATTCCCGGTATAATGAACACAACCTAAGATGTCAATTGAAAAATGGAAAAAAAATCTAGAATTTCTTTTGAGCTCTCATGTCTTAAATCTCTTCAGTTATTTCTTGGAAATACGACTTTGATATGGTTGGTTGTGTGTGAAACCATTGAGAAACATCATTCCTCTTGGAGGACATATAAGGTCAAGCCTAAACAATCACATAATGTCTCGGGTTTAAAATGCATTATGACCGGTTTCGATCACACGTCAATGGGGTGTTGTTTGAGGAAACAGAAATGTGGGATCAACCGTGTTATGATATGTTTGTAAACTGATATTCTTACTGCTCCTCAACTAGGTGTTGACGTTGTCTCCTATGGACCAGACTTGTTCGGTTGGACTGAAGTGGTAAATTTGATCAATGAATCAACTTTATTATATTATGCATACTTTATGATCAATGGGTCATCTTTATTATATTATGTTTCTGTAATCTTATGCTATCGTATATTTTGTGTAGGCACATTGTTATATACATGGATAAAAGATGGATCACATTACCGAGGAACACACCTCAGTATGTTAAGGGTTTGAATGAGTTTTTAGATTTTGAAATTTATAATCGATCCGTTGAAGGGAGAATAAAATGTCTATATCCTAAATGTAAATTTAGAACATGGTTGAAGAGATATGAGGTTTATGAACATTTAATACTGAAGCAATTCCCTGCTCAATATTTGTGTTGGATTTGGCATGGAGAATTGAACGTTACAGAAAGATTGAGCACTGATGTTAATCTGCAGAATGAGGTCCCAAGTTAGTCGACAATGGAAAATGAAATGCCAAACCTAATAAATGATTCATTCAGCACTGCAAGACACCACTATCAACATCAAAACATATCAGAACAACCAGAAGAGGGTGCTAAAAATTGCAACGTAACAAGTGATGTTTTTTAGACTGCAACACAGGCAGATCAAGATTGTCACATATCATTGGATCCTACTCTTGATTCTAGGGAGCCAAATGTAAGAGAAAAATTCATTGAGAAAAATGTGTTTCATGATTTAGTTGATGATGGAAATCAAGAGTTGTATAGTGGGTGTTTGAAATATTCAAAGCTTTCATTTCTGCTAATGTTTTACCATATCAAATGTCTATATGGAATTACAAATAAGGCAATGTCCATGATATTTGAATTGATTCGTGATGCATTTCCTGAAGAAAAAATCTCATAATCTTTTTATGATATGAAAAGAGTTGTTTACAAGCTTGGTTTAAATTATAAAAAATACATGCGTGTCCCAATAATTGTATGCTTTATTGGGGAGAAGATTCAAGTAGACAGATTTGCAAGAAATTTTCTTCTTCTAGATGGCAGGAAAAGGGTGATGTTGGAAGTCTGAATGAACATAATTTCATGGAGAAGAAGAAAAGGAGCACACCTGTAATGGTTTTGCGTTACTTTCCTTTGAAGCCTCGATTCTAAAGATTATTCATGTCATCGAAAACTGCCAAACACATGAAGTGGAATTCTGAAGATAATAACAATGATGGGTTAATGAGACATCCATGAGATTCCCAATCATGGAAGACATTTGATTCATTACATCTCAATTTCTCAGCTGATCCTATGAATGTTCAATTGGGATTGGCTGCCGATTGATTCAACCCATTTAGGACTTTGAGTAACAATTATAGCATTTTGCAAGTTGTTTTGATCCCTTATAATCTGCCTCTGTGGATGTGTATGAAACAAACATGTTTTATCCTTTTGATGATTATTCCTAGAAAACAAATTCCTAGAAATGATATTGATGTATACTTGAAGCCTTTGATTGATGAATTGCAGGAGTTATGGAGAAATGGTGTTGAGACATTTGATGCTTATTCTAAAACAATGTTCAAAATGCATGATGCTTTAATGTGGACCATTAGTGACTTCCCTGGGCTTGGGAATTTATCTGGTTGGAACACTTACCCGGTTTTCCCTTGTCCCATTTGTAACTTTGATTTTGAGCCCAAACGGCTACCTCACAGTAGAAAATGGTTCTTCTTGTGTCATCGAAGATTTCTCGATGCATCTTATAGATTTCGGCTGAACAGATCAAAATTTAATGGTTTCATTGATCGTAGACCACCTCCAAAGTTGTTAAATGGTTTTGAAATATTGACATAGCTTGAAAATGTTGAAACAGAATTTGGGAAGGTTCATCATTTGAATGATAGCGGAAAACGGGTCTGAAGTGCATCATCAAGATAAATCAGAACGCAACAATGGAAGAAAAAAAGTATATTCTTCAAACTTTCGTATTGGGAATTTCATTTTTTGCAGAATAATCTTGATGTGATTCATATTGAGAAGAATGTCTGTGAAAATTTTATTTTCACATTTCTTAATGAGCATGGAAAGTCAAAGGATCATCTCAATGCTTGCAAAGACTTACAAGCAATGAACATAAAACATGATCTCTGGCCAGATGAGAATGGAATGTATCCACTGGCAATTTTTGCAATGAAAAATAGGGATAAAGATACATTCCTTCGAATGTTAAATAATATTAAGGTATCTGATGGGTATTCAAGTAACATCTTGAGGTGTGTTGACTTGAATAAAAGTAAGTTATATGGATTGAAAAGCCACGATTCACATATTTTGTTACAATAGTTACTACCATTGGCATTGCATACATTATTACCTGAAAAAATTACTGCTATTGTACTCCAGTTCTGCACATTTTTCAGAAAACTATATGAGAAATCTCTACATCCATTTCATCTTGACAGCCTCTAGGAGAGGTTTGTATTGATCCATTGTGCAATGGAGATGATCTTTCCTCCGTCTTTTTTTTACATTAATGATGCATTTAACTGTGAATTTGGTTGAGGAAGCTAAATTAGGAGGCCCCATTCATTATTGATGGATGTATCCAATTTATATGTACTTTATTTATATGTTTTCCAGTCAAGTAAATAATTTTTGGTACTTAATTAAATGCATAATTATTTTTATTTTATTTCACAGATATCTTGGGCATTTGAAATCATATGTGAGAAATAAAGCTAAACGAGAAGCCTCAATTGCTGAAGGCTCTGTTGCTGGGGAGTGTCTTGCCTTTTTTTCTCAATACTTGGATGATATTGAGACACGATTTAATCAAGTTGGACGTGTTGAAGACACATCGACTCAATCTCAAATACATCAGAAATCCAAAATATTTCTTGATATTGGCTGATCAGTTGGGAGGACCTCAAATGTGACACTGGCTAAATTGGAATTATTACAGGCACATAGATATGTGCTGCTGAATAGTGAAATTACAGATCCATTTATTGAAGAGTTGAGGATACAAAAAAAGAGATAAATGAGAGGCCGAACATGAAATGAGAAAGATATAACAAAAGCTGTTAATAAAGAGCTTGTAGAATGGTTTTCACGATGTGTAAGTTCATAAATATTACAATAAATATGGATATTAGTTTGACACATACATTTTGTAAATATAATAAAGAATATTTCATTTTTCAGATCATAAATACTGATACTCGAGCAGAGGTGTCAGAATATTTGAAGTTTCTTGCTAGAGGTCCTCTAAAAGAAGTTAGAAAGTTCAATGCTTATAATGTGAATGACTTTAGATTTCGTACAGTCGATCGAGAAGTGGGTTTGAGAAAGTAGAATAGTGGTATATTTACATTTTCTGAAGTGGAATACAATGGAAAGCTGCATGATATTATTTAATTAAACTACCACGGACATTTTTCAGTTGTTTTATTCAAATGAAAATTGGTCGATATTATCAGAGGTGTTAAAAGAGATTCCTTGCAATTTACTTCTGTGAACTTCTCTCGCTTTATGGATGTTGGTGATCGTGAACTGCATGCTCCATATATCTTAGCATCGCAAGCAAAAATGGTATATTATGTGAATGATGTTGCCGATAAAGGGTGTAGTGTAGTTTCTCATGTAATACAAAGAGATTTGTATGATATGGGTGATGATGTGGAAAATTTGACCTCTAAAATTGAATTTAATCAGAAACAAGAAGTAGAATTATTTTTCAATCATGATATTGAAAATATTAGTCTAGCAAAGATGAATTAATTGGATGAAGAAATGGAGCAGGAAACCGACATGATTGAAGGGGAAAATGATTGTATTTACAATTATTTATTTATTCAACAACCACTTGTTTCATTTCTGCAGTCATTCATTATCATTGTTATATATATTTTGTCTGTTAGTACTCCATCTGTTATCATTTTTAATTTTTTTCTGCATAATTTTTTTGAAATATATATTCTAAACTTAATTTTATTTGATTAAATTATAGGAATGCCAAGGAAGAAGTGGTACATTATTTCATCCAGTTCTGTGACAGATGACGATCCATCTGGCTCCCTCCCCACGACATCTGAGGCACCAGCTGCTGACACCCCTGCACCATCTCTCACACCATCTGTGGATTTCCTAGTAGAGGTTGAGTCGTCGACTCCCCCTTCAGGAGCCTCAATAGTGGGGCAGCGACGCGCCCCTTCCAGTTCATCCCGGACATACTGGAGTGTCACTGTCATAGGTACAAATTTTAATTAAATAAATTTATTGCATTTTGTTTATACTAATTGTTTGCTCATTGAAGATGACAAAAATTAAACCCTGGAGAAAAACATAAAAAGTTTAGATGTTTGGTATCTGAATGGAGAGAATATTGTTGTGCCATTTGATTCTTACGGGGTCCCTACGGATGATGATGTAGGGTTACTTGGCCAAATTCTAGTCCAGCTGGCAGCGGAGCCCATTTACCTTCCCATTTCATATGATAATTGGAGACATATGCCTCAAAGCTGGAAAAATGAAGTGTTTGATTCTCAAATCAAGGTAAATTTATTACATTATGGTTTAATTGAATTTCATGTTATTAATATGTTCAAAATGAATTTCTGTATAAAGATGTTCTTCCACATTACCGTTGCTGATATGATAGTACGGAAGTGGATGTTGAAAAATCTAGGTAAGAAGTGGAAAGATTTTAAATGGAGATTGTGGTGTGATGTCAATGATGCTTCGCTGAATGCGCTGCAAATGTATGAGAAGCTACCCAGTGGGGTACCGAAAAAGCAGTGGAAAGTGTTTGTTGAAAGGCATCGGGATCAGAAGCAGATGGTATTGAAATATATATATATTATATTATCCTCATTTTACATTTATATATGTATATGAAAAGGAAATGACATTCAATACATCAGTATTAAATTGAATTTTATTTATTTAAGGATCTCTGAAGATAGAATGCGTCAAACTGAGCAAAGCAAGTCATCCCACACACTGTGGGCTAAAAAGGTTTTTCTAGAAGTCGACCGACATTGGTAATATTTTAATTAGTTTAAATATTTATAAGACAATATTATCTGTTTAATATATTGAATTTTTGATTTATCTTTGATTAATGTGGTCACAGAGTTTAGGACATGAAGCATCCTGAACTGAACTGTGGTTTGATGTTCACAAGAAATCAGATGGATGTTTTGTTAATGAGCCTCCAAAATAAGTTGGGTTATGAAGTCAATTTTTTATCATAATAACTTATTATCAATTTTTACTATGTCAATATATATTGATATTTGATTTATAGGTCAAAATTAAAGAACTATGGGATGTTAATCCTGCGCATTCCTATTTTGTCTCCCAGGATGACCTGGTTGCTAAAGTCCTTGGGAAGGAGCATTCTGGGAGAGTGTGCAGGATGGGTTTGGGACCCGTTCTATCTGATGTTTTTAGCAGGCCACTGGGGATAGTTGCTACATCTACTCTTGACTTTAGTCATCCCATACCCAGAGATGTTAAGAAAGATATTGTTTCTTTACGAAACACAGTTCACCAGCAGGGGGATTAGATATCTGCATTGCAGAAAGATTTGACTGAAATACGTCAGTAGATGAGCATATATGCCCCCGGTGGGAGTGCATCGATTGATGGTATGCAGGTAAATCACAAAAAATCAAAATCATTTAGTTTTATAACTTTCATTGGTTTTAAGCTTTAATAGAAATACGCAACAGTATTTAATTTTGAATATAATGTTCTTACAGGTGACATCCAAAGAGGAAATGAAGGTGGAGAGGGTGACGATGCATCATTGGACCCTGAGTAGTTGTATTGTTGATGTGTTGAACAAAAATGGAAACAGTTGGTTTGTATATGTAACATTTGTGGCACATAGTTTCCACCGCACATTTTCATGTCCTAAAATTTCCTTGATTTCTCATGTTTCATTTTATACATTTTATTGATTTCTGATATTTCTTTTTATGTCTTCATTTCTCAAGTGTGGTATACATCATTCCATTTAGGTCTGTGTTTGAATTGGTAGTCTAGATTTTGGATGACTAGGAGTTAAACCCATTATTGATGTGTTGAACAAATTGGTTCATTTCATAGTGATCAAGGGGATAGTGTTGTGGACACTTTGGTGAGGCCCATTGTTGATTTTTTGAACAAATTGGGTCATTTCTTGTTAAATATGAAATTATAAATAGTAATGAAAGAGTTCATTTGGTATAGAGTAAGATTTGAAATTCAAGTGGTGTAAAAGCCTTATATAAAGTATTCAATGCAATCAATCAAAATATGGTGATAAAAAGTGATATTAGAACATATAAAGTGGTATCCAATTGAGGATATGGAAGAATATAGCTTGATGGATACCACTGGAGTTATTAACATAAGCTCTTGTTTCTTATATTAAGTTCTAGATCATTAGGTTTAGAGGATTTATTTATAACTAATTTCCAAGTTGTAAATTCACTCACTGAAAATCTATAATAAAATAAAGCTATATGTGAAATAGGTTTTGAGATTAAAAGAAAATTTAAATTTTTTTAAGGCAAGTGATATCAAGCATGGAGATATAAAGAAGAGTAAAGGATGTGGTTAAAATAATGTTAAACAAAGATAAAAGTTTAGTGATAAAATGAAAACTTAGTAGTTAAATACAACCCTCAAGTGGTGAATAGAGTCGAGAGGTTTGGAGGATAATTTACATGCAGTTCTAAGAGATCAAAGGTTCTAAAATAAAATCAACAAGAGTATGAAGTTTTATGTAGAGTTCCTTCATAGAGTGGTACTTTCTTGATATGACATGGTGTTCAAAGGATTAATTTAGAGTTCTTCCAGTTGGTTATTTATGGTGTGTCTGCCTCTGTCATGACACAAGGACCTAGAGGTCAATTTATAATGGTTCTTCCTTGGGTGATGTTATTTTGCAGTTCTTTTTTCATATTGCGACCTTCCTCAATGATATTGATTTAAAGATTTTCAACCATGTATCAGAGGGGTTGTACAGTGGATTGGATTTGGTTTTTATGGGAAATAACTATGTTTTAGGTTGATTAAGGCTCCCCTCATGTATTTTAGGTCACCATATTATTTTTCTCCTTCATTACAAAATAGGCATCATATATTTGGTTGAGGTAGAATATTTCTAAACTTATCTTCTATATTTAGGAATAAATTGTTTGACTAGCCTACTAAGAACTTTTCCTAGGGTCTTATATTATTATTTTTATATGTTTTTTTTTATGAATACTTTATTACTCATGGTTATGAGGAATGGGAACATGGTGGAACACTCTTCAAAGAAGAACAAACTAAATAAAGATAGTAAACTAGTTAAGAGTAAATTAGAAGGGAAAAGTGAGTCGCTTGTACTGATATTACTATGCATTGAATCTTATTGATTGATAACTGATGATATGGATTACTTCATGTTTTTATCATTTAAGAAACTCTCAACCATTATAATAAGATAATTTCTTAAATATGGCAGTAAAAAGTAATTTTTTGAAAACTAGAATATAATAATTTGTATTACATACCAATGAATTTCATATTTATGTATCAGTGTATAGGTATGAGACTATACATGTTTGAGTATATATAAATTGACATACATGGTAGAACTTTCCCAATTAAAAGGGATTATGTACCCTAGATATGACTGTCATCTCATGTTTGGTTTACTACCTTTGTGGGTGTGTTTTAGCTAAGCTGATCAAATTGATTTTTATTACACTTTTAGCAGAACAGTTACAGGTTTTTTGTTGGGGTGTCCTAATGAGATTATTTATCAATCCTACATGTACACCACAGTGTATGTTTATCCCTTATTTTTTCTTTTCATGTTGATCATAAGTATCATGGGTGATATGATAAGGCCCAGTGTTGCATGATCGAGCAGAGCTACATGAGTGGTTCTACTAATCGGGCTAGTGCGGTTTGAAAATGTATGGAGATCGGGTATGTTGTCTAGAATAGAGTTTGTAGTGGATCCATGTACTTTTACATTGATTTTATTGCATACTATTTTATTTTTATGGTCATCCTAGTGGGTTACCAGTGTTGTATCATGTTGTGTAGTTGTTCAGGATTTTACATCAATGTATTAGTGAAGCTTTTTATTTTTTAGTTGTGTACGTCTTATGCATTAATTTACTTTCCCTTTTTCATGATAATTATATATTTTCTATTGTTTATTAATTTTATATGAGGTAATAGTTCTCCAAATATCACCACTTGGTTCCTCGCTACTAGTTGGTGGCATCTAGCATACGGGGAGGTGTGTTTGATGCCTAGTAACCCATCGGCTCAGAGCATCAGTTTTGTGGAATCCAGTTTGGGATGTTACAATGTTGTATCAATGGAGTTTTATCTTCCAAGTATTTACTATTTAGGATATTGTATACATGAGTATGAGGAATGTTTTGGAACCTTTTATGGATATCTAACTGTTGAGTTAATAATACTTTCTCTAATAGGAAGTATTATTTTCCAGGGTTTCAGATTTTTATTCTATTTTTAAATATTAATGTTGTATATTATTTATCATTGAGAGAAAAACATTTTTTTTGGATGTTGTGATTTATTCTGGATATTCAGCTCTTGGTCATTGGTGGGAGTCTAGGGATGGTTTTGGACTATTGGGCGGGGAATAAAGAGGACTCTCATGCATCATATTTGGCATGTAGGATTCACATCATATATATTTTCTTATGTGTGATTTTACTGACAAAGGAGTCCTTTGAGCCTTCATAAACAGATAATTAACTTTCATGGAAGGTTATGTGGGTCTATATTGAAACATTTTTTTTGTGAGGCTGATGACTTTGTCCTCCTACAGAGGAGGTGTAGTGACCTGGTTAGTTGATATGATATGTGATTCCTTCTTAATGATCCCCATGTTGGGTGTTGTTTCTCAAGTTTTTATCAGTTGGTTTATATTTCTGGTTTTATTTGTTTTTCTGGACAGTGGTGCAGCAGAAGAAAAGAATCATTTTTTTTATTCTGGGCAGCTTTTCGCGGCAGTTTTAACTGCTGCGAAATGTATATTGGTGGCGTTTTAAACCGCCTCTAAACGGTGAAAACTGCCGCTAAACGTAAAATAAAATTTATGTTTAGCGGCGGTTATAACCGCTGGTAAATAGGAGCATCGTGGCTGCCTCATTCCGCGGAGGTTCCCCTGACTTTAGTGGAGGTTTTATGGCTGCTAGATTTTGAGTTTATTGGCGGCAGTTATAACCACTGCGAATAAAGTGATATCCAGGTCTCGTAAAACCGCTACTAAATTCAGGAAAACCACCGTGAAATGAGGCAGCTACGACGCTTTTCTAAAACCGCCGATAAATGCAAATAAACACCGCTAATAGATTAGCGATGCCCTATTAGGCGGCGGTTTCTATAAACCGCCGCGAAACAATGTAGCAGTGGTTTAAACCGCCGCTGAAGGCAAAAAAATGTCCTCTAAACGACGATTCTGTTGTAGTGGCTAACCGCCAAGACCATCACACATAACGTATCATGAGACTCAACAGTACCCAATGCATTGGATATCTATCTAGGAAAAACCATCTAAACATTTTCATGAATATTCTTTCCACATAAATAATTATACAAAATCAATCATACATAAACATAAGGGTACCCCTAGAATTAAATGGGTATCACAATCCGGCCACAAATAATAACAAATGTGTGTATCATACAAGTGTCCATGAAAGAGAGTAATTAAATAATACATCGACATTCATAATGTAAAAAATTCATATATCATGATAAGTGATGTCAAACAGAATTGACATCTTGTAAAAAAATATTTAAGAAACTTTAGAATTAAAACATTTTAGTGTGATTTTAAAGAAAATACTAAGGATCAGTTAGAATAGGAAAGGTAATAATCATTTATAAAAAACTATAAGTTAAAAAAGAAGGTTTTAATTTTAAAAATACTGATTTTATAAATACAATTGTGGCATAAAATATAAGATAGTGTGTGCTTGAAATTGGGTAAGAATTCAAGAAGTTCCCTCAAAACAGGTTTGCTTATCAGAAAGTATTGAGGAGGGAATCAATTAAAAACATGTATATAACCTAAATATAATGTTGAAAGGGTCATGATAAATGAATTTAATACATGTAAAAATAATTTATATATATACATAATATTATAAAATAACTTCATTTTGGTAAAAGTATGATAAGGCAACCCAAATGAACAAAGGAGGTTCATGTAGAATCCCTTACGGATTATCGGCATGGTATCAGGTGTACTTAAGAGGGATTAATTAGAGAGAAATAGTTTTATCACAACTTATAAATCATGAGTTCAGTATTTTTAGGTGTAAAATCATACCCCATCATTAGTTATTACAAAAAAAAGGCCATAACATAGAAGACATTCTTGAATAAAAGTGAAATAGAGAGGATCAAGTCTGATGGTGTTCTTCGCTAGATATTAATGACATGCATAATAAAATTAGGTTAATTAATTAATAATTAAAAAACATATGATATATGTAAAAGATTTATTATAACATTTTGAAGTTCATTCATGGCCTTTTTGATGGGTTAAGTGGTTCAATTTAATTGTTTGGGTCCATTTGTTTTCTTGGTCTTTACGATCGGTTTACTTATTTTCATGAACTGAGAATCATGTAAAATGGGGATGGTTTTACAGAATTATAGTTGTTTTTTATTATTAAATATCTAGAGTGTTTCATGTTTTTAAGTTTAATTTGTTTACTTGGAATGAAGTTGCATCGTTATATAAAACATTTATGATAAATACTTGGATTAATTTGGCGATTTTGCTCATAATTAACTTGTTTTTTATTATTATTTTACATCATGTGTAAAAAAGGATTCCAAAACATAAAATAAGATAAAATACATATAATATGGTCGGGTTAAACCATTAAAATGGTTTCATGACCATTCTAGAATATGGTCATGCAAATTGAAAACATGTTGTCCTTGAATGTGATAAATCAACACATCTCAGACGGTATTTTAATTTATAGAATAAAACGAGGGGGGAAGAGATTATGATAAACTATCCCACTATCATAATATAATTCCAGTACATGTATGTTACTGTAGTTATCATACCATTTGGTTGAATGGGGTGAGGAAATAAACAAAATAAAGAAAATAACTTGAAAGAAAAAAATCAGAAAGAGGAATTTACCTCTTGAGTTTATCTTCTTTGAGAGCCTATTAAGGGGAGAGGATTTGTTCTTTTTTTGTGACCAAGTGATGTTGTACGTGGTTAGGATCTTGGGGGGTGATTTTATAAGAACATAGGCATGTAACAAGGCTTTAGAGGAGTGAAGAGAAGAGGTGAGTGTGGGTGGTTTTAATAGTGCAGGAGAGGAGTGAATTTTGAATATTTAATTCATTATTTAATTATTTTGCTCAATACAAGCAATATTGTTTCATTCATGTGACCAAAAATAGTAAAAGTGTATGTTATTTCTAACCAATGATCATTTACATCATCCATGACTCAAGCATGATGTAGAAATTTAGGTTTTATCATTTATTGTGAACTATCGTATTTTACTATTCATCAAAATTCATATAGTTTAAAAAAATACCAAAACATCACCCTAACCATTTTTTATGTTTAGAATACAAAAATGAAATAAATTTTAAAAAAAAATCTAAATATGACTAATTTAATTTTTAAATAAAATCCTAATTTACTTGAAAATTATCAATTTTAATATTATAACTCATTTTATAATGCGTTAAAAAATTAAATAAGATCTTATAAAATTATCTAAAAACTAGAAGAAATAAATTTATTAATTTATAAACACCTTTTAGTGAAATACATTTCCGCTTAAATTAATTAATTAATTATAATTATTTATTTATGACTTACAAAAATACTAATTTTTTACTATAGTCATATTATCACTTATAAGATGCCTAAACATTATTTATACACTCATGGGTGAGTATACTTTTCTTTTGGACAATTTAATATTCATAAGGGTTACATTACTATTCATAAGGTTTGGTTACTATTCATAAGGTTATGTTACTATTCACCAATAAATTAAGTTTGTCTTATAGGACTCGAAAATCTTATTGATCACAACCATGTAAATTAGATTTTTATAATTCAAATCACAAAAGTGAAAATATTGTGTTTAAAGGTCACATAGTACTTAGTATTTAATTATGATGTGATTTCATGTGATTATATGACATAATTATAAGAAGAAAATTTTCATTGATAAAACATTGGGTCGTTACATTATTACCCTGTTAGGGAATTTCGCCCTCAAAATTTCGTTTTAAATTTTAAGCCATAAACAGGTGCAGGTACTTTTCCTTCATTGCTTTAACGATGTCATTATTCTTTCCAATTATCATTGCATTCATGTGAAAAGCGTTAATGCATCGCAATGATACCTCAGGGTATTTTTAAAATCATCTACTTCCTTTTCCCAAACACACCTTGGGAATCTTGGTTTATATCAATGGAAGCATTGATAAGTCATTAACAATGTATTTCTTATATATAATTTTGAAATATCTTCTTGAACTTGTTTTTTATAAAAATGTCTTACTAATTCATCTTTAAATATTTTAAAATAGGGTTTTGGTAAATTAGTTTTGGTATTTTCCCAAAGAAAAAAATCTATAATTTGATACATATAGGCTGATTATATGTCTCCCACTTTTGTATCATCTAGGAAATCTTTTAGTGCTTCATAATTTTCAAATAAATAGAAGAACTTGAAAATAACATAATGGTACTTCCCACTCATATTATGGTATGAAAGTTGACAGTGCAATATTTCCCAATAGATTGTACTTGATCCTTGAAATAATCATGCAATGTGAGAGGTATTGGATGCCTCATAATGTTGTTTTTAGGTAAGTTTGATATTTTAAAATGTTTCAAAGTCATCTGAGCATGACTTCAAGATAATCTTTCCAAGTAGTTCTTTAGGAAGAGAGAGAAGAGTTTTTCGTGATCTTCCTCCTTCCATATTTTAACTATGAATAAAAGAATACAATTATCGGGGTTTGAATACTTACATAATAAGAATGTAAACAAACATTGAACATATTGTAACCGAGAAGTATATCCTAAATTGTGATTCCCTGTGTTTTAATCTAGGTTATCCTCGATCTATTTCTTAGTTTATGTTCCTATGGGATACCTTTTTTATTCCTTTAATAATGGTTTTTATTAAGATCATGAATTTACCAAAGCATATCCCCTGGTTGTGCCAAACCAAGACTGAAGAAAGGCCCTTTGTTGTGCACCAGTTTCCATTTCAGTTTAGATCGAATTGGTGTTTTCAGGTTTTACCCCTTGATATATCTATACTAGAGCCATCTCTACCTATTTTTATCCATATGGTGATGTATTTTCTTGATAACCCACTTACTCTTTACGTACCAAAATATAGGGGTGTTTTCTTATACTTAATCTCATCCTTCAGGTTCTTACTAAAGTGCTATATTCCTAATCTCTAAAAATAAATATACCATCCTTTGATACCAACTATAGAAACCCTATACACTTATATATAACATTACAAGATTTTAATCATAATTAAACATCAGAGTACAAGACAAGAATCGTCAAGTCTAGTGTCTTTGAAGACTAGGTACATAAGAATGAAAACATGTAACTAAAAAAACACTTCTCTATTTAATATTCATTGAGGGCTCCTAAATTCCATTGTGTTAATACATTGGTATAGTATAAACTAGGGATAACATGAACAAAGGGATGAGTGAAAAATCCCAATAAAGGAGTATGCATAAGAATAAGGCTTCAGCACATGGGTTAGAAAGTGAGACATAATGATAACAAAAGAATAGAACATATGGAATCATAACATATAAAAATGGGATCATATAAATAGAGAATCATATTAATGTGGAGAAAATATAAAACATGAATTTATTATTAGTCAAGGAAAACCGCTAAGACCAATTCACATGGTATCACAAGTCCAGGATAACTGCCAAGACCATCACACATGGTTACACAAGATAAGGCTAACCGCCAAGACCATCGCACATAATGTATCATGAGAGTAAACATTACCCAATGCATTGGAGCTCTATCTGGTTGAAACCATCTAAAAAATTTCATGAATATGTTTTCCACATAAATAATCATACAAAATCAATTATACATAAACATTAGGGTACTCATGGAAAGAAATGGGTATCGCAATCATGTCTTAAAGCTAACAAATGGGTGTATCATACAAGTGTCCATTAAAGAAAGGAATCAAATCATACTTGGACATAATAAGGTAAAAATTCATATATCATGATAAGTTATGTCAAATAAAAGTGACAACTTGGAAAAAATTATTTAAGAAACTTTATAATTAAAAAATTTTAGTGTGGTTTTAAGGAAAATAATAAAGGGAATTTAAAATATAAAATGGAATAATCTTTTATAAAAAACCAGAAGTGAAACAAGAAATTATTAATTATAAAAATACTGATTTTATAAATACAATGGTGTGTTAAAACATAATATATGGTGAACTTTAAATCAGGGAAAAATTTGGGAAGTTCCCTCAAAACAGGTTTGCTTATCGGGAAGTATTGAGGTGGGAATCACTTAAAAGTATGTATATCCCCTAAAGAGAATGATGAAAGGGTCATGATAAATGAATTTTATAAATGTACACAGCATTTAAATATTCACATAAAAAGATATCATATCTTAATTTTGGTAAAAGGATGATAAGGCAACCCGAAGGAACAAAGGAGGTCTGGGTAGAATACCTTACAGATTATCAACATTGTATCAGGTGTACTTAAGAGGGATTAATAAGAGAGAAATGGGTTTATCATGAATTATAAATCATGAGGGAATTATGGGGGTGGTGATAAATCATACCCCATTATTAGGGATCACACAAAAAATGGCATAACATAGAGGAAATTCTTTAATTAAAGTTAAATAGAGAGGATCTCTTACCTTAAGTCTGATGGTGTTCTTCACTTGATATTTAGGACCTGAATAATAAAATTAGGTTCATTAACTAATAATTCCAAAATTTATTATATATTTAAAATATTTATTATAACATTTTTAAGATAATTCATGACCTTTTTTATGGGATAAGTAGTTCAATTTCGTTGTTCGGGTCAGTTTGTTTTTTTGGTCTTCACGATCAGTTTACTTATTTTCATGAACGGAGAATCATGTAAAATGGGGATGGTTGTCCCAAATTGAAGTTATTTTTTATTATTGGACATACATAAGGTTTCATGATTATAAATTTAATTTGGTTACTTTGAATTAATTTGCGTCATTATATAAAACATTATTGATAAATACTTTGATTAATTTGGAAATTTTGCTCATAATTAACTTGTTTTGTATTATTATTTTACATCATTTGTGAAAAAGGATTCTAGAACATAAAATAAGATAAAATAAATATATTATGATATGGTTCTACCATTAAAATGGTTTCATTACCAGTATAGAATATGGTAATAAAAATTGAAATCTCGTCATCCTTAAATGTGATAAATTAACACATCTCAGACGATATTTTCATTTATAAAATAAAACGAGGGGGAGGGACATATTATGATAAAATATACCAATATAATAATATATTTCTATTAAATTATTGTTACTGGTTTTATCATACCGATTGGTTGAAGGGGATGAGGATGGAAACAAGAAAAGAAAAGAACATGAAAGAAAAAAAAATCAGAAAGAGGAATTTACCTCTTGGGTTTATCTCCTTTGAGAGCCTCTTGAGGGGAGAGGATTTGGTCTTTTGAGGAGACCAATGGATTTTTTACAAGAGTGAGGATCTTGGGGAGTTATTTTTGAAGATCTTAGGCATGGTATAGGGCTTGAGAGGAGTTAAGAGAATAGGGTAGTGTGGGTGGTTTTCATAGTGGAGGAGAAGAGTGAATTTTGAATATTTAATTCATTATTTAATTATTTTGCTCAATAAAAAAATAGTGTTTGATTCTTATGACCAAAAATGGTAATAAGTGAATGGTAGTTCTAACCAATGTCCATGTACATCATCTATGACTCAATCATGATGCAGAAATTCACATTTTTTCATTTATTATGAATTATTGTATTTAACTATTAATCAAAAATTCATGTATTTTAGAAAAATCTAAAAAAATCACCCTAACCATATTTTGACATGTATAATCCAAAAATGAAATAAATTTTTCAAAAATAATATTCTAAATATTATTAATTTATATTTAAATTAAAATCATAATTTACTTGAAAATATATATATTTTAATAATATAACTGAATTTATAATGATTTCAAAAATTACATAATGTATTATAAAATTATATTAATACCCTAAGAAATAAAATTATTAATTTATGAACACATTTTAGGAAAATAAATTTTATTTTAAATTAATTAATTAATGGTAATTAACTATTTATGACTTACAAAAATACAAATACTTTTATTGTGGTCATATTATCATTTATAATATGCTTAAACATTATTTATACACTCATGGGCGAGGTTAATATTATTTTGGACTATTTAATATTTATAAGGGTTATATTACTATTCATAAGTGTAGGTTACAATTCATAGGGGTAGGTTACTATTTACCAAAAAAATATGTTTGTCTTATCATAATCCAAACATCTTACTGATCGCAACCATGTATGTCAGATTTTTTAAATTCATTTCACAGAAGTGACAATATTATGTTTAAAGGTCACATAATACTTAGTAGTTCATTATGTTGTGATTTCATGTGATTTTATGACATAATTATAATAATTAAGTTTCCATTGATAAAACATTGGGTCGTTACCTGAACCCAATAATATTATTCCTCCAAAAGGTTTCTATTTCATTTTTTTGAAAAACAACATATAGAGATAATCCTCTTGAGTCCCTAGAGAGATCCCTCTCCAAAAAAAGTCTCAATATTAGAGAAAAATATTCCACCTGCACCACTTTCATGTCTAGGGAGTTCTAATAGAACTCTTCCTTGAATAGATTATCAAGGAGATCAAAGATGAACGATCCAAGCATTGGGATCTACCATTCTAGAACTCAAAGATTCATACGGTAAAGTGTATAGTTTCATAGAGAACTTTCGGATCACCATTGGAGTGAATCTACTCCTTATTCCTACAATATAATGATAATATGACATAGTGACATTTTTATATCCATCAACAAATAAATAAATCATTTCAAGGTATCTCTCAATTTTTTAAATTATTTATAAAAATTATGTGATGATCCTACACTTTGGTTTTGGAGTTCTCAAATATAATTTAATCTTTGAATATATTCCATTTATCACAGTTTTTTTCTTCATGTAAATATCATATCAATCATTGATTACAAAAAGAATATTATTTTATCATGTCTGATATGGAACTTTTATTGTACACAAAACCATCATGTGCCCTGTAGGACTTTGGGGTCGGTGGGCTGTGACCTAGACCACATCAGATGTTCCAGGTATTGAGTATAATATGTTTGAGGTTGGGGGTGAGGGTATAAAATCTAAGAGGAATTGGTTTTCGGGGAACCAATTTTTATAATCTTAATATTATGTTATTATACTTGGTGAGTAAGTCTTGGTGAGGCAGGGTGGTATTTGACCTAGTAGGTATGGGTTATTTCTATAGTTTGTTCATTGGATTTTTAGTATTCTTCTACCAAATTTTCACAGGATGTATTTAATATGATCCTATAGATTATACTTATTACACTCACCGTATATATATGTATAAACTATTTTTTCAGGTTTGTAGGGTGAGTTTGAAGATCGATCTAGACATTTATTTCCTGGATCA
The DNA here is from genome assembly GCA_963277665.1 of Viscum album. Lineage (NCBI taxonomy): Eukaryota > Viridiplantae > Streptophyta > Magnoliopsida > Santalales > Viscaceae > Viscum > Viscum album. Next base: position 31,449,455 of record OY728139.1, on the reverse strand, counting down.
TAGGTTCTTTAAAAATTATTTTCCTCGTAGTTTAATTGGTGTATCTTTTTGGTCTTGATTATTTTAAAATAATCATGAATTATGGATTATTATGTATCTTGTTTTATTGATGTTATGTTGTTGATCGATTATTGTTTTCTATTTTCCTAGTTTTATGAGGTTAATTCCTAAAATTTATATATTTTATATCCTTTGTGCTAGTTTCAAACTAGATTTTTCATAGAAGTGGACCTCAGGGGTCACATTCATCATCACCATAGGCCTAGGAGGAGTTACCGGTGGGGAAAGTCAAGAAAAAGTGGTATTAGGTATTTTGGTTTAGATATGGGATAGATATTGAAGTTAAAAAATGGTGATGATTTTATGGGATTGTTGGGAAAAAATAAATGTTGACCTTGATGTAAGGCATAAGACATGGACACCAACTAGGACATAGAATTTTAAGGATCCCCGTGATCTGATACAAGGGGCCTATGTGTATTGAATGGCCATGTGTAATGATGCTTCTTGTAGGGTAGAGACCTAGTAGAGGTAAATTCAACATGATTGGTTGTTCTTGTGTTTGAAATAAAATGATTTTCTAGAATTAAATGAATCTAATTAAATTATTTTTAATTAAATGATTTCCATGCTACCTAGATTAATAGTTTGGTTCCTTGTTCATAGAGATATCAGTTAGTCAATTCCATGAGTGGTTCAGGTAGTTTAGGATCATCAAAATATTGACCTAGATAAGGATGATTAGATGAGGAGGAAAATGATGAGTTATTTCTAGTATGATGGTATGGATAATTTTTGGGAGATTATCACTAATATAGATACAGAGTATAGGCTAGAGTATCTTGAGATCTATTTTGGTTTGATCCAATATAGGGTTTAGTACTGACTTCATATTGATCTTCAGTCTGATGTGAGGAGTATCATGAAATTCATAGATCTCATATCTCATAGGATAAATGAGGTAGAGGTCTCTTGGGATGATTCTTACCAATAATTTCACATTGAGTTTCTATCATAAAAAATTATGGCTATGAAGAGGTGGGAACTTCACTCCCTTAAATAGAGGACCTAGAGTGTATGTGAGATTAGAATAAATTTTGATAGTCTCATCATATTTTATATTCATATATTTCCTAAATAGGAATTTAAATATCAAAATTTGGAAGATATTTTTCATCCTATAATCGGATATGTAGTCACACCATTTATTTTGATTACATACATAGAAGAGTATAAAAAGGTTTTGGTGATTGACATGATGCATTATTATCCAATTTCATCTTGAAAGGTGATCCATTAGGGTTCCTCATGAAGAATTGATATTGGTGGTTTATCATAATCATTGGGGTAGTACATTTTTCAGTCAGTAGGGAGTCAACATTAATAGTTTTCTCTCTTATGATCATTAGGGACTAGAATTTATCATGCCTATCCTGAGAGATTTTCCCTAGTGTTTTTTGTTTATGGATGATATTTTCATTGTTATTATCATTGTCCAACCATTCATGGGATCAAATAAAAGATACACTAGAAATATGTGGAATAATTTTATGTTCAACTGGGAGGAGGTAGATCTAATAAAGGATATCCTCATGATGTACCTCTCCCTAAGGGATAGGGGTTGATAATGGTAATAGAGGCGGACTCTAATAGTAAATTAGGGTAGAAGGATGTGGAAAACATCATTCTAAGGATTTTCTAGCACTAGAGGGGATAGAGATCATCCAGGGTACTATCTATTTAAATTATTCCATAGATTATTCTTTATTTGATTCTGGAGATTCAATCCATTTTTATACCTACCTTAGTCCATGTCATAAGACTCAAGGTGGATATTTTTATAGTTCCTTTAGTGTTGAGTATGCTGATCAGAGATTAAATGAGTCTTCCTGATGTGTGATGGGGTTGTGACCTGATGTTGTAGAGGCATCAGTTATATGTGAATTTTTTCTACTTCAGATACCTCTATATGATGTAATTATTAGAATAAACTATCTATACTCTACACATGAAGTTGTTGATTTATTCTAGAGGATAGTTGTGTTTTGTGATGGGGAGAGATATAAAGGGGTATTTTTTGGTGAGAGGGAGCATTATATCAGTCATAGATATTTTGAGTCATTTTTTCCTTAGTTATCATGTTTTTCATTTGATTTAGTAAAGATGAAAACATTGTATCTTTCAAGATTCATGGATGAGTTTCCCATTATTTTCCCCAATGAGGTTGTGTCTTTACCCCATATACATGATATTGAGTTTGGGAACTAGTTTCTTCCTGATTCCAATTTTATTTTGATGTATCCATGTCATATGAAACCTTTAGAGCTATAAGAGTTAAGGATTTTGGTTGATGATCTAATTTATAAGATATTTATATACTGCAATGTGTTTTCATGGGGTTATCTTATGTTATTATCTGGAAAGGTAAATTATTATCTAAGTATTTTTTTTATAAAATTGGATGTTTAATCAAGTTATGGTCAATAACTATCACCATCTTCTAATATTGATGATATGTTTCATTATTTGAAGGGATCTCCAATTTGTGGTTGAGATATCACCAGATGAGGGTGATAGAGGAAGACATTTAAAAGGTCTCTTTATGGTGTTTTAATAAGAAATTTGAGTTTGTGGTCATGTCATTAGGTATCATTAATGCTCTATATATGTGTAAGGGACTCATAAACTCTCTGTTTGGGAGTTTTTAGACCAGTTTGTGGTTATTTAAATTAATGATATCCTCATATACCTGAGGTCAAAGGATGATAATATGGATCCCCTTAAATTTATTCTACAAGTCCTTTGACACAATCAACTTTATGAGAATATGTCTGAGTGTATGTTTCAGATACCATAGCATAATTTCCTTGTATGTGTAGTGTGTCATAAGGGTGTGGGAGTAGATTTTTTAAATTTTTAGGCTATTGTTTCTTAGGAATCACCCAATAACATTGCATAGGTCTATATTTTTCTCGATCTTATAAGATATTATAGTATGTTTGTGTGTGACTTATCTCAAGTAATGGTCACATTGACATCATTGATTAGGAAAGACTATGACTTCTTGTAGATTACTTAGTTCCAGGAAAAGGTTGACTACCTAAATGAGAGGTTGACCAGTACTCCCATCCTTTGGATACAAGAGGAGGGAGTGATTTTTGAGGGGGTATTTGATGCATCATGTCCTAGTTTGGGATGTTTCTTAATACAGAAGAAGGAATTAATATTGTATGTGTCTAGAAATTAATGTCCCTGTGAACATAACTACATCACCCATTATTGTTAGTTAGCAGTTGTGGTTTTTCCGTAAAATCTATGGGAAAATTTTCTCATTGGAGAGAACTTTATATTCTTCATAGAGAAAAAAATTATGAGGTATTTTTATCTCAAAATAATTTGAATCTATGATAATATAGGTGGATTTAATTTCTCAAGGTCTGTGATTTTATGATCTCTTACAAATATAGGAAGGGAAATATAACTAATGATCTATGGACTAGGATGTTTTGAGGAGATATTTTTTGAATTTGTAGATTTTTGGATAGGGGTAAAAGATATTTTAGTGATGTATCTTATTGTAGAGGAGTTCAGTGGGAGATAAATCTTATTTAAAATGACTAATAAAATCCTCCTTGATGTAGTGGGTAGAGAAGTATCATTGGATTGACTCATACACTGATGTGATGTACAATCATGTCATTCATAGTGATGCTCTAGAAGGATAATTATAGGATGACCTAAAATAGATAATGTTTTAGGGGAGAATTTTTTCTGTTGGTAGGGTCTGATGAGGACCTTCGGAAGTCTATAGATATGTTGTGGTAGTGCATCCTAGCTATTCCATGATGTATCATGAATTGAGGGGTCAAATTTGGTGGCTCGAGATGAATTAGTCAATGGAATATTTTATATTGATATTCTTGGTATTTCAATGGGTAAAGGCATAGAATTGTGTACTTGGAAGTTTTGTGTAACCATTAGATGTTCCTTAGTATAAGTGGGATAACATCAAAAAATATTTCTTCACTAGTCTACCATGATCAAAAAGAGAATGTGATGTTATTTTTGTGATCATGGATTGAGTGATGAAGTCGACTCAACACATGGTTATCAAGGAGTTGGGTGTTATGGAAATCTTAGAATGGTGATGTTAGAATAAGGTGGCATGGCTTCACGTGGTTCCTAGGAAGATCATCTCTTATCAAGATCCTTGTTTCACCTCTTGGGTATTTATAGGATTTAAACATATTTTTGGATCCTAGATTCTCCCAAGTACTACTTTCCATCCCTAAATGGATGGGTAAATGGAACAGACTATCTATATGTTGGAGGATATATTGTGGTGTTCCATCTTAGACTTCACTAGATTGTGGATGAAGCAAATTACCTTGGATGATTTTTTTATAAAAACATATTCCACTTTTATATTAGTAGGGATCTATTTGAAGCATTATATGGGTGTCCATTTCATTATATTTAGTGCTAGAATGAGGTTAGGGAGTTGGAATATTTTGTCCCATATGTGATACAGAGTAAAAAAATGATAAACTAGATGGTATGAGAGTGGGTAAAGGAATTGTAGGACCATCATAATTTATATGATAAAAAACAAAGGTGGCTTTTAGAGTTCGAGGATAGATTCCATGTTTTCTTAAGGATTTCCCCTAATCGTGGTTAGAACAGGTTTGTATGGGGGAGTAAGCTTTCTCTAATGTTTATTGGTCCTTTTAAGGTATTGTAGCATTTTAGTGATGTGGCATACCAGTTGGTTATTCATTCAAAGTTATCCAGGATCCATGATGTGTTACAAATTTTATAGTTTCATCAGCGTATTCATGATGACTATCATGTAAATTTTTGGGGAGATCTAGATATCAAAGATTTTGAAACATCTATCGATCATCCAATTGAGAACCAAAATATTCAGGAAAAGGAGCTACATGGGTGGGCCATTTTTTTAGTTTGAGTTCTATGGAGGCATGATGGTATGGAGGAGAGTATATTAGAAAATGAGTTATATATTCAGGATTAGTATCATAATTTTTTTGTAAGATTTGTATTACTAAAATGTTTGTGATGAATTGTTGTTATGTTTGATGTATGTTTTTTTCTCCTCAGTGATAATCAAGTAAGATTGTTTGTTTGTTTTGTTATTCTTTTTAGTTGAAGCTATTGTCTTGTTTGATAAGTAACTCTCAGAGAGTGATTGGTCGGTGGAGTATGTGGTCTTTCTTCTGGGATCAATTCTAATTATCGAGGAATATAATCATTTGTGATGTATCCAATGTATTTTACCAAACCTTCTTTACTCGTTCCTTTATGAGGTTTTGGTTTTGGAGTGTCAATAGGGAGTGTTGAGGTGTTCTAGAGGCGATAGATGATTTTTTTCCTTCCACAGGATCATCACCCCATGGTTCTTGGGATGGTGGTGGTTGTGGAGAATCTTTTTTGAAGATGTATGGAATAGATCCTTGTATTTTTTGGGTTCTATATAAGGATTTTGTCCATTTTATTTCTTGGATAACCACATGGTTTAAAACTCCCATTGTGAATGGAATTTTTCTTGGATCATTTTAAAAAGTGAAATGGGGATGATGTATGCACCATGATGAATGGATGGGTACTACTGGATTCTAGCGTTATTCTCCCTATAGGAAACAGGGAGGCATGAAATACCTATAGAAAATTGAGTGGAACTTAAAAATTCCACCAATAAAAAATTATCACCTAACAACACCAAAGATAATTATAATGGTTGAAAGAAATAAAGATTAGTCTAAGTCATATGAAAAAAAGAATAAAACTCAAAGGTAGAGTTCACCACACCATATCCTTGGGATTTTTTATGTGAAACATCTAGGTATTTTCCCCTTGGTTATAGAGCTAACCATATTGATTGTGTAAGGTGTTGAAATAGCATCTTACAAACCATGGAAAAAAGTCATGATTCAATTCAAATTAGATGAAAATGGTTTTGAAGAAACATAAAGTTTAGCGGGTAAGAAATTTTGAATGACTGGAAAACCATATCTCCTTTGAATGTAGTCTATTATATCCATTTTGGTGGAATGATCCTTTTACTAGAGGTAAGTTTAGTATTAACCAAAAATAGGGGTGGTGATCCCCTTGGTTTACATTTTATTTTCTTGCTATGAATGTCTGTTGGACCCAGACCCTTTTATCAACCTTTAGTCATCCTTCATGAGGATTTTAACCTCTTGGTTCATTGGTATCAATATTCATTTATTTAAGGTATTTATTTTTTTTCCATCAACCTCTCTCCCTTCACATTATCTTACTCTACAAATTCTACTATGGTAAGATCCTCTTTTTTTTGTCATGTTTTGTATAAAGAACCAGGATTTTTATACATATAAATTACAACATTATTATGGAATATTTATTTCATTACATAAATGTGAAACCAAGAACAGTAATAGTTTAGTTACTTTGGAAACATAGAAAAATAAACAATTTTTGATAACTGGTCTAGTTTATCTCCAACTAAGTTCTTCATAACTATTACCATTCCAGACATATCATACATAATACCTATCCTCATTGCTAAGGCAAAGGAAACATAAGAAAGGTGGGATCATATGATTGGTAAGGGAAAATAATAGAGATACATAAGCATAACATTAACATAAGAATATGATAACATGGTAATAAAATTTTAAAACCATACCCTTCATATCAAAGTTAATAATCATGATTTATGGAAAAAATAATGGAAGTTCATATGAAATGATTCAAAAGAGAATAAAAGAACATGAGCCATGAGATTATAAGACATTGAATTTTTATCATACATATAAGTATAGAAAATAATTTCCAAATTCTTCAGGTCTTAATACATAGGCCACCGTAGGGTAAAAAATCATTTATTGAATCAGTTACACTCCTCATTCTAGCCATGTATTACAGAAGCGATTTCACTTCCCGTTCTATCCCTGTCTTACTAAACTGATTTCACTCACCATTCTAGTCCTATCTATATCATGAGATATAAATATTTACCCACTTAACTATAGAGAGATATATTTCTCACCCATCAAATAATTAAATCATACATATGTGTTCCACAAGTTCATAAGCATTCATTATATCACAACCGTGATACCCCAAAACTCTAAATTAAGAACCTTTTATTCGATAGCGTGTATGACACGTGACACCAAGAACATAGAGTAATAAAATATATGGATACTTTATAATGTATTTAATATTTAAAAAATATTCTATGTATTTTAATGCATGAAACATTGAGTTATCTTACATTACACAAAATAACAACCTTCCTCAATATCTTGTGTTATTCTTAAGAGTGGCCTTCCTTAATATCATACGTTACACACAAGATCGAATTTCACCAAATAAAAATTTATTATTAAAATATTATTATTTAATATAATATGATATAATATATCCATTATGTTAGTGGTTATGAATAGTATTATTTCTTCATGAGGTTTATGATTTAAAATTTTTCAAAGTGGTATAGTACACTTAGTAATGTTTAAAGATTATTTCCCTCAACAATAAATTTAATAATATTTCAATGGTATTTCCATTTGAGTTAATTATATGACCATTTTTAAATAAAATATTTCATTTTCCATCCTCTAGTTTTTCATTTATCCTAGATATTACAAGATTGGTTCTAGGAATAGCACCTGAAGCATATACAATTTTTTTAATCTTGTAATATCTATATATTCCAATTTCATAAACCATATACCATTTTACATATGGTTTCTAATTTTATAGTGATTTGATTATTTGGGAAATATTGATAATTATGTATTTTTTATTCAATACGGTTATTTGATAAGAAAAATTATTTATTTCAATTATTCAATGTGAGGAATGTTTTAGACTAGTATGACATGGTTGGGACCCAATTATATATATCCCATTGATGCATCGGTAGTATCATGAGGCGAAATAGTTGGCTAGTGAACTTAGATGGATTTTTACATGATAGATAAACCATATTATGGAAGGTCTTGACGGTACTGATTCCATGTACCATGGAAACATGGCACCCAATAATAAATTACTTCCCTCATTAATTTTAATTATTATTTGTCCATGAGATTTTGCATCAAAATATCTATGGATACATTTCATTTTCGATTATTTAGATGACATGTGTTTCAATTTCTTAACATTCCATATTTATTTTTGTATCTAGTTATTTGAATGGAATTTGATTTAAGTTATTACCTTTACACATTTTGTATGCACTTTGTTCTCAGTTTATTGATTATATGTCATGTGAGTTCAGTTATTAACCATGTTATAATTATTATTCTCATTGATTCATTATTTCTTTCACTATATTTCTTTTTACTGGTCATTTGAGATCTTCCTTATTATTTTTCTTTCCCTATGAATCCAAGAAGCATACTATGAAATATATGAAGGGATTTACTATATGGATTAGAGTTATTATAGAAGTTATTTATTTAGAAATAATAAAAAAAATATGTTATAATTAGTGTATGCTTTTGTAATACAAGACTTGTGTATGTATCTAGTTTACTTAGACTATTAAACTCCTGGAACTTTGGGATTTTATTCCTTGTAATACTGTCAATATAATAGTAGTAGACACTGTCTCTGGGCTATCTGGGCTTGGGTCGCTATATTTTTTATTAGAGGGAGGTTAAGTAGAAGCCTTGGGAACTAGATTTATAAAAACCTAGATTATAGAACATAACCCTATGGTATAATTTGAGGAAATTATATAATAAAAACCTAGAATTTTGGTAAGGCATATATTTTTTGGGAATTCTTATTAATACATCCCTTTGTGGATACTAAAAGTGGATGTGGTTTTGGAAAATATATACCTACGAGTAACAACTCTGACAAGGTGTTCTGGGCCTGACTCAGGGTAACATGGTACACGACAACGGTCCTTACTGCGCACTGGGTTTTACACTCATGGGGGATATTCTTAGGATAATTCAAACTTTCTTTACAAAACATTATAAATAATTTGAATGGATAATGACAATATATGATCAAGGTTAAACCTAAGGTGGTTTAGATTTAAAAAATGTGTTGTAATTTAAAAATCCTATGAATGATATTATAGATAAACCCTAGACTAAGGAATAACTTATTTTCAAATAAATGGATGAAATATTTATGTACTGAGGTTGTATTGAAAACCTTAGTTAAAAATATATTTACTAATTAACCTAATTTCAAGGATATCCATCATAGTTATTTTGGAAATTATATTAATATTGCTTTTGAAAAAAAAAATCTGTAAGATGGGTGATAACCAATAAAATCCAAAAATTCCATGGGTCTTGAACCCATGACCTAAGGAAGATAAGGGTTTCATACCAACCCCTGACCTATGCAATGTCCGGGTTAATTTTTCGTTGTTTTTAGTTAAACAATTTGATGAATAAATGTTAATTATGTACCAGTAGTATCACTTTTGAGGATTAGAGATTAATTTAACAACCATATTGATTTTGGAAATAGTTGAAGACAAATAGTTAGACCTTTCACTACTTTATAGGCCTTATGATCCTTTAAAAGTTTCTTTTTGTGCTTCAGGCATAAAAAAGTCATTATTTGTAAATAGTTTCTGGGAGTAAAGGAATGAATTAGAATTTGATCAAATCAAAACCAAAAGATAGTATTGATCATATGAAATATATACCTATAAATTATGTATATTTCCTTATATTATTAGGTGGTAAAACAATTCCTCAACATTAGGAAAAATATCCCCAAACAAAAAAAATTTCCTAATACCATAATTTTTTTCAGCTGATGTTTTCTAAATCAAGGTAGATTTATAGATTTGAGGCCCTAAACATTCTATTTATAATTCACTTGCCTATGACTGATGACCTCATTCACAACCTAAAAATATTTATGCTTTTCCTCTAATTATGTATCTCTACTTTCCTCTAATGTTATCCTACTTAGAGACCTAGTTATATGGTAGTCCAAGTGACCATTGTACTTCCCATTCTCTATTTTCTATATGATTTTTTAGGAACCCTTATCATGATGTGGGGATCTAACATAGTAAAAAATAAATCAATCTATCACCAATATCTATTTTAAATTGTGAGGAATAAATTTAAATAATGTGGTGAGAATGTGATGCCTTGTATTTGATACAATATATGACACATGACAACAAGCATGTAAGGAAATATAATATACGATTAAATTATAATATATTTACTATTTATGATAGATTCAATGTATTTAAATTCATGCAACACCAATTTAGCTTGCATTACATGTAATATCGGCCTTATGTGATAGCATGTGGTGCACACAAGACCAAATTTCACAAAATAACAATGTCTTATTAAAATATTATTATTTAATATAATATGATATAACATAGATGTTATGTTAGTGGTTATGAATATTATAAAATAACTTGTGAAAATTTATGGTTTATATAAATATGAAATGAATTAATGGGTTTTAAATTAATGAGAAATGAAAATTAGAACCAATTAGATATAGAAAGAGATATTATTATTTATATTCTTCTAAAAGAGATTTATCTTAATAAACATAATTAACTAAAAGTATTCAAATATTTAAATGAAATATATATATATATATATGTTTTATATTCAATAAAATATATTTTATACTCATCAATTAGGTTATATATTTATAAGATAAGGATAAACCCCACTTTACACATAAAAATCAATATTTTTATAAAGGCAATTGTAGTTCCTTTTAATGGTGAACCCATATTAAATATTAATTTTGAAACTTTTATTGGTTTAATATGTAAAAATAAATTTAATATTTTAAATCTAAAAAATAATTAGGTTAGGGGGAATTTTTTATATTTTTCTGAAACATTTTACTTTTTAATGAATAATTAAAAATACTGAATTTTAGTTCAAAACTACTTTTTCACCTAATTTATTTATAAGGAAAAAATATATTTTTAACAATTTATTATTTTTAATTAGATAATATTTTTATGAATTAATATTATTTATGTCATTTTAATCAATTTCACTTTGAAATTGATTATAAAAACATAGAAAACTTTTGGTCATTTTTACTTTAAAAACTCGCATTGTCGTCCTGCATGCGAGAGGACTTTTAAATTAATTACTAATAATTATGTGATTTTAATTTGGAAAAATTTATACCATGTTTGGAATTGTTAAAATTTATAATTTATAGTAATACCAAAAAAACGGCCAAAAATATTCGTGAAAGTGATAAAAATTAATTATAATGATTAAGGTTAAATTAAGCTCGATAATTGACTAAACCTTAAATTTAAGGCCTAAAAAACTATACACTTGTACAAATTCCATTTTATAGACATATATCGACCATATCCTCTATTTTATAATATTTTTTCCACCATTGGATCCACTTGAAATAAGAAAAATGTTCATGGAATTCCCTTGTCAAAATATTACAAGAGTGCCACTCCTCCTCCACTATAAATGGACCTCCTCTCCTCCCACTTTATCACTCCTCTCAAGCCACTTTTTATCAACCATGATCTTCCAACATATCTTTCTAAAAATCCTCCCCTTGACCTTGAAGCCTTCCGTTAGGAATAAATCCACCCAATAAATCCTTTTGGTATAAACCAAAATATGTTACATGATTAAGAAGTAATATATTTCCTTAAGATTTATAGTTTTATTTACCTTATTCAACCCATCATATCTTATTATTATATTATTGTATAAAAAAATAGTATAATTAATATATTAGGATGTTTTTATGCTAAGTTTTATATCTACACTTACACATACTTCCATCTAATGGGTAATAAACATATTGTTTTTGTGTATGGTGAATTATTACCTCACGAAATGATGATTGTTCATTTTTCCACTACCACCTATAATGGTGGCCATTATGATGGAAAATATATTTATATATGTTATATATAATATTTATAATTTATTTATGATTCTGTAATTTTTATTCATAACATACCTTTATTCTGTCCATCTTGATTAAATGTGACAATTTTGTTTGAGGAAGTGTGGACTACCGCCCCCTTGAAATGATTTGACTCGTTCATGCCATACATGGAACATATAAGGGTAGGTTTTAATAAACATATGTAACATACATAACATATATATGATACTAAAATTATAATATACATGTGTATCATTTATATTTCATTATTCTAATATGGTAAAGAAATGAAAGTAGAGTTCATGTGTATGTAAAACCTACCGTCTTAATAAATGGTGCACTTCATTTCGAATATCAAAATATTATGGACTGTTATAAATACATATATACTAGATATAAATTATATTAAAATCTTGTTTTATATTATAGATATGATTAAACTATGACATATTTAATATTAAAAGTGAATAACAAGTTAAAACATAATCAACAAACTAGGAAATTAACACCTGAAATAGTTAAAATAATGAAAGGTTATTAACAAACAGGTAATAATATATTATAATAGGATCATATATGATATAAAAAACATTAATATGTTTATTTTATAATTTATTAAAATGTTTAAACCTCTTATATAAGAGGTTAAAGTACATTCACCTAAAAGGAAACACAAGGTAAGGGATTCTCATCTCACTTTTTACATCCATGAGATAAATATCATGTTTACACTACTAGAAATTAAAGCTATAGACACGGACCCATAGCCATGGTTTTATTGGTCCGTGGATATATATTTCTAATTTCCAATGTTTAATTTAATAATTATGGCTATATCTCGTGTTTTCCTATTTGGTATTGGGGTCCCCGATTCGCTACTCTCGCTCCCGACTTCTTCTCCTCCCGGCTTCTTCTCCTACAGACGATTTCCCCTCCCCAACCTCGCATGACCGTGGTGCCCTCATCCCCAACCTTTCCTAACCATGGTTCCCTCCTCCCCGATGTCTTCTCCTTCCTGGCCTCTCCTCCCTGACCTCTCCTCACTGTGGTACCCTCCTCTCTGACAAACTCTCTCACCACAGCACCCTCCTCCTAACGACCTCTCTCATAGTGGCACCATCCTCCCCATAGACCTCTCTCACCATGGTGCCCTCCTCTCCAATGACCTGTCACCGTGGCACCCTCCTCTCCGACTACCTTTCACTGCGGCACCCTTCTCCTGGCTTCCAATCAACACAGGTATTTTAAAAAATGGGGGAAGTATTTTACCCCATGTATTTTCTCTCATCAGTATGGTCTACTATAAAATATGCCTATTGTGATATTATGGGTTGTTCTAAATGGGTGGTTTATAAGAATTCCCAATTGAATATCAAGATAACTCCATGGCTTTCTAGATCCATTATTGATGATTTTTACAATCTGATAACTCTGAAGGATGTTACTATTTATGATTTATAAATTAATCCTAGTATATGTGATCTACTGCCTCCTCATATAGCTGTGGATGTTACCTAGTATGATTTCTATGATTGTGATATTTTGGTTTAGATGATAAAAATGGATTGTAAATTCACTAACAGGTATTTCTATTTACATCACAGTGGTGACCTTACTTTCATACCTCCTTGGGTAGAAATTTTTAGAAAATAATTTATTTCCCCTTCTGATTTGTTATTAATATGGAAAATTTGGAAATAGCGCTTACCCATACAATGTCTCATTTATCATACATGAATGAATTTAGCATCAGTCTGATTCTTGTTCTTAAATGTTGAAGATACCCAAAAATATTTATTCATCTATTGCAGGTTCAGTTATTAATTATGGATTTATGTATAGGGGTTATTTAGATGAAACTTTAATATCCAAACCATTGAAGGGATACTCCTCTCAATGTGTAAAACACCATGCAGTGATCAAATCCATTATATAATGGTGGTAGTGACTGTTAGTATACTTTCTTATACTTGGAGAGTAAGAAATGATATAAAATCTAATAATCACAAATATTCTTTTCAAGTTGGAGTTTTGGTCATTCATCATGGAGTTATGTTGTCATGTAACATTCAAATTGGGTCAATGACTAATGATGTTTTTGATATAGTTGTGTTAGGATCACTTGGTGTTCATAGCAGGTCAATGAATCCATTAATGCTCAAATATATTCGGTGGATATTTCCGATTGTAGGTTGGTTGAATGTCAATATTATTGGGTCGGCTTCAGGTGCACCAGGGTCTACTGGTTGTCGTGGCATTATGGTTGGCATGATTTATGCTTGTAATCATGATTATCTATTTCTAGGAAATATTTTAAGGACTATTCAAGGAATGTACCATAGAATATGTCCACAGCCAGGACTGACTGTCTTCATCTTGTTGAATAAATTTATATTGATGTTACTCATGTCTATAGATAAGAAAACTAGGTTGCTAAGTCTCTTTCTAAAATAGCAATTTTTTAAGGTCAGTTTCATATTTTATTTGTCTTTACATACTATTGTTCTAATATGGGGTAAGGTGATTGTCTTGGTGATTTGTATACCTGTTTCTATAAATCACCTTTGTATGTTTCTGTTTTTCACATCTATATATATACTAATCTTAGGTTTTTTCACCTACCACGAGTCATTATAATAAACCTCCACATCTTAATTCCCATACATGTCAAGCCCACACACATCCACGACCCTCCTACGCTACCCGTCTCTACCATTTTCTCCCTCCTCCTCCCGCTCCTACTCAGCCTCCCCATCGTGATTTCTATCTCCCCCGTTTCCATTATCTAGTGCTCCTCCATTCTTCCCCCACTTTTGATTTCCATCAAGTTCACCTCTCTCCCCCTCTGTCTTCCTCGCGAGGTTTCTATTGGCGTGACGTCCCACTCATGTTGTTGATATCCCACAACAATCTTCCATTATTCGTTCGGCTTCCCCTCTCTCCCCATCATGATTTCACTCTTCCAATTCTGTAGTTTCTTGACCTCTGATATTCTTCCAACCTCGTCAGCCGCCAATTTCACTAACATCGATGTCTTAATCCTACAGTTTGAACTGCATCTCACTACTCCATCTTCCCCTCTTCATACCTCCACCCCGTCGTGACTTCGCTACTCCATGTTTACCTCTATGGATCTCCTCCCCATCATAAGTTATCAATTCCGAATCACCTATTTGAAAACCACCATATTTTTCCCTTTCTACTCATCCTGCACATTCATCAAGATCAACCTCCCAAATCTACGGTTATCACTGCTTCTCGAGACTTCTTCTTCACCTCTTCCGATATTCGCAATCTAGGGTTTCATAAGATACTATATTAAGTCTCCCAAATCTAGGGTTTTCAGTCCTTCGTGATCGGCTACTATGGATCCATCACCACTGAATACCTTAAATTCCATCATGTACCTCTACTACGGTAACTGATAAATCATTCACTACCAACTACTCCTCCACCTCCTCCAAATCCCATTTCTATTTCACCTCTGCTCTAAACATCCCAGTGCTCCTACGATTCCCAATCTAGGTGTCCTCCTCCTTTGATTCCTACTAATCCTATGGTTCTCACCGATGTTTCACCTCCGCCACTGCTCCTAGGGTTCTCACCACTCCTCTTCCGCTACTCCGAGGGTTCCCGCTACTCCTCCGCCGCTGATACTGATTCCCTCTATAGATTTTCTCTCTTCATCCCATTTCACCTCTGACATTTCTCCTATGCTTCGTGCTCCTGTTTCCCCTCTTGCGACTCTCTTATAGTTCCCTCTCCCGTCACACCTCTGATGCCGCTCCTAGGGTTCCTGCTCGTGTTTCCCCTCCCATCATCCTACAGTACCCACAATACACTTCCAGTGTCTTCTTTGCCAATCCTTCCATATTCTACTACAGTTCATCATCACAAATCCCCTCAGATCATCGTATGTTTTCTATTTCTCCTACTATGTCGAATTATTTCACTCAGGTACCCTCAAAATTTACTACATCCCATTCCCTGATTCCCTCAAGCGCATGATTTCCATCTACATATACTGCTACTCTTACTACTCAATTGAGTTTAGAAAATGTGTTGCTCACCCTGCAACAACTATGTGTTTCTATTCACTATCTCATTATTGTATTCACTATTAGTTTGTGCATTGATCATACTCTGTGTTTCTTCTACATATGTGATTCCATATTTATATGTGTTCTAATAGTTCATGCTCTTAATATATAATGTTTTCAATGTGTTTTCAAACACATTATACAGACAAAATTTCCTTAACTACCTTACATTGTTAATTTTATTTTCATATTCTAACTTGTATGACCTATATTAGTATCTGTGGCTATTTAATTTTATTTTTGCAGTGATGGATAAGATGAAGCGTATTCATTCCAACTAAGAATGATTTGGCGGATGAAAAACGAGATCCTATACCATATTATCTCTCAAACTACATGACTTCAATGAAGTAGGTAGTATCCATTTTAATGTTACCTAATATTATACATACATGTGTTAGGAAAAAAGGTTTTATTTTTTAGTAGACACTACTATAATGTGAAATGATGTATCATTCATGGGAACCACTGGATAATTGTGACTAACCAACTACACAAAAATTCATGTTTGGTCTATATTTTGTGGGTTGATATAGATTAATTCATTTAAACTAACTTTAAAAAAATATCAAAATATTAATCACATGTTTAGTTCTGTTTAGTTTATTTAGAAATATTTTTTCCATTAGTTAGAATTTTGATCATAATTTAGATTAAACAAATCACTTTGGTGTAAGATTTTTTTCCCTTTATTATTTCAATGCCTTTGGATTTGAATCTTTGTTATTTTGTTAAATACAAATGGGTAACACTCCTGCTAGAGTTTCACCAATAAATTATTGTTTCTATGAGGTCTCTAACTGCTGTAAGACTTTCCAGTGATCCTCATCAGAGTTTAATGTATTTCTATTGTATTTTGTGGTTTGATGAAAGAGTCAACTAATTCAGAGGTAAAAAATCTCCAAAGTATTCATTGTTTTTCCACTTAGTAAAATAAAATTGCATGAATTTTATACTCCAACAGAATACCTAAATCCCTTATTTTTTATGATAGATCTAAGGATGTAGGAAATGTTTGTGATCTTATCCACCTTTGAAAAAATGTTCACTATTATGATTTGTGTGAATTCTTCAATTATTTTTGTATAATTACATTCTATGATAATATATATATATATATATATATCATTCATTATAAAATTAGTCACTTCTAAAATAATTACGTTCTATTTTATGTAATTTTATTCATCACTTTGGTGCTACTTTTGTTTGTTAATTTAATCATATACATTATAATGAAATTATAGGTTTCTAATATCATCATAATTACATCTTTCATTCACTTTTCCAGTCACCAATGACTAAAGGAATTCATATTGTGAATACTGAATAATCTTTTGTTTCATCCTTAATATATTAATGTCATTATTCTGAATCAATTCATTAATTTTATGATATATTAGTTTAAATAGTTCTCATCTATTTTTTATTTTACATGCCTTGAACATTTACTTAGTTAAATTCTATATCAGTTTTTAAATATTTTTTGTAATGGGTGTTAAAGAAAAGTCTCAATGTTTAGTTAATTTCAGAATTGTCATTTTCTATTTACTATAAATTTTAATTCATAGCTATAATTTGGATCCAATTCTATGATTCATTTACAATTATATTTTTTTCATTTCCTTTTCCATTTATTTATTTAATTTTTTACATCTATATTTTTTAATTTTAATTCATTAATTTATTCTATTTTAAATTTAATTAATCAGTCTACTTCAAATAGGACATATCTATCTGATTCAATTATGAAATAAATTTTATACTAATTTTGTTACCTATATTGAATTTAAGAATAGTTTAAAACCAAGTTGGAGGGGGCGAATAATAGAAATGATATGAGGCCTCCACTGGGAAGGTAACCAATGCTTTAGATATCGACCGAGATTCATTTGGGCACTAAAAATTTTAATCAAATTACATTTTTGTGTCTTTTGTGAGGTACCCCAAATGGATCAAGGTTATGTTTGACATCAATAATTGAACATTGCATCATGAAATATATTACACAGTAATTAATAATGATATATTGTGTATTATTATGCATACTAATAAAAGTTTATATGGTATATCAAACACTAATATACATAATATTTTCCCCTATGTTTTTAGAAAAAACATATTGATCATTAAGAGAATAAAAAATAATAGAATTGGAACATACCTCTTGGAAATATTATCCATTTTTAGATAATGTTCAGTACAAATAATAACACCTTTTAGGGCTTCATCAATTCTTTCTGTTACTGCAATGCATAGTTCATTGGGAACTAAAGATATGTCTCCTGTAACTACAATTCATAGGTCATTGGGAACTAAAGAGATCCCTCTTGGTCGATTTTTATGAAATCTAGCTATTCTGAGTGCCTATGTGCAAGGATCCCCTTACACGTGCTCATGGCCAAGCGTGTGTGTGCATAGGGGATAGGTGTCCTTGTATGTGTGTGAAGGTGCGTATTCCCAGTGGGGGAGCAACAACTTTTAGTTAGAAAGCTCCAAGAGCTGAATTGGATGGTTTGGTTCCACCTTGAGGTAGGATCCCTCCTCTAGCCTCTTTAATTCTAGAATGCTTTAAATTAAATTTAGCTCCTTTCTTAATTCTGCTTAATTATATTGAATTTCATATCTTGAATAAGTGTTCTTTAATATAATTGTTTCATTTGATAAATAAAATCTTGTTTTTATAAATAAATTCATGTTTTTATAATAAAACAATGCTATGATTTTATAATAAAACCCCTCCAACAGAGGTGCGTTGTCTTCTTAACCAAAGAGTAGTGATAGTTATTTGTATCATGTTTAGATTTGGTTTGAGTCTTTCATATGCCTCTTGTTGGTGTTTGTTTTGTGGTTAGTTAATTTTTTTTCTTTGAATAATATAAATTGTCTTATCATACTCATTTAACTCAAATGACATTACATGAGTAGGCATATGTCTTGACCATGACACATTCTTTTTCTCGCTTTGAATATTATAAATAAAATTTTCACGTTTAGGTAAAGTGAATGAATTTTTTAATGGTTTGTGTAGGGTGTATGATTCTTTTCTGTCGTTTTTTTGCCCTTTATACATTGTGTCATTGTGCCGCTCGCTACAACCTTATCTTATGATACCTTGTTATAGCATATTAAATAGTTGATCTGTTCTATCATCTACCAGCTGGGCGACGGTTGAAATGTTGCCTCGCCTCCTCCCGCTCCCTTCACTCCTGGACAAAAGATGTTTCCTTACGGATGTCACTGGACTAGGCCAACACACCGTCTTCATGCCGCGGTCACGCCGCGGTCACGCCGCGGTCACGCCGCGGTCACGCCGCGGTCACGCCGCGGTCACGCCGCGGTCACGCCGCGGTCACGCCGCGGTCACGCCGCGGTCACGCCGCGGTCATGCCGTGGTCACACTGCGGTCATGCTGTGGTAATGCCGTGATTTGGCCCTGATCCAGGACGACACCCCGTGGAAGTTCAAAATGATAGTATTCTATGAGTCTTGTGATCAATGTTGAGACTAACTGATCACAAATTTCTTTCGGTGGGGTGATGACCGGAATGTTGCCCCACCTCCTCCTGCTCCCTTCGCTCCTGGCCAGAATATGTTGCCCCACCGATGTCGCTGGACCAGGATAACACGCCGCGGTCACGCCACGGTCACACTGCGGTCACGCCACATTCACACCGTGATTTGGCCCTCCTCCAGGATGACACCTCGCGACAGTTCACAGTGATAGTATTCCATGAGTCTTGTGATAAATGTTGAGACTGACTAATCACAATTTCTGTTGGCGGGGCGATGACGAGAATGTTACCCCGCCTCCTCCCTCTCCTTTCGCTCCTGGCCGGAAGATGCTACCCTGCGGATGTCGCTAGACCAGGCCAACACGTCGCTGTCACGCCATGGTCACGCCGCGGTCACACTGTGGTCACACGGTGGTCACGTCGCGGTCACGCCCTGCTCCAAGAAGACACCCTGAAAAAGTTCACAGTGATAGTATTCCATGAGTATTGTGATCAATGTTCATACTGACTAATCACAATTTCTTCCCACGGGGTGAAAACTAGAATGTTGCCTCGCCTCCTCCCGCTCCCTTCGCTCTTGGCCGGAAGATGTTTCCCCACAGATGCTGCTGGACCGGGCCAATATATCGCGGTCACGCCGCAGTCACGCCGCAGTCACGCCATGGTAATGCTGTGATTTGGCCCTGCTGTAACGCCCCGACCCCAGTTACCCAGAGTCGGTGCATTATTGCGTAACATTGGAATGATCACAAAAGATCAAGTCTTAAAAGAACTATTAGTTTAGTAGCCTTGGAAACACTAGATACATTCATAAGTCTTACATTACATCATAAAGTAAAACAAAACTACAAAAAGATCATGTCTTCATATCCCCTCATATTATCCCTACAGGTCATTCATAATATACTTCATCACATCTTAGAAAAATTAAAACATTGAAAGGGGTGAGCTCATATGCTCAGTAAGGATAACAATACAGCGGAAACTTTCATAAATAAACATAAACATTTAAGGCAATGTATGACAAAAAAATCCTTTTAAACTTGAACTTCAGCATAATATGGTAAAAATAAAATGAAATAATTCCATTTACTTATTCACATTGATATTCTACTAGTCTAATAATCACATGCAATATCAATAACCACTTTCATAATGATGGAATGCATAATGCCAGACTATCATAACCACGTAGCCAAGACCTCTTGCCAAGACTACAAGTAAGATTTTGTCAATTCCTCGTGCCAAGACACTAGTTTGTCTCATGAGACCTACCGATGCATCGAGGAGCTATAGCGAGCTCCACCCGTCACTTATTAAGTCCAATTCATTCCTCATATGAACAGGTTTAAGCATATCATAAACCATAACATAATCGTATCACATAAAACATGCATAAAGGAAACATAACATTTCCACATTTCAATCACAAGATATCAATACAACACATTTATATAATAAAAATAGTTTCAAAACAATTTTCAATACCAAAATAAAAGAAAAATAAAACTTTGTATTTATTTTTCATTTAAGAAAAAGTTATGGCTTGTAGAGGAAGCCGAAACTAAAATAATGGTCACGGCGGCAGAGAAGTCGTTGTCGCTGTATACGTACGACAAAAAAACATTACTTTTTTTCATTTAGTAAATGCTTCATATAAAAATATTCCTTTTGAATAAAAGTAAAAGTCAAAGGGGTTTATGCACAGTATAAAATAAAGTTGTGTATAAAATAAAATATTCCTCAATGAAAGGAGATTGAGACGAAGTCCTTACAAAGATAATTTTTTAAATAAAATAGATCTATTATGTGTATTAACTATAACTATACATAAAGAAAGTAAAAATACAAGATAGTACATAATAATATCATGGCATAATTTGAAACAAGGAGATTAACCCAATGAACGGAAATTGGGTTAAGAAGTTCCCATACCTCATGTCCGACTTGACTTGACCATTCTTTAACATCCTTAATAATAAACTAGTGTTAATTTATAATTTCTTAAGAACCTTTTTCAAGTTTATTATTCCTTTTATATCACTTATTACCATGTTATGAGCATTATGTAATTTTTTATGTTAATAACGGTCATTTTGTCGATCTTTGGTACTTGAGTCAAAAATAAACTTCTTATAATTACAAGTTGTTCATGTGGTAAAATATCTATTATATACAGAATTATATTCATGATTTATATATCATATATATCATATATATCTAGTATATACATTCATTCATAATATTACGTAACATTTAGAGGTAAGAAATGAAATGCAACGTTCATGAAGACGGTAAGCCGTACGTACGCATGAAGGCTACTTTCATTTATATTTCATATTTAATGGAATGAAATCATAATGATATAAAGGTGTATTATAATTCCAGTATAATATCATATATAATATCATTTACTCCATCCTTTATACGTCCCACATATGGCATTAATGATTCAAATCACTTTGAGGGGGCGGTAGTCCGCACTTCCTAAAATAAAATTATCGCGTTTACCCATAATGGAAATCATAAAGGTATGACAAAAATTAGAAATAAAAAAGCATAATGAAAACATAAACATAATATATATATCATATATGAAAATAGTGTCATCATAATGTCCACCATGAGAGGTGTTAAAAGAAGATTGAACAATCATCGTTTCGTGAGGCAGTAATTCGCCAACCACAGAAACAGTATGTTCTTTAACCATTAGACGAAGGTATGTGTAAGTGTAAATAAAATCATTTTCATGAAAACATCCTAGTATATTTTAGATACTTGTTTTTTTACAAAATAAAGGAATAGACATATTTTAAGTGGTTGTACAAGCAAAATAAAACAAAATAACATAAGATAAGACATGACCTTAAAATCAGGTAACTCTTTTTGATTTGAGCCAAAGGCTTCCTTGGGAAGACTTCTGCCCAAAGTGAGGCTTCTAGTAGTAAGAGAGGGAAGTTTAGAGAGTATTTTTTTCAGATTTGGGCTGAGCTAAATGGCTTTGATGGTGTTAATAAGGTGGTAGAGGTGGGGGCCTTTTATAAGAGGAGAGGAGGGGCACTCTTGGAAAGTCATGAAATGTTACATTATTGTGAAATGCTTTTCAGATTTAAAAGGTCCCACAATTATATATTTCAAATATAAGGTGATTAGGGTTCGAAATCTACTCATCCAATAGTTTTTTTACAAGTGTATGTATTAGAGTTTACATTATCTTCTCATTTTATTTAAATCGTTAA
Source organism: Viscum album (assembly GCA_963277665.1). NCBI lineage: Eukaryota > Viridiplantae > Streptophyta > Magnoliopsida > Santalales > Viscaceae > Viscum > Viscum album. The sequence goes on along the minus strand of OY728139.1, from coordinate 31,426,691 downwards.
TTAATGAGGTAATCGTTGCATCATCATGGTGTGATAAATAAATTTATTTATTTAATGTCTAAAAATTATAAAAAATTACCATAATGTAGTAAATCTTTTTATCTTTCCAATTAATATTTATAGTCTAAAATTTAACTCATATAACCCCATGTAATTATTGTTTTAGCAAAACAACACATGTTTGTGACAATTTTATTTTTACTTTAAATAAAAAGTTATTAATGTCATTTTCTTTCCCAAGTAGCTCCATGGGGTCCCCAAGTTGACCCATGGATTTTCTTGGTCAGAAATGACTCATAAAATAAGTTTAGGACAAGTGTAAAGATATTTTCATATTTTTATAATATCATTTTTACCATAAATTTCATTAATTACCTTTAATCGCGATTAATAGAACTTAAAAGATACTATCCACCAAAAATTATTTTAATCCCATTGAACCACATTTTACTTCCTAATGACAACCATGTATGTAGGATTTTTGAAAATCAAATCACAGAAGTGGTAATGTTTCATTTACACGAAAAAATAGTTTTTAAACTACCACTTAGTGGTTTCACTATTCATCAAAAATTGAAGTTTTTCAGAAAAATACCAAAAATTCACCCTAAGCTATAATTGATATTATGAATTAAAAAATGGTGTCTATTTTAAAAAATTCCAAACATATAAGTTTTATTAATTTATTTTATAATTAATTCCCATTGTCAAAACAAATAGCGTGTTTTTAAGAAACAATATTAATCAAAAGATTGACAATTGTTTATGTCCAATTTCAAAGTGAAATTAATTCTAATGAACACCATTGAATAAAATGGTAGAATTATTTTATAATTATACTTTAAAACCACTCAATAGTATAATTTATCACTATTAATTATTTTGATTAAAAAAGTTGTTTCTAATTAAAATTTAGTAATTTTCACTATTCATCAAAATATAAAAGTTATCCAAAAAGTTCCAAAATTTAACCCTAGGATAAATTAGATATTCCGAATCCAAAAATGAAGTCCATTTTGAAAGATAAAATTTATAAAATTTCAAAAAGTAGGTATTACTATTCATAATGGCTACTTTGATTGGTTGTGGTGTGTGTTAGAACTCGAAGTTGCGTACAATACACGCAACAGTATTATTCAAAGAGAAGCGTACCATGGAAGCTTGGGGTGTTACATTCTCCCCTCCTTCAATAAATTCCATCCTTGAAATTTGAAAATGTTCTTCAAAAATAAAAGGTTGAAAATAGAAAATACCTTTTTGGAAAACCCACATTGGAAGTAAGGTTAATAAAATTTAGCCTTAATAAGAGGGAAAGGGAAATGAAAAAGTCACCGCCAAATTATGATCTTGATTAGGAGAACATTGGTGGAAATTAGAGACATATAATTGTAAGAAAAATGTAAATATTTGTAGAGAGTGATTGAGGTCATCAATCAAAAACAAGTGTAAAATTGAGGGCCTCAAAGCCTTCAATCTATGTTGATTTAAAATATCATCAGTTCAACAAAACATAAGGTATTAGGATAACACTTTTTTTTAATATCCCTTTACTAATGTTTAAGAATTAATTTATTCATAGAATAAGAGAGAGGTATATATATATATATATACTTAACAAGTAGATTTTCAACCTTCAACTAATTTCTACCACAAACTCATCTTTCACTCAAAAAGATAATAGAACTCAAAAATATTATATTTATCCTAATCGTACAAGGTTCAAAATATTAACACATACCATTTAGATTAGGAAAACGTTTTTGTAACAACCAAGGACTTCCTGTAGGCTAGTGGTAGGTAATAAAGGTCAGTCGCACTATGGTTGTGGGTTCGATTCCTACAGTTTTGTCCGACGCGACGGGTTATCCCCCAACCTGCAGGTTGTCCTTTTCCTAAAACTATAGTATTATAATATTCCAAAAATAATCTTCAGAAATGTTTTAACCTTTAATAATACTATCCAAAGTTAAACTTAATCCATTCCAACCTTTATAGTTATCCAAAATACCTCAGTCCATACTTTCTCTAAAAGGTCTCTAAATTCCAAAATCAATTGTAACATCAGATTCCCCAAACAAAGTAAAGTTTCTCTTATTGTCACATACTAAAAATATGATTACTTTAATCATATTAAAACCTTAATGAAAACAACAAGTACTGTAGTAACATCCTTATATATATCACATTATTCTTATAACCATAATATAGTTCCGGATCCAAAAACACAAATACAATAATTATTCCACTTCAACTGTAGTAACAGCATAAGATTGGCCTTGATCCCTTGGCATTTTCTGAGGTAAGTTTCCCTGACGCTTAGGACATTAATTTGGATAATTCCTCATTTCTCTACAATTATAGCATTTAACATTGATAGCCCTTTTCTTTCACTTGAAATGACAATCCTGGTGACCTTTTTCTCCACATTTATAACAAACTCTCATTCCTTTTAGGCAAGTACCAGGGTGATTCTTCCCACAATTATCACATAATGGAAAATCCTTCTTTCCATTTTTCCCTTTATCTGTCTCTTGTTCCGCCGTTCTCTTCTTGTCTTTCTTTACTTTATTGTCATAAGATTTAGATAATTCCTTTTCTATCTTGATAGCACATGAGACAATGTCTTCATATGACGAGAAGGATTGTGAGACTAAGGCTTGACGGAGAAACGGTTTTAACCCATCAAAGAAATGATAAATCTTATTTCTTGGGTTAAGTATATAATCTAATGTATTTCTTTCTAACCTTGTAATGTTATCCTCATACTTTGCGACATTCTCATCCTCCTTTTGTCTCAGACTCAGAAATTGTCTTTCCATATCTGCTCGATGGTCATAGGGGAAGTATTTTTCTAAGAAAATCTCTTTTAACTCCCTCCATTCCATATTTGATACTTCATCATCTTCCTTCATGTTTTGAATCAGCGGCCACCATTGATCGGCATCTCTAGTGAGGCGGTAAACTGCCATGAAAACTTTATCCCTTTTGCTACTCCCCAAGGCGTAGAATATTTTATCTAAGGAGTTTATCCATTGCTCAGCTACTAATGGATTTGTACCCCAATTAAATGATGGAGGTTTTTTCCTCATGAAATGATCTAACATTGATCCTCCATGTTGTGGATTAGGGTGCTCCATATGAGTAAGGTTATTATTCATAACCTGAGTGAGTTTTCCCAGTATGGTGATAAGTTGATCAGCACTAGTTGTATCACCAGCTCCAATATAATTATCTTGAGTAGGAGGGAAATTCCTACATGGAGTGCGTGCATTGATATGGTTTCCATTCCTTCCACTAGGCGCCATTTCTAAAAAATGGCATAAACTAGATTAGTTTATGAATCAAAATACATAATTCCATACTTATAAAACAATTAACATAAATTTAACTATTTATGGATATAATCCATAATCATAAAAAAAATTATTTGAGGAAGTATATACTCATAAACCCTTCATAATGGTTTGTAATGAAAATGAGAATTATCCTAATCATATCCCCGGGGAGTGTCGTAACCAAGAGTGAAACAAGGCATGTTGTCGTGCACCAGTTCCCGTTCGAGTCTACCTCAAAGCGGTGTTTTCAGGATTTACTCTTAGGTACATGTGTGCCAGAGCTGCCTCTACCTGCTCGTATCCAGACAGGGATGTATTGCTCGGAAAACTCACAAAATCTCTATAATACCAAAATTCTAGGAAGTTCTCCTATACTAATCCTCAAAGTCTCTCTTAGGGCTATGTGCTCTAATCAGAGTTTATCTAAATCTAGCTTCCAAGGTTAGTACTAAACTACCTATGATACCAACTATAACGCCCCGACCCCAGTTACCCAGATTTGGTAAATTATTGCGTAACATTGGCATGATCACAAAAGATCAATTCTCTAAAGACTGATTAGTTTAGTAGCCTTGGAAACACTAGATACATTCATAAGTCTTACATTACATCATAAAGTAAAACAAAACTACAAAAACATCATGTCTTCATATCCCCTCATACTATCCCTATAGGTCATTCATAATATACTTCATCACATCCTGGAAAAATTAAAACATTGAAATGGGTGAGCCCAGATGCTCAGTAAGGATAACAATACAGCGGAAACTTTCATAAATAAACATAAACATTTAAGGCAATGTATAACTAAAAAAAAGCCTTTTAAACTTGAAGTTCAGCATAATATGGTAAAAATAAAATGAAATAATACCATTTACTTATTCACATGGATATTCTACTAGTCGAATAATCTCATGCAATATCAATAACCACTTTCATAATAATGGAATGCATAATTCCAGACTATCATAACCACGTAGCCAAGGCCTCGTGCCAAGACTACAAATAAGATTTTGTCAATGCCTCGTGCCAAGACTTTGTATTTATTTTTCATTTATATAATAAAAACACTTTCAAAACAATTTTCAATACCAAAATAAAAGAAAATTAAAACTTTGTATTTATTTTTCATTTAAAAAAAGTCATGGCTTGTAGAGGAGGTCGAAACTCAAATAATGGTCACGGCGGCGGAGAAGTAGTTGTCACTGCATACGTACAACAAAAAAAACATTCATTTTTTTCATTTAGTAAAATGCTTCGTATAAAAAGATTCCCTTTGAATAAACGTAAAAGTCAAAGGGGTTTATACACAGTATAAAAGAAAGTTGTGTATAAAACAAAATATGCCTCAATGAAAGGAGATTGAGAAGAAGTCCTTACAAAGATCATTTTTTAAATAAAATAGATATATTATGTGTATTCGCTATAATTACACATAAAGAAATTAAAAATACAAGATGGGACATAATAATATCATGACATAATTTGAAAGTAGGAGATTAACCCAATGAACGGAAATTGGGTTAAGAAGTTCCCTTACCTCGTGTCCGACTTGACTCGATTGTTCTTTAACCCCCTGAATAATAAACTAGAGTTAATTTATAATTTTTTAAGAACCTTTTTCAAGTTTATTATTCCTTTTATATCACTTATTACCATGTTATGAACATTATGTAATTATTTATGTTAATAATGGTCGTTTTGTCGATCTTTGGTACTTGAGTCAAAAATAAACTTCTTATCATTACAAGTTGTTCATGTTGTAAAATATACATTATATCTAGAATTATATTCATGATTTAGATATCATATATATCATATATATCCATTATATAAATTCATTCATAATATTACGTAACATTTATAGGTAAGAAATAAAATGCACCGTTCATGGAGACTGTAAGTCGTACGTACACATAAAGGCTACTTTCATTTCTATTTCATATTTAATGGAATGAAGTCATAATTATATAAAGGTGTATTATAATTCCAGTATAATATCATATATAATATCATTTACTCCATCCATTATATGTCCCATCTATGGCATTAATGATTCGAATCACTTTGAGTGGGAGGTAGTCCGCACTTCCTAAAATGAAATTATCGCGTTTACCCATAATGGAAATCATAAAGGTATGCCATAAATGTGAAATAAAGAAGAATAAGGAAAACATAAACATAATATATATATATCATATATGAAAATAGTGTCATCATAATGGCCACAATGAGAGGTGTTAAAATAAAATTGAACAATCATCGTTTCGTGAGGCAGGAATTCGCCACCCACAAAAACAGTATGTTCTTTAACCATTAGACGAAGGTATGTGTAAGTGTAAATAAAATCCTTCTCATGAAAACATACTAGTATATTTTATATACTGGTGATGTTACAAAATAAAGTAATAAAAAGAGTTTAAGGGGTTGGAGAAGCAAAATAAAACAAAAGAACATAAGAGAATACATTACCTTAAAACCGGGTAACTCTTTTTGATTTGAGCCAAAGGCTTCCTTGGGAAGACTTCTGCCCAAAGTGAGGCTTCTAGGAGTAATAGAGGGAAGTTTACAGAGTATTTTGGCAAAGGTTGGCCGAGCCAAATGGCTTTGATGGTGTGAATAAGGTGGTAGAGGTGGGGGATTTTTATAAGAGGAGAGGAGGGGCACTCTTGGAAAGTCATGAAATGTTACATTATTATGAAATGATTTTCGGATTTCAAAGGTCCCACAATTATATATTTAGAACATAAGGTGATAAGGGTTCTAAATATACTCATCCAATAGGTTTTTGACAAGTTTAGTTCTTATATTTTACATTATCTTTTCATTTTATTTAAATCATTTATTAATGAGGTAATCGCTGCATCATCATGGTGTGATAAATAAATTTATTTATTTAATGTCTAAAAATTATAAAAAAATTACCATGATGTAGTAAATCTTTTTATCTTTCCAATGAATATTTATAGTCTAAATGTTAACTTATATAACCCAATGTAATAATTGTTTTAGTAAAACAACACAAGTTTGTGACAATTTTATTTTTACTTTAAATAAAAAGTTATTAATGTCATTTTCTTACCCAAGTGGCTCCATGGGGTCACCAAGTTGACCCATGGATTGTCTTGGTCGGACATGAATCATCCAATAAAGTTAGGACAAGTTTCAAGATATTTTAATATTTTTATAAAATCATTTTTACCTTAAATTTCACTAATTATCTTGAATCGCGATTAATAGAACATAAAAGTTACTATTCACCAAAAAATTATTTTAATCCCATTGAACCACATTTTACTTCCTAATGACAACCATGTGTGTCAGATTTTTGAAAATCAAATCACAGAAGTGGTAATGTTTCATTTACACGAAAAATTAGTTTTTAAACTACCACTTAGTGGTTTCACTATTCATCAAAAATTGAAGTTTTTCAGAAAAATACCAAAAATTCACCCAAAGCTATAATTGATATTCTGAATTAAAAAATGGTGTCTACTTTACAAAATTCCAAACATATAAGTTGCATTAATTAATTTTATAATTAATTCTCGTTGTCAAAACAAATAGCGTGTTTTTAAGAAACAATATCAATCAAAATATTTACAATTGTTTATGTCCAATTTCAAAGTGAAATTAATTCTAATGACCACCATTGGATAAAATGGTAAAATTATATTCTAATTATACTTTAAAACCACTAAATAGTATAATTTATCACTATTAATTATTTTGATTAAAAATTTGATTTTAATTAAAATTTAGTAATTTTCACTATTCATCAAAATATAAAAGTTATCCGAAAAGTTCAAAAATTTCACCCTAGGCTAAATTAGATATTCCGAATCCAAAAATGAAGTCCATTTTGAAAGATAAAATTTATAAAATTTCAAAAATTAGGTATTACTATTCATAACGTCTACTTTGATTGCTTGTGGTGTGTGTTAGAACTCGAAGTTGCGTAAAACACACGCTATTGTATTATTCAAAGAGAAGCGTACCGTGGAAGCTTGGGGTGTTACACCTGCTCCATCCACATCCAGACCACACCAGCCCCCTTCCACCTTCATTTTTTCCCGCTGCCACCAGCCCGCAACAGCCCCCCCTGCCACCTTCGAATCAGCCCGCACCATCCCCCCACCACCTATAACCAGCCCCCTTTCACCTGCATTCCAGCCCCCTTCCACTTGCATTTGAGCCCGCACTAGACCCCATCCATCTGCAATCAAGCCCGCACCAACCACCACACTAGCCACCACACCAGCCACCATACTAGCCACCACCCCCCAGCCTCCTTCAAAACACTCATGCCAGCCCTCTACCACCTGCAAAATAGCCCCACCAACCAGTTCTAGCCCTCACCAGCCCCCGACCTCCTACATCCTAGCCCGAACCAGCCCCTACCACAATCCCAACAGCCCCCAGCCACCTTAAATCTAGACCACACCAGCCCTATGCCACCTATTCCAGCCCGCACCAGCCCCCTGCCATCCCCTGCACCAGCCACTCTAGCTCGCACCAGCCACCGCACCAACCCCCAGCATCCTGCATTACAGGATGCGTGAGAAAAACTCCATGAAAATCAAAAAAATTAAATATGAAGGGGGTGTCCAAGGGCTATCCCGGGGGTTCGGGGGGTCTGTAAGGAAGGGGGCAGGGTGCAGGTGGTGTGTCTAGGGGGGCTGTCCATGGGGGGTGTCCAAGGGCTATCCAGGGGCTGATTTGAAGAGACAAACTCATGAGCAATGGGACCTAACCTCATAGAAATAATTTTGCTAATGATTTTTGGAATGGTATTCCCAATAGAAATAGGTCTGAAATCCTTTACATCCACAACATTTTCCTTCTTTGGGATCAGTGCAATAAAATTTGAATTGTCTTGTAGGTTTCAACATATATTCTAGAAAAAACCTTTTCATTCATTCCCATATTTATAACATTGGTTTTATTATCAATAAATGTTATATGGAAACATTGAATATTGAAATGAAAAAGGTAGTGACAACAAATCCCAAGTGGGAGATTGAAGAACCCAATTGATTTATTGAATTTTAATTTTATAGTAATAATTTTATTCAATGAAAATTTAGGTATTTTTAATTATGATTATTTTTGAACTATTTATTATGTCAAAGTCATTATCTAAATACACTAGGAGAAGTGAAAATTTTTTACAACATTTTAAAATGGAATATTAATATTATAGATGATCATATTTATGTTGTTTTGTATTTGATGGTGAGAAATGGATTGAGATTGTATTCAATATTTAGAATATGATTTAAAACAAAATAGTGATCCTTTATTAGAAAATGGGGTCAACCATAGGCCAACCAAGGACGACCACTTCTTAGGAAAGAAATAATGTTTAATCGCCCAGCCCATTGTATCTAGTGAGAGTGCATAAAACTCACATGGAGTGCCTAATTATTGTGGGATTCATAGTTCCAGCATGGATGTGCTTTGGTTTGATCACGTATGAGGAGTGTGTATGTGGTATAAAAAAGGGAGGAATGACCATATAAATCCCATAGTGTGTGAAAGGGTATCAATGCGTCAACCCCAATGCCAGCTCGAATACAGGGAGACACACCTATGTATTACTAAGGAGTAGCAGTCCAAGCATATTATTTATTTTGGAAAAGTTCTATGTGGAACACATTTCATCCACTTAAAATGTTGCATATATAACTCCATCTGTTTGATATGTTTTATTTGAGCTATCAGGTCAAGCTAAGAAGTTGTATTCTTCCTTAAGCTTCATCGGTGAAGCTTCAATACATAGTTCTTCATGTCATAATGATTAGTGATCAAATTAATCTCATGAAATCCTAAGAGGGGATGAATATGGTTGTAAGATTCCACAAATTAATAAACTGAAGTTAGTAGTGTACTTTATTATTAGAAACAGTGAATAGAAAATGGTGGCAGTAAGATTTGTTTTAAAAAGATGGTGTCTTTTGTAATTGAAAATATTTAAGTGGAGTGGTTAATATATATTATAGGCAGTGCACATATTCGTTGGGGATAATTCTGTAAATTATTCTCCATTAATACCCCAACATTCTCATTTCTTGGGTAAAAATAGTAAGAATATCCAATAGATAATTTGGAAGAGTTAAGAGTGAAATAGGGAAAACAAGAAATGTCAATATTTGTGTATGGTTTCTATGAATTCATAAATATTATTTCTATACATTCATGTTTTCATTATCTGGGTTTGATTACACAATCTAGTGTATGATCCACACTATATTTCATGAGGGACATGAAGTAGTTTCCACATATACATCTATTACGTGAGGTATATAAGTGCGATCTTAGTTGTGTGAGATGGGGAAGGAAGCAACATCATGTATTCTATTATTCCATACCTAAATGTTAAAATAAATTGATCAGATTAAATGTAACAGTGTAAATTCTTGAGTTTTCAGGATGGAGAAAAATAGTGACATTATTGTTAAGTAGTGTCTTTGGTGAAGATTACAAGTAATAAAATACATAAAATAATATGCATTAATGAGTTTGTTTTAATGGAAATGAAATTAATTCATTCATTATAAGTGATTATATTGTTAATTTTTGTATCTAAATGTATTAAATTAAAGGGGGGTTCATTATTTCTTACATTAATGTGGTTTGAGAAAAGACCATGTGATATATTTTTCATAAATATTGTGCAGTGTTTTGAGACTAATCTGGGTGTAGTATCAAAAGATTTAACACATGAGAATTTAGTGATTAAGTGCGGCTAAAACATCAAGAGAAGAAATAATATTTTCCTAATCATGGTTTCTCTTACCCAATTGATCATACACAAGTGATTAAAATTATTAAGAAAAGTATACATAAAAGTTTTGTTTCTGTTGAATGTATTTGAAGTTTCACCTTAGAAAATCAAATATAGAAATCCCATTGAGGAAGATCATGAAATAATCATATAATTGATCAAGATAACAATAATGACCTTGTGAATAGGGTGACCAGTTATTGAAGAGGCTCGATTCTGGGGGTTATAACCATTCAAATGTTTTGGTTCTAACTAAAGGAGGAAAAATAGTTGAATCATTGGGGGTATAATAAGGATCAAATGGAGTATTAACTAATGGGGGTATAACTAGTTGATTCAGAAACCATTATATTTAATAAAAATATTATAATGGATAATATATAACTGGGGTATGTATAACTAGTTTTAGCAACAGGTAAGTGTTAGTATTGAAAAATATAAAGATATTTTTTGTTATATTTCATTTATTTTTTTCATTTCATATTGGGTCCACTCTTCTTAATAGGTGATAGAGGTCCAAAATCAGAAGGGGGGAGGGTGGAAGAGGGTAGGGGGCAGGGGGAAGGGGCAGGGGTGAATGGAGGGGGGCAGGGGTAGGGGCAGGGTGGAGGGGGGCAGGGGGCTGGGGGAAGTTCTACAAGGCAGGGGGCAGGGGTGGGTGGAGGGAGGAAGGGGGTAGGGTGCAGGGGGTAGAGTGGAGGGGGATGTCTAGGGGGTGTCCAGGAGGGATGGGGTTGTCCATAGGGGGAGGGGGAGGGGGTATATTAGGTTGTGGTCATGCCACGGTCATGCCGCAGTCACGCCGCTGTCACGCCACTGTCACGCCGTTGTCACGTCGTGGTCACTCCGCGGTCACTCCATGATTTGGCCCTACTCCAGGATGACACCCCATGACAGTTCGTAGTTTTATTATTACATGATTCTTGTGATCAATGTTGAGACTTACTAATCACAATTTCTATCAGTGGGGCAATGACCAGAATTTTTCCCCACCTCCTCCCGCTCCCTTTGCTCCTAGATGGAAGATGCTACCCTGAGGATGTTGCTGGATCGGGCCAACACGTCGTGGTCATACTGCGGTAATGTTGTGATTTGGACCTGCTCTAGGACACCACCCCGTGGTGGTTCGCAATGATAGTGTAGTAACCTCGGTTTCTGTTATGTAACCCTTACTTGATGCTTTTATTGTTGTAAAAGTTAAGGGTGACGTTTGGGAGAGTCGGGAGATCCTGGTTTGAAGTTTGAAGTAAAAGGGGAAGACGCACGGGTAGCGCACGGTTAGTCTAAACCGTGTGGCCAAACCGTGCATGTATGTCTGGGGAGGCAGTGGATTCCACACGGTCGGCACACGGTTAAGGTAAACCATGCAATGAGGTCGTGCATGAAGGATGGTCGAGGCAGAATCTAATGCATGGTTAGCGCACGGTTTGTCAAACCGTGAGGACTAACTGTGCGGTAACCTAAAATTAGATCCAAAAATTGTGGATCAAATATGTTTTGCCTCTAATTTCCTCATTAAAGCTCCTAAGCGGACCTAACTTGGGATTACTATCCCTTGAAGTTTTGAGGAATTCTCCCAAGCATTCCGGAGGCAATTCGAAGGGTTATCTTGGAGAATTGAAGTTGGATTCTTAATGTATGTGATTGTTCTTGATCGGTTTAGTAGATAAACTTCTCCTATTCTCTTGTTTTCTTAGATATACACCTGTTATGGGTAGATCTAAGGGTGTGGATTCCAAATATGACAATATTTGGTCTTGGTTGTGTTAGGAGAAGATATCTAAGGAGGGTTTTTGAAGAATCGGCTTGGTTTTGTTGGCATTCTTCATTCGTGGTTGGTTTGTCCTAATTTGTTGAGGTAGGTGGCTTTTCCCTCGATTCCTCTTTCTTAAAACTTGAAGGATTAGATCAAATTGAATCAATTTCTTGGTTTTTATTGTGAAATTTTGGTGAAAGCATGTTATAAATCTTATTTTGTGTTGATTTATGGGTTTTGATGAAATTTGTGGAAATTGAATGAATGGTTTGTACAAAGTATTTTGGTTTCTTGATTTTAAAATGGTGATTTTAAAATATTGATTTTCTAGATTTGGAAAATGGTTTGGGGAGAAAGGTTTTAAATAAAAGGTTTGTTTTATTGAAATATTTTTGGCATGGTTGAAATGGTGTGGTTTTTGGACATACTTGGTTTGTGTGTTCATATTGCATTTACGAGGCTTGGTTGAAATATGACCTTGTGCTCGGTACCAAAAGTGTAATGGCACATGGGGAATAATTAACTTATGATGACTTGGTAGATCGATGAGAGACCGCTCATGAGTATTGAACTATCATAACGATGAATGCATGGGTAATGATGTGATTATGTGGAATGGAATGGTTATGCCAAAGTGGAAATGTGGTTTTGATTTGGAAACTTGGTTTGGTTTCTTATCTTGGAAAAGATGGTTTTCGTTGGAAGATTGGGTTGGTCAGAAAATGGTTTTGACTTGGAACTTGTTTTATTATGAACCGTTTTGGGATTGTTTTATATAAATTGTTTTATATAAATGTGATAACATGTTTTATCCTAGAGGTATGGGTTGGGAAGTCATCAGGGAAAACCTACTGAGTTTCATTACTCACCCCCTGCTTTGGCACGTTGGTGCTTTTGCAGATGTCATTTATCGGGATGTTTTCAAGGGAAAGGTGTCACACGTGTTTAGCACTACTTTGTGATTTTTGAGTTGTTTGGTAGAGTTGGAGCATAGATCTTGTGGAGCCTTGGATTCTTTGTGGTCTTTGAGTCTTGCTGGTTGTCTTTCCGCTGTTTACTCTGATTTTGTTTTGGTTTCCACTATTTCACTTTGGTTGGTTTGTTATGAAATAAATGGATGAACTATCTTGGGTTTAAATCATGCATCATATAGTGGTTTCTTGGAGATGTTTATTTAGTTTGCATGGTTTGTTGGTTGTCTTCATTTTAAGGGTAAATCTTCCCCCATGTGTTTTGAAACCCTTCGGCATTTATTTCTAGCCTTTGGCACCTTGGGGATGTCGCTTAAGGCCAAGTAATGACTCGTTGAGCTCTCAAGACAATGAGAATTAGTGGGTCATTACAAATGGTATTAATCTAGTCCTTCCTTGAGATACAAATGGTCATTGATGTTCTTGGTCTTGGAGTTGAAATTCCTTATTGTTTATTCCTTGGGTTGGAATCTTATAAAGGAGTAGGATTGTCAGAACTTTAAAGGTATAGCGTAAAAGGACGTAGTTAAGCCCTTTATGCTGAACTTCAAGTTACCAGGGAGTTGGGTACATAAGTGTTTAGAGACACTTCTAGAATGTTGAAAATCTCACTGTCATGGGTTTAGCCAATGAGATGAGCAAGACATGCATTGTAGAGTAATGACTTCCCACTAGGATTGCATAAATAATTTTGAGAAATGGATTATGGTTTGATGCAAAAGAGTGATTTCTGAAAATTTTAAGCATGTTTTAAAATGAAAGACTTTGAAAAGAAAATGGTTGTTGTATTTTCAAAATAGATTGATTTTCAAAAGAAAGAAAAGATTTGTTTTAGAAATAGTTGAAAATCAATGTTGTGATAATGATGTGATAGGAATTGAAATTCTAAGGCTTCAGTTGCTAGGAAGTGATACTAATGGCATGCGTTGTTTGTATAGAAAATGGAACTCGTTAGACGTCATAGAAACCAAACGGAAGAGGCTGCGGAGAATGTGGTCGCACCTGAACCACAGGTGAACCAGCAGCTAGTCCAAAGTATAGTTCAAGAGTTTCTGGCTATGGAAATGTGGAATCAGAGGGATGAGTCAAGGAATGTAGACCATTCCGTCCATTTTCAGAAGCAGAATCCACCCATATTTCGGGGTGATTCTAAACCAGAAAAGGCGAAGGTGCGGCTAAGTAGGATGAATCGTATCTTCGATTTCATCAGCACTCCAGTAGAACTAAAAGTAAATTTGGTGACATATATGCTGGAGGATCTTGCACGACAGTGGTGGGAGCTAGTGGTGAAGGCTAATGTGGATCAAGTCCTGAGCTGGGAGGAATTTGAGGAATTGTTTAATAAACAATTCTATCCTCACACGTTCAAGATCTAGAGGACAACTAACTTTTTCAGCCTAAAGCAGAAGAATATCTCTGTCACAGAGTATGAATCTAAATTCATGAATTTAGTACGCTTTGCACCGGAGGTTGCTGCAAGTGCATCACTAAAGGCATGCATTTTTGAATCAGGGATGCGACAGGAGATTTTCTCAAAGATATCGGTGCTCTTTATTATAGATTATACAGAGATGGTAAACAGAGAAACAGTAGAAGAAAGAGACATCTCAGGAGTTATGGGAGGAAAAAGTATGATGATACCCACAGGAATGGATGGGAACTCTAATGTTGGAAACAAGAGGAAGAGGGACACCTACTTCCAAGGTGGGAGTGTGAATCAGAATCAAACAGATGGATCAGTGAATCTTCCTCCACAACCCATGATGAAGGTTAGGTACTTTCAATGTGGTGCAATTGATCACATGAAACGAGAATATATAGCACCACTGAAAGCATGTCACAACTGCAACAAGATGGGTTATCTTCAGTGATATTGTCACAGTGCTCCGAGGTCGGGTGCGCATGACACTACCCAGGCGTCACAAGCATCCTATGCTTCGACAGGGTGAGGACATCACAATCAGTCTCGCCAGCAGAACAGATCTAGTTATGGTGTTTCCATGAATACCATGACTCCTCAGGCAGGACAATCTCAACAAGGAAATAAGGATTAAAGTGCACCAACAAATCAATTGTACGGAGCAGAATAGGTGATTTTGGATGACCAATATGGACCATCTACAGTGAGAGATACGATTCTTTTGAATTCTACCCCCATGCAAGAATTGTTCGATACTGGTGCATCACATTCTTTTCTTGATTCTAGTATTGCTGATTTGAAAAACTTAAGAGTTGAAATGATGCCCTCTGTGATAAAACTTCAAACACCTCTCAGTGAAAGATAATGTAGAGCCTTCATATATAGATAATGTTCTATAATTATTGATGGAGCTGAGTTGAAATGGGATTTCTCTGTGTTGGATATGGATTTCCATGATATAATCCTGGGTATGGATTGGTTGACAAATTTCAGGGCTCACATCGATTGTTATAGTAGAACAGTCAGTTTCACGACTGAGGATGGTGTCGAGCATCTCTTTAGAGAAGAAAGAGTGGTCAAGGCAGGTGCAACAGGCTTGTTGGCACCAACAATGGCAACGATCTCTTACTAGTTGGCTGCGTTAAACTTGGAATCGATGGATGAGATCGCGTGTAACAGTTTTCTAGTAATTGTGGATCAATTTCTAGATGTTTTTTCTGAAAACTTCTCGGGGTTACCACCTATAATAGAAGTGGAGTTTAAGATTGATCTCCTTCTGGGGACCAGTCCTATCTCACTTCCATATTATAGGATGACACAAATGGAGTAAAAGGAATTTAATGTGTAGTTAGAGGAGCTGGAAAGCAAAGGTTTCATTCGGCCAAGTGTGTCTCCGTGGGCAGCACTAGTTTTGTTTGTAAAGAAATCAGATGGAACCTTGAGACTATGTGTGGATTATCATAAACTTAACCAAGTTACGATAAAGAATAAATATCCACTTCCACGCATTGATGACATGTTTGATCAATTGAGGGGATCTTAGTGGTTCTCTAAGATTGACTTACAGTTAAGATATCACCAGTTGTGAGTTCAGAAGGAGGATATTCCAAAGACAGTCTTCAGAAGTAGATATGGCCACTACGAATATGTATTCATTCCTTTTGGTCTAATGAATGCACCAGCAGTCTTCATGGATTTGATGAATTGGGTATTTTAGCAATATCTGGATTATTTTGTTGTGGTTTTTGTCGACGATATATTGGTGTATTCAAGAACAAGGGCTGAGAACGAACAACACTTGGCGACAGTGTTGGAAATATTAAGGGACCATCACCTGTATGCCAAATTATCAAAGTGCGATTTTTGGATATAAGAGGTATGTTTTCTGGGCCATGTCGTTTCTCAGAAATGTGTGTCCATGGACCCAGAAAAGATATAAGTTGTTCTTTCTTGGAAACCTCCAAAGAATTTCATTGAAATACAAAGTTTTCTTGGTCTAGCTGGTTATTATCGACGCTTTGTGTGTGACTTCTCACAACTAGATTCGCCTATGACATCATTAACAAAGAAAAAAATGCATTTCAATGGATTGAGTAATGTCAAATATCCTTTCAAGAGTTGAAATTTCGCCTTACATCAGCACCCATCTTGATCTTTCCAGAATCAGGACAGGGGTATGTGGTGTATTGTGATGCTTCAGGATCAGGGTTCGGTTGTGTTCTCATGAAAGGAGACCATGTTGTTGCTTATGGGTCAAGGTAGTTGAGGGTGAATGAGAAGAATTACCCAACACATGATTTGGAGTTAGCTGTCGTTGTCCATGCCTTGAAGACTTGGCGTCATTATCTATTTGGTGAGAAATTTACTATGTTTACGGATCACAAAAGCTTGAAACACATTTTCTCACAACGATATTTGAATCTGAGGCAAAAGAGATGGATGGAGTATCTTCAAATGTTCAACTTTGACTTGATGTATACACCAAGTAAGGGAAATTCGGTGGCCGATGCATTAAGAAGGAATTTGTATGCTCAGTTGGCAAAGTAAGATTCAGATGAATGGTAGTTGATATTGGTCTTAGACGACATGCATGTGGAATGTGAATATTGGGGTGATGTTGTGGTTTTATTTCCAGTTATGCTTGTTCTTAATTTGGTGGACATAGTAAAGGAGGCACAGGCATCTGATCTAGACTGTGTTGTAATGAGTTCAAAACTCAATGGTGGGGAGACCATTGATGGATGGAATCTGGATGGGAGTTCAGTTTTTTGTTTCATAAATTGGATGGTTGTACCTAGAGCATGTCAGAAACAACTCCTTCTTTCTTACCACCATTCCATATGGGCGGTACATCCGGGTACACAAAATATGTATAAGGCGTTGAAGGCGCAGTTTTGGTAGAGCGGCATGAAAAGAAAGGTGGCCGAGTTCGTCTCACAGTGCTTAACTTGTCAGTAGGTTAAAGCAGAGCATCAGAGACCAGCGGTTATGTTATAGTCTTTACCTATCCCAGTGTGGAAATGGGATCATATAGTAATGTATTTTGTTACAGGTCTTCCAAGAATAGTCCGGAAACACGATGTCATCTAGGTGATAGTGGATCGTCTGACCAAGTCGGCCCATTTCATCCCTATTCGTGAAACTCATTCGGTGGAAGATCTTTCAAAAATCTATATCCTAGAAATGGTAATGTGGAATTGTGTACCAGTGTCTATCGTGTCAGACAGAGATCTGAGATTCACATCTCGTTTTTGGAAATCCTTACAAAAATCCCTGGGACTCAGTTGATGATGAGCACAGTGTATCATCCTCAGACGGATGGACAATCTGAGTGGATGATACAAACGTTTGAAGACATGTTGTGGGCTTGTGTAATGTATTTTGGTGTCTCATGGGAGGAGTGTATACCCTTAGTGGAGTTCTCATACAATAAAAGCTATCAAGCCTCAATACGCATGGCTCTGTTTGAAGCATTGTATGGGTGTCTGTGTCGTTCTCCACTATGCTGGGTGGAGACAGGTGAAACTTCACTAGTTGGGATGATCCTTGTCCAAGAAACAATAGAGAAGATTCAGTTGATTAGAAAGATGATGGAGACGGCTCCGATTCTTTAGAAATCTTATACAGATCACTGCCGAAGACCCTTTTCATTTGCAGTGAGTGATCATGTCTTTTTGAGAATCTCTCCAAGGCTTGGACATCGTCGTTTTGGGAAGAAGGGAAAATTATCTCCTCAATATATAGGACCTTTTGAGATATTAGAACAAATTGTCGAGGTGTCATATCGTTTGGAATTACCACCACGATTCAGTGCATTGCATAATGTGTTCCATGTATCTCAGTTGAAGAAGTATCAGCCCGATACTGACCATGTGATCAGATGGGATCACGTTGACCTAGAGCCGGATGCTTCGTTGGTACATATCCCAGTACGGATTGTGGATAGGCAAGATAAAGTCTTGCATGGAAAAATCATCAGTCTAGTGCGGGTTTTATGGCATCATGGTCAGATCCAGGAAGAGTCTTGGGAACGTGAGAAAGAAATGAAAGAGCATTGGCCAGAACTCTTTCAGTCAACCCATGGTTTTCTACTTTTGTAAGATGGAAATCCCAATGGTGGGGAGATTATATTACCCTTGGTTTTTGGTATGTAACCCTTACTTGATGATTTTATTGTTGCAATAGTTACGGGTGACGTTTGGGAGAGTCGGGAGATCCTGGTTTGAAGTTTGAAGTAAAGGGGGAAGGTGCACGGGTAGTGCACGGTTAGTCTAAACCATGTGGCCAAACCATGCATGGATGTTTGGGGAGGCAGTGGCTTCCGCATGGTCAGTGCATGGTTAAGGTAAACTGTGTGATGAGTTTGTGCGTGAAGGATGGTCGAGGCAGAAGCTAACGCACGGTTAGCACACGGTTTGTCAAACCGTGCGGACTAACAGTGCAGTCACTTAAAATTAGATCCTAAAATTATGGATCTAATCCTTTTTTCCTCTAATTGCCTCATTAAAGCTCCTAAGTAGCCCTAGCTTGGGATTACTCTCCCTTGAAGGTTGGAGGACTTCTCCCAAGCATTCTGGAGGTGATTCGAAGGGTTATCTTGGCGAATCGAAGCCGGATTCTTAAGGTATGTGATCGTTCTTGATCATTTTCTTAGATATGCTTAGATCTGCTTCTCCTCTTCTCTCTTTTTCTTAGATCTACACCCGTTATGGGTAGATCTAAGGGTGTGGATGCAAAATATGACAAGATTTTGTCTTGGTTGTGTTAGGAGAAGATATCTAAGGAGGGTTTTTGGAGAATCGGCTCGGTTTTGTTGGCGTTCTTCATCCGTGGTTGGTTTCACCTAATTTGTTGAGGTAGGTGGATTCGATCTCAATTCCACTTTATTAGAACTTGAAGTCTTAGTTCAAATTGAATCAATTTCTTGGTTTTGATTGTGAAATTTTCGTGAAAAACATGTCATAAATCTTATTTAGTGTTGATTTATGGGTTTTGATGAAATTGTGGAAATTGAATGAATGGTTTGTACAAAGTTTTTTGGTTTCCTGATTTTAAAATGGTGATTTTAAAATATGGATTTTCTGGATTTGGAAAATGGTTTGGGGAGAAAGGTTTTCAATAGAAGGGTTATTTTATCGAAATGGTTTTGGCTTGGTTGAAATGGTGTAGGTTTTTGGAATACTTGGTGTGTCTGTTTGTATTGCATTTACAAGGGTTGGTTAAAATATGACCTTGTGATCGGTGCCAAAAGTGTAATGGAACATGGGGAATTATTACCTTATGACTACTTGGTATATCGATGAGAGACCGCTCATGAGTATGGAACTGTCATAATGATGCATGCATGGGTAATGATGTGATTATGTGGAATGGAATGGTTATGCCAAAGTGGAAATGTGGTTTTGATTTGGAAACTTGGTTTGGTTTCTTTTCTTAGAAAAGATGGTTTTGGTTGGAATATTGGGTTGGTTGGAAAATGGTTTTGACTTGGAACTTGTTTTATTGTGAACCATTTTGGAATTGTTTTATATAAATTTTTTTATATAAATGTGTTAACATGTTTTATTCTATAGGCATGGGTTGGGAAGTCATCGGGGAAAACCTACTGAGTTTCATTAATCACCCCCTCCTTTGGCACATTGGTGCTTTTGTAGATGTCATTTACTGGGATGTTGGTAAGGGGAAGGTGGCACACGTGTTTAGCACTACTTCGTGATTCTTGAGTGGTTTGGTAGAGTTGGAGCATGGAGCTTGTGGAGCCTTGGAGTCTTTTTGTATTTGAGTCTTTCCGGTTGTCTTTCCTCTATTTACTCTGATTTTGTTTTGGTTTATGCTATTGAACTTTGGTTTGTTTATTGTGAAATAAATGGCTGAACTATCTTGGGTTTAAATAATGCATAATATAGTGGTTTATTGGAGATGTTTATTTAGTTTTCATGGTTTGTTGGTTGTCTTCATTTTAAGGGTAAATCGTCCCCCATGTGTTTTGAAACCCTTCGGCATTTATTGCTAGACTTTGGCGCCTTGGCAATGTCGCTTAAGGCCAAGTAATGACTCGTTGAGCTCTCAAGCCAATGAGAATTGGAGGGTCATTACAGATAGTATTCCATGAGTTTTGTGATCAATGTTGAGACTGACTAATCAAAATTTCTATGAGCAGGGGTGGTGCAAGGGGGTTCCAGCAGGGGCGGCTGATGTCTAGGGGGTCCAGCAATGGGGGGGCTTCTATCCAGGGGGCTGCTATCCAGGGTGTCCAGCAGTGGGATGCTATTGTCCAGGGGGGTCCAGTAGGGGGGCTGCTACTGTCCAGGGGGGGTCCATCAGGGGGGGTTGCTGCTGTCCAGGGGGGGTCCATCAGGGGGGGCTACTGTCCAGGGGGGTCCAGCGGGGGGGGGGGGGGGGGGGGTTGTTGTCTAAGGGGGTCCAGTAGGGGGGCAATGGGTCTGAAAGGGATGTGTGGGGGGGTGGCTGCTATCTAGGGGGGCTGATTTTTTTATGAAATGGGAAGAGGAATTTTTTTATGTTCATGGGTATTGGAAAAGCAAAGAACGTTGTCAGAATTGTCATAAATAATGCATGCACTATCCTGCAGTGCTCGCTTTTTCAAGTTGTGATCGCGTCACAACTATACTGGTGTTGTCCAATAGCAAACAAAGGTATCACATTTGCCTCTCTCCTTGATCAGGTACTCACAAACAGCTTCCATAGTATTCCACTGACTGTGTATTCCTAATATGTCTATATGGATTGAAAAGATAAGGTATAACAACCTTCCTGCCCAGATCATAACCGAAGATCCATCCTTTACTTATATGTGGAAGGTATAAGATTCTCTCACTTCCAGAAATGAGAAATATGTTTATGGGATTGTCTAAATATACAATGTAATTGAAATTCTAGTCAACTTTGATCATTAGGTTGTCACATTGATAAGTAATAAAGTGACATTATTAACTGATGTCCACATGGATATGGAATCAAGAACAAGATTCATGGGCATGTGTTAATTATATAAGAGAAATTGTTGGATTGGTGTTTCCCGATCCAAGAACAAGATTCAGGCTAGGGTTACCACTGAAAATACCACTGTAATTTGTGCTCCTGAATTAGTGAAGTTTTGCCTCTCCATGGATGTAGGGTTATTCTCGAACCACATAAATTTTTGTGTCCCGTGTCTATTTTTTTTCTGCATTCCCCTTTCATTTCTCATTTATGTCGTTGTGCCTCCTGACAATTCTTCAACAGAAATATGGAATGGGAAATAAAAACCATAAAGATATGTTTTAAACTCCCATCCTCCCATTTCAATGAAAGGTTACATCATCATCACTCTTGTGGTGACATGTTGATTGCCTTAAAAAATTAGGAATGTGAGACAAGGATCATGACCATCCTAGTGTAGTCTTAACACAATGGTCTTGAAGTAAACCTACAGAAAAAAATTGATGAAACTGAGATGAATTCATTCTCCTTAAACATATAGAGGATGAGTATCATTGGGAATCAACTTCAGGGATTGGTGAACCCGTTAAGAATTTTGTATCCTTAAAAAATGATATAATGAGTAACATAGGGGGAGGGGGTTTCAATGTGTTCTGTTTTAGTTTTTGTCTTTGATTTCAAATTGCATGGCCAACTGTATTAGCATTCTGGGGGGGTCTGTCCAGGTGTGGGGGGTTGCAATGTGTTTTTTTTTTGTTTTTGTCTTTGATTTCAAATTGCATGGCGTACTGTATTAGCATTCCAGGGGGGAGTGTCCTAGAGGGGGGGGGCTTTCATTGTATTTTTTTTTAGTTTTTGTCTTTGATTTCAAATTGCATAGCCAACTGTATTAGCATTCCCGGGGGTGTCTATCCAGGGGAGGGGGTGTCCAGGAGGGAGGGGGGAGTGTCCGGGGGGGTCAAGGGGGGTGTTTGTCCAGGGGAGTGGGGGATGTCCAGGAGGGAGGGGGAGTCTCCAGGGGGTGTCTGTCTAGGAGAGGGGTTGTCTGTCCATGGGGGGGGGTGTCTGTAAAGGGAGGGGGAGTGTTCTATCCAGGGGGTGTCTGTCCGGGGGAGGGGGTGTCTGTCCGGGGGGGGTATCCAGGGGTATCTGTCTAGGGAGGGGGGTGTCTAGGGGTATATGTCCCGGGAGGGGGGTGTTCTGTCTAGGGGAGGGGGGTGTCTGTTCAGGGGGGTGTCCATGGGTGTCTGTCCGGGGGGTCTATCCATGGGAGGGGGGTGTCCAGGGTTGTTTGTCCAGGGTGCTGTCTGTCGAGGGGGGGTGTCTGTCCAGGGTGGGGGGTGTCTGTCTAGGGGGTGTCTGTCTGGGGGGGTCTGTCCAAGGGAGGGGGTGTCCAGGGTTGTCTGTCCAGGGTTGTCTGTCTAGGGGGGTGTCTGTCTGAGGGGGTCTGTCCAGGGGTGGGGGTGTCCAGGGTTGTCTGTCTATCCAGGGGGGTGTCTGTCCTAGGTGGGGGGTGTTTGTGCAGGGGAGGGGGTGGGGGTGTGTTCAGGGGGGTGACAGACAGGGGGGGACTGGCAGGGGATGGGGGTCTGTCCAGGGGAGGGGGTGTCTAGTGTTGTCTGTCCAGGGTGGGGGGTGTCTATCCGGGGGGGTCTGTCCAGGGGAGGGGGTGTCTAGGGTTGTTTTTCCAGGGTTGTCTGTCCAAGGGAGGTGTTTGTCCGGTGGGGTCTGTCCAGGGGAGGGGGTGTCCAGGATTGTCTGTCTGTTGAGGGGGGGTGTCTATCCTGGGTGGGGGGTGTCTGTGTAGGGGAGGGGGTGGGGGTGTGTCCAGGGGGTGACAGATAGGGGGGATTGGTAGGAGGTGGGTAACTAGGGGAAAATAGGTAGGGGGGTGGCAGGGGGCAGATTCGGATGGAAAATATGGGGGGTGACAGACAGGGGGGACTGGCAGGGGATGGGGAACCAGGGGAAAACAGGTAGGGGGACTGGCAGGGGCAAAGCTGGATGGAAAATAGGGGGAGGCATGTAGGGTGGGGGTGGAAGGGGGACTAGTAGGTGGGTGGAAGGTAGGGGGAATAGTAGGGGGTGGAAGGAAGGTCTGCCGGCCTTCTGTGTTTTTTTTTTTTGAACTTTAATCTATAGCCACGTTTTCTAACCGTGGCTATAAGTCCTGTTTCTGTTTTTCCTTCTGCCACGGTTCCAAACTATGGCTATAAGGCTTTAGCCATGGTTTAAAACCACAGTTATAGGTCTTTAGCCACGGTTTGAGCTGTGGCTATAAGGCTTTATCCATGGTTTAAAACTTTAGCTATAGGACTTGGCCTATAGCAATGCCAATACCAGCCACAGTTCATTGAACCGTGGCTATAACCTATAGCCATGGTTTTTGGGCTTATAGCCACGGTTTGAAACCGTGGCTATAGCCTAAATTTCTAGTAGTGTCACCACTTACATATTTTATGTAGTGTATCTACTTCCCATTTTTATATATTGTTTCATGAATTAATTTATCTTTATTTTATTTAATTCTCTCATTTAATATAATTCTTTAATGGTGTTTATGAATTAAAATGTTTGAAAAGTGGTATGGGACACCTTAGAATGTTTAAAGATTATTTTCCTCAATAATAAATTTAATAATATTTCAATGGTATTTCCATTAGAGAAAATTATATGACCATTGTTCAATAAAACCTTTAATTTTATTTACTCTAGTTATTCTTTACCATTTTCAAGTATTATTTCCATTTTCACCCTCTTTGGTACTCAAACTATTTTAAAAAATGTTTTTCATAATACCTAACTTTGTTACTCTATTTAGTTGGAGTACCTCTTTTCTTCTAAAAACCATGTTTTATTAAAAAAAATTCAAAAAATTTTTTAAAATGATTTGGTAAATAACTTTTTACCATTTTTCTTTTAGTAATGTTTTTAAAGGAATCTTCTTTCACTTTTCAAACAAGGCATCTTTCTAACTTTTTATCGTGCAAAAGGAATGTTCTTATTACCTTGTTTGACATGTTCAGATTTACCCACCTTCATTCCTTCAAATATTCCTTTTCATTTTTAAAAGGTTAATTTTTAATTATTTTTTTTAAATTTTATTTTTAATGAAAATTTTTTTCAAAAGGTTTTTCAAAACAAAACAACATTTTTCCAAGAATTTTTTTAAAATATCCTTTTATAATATTTTTATTCATTAATGACAACAGCCCTTTATTTTACTCTACTTGGGGTATATTTTTATGTTACTATTCTTAATATTACTATTGATAGTTTATGATTTATTTGTCCGAGTATAGTATTCACATTCACATTCTTGATTTCTTTTATCGCATTGAAATATCTAATCTCCTATGATTAGTGAATTCTCCCAAATTGTCCATATAATTTATAATGGATATTACTATTTCCTAAATCATATACCATTTTACATATAGTGTCTAATTTGATAGTTATTTTATTATTTGGGAAGTATTGATAATTTTGTATATTGTATTCAATATAGTTATTTGATAAGGCATATTATTTATTTTTATTGTTCAATATGAGGAATGTTTTGGACTGGCACGACACAGTTGGGTCCCATTTATAGATGTCCTCTCAATGCATCAGTAGTCTCATAATGAGAAATAGTTGTCTAGTCATATTATATGGGTTTTTACCTGATAATTAAACTATCTTGTGGAAGGTATTAACGGTATTGGTTCTATATACGTCAGAAACAAGGAATCCAATAATAAATCACTTACCTCATTTATTTTTAGTTATTATTCTTTCATGATATTTTACATAAACATATCTATAGATACATTTAATTTTTAGTTATTTATATGTTATGTTCTTCAATTTATTACCTTTCCATACTTTTTTTCATCTAGTTATTTTAATGACATGTTATTTTAGTTATTACATTGCCATATTTTTTATACACTTAATTCTTATTTTATTCATTCTATGGCATGTGATTTTAGTTATTCACCATTTCCTAATTATTATTCTCATTGATTCATTATTTCTTTCGCTATATTTATCCCTTACTAATAATTTGAGCTCACACTTATTATGTTTCTTTCCACAAGAACCCAAGAAGCATCCTATAAAAGTTATATAGGAATTTACTACATGGATTAGAGTAATATTTAAAGTTATTTATTTAGAAAAAAGAAAAATTTATGTTGTAATTATTGTATTATTTTGTAATATAAGACACATACATGTATCTGATTTTCTAAGACTACTAAACTCTCAGTCCTTATGGATTTGATTACTTGTAATCATGCTAATGTAATAGTATCAAACACTAGATCTTGGTTTTTTGGGGTCGGGTCGCTATAACAACCCATGAAATAAAATGGGTATCTTAAAATTTTCATCATTTCATAACCTGTGGAAAATAGAAAGGTTTAATATACATTTCAGCATAGAATAACTGATGAAAAGAAATAGGTTTCATAATCATTTTATCATGGTTTAACCCATAGAAGTGAAAAGGATTTCATAAAAAAAATTTCTTCATAAGAATAAACCATTTAAATAAATAATAATAATGGTATCCTTGTATCATATCCCCATTAATTCATAGGTAACATCTATAGATGAAATCATAGATGGAAAATGATTTTGATCGATCGTTTAAAATGTTTTTTGATTAAAATATCATGTTTACTTGGAAAAACTATTTTTAAAACATAAAACATTTTGAAAACCTTTTTATTTTAAAATAAACTTTAAAACTTATAAAGGAATATTTGAAACTCATTTCAAAAACTTTTTAAACATAAAACATTTAGGAAATCCTTTACTATGAAAATAAATTTAAATTAAAAATCTTTCCAAAATATTTAAGAAAGAATTTTCCTTTTGAAAATATTATTTGAAACATATATCAGAAGATTAAATAAGTTTATTGTTTATGATGACCAATAATTATATAAAATGTTTATATATAAATACAAATATTTTTATATAGTCGGTAGAAGTAAAAAGATCCATGATCAAAAAATCAAAAAAAAAATATTTATTTTAAATCCATTTTGTAAAAATTTAAAACATGGGAAAATATCTTTTAAAAATAATAGGATGATTTAATAACATTTTTTGAAAACATTTTTGGAGAACATGGTTTAGGGAGAAAATATATTTCTGATCAAAGACAGAAATAAAGTTGGATTTTATTAAAAACCTTTTCTTAATTATCTTAAGAAAAAAAGAGTGGTAAAATGTTAAAATTGCATTAATATATCATTAATAACTAGATTATAATAAAATTCATGATAATTATTGATATATGGATCATTATATTTCATCAATGGAAGAATAATCATAAACAATCCTGATAAATGATGAGATTGTAGCAATAAACTCTAACCACTTTGGTAAATTTGAATCATAATCAGCATCAACGAATAACATTACATAACGATTAAAATATCATTAAAATAATTTTATTCATGATATAACATGTAAAAGTTGAATTATATACACCTCGTTAAGGAATAAAGGTGCATAACATAACATGTGTCTCAAAGAAGGAAAATTGAGACAAAAATCCCTTAACGCTTTGGTAGCATTTTAACTGGAAACCCCATGAAAGAGAAATCCTAAAATGGATATTTAAATTAAAATAATTATCATTATATTAATCATAAAATAAATACATGGTAATTATATTCACCATATAAAATAAATAGTTCATGAACATGGCTTGTGTATCCCCGAAGAAAAAAGTGTGACCAAAAATCCCTTACCTTAAGTCTTGACTTTCTTGATACTCATTAAAACCTCTTGTGTAGAAAATAATTTTATTATACATATATTAAATAACAATATCCATATATATAATATCATATATGATTTTTTAGGGCTTTATATTACCTTTTTATTAACAATTCCATGTTAAAGTTATATTTCAGGAAATAACTACTTTGTTTTTTTACATCTTTTGAATAGTTATTATTGGTCCTCTTAATTAGATTATTATTTCATAATATATATAATTTAAAACATGATATAAATATCATAAATATTTATTTTATATATATTTCAAATAATCCATAAAATTTTGTGACATGTAATTAAATGCACAATTAATAGAGATGGTAGGCCGTATGTATGCAAGAATGTTGTTTTTCATTTTCTTATCGATTTTAAAGAAAGAAAATAAAATGATATATTATAATTAAATAATAATTTTTATTTCATATATATATCACATATTTTTATTAAACTCTTCCTTAATACATTACTTGTAAATTGTGAACAAACCATATCGCTTCGTGAGCCGGTAGTCCGTCGTACACATGAACGACATTATCGTATTCCCATAAAATGGAATGCATGAAGTTATGTGTGATATGAAAATATAAGCATAATAATATCAATAATATCATAAATATAATTAAAAAGTATTATTTACATCATTATTAATAACCTTAATAGGTGGTAATGGAAATGTAAACGATGTTGGTTTGCGAGGCGGCAGTCTGTCGTACATATGAATAATGATTTCATAACCAATTTGATGGAAGTGTGTGTAGTTTTATTTTTTACTCCTAACATAAAACATATAAATATATTTAATATAATAATTTTATTATTTAATCATGATATAAAAATAATTTAAGTAATTTGAGGAAGAAATAAAACAAAAACAGTCATTGGTGAACGTTACCTCTTCTTTAGGTATCTTTTTTAGTTTTCACCAAAGGACTTCCTTGGTTGAATTTATTCCCAAAGTAAGGATTATATGATGAGGGTTTGTATTTTTATATTTTATTTGGCTATTTATTTTCCAAAAAAATGGTTTTGAAGTTTTTAATGGATGGGGAGATGAGGTCTCCATTTATAATGGAGGTGAGTGGTACTCTTCTAATTTTTTGAAAAGAGAAAATTACTCCCACGTTTTTTCCACGTAACGTGGCTCTAATAAAGAACCATTATCTATCATTGAATTATTAAGGTATAAATATGGCTATAAAATGGGGTTTTTATGAGTTTTTGGTTATTTTTTCACCTTATATTCTAAATTGAACCACTAAATAATCTTGTTTATACCATAATCGTTGCAATTAATTTTAATTTCTTTCACTAATAACTTTGGTAAAAAAATTGGTTGGAATTATTATTAATTATAAATTATAATGATTAAAAATATTGTTTTCATTTTTTTATATTTAATTCACAAAAGTGACATAAATTAATTTAAAATTAATCCCACAGACGTGTCGAGAAAGCGGGTTTTTAAATAGAAAATGATCAAAATTTTAAAAAGATTTTATATTAAATTTATATATTAAATTAATTCCAATGACCTAAATTGTATTAATAGATGTATTATTTAACTAAATATACTTTAAAAAAATTAAAACATAATTTAACTATATAAATAAATTATATGAAAGGGTAGTTTTTAATTAAAATTCAGTATTTTCACTATTCAAAAAAATGAAACGTTTCAAGAAAATCTCAAAAACTTACCCTAGGATAATTTTAAAATTATGAATTTAAAAAATTATGTTTATTTTATCAAATTCAATTTCTAATTTTCAAAATTATAATTTTATTATTGATCACAAAAGACATAAAAACATTTTATTGATCAAATTATATTTTCAGAACATATAAAGACTTTATCAAAAATTATGTATTTTGTTATCAAAATGTTTTATTTATATAAAAACATTACACATAATATTTAAAAATTAGTTATTACTATTCATATTACTACATTTAAGGTCTAGGTTATAATGGTCATTTTTAAATAACTATATTAATAATATAGCATTGTTTTGTAAAAACTCAATGTCACATTTAATAAAAGATATGCCAGTGTTACATGTAGTGAAAGATTAACTTAGTCTTTCATATAATACAAGATTAAATTGGTGTTTCATGAAACCCAATCCATCAACAGAATTTAATTTATTCAGAAACAAAAAATCATTAAAACTCGGGTGTTAATTTTTACACCATTGAAGAGAATTTCTCACTCTAAATTCACCACTCTCATACAAAAAAAAATAAAGATAATTATTTCCTATAAAATCCTCAAATTCCCACATATTTTCCTTAAAATGGTGGTTTCACCACAATACTTTGACCATGTGAGTGATCTTATTTCGTATAACTTTATCTTCACTATCTATAATCTCCACTGGTTATTCCCAATAAGAAATATATTTCTACAGTGGTATGTCCATTTAGTTCAGTATATATGAAGGGTCAGGTATGAAATTTAAAAATAGATATATATATATATATATATATATATATATATATATATATAATACATTATGGACTTGATAGAGGTTTTGTGGAAATTACATGTGGTAGGCTATCATCTCTTTGTGATTAGTGATTTCATAGGTACCTATTACCTAGGGATTAGTTTCCCTTTATTCCTAAATATCATAAAATTATTCCAGGTGGGAATTATTAGAATCACCCTATCACTAACTTAAAATTCTAGATCTTTTTTATTATTATCATCATAAATTTTCTATAGACTTTGAGATTCCTTGAAATGATACTAAATGGCTCAATCCTTCTTGAATATTTATTCATCTATCTCAAGTCCCAATAGCTTTTTTTCTCGAACTTCATTCTAATATGTTGAACCACTATATTTATTTCCATAGATGGATTCATAAGGAGACATATGAATGCTTGAGTGAAATCTATTGTTTTAAGAAAAATAAAATATTGGAAGTTGTTTATCCCAAAAACCTTTGAAAACCAAAGAAAAATATCTCAACATATCCTCTAGGGTTTGAATTTTTCATTCACACTAACCATTTGTTTGAGGATGATATCTAATTATGAAACTCAATTTCATACCAAGATCTTACTTAAGAATTCACCTAAACATTGAGGTAAACCTTATATCCATTTAGATACAATGAAATTTGGTTCTCAATAAAACCTTTCCACTTCTCTAATGTATATCTTTGAAATATAATCTAGGGAGAATTATTATCTTAAATTGATGAGGTATGCTAACATAGAAAGTCAATAGACTACCACCCATATAGAATTATTCCCTTTATAGGTTTTATAGAGTCCAATGAAAAAATCCATAGTGATTTTCTCTAATTTCCATTCTGGTATGGTTCATGGATGCAACATCCCCTTTGATTTTTTTTAATCCAACCTTAACTTATTGGCATACAAAGCACTGAGATCCAAAGTATGTGATATCACTCTCCATGTCATCCCACTATAAGTAGTCCTTCAAATATCTATATATCTTCTTTACTTCTATGATGAATAGATAATGAAGATATATGGGCTTCTTCAAACAACTCCTTATTCAAGTCTGGTATGGAAGAAATGCATACATAGTCCCTAAACCTGATCATTACATCATGATCAGGGTTAAAATTATGAACATTTATAACCCTATTTTGTAGCTCTACATCTTCCTTCTCTTCCTCTTTAATCTTCACATGGATAGATAGTCAAAAATTCAATTTATAAAGATAATTTTTTTACCATTCCTTTAGGATTTCAATATCTATCCTTCAAAAATATATAAATATTGTGTCTTTTTTTATCCTCATCAAGGATATTCCAGTATGATACTTTCAACACAAAGTGTTAACCACTGTGTTTGATTTCCCAAGGTGGTAATGTATTGAGCAGTTATAACCCGTAATAATATCTAACCATCTTGTCATGTTCATATTCAACTACTTCTATGAGATTAAGTACTTCAAAATTTTATGATCTATATATATATATATCACATTTTTCTCCATAAAGATAATGCCTCAATATCTTTAATTCAAAAAATACCACAGCTAACTCAAAATCATAAATTTGGTAATTTTTATCATGAATTTTAAATTATCATGAGGTATAGTCTATAACCATGTTATTCTACATAAGAACACATCCTAATCCCTTCTTGGATTCATCACTATATATTACAAAGACTTCTCCACTATAGGGTAATGTAAGAACAGGTGTGTTGATTAACATTCTATTTAGTACCTTAGAATTTTTCTCAAATTCATCTATCTAAATGAACTTGGGTCCCTTCCTAGTTAACTTGTTCATGGGATTATATATTCATAAGAAATTATACAAAAACTTTTGATAGTGTCTAGATAAACCAAAAAAATGTGGATATCAGTCATCATGGTATGTCTGGTCCCATATTCAATAGCCTCCAACTTTGATGGATCTACTAATATACCCTATATTGAGATTATGTGACAAAAAAATGAAACCTTTTGTAGCAAAATATAACACATTATAAATTTTTCATATATTTTATCCTTACTTAAGGACTTTAGTACAATTCTCAAGTGGTTTTCATGATCTTACCTTCTCTTTTAGTATATAATAATATCATATATAAATAATAACATAAACTGATCAAGGTAATATATAAATTCTTTATTCATTGAATCCATTAAGATATCTAGGGAATTAGTAAGATAGAGAGGCATAACTATATATTTATAGTTTCCATACATTTTATGGAATGTAGTATTGGGTATACCCTTCTTTTTAACCTTCAATTTATGATATCCAGAATAAAGTTCAATCTTGTAAAAGTATTAAGCTCTATATAGTTGATCAAATAAGTCATCAATACGGGGAAGGGGATGTTTTTTCTTAATTGTTGTCCTTTTTAGCACCTGATAATCAATATAGAGCCTTGTTGATCCATATTTTCATCACAAAAATAATAGTTGCACCCCAATGTGACGTACTTGGTGGAATGAATCACTTATCTAGGTTTTATTGGAGTTAGTTCTTCAATTCTTGAAACTCAATTGAGGCCATTATATAGAGAGTATTTTAAATTGGTGTGGAATCAGGTATGAGTTCTATTGAGAACTCAACCTCATGTTTTGGTGGAAGAAAAGGAAACTCTTCTTAAAAGAAACCCAAAAATTCCTGTAAAATAGTAATATCATCGATGTCAATTTTATCCCCCAACCATTCGAGATAAACACATATTATAAATGGGAATTAAGACTAATAAATTTTTTGTAATCTCTTTTGGGAATTAATACTTATCACAGCATTGATATATGTTCATAGTTTGGTTTGGAATATCTAAAATAACATACCTTCCTTGACAATTGATGTGGGATTTATGAAAATAAAGAAAATTCATTCCTAAGATGACATCAAATTCAACCAGATGAACAATTATAGGATTTGTAGTAAGAACATTCTCACCAATGTCAACCGGATAGGAATCATTGATGTGATATGTGATCATCATACCATTAGGGGTTTTTACTATTAATTCCACATTTAATCATTTGGGTAGAATATTGATACCATTAGAAAATTATTTAGATATGAAAGAATTGGTAGATCCAGAGTAAAATAAGACATTAAAAGTTATAGAGTGGATGATAAGTGAACCTTTAACCATGTTTTCATTTCACCCCATGTTAGATATAGTTATCACATGACATGTCCCCTTGTCCCATGACTTAAGAGGTTGATGACATTGATATTTATCATTAACCCTATAGATTGTGCATTGGTTAGCATAGTTACCATTCACCTTACACATGAAGTTATGAAGTGTGGGAGGAGAATTATGTGAAACTTTCTCTCTATTTTCATCATTATCTAACTTTTTCCCATCACTTTGACAATAAATTTCCCAATGAACTTCTCATCCACACTTAAGATATTTAATATTCCCCCTAAGAAAATTTACTCCATTATTCCTTCCACACTTAGATCATAAAGGAAAGATCATCTTCTTCTCACCATGATTCTTATATTTTCCCTTGAACTCCAAATTCATTTTCTTATAAAAACCATGATATTGATACATAAATCTATCTTCCATTTCCAAATTGATTTCACATTGAACAATCTATTCTTAGAAATTGAAGCCTCTTATGGATAATTACCTTTAAGTAATTAGTTTTAAGCCACTAAATAATTGATCAATATTACTTTCAAGTTAGATAATAATACAATAAGCATTCCTCACATGTCTTGTGAAATTTTCTTTATAGGAACCAACATATTTATAATACTTTTTCCTTCACACAAGGAATTATTTCTCTATCTTTATACAAATAATATAAGTAAATTACTTATTAAAAAATATATTATTACACTTATCACAATAAAAGGATTCAATTTTATCTTTTTTCCTCGTATTCTTGATAAAATTCCAACATAGATCTGTTTCACCTTCCAAATGGTTGATAGAAAATATTTATTTTTCATGTTATAAACACTAGAGAATGGAAAATATCCTTTCAATGGTACCAAACCATTTTTTCAGAAACTAGTATATTAGAAGACGCATTAAAATAAGGTGGACATTTCATCATGAAGGACTCAATAGAATATTGTTCCCTCATTTGTTCATTTTGTAAGTGCATCGTGATTTATAAATTAATAAAGTTTTTTTATCCTAGAAATAATATTTTTTATTCAATATCCCATAACATTCGTATTCTCATGAGGTAAATCATTTCATTTTCCATCGCACTCATCTTTAATGTGGTTCCTTCAGGTTCCATCCATTGACTAAAACCAAAAAACATAAAGTAAGAAACAATAATCATAGTGGGAACCCATATAATCTTGAAAATAACTTATATGATTTCTAAATTATGACAACTTATTTAATCCATGACATATTATATTTATCCTAGGTCATTTATAGTTATCTTCAATTTAAATCCATCATGATGGTTCATTAAGAGTTTGTTAATTTCTAAAGAATATATCTCGAGAGTGTTAAACTAGGCCTACAGCAAGGCCCATTATTATGTACCAGTTACCAATCAATTATAACTCAATATAATGTTTTCAGAGTATTTTCTCCTAATTACATCTATTCTAGAGCCACATCCACTTCTATTATATAGATAGGGATGTAATAATAGGTAACCACTTTCTATATCATTTAATGAATTCCAATACATTTTCCTTTACTTTCACACATCCTTAGACTTATCCTTATAATGTTTCTTAGAAATATCACTAATGTTTTCTCATCCTAGTTTAAAAATTTTAACTAAACCTTTTCATTGATACCATCTAAAACAACTCGGATTTTCATATATAGAAAGTACATCATTTTTTAGGAATATTTATTTCATTATATAAATACACACCCAAGAATCGTAATAGTTTAGTGCCTTTGGAAACTTAGAAACATAAACACTAGGCCATAAGTGAGATACATCATCTCCCACTAAGTTATGTATAACTAAAACCTTTCTTAGACATGTCATATATAAAACATATCTTCATAATTTTTGGATAGGAAACATAAGAAAAGGTGAGATCATATACTCAGTAAGGGTAGAAATGAGATATATAAGAATAATATAAATATAAGGGTATAGAAACATGAGAATAACATTTGAAAACCATACCCTGCATATCAAATATCACAATCATGAGTCATGGAATAAATATTTCTAGTTCATAATATATAATTCATAAGGTAATCAAATAACATGATCCATGAGATCATAAGATATGTAAATTTTGGCATACATATAAGTATAAAAAATCATTTCCATATTAGTAAAGGTTTACTGTAAAGAAAAACATAGCAAACAAAGTCCCTTACAGAATAAGTTTCACTACTTGTTCCAATCCTGTATTACTAAACTATGTTAACTTCATGTTCCATCCATGTATTACAAAACTGAGTTCACTCCTCACTCCAGTCCTATCTATCTCATGATATATAAATATTTACCCAATTCATTATAGGGAGATATAGGTCCCACCCAGTATATAATCAAATCGTACATATGTCTTACATGACATTATAAACATTCATTATACCATAACCCATTAAATAAAATGGTTACCATAAACATTTCATCATATCATAACCAATGGAAAAGTGACAGGTTTGACAATCATTTCATTATATAATAACCCATGAAAATAAATGGGTTTCATAATAATTTTATCATGGTATAACCCATGGAAGATAAAAGGGTTTCAAAAAAAACTTTTCAAAAAAATCATAAACCATTCAAAGAAATAATATGAATGATATACATGGATCATATCCCTAGAAATTCATAGGTAACATCAATAGATGAAATC
Organism: Viscum album; assembly: GCA_963277665.1. NCBI lineage: Eukaryota > Viridiplantae > Streptophyta > Magnoliopsida > Santalales > Viscaceae > Viscum > Viscum album. Next base: position 31,391,410 of record OY728139.1, on the reverse strand, counting down.
ATAGATGTAAAATGATTATGATCGATCATTTAAAATATTTTTTTTAAAAAATATCCTTTCCACTAAGAAAAACTCTTTTTAAAACCTAAAACATTTTTAAAACCTTTTTATTTTAAAAAAACCTAGAATACATATAAATGAATCTTTGAAAGTAATTTTAAAAACTTTTTAAACATAAAACATTTACGAAATATTTTCCTTTGAAAATCAATTTGAAATAAAAATATTTACCAAATATTAAATAAAACAATTTTCTTTTGAAAATATTATTTAAAACATATAACTTAAGATTCAAATAATAGATTTTTCATGGTTATGAATAATTTTGTACATGACGTATATGTAAAAACAAATATTCCATTTATATTGTTAGTAGAATTCAAAATATCCTTAATCAGGAAACAAAAAGAATATTCCTTTTAAAACAATTTTTTAAAAAGGTAAAACATGGGTAAAAATGTATTTTAAAAAAATAGGATTATATTATAACATTTTTTAAAACATTTTTTGAAAACATGGTTTCGGGAGAAAATATATTTCCAACCGAAGAGAGAAATAAAATTGAATTTTCTTAAAAAACATTTCTTGATTATCTTGTGTAATATAGAGTGAAACAATGGTCCTATTACATAAAGATATAATTAATAACTATAGGATAATAAAATATATTATAATTATTGTCATATGTATCATAATATTTCATAAATAAAAGTATGATCATAAACAATCATAATAAACGATGAGATAGTAGAAATAAACTCTTACCACTTTGGAAACATTGAATAATAATCCACATAAAATAATAATATTACATGAAGTATAAAATAACGTGAAAATAAATATATTCATGATATAACATGTCAAACGATCAGTATATTCCTCTCATAAAAGAATATAGGTTCATAACATAACATGTGTCTCAAATTAGACAAATTGGAATAAAATTATCTTACCACTTTGGTAACATTTTAACCATAAACCCCAAGAAATATAGATCCTAAAATGGATATTTAAATCCAAAAAATTCTCATTATATGAATAATAAAATAAATTCATCAGAATTATATGCACCACATAAAATAAATAGGTGGTGAACATGGAATGTGTCTCACTGAAGTAAAAAGTGTGACGAAAATCTATTACCTTGAGTTTTTACTTCCACATTACTCAAAAATACTGTACAATAAATATAAACATACTATACATATATTAATGAACCATATTAATATATATCATATCATGTTTTATTTTATTATAACTATATATTACCCGTTTATTAATAAATCCCATTTAAATTTATGTTTCGGGTAATAACCGTTTTTATTTTCATACATGTTTTGACTTGTTATTATTAGTCCACTTATTTATATTATGATTCCATAATATCTATAATTCATAACAATATATAAATATAATATATATTTATAATATATTTATTTATAATAATTCATAAAATTTAGTGATAGAAAATGAAATGCACCTCTCATGGAGACGGTAGGTTGTACGTATGCATGAACACTGTTTTTAATTTTCTTATCAGTTTGATGGAAATAAAATAAAATTATATATTATAATAAAATAAAAAAATTTATTTCATATATATCACATAATTTAATTAAATTGATCCTTAATACATTCCATGAAAAGTGTGAATGAATCACATCGCTTTGTGAGGTGGTAGTATGTCGTACACCCGAATGATGTTATCGTATTCCCAAAAAAATTAAATCACGAAGTAATGTGTGATATAAAAATTACATGAGAATAATAATATCATTAATATAATATAAAATTATAATTTCCATCATTGTTCCCAACCATGAGAGGTATTAATGGAAAAATTAATGACATCGGTTCGCGAGGTGGTAGTCAGTCGTACACACAAATAATGATTTTGTAACCCATTTTATGGAATTGTATGTGATTATAGGTTGTAACCTTAAAATAAAAAATATAATTATATTAAAGATACTTGTTTTATTATATAATCATTATATAAAAATAATTTAAGGGTTTTTTGGAAGAAATAAATCAAAACGTGCATTGATAAATGATACCTCTTCTTCAGGTATCTCCTTTCGGTTTGCACCAAAGGAATTCCTTGGTTGGATTTATACCCAAATTATAGATTATATTATGAGGATAGGTAATTTTATAGTTTATTTGGTCATTTATTGGCTGAAATAATTGTTTTTCAAGGTTTTAATAGAGGGGGATAGGGGTGGCCTTTTATAAGGGAGGTGAGTGGCACTCTTGTAATTTTTGAAAAGAGAAACTTCCAGCCACATTTTTTCCTTGTAAAGTGGCTCTAATAATGTAAACATATCAATACTAGAAGTTATAAGGTTAAAATATGTCAATAAAATGGGATTTGTACAAGTTTTGGGTTATTTTGACACATTATGTTCTATGTTTAACCACTAAGTGATCTTGTTTTTACCATAATCACTGTAATTAATTTTCATTGCTTTCACTAATCACTTAGGTAAAAAATTAATTTTTACTTATTATAAATAATAAATTTTTATAATTCCAAATATGGAATCCATTTTTCCAAATTCAATTCACATAATTATATAAATTAATTTCATATTACTCCTGGAGACATGTCTAGAAAGCAGGTTTTTAAAGAGAAAAAGATCAAACATTTACAAAGTTTTTGTATTCAATTTCAATTTAACATTGATTACAATGACCTAAATAGGATTAATATATGTATAATTTAACTAAATATACTTTATAACCAATATAAAATATAAATTAACTATATAAATAAATTAAATGAAATGGTATTTTTTTAATTGAAATTCAGTGTTTTTCACTATTCATCAAAAAATTAAGCATTTCAGAAAAATCCAAAAAAAATCACCATAGTATAAATTTGACATTATTATTTCAAAAATTAAAGTTTATTTTATCAAATTAAATTTATAAATGTTTTAAAAATTAATTTTACTATTGATCACAAGACATAAAAACTTTTTATTGAGAAAATTGTTGTTTGAAAACATATTAATATTTTATTAAAAATTGTATATTTTATTATAAAAATGTTTTATTTATATGAAAAAAATCTACATAATATTTAAAAATTAGTTACTTATATTCATATTATAAATTCTAACAACTATTTTATAATGGTCAGGTTTAAATAACTATATTAATAGCATATCATTGTTTTGTTAAAACTCTATATTGCGTGTAATGCAAGTTAAGCTGGTGTTACATGTAGCACAAGATTAAATTGGCGTTATTTATAAATAAAGATTAACTTTCTATAGATTAAAACACAATCCATCAAATAAATATAATTTATTCGAAAAAAAATTCATAAAAACATGGGGTGTTACATTTTGTGGGTGTATTGATCGTGGATATTATGGTTAAATTTTATATTCGTTTCTTTAAAGTTTAGTGGTGGATGATCCTCGAAAAAAAATTTCTTATGTGGTGACTAATTTATATTTTTGTATCAAGGTAGTTAATTCAATAATTATCCTTTATTTTTTAAAATTTTAAAAGATTCATTCTCATTTTTCCTTTATATGGATAATAATAAAAGGGATGGGGTTCCTTTAACATTTTATTTACTAGGATACTATTATATCCTAATGATGATTAATTTATTATTTCTTCTATTGATAAATTTTGGTTTTTTTTTATCTTGTTTCCTGTTAAAACTAAGCTGTTAAAATCAATGTTCATAAAAGGACTAATCATTTAAATATTGTAATGAAACATATGTGCGACCCATAATGAAATTTTTTTTGGATAGTTGTTTAGTAGATATTAAGTGCATATAATGTGTTGATTTTTCGGTTTTGAATGTGAATGTTGTTGTCGGTGTGGTATTGGTTATTATATTTGTGTAGTTATTGAGGATTGAATAGTGGTGTTAGCATTATTTATTGGAGGAAGTTATATATATTAGGAAGTGGGATGATAGTTTTTTGATCCATTATGGATGGGTTGTTAGTATTTGTTGGGAAGTGGGGTTGCGGTTTCCTTATTTTTTTCAGCAAGAGGCTATGAGTGGGTTATTTTGGGCAATGGAATGGTTGGATGACATGGGGAAATTTGATAGTTTCCTTGTGGTATGAAATATAATTAGTAATTATATAGATATATATTAATTTAGATCTAATTGGATTGATAATAGGATTTTATTGAAATATAAATCAATTATAATGGAATGTATAATGGTTTCAATTAATGCAGTTATTAGTTGTTAGTGTTTTGTTAATATAAATGAAAAGTGAATGGCATAATGAACTTAAAGTGATTGAATGATAGGTTAAAATAATAATTTAGGAATGTTTTTGTTTCAATTTCAAGTAAGTTTTTGGATATGGTTTTCATTATATATGGTGGTGGGGGTAGTGCGTGTCTTAATGGTAGTGTGGTGATGGTTATGGGATGTGATGAAGTTTTATTGGCATGTACCATATAGTTTGGACTTATGTATAGTGTGTGTGTGTGTGTGTGTTTGTGTCTACAATTTATTTTCTTATTATTTCTTTACACACCACACATGAGTTGGATATCCTTACCAATGCCCATATCTTTTTGGTTGTAGGTGTTTTACCCAACATCCAAGTTGTTAAGGACAGATGGATAACTACCCCCTCTTCCTCGTTCTCACTATTTGGTGTGTTATAGTGAATTTTCTATGTGTGTAATGTTGTGATATATGGTGGGGTCATTTTTTGTATAAGGAGGGAATGGGGTTTATATATTTCATGTTCATGATACCCTATTATACATGATATGTGATGTGAGAATGGGACATGATATATAGAAATGGGTATGGAATGATGAGTATGATATGACTGAGGCTTGTGGAATAATTATGGTTGTAGTATGTATTTAATAATACTAAAAAATGATTCTAGACCCTATAAGAGATTGGGGTAGATAGGGTTGTGACCCCACCAACATTAGATTTTGTATGGATTGAGCACATGACATTTAACATTGGGGTGTGAGAGTGGAAAATTGGTAGGTAAGTGGTTTCAAGGTTTCTATTTTATATTATTGATATTATTTTATTATAACTGGATGTGACATTTGGTGAGTGGGCCTTAGTGAGGATGGTTGGTAATTGTCCTAGAAGGTACTGACTGTTTTTATTATTTGTTCACTAAACCATCAGTATGCTTCTACAACATCTATATTAGAGGTCTAGATTATGATCCAACTGAGTATATATTTTATATTCACTCTATACATATACACCATTTTTCTAGTTTTTATGGAATGTTCAGTGACTGATCTAGATAATACTAGCTTTGATCTTGGGTTTTACTATAGAGTTATAGCCTAAGAGTTTTTATGGTATTTCTTTTAGGAATTGTGTTGTTTGAAATTTTCATGAATTATAAATTATTGTTTATCTTGATTTATTTTTGTTATGGTGCTGATCTGTTTTTTTTTGTGTTCTTAGTTTATATGAGGATAATGAATCCCATTTTTTATTTTGTATACCCTTGATTCTAGATACCAAACTGAGGCCTAATGGAGTCAGGCCACGAGGGTCACTCTCATATTCATTTTAGGTCTAGGAGGGTTCATAATCAAGTCACGTCATGACATTGATTGTTTTTTATTATGAGTATAAACACATAATGAATATATGGTGGTCCCTGAATAAAGTATTCTTCAAGGAAAAACTCGCCATTGGTGATTGATGATCACTCTAACTCATAATGAGGGAACTATATGTCGATCAAAGTTTGATCATTTTTTCAAGGAGTATTATTTAGTTATGATAAGAATTTTACAATTTTAGAAGATATTTTACCTTAGGAAAAGTAACATGATCATGTTATAGTATTATTTTAGGTTTATGGATCTTATGAGGAACTCTTAGAATATGATTTATAACAGTTTTCTTTAGGCTCAAAAGTTTGAGTGAGGACTTCAAAGGAAGAATCTAGTTAAGACTATCCCCCTTTGAAACCACATTTATGATGGGGTTCTACAGTCTTATATGGATATTAAGGGTTTTTGAAGGAGTTATAGACCAATGGTAAAGAGATTTCAGGTTTTCCCTGGGTAGAGTAACAAATAGAATCCAATTAAGGAAAAATAGTGAGGTCTAACTATTAGAAATGATCATATTCCTAGTCCTGGTCTAGTTTGTAAGTGGTAGAAGATCCCTACATGGGGTCAAATAAGAAATATGATAGATCATGATATACATATGAATATAGAGGATACCAGGATCACATTTTTTCCACTAGGAGGATAGTGTAGGATAACCAGGGTGGCACTATGGATGTACCTATTTGATAGTTATAATGTAAAGATTAGGTATCTCCATAAGAAAGATAGGGTAACCTCTCAATGGTGGCAATGGAAAGGGATATAATGTTTTAGGATCAGAAAGAGGTGTGTTGGTTGGTGTGGATACTCAAGAGGTGGGTGAATTGAGTTCCAATTAAAATTTCTTTTAAAAACTTTTAGGATTAAAATCCCCCAAATTAAAATGGCCAGGTCAATTTAGGCAGTAGAGATATAAGTGACTTATTGTTAAACATGTTTCTCAAAGGTTGATTACTCCTTAGTTGAATCAGTATGAGAACTAATTCAAATTTTGAAACAAGTTTACTAAACAAATCAGATATACACACTAACCAGAACTAACTATCAAAGTGAATGTAAAAATAGATTTCTGTCTTTGAAAATATAAGCAGTAGATAAATGTAAAATCGTGTAATGGAAAGATGAACACAACAATTTAAACAAGAGGTCCAGTCTTAAGATAAGACCTAGTCCTCTCCACTTTGTGATCACCTGCCACCAAGAAATTATATTAAAAAGTGATACACATCCAGTATTGGGATTTACAACAGTTTTCACAAACTATCCAAGTTTTTAAACCTATACCACAGTTATACGTGGGAAAAATATAACTACAAATCCACACCAGGTTTCTTCCACAGTTATACATGGGAAACAAATGTAAAGAGAGTTTGGAATGGGTATCTTCAGTATCCCTCAGTTCAAGCACAAGAGTCAGTGTGTGTAACACATACACACTGCTCATAAATGTAAAGTATTTAAACACAATAGAGATAAAGATAGTAGGGATGAGTTTAGAATGCTCTGTTGTGTTGTAAGATCAGCTCTGGACTCATTGGAATGAATGAAATGAAGTTTTAGTTCTTCTCTGCAAGTTGACTCCAAAACAGAGTGTCGTAACTTCCAAACTTCCAGATGTAAAAAATGATCAGCTTCTTGGGTTTGAAGCTCTTTGCAGCACACCATGATAGCCTTGAAAGATATTCTTTCAATTAATCTTTTTGAAGCTTTTTGTTCTTCAGAATGAGTGCTCGAGGGTTCTTCTTCAGATTATGTATCATTCTCTCTTATGAGTGTTCTGTGTATATTCAATATGACCATGCTTATCTCTTGTTTTTGTGTATTTTCTGTATATGTCTATTTTTTAGTGTTTTACCTACTCATATATATATATATATATGCTTTTCCAGCTGATCTTTTTCCATTTGGTTCTGCAGGGGCTGACAAGAGAAATATTTCAACCACGTGTGGTCTTCCTCATACATCGTACTGTATCCTGATATGCCTGCAAATAACATTAAATAATGTCAGGTGCATTAATTTGTCTAGACATAACCGTTATAATAGTATTAATAAAATTGGTAAAGAAAATAATAGAATATCATTAGACTGGTAGCAGATGTATGTCACACGGTAGACTTCAATGGTAGTCTTTCCAATTGTGGACTTCATCGGTAGGCTCTTTGTCATCTGTAGGCTTGTAACGGTAGTTGTTACTCTATGTAATAGTAGCTCCTCGTCAGTGGACTTCATTGGTAGGCTATTCAACTATGAGCTTCATCAGTAGGCTTGATCAGTGGTAGACTTCAACAGTAAGCTTTTAACGGAAGCTTTGCAACATCATACTACTTCAACAGTGACCTTACCAATGGTAGAATTATCTCAATAGGTAATTTCATTAACGGTGGAATATGTCCATTAGTAGACTTTGAACAATAGTAGATTATCTCGACGATAGAATTTGTCTAGAAATAGCCTTCTACTAATGGTAGATATGTCCAACTGTAGACTTGAACAGTGAGGATCTCAACAGAAGACTTGAGAAAGAGTTTGACAGTGAACTTCTAACAGATGCCTTGTCACATCAGTGACCTTGTGACAGTGGCTCTTTGTCTGTGAGCTTTGATAAGCTGATCATCGGTAGACTTGTGACAGTAACCTTGTACCGGTAGCCTATATTAGTGATATAATATCTTCAACAGTATCCTATAGTAACAGTGAGCTATAATGGTGACTTTGATCAGAAGTCTCTAACCAGTATCCTTTAAAAGTGAACATATATTTAGATAAATGTAAACTGTAAGTTGATGTAGCAAAATCATGAGACTAAGAGTATAAATTGTTCAGGATAAAATAATTATAAATACAGATTAAAAAGAGTTAGAAAATGACTTAATATATCATGATTAATTTTTAAACATGATTTGGGATTATCAATACAGGTGAGTCCAACAATATCCCCATTTTTGATAATCACAAATTATTCCAGTATGTATTAATGATAGATATCATATATAATACAGTTATTAAACTAAGATCAAAAATGTCTCAAGTATCAGAGATTAATAAGAGTGTATAACCAAAAAAATAATGGTACATTGTAGCACAGTTCTCCCCAATCAAATGATTAGTCGATAATTAGCACAGAATAGAATTAGCACATTATTTCTCCCCCTTTATAATTAGAAAAATGAAATACAAATAGAGAGAACAGAGAAAGATTGTATTAATAAACAGTACATTACATGACCCAAAAAAGAATACATAATCCCTATAAAAATACATAAACAGACTCAATCCACATCATATATAGGTAAGGGGTATTTCCCTTTGGAAGAAGAAGATGGAGGATGAGCTGGTGGATCAGCAGGTTTAGGAATTACTGCAGGAATGACTGGAGGGGCAGCAACAGAAGCGCCTGTGGGTCTGTAATGAGTAGCTCACTGAGGTATCAGTGGAGTAAGTCTTCTGATATCTTTAGCAAGAGACATCATGGAAGAACCATTGGGTTGAGATGCAGGTAAGGCAGGAGGGATGATGACATGGGTGCAGTTCACATGGAGAAAGGGTAGAAGTAGGTTTTTGAAGTCCATAATAATGATTCCTCCTCTTTCTGTAGCAGATAAAAAATAGTCTTTATTCTCTAAAAATTTATCCAAAGCAGGGGTCAATTCTCTCAGTTTGATGACCTTCTCATTGAATGCCTGAGTCACTGGAGGCAGCATCATATTCTCTATCAAAAGCTTGAAGTGGTTGGTCATTTGATGCTTTGTATAGACCTTCTCAAAGTAAGAATCAACCTTATTCTTAATGGCCTCCTGAGAAGCAGTAGCTACCTGCAAGTGTTCACAAACATAATTGTTGACTTCCCTAGTGGTAGAAAGTACCTAAGAATCATAGGTTCCACTGGTACTGGCCTTAGAAATCTCTTCCTGGACCACATTTCTGGTCAGGTCAATGTTCACAGAGGAGCTAGATGAGGGAAGGGGTTTGACCGAGAAAGCTACTATCTCTTTGAAAGACTGAGTCAAGTTACCAATCACCTTATGAACAAGTGCATCCTGATTGTTCAAATGTTCTTTGAATGATTTCTTAAAAGCCTCAAAAACTTCCACAAACTGCTTGACTACCTCTTTTATATATCGAATCTCAGCATTTACTTGGTTTTGAGAAATGCTCTTGGCATTAAATGAAGCAATTGATTGTCTCAGAGAAACCACAGCTCCTGTCCAGCTTTCCATTTTAGTATGTCACACTTTAATCTCATTCAGCATTTCTTTTACCGTACTAGACACAGCACATCCTAGAGATAGTTCCATGGATTGCTCTACATTCCTTAGCTCTTCAACAAGACTATTCTTCAAATCTTCCACTGATTCTTTCACTACCTCTTTCATTTCAGCCTTTAAGGACTCAAGGTCCTCCTTGGTTTCCAAATTGTCAGCCACAACTACTGGAATACTTTCAGGTAGGATAACAGAATCCCTTAGAGGCTTGTCTTCCTCATCCGAATCTCCATAATTGAGTCCAATTTCCATATATACTGAATCTAATGACCAAATCTCTATGTCATATAGCATATAAACTAAACCAAGATTCTCCCCCTCACTTAGAGATCTCTCCTGAGTATTCTCCTCTACTTGTTCTACTCTAGGTAACTCCACAGTCTCCTCTACAACTCCAGTAGATTCAACAATAGTTTTCTCTGTTAGTTCACCGGTTGGGTGAGTCCCAGCCTTCACTGAGTCATCGATGACTTTCATATCAATGGTAGTAGATGCCACTCCTGCTTCCCGACCAGACACTATCTTGTCTGTATTATCTATCAGAGGGCTCAAACTGAGCTCTTTTTCTTCATTTTCCTCATCATAATCTCCAGCAACAGCCTCCTTTCCTTCATCTTTATCACTAGATTCCTCTGCCTCATCCTCTTCAGAGGTGTCCTTGACAATATTCTGATATGCTTCTTCTTCTTTAATGGTCTTAGTATCATTGTCCTTCATAATAGTCTCTCTTCTTGGAAGTTCTTTTGGAGGGCTAGCCACTCTGAAATCTACTGTCCTTACAGTACTATTAGGCAAATTAGGATCACTCCCATCATCAATGGGGGTGTTATCTCTTTCAGGGTCCACAGCTCCTTCAGCCTCCTCCTCATCTGAATAAACTGGTTCTGGCTCATCAGGATTCAGGCCTAGATCTCTCTTGTCTTTTGGCCTAGATGGGTGAGTAGTAGGGTAAAATATTTCATATACCTTTCCTTCATCATTCAACCATGCCTTCTTCTAGGGATTCCAGCTATTTTTCATGAATTTGCAAATAACCTTGGAGATACAAACACTGTTCTTGGCCACTATCATCTCTTCTTGATTTCCAGCCCCACCCTTTACTTTTAGCATTACTGAAATAATCTTGGTATTAAATAGGTCATTGGACTTTGAGCTTGCCTTAGTCATATCCTTCAATTGTGCCATCAGTAACCTACATAGGTTAATCTTCTTTCCATGCTTTAGTAAGTACATCAAAAATATGTCCTGATACTTTAGTACTGCAAAATCTCCTCTCCTGGGACTAAGTACATGCTGAATGAATTTGAATAAAAGCATATCTTCTATATTCATCTCAGTTGAAATGATCTTCTTTAATTTTTCATTTCCTGTCAGTACTTCCAGAGCTTTTTCATACTCAAAAACATCACTGTCTGGAGGATCCACTCTAGAGTAGTAATCATATACTCCTTCATGAGGAACTCTCAAACAGGCAGCCCACTCAGCAGACAAGAAACTGACTTCATTGCCATTGACTCTCGATATTAGCTTATGCACATCATCTTTCTCTTCGAACTTCAGATATTCATATAATTATTTCACAAGATTTGGGTAGTACGGTCCATTGTTATTGTAAAAACATCCAGTCTATCCTTAGGCATTTAGTGCTTCCAGCACTAATGACTTGCTCGACAACAGCCATTCTTCACTTAAATCCTTCTCAGTAAAGATTTCTATCTTGGTCAGATGCAGGTTGACAGGTCCCATCAAAGTATTACAGGTGCCGCTGGATTCGGCTCGAGTCCTCTTTGGCCTTGGCGCATCCTCATTGATAGTCGGGGGTTTCTTGGTTCTGGCCATGGAGATTGAACGAGGTTCGAGGGTTCAAATGAAGGGTTAGGGTTTATGAATTTAAAGAGAAAGGTTTGAGATTGAGAGAGGAAGGTGGATTGATATATGTTCATTGCCTTCGGCTTTATCATTTAGGGATTAAAACAAAATAAAATAGAAATAATAAATAGTAATAAAAATGGTTCCAATTCCCACAAAAGTAAAGACAAACATCGAGGTATCCAACAGTGAGATGTACCAGTGAGGTACCCCGGTGAGGTGCAACGGTGAGGTATAACAGTGAGGTCCAACTGTGTGGTCTGACTATGAGGTCTAACTGTGAGGTCTAACTGTGAGGTCCAACAGTGAGGTCCGACTGTGGGGTCCAACAGTGAGGTTTAACTGTGTGGTCCAACTGTGAACTTTAACTGTGTGGTCCAACTGTGAGGTTTAACTGTGTGGTCTAACTGTGAGGTCTCCTATGCTAAAGTTAATCATACCTAACTCATGTTTGATGTAATTTAACCTCTTAGAATTCAAAGGCTTTATGAATATATTAGCCAATTGATGTTCAGTGCCAATGAATTCAAGAGTGATATCATCCTTTTGATAATGATCTCTCAAAAAGTGATGTCTCACATCAATATGATTTGTCCTAGAATGAGATACTGGATTTTTGGAAATGTTAATAGCACTTGTATTGTCACACTTTATAGATACATGTTTGAACCAATATCCATAGTCCTGTAAAGTTTGTTTCATCCACATAATTTGAGCACAATAACTACCAGTAGCTATGTACTCAGCTTCGTCAGTAGATAATCCAACAGAGTTCTGATTCTTACTACACCAATATACTAGTGACTTTCCTAAAATGTGACATGTCCCAGAGGTGATTTTTCAATCTAACTTGCAACTAGAAAAATCAGTATCAGAATAACTCAAAAAATCAAATGATTGTCCTTTTGGATAAAATAATCCTAAGTTAGGAGTATGTTAGAGATATTTAAAAATCCTTTTAATAGCAGTTAAATGAGACTCTTTTGGATTGGATTTAAAGCAAGAACACGTGCATACACTAAACATGATGTCAAGTCTACTAGTTGTAAGATATAGTAGACTCCCTATCATACCTCTATAGTTGGTTCGATCCACCGGTTCTCCAGCTTCATCAGCATCCAACTTACAAGTGGTACTCATAGGTGTGTCACTAACTTTACTACTATCTAAAGAAAAACGTTTTAAAACATCCTTAATATATTTACTTTGATTCAAAACAATGCCATTTTTATTTTGAAAGATCTGAAATCCAAGGAAAAATTTGTGTTCTCCTGTTAAACTCATTTCAAACTCATTTTGCATCATTTTTGAAAAATTAGTACATAATGAATTTTTAGAGGATCCAAAAATAATATCATCCACATAAATTTGTACTATAAAAACATCTTTATAAATCAATTTAATGAAAATAGTAGGATCGACTATCCCTTTGGTAAAATATTTTGAAATAAGAAAAGAACTGAGCCTATCATACCATGCTCTTGGAGCTTGTTTTAAGCCATATAAAGCTTTAGATAGTTTAAAAACATGATTGGAAAAATGGGGATTTGTAAAACTAAGAGGATGTTCAAAAAATACATCCTCAACTATATACCCATTTAGAAAAGTTCTTTTAACATCCATTTGATAAAGTTTGAAATTCAGATGAGCTGCATAGGCAAGTCGTATCCTAATGGCTTCTAGTCTAGATACTGGTGTAAAGGTCTCTTCATAGTCTATTCCTTCCTCTTGACTATATCCTTGTGCAACTAGTCTAGCTTTGTTTCTAACTATATTCCCACAATCATCTACTTTGTTCCTAAACACCCATTTATTACCTATGATCAAAGTGTCCTTAAGAATTCCACTAATTCCCAAAATTTGTTTATTTAGAACTGATTTAGTTCTTCTTGAATAGACATTACCCAAAATTCATCATTGATAGCATCATTAATATTTTTGGGTTCAAGCTGTGAAAGAAAATCTTGATGTTCAACCTGGTTTCTTAGAGAAGCTCTAGTTTGTGTTCTTCTATTTAAATAACCTACAATAGCATCTAGAGGATGATTCTTGAGAGTCCTAATACCTCTAGGAAGGGTTGAACTACATTATTCATTGTTGTCTGTTGGTTCAGAATCGGTAGGAACATATTCTGGAAAATTTCCAGAACTGGATACTTTTACAGGGGATTCACTATCCTTATCATTAAAGTTCAAATTTGACAAATCTTCCTCAAGATTTTCAAGAGAGGTTTTAGGTGCATGTGGATCAGTCTCATCGAATTTGAAATGAACTGATTCTTCCACACATTTGGTTTTCTTATTGAACACTCTACAGGCTTTACTTTAGATAGAATAACCCAGGAAAATTACTTCATCACTTTTGGGAGCAAATTTGTCAATATTATCTTTTGTATTAAGAATAAAGACTTTGCAACCAAAAATTCTAAAGTAATTAACCTTAGGCTTCCTATTATTTCAAAGTTCATAAGGGGTCCTTTTTAGAACAGGTCTAATTAAAGCTCTATTGATAACATAACAAGCTGTATTTACAGCATCAGCCCAAAAATAAATAGGTAGGTCATACTCATTAAGCATAGTCCTTGAAATTTCTTGAAGGGTCCTATTTCTTCTTTCTACAACTCCATTTTGTTGAGGTGTCCTAGGGGCAGAGAAATTGTGATTATAGCCATTGTGTGAGTAGTAAGATTAAAACTCATGATTCTCAAACTCTCTGCCATGATCACTTCTCAGGGTCTTAATCTTAAGTCCACTATGGTTTTCTACAGACTTGGAATATTTGATAAAATAGGAACAAGCTTTACTTTTGTGAGCTGGAAAGTATAGCCAAGTATATCTAGAAAAGTCATCTACAAGAACATAAACATAGTGCTTCCCATTTAAACATAAAACTCTTAATGGTCCAAACAAATCCATGTGAACCAACTCAAGTGGTTGAGAAGTTGAAACTTCTTTCTTTGGTTTGAAAGAAACATTGTGTTGTTTTCCCTTTTGACAGGGATTACACACTTTATCAATTGGGAGTTATAATTTAGGTAGGTCTCTAACTAAGAATTTCTTAGATAGCTTCATAAGTGAGTGCACATTATAGTTTCCTAATATTCTATTCCACAACCAAGACTCTTTATGAAAAGCGTTTAAGCAGGAAACATTTTATTTGGATAAGGAATTTAAATCAACAGCATATACATTTTCATTTCTACATGTAGTGAAAACTAAATAATTTTTTGAATTAAAACATTGCATGAATCAGTTTCATATTTAACATTAAAGCCATAATCACCTAACTGAGATATGCTAAGTGAATTATACTTTAATCCATTAACAAAAATTACTTTATAAATTAATATTGTATCAGGGTTACCAATCTGGCCTAAGCCGATGATTTTTCCTTTTTCATTATCACCAAAGGTGACATTCCCACCATAAACTTTAATTAGACTCTTGAAGCAAGAATAGTCTCCTGTCAAATGTCTTGAACATCCACTGTCCAAGTACCATAGAGTGTTATAGGAACTCTTTAAACAACTTCCCTGCAAAACAGATTAAACGTGGGATAATTTTGGTACCTAGATATTCTTGGGGCTATAAAGGTTAGCCAATAAAAATTTGGGAACCCATATTTGCTTTATAGGTTTTATAAAATAAAAAAACATATTTTGAGACATAAATACTTTGTTAGGTCCTTTAGAAAAATTTTTCTCAAAAGATGGTCCAGAACTAGCAGTGAACTGCCCAGATTTTGGAACAAATTTGGTTTTGCTAATTTGTCTTTGTCCAGGCTAATATCCTAGACCAGTTGTATATTTTGGAGAAATATGTTTTCCTAGAAACTGTGTCAAGGTATCCCTACCAATAGTGAACTTCTCAATATCCTTTCTTAATTGTTCATTAGATAATTTGAGTTGAGTGTTTTCTTTCAACAGTTGAGAATTATTTTCTTTTTCTACACTTAGATCTGTTTTAATATTACTAGTCAAGGCATGTTGTTTCTTCAAAGATTTATATTTATCTTTTAGTTCATTACAGGTATCTTCTAGTATATTGCAATATTCAAACAGTTTAGCCTTAGACATATTTTCCTCGTTACCTGAATCAATATTATTTCTAGAATAATAATTATTTAGAATAGGGGAAATAGGTACCTCAAATATGTTAGTCATGAAGCATATGTTGGCATGATTCTTTTCAGAATCAGTAACTTCTGATTCACTTGTGCTGTCTTCTGAAGCACTCCAGGTTGCTTTCATGGATTTCTTGTACTTCTTGTCCTTATAATCATATTTCTTTTTGAATTTTAACTTCAGATAGTCATCCTTGATGTGTCCTTTCCTCTTTCATTCATAACAGACTATATCATCTTCTTTATCAGATTTCTTCCAATCCTTCTTCCACTTACCTTGTTGATCATACTTACCCTTGTAGTTTGGTTTTATAAAAAACTTATTCTTCCTATATAACTTCTTAAATATCCTGGATATTAAGACATTTATTCATCACTTTCTGAATCTGAATCTTCACTAGTTGAACTTTCAGTAGGTACATGTATTTTCTCCTTGTCTTTTATCTTTGAAGCAGTAGACTTGAATGCCACGGATTTTCTCTTGGGTTCATCATATTCTTCTTTGTTCACCTTCAGTTCCTCTTCATACATCATTAGTTTACCAATCAACTCCTTAACAGGTATCTTGATGATGTCACATGACTCTCGGATAGACACAGAAGTGCCTCTCCATCTGTCTGGAAAACATCTCAATATTCTCATCATCATCTCCTTTTATGGAACAGCTTTTCCTAGTGAACTCATCGTGTTGACAATCTCATTAAACCTAAGGTACACGTAAGAAATGGGTTCATCAAGTCCCATCTTAAAATTATCATATTTAATAGTATAAGTATTTAATCTCATTTCCTTCACATTAGTTGTTCCTTCATGAGAAACAGCCAAGGTGTCCCAGATTTCATGAGCTGTTTTACATGCAAAAATTCAGTTAAATTCCTCATCTCCTAAAGAGCAGTAAAGGGAATTCATAGATTTACAGTTATTGTTATAGTCAGACTTTGTAGCATCATCCCATGTAGATATAGCAATTTTGGGGATCTCATATTCTGATTCTATAGCAGACCAAATATCAAAACCAATACTTTCCAAATGAATTTTCATTTTAATTTTCCATTAACCATAATTCACACCATTAAAGAAAGGTGGACTATTAGTAGCAGCACCTTCTAGTCTATTGTCCATAACTAGATGTTAGAAAATATATTAAAGAGATAAAATTTAGAACTAAGAGAAATTTAAGATCTTTAAGATAAACCTAAAATCATAGTTTGAAAAATAGAGGGTTTGAAAACTTTGTATATAAAGATATTCCCTTTGATACCAAATGTTGGTCAGAATGGATAATCAAGAAGGGGGTGAATTGAGTTCCAATTAAAAAATTTGTTAAAAACTTTTAGTATTAAAATCCCCCAAATTAAAATGGCCCATTCAATTTAGGCAGTATAGATATAAGTGACTTATTGTTAAACAGGTTTCTCAAAGGTTGATTACTCCTCAGTTGAATCAGAATTAGAACTAATTCAACTTTTGAAACAAGTTTACTAAACAAATCAGATATACACACTAACCAGAACTAACTATCAGAGTGAATGTAAAAACAGATTTCTGTCTTTGAAAATATAAGCAGTGGATAAATGTAAAATCGTGTAATGGAAAGATGAACACAACAATTTAAACAAGAGGTTAAGTCTTAAGATAAGACCTAGTCCTCTCCACTTGGTGATCACCTGCCACCAAGCAATTATATTAAAAAGTTATACACAGCCTGTATAGGGATTTACAATAGTTTTCACAAACTATCCAGGTTTCGCAACCTCTACCACAGTTATACGTGGGAAAAATATAACTACCAAGCCACACCAGGCTTCTTCCACAGTTATACATGGGAAAAAAATGTAAAGAGACTTTGGAATGGGGATCTTCAGTATCCCTAAATTCAATCACAAGAGTCAGTGTGTGTAACACATACACACTGCTCACAAATGTAAAGTATTTAAACACAATAGAGATAAAGATAGTAGGGATGAGTTTAGAATGCTCTGTTGTGTTGGAAGATTAGCTCTGGACTCGTTGGAATGAATTAAATGAAGTTTTAGTCCTTATCTGCAAGTTGAACCCAAAATAGAGTGTCGCAACTTCTAGTCTTCTAGATGTAAAAATGATCATCTTCTTGGGTTTGAATCTCTTTGTAGCACACTACGACATCCTTGAAAGATATTCTTTCAATTGATCTTTGTGAAGCTTTGTGTTCTTATGAATGAGTGCTCGAGCGTTCTTCTTCAGATTGTGTATCTTTCTCTCTTATGAGTGTTCTGTGTATATTCAATATGTCCACGCTTATCTCTTGTTTCTGTGTCTTTTCTGTATATGTCTCTTTTTTAATGTCTATCTCTACTCATATATATATATATATATATTCTTTTCCAGCTGAGATTTTTCCATTTGGTTCTGCAGGGGCTGACAAGAGAAGTGTTTCAACCACATGTGGTCTTCCTCGTACATCATATTGTCTCCTGATATTCCTGCAAATAACATTAAATAATGTCAGGTGCCTTAATTTTTCCAGACATGACCATTATAATAGTTTTAATAAAAATTTTAAAGAAAAAAATAAAATATCATTAGACTAGTAGTAGATGTATGTCACACGGTTGACTTCAACGGTAGTCTTTCCAACTGTGGACTTCATCAATAGGCTCTTTTTCGTCTGTAGGCTTGTAACGGTAGCAGTTACTCTATGTAACAGTAGCTCCTCATCAGTGGACTTAATCGATAGGCTATTCAACTGTGAGCTTCATCAATAGGCTTGATCAGCGGTAGACTCCAACGGTAAGCTTCTAACGAAAGCTTTGTAGCATCAGACTACTTCAACAGTGACCTTCCCAACGGTAGACTTATCTCAATAGGTAATTTCATTAACGGTGGAATATGTCCATCAGTATACTTTTAACAAAATTCGACTATCTAGATAGTAGAAGTTTTCTAGTGGTATCCTTCTACTAATGTTAGACCTGTCCAACTGTAGACTTGAATAGTGAGTATCTCAACAGAAGACTTGAGAAAGAGTTTGACAGTGAACTTCTAATAGAATATTTGTCACAGCAGTGACCTTGTGATGGTGACTCTTTGTTTGTGAGATTTGATAAGAAGATCATTGGTAGACTTGTGATAGTAACCTTATACTGGTAGCCTATATTAGTGAAAAAATATCTTCAACAGTAAATGATAGTAACAGTGAGCTATAATGGTGACTTTGATCAGAAGACTCTAACCAGTAGCCTTTAATAGTGAACATATATTTAGATAAATGTAAATGGTAAGTTGATGCAGAAAAGTCATGAGACTAATATTATACATTGTTCAGGATAAAATAATTATAAATACAGATTAAAAAGAGTTAGAAAATGACTTAATATATCATGATTAATATTTAAACATGATTTGGGATTATCAAAACAGGTGAGTCCAACAAGGTGGATAGATCATTGATTCATTTACACCACCACCACCAAGAGGTGAACATCAATTATATAATGATAGAGATCATGGTTGAGTTTAGATATGGATAATGTAGGGATTTAATTTAATTTTGTCTCATATGGTTCGATGTATGATTTTTGTATTATCCACATCATATTTCATACTCATACACTAACGTGAACCATTCTTTTCTTAGTGCATCATATATTTAGGAACGTGATATTATAGTAGAGCCCTTAGTCCAACCTCTTTGTCTAGAGACTTCTATAGGAAATGATCACCCCATCACCCATGTATGTAGAAAGTGTGAGATCACTATTAGTAAATAGAGGTTCTCTATATATCCCATCTTGGTATATATAATTCGTGAGGATAATATTTTTAGTATAGATTATTTATCCACATTCTAGTATTATGTATATTATTTCATGGTAAATTGATATTCCATAAAGTGGATGATTCAAGATTCACCTTCACTGGTGAGTGGTAACCTCAAGAAATATGAGAAGAACTAGCCCATAGGCGATTGTAATTGATTAAAAAATAATCAGTGATCCTAGACATATGTGTCATGGATTATGTGGATGAGTAGTATCCATCATTAATGGAATAATACATGTACATTTTACCATTTGAAGTTTTAATTTTTTCCTTTATTGAGAATTGAATTTTAGCACTCATCACATGGGTACTCAACTAAATTCATCCATGGATTATCAAATGGCCCTGAGTGAGTATAGAGATTAGAAGGTGTAGTAAGCAGACCATTTATAGAATGGTTTCATTAAACCAAGTGTGTCTTAGGCATATCCTATCATATTCACTACTAATATGAAATAGATATTGAGTATTTGGATTGACTATCATTATCTAGGTTATGTGACATTTAAAATAAATTATCCAATTCTAAGGATTTATGATCTCTTCAACAAGAAAAAAAGATATAAGGGGTTCTCAAAGATTGATCTTATTTTTGGATATCAATATAATTTTTTTGTGAGGATTATAACCAGGAGATGAAATTTAGGATTCGTTATAGTCTCTATGAGTTTCATGTGATTTCATTCAGCATGATAAACTCATGTGATATGTTAATTGAACTCATGAACTGGAACATCCATCTATTTTTTGGACTAGTTAATGGGGGTTTTTTATTGATAACATTATAATTTATTTTTGGATGGAGGAGTGTAATATCTATCATTTGAGGATAATCCTAGACTTAATCTTTCATAACAAGCTATATGGAAAGAACTCTAAGTTAATTTTATGGATTTGAGAAGTTAATTTCTTAGGGAATTCAACCTCATATGGTGGATTGGTAGTTTACATCATAATGATTGAAGTTCAAATGGAATGGGATTATATTAATATGGTGTTTAAGCTTCATAGTTTACTTTAGTTAATAGGATATTTATAGTGAATCATGGAAAACTTCTCCAATACTATGGCTCAGATCATTTCATTCACCCAAAAGGATATATCTTTCATCTAGATAGAACTTTTTCATAGTTATTTTAAGGAGACAAATCATCATTTGTTAGTGATCCATTTTTTTAAATACCAGAGCAATTAATTGAGTATGAGGTTTATTTCGATGCTTCTACGTCTGCTCTTGGATGTGTCCAGATCAAAAGGTGAGTAGTGATTGATTACAGGTCTAGTATACTAAGACCACATCAGTGGAACTATAAAACCCATGACATATTGAATTTTTAGTGGTGTTTTCCTTGAATATATAGACACACTATCTTTTTAGTTAATGATTTTTATTCTTGATAAATCATATAAGTTATAAGTATATATTCTCTCTCAGATGTATAAACATGAGGTAGACGTATCAGCTAGAGTTATAGAAGGATTATGACTTTGAGATAGTATATACTCTAAGAAAGGGAATTGATGTGGCCAATTCTCATAGTAGGTATAAGAGGGAGATGTTTCCTACCTTTGATCAATGGCAGTGACTCTCACAGTTCTACACTTGGTGAGTGATTCTTAACTAGGAGGGTTAAATTGTAAGTTCTTACATAATGAGATATTCTCATGGGATTCACCAAATATATTATCTAAATTTGAGGATTAGATCACCCTCTTCTAATAGAAATAGTAGTCCTAGTAATGTTGTGTGTGGTGATATTAACATTGTTTCAAACGTACCCATTAATATTACATCCTAAAATGAAAAATATTTTTGATGATCTTATGTGTTAGTTATGGTGGCTAGACATGAATTGTAGTCTTTATAATTTTATATTATAGAGATTCACCTATTAATAGCTGAAGACTGAACAGTATGTTCTCATTGGATTGATCCAGATGGTTGAGATTTCATACTAGAATTTGGATAGTACATCAATGGATTTCAACACTGGACTCCCATATTCGGTGAAAGGATGTAGCATTGTCTAGTTTTTCATTGACTGAATAACCAATTTTTCTCACTTCCTTCCTATTTAGAAGTATAGTTCAGTGGAGATATTGGGATTCCTATTTAACGATTAGATCATGCAGTTGTATGGGTTTCCCTTGATGATTTTATATAACCATGATTTATAATTCATGTATTATTTATGGAGAAGTTTTTAGGCGGCATTTTTCAACTAAATAAAATTTGATATGATATTCCACCCCTAGATAGATTGATATAATATGGGACTATTCATGTTATTAAGGATATTTTTGTGATTTTATTCTATGTTTTGGAGGATTTTTATTACAACTACCATTAGTTTATCTATGTAAAACAACAGTTACCATTCCACTATTAACATAACACCATTCAAGGATGTGTATAAGAGGCCTTGTAGGTCACCCCCTTATTGGTAAAAAAATCATTGATTTATCACCTATAGTGAATAAGTATGTCTTTTTTATGATAGAAAATGTGAATCTAATCTAGGATCATATAGAGACATCCTAGATCCAACAGAAGTTCTAAATGGGTAGAAGATGGAGACACTTGGAGTTTGAGGAGGGATGTCATATGTTACTATTTGTCTCACATCAGTGATGTTTGATGAAATTTGGTTAGTGAAGAAATTTTTACATACATTCATCAAACCATTACAGATCTTGTACAAGGTATAAAAATTTAACTATAACCTAATGTTACTCCTACATATAGACTTGGAACACAACACATTTCATATATCACATCTGATGTGGTATGTATGTGATTCATTAAAATTTATCAACTATAGAAAGAATGTTTTTTAGGATGATTTCACCTTTAATGAGTTCCTATAAGTGATTTGGGATCAACATGAGAATATATTTCAAGGTCTAGTTATTATATTAGTTCATGTCTTGTGGAAGCACTAGAATCTCTTAGAGAGGTAATGAGAATGACAGAACCATATGAAATCTAAATACCCCCACCACTTAGAGTAAGTTACGAGTTTTTGGATGAATATATTTAAAGGTGAGATGGATATAATGGCCAAAAATTTTTATTAATCCCTTTGAATATTTTCAATATTGATATAGTTGGTCATGAGTTTGAGTCATTTTATGAAGTTTTGAGGGACTTCTAAAAATATTAATATTTAATAACAAAGTATTGAATTATTAGTTTTTTAGTGTGAAAAAAAGTTCTTATCTCCTGATTAAAATCCCAAATAAAAATTATGATACCTTGGTGGTTTCCATAACAAAGGGTTTTTCCTCAGGGAGGTGTAATTTTTTCTCTTGTTTTGGGCATAAATTGGGTCTGTTTTGAGAAATTTAGAAAAACTCATTAGGATTCAACCCCCTATTAAATAATATTTGTATATAGATATATTGTCAATATTGGGTATATATCACTATAAAATGAAACCCTATTTTATTTTGGGAGGAATGTTCTTCGATTTGATACTCACATTCCTAGATAAGTTAAAGGATTCACAAAACAATGGTTTGTTTTTGAAATGATGGCGGTTTGACAACAAGGTAGGATTTATTGTTTTATCCCACCTAATTCATTGTGTAATTTAATATAATTTTATCATGAATTAATAAATTCAATATTCATGAAAATATCATGATTAAATTTTTGACTATTTATATTTTGGTACTTTTTAAAAAAAAATCTATTTTGTTTTCAAACATGTAATAACATATAGCATGAATTGGAAAATAATTTATCATTATTTTTTTCATTCTTCCTTGTCTAAGATTGAAATTTATATTCTTAAATTGTTGTTAATAATAAAATTTTATTTTTTTTGTTTAATTATTTGATCAAATTATTTTTATTATTCATATTATTTGAATTCTCACATTATTTACCAATGATAATTTCCATGATCATTATGCACAGAAAATAGGTAAATTCCCAATCATTGAATTTATCTCTCCCAATATCATCCATTCTCTTATAGTGATTGATCATAATCAGTATATAACATTATTTTTAGTTCAACATTGTAATCATGGAAGGGAAGAACAAATGGTGATGGATTAGAGTGGTGTTAGATTTGAGCATGAGAGTAATGAAGGGTAATCATTGAGGCTAAATGGTGATGTTAGGAGAACATTTCAGGGTACATAGTAATGGTCAGGAATTATTTAGGTTAATAAAAATAGTTTGGGTGTCTTATTTTGATGTGGGAATAAAAAATACAATGGAGGGGATGAATATAGTCATCTAAGTTGAGGTTTTTTCATTGATACACGGTGGATTTTTCATCGATCATAGAGAATATAGGATATGGTAGACATGGTGGATGGAATTATGAAAGTGTGAAATTTTGATCTTGAATAAATATTGAATAGATGGAATTTATTCTAGAATCCATATGCTCTTTTTGGTTGCAGTTATAGATCTATAGTTTCTCTGGAAGTTAAATATCATAAATAATGTAACTTTAAGGTATATTTTAGGTTTGATCATCAATGGTGAATAAGGTGTCAAATTAGTGATAAATATCAAATAGTGTGTCACTATGGATCACAGACTATTTTTATTGGATTAAATAACCAAATTGTACTAAATTTCATTCCCAACTAACCCTCTAGGCTCATACATCATATGAACTAGTGGGAACACCCTGGATTTTAGAAATATTACAAAACTCCAATGAAAGTACATGTCTAGATACCACAAATATTACACATTATATGTACCCGTATAGGGTTCTACATATAGTTTTACCCCAACACAATATAAAAACATTGATAAATTCCTAATTATTTTACAAGTCCAAAACACTACGTACAGAGAACTATATTCTGTCTACTAGGAAATCTATTTTTTTTCCTATATATCCTCCCCCATGTGTCAAATTTGGATAAGTGAGTAGTGTATACTGATAATGTTTTCATGAATAAAATTATTCTTAATGTCACATCACTATTAAATGATTTTTATGTGTTTTAGGTAGTTTTGGTTCCTTAACTTCATTGAGGTGGTAACAATGTGTGGAAAAGATGAATAAAAAATACTAGAGTCAATAACTCATTAGAAACACATTAATATCGAGGAATAGGTCCTCCATAAATATGGTAGAGTAGTTAACCCCACCCCACCCCCAACCCCCACACATACACACACACTTATTATAGTTCATGGGCCATTCACTTATGGAGTGGGTGATCTCCTCATTTGATGCATTTACCACATAATGAGGTGCAGGTGACCCATAGGGGTTAGTAATCCCTTGAGTAACTGAACTACTCATTGAGGAGCAGGTCCCCTCTTAGAATCCAATGAGGTGATGTGGAATTTATGGGAGGTGGGAATGAATGTTACTTTAGGTTAATTGGTTCTTGTGGGGTTCAGATAATTCCAGGTTTCATTTAGTGCATGATCCCTATGGAGATGAACTACGGAAATTATGATTCACTTTTATTCCTTATTGAATTATTCTCTAAAGAATATATATAATTCTACTATTTTGATTTATCATGTTGTTTTATTTATCCTTTTTTTATTTTAGTTTGTTTTATTTCAAATGTTTATACTCACCAATATACATACTTTGTTCTCAAACATGTTGTGTATGTGTATACAACACATAGTTTAAAGGTAGACTCAATAGATATAAACCTAGTAGAACTAGAGATTAGTGGTGCTCAATGGTGAAATATCCAGTACTTGACCATTGCATAATTACAATATTCATTCATAATTTTTTCATTAATCACATTCCCATGACCTGTTATGTTTAGAGTTTTAGAAATGATAAAATCACTTACATAACAAATCCCATAATTTTTCTATATATGGAAATTGTTCCCACTAAACTAAACTCTTTACACTTACCTAGTTCAAGTTCAATATCTCATATTTAGATCCAGTATTAAAAATAGTTCTGACTCATCCTTATACCCTATGAAAAATATTTTAGAAACATGGGATGAGAATAAAACTCAGTAAGGGTTATAAAAGAAGGAGAAAACTCATTAGGCCATCAAAATACATGAAAACCCTTGAAAATAGTTTATTGGAACAAATAATTTGATCTTATAAAATAACATAAACTTACTTTAAAACCTAAAATAAATTTATTTTCATAAAAGTCCCATAAAAATATCATAAGAAAACATAAAAGAATAGAATAATCACAAAGGTTACTTTGAACATCATATACATATCACCTAATCAATATAATGACTTAACCAATTAGTTTCATAATCTTTTATAATGGAATAAATTTCCATGAATAAAACAAAACATAGATTAAATTTTACTATAAAACTCATAAATACATACTTTTCAACCCATGATTATAAAATATTTAGTTAACCCACAAAAATAAAATTATTTTGAAAGAATGGTTGAAACAATTCTATGTTGATTAGAAAATTAAAGTAAAAAATAATAATAAATATCAATAATATTATGACAAAAAAATTCATATAAGTCAGTTTTTAAAGGGATATGAAATAAATACCTCAAAACATTTAATGTAAGTATTTAAAAGAAAACCCCTTACCTTTACTCTCTATTCACCACGTAAGACCTATAGCCTCCTGAATAATAAAATTATATTAATTATTTACATGGTTTAGAAAGTTTTTCATGTTCATTTACTTTTTATTATTCATTTTAAATAATTCTTTATCACTTTTTATTCCTTTACTAATTTGTTATTATTTATGTTGGTTCTACTAAGGTCATTCAGTTCATATTCTCCAAAATAGATTTGGTAATGTGGTAATGGTAAAAATAATTTTCTAATAATTCCATAAGATCCATATGATTCAACAAGTTTTCCTATATCATTCCATAAGTAAAGGATTTCCATAGGACATTAAATGTTTACTTTTTTAAAAATCACCCTTGGTAATATTGTTTTACTATTAAAAATGAATAGGATTTCTTACCTATAATTTTATTATCATGATGGATACCATAAAATTATAGAATTTTAATAATAAAATTTATTAAATATTAATGTGATATTCAATCATAAAATCAATTTTAAATAATATCCATGGAAGATATATGTCTATTAAAATGTCATCTTTCACATTGGTTGGGTAAAACCACCATGATGAGAGATGTTTTTAAAAGAGTTAAAAAAGGTAAAGCTAAAAAGTATTTTAGTTTTATAGAAAAAATTATCTTATAATAAAAGAATTTTTTAGTTTTACCATTAAATATTACTTATGTTTTTAAAAATAGTTATAGGATAGATGAAAAGTAAAAGATTATTTTTGAAACACCCATATTGTGAAGTAGTAATGACTTATGAAAAATTGTTTGGTGAGTGTTAATGGGTGATATTCCATAATTGACATCTAAAATATATTATAATCAAATGAGAATCAAATCATGGAAGAAAAATTATTTTATTTTTAAAAGAGTTTTCTAATAAAGAATCACAAATAAAAAAAATAAGTAGGCTTGGAAACCCTTACCTTGCTCCTCAAACCACTAACTTTGTAATTTGTCCAAAGCCCTTGGAGAAAGAAGTTTTGGAAAGGTTAGAGACATATAAACATGGAAGTGGAGGTTTATATATATTTTTTTGTAGAATAATATGATAAAATTGATATTGAGAGGTTGTTTGACAAGGGTATAATGATTCCCCTTTTATATGATAAATTTGATGGCATTTTCACAAATACTCAATTTTTATGGGTCAAAAAAGAAATATTAAAATGAAAATTAGATCATAAAGGGGAAACGTATGAAATTATAAACCCTTACCCATTTCATTTGAGTAATTATAAGATTATAAATTTTTTAATCAATTTATAAATCATTGTTTTCAATAAATACTTTTTATGTCAATTTTGGAGTTTTTTTAAATTTAAATTTTAAAAATATACACAAAAAAATAGAATTAAAATTTAAATATTTTAATCATTAAATAGCTATCATTTTTATCCATAAAAAATTTTAAAATAACATAATTCACCAAAAACATTTATTTTTCTAATATTTTTAAAACTATTTACTTTAGCTTTTCACCCGATTGCACAAGCACCGCATCAATGATGCGTAATAATTTTGGATATTTATACTATTTTTTAATATTAAAAATAATTTTATAATATAAATATAATTTATTTTTTATAAATATAATCATCCAAAACCATTAAAAAATTATTTATTCATATTTATACCATGATAACATTTCTAAGATAAGAATTTTTTAATTTTTTTACCATGCGCATGTGATGAGTAAATATTTGGATATTTACCTTTCTATATAGACATAAAATCCCAAAATATTCATAAAAATAACTTATTATTAATGAAATTTATCTTTTATTTTAAAATTTTCATGATCCTTAATAAATGTTATCCCAAACATACAAATTTTTACTTTTCCCATGTTGTGAAAGCACTACATCAGCATTGATAAGGGTTTCATATTATTTTGGAAAAAAATTAATTTATATGAATTGAAAAATATTTTTAGATATTATGATTATATTATCAAGTATGAGTTGTTCCATAATTTCCCTAATTTTTTAATCCATATTTGTTTCATGATGATATCATAAAAGATACAGTATTCTTAAAAACTATATTTTTAACCATTTAGAATAAAACTACACTGCTCTAAAAAATCCCAAAAATTAACCATTAAATAAATTCATAATAATGATACAAAAAATATAGACCATTTTATCAAATAAAATTTTTAAAACTTATAATTATAACTTTTAAATAAAAACATATTACACATGTAAAAATTGTTTACTTTGAATAAAAACTAATTATTTTTTATGAAAAATCATATTCTAGTTTCGTATCTTAAAGAAACTATTTCTAATATTATAATAATAATAAATATTAATATAAATAAATATACTTAACATGGATTCCAATTTATAAAAATATCCTAAAGTTAAATAATTCATTAGATAGATATAAAATAAAAATCACTTTAAATAAATATATTTAACCATAAAATAAGACATGGTTTATGTCATGAAGTAAATGAATAATAATTTTAAATGTATAATTGGTTTATAATTGATTATATAATATCTTATGAGGTTTTTTTATTAACATGTATATATATTTAAAGTAAATTTATGAATTTTATACTTAGAAGTATTAATATACCATAAATTCGTTGTATAACTAATAAAACCAAGGTTTTAATAAGTGTAGGTTATTATTGATAGTTCTCGTATTATGAGATAGTGTGATGTAATGTTTTCCTTTAATGTATGTTTGTGGTATGAGTTTATTTCATGTTATTAATATCTTATATTTACTTATACATTTGGATGCTTCATTTCTCATTCTATATCGAATACTTTGTGTGTGTGTCATTCATGTTATGTTATGTTGATTATTATATATAATTAGATTTATTATATATTGTCTTAGAGATTAGTGTATATGTGAAATTAATTAATTAAGTTAATGCCTCCTATTTGATTAATTATATCTTGATTATATTCATCATACCATGTCCTATTATGGGTGGGATTAGGTTTCCACACTCAAATTAGCATCAACTATGGTGGGTATTAGTGGGGAATGTCAGGTTAATTTTTTTCATAGGTTTAAAAAATTCTTATATTTGATTATATTTTAAAATATAGAAGGTAATATATATCATTATGGGAAGTTTGAATTAAAAATTTTGATAGGTTTGAAAAGTCATTTATAGATGGAACCTATTCTTTGAAATATTAAAAATAAGGGAGTTATTTTATAAAAAATAAAGGAAATTGTTTAGATATAATTAAGGAAATATTTTAGAGAGAATTCATATTAACGATAAGGGATACTTTAAGGAAATTATCCATAGTGAATCATGGAATTAGAGGAATAGAAATAATAAAATATATAATAAATTTTATAGATCTATAATAAAATAAGATTTATTATTTAAATGATAGAAACTTGTAAAGATAAATTGGAATGGAATTAATGATTGACTAAATAGAAAGAATGTTTCCATCTTTATTACTAACATGGAATATTTAAGATCCAATTATGATAAAATAATTAGCTAGATATTTTTAGATATGTAAATTATGGATCCATTGGAAAAAATAAATATTTTTTTATAATCTATATTTTAATATTTAAGGAGGTGTTATTTATGTAATCTATACATCATTATGATTATAGAAAATGTCATGATGGAATGAAAAATTATTGTCCCTTGATTCATGGTATTGATAATAAAGATGATTCATTTGTTGTGATTATATAGTAGATAAAACAATGGAAAGAGAGTGTTCCCAACTCAAACTTGACATATCCAATATTAATAGAGACTAAGCTGAAAATTCATTGACATATATGGTTTATTAAGAGAGTTTCATCCATGTAAGATCATTTATATATTTCATAGAGTGAAAAAGGTAGAAGAAGATAGTTATTAACAAATATAATTCTCTAAAAAAATAATTGATCTTATACAATTCTCAATGGATGAAATATTTTTAATGTGTTTATCATTTAGAAAACATAATATAAACTCTCATAATAATTAGTTTTCTTTATCTATTTCATGTGGAAGGTGGTTTTTATTCCAACCGGATTAGTGAAACCATAATAAATGGGGTATCAGTTAGTGTGAATGAAAATTTACTAATTAAATCCTTTTACCTATTTACCAATGTACCTATTAGGTGAATAGATCTATTATCCTTTCCTCAACTTTGGTTTTCTTGTAAGAAGTATACATGGGAATCAAAAAAATTTAAACACAAGAGTTTCTTAGTAATGGTTTCTAACAAGATGGTTGACTATGACCTAAGTCTATGCTGGTTTTTATACAAATCACACACAAATTATATTTTATCATCAAGATAAATCTTATTCAATGGTATATCCTTTAACTTGTAAATTATCTAACACTAATGAGATGTACATTTAATAACCAATTTGTTGTCTTCAGACTCTGTCACTAATTCTACCTCCATCTATAAGTACCATATTTGGATGGATCGTCTTTGAAGTGTGAATAGAATTGTAGGCTTAGTTATCTCATGGATATTCTGAATCTAATCTCCTTATTTAATATATAGAAATCCAAATTTGGATACCTGTTTAATAATATTCATTGGGTTGTCTCACAAATTTGCTCAAAACAGAATAGAGAAACCATAAGATTTTATTATAGAATCCATTTTCTAGTTTGTAATATCATCATCAGAAACAATCCAATATATATTTATTCATATTATTTTTCAATGTATAGTAATAATCTTTCAGAAATAATGTTGGATATTCTTTTCCTTTGAATCATAGAATCTTTAGGATGGATATGGTTTCTGTTCTCACTTATCTCTTTCTTTAATACTAAATATATTATGTAGACTTTAGTATTGAGTTCTTCTCTATCCCTTGTACCATTTAATTGTCTTCTTCTTCCTCCCATTACGATTTTTTATCCTCAAAAAATAACTTGAATATTATTTCCATATTTCAATATTAAAATATTCCTCAAACTTTGGTCCCATAATCCCATATAAATCTTTTTAAATTCTCTATCTACTCTATAAAATATTATTATGCAATATTAAAAATATGGACAACTGGTTATCATGACTCCAATAATTATTCCTTGATATTCATCCTTTAAATATTCAACACTAATTTTAGAATAATAAAAAATGATTAATAAATTATCTATCTTTCACTTCTCAGTATTATCATCCTTTTCTTCCTCACGATCACTCCAAATTATCGTGGTTTCTCTCAATAAACCTTCCACAGTAATAGAAAGTCTTTCTTTCCACATGTGTATTATTTTATGCATAAATATTTTTGGGGTGAATGAAATTATCATGGTACCATCAATGTATTCATATCATGAAATTCACATATTAATTCATCATAGATAGCAACCATCAATATAATATTATTTAAGTCACTGAAGAACTGATCAAGAATTGTCTAAACTAAAACTCCTCATATTTTTCCAAACTAAAGAACATTTGTGTGTCATTTTGTAAAACCTTATGTATTCTTCAAAAGCATCTAAATAAACCTTACATATCTCAATGTATATCAATAATTTAAAAACATATTTATCAGAGTGACTCTAATATATGGGATAATGACCTTTACATATTCTTTAAAAACTCTCAGTACATTTAAATATGAGTTGTATAAAGATTAGATATCATAGTGTGGTTTTATACATTGAAAAATATTATAACCTCTGATTAACCTAGTGTATTACCTTTGAAAATTTTTAATAATATTTAAATATTGATAAACTTACATTTATGTATCAAAGTATGAATCGGTACTTTTCTAATATCTAGTATTAAATGTTTGGAAGCCCGTAAGTATGGGTTGAGTACCTTTATGTATTAATATTTACATGTTCACTGGGAAACTATTATGTATATACTAGAGAACCCTTACACATGAATTTGATAACACTTACATATCAACCCTTATATATAGATTGCTTCTCATTTTTTTCTTTAATCTTCAACTCATCAAAAAATTCATCTCCAATCATCTCAACTCATTTACATTCAATCTCAACCACTTCAATTATTATCAACATATATTTAATGATTATAGGAATTTATCATCTCTACATAAATATTTACTACCCAATTACCAATGAATTTAGTACACAAAACTTCTTCAAAACATACGAAAATATTCAATGATGGTGTTTTTACCATTTTCTAATTAATTCAGCACCTATTTCAGCTTCAATGCTATTTTTTAGTCATAACATCATCCAAGTGATTTATCCATATAGATAGTAGAATTCATGAATGATATTCACATAGATATATCTTCATAAAAATATCAACTAACTTACATTCTTCTCCAAACTCATGTGGATTTTCAGATTCTTCATAAAGTTATAATATTTAGAAATATCAATACTCCATGGGACTCTTTATAAAACATCAACTTCCTTAAATCTACTTAAAATAATTGTTCACATGAACCTTTAAAAACATTTTTCTCAACCTTTAAACCATATTTTCCAATCATTAGTAGTGATACATTAGTTTCTTATTCCCCCATATTTATAGATTTATTTACTAAGGTTCAAGTTAGAGGTAACTTCCAACACCCTGGTGTAAGTTTTTCCCCAATCTGTTCAACTGAATGAATGTAAACAACTTATATTGTGTGCTTTAACCTTCTTCTCACCAATATTATTGGTTACCTCAAACAAAATCCAAGATAATATTCTCAATAAATATTAAAATTATTAGTATTGAAATCATGATTATTGTAAAAACATATAACTCAACTATATGTGGGTGTAACAATCCCCATATTTGGATTTTTTATAAATAAAAAAATAGAAAATATATGTAAATAACTAGTTTAAACTTCCTTATCTCTCCCATGTATTGATATAGGGTTGTATTAATTCACATAAGAAAATTTATATTAAATTATTACACTAAAATTCTATATGAGAAATTCTCAACATAAAAAACAAGGGGCGCTAATTTAGATAAAAAAAGTTATCCATAATAATACTATAATATGATACCAACTCAATTTTTTTTCACATGGGTTATTCAAATATTTTTATATTGATACCAATTTTTAAAATATATTCTCATGAACTTTTATACCTAAATTTATGAACTCATATCAATAATATATTAAAAAATCAACACATATTGTAGGTTTAGTTTTAAAAATTATCCCTCGAATTTCTAAAAAACTCTACATTTTCATGTCATTGATCAAAAAAAACTCTTCCCATTAACTTAAAATATTATTATTTGAAAAAAAGTATGAGATAATATCAAAACATATCTTTTCAATGACACTTTCCAAAAAACAATCCAATAAATAAATATTTTCATGTAATGGTATATTCTTGAATCTTTCTAAAATTTCTCAATCTCAGGGGATACTCTAAAAAATTCTTCATCATGTCTGAACTATTCATCAATTAATATTCAAGAAACAAATTTTTAAGATCACTCCAAGATGTTGAATTCTATCATGTCCAAAATAGTTATTCAATCTTGCTCAATTTTTAGTGTTCCCCTTAATCATGTGTTACATTTAATTTACTATTTAGAAAGATCAAACACAGTATATATAGGAATAAAGTAAAACTTATTTACACATTAGTGATATATACCATGTTTATAGTTTCCTATCAACAAAGATACTCATTTATTTCCAACTCTATTTTTTGGATAACTCTTCAGGCTTTCTTTATTATTCTTCCAAGTAGAACACTTGGGATGAATGGACTCTTTGGTTCTTTCAAAAACCTAATTATATATAATATTCCTATATTATTCACCAATTAGTTAATATAAAATTAAAAATTATAACTTTAATTTTTTTTCAATATCTCATCTTGGTAAGGTAATATGATCAAGAAATCCTTTTATTAGTGACCATATTGTTTTATCCATTAACACATGTAACACCCCCAGCCCCACTCACCCCGAACCTATGGGTTATCTATTACATGGAAATCATATTACAAGTGATAAAATACCCAATATTAAAATTTTATCATACTTTAAGAGATTTAATACATACATAAAAATTAAATTACATTTTTCTAAAAAAAATCATGATACTTAAAAATATTAAGATGTGTGATTATTACTCTATTAATGATTTTCATATAATTTCAAGCATAGTACATCTCTTTATTGTACTAGAAATGGGGGAAACATAAGAAAGGGTTGATTTAATCCACTCTATATTTGATATCATACATTAGAAACTAGCTGGTCATAATAATGGCACTAAAAATATAAGAGTAATAGATAATCAATTCATTCTATACAAATATATAAGAATAAAATAATACAAGGATTTCATGGAAATGGAATAAATTAATCACATGAATAATAATAAATGATTTTATAATTATTGAATTCATAATTTTAGACATTATAAACATATTTTCAATGCCTTTTTTCAATACATCATACATAAAAGGGTAGGTGTACACCAAGTACCTTAGTTATTTTGTCTCATAAGACATATTGATTCATCCAGGGGATATATAATTTTTTTCCCCACCAATAAATTAATGAGTCCAATACACTCACCATATGAAGAGAAATGATAAAAAATACAATACATAATGTTTTAAAAGGAACATATTTCATAAACATGGAAGAATAGTCAATAATTATTGATATAGAAATAATGGGTATACATATTTACAAGATTTCCCTAGTAAAATAAATGGAATGTATTTGAAGAAAAATACCCTAAAATTATAGTAGTTAAGTATAAAGTATTAAAAATATGTGATAAATTGATATATTATTAAGTAAATAGATTCTATTAGTCAATTAAATTATTGATTTGTGTTGGTTCGATGATGATAGTGATGACATGGGGGATTTTTATGGTGATAATAGGTAATGATGAAACTGGTCAGCAATGAAAAAAAATATAAACGATTCAATAGACCTATCATGTATCACAAAACATGGTAGGGGAAGTTCTCAAGGATAATATTCTTAGGATACTATTTAGGAATCTGGATGATGATAGGATTATATCTCTGACTATCTAGAACTTTATATTTAAAAATTGAAATCTTCAATTTGAATTTTGAATTTTGATATTTGGTGTTATATATTGGTCATTTGTTGAGTAGATTTCAATCATATAAGTGTTGTGGTAATTTTGAGTTTTCACACTTAAAAATATATAATTAATTTCTTAAAATACCAAAAACATGGAATTGGATGGAATTTATTTATCTATATCAATGTAAATTCCCTTTAATTAGAATAATTTAGTATAAGGTAATTATGCTATATTAGATTGATGGATATACGGTCTAGAAAATGGATTATATTAGTAAAGTAATGAATAAGGATATCTAGGTGAATTCTATTGAAACTTATTAAGGATAAACAGGTATTCTCAATGTTCAAATAAGTACCCTTATCAAGTGAAAAATATGGAATTAGAGTTTATAGATACTTGTAATGATTAAGATGGTCAATGTATTTAGACCACATAATACAAGTATTTGAAATTGTAGGAAACCAATGAAAATATGGATAAATACCCAATTAAAAATTAGATTATGAAATAATATATATTTGATATATATTTGAGATATAAAATTTATTTATGTATAAACCTTAAGGTTAGTATGATTTGATAGGAATGGTGAACTTATGCCAAAAATCAAGTTTAATCCACTTTGTATCTAATAGAGTATCTACTAGTAACATCAATATCATACTTACATAGATAATAATCCAAATTAGAAATATTTTATTATTAAAACCATAATAAAATGTTATATATATGGGTTTCTTATCATGGTACAATATATAATTCCATGCCTCCAATGATAATTTCGACCTTACAACAGCTTATGAATAATGTATAATGTGAGTGAAATCAGGGATCACATGTATATAATATCCTAAGGATGGTACCAAAAATTATATAGAAAAATATTTGAATAAGAACATATAAATTTAAATTTATATAATAATGGAAATATAATTAGGAATTAAAAAGAGAGAGAAATAGGACCCCTACTTCGACATAGAAACGACTTATGAAAAAGGTAAAAGGAGATTGGATGATTATATCTCATGAATAATACATAAAAGGGATGATAATATACTATATTATAATAATATAATTTTATAATATAGGAATTTAATGTATATTATAAAAAAATCAATTAGAAAAGGATGGGAGTGGAATATGAACCTTTACACTAGTATGGTAATGACTTATGGAAAAGGTAACATGAGAGGGATTGAATAATATATCATGGATAAAAGATAAAATGGATGATAGTATACTACAAATGGATGTATATCATAAAAAAAATGGATGTGTAAAAAATTTTATTAAAAAATTATTGCAATTGGAATGTGAAATTAAATGAATAGAAATACTTACCTTAAGATTCTAAGCATAGAATAGAACCTTATAACTACCAAAACTCTTCTTGATTTAAGAGGTAGATATGGGAGATAATAATTGAGAGATTATTAATAGATAATTTGAATTTTGTGTGGGGAGAAATGATAAGAGGTGTGTCTATTTATAGGAGTTGTTAGTCGAATTCCATGAAATAACTTATTGATTTTTATATTTTTCTATTATCTTATGTTCTCCATTACAATCCAAGTGCCCCATTACATCCCTTAATTATATAATATAATGGTTAGTTTTAAAATTAATTTAATAACACTAAATTAGTTGAGCATGTTCATACATATATACATATACATACATATATGTGTGTGTGTGTGTGACGTCATATTTACAATATGTTATCATATTTCACCATTTCTTACAGTATATTAGTTTTTTTGCCAAAATTTATCAAATTTTACAATTAAAATAATTTCAAAATCCTAATTCAAAATATTAAAATAATTTTAAAAAAATTATAATCAAAATATAAGAAATTTATCTTTTTGAAAAAATATTACTTAAAACTGTTTTTGTATGGTGGGTATTACTCAAAACAACTACATTACTATTCTAACAAACACACTATTGTTATATTAAATTTATTAACCAAATTTGATATCCATTATATAGTAATAAGACTCCAAATATGATAAATTAATTTTAAAAAAATAGTAATACATTATGAAATATTTTTAGTAAAAATATTCATATAACCTTTAAAATAAATGTTTTGGTGTATCAAAGAATGAACGTTGAATGTTGAAATAGTTTATGAATGTGATAAAAATAATATAAACATTAAAAAACTAAATTTAAAGTTATAAACTCATCATTAATTTTTTTTTTAATATTTTTTAGATAAATGTTTTTTATGTGATGCACATGAAATTAAATATGAAGTTAAACATGTATATAATAACTTATTCCATTTTTTTCAAAGTTTATGCATTAAAATTAAATTAAAAATATAATGCGTATAATAAAATTAGATTCCATTGAGTGAATTTATATTACAATAATCTTATAAAAATAAAACAATAAATATACAAAATGTAGTAATCAAATAATCATGAATTTGGTAAACGATATTTAATAAAACCATTTTAAGAAATGATTATTATTCAGAGAAATATACATAAAATTTCATTATGATTCAAGGGTTGATAAAAAGTTTTTATAAATTCAATTTTACTGATTTATACATTATAAACGTATAAATTTAAGAAATAGAAGAACTTGTGCATTATAAAGTTGTGATTTTTGGATGAATTATATTTTCATACCATTAAAAGGATTTTATAAGATCATATATTAGTATCATTTATAATGGTATAAATATATATAAAAAATGGTTTCAATTAATTATTACATAGAGAAAATAAATATACAATCAATGGTTAGGTTACAAAAATCCCATATAACTTCATATAATAATTACAAAATTATATTTTTCATACAATATATATATTTTGTGTCTTGGTTTATTTATCATATGAACCATTCTTATTATATGTGTAAAATGTTTTCTTGATACTATGAAATAAAATATATTACTTTTCCACTTTTAGTTCGAGTATTCATAAAATAATATTTATTTCTCTATTTAATTAATATAAACAAATTTCAATTCTATGGCTATGATAATTTGTTATTTTTATTAAAGATAATGATATTTAGATCGCTTATTCATGAAATTTAAATTTATTAATTTCTAATTTTATTCCAAATTAAATATTGTTAGTGTCTATTATTTATTTATATTTTTAATTAATTATATAATGGAAATATTTTTATCCTATCATATTAAATTATTTATCAGTGACATTTTTCTATAAGTTTATTTCTTTAAAAAGAAAATTAAAAATAATCATAATTAAAATATATGAGATATATATATATATATATAATTTGGGATATTAAATTCTCTCACCTTAAATAAATTGTGTTATTTCAATTTTTAATTAATAATTACAATAAATGGTTATAAACATTTTAATTCATTATATGATTCATTATTATAGTTTCCACCAATGTTTACTAACTAAAATATTAACTTCAAAAATAAATAATATACGGTCATTATATTCCTTCATATAAATAAAGTTCTATGATTAAACCAATATTTTTGCAATAGTTATAGATGAATTAGTTTTCTAAAACAAAGAATTTTGTATCCCAATGTTTTATATAAAAATTTCTGAAATAGCATCTTGATTCCCAAAAATACTAAACTCTTCTTCAATACCAACTTCAATATCATTAATTTGGTTATTAAGACAATCATAATAATTTTCATAAGTGTTGACATGATTAGATATTTTCTTGAAAATGTCATTATCTTTGAGATGAAATATCTTATTCTATTATTAAGAAACACTACTAGAAGTTTATAGATTATAATTCATATAATTTGTAATAGTTATGTATAATATATTTCATATAAGAAACGTAATAATTATTTGAATTATAATATATAATTTTTCATGAATTTAAAATGGTTTCACTATAAAATCTATGCAATCTACTTATGACTTCCTTAATTGTGTTCTTAATGTTTTTACTAAACCATCTATAATACCAATTGTAATTACCCTAACATTGATCACCCAAATTTTCTGGGTTATCAATTACATGTAAATAAGATTAATAAAGATCACATACCCAATATCCAAAGTTTAAAAGTCTATAATAAAATAGAAATATACCTAATAATTAGGTTATATTATTATAAAATAAAATATATGGTACTTAAAATACTATTTAAATGTGACTCCTACCTCCATAAATACTATCCTTATAATTTAAAACCTCATACGCCTCTTTATACGGGGAAATAGCGAAACATAATAAAGAGGTTAGCTTAGACCCTCTATATCGGATATCGTAGATCAGAAGCAAACATGTAATTATAATGGAATAAACAATATAAGAGGAATAGATAAACAATTTGTTCCATATTAATACATAAGAAATAATCCATGGATGTAATGAAAATATAAATAAATAATCATATGGATAATAATAAATGATTTCAAATCCATGGAATTCATAATTACAAACATTATCAATAGATTATAAATTCATTTTTCTATAGTATCAAACATAAAAGTGTAGGCATACACTAAATAACCTAGATATTTGGTCTCATGGGACCTACCAATACATATAGGGGATACATTTTTTCAGGCCCCACCCATTAATTAATAAGTTCAATACATTCATTATATGATATTAAAGGACAAACAATATTATACATATTATTTCCAAAGGAACCTATTTTAAAATCATTGCAGAATAATCAACAATTATCTATATAGAAATATTGGGTATATGGATTGTTAAGATTTCCCTCATAAAATAATTGTTAAGTCTATCTATGAAAATACCATTCAATTAGAATAATTATGTATAGGGTATTCACATGGTATAAGATAAATTAATATACAATTTTTTCAATTGATTCTATTAGTTAATTAAACTATTTCAATCGACATGAATACCCTTTAATTAAAAAAAGTAAGTATAGGGTAATCACAACATATTAGATAGGTGGATATATTATTAAGACAATATATTTTCACAGTTATGTAATTAATAAGTGTGTCAAGGTAACATCTCTTGAAAATTATTTAGGATAAATAGGGATGAAAATTTTTCAAATAAATACCCTTATCAAGTGAAGAATATGAAATTAGAGTTTACAAAGACTAATAATGATTAATATGATCGGTGTATGTAGACCATATAATACACATATTTTAAATTTTATGTGAGAAATGAAATATTGTATAAAACACCTATATAAAATAAGAGTATGAAA
This sequence comes from Viscum album, assembly GCA_963277665.1. Taxonomy (NCBI): domain Eukaryota; kingdom Viridiplantae; phylum Streptophyta; class Magnoliopsida; order Santalales; family Viscaceae; genus Viscum; species Viscum album. The sequence goes on along the minus strand of OY728139.1, from coordinate 31,351,017 downwards.
TAATTCATATTTTATACACATTAGGGATATAATATTTCCTCGGAGAGAAACCTCTAGGTTGGTATGATTTGATTAAATGTGAACTTGTTTCAAAATAAAGATTAATATACTCGGGACTTGATAGAGGATACAATAACTACATATATTTCACCCTTCCTCAAAAAACTAACCCTATTTTAAATAATATATCTATAATACCAAAATTATATGTCATACATATAGATTTTTTTTATCATGGAATAATATAAAATTTCATGCCCCTTATGAAAATTTTAGTAATTCACAACCTTTTGAATAATGTATAATTTGAGTGAAATAGGTTCTCATGTGAATTGGATATCTTAAAAATAATATTAAAAATTATATAAAAATAATTATAGAATTATAAAGTGGAAATTTAAATGGAAAATGCAATGAAATTTAATTATGAATTAAAAAAGAGAGAAATATAACCCCTACTTTAGCATGGTAATGACTTATGAAAAGGCTAAAATGAGAGTGTATGAATTACCTATTAGAAACGATACATAAAAGGAATGGTAATATAAAATATTATCATAACATTAAATGGTAATTTAATGTATATTATTAAAAATTAATTAAAATCAGAAAAGGATGGCAGAAGAATATGAACCCTTATATTGGTTTTGTAACAGATTATGTACAACACCCCAATATTTTATGGTATGTTTCTTCTTAAATAATTTCAATTAATTAGATAGATTATTATGTATGGAACACTAAGTCTCTTCAAAACAAAAATTTTTTATTGGAGATAGTTATAACCTAGCTGATAAACTTAATTTTTCCACTTTTGTGATTTTAATTTCGAAAAATAGGCATACACAGTTGCATTTAGTAAGATATTTAGAGACTAATAAGGTCAACTTAATCTTTGGGGAATAGTAACTTACCCTTAGGAATAGTAATGTTACCCTTATGAATAGTAATATACCCTTATGAATAGTAATATGACCCTTATGAATAGTAACCTCACCCATATAATTATAAATAAAATTGAGGCACCTTATAAATGAAAGTTAATATTTTAAAAATTAGTAATTAAGTGCTAGTGTTTTTTGAGTTATAAATATTTAATTACAATTTTATAATTAATAAATTAATTTAAAAGATAATTAATTTTTATAAACATTATTCCTAAATCAATATTTTTTTTGTCCTATGATTTTAGGATAATCTAATGAGACCTTAGATAATTGTTTAGGGTATTATAAAATCAGTTATAATTTTAAAAGCTTATTTTCTAAGAAAATGGTTATTTTAATTAAGAATTTAAAATTATTTTCATAAAATGGAGTTTATTTTTTTATACTAAATATCAAAAACTTATAAGTGTAATTTTTTAGGATTTTTATGAAATACTTGAATTCTTTGTGAATAGTGAAATTTGATAATTTATGAAATATGCTAAATAAATGAATTTTTACATCATGATTGTGTCATGGATGATGTAAATAGACATTGGTTCGAACTCACATTCAAATATTACAATGTTTTGTCATAATAATCAATATTATTTCTCGTATTGATGAAAATAATAAAATAATGAATGAAATACTGAGAAATCACTCATCTCCTCCACTATAAAAACCACCTCTCACTCCCTCTTCTCTTCACACATCTAAACCCTAAATCATCTCAATGTTCTTAAAAAATACACTTTAATAGTCTCTCCCCACGTCCAAGAGACATTGGTCTTTTCAAAATACCAAAACCCTCTCCCTTAAGGAGGATCTCAAGGAGGTTATTTCAAGAGGTAAATCCTTTTCCATTTTCATTTAATTTCATTTCAATTTATCTTCTTTTCTTATTATCTTCTCATCTACTACATCCAAATGATAATGATAATTCCAATATCACTTATATACAATATTTATATCATGTTAATGGAATATACATCAACAATATCCTTAATCTCCCTCTTTTATTTTATAAACGAAATCATCGTCTAGGAGGTGCCAATTTACAACCTTCATGGATGACAAAGTTTCACTCTTCAAATTCTTCTTCAAATATGTTCATGAAACCATTTTAATGGTTAATATATATTTTAAAATGTATAATATAACCCTTTTTATGTTCTAGAAGTAAAATGTGTACATAATACTAAACGATAAAACAAAATGAGTTCCTTTTGGTCAATAATCGCCCAAGTAATCTAAATGATTATCACTAAATGATTTATATAACGATTCATCCACATACCATGTAACCAAGTGATATAAATAACCATTTAAAATTACATATGATCATTAATAATTTATAAATTAAATTCTAGGTAATTATATCTGTTCCACATCAACTTATATACTCATACACATATATGTCAATCGTGAAAACAAAGGAAACAAATTCTCTCGATCGATGAATTTGTATCTTATAACTCATCCAAAAGGCCATAAATGAACTTAATAAAATTATAATAAATCTGACACATGTATAGAAGGTTATGAATTAATTTATTTATTTATTTAATCTGATTATTTAGTATATTAAGATATATTTAAGGACACATTCGGTCATAAGGTAAGGGGTTTCTCATCTAACTTTTATTTCAGTGATACTTCCATTGTTCGCCACTTATTTCTTGTATTTGTTATATGTATGATGTAATTTTATATAAAATATAATGATTTTTTTTATCTTAATGGTTTTAAATGATTCATTTTATGATTATTAATTTTTGGTCATGTGATTCAATTGATTACAATGTGGTAAGGGACTTCATCTAAATTCCCATTTCTTTGAGACTTACTTGGTATTATGCAACTAATAATTTGTATGTGGTTTATCTACTGCCCCTTTGAGATCATTTTTCATGTTAAATTACATTCCTATTAAATATCCATATTCTGGTATAATGGATATGATTATTTTCTTAGTCATATACCCTTTTATATATGGTGTTTATTTTCAATGTTGTTTAACTATGGCAATATTCATGAATTTGTATTCTATAATCAATACATAAATTGATAAGGAATATTATTCTAGAACTAAATATTGTTATAAGAATTAATTGTAATTTAATTTATGGGAGGGTCTTCTATATCCCCTCAATGCATTGACAGATCTCATGAGACAAAATAGTTGGCGACAGACCCTTTGAGTTTGTTTCCAAAACATAATCAGACGGGTTTCTACCCATAGAATTAAATTGTCTCGATGGTATGATGGTTCATGTTCTAGATACATGATGTTTAAATAATAATAATTCTATTAATTCATAATTCAATTATTACTTTCCATGAGGTTTTCAATATGACAAAATCTATGGATGCATTTTTCATTCTTAGTTTATTGATGGCGTGTGTTTTTCAACTACCCACAATGACATATTGATTATGTCTAATTAATTAGGAATAAATTATTTTTGTTTCATGCTTCCACTATATATAACCCTTTCTGATCATTTGATCTCACCCCTTCCATTTTTTTCCTTTCCCAGGTCATAAAGAAGAGATCATTTATTGAGTTTTCAAGGATGCAGTTTATTAGCTTTTGTTATGTATTATATATTGTTTTCTTCTCCCAATGTAAAATGGATTCCATTTTTGTATCTAGATTCTTCAATAATACTAAACTGATTATTCCTTTGGGATATGATTCCTTGTAATCATGTAAATTTAATAAAATAAATCATTGGCTTTGGGCTTCTAGGGTTGGGGGTTACATTATGGAAAGGGTAATATGAAATGGATTGTACAAAATAACATAGAAAAAAGGAAAAGGGGATTATAGTAAACTAGAAAAAAAATATATCATCAAATTAAAATTGTTGTTGAAAATATTTTATTACAGAATTATTATAACAGGAATGTGACAACCGGGTCCCGGTGACAGCACAGCCACCCCGCCTTAACATGGCCGTCGGGTCCTGGCCCACCAGGTACCACCAGTTGCCCCCACAGACACGTGGGGCCCACCCTAGGGTCCACCTACGTGCCCGAACGGGTCATCTGACTAATGATAGTCCCCACAGGCCAACACATGTCCTTTCCAGTGTGCTTTGTCCTCACTCACACACACCCTGGGAAACTTCCCAGAAGGTCACCCATCCTGATCACTACTCCAGGCCAAGCACACTTAACTATGGAGTTCTAACCAGATAGGCTCCCGAAAAGGAAGGTGCACCTTGTTGACATGAGTCATATCATTTAGTCATTTAACCATTTATCATTTTTGGGGATGTTACAATCACCCCCCCTTTAGAGCACAACGCCCTCGTTGTGGGCCCTACAACTCAACCCAGGCAGTGCACCGCGCACTTAAGGCTGGGTTCCTCCTCTGATACCAAATGTGACAACCGGGCCCCGGTGACAGCACAGCCACCCCGCCTTAACATGGCCGTCAGGTCCTGGCCCACCAGGTACCACCAGTTGCCCCGCAGACACGTGGGGCCCACCCCAGGGTCCACCCACATGCCCGAACGGGTCATCTGACTAATGACAGTCCCCACAGGCCAACACATGTCCTTTCCAGTGTGTTTTGTCCTCACTCACACACACCCTGGGAAACTTCCCAGAGGGTCACCCATCCTGATCACTACTCCAAGCCAAGCACGCTTAACTGTGGAGTTCTAACCAGACAGGCTCCCGAAAAGGAAGGTGCACCTTGTTGACATGAGTCATATCATTTAGTCATTTAACCCTTTATCATTTGGGGATGTTACAATCACCCCCCCTTTAGGGCACAACGCCCTCGTTGTGGGCCCTACATCTCAACCCAGGCAGTGCACCACGCACTTATGGCTGGGTACCACCTCTGATACCAATTGTGACAACCGGGTCCCGGTGACAGCACAGCCACCCCGCCTTAACATGGCCGTCGGGTCCTGGCCCACCAGGTACCACCAGTTGCCCCCACAGACACGTGGGGCCCACCCTAGGGTCCACCTACGTGCCCGAACGGGTCATCTGACTAATGATAGTCCCCACAGGCCAACACATGTCCTTTCCAGTGTGCTTTGTCCTCACTCACACACACCCTGGGAAACTTCCCAGAAGGTCACCCATCCTGATCACTACTCCAGGCCAAGCACACTTAACTATGGAGTTCTAACCAGATAGGCTCCCGAAAAGGAAGGTGCACCTTGTTGACATGAGTCATATCATTTAGTCATTTAACCATTTATCATTTTTGGGGATGTTACAAGGAATGTCAAATGAGTGGAATATAAATTCTAACATTAATTAAGATTCTAGTCTTAGAACTGAACCCTCTAAACACCCAAACTCTTCAATATTATAGTGATATATATGGTAGTGACTAATTGAGAGTGTTATGAGTATATAATTCAAATTTGGTGTGAATATAAATTATAATAGGATTAGTTATTTATAAGTGTGGTGAGTGTAATTTCATAGAATAAATTATTCATTATTATATTGTTTCTATTATCTTAAGTTCTCCACAACACCCCTTGTTCCCCAATACATCCATTAATTATCCAATACAATGGTTATTACCAAAATAATTCCAAGATTAGAAAATGGGTTGAGCACATTCATGCTTACATATATACAATTTCATATTTTCTTTATGCTACCATAATTCAATATTTTTAGGTTATTTTAATTTTTTATAAAAAATTACCAAATTTTACCCCATACCAAATTTCTCATCCAGATAATAAATATGTAACTCATTTTATTAAGATAATTTTCTAAATATAAAAAAATTATCTTTTAAATAAATATTACTTAAAATAGTTTTTGTGTGACAATCGTTACTCAAAACAACAACATTATTATTCCAACAACCACATTATTATTCTAGTTAATCTATTAACCAAATATGTTATAAATTATATAAAAACAAACCAAAAAATATGATAAAGTAATTTCAAAATAAAAATATTCAAAATAAATTATAAAATAGTTTTAGTGAAAAATAAGGTACATATTCATTAAAATGAATGTTTTAGTGTATCAAAACATGAACATAGACTGTTGAAATAGTTTATAAATATGATAAAAATAATTTAAACATTAAATAAACCGTTATTTGAAGTTATAAACTCCTATAAAATGTAATTTTAGTTTACTTAGAATGGAATGAAGGCATTGTTTTTATTTTATTATAGATAATCTTCCTTTTAAGGGATGAAGGGGAACCCGTACATGACCCGTAGGACCAAGGCACAAGGCCCGACATGACTCACAATACATAACCCGAATTCCCAGAGGCATATTGTGCCCAATACATGACCTGTATGCCCAGCCCATAGGAACTACCCCTCCCCTATCTTTTGCATCATTGATCACCTAGCTCCCCACCTTGCATTGCTGAACGGATAGCATTGCCCGGTACAAAGCTGTATGGTTCCTAGTCCTAATGGCGGTTTCCATACCCTCTCATTCTTCCAATCTGGTAGCTCTGCTTCTGGTGACTGCTAGTCTTATTGCTCTGATCCTCTTCTGGGGATAGCTCTATGTGAACTGGGCTACTCTATAATCTTTTGTGGCCCGAAGGCCCTAAGGCCTGAAGACCTATGATGACCCGAAGGCCCTGAAGACCCATAGGCCCAAACCGATGGCCCAAAGGCCCAAATTGGGTGAATAGTTCTAGCTGCTATAGTACTGAATAGTACTGCTACAGTACTGGTACAATAACCCAAAAATTCACCTCCACCCAGTTTTGAACCTGGGTCTCTTGGATTCCAAGCAGGAGCCCTTACCACTTGGGTACGGGCTCATTGGCTTTATAAATATTACTTGAACACATATTTTTCCATTCCATGCACATGAAATTAAATATGAAATTAAAAATGTATATAATAACTTATTTCATTATTTTCAAAGTTTATATGTTATAATTATATTACAGTTATAACATGAATAATAAAATATGAAATTAAAAATGTATAAAATAACTTATTTCATTATGATTCATGTATTTATAAACCATTTTTAAAATAAAATTTTATTAATTAATATATTATAACTATATAAATATGATAAATAGAATCCATAGTGAATTATAAATTCCTGATTTATGGATGAATGAAATTTTAATACCATTAAATTAATTTCATAAGATAATGTGTTTATATTATTTATAATGTTATAAATATAATTACAAAAATGTTTTCACTTAATGATTACATAATGATAATGAATATATTATCAATGTTCAAGTAATAAACAAAGAACTTGTATACATTTATATTTTATTTCTAAAATAATTTTTTACATACAAGTAATATATTTCATGTCTTGGTCTATTTTTATTATGAATAATTATTCTTATATAATTATAATGTTTTTGGTTACTATGCATTAAAATATATTGTTTATCATCTTTTACTTCTAGTATTCACAGAACAATGTTCATTACATTATTTGATGAATATAACCAAATGTATATTATATGGATAATATATTAATTTTTTATTGAATTGAGTGATATTTACATCCTATTGGCATGAAACTTTCTTTTATTATTTTATTATTTTGTTTGAAATTAAATATTTTTATTTTTTATTATTTATTTCTATTTTAATATAACTATATAAGGGAAATATGTTATCTTATCATATTCAATTATTTATTAGTAACATTATTATATAAGTTTGTTTCCTTGAAAAAAATAAAAATAATTATAGTTAAAATATTTAATTATATATATGTGTGTGTGTGTGTGTTAGATCTAGGATATTATTACACAAATTCTCAAGAAGTGTTGGGTCAAAATCTTGAACAACCTCTTAGGAAATTAAATTTCTCCGTGTGTAATTTAATCTTTTCCTTTAGCACTAGTTTTTTTAATTTCTCCATATTTATTTCCATATCTAGTTTAACTATCCAAAATGATTATTCATTCGTTATGTACATGTCTAGCTTTCTTGGATTTTAAGCATGGTTTCTCAAAAATCACCTCCATTAAATCAGTCCTTTTATTCCATTGCTGAACTGGTTTTTTATTTTTCTCTAGCTTTACATCATCAAAAAAATAGTTATGATCCTATTTAAATGATAGATTTTATATAATCTTATTATAAAATTAAATAAGATCCTTCTTTTTTAGTAGATCATATTTCTTATCCTTATTAGGTGTGCCATGTTTAACATATTACTTTTGTTCATCACCCAAGGAATTATCACCTTTATTCTCTTCTTGATTTTTCATCATATTTTATGTTCTTATATTATCATTTTCTATTGGATCATGATTCATTTAATTTTAAAATCAAGCATCATTATTGTAGAAAACACTTATGGAAATTTCCACAGAGACTCCCTAATCTTGCAAAAAAAATTTAGATAAATAGATTTTTATCCCTCCTCTATGTACATTGCATTACTGGAAATTTTATCCCCCTTTATATAGGCTTTATTTTAACTCCATAGGTTTAAATATTATGCCAATATTCAAGTTCCTTGTGGATGATCCTTCTACTATATTTGTATCATCCCTTAAATCTTTATCTTTTGTTCTTAGACAATCTTTTTTCAATATGAATGTGTTGTTATTTTTATGATATTTTATCTTCCAATTGGGATTATTTTTGAATAACAGATTCTATTTATTATGTTTAGATCCACATATATGTATTTTTGGGTTTCTAACCATTTTAATCCATTAAAATTTTTCTTGATTTTGATTTCAAACTAACACTTTTTGTAGAAATAATATTATTATAAATAATTTATTTTGGAAAAAATGGTAATTTGGTCTTTGAAAATGAAATAGATATTTATCTAAATGATATAAATATACTTTTCCCATAAGAAGAAGTTATTTTAGAACAAATAACCTCATTATAAGTATGGTTTTTAGCATGATTTGATGTCTCTGATTTTGTCATTTTCATATTTGTAAATTTTACTTCAAGATATTAATAATTAAAGTTAAGAATATCATTCTAATATTTAAAGGCCTTCACCCTTTCTTCATGATCTATTTTAATTGCCTCAATATTATTCTCATGTTTTTTATCTGTTCTTATATTCTTTTGAAATATATTTTCTATCTATTTATCATATTTTATTTGAATTCCAAATGTTCATTCTTAATATTAATTATTGACATTTTTATTTCTTCTAATACATGAAACTTTTATTGAAGTAATTTCATGTCTACTTTATTCTTCATGATTTTATTAATCTACTCATTCTTAAATACTTATAACCTTTATTAAATCTCTATATTCATGGAACTTTTGGATCCAAATTTTTTATATAGTTTTACATACATCAACACCCTTTCTTCTAAAGCTTTCTCAAATAAAATTTGTTCTTCCTCAAGCTGGGTGATCTCCTACTACATGATTCTAAAAGAGACACAAATAAAAAAAACTATTTATTTGGGATAGTTACATGGTATTTATTTTAAATAAGTAGTTGATTCATATCTTGAATAATCAAATATATGATCTTCTCCACTTGTGTTTCATTCCTCTCGCTCCATGTAAGATCTGATTTTTCTATGAGTATTGCATGTGGAAATAAAATTTTCACCCTCTTCACTCATGATCATAGAATTCTCGTCATAGTTTATTCAAGAGAAATATTATAATTAGATATAATAGATACATTTCCACTTTGAGTATATTCAATTAGTTGTGAATAATATTTCTTTAATGAGTCATTTAATAATTTCATTACACCCCTCTTCTTCCTATTATTCAAATTCTTAAGAAATAATTTATTTCATGGTTTCATTGATAGGTAAGTCACATGATTCTTTAAATAATATCTTCATAAATACTTTTGGGTAAAAATAAAAATGTTAGGTATTCATATCTTTTAATCTATTTATAATTGTATCAGAGGTGAAACCATAGATCAAATAAGAATTTTTGTTATATATGGATTGGTGTAGCCACAATTAGATAAAGGTGAATCAGTGTGAGTTTATATTTACTAATTAATACATTTAACCTATTTACATATGTTCTTATTTAGTATATAAATCACTAACTCATTAATCACCTTCAATTTCATGGATGAAATTTAAGTATAAAAGAAGAAACTAACATGCAAAACTTGTTATTGAGGTTCAACTCTAAGATGGATGATTATGACTCTAATGTATGATAGTTGTTATCCCACTCACACATAGATTATATTTTGATATCATTATAAATATTAAGAAATTAAATATCCTTGAACCTATAAAATCATTGTCACTAATTTTACTTACATGAAGGTAAAAGTTTTTTTCTTCAGGATCTGGAACCAACTAGGCCTCCCTCCCCAAGTATCATATTTGACTGACTCCTCTCAAAAAGCATGAAAAATAGTGTAGGGTAATGTATCTTCTCAATAGTGTGAATCTGATCTCATTTTCAATATACACCAATCTAAAATTTATTGCCTCTTCACAGAAATCACTAGGTTGTCTCGCGACTTTAAACATTATGATATAGATATATCAAAGGTTGGTCTTCTTTATTCCTCTTCTTTGTCTTATAATATATTTAAAAAAACAATATGGTCTCTATCTCTGTAACGCCCCGACCCTAGTTACCTAGATTCGGTGCATTATTACATAACATTAGCATGATCACAAGAAAGATAAAATCTCGAAAGACCGATTGGTTTAGTAGCCTTGGAAACACTAGATATATTCATAAAGTTTTACATTACATCATAAAGAGAAAAACTACTACAACAACATAGTCTCCATATTCCACACTCATATCCCCAGATACTATCCCAGTAGGTCATTCATAACTTACTTCTTCACATCCTGGGAAAAATAAAACAAAGAAAAGGGGTGAGCTCAAATGCCCAGTAAGGATAACAATATAGCGGAAACTTTCAAAAATAAGCATAAACATTTAAGGCAATGTATAACTAAAACAAAAGCCTTTTAAACTTGAACTTCAACATAGTATGGCAAAAGAAAAATGAAATAATTCCATTTACTTATTCACATGGATATTCTACTAATCAAATAATCACATGCAATATCAATAACCACTTTCATAATGATGAAATGCATAATTCCAGACTATCATAACCACATAGCCAAGGCCTCGTGCCAAGACTACAAATAAGATTTTGTCAAGGCCTTATTCTAAGACACAAGTTTGTCTCATTAGACCTACCGATGCATCGAGGATCTATAGAGAGCTCCACCCGTCACATATTAAGTCTAATGAATTCCCATATGAAAAGTTTTAAACATAACAAAAACATTCGTATTAAAACTAGCATAAGAAATGTCAATACTTTTACCATAAACCATGAATGGTAAAAAAATAGCACATCCACAGTCAAACATATCACAAAACCTTCAATACAATATATAAGTTTTGTATCATAATAAATCAACTTCAAATAAGCATAAAATCCATCAAAGGATGTTGACATAGATGAAATCAAAACTCTTTTTAGAGAAATATCTCTTTCTATTTTGAAATAATTTAAGAGTCTTATATTTATGAAATAAAACATTTTCTTTGAAAATATTATTATAAGATTGTAAGGGAATCTTCGACTATTTTATAACGGCGGAAAATAACCGCACCCGCCGTATAAGTTAAAAAAAACATTCTTACCTTAATTCTGTCGAAAAGGTTAAATATCAACTTGCTTGGAAAATGACAGAAAGATTCCTTTATAAACCTCTTATAAAAAGTCAAACAAGGGTATAAATGACTTTAACTCATATTCTAGTAAATAGTAAAAATGTTTTGAAATTCATTTTTAAGAAACATGGATGTGGATGATAAAGAGATCCCAGTAGATTATTACGTATAAACAACCTCGGATAATGAAGAGATTGTGAAATAACCCTTACCTTGTACTTTTCCTTGGTTGGGGTAGGTTAACCTCCTGTATAATGGTGAAATAATTGTTATTAAATTATAAAAGAATCATATATATTAATATGATATCATATATGATCTTTTAACATTGATTTGTTAATAATATCTTTGAATTATCGTCGTTTCGGGTTTTAACTTACTCGTTTTCTTTTATATGTTTTGTTACATAAGCCGTGTTTGTTATGAATAGGTTGTATCTTATTAATATCCAGAATGATATCAAGTCCTTAAACATCATTTTTAAATCATCAAATGATAATTATACTTTAACGGATACGATGGAAAATGAATCTCATCGCGTTCGTGGAGACGGTAGTCCGTACGTACGCACGAGCGACAATATCATTCTTTTGATATTAAAATAATATATAAATGGATTTTATATCATATATACAGAATTATTAACATGTTATATTTATTATTTACATGAGTTACACATCATTATTATACCCATCCAAATAATAATATATTGAATAACAATTACACCATGACGTGGAGAAGGTAAGCCGTACGTACGCACGTATGGTGACATATTATTCAAAAGGTGGATAGAATAATGAATATGGTTGTACCATATTTATAATAACATCACAGTATATATAATATACTGGAGTTATTATTTTATAATGGTAATAACAAAGAAAGAAGAAGTGGAAGAAGAAAGGAACTTGAAAAGGGGTGGTGAAAACATTACCTCTTCTTCGGGTTCTTCCTTTTGATTTGATCAAAAGGGATCCTTAGGTTGGATTTCTGATTAAACTAAGAAATCTAGGTTGTAGTGAGGGAAGTTGGCAGAGTATTTGGGCAGAGTTTGGCCGAACCAAAAGGCTTTGAAGGTGTGAAGAAATGAGAATGAGGAGTTCCCTTTTATAAGAGGGGTGAGGGGTACCTTTGGAAAAGCTAGAAATATTAATTTATAATAAATTTATATTCGGTTTCTAATGGCTCCAAAGTTGATTATTCAAAGTTTAAGGTGGTTATAGGTCGAAAACCACTCAACCAAAAGAATTTAGACAGGTTTGGGTACTTATATTAACCTTATATTTAAGTATTAACTCTAAGTTAATTAGTTTCACTTTTTCAATGTCTCTTTGTATTTTTATATTATATGGTTAATAAACTTACTATATACATCCAAGAGACCCCCAAGTGGTCCATTAATGATACACATATCATGATATAAGTCTCTTTTCCGAACCTTAGATTTTTAAGAATTTTATATCAATTAATATTATAATATTTTTTTTAAATATTCTTTTATGTCAATTTTGACACTATTCAATAGTTGATTTTTGTGAAACTCATAACAGAATGATTACTTCGAAAAAATTTAATTAAATCAATCCTAATATGTCATATTATCCTAGAAAATTATTTTAATTCATTAAAAGTCTAAAATTATATTTATTTGGGTATTTATAATATCAATTATTTTAATTTTTCACTATTATGGTAATTACTGCATCATCATTGTGTCATAAATAAAGTAACTTCTGTAATCTCTAAAAATTATAAATAAAATATAATTATGTAGGAAATATTTTTATCTTTATAATGAATATTTATAGTCAAAAATCCAACATATATAACCCTATGTAAAAAAAAATTTCTAAAAGATATATGCTTGTGTCATTTTTGTATTCATTTTAACTTAATTAAAATTATGTGTCCCTATCAACTACAAGTGGCTCCATGGGGTCCCAAAATCGACCCAAAGATGACTATGGTCGAACATGTATCAACCAATGAGGCTAGGACACGTTTTAGGGTAATTTAGTATTATTATAATATTATTTTTTAACCCTTATTTACCGGATTTACCCTTTAACCATGGTAAATAAAATATTTACCGAAGTAATTATTCAAAATGTATAAAAATAAAAGTTACCTATTTACACAATTTGAACATCCTGATTCCAAATATGGAATCCATTTTTCCAAATTCAACACACAGAAGTGGCAGAAATTAATTTAAAATTAATTGCCGTTGTTAAAACAAAAAGCGTGTTTTTAAGAGATAATAACTATCAAAAGATTGACACTTATTTATGTCCGGCTTAATTGTAAAATTATGTCCAATGACCAAAATTATATTAAATGGTAAAAATATATTCTAAATATAATTTAAAACCACTCAAATTCATAATTTATCACTATTAATTATTTTGATTAAAAAATTTGTTTTTAATTAAAATTTAGTAATTTTCACTATTCATCAAAATATTAAAGTTATCCGAAAAGTACCAAAATTTCACCTTAGGCTAAATTCGATATTCTGAATCCAAAAATGAAGTATATTTTGAAATATAGATATATATAATTTCAAAAAGTAGGTATTACTATTCATAATGGCTAGTTTGATTGGTTATGGTGTGTTAGAACTCGGTGTTGCGTACAACACATGCTATCACATTATTCAAAGAGAAGTGTACCGTAGAAGCTTGGGGTGTTACATTCTCCCCTCCTTCAAAAAATTTCTTCCTCAAAATTTCTAGAATAGTTATCACATGAAAATACTCGGGTGGTTCTTCATCATAAGTTCCTCGGGTTCCCACGTTGCCTCTTCCATCTTATGGTTTCTCCACAAAACTTTTACCAGACGCGTCATCCGGTTTCTCAGTACTTGTTCTCTCGTATCAAGAATCCTGACGGGCTCTTCACAATAGGACAGATCGGGTTCTAGTTCTAATTCCTCATAGGTGAGTACATGCGTTGGGTCAGGCATGTATTTTCTCAACAGAGATATGTGGAACACATCATGAACTTTGGAGAGACTTGGCAGCATTGCCAATTGGTAAGCCATAGCCCCAATTAATTCTAGAATTTTGAAGGGTCCGATGTACCTGGGACTCAATTTACCTTTCTTACCAAAACGTATGAATCCCTTCCATGGAGATACCTTCAAGAAAACATGATCACCGACTTGAAATTCCAAATCCTTCCTTCGATTATCGGCATAGCTCTTCTGCCTACTTTGAGCTGATTTGATGTGATTTTAGATTACCTTCACCATTTCTGTTGTTTCCTCCTATGGGCCTACAAGTTTTCTTTCACCAACGTCATCCCAACAGGTTGGTGTACGACATCTCTTTCCGTATAACGCTTCATATGGTGCCATCTGAATACTCGAATGGAAGCTATTATTATAGGAAAATTCTACCAGAGGTAAATATTGATCCCACATACCCTGAAAGTCAAGTGAGCAAGATCTCAACATGTCTTCTAAGGTTTGAATAGTCCATTCTGATTGTCCGTCTGTCTGAGGGTGGTAAGCAGTTCTCAAATGAAGTTCAGTATCCAGGGATTTCTGAAGACTTTTCCAGAATCTTGAAGTAAAATGGGGATCACGATCAGAAACAATCGATAGGGGTACTCCATGAAGTCTCACAACTTCATTAATATATAGTCTTGCTAGATATTCTAGGGGTAGATCTTCTCTTATAGCAAGAAAATGTGTTGACTTGGTAAGACGATCAACAATAACCCATATTGCATTGTTCCTTCTAGGAGTCTTTGGTATCTCTATGACAAAGTCCATCGTAATATTGTCCCATTTCCACTCCGGTATGGGAAGAGGTTGCATGACTCCTCCAGGCTGTTGCCTTCCAGCTTTCACTTGTTGACAAACCATACATCTTGACACAAAATCAGAAATCTCCCTCTTCATGTTGTCCCACCAAAAATGTTCCTTCAAATCTCTATAAATTTTGGTGCTCCCAGGGTGTATAGAGAAATTGGAACTATGAGCATCATCCAGAAATTCCCTTTTTAGATCAGGTATATCGGGAACACAAAGTCTCTTCCCAAATTTCAAAATTCCATCTTCATACACAAAGTCTCTCAGTCTCCCATCATTCACAGCTTTAATCTTCTTTTGAAATTCTTCATCATCGGTCTGAGAACTCTTAATCCTTTCTAGTAAAGATGGTTTGGCAACCATTTGAAAAAGCATTGATGTTTCACCTTCCCTGGTTATTCCCATGTCCATCTTCACTAGATCCATCAAAATTGGATCCCTTTCAATTCTCATCACATTCAAAACTCCATGGTCTTTTCTGCTCAAAGCATCTGCCACCTTGTTTACTTTCCCCGGGTGGTAGTGTATCGTACAATCATAATCCTTGAGTAATTCAAGCCATCTCCTTTGCCTCATGTTGAGTTCTTTTTGTGAGAAAATATACTTCAAACTCTTGTGATCAGTATAAATCTCACATTTTTCACCATAGAGGTAGTGCCTCCATATCTTCAAAGTAAAGATCATAGCTGCTAACTCGAGATCATGAGTAGGATAGTTTTTTCATGAATTTTCAACTATCGTGATGCATAGGCAATAACTCTATCATTCTTAATAAGGACACAACCAAGTCCTTTCTTCGATGCATCACTATAAATAATGAACCCATCATTCCCCGATGGTAGAGTCAATATAGGAGAATTGACTAATATTCTCTTCGGTTCTTTGAAACATTCTTCACACTCTTTTGTCCAAACAAATTTAACCCCTTTACGTGTGAGCTTCGTTAATGGGTTAGCCAATCGGGAAAAATTCTGGACGAAACGTCGATAATAACCTGCCAAACCAATAAAACTACGTACCTCAGTTATACTCGTAGGTGCTGGCCATTCTTGGATCACCTTGGTCTTAGAAGGATCAACAGAGATTCCATCTTTAGAGACAATATGTCCAAGAAAAGAAATCTCATGAAGCTAGAATTCACAATTGCTAAACTTCCCATATAATTCATGTCTTCTCAGAGTCTTCAGGATAATGTGCAAGTGATTTTCATGATCTTCGTAGCTTTTGGAGTATACCAAGTTATCATCAATAAATACCACCACAAATTCATCAAGATACTCCTTGAAAACTCTATTCATCAGATCCATGAATACAGAGGGTGCATTAGTCAATCCAAAAGGAATTACAGTAAACTCGTAATGCCCGTATCTGGTTCGAAATGCTATCTTCGGAATGTATTCCTTCCTCACACACAACTGATGGTATCCAGATCGAAGGTCAATCTTTGAAAAGTATTGAGCTCCATGTAGTTGGTCAAATAAATCATCAATGCGTGGTAGGGGATACTTTTTATTTATTGTTATAGCATTGATCACCCTGTATTCGATACATAACCTCATAGATCCGTCTTTCTTTTTAACAAAAAGAACAGGGGCTCCCCATGGAGAAACACTAGGGAGAATAAATACCTTATTACTCAATTCCTCTAGTTGTTTCTTTAGTTCAACTAATTCTACAGTGGCCATTCTATAAGGGGCCTTTGATATAGGCCTTGATCCAGGAATTAAATCAATGTAAAACTCAACTTCTCGTTCTTGAGGATGTCCAGGTAAATCTTCCAGAAATACATCTACAAATTCTTTCACAACAGGTACATACTCTATTTGAACATTCCTTTCCTCACCCACAGTTATTTCATTCTCTTCCTCCCCAATAATTGAATTTAGTTGAGCTACTGGGGGTGGATCTAAATAAGAATTAGGTGGTGACGATTCTACTCTAAAGATAAGGTGTTCCTTATCATTATCATCAAGAATTGTAACCTCTTTCTTCTTACAATAAATCTTCGCATCATAGTACAAAATCCAGTCCATACCGAGGATTATATCAAACTCAATCATAGTTATGACGATGAGATCAGCAGATAAAGAACATTTATGTGCTCTAATGGAGACTGATTCACAAAAATTTGTTGTAATGATACTTCCCTTAGGAGTTTTAACTGACAAATCCCTTATTAAATCAAATTGGAAATATCTAATTTTCTTAGCAAACTGGGAAGATATGAAACAATGCGATGATCCAGAATCAAATAATGCATTTTCTAAACTTGAGGAAACCATTAAATTACCTACCACCACGTCTTTTGGAGCTTCTACCTCAGCATTAGTGATAGCATAAGCCTGGAATTGTTCCCTTGGCCTTTTCTGAGGTAAGTTATCCTGACGCTTAGGACATTCATTTTCATAATGCCCCATATCCCTACAATTATAGCACTAAACATTGGTAGCTTCTTTATTCCCTTTACAATCACAAGCTTGGTGGCCTTTTTCACCACATTTGTAACAGATGCCCATTCCCTTCAAGCAAGTACCGGGGTGTTTCTTCCCACATTTACCACAGGATGGAAATTAAACCTTTCCTTTCTTCCCCTTATTTCCATTCCTAGATTGATCAGCAGGCCTCTTCTTCTCTTGCTTTGCTTTAAAGTCATAAGACTTAGAGAATTCCTTTTTGGTCTTGATATCACATGAGACAATGTCTTCGTATGACGAGAAGGATTGTGAGACTAATGCTTGACAGAGAAATGGTTTTAACTCATCAAAGAAATGATAAATCTTACTTCTTGGGTTACGTATATAATCACCAGCATACCTTGCTAACCTTGTAAAGTTAGCCTCATACTTTGTGACATTCTCATCCTCCTTCTGTCTCAGACTTAGAAATTGTCTTTCCATATCTGCTCGATGGTCGCGATGAAAGTATTTTTCTAAAAACAGATCTTTGAACTCCCTCCATTCCATATTTGATACTTCATCGTCTTCCTTCGTATTTTGAATCAATGACCACCATTGATCAGCATCTCCAGTGAGGCGGTAAACTGCCATGATAACTTTTTCCCTTTCATTACTCCCCAAAGCCTGAAATATTTTCTCTAGGGAAAATATCCATTGCTCAGCTACTAAGGGATTTGTACTCCCATTGAACGTTGGTGGTTGTTGCCCCATGAATCGATCTAACATTTATCCTCCACGTTGCGGATCAGGGTGCTCTATACGGGTAAGGTTAATATTCATAACCTGAGTGAGTTGTCCCAGTATGGTGATTAGCTGATCAGCACCAGTTGCATCACCAGCTCCACTATAATTATCTTGAGCAGGAAGGAAATCCCTACATGGAGTGCGTGCATTGATACGGTTTCCATTTCTTCCACTAGGTGCCATTTCTAAACAATGGCATAAACTATATTAGTTTATGAATCAAAATACATAATCCCATACTTATAAAACACTTAACATAAATTGAACTATTTATAGATATAATCCATAATCATAAAAAAAATTCTTTGAGGAAGTATATACTAATAAACCCTTCATAATGATTTGCAAAGAAAATGAGAGTTATCCTAAGCATATCCCCCGGGAGTGTCGTAACCAAGAGTGCAGCAAGGCCTGTTGTCGAGCACCAGTTCCCGTTCGAGTCTAGGTCAAAGCGGTGTTTTCGGGTTTTACCCCTAGGTACATCTGTGCCAGAGCCGCCTCTACCTGCTCGTATCCAGACAGGGATGTATTGCTCAGAAAACTCACAAAATCTCTACAATACCAAAATTCTAGGAAGTTCTTCTATACTAATCATCAAAGTTCATCTTAGGTCTACGTGCTCTAATCAGAGTTTATCTAAATCTAGCTTCCAAGGTTTGTACTAAACTTCCTATGATACCAACTGTAACGCCCCGACCCCAGTTACCTAGAGTCGGTGCATTATTACATAACATTGGCATGATCACAAGAAAGATCAAATCTCGAAAGACCGATTGGTTTAGTAGCCTTGGAAACACTAGATATATTCATAAAGTTTTACTTTACATCATAAAGTGAAAAACTAATACAACAACATAGCCTCCATATTCCACACTCATATCCCCAGATACTATCCCAGTAGGTCATTCATAAATTACTTCTTCACATCCTAGGAAAAATAAAACATAGAAAATGGGTGAGCTCAAATTCCCAGTAATGATAACAATATAGCGAAAACTTTCAAAAATAAGCATAATCATTTAAGGCAATGTATAACAAAAAAAAAGCCTTTTAAACTTGAACTTAAACATAGTATGGCAAAAGAAAAATGAAATAATGTCATTTACTTATTCACATGGATATTCTACTAATCGAATAATCACATGCAATATCAATAACCACTTTCATAATGATGGAATGCATAATGCCAGACTATCATAACCACATAGCCAAGGCCTTGTGCCAAGACTAAAAATAAGATTTTGTCAAGGCCTTGTGCCAAGACACTAGTTTGTCTCATGAGACCTACCGATGCATCGAGCAGCTATAGCGGGCTCCACCCGTCACATATTAAGTCCAATGCATTCCCATATGAAAATGTTTAAACATAACAAAAACATTCCTATTAAAACTAGCACAAGAAATGTCAATACTTTCACCATAAACCATGAATGGTATAAAAATAGCACATCCACAGTCAAACATATCACAAAACCTTCAATACAATATAGAAGTTTTGTATCATAATAAATCAACTTCAAATAAGAGTAAAATCCATCAAAGGATGTTGACATAGATGAAATCAAAACTCTTTTTAGAGAAATATATCTTTCTATTTTGAAATCATTTAAGAGTCTTATATTTATGAAATAAAACATTTTCTTTGAAAATATTCTTATAAGATTGTAAGGGAAGCTTCAACGATTTTATAATGGCGGAAAATAACCGCACCCGCCGTATAAGTTAAAAAAACATTCTTACCTTAATTCTGTCGAAAAGGTTAAAAAGCACATTGTTTGGAAAACGATGGAAATATTCCTTTATAAACCTCTTATAAAAAGTAAAACAAGGGTATAAATTACTTTAACCCATATTCTATTAAATAGTAAAAATGTTTTGAAATTCATTTTTAAGAAACATGGATGTGGATGATAAAGAGATTCCAGTAGATTATTACGTATAAACAACCTCAGATAATGAAGAGATTGCGAAATAACCCTTACCTTGTACTTTTCCTTAGTTGGGGTAGGTTAACCTCCTGTATAATGGTGAAATAATTGTTATTAAATTATACAAGAATCATATATATTAATATGATATCATATATGATCTTTTAACATTGATTTGTTAATAATATCTTTGAATTATCGTCGTTTCGGGTGTTAACTTACTCGTTTTCTTTTATATGTTTTGTTACATAAGCCCTGCTTGTTATGAATAGGTTGTATCTTATTCATATCCAGAATGATATCAAGTCCTTAAACATCATTTTTAAATCATCAAATGATAATTATACTTTAATGGATACGATGGAGAATGAATCTCATCGTGTTCGTGGAGACGGTAGTCCGTACATACGCACGAGCGACAATATCATTCTTTTGATATTAAAATAATATATAAATGGATGTTATATCATATATAGAGAATCATTAACATGTTATATTTATTATTTACATGAGTTACACATCATTATTATACTCATCCAAATAATAATATATTGAATAACAATTACACCACGACTTGGAGACGGTAAGCCGTACGTACGCACGTATGGTGAAATATTATTCAAAGGGTGGATAGAATACTGAATATGGTTATACCATATTTATAATAACATCACAGTATATATAATATACTGGAGTTATTATTTTAGAATGGTAATAACAAAGAAAGGAGAAGTGGAAGAAGAAAGGAACTTGGAAAGGGGTGGTGAAAACATTACCTCTTCTTCGGGTTCTTCCTTTTGATTTGATCAAAAGGGCTCCTTAGGTTGTCTTTATGATTAAACTAAGGCCTCTAGGTTGTATTGAGGGAAGTTGGGAGGGTATTTGGAAAGATTTTTGCCGAACCAAATGGCTTTTAAGGTGTGAAGAAATGAGAAGGAGGAGTTCCCTTTTATAAGAGGGGTGAGGGGTACCTTTGGAAAATCTAGAAATATTAATTTATAATAAATTCATATTCGGTTTCTAATGGATCCAAAGTTGATTATTCAAAGTTTAAGGTAGAAATAGGTCGAAAACCACTCAAAAAATAGAATTTATACAGGTTTGGGTACTTATATTAACCTTATCTTTAAGTATTAACTCTAAGTTAATTAGTTTCACTTTTACAATGTCTCTTTGTATTTTTATATTATATGGTTAATAAACTTACTATATACATCCAAGAGACCCCCAAGTGGTCCCTTAATGATACACCTATCATGATATAAGTCTCTTGGCTGAACCTTAGATTTTTATGAATTTAATATCAATTAATAATATAATAATTGTTTTAAAAATTCTTTTATGTCAATTTTGACACTATTCAATAGTTGATTTTTTTGAAACTCATAACAGAATGATTACTTAGAAAAACTTTAATTAAATCAATCCTAATATGTCATATTATCCAATAAAATTATTTTAATTCATTAAAAGTCTCAAATTATATTTATTTGGGTATTTATAATATCAATTATTTTAATTTCTCACTATTATGGTAATTACTGCATCATCATTGTGTCATAAATAAATTAACTTATGTAATCTCTAAAAATTATAAATAAAATATAATTATGTAGTAAATCGTTTTAGCTTTCTAATGAATATTTATAGTCAAAACTCCAACATATATAACCCTATGTAAAAAGTGTTTTTCTAAAAGATATATGCTTGTGTCATTTTTGTATTCATTTTAACTTAATTAAAATTAAGTGTCCCTATCAACTTCAAGTGGCTCCATGGGGTCCCAAAATCGACCCAAAGATGACTATGGTCGAACATGTATCAACCAATGAGGCTAGGACACGTTTTAGGGTAATTTATTATTATTATAATATTATTTTGTAACCCTTATTTACCGGATTTACCCTTTAACCATGGTAAATAAAATATTTACCGTAGTAATTATTCAAAATGTCTAAAAATAAAAGTTACCTATTTACACAATTTGAACATCCTGATTCCAAATATGGAATCCATTTTTCCAAATTCAACACACAGAAGTGGCAGAAATTAATTTAAAATTAATTCCCGTTGTTAAAACAAAAAGCGTGTTTTTAAGAGATAATAACTATCAAAAGATTGACACTTGTTTATGTCCGGTTTAATTGTAAAATTATGTCCAATGACCAACATTATATTAAATGGTAAAAATATATTCTAAATATACTTTAAAACCAGTCAAATTCATAATTTATCACTATTAATTATTTTGATTAAAAAAGTTGTTTTTAATTAAAATTTAGTAATTTTCACTATTCATCAAAATATTAAAGTTATCCGAAAAGTACCAAAATTTATCCTTAGGCTAAATTCGATATTCCGAATCCAAAAATGAAGACCATTTTGAAATATAAAATATATATAATTTCAAAAAGTAGGTATTACTATTCATAACGGCTAGTTTGATTGGTTATGGTGTGTTAGAACTCGGTGTTGCGTACAACACACGCTATCACATTATTCAAAGAGAAGCGTACCGTAGAAGCTTGGGGTGTTACAATCTCTATATATATATTATTCTTATTTAATGTATATGAATGATCCTTCACACAAAATATTGGATCACCCTTTCCTTCTACTCATAGATTCTTCAGAATAGACACATCATCGATTCTCACTTTTCACTTTCTTTGATATTCAATATATTTAGCAGCATTCAGTATTAGGTCCTTATTTATCCTTTCTACCTTTTCACTCTATTATTATTCTCATATTCACATAATCATGTGAATGTTATTTTAATATTATAATATGTAAATGTTTCTAAAATATTAGCCTCATGATCTCTCATTTAATATGTGATGTCCCGAACCTGTCTTCCACACAACCCATGCCCCGAGCCCAGTTGGAAACCTGACCCATGGCATGTCTACCCATAAGCTAGGGGATTATGAATAGTATTGTAGGTGTGAAGGTAAATTACTGGGGAGAATATACCCCCATTTCAGAGTACACAGTGGATGTTATAGCAATATGCAGTAGTGGAAGAAAAACTAAACAGAAAGATAATGTAAATATCGGAACACACACAGATAACAGTGGAAGAATGAATAATATAACAAAAGCCTTATAGGAAATGTCTGATAAAAGGATTCATTCATGGAATAATAGTACAAAAAGTAACAGTTATAAGGAATCATGCATACTAATACCAAAGTACAAAGTAGAACAAAGCCAAAAGCTACT
This sequence comes from Viscum album, assembly GCA_963277665.1. Lineage (NCBI taxonomy): Eukaryota > Viridiplantae > Streptophyta > Magnoliopsida > Santalales > Viscaceae > Viscum > Viscum album. Next base: position 31,327,287 of record OY728139.1, on the reverse strand, counting down.
CCATAGAATCTCAAGCCAAAGCTCGGTCCTCCACTTTTAAGATCCATATAAATAGAAAGAATCAACAACAAAAAGATTGATTCTTTCCAAAATCCTTACCTATAGGAAAACAATCTTCTCAGGTTCCAAAGGTATCCTAAATAGGGTGTGATATAAATCTCAGTACTACTCGGGTTCTTAAAGGATACCAAGCGGGTCTACCTGCTTCATCTCGATGTTGGTATGTTTTATTAAGTCACTATGAATATTCGTATATATATATATATACATGTCGGCATGAAGTTTATCATGCATTCGTCCATATAGAGATATGTGTAACTAGCATAGAGTTCCACATGCCTCATTCCCATATAGAGACATACATAACTGGCACGACATTCAGCATGCCTCACACCCATATAGAGATATGTGTAACTATCATGGAGTTTAGTATGCCTCATGCCCATATAGAGATATACATAATAGGCACGACGTTTAGCATACCTCACGCCCATATAGAGATATGTGTAATTGGAACAGAGTTCAGCATGCCTCATGCCCATATAGAGATATACATAGAGGTTATCAATGGCATGGGGTAATCATAACTCCCACCCATACATTTCATATTAGACCACAAGAATATAAAATGAATAATCATTTACTAAATATAATTTAAGGAAAACCATCTTACACCATTCAATTTAAAGCAACAAACCAGTTATGCATTGCCTTTAGAATCAATAAACTTAAGGGAAAATCCATGCCATACCTTAGAACCATTATATATGATAAGATTCATTTATAAGGTTTGGCCATCTCTTCCTATAAAACCTACAAAAGTAATCCATCACATCTTCCTAACATGGAAAATCCATTAGTAAGGGCACCAGCATAGGGAAAGGCCATATCAAATACTCATAAGGTCAAATTAGCAATTCGAATCCTAAGAATACCAAACACCCATGGGGTGTCTTGGGTTAATCAAAACACACAATAAAAATGTTCAAACAAATCTAAACCTAATATGGGGAACATAAACAATTATTTTAAATTTTGGGAAAATTGTTCAGTGGCCATTTTTGGTGAAACACCCCTTAGGAGTCCATATAAGGAAAGGGTGGTAACAAAACCCCTAATCATGAGTCAATTAACCTATTTCATCACACTAGGGTCAATTATAAATGAAGGAATCAACCCAACATATGAGCTCGGTAAAGTCCATCTCTTGGAACAATGATATTAAATACAAAACAGCCAAACCTAAAATGGAAAATTACGTGACCACATACCTTAAGTCTATAGACAATGTCTCACTGAGTATCAACCTTAGATTTGGAGCATGTTGGAGTAGATATGAGTTTTCTTCCAACTCCCTGAAAATAGAGTGAATGATACTACATCTAAATAGCATAACATATGGTGAAATTTAGAAAGGAAGGAGGATCATGCGAGGTTAGCCTTACCTTGGCCTATATGCTGCTTCCGATGGACCGAGAATCAGTCTCCAGATGAAGGAGTAACAAGGAATTGAGAAGGAGGAGATTTGAGAGCTCAAGGATGAAGAAATGAGGGTATTTCCACATGTGGGAGGAGAAAAGATAAAAATTAGAACTAAAATAAGGGAGGGGAAAATGATCATTTTCCCTAAAAACTAGTTCGCACAGTTTTGGCGCATGGTTTTCCGAGCCTTGTGAAAATTGTGTGTAACCCAATGCTTCACTGAGCACACTACACAATATCTGTGCATGGTTTCCCTAACCATGCATAGACTGTGCATATGGGCTCTGGAACCCCTACTTCAATAGTTGCATGGTCATGTGCCTGGGTCGTATGGTTGCAGAAAAACCATGTGGCTCAGCCTGCTTTCCCCATTTTGGATCTCTAGGCTTCAGAAGTGACATAGACACTCTAATTACCCCCTTATCTTGATTATCCTACTTCATTAGGTCTATTTCAAGATATCCAAAATAAAAACTAATTATATGTATCTTATTCTAAGAGTTGGGTCATTACACATTATTCTATAATTCTTAATTCTGTCTGTCAAACATAATTATATAATATTAAATGAATGGGAGATAAGTTGTGATGTTCCCAAAACATCCTCCATGATATTCACATTTTATATATTTAACCACAACTATATAATAAGAATAAAATTTAACCAATTAAATTTCTTCAACTTATCATTATTGTCATCCATATTTCCTTCATAATCTTCTAGCCACCAATAATTTTTTTGATTTTATAAGATAAATCACTTTGAGGAAAAGTGAGAACCATTAAACAGGCCAAGACACCACAAGAAACCATTGACGGGATGGGTAAAGAACCCTATCCAGGACAAACCCACCCAAAACACACCACAAAACAACCCCCAAAAACAGTATCCAAAACCAAAAAATCAAAAAATGGGCCTTCCAAGAAATCCTGCCAGGACCAACCCACCCAAACCATCACCCTACAATACGAACCGACAGATCTCCTCAAATCCAGCCACCTAGAGCAGCACCATGTTTCCTCCAATTCCATCACTGAGGCTGTATGGGACACCGGCACCAGCCATTCCACACACCTGACCCACCGAGGCTAATTCTCCCTTGCCACCAGAACCAAAACACGAGATTGAAACCGCCGCACCAAACCAAAAACCATCAGATCCCCCAATCACAACTCCATACCAAAAGCCACCATCACCACCCAAATTGTCAAGGAATCCATTGAACCAGACCAAAATAGAGTCTTGCGCGATGGATCTGGGTGAAATGGTAGAGGATACTAGAGAATGGCGGACCCTTTCCAGAGGAATAAACAAGGAACCAGAAAACGGTCAGCAACAAGACCGAAGAGGGGAAGCAAGACCGGAAAATGAGATGTCGGAGGAGGGAAGAACATGCAAAGGGACGTCACTAGGCCTGAGCGTTCCTGAGGACACCCTCTGTGACCTCGTAATAAATGATATTCTCATGGTGCAGTCACCTTCTTCACAAAATAAAATCTATTCCATCTAAAATTGTGAACAATCACCATTAACATCATGATATTCAAATCACTAAAGTTTCAAAAAATAATTGTTTTAATTTAAACTCTAGAATTCTCAAATTTACCCAAACTGAATAGGAATTACATATCAATTTGGAAACCCTTATTCATTCTTTGAAACATATGAGGAACCCTTATATATCTCATTGTAACATAATACTTTGAAAAATTCTCTTTTGGATTGAATCTTACAAATCAGATTTTAACCTTTACGTATGCTCTGGAAAATTTGATTTCCATTACATATAAGTTGGAGAACCCTTATCTATCATAGTTTAGTTCTTTAATTTTCCAAAACACATTCCCTATGATTACCTGTATATGATGGCTTTGAAAAACTATGATAACCTTTACATATTAAGAAACTTACTTTTATGTGTCATAGTGTAACACAATAAATTTCCAATATCCAATCTTTAAGGCTTGGTAAAACCTAACGTGTGAGTTGAGTACATTTATATATTAACCTTTATGCATGAACTAGATAACACTTAAATATGTACTAGTAAACACTTAATCATGAATTGGGGGACCTTTTTTTCCACCCTTACATATATATATACCTTTTTCATTTTTTCCATTAATATACAAATCATCTCCAAAATTCATCTCTAACCATCACAACTCATTTCCAATCGATCTCATCCAGAACAATTCTTCTCAACATACATCAAATTAATTTATAAAATTATGAGCTCTTCATAAAAAATTTCATCCTAAATTCCAAATCATTTGGATCTCAAAACATTATCAAAACTTATCTAGAGCTTCAATGATGGTTCTTTAACCATTTTTCAATTAACTGAGAAGCATTTTATATTCCACTCAATTTATTCACCATGAAATCCTCCAAGAGATATATCCATATAGATAATATAATTCATACATGATATTCATAGGTATGGATCATCATCAAAATACCAGCCAACTAATTTTCTTCTCCAAACACATCATTCTTCTCAACTTCTTTATAGATTCAGAATATCCTAAAATATCGATACTCGATGGAACTACTCTCAATTCATAAACTTATTAAAATATACTCAAACCAATCCAATATAAAAACCTTCAATAAAAAATATTCTCATCCTTTTAACTATATTTTCCAATCATTATTGATAAAAACATAGTTACATCAACCCCTATATTTATAGACTTCATTGGTATGAATCAAGCATGTGGTAACTTCAAACTCTAGTATAAAGTGTTCTATAGTATTCCCAATTTGATGAATATAGATATCCTAGCTTGGTTACTTAATAATTCTTCTCATAAACATTTTTAGGTACTCCAAACACCTTCCAATACTACCTTCTAATAAATATTTACATAATTTTTATTAAGTTTATTATTATTGAAAACAAATACAACTTAATATCAAGTGGGTTTAATAGAGTTAACTTATGGATTAAATCTATGCATCACATATGGTTCTTGTTAATAATATAAAAAAATATATTTTGATCTTGGAGAACTGTATACGTTTACAAACTGATCCAGTCCCTCCATTAAGATTTTTATGTAGAAAGTGGAAGAAAATGTTATCCTTGGGGGGTATGTATAATTTTCAAAAAATATTTTAAATGTGGAGAGTATTGGTGAGGAATTATATCACTAAAGTTACAATATACATATATAAAAGTGTGTTATAGTGACTTTTCTTCATAGTGTCATATCATCATGGGTATTAACCTTTGATGTATTATAGTGTGGGTGAGCTAAATAAATTATTATTTCATTAGGTTCTTTAATTTCTTTACCAAATTTATACTCATCATTGATGTATTGAGAGTTTGATATCTTAAAACAATATTATTTCTAAAAAAATAACATGATTCAATGATTGGAAAGAGTTGAAAGATAAAATTTGAATAAATCATCACTATGATTCACACCCCCCATCAGGCTACCTTGAGTTATACTTCATAAACCAGTTGTCCCAAAAGGTACTACCTAGGCTTAAAGGTTTTGATTTAGATTTCAATTTATCTTATAGGTTTTTAATTATATAACAGTCGTGGATTTTAAATTGAAGACTATAGTTTATGATATATAAAACTTTTAAATTTAGAAGATGGATATTCTTTATTAACTATAAGAATGTGGGTATGATGTTATAGAGAATATATATAATGATACTAATTTTATAATTCACAATGAAATATTTCATGATGGAAAGGGACCTGGAATTTTGGTTAGTGTTGTAACTAATGCATATTTTCACTAAAGGCACCACCAATAAATGAAATTTTAGACAATGTTATGATTTTTGATTGGATAGACTATGTAATGGTGAATTTCACTAAACCACAATATAGTGTATGGAATCTTTCATGTTATTCGATAATGTGTGGTTTAGTTTCTCTATCATACTTCATGTTATCATTCTTTGTTTTATTATTATATGGTGATAATATAGAGGAGTTTAAAATCCCAAATAAATTGTTCAAACAATAAAAAATATTTCACAAAGGAAATACAAGTGTTGCGAATGTTTTCAAAAAATATTTTGTATAAATTTATGACTATTTGGTTTATTTAGAGTATCATTGGATTGAATATATAACAAGGATCATAGTCTATGATTTTTAAGTATTTGATTTATGATAAACTCATAAAATCAAATCCTTTACACTATATCTCTATCTCACTCTCCATTTAAATGAAGAGACTAAAAAATTATATTTTAAATACTACAATGTGCTCATTAAAAAAATAATGGTTATTCATTTTTTTGAATCTAAGATAAGTTTTAAAGTGTGAAATGATCATGGACTTATAAAAATTATAATACAATATTGTAGTTTATAAAAAAATCATCATGGAAAATTTTCAGGAAAATAGAGCTTCATTTTTTTACATGACTAAAACGTGGTGAAGATATCACTATGATGTGGTGATATCCACCATAAATATAGACCATGTTGTGGTAGTTCTTGATAATACATGGTCCAAAATAGATTATGTCTAGTGTAAAATTTTAATAGATTGTATGGAATATGATTCTATAAGATCATTTTGATATATTCGAGGAATTCCACATACTAGGATACTCAAACAACATTATAAAATTTTTATGGTTTATGGTATGAAAAATAAAGTAAAATATATTCAATTTGTGGGTAATTACAACAGTTATCTTCTGGAAAGAGATTTCACCATGGGGATAACCACACTGTAATGAACTAACCAACCAATGGGAATTATTAATTCTAATAGGTATAAAAAAATTTAGAAATTAATAAAACCTATAGAACCCATGGTCTTGAGTAAGTAACCCTTTAATTATAATTTTAAATTATGTAAAGTTTATGGGTGAAGTTTGGGAGAATTTGGAGAACTTTTAGAGTGTTTGGGGATTTTCTATAGGTGCGTAGTTTGGGAAAATCATGCAACACCTACAAGAAACAGTGCACAATGAGACAGGGGATAAAGGGAAGGTGTACGGGCAGTTCACGGTTTGAAAAAATCATACGGAAGTCTAGTAGAACCATGCAACTTGAGATAGTTGTATTTGGCATAGTTGGCACATGGTTTGGAAACCGTGAGATTAAACTATGCAAGGTTCATCCTTAAGGCAGTGGTTAGCGCACGGTTTGGTCATAGTTTGACTAACCATGCGACTAAACCATGAACGATTAAAAACTAAATACAAAAAAAGTGGATCTTTTTCGGACTTGTGTTTTAATGCATTTTTTCCAAAAATGGACCTAAATAGATATTTTCCCCTCTCAAATGTTGTATAACCTCTCCCCACTAAATTAGAAGTGATCCTGAGGCATTTTTTGGTGGGTTGAATCTTGATTCTTGTGGTAAGTCATCATTCTTTATGGATTTTGGTGGTTTTCTTAGATCTACTTCTCCATATATCTTTATTTCTTATATAAATGCCTATTTTGGGTAGATATAAGGTTTTTAATTACAAATATGATTATATTTGGTTTGGTTGATGTTAGGGGAAGATATATAAGGAGGGTTTTTATAGATTCAACCCAGTTTCATGGGTGTTCTTTGTGTCGTTCTATGTTTTCATCATAAAACTCAAGGTATGGGGCTTAATTGTCAGATCCTCTATTTATAAACAGAAGGATTAGTTTCAAATTGATTAAATTGGATGAAATTGATTGTGAAATTTGTGTGAAAATCATGGTGTAAACCTTATTTAGTTATGGTTTGTGGATTTTAATGGAATTTCGAATTGTAGTAAAAGATTATTTGTTAAATAGTTTTAAAATATTGATTTTAATAATGGTTTTTTGGTTTTGATTTATTGATAAAGATTTTTCAATAAAATTTTGGTTTTATTGAAATGGTTTTTTGGAGATATTTTCAATAAAAAGTTTATTTTATTGAAATGGTTTTGGCATTGAAGTCATTTTGACATTGAAATGGTTTTTTGGCCATACTTAGTGGTGTGTGTTCATATTGAATTATAATCCTTGGTTGAAATATGACCTTGTTCTCAGTGCCAAAGTTGTAATGGCATATGGGATTTCATTACCTTGTGATGACTTGGTAGATCAACAAGAAACCACTCATGAGTATGGAACTGTTATAACAAATCATACTTGTGTAGATGTGTAGATTTGTGGATATGTGGATATGTGGATATGTAGATTGTAATGGGATATGCCAAAATGGAAACATAGAATGGTTTTTGAAGAACTTTCTTGGTTTCTTTCCTGGAAAACGGTTTTTGTGTGGAAAATTATTTTGTTCAAATAGTTTTGGTTTTGTTATAAATTGTTTCAATATTATTTATATAAATTTTTTTATAAAATGTGATAACTAGTTCTATCCAAGTGGAGTGAGTAGGGAAGTCATTGGGAAAAATATACTGAGTTTCATTACTCATCCCTGCTTTGGAACTTTGGTGATTTTTTAAATGTAGTTTACCGAGACACAACTAAAGGTAAATAATTTCACTTCTCTAGTAGTACTTTTTGATTTTGGAGCATAGAGTTGGAGTTGAAGTTTGGTTATATATCCTTAGACTCTATGAGTTTGATAGTTTTTTTCATTGTATGATTTTATATTTTAGTCTTCCATTTTGGTACTTGGTTCTAGTCGGTTTTAATATCCATGTATTTTTTTGAGTTGTCTTTCATTGATATCATGCATCAAATAGTGGTTTATTTTCTTGTGTCATGTTTGGATGGTTGTTTTATTCCTAAAGGTAAAAATTTCCCCCGCAAGTATTGAATCCCTTTAGAATTTATTTCCAGCCTTTGGCATCATGGGGATGTTTCTTAAGTCCAGGTAGAATTTCCACCTCAACTCAAGACAATAATGGGGGGTGGGATGTTGCAAGTGGTATCATCTTGGTCCTTCCTTTTTGGAACAAGTGGTCTAAGACTTGGTTGGCCTTTGACATGGTATTCGTTTTTGGTCTTTTAGCTGAATTCATTATGGTCTATTCCTTGATTTGGGATCATATAAAGGATTAGAATTTTCAGAACTTGAAATGTGGTGTATAAAAAGATGTAGCTAAACTTTTTATTTTGACCATCAAGTTATCCGGTAGGTGGGTATATAATTGTTTTGGTGAAACTTATGGGATTTAGAATCTGATTGACATAGGTTTAGCTAATCAGATGAGTATGTCATATATTAGAGGAATTTCATTTTGAGTAATGACTTATGATTTCATAAAAAAGTATAAATTTTTGAAAAATGTTGAAATTGTTTTCAAAATAAAGATTTTGAAAAAAATCATGGTGGCAGTATTTTGAAAATTATTGGATTTTCAAAAGAAAGTAGATATTTTTCAAAAATGGTTGATTTTGGAAAGTTTTTCTATAATATCATAATGTGGTAGAATTTTTAATTTTCAATCCTTTAGTTAATAGAGAGTGATATTTGTGACATTGTTGTGTTTCTAGAAAATAGAACCTAGCAGGTGTCCTAGAAACCAATAGGAAGAAGCTGTGGAGAATGTGGTTTCACCTGAACCATAAGTGAACCAATAACTGGTTCATATTATAGTTCAAGAATTTCAGGCTATGGATATTGGGAATAGGAGGGATGATTCAAGTCAAGTGGACCATTCCATCCATTTCCAAAGTAGAATCCACCCATATTTTGGGGTGATTCTGAACCAAAAAATGTAGAGGTGTGGATAAATAGGATAAATCATATCATCAGTTTCATCAACACACCAGTAGATCTAAAATTCAAGATGGAAACTTACATGCTGGAAGATCTTGCATGCCAATGGTGGGATTTAGTTGTTTAGTATAAATTAAACCATAGCCTTACATGTGAGTATTTTGAAGAATTTTTCAACTAATACTTTTATATTCATATTTTTGGAATTAAAAGAACAACATAATTCTTTATCTTGAAGTAGGAAAATGTTTCTATCACAGATTATGTGGCTAAATTCATAAATTTAGTGTGATTTTCACCTGAGTATATTGTTAGTTCATCCTTTAAGGAATGCATCTTTGAATCATGGTTGAGGTAGGTTATTCACTTGAAAATCATTGTGATCTAAATTATATATTATACAGAGATAGTCAATAGAGTGATGGTATCTGAAAGGGACATATTAGGAGATATAGGAAGAGGAATCATATTTATACCCATGGAAAACAGTGGGAACTCTAATCTTCAGAGCAAGTGGAAGAGGGACACAAATTTCCAAGGTGGGAGCATGAATCAAAATCAGACAGCAGGATCATTAAACCTTCCTCCATTACCCAAGATCTAAGCCAGATGTTTTTAATGTGGTTCATTCAACAACATGAAGTGAGAGTGTACATCACCACTGAGAGCATGCCATAATTGCAATAAGATGGGCCATCTTCATCTCTTTTGTTGCAGTACTCCATGGTAGGGTGTTCAAGACACTTATAAGGTTTCCCAAGCATCGTATACCTCAATGGGATGAGGGAAGCAGAATCAATCTCAATAGTAGAATAGAGCTATCATTGGTGATTCTAGGAATACCATGACTCCTCATCAAGGGAAATATCAATAGGGAAACAACGAAAAAAGTGTAGTGATGAAGCAATTATATGGAGCTGAATAGGTTATTATGGATGATCAATATGGACCATCTATAGTGTGAGGTGTGATTCTTTTAAATTCTACACTTATTCAAGTATTGGTTGATACTGATACATCACATTCCTTTATTTCTTCTCTTATTGTTGAATTATTGAGTTTAAAAGTTGAGCTGATACCTTCTATGATAAAACTTAAAAATTCTCTTGGTCAAATAGAATGTCGAGCCTTTGTGTGTAGAGCATGTTCTATAGTCGTTGATAAAGCCAAGATGAAATGGGATTTATCTATTCTTGATATAGATGTTTTTATATAATTATAGATATGTATTGGTTGACACTGATCAAGGTTCGCATTGACTTTTATACTGGAAAGGTTAGTTTTACAACTGAAGATAGCATTGAGCAAGTTAGGACCCGTCCCCTAGGGCCCGCATCATGACTACCCCAAGCCCGCCTTCCATAGGCCAGGGGCTGGCGACTTGCACCAAAGGCATAATTTCCTAGAACTGGGAAGGAATTGCCTTTATAAAAAGTAAACACACACACAACCAGAGAAAAATCGGAAGAAAACACAAAGTAAAGAAGTATAACAAGTGTGATGAAAGTACAAAGGGGTCAGAAATACAAGCCCAACAGAAAGGTACAGCTACAACTGAAAGAAAGTACAACTGAAAACACAAACAGCTGAATGGTGAATCAGCTCCTGGATCATCCTCCGGGTTCCTACCTAAAGGGTGGTACATATGTCCTCCTCAGCACTCTGCGTCTATCATTCTGCTCTGTGTTCCGTCATGCCAAGTGTCCATCTTCGGGTACCGTCCAGTCCTCGTACACTCTGCCTCAGTCAGCATTGTCTTTCATATTCATCTAACACAACAAGGTGCGGGCATAGCCCATGCAGGGGTGAGTATAACGATACTCAGTAGGTGTCACGACCTGTCCTCGGGGCCCATGTCATGACTACCCCAAGCCCATCTTCCATAGGCCAGGGGCTAGCGACTATCACCAAAGGCGTAAATCCCAGAAAAAGGGAAGGAATTGACTTTATAAAAGTAAACAAACACAATAGAGTACGCACGTGAAGTAAGTACTAAGTAAAACCGAGTACAAAAGTAAGTGCTGAAAAGTAAATAGGCTAGTATACAAACCCAACTGAAAGAACAGTACAACTGAGAAAGAAAGTACAACGGCTGTAAAGTAAAGCAGCAACCACCAAGTCATCCTCCGGTAATCCCACCTGAAGGGTGGGTACAGATAGTATCGTTGGTACCTCAGGTCTGTCCGTCTACTCCATGTACGTCCCTCCAGGTGGTCCACCTCCGGATACCGTCCCGATCCACAAGCCTCAACCACGATCAGTGTTTTCCGTCGTCTGCAACCAACACAACATAGTGCGGGCATTTCCCATGCAGGGGTGAGTATAACGATACTCAGTAGGGACCCTGAGACCCCCAAAGGTCTCCCAGAATCCATGGAGGATAAACCAAAAAGGAAATATACAAACAAGAAGTATCAAACAACTTTACTTAGGTATATTCCCACACATATACCTAACTCACCAATCTCAGTTCGGCTCCAACTTCTGAGCCCAAACACAATCCGGTCCACACAGGAAAGAATTCAATCACATCAATGATAATGATTGAAAGACAAGACTCAGCTCACACAGGTATACTTCTCACGAAGAAAGGTGGAGATGATTAGATGTAGTCTTCGTATCATGTCCTCTGCCGAACCCACGTAAGATCCAAGTACATAAGTCATCGCTGTCGAACCCACGTAGGATCCAAGTATAGTAACCATCATTGTCGAACCCACGTAGGATCCAAGTATAGTATCCATCGCTACTGAACCCACAGAGGAACCAAGTAAAGTCATCCATACTGCCGAACCCACGTAGGATCCAAGTACAGTCGTCTTCGTCATCGAACCCACGGAGGATCCCAGTGTGGTAGTCGACGCAGTCACAGCCAGCTCAAGGGTTCACGCACACAGCGTACTCAATTCTGGGAGGATCCGCTCCTCGAGTAAAGGGGTCAATACATCAACTATCACAAAGTCTAGATTTGATTTATCCCTAAGTTCTGCCTCGTATAAAGGAACCCAACACGACAGACGGCACGTCAATCCGACGCCCAGTCTGAGAGATATTGGTTTTTCTGTTCCAGGGGCCTGGTTGGAAATATACACATTCCAAACCCAAGCATTTTCCAAAGATGCCAAAAACTCACTTATAGTAACGAAAAAGAACTACTTTGTTGAAAGGATCCCAATGCCATAGACGGCGCGTCGATCGGACGCGCGGTCTCTAATTTATTCATGTTTAAGTGAATAACGAGCCCGACCCATTTAGCCCAGTGGGCTGGTGGGTCGAGTCACCCAGTTTTGGAGGGTCCGACCCGGTAGGGGTGTCGGACCGGCCCGAAGATTCTCATGGCCCGGCCTGAGGGGCGCGGCTCGGCCCGACGAGGGCGTGTCCTGGCCCGAAGTGGCACGGCCCGGCCCGGCGGGGTGGGGCCCGGCACGGCGGGGCGCGGCCCGGCTCGGCCCGGCCTGGCATGGCCCGGTTGGCCACGGCCCGGCTGGGCGCAACACAGATGGGCACGGCCCTGTTGGTTCGGCCAGCTGGTTGAGCGGTCTGAGGTGGGGACGCGGCCCCCGACTGCTCGAACCGACGGTGCCACGCGGCGTCGCCCTCCCAAACCGACCAGCCAGGCCGGCCGGCCTTCTAGCACAAGTGGCCCACCCGTGTGGGCCATGGTTTCTTCAGTGTGGCGCCCTCCTGGCGCCGCTGCTCGCCTCCACCTGTCCGGCCAACGGGCTAGCTGGTTCTTACGCTGAAGTGGCCCACTCGGGCGGGCCGCGGTCCCCCGCAGAGCAGCGTCATGGGGCGCCACGGTTTCCTCCTTTGGCCCGGTTATTCCGTGGTTGAGCGGCCCATGGTTGCAGGTTGTGGTTCTTCTGTACGCAGCCGCCGCGCGACTGTCACTCCCATCACCGCATCTTCCAACATAACTCAATTGCAAACAAGAGTCTACGGAGGGTCGTCGGGCCGTGTGCATTCGGCATGCGCCCTCTGCGTTAGGCGGTACCAGTTGTCCATATATAAACAATGATGTCCAATGAAGAACGGGGTATGAAAACATTCACTTCAAAGAAAAAACCCCTAGCTCAAATAAGGTTCACGGTTGACAAGCGTCGTGGATGTCGGTGTCATTTCTATCATCGTAGGAGTGCACCCAAAAAGGAATTGACTTCTCCTCTCTTGTCATGGAGAAGATAAAAGAGGGTGCGTCATTGTTCTTCATGGAAGGGAGTGTCGTTCTTCACCGGAGGTTTTGTGTTCTTCCACAAAGGAGAAATTCCCCTCTTCCATCACAAAATCTCTCTCTCAAAAGTTCCCCCAACAAAACAAGTTCCAACAAATTAAAATAAGGCTTCCCCTTATTTTAATTTAACTTGCCAAGCATTCAAAATTTAAATCACTTAATTAATTAATTTAATAGGTTCCATTAATTAATTAAGTTGTGTTGGCAAGAGTTAAGGAGGAAGAGAGAGAAGAGGAAGATTTACATAATTAAGAGAAGTTAACAAATTAATGAAGGGGGTTTGGGGAAAATGAAAGGTTGGGGATTGTGTGGGCCCCACCTCTCATATATCCACACATGGGGAGTTGGGTGGGTGTGCACCCCACAAACAACTTCCCATGGGTGGAATTAACCTCCTTAGATATAAAATAAAATTGTTCCAACAATTTTATTTACTTCTTAATTAAACCCCAATAATTAACTCCTCCTCCCATGCAAATGCAACTACTGTAAAGGTCCCCTTAAGCAATTACCAGCATTGCGAGTTCATCAGTTCCCTTAGAATTCAATTCCAAGCACCGGTTCAAAAGATAGAAAAACCCGCTTGTTCGTTTACTGAACGTACCCGATCTAAACTTCAAAAATTTATTCCAGGCACACTGGGCCTCGGAATCAAGTGTCATTAGAATCCACAGACTCGCAAAATTCCAAATCATTTAAGAAAAAAATTCCCTTGAAATTTCCTGGTCTTTACAGTAGGGACCTCGAGACCCTCATGGTATCACAAAATCTAACAAGGATAAACCACAAAGAAATATCTCAACAGATAACCTTTACTTAAGTATATGCCCATACATATACCTAAGTTATCAAGTAACCCATCTCAATCATGAGGAAAACACAAAGGTCATTGATTCAGCTCAAACCAGGATTCTCATTAATGAAACCACAATTGTTGGAGAACTCCTCCTCTGTCAAGTAAAGTGGCCATATTGCGACTACGAGGCACTACTCACTAACTTTATACTGCTGAGGTACTCCTCCTATCAAGTACTGTGGGTCTGCTGCCAAACCGGGCACTCCTCTGTTGTGGGTCTGCTGCCCCAACACAATAGCACTCCCCCTAATATCCGTCATAGGTACTCCTCCTATAGAGTACTGTGGGTCTTCTTCCAAACCAGGTACTCCGTCGGTCATGGGTCTGCCGCCAAACTGGGTGTTACGTCCACTGGGCTAGTCGAATCACTCCGAGTCGAATTGGTCAAGCAGTCGTCAGGTCTACAGCTACTAGGTCTTCGCATTCTGTACTCCGTATGCTCGTCTCCGAGAGGATCCGCTCCACGAGCTACTGGTCGATACTCCAAGTGTCACTAAGTCACACGTAGAAGTATCAAAAAGGACCACCTCATCATAGGGGTCTCAACGCAACAGACGGCGCGTCAATCGGACGCCCGGTCTGTGAGTTATTAGCCTTTTTGTCCCGGGAGCCCGGATGGTTTCATGTATGAACCAACCCGACCTTATCTCAATTGTACCCTGAACTCCCATGGGGTATACAAAAAGAAAACATTTCTCAATGAGATTACCAGTGTCGCTGATGGTTCATCAAATGAACGTCCGGTCTGAGAGTTATTGGCTTTTCCGTTCCAGGGGCCTGATTGGTTTTTAAGAAAAAACCAACCCGACAATACTAAAACGGTGTCCAAACCTCAAGTGTAGTATTCCAAAATAACTGTCTCATAAAAATTAATCAAATGTAGTTGACGGCATGTCAATCGGATGTCCATTCCTTAAGTTATAAGTGTTTCTTCTCTGAGGACCCAGTTGGTTTCGGGTTCGAACCAATCCGGCCATACCAAAAATTTGCCGAAACCTTGAGTGTAATATAACGAAACGACCATCTCCATCCAAGGATTCCTATGCAACTGACGGTGCGTCGATCGGAGGTCTGTAGCTTAAGTTATGAGCGAATGACCAAAAACGGTCCGAAAAGGGGGGGTCTGGGGCCGGTCCGACCAGGCCCAACCCACCCTGGGTCAGCCCAAACCGGGTCGACTCGACCCTGGTCTAGGTCCAGCCCAGCATGGCGCGGCCCGGCCTGGCTGGGCATGGCCCGGCCCAGCTGGTGCAGCCCGACCCAGCTAGGCTCGGCCAGGCTAGCCGAGCTGGGGGGTGCGGCCCCCCGGTTAGCTGGCATGGCTTAATGTCACGCCTCCCCATTTCCGGAACGGCTCTGCCATTCTGGTTCCACCCACTGCCGCTGCCTTCCGCGGACCACCAGACGCGCTATGGTGGTCTGTTTTGCCCACCGTCTCTGCCTAAGGTCATATCGAGACCCGAACTTCACTGTGAAAGCCCCAAATCACCGTTGTGGTTCTGTTTCGTCGTCGCCCATCAATTCGCACACAAAAAAACAACCAGCATAGGGTCCAGGCTTGTTCGTTAGCCCGTGCCCTCCACGTTAAAGGCTCAAACAGTAATTAATCATAAAATATTTCCCACGCTCGAAGGTATAAATCACACATACGAAAATATACAAAACAACCCCTACCTCGCAAAGACGTTGCACATCGTCGAACCGCGGAAGACGAACTTCGTGGTGGTTGGACGTCCCGGATGAATGGTGTCAATTCCGTTGATATCAGAGGAAGATCCATCATCATTGGAGACGTTCCCCGTAATGGTGTCTCCTCCCTTGATGCGGAGGAAGAATCCGAGAAGGCACGTCGTCGGTGACTTTGCGTTCTTTGTCAGATTCGTTCTTCGTTGAAGGTTGGTATTCTTCTTCGGAGAAGAAAACTTCCTTCTAAATCCTCTCAAGAGCTCTCCCACCAATATTGCCAACCTAAAATAATAAAATGGCCCTCCCATAATATAACATGCCATGTATTTTCAAATTAAATCAAACTCTTTAACTAATTAATTGAAGAGTTATTTAATTAATTGAGATGGGTTGGAAAAGAATTAAATGGAGTGAGGGAGGTGGAATGTGGAGAGGCTCCACAAAATTAAATGGGGGAGTTGTCAAGAATTAATAAAGGGAAGCTCAAGGGAGTTCGGAGGAGTTATGGGGGAGATGAAAGGTTGGGAAATCGTATGGGCCCCACCTCACAAATATCATCCCATGGAAGGTTATATAGGTGTGGGCCCCACCACTAACTCCCCTTGGGAGAAAATAACCACCCAACTTAAATAAAATTGTGTTCCACAATTTTATTCATTTTATTCACATTATTTTAAAACCCCAAATATTAACTCTCAACCCGTATAAAATGCAACTGCGATAAAGGTCCCCTTAAGTGAATACTGGCGCTGCGAGTTCATAGCTGCCCTTGGATTTCAATTCCGAGCACCGGTTCAAAAATTAGAAAAATCTGCACCTACGTTTACTGAACGTACCCTAACAAAACTTTAAAAATTGATTCCGGTCACACCGGGCCTCGGAATCAAGTTCCGTCAGAAGCCACAGACTCATAAAATTACAAAGAATTAAGAAAAAAAATTCCTTGAAAATTCTGGGTCTTTACATTACTCCCACCTTAGGGATTTACGTCCCCATAAAGCTACAACACACACTAGGGAAACAAAAGGGGTATTGGGCACGCATCTGAGCCTCTTGCTCCCATGTGCTCCCCTGGAGGTTCCTGTGCTGTCAGCGAATGTGCACCAGAGGAATCAACCATCCATGCAGGACCTGCTTCTATCGATCCTCAATTTCTACCAGGACCTCCGTAAAAGTCGCCCGTCATCGATGTCGAGCTCCCCATGATTTATGATGTGGGTCGGGTCGTGCACGTATCTCCTCAGTTGATATACATGGAAGACGTCATGCACCCAGTGCAACTAAGGTGGAAGGGCCCGACGGTAAGCCACCTTGCCTATTGTGCTGATGACCTCGAAAGGTCCGATGAAACTCATAGATAACTTGTCACCATGGCCAAATATCCATAGACCTCATCAAGGTGAGACCCGTAGGAAAACATGGTCACCATCCTCGAAACTTTTGTCTTCTCTGTGCAGTCTTCATCCGCTCCTAGATGATCTGCACCTTCTCCGGTAGCCTCAAAATGGGCGCACTGGTCAACCTCTGCCTTAGCTCCTGAAAAGCTCTGTTGGCATCTCTCTGACCACACGAAGGGTTTCCCCTTCTTCATCAATGCTAAATGTGGTGAAACAACTCTAGAGAAGTTTGGAAGAAATCTAAGTCTGGACGACTCATGAGTGATTAACTGCACCTACTTATGCATGATTCCATCCTATGTTGCCTGGGGTTTCCTTTTCGCCGACCAAGGGAAACCCATCCCAATGTTGTAGGTAAACCACAACCTGTTTGCCAAATATAGTCAATCTGTGTATGAACTGTGGTTGCCCAGTCCATACCCAAAATAACGTCGTAAGGCCTCGACGTTTCCACCAAGAGGTTCTAACCGAAACTCTCACCTCAAGGGTCAGATCACACCGTCGGCATAAGCGTGATTATCTAGTCTCCTCCCAAAGGTATCTCCAGACATGAGGGTCAATTCATCGGCTTAACTAGAAACTCTAGGTCTGGGACAAGATTCATGGAAAGAAGGAATGATTTGTACCTATGTCTATTGATACGGCAACTAGTAGTAGACACGTACCTCAAATCATTCTTAGAGCCCTTGGGTCACACTCCTTGATCGCATGCAGCTACTCTCTTCCCCTCCCCTCCTGCTCCCTGAGCCTGGTGGGGACTACAAAGGTGGGTAGTTGTAACATGTCGCAAGGTACATCACCACATGCTGCCCTTCTAGCTCTGTTTCCACGTCTGATGCTCTACATATTCATTTGTCCTTAACACTTCCTCTTCTTTAAACATTTTACATACCCACATCTCTGAGACTAGTTCCATTTCCCTTCTTTCCCACTACTAACATTCTCTAGCTGTATCCATTCATCCAAAGAACATTCAACCACAAAGGTTCTCTCTAGAACCCTAGCATATGTAGGAATGCATAGAGGTAAAGTGTTGGCTCAGATGTCCTTTAAACGTACCTCGCTCTGAGGCCCGAGATCTAAAGCACTGATCGTATCGTAGTCATCAAGTACCAGGAACGATCAGTATGCCTTGATGAATACTCAGCTACCAACTTGTCATCTTGCCAAAGCTATATAAGCTCTAGAAAACTCTCATCCACCTCCTCAAGCCAGTCCTCAGCCGCCTATGAGTCGGGGTCGCCTCAGAACCTTAGGGGTATCTATTGCTGAAACACGTGTAAGGCACTAAGCCTACATGTGTCATCTACTGGTACCGCCGGTTGGAACTGCTGACCAACAGGTAGTGATATAGCTGGAATACTACCCAAAGGTACTATCTTAGGCATCGGTCCACGTACCGAAGCCTCATAATTATGCAGACCAACCTCAAGGTCACTCACTGGGTAACACCAGTAGCTAAGATCACAATATTCTCTACTAGTGTCTAAACTAGGTGTAGAACTCTAGAAATCGCCTCCAGCCATTCCACTACTGCCTGGGAATCTGCCTCTCCTTGTAACCTCGGAGGCCTCTGCTGCTAGAACTCTTGAAATGTGCTCTATTAGTGTGCACCGTCCGCTAGTACGGTTGGTGGCATTTGCTTCCCAACGGGTGGTGGTGGTGCTGGTACACCACCCGAATGAGCCATCATAGCAAGAGGGCCCTGCACCAGAGCCTCATCACTCGATGGGCCATCATCGGGTATTCTCTCAGAAATCCAACTGACCGTCTGCGTGGAGGCATCCTGAACAGATGTGACACGGTCAAAAAACAATACCTGGTGAGCTGACTTGGCTAGCGACTAGCAACAAAGGCGTAATTCCCTAGAACTGGGAAGGAATTACCTTTATAAAAAGTAAAGACACACACAACCAGAGAACAAGAGGAAGAAAACATGAAGTAAATTAGTATAAAAAGTGTGATAAAAGTACAAAGGGGCCATAAATACAAGACCAATAGAAAGGTACATCTACAACTGAAAGAAAATACAACTGAAAATACAAACAACTAAATGGTGAAGTAGCTCTTGGATGTCCTTCAGGGTCCTACCTGAAGGGTAGGTAAAGATGTTCTCCCTAGCACTCTGTGTCTATCGGTCCGCTCTATGTGCTGTCATGCCAAGTGTCCACCTCTGGGTACTGTCCAGTCCTCGTACACTCTGCCTCGGTCAGTGTTTTCTGTCGTCTGCATCCAACACAATGAGGTACGAGCATAGCCCGTGCAGGGGTGAGTATAACGATACTCAGTAGGGACCCCGAGACCCTCAAGGTTTCACAAAATCCAACAAGTATAAACCACAAATAAAGATATCAATAGATAACCTTTACTTAGGTATATGCCCACACATATACCTAAGTTATCAAATAACACATCTCAATCATGAGGAAAACCAAAAGGTCATTGACTCAGCTCAAACCAAGATTTTCATTAACGAAACCACAACTGCTGGAGAACTCTTCATCTGTCGAGTACAGTGGCCCTGTCATGACTCTGAGGCACTACTCAATGACCTTAGACTGTTGAGGTACTCCTCCTATCGAGTACTGCGGGTCTGCTGCCAAACCAGGTGCTCCTCCATTGTGGGTCTGTTGCCCCAACACAGTAGCGCTCCCCCTAATAGCTGTCAGAAGTGCTCCTCCTATCGAGTACCATGGGTCAGCTACCAAACAAGGTGCTCTGTCCTCCATGGGTCTGCCGCCAAACTGGGCACTCCATCCACTGGGATAGTCAAATCACTCCGAGTCAAATCAGTCAAGCAGTCATCAAGTCTACAGCTATTAGGTCTCCGCACTCTGTACTCCGTACGCTCATCTCTGGGAGGATCCACTCCATGAGCTACTGGTTGATACTCCAAGTGTCACAAATTCACACATAGAAGTATCACAAAGGACTGTATCATCATAGGGTTCTCAAAGCAATAGACGATGCGTTAATCGGACGCCCGGTCTGTGAGTTATTAGCCTTTTTGTTCCGGGGGCCCGGTTGGTATCGTGTACGAACCAACCCAACCGTATCTCAAACGTACCCCGAACTCAAATGGGGTATACACAAAGTAACTATTTCTCATCGATATTACCATTTCCACTGACGGTTTGTCAAACGAACGTCCGGTCTGAGAGTTATTGGCTTTTCTGTTCGAGGGGCCCGGTTGGTTTTTAAGAAAAAACCAACCCGACTGTACTCCAACTATGTCCAAACCTCAAGTATAGTATTCCAAAAGAACTAACTCATAAAAAGGAATCCAAATTAGTTGACGGAACATCAATCATGCATCCGGTCCTTATGTTAAAAGTGTTTCCGCTCCGAGGGCTCGGTTGGTTTCGAGTTCGAACCAATTTGGCCATACACAAACTTCACTGAAATGTTGAGTGTAATATACCTAAACGATCGTCTCAATCCAAGGATTCCTACGCAACTAACGGTGCGTCGATCCGAGGTCCATAGCTCATGTTATGATCAAATGACCAAAAACGGTCCGAAAAGGGGGGGTCTGGGCCCGGTCCGACCTGGCCCAACCCACCCTGGGTCAGCCCGAACTGGGTCGACCTAACCCGGGTCTAGGTCCATCCCGGTAGGGCGTGGCCCGACCCGGATCGGCACAGCCCGGCTCGTGGCTGGCCGAACAGGGGGGCGGTTAGCTGGCGCATCTTAATGTCGCACCTCCCCATTTTCAGAACGGCTCTGCCATTCCGGTTCCACCTGCCGCCGGATGGTGGTGTCACCGCTGCTGGATGCTGGCACCACCGCGTCGGCATGGTGTGCCGCCACTGCCTTCTGCGGACCACTGGACGTGCTCCGGTGGTCCGTTTCTCCCACCATCTACGCCTATGGTCATCTCAGGATCCAAACTTCACTGTGAAAGCCCCAAATCGTCGTTGCGGTCTTGTTTCGTTGTCGCCCGTCAATCCGTGCACAAACGAACAACCAGCAGAGGGTCCGGGCTTGTTAGTTTTCTCGTGCCCTCCACGTTAGAGGCTCAAACCATAATTCATCATAAAAGAACACACATGCTCGAGGGTATAAATCACACATATGAAAATATACAAAACAACCCATACCTTGCAAAGATGTCGCACGTCGTCAAACCGTAGAAGACAAATGTCACGGTGGTCAGACGTCGCAGATGAACGGTGTCGATTCTGTTGACGTCGGAGGAAGATCCATCATCATTGGTGACGTTCCCCATGGCATTGTCTCCTCCCCTGATGCGGAGGAAGAAGAAGAGAAGTCACGTCGTCGGTGACTTCGCGTTCTTCATCGGAGTCGTTCTTCGTTGAAGGTTGGTGTTCTTCGTCGGAGAATAACACTTCCTTCAAAATCCTCTCAAGACCTCCCCCACCAATATTGCCAACCCAAAATAATAAAATGTCCCTCAAATAATATAACATGCCATGTATTTTCAAATTAAATCAAACTCTTTAATTAATTAATTGAAGAGTTGTTTAATTAATTGAGATGGGTTGGAAAAGAATTAAATGGAGTGAGGGAGGTGGAATTTGGAGAGGCTCCACCTAATTAAATGGCGGAGTTGTCAAGAATTAATAAAGGGAAGTTCAAGGGAGTTGGGAAGAGTTATGGGGGAGATGAAAGGTTGGGAAATCATGTGGGCCCCACCTCACAAATATCCTCCCATGGGAGGTTATGTGGGTATGGGTCCCACCACTAACTCCCATTTGGAGAAAATAACCACCCAACTTAAATAAAATTGTGTTCCACAATTTTATTCATTTTATTCACATTATTTTAAAACCCCAAATATTAACTCTCAACCCGCATAAAACACAACTGCGGTAAAGGTTCCCTTAAGCGAAATCGGGCGCTGTGAGTTCATCGGTGCCCTTGGATTTTGATTTCGAGCACCACTTCAAAAGTTAGACAAACCCTCACGTACGTTTACTGAACGTACCCGAAAAAAACTTCATAAATTGATTTCGGGAACAATAGGCCTCGGAATCAAGTGCCGTCAGAAGCCACAGACTCGTAAAATTCCAAATAATTAAGAAAAAAAATTCCTTGAAAATTCCAGGTCTTTATAGAGCATCTCTTTCGAGTGGGTCGGAATGTAAAGGCAGGTGAAATAGGCTTTTTAGAACCAATAGTAGGAATTATATCATACCAGTTTGAAGTGTTTTCTTTTGAATCAATATATGATATCAAGAAGAATAGTTTTTCAGTATCTATGGTTTAGTTTCCAAATGTATTTCTAGAAAATTTCTCAAGGTTACCACCTATAAGGAAAGTAGAGTTTATTATTGATCTCCTTTTGATGAATAATCCTATTTCCCTTCCATCTTATTTAATGGCACTAATATAATTAATGGAGAGGAAAGTGTAGTTGGAAGAGCTATAAATTAAAGGTTTCATTCATCCTAGCACATCTTTGTGGTTAACATTGGTATTTTTTGTTAAAAAAGAGGATGGAACTCTTCAGATATGTATGAATTATCAAAATCTTAACCAAGTTACAATAAAGAAAAAGTATCCACTTTTATTCATTGATAATATATTCAATCAATTGAGGGGGTCTCGGTGGTTCTCCAAAATTGACTTGTGATCGTGATATCACTAATTGGATGAAAGTAGGAATTTATTTATAGGAAAGGAAATACAAAACTAGAATAAAACTAGGTGTAAATATATTAGGGAGGCTATAAGTAATGAAAACCAAGAGAATCACCCATCACAATTCTCACACACTCTGGAGGAAGGGATCCTAATAAATTTAAAAAAAATATCTCCCCTCTAACTGTGCCTTGATGCCAAAACATTCGTGACCTTATTTCCTTCACACCATGTGTGACTCACCTATATATAGTTGTTCAACAGGAGATTAATTTTTTGGGTGAAATATGTAATGTTCCATGGGGTAGCAGCCAGTTGTTGGAGGGAGTTGAAAATGATCAAGGAATCCATCTCCACTGCTTCTAGGTTCATGTTTGTATCCTGAAAAATCTTGATGCCGCAAAGGAGCACCTTGTATTCCACCATATGATAATCACCATGATCGTAAATAAAAGATAAGGAAAACATAGCTGACCCTCTATGATCTCAAGCCACTCCACCCCTTCATAATCCCATTAGATCAAGAACCATCATCTATATGGAAAATTATTGAATTTTAGTTTTTGGATACAAGAGGTACATTTCATTAGCCACGTAATTTATGAAATAGGCATTTCTATGGATCTATAAAAGATAGAATCTTATCTCTTGGTATCCACTGAAGAATGTCTTCAAGATATGAATTTTTCTTGGTCTATCTAGTTATTATTGATGTTTTGTTCGTAGCTTCTAATGACTAGACTCACCTATGATGGATTTGAAAAAGAAAAATGTTTCATTCCAATGGGATGAGGAATTCCAAAAGTCTTTTCAATATCTAAAATTTTACCTTACCTCAATACCAATCTTGATTTTTTCAGAATCAGTATAAGGATACGTGGTGTATTTTGATGCTTTTGGATTAGGGTTGAAATGTTTTCTCATGTAGGGATATCATGTTGCTTCTTATGAATAAATACAATTGTGGGTTCATGGGAATAACTACCCAAAAAATGATTTGTAGTTATCTACAGTAGTTCATGATTTGAAGACATGGATCCATTATCTCTTTGGTGAGAAATTTACTATTTTCACGGATCATAAGATCTTGAATCATATTTTATCACAATGGGATTTCAACTTGATATAAAGAATATTGATGGAATATCTCAAAATTTTTGACTTTGATTTAATGTATACATTGGGTAAAGAAAATTTGGTGGTAGATACATTTAGCATAAATTCATATGCTCATTTGGAAAATAGGCTTTAGATCAGTGGCAGTTGATCTTAGTGATAACATACATGAACTTAGAATTTGAGACCTAGGTGATATTTTGGTTTTCTTTCTAGTTTCCTTGGTTCGTGATTTAGTGAAGAGGGTTAAATGGGTATAGACATATAATGAAGAATGTGTGTCAATAAGGTCAAAACTCAATGGTGGGGAGACCATTGAGGGATGTATGTTGGATAGGAGTTCACTATTGTGGTTCAAAAATTGGATGGTCTTACCTAAGGGTTGTTAGGAATAACCTATTCATGCTTACCACCATTCAAGATGGTATGTTCATTTGGGAAATCAAAATATGTATGAGACTTTGAAATCATAGTTATGATGGAGTGGCATGAAATGGTTGGTGCCTGATTTTTCTTCGATATGCTTAAGATTTTAGAAAATTTAGGTAGAGCATCAGCGACTAGAAGTTATGTTGCAGAATTTACCTATCCCTGTTTGAAAGTGGGAGAAGATAGCTATTGATTTTGTAACAATTCATCTAAGAATGGATCAAAAACATGATTCCATAAGGTTGATAGTGTATCATCCCACAATGTAGGATTATTTCATTTTTATTCATGAAACTCGTATGGTGGAGTACTTGTCAAAAATCTATATTCAAGAAGTGGTAAATAGGCATGGAATACCAGTTTTGATCATGTCAGATAGAGATTTGAGGTTTACGTATCATTTTTGTAAATCCTTATAGAGATCCCTTGGGACTCAATTGACTATGATTATGGACAATCATTCCTCATACAGACGAATAATCTAATTGGATGATAAAAACATTAGAAGAGATATTGTGTGCTTGTGTAATGGATTTTGGTGGTTCATGGGAAGAGCATGTGTCGTTAGTGGAGTTATCATATAATAATAATTATCAGGCCTCTATACAAATGGATTTGTTTAAATAATTTTATGGGATTACATGTGTTTCTCTACTTTTTTGAGTGGAAATAGGTGATAATTCACTAGTTGGGATGAGCCTTATTCAATAGAAAATGAAGAAGATTCATTTGATCAGGAAACAGATAGAGATGGATCAGAGTCATCAAAAATCATATGTGGATCATTTTTTGATGGTTTTTTTCATTTGCAGTGAGTGATCATGTGTTCTTTAGGATATATCTAAGACTTTTACATCATCGTTTTGGGAATCAAGGAATGTTATCTTCAAGATACATAGGCCCTTTTGAGTATTGGAACATGTTGGTGAGGTGGAATATCGATTGGCATTACCACTATGGTTAATTGTGGTACATAATTTGTTCCTTGTAAGTTAGTTTAAAAAGTATCATCTTGATACAGACTATGTGATTCAATGGGATCATGTTGAACTAGATTCAGATACTCTATTGTTACAAATTCTATTGCGGGTTTTGGATAGGCAAGGGAAAGTATTACATGGAAAAAACATAGGTATAGTAAGGGTTTTGTGAAAACATGGTCAGATTCTAGAAGAGACTTGGGAATTCAAGAAATAAATGAAAGAGCAATGTCCAGAACATTTTCAGAAAGAGGATGTTTTTCTACTTTCTTGGGATGGAAAGTCAAATGGTGGGGATAATGTAGCACCCCCAGTTTCAAGTAATTAGATCTTTTATTTTGATTTTAAAGTATGTAAAGTTTATAGGTTAACTGTGGGAGATTTACGAGAACTTTTGGAGTGTTTTGAGGATTTTCTATAGGTGCACAGTTGGTAAATGATTTGGTAAAATTATGCCACACCTATAGGAAACCATGAACAATGATACAGAGGCTAAAGGGAAGGCATATGAGCAGCGCATGATTTGACCAACCCATTCGGAATCCTAGTAGAACTATGAAACTTGAGATAGTGGTATTTCTCATGGTTAGCACATGATTTGGAAATTATGCAATCTTACTATGTGAGGTTTATCCTTGGGGAAGTGACGGGTGCATGGTTGGTTAATAGTGCAGCTAAACTATATATAGTTAAAAACTAGATCCAAAAAAAGTGTATCTAGGTCGGCCTTCCTTTTTCCCCAATACATCCTAAAATTGGTATTTTTTACTTTACAAGGTTGGATAACCTCTCCCCACTGAATTGTAAGTGATTTGGAGGTGTTTCTTGGTGCGTTGAAGCTAGATTTTCATGCTAATTCATTTTTTCTGGTAGTTTTTGTGGCCTTCCTTAGATTTACTTCTCCCACTCTCTCAGTTTCTTAGATCTACACTCATTGTTCGTAGATCTAGGTTTTTGGATACCAAATATGATTAGATTTGGTTTTTTTGATGTTAGTAGAAGAGATATAAGTTGGTTTTTTAGAGATTCAACCTGGTTTTGTGTCATTCATCATGTAGTCCTTAGTTTTCTTTATAAAACCAGAGGTAAGTGGTTTCACTCTAGAATCATTTATTTATAACTTGAAGTATTAGATTCAAATTGATTAAATTTATTGAAATTGATTATGAAATTTGTGTCCAAAGCATGGTGGAAACCTTCTTTAGTGATGGTTTTTGGATTTTTATGGAATTTTAAATTCTTGTGCAAGATTATTTGTTAAATAGTTTTAAAGTGATAATTTTAAAAATGAATGTTTTGTTTTTATTTCTTAAGAAATGGTTTTTAATAAAAGGTTGGTTTTATTGAAATGGTTTTTTGGAAAGGTTTTTAATAAAAAGTTTGTTTTATTGAAATACTTTTTTCATTGAATTGGTTTTGGAATTGAAATGGTTTTTGGGGATACATGGTGGTGTTTGTTCATATTTAATTATAAGTCTTGGTTGAAATATAACCTTGTTCTTAGTACCAAAGGTGTAATGTAACATGGGATTTAATTACCTAGTGACGACTTGGTAGATTAATGATAAACCTCTCATGATTATGGAACATTCATAATGAATCATGCATGTGTATATGTGTGGATGTGTGGATGTGTAGATGTGTAGATATGTGGATTGGAATAGGATATTCCAACATGAAAGCATGGAGATATTTTGAATAACTTTCATGGTTGATTTCATGGAAAACTATTTTAGTGTGGACAACTATTTTGTGTTTGTGATAAATTATTTCAAGTTGTTTTATATAATTTTTTATATATAAATTGTTTTATAAAATGTATTAACAGCTCTATCCTAGTGGTGTGAGTAGGGAAGTCATTGGGGAAAATCCACTGAGTTCCATTACACACTCCTTATTTGTAACTTTGGTGATTTTTCAGATGTTGTTTACTAGGACATAGGTAAAGGTAAATCATTTCACTTCTCTAGTGGTACTTCATGATTATAGAGTAGGGAGTCGGCATTTGGTGTTATGTCCTTGGAGTCTTTGAGCATTGTTAGTTCGTATTTCATTGTATTCTTTGATATTTTAGTCTTCCATTGTGGTACATTTTCTAGTTTATTTTAATATCAATGGGTTTTTTTGAGTTGTCTTCCATTGATATCATGCATTATGTAGTGGTTTATTTGGTTATGGCATGTTTGGATGGTTGTTTTTTTATTATAGATAAAATTTTCCCCCATGTGTATTGAAGCCCCTAAAAATTTATTTCTAGCCCTTAGCATCTTGGGGATATCACTTAGTCTAGGTAACATTTCCTCCTCAACTCAAACAAATGGGGAGGGGTGGGATGTTACAAAACCTAAACAATCCCAACTAATGAATGTAGTATGTAGAATTTTTAGGTTGAACCCACGAGATTGTTCAAGTATATTTTAGGAAAATCAAATTGATTAAAGTATGTTTGAGAATTAAAATAGAAGATTGAAATTAAATAAGAGATAATTTTCCAAGTGTTTCAATGTTAGGTTCAAGTGTAAGTGAATTTTTGTGATAATTTATTTTTTCATATTATTTTCAATGTTAGGACTATTTATTTCCTTGTTCTTGGAAATTACCCTCTAACTTATAAATTCTCCCTTTCATATGGTCAATTACTAATGTACATTAGTAGGATAGGAATCTTGATTCCATATTTAAACATAACCACACTAAATTATACAATGTTAATGAATTAATTCAAGTTAATTATGCATGAAATTAAAATCACATTCTAGGTTTAGGTTCATTGGTCATGAGACAATAAAGATAGAAGATGTTTAGATTTTAATGTGATTTTACGACCCAACATGGACCATAAAATAGAAAAAAAACATCACTAACACAATACCCCTTCTATTTATTTCTCTATAAAGGAGAAATATCTCCCCCCATGCTAGTTATGAGGATATGTGAAAAAACAAAACCCAATAACATAAAATTAGTATATTTAAAGAATAATTTCCCCTCTAGTATAATTCTAGGATCCAGGTTATCACCTTTTTTAAAAGAAATGTCAAAACTATGTATTTATAGGCATAGCTCCACCACAAGGGTCGGCCTTCTAGTCAAAATTATCTCACACTATTAAAATTATTTAAGAAAAGATATCCCTTTTTAATTAAACATAATATCTGGTCAAGATTATGAAAATTTAGAATTTAAATATACTATTGACCTGGGTTCATGGCATGATAATAATTTTCACACTATAAATTTTCATGCATCCCTCCTGGACTTCCTTTTATCTTAACTTCTCCTATCATTTCATGGATATGAGTTTCACGATGTGAATTTATCCATGTTTCATTTATTATATTCCACATCATTCTTCGAGTATATTGTTTCACTATCATTCCTTCTTTTTCTTCAAATAAAATTCGCAATGCTCCCCTTCCATTAATTTATAGAACAATGAGTAACAAGGAAAAATGTATAAATTATTCAAATAATTTATCAATTTATGTTATTAAAAATGTATGCTCTATATGTCATCATAAAATCCAAAAAACTTGATTTTGTCCTTGTCCTCAATAATGGAATCTCAACATACTACAAAGTATGATCACCCTACCAATATTCCAACATGAATGTTAAAAAAATAAATGATTTTAAATGGGGAATAAAATTTTCAACCACTACATTAGACAAATTATCTATCTTATTATCCTCCAATGAAATAAATTAATCATGAATTCTAATCTTCCTATAATTAAATGAAAATGTATATCCACTATTATATTCATATTTTTCAATTCCTCGTTGATTTTTATTCCCATCATAATCTACCTCACATTAATTGTTTTCTCATTAGTAAAGGTAAAAATAAATAGAGTTATAATCATTCCTCAAGTACATGTCCCTTACCAAAGGTTTTCAAGACATCCATTATCTATATCCCATAAAGAAAATGGTCAAAAATAATCATTAGGGATTTAAAATTAGGTTCAAATGACTCTAAGGCTTTGGGTTGATGAATAATGATGGGGAAACCATATAAATATAAAAATAGAATTTAAATATAAATTAAATTTCATGATAATCAATTAATATCTCAATTAAAAATTTTCATTAAAAATAATAAATCATAGGAACCCACAACTCAAGGAAAGGCTTATGAAGATAATATACATTGAAAGAATCTCAATATCTTCTTTTTTTCTTTTTTTCAAAATTAATTTTTGGGGTAAGTCTCACATCCATAACCCAATCCATAATTATCTCATCATGACACTAATTTTAATAGTTATAATAAAATCATTGGTCTGGCAATGTATATTTTGATTACACAAGTTACAACCCATGCTTTTACCATTTTTTTCTTTTACTTTTTTATTTTTTCCTTTTTTTAGAAAGGAAATAAAATTTAATATAATAAATAGATGAACATCCCATGTACCATGGAAACATACTCCCATTCTCATTTAATAAAAATCATCCCATTCTATAATTAACATTCCCTCCCCCACACTTGAACTAAATAATATCATATTAAAATTCCAAAATAGGGTATGAATGGAAATATGGGATTTTAATATGGATCTTCCAAACAATGGTCTTACATGGATTCTATGGGATAAAAGAAGGATTTGTGTAAGTTAAAGTAAAATTAAAAGGTATAATAAAAAAATTCCACAAAAATAATAAAATTAACTTTTTACCTTCATGGCATTAATAAGATTCCAATCAAATTCTAGAATAAAACATGTACTAAGTACCACTCAATAAATTTACTAAACAATAATGGGAAATTTTAGGCCTATAAATCTATAAAGAGTTAAAAAATGTGATAATGTGTAAATAATTAAAGTAAATTAACACTAAAAACAAACTAATAAATACAAATTTCATAAATTAAAAACATTACAAATACAAAATAATTTTCATTTACATAAACCAATTCATTACCTAAAATATTTATTTGTAAAATCAATTCCTCTGTGCTTCAATTTACTCATTCATTCCCCATTTTACTCACCTAATCATATCAAAAATAAAATTTAAAACATGACATAATTGTAGTACTAAGTAAATTTTTTATTCTTGAACATAAAATTAAGAAAAAATTCAAGTGTGGGCATGAAATTTTACAATTAAACACTCCTAGGATGAAATATTGGGGAGTAAAAAAAAATATTAAAATTAAATGAATACTCCCCTTATGGAATGGTTTCTTATATTTTTGACTATGAACACTAATTATCTCTTATATAGGTTCTGTTCAGTAGTTTTTCATTGCGTAAAGTAGACTCTCATGGTGTGAATTGTTCTTATAGCCTATTTTGTTTATTCTATTCTACCTTATGATTTATTATTCCTTCATGATAGGAATGAAAATCAGAAGAATAAAAATGAGAAAAATCACATTTCCTTTTTAATTCAACTAAGAAATAATAAGGTAAATGGTTCTACACCTAAACAAATAAAAAACCTAAAAACTTAGGTTACCTCCTTGAAGTGTTTTTATTATGTTAATTAAGATAAAAAATTAAATATTTTAAGATTATGTGA
This sequence comes from Viscum album, assembly GCA_963277665.1. NCBI lineage: Eukaryota > Viridiplantae > Streptophyta > Magnoliopsida > Santalales > Viscaceae > Viscum > Viscum album. The sequence continues at coordinate 31,296,324 of OY728139.1, read as the reverse complement.
TAGGTTTTTGGAAATAAGTTACTTGTTAGGGATTAATTAATTGTATCATTTGGGTCTTCTCTATATATGTGGGACCTTTTACTTTCTTTGAAATTAGTTTTACACTTTCTGTTGGCATAACCTACTCTTATTCCATCAATCTAATCCACCAGTGTTAGTTCATACCAAAAAATCCAATATCATGATCATAACCATCCAAACATTCTAAACTTATTCTAATTTTAATGTAATAGATGTTTCTCTATCATTGGTAATCTTTTACCATATTCATTTCTTCATTTTCACCTATATTGAAACATTTTCATTATTCTGGATAGTAGCTACTTTCACTTTTCCTTCCATATAAGCACCTTCTTCCAACTTCAGTATGTTTTCTTCATGTAGGTCATCCTATTTTACATCATTATTCTTTATCACTTGTTGAATATTGAATTTGACTCACTCGCCAATAACTCTCTATTAGATCTATCCACTTTGGAGAATAATCAATGCTCATCTATTTTCCAATAATGGTCTTCCTAGGATGAGTGGTGTCCTCTATTCATCCATATCCAATACCAAAAAATCCACCATGAAGTATTATTTATCAACCTTAATTGTAATTTCCTTAATCATGCCTTTTGGGTATGCCACTATTTAATACTCTGGCTAGAATGATATTCAGGTGGTATTTATGTCTTCAAGACTGAGTTTTTTGAGTGTAGTGTATGACATCATATTCACTTGGGAACCTATACCACACAAAGATATACCATTATATCCAATATTTATTGGAATATAAAAAACTCTATTGATCTTGTTTACTTTTAGGTAGATACTATGGCATCACTGCTAAGAATTCCTTATGAGTGGAATGTTTCCAATTTAATGTATTTTTTATTATCAAACACTAACGTTTTCATGAATTTTTCATCTGATGAAATGTTGGATAAAATATCTACAAAGGGAATATTAATATATAACTTTATAAAATTTTATAGAAACTTAATTTATTGTGCATTTATTTTCCCTTGCATCAATATTTCCAAAATTGGTAATATTTACTTATTTGGTGGTGGTGGTTCCTTTAAAACTTCTTCTACAGCTAATTTCTATTTTTTTCTTCTTATTTTTCATATCTTACTCCTCTTCTTATGATTTTACTTTATACTTATTTTTTATTGATTTAGGGTTGTCCTTTTTGGCTTTTACACTTCTCAAGTTTATGTCCTTCAAGTATCCTCTTAGGTAAACCTTTGTATCACAATGAAAAACTCCTCTAGGACTTTCCTTAAGTTGGCTAGAAATTTTTAAAAATTAAAATTAAATATTCCTTAATGGAAAATTTTTATCCTTTGATTCTTATTTTATCTCATTGATAGTAAACCCATTTATGTTGATGATTATGGACAAAGTCTCCTATAGTGAGTGGATTTGACTCTTAAGAGAAGGTATTTGTTATGCTTGAATAACCAGATCCATTTTTTGATATCCTTTCCCATATTTTTGTTGTGACTACCACCCTTAGACTTGATTAACATGATTTTAACTAGAATAGTTTATGTCTTCATTATACATACCTTTAGATCATTCTATGACTATCATAGAATCTATCATTCTCCTTAGAACACCCATCTGGTTCACTATACATTTATTGTGCTTGACCATGTGGAAACCCCTCATTTGTCTTCCATTAGATTCCCACTAAAATCTTTTACTTTTTAACTCATCCAGTATGGTGTATCATTCATCTGGTGACCTCTTCATCAATGATTCACCCACTAAAGTATCCACAATTAACTTATTTCCCTATGAAAATACCTTATAAAACATTTTAATTTATAACCACATTTCAATGCCATGATGTTAGAATTTTCTAATTATATATTTGAAACAATCACGTGAATTATAAATTGATTCATTGTCATATTGATTAAAATTTAAAATATTGACATGAATATACATTGATTTTGATGGGATGAAGAAAAAATTCACAAATTTTATTTCCAACACATCCCATGTCATAATATAATGAGTTTTAAGAACTTGTAAACATTTAAAAAAAATTCCCTTAAAAAAATATAAAAAATATTATCCTTACCGCATCACTAGATAAATTTTGGAACATAGAAGTTTTTTAGAGTATAATAAAAACCCTAAATGTGTATTTTGATCCTCATGTGGTAGCCCGAAAAATTGAAAAACATTAAAGACATGTGGATGATTTTTGGTTTAATTTTAAAATAGTTTGATAGAATAGGTGGTACCATAATGCTTGGTTTAAGTCCCATGTTTGATGGAATTCCATAATCTGTGAGTGTTCTTATCCTTGGGTCTCTTTCTTATGAACCATCAACATACAAGTTTTTTTTCAACAAAAACCATGCTTACAACTACTTATTCCATGTTCTTCCCCAAACTTTTACCCAATTCAGAGTCAAAATCATGTATCTATTAACCTTTGGATCAAGTATAGTGAGTGGTAATAAAATATTTCACCTAAAATGACACTATTTTTACACCACAAATGAAAGGGAAATAATTAATAATAAATAGAAAATTAAAAACAATTAAAAACTCAAAATATACTTGTTCACCATCCCCATTAATAGAACCATAAATTTTATCAGTCACAGGGATTCATTAATTCCTAAGGGTATAATTAAATTTTTTAATTTATAAAATCCAAAAAAACCTAACTAATGAATGTATTTTTTGGAATCAAAAGAATTAACCCTTGATATGGTTTAAATATATTTTAAGAAACTCAAATTCATTAAAGTATGATTGAGAATGAGAAAAAATTGAAATAATTAAGCAAGATAATTATAAGATTTTCAATTATAGGTTCATGTTCTAGTAAATTTAAGTGTTAATTTATTTATCCATGGTATCATTAGAGTTGTGACTAGGTAAGTCCTTGGTATTGAAAGCTCTCATCTAACTTAAAAATTCTCCCTTTCATATTGTTAATTAATCGGGATCTTTTTTAGGCTAGAAATATCGATGCCATTATTAAATATAATCACCCTAAATTATGAAAATTCCATTCACTAATTTAGAGTAATTAGTCATGTAATTAAAAGTTATTTTCAGATTCAGATTCAATGTTCATGAGACTATAAAGAGGAAAAATATTTAGATTTAAATTTTATTTTACAACCCAATCGGGATCATAAAATAGAAATAAAAATTCCCTAATACAATCCCCCTTCCTTACATCGCTCAACATAAGGGAAAAATACCCCATCATACTAGTTATATGGGGATTTGAAAATAAAAAAAAGAAACTTATAGTACAACATCAATGTCTTCAAAGCAAAATTTCTCCTCCAATATTTGTGCAGGCTCTATATATTCCCATACTATAAAAGAAGTGGAAAACCCATGTATTTATAGAAATTTATCCACCCTAAGGGTCATCCATTGAGTTTAAAAGATCCCATTAAATTCATCCTATTTTCACAAATATATAACCAATTATGTTAATATGATATCTTGTCAATATTCTAAAAATTCCTAATTTCAATTTGTTGTTACCTTGGGTTCATGTTATAAAAAGAAGTTTCATGCCATGAATTTTCATAATTCCATATTAGACTCCCTTTTCTATGATCTTATCCATCCATGTCATGGATATGAGTCTCATGGTATGAATTGATATGTTCCCAATTTCATTTCTTTCATCCTACTTTATTATTTAGGTGTGGTGTTTCTCTATCACACCACTTTTTTCTACACATGAAATTCACAATTATTACCTACAATTAATGTAAAAATAAATTAATATCAAGGAAAAATATTTAAATTATTAAAATAATTTATCAATTTAAGTTATAAAAATTTATTTATGAGATGTCAGCATCATGAATATCAAAATGGATATGATATATGAATATTTTCAAGGATATTTTATTTTTTGTTAAAATTTTCAAAATCCTTCAAAGGTTTGGGGACTTTGGGATAGCCTTGAGTCTTATGGGGTTTAAACAATATTAAAAACATGTTTTTATAAATATGATCTTTTTTGAAAGAGTATTTTCAAGGTTAATAATTTATAAAGTATTTATAAATTATAAAATAAGGTAAAATATAATAGTTTTTATATTGATTTATGAATTATCCATAAATTAGAATATGAAATGTTTATATTAAAATCCTTATTTTTAAATATTATTTAAACCATTCTAAAAGGTGATTTGGATTAGTTTAAAAAATGGTTCAATAAAATAATATATATTATGTCATGTTTATGTAAATTGTTTACATAAAAGTTTAACTATTTGTGTTATTTTAAAGGTTTTCATAAATATTTAATATTATAAAATATAATGGGGTTCATATAAAATTCCATGTAAATTAATAATATAATAGATTTTATATTAAAATAAATATTAAATGTTCATTTTTATTTATTTTATGGGATGTTCATAATGAATTTTAAATTATAAAGTGTTTATAATCAATTTATTTTTTGAGTTGTTCATAAATGTTAATTTTATGATTGAATATATGAATTATTTATTTATTTAATTTATTCTCAAATTTTTTGTAGATATGAAATATTTATATTATGAATGAATTTTTATTTAGTTTATATTATTAAACTACTTATTTTTATCATACATGAATTTAAGTAGTTAAATGCCATGTATAATATTTTATTTAGTTTTCTTAAACAATGAATTAGGAATTTTCTTGAGTTATAAGATTTAATATAATGGTTTATTATAGTTTATAAATATTAATTGTTAGAATTATGATTCAACTGAAGTATCTCTTGAGTAAATAACTATGTGAAGAGGGACTTTGGGTCAGACTACTCACTAGCCTATAATTTTAGGATTTGTCTTGAAAAGTGTGGGTTGGAGACCTATCACACCATGATTACATTTGTGGGGATATTTTATTAAATTTTATTCAAATCCTTTATAATAAATAATTTTATATCCTTATGCATGGTATGCATTTAGATATGTATAAATGTGGTTATATTTTATTGTAGTATAGTAACACAAGTTATGGACTATATAAATTGTTACACAACAATATGGTTTGAACGTATTGATTTTGTGAATGGAATATTCATTTTAAAGATAAATAATTAGAAACATGAATACATGAGATAATATGTTGAAATTAAAACCCCTTAAAATAGTATGTTTTAGATTCCTTCCAAATAAATACTTTACAAGACCTAGATCAGTCAACTAGGGAGTTTTATCTAAATAAGGGTTCCCATGGATTATCTTGTGTAAGGTAAAAAACTTTATGGGTAACCCAAAGAGTTAGGAGCCTATATTTTCTGTATGATTTGAGTTGTACATATGTAGTAATCCCTTATTTTTAGCATGATATAGGAATACATTTGACATATTCCATATAATGGACTTGGTAAGTACTTTTCCACTCAACTATCCAAGTGTCATATATGAAATGACTAGCATTATTGACTATATAAATATCCAAGTGGTTAGAGGAATGATATAGTGGAATCATTACTAAGTGAAATATAGATCTTATCAAACTAATGGACATTATGTAATTAAATGGGATTATTATTTTATTGGGATAAAATTTAATAAAATTACTTATTAAATGAATATAAAATATGATACTCATCTAATAAATGCATTTGTTATAGATAAATCATGTCACCATCATCCATCTTGACTTTGAGGTGAACATTGGAGAAAAAATAGATTAATTAAAGAAACTTCTAGAATTGTATTAGAACTAAATAATTATTCTTAATCAATATGAAAAATTATATGTGTTAGAAAAATCCCTTCCTGAATAGAAAAATATTTAAGTTGTTTAATAAGTGGATATATATGATTACAAGCAGTGTAAAATCATTAAATTTATATATAAAAGAAATTATTTAGATGAAATATAAAAATAGAACAATAATCTCTACTCATGTACTCAATGTGATTTTTTATTTTTATGGATTAGAGAGACTACAAATCTCCTTTATGGTTTTATTTGGATATGAAATTCATACTGCAATCATTGTTGAAATTATTCCAATAATATGAATGAATTCAAAAAAAATACTAAATTTTCTTACAAATTTTTAAGGATAGAGGATGTGATTTCTAGTATCTGTTTCTATGTTGATAATACAAAAGTGTCAAAGTTTAAGATAGAAGGAGTATATTGGAAGGATATCGTGTTTATCCATGGTCATTGAAATCTAAAATAGGTTTTGGAAACGAGATAAAGTGTTTCATATGATATAGAATCTTCCAAAAATAAATAAAGGATTTTGAGAAACTCTATAGAATGTATATGTCTGGTCTTAATGTTATAAAAATAAATTCCTCAATTTTAAAGGGTATATAATACCAAATGTATATTTAAAAAATGTGGTAAGTATATAGAAGTTTAAAATCATGGTAATAATAGATCAATATTACTATTTTTGTTCAAATTTAGTACCAATGTTTTCAACTATATATATTTTAAATGAAATATAATATTTCAAGATCATGTTGATCTAAGTAAAAAATGAATGATGATTAGAGCTTGAATTATACTTTCAAGTGATGGATAAAATCATTTCTACATCATGGACATGGATACATGGGATAATATTAAATATCAAGTGGATCAAAATAAATGAGATGATTGTTTTAATACTAAGGTTATGATTGATCTAGTACTATAACATGGATGAAAATTTTAACGACCCGAACTTTTGAATAATATTTGTTTCCTAAATTTGTGTGTTATTTCATTTTATACTCCACAAAACTATATATTTTAATTAATTAAGTGATATTGTTGGGTTTCGACTATTATATGACCATTGGTCAATATGAACATTGGAAACTAAACTCTTAACGTTAAAATTATTGTTTATAAATACAAATGATCTTGGTTAATTAATATAGAAAGAAGATTCGATGGCCTCATCAATTAGACTCGGGTCATACGAAGCCCATCTGTCAGATATTGGGAAGAAGGTAGCATCTCTGGGCTTTTCTCTAGACCAAGCCCAAGCTGAGCTTCAACATGTGAAGCATGAATGGAATCGCCTATGGTATAAGTTCAAGTTGATAGAAATTACCACTTGGGAAATGTTGTCTGAGACGCCCCAAGATTCTATCACCATAGCACACCTTACTCTTAGGTCCTATGCAGGTCTTATAAGGGGCTATGTAATGAGGACTTAGATACTTTTTTTAATCACTTAGTATAAATAAAATTTTAATTTCTTATTAAGGTAAAAATTTGTGATTTACAAATGTCAGGATAAATGTTAATGAATATTATTGATGAATTTTGGAAAAAATGGTATTTTAAAATATTCATGTAAACTTTAAATAATTAATAATTTGAAATTATTTTCAAAAAATGGTCACCTAAAGTTGTGATCAGTAAGAAATTTAGAGACCAATAAGATCAACTTGATTTTTTAGCAAATAGTAAAGTATGAATAGTAACAAACCCTTATGAATAGTAATGAATAGTAAATCGGCCAAAAAAATAGAAACTTCACCCATGAATGTATAAATACAATTTAAACATCTTAAAAGTGAAAAAAACAATCATAGTATAGGTTTTATTATTTTTGTAGGTCATAAATATTTTATTTACAATTTTATAATTAATTTAATAATTTAAAATGAAAATTTATTTTCATAAAATGTAATAATAAATTGTTAATATATTTTTTTATGGTTATACGATAATTTTATGGGACCTTGATTTCTTTTTCAAGGTATTACAAAATAAGTTATAGTTTTAGAGTTGTTGTTTTTTGAATAAATAGTGATTTTATTTAAAAATTAAATTAAAAATATTTAGAAAATTATTTTCATAAAATGGAGTTCATTTTTGAATTCAGATCATAAATATTATGTTAGGGTGAATTTATGATATTTTTATAAAATGTTTTTTTTCGGTGAATAATGAAAATACAGTTTTGAGTTTTGGGTGTTTAATGACATCATTAATGATATAATGTTGATTTAATAATGATGTAATCATTCTGGTCGACTTGTGAATAGTAAGATATGATATGAGGTGTTCTAAGTGTCCAATACCATGGGCAAATACCATGGGCAAGCCCATGGTTTTTCAAATACCACCGATGAGGTGTCCCTTGGAAATTAATTAAATATTCCCTCACTTTTCCTATAAATACCAAGCCATTACCTCATTAATTTAATTCCAAAATCCACCTTAATGATGTTATAATCTTTTTACCTCCTAGGGGATTCCTCCCAAGGTGCCCTAAATCCCCCAAGGTCCCAACCTTTAAGATTTCGAAGTTACTCTTCAAGGTAAGAGAACCTTCCACCCTCCTCTTTTAGTCATGATTTCCTTTAAGTTATGTCTTCCAGTTTCCATCTTATTATGTGAGGGTATGTTCTTATATATTCTTATTATTGTCCATTTCATGTCCAAATTATGAGATACTCTTTCTTCTCTCATCAATTTTTTTTTCTAAATTTTTAAGTGGCGTCGTTAAGCTGCCGAACTTTCGTAAAAGAAATTCTCTTTTCTCTTTTATTTCAAGTTTCCTTTTCATGTGCCGTGTCATTCCACACCATAATATTATTTATTTTTATTCTGTACCTCTAATTTAAATGATTCATTTTTTTATGGGAGACCCATTTCCCCTCTCTTTTTATTGTTTTCTAAAACCATGTCATATAGCCGTTATGCTGTAGAAATTTTGTCTCAAAATATCTCTCTCTTTTTCTCAAGATATTATCTTGTTTTATTTATCAGAATACCCAAATATATTTTCATTCCATAGGTATTCATCAATACATAAAATTGATCTATTTGATTCTAGAATCTACATATATGAAACCCTCTTTCCTTTTCCAAGGGTTATAAAAGATATAATGATCATGTTTCTAAGAACTTTTAAAACGTCATGGTTTTGAAGTGAAACCCATTTATTTTACTCTCTATGTGTTATTTATGAAATGTATGATTATGATCTATGTGGATCACATGAAAATAAATATATTTTAAGGTTGAACCCTGATATTACTCCAATTCATTGGGTAATGAATTAATCTCTAGAGATGACAGGTTTCATGATACCTTGGTGAATAACCTTGGTAATTTTTATGACACCTTGGGGATGAACCTTGGTGATATGTTGATGAATGTATAAATTAAATGTTGTAGCTACATATTCAATTTATGGTTCAAGTTATTTTCATTATGAAATGCCTCTACTTCCATTGATCATGCCTTTATGTTTTTCATCAACTTCTTATTGATATCACAAGTAAACTGATTCCCTTGTTTACCCTTACTAGGCCTTCAGCTCACCCTTTCCTTTGATGTATGTCTCCAAGTTATGAGATGCAGTAATTGTACATAGGATGAAATTTTCATGTGTATTTTCAAGGGTATTTAAAAGATTGTTTTATTTTTTCAGGTATTTTGTTCCTAATTTCCAAGACACTATAATTTAAAGGTCCTCTATTTGTAAAATGTAATGAAAAATTATGTTAAAAAGGTGGGATGTCATAGTTGGTATCAAAGGAAAGATTAGTTATTTATAGAAATTAGGCTATGAAAACTTTATGAAGAACCCTATATAAAAGTTTAAATATAGGAATAATTTCTCATATTTTGGTGAGTATTGAGTAAGTGGTTTATCAAGAAAATACATCCTTGTCTGGATACGAGTAGGTAGAGGCGACTTTGGAACAAATGTACCTAGGAGTGAAAACTCTGAAAAGGAGTTTTGCATTTGACCCAGGGTATCTTGGTATACGACAATGGGCCTTACTTCACTCTTGGTTATGACACTCCCAAGGGATATGTTTGGTTAATCATAAGCTTTTTATGAATCATTGTGAAGGATTTATAGAGAAATTTAATTGATTAAAGCATAAAGTTTTAAGACATAAAATCCTTTATAGTTAAAAGATTCATAAATGAAATAATCTTCTCACTAAGGTTTTATTATTTTAGAAAATGGTGGGAAATAGGAGGAACCGTGAAAATAGTGACCGCAATGGACCATGTTCTGATAGACCTCTGATGGAAGTCAGAATGGAAAATTTCATGTGAATGGTGAACCAACTAACTCAATTTATGAGAAATAACTTGGATAAAGCTGAGAGACTGATCTCATCACAAAGGGAACAAATTTATGTTGAATCCTTTATGATCAACGACCACCAACCTTTAATGGATCTACCAACCCAATGATTTTTGAACAGTGGATCATCTCTATCGAGAATATCTTTTCTATGGTCCACTGTTATGAACAAGAGAAGGTTACCTTGGTTGTTTATCACTTAGAGGGAGAAGCTGATTAGTGGTGGGAATTGATTAAAAACACAAGTCCAAGAGTAGAAGTTGAAGTTATGGAGGGGGAAGAGTTTAGAGTGATTTTCATCAACAAGTATTTCCCTCGATCTATGAGAACAAGAATGGAGAAGGAGTTTCTCGAGCTGAATCAGAAGGAGAATGAATCTATGGGAACCTATGAGATAAACATCACAAGTCTTTCATGTTATAACTATAGCTTTTTCATGGATCCAAATGGCAAGGTTGATTGATTCTTCGCTGGACTGAGACCTCATCTGTGAAAAAATCTATCCAATCAAGATTATGATAGCTATGAGGAGATCGTGCGAAGTGCGATGAAAGTAAAACTAGAGTTTGGTGAGATGCAATGGTCTCATTAATCCAATGACAAGAAAATATCGATAGAGCCAATATTAGGGAGAAGCATCAATCAGGGAAGAGCAGTCGAGAAAGTACAACATCTCATGTGTAATAAATGTGGGAAGAAGCATTAGGGGAACTGCCTGATCAGGAGTGGGAAGTTCTACAAGTGTGGTATATATGGCCACATTGCACGGAATTGTTGTAGTGAGGTAAAGCCATAACTTCCCAACACTAACTAAAAAGGTAAGATAGTGCAGGACCTACCTGATGTCCAATTCTAAAAGTGTGGAGAACTTAGGAACCTTTCCAATCACTGTCCAAATCTGAGAGCAGTAGAGGGGAATCACCATCAGCCTCAGCAATGTCCAAGGGAACAAGGTCGTACTTTTTCAATCACTACAGTCGAAGTTGAAGTGCCAAATTATGTGGTGCTGGGTACTCTTGTTGTTCTCTCAAATCTAGCTAGTACTTTTTTTATTCTGGTTCTATGAATTCCTTTATTTCCTCCAAGTTTTTAAAGAATTTAGAATCAAACCCCAATTTTATAAAATTTGAGTTGTCAGTTAAGACTCTGGGTGGGATTATCCAAGCATCGGCAGTGTTTAGAAACACTATTATTTACATTAGTTAGAACAATATTATCACAAATCTAGCAGTCATTCCCATGCTGGAATTCGACATTATACTAGGGATGGACTGGCTCTCAAATTAAAATGCTAAGATCAAATGTAGAAGCAAGGAAATCTCAATAGTCATGAATGGAAAACTGAAAGTTATCTTCCAAGGAGAGATATCTCAACCTAATCTTTGTATATAAGAACCTCCTGTATTTTTATTTATGGAGTTGATCAGTGAAGAAGAAGAAGGAAATAAGAGTTTAAGGATATAAAATGTCCCCATCTTCCAGGAAAATGTTTACGTATTTCCTAAGTAGTTACCCAAACCTCCCCCCAGAAAGATAGGTAGAGTTATCCATTGAACTCATACTTGGATCCGATCTGATATCAAAGACCCCGTATAGGATGGAAAATGTAGAGCTATAGGAGTTAAAGAAACAACTCCAAGATCTTTTAGAGAAAAGTTTTATCTGAATGAGTGTGTCTCCTTGGGGAGCATCAGTTCTATTTGTGAAGAATAATTATGGATAGATGCAGCTATGAATTGATTATAGAGAACTAAGTGGGATCACAGTGAAGAACAAATACCCTCTTCCAATAATTGATTACTTATTTGACCACCTTAGTGGGGATCAATTCTTCTCTAAGATTGATCTTCAATCTGGTTATCATCAATTTAGGGTGAATAAAGAAGATATTCCAAAAAAACCTTTTGATAAAGATTTGGGAATTATGATTTTGTTTTTATGCCCTTCGGACTGACTAATTCACCTGCTATTTTTATGGATTTTATGAATATATTCCTTAAGGACTACCTTGATAACTTTGTGGTATTTTTTATTGATGATATTTTTATATATTCCCAAATTCGTGAGGTTATTTTGCAAACTCTACAGAAGGAGAGGCTTTTTGGAAAGTTCAGTAAATGTGAATTATGGTTACAGTAAGTTGATTTCTTGGGGCACATTGTTAACAATGAATAAATCACATTTGACCCTACAAAGACAAAAGTTTTATAGGAGTGGCCTCAGCCTACAATAATAACTAAGATTCATAGTTTCCTTGGATAAACGGGATATTATAGCAGGTTTTTGAAAAACTTTTCATGACTTTCTAATTCATTAACCAAGTTAAATCAAAAAGGGGTCAAGTTTATCTAGACAAAGGAGTTTGAGGAATGTTTCCAAGAGCTGGAGAAGATATTAGTTACTAAAACCATGTTAACTCTTCCCTCAAGTGAAGAAGGATTCGTTATTTTTAATGATGCATCTCTGAAAGGCCTTGGATTCATCCTCGTGCAAAATAAAAAATCCATTGCTTATGCATCTCGATAGTTGAAGACTCATGAGTGGAACTATCCTATGCATGATCTGGAGATGGATATGGTCATTTTTACTCTGAAGATATGGAGGTACTGTCTTTATGGGGAGAAATGTGATATATACACAGACCATCAAAGTTTAAAGTATATTTTCACACAAAAGTAATTGAACATGAGATAGTGGAGATGGTTGGAACTTCTCAAAGACTGTGATTGTTCAATTCATTATCATCCCGGAAGAGAAAACAAAGTCTTTGATGCATTAAGAAGGAAATACTGAGTTGTTCTTTCCATGATGAGGATTCAAAGATATCCTTTTATCAATAACCTAGTAAATCTGAACATGGGAATTATAAGGGAAGGGACATCATCAACCCTAACCCAAATGATTTCTCAACCATCATTACTATAGAAGATCAAGAAATATCAAAAATAAAATCCTTTGTTACAGAATAATTTTGAGGCTGTGAAGGATCAGAAGTTTTCTGAGTTCAATATTGATCAAGAAGGTGTACTGAATTTCATAAAAGACTATGTGTTCCATCTATTCCAAAAATAAAGAAGGAGATGATGGATGAAGCTCATAGCTCTACTTTCTCTATACATCATGGAAGCAAAAAAATGTATAGGGACCTTCGTGATCATTATTGGTGGGATAATATGAAAAGTGAGATTGCTGACTACACTTCAAGGTGCCTCATATGTCAGAAAGTGAAGGCAAAGAGAAAACTTCCTAAAGGGGTATTGCAACCACTACCCATACCAACAAGGAAGTGGGACAATATCACAATGGACTACATTACTGGTCTCCTAAGAACTTCCAAAGGAAATAATTCAATATGGGTTATTTTTTAATGTCTCACCAAGACTGACCATTTTATCTCCATTTGGGAAGATTTCTCGCTTGATCAACTTGCCATGATATATGTGAAGGAAGTGGTAAGGATGCATGGAGTTACACTTTCTATCGTATCTGATAGTGATCCAAGGTTCACAATAAAATTCTAGAGAAGACTTCAATATGCTCTGAGCATTGAATTGAATTTCAGTACGGCCTATCACCCTCAAACTGATGGCCAATCTGAAAGGACTATTCAAACACTCAAGGATATGCTAAGAACATGCTCAATGGAATTTAAAGGTGTATGGGATCAACATATTTCTTTAGTTGAGTTCTCTTACAACAATAGCTTCCACTCGAGCATTCAAATGGCACCCTATGAAGCTCTTTAGGGTAAGTGATGTAGAACACCTACTTGTTGGAATGAAGCTAGTGAGAGAAAGCTTCTTAGTCCTGATCTTGTGCAAGAGATGACAGAAAAATTCCATGCCATCCAACAACACATTAAGGCTGCTCAGAGTTGGAAAAAGAGCTATGTCGACAACCATTGAAGGGACATAGATTTTGATGTTAGTGACAAAGTCTTTCTTTGAATTTCACCTTAGAATACATTCATGAGGTTTGGGAAGAAAGAGAAGCACATCCCTAGGTACATTGGCCCCTATGAAATCCTTGATCGTGTAGGAGTAGTGGCCTATCGAATTACACTTCCTCCAATTCTAGCACAAGTTCATGAGGTCTTCCACATATCCCTCTTAAGTAAGTACATACCTAACCATTCACATGTACTAAATCCAGAGGTGGTATAACTGGAACATGGCCTCTCTGATGAGGAGTAGACAGTGGAGATCTTGGATCTTAGAGACAAGGTTCTATGAAACAAGACTACCCATCTTGTTAAGGTGTTGTGGCAGAACCACAAATGCGAAGAACCCAAGTGGGAACCAGAGGAGTCTATGAGGTAGAAGTAGCCACACCTTTTCTCTTTTGAGAATATGAGTGAAAATTTTAGGGACAAAATTTCTTAAGGGGGGAAGAATGTAATTACTTATACTTTTGAATAATATTTTTTTCCTAAATTTTTTGTGTTATTTCATTTTATACTCCACAAAATTATATCCTTTAATTAATGAAGTGATATCATTGGGTTTCGACTATTATATGACCATTGGACAATATGACCATTGGAAACTAAACTCTTAACATTAAAATTATTTTTTTATAAATACAAGTGATCTTGGTTAATTAATAAAAAAAGAAGATTTGATGGCCTCATCCAGTAGACTTGGGTCGTACGAATCCCATCTATCATTACTTGGGAAGGAGGTAGCATCTCTGGGCTTTACTCTAGACTAATCCCAATCTGAGCTTCAACATGTGAATCTTGAACAAAATCGCCTAAGGGAGAAGTTCAAGATGATAGAAATCACGACTCGGGTAATATTGTCTGAGCTACCCCAAGATTCTATCACCATAGCACACCTTACACTTAGGTCTTATGCAGGAGTTATAAGGGGCTATGTAATGAGGCCTTAGATACTTTTTGTAATCCCTTGGTATAAATAAAATTTTTATTTCTTATTAAGGTAACAATTTGTGATTATCAAATGTTCTAATAAATATTGGATGAATATTATTGATGAATTTTGGAAAAAATGGTATTTTAAAATATTCATGTAAACTTTAAATAATTAATAATGTGAAATTATTTTCAAAAAATGTTATTCTACAGTTAGGATCGGTAATAAATTTAGAGTCTAATAACATCAACTTAATTTTTTAGGAAATAGTAAAGTATGAATAGTAAGATAACCTTATGAATAGTAATGAATAGTAAATCGGCCAAAAAAATAGAAACTTCACCCATGAAGGTATAAATACAATTTATACATCTTAAAAGTGAAAAAAATGATCATAGTATAAGTTTTGTTATTTTTGTAGGTCATAAATATTTTATATAAAATTTTATAATTAATTTAATTATTTAAAAATAAAATTTATTTTCCTAAAATGTAATCATAAATTTTTTCTTTATTTTCTTTTGGTTATACGATAATTTTATTGGACCTTGATTACTTTTTTAAGGTATTACAAAGTAAGTTATATTTATAGAGTTGTTGTTTTTTGAATAAATAAAGATTTTATTTAAAAATTAAATTAAAATTATTTAGAAAATTATTTTCATAAAATGGAGTTAATTTTTGAATTTATAGCATTTATATTAGGTTAGGTTGAATTTATGAGATTTTTATAAAATGTTTTGTTTTTTAGTGAATAGTGAAAATACTGTTTTGAGTTTCTCATGTTTAATGACACCATTAATGATGTAATGATGATGTAATAATGATGTAATAATTCTAGTTGACTTGTGAATAGTAAGATATTCTATGAGGTGTCCCAAGTGGCCAATATCATGGGAGAATACCATGGGCAAGCTCATGGTTTTTCTAATACCACTAATGAGGTGTCCGTTGTAAATTAATTAAGTATTACCTCACTTTTCCTATAAATACCAAGTCATTTCCTCATTAATTTCATTCTAAAATCCTCCTAAACGAATTTATAGTCTTTTTATCTCCCAATTAGTCCTCTCAAGGTTCCCTCAATCCCCCAAGGTCCCAGCCTTTAATCTTTCGAAGTTACTCTTCAAGGTAAGGGAACCTTCCGCCCTCCTCTTTTAGTCATGGTTTCCTTTAAGTTATGTCTTCCAGTTTCCATATTCTTATGTGGGGGTATGTGCTTATATATTATTATTACTGTCCATTTCATGTCCAAATTATGAGATACCCTTTCATTTCTCATAAATTTATTTTCTAAATTTTTAAGTGACGCCGTTAGGCTGCCAAACTTTTGTAAAAGAAATCGCATTTTCTCTTTTCTTTCAAATTTCCTTTTCATATGGAATTTCATTCCACACCATGATATTATTTCTTTTTATTATATGCCACTATTTTAAATGATTCATTTATTTATGGGATACCATTATCCCCACTCTTTTTATTTTTTCTAAAACCATGTTATATAGCCGTTATGCTGTAGAAATTTGGTCTCAACATATCTCTCTCTTTTTCTCAAGAAATTCTATTGTTTTATTTATCTAAATACCCAAATATATTTTCATTCCAATTTTATTCATAAAAATGTAAAATTGATCTATTTTATTCTATAATCTACATTCATTAAACCCTCTTTCCTTTTCTAAGGGTTTTAAAAGACATAACGATCATGTTTCTAAGCACTTTTAAAACGTCACAATTTTGAAGTGAAACCCATTTATTTTAATCTATGTGGATTATTTATGAAATGTATGATTATGATCTTTGTGGATCACATGAAAATAAATACATATTAAAGGTTCTCCCTGATAGTGCTCCAATTCATTGGTTAAAGAATTAATCTCTAGAGATGACAAGTTTCATGGTACCTTGGTGAATAACCTTGGTAATTTTTATGAAACCTTGGGGATGAACCTTGGTGATATGTTCATGAATGTCTAAATTAAATTTTTTAGCCACATATTCATTTTATGGTTCAAGTTATTTTCATTATTTAATTCCACTACTTCCATTTCTCATGTTTTTATTTCATCAAGTTCTTATTGATATCACAAGTAAACGGATTCCCTTGTTTACCCTTACTAGGCCTTCAGCTCACCCTTTCCTTTGATGTATGTCCCTAGATTATGAGATGAAGTAATTGTACATAGTATGAACTTTTAAAGAGGCTTTTCAAGGGGATTTAAAAGTGTGTTTTATGTTTTAATGTATTTTATTCTTGATTTCCAAGACACTAGACTTTAAAAGTCCTCTGTTTGTAAAATATAATTAAAAGTTGTGTTAAAATGGTAGGATGATATAAAAATAATATAAGGATTAAAATAATTTTATCTAGGATAAAATAGTTTTTCTAACACAATTTTTAAAATATGGTGGAAAGAGTTATCACTACCTAAAACGTTTCATATTTTATAGAATAAATTCTTATTTTCAAAATAAATATTCAAACAAATAAAATATCATATTTTATATGGACAAAATTGTTTATTTTTTAAATATTTCTATTATATGAAATAAGTGGAATTATCTAAAACAAAAGGGTTTAAATAAATTAACATGATATTATAGAGAAAATATTGTTTATAATATGATTTTGTGAGTATTATTGGTCTTATAAAAGTTCAATGTTAAAAAAATAATGGATTATTCTAAACCAATTCAATGTGAATGACATTTTATATCCTAAAAGAGTTTAGAATGTGTTGGTAAAGTAAAATATTAATGTAAAGAGTTACATTTTGTTACCAAAATTATCTAAAAATAATAATTTAAATGGAAATGTTCTATGATTATGATGACAAGCTTGGAAATAGTTTTTATTAGACAAAAAAGGTTATATCATCCTAACATTTGATATTGTGAAGGAAAGGAGTTCTAATACTATTTTCAAAGAGTTGAACAATGGGAATATGATTCCTAAATATCACCAATATTAAATAACATTATTTATAGATATAACTCAATAAAAGTTTTAATTATAGGATTAATCAAATATCTACATAGAAATGTGGCAGGAATTACCTTTAGATTTAATGAGTTTAACAAAACCATAAAAGTGTAGAAAATATAAATCCTCTCAGGTTGTCTATTGTATAGGATGTTATTATAAAATATATTTTTTATGGTTTTTTTAGTATTAATTTATATTTTTTTTAATATAAAACATATCTGGTTACAAAAAATATATTCTCCATGTTATCATTCTTTCATGTTGGAAACATATATTAAGTGAATTATAATGCGTACTAACCTCTCACCTCTCAGTGTGTCTTTGTGTTATCCTTAACTGATGTTTTTCATGGATCATTATAGGTTGTGATGAAATGTTAAGGTTATCATGGGTATAATTTCTTATATTGATATGGAATATGATTCCACTAAATACATTTTGTGTATTGGATAACCCTTTTAAGTATACCACATATAGAGTAATACACTTTGTTTTTGGTACTCTAGGGGAATAGTTTCATATTGTGTACCTATACCTAATATTGTAAATGAGATTATTATGATAACTTTCATACTTTTATAAATTTCTTGCACCATCCTTGAGTATGAATTAATCAAAGTGTAATAACCCACAACATTGTGAGTTGGTGAAATAAGGGGAAATTTGAATATTGACTCACAGAGAGGGGCTCATTTCAATAATTGGTACTTTGATTGTGATTTTGAGAGTTGAAACATAATTCAGGGTTTTTTTGATGTATTTAGAGGAATTATATTTGTATCGTGTGTTTGAGTGAGTTTCAAAGTTATATTAGGGTGACCCCACTATATATTTTGGTTGTAGTTAGTAGATCATGTTGTATCCAAGGGGTGTTGTGACATGGAGTGTGTCCCGACCCGCCTTAACCAAAAGGAGGGAAGGGTTAGCTGATTTCCAGGCCCTTCTTTCTTTAAGTTGAAGGAGAGATAATGACCCCCTAAACCCGCCTTCAATATGTCCCGGAGTGGCGACTATCACCAAGGGTATAGAAAACTCTCGCAAATGGAAGGCATTACCCTTTTTATTTTATGGGATCGAGAGATAAGGAGAAGAAAACCCAACAACACCAAGTTAGAGAGAAAAGTAAATCCAAAAAAAATAAACCATTCCCACATGCATGTGTCAAAAGTAAAAGCCAGAAGGTGTAAAAAGGTGACTACAAGGTAAGTACCAAGAAGGAAAACAACAACTGCAACTACTCCAAAAGTCTGAGCTAGTAAGGTCCTGCATAATCCCCGAAGTCCTCCTGGAAACCTGAAAGAAGTTTTATATACGTAGGGTGAGCATACAAGTACACTCAGTAGGGAAAACCAAAGACTCTCGTGCACAAGTGGTGGAACGTGCTAAAGTTCTGTGAGAAAAGAGTAAACTAAACACCTATCAAGGTAAACTATCCACCCCATGCCTCACCAAGGCACACTCCCCAAATAACGCAAGTCAATTAATTTATATAATAAGAGAACATCGATGTTTGGGTACCCTGCGCCACTTTCCCACTGGTTATTGAGACATCCTATGCATCGGACCAATCCCGCCATTCTCACCGCAGTCCCACTACCACACCCACCCGCATACACCTGGGCCACAACCACACGCAGTCCCACTGCCGAAACCCGCCCGCACACACCTGGGCCACAACCACACGCAGTCCCACTGCCGAAACCCGCCCGCACACACCTGGGCCACAACTGCACGCAGTCCCACTGCTGAATCCCGCCCACACACACCTGGGCCACAACTGTCACATGTAACCATGCCTGCAAACACCTAGGCCAGAACAACCACCACCAAGCCTTAAGACACCTGGGCCTCATCCAGAAGACACTTGGGAAACCACCTGCCACACACACCTGGCCAACCACCACAATACCCAGCCCGAAGGTTCTTGGGATAATAATGGACTTCAGGCCATCACAGCCTGCCCGAAGATACTTGGGCTATTCGGGAAAGGGAGCAGAAAAGGAGCTAATAACCAGCCACTAAGAATAGTGTTGGGGAAAACACCCTCCCCCATGAAATGGGGGTGTTCTTCACTAGGTGCTCAACTTGGGTGGGGCACGAATAAGAAACACAAAAATTAAAAGTATAGATATAGGTAATAAGCACTCACCCAAAGCTAGGTTTTTTTTCTTCAGACATCCTATAGATCACAACAACACTGAAGCCCGAGTCACGACTCATGCTAACAACCCATCATCCCATTATTGTTTCAAGTTCAGTGATAATATTTGAGTTAATCACTACTGGGCATCTAGTAGGCATAGGCATAAGTCTACAAAAGTAAACAGTCAAACATTAACCAAAACGTCCACACCTGGTTCTCAACAACAGAGGATTCTACCCCAATTTGTGATGTGAACAAGTAACCACCTGGATTTAAAAATCACAACCACTGAATCCACACCAACAGGAGATCCCATCCCCCAAAAGAAAACTCACACGACCACCGAGAGTATAAAAGAACAGTGGATCTCATCCCCTCCCACACCTCCAGCAATCGGCCCGAAGGGAAAACAACCAACTAACACCACCAACACAAGCAGGGACTTGCATGTATTTTCAGATTTAAATGACTTAACACACTCCATGGTTCAAATTCCATGTGTTTTAACCGGGGGTTATCACAAAAGGAAAGATCCTGGTGCCTTAATTTATTTAGCCGGATATACGTGATTAACCAATTCACTTTTCACAGTAGGATTTTACAACCACAACAAGCTGTTTAAAAAATTAGCAGGGGTTCATTAGTGCACAAACAATGACCACAAACGGCCTCGATTTTCAGGAGGCATAAGCCAGCACAACTCAACAAGATGGTTATAAGAGAAACAGCATCAAAACATAAGACAGTATCAACGATCACAGCCCCCCCTTCTTTCTTTATAGAATTCGTTCATTCTCTTTAATTAGGTCTGGTTTATCCAATTCTACAGAAACAAAAGCACACCCACCCCGTATGATACACAAAGAGAGAGGAAAAGGAGAAATTTCCTACCTGTTGATAGATGATCGACGTTTAGGCCAGGGGCACAAAACTTTACGGATAACGATGCGGCCGGTCCAACACACCAGAAGCTGTTTGTGAAAGTCACGATGGAGGAAAGGAGAAACCACGGCTATCCCTTAGTTTATAGGAGCCGGGGACGGTTGAGGTGAAAACGCGAAACCGCGTAAGGCGCGGGGGTCGTTGGTTGATCACACGGCTACACTCGTCACAAAAGGGGGGTCGGGTGGTTTAAGACGACTCATAAATTGATTAAGTATTCAATTAATGCTCTTATGCGCGTTACGGGTCTTTAAAAACACGCTTAAATGAGCCAGAATAGGGTTTAAAACCCCATTTACGCAAAGGAGCGCTACTGGAAACAACTTGACAAGGCCGGGTGACGCCGATCGGTCTCACTGATTGGTCTCACCGATCGGTCCTACCGATCGGTCTCGCCGATCAGTCTCGCGGATCGGTCGCGCCGATCGGTCTCCCCGATCGGTCGCGCCGATAGGTCTCACCGATCGGTCTCACAGATCGGTCTCACCGAGACGCCACTCCTTTAGAACCCGGATTTTGACAAAGGGAAGGACCAAGAGAGTCTGGGTTATCACATCAGATACCTCTCAAACTATTCTCGTCCCCGAGAATTTAAACAACCCAGAAGGAAAGGGAGGGTCCGAACAACCACCCCAAAACATACCTCTCAAGAGTGAACCTCATCGTTAACTAAGAACATCTTCCTGTCACGAACCAAGCAACATACCATGCCAAACTGCCCGGACACGTGTGTTGGGGAGTCTCCTCCCCCATGTCAAGATATTATCCACTTTGGGTGGCACTGACTCGCCCGCACGGGTTTAATCGCATCCACCTTAATGCGTCTTGATTAGGGGTCGGGTCCTCTCCTTCCCTATAGCCGAGGGTTTTCACACACAAGCAGAGGAAGAAAACCAGTACATTTCATAGCCAAAGGACAAAATGTTCTACCACAACAGGTACAACAAGGAACAAAACTCAAAACAACTCTGGGTACTGGGTACGCATCTGTGCTTCCCTCTCCCATGTACTCTCCTCAAGCCCACCATGTCTCCACAACACACGAACCAAGGGAATGGTTCGCCCGCAAAGCACCTTTTCTTTGCAATCCTCGATCACCACTGGTCTCTCCACAAAGGTCACATTATCCTCGATGTCCAGCTCACCCCAATCAAGGACGTGCGAATCGTCGTGCAGATACCATCGGAGCTGGGACACATGAAAGACGTCATGTATCCTTAGTAGCGGCGGTGGTAAAGCTAGCTGGTAAGCCACTTCGCCGACCCACCGCAACACTTGGAAGGGTCCAATGAATATGGGAGAAAGCTTACTCCCTTTTCCGAACCTCCACTGCCCACGCCGAGGGGAGACCTTCAAGAACACGTGGTCCCCAACCTCAAACTCCAAGGGCCTCCTCCTAGTATCAGCATACGACTTTTTTCGGTCCTGGGCTGCCTTCATCCTTTCCCGTATGAGCTGAACCTTCTCTGTCGTGTTCTGCACCACCTCCGGACCAAGGATGCCTACCTCTCCTACTTCGGTCCAACACATAGGTGAACGGCATGGCCTCCCGTACAAATCCTCAAACGGGGCCATGCCGATGGTAGAGTGGTAGCTATTATTATAGGAAAACTCTACCAGAGGCAAGTATTGCACCCATGACCCTCCGGAGTCCAGAAAACATGCCCACAGCATATCCTCCAAGGTCTGGATGGTGTGCTCCGTTTTCCCATCTGTCTGGGGATGGAAAGCAGTGCTAAGGCGTAACTGGGTGCCAAACGCATGCTAAAATCCTCTCCAGAACCGCGAGGTAAACCGTTCATCCCTATCCGAGACTATAGACCTCGGAACTCCATGCAACCGCACCACCTCATCCATGTACTTTTGTGCCAAAGCATCCATAGCACTCGACTCTCTGATCACCATAAAGTGAGCCGATTTCGTCAACCTGTCCACTACCACCCAGATGGCGTCGTACCCTCCTTGGGCCTTGGGTAGTACCATGACAAAATCCATTGAGATGTCATCCCACTTCCACTCGGGGACACCTAGGGGCTGTAGTAGGCCGCCTAGAACTCGGTTTTCAGCCTTCACTTGGTGACACACTAGGAACTTGGCCACAAACTCCGCCACTGCTCTCTTAACTCCGGGCCACCAAAACTGCCTCTTTAAACCCTGGTACATCTTGGAAACTCCAGGGTGTACCGCCAGGGGTGAGTTGTGGAACTCACTGAGAACCCTGTCGCGCATCACCTCTGGGACAAACAACCTTCCCTGGAAAAGTATCTGGTTCTGACCATCCTCGGTCCATCCTTCCGGAGCATTTCCCTGGTCAACTTGGTCACGCATCACTTCACACTCTAGGTCTCCCCACTGAGACTCCTCCACCTGCTGAAATAGGGATGACTGCACTGTCATCTGATATAGACAGCCTCTGCCGCTATCCATCTTCGCATCCAGGTGTAAGGCAGCCAATTCTTCCATTGCCTTCCAGGCATCTGCCGACTCTCAGACCGCATCCTTCTGCGTCCTCCTGCTCAAGGCGTCGGCCACCACATTTCCCTTGCCATCAGTATAAGAGATCTCGAAGTCATAATCCTAGAGTAACTCCACCCATCTCCGCTTTTGTGATCTATAAAGACCACAAATCGTTCCCTGATGAGGTAGTGTCGCCATAACCTTAGCGCAAAAACGACCGCTGCAAGCTCGAGGTCGTGGGTGGCGTAATTACGCTCATGGGAATGCAGCTTCCTGGACCCGTAAGAGATCACCCCTCATCGCTGCATCAACATGCATCCCAGGCCCTGTCCTAAAGCATTGCAGAATACCTCATAGGCCTCCCCTTCTTCTGGTAATCTCAGCACTGGGGCACTGACCAACTTCTCTTTCAGATAGCTGAAGGCTGACTGGCACTGCTCACTCCATATGAAAGCCCGGTCCTTCTTGGTCAGAGCCGTCAAAGGGGCTGCTACTCAGGAGAAGTTGGGTATGAATCTCCGGTAGTAACCTACCAACCTGAGGAAACTTCGGACTTCTGCCACATTCTTGGGTGCTGCCCAAGAAAAAACTGCTTCAACCTTTGATGGGTCGACCGCTATCCCCTGCTCCGACACTACATGCCCGAGGAAGTGCACTTCTTGTGTCCATAACTTGCATTTTGACAACTTCCCATATAGCTGGTGCCGTCGGAGGACCTCCAGAACTGTCCTCAGGTGCTCTGCATGGTCCTCCTTTGATCTAGAGTAGACCCGGATGTCGTCGATGAACACAACCACGAACCGATCCAGGTACTCCCGGAAGATGGAGTTCATAAGCCCCATGAACACAGCCGGGGAGTTCGTAAAACCGAAGGGCATGACTACAAACTCGAAGTGTCCATACCTGCACCTGAACGCTATCTTCGGGATGTCTCTCTCTTTCACCCTCAGCTGGTGGTACCCAGACCGCAGGTCGATCTTCGAGAACCATCCTGCCCCTTTCAGCTAGTCAAAAAGATCATCTATCCTTGGGAGAGGGTAGCGATTCTTGATCGTCACCTGATTCAACCTCCTATAGTCTATGCACAGCCTAAGACCTTCATCTTCCTTCTTTACAAACAAGACCGGAGCACCCCACGGTGACGCACTCGGACGAACATAACCCCTCTTCATCAGATCGTCAATCTATATCCGCAACTCCCGTAGCTCTGAAGGTGCCATCCGGTAAGGAGCCATCGAGATTGGATGAGCGCCAAGCTGTAGGTATATCCTGAACTCGATATCACATCGAGGTGGTAGAGTCATCACCTCCTCAGGAAATATGTCCATAAACTCCCGGACGATCTTTGGCACTTCCACCATTTCCGCATCTACTGATTCTACCGTCAGCTCGGTCAACCAGGAGAGGAGAGGTTCCTCTCTCCTGTTTCCCTTCGGACTGTTCCGCTCACCGGTGAAGGTAACACGCCGGCTGTCCAAGTCTGAGAACACCACCCTCCTTCGAAAACAGTCGATGACAGCGCACACAGAAAATAGCCATTCAATGCCTAGGATGACATCGTATGGCTGTATCTGTAGCAGAAGAAGATCCCGAACCGACTGATGTGGCCCTATCATCAGTCTACATCCCCGACAAACGAACAACAAGTCAGTCTGACCTCCAATTGGTGTGATCAACACCAGGGGAACTGGAAGTATCTCGGTATCTAGACCCAAGGAACGGGCTAGACTAGGTGCAATGAAGGAGTGTGAAGCTCTGGTATCGAACAAAGCATAAGCAAGAGTGCTAAACAGACTGATCGTACCTCGAACAACCTCTGGCCCTACTGGGACTGCTTCCTCTACAGCGTGCAACTGTCCATGCACAGCTCACCTGCCCCTCGGCTGTCGGCCACCTCCCCGACCATGCCCTGGTCGAGGTCCCTATGGAGCTCCCTGAGGTCGGCCTCCTCCTACGTCTGCCCTCGGAGGAGCGGGAGCTCGCTGTCCTTGCTGTTGCTGTTGGAAAGGTCTGGCTGGAAGATACTGATGGGGCGGGTGCTGGGGCTGACTTCCGCTGCTGTACTGCACCCGGTCTGGGCACTGACTCCAGAGATGCCCATGTCTCCCACAGATGAAGCACCGTGGTCCCGGGCCCGTAGGAAAAGGGTGAGGATCGGGGGACCGAAACTGAAACTACTGTGGCCTTCTCCCTGCGGGTAGGAACCTAGAGGGTCCTGACGCTGGATGCCTGGTGCTGACAGCTTTCCCCTTTTATGGTCCCAGTTGGATCCCCTCTCGCGACACTCCCCCAAGAGCATGCATCTGTTCCACCACTTCGGCCTTCTTCTGGACCTCCAAGTACGTCAGCAGGGTAAAGGGGGTAACAGCATACTGGAGGGAGGGTCGGAGTGCCTCCTCCAAACATCTTGCCCGAGACTCCTCATTAGGAAAGAGGTCCGGAGAAAAACGTAGGAGTTCCTTGAACTTGATCCCTAGCTCCCTCACAGACATACTCCCCTGCTGGAGGGAGAGTAGTTCCTGCCTCTTTTTTGCCTTCATCGTCGAGGAGAGGAATTCCGCCCGGAACTCCTTCTCGAAATCCACCCAAGCCACCTCAGACTCTCTCCTCTCTCCCAGGTAAATCATCCACCACTAACGTGCCGCTCCCCGCATCTGGCTAATGGCCAGGGGAACCCAGTACTCATTCGGGGCCCGAATAAGGCCGAAGGCTATAACTAGCTCCTCTAGCCAGCCTTCTGTCTTCATATCGGAGGTGATGCCCTCATACTTCCCGGGGGCCTGTAACTGGAATCCTCGAAGAGTCTTCTGCCACTGGTCGTTCTCTTCCTCTCGATTAGCTCTCTGTTGATTGGCCAAAGTAGTCTCAGGTGCCTCGATCTCCTGTACCACACGTGGTCACCTTCCGGGTGTCATAGCTGCAAGGTAAACAAGGAATGCCTAAGCCCAAGTAGTGCGGAATATCATTCTTAAAACTTCTTAGAATTTTATTTATTCTTAACCCCCAAGACATCCCAAAAACACAAGAACACAAGTCATTATGATGCATGTACCTTTCCTAGGGTCTCTACCCTGCAATCAGTGTGGCCTCACTTGGTCGTTCGGTAGGTCCAGAGTCCTTGCATCGGATCACGGGGGGGCCTAAAATCCCGTGTCCTAGCCAGTCTTCCCTGGCCTAATTCATGCGCCAAGGTCACCCAACACTGTTGCCTTACCATCCCATGCAATCCTCACTGTGCCTAACTCCAGACTCCATCCTATCTCTCAACCATCCCCCTTTGATACCATTCTGTCACGACCCACCTTCACCAAAAGGAGGGAAGGGTCAGCTGATTGCCAGGCCCTTCCTTCTTTAATTTGAAGGAGAGATAATGACCCCCGAAACCCGCCTTCAATAGGTACTGGAGTGGCGACTAGCACTAAGGGTATAGAAAATTCTCACAAATGGAAGGCATTACCCTTTTTATTTTATGGGATTGAGAGATAAGGAGAAGAAAACCCAACAACACCAAGGTAGAGAGAAAAGTAAAGCCAAAAAAATAAACCATTCCCACATGCATGTGTCAAAAGTAAAAGCCATAAGGTGTAAAAAGGTGACTACAAGGTAAGTACCAAGAAGGAAAACAACAACTGCAACTACTCCAAAAGTCCGAGCTAGTAAGGTCCTGCGTAATCCCCGAAGTCCTCCTGGAAACCTGAAAGCAGTTTTATATACGTAGGGTGAGCATACAAGTACACTCAGTAGGGAAAACCAAAGACTCTCATGCACAAGTGGGGGAACGTGCTAAAGTCCCGTGAGAAAAGAGTAAACTAAACACCTATCAAGGTAAACTATCCACCCCAGGCCTCACCAAGGCACACTCCCTAAATAACGCAAGTCAAGTAATTTATATAATAAGAGCACATCGATGTTTGGGTACCCCGCGCCACTTTCCCACTGGTTATTGAGACATCCTACGCATCGGACCAATCCCGCCATTCTCACCGCAGTTCCACTGCCACACCCGCCCGCACACACCTGGGCCACAACCACACGCAGTCCCACTGCCGAAACCCGCCCGAACACACCTGGGCCACAACTGCACACAGTCCCACTGCTGAATCCCACCCATACACACCTGGGCCACAACTATCACACGTAACCATGCCTGCAAACACCTAGGCCAGAACAACTACCACCACACCCGAAGACACCTGGGCCTCATCTCGAAGACACTTGGGAAACCACCTGCCGCACACACCTGGCCAACCACCACACTACCCAGCCCAAAGGTTCTTGGGCTAATAATGGACTTCAGGCCATCACAGCCTACCTGAAGATACTTGGGCTATCCGGGAAAAGGATTAGAAAAGGAGCTAATAACCAGCCACTAAGAATAGTGTTGGGAAAAACACCCTCCCCCATGAAATGGGGGTGTTCAGAACTAGGTGCTCAACTTGGGTGGGGCGCGAATAAGAAACAAAAAAAATTACAAGTATAGATATAGGTAATAAGAACTCACCCAAAGCTAGGTTTTTTTTCTTCAGACAGCCTATAGATCACAACAACACTCAAGCCCGAGTCACAACTCATGCTAACAACCCATCATCCCATTCTTGTTTCATGTTCAGTGATAATATTTGAGTTAAGCACTATTGGGCATCTAGTAGGCATAGGCATAAGTCCACAAAAGTAAACAGTCAAGCATCAACCAAAATGTCCACACCTGGTTCTCAACAACAGAGGATTCCACCCCAATTTGTGATATGAACAGGTAACCACCCGGATTTAAAACTCACAACCACTAAATCCACACCAACAGAAGATCCCATCCCCCAAAAGAAAAATCACACGACCACCGAGAGTATAAAATAACAGGGGATCCCATCCCCTACCACACCTCCAGCAATCGGCCCGAAGGGGAAACAACCAACTACCACCACCAACACAAGCAGGGCCTTGCATGTATTTTCAAATTTAAATGACTTAACACACTCCATGGTTCAAATTCCATGTGTTTTAACTAGGGGTTATCACAAAAGGAAAGATCCTGGTGCCTCAATTTATTTGGCTGGATATACGTGATTAACCAATTCACTTTTCACAGCAGGAGTTTACAACCACAACAAGCTATTTAAAACATTAGCAGGGGTTCATTACTGCACAAAAAACGACCACCAACGGCCTTGATTTTCAGGAGGAATAAGCCAGCACAACTCAACAAGATGGTCATAAGAGAAATAGCATCAAAACATAAGACAGTATCAACGATCACAGCCCCCCCTTCTTTCTTTATAGAATTTGTTCGTTATCTTTAATTAAGTCTGGTTTATCCAATTCTACAAAAACAAAAGCATGCCCACCCCGCATGATACACAAAGAGAGAGGTAAAGGAGAAATTCCCTACCTGTTGATAGATGATCGAAGTTTAGGCCGGGGGCGCGAAACTTTACGGATAACGATGCGGCCGGTCCGACGCACCAGAAGCTATTTGTGAAAGTCACGATAGAGGAAAGGAGAAACCACGGCTATCCCTTAGTTTATAGGAGTCGGGGACGGTTGAGGTGAAAACGTGAAACCGCGTAAGGCGCGGGGGTCATGGGTTGATCACGCGGCTCCACTCGTCACAAAAGGGGGTTCGGGTGGTTTAAGCCGACTCATAAATTGATTAAGTATTCAATTAAAGCTCTTATGCGCGTTACGGGTCTTTAAAAACACGCTTAAACGAGCTAGAATATGGTTTAAAACCCCATTTACGCAAAGGAGCGCTACTGGAAACAACTTGACAAGGCCAGGTGACGCCGATCGGTCTCACCGATCGGTCTCACCTATCAGTCTCATCGATCGGTCCCGACGATCGGTCTCACCGATCGGTCTCGCGGATCGGTCGCACCGATCGGTGTCGCCGATAGGTCGCGCCGATAGGTCTCGCTGATCGGTATCACCGATCGGTCTCACCGAGACGCCACTCCTTTAGAACCTGTATTTTGACAAAGGGAAGGACCAAGAGAGTCTGGGTCATCACAGAGTGTGTTATGTGTGATAAAAATTTATAAGAAGGGATAGAATTAAATATTGAAGGATTATGATCATTCCAAAAGACCTCTATGTGTGACTAAATTTATGGAGTCTGATAATATCACATATTATAAATATTAGGTACATTGTGAGGGGTTCTTGAGAGGAAAATATCATGTCACATTTCGATATTTAACATAGAGGGGGTGGAATAATGATGAAGAATCAAACTTTATCCCAAGGGATATATTGGGAAGAGTGTTTATGAGGAATTGGGGTTAAGCTATTTTTGTTAGTTGGTAGTTTCATAGAGCCTTGGGTTGCACCACAACATATGACCAGGGGTAGGAGTTGTACCTCAACTCAGAGGGTCATGAAATAATGAAACCTTAGATGAGGAGAATTGGACCATGACCCCCTTGGGTCATGACTTAGTGGGGAAATTTTTTATTTTTTAAAAATAAGTACAGAATCATCTTTTCTAGGTTATCCCCTATCATGATTTATAAGGGAAATGTGGATCAGTTATGGCTATTCAGATGATTTTTTCACTCGATTATTATTTAAATACCAATTTATAGGAGTTGATTTGGGAGTAATTTTCATCTAATTTTATAGTTTTGATTTCTTCATTTTACCTCAGTTATTATTCTTATTTATTGGATACTAATTTTAGTGTCTCTATTCTAGTATTTTATTAACAATTCTATCAGAGAATATTGGAATCATTAAGAAGCATGGGTCTTTTAAATATAGTGGATAGAGGATGTCCATAGATGATGAATGCGTATTTATGTTCACCTTTTTATTAAGGTATGTTTATGAGTGAATTTATTTGATTTTTTCAATTTAATTGGACTAAATTGATTGTTGGTTCAATTTTGGTTGATGGGGATTTTTCTCACAAGGTTTTCATGGGTGTGTTAAGGACCTTACATGCACTTTTGGTTATGGTTTTGATGCAGTGGGGTGGATCAGGGCTTGTGGAGTTGATGGGATTTAGTTTGGGATTAGGTGAGGCTGGGATAGAGCTTTACTTGAGGGGTTATCTCCATTTGAGGTAGATGGTCCTTAACAAATCCTGATGGTTTATATTTTTTTCATACTTCATGTGATTTTTTATCATTCAAACTATGTACGATTGATTTTTTTTCATTGTTTGAGAGTGGGTATTTCTTATTTATACCATGCATGGCTTCCCATGTGGTGGGACCTGATTATATTAACAATTAGGGTCATGAGGGTTTTTTAAATTATTTTGTAACATGAAAATTAGAACTAAGTGGTTTTCCCTTGGTTAACTGATATGTATGGGATCTATAATAGGTTCCCTTATCATCATTAAAATTGAGGATGTTAATAATTAAGATACCTCGGCCTAAGCTATATCCCATGTGGGGAATTTATTTTACCTTATATCATTTTTCTAATTGATTGGTAAATGGGATTAGTGTCCCACCCCACAAAAGCATGAATGTTCTGGGTGATAATACCACAGTTATGATTATAGATATATATTGTGCATGTGATGACTATCCGACAATGGAATTGAGGGTGTATTGGATATTATTCCAACACTTAAATGAGAGGCTTATCCTATATGGTCTAAACTGTCATTTTAATTTGAATTTTTTTGGGTTTTAGTGTGGTATGGAATTCACATTTTTCTATGTAATGTGATGTGGATTATTGGGCCATGGTAGGTACCCTAGGTCCTCTCTTGGGAACATAAAAAGTGATAATAAAAATAAATTACATAGAAATATCCTTAAATTAATGGGATATGATAATATGATGTGTTCTTGAGATTCCATTATATATAAAAAATCTAGTGTTGGGAGAGTTACCAACCCATGAATCCCTTGTAATATATGTGTGTTTTGGGGCATGTTTTATTACTTATTTGTTTAATTAAGAATATTTTTATATCTTTTGACATTTATTTTGGTATATTAAATAGTTATGTATATTAAATTGGGTAGGATTCATTCCAAATAAATATGGATTGTGATACAGGTGAATGGATTATGATATGTTTTTATAATCCTTCCAACCATAGATGGTATTTTTGGGTTTAGTTACTTTGGGTTGGGTTCCATGCCACCCATAGAAGATATTGTGATGTGGGTTGGTTATAATTCTAACCAATGAAAAGAATTGGGTTTGGGTTGGTTGCAATACCAATCATATATTAAAGTGTTTTTTTATCATTGATTAATTTTTATTCACATTATTCATGTTTCTAATGAATTTATTTTGGAGATAATCCACATTATTATGAGTTGAGGAATTACACATACACTGAAGGAATTGTATGAAATTTTCTATTTCAAATGACACATACAAAAAATGGATTGACACATGGGCACTCTCAAATGACACATACACATATTATAATGGACTCATGAAACTTTTTTATACTAAAAGATTTTATAAGTTCTTAATGAAACATGTACACACTACAAAATGACTCGCGCATAGTCCAAATGACTCATATGCAAGTCGAATGACTTGTAAAATGATACATATACATATCAGGGACTCATACACATGAAAATTAACTCATATATTGAAACCTATAAATGAATGACTCATAAACATAACTAAATAATGAATCATATGGAATGAATCATATATAAATAACTTATATTCTGTGAGAAATGACTCACATGCACAAAATGCTTAATTTTTTTAACTCCTATAGATGTTGAATATTTTTTCTATTTGTTAATTTTTGATTTATGTATTTATTAAATTATCATAATTACACTATGTGTTTCTTATTTATTATCATTTTTTATAATGACATATGATACATTCTCAAAGATATTAGACAAGTTTCTTACACACATTAAAAGTGTAAGAACACATGAAGCATCATTTAGGAAATCAATGATTCATGGACATGAAGATTTGAACAAATCATAAGTAATTTTATATTTTCAAAATTAATCCACATATACTACTTTTAGAATGAATAACTAAAATGGAAAAAATATATTCTATTTTTTATGCTTTAAGAAATATATATAAATTGAGATTTATAAAACTAATTCAAAGTGTAAAACATATAAAAATTATAAAATGTAGAAAATAGAGGTGTACTACATGGAAAGCTTACTAATAAATTTTTCAATCACTAATATTTCTATCCTTTTTATTGGGATTCATCATGATACACCCTACTTATCTTAATTTTTATCTAGGATTCCTCAAAATTCAAGTTATAACTATCTAAATTATGGTTTTGTGTTTTTGTATACTTCCCATATATTTTCGATGTGAATTGAAGTCAGTTCATGTTATTTATTTCAAAATATAGACTAGGTGTGTTATAATAATCATTAAAAGATACATTGGGTTTTCACTCTAGGTGAAAAATCCAAGACTTTTGGGATTGTGCCCTTAGATAAGAAAAGTTAGGGATATTTAGGATGTGACTCTAAGTTAAAAACTCATTATTACAGGTTGTAACTCCCCATTAAAATCTAGGTTATATTGGTTTTTCTGCCACTAGAAAGGATTTTATAATTGGATTATAACTCCCCATAAAAATTCAGTTTATTAATATGTGTCATTTATCTCAGGGATAAAGATAAATGAAGAGTAAACATAACATCACTTTGATCTGAACTACTATAAAAATCTTTTATGTTCATATTTTTACTTTCTACTTCTTAAATTAATTTAACTATAATAATTAATTTAAAATTTATAAACTATTCAATTCACCCCCCCCCCCACCCTCTTTACCATTTGACCATATCACCATCTCAGAAAAAAAAAATCTTTATCAAATCTTGACCCTTAAAGGATTATAAACATTTTCATATATATATATACACTAATTTTTATACTAGACATATCTATCTATGGGAAAAGATCATTTGAGATATAAGTTTCAAATTATAATGATGTTTGGATTCCATAGAATACTTCATTCATTGATGGTACCTACTATGGATATTGATAATACAAAATGAAAGTTTTCCTTAATAAACATACCATTAATCATTGGACCATTAAGGTGAAACCTTACATTTTATTTGAGATTGAAACAGAAACCTTGATCGTTAATGATGTTTTTATACATGTCTTAAATTTTATGGTGTTGAATATTTTATATTGTGTAATTGGTATAAATGTGTTTATCTATATATCTTCTTCCAAAACTAATTGTGATATATAGAGAATTAAGCAAGTTAAAAATTGTGGAATAGATAAGTTAAATTGAAACAAAAGTTGAATGTTAAGTTCTGAATATCAATATTTTAAATTGGGTGAAGAAGAATCTATAAATCAAATGTCTCATAAATTCATTAGTATTATAAATTATATGATTTATTTAGGATAATAATTTTATAATTAAGTTCTTATTGAAATAGATCCTAGATATTTACTAAGGAATAGAATGTCGAGAGGGTTGTTATTAATCAAAGTAAAAAACATTAATGAATATAAACTTGATGAGATTATTAATTCACTACTACAATATGAATTGGAAAATAAAAATATTGTTGATAAAGAAGTTAAAAATAATAACAAGTGTTTCGTTTAAATAAAAAATGAATGTTACTACATATTCATCTAATTCTATGTTATATGTAAGAGAAAAAAATGAATTTTCTCAAGTATCAACAAGATTATACAAAAAAAGTTTATTCTAGAATAAATAGAATGTATTGTCCTAGATATGATTAAAAAGGAAGGAGGAAGTTTAATTTTGTTTCAAATGATTATCTTGAAGTAAATTTTTATGAATTTAGAAGGAAGTTTCATATCATATAAGAATTATTGAATCTAAAAGGAAAGAAAAAATGATAAAAAGATAATATATCACTTGTATATGGTTGGAAATATATAAAGGATTCATATTCAATTGATAAATCTATAATAGAAATAGAATAAGAAAAAAATGTATGTGTTATTTATATTTGGCTAGTAATTATAATTATGAATCTAATGAATCTGATTCTGAAAAAAAACCTATTATTTATGAGCTGTCTGATGGTATTGAAATATTTAAAAAGGGATATTATTATAATTTCCAATATATATAAATAAATAAATAAAATAAAATATTAAGAATAATTTTGATGAAAATAATATTTTTTCTTAAGATAACAATAATATTAACTAAGAGAATGATAAATATAACAATTTTGGCTTGAATAGGATAAGCATAAATAATGTTTTGGATAGGAAATATCTTTGGGTTGAATATGTTAATTATAAGTATGGAAATAATGATTTTATCATGAGTGATGTGAAAATATATTCCTCACCACTCTAGATTAACTTCAAAGGCTCTCTTTAGACTCTATATGATCATTCTAAGTGGACTGTGGGAAAAGGTGACATTGGCTTTTAGCTCGATAATTGGTTTAGTGATCAGTTATTTTTTACAGTCTTCCTAGTTGGGGACATATCCTTTTTTGTGGCTAGAGATCACTCACACTTCATAAATGTTTTACTGGAAAATGATGAAAATTAATTCTTCATGTGTATCCATCTATTTTAAATATCTGACTGGTGTGTATTTACTCTATCCGGCACCAGACCTTTCAATATTTTAGACCTTTATATTCTTATTCATGGCTAGAAGGATATAGAATCTTAGGGTAAACATCTTTGGTGTATATATATTCCTATTAAATATAATTTTATGGTATGGTGGGTGTGGAACCATAGTATTACTGAATGGCCTGACAACCTTCATTTTTATTATTTTGTGATAATCCACCTTTCAAGAGATAAGGTGGAACCCTTACAAGGCCTGAAGACTAAGAGAAAATTATATGACCCATAGGTCTTAGAGGGAATCACCTAGACAAGACAACTTGGAACTCCTCCTCCCTAGAATATGTCATGATGATTTGAGGAACCTTAATAATATATGTTATTTATCAGGTTTAATAACCAAAAAACTTTCTCTTGTAGGTGATATTTCTCTTCTTTTAAAATATAACAATTCATTCTGTTCTTTTAGAAAGCTTTGACCCTCTCATCCTCAGCACATGAATAGAGTTTGGTGGAGTCTATAAAGGTATTTGGTATGATTGAGGTCTCTAAGTTATGGCTTTAAACTTAACATATATCTTTCATGCGTCAATGGTATCATGCGGGGAGGGAGAATTATCTAGAATAATAGAGGATCTTTTATGATGGATTTTAGTTTCTATTAGGTATTAGGTAATTCCATAGAGGTATAAACTCGGGATATAGTTAGTATATTATCTCTTTATAAGCTCTTCAGTTTTATATTGATGGAGGTTGAAATACACTCTATTCTGGTGGTATTTTTTCTAGTAGGATCCTCTTCTCCTTATTAGACAATTTCCAATTATATAAAAACATGAAAATTGTTTCTTGTCCAAGGTTTGGATGTTTTACATATATAGAGAGAGGTTAATATGTTAGTGTATAGTTTAGCCTCTAAATGTGACATGATGGATCTTCTTAAAATCTTCTCTAACACCAGCTCTCTTCCCTAGGTTATAATAACATTTTTTGGGGGGGTTACCTAGGAATACATCACTACCGACCTCATTGAGGTTTCTATTTGGAATTTTAGCCTATTTTTAAAAAAAATTATTTATTATTCAAAGATTTTATTTCTAAGAAAAATGAAGATAAAGAGAATTATTTCAAGGACTTATGTGATGACTATGACACTTTTCAAAAGGAAAATAAAATTCTTAAAAAGAAAATAGAAATTTTAAAGTAGAATCTATCCACTTTTTTCTAGATAGATAAAGATATAATAAAATGTTGTCTATGAAAAAAAATAAACAAATAAAAAAATATACTTAGATATGTCAATCAATTCCCTAAAATGTAAAATAGTTTCTTTATATCACGTTTTAAAATAAGTATATGAAATGTTATATGTTTTATATGTTGGATGCAAGGTCATTATGAAACTAAGTGTTCCTTAAGAATTTTTTAATATTTGGGATACACAAAATATTTCATTTATAAATATTTATCTTTAATATTTTATATAAATAAATTTTTTAATTCTATTTGGTTTACCAAAAAAATCATTTTCTAAACCGATTGAACAAAAACATTTAGGGGTACCAAAACTGTTTAAAATTGAATTTATAGGAAATATTCCTTAGAAGTATCAAGAGAAATAATTGGTATATAGAAATTGGCCACTCTAGACATATGATATGAGATATATCAAATATTTTATCATTTAATAAATTTTAATAAGGTAATGTGACTTTTTGTGACAAATAAAAAAAATTAAGGTAAAACGATTTGAAGGAGTTAGTATTTAAAAATCTATTATTATATATAAAGTTTTTTATTTTGAAGGTTTAAGGAATAATATAACTAGTATTTAATATTCATGTGATGATTTTATGTTTATATAATTTCAAAATTAAGAGTGCATATTTTATAAAAATGAATCTATTTTTTATGGAAACCAAAAAGAAAAAAATTATTATATTAATTTTGTTTAACTAACTGATAAAAATGTTATGTGACTGAATATTGTATAGTTATACAATATTCTATAGAATAATAGGATCAAAAATTATATTTTATGCTGCTACACAATTTGGAAAAAAAATCAACAAATTATGAAACTTCTTAAGGTAATATAGACAACAATTATGTTTTTGTGTCTTATATAAAAAGTAAACAACAAAGAGAATGTTTTAGAATTATTGAAGGATTTTTAACTATAAGTTATTTTGAACTTATTCACCTTATCTTATTCAAACTAGTGAAAACAGTAAGTATTGATAGTAAGAAATATTTTTTGTTATTTTATATGGATTTATTATATTTACATGGTTTTATTTTCATGCACATAAATCTGAAACCTTGTATAAGTTTATTTCTTATTATAAATTAGTTAAAATGAGAAAGTATATTTAATTTTATCAATTAGAAGTGATATATGAGGATAATTTATAAATCTATAATTTTATTCATTTTGGGAATAAAATGGTTATTATTAAAAATTTTCTTCTTCTATAACACTCAAAAAAATGGTACAGTTGAAATGAAAAATAAGAATATTCAAGAAATGGATAAACAATTTAAAATGAATTTAATTTACCTAAATTTTTTTGGTATAAGATTTAAATATATATTATTATATTTCAAATAGAATTATTTTAATATCTATTCTAAATTAAACCACTTATTAACTTTGGAAGGGAAGAAAAGCTAAAGCTATATATTTTTTAGTCTTTAGTTATAAAGTTTTTATTCTAAATACCAAATATTCTTTAGATATATTAGATGTTAAATCCAATGAAGGAATATTTCTAGGATATTTAAATGTTAGTAAATATTATAGATTATTTAACAAAATACCCCAGGTTTTTAAAGTGTCTATACATGTTAAATTCTATGAGAAAAATTTAAGAGAAAAGAATGATGATTTAGATTAGATTGAAAAGGATTTTAGAGAATTTATCCTTGAAGAAGAAAAATATTCATATTTGAATAAACCAATTGAAAATGATGATCACACTTATAAAATATATTATAAACCAAATAAAAATCATCCAATAAATAGATACATTATAGATTTTTTTAGGAACAAACCTAGGATTACACTGAAATGGGTCCCTAAAATGGTTTGAGACATGTCTTGATGGGTGTTCCTGATCTAAAAAAGAACGATATAAAGCCTAAAATTAAGACCAAGGGAAAAAACTATCTTGATAAATAATTAAATAGGAAATATGATTCCATCCTAAATTATGGAATGACAACTATTTACATTGGAAGGCCACACACTATAGGAATAAGTAGTTTCTAAACAAATAGGGACCAAAAAAGGCATAAGATGATAAACCTCACAAAGAATAATAAACCAAAACAAATAAAAAAGATCAAAATTAAAGTATTCTGATAAAAGAAACATAATTAGGAAAAAAATAACTAAAATAGATGGATTCTAAAGTGGCCACACATCCAAAAAACATCAGAAGGAAAATGGGAAAATCCACCTAATATATCTCTATGACAAGCCAGTGAATGCATTACTTGGAACCTAATCCAAAATTTGGATATGAATGACCACCTCTAAGAATCACCTGGATATAATTGTAATATAATAAGAATAAGAAAAATATTCTATGTTGGAATCTTACCGACACACCATTCATTACCTTTAAAAATTATATTATTTCCTGGTAGTTTAAAATAAATTTAGAAAATATACTTCAAATTTAATTTTAAAAAATACCAAGTCACATTTATTTAAAGACACTTTAATCACTCCAAAAGCCAATAAATTCCCTAAATTTTAATAATATTTTTAAAATTATTTTAAATTAATTGAAACATTTAAAGTGAAAGTAAATCAGTCTCATGTACTTATTTTAAAACAAACATCGAAGAAATAATCATTGAAAATTATCTCTTCACAACATTTAATGGAAAAATATAACAAAATCATAATATAACAAACACAAAAACATAATAAATAAAATCTAAATAATCATATAAACCTAGGATATCTAGGTCAAATCTATAACAACACTAACATGACTATAAAAATAGATCGGTTCTAGATATCACCACCTACCTATAACGCCTCAAGATTTTAAAAGAATAAAATCATGTTCAACATCATGCTTAAAAAATAAAACCAATATGAAAAGAGAATATAACACTCCATGAATTTATAATATATTTATTTTTAAATAAATTCAATCTATTCTAAATCGTTCAATGCATCCAACATCGGGTTTGAACGAAACATGATACTCTATTAAAATATTATTATTTAAACATGACCTTAATAACCTAGTCGTTAAGATGAAGAGTATGAATAGTAATAAATAAATTATAAAAATTATATGTTTCAATCATGTATAAAATAAATTCAATGGTTATCTATTGATTATAAATAAAATAAGAACCATTTGAAAGATAATTTTTTTATGAAAAACTATATTTTTATGAAAGGTGGATTAGCCACGCTTTTCACACATAATTTAAAATTAATTTTCATCAATTTGAGAAAATTTATTTGAATAAATAAACTTCATTTTTTAAATATAAATGTCAAAATTATAATTGGCTGGTTTCTTTAGATTTTTCTGAAAAGATTACTTTTTGATGAATAGTGAAAAATGAAAATTTTTATTGAAAACTAGCTTTTTATTTAAATTATTTACAATGTTAAATTATATATTAAATTGGTATTTACGTAAAATTAGTTCATTTATATATTTATGAATCCTATTTATTTTATTTTAATCAATTTTATATTGAATTTTGATATTAAAACTTTCTATACTTATGTAAATTTTCTCCTTGAAACCCCACATTTTCATCGCATCTTTAGGTTTAATTTTAAATTAAATTGTGCCACTTATGTGAATTAAATTTGGTAAAATTTATTAAATATTTGGAATCATAATAATTTATATTATCTGATAAGTTCAAATTAATTTTTAACCATAATGAATAGTGAAAAGGTTCAAATTAATTGTCGTAGTTGAGGTAAAAATGGTTTTGTAGGGGGATAATCTAAAAATATAAAGGTTAAAATGATCTACCAACTAGTAAAACAACCATTTCATGGAAATATTTACACCTTATAACCTATATTATTATATAATTATTCATTTTGGGGGCTTTTTTTAGGATAAAAACATAGGTGTGATTGATTCTTTTCAAAAATATCAAGTGTGTCTTCTCCCCCACTTATAAAAGGACACCCCCTATCCCCCATATTCACACTACCAAAGAAATTTGGTTCAGCCATTACCTAAAAACATATCCTATTTATATACCTACCCACATCCTAGATTCCTTTTATAGTACATAAATTCAATCTAGGAAGGATTTAACTTAAACCTAAAGGGGTTGCTCGAAGAAGAGGTAAAGTTTTTAACCTTGCGTTTCCATTTTACTTATTATAACTCCTTATAAATTTTTATACTATTCCAAAATAAAAACACCATTATATTATATATACTAATATCTTATTATGTTAATGTAATAATTTATATCCATCTCCACTTTCATAAAATGGAAAATGAAACTGTTGATTGTGTGTATGGTGAACTACCACTTCGTGAACCGATGCAGTTCATTTTCCATCACCACATTTCAATAATGGATATAATGATGGATTTAATATATTTATATGATATTGATTAAATTATTATAATTATATAATTATCATATCACATATACATTATTAGTTTCCATTCTGTGAGGGACGTGATAACATCACTCCTGTATATCGCGGACTACCGCTTCGTGAAGCGATGTGACTCATTTTTCACTTACACGTTACATAGAAGGTATTAAGGATATATTTGATGAATATATGTGATATTTATGATATAAAAATACTTCTATAAATATAATATCACATATAACTTCTTACCTTCCAATCTATTGGAAAACAATAACATTTCTTGTACCAACATGTGAACTACCGCCTTCATGTAGCGATGTGAAATGTTTTTCATTTTATTTTAACATTGATGGTAATAGGGATTTATTTTATTAATATAAATTATATGTATTAAAAATTAATTATTCTTTAAATGTTAATTAATATTTATTTACCTTTTGTTTCATCCATTGATAAAAATGGAAACAATGTTCATATGTATGTACGGCCTACCATCTCCATGAATGGTATAATCCATTTTCTATCTATAACATTTCTAGATTACTAGAAATAAATTTATAATAAATATATATGATATTTATATTGTGGATAAAATTATTTATATTATGTAACTATGATACAATTAAATGGACCAAAATTCCCAAACTAAAACATACATGAAAAACAAAGCAATTATCACCCGAAACATTAATTTTAACAAAGAATTGTTAATAAAATGATGATAAAATACTATAATTAAATCATATATGGTATGATATATATGATTATGGTTATAAAATATATGTATAATAAACCTATATTTATCCTACAGGAGGTTTGGACACATATAAATAAATCCAAATAAGTGGTAAGGGTTTCTCATCCCACTTTTATTTTTGTGATACATATGCCATAATCACCAATTATTCCTTTGTGTTGTGTATATACTGACCATTTTGACATTTTATATCATGGAATATATTTATATTAATATTATTCAATGTTTTCTTTGATTATTATTTATTTTACAGGTCTTATGATTCATAATTTATCAAATTGGTAAGCATTTATTTTACAATCTCATCATTATTCGGGATTATTTTTTTTAAGTCTACCTTGGGGAAATTATTTAACATTTATATCTTAAAATAAATATATTTTTCTTATCATCTGGTTATTAATTTTATTTTTCAACTAATAGTGCCATTCTCCCGCTCTTTTTTAATTAAAATGATTGAGAAAATGTTTTTAAGAAAATATAACTTTATTTCTCTCTTCATTAAAAAATATTTTTTCATAAAAATCCATGTTTTCTAAAAAAATGTTTTCAAAAATGCTTTTAACCTTTTAAAAATTATTTATTAAAAAATACCTATTTTTACTTTTAAAAAAATGTTTTAAAACTAATTTTCATGCCTTTTTCAAAATAAGGCTCGTTTAGCTTTTACCAAAAATGTGAAAGGAATTTTTGTTTTAACATGTATGACATGAACATAATTTTACACTATCATGACCACTATGTTTTAAAGCTTACTTTAAAATTTTTGAAAATTTATTTTTAAATAAAATTATTTTCAAAATGTTTTGTAAACTTTTTTTAAGATAATTGTTAAAGATCAAGTGATATTTTTTTCATGAATGTTTTTAATGACATTTTATGGTATTTATATTCATCAACAAAATCAACCCTTTATTTCACTTATGATCCACTAAGGATATGTTATGTTTATATCATACTTATTCCTTTTTTGGATGGTTTATTATCATCTTGATTGAGGATGTATAACTTTATTACCATTCACTATATTATTTTGGATGGTTTATGATTAATTTTATTTGATTGGGGTAAGTATAAACATTTTGTGTGTTAGTTTTTCAATATGAATGTTTGTGTTGATTATGTTTCACAACTTTCATATAAGGAATGAATTCAACTTATTAAGTGATAGTTGGGGCCCAGTTATAGATATCCCATTGATTCATCGATAGGTCTCATGATACAAATCATTTGGTCAAATTAGATAGGTTTCTACCCATATAATTAAATTATCTTAAAAAAGGTATTGATAGTATGTTTTGATTATTCAGCATTATATATTCCCTCATTATGATATCATTTATTGATGTCCATGTGATTATTCTATTAGTTATAATATTCATGGATAATTTTCATGCTCA
The DNA here is from genome assembly GCA_963277665.1 of Viscum album. Classification (NCBI taxonomy): domain Eukaryota; kingdom Viridiplantae; phylum Streptophyta; class Magnoliopsida; order Santalales; family Viscaceae; genus Viscum; species Viscum album. The sequence continues at coordinate 31,253,574 of OY728139.1, read as the reverse complement.
TGTGATTATTTATATGGATTTGTTTGATCTTCATTTATTTCTGCCACATTATTCTTGGTTTATTTATTAAATATCATTTGTTTTAGTTATTTTCATTGATATATTGATTATGCCTATTTATTCATTATAAATTTAACTATATTCTTACCCTTATTGGGAGTATGACATCACTCATTTCTTATGTTTTATTTTCTATAGTATTTTAGGAAGTGTTTTTTAATTGATATACAGGGATATGCTAAGGAGAATATTGAAGTTCTCAAATAACACACTTAATATTTTATTTTCTCAATTATAATGTAAATTTTAATTATGTATCTAGTCTAAAAATACTACTAAACTATTCTGACCTATTGTATTCCATTCCTCGTATCATATTCCAATTTTATAAAGTAGACACTAAATCTGGGTTACTGGATTCGAGTTCATTACAGTTGGTATCAGAATAGGTTTGGTATAAACCTTGGTAAATAGATTTAGGAAAACATAGATTAAGGAACATAAACCTATGATATACTTTGAGGATAAGTATAAAAGAACATCCTAAAGTTTTGGTAAGGAGGATATTATGTGATTTTTCATAACAATACATCCATGTTTGGATACTACAAGTGGATGTGGTTCTGTAATAGATGAACATGTGGGTAATAACTCTGAAAATAAATCATTAGAATTGAATCGATCATCACTTGGTGTATGATAATGGATCTTAAAATGCACCTAGTTTTAAAATATTATGGGATATTCTTATGATAATTCAAATTTTTTTACAAATCACTATGAAGGATTTGAAAATAAACATATCCCTAAAGAAATCATGTTTTGGATTATGATATTATTTGTGCATAAAATTTTCAATTTATGTTAAGTGTTTCACTAGTTTAGATATTATACATTATGTTTCATAATTTAATGATCTAATCTAGTGTATTCTATTATTTATAAATGGATCCTAGTGGAATGAATGGAAACTGTATCAATTCATGTAATCTAAAGAATAATAAATATCATTAATTTGATGGAATTGATCCAATAATTCAAATGGAACTAGACTCCCAAACATTCTCGTCATACGAAGGAATATTGTCATGTTCTATCAAGAAAGTGAAATAATTATCTAATTATTATTTCTTTTAAGGGAATAAATATAATATGAGTATGGTATATAAAAAATTGATAAGGGGAAGAAGGAAAAGAATAATTTTCCCACATGTGATAATTATGGAAAGAAATACCCTGCTAATTGCTTGAAGAGGATGGGATTTTTCTACAAGTGTGGAGAGAAAGAAAATGATACATGTAATTGAAAGGGAAAGACAAAAATTTCCAAAGTTAAATTCTTGAACTGTAAGGAGATGGGGCGCTATGAAAATGAATTCCCAAGCATCAAGGGAATATACCTCAAAATAAGATAAGGGATCATGGTCAAGTATATATATTAATATAGATGAAGTGCAATAATTAATTTTCATGTGATTAGATTCAATAATTATTTTATATGAGTATTTTATCAATGATTTTCTCATTATAAAATCATGAAATGTATAAGTATTGTATTATATTACTATTTCTTAAATGATTTGAGATTATATGTTGAATGGTAATGATGAACATGAAAAGAAATTCAGTTAAAAGTTAAACACCTTGGAAAACACATGATTAAGGGAGGATAAACCTTAGTATGCCCCCAATTTTGAGATAATAATGAGATTTTTATGGCATAGTATTGGTGACCATAAAATCGGTTAGAGGTTTGATGGTTTATTTTATATTTTGTAGAGTTTACTACAAGTATTGATTTATGGAATATATCATACATCCAAAGATTTTACTTTTAGAAACATTCATGTTTTCATTAAGGTATAATAGTGATCATGGTATTTACATATTTATAATGGGACATTAATATCCACTTAATATTTTATAGGGAATATAATGTTGATTTAATTACCTTCCTTCTAAATGTTTAGACTTTAAATTTGATTAGGCTTGTTTTGGATGAGTATTAAGTTTAACCATTTATGAAATGGATTAAGTTGAATTTTTGGATTTACTATTAAGGTATTATATATTAATCTATTATTTTGGATAACTTGTGAAAACCATTTTGGTTTTATTAAAGATGGGGGTAATATATGATTACTCTTTATGGACCTTATGATCTATTAAAAGTTAATTTTATTGATTCAAGAATAAAACAAACTCATCTTGGATATTCATTTATTGGAATTATAAATTAAGTGTATATTTATTGAATAACAAACAAGGGATGGAATTGTAAGTATATTTTTTGGTGTTCTCTATCACAATAGTAAAATAATTCTGCAACTTTAGGAAAAATATCTTGAGGCAAAAAATATTATTACTTTAATTTCTATTGAATCAATGGTCTATAAAATTATCATAGATTTATGGTTTTTTTGTGGTTAATTTTCTTATAACCATGTTATATTTAACTACCTATTAATCCTTGGGAATTAGTATTCTCTTCCATGTCCATTTTTTCATTTCACACCAATTTTATTCTACTTGAATCCTAAGTAATGTGTTATTAAACAGAACCTTTATACCTCCCTTTCTCTATTATCAAGAGGATTTTTTATTAACGCTTTTTACAATATGTGTTTATAACAAAGGAATTTTTAAATTTCAAACCATTTATTGCCAAGATTAATATTAAATTGTGAGGATTTAATTTAGTTAAGGGGGTAGAATGTAACACCCCAAGATTTTATAAGAGGAACATCATGTTTGACGGTGTGTATGAAATGAAAAACCAAGATTAGAAGAGAATATAACACCCTAATACATTATGATATATTTATTTTTAAATAAATTAAAACTGTTTGATATATTTTAATGCACACAACACTGGGTTTAAACAAAATGTGATACTTTTTAAAAATATTATTATTTAAACAAGACCATTATAACCTAGTTATAAGATGCAGGGTATGAATAGAAATAAAAAAAAAATTGTGATAATAATATGATTTAAATATATATAAAATAAATTCCATAGTTATCTATTGATTATAAATAAAATCAAAACCATTTTTATGAGAAACAAATATTTTTTGAAAATTTATAATTTTCAGAAAGGAGGATTAATCGCGCTTTGTGCACATAATTTAAAATTAATTATCACCACTTTTAGAAAATTTATTTGAAAAAATAAACTTAATTTTTTAAATATACATGTAAAAATCTACTTTGGGAGATTTTTTGGATATTTTTTTTAAAATATTAATTTTTTGATGAATAGTGAAAAATACTGATTTTTATTGAAAATTTTATTTTATTTAAATTATTTAAAATTTTAAATTATATATTAAATTTTTTATAAAGTGAAATTAGTTCAATTATAAATTTATTAATCTAATTTTTGTATTTGGAATCAATTTTATATTTTATTTTTATATTAAATCATTTTATACTTATGTAAATTTTCTTTTTGGGAACCCTCTTTTTCATCACGTATATAAGATTAATTTTAGATTAAATTATACTGATTATATAAATTGAATTTTTAAAAATGGATTCCATATTTGTAAAAAATTATAATTTATATTATCTAATATGGTAAATGTAATTTTTTACCATAATTAATAGTGAAAACAGACAAAAATATTTATCGCAGTTAAGGTAAAAATGGGTTTACCAGGGGTTAAACTAAAAAGATAAGGGTTAAAATGACCTAACAACTAGTAGAAAAAAATTTGGGAAATATTTTTAACTTATCACATTTATGTTTCTATAATTACCCATTTTGGATGCTTTTTTCATGATAAAAACATGGGTGTAAGTGATTCTTTTAAAAAATACAAAGGGTGTCCTCTCCCCAGCTAATAAAAGGTTACCCCCTCTCATACCCTCTTTACACTCCCAAAGCCATTTTTTCAAAAAATAACTACCCAAATATATTTCTCACATCCCTCCCCAAAACATTTATTAATTTTATAGATCATAAATTAAATCTATGAAGGATTTACGTTGAACTTAAAGAGGTTTCTTGAAGAAGAGATAAAGTTTTTAACTATGCATTTTCATTTTAATTATTCTTATAACTCCTTATAATATCTTAAAACTATTCCTAAATAATATAACCATTATATAATATATACTTATATGTTATTATTTTAATTTAATAACCTATATCCATCTCCACTTTCATCAAATGGAAAATGAAATTGCCAATCGTGTGTAAGATGAATTATTGCCTCGTGGGTTGATGTAGTTCATTTTCCATCACCACATTTCAAGGATGGATATAAGGATGGATTTAATATATTTATATTATATTAAATAAATTATTATACTTATGATTTTAGGCCTATGGGTATGATGTATTGGGGATTAATTTCCACTAGACCAACAAAGTCCATGTAATGAGATCTCTCTACCCAAAATAAAAATAGGGGTGTCTTTGTTTCAACAAGGGGGTGTATTCCCCCCTACCTATTAAAAATAATAATACTTACATGTAAATATAAGTGTATATATATTCCATCATGATATATTTATATGTATATATATATATATATTTAAATAAAAATATATAAATATAGGTGAGAATTCCATTGATCCAGAGTGTTACTTTGATCAGAAATAGGTATTTGTCATACCATTGAATACCCCAAGTAAAAATTCATCTAATATTTTTAAGGTTGTTCCTCCAAATATTTATGAAACTATGATTCCTATCATCCCAAATAATCATGAATGTTATAATTTATTCAAAGAAAATATGATTGAATATGGATTGAGATCTAGTATTTTCTCTAATCTTCCTGACAATTCACCTTGGTATAAATGAATTACAAGGAATACATCCCTTTATTTTAATGAGGAAAACCCTAAAATTTTGTAGGATCAACTTGAATAATTTTATCACTCAATTACTTCTCAATTTCTGATCCCCATAAAGGATAATCCATAGAAATTAGAAGATATTTGAACGATGCTTAACTATATTTGATAGGTTCTATGGATAGAAGATTATGTCGATAAGTAAGGGATTTTTCCACATCTTTTTTATTTTGAATGAACCTAAAATGAAAGCTCGGGGATTTGGTATCCTTTCCCTAAAATAAGTCACCATAATAATTAAGTACTGGGATCACCTCTTTGATCATGATTCTATAAAAAATTCGGTCACCCAACTATTGATTTGAATTAGAGGCTTAAAATGGTTTTTATGGAAGCCAAAAATCCTCTGGGAGGTAGATTCAGTGGTGGGAGTAATAATAATTTTTGATAAAGAGACATATATTTATAGATACAACCACTTTTCTTGGATCTTTGTTGAGGTGGACTTCAGATAATCCTCATTGATACTATGTATTTAGTAGTCTAATGATTTCAACCTAGAGATCTCAGATGTTTATGGAAATTTACCTCACTTTTGTTACAACTGTAGTTTTCTAAAAAAACTCAATAGATAGGTGCTAAACGATCTGAAATTAATGAAATTAAAGAAGTCTATGAACCTTTTTTAGCATTGTAAAATCAAAATTCCTATGGATAAATCTTCTCCTTTAGCATGGAAGGCCAAGAAGATCTCCAATATTGCATAAGGTTCCAAGGTTAGAGAGTATCCACCTTTAAATGATAAGGATGGTATGTATTACAAATAAATTTCTCAAGTATCTATAATGAATTCTACCCTACATTATGAGGCTTCAAAGAGAAATGGGAGTGTTATTGATGGTGGTTGTCAAAATGTGCCCAAATTTTTACAAAACTGGATGAAGAATATGAGGGGCACTGATATTTTGTGTGATGACACTCAATGATGAGATGATTTATCTATTTAAAGTTATTTAGAGATGGACATTTCTGATTTTAAGGAAGAAAAATATATAGCCTATAGGGTGAGAAAAGGTAAAAACATAATTTATGTTGTTATCAATTATATGACTGTATAAGGTACCAAGAATGTGCAAGTGAATGCTTCTTCAAAGGGAGGGAAAAATTCTCTCTCATATAAAATGGTAACTCAAACTTCTTTATACCCTCTTAATCACCTAACAAGCCAAAATATGGAAAGATGGAAGTTGGGGGCACTTGGGATTTAGGGACTAAAGCTATTCCAGATCAGGGTGAAAAACATGTTACTGTTAATAATAAAGATAGTTTGAAGCCCGGACATGATCATTTCTTGGCAATATCTGAAGCCACCTCTTCAGTGAACTCAAGGAAACCGATAATTTAGTTTGAAAAGGAAATAGTGGCTATGAAATCCTATAGTAATATAGGAAATGAAACATCATTAGGATATGTTCCTTCTAATCATTTCATAAAATCTATTGAGGTTGGAAGAAATGTGATGATTGAGGGTGGTTCTCCACCCAAATTTTTTTCCATGTTGGAATCCCTCAATAACTTGGATTTTGACTCCCTCTATCTTGAGATTAGTGAGAGGAAATTTGTAAAGAACAAAGTTATAAAGTCTAAATCTAATGCATTTCCATCTTATATGATGAATGTATAGGCTATAAAAGAGGATTTTTATGTGGTTTCTTCCTAAAACGGGATTTCACCACTTTTTGAAAATTCAACCACTCAATATGTTCCTGGTGATAGGACTCTTCATATCGAGGCCTTACTTAATTATGATGCCACAAATCAAGAAGGATCTGATAGAGACTTAAATATTTTTATCAAAAAATTATTTGGCTGGAGTTCAATATATTGAGCCTCGTAGTAAGAATGATGAATCATCGGGCACAAATGATCAGGATGACACTTGGAAAGATCCTAAGAAATGAAGTAAAATTTATACAACTAAGAGTTTAGGTATACTCCTAGGGAAGGGGTGGTAGACATAAAAAATGTGATTACTAGATAGATGTTGTTTATGGTGGAATTTTTCATGCCATTTTTAACATTGCAACTCCATTGTTCTTTAATGTGTGCACTTTCTTCTTTCTAATAAATTTTTCATGACCATGTGATCCATGGTTCGTGTCATTCCTATTATAATTGTGTATACATATATATACCCACAATATATATATATAAAAACAAAAACAAATAAAAATAAATATGAATAAATATAAACAAATTTTTAAAAACATAAAAAATATAAATACATATAAATACATATAAATACAAATAAATAGATATAAATATATATAAATATACCTAAATACATATAAATATATATAAATATAAATTAATTCACATAAATAAACATATATATATTAATATAATGAAATTTAAATATATAATAGGTGGAGGGGATTATAAACCATAAAAAACACACACACTCACGCACCTTAGTAGATCAAGCCTCATCCTTCCCCACAATGATTAAAGAGCACCAACTAGACCTTTTTTGTTACATATTAATGGACCAAAGTCCCAAGATCATGATTTTATGAAGCCTCACCTAAATGTGTCCCAAAGGACCCTGAGGATATGAACCAAAGGCCCAAGTGAGAAACCTGGATCATGTCGTCTCACCAGTCTTTACATCACGCTATCACCTATCAGTAAACATCACACCGTGTTACCAGTTTCAAAGTTTCACCACCCATAACATGAATCGTTACATCTTGCTGGCCACAAACACACCATGATAGAGAACCCCCTCCATCCCTTTATAATGATATATATAAGAAGAGGTCCAGATAATAAGAGTAAGCGCACTCATCTCTCTTTTGAAATTACCACCTTAGCGATGCTTGTGTAGTACCCCACTACATTAGCTTCCTGCCATGTTGCATCATCAGAGTAGTCCCACTATGTATCTAATCATGTGTCATGACACCCCTCCATCTCATATCATAAATCAATGAGGATAAAAGGATGGTTGTTAAGCACCTACATTCCTATCCCTCTTTTGAGACTACCCAACTGACGAAGCATGTGTATCGCCATGCTACACCACCTACCTATTGCATTGAGTTTTTTTCCTGGTCCATCCATGTCACTTGTTTCCCACTGATGATCATTCAGAGGCCCTATAGTCATAAGGAATTTGATCGTACATATTCTTTATGGCCCGAATTCCCAAATACATGGTCAGAATTCCCAAATTGGGTGAATAATATTAATGCTACAGTTCCTATGAAGATCCTTCCCCTATCAGGATTAAAACGCTAGTTGATGAAGTATAACATGGATGCATTTACAAATTGGCCATGATCCCCAACTACTATATATATATATATATTTATATATATATATATATCCACATAATATATATAAATATAAATACATATAAAAATTTATAAATATATAAATATATATAAACATAAGTATATTTAAATATATATAAATATCCATATATATAATTATAAATAAATATACATAAATATATATAAATAAATACATATATATATATAATTGAATATAATTATATATACTTATATATACTTATATATAAATATATTTAAAAATACATATAAAGATACAGAAGTGTGTGCGCACACACACACTAATATATATAAATATATACATACATATACATAAATATATATATATATAACTATAATATACATAAATACAAATAAATATCTATAAAAATATAAAAATATATAAATATATAAATAAATTTACATAAATATATAAAAATACACACACACCCACAAATATAGAATTGAATATAATTATATATATATATATATACATACATATAAATATGAACACGCACACACATACACATATATAACCACATAATTTATATAAATATATATGAATATACATAAATATATATATATAAAGAAATATAAATATAAATATAAATATATTTAAAAAATATATATATAACTAAATAATATTATATAAATATATATATATATATATAGGTATAAGTATGTGTATTTATATGTAAATATATACATATATAAATAATTACTAACTAATAATTTATAATTTATAATTTATAATTATTTAAAATTTAAAAAAATAAATAGTAAATAATAAATTATAAATAATAAAGAAATAAAGAAATGATAAATGATTTTCAGTTATTAACTATTAGAAATTAATTAAAATGTTAATTAATAATAATAATAACAATAATTAACTATTATTAATTTCATTAACAGTTTTTTAAAAACCACAACTAAATTTAATAAAACTTCGAATTTCATATTTAGTGATGATTTTAATCACCACTAAATGTCGGCATTTTTTAATAAACTGTTTTGAATTAACTGGGTTTTTGTAAAACCCTCACTACAAAATTTATTACGAAATATTTAGTGGTGGTTTTGAAACCAACCTCTAAAAACCACTATGAAATCCTATTTTTCCTATAGGCTTAGTATAAATAAATAAACAGCTGTAAGATAAAACATATCATGACCATGAGTATTACCTAATCCACCCTTGATTGGCCATACCAACTTTGGCTAGGGTCATAGTGCCTCTTAACATATCACAATAATACCGATTAGGAATGATATTCTGAGTCACATCTGTTAGCATATCTAACAAAAGTACCCCACTGGTTTTCATTTCACCCAACCCATACACAAATACATTAATGGTTGGTATTATATACATCCCAAACACAAATCCAATAAAATTTGGAATTACACCCAAATCATTCCTCAATATATCCATGGGTGGCATTAAACCCAACCCAAACACAAATTCTATCACTGGTTGGCATTAAAACCAACCCATGTTACATTATTATCTATGGTATGCATGGAACCCAGCCTAAAGTACAAATCTACCAAAATACCATCCAAGGTTGGGATGACACCCAGCCAATATCACAATCCATCCACTCATATGAAAATCTATCCTCGATTGGAATAATTCCCAACCCCTTTTATATTCATTATGAGGTAATTTACTAAAACAAAAATCACATGATATAAATCATTTCTTAATTAAACATGTAAGAAATAGAATATGTTAATAAAAAATATATATCACAGGGGTTACATGGGATGGGAACTCTCCTGACACTGATATACACTTTTCTTTAGGGTGGCCTCTCAATCACACATCATATTCCCATATCCCATTAATTTAAGGATACTTCTTTGTTATCACTTTCTATTATCAATATTTTAGTTCCAAAGGTGAAACTTGTGGTACCTAACATGGTCTAATGAGCCGTATTACTTTATATAGACATATATTCATTCTATCCCACACCAAAAACCTATCCATTCTATAGTATAATTATAGCTGAAACCATACCAGTTAAGAATCTCATTTAAGGTATTGGAAAATAAAAAAACACCCTTATGTCAAAGGTAGGTTGTCTTTACATGAAAAAACTATTTTTAATAAAAACCAAGTTATTTACTCCCTAAACATCAATTATTATAGGGTGAGAACACTCACCCCATGTATCAATCAAATAATCAAAATCTATAAGGTAACACAAAGTTCCTACATAGATTAATACCTATGTTGAACTCTCTCAATATTTCATATCCTCAACCTATAGGAATCCAAGATCACCTATTCATCCTCCTCTATATTCACTTTTACTAAGGTAACCCATTAGGTTATAATCAGCATGTTCTGCATTACTCTAAATAACCCTCATGACCCTCATTGGCCATTGAATCAAGTCCCACCACATGGGAAGCCACATAAGGCCCCGATAATGAATTCCCACTCCCAAATGGTGAAGAAATAATCCATTTAATTTAATTAAAATCAATCATGAAAATTTGGTTTGATGATATGTCACATGAATCATGGAAAAAAGGATACACCGTTAGGATAGTTAAGGACCACCTACCTCAAATATGTAATTATATTTTTATAAGTAAGTATTTATAAATTATGAATAAATATAAGTGCACATATATATTAATTTACATGTATTTATCTAAATATATATAAGTATATTAAATACTATTTAGTCACCACAAGAAGGGATTGGTTGAATGATAAAATATTTCCAAAATAATCAAGAGGTATGATATTCAAATCTCACCCTATAAATATATATGTTTGATTTTTCAGGATAGATCTAGGTGGACTAGGGCATGGTAAGCCTAGGGTGTAGTGTTCCTATGTCGGAGTGGTCTTGGGATAATAAATAATACATAAATTGATAAATAATTAATAATTATTTAATTAATAATTATTTAATTGAACATTCATTTTCAAAAAAAGAAAAATAAAAACCACCATGAAAAGATTCATGACACACAAATTCTCAATGGTTTATAGAAAAGATTGTGAACCACTTAATGATGGTTTAAATCACCACTAAATACCATTTTTATTGTTGTTATATCACTTTGTTCATGCATGGTATATAGTAGACATATTAGGGACATCATTTTTAGTAGCCTATTGAGATGTACTCATACCCTTATTGAGTGACCTAGTACCTTAATACCCAAGAATACCTTATGGTCGCTAGTATAGATAGGGAAGAGGTCCAATGATGGATGGTTGAGATTGATAGTTGGTTAGAGTTAGGAGATGGTATCAGGATTGGAATTTGGGTTGGATTATGATATTTTGGCAGCTCATTATGTTATAGGATGCAATTTATTATTTTAGTTTTAGTAAAATTTTAGCTATTATGTTTATTGTTATTAATTTGGATGTGATGAGAGATTATATATTTCTTCTATTATGATTTATGGTTATTTGTACCATATGGTATATTCTCCTGATAGTTTCACCTTAGACCCTCATTGTTATTTTTTAGCCTTTATAATATAGGGAGGCACACCTAAGTTCATGTGTCACCACCGATCATGTAACTGATTAAGTGAGTCAGGCTAGGGATGTTACACAGGTGGTGTTTATGTATATTATTGATCTTCAATATTTTTATGCTTAAACGATATTGGATTTATCCTCTTGTATTATGGTTATGAAATTTGGTACCTTTTTTTAGAAATACTAGGTAACTTTATGGTCATTACTAGATATGAGTTAATCTATTTGGATGATTGGCATGTGATATACTCATCCACTTGGGTGAATGTCATGTGATTTGTTCATTAATCTTGTTAGTCTATACCTAGAGAATCAAGAACGTATGAGTATTCAATATAGAATTGACATACTCTATATCCCATGATCACTCAATGTATTATACGAAGGTTTTATATGATTATGCATATGTTTATATGATATAGTAGGTGTACATGGGTATGGAGATGCATGTGTTTAAGATAAATCAAATCAGACCACTTTGTAGCTTGAGTAACATTGATGATTTTTTATAGGCTAATATTTTCTTACAAATAGGGATCAATTAATTCATAATTATTTTCAACACTACAAAGGAATTTGGGGTCATGATTTGTGGTTTTGTGGATGAGGATTAAATTGTGTAACAAATTGTTTCTATAAAACTATGAGAGTTATTTGAAAAGTGTTTTAGAAGAAATCTAAAAGACATTTTGGATGGATTTTATGAATTTACTACATATAATTCACCAGGTGGTGAAAATTAATAAGTGATTTTATAAAATGATTTTTGGATATATGTTTAAAAATTTATTATATATGATATAACATAAGGTGAAGATATACTAATATTATGAGGTATAAGTGCAAGTGGGGGATTATTGAAAATGTACAGTGAATGAACCACCACCGCATGGTGGTTTAAAACACATATTGTTTTATTTTAATATGGACTATGACATAGTGAATGTGACCACATCATATTTAAATTCAAGACAACTTATGTGTTATATGATAATGTATGTTTTGGATGCCTTCAACTACTCTAAACTCTTATTCTTAGTTTAACTATTATACAATTATAACATAGAGGCGTTTGAACTTCAAAATATACTTTTTAAATGTTAAAAAATTTATCACAAAGGAAATACAAGAGTTATAAATGTTATAACTCATGAAACATTTATGAAATGTATATCCATAAGTTTTTAACTATTTTATTTCCTTGGTTGGACTATATAAGGTGAATTATAGTTTGTGATACATGTGCATCTGATTACTGATAAACTCCTCAAGTTTAATCCCTTTCAGACACAAACACACACACTCTCTCTCTATCTCTAAACTCCAAGGTATTATTAATCTATGAAAAATATGGTATCCTTCCCAAGTGATGGGAGATTAATCCTTCCCATGTATACCTTAGAAGGAAAGAGCTTGTTTGATACTTCTTAATGATCACTATCCAAATTATGGTGAAGATCTTAGATATATTTAGATCACTATATAAAAGGTATTTTATTCTCTATTTTATTTATCTTTGTCTAACTGAATGGATAGATCCTTTGGTTTATAGGTTTCAGTTGATGTTTTCTACTAAGTTTGGATAAGTGTTGTCTCCATCAAAAACCTTCAGAAACAAGTGAGGTATTTAAGAAAATAATTCATTATTACTAAATTTATGAGAAAAGGAAAACATAAAAGAGATATTAGGATAACCTATAGAATAATGAGTTTCTTTGAATCCCTCCACAAGTATTATATAAAAAATTTATAATGGTGACCCACTTAAGATTAAAACCTAATATGAATGATTTATATCAAAAAGTAAGAAGAAATAGAGGAACAAATAGAATGGGTAAAAGAGGATGAATGCTCTAATAAAGGTGAATGACATCTATTTCATTGATAAATACAAAATTAAAAATGATTTGGTAGTGTCCTATAAATATGTAACCTCAAATTATTCTACATTGATAGAAAGGAAAGGTGATTTTATTGAAGAAGAGGAAACTACATCTATTTTTCAACATGGAGAATTATTTCTCACTAATTAAAAGAGTATTTAAACCTGAAAAAGAAAATATGGATCGTTTGGAAATAAAATAATGTTTCGATTATATATTTATATTTGAATTTATTTTAGAAAATCAAAGGTTAATTCAAGAGGAGTTTACCTTTAAAGGATCTATTGCAAATATGAATAGAAATATGGATGGTAAAAGTTATTTACTTGAAGAAATTTCTCATGAGATATAGATCGAAATGATGGAAGAGAGGAAATTAAAAAATAACATGATCCTACTTGAGATATTTCTTGAATAGAGGATAAATTTTGGAAAATGGGATGGTTCTAGAATGTATGATATGGCTTCCTAATTAATGTAAATGGATTTAAAGATCAAGGAGCTAGAAAATGACTTGAAGTCCTAAATGGTGAAGAGGAAATTAGATATCCCTTTCATAAAGGCCTAAATTAATGTATTTTTTAAATATATAAATATGAAATCAATGAAAAAAGATACTTACCAAACCAAGATATAATTATTCTCAAAAAAATAGTAGCAAAAATGTCCTAATACCATGGAGACATTGGATACACTATCGAAGTATCTTTAGAGGGAAAGGAGCTGAGTGAATGAAGGAAATATTCACTTATATCTTATACAAGGAAGTAATACAATATGTATGATTTTATGGAATATGTTTTATTTTTTATAACCATCACTAGTAGAAAATATTATTTCATGTTAGAGTTTTCATGTTGTTTGTTAGTGATCGATGTGAAAACCTAGTGGGAGAGGTTTTTCACCTTAGCTATATCAGGAGAGGATGTGGAAGGCTTCTGAATGGTATTTTTTTGGGTTAATATAAGAATAAAAACTAAAACAAATATTGATGGATTTTTAACATCATTTATTATAATAACTATGGGTTTTCATGTTTGTTATTATAATAACTAATGTAAAAAATTGTTTTAATTTCAGTTTCTAAAGAAGGTGACATTGAAACATTTTAAAAAAATTAAATACAAGTAACTTTCAAATCTCAAATTTCATTCTAATTAACTATAAAACTCTAAAACCCTAACTTTAATGAATCAAAATTTCCATCCCTACATTTTATTCATCCAGATTCCATTGGTTTTGTTTGTTATCCTATGGTTTTTTGAGTTTTCACTTATATAACTTATCTTTTTCATCAAATGAGATCTTTAATTTTCTCTATGACTTTAAATTGAGTTATATGATTCTTATCACTATTTTTTTTAAATCTCTCTCCTGATTGTTTCCTATATGAGTTTTTTTTAATTATATTTTATCTAAGTTCATCATCGATATACTCTTTGCATCTTTATTTTTTTGATTAATTTTTTATTTTATTTGTTTAAAGATTTATTATATGTTTATAAATAAAATGTTAAAAATTTATTTATTATTGATCATGACCTAACTTAAAACATATTAAGGGTGTTCCCTGATATCGTTCAATTCATTGGGTAATGACACCTTGGTTAAAACCCTTGGTAATATGTTTTACAACACCTTAGAGATGATCTATGGTGATATGTTATGAATGTTTCATGAATATGTTATAGCCACATTTCCATGGTATGCCTCATGTATATATGATCATGTTATGCCTTATGTACTTATAATCAGGTTATACCTCATATACTTATAATGACGTTATTCCTCATGTAGTTATGATCATGTTATGCCTCCAGTTATTATGGTGATGTTATGAATTTTTTCCTCATATTTATGTTCTTATACCATGCCTCATGTTTTACCTATGATGTCTATTTATACTCATTTTTTATTTTTTATCCCATACTAGGCTTTATAGATCACCCATTTCTTATGTTTCCCCATTTCCATGGGATTTTCAATTAAATGGATACATATAAGGAAAGTACATGTGTGGAGAATCCTTATGAAAGAAATCTGTATTATGAAATGTGTTTAGTTATAAATATACCGAGTTACCAAAGACACCAAACTTTAGATCTGGGGGTTTTTTTATAATTCATGTTATGTATTAAAATTATGTATGTTTAGTACCATATTCGAAAGTGTATGTCTGAGGTGTCTCATTTGGTATTAGAGTAGAGTTTGGTTATTTTGGGGAGTTAGTCTTTAGAATATTTAGGAAAAGATCCTTAGATAGATAAAAATTTTCTCCAGAAAACTATTAAGTATAACTAGTATAACCACATAGGATCAACATTTCCTAGGTGTTCATAATGTGTCCATTCTATAAATAAACTTTAAGTGAATATTTGTGTTTAGTAAGTGTTATTCAATGAGTAAAATTATGAGGATACAGTTTCTATAAGGGAGAATAATGTAATGCCCCAAAAATTCATTATTGTTATAAATATAACTATTATTTTATAATTAACTTTTTATTATGAGAACATATAAATACATTTACATTTCATAATAACTTTAAACATCATGGAAAACAACAACTAAGAATAGTAAATGGATTATTTAATGATATAATCAAAATCATATTATTTTGGGAGACTATAAACATATTCTATTAAAAATGTGTTTTACGATAAATTTAAAAATATTAGATAAAATTTACTTTCATGAAATAATCTTACAAGACACTTTTTTATCTTTTTTTAACAAAGTCCTGAGTAATTTTTATAATGGTTGGAATGTTTATTTTTTCTATGAAATTTCTAAAATTAATAAATAAATATATTTATTTAAAAATTTAAATTATTATATTTATAAAATCATTTTGATAAAATAAACTTAATTTTTGGACTCGTCGCTTCAAAAATAATCTTAGGGTAATTTTTGTGGAATTTCTAAAAAAATAATTTTCAAGTTAAAAGGTGAAAATACAATTTTTATGAAATATGATAACTCTTATGATATAATTAAGATATGATAAATTTTTAAAATTTATTAATCCATATTATTAATAAAAAAATTATTTAAGGAAAATAATATTACATAATGTGTTATATTTAGGAACACATGCTTAGCATTTTGAAAACAATAATTTTATCCTTTCTAAAAAAAAATTTTATTGAGTTATACATATATCATATTATAATTGATTTGTATAAATTTAATAAATTAAAAAAATTAAAATGGATTTAATATTTGTAATTATAAGTTTCAAATTAATTAATGATTTCAATTTCATTTTTAGACACAAAAAAAGTTGTCATGGTAAAAAATAGTTACTGTGGTATAGGTAAAATAATGTAAAAGGTTAAAAATAAAAGGTAAATACCTAAGAAAATTAAAAATTACAAATTTAATGGGTTTTTGAGGTGTTTAAAATTATTAAACAAACTTTAAAACATTAATTATCAAAAAAAATTAAACTAATGTCGTCCAAAAGTGGTTAGCTTTAAATACAAAATAATTATTATTTAATAACTTAAAACCACTCCTTAGGTATAAATACCCCCATTCCATCCTCACTTTACTCAAAAAAATACATTGATCATGATTACACTATATATTTACCTATAAAGATTCTCTAAAAGGTGGTTCCACAGTTCTAAGTAGTTCGTCTCTAGCTTTAAGAATCATCCTCCCAATGTAAGGGTTTCCTCAATTCTCCTCTTTCCATTTCAAGTCCATTACTTTCGTTATGTTGTATTTTTAAGTTTGTTTTCATATACTTCCATTCTTGTTATTCCATGGTATTATATTCCATTTTATATTTTTTAAATTATATTTTATTTATTTCCTCTCATTATATCCATTGTTGAAGCCTATATAATCTCATATCCATTAAACTGTCCTAAATTTGGTAAATAAAAGTGTTTGTGGTTTTACTAGAAAACAATCGTGTTTGTATATTACAAGTGGATTTGGTTTTGGATTATATTAATATATGGATTAAAACCTCAAAAATATATTTTCATTTATATCCTATATATAATTTCGGTGCATGGTGAGTGGGCTCTTACTGCTCACCTAGTTTGACACTCATAGGGTTTTTGTTGTCGATAATTCATATGCACTTTATGAGCCATAATAAAGGATCTTAATATTTGGATTGATATTTTAATTCAATTGATATCCCTATGTCAATAATGTACCCTCCATCACTTATTGTTTTCATACCTTCAATTCAGGTATTATCCTCTACATAGTGATCTTTCTGTAGTTTTTAAAGTTGATTTTTGGGTATTCATTAAGATAACTGCATTGACCCTTTGAAGGGGATTATTTCCCTTATAATTTGTATCCAATGATCATTTTCTCTATAACTATCCATATTTCACATGTAATTTACATTTCTTATCTATTTCAATGTCACTAGGAACACATTTTATGATGGATATAAGATCTCTATTGAGAATGACCCATCACTTTTTTTATCTTGCCTTATCATCAGCTATGTTTAAAATTTCTTACAATTCCTTTTCCATGTGGATACCCACATAATAATCTTCTAATTAAAGGGTTTTCACCTAGAAAATCATCCATTAATTTAATAGGGATATTATTGACTAAACTATATAACATTTATTCTATATGGTGTAAATACCCAATAAATTCATTGAAGGGTATTTATATAGAGAGATTATTAAATTGACTAGATACCTGTTTATTTTCCATGGGTTCATACTATGGTTATTGATTTATTTATGTATGTTCTTATTATGTGAAATATATGATTTCATATGAAGGGTGCACCTTGATAGCGGTCCAATGCATTGGGTAAATATGTTTTGGTTAAAATCCTTGGTAATATGTTTTACGACACCTTAGAGATGAGTTATGGTTATATATTATGAATGTATCATGATTATGTTGTAGCCACATTTACATGTTGTTCCTCATGTACTTATGATCGTGTTATTCCTCATGTACTTATGAGCATGTTATTCCTCATATACTTATGATCATGTTATTCCTCGTGTATTCATGATCATGTTATGCATCCTTTTTTTATGATCTTGTTATGAATATTGTCATCATGTTCATGTTCTTATAACATGCATCATTTTTTACCTTTTATGTTCATTTATAATCAGTTTTCATTATTTATCCCTTACTGGGATTTATATCTCACCCTTTTTTTAATGTTTCTCCATTTCTCCATGATTTTCAATTAAAGGGATACGTATAAGGAAATTACATGTGTGGGGAATCCTTGTGGAAGAAATGTGCATTGTACAATGTGTTTAGTTTTAAATGTACCTATATCCCAAAGGCACCGAACTCTAGATATTAGAAGTTTTTTATAATTCATGTGATGTATTAAAAAGTATGTATTTTTATCACTAGATCCGAATGTGCAGGTTAGGGGAATCTCAACCTTGGAACTCTTTCTAGGGATAAAAAGGTGGATTATTTCAATTCATCCATTGTCTTTAACTTTTTTTAGGAGTGGGATAGTAGTTTTAATTTGATTACGCAGTGGTTAATCCACATGTGATATTACTTTTTTTCTAAATAAGATGTCCCTCTTAGTTTATTCTCTAAGGAACCGCTAAATATACCTCTAGGAGAAGATCCTTGTTATTGATACCCCTTCTTGTTGGAACCAAAGTTGTTATTTTATGAAAAAGGGAGCATGGTTTGTGTTTTTTGTCAATACTCTCATGTATAATCAAGGGGATTTCAAGGAAAAGGATAATACAGTTCAAGCCGTAAGTATTTTTGAAGGTGATGTTGTTTACTAGTGTTTTCCAAATTTTTGGGGTCCAAATTTTGGGGAATGGAAAGCATTAAGAAAAGTGGTTTTTCTTGAAGGCCTCAAGAAAATATGGAAAAGGAATGATTTTCACATAGATGGGATTCCTGAAGTGTGTTTCTTGAAGACAATGAATATTGTGACAGTGTGCTCTATGATTATGAGAGTTTGATCTTTGAGCTTCACAAAAAGTATTCTTTTAGAATAAAAATTTCATTTATATGATTAAGGAATGGGTTTTACGAATACTGGCATGAGGATTTAGAATAAATTAAACTCTTCGATTTGTGATGGTGTTTCTTTGTAGTTACGATGAGCTCTGTGAATAGGAAGTTTTAGCAGAGCTTTGCAAGATGGAGGAAGCACTGCAGAGACATTTTGACCGATTCATATTTCATGCCTAAAGAAACAGAGCTTTGTGTTCGACCATAACTATAAATAAGAGGCTACCCCTCTTTATTCCAAACTAATTTGAGAGAGAAAATATGTGGTCTCTGTGACTTCACTAAGCAAGGGCTGCTCTACGAAGCGGGTTTTTCTAATTGATATTTAGCTTTGAAAAGAGAATTTTAAATTTTTGAATGATTCCAATGCTTCTTAGTCATATGAGATTTGAAAATATGGGGGGTTCTGTGTTGGCTCGGTGATCTTCACAAAATAGGTTTCCCTAATAGGAAGTGAGTTTCACAAAGGGTTGTTCTCTACGAGGTGGTGTTCTCTATAAAGGGTTGAGCTTTTCAAAGGGGATTTGTGAAGGGATGTTTTGAGTATAAGTGTTGAGTGTTCAGTGATTTTCATGATCATCTACTCATGTCTCTGATGCAAGCAGTGTCTCATGTTATATAGACACAAAGAATTCAATACCAATATATTTAAGTGACCCTCAAGTCGATAAAATGAGTTAGACTTCTCTCATAGCAGTGTGATAGGGGGAGTTTATGGAAGTGTTCCGAGGGAAGCGATGCGCCATACCTAAACTTTTTTAAGGTTAGTGTGCCTGGAATAGAGTAACTATGACCAAACTCTTATACTCAAAAACTAGTGAAGATTAGTGGATTTATGTATGACTAACACACTGTTGGTGTATACTCCTTGGATGTAACCCTTTGTGTTTAACCAAGTAAAAGTGTTGGGTCATCTCCTTGATTTCATTTGACTGACAAATTTAACAGGTTCCTACCAATTTGGGAACAAGATCCACAACTTTAGAAAGAAAATTTTGACACCCTGATTCACCCCTCCCCTCTCAGGATGTTCTATGGTCCTTCAAGTGGTATCAAAGGGAGTTTGTTGGTGTTTGATCTGTCTTATACCATTATGAAGAACTTAGCCAATGTTAGGGAACTCCTCCTCTTTGATGGAAGTTATTTTCTTATCTGGAATAATATAATGAGATCTCATCTAAGATCTCTTGGAATAGAAGTCATATTTTATACTATGCAAGGAATACAAGTTACTAATCCAAAAGGGCTATCTATGACTGACGCAAATAGAAAAATTCTTGATGTAGATACTAAAGCATAGAATTCTCTCACCACAGCCCTTTCTGATCAAATATATCTAAAGATGATGAGTTTCACCTCATAAAAGTCTATGTGGTATAAGCTTGAAAATATTTACGAAGGATATATCAAAGTGATGGAGTAAAAACTACAAGTCCTGTACTATAGGTTTGACGATCTGAAGATGCATCCTAATGAGAATGCATACTCCTTCAATCAAATTACAGAAGTGGTTAGAGAAATTTGAGGTCTAGGTGAAGAAATCAAAGATTTTAACATTATAAAGAAAATATTGAGAGGACTTTCACCCATGTACAATGAAAATGTGTCATCCCTTGAGGAAAGATATCTTTCCAAACTTTATCTAGATGATCTTCTGAGCTACCTGGTGGTATATGAAATAAGAGTCAAGCTAGAAGATGCTATGACTCGAGTGAGTAAGTAAATGGAATTCAAAGACATGGAAAAACTAAAAATTTCAAAATATATCAGTGGTGAAGATGATGATGAAAAATAAATTCTTTCTCTCATTTCTAAGAAGTTCTGGAAGAGAAAGGGTAAATTTAAAGGGTAGTTACCTCTGTCTTGATTTCGTTGAGGAAAAGTCAGGCACATTGCCTCTCAATGCTCAAGAAAGTTCAAAGATTAAGAAAGTGATAGTGAACACATTGAGAGTCCTCAAAAAAGGTTTTTCAAAAAGGGAGACTTCAAATCTAGAAAAAAAGTACATAAGAAGAGTTTTATCTGTGAAGATGAAGATGATGATAATGAATTTTGTGAAGAAAAAGAACCATAATTTAAAACTAGAGGCTATGCTTCCATGATGGATACCATTGAAAAGTCAGAACCATCATTAGACAAATCTAGAGATAACCAGTTGAAAACTAATGACGATCCCAAGTTACAACTTAAGGAATATTTTGGTAAGATTTATAATAAGTGTAAGAGATGTTATAAGTGGAAAGAAATAGTGGAAGAATCATCAGAATATGTTGATTAGATTAAAGCTAAAATTTAATGATTGGAAGAACTAGTGAAAGTAAAGTCATCAATCCTTGAAAGGACAGATGATGTAGTGGAACTAAATCTCATAATCGAAGAATAGGAAAAAGCCATCAATGACCTTACCTCAATACTAGAGGAGAAGTCCAAAACTATTGGTGGACTCGAAGAAGAAGTTGTTACTCTTAAGAGTATGCTCAAAAGTGAATCAAGTTCAAAATAAAAAAAATAAAAAAATAAAATTTGGTAGTTTCTCAAATGTTAAGCTATTGGAGAAAGAAAAATTAGGTTCTGATGTAGTTGAAAAGATTTTGGGTTATCAAAGACTCACATGTATTGGAAACAGTGGAATCAATTGTGATGTCGAAACATAAAATGCTATAAATAAAGTGGATTGGAATAAAGGGAATCTGAAAGTTGATCATATTTTAAAATCACTAGAAGTGTTGAAAAAGAGACCCTTAAATCAAACTGAATGGAGAACTGAAGACCATCCTTGAGCTTTGAGGAATAATAGTCAGTCAAACAATTTTTCCATGGAAGAATACATGAGGACAAATAGAAGTGAGAAGACATTTCCTCTCATGAAGTGTCAGTTATATGGATATCTAGGTTATACTATGTCATACTGTGAAGAGACAAGGAGCTATCTAAATGGGGGAGATCTAGGAGTTTAAAAGAAGAGAACAAATTCATATCTTATTACTTATATAAGAAAAAATTTCTATGGATATTGTTTTTATTTTTCTAAATTTGGGCATAAATACATTTAATGTAGGCAGAGAAGTGACATGGACACCTCATACCTGAGTCGGAGACAAGTCAAATCTCTTTAATAAGACAGTTTTTCTATTTCAAATAGGTTTGCTCATCTGGAAGAAGATTTTGACTATAAAGAACCCATGTACATGGAAGAGAGAATTAAAATTCCATCAGTGTCTTACACTCAATCCAATGTCTCATGGAAAGAAAAGAAGAAAATTTAGAAATCCAACCTTAAAGAGGTATCCCACAAAGATATAAAAAGAAATAGCACTTGGTTTCTTGATAACGGATATTCATCTCATATGATAGGTAATGTAGACTTGTTAATGAATATCAAGAGGTGGGTTGATGGAACAATATGGTTTGTAATGATGGGGCCTTGAAAATCAAAGTCATTGGAAGTAATGAACTACCTAATGGAGAGATAAAGAAAACTTAAGTCCTTTATATGAATGGCCTATGTCATAATCTCCTCAATGTGAGTCAACTCTGTGACTCAGGACTTATAGTTACCTTTAATCAGAAAGGCTTCACTATCAAGGGAAATATAGGAAATTCACTTATAAAAGGATGAAAAACAAAAGGCAACCTATATCAGGTTGATAGTGAATAAAACATTTGTTACATGACTGTTGAAGAAGAAAACAACATGTGGTATTGGATATTGGGACACATCAATCAATAAGATATGGAAAAGATATCTAATCTGAATATAGTCATAGATATCCCTAATCTGAATCATTAATGAGAAAATACATGTGATGCTTGCATGTGAGGGAAACTGGTATGCAGTTCCTATAGGCCGAAGAAGAAAATAGAATAAAATCTACTTGACCTCATCCATATAGATGTATGTGGACCGATAAATATTTCTGTAATGCATGGAGAAAGGTAATTTCTTCTTTTCATAGATGATTATAGTATAATGGAATGTGTTATCATTATATATAGGAAGAGACACGTGCTTGATTGCATGAAAACATATCGACGAATCACTAATAATGATACTGGAAGGAAAATCAAAGTCCTATGATCTGATAATGGAGGGAAATACACGTCTATTGAATTTTAAAGTTACCTAGAGAATCATGTGATACGGCATGAGGTAGAAGCTGTGAGAAATCCATAGCAATATGGAGTTGTTGAGTACAGTAATCGATAGGTAAACAACATGGCTAGAACTATGTTGATTGAGAGCTGTATTCCTCAACATTACTAGAAATAGTTCGTTCAAGCATATGTGCATATTCAAAATCGAACAGGGATTTATATGGGTGAGACAAAGACACCATATAAATTGTGGCATGGAAGGAAGCCCTCTTTGAAATACTTTCATGTTTTTGGAAGTAAATGTTTCATCAGAAATAAAGAACAAAATCAATGGAAGTATGGTGAGAATGTAGATGAAGGAATTTTCCTTAGATACTCAATGAACAGTAAATCCTACAAGTGTTTCAACAAGCACTTGAAAAGGATTATAGAAAGCAGCGATGTTAAGATCATTGAAGAGAAAACCACAAGTTCTTTGAGGAATTCATATACTGATGTTATATAATATGAGGAATAAGGTGAACATGGAGAAAATAAAAATATAGAAATAGAGGAAGGTGTAAAAAATTATCAGGATCCACATTAGGATGTTGACTCAGAAGAAGAATCTAAAGAGGAAACGATGGCTGGAGAGAATTTAGTTGAATCTCAAAGGAGGAATAGAAGAGCAGAAATTTATCAATCCAACATTATTAGGGATTGGACTACACCCACACTAATGAGTAGAATGAGGAATAATTCAAAAATTTTATTTTTATCAGTTGTGGAACCATCCTCATTTGAAGCAGCTACAAAGGATGAATCATGGGTGAAATCTATGAATTAAGAGTTATATCAGATTAACAAGAATCAAAAATGGAAGTGATGAAATTCCCCTCTCCCAAATTATTTTAACTGAGTTAATCTATTTGTGGAAGTGATGCAGGTTTATGGGGGAGATATGATCCATGGGGAGTGTTTTTTTTTTCTAATCTCAACAACGTTCAAATACTGGAATTTGGGTTTATTGCCAATGGGGGAGAAAATGGATAAATTCAAAAAAATGATTGTAGGCTAGTTTCAGGAAAATGGAGAATTGGTTCCATGAGGAAGTAGTTAGAACTTTCATTTAGACACATGATAACCTGATTCATGTCTTACATCTTGTTTTCTATATCGAGCATTACTCATGTAGACTTAGAGTGTTGGCTGAGTTGATTATTGCTTAACAGGTGTTGCTGGTAGCTAGTGCTCTATTGAATATATATATAGATTGCCAACAAACACTAGGGGGAGATTATTGGAGCTAATACTATTCTTTTATAAAAAAGGAGCATGGTTTGTGTTTTTTGTAAATCCTCTCATGTATTATTAGGGAGATTGCAAGGAAAAGGATAATACAGTTCAATCTGTAAGAAGTTTTTAAGGTGATGTCATTTCCTTGTGTTTTCAAAATTATTGGGGTCCAAAATTTGGGGAATGGAAATCATTTCAAAAAGTGGGTTTTCTTAAAGGCATCAAGAAAATATGGCAAAGTCATGAGTTTCGTAGAGATAGGCTTCATGCAGTGTGTTTCGCGAAGACAATGAAGATTATGATGGTGTACTCTGCGATTACGAGAGTTTTATCTCTGAGATTCGCTAAAGGTATTCTTATAGAATCAACATTTCATTTATATGGATAAGGAATTATTTTTTTGAAGACTGTCATGAGGATTTCAAAGAAATAAAGCTCTGCAATTTGAGACGGTGTTTCTTTACGGTTACGACGAGCTCTGTGAATCGGCAATTTCAACAAAGATCTGCAAGATGGAGGAAGCACCATAGAGATGTTTTGACCAATTTAGATTTTGTACCTAAATAAGCAGAGCTTCATTTTCGACCATCCCTATAAATATGAGGCTACCCCTATTCATTCTAAATGAATTTGAGAGATAAAATCCATGGTCGTTGTGACTTCATGAAGCAAGGGGTGCTCCACAAAGCAGGTTGTTCTAAGTGAGCTTGAACTTCGCAAAGATAGTTTTAAAGTCTTGAATGATTCCAATGCTTCTAAGTAATATGAGATTCATGAATATGGGTAGTTCTGCATTGGCTCAGTGAGATTCATGAAGTAGGTTTATCTAAGAGGTAGTGAGCTTCGCGAAGGGTTGTACTCTGTGAGGTGGTGTGCTTTGCGAAGGGTTTAGATTTTCTAAGGGGATTTTAGAAGTGTTTTTTTGAGTATAAGTGTTGAGTAGTCAGGGTTTTTAGTGAGAATATACTGGGGTATTTGATGTAAGCAGTGTCTCGTGCTGGACAGAGACAAAGACTTCAATGTCAATCTATTGAAGCAACCCTCAAGTCGATAAACTGAGTTGGACTTCTCTCATAGTAGTGTGCTAGGGGGGTTTATGGATGTGTTCTAAGGGAGGCAGTGATCCATCCTTGAACTTTTGTAAGGGTATTTTTCTTGGAATATAGTGACTATAACCAAACTCTTATACTCCACAATTGGTGAAGATTAATGGATTTAGATACAACTGACACATTGTCGGCGTATGCTCCTTAGACGTATCCCTTTGTGGTCAACTAAGTAAAAGTGTTGTGTTATCTCCTTACTTTCATTTGACTGACAGATTTAACAGGTTCCTACCAATGTGGGAACATGATCCACAGCTTTAAAAAGAAAATTTTGACACCTTGATTCACCCCTCCCCTCTCAGGATGTTTTGGGGTCCTTCACTTCTTTAGACCCCTAAGTGGTTAGAGATAGAGACATCAATTTTTTGGTAATATTGAAGCTTCCATTTTAAAGAAATATTGGACTAAAGATGTGAATGATGATATATTCAACGAGGATGACATGGGTTCCCAGAAATAAATAATAATTTAAATTGTATTAACTTCATTTTATAAAGAGGTGGAGGTTAGAATAAACCATCACCTTATGGAGAAATCAGATTTTATGTTAGCACTTTTGGGGGCTGGGAAACCCCCAAATAGTTCAAACATTCCATATTTGGAGAATTAAATACTACCCCATTGTTTTTTTACTATTCGAAAAAATGTTTACATGAAATAAAATGAGTTTTTTTAGGCCAAAGTGGTATTTTATAATGTTCTTACAATTAGTAGTATATTACTTTCTAGAGGTTTTATCTTGCTATAGAAATATGGTCTCGAGGTAAATATCTTGATTTATTCTTGTAATAATAATTCATATTTTTTTATGTAGGGATCACCTTCTTAGTCTTTTATTGGTTATGAAAAATGTCCTAATACATGTGACATGATTAAGTCATGGGATCTCTTTAAACTACTTCATAAGAGTATTTTGGTGACTCTTTTGATTAATTTGATTTTAATGAAATATTGTCTGGATATGAAAAGAATGAGGTAAGCATTAAAATCTTCAAGGCAATGGTTTTTTAGTGATACTTTTACTGCTACAGAGTTACATGATCTTTCTTATTCATGTGATTTGTTCATATGGTTTTGAGTAATATCTTCAATGGGTGGAATTTATGAGAGATTTAATAGATTTATTAGATCAAGAAACTAGTAGAATCTATTTTAATCCTTGTCTACCTCCTATTTACCCCTTGTTTCCTCATATCACTTCCCTATTCTTCTCTCTTTAGCTAATTGTGTTAAGGGGGATATCTTTGTATGGTTGTTTTTTTTAGAGAGTATGTAGCTTCATGATGAAGGGTATGATGAGTTTTTTCAGTATTTCTAGGTAGTCATCATCATATTATGATTTATAAAATATTCTTTTTTGTAGAAAATATTCAAAATTAAAACACTAATAAATTTGTGGAGTTTTATTGATGAATTAATTATGATGAAAAAAATTACAAATATGTTATTCCTATACATTCAGTGAATTTATCCTAAATTGTATATTTAACTTGGAGAGTGGTATGAATGCTTCTATTTTGGAAAAAGATATTTATTAATTTATGTGGATGATGGAGACCCATATCAAAGAAGGGGATCAGAATACCAATTTTTTCATCAGCGAGCATTGCAATGTCTAGGAAAAAAATTATTTGAAGGATGGAAAATTCATATGGAATTTTTAATACCAATGTCAATGAGGTTTATTATATTATTTTTAACTTATTTTGAACTCTCTATTTTTCTAAAAGAATGTTATTTCCCACTACTCTGTGTGAGTGCATTTCTTATGTTATAACAGATGAGACAAACCAATTGATCAAGATTATTTTTCAGGTGATGAAATATATCAGGCACTTTATCATATCCATTCTACTAACACTACTAGAAACTGGCTATAATCCAATGGATATCTATCCACATTTTAGAGAAATTGTGATTATAAACCATATTCCCAAACCTATACCCAAGATTTTTTAAAAACTATGGGTATATCCTATTACATACCCGACCTCACTCGGGATCCTCCTCCCCCTCCTCATTTAAGCCCTAGTTATCCTCACCTCCTTGAATTAACATCTCTTCATCCCATGCTTGGATTGGTTTCCCCCCTCCCCTCCTTAGTTTCTCATCCCCCCTCCCCTCCTTAGTGACTTTTCCATCCCCCCTCCTCCTCAGGCGACATTGCACCCATCGGAAGAGGTAAGATTTATTTCCCTTATTTTTATTTATTCTCTTGTCTTCTCTAATGGACAAGTGTTCTTTCTCTCATAATGCCTCAATTAATTTTGTGGCATGTTATTATTATTCCATTATTGAAAAAAATGAATTTTTTTGTGTGAAAAATTAATTTCATGACATAAATGTTTTTTATTTTATGTGATTCCTTAACATTTGTTTGTGAAATGAAATATGTTTTTAATATTATATGGTGTTTTCTTCAAAAGAAAATTATAACCTCTTGAAGGGTATTTTAAGAATAGTTATTTTTAACATGTGAATTGTATGGGTTATTTTGGTATTAAACTATTCTAGTTGGAAAAGTTATGAAATATAAATAGATTATTATAAGAGATCTTTTAATGGTAATTAGTTTCATAATCATGATATAATGGTGTTTTAAAAAAACTTATGTCAGCATTAATATTTTTAAAAAAACTATTGATTTTCAAAAGTATATTTTTTATAATTATGGGGATTTATCCTATTAGTGGGTGGTTTTAAATTGTTTTAAACTATTATTTTTTTAATTAAACAAGGTGGATATTTTTTGGAAAAAAATCTGAGTTTTTTCCTCTTAGGTGGTTTAATTATTTGTATTTATCACTTATTTTGTTTTGAAACTCATTGAATAAGGGGGTCCATGGGTTTAAAAAGAGTAATTTTTTAAATCATTTTGATTATTTTGGAGAGGGGTTTGATTTGGGGGGAATGACCAAGTTGGGTTTATTTCTCATGTTTATTTAATATAGGCCTCTCAAAATAGTCTATTGTGAAGATGAAGTACTTTTATTTGGGGATCATTCCACCTTCTAGTTTTAACATTTCCTTGTTCCAAATATAGTTCAATGTTCTGTCTTATCTTATTTTTCTAGTATCATGGATATTTCTATATAGGTGATATCTTGTGATCATAGATATAGACCATATAGTTTAGGTGTTTTTAACCCGCATCGTATTCTTGATAGTTGGATTGGTGAGGGATGGTTTCTAAATATACTTAAATGTGTGCTAGAGTTTTGGAATCACTTATATGATTATGCCTTGGTTTTTACTTATGATATACCTTATTATTTATTGGGTTGGATAGTAGAGTATTTATAATGGTCACTTACATCATGAATTCAATTCAAGTTGTTTTCCTATTAATTTTCTTTAATTTACTATACATTATACTTTTAATTTGTATTTTAATTTGGATATAATTGTAATTATAGTTTACATTATTGATTACAATAAAACTTGTTTCCCCTGTAATAGATTGGATAGAAGCTAGATGTATCATACTGATTGTATTTCAACCAAGTTTCAAGAGAATTTGGAAACATTTTTAGATTTTGTGTTTAACAATTCTTCATATGGAGGTCATATGCAGTGTCCATGTTATAATTGTGTTGGAAGACCATGGTTAAGCTAGGAATAAGTTATCTACCATATAAATAAATCTATATTTAAAACAAACTATTATGTTTGGTATCATAATGGAGAGACGAGATAATCTTCTATTATTCATGAATGGAAAGAAGGAAGTGGTATAGAGAATTAGATATTTGATCAGTTTCCATTTGTGAATCATCCTGAGATATATTGTATGCAAATGCAAGAAGAAAATGATTTCAATACACATGAGGAAAATACTAAAAATTGTGATGTTGAGAGAGTGAAAAATTTAATGGATGATGTCATAACTCCTGTATATCATGAATGTACTAAAATAACAATTTCAAAAAAATTAATTTAGTAATATCATGGAAAAACCATGTATGGAATTTCTATACCTCTATTAATTATATTCTTACATTTTTTAAGGTAATGATTTATGATGGTGTATATATTCCTCAAATCATTATAAGGCATGTAAGTTAATTAAGTAGATCAGATTTTCTACTAATAAAATTCATGTTTGTTTGAAAGATTTTAGTTTATTTTCAAAGGAAACAGCTGACCTTGATGACTGTAAAGAATTTGGTACACCTCAATGGAAGTAAATTATATATGGAGCACCATATCATGTGCCACAAAAAATCATTTAGCACTTTCCATTTATTACCAGGCTTCAAAATCTATTCATGTTTGTAAAAATATCAACCAATATGTGATGGAATAATGTTGAGAGAATTAAAGGTGATGATGAGTTGGTTCATCATAAAAATGTATTATCATGGTAGTAATTTGATGAAAAATATCTATATTTTGTAGTTGATGTGTGTAATGTTAGGTTAGGTCTATCCTGTGATGGTTTTAATCTATTTGATCAGCTGCTTACTTCTCACAGAAAGTTTCCAATTTTTATTCACATTTATATTCTTCCTCCATGGATGTGTATGAAAAAACATTTCACTTTCTTGAGTATACTAATATCTGGATCTTCTGATCCTAGAAATTATATATATGTCTACTTTCTACCTTTAATAATATAGTTTAACTATCTTTGGGATATGGGTGTGCACACATTTGATGCTTCTTCAAAAAATATATTTCATATGCGTGTTTCCCTTCTATGAACTAGAAATGATTTCCATACTTATGAATGATGTCTTGTTGAATCATGATGGGAAAACTATCATGTCCTATTTTTATGAAGAATTTATTATCTATAAAGCTTAAATATCTTTATAGTTTCAGTTTTATGGGGAATCTATGATTCTTTCCAATGGATCATCAATACAGGAAGAATCACTAGAGGTTTGATAATGCTGTTGACACTAAAAAGTTATCTCAACATATTTCAAGAACTTCTTTGCTTAATGAATTGAAATATTTAATATATTCATTAGTGAAAGGTCAGATGAAATCTAAAAGGATGGAAAATGTTGACAGTGAAGCCACATACAATTATAAAAAGAGAATTATCTTTTTTTGAGTTTCCATATTGGTCTACCAATTTGTTACTTAATTGTTTAAATGTAATACACATTGAGAAAAAAGTATATGAAATGTGTATTTTAATTATTTTAAATATCAATGGGAAGAAAAAATATAACTTCCTATCTCATTGGGACCTATTAGATTGGGTTATTCGGCTATAATTGCATCCTGTGTGTATTGGTGAAAAAAATGGAATGTTTCTTGTACTTATTATGTGATGAAACCTTTAGAGAAAAATAAATTTATAGAAGTATTGGAGAATATCAAGTTTCCTGATGTATATTACAGTAATATATCTAAATGAGTCAATATATGTGATTTGAAACTAATATCCCTAAAAACTCATGATTATCACATCCTTCTTCATGAATTGATTCTAATAGAAATATGGAATTTTCTATCTAATAATTTAAATGTGACAGTGATTCTATTGTGCCATTTTTTTAGAGACCTTTTTTGTAAAATGTTATGAAATTCTTTCTTAATAAAAATATAGAATGTGGATCCATTAATTTTGGGTGTGATAGAAAATAAATTCTGCCACTTTTCACATGCATGCAGCATTTAACAGTTCATCTTCCAACTGAAACACTTTTGGGGACCCATTTATTTTCTATGTATGTATCCTACTGAAATAAATATGTTCATAATGAAATATTATGTCCAAAATAAGAATCATCCTGAGGGTTCCATTATGATAGGTTATCTAGCTCAAGAATGTATGGATTTTTGTTCAATGTATTTTTCCAATGTGATAACAATACATAACTGGCCAATGAGAAATGAAGATAAGAAGTATGGAGAAATTGATCCCTTATTTCAATCTCTTCCCCAAATAGAAGAAGTTTCTGGGTCATATATATCGGCTACATTGATCCTTGAAGAGTAGGATATGGCACATCTCACAATCTTGTTTAACTGTGGTTTGTTAAATGACTATATCAAATAAGTAATTTGAATATTTATATGTTATCTCATACTATGTAATTTCATATATATCTTGAAATTTTATTATCATTTTATGTAGGTAACATAAACAAATTATAAGTAGTGTTCATTGATCGTTTCCTTTGAAAAGGATAGAGGCTTTGGATGGCCAAGAGTTTCTTGTTTAGTTGAAATCAAAGGTATGAACATTATTTTAATGAACTTAAAATATAAATATTCATTTAATTGTATTATTATTATATATTTCAGGTTTTGATTTAACCTATTGACTCTGTTTCTCAAGAATTAAGAGCATTGGAATTTTGTCCTAATTTTTTGGTTTGTGAATGAAAATATTTAATAATCAATGGGTATAAATTTGTTACAAGTGATTGAGTGGTGAAATGAGAACATAGAATGATGGTGTTATGTTAACTACTACAACAGACTGTTATGCCATTTCATCAGATAGTTGACCCTGATATGAAAATGTGTATAATTATGGACTTGTTGAGAAAATATTCTTATTGGATTTCTACTCGCAAGGTTGATTCACTATGATTAAATGTAAATGGTTTGATTCAATGATGTGGCATGGTACTTTTATTGATGATTGTGGATTCGTATTTATTTACATGATTTGATTCCTAGCTACTAATGAACCATACATTTTGGCATTAATGGAAAAACAAGTGTTTTATGTGAAAGATCATATAATACCTGATTATGGTGTCATTAATGAAGTAATCCCAAGAAATATTTTTCATGATGTTGGGGAAAAAATTGAAACTATTTATGCCCCCATTAGTGTTGACCAAAATATTTCATTTGATGACTCAAATTTTCCCATTATAAGAGTTGATGTTGAACCTGAAGTAATGGTGGGTAAAATATAGAAGCAACTATATATGTTCAAAGATCATTCATTTTACCTTGACATTGGTTTATCAGGTTGGTATTACTGTAATTACTTTATTTTAGTTTTAGTTTGGAATGATGTGTATTTTTTAGTATTGTTTGGTTTCATTTCATTTAGTTATATTTATTTCAATTCAAAAGAATAGGTTGAAAATGGGTTTTTAAAAAATGTATAACTTTGTTTTAAATTATTTTTACTAAAACATGTTATGAAATTTTCTATGAATTCTTTGACTTATAAGTTGTATGCATGATTTTTAAAAGATTTTTTTAAAAAATATACACTTCATTCTTATACAGATTATAAAAAATACTAAAAAAGTTTGAAGGAAGATATTATTTGATGTTGATCAACAAATGCATGAGCATGGGTTACCTCCCATACTTCCCTTAGTAAGTATAATAATTTTAATATTTTTATTATGAATTACATATAATGTCATATTCATATTCTTTATCAAAAAAATTAGGGATATACAGCTGCATCAGAGTTGACTCCTACTCATCCTACCATCATGGGTCTTAGTAGATATACTCCTATACCTAGATATAGCACCTTTAATACATGTTACCACCCCAAAACACCAGTGGACACCCCATCTACCACACCTTTCAATCCTCCACTTGATCCTCTGAGAATGTTCTCACCCATTCCTCTATTGTCATCTCATTTAGACTCTTCTTATCATTCCATGTATATGTCACCTCTATGGATGTTGCCACTTTTACAATTTCCATATCCTTTTATGTCCCCAACCCTACTACTCTTATCCTTCCATGTCTATTTCTCCTCTATTTCCTACTACCCATCCAGGATATAATGATTTTGTTCCTTCAGCTTCTACTCTATTGCATGCAGATCACCCAGAGCATGCATTGGAAGAGACACATCATTTAGAGGCTACTGATCCAAGACATTCTAGGGATCCATTAGTGCCTATTGCGTATCTTGAATTAGGTATTTTTTATTATAAGTGTTTCAAATTATATCACATCATTTTTTTCTTATTTTATCATGACTTAATTCTCATTTTTCCCCTATTATCTTATTCAGTGGGATCTTTTAGTAAGTGATGCGAGTGTACCCATATGCAGGAATCCTAGAATCTCCAACACAAATAATGGTGTATTATAGTGAATAAAATAAGATTATATATAAAAATGTTAGGTAGTGTAGAAGTTTCATGTCTACTTTATCCAAGAACCAAGATATAATTCTGGTAGAACCAGTCTCATGGAGACATATTGGTAATTTAATCAAAGAAAAAGCATGGGTAGAGATATAAATAAGAATTTTTTAAAAAATTTATATCTATATTATTTTTTTATTTATATGAATCACAATGTTTGTTATAGTTCAAGTTTAATTTTTCTAATGGTGAAGCTACAAAGGTTTCAAGGTTGATGGATCTTGGGGAGTTCTGGCGATCATATAAGAATGAGTTATATATTGGTTGGAGGAGCAGAGTCAGTTCTAATTTAGAGGGTGTACCCATATTCCCTAACTATCCAATAGAAAAAAATCAAAAAATGGTCGCATATTTTAATAGTGATGAGTTTAAGGTATTCCCAATATTTAATGGTTTTCATATAAAATATAATTATTATTACTTTTATTGAATTTTTTTAGGATACCTCAAGAAAAAACAAAAAAACAAAGATTCAATGACGTATCTGTACACATTGGGGTGTATTATAATTCTCAATCATGAGAAGCACAAGTTACTTTAATATGAATAGAAATAATATCAAAATATATATTGTTACTTAGTTATATTTTCATGTTGAAATTTAATTTTTATTCTCATTAATCCCTTTAATATAAGGTTGAAATACCCCTTTCAAATGGTCTAATGGGCTAATGACCTAATGTCCAATTGGACTAATGGCCTAACGACCAATTTTCCTAATGGCCTAATGGACTAATGGCTAATTGGTAAATTTTACTAAAGGACTCATGGCCAATTGGCCTAATGGCCTAATAGCCTAATGGTCTAATAGCCAATTGGACTAATGATCTATGGGTAAATTGGACAATTGGCCTAAGGGCCTAATGGCCTAATGGACAATTAGCCTAAGGGACTAACGGCCTAATGGATAATTGGCCTAACGGCTTAATGGCCTAATGACCAATTGGTCTAATGGCCTAATGGAATAGTGGCCAATTGGCCTAACAGTCGAATGGTTAATTATCCTAACGGCATAATGGTCTAATGGCCTAAAGGATTAATGGTCAATTGAATTAAAGGCCTAATGTCCAATTGGCCTAAAGGCCTAATGGAAAATTGGTCAATTGTCAAAATAGCCTAATAGTCTAATGGTATAATGGCCTAATGGACTAATGGCCTAATGGCCTAATGGACTAATGGCCTAATGGCCTAATTGTTCTAAAGGACTAATAGCCCAATTGGCCTAATGGCCTAATGGCCAATTGGCCAATTGGTCAAATAGCCTAATGTAATAATGATCAATTGGTCTAATGACCTAATGGTCTAAAACGAATTGGCCTAATGGCCTAATGGACAATTGTCCAAGCAACCTAATGGATAATTTACCAATTGTACTAATGGTCTAATGGCCTAATGGACAATTGAACTAACAACCTCATGTCCAATTGGTCTAATGGCCAATTGTCCAATTGGCCTAATGGCCTAATGACCAATTAGCCTAATGGCCTAATGACCAATTGGCCTAAATGTCTAATGGAAAATTTTTCTAAAGGCCTAATAGACAATTGGTATAATAGATTAACAGTCTAACGGTCAATTGGTCTAACAACCCAATAGTCAATTGGCCTAATGACCTAATGCAAAATTGGCCTAAAGGTCTAATGGTCAATTGTACTAATGACTTAATGGCCCAACATCCAATTTTCCTAATATCCCAATGGTAAATCGGCCTAAAGGCATAATGGCCAATTGTCCTGACAACCTAATGGCCAATTGGACTAACAACCTAATGTCCAATTATACTAATGTCCTAACGGCCCAATGGCCAATAACATCCCAACAGCCAAATTGGCCTAAAGTCCTAATGTCCAATTGTCCTAACGACTTAATGGCCTAACAAACTAACATTCAAATAATCAATTGTCTTAATTTCCAAATGGACAATTGACCTAATGGATGAATGACCAATTTTCCAAAAGGCCCAATGGACAATTGACCTAACATCCCAATAGCCAATTGGCCTAAAGGCCTAATGACCAATTGGCCTAAATGCCTAATAGCTAATTGGTTAATTGGACTAATGGACTAATGGTCAATTGACCTAATGGACTAATGTCCAATTGGCATAAAGGCCTAATGGACATTTGGCCTAATGACCATTAGGTCGTTATCCAATTGACATTCCTTATAACTTAGAAATAAATTATTTATATTTAAATATTATGAATTGTTTATAAATTCATATTTTGAATTATTCAAATTATGGGCTTTATTTTGATTTTATTGAAACCACATCAAAATATTTTTTATGATTGGTTTCATCAAGGATTAAATATTATTATCTATGTTAAATTTAGATTATATAAATAGTTTGTATAATAAATTGAAATATAAAATCTCTATATTTAATAAAAATGTTATATATATATATAAAGAAAATTATATATAATGAATAATATGGATTTCATACTATGAAATTAATATAAATCATTCATATTCAAAGATTATGGAATATTTATAATGAGTAGCTAAAATTATAATGTGTTTAATATTAGCTTTTATTTATGAATATTTCATCAATGTTTATCACGTGTTTAAATTTATGAATTGTTAATTCATTTAAAATTTATTCCCTTTTATTATTATTCAAGATTATAATATTTTTATATTGTGAATATGTGTATACTAATCAATGTTATTTGTAGCAAGATGTATTGGGCATCAAAGCTTGTATGTCTCGAGAAAAATAATTTTTCTCTAGTATAGAGAAAAGGGATTAAAGTGTGGTAAATACACAAACACAAGAAAACATTATTAGTTTTTTATTTATATTTAATTTTTTTTATTAAATTAATAATTAAATATCTTGTTTATATTTTCAATAATTTTCCCTTAAGGTCCTTGATGATAAAGAAGATAGAAAATTTGGTCCAAATGATCATTTGAGTTAGGTATTAGGTGAGGAGCACCGGGGGAGAGCCTGATGTAGACCCAGTGAAAACATTATCCCAACTAGGTATTGGTCCTCATTAGGATCCTCTCAAACCACCGAGCTGTAAAGTGATCATATATAAGTAGCTGAGGCTAAAAAATAGATTTAAAAGAGTATGAAATAAGTAAACTGATCACTGATCACTTCCTATGTTATTTATAATTCAATCACTTCCATCAGAGGTTGTTACTATTGTTGATTCATATATGTAATCAATGAACTCTTTAATATCAGTTTTCTAAGTTATGGTGGGGGTCACATGAGGGAAAGAATAATACACATTGGGTAGCTTGGGAGAAGTTTTGCACATTGAAGTTATTTAGTGGATTAGATTTCAGGAACATGAGTCATTTTAATGATTCTCTTCTCATGAAGTAGGGCTAGTGGTTGGTTAATTGTGCAGGTTCACTTTTTGTGAGAGTTATTTGTGCTAAATATGTTCCATCGTCTGATTTCATGCATTCAAGATTGGGGCCCCAAACTAGTTATATTTTGTGTAGTATTTGGGGATCCAAATCCCTTCTTATAAAAGGTATGGATTAAAGGATTATTAATGGAGCAGTTGTTAATGTGTGGGATGAAACTTGGTTGGTCGAAAAGTCTGGTTTGAAAGGAACTTCATCAGTTATTGTAGGTTATGAAGGTGTCAGAGTCTAGGATCTTATTAATAGATCCTTGGATAGAAAATCTTTGAATAATCATTTCAATTAGTTCAATGATATGGGCCACAATATCATTCATATTATCCCCATCACGATTGATGTTAGAGCTAGTCAGTATTGCTAGAGTTGGGAGACTTATAGTATTTATTCCATTTACTCTAGATATGAGCTTCTGGTTGAGGATCTTTCCTGTCATTCTATTTTTATTTGCTGGAATAATATTTGGCAGTGGATGGACAAACCTAAGGATAAGTTCTTCTAGTGGTAGGTGTGTCATGGTATTCTTCCAAAATGGGATTTTTTTGTTATCTTTCATCTTTCTCATGAATTTTTGGGTCATATGCATCTGGATGAGGTGTAGTGGCCCATGCATGTACTTGTGTCCTGTTATGGGATGTAGGGTGCTTGGGTTTAATAGAGAGAAAACATCCTTGATTTTTTTGACCTCTCATACAGCCTCATTTAATATTTCCACATATTGACTACCTTGTAGGATCCATGCATTACTAGTCAAATATTCATAATTTCATGGATTATTTGGACATGGCATAATAAATTGGTCTTCCAGCTTCTTCCCTTTGTGATGGTATCTATTATGCTCATAATTTGGAATGGAAAATTCTATGGGAATCCCCAACACCTAATTTTACTGAGATGGGTTATAAAATTAGTCCCCCCCCCTATAGGGTCATCAGAATCAATTTGGATGTGGCAGTAGCCCTAGGAAACAAAGTGGGTATTGGAATTATTATTCGCAAGGAACATGGTCATATTCTAGCTACCCATTGAAAGGATTTTATGGAACATTAGGAACCTCCAGTTGTAGAATATTATGCCATATTTTTTGGAATATTTTTTCATCTATTCATGGATGGGATAATTTCATTTCTGAATCATATTATTAACTGGTTTTCATATCTATTTTTAATCGAAACAATGATCTCCAAGAATTTGGACATTTTCTTAAGAGGATATGGTTTTCAATTGATCGTTTCTCCTACTACAAGGTCTCTTTTATTAAGAGGGAGGGTAATCATGTTACTCATCATATGGATGGATTTGGGAAATATTCTGGTGATCTTACTTGGTTTGGGAATTTTCATGATTGGCTTTGTAATATTGTTTTGAATAATAACTAATAAATCTTCTGATTGGTTTCAAAAAATATATATTTATTTACATATATCTTTTTTATCAGTATATTCATTCATATATTTATATATATTTATATAATTTTTTTAAACACGTTTATAAATTATGTTTGGGTGTGTGTATTTATGTGTGTTTATATATATATATTCATTTGTGTGTGTATATATATAAATATAAATATAAATAATTTATAGTTATTTTCATATATTATATATTAATATTTATTTACATATGATAGAATATATACATAAATATATATCTTTTTGTTAATATAGACACACACATATTTATATATAAACATTATATTTACATTTGTAAAGGTAGATACATATTCATACTTTTTTATAAGGTAAATAAAATGGATAATTATTTTTTATTTTTATATGGTTCATATATTTAAAAATATATTTTATGTGTAAATATGTTTAAATATTTATTTATACAATTAAATTTTTATATGTTAATATATAAAAATGTGTTTGTGTGTGTGTGTCAATATAAGTTTATCTCCTTCATTCAAGAGCACAGTCTAGGTTCCTCTTAGGGTTTCTTTCTCGTAGGTCTCTCTTAGGATTGATGATCTCTAGTCGGCAACGATGCCTCCTGTGACTTCTTCACGAATGAAATCCCTATTCAAAGTGGTCTCTTCTCCTTCTTCCGATCATGTAGATATGGATTATGACTTAGTTAATCGCTATAAAAAACTCTCCTTGACAGATAAGGAGAAAACAAAGGTCTCTATTGAGAAGAACAAGGATTCATTCTTGTTGCATCAGATGTCCCTCCTCACAATCGGTAAAATAATATCATATTTTCGTGTCAATTCTAGTGACCTTAAAAATTCTCTGCAGAACATATGGTGATTATATGATAGCATCATGATTAGAGATGTGGGAGAGAACCATATAATATTAAAATTCTTTAATCAGAAAGATAAGAAAATGATTATAAAAGGGAGACCCTGGTCTTTCGATAATCAACTCATCCCGATAGAAGACCTGGCATGAGGGATGGAAATCAAGAACATCCCATTCACAATATCCCCCTTCTAGATTCACCTTAAAGTAATTACATTCAGTGGGAGAACTAAACATACTATAAGGGATATCGGTGAACATATTGGTGAATTTGTGGAATGGGATCAATCTGATCCCATCCAGTGGGGACCAGATGTTCGAATCAGATTCCTGGTTAATATTGAGCAGCCTCTTATATGAGGTATCTTCTTATCGATGGATGGCGTCAAAATATGGGTTTCCTTTGAATATTATAATCTTCCAATATTTTTTTTCCCTATGGACTTATAGGGAACGTGATGAAAGATTGTACTAGGAAGACCATTGACAATGTTGGTAACATTGTCCTACAATATGGATTGTGGATTCCCACTAAGAATCTAGGTGGGACATCTATCTCAAAAGTATAAAAACATATCGATGGAAAAAAATTACCAAGGCCTTCAGTACCCAAAATTCTATAGATCTACCTAAGACTATTATGTTGGGACCACCTAATTTCCCCACAGAAATAAGGGAACATCCCCAAACTGTTGAAGATGAAATCCAAGATGTTAAGGGTATCGTGATTATCTTGGAAATTTTTAGAATCCGCAAATGATCCATCTAAGGGTAATATCAATCCAACTAGTCCATAATGAATCCCCTCCAGCTGATAATACCCTGCACCCTACAAACTCACATCATATATTCTCAAAACCCCCAAACAAACCCCTCTCTCTACATACTGGTGATCTCTCCTCCCTCTCGACCCTTGATAGAGAACCCACTGATCCCACAATGTTCGGACAGAAGATCCCATGAATATGGAGGATAAAACAAATAACTGACCATGGTTGAGACCTCAAAATGCTGTAAATCAGTGGGTCCAAAAGACACAGGGAGGAACCAATTATGGGTGAGAACTGCCTCAAAATATGGAAAGTGACAAAAGAAGGCACACTCCTAAAAATCTCAAAGGTGGAGGATAGATTATACCAACCCCACCTAGCCTAATGATTATCATGAAATGGAACTATTGTGTGATTGGAAACCCACAATCAGTCTGGATGATCCAACGCCATTATGATAAAAGAGGCACTAACATGGTTTTTCTGTCTAAAACCATGCTAGAAAGAAAGGACATGGATGGAATTATGAGGAAAACAAGTTTTCAAGGCTGTTTTTGGTTTATTTTCAGGGTCATTCGGGAGGCCTCTACCTTCTTTGGAAAGAGAATTTGGAAGTTAAGATCACCTCATATTCTTCAAACCACATTATAGCCTCTATCTTGTTGCATGATACCCCACCTTGGGCTTTCATTGGTTTCTACATATGGCCCTCTCTTTTGAAAAAATGGAAATCATGAAAACTATTTAAAGTCTTACACAACCGTATTTCTAGTCCTTTTTTTATTATAGGTGATTTCAATGAGATTATTTATTAGAATGAAATACAAGGGGGTGCCAACAGACCTTCATCCCAAATTTGGGAGTTCCAACAAGTAGTCCAATTGGAAAACCTTGTGGGTCTTGGGTATACAGGTATCCCTTTTACCTGGTTCAGAGCAACCACTGAAAGATCTCGGATATCCTAATGCCTTGATATATTTTTCCTCTCATTTTAATGGACCATTTTTTTCCAAAACATACAAGTTTCCTACTTGGATCCTGTTACTTCTGATCATTTTCCCAATTATTATTGATATTTACCACAGCTATTGAAAATAGCACTTCATAAGACACTTCTATTTTGAAAGCTTTTGGTTTAATGATAAGGAAAGTGAGGATATAGTTCATTATAGCTAAAATTCAAGGGCACCTGTTATTAAGGATAATATTCCAACAGTGGTAGCCAACTTGAAAAAGTGGAGTGAGTTTAAATATCACCAACCAGAATCTCAATGTGATTTTGTTGAAAAAAATCTAAACACCCTCTACCATTGATGCCCATTTGAGGAAACCATTTCTAGAATTAGAGAACTTAAATCATAACTCAACATAAACCTTCGAACTAAGGAAAGTTTCTAGGCAATGTGAGCCCGTGAGAACCATATTAAGGAGGGTGGCGCCAATTCTGCTTACTTCCATCAGAAATCCTTTATTAGGCAGCAGAAAAACCTAATAACCAATATAATGAATTCAGAAGAAATATTTATTTACAAGGACTCAGAAATTCATGATACTATCTTTGAGTTTTTCATGATCCTTTATATGGAAGGGGAATCCTCTATTTCATCTGATATTTCATCCCATATCAAATTGGGGTTCATACAGGAAATTAATCATCTGCTAACATGTGATATCTCTGAGGAGGAAATCTAAAGGGTCCTCAATCAAATTCATTCTACTAAATCACCATGGATGGATGATTTTCATTCTCTCTTTTTCAAGAAATATTGGCACCTTATCATCCCTGACATATCAAGGCTCATTAAGGACCTTTGGGAGGGGAAAATAGAATTGCAAGAACTAAATGAAATAGTCATTACCCTTATCCCAAAAATAAAAAAACCCACTATATCATTATTCTTAAGACCTATCATCTTGTGATACATGATTTATAAGATTGTTTCAAAGATTCTTTTTAACCACATTTTCCCTTGGCTCCCTAATATTATCACTGAAAACTAGAGTGATTTTGTCCCCAAAAGGCTTATTATAGATAACTCAATTGTTGCACATGAGGTCTTTCACTCTATGAAAACCCCCACGATATCCAAGAGAGTCATTATGACATGGAAACTTGATATGAAAAAATCTTATGATAGATTTGAATGGTCCTTCCTCTGGTTTGTAATGTAAAAAATGGTTTTATGCTCAAAATAGATCATAACCATTATGAATTTCATTACTTCTATGTACTTCAAAATTAAGATTAACGTGAGAATGTCCCAAGGTTTCACCCCCTCTTAGGGCCTCCGCCAAGGTTACCCCCTCTTCCCCTTTCTGTTTATTTGTGTGGTTGATGTTTTTTCCAATCCTGTTTCAATGATATCTAGGAATGTCACTATTCATGGGGTAAAAGTGTGTCATCACTGCCATCCCATCTCCCACATTTTCTTCACCGATGACTGCATTTTCTTTTCAAGAGAAACCCAAGAAGAATGAAGGTCTATTATTTATTCCACCCACATTTATGACAAGGAATCTGGGAAATCAGTCAACTTGGGGAAATTTGATATTTCATTTAGTGAGGGAGTCCATTAGGAAAGGAAAAATTACCTTCGCATGCTCTCCAAAATCAAGGTTGTTGATAAACAGAAAAAATATATCAGACTCCCTACAATTATTGGTAGGTCTAAGAAAGATATATTTTAATGTGTTTTGAACAGAGCTGCTAAAAAGATTTAGGGATCCATACCTTTGAGAATATCCAAAGATGAGAAATAATTTCTTATTAAATTCATGCTTCAATTAATCCCCAGCTTTGTGATTTCCTTGTTTAAAATTCTGGTATCCATTATTGGTCTATTCCATTCTCATATTGTCAGGTTTTGGTGGGGCCACAATAATGAAAAATAAAAAATCCATTAGATATATTGGGAGAAATTATTTATTCACAAAGTCGGTGGGGGAATTGGATTCTAGGATCCTATCCTTTTTAATAATGCACTCCTAGTAAAACAAGGATGGCGAGTCATAGACCACCCGGAGTACCTTTTTGCTAGAATAATTAAAGCTAAGTATTTCCCACACTCATATTTTCTTAGAACAGAATTGGGGCCTCACCCTAGCTTCCATTGGAGATCTATTGGGGGGTCACATATGCTCTTGAATAGAGGGATCTGTTGGAGAATTGGAAATGGATTTTCTGTT
Source organism: Viscum album (assembly GCA_963277665.1). Taxonomy (NCBI): domain Eukaryota; kingdom Viridiplantae; phylum Streptophyta; class Magnoliopsida; order Santalales; family Viscaceae; genus Viscum; species Viscum album. The sequence goes on along the minus strand of OY728139.1, from coordinate 31,209,851 downwards.
AGGATTTGGAAGGAGCCCTGGCTCTTGGATAATGAAGGATCTTTGTCTACCTCCCTCATCATCCCTAGAAAGAAGAATGAAACTATTCGATACATGTTCAACGATCCTAAGGAAGGTCAGTGTATCAAAAAACTTGAAAACTAGTTCAACATTCGAGATAGGAAAATAATTTTGAGCTTACCATGAATAAAGGACAGGGGTAAGACAGAATATTTTGGTTTAAAGAGACATCCGGTAGGTATTCAGTTAAATCTGAATATTCAATGGCATGAGGACTGCAAAACTAGGGCGAGATGATTTGGAAAATAGTATGGAATCTTATGATACCACCCAAAGTTTTCTATTTTTGGTGGAAAATTATATGTGGTATTCTCCCTTTAAATGGATTTCTTTCATACCGACACATCGTGGAAAATCCCTCGTTCCTTATTTACTTATCGGAACCTGAAACCACAATGCACAACTTTAATTCCTGGGAGAAGGGTGGTGTGGAACTTCTGTTCCTCAAATGAAAACTCCTTATCTTGATGTCACCCGACCTTCCTGATCTCCTTTCTCATTGGACGTCATCCCTTCCACCCAACACGGTGAAGTTTCTCTCCACCCTGACTTAGATCATTTGGACCTGCCATAATGAATTCATTTTCAATATGGTTTCAAATCCCTATTCTTTTTGGTTTGATAAGGCCTGCTCATGGCTTGATGTATGGAATAGATAGGTAGAAGGATATAGTCTCCCACACACCCACGTTTTTCCAGTTTTATGGTCCCTATCACATCTGGGATCTATTTTTCATGTATTATTCTATTTTATTTTGGTCTGTCTTTTCTCCTTGGATTTCCTTTGAAATTTTGGAAGAAAATGGAACTTTTGGGGTGGGCATAGCCCTTTATACAGTTGGTGCATGGTTAGTAGTAATAATGTTCCCACCTAGGAAACCATATGGTAAGAGACAAAACCTACCACATGGCTTCTGCACGGTTCTGCACCATGGATTAGGTAACCGTGCATAGTTCTCTATCCAGACAGAATGGTATGCATAGTTACCTCATGGTTTCCCAAACCATGTGGATCTTCCAGGTCATTAAAATGTTGCCCATTTTCTCTCTCCTCTCAATTTTAACCCCCAAAAAACACCATGTTTTCTCTTCCTATGGAATTTTCCTCCCTAGGTGCGCCTTGATCGCACCGCGATTCACTATTTCATTTTCACCCTTACACCACTGTTTTAAACTGAATTTGTATTGTAAATTACAAATATAATAACAAGTTGAACTTCACATTAGATTCAATTAATTTATTTTTATCACTGTTAAAAATGTAAATTTTACTTGTTTTACTAATTTCATTGAAGGTGGAGGTGATTTGGAGGGCCCATGGTGGAGTTCAAGAAAAATGGGCCAAGCTACGTAGGATCCAAGCTAAATAGTTTACTAAACCGAATTCTTCTACTAGAATCTGCATTAAAATGGGCTGAAATTTTTTTATCTGGTCCAAAATTCATTTGGATACATTTCATCTGAAGAAACCCAAGACTCATTTGGCCATCTGATAGCCCAACCGACCTAATCTGTCCAGCACACTGAATATGCACGAAGTCAAAAGTGGTGTGTTGTGATATGTCCATATCTCAGGATCTAGTTGTCCAAATGGTTCCAAAATTTCTTTTGAGATAGTAAATATGTGGGTAAACATGTGCCTAGTTTTTTCCAAAGCGATTTTCTACTATCAAGTGGTTGAAAACCACGTTCCAAGTGGTTTTACACAATCTGTGTGCCCAAAACCACCTTCCACTTTGCCTATAAAATTGAAGTTTGGGATCCTCATTTTCAAGTTCGTCTAGGAGGAAAATCTATGCCATTTTTTAGTCTTATAGAAGCCTCATTTGCATCCTATACATTCTATATTCCCCTATCATCATAGGGGGGTCAAGCATGAAGAAGGATTTCCACCCGATCTTCCTCCTCCTCCCGATGTCGAGCTAAACGGTGGACATTTGTTGTGAGGGAACTACACACATGTCAAGGGAGTTCCGAAAAATATATTAGCTACTGGTTTGGAGTGATTGGGGTGTTAAAACATTTTTTCCATGTATCTTAAATTATTTCTTATTTAAATATATTTTTTGATGCATGTGATTGATTTGATCTTAATTTCTAATTGATCGGTGTGAGGTTTTGAGTGTGTGACTTGTGTTGTTCCAATTGGATAACACAAGAATTCTTTTCTTACCCACTTACTTGAGATTTAAATCTTATTTGGAATCTCTTATTCCATTCAAAAGTTATTGACCTTGAAAATATGATTGTTATGTCAAGGTTTGTTCTTCAAGCAATGAAAGAAAAGCTAAGAAATTAATCAGAATTCCAATTAATTTAAACCAAAGAATTACTACAAACCTAAATGAATCTCTAAGAACAATGAACTTGAAATGTGTGCAGTGAAATCACAATTACCCCTTTCTCTCATAATTCTTAAATCATCACCTTTATCTATCAACTATTAATCTCTGTAAATCAAGTTATTTTCTTAAAATTGTTTCCAAAATCGCCTCTATTTTTAGTACTTTTTATTAAAAACACATACTCTAAACCTATCAATGATCTTTGAGAGAAAAACTAGGGTCTGTCCTAGACTATAAATCAACCTTAAAAACATAATCAATTTGATGTTTCATGATAACGTCGGCACTGTTTCTGGGGAGCACTTCGGTTTTTAGTGCTTGTTTTTTATAAGATATTTGTAAATTTTGTAAATATTTATTTACCTTTTCAATCATTTTGTGTTCTGATCTATTTGTTGTGTAGGTTTTGTGCATTATGCATTCTAATCTAGGAGATTTACCTCCTTCTGAACTCAAACTGAAGAGGATCTTATGTCAATGACACCGAGACACAGAAGAGAATCCTTCGAAGGAGGACACACAAAACATCGACACTCTTCTTTATCCTTCATCTTCTTCTTCTGGAACTAACATCAAAACTGAAATAAACTTGAATAACATGGATGAAAATAACTAAACATTAAAAGAAATAACATTTTATGATGTTGATATCCAACCCACTTACATTCAAATTCAAGGTGAGGTACCCAATTTTGAACTAAAATCCAGTCTAATTCATTTATTACCAAGATTCCATGGACTTACTAGAGAAGATCCACATACACACTTAAAATAATTTCATACTGTGTGTTCTACATTAAAACCTGTAAATGTGGATGAAGAACAAGTAAATCTCAGAGCATTACCGTTTTCATTATAAGACACTACAAAAGACAGAATTTACTATGTTAATTCACCAATTAGAGGCTATTCATACATAAAATGCCTTTTTCTTGAAAAATATTTCTCAGCCTCTAGAACTACAACTATAAGGAAAGAAATTTTTGGTATAAGGAAATCACAAGGGGGAACATTACATGAATATTGGGAACTCTTTAAAAGGTTATGTTCAAGTTGTTCACACCACCAAATAAGCGATCAACTTTTAATACAATATTTTTATGAGGGTTTAATTACAATTGATCATAACATGATTGATGCTACTATAGGTGGTGCACTAGTAGATAAAACCCCAATCACTGTAAGAACCCTAATTAAGAACATGGTGCAAAACACTCAACAATTTGGTTCAAGGTCTAGTGTACCCATTCGAGGTGTCCATGAGGTTCAAAGTACTAAATTCAAGAAGAAGGTGGACACAAAGTTTGAAGAGTTGAGTACCCTTTTATGACAACTTGATCTCTCCCAAGGGAAATCTCAATCTCCTCCTCCCATCCATTGTGGAATCTGATCTTCTGACACCCATTATTCTGACCAATGCCCTTAATTGAGATAAACTTTTGAGAGTTGTGAGGCAATATTCCTAGGACGCCCCTATAACCAACCCTTTAGGAAAGAACCATACTATCCATACAACCCTAGGTGGAAAGACAACTAAGCTTATAGAAAAGGGGCTATTCAAACCAGCCTCATTAACCATGGAACCAACAAGGGCAGAGTATTCATCTACCACCACCACCTATAAATCCTCAACCACCCCAAAGGCCTTTCCAACTGCCCCTCCCAAACCTGAACCTAGCCTAGAATATATGATGAAACAAATGGCTTCCAATAATCTCCAATTCCAAAAAACCACCAAAGCTTCCATACAAGACCTAAAAACCCAATTAGGACAACTAGCTAACTTGGTGGGGGAAATTCAAAGTCATGGGTCGGGTAAACTACCCTCTCAACTAGTATTTAACCATAGGGATAAGGTAAATGTTAGTGACATCACCCTTAGGAGTGGGAAACAACTTAAAACCCAAATTAACACTCCATTAAATTCATCCACTTCGGAGGAAACCACCATCCCAACTACTGAAAATGATCTAAGAGAATAAAATCCTTATCCTGGGAGAATCCCTTCTAAAGGAAAGACTGTGTATGTCGATGAGTCTCCTATCCCAATCCTCTTCCATTTCCCCAAAGGTCCATCCAACTATGAAAACAAAAGGAAACTTAACTTGATAAGGAAATATTGGAAGGTTTTAGAAAAGTGCAGGTTAACATTCCTTTGATTGATGTTGTGATGCAAATTCCAAGATACGCCAAGTTTCTGAAGGAGATGTTTACACACTGAATGTGTCTTTGTAGAGATGAAAATTTGAGTTTGGGGAGGAACGTATCAGCATTAATAGATCCATAACTTCCCACCAAGTTAAACGATCCTGGGACATTCTTGACTCCATGCACCATAGGGGAGTATTCATTTTCCAATGATGTGATTGATTTAGGTGCATCTATAAATGTGATGCCTCACTCCATTTACTCTTCATTACAGTTCAGGGAACTGAATCCCACTAGAATTGTTGTTCAACTAGCCAACTGGAGTATCGCACTTCCCTCTGGTGTGTTAGATGATGTTCTTGTGAGGGTTTAAAATTTAATTTTTCCTGCTGATTTTTATGTGCTTAAAATGAAAGATGATAGGATAAATGGACATGCCCTGATTATATTGGTGAGACCCTTCTTGAAAACTTCCAAAACCATAATTAATTTCCATTATGGTACATTATCTATGGAATTTTGTGGTGACATAGTCTATTTCAACATCCTTGATTCCATGAAGTACCCCTCAGAAGAATATTTCTCTCTCTTTGTAAATTCAATTAATGTACTCTCTTCCTCTGAAAACACATCTTTTCATTCCCCTGATACCCTTTCTGATTTTTCATCCTTGATTGAATTTCTTGGTAATGAATCATTCATTGATTGTTTTAGTGGTCTAGAAAAGTGTCATGTATTTTTATTAATTGATAATTTCTTGAACATTGAGGATCCAATGACCGTCGATGACACTGTTATGCTTGTAAAAGCTCATTCCTCATTTGAGGATGATACCATTGACTAGTTAGATGAGATTAGTGACCTATCACTTTCACACACACTCCCATCAATCCAAAATCCACCTGAATAAGAACTAAAACAACTGCCTCAAGATTTAAAATATTCATATCTTGAGAATGGAAACAAGTTGCTCATCATAATTTCTAGTTCACTCCCTCCTGAGCATGAATTGAAACTGCTTGAACTTTTGAGGGATTATAAACAATCATTAGGACGGACACTTGCGGACATTCCTGGTATTATCCCATCAGTTTGTACACATCATATTTTATTAAATGATGAGGTTAAACTAGTGAGGCAGGCACAATGTCAATCGAACCCAAACCTCCTAGAAGTTTTGAAAAAGGAGGTAGCAAAATTATTGGCTATTGGAATTATTTACCCCATCTCTGACAGCCAATGGGTCAGTCCCGTTCAAGTAGTTCCTAAAAATACTGGCCTAATGGTAATTAAAAATGAAAATAATGAATTGGTTCCAAATCATGTGTAGAATAGTTGGCATGTCTACATAGACTATCGCCAACTAAACCAACACACTAGGAAGGACCATTTCCCTTTATCATTCATTGACCAAATTCTAGAGAGGCTAGCGGGTAAGTCCCACTAATGTTTCTTTGATGGGTATTCTGGATACTTTCATATCCATGTTACCCCTAATGACCAGGAAAATATGACCTTCACTTGCCCCTTTGGCACATTTTCATATAGGAGGATGCCATTTGGTCTGTGCAATGCTCCGGGTACTTTCCAAAGATTCATGGTTAGTATTTTTTTGGATTACCTAGAGAATTGCATGGAAATATTCATGGATTATTTCACTATTTATGGATCCTATTTTGATGAATGATTGAGTAGTCCTGCTTCATTCCTATGTCATTGTATTGAAAATAATCTCATATTAAATTATGTGAAATTTGGTTTCATGGTACAACAAGGTATAGTTTTGAGACATGTAATTTATAGGGATGGTATCCAAGTAGATAAACCAAAAGTGGATTTCATTTATTCCCTACCATTCCCCAAAAATTTATGGGATGTGCGGTCTTTCCATGGTCATGATAGATTTTACCATTATTTCATTCGTGACTTTAGTAAAATTGCACTCCCCCTCTCCCGATTACTTCAAAAAGAAATAGAATTTGTTTTCGATAAAGAATGTTAGGAAGCTTTTAATAAGTTAAAATAGATTCTCACATAACCCCGGTAATCCAACCACCTCAGTGGGATTTACCATTTGATATCATGTGTGATACCTATAACTATGCAGTTGGGGAAGTCTTATCACAAAGGGTCGATTGAGCTTCACATGTTATTGTCTATGCCTCACGCACACTGGACCCTACCCAAGAAAACTACACCACAACTGAAAATAATTTTTTCCATTGTTTTTTCCTTGGATAAATTCAGGTCGTATCTTTTATAGTCTAAAGTTATTGTTTTCTCAAACCATGTAGCCCTCCATCATCTCCTTAAGAAACTTAAATCCAAACCACATCTCATTCGTTGAATGCTCCTCCTTCAGGATTTCAATTTAGAAATTAGAGATAAAAAATGAGTAGAAAATGTGGTGGATGACCATATCAGTAGGATTCACCCATCCTCAGACATTGACTTATCCCCCTATATTCCCATAGATGACATGTTTCCTAATAAGAAAATGTACTGAGTGCAAGATGGTATTCCTTGGTATGATGAAATTGTAAATTATTTGGTATCATCTTGCATTCCTACTAATTTCACTAAAAACCAGGTCAACCATCTAAAACATGAGTTACGTTGGTACATTTGGGATGACCCCTATCTTTGGAACACCTGTAGTGATCAATTCCTCAAGCATTGTGTTCCTGATAGTGAGTTTTAGTCTTTCCTTAGGTTTTTCCACACTCTTGCTTGTGGGGGCCACTTTGGTCCCCAACGGACTGCTCACAATGTCCTCGATTCTGGTCTCTTTTGGACCACATTGTTTCAGGATTCCCATGATTTCTGTAAATCTTGTCCTCACTATCAAATAATGGGGAATGTATCTAAAAGAAATGAGATGTCACAACAACCCTTTCTCTTCCATGACATTTTAGATGTTTGGGGCATTGACTTTATGGGACCATTCCATAATTCATTTGGGAACCTATACATTCTTTTGGCAGTGGATTATGTTTCAAAATGGGTAGAGGTTTGAGCTACAAGGACTGATGATTCTAAGGTAGTTTTGGAATTTTTGAGAACCCAAATTTTTTGTAGATTTGGCTTACCTAGGTTCATCATCAGTGACCAGGGTTCACATTTCTGAAACTGAACAATGTAATCTCTTTTGCGTCGATATGGGTTTAGGCATAGAGTGTCTACTGCATATCACCTATAGACTAATGGTCAAGTTGAGGTGTCAAATAGGTAGGTAAAACATATTCTTGAAAAATGGTTCAACCCAATAGAAAAGATTGGAGTCTTAGACTCGATGATTCATTATGGGCTTACCGTACTTCTTTCAAAACCCCCCATTGGCATGTCACCATATCGGCTAGTGTTTGGAAAGATTTTTCACCTCCTTGTTGAGATTGAGCACCAGGCCTACTAGGCCATCAAACAATGCAATTCTAATAATTTTGGTGCAGGTTCTCAAAGGAAGTTGCAGATTTAGGAGATGGAGGAAATGAGAAGAGATGCATATGAGAACTCTAGGATTTATATAGAGCAAACCAAGGCTTCCCACAACCGTCTCATCCTTCATCATCAGTTACGCATTTGGAAAAAGGTCATCCTCTATAATTTAAGGCTGATGTTGCATCCAGATAAGCTTTGTTCCCACTGGTTTGGACCATGCACTGTTACTAACGTCTCTCCATTTGGTGTTGTCCAGGTTAAAAATGATGAAACCAAGCAAACCTTCACTGTCAATGAGCAGCATTTTAACACTTCCATGAATCCATTCTAAAGTCTCTGATGGAGGAACTCCATGTTCAAGAAGAAATCTATGAATGAAACTCACCAGGTTTTATCCTTCCTTCCCACATTCTCTTTTATTATAGTGAGAACACTGCGCACTTTAGGTGTGGGGGGATGGGTATATTCCTGGGTTAGTTTGGAATTTTCATCATCTTTCTTATTTTTTTCTTTTTAGCTTGATAAATTGTATTTTTACTTTCTCCCCTTCCCTCCCCCTCACCTTTTTTCCAGAATATTACTTTTTTTATACCCACTTTATCATGGAAAATGATGCCTGTTTAATCATTGAAGTTATTGAAAATGCATGAGGAATTTTTGTATTTCATGTTATTTTAGCATTCAATTTTTTTATGAAATGTGCATTTTAGAAAGAATTCAATACTGTGGTGTGACTTTATGTTGAAATTTAGTTCTTTGTCAATGATATAAATGGTTGTATCATTTTGAAACCTTTGAGAGGAATGGTGACCTTTTTGTTAATAGTTTAAGGGAAATTCGTGTCACTTAATTTCTCCACACAACTTTTCACCCAACCATGAAGTGTGAAAATTTATACTTAATAAAAGGTAAATATAAGTTAGGTTGATTTTTCTCTACTTTTTAAAATCATTTTTCCATACGTTCATTCCTTATCCAATCTATTTTATTACTATACCAGATTGACCTATATGTGTGTACTTGTTATCTGACTATTGTACACCCTCAAAAAAAGGTGTGTGTATTGGGAAGGTCAAAAACCACCCCTCCTCTACCTTTTATTTTGTTATAACTATTACAATTAGTGTTTTGAGGACATCAATCATGGGTTGGGAGAAGAGTGTGAGATTTTTTCCAAGTGCAACTTTTGAAAAAAATAATAAATGAGGGGAGTGATGAAATTTGAAACATATGGGGATATCTAGGTCAAGAGATTATGGTTTGACTTTTGGGAATACTTAAGTGAGTGGTCTTGTAATTTGATTGCAAAGGATATTGTACAAGTTCGATGGAAAGGATCATATAAGTAGACAATTTTTAAAATAACTTATATTTACTCGATAGAAATTGGAAAAAATAGCATGAAATGGTTGTCACACACACATGTGGAGAATTAGTGAAATGGTTATCTTTTGAAATATTTTCTCAAATTTTTATCATTAAACTCCTTGAATTTTGTGCTGATACAATTTTTGAGACATTTTTTTGTTTGATCACTGAGAATAACTCCTGAGGGTGATTTTTTCTTGGATCACATTTCTATCAGGAATTATATTTTCATTAAATGTTAAATATTTACGAAGTTTAAAATATCTACATGCATAATTTTTGAAAATGTGACTTTTCTTAGGAATGCAAATGTTTAGGTGTGGGGGTGTGATCGCACTGTGATTCACTGTTTCATTTTCACCCTTACACCACCGTTTTAAACTGAATTTGTATTGTAAATTAAAAATATAATAAAAAATTTCACTTCATGTTAGATTCAATTATTTTATGTTTATCACTATTAAAAGGGGCAATTTTACTTGTTTTAATAATTTCATTGAAGGTGGAGGTGATTTGGAGGGCCCATGATGGAGTTCAAGAAAAATGGATCAAGCTATGCAGGATCCAAGCAAACCAGTTTACTAAACCGAACACTTATATAGGAAAGTGAATTAAAATGGGATGAAATTTTGTTTTCATGTCCAAAATTAATTTTTCTATATTTCATATGAAGGAAACCAAGACTCATTCATCCATCTGGTGGCCCAACAGACCTGATCTGTCTAGCACACCAAATCTGCACGAAGTCAAAAGTGGTGTGTTGTGATCTATCTATATCTCGAGATCTAGTTGTCCAAATGGTGCAAAAATTTAGGTGGAAATATTAAAGATGTGTGGAAACATGTTTCTAGTTTCTTATAAATCTATATTAGACTTTCAAGTGGTCTAAAACCATGGTCCAAGTGGTTTTACACAATCTGTATGCCCAAAACCACCTTCCACTTTGCCTATAAAATGGAAGCTTGGGCTCCTCATTTTCAAGTTCAGTCGGGAGGAAAAATATATTTCATTTTGGAGTCCTATAGGAGTCTCCTCTTAATCCTATAAGTTCTGGAGGCCCCTATCATCATATGGGATCAAGTATGAAGAAGAAGTTCCACCTCGGCTTCCTCCTCCTCCCGATGTTGAGCTAAAGAGTGGGCGTTCGTTGTGAAGGAACTACACACATATCAAGGGAGTTTAAACACATATATTAGATACTTGTTTGGAGTTATTTGGGTGTTAAAACATTTATTTCCATGTTTATTAAATTATTTCTTATTTGAATACTTGTTTTGATGCAAGATTGATTTGATCTTAATTTCTAACCGATCAGTGTGAGGTTTTGAGTATGTGACTTGTGTTGTTCTGATTCGACAACACAAGAATAATTTTCTTACCCACTTACTTGAGATTTAAATATTATTTGGAATCTCTTATTCCATGCATAAGTTCTGGTCCTTTACAATATGATTGTTATGTCAAGTTTTGGTTCTTCAAGCAATGAAATAAAGGTATAGGAATTAATCAGGATTCCAATTAATTTCAACCAAAGAATTACTCCAAACCTAAATAAATATATAATAATAATGAACTTGAAATGTTTGTAGTGAAATCACAATGACCCAGTTCTCTCATAATTCTTAAATCATCACCTTTATCTATCAACTATTAATCTCTTTAAATCAAGTTATTTTCTTAAAATTGTTTTCAAAGTCACCCCCATTTTTAGTACTTTTTATTAAAAACGCATACTCTAAACCTATCAAATATCTTTGAGATATGACCTATGGTCTTCCATAGACTATAAATAAACCTTAAAACATAATCAATTTGATGTGTCATGACAATACGATCATGCCTCACCCTCCTTCCACCTCCCTTGGAGCTTCGTTTTTGAGCCGCATTTGGTGTGGTTCCTCCTCAAATCTTCAAGTAAGTGCCTCCTCTCCTTGATTCCTTCTCTATTCTAGGGGTTCCTATCTTCTTTTTGTGGTCTCCTCTTCTACATCCCTATGGTTATGATTTAAGGGCTTAATCTTGATCTTTTTGGGTTGATCTCTAGATTTAGGGATCAATCTTGCTTCTTCATGGTGCGGTTGAGGTGCGGAGGAAATTTTGCACCAGATTTTGGGGTTTTCCATATCAAAGGTAGGTGGTTACATGCTTAAACTTTTCTTGGTGAATTTACTTGGATTTCTTATGTTATTTACCATGTTTTATAATTTATAAATGGGGTGTGAATATAGTTTTTTGAAGATTTTGGATATGCAATTAACTTTAAAATGGAATTTGCATGTAAAATTGGTGTATTCATGAAATGAGGATTTGTTGTGTGCATTTGGAATGTTTTATAAATTGAGTGGATGTTTTATTAAATTGAATATGGGGTGTGAACTATATTTTGGAAATGATTTGGTGTGTGTTTAATTGTGAAAGGGGATTTTTGGTATGTGAATGTGGTTTTCAGTGTCTAGATCCTTGTTTGGTTGCGTGTATGAGTGTGGTAGATTTTATGGAAAATGAAAATTGATTGATCAATAAGGGAATCCTAGGTATCTAGGAGGGAGGACTAGGACTAGTGTACTAGTGATACAGAAGTGGATACATCCCAGTTTCACTTCGTAGGATTGATGATGAAAATACTAACTAAACATTGATGATGATCATAAACCACTAGAATATTCAATGCTTTTACTCTCTAGTGGATCGTGCATGAGAATGTGGATAGTTGTGGTTCCTATACTACTTTACACCAAGACATGAGGTTCTAGGGTCCTATTTTATAGCTAACACCCATAGGGCCTCTCTCATGTTGGTGCTCTTTGACTATGTTGCACTCATCGTCAGCATACAGTGTGGATTTGGGTTACTTCAAGGTTAAGGTGTTTCTATTTAAAATTGAATCCCTTTAAATTTTTTTTTCATCAAAACTATTTTCCTTTAAATTGTTCAAGCATTTACTTTTATTTATTAAACTTGTAATATTATTTTTAATTTAACGTTTAGAGCATGGAATCATTTTTGGGTGGCATCCTACTGGGAAATAGATCACACTCTTCTTACACCTTTGGGTGTAAGTAGACTTGGTCATGTTCAATACAGGTAAGGGTAAAGCTTTTTGTGATGGTGGTTCGGGATTCTAGTGATCCTATTGGGCGGTGTTTTAGTGATGGCTTGAGGGAGATGCTCCCCTTTCCTTGTGGTGGTTTGGATATGGTTTTTGGTTCCCTTTTTGTATTAGCTCTCTTTTGGTTTTGTATAAACTTGTAGAATTTCATATGAGAACTTGTAAGGGCTTGTTCATTGGTTTTTTTAGCTTGGTTAATTTTATAGTGTTGATTATTTAATATTGGTATGCTTGGGTAAATCACTCCCACTTGGTGGTATTGATACTCGGGCACTAGTGTCATCCCGTGTGGATCAGGAATTCCCTTCAGACATTTCCACAGACCAGTTTGGGCACCGGTTCGGATGGCGACCCAACTTGGTTCATGAAAAAATGGTATCAGAGCAGGTTTTAGCACTTTGGGTCATGTTATTTGAGATGAGTCTGGATATATAGGAGTTAGGACTGTCGGGGATCAAATATATGGTTGTGAGTAGGGTGTTTGTCCAGTACACCTCATGAAAAACCTTGAGTCGCCATGGGATGTTGGGATATTGGTTTGGCTTCTCCCCTAGGTGGGGATGTGTAGGCTATAGACTGTACATGGACACTGGGTGGGGTGAATCGATTTTTTCATTATGTTTCTTTGGCATGTGTGATTTATTGGTTTTGTGTTTTGATAAAATTTCCCTAATCTATTGTGTTAATGATCTTCTCGTGTGAATTTTTCCTTTTGTAGCAACATGCATCCCCGGAAAGTTCCCCTTCAACCCTGGGAAGAATAAGGAGAGATTTATCCATCGCTTCTTGATCATATATTGGTAGGTTTTGTGGTTCAAATTGTTTAGTATTTGGGACAGGGAGTGGGTCCTACTCTTGATCTGATTAGGGAAACTGATTCAGGCTCTTGGAAGGATAAATCCCAGGAATTCCTAAAGAATAAACCTCTATATTTTCAAGGTATTTTGGAACCTCAATAAGCATAGGAGTGGCTCGAGAAGATAGAGCGTATGTTTGAGTTCCTAGATACACTTGAAGAGGTCAGGGTGAAGTTTTACTCTTTTCTGCTAGAGGGTCCTAGTCGAAGATGGTGGGACTCAGTGGTTCAAGCTGGAAGCATGAATAGATGAGTTGTAAGGATTTAAAGGCGATATTTAATGACTGGTACTGCCCTAAGGTCTTAGTGTATGCTATATCCCGAGAGTTTATAGATCCTGTCTAGGGGGGCCAATCGGTGATGGAGTATGCCAACCATTTTGCTGAGCTGGTTTGATATGCCCCCAAGATAGTCTCCAATGAGAAGATGAAAGATCAAAGGTTTGGGAAAAGTTTGAGTCTAGAGATCTATTCTCCGGACTTCTTGTTCAATTTGAAGACTTATGGTGGATTTTTTGACCAAGCTTGTATGGTGGATATTGACTGCAAGGGTAGGTTAAGTACCTATGGACCCATGTTAGTTATGGGCAGTGGTAGTTCATCAGAAAAGAAGAGGAAGTGTGATGAAAAAGGGGAGAAGGGAGGTGGTATCTCAGTCCATTCTTCAAGGAAGCCTTCCTCTATGTCTTCAGATGATGGGTCTGTCATGTGCTACCAATGAGGAAAGGTGGGACACACTCGGCCTAATTGTATATCTCCTCCCAAATCCTATCTTCGGTGTGGAGTGTTGGGGAACTTGTAGTTATTATGTAGATCTATGCATTATTATCAAGGAGGTATAGGATCATTGGATTCCAGGGGAATAACAGCTCAGTCAGAACCATCCAGGATAGTGGGATCTTAGTTTGGTGGTCGAGGCGGTAGGACCAGGTCTTCCTCTGGTCGGAGTCATCTCAGGGAAGAGCCTTGGTCTAGTGGTCATGGTCAGACCCAGACTGACACCAGACACCTTCACATTAGGGAGCATGCACCAGTGGGATAGGATACAGGGCCCTCGACTGTTTGAGGTACCATTCTAGTTGCGTCTTTTTTAGCTTTTGTTCTATTTGATACTGGGGCATCTGTGTCTTTTATATCTTCTCGTCTTATGAACCTATTTAATTTTCCAACCAATTTATTGTTTGTTGCAATGAAGTTGGTGGCATAATTGGGCAAGAAGAAGGAGCAGGGTATCAGGTGCCCGTCATGTGCACTTTCTGTGTTTGGGGTTGAGATAGAATGAGATTTCTTAGTCCTAGATATGAACCTATCTGATGTGATCCTTGGCTTGGACTGGATGGTGCATTTCCAAGTGAACATTTATTGTTATCAGCGGTAAGTTAATTTCATGGAACTTGATGGAAGTGCTCAGGTTTTCCTCAGAGAATTGGATCCTTAGTATGGTCATTTCAGACCTCTACTCCTAGAGTTGTGGAATCTTGCTTTTCAAATATCATCACTCATGCTGGAGGAATATGACAGTGCTTCTGATGATGGGTTACCTCACATAGTGTATGAATTCCTGAAGGTATTTCCTACTGATTTTTTGGGCTTACCCCCAAAGAGGGGCATGGAGTTCTGGAATGATTTGGTGTTAAGGACATAGCTGATATCTCTTCCCTCATATCTTATATACCCCCACCGAATTGAGGGAATTAAAGAAATATTTGGATGATTAATAATCCAAAGGGTTCATTCGCTCAAGCATCTCTCCTTGGGATGCTCCTGTTTTTTTTTTGCAAAAAAAGGCTGATGGATCTCTCTGGTTGTGTATCGACTACCGAAATCTTAATAAGATAACCATCAAGAATAAGTATCATTTTCCCCAAATTGACAATTTTTTCAACTCGATGAAAGAGGAAAAGTGGTTCTCCAAAATCAACCTATGTTAGGGTTACCACCAAGTTAGGGTGAAAAGGAGGATATCCCGAAGATGGATTTCCGAAGTAGGTACGACCACTTTGAGTATTTGGTCATACTTTTCGGATTGGAAAATTCTCCAGTAGACTTTATGGAACTCATGAATATGGTGTTCCACTAGTATCTCAACTCCTTCATCGTGGTATTTTTGGATGATATCCTATTTTACTCCAGATTGGAAGAGAAGCATAAGTATCATTTTCTTATTGTGTTAGGCACTTTGCGGGATCATTGTCTTTATGGTAAGATCTAAAAGTTCACTTTCTGGATTAGGGAGGTGAAGTTTTTGGGTCATTTCATCTCAGAAAAAGGTGTTTTAATGGACCCTGAGAAGACTAGTGTGGTTGTTTCGTGGGAACAGCTGAAGAACGTGTTTGAGGTCAGGAGTTTCCTTGGCCTGGTAGGGTATTATAGGCAGCTCGTATGGTACTTCTCAGGTTTTGCTTATTCTATGACCGCGCTCACCTGGAAGAGGGTAAAGTTTGATTGGAGACCAGAATATCAGGAGTCCTTTTAGGAGCTAATGCACGGTTAAATACCACACCTATATTGATCTTACCAGAATCAAGAAAAGGGTATGTAGTTTATTACGACACTTCAAGATTGGTTCTCAGGTGTGTGCTTATGTAGGATGATCATGTGGTGGCGTATGGATCTCACAAACTCCAATCACATGAGAAGAATTATCTGACTCATGACTTGGAATTAGTAGTAGTGATGCATGATTTGAAGACATAGCATCACTACCTCTTTAGGGATAAGTTTCTGGTCTGCTCTGATCATAAGATCTTAACCTACATCTTCTCACACAAGGATCTCAATCTGAGGTAGCATTGTTGGATCGAATATCTGTAGGGGTTTGACTTTGATATCATCTATACCTTGGGTAAGGGTAATTTGTTGGATGATGCCTTGAGAAGGAAAGTTTCAGTCCACGCTTTGAGGAGGTCTAGTAATGAGTGGACTTTGATGGGGCTCTTTTCCCAGATGCACTTAGAGACCAAGGAGCACAATGGGGTTGTGCTCTTGGCAAGTGTGCAGTTAGCCCCTTCTCTTCTGGATCTTGTTCAGAGGGATCAACCTAGTGGATGAGATATGTCAGTAGTATATGCAGTGTTCTCATAGTGGGGAGACATCCACTGATTGGTCGTTGTCTCCTGAGGGAATTCTGTGTTTTTAGGGCTATTTTGTGGTGTTGTCATCTTTGAGGAAAGTGATTATGCAGGATAGCCACAAGTCTCAGTAGGTCATTCATCATGGTACTAACAAGATGTTTTATGATGTCTGTCGGTAGTTCTGGTGGTCAGGTATGAGGTGGGAATAGATGACTTCGTATCAAGATGCTATAGTTGTTAGTAGGTGAAAGCAGAGCATCAAATGCCCTCAGGTTTGCTCCAGTCGTTACCCATTCCTACTTGGAAGTGGGATGAGGTCACCATAGACTTTATTATTGTCTTACCTCATACACGTTGAGGAAGGAACACTATTTGGATATTAATTGAATTCTTGACTAAATCATCCCACTTTATTCCCATCAGAGATATAGCTAAAGTGGATGAGCTAGGACAGTTGTATGTTCAGGAAGTGGTCAGGCTTCATGGTTTGTCGTCAGCGATTGTCTCTGATAGAGATCCACATTTTACCTCTCGGTTATAGGAGGACCTCCAAAGGGATTTGGGGTCACATATTAAGATGAGCACAGGATACCATCCTCAAACTAATGGTCAGACAGAGCGAGAAAATCAAATTCTGGAAGACATGCTTTGTGCTTGTGTCTTGGATTTCAGTGGTTCGTGGGATAGCCATTTTGGATTGGTTGAATTTTTTCATAATAATAGTTACCAATCCTCTATTTTAATGGCTCCCTTTGAGGTTCTCTATGGGCAGCCTTGTCGGTCTTTGTTATGTTGGGCTAAGATAGGTGAGACCTCGCTTCTAGGATCGAGCCTTGTGCAAGAGACGTCTGAGAAAGTCAAGATGATCAAACATCGGTTTTTGACAGCTCAGGGTCACCACAAATCTTATGTCGATAAGAGGCGTCAGGATATAGAGTTCGTTGTGGGTGACTGGGTGTTCTTGAAAGTGTCCCCTCGTTTGGGTCATCATCGCCTGGGGAAGTAAGGGAATCTAACACCAAGGTATGTCGGACCCTTCGATATCACAAAGCAGATTGGCAGGGTGGCATACCGATTAGCTTTTCTCTCTCAGTTGATGTCGATTCACAATGTGTTTCATGTCACTAAACTAAAAAAGTATAAACCAGACCCGTCTCATGTGCTGAATTGGGAAGATTTTGAGATAGAGATTGATTTATCAGTGTTCGAACGACTAGTTCATATAGTGGACACCCAGAGAAGGTGCTTCGTGGGAAGTCTATTCCGTTGGTCTGTGTCCTTTGACAGGATGGGGATGATGCACATGAGATTTGGGAGCAGAAGTCTTGGCTCGAGCAGGAGTACCCGTTTTTGTTTTCCGATCAAGATTCAGGTTGAATTTTCGAAGGGATAAAAGTTTCCATGGTGGGGAGAATTGTCACATCCATGATCTCTTTTTTAGGTATTCTTCTATTTTATTTTTTTCTATCTTTTCTCCTTGGGTTTCCTTTGAAATTTTGGAAGAAAATGGAGGTTTTGAGTGGGCAGAGTCTTTCGCACGGTAGGCGCACGGTTAGTAGTAACCATGCGCCCACCCAAAAAATTGTGTGGTAGGAGACAGAACCTATCGCATGGCTTCCGCACAGTCGTGCGCCATGTCCTAGGGTAATCTTGTGGAGTTCTCTATTCGGATAGAATGGTCTGCATAATTTACCACACAGTTTCCCAAATTGTGCGGACTAACCGTGCATATCTTCCAGGTCATTAAAATGTTGCCTTTTTTCTCTCTCCTCTCAGGTTTAACCCCCAAAACACCCCTCATTTTTGATCCTCTTATGTGATTTTCCTCCCTAGGTGCGCCTCACCCTCCTTCTGCCTCCTTTGGAGATACAATTTTGAGCTGGATTTGGTGTGGTTCCCCCTCAAATCTTCAAGTAAGTGCCTCCTCTCCTTGATTCCTTCTTTATTCTAGGGTTTCCTCTCTTCTTTAGTGGTTTCCTCTTCTCCAGCCCTTTCCGATTTTAGGGCTGAGTTTTGATCTTTGTGGGTCGATCTCTTGATTTAGGGCTCAATCTTGTTTCCTTATGGTGAAGTTGCGGTGTGGAGGAAACTTCGCACCAGATTTTGGGGTTTTACATATCAAAGGTAGGTGGTTCCATGCTTAAACGTTGCTTGATGAATTTATTTAGATTGCTTATGTTCTTTAGCATGTTTTATAAGTTATAAATGGGGTGTGATTGTATGTTTTGAAGAGTTTGGATATGCAATTAATTTTAAAATGGAATTTTCATGTAAAATTGGTGTATTCATGAAGTGATTCCTTGTTGTGTGCATTTGCAATGTTTTTATAAATTGAGTAAATGTTTTTATAAATTGAGTAAATGTTTTATTAAATTGCATATGGGGTGCGAACTATATTTTGGAAAGGATTTGGTGTGTTTTGAATTGTGAAAGGGGATTTTTGGTATGTGAATGTGGTTTTATGTGTATAGCTCCTTGTTTGGTTGTGTGTATGAGTGTGGTGGATTTTATGGCAAATGAAAATTGATTGAGCACTAAGGAAAGTCTGGGTCGCTAGGAAGGCGGACTGGGACTAGTGTGCTAGTGATACGAAAGTGGCTACGGTCCAGTTTCACTTAGTGGGATTGACGATGACAATACTAACTTAACATTGGTGATGATCGGAGACCACTAGAATATTGGATGTTTCTCCTCTCTAGTGGCTTGTGCACGAGAATGTGGAAGGTTGTGGTTCCTATACCACTTTACACTGAGACACGAGGTTCTAGGGTCTCATTTTCTAGCTAACACCCATAGGGCCTCTCCCATGTTGGTTCTCTTTGACTATGTTGCACTCACTGTCGGCATACGGTGTGGCTTTGCGTTACTTCATGGATGAGGTGTTTTTATTTAAAATTGCATCCCTTTAAAGGTTGTTTTCATCAAAACTATTTTCCTTTAAACTGTTCCAGAATTTCCTTTTATTTATTAAACTTGCAAGTTTATTTGCCATTTAACGTTTAGGGCATGGAATCCTTTTTGGGTGGAATCCTACCGGGCAATAGCTCACACCCTGCTTACACCTTTGGGTGTAAGCAGACTTGGTCATATTTGATACAGGTAAGGGTAAAGATTTTGGTGATAGTGGTTCGGGATGCTAGGGATCCTCTTGGGCAGTGTTGTGGCGATGGCTTGAGGGAGATGCTCCCTTTGCCTTGTGGTGGTTTGGAGATGGTTTTTGGTTCCCTTTTTGTAGTAGATCTCTTTTGGTTTTGTATAAACATGTAGAATTTCATCTAAGAACTTGTAAGGGCTTGTTCGGTGGTTTTTTCAGGTTGGTTCATTTTATAATGTTGATTGTTTTATATTGGTATGTTGGGGTAAATCGTTCTCACTCACTGGTATTGATACCCGAGCACTTGTGCTAGCTCGTGGGGATTGGAAATGCCCTCCAGACCTTGCCACTGACCGGGTCGGTGTCGGGTCGAATGGCGACCCGGCTTGGTTCGTGACAGCCCCCCCCCCCCCCCCCCCCCGCCTGCTGATGTCCTTAAGATTAATGTTATTGCATCACTCTCCAATGATGGTCATGTTGAGATTGACTTCCTTACACGTAACTCATATGGACATATTCTTATTGCTGGATTTCCATCATACACTGCATTGTGGGAACCCTCTCTGGTGAAAACTTATGCAATTCGTGTAGGGATGTCCTTCGCAATTGAGAAAGGCTGGAAATCTGTTGTCATAGAATCTGAATGCCCTATTGTTGTCAATGTTGTCCATAATTCGGAAAGGGGCCTTCAATCCTTTAGCCCTCTGATCTAGAAATTTAGGTGCATGCTCCACCATTTCTTGGTTTGCTCATTCTCCTTCGTTAGAAGAGAGGGAAATAAAGCAGCCCATATGCTGGCTACTGGGAGTCTTTCTGGTGCATCCCACATTTGAGACAATTATTTTCCTTCATGGTTGTCTTCTATTGTTTCTACAAATTTTCGGTTTGATTAATTGAATTTCCTTTCTTTGTGTCTATATATATATATATATCATTATAAATAACACAACAATATGAAAAATGATAAGATTTGAACAATATAATATCCACATGAAAGTAAGTCTTGTGAATAAATTCAATCTCCACTGAAATAAGACAAGAAGACCCTCTTAAATCAAGCTAAAATTCCATCAAATATTCAAAAATTAAGATATCTCAACTAAAAACTCGATTTTAGAAGCATTCCAGGACTTTTTCTATGAAAAACAAGGGCCAAAGATACTGAGGCCAAATGACATAAATATTTTCGCAAGTTTCGATTTGAAGTCATGTAGACCCCAAACGATCATCTGAATCAAAAACTATGCCTGTTTGAAATTCAAACTATGTTTTCAACTTTTTATAAGATATTAATTAATTAATTTTTCTATCGTGAAATTGTTGTTAAATGTCTATTACTTGATACTAATTAGAAAATTACTAATTAATATTAATTATTAATTATTTTATAAACTATTTTTCACATAACATATTATATATTAAGAATAAGTACATATTTTGTATTATATAAATCATATTTAAGAAAATATATTCTATATTTGTTTGTTTAAATAGAAATACATTTTTATATTAAAATGTGATTTTTAATAATATATAATTTTTTTATGGAGGACATTTTTTATCACCGATAAAAGCAAGCGTTTTAGCGTTGATAAATGCTGATTTTTATCGGCGATAAAAAAACACTGATAAAGATATCTTTTATCAACACTTTTAGGTTGTGCTCATAAAATCACTCTTTTATCAACTCTTTTCCTTTTTAACACTAAATATAAGTGTTATTATGTAGTGATGAGAGATGTGGAACAATCCTTCTAAATTTTAGTTAGCGGCCTCCATTTGGAGCCAGTAATGCTTCAAAACAAAACGTGGCATTTTTCCCCCACAAGGAGAAAATCGGCACTTTTTTTTTGCACCAATAGCAAACCCCACTTGATGTTAGCTAATAGTAGAATTAGCGACAGTCAAATGGCGGTCGCCCACTTCCACATCGGTTAAAACTCAAATTTCTAGTAGTGGGTTATTGCATGGGGGTGACTCCTATGTAACTAATGGTGACTCATATCATGAAATTAAATGAGCATTAAAAATTTGTTTATCATACCTTATGGGCACGTAGTCCCTTGGATTCCCCTTACTGTGGTTGTGCTGTTGTGCTGGGACGTGGGACCTAGAAAATGGTCATTGACTTTTTATTTATTATTTATTTATTATTACATTTATTTTTAAATAAAGATGTTGACGGTTGCCCAGTTGGGGAAGCACTCTACGTTAAAATACAAAGCTGTGGGATTTTATTCCAAACATTATTCCTATATTAATTCCTGCCATGGCCTACAAAATGGAAACTCACAAGTCTTTCTTTAATAACAAACGCATCATAGTATAATAATGTTGGAAACATTAAATAATTAATAATTTCTTTTGAGTTGTACACCTCTAAATTTTATAATTTTAGAAAAAAACATATAAAATTTGAATCACGTTTCCCAATTTTTTATTGCAGGAATTAATTAAGTTGGATGTTTAAAGTTAGACACGTCAAAATGATCTTATTATGACATTATTTTTTATTATTATTGAGACGTGGAAACGTGTAGAAGAAAGGGTGAGGCCGGTTGTGCGCTGCAGATGCAAAGGGCGGGTCGGACAGAAGCTACGTGTGGAGCGCATGCATGCCAGGAAAAAATGAAAGAAAGAAAAAAGTAAAAAATTGCATGTAGGCTGATTTGCGGGCCTTTAACATGATGATGTTACCCATGTGTTATCATGTAATGTAATGTCACATTATGATGTTACCCAACACATACACTTATGGCGCACCTTGCGTTGGTGCGAGTAGTTTGAGTGAGATGAGGTTTGGGTGTATGTTTCGAGATCAAATTTGGATATATGTCTTTTTTTTCATTTATGTAAGTTGTAAACCAACTTTGATGATGATGATGATAATAATAATTATTATTATTATTTTGATAATATCCATTTGTAATCCGTTAGTATGTTCGTGTTTTTTCTAAATAATTTTTGTATCGTGCAAATGAGAAATCTCACATCTAAGTCTAGAAAATTAGATTTTTTTAAATCATTGATTCAAAGAGATTTAGAGATGATGGATGAGAGAAATGAGAGGGAGGGGTGGTTCGTATCATCCACACATACACGTGTATGTGTGGATGATAAAGGGTTTCTTTATCAGCGGTTTTTGCTTAGCGCTGATATAAGGCGGCACTTCCCTTGCCCGTTTTTGTAGTAGTGTCTACACTTTTTATGAGACAACTTAAAATTTCAATACTACAAAAGCGGCTTTAAAATATAGCTTTTATCAGTGTTTTTTTAAATGGTGAAAAAAACATGCTTCTATCATCACTTTTTAAAAAACCCCAATAAAAATAATGGGCTTTGTTTGATCATCAAATGATCATTGACAGCGTAAAGAAACCAAAAAATAGTTCGATGTATCTTTAAGAATTCAATGTGCTAAAAATATTGTAAAACAGGGCATACCTCAAACTCATGAACACAAGTTACAATCTTCCTTGATCTCGAGAGAATGCTTGAGAAAGATCACGACAATCGGTGAACAAAAGCACCCTGCCTCTGAGGTGGTAAATCGACCATTGGATCCACGAACGCTTTGTGAGGATACTCAAACTTCTGAATGGATGCTAGCACTATCTCAGGAAAGAAAAACAGAGTTTGAGAAGAATGAGCTTTCAGAAATCTTTGCATGAAACCGATGATTGCCAACACATCGAACAAATGTGAACCATTCACCCACAATAGAAGAGAACTCTTCTCTTATTATAGGTGAAGTCGGACACTCCCCATTTGTAACACATTGCATGCCTTACTGTTCATTGGGTGTAATATTCATCGAACACTTTAATAAATAACCAAGACATAAATTAATCAACTCTTTGGTTCTTAACAGATGGAAAATCATGTGGGAGTGGCAGTGCCATCCATTGCATCGCATGCAACACACCAAATATGCATCGCATGCATATTAACTATAAAATATATATTATATATATACATGCATCATATGCATGTATTTTAAGTGCACTTTTAACGATCTTCCACTTGTACTTAAAATCCGTAATGACTTTGTACAAATTCTCACAACTCTTGGTGAATTCATCCAAACTCTTTTAGATACAGTTTCATCAAGCTCGCTTCATTTTGAATAACCACTTTATCCAAAATTTTATCCTTATCTAAGGGCCTAACTGTGTGGCCCTGCAGGCCTTAGCAACATTGACGACAAATATGAAATATCCATTTCATAATGTAAGCATAGAGTGCCCTTAAGCAAAGCATCAGTGCTACTCAAGCTATTAAGGGTTCTAGTGTGTTCTCCATCAAATATATTAATATCTCTATACAGACATGTCCACCACATGATGTATCATATACATCGTATGTAAGCTTATATAATCCTTTTTTTCCATGACATTGAATGCCCACTAGACATAGAACATGCCAATCTATTATAGCCAACACATTTTTTCTTGATTCTCTAAAAACGACTGTCCAAGTCGATGAATACATCACATGTCATTCATTTATCTGATAAGCACATCACATGTCACTCATCCAAGTAGTTGATCACATCACATGTGACATAACTACGCATGACCATGCATTTCCTCAGTCTAATTCAATCAAAGGATAGATGACTATACTTATCATAAAAGTGAAAAAATCATATCTTGGTTGTGCTCCAACCGACGACATGATCAACAACACAACCAACGTTCTCCTGATTAGCTAAGTCCATAGATTGACTTGCATCAGTAGGTTATCAAAGTATGAAGGTTCTCATCCTAGGTATCTCACCAACTTCAGGGAAGAAGTATTGGTTCCAGGTGCAACGGAAGTGTGTGGCGGTGAGTGATATATTAAAATTTATTTTAATAATTGTTGCCCGAAACCATGAGTGGGGATCTTATATATCAAATTTATAATTAATTTATTTAATATCTAAAGAAATAAATACCTGGGATTAGGAACTTTCTTCGTTAATCAATATTGATCGTCCAAAACGTCCTTTTCATATTGCCTTCATTGCGCTGTGAGGATCCAAGGATAGAATCTCTCTAGCGGTGATCCACACATGCTCCAATGATTTCCAAGTAACACCACTCGATCACTGGGTGATAGCACAGAGAATTGAATGTCTTGCATTGTTCGTTCTTGATCGCTTAATCTCCAATCTTGAAGAAATCTCTCTTGCATTTCTCGTTCTTGAGAGAGAGTGAGAATGAGGAGTTGAGAAAAAATTCATTGTGCACAATAATTGTCTATACTCAATTTTGGATGCAATACACAATAGACATAACCATATATTTGTAGTCAGAGTTTAAGTTAAAATATTATTTAATTTCATGCTAGCAATTAAATAATATTTAAAACTTTTAATAAACACTATGTCACATAATAATAATAATATTATTTTTTGTGGTGCGTCAACTTTCATAAATTGATAAATAATATTTACCGACTTGTAAATAATTGTTTTATCACTGGATGCGGTCTTGGTCTATTCGAACTCCTCAGTATTTATTAAATATACAAATAAATATTTTATTCAAAAATAAATATTTCATTCACATACTGGAGAATAAATATTTATTAAATATTCAATAAAATAAACAAATACATTTTTATTCATATACTGACGAATAAATATTTATGTAACGTCCCAGATCCAGGTGCCACTAAACAGTGCCCCGTACCTGGTTGGCCATATGGCCTCAAGCGTATTTCCTCAAACACCAGAGGCTACCGACTAGCAGCGAGGGCCATGAGTGTGATATTGGGGAAACTATGCCCTCATTAGCAGAGTGCAATACAGTGGAATACAATAACAATGCAGTTTCAAAAACAGTAAATAGTATACGACTAAAATAACACAACAGAAGTCTGATAGATAAATATCCAAGTCTCAATCAATACAAATTATAATGCAACATATCATATGTTCTAAGAAAGCATCCAAAATAGGATACACTACAATCAAATACAAATACAATACTAGTACAAAAATAGAAATTAAACTTAGAAGCATCACAAGCCTCAGCTTGGTCCCATGCTCTCCTGCTCCTAAGCAGAAATCAAGTACCTGTGTAAGGGCGTTTTCCATTGTTTATACCTACAATCATATAATCTGTTTGGGACCAAAATCATGACCCCAACAGGGTGTGAGACTAATCCCAGTAGGCAACCACCAAAGATCTATGCCTGACAGTCAGTGAATATATGCAATAGCAGTAAAGGAAAATAATAACTAGGGAGTGCTCAAGTAGACTATCAATTTATTTTGTTTATGTTCTTTAGCAATTCAATTTCATTTAAGTGAAATTATCTTGCGATTCGGCCTTAGCCCATCAATCCCCCGTATAGAAGAAAACATAGAAGATGTCTCAAAAGATAATCTAGATAAATAAGTGAAGATCGAATCCAAGTCTGTGCTTTGGCTTGTCAGATGCGTCATAAGTCATTCCATTTCATTTAACAAGTTCTGTGAACAAAGGTTTCGAAGTCCGGCCTAGGCCTGTTAACCCCCCATACCAAAGTAACTGTAAACTCATGACATAACCATTCAAATTTAAGAATATTAGCATTTCAACATTTAATAATTTTTCAGTTTCCAATAGAGATCGTTCTAGGTATCCCTCAATGGATCAAAGATTCGCTCGACATTTACAAAGAAGACTCAGTAAGCCCAACCACCAAAACTGTGGATCGCTCACAACCCTTAAGTAATTAACCTATTGAGTCCGTCCATTTCCTTTTAACTGAGACAATGGTTCACCCAAGGTAAGCAAGGTGTAATTAGTCACATGAGCCCGACCTTGTCTTTTAAACGAGACTATGGCTCACCGATTGCTAATTACCTCTTTTAATCATTTATCATTTCATTTTGAAAATAACACATGTAAATTAAACTATCACATGGCTTTAAACATAACAACTTACGTGGGAAAATCACATAGCAGCAAACACATTAAAATTAAACTATTACACAGTTTTAATCATAACGACTCACGTGGGCATTTCACATAGCATATATCATCCTAATCAACCCCAAAAAGGGAAAACATTCACAAGCCTCACATGATTTCTTTCCAAATAGCTAACAACGGGGAACACACCCATGGGGTGTCCCTAAATCAAACAAACTACAATAACATGCTTCAATTTTATATAATCAAATACCTAAACATCATTAGGTATCAACAAGTTTCAATTCTAGAGTGAGATAATACCTAAAAATTTCCTCATACCATTTTGGCACATATAATCAATTCGATATTTAACGGAAGGCACAGGACCACCTACCTCAATGTCGTATAATTGATATAAACCAATGCCAGCCCTTTAATCGGCCTATAATGGTGTAGATCTAATAAAAGATGTAGAAAATTCAACCTTCAATAACTTCCTCAATAACAGAAATCATCAAGAACAGTTTAAGGAGGGGAAATCTCTTATCGAGAGGAATACAATGAGACCGAAGACACTTGAATCAGGTTCCATACGATTAAATGGGAGAAGGAAATGTTCTTGCGACTCCTTATTCACACGATAACTCCTCTATCTAGAAGATGAGAAAACAAGGCTACTTCTCACTTTAAGCCTAAATTTAGTAGTACATGGCATGTAAATACATTTACATGGTGTGTGTATATAATTTTACTGTTCATAACTTCGCCTACTTAATTTACACGTCCCGCCCCGACCTTGCCGACATGACTACACAACGTGTACTAAGGAGTAAACGGTGTGTAGTGGATTTTTCTTCTCTCATAGGCCAACAAACTCATATAATGTGTATCCCTATCCTACACGGATAGATTACATGGCGTGTACATAGAAGTACATGACATGTTCTACTAAAACTTAACATTTTTCTATTTTTCCTTGTTTTCTCAAAAACAACTCAAAGGAAAAGAAAAACAAAGAAACAATACCTCATAAGAAGAACCGAGTACTTACAAACTTCCCCCCTTAAAGAAATTTGTCCCCAAATTTCTCTTCCAAGGGTGGTGAAGGAATATCTGAGAATAACTCCGGCCATTGAGCACATACGTTGGCCTCCCTCTCCCAAGTCTCATCCTATACTCAGTCATGCTTCTATAGAACCCGTACGAGAGGAACTGACCGACATCAGAGAACCTTCATGCTTCTCTCAACTATATGAATTGGATGCTCCTAAAATGATGTATCGACCTGAAGCTCAAACTCCTCAGGATGAAAAATGTTAGATGAGTCTGAGTGATAGCGTTGTAGCTGATATACGCGGAAGACGTCGTGCATGGATCAGTATCTCTGAGGCAACTGTAATCGATAGGAAACCGACCCGACTCATTCCAAAATCTCAAATGGTCCAACATATCGTGGAAAAATCATACCCTGTCTCCTGATCCTCTTATGTCCCAATCTCAGTACGACACATAGGAAAACTCGATCCCTGACCTCAAACTCCAAGTTTCATCTATGGTGATCAACATAAGATTTCTAATGAGACTGCACAATACCCATCCGTCTCTGAATCGAATGAACCTGCTCAGTAGTCTCCTAGACAAGATGAGGTCCCATCATAGTTGCCTCTCCTGCCTCCAGCTAACACAAGGGTGATCGACATGACATACCATATAAAGCCTCATATGGCACCATCTGAATAGTATCCTAGAATTTATTATTATAGGCGAACTCAACCAGGGGTATATGCTTCTCCCAAGAACCACCAAAATCTATGACGCATGCCCGCAGCATGTCTTCCAGCATCTGAATCGTGCGCTCTGACTGACCATCTATTTGAGGGTGGTATGCTATGCTCAGAAGAACCTGTATACCCAGCACCCTCTAGAAACTCTACTAGAAATGATACATAAAACCAAGAATCCCTATCTGAAATGATAGAATGAGGAACCCCATGAAGTCATACCACCTCTCGAATATATAGCTTCTTGAGCTCATCAACACCAAATATTTCCTTGATAGGCAATAAGTGAGAGACCTTTATAATCCTTTCCACTAAAACCCACACAACATCGTTGCCTCTAGGAATCCTTGGTAACCCTGTCACGAAATCTATCAAGACATCATCCCATTTCCACTCAGGAATGGGTAGCTGCTGTAAAAGTCAAGCTGGCTGCTGATGTTCCTCCTTCACCTATTGACAGGTGGAACACCTCATAACAAAACCAAATACTTCTTGCTTCATACCTGTCCATCAGTACTGATGACGCAAGTCACGGTACATCTTGGTGAATCTGGGATGTACTGCCCAAGCTGAAACATGAAACTCTCACATCAGCTCCTCACGTATATCCCATGTAACCCACACACTTCCATGGACACATAGAAATTTATCCTTGCCTATTTTCTATCTAGGAGGAGGGTCCTCACCTGCCACATTCTCCCATAGAACTAGGCCTTTGGAATCATCTAGCTGCCTCATCCTCACTCTGTCCAGTAGGGTAGATGTAACAGCCAAATATGAAAGATAATTCTATACCTGACTATTGTGAACCTCTAAATTCATCTCAGAGAGAAAATCCATTAGCTTTCACTCACCACTGGCCTCATGCACTGTCTGTATCTGAGTTATCTTGCTCAGTGTGTCAGACACTGCATTTCCCTTACCAGGCGTATAGGCAAGTTCAAATTCAAATGAATGAAGGTATTCTACCCACCGTCATTGTCTCAGATTCAAATCATGATGAGTGAAGATGTATTTGATACTTTTGTGGTATGTGTACACCAAAAAATGCTCTCCTAATAAATAATTTCTCCAACAACGCAAAGCATGAACAACTGCAGCCAACTCAAGATCATGAATTAGGTAATTTCTATCATGTGGCCTCAACTGCTGAGACCCGTACGAAACTACTTGATCCCCCTGCATAAGCACTTCTCCCAGCCCAATACCTGATGCATCATAGTACACAGTGTAACTTTTTCCCGACTCTGGAAATATCAGTATCAGTGCTGAAGTCAAACTTCCCTTCAACTCCTGAAAGGCTGCGTCACAAGTATCTGACCATTAAAACTTCACACCTTTCTTAGTCAATCTTGTCATCGACGCTGCTAAGAGTGATAAGTCCTGTATAAAATGCCTTTAGTAACCAACTAGCCACAAGAAACTCCACACCTCAAAAACATTCTTGGGATGCTCCTAGGTAACTAATGCTCTTACCTTCTCTGGGTCCACTAATACTCCAGTCTATGAGATGACGTGACCTAGGAAGTGCATCCGATCTATCCAGAAGTGTAATTTTTTGAGCTTGGCATACAACTAATGCTCTCTCAGTGTATTAAAGATGATCTTAAGATGTATGGAATGGTTATGTCGATTGTGAGAATACACCAAGATATTTTCCACAAAAATCACCACAAATGAATCTTGGTAAGGATGAAACACTCGGTTCATCAGTGCCATGAAAACTGCTAGCACATTTGTGAGACCAAATGGAATAAACAAGTACTTATAGAGACCACACCTGCTACAAAAGGCTATAAAAGGCATATCTATAGGTTGAACACGTACCTGGTGATATTCTAACCTCAATAAATCTTTGAGAACACTTGATCTTCTCTAAGATAATCAAACAGGTCATCAATCTGTGGTAAGGGGTATCAGTTTTTAACCATTAACTGGTTTAGTTTTTGATAGTACACACATAGCCTTAGGGAACCATCCACCTTTTTTGTGAAAATGACTGGTGAACCCCAAGGAGAAGTACTAGGTCAGATAAAACCCTTAGCTTTCAGATCTTCCAACTGCCTCTTGATCTCTTGCAACTCCGTCATAGCCATCCAGTAAAGAGGAATGGATACCGGTGCAGCTCCTAGCAGTAGCTTGATAGTGAACTCCACCTCTCTAATAGTAGGAAAGCCTGAGAAGTTATCCAGGAAGATGTCCCTAAAATGATCAACCACTGGAGGAAAATTTTATAGAAATGTTCCCTGATCATCCAGATATAAACTCGCAATCGGGGCTATCATCCTGCCCAGTGCATGATGCTCGAGTCCAGCTCGGCTCGCTTAGACATCCCATTCTCCCTTGTATAGAAAATACCCACCCTCTGGTGATTTAAAAATCACCCTGCGGCAATAGCAGTCAACGGAGGCCTGATAGGATACCAACCAATCCATTCAGAGGATGATATCAAACCCTGTCATTTCTAAGACATAGAGGTTCCAAAGAAAGTGACACACACCAATCTCAAGGGGGAACTCCTTTCATTGATTCACACCTGCCATTCTGATCCCTAGAGGGGTTTATAGTGTCATAACATTCTTAAAGGTATAAACATAGATCCTAAGGCTCTCCACAACAATAACATATATAAAACTATGTGTTGCACCAATATCAAAAAGTGCAGAAGATAAATCAGAGGCAACTAGAATAGTACCTATGACAATAGAAGGTGTGGGATTATTCTCTTGTTGGGTCTGTTGCACTACATATGTATGACCTATACCACAGCCCCGTGACACAGCTTGGCTACTCTGAGCTGACTCGCCCTACTGCCGTTGAGATCCTGGGGTCTGGCTACCACGACCACGCCCACTACCTTGACCCACATGCCCTAACGTATTCTAGTTTATAGACTAGTGAGAATCCACTGAACCTATTCTTGTATGTGGCGTCTATACAGAACCTCTCTCACTAGCCACTGGTGGAAACATCATGCAAAAGCGCTGTAGATGGCCCATCTTGCCGCAATCTCGACACTCAACTGGGTCATTCGGGCACTGGGGACTCATATGTCCAACTCTTCCACACTGATAACACCTCACCTGGATACCATAAGATATATCCTTACTGCTTGTATTCCCTCAAAAAAACTCCATACGACGCTTCTTGATTTTAGTCGAGACAGTGCCAGATCTTGGTGCCGAACCGCCCAGGCTTGCACCCCCAGATTCCTGTAGGTTACACTCGGTAATCAGTTCCTGATTCACAATGGAATGGATAGATGGAAACTTGAAAATGTTCACCTAAGATCGGATGTCATATCAAATACCATTATCAAAGCACCTAGACCTCAACGCCTCATCACCCATCAGAATAGGTGAGAATCATTGAATCTCTGTAAAGTAGGCAGAATAGTCCATCACTGACATAGTACCTTGCTCTAGATTCATGAAATCCTTGGATCAATCAGCTCTAAGGGTCTCAGGAAAGAAGTAGTCATAGAAGACTGTATGGAAGTATCCCCATTCCATGTCCCAATGGCACTCTGTATACATGATAACATCCCACCAACTCTTGGAGGAATCACGTAGCATATAAGTCACAAGCTTGACCCTCCTCTCAGGAGGCATCTCAAGATGCTCAAAGATTGTCAGCACTGATTTCATCCATGATTTTGTAGCCTGTGGCCCATCATCCCCTGAAAAAGTAGGTGGATGTTGATATTGGAATATACGCATCAACTCTTCCATAGATGTGGCAACCTGCAGTGCTCCCTGAAAGGTCTGCATGAACCTCAAAAAACCTTCTTGGAACTGTGCGTCTGCACCCGCATCTAGTATTATGGATGGTGCCACAGCTGGCACAACTGGAGGATCCATTGGTAGCCCATGGCCTACCACCTCTGATGTATACTCACCGCCACTCTCCTGGCACACTTCTTAAGGTTGTCGTGGTGGAATTACTCTGTAAAGTCCAGAACACACACCTCAACACAAGTTTAACAAAGAGAAAACTGCAACTCAAAAGTGAAAAGCAGGATAGAGAAGGAAAAAAACTCAAGTTTTTCAAAATAGGGGTACAAAAAATGTATAACTCCTCACACCCATGTTCTTCTAGGCCTCTACATGGGCATGTACTTCTACCCAATCATGGTCGTGTAACACCCCATGTACACAGCGTGTTCCCTAAGAGACACAACATGTACTTGAGTTTCCTTCCTACCCAGGTACCTCTACACGGCTAGAACTACACGGTTCTTCCAGTGTAAGACTACATGGCATGTTCACCCTTGACATGGTGTGTACAACTAAGTTTTCATCCACTTGTGTTGTTAGTCACATGGCCGGATACATGGTCAACTTATACACGGAGTGTACTCACATTACACGACATGTCCTACTCAAAGCTCGACAACCCATGTTCCCTCCTCACATGGTAGGTTACATGATCAAGGACTACACGACATGTATACATGGTACACGACATGTTCTTCTTAAATATTAGGACACATTCTTCCCTAAACAAGAAGAACACACAGTGTGTTATGATAGACTACATGCTGTGCATACTGGATTTTTTAGGACAAAAACTCAAGATTGCCCAAAAAAACCCTATTCTGAAGAAAACCAACCAGTGGGATGAAAAATTCTGATCCATGAGGTCCCATACTCCCCACGAATCAAGGTTTGGCACCCAAATAAGAACATATCGTAATACAAGTATAGATAAAAACTGAATCATGATCCACCAAATTTCGGTCCAAGAGGGCCTATACACCTTTGGAACTAAAGTTTGGCATCCATTCAATCCTAACCATATCACGTACCAATAAACCTATCACAACAGCAGGCATAGCTATCACATCATCTATCACAACAGTATGTGATAACTAATGCATCCTAGATGGCATGGAATAATGCATGGAATGTGATTCTAACAAGTGTCTATAAGATGCATGAGATGGAACACCCTCATCTCATTGGGTTGTAACTAAAATAGAACCCATAATTGCATCAATAGTAATAGCAGAAATCAAGTGTGTCACCCAATGGTGAAATCTATACAACTTTAAAACAAGACAAATCACAATTCATTCTAGGTAATTAAAATTTTCCCTGTACACGAGTTAGCTACTCCCGAGAACAGTTTATTACCAAATCCCTTATTCCTTCCTATCCAAAATATTGGCTCCAAACAGTAAGACAAAGAATAAAAGAAAGACCTCTGATACCAATTTGTAACGTCCCACGTCCGGGTGTCACTAAACGGTACCCCGTACCCGGTTGGCCACATGGCCTCAAGCGCATTTCCCCAAACTCCAAAGGTTGCCGACTAGGATACGACTGAAACAAAACAATGAAAGTCTTATAGATATATATATCCAAGTCTAAATCAATAAAAATTATAATGCAACATATCATATTTTCTAAGAAAGTATCTAAAATAGGATACACTGTAATTAGATACAAATACAATACTAGTACATAAACAAAAATAAAACTCATAAGCATCACAAACCTCAACTTGGTCCCATGCTCTCCTGCTCCTAAGTACCAATCAAGTACCTATGTAAGGGTGTTTTCACTTGTCTACACATGCAATCATATAATCTATTTGGGCCCCAAAGCATGACCCAAACAGGGTGTGAGACTAATCCCAGTAGGTAACCACCAAAGATTTGTGCCAAACAGTCAGTGAATATATGCAATAGTAGTAAAGGTGAATAGTAACTAGGGAGTGCTCAAGTAAAATATCCATTTATTCTATTTATGTTCTTTAGAAATTAAATTTCAATTAAGTGAAACTATATCGAGATTTTTCCTTAGCCCGTCAATCCCCTGTATAAAAGCAAACACAACAGATGCCTCAAAAGATTATCTAGATAAATAAGTGAAGACTGAATCTAAGCTTTTGCTTTGGCTTGTCAGACACATCATAAGTCATCCCATTTCATTTAACATGTTCAGTGAACAAAGGTCTCAAATTCCGGCCTAGGCCCGTCGACCCCCATACCAAAGTAACTGTCAACTCGTGACATAACCATTCACATTTAAGCATATTAGTATTTCATCATTTAATCATTTGTTCAGTTTCCAATAGATCCTGTTGTAGGTATCCCTCAATGGATCAAATATTCGATCATCATTTACAAAGAAGACTCAGTAATCCCAACCACTAAAACTATGGCTCACTTACGGCCCTTAAGTAATTAACCTCTTGAGTCCATCTATTACCTTTTAACTGAGACAATGGCTCACCCAAGGTAAGCATGGTGTAATTAGTCACATGAGCCTGACCATGTATTTTAACCGAGACTATGGATCTCCCATGGCTAATTAACTCTTTTAATCATTTATTATTTCATTTTGAAAACAACACATGTGAATTAAACTATCACATGGCTTTAAACATAACAACTTATATGGGAAATTCACATAGCAGCAAACACATGCAAATTAAATTATTATATGGTTTTAATCATAATGAATCATGTGGGAATTTCACATAGTATATATCATCCTAATTAACCCCAAAAAGGGAAAACAGTCACAAGCCTCACAGGATTTCTTTCCAAATGGCTAACAACGGGGAATACACCCATGGGGTGTTCCTAAATCAAACAAACTACAGTCACATGCTTTAATTTCATATAATCAAATACCTAAAAATCATTAGGTATGAACAAGTTTCAATTATAGAGCAAGAAAATACCCAAAAATAGTCTCATACCATTTCGGCAGATATAATCAATTCGACATTTAACAAAAGGCACAAGAACACCTACCTCAATGTCATATAACTGATATAAACTGACGTCGACCCTTGAGTTGGTCTAGAATGATGTATATCTAATAAAATAGGTAAAAAATTCAACCTTAAATAACTTCCTAAAGAATAGAAATCATCAATAAAGACTCAAGTAGAATAAATATCTTATCGAGAGGAATCCAACGAGACTGACGACACTTGAATCGGGTTCCAGATGATGAAACAGGAGAAGGAAATGTTCTCACATCTCATTCTTCTTCACCCTGCGGCTCCTCTATACAGAAGAAGAGAAAATGAGGATAATTCATATTTTAAGATAAAATTTAGTAGTACAAGACATGTAAATCCATTTACACGGCGTATATATCATTTTACTATTCATAACTTTGTCGACTTACTTTACACGTCCCACACCGACCTTGCCGACATGACTACACGACGTGTACTAAGGAGCACATGGAATGTAGTGGATTTTTCTTCTCTCCCAAGACAAAAAACTCATACATCATGTATCCTCATCCTACACAGACATATTACATGGCATGTACATAGAATTACATGATGTGTTCTACTAAAACTTAACATTTTTTTTTTCAATTTTCCCTGTTTTCTCAAAAACAACTCAAAGGAAAAGAAAAATGAAGAAACAATACCTCTTAAGAAGAACCAGGTTCTTAGAGTTTATTTAATTTATGAAATCAATATAACTTGAATAAAATTATTTCTTAGTCTTGAGAATAATATTTATTCCATTAATTAAATTTAAATAAAATTTAATCTATATCAATAAAAACACTTAGTTTGTGGCCCTTTAGGATTCTTTCTCATTGGATTTAGGTAAGATTACCTAAAATCCATGATTACTATCTAGAAATAGGTTAAGACACCCACGATAATGAACTTAATGTCGCAACATTGACAACCACATATGAACGCTCACTGTGTAATATAATATCTTTTTCACAACATTTCATCAATAAGGCTTCATGACGGTGTCATCAACCAATTTGTTCTATAAGTATTTCTTTTACTATTTGAAATAAACACGTCGATACACCATGAACATGAAATTTTGGTGATGATCATATTCCAATAAAAGGCATGAGATATAAAATCCTATAAATATAGAATGGACAAATCCTTCCTTGAATTATCCATTAATGTTATGTCAATCTTAACGCACCCAACATACCCTACTTACTGCCAACATATGGTGTGATGTTTTTTATTAGTAAATATAAGTGCATGAGTCATTAAATGAATCAATGATAATCATAAAGTATAAGGACCATCACACATGCTCATAGATAGGAATATTTAATGACACCAAAACACGCAAAATTTCTACTGGCGAGTCTGTTATCTTAATCTCCCATCTTAGAGATTACCAAGTGCAAAATTCGCAAGAAGAAGTCTCATCTGATTATGAGTATTTTCACCTGATGGTATAAATAATATTTTCCCATCATATTATATTATTCAAACATAAAACTATATTAAGAATATTTTCATATCACTTCAAGGTCATCATCATAGTGGGTAACTACTATGACTTTATCAATGCAAATAATACTCTAGGACATTATTACATTAAAGACTTATAGAAAAACAAAAAATATGTAATAAGATGTTAAATTATTATTCAATACAACAAATATACATATAATCAAATTACAATTCGTTAGTCCTTGGACACCAACTATAAAAAAATCCCACTTGGACTAGAGCCAACTGCCTACGATTTTCAATCTGCTAGACCTCACATGATAATCATGTTTCCACTGAGTCAAGGCTTTAGTCAGGGGGTGTACCATGTTTTATTCCATATAAATACTTCTCACTACAACCTCAACTCTAAAAGAAAAATACCTCATGATATGATACTTCCAAAGTATGTTCTTCTTCAGATGATGTGACTTAGGCTCTTTTGTGAGAGCGACCACTATAGTATTATCATAATAGAGTGTGATATGATCTTTAATAATAAGTACCAAATCAATATCTTGGATAAAGTTGTGTATCCATACTACTTCATTAGCTACCTCATAAGTTTCAATATACTTTGGCTCTACTATAGAATATGTGACCAAAGCCTGCATTGAGCTCTTTCACCTCACAACACCTCCATTCAAAGTAAATATGTATCCAGTTTTTGACTTCATGTCATATTGATCAGTTTGGAAAATAGAATTTGCATATCCTCTGATGACTAGTTCTTCATCTCCTC
This sequence comes from Viscum album, assembly GCA_963277665.1. Taxonomy (NCBI): domain Eukaryota; kingdom Viridiplantae; phylum Streptophyta; class Magnoliopsida; order Santalales; family Viscaceae; genus Viscum; species Viscum album. The sequence goes on along the minus strand of OY728139.1, from coordinate 31,172,712 downwards.
CATATACCAGGTACATATCCTTAGTATGCCTCATATATTCTCCTTTTTAAAAGGGAATCCTTGGTAGTGGCCTTTTTAAACCCCCCACACCCAGAAACCCCCCTCCCCATGAAGAGGTCATCTTGAGAAGCCCCAGCCGGGAAGGATCTGTTGCCAACTGAGATGGAAGAGTATCCAATGGGGTAACATTCTTATCAATGATGGTTCAACACAGCTGTAGAACCCCAGAACAACCTAATAGGGGAGGGGTGAATCAGGGTGTCAACTTTTTCTTTTAAATTGATGGATCTTGTTTCCATGTTGGTAGGAACTCATTAAACTTGTATGATGGATAAGAAAATCAATCAAACAGTCACACACAAAGAGACCACAAAAAAATTTTACTTGGTTCACCACTAAGGGCTACGTCCAAGGAGAATATGATGAAAGTGTGTCAGTCGTACCAAAATACACCAATCTTCACTAGTTGTGGAATACAAAGGTTCAACCACAATCATTCTATACCAGACACACTACCTTTACCAAAGTTTAGGGATAACTCATTGCGTCCCTTAGATCACTTTCATCGACTTCCCCTAGATCAATGATCTAAGAGAAGTCTAACTTAAACTATCAACTTGAAGGTCTTTTTAAAGGTTTAATATTGAATCATGCATCCTCAACTACAAATGGATTCTCTTTTGTAGTCATGTTTTCATCCACAAATGTATATCATTTTCCTCTGTACTGGTAGGCTATGGAAACTACTATTGCAAACTGATTTGGTCAATTTACAGGCCTCCTTGATTGTTCCACATACCAATTTTCCTCCTCTACATACTGAGTTGCGGGTATGGTTTGCGGATCACCTCCTACGCATACCACTGCTCCTCTGCGTACCAGTCCTACTCCTATGCGTACCAGCTTCGTATACTACCTTCACAAACCACCTTAAGAAAATAGCCTCTACTTTGCGTACTTCCTATTATTACTCTATGTACAACCCTACTTGATATGTGTATTACTTTTCTCTTCCACGTACTGCAAGATATTCCTCTGCGAACTATAGTTTCACATACTATTTTTCTTTAGGTGGATGGTTCTCTCTGTGTACCATATTCTCCTCCACAAACCACTTTAGAATTCATAGGATTTCTTCCAAAAATTTTAATCATCATTCCATACACCAAATTAGGGGGATTAATGCTCCTTATATAGGTACAAATGGATCCAAAAAATTTGCTAATCCAAGATTTACCAAATCTTTGACTCTGTACCACCTCCACTGTGTACCATACAGATCTCCTGTGAACTGCGAGCCTCACCACAAAACATCTGCCTTTCGCATACCCCACACCGTCTCCGCAAACCATTCTTGCATGCGATTGAATTTAGCGTATCGCATGCCACCGCTGTAAACCGTATGCCGTGAACCATTTTTTGTTCTGCAAACTGCAAAAATCTCCCGAACCTCTAGCATTCCGCATACTACATGCCTTCGCCGCAAACTGTCACTACAAATCATTTTCGATTCCACAAACATTTTGGCGTACCATCCCACTACTTGGTACGTGGGCACGAAACATTCTTGGAACATGGCACACAGTCCATGTTCTGAGGTATGCAGTTCCCTTTTTTTGTTGATTTTATTTTCCGTTTTGCATACCATTCAATCCTACATAAAAACATTCTTTTTCCAACATCAAACTTCCGATTTTGAGGCCCACAAATTTGGAAAACACTAGGAAACTATGCCACCTTCAATACTACTTTAAACTTTAATTGTATGACCACATTCCTTGCAAACTCCCTAGTCATACATGTGTATATTGACAACAAAAACAAACTAGACTCCATTATTATCAATGAAAAACCTTGGTTCCAACAATCTCCCCCTTTGGGTTTTTTGTCAATCTCCAGATAAATTCACTGAAGCACCAGACGCACTCAAAACAAAAACTCATATACATGAAACAAATCATCCAAATCTCTAAGTATATGTGAGAAATGATCAGTGTAGAAAACAAGAGGGAAGACATGAATTATGATCTTGTGTGTTCAAATGAAAGCTCTGAATGTTTCTTAACACCACATTGTTTTCTCCATTCACATTCTCCCCTTTGTAACTCATTAAATTTCTCTTTTCTCCCCCATTGAAGCATTATGAATTTCTATATTCTCTATCTTGAAAGACATTTAATCCTCCTCTTTTGAACCATTGAATTTATCCATTCCTTCACATTGGAAATAAACCCAAAGGACTAAATTGATACTTTTATAGCTCAAACACATGCTCCCCTAGATCGTATCTCCCCCATAAACCTGCATCACTTTCACAAAAAAAAATAAAGTAGTTAAAAAAACTGGGGAGAGAGGATATTTTGTGACCTCCTTATGTAGTTGAAGGTGGTTGAACACAGAGGATCAACTGATGTTTTTCAAACACAGCCGCTGCCAGTGGCTTGGTCAGAATATCAACTAATTTCTCATCAGTTCCAACATGATCCATTTTAATCACACCTTGTTCATTTTTTTCCTCATGATGAAGGGATATATGATTTCAATATGTTTCATATGTGAGTGCTGAGCATGATTCTTCATAATATCAATAGCATTCCAGTTGTCACAGTGAATCACCATTGGTTGTTTCACCTCATCACCAAAATTAGTCACCTGTTGCTTTATCCAAAGTAGCCAAGTTCAAGGATTTTGTATAAGATATATATTCAGATCTAACAGTACTGGGAGAAGTAATTTACTATTTCTTACTCAACCATCCCATAGATTTCTTACCGATAAAGAAAGATCCACCACCTGTGGACTTTCGCATGATTCCTTTAGATGCAACCACATGTTATTGCTTTGGATTGATTTTGAAAGAGGGATGCTATGAACAATGAAAAGACAATATATTGCCATGTTTTAGTTAAGTATTGTAGGCTTCTGATGATTCTCCTATATATGGTGGGATCCACAGAAGTCCCATGCTCATGTTCTCCTAGTTTAGTTCCAAGCGTAATCAGAGTTTACATTGGTTTGGATTCATCCATATTGTTTTTTTAGAAACACTATTGTATACTATTTCATATAAATGATAGTGTAATCCTTCTTCTGAATCACCTGCATCCCCAAGAAATATTTTAGTTCACCAATCATGGACATTTAAAATTCTGATTTTGTCTGACTGTCAAATTCTTCCACTGATCCCTTCCTCCTTCTGCTGAGTATAATATCACCCATGTACTCAAGAAACATAAATTGATCTTCCCATGAATTATTCATGCATAGATTATGATCAACAACTACTATTTTGAATTGGATCTTCTTCAGATAAGAATATAGATGAGAATACCATGCTCATGGTGCGATTAATTCAATTTAAACTTCTTCAAGAATGCTATTCAAGAGTGTTGTCCTCAACATCCATCTGATTGACTCCAGTCTCACCACCGGAACAACTCTCTCTTTGATACCAATTCCTTCAACATGGGAATATCCCTTTCACACTATGTGTACCTTATTTCTGATTACATTGCGACATTATAGTCAATTAACATGATCCCATGGATGGTTCTTTTCAATTTTATTGAGTTAGTCATTCATGGATTTATCCCATGATTCAACATCAACAGATTATTCAAATGTGGTTGGTTACACAATTTAAATTAAGGAAAATTGTGCATCATTCCTCATTCCTCTTGTAGGAGTGGGTGTGAAACAATCCCGAATGATGTGGGATTGATCAATTTTAATTATTCTATTTCACCTATGGGGTTTATATGAAGTTTCATCTACCATTGTTTATTCTTCTGGATCATATTATTTGGGTCATCCTAGAATATTTTACAAGCCTTACATGATTTTAGCTTCTGAATATATCCCCTAACCATTGATCTTGAAACCTGAAACTTCTTTTCCACTGAATTTATCTTTAATAAAATTTCAATGTAATCTAGTTAGATAAAAATTGAAATAATGATTCTGGAAACTTCTTCACCATTCTTCATTTGTCTCCTTTTCAAGGGAAATTCATCTCAGTATCTTATTTATCCTTGTTATCTAGAGTATCTCCACTTCAACTTCATACAAAAATGATCCTCTATCATATCTGTACTTCAATATCCATTGAGGAATCATTCAAATATGGTGACTTCTTCAGCTTGGCTATCAAGACTTGACAACCCTATATGCTTCTCAGGTTCTCCCCTTGAGAACTTTCTTCACCTTCAATTCCCTACATTTTAATAAAAAATACAATACACAAAAGATTAAGGGAATAAGGTGGATCCTACTTGCCTCATCAATATGAGACACACGGTTGAGATGATCTTCTCAACCATATTGCTCTATTTGAGCCAGACTTCATGCTTGCACATCTGAACTTATGTTCTGATCTTTGTTGTTATGGAATGGATGTATTCACATTCTCTTCTTATTTGTGTGGAGAATTGTGCTTTTTAACAACCATCATGGATAAAACATTCTTACTCCTCTTAAAGATTGATTATTGCTCTGGTATCAAGGTTAAACATCCTTTTGCAATGTGACCCGATTTCATGCATCAATCACACAAAAATTATTTATAAAATGAGTTTCCTTTTGTTTGGATACTCTCGTTCACATTGTCTTCAACATGTGGAATCTTTTATTTCCCTTTTACAACAGCCTTAGCCCACACATCTTCATGTTTTCTCATTCTTTCCAAATCTTCTAGCCATATATCCAACATGTCATTAGGAACTGTGGAGGTAGGTTTGAATCTTCCACATGAAATATTTTGAGTGTCATACATATTAGTAGTTCTTTTGAATGTACTACCCTTCAACTTCTTGGCCTTAACACTAAAGGTCTTCTCATTATTATTCTTTGATACCTTTGTGAGATGATTTCTCTTCCCAAAATTATTCTGATTTATTTCCAAGTTATCCTATTCATACTTAACAAGATTTTGTGGTATTATTTTCTTATCAACTATGAATTATGGTTGAGATAAACATGTACCAGCCTGTTGACCACTTCCATTGAAAACGTCACATACGTTATCCAACATTTCAAATCTATTTTCAGTAAAAAAATGTTTCTGGATATGTGGATGTTGCTTCTTCTTATTTGGACCCCTTTCCCATGATATAGTATCATTTTGTTTTAAATTGCGTGGTTTGTACCAATAATTTAATGAAAAATTACCAAATCTGTTGCAGCACCAACATTGACCCACAAATCTAGATTTATTTGTATTTCTTATAAAAGTTTTTTGACTCTTCTTCGTGACTTGTTGAGCTCTCTGTGGGAAACTAACTTCAATATTCTTCTTCCTATCCACCCTAAACATGGTGGTAGGTTTCATATATCCTTTATTTATCCATAATTGTCCAATATTTGTCTTAAAACTTTCACTCTTCATGATAAAAGGTTTAGATACATTAACAAAAGTTGGTTTGGATGGTACCTATTTCTTCTCAATTTATTGAGATAGATCATAAAAAGATGTCATGATCTTTTTTTCACATGTTAGAGGTATTTCAGCTTTAGAATCCTCCAGTGAGCATTGAGTTTTTGTGGCACCTATTTCCTTCTTTTGTGATGTCTCAGTAAATGTCTTCTCAAGATTGACCAACTAAGCTTCCAAATCAAGACATTTTATATTGAGAATGATTGTATGATCTTCAATCATAATAATCTTCTCATCACAAGCCTTCTTTATTCTGAAAACTTCTTCTTCATGCAGATTAACCTTGTTCTAAATTAAAGAGTCATGTTCCTTGATCTCCTTGGATATTTCATCCAAATGAAAAATCTTGACATCAATGCTATTTTTCAATTTCTCTTCAAACACATGGATCTTTTCTTCAAGATCCCCTTTTACACTCTCTTTCTCTTCAAATTCTTTGATGTAATGTAAGGATATTATATGAAGTTAACTATTTTTTTATTTAAAGGTTCCAATATGTTTGGGGATCTTATAACATTCTAGAATTTTTATTTGAAATTCTTCCTCCATAGAATCTCCTTCTTTTCTCAACTGAGTGATTTCCTCCTACATACATTGAAATATTCTACAAACAACGATGACTATTTCTTCAGGAATATCATGAAGATATTTTCGTAGCCTTTCAATTTCATCAGATATTTTAGATTGATCAATATTTGCACCTGTGCTCGGAACTTCATCTTGAAAAAATCTTCTAAATGTGCTAACACATACCTCCTGATCATTTGAAAATTTTGATTTACATGAGGTGAAAAAGTTTCCCTTATCTTTGGTAGAAACTGGAGCTACCTCCTATTTACATTCCAATCCTGATATACCTTCATTTTTAAAAAGGCATGGAGAACCATATGCTCAAAATTATTTAGATAAGGGGGAATTCTTCAACTATCTCTTCTCTTTATTTTTCCTATTCATCATGGTCTTTCTAGATGAGAATCTTTGCTCAGAGATAACTAAATCTTCATCAGGACTGCACTTCATTGCAGACATAGAAAATGAACTAATTCAACAGAGAATATATTTACTATATAGTATCCAATATATGTGAACCTACCTATGATACCACTTATAGAACCCTAGAACACCCTGAGAGGGGAGGGGTGAATCAAGGTGTCAACTTTTTCTTTTAAAGTGATGGATCTTGTTCCCACATTGGTAGGAACTCATTAAACTTGTATGATGGATAACAATAGCAATAAAAAAATCACATGCAAAGAGACCACACAACACTTTTACTTGGATCACCACTAAGGGATATGTCCAAGGAGAATATGAAAACAGTGTGCTAGTCATACCAAAATCAACTAATATTCACTAGTTGTGGAATACAAAGGTTTGACCACATTATCTCTGTGCTGGGCACACTGCCTTTATACAAATTCTGGGATAGATTACTGCATCTCTCAAATTACTTCTGTTGACTTATCCTAGATCACTACTCTTAGAGAAGTCTAACTCAGTTTATCAACTTTAAGGTCACTTCAAAGGTTTATCATTGAATCATGCATCCTCAACTGCAAATGGATGCTCTTTTGTAGTCCTGTTTTCATCCACAAATGTATATCATTTTCACCTTCACTATTAGGCTATGGAAACTACTATTGAAAACTGATTTGGTAACTTTACCAGCCTCCTTGAGTGTTCTGTGTACCGCTTTTCCTCCTCCATGTACTGAGTTGTGAGTATGGTTCATGAATAACCTCCTCTGTATACCACTTTTCCTTCACGTACCAGTCCTACTCCTTTGTGTACCAGTTCCGTATACTTCATTCACAAACCACCTTCCACAAATAGCCCCTGCTTCACATACTTCCTGTTCTTTCTTTGCATACAACCCTACTTACTCCGGCTACTGATTTGCTCCACCGTGTACTGCAAGATCTTCCTCTGTGAACCACACTCTCTTCTATGAACTATTTTTCTTTAGGTGGATAGTTCTCTTTGCGTACTGTAATCTCCTCCGTGAACTACTTTAGACTTCACTGGATTTCTTCTCAAAATTTTTATCTCTGTTCCATCCACCAAATGAAGGGAATTACTGCACCTTATATAGGCACAAATGGATCCAAAAAATCCTCTAATACAAGATTTACCAAATCTTTGACACCGCACCACCTCCACCGCGTACCATGCATCTTTTGTGAATTGCGAGCCTTTCCATGAACCATCAACCTTCCACATACCACACACCTTCTCTGCAAAATGTTCCCACATGCGGTTTCCTTACATGTATCGCATGACACTGCCAAAAACTATATACAATGAACCATTTTAAATTCCACAAACCACAGTAATCCCTCAAACCTCCAGAATTCCTCGTATCACATTCCTTCTCCATGAACCGTCACCGCAAACAATTTTTGGTTCCATGAACCGCTTTACGTACCATTCTCGCTGCTTGGTACGTGGATGCAAACCATTCCTGGAACATGGTACACAGTCCATGTTCTAAGGTATGCAGTTCCCTTATTTTTCAGATTTTCTTTTCCATTTTTCATATCATTCACTCCTACATGAAAACCCTTATTTTACCAACATCAAACTTTTGATTTTGAGGCCCAAAAATTTGGAAAACACTGGGAAACTGCACGACCTTCAATACTACTTTCAACCTCAATCGTATGAACACATTCCTTGCAAACTCCCTATTCATCCATGTGCAGATTAACAACAAACACAAACTAGACTTCATTATTATCAATGGACAGCCTTGGTTCCAACAATACCAATCCATTAGCCACGTAGACTATGCACTTCTACCCACCCGATGAGACACCGGGTGACCCAACATGGCGAGTGGAGCATGGGAGGTAGAAATTCCCTTAAGAGAAGGCTCTCAAGAATCAAACCTCATACCTCATTGAACACCGTTACTATGTCCCTCAACCCTAAACCACTACGCCATTACCGAAGTGGATTAGTATGCCTCGTATACTTATGGATTGTCTTGACTTCCATCCAATGGTGGTAACCTAGATCATCTTGAAATCCTCCTACCAGACTCAATTCACAGGAAACATCTAGCATAATGCATATCATAACATACATGACTAACCCAATCACTGATGCATATGGAATCCTTTCCATTCTATTTATTTTCTTATGTGTCCAAGGACACATTTTCTTGGAAAGATGAATTCCATATGACAATAACAATAGTCCCCACTTGGATTGTTCCATACTAAATCTCTTCAGTATCTTGTCAATGTATGTACTTTGAATTAGGCTGAGAAACCACTTGGATATATCATGATGGATCATGATCCCATGACTATATGTTTCCTCACCCAAGTCATTCATAGAGAAAAATTTATTCAACCATGCCTTAACAGATTGTAAAACTGGTATTTTGTTTCTAATAAGTAAAATGTCATCAACATATACAATCAAGAAAATGATCACACTCCCACTAAAACATTTATATACACAAGGCTCAAATTCATTATTTATGAAACCAAATTCCATTATGGACTCATATAAATGAATATTCTATGATCTGGATTCTTGTTGTAGTCCATAAATTGATTTTTTCAAATTTTATACATTGTTGGCATCCTTTGGAGTCACAAACCCTTTAGGTTATGTCATAGAGGCAGGTTCCTGTTAAGGAAAGATATTTTGACATCCATTTTTTAAATATCATAATCTTGGAAGGCCGTAATGACAAGTATAATTATGATGAATTTTAGCATTGAAACTAGTGAAAATGTCTTTTCATAGTCAATGAATTGATGTTATTTAAACCCTTTTGCAACCAGTAACACCTTATAGGTACTGACATATCTTTCTATGTGCATTTTATTCTTGAATACCCATTTTTAATTGATGGTCTTTACATCTACTGGAGGGTCAACCAAAATCCAGACTTGGTTTTGGTACATGGAATCCATTTTAGAATTTATGGCTTCTTGACACTTGGAAAAATCCATTCCACTTACTAATTAATTGTATGTTTAGGGATCATTATTATCAACTAATAACGAGTCACCATCACTGGTGAATAGAAAACCATAAAATCCTGGTTCTCTAACCTCTCTTGTACTCATACATAGTACTTGTGTCTTTGAAACAATTTCTTCTTTCATGGGGCTTTTTGGAATCCATTCCTTTACCAAATCTTGTGTGCCTTGTGCCTCGACTTCATCAAAGTATATTTGATTCCCATTATCTCTTTTAGATATTCACTTCCTCTCAAGGAATATGTCATGTCTTTACACTATAAATTTTTTTATGACATGTTGTATAAGTAATATCCCCTCATTTTCTTAGGGTATCCTATAAAGGGAAATTTTTTCCCTCAGGGTGAAAGTTTGTTACCAGAAGAGGCCTTAACAAATACTTAACTTCCCCACACATTTAAATTCCATAGCATGGTTTTATTTCTACTCCAAAATTTGTATCGAATACCATTTATCAATTTAGTTGGTACTTAGTTTAGTATATGTTCTATTGTTTGTAACACGTATCTTGAAAAGGATAATGGAAGACTCACTTGAATCATCATTTTTTTAGAAAAGGGAATTCCCCTGTGTGGCCTTTTCAAACACTCCACACAAGGAAACCCCCCTCCCCATGAAGGGGTCACTCCGGAGAGAGCCCCAGCCGGGAAGGATCCGTTGCCAGCCGAGATGGTAGAGCGTCCCAGAGGGTGACGGCCCGACAACGATGGTCTATCAAGCGATCCGTCAGCGATTGGGCCGTGCCTCATTTTGCCCACCCGGATGAGACCGGGTGACCCGAAAAGGTGAGTGTCACATCCACACTGTTCTTTGGGAAGTTCATGGTTTGAATCCTAGGAGTCCTCTTTCGGTTCATCCTTTTTCTTAAACCATTCCACTGATATGAGTAAGGAGGAGTGGGTTGGGATAATATCCCAAACTCCTATAAGTAATCAATGAAGTCTTGATTAATATATTATCTACCACAATCTAAGCGAAGTTTCTTAATATTATTACCAAGATGGTTCTTGACATTATATTTATTTAATTTATAAAAAATAATCCAACTTATACCTCATCAAATAGACATATCCATATCTACTAAAATCATCAAAAAAAGTTATGAAGTATGAGTACCCTCCCCTTTCTTCAATAGAAAATGGTTCACACACATCAGTATGAACTAATTCAATAATATCTTTATCCCTTTCACCTTTCCCACTAAATGGGTCTTTGATTATTTTTCCTCATAAACATGCGTGACATACACCAAGTGTTTTTAGTTAAAAATAATATAAATATCCATCTTTATGTAATTTACTCAAGCACTTTTCATTTTCATAACCTAGCCATTGATGCCAAAGTTGGGTGTGGTATGAGTCATGTGAAGTAACTTTTTTATTGATTTCCATTACTTGGTTCATGTAATACAACACATAAAGACCATCATTTAAATTTCCTTACCATAACAAAATATATCTTTATAAAAGAAGCAAAATTTATTCCCAAATTTAAAAATATATATATCAATATCCAGTCAGGATATAGAAATATTTTTTTTCAATTGATGATACATAATAAAAACCTTTAAAAAATAAGATAATTATGGTCAGCAATGTGAGGTGGTAGTCCCTAATATCTACAAAAACGAGATTATCTTTGTTGTTTACTCATAAATCTACCTCACCTCAGTCAATCTTTCTAAATCTACTTGATTCCTGTATTTGAATACACATGTGAGAACTATAGGTTGCATATAACACCCAATTTGTAGAAACATATAAATTTCACTCAATAATAAATTCACCTAAATCTTCCCTTTACTTCTTTGGTTGGGTGTACTTTTTCTTCCAGTGACCATTTTTCCACATGAAAAATAGACAACATCATGTTCCATTGCTTTCCCCTTTATCTTCCTCTTCTTGGAAGGTTGTGAAGAAGATTTGGGCTTAAATATCTTTTATTTCCCTTTATGTTTGTTCACCATAAGGACATAAGGGCTTTCAATATTCATATCCTTATCTACTTGGAGAATAAGAGTAAGAAGATTTGGAAGAGATTTATGAATGTTGTTCTTATTAAAATTGACAAAAAAATGGAGAAGCTCTAAGGAAGTGACGCCAGAATGAGATCAATTCCTAGTTATTTAGGATGTTTAAACCCTAGAATATGTAATCACTAAATGTATCCAATGATCTTGACTATGAGAGGCCAATATTGGGAAACCTCTCCAAGCTTTCTCTGGAATAACACCTTGGAAATCTCAAACTATTCCTATCTATATTTATCCTAATAAAGACCAAAGAGGCACTCAAGCATGCTATGCACATCCATGTTTTCGGGAGACTTCATGAGTTCACTAGAAATAGATGAAAGCATAAAATATTGAACATAAAATAAACCATTCATATGTTTCTCATAGACTATAAAATCTTCATCACTAACCCCCTTAGTAGATGAATTAAGAAATTATGAGTTTAGAATTTGAGATTCAGGTTCACAGCATAGCACAACCTAAAGAAGTCTGTACCATTCTTAGAAGTTATTATAAGTTAGTAGGTTGTATTTATCAAATATTGATTATAGGGATAATGTGGATGATGAGCTTTCCATTTTATCATACAATTAAAAGATCTGATTATTATTACTTTTCTTGATTAAAAATTGGGTGAGATATAATTAATCGATTTTATTAAATCTACCACTATTTTATCAAGTTATAATATCCCCCACTATTGAAATTGGAATGTCTAGTTTCTCTAAAATTATAATGGAAAGGATCCATATTCCTCTTAGCATAACCCCAACAAGGTTGGTCAAGATACTTGATGGTATTTAGGCAGGAAGATCTTTTACAATTGCAGGCTTTCAAATCCTTGATTTGTTGAGTGGACTCCCCTATCCTGAAATCCTGACTTTTATTTCCTCAAACATTGCCTCCAAATTACACATAGTCTTGAAATAGATACTGATCTTGATGAAAAATGTTTTTTTCTTTTAGAAAGGGAATTCCCATGCGTGGCCTTTTCAAACCATCCACACAAGTAAACCCCTCACCCCACAAAGGGGTCACTCCTTGAAGGTAGAGCCCTAACCAGGATGGAGCTGTTTCCTACCAAGATGGCTGAGCATCCTGGAGGGTAATAGATTAAGCGGTGATGTTTTGCAAGAAATCTATCAACACATGTTGACTGAGCCTCATTTTTCTCACCCAACATAAGATTGGGTGACCCGACAATACGGGTGGATCCCGAGGGAGAAGCTCTCCTCGAAAGCAAACTCCTAGGATTTGAATCCCTAACCTCCCAAAGAACGAACGATTTAGTCCCCTCACATTCACCACTAGCCACCTCAAAAATAGTGATGTAAAATGATTAATTTAACCCAAAACCTTCATAAAAAATCCCCTTATAAAAGTAAGTGTCCCAACAAGGGTTGGTCAAACACTTAGTTATGTTGAGTTTCATTCTCAATCAAGTAATGGAAGGCCAAATATGAATTAATATTTAATTGAGGAATTGTTAATTTATTATGCTTAAATTTTATGTTGTTTTATCCATTACATGTATTGTTAATATCAATTGGATGTTACTTAATTAATTAAACACATTGGATAAAAAATTTATGCATAATTCATTTATTTAATTTTTGTCTTTGCACATTAATTAATTTATTTATGTGATCGCAACATTTCATCCATAAAATAAATAATTTCATAGACTAAAATAAATAAATAATTAAATGAAATTTTCATGAGATTTATCTAATGGCTGATTTGATGATAGGTGATTAAATCAACCTTTTACCTAGGGGAAATAACTTATAATGCCAGTATTGGCATGAGTTATAACATTCAACTTGTCTAACTGCATATCATCTGTATTAGAATCATAATAGTTACATATTGAACCACCTCCACATGCCTTGGGTTACTCCATTAATTACAGGTATTTATGACCCACACACATAAGAGTGGAACCAAAGGATTAGTTAAAAGAAGATTACATAAATATCCTTGGACATGTAGGTCCTACATAATAATGGAGGGAGAGATGAATTGTATGACATAATTTAATTTAATATTAAATATTTGAAAACCCATGAAATAAATTAAATTAAAACATCCAACACATACCTAGGTCTTGGTGAAGCTCGTGAAATTTCATACATGCAACAGATACACAAAAAATAACTCGCTAGAATTCATGTCTTTATTAGATATTTATTATTAAGATGAAGGTGCTTGAATTAATTAATTAATTAAATAATTAATTCCACTTCATCTTAATGATCATACGATCATAATTGGGGATACACATCATTTATTGAATTCAAGGAAAATAAACAGAACCATTAATGACATATTTATTACAGCAAATTAATCGATCATTTAAAATTCTATAAAACCATTATTAAATTGTAAAACACAAAATGGTGCGCTAATCAATAAAATATGTTTTTAACGATTCAATTTTCCAATTTAATGTATTTTTAATTATATCCATTAATGGGAGAATACACAGAGTGTACATATAGATACACACCATGTATCTTAGTTGTTGTGTATCCAGGTGACATGCCTGGGTTTGCAGTCTGTACCTCAGCCAAACTACATGAAATTTATAGACCAGCTAAACATCATGTGTTTCCCTTGACATGTGTTTGTGATATACACTCAGGTATTCAGCGTATGTGTCAATGGAATACAAGTTATGAACAAGCTAGCTACACATTGTCTATCCTTTGATTCGTGCGTATGTTTTTTCTCATCGAGTCACTCAACGTGTTCTTTGGATGTAAGGATTGATGAAATAAAAGCTATGTACACCGCATACATGTAGTATATATCATAAATTCTTCAAGTTTTCAGTATTACATGGTTTTGACCGTGTATAGTGGCTACATAGATTGAACGATTTATGTTGCTAACCCATGTCGACTACACAACATGTATATCGATACACACAGTGTAATCCAACAACCTTGTTCTAGGTTGTCTAGTCAACACACGATGTGCACTGCCTTTATTTACTGCATGGTATCAGGTATCCCTTAGAGTATCTAGATGTAGCACACTAGGGTACATGATGTTTACTTCCGAGTACACGCCATGTAACCCTGTCTAACCAGTAAAAAATTAGAAGTTTCCCAAGGGCATCTCTGGTCATTCTTCATCTATTCTTAAAGCTTTAAGAAAATGAAAAATACTTGAATGAATACGATTAATATTTGGAATAATGTTAATTAAAATCGAATTAAATAACGAATAATATGAAATGAAATTCTAATCACAATTGCGCATAGATCAACAATCAATAAACAATTATAAATTTAAACATGGCCGCTCTGATACCACTTGTTGGTTCCAGATGCATTGGAAGCATACATGGGTGAGATATATATTAATTTTTTTTAATAATCATTTCCCAAAACCATAATAGAGGATCCTTTATGTAAAATTTATAATTAATTTATTTCATTTCTGAAGAAATGAAAACATGGTATTAAGAAATTTATTTTTTAATGAATATTGATCATCCAAAAGACCCTTTCATATTCCCTTCACTATGCTAGGAGAATCCATGGATATAATCCTTCTAGCTATTATCCATACATGCTCCAATGATCTCCAAGAAAAACCACTCAATCTCTGGGTGATAACGTGGAGAATAAAATATCTTGCATTGCTCATTCTTGATTGCTCGTTCTTCAGTCTTGAAGAAATATCTCTTGTATTTTTCATTACAAAGAGGAAGAGAAGAGGAGTCGAGAGAGAATTTGTTGGGTAAAACAATTCCCTATTCTTAATTTTGGATTCAATATAAAATAGACATACCTGTCTCTTTATAGAGTTTGAGTTTAGGTTAAAATATTATTTAATTACATGACAACCATTAAATAATATTTAAAACCATTAATAAAATCTATTCCATATAATAATTATAATACTATTTCTATAGTGTGCCAACTTGCACAAATTTATAAATAATATTTACCATCTTGTAAATAATTATTTTATCATTGGATGCGGTCTTGGTCAATTCAAAATCCTTGGTATTTATTGAATACCAGAATAAATATTTTATTCATAAATAAATATTTCATTCACATGCTAGTGAATATATATTTATTAAATATTCAATAAATAAAAAATATATTTTTATTCACATGCCGATGAATAAATATTTATTTAATTTATGTGATCAATATAACTCAAATAAAATTATTCCTCGATCTTGAGAATAATATTTATTCCATTAATTAAATTCTTCCTTGGTTCACCATTGATGCAAGGAAACCCAAAACTTTGTTCCCCTCTCGCCGGGTATGTAAGATACCCATCTGGTTGTTGATGTATCCCCTGCACCATCTGATGATGTAAATAATTGAACATGGAATCATTCCTGAACCATGAAAATAATTATACAGTGAAATGGAATCAGTTTTGACTATTATAAGACTAATGTTATGATGTCTACAAAGCTATAAGCCAGGGTCCATGGCCCTGGCCTCGACCTATAGAGAGTCCCCACCCCCAAAAAATGAAGTGAAAGTAAGAATGAACTCACCATGAGGGTCCCTTATCACTCCACATCCCCTCATAACACCCAAGTTAAATTATCCATAAATATTAAATTTTGGACCCAAGATATGGGGATAAAAATAGATCCATTGGCCCCGATTGATCTTCACGTGTTTCATGGAATTTGACTTGCTACCAGAAAATGGAATGAGAGTAGGAGCATATTCCCAATTTTTTAGGAGATGGACCATGTCAATCAGAAGGGTACATGTTCTCCTCATGAGGTCCCTCCCTGTACACACAATTCTATCAAACCAATAAGAGTTACACACCATCCATAGACACCAACACCCTACAGAAATGACCACCACTTGTTTCATCTTCTTTGACCCTCTTTCCCCCACACCGTTTAACCAACACTCAAGGAAGGCGTGCCTCAGCCCCACCAGAGATCAGAAGCCTATGAAATCACCGAACACTGACCACACTTCACATACTCGACCTCCTTCAAAGAACAGGCACACAAGTCTCTCCTCAGGCCAAACCACATAGCATAAACATCAGGATAGTAAGTTAATACTTATGCACTTAATGATGTCATCCGTAGGCAACACTTTATTCATTATTCTCCAAATAAGAAAATTATGTTTCACAGGGAGCTCCTTACACCAAATGTCCTCTCCCTATATGTCCTCCTGAGTAGAAGGGAATGTAATTATTTTATAATTTTTCTTCTTATGAAAAGTTTAATGAGGTTGATCTAGTGAAAACACACTTGTACAATTCGTTATTCATTTTAATGAGATAAAAAAACAATTCTGATGATTTTCCAACAAAAAATTGATAAACTCACGATGTCTTCTTTTATGGTGGAAATAGATATTTAGGACAAGGAACCCTAGAAAACTGAGACAAGATTTTTACCAATGTTAGTGCTAGAAGAAGATCTCACCCTTAACCACAATCTAGCAGGAGTGATTCTAGATAATTGAAGTGAATATGAATTACTGAACATAGGAAAAAATTTCTTTCTCTTATTGTGGTCATGATCCCCTTATATTTGGAATCCATGAACCTTCTCCATAGGGTCCACTACTCAAGAAACTCCCATGCCAGCTTCTCATGCATGCATTGAAGAGTATCTGAGAGGCTCTAAACATTAATACCTCCCTCCTTCAGTAGTTAGTCCATTCTTTCCTAGGAGGCCCAATGGTGATTCCCTTATAAATGGTAATCCTAGATAAATGAGGCAAGGATGGTGTCTTTGTGAGAGAAAACTCCCTTAGGGACTTTGGTAGCTAAAAGAGAGTGCACAAGAATAGAGGATAACACACTATTAACTAGAGTGATTCCACTACCAAAAGAAAGATACTGGTTATTCCAGTTGATAATTCTCCTTGTGATCCTCCCCACAATTTTATCAAAATGTTGAATTTGAGGTCTTATTGATGAGATAGTGGAACCAATTTAACACATGGTAAAGTCACTTTTATGCATGTCAAGGTTATTCATCAGGGAGGAAACTCACATGTCAGATAATCTTTTAGAGACGAAAAAACTTCTCTTCACCCAGTTGATCTTCTTTCCACTCCATTTTCAATAGGATTCAATCACATTGTTGATAACATAAACTGATCTCTTAATAGTGTTTGGAAAAATCATGGTATCATCTACAAACATGAGATGAGAAATGGAACCTGAATGCATCCTACATTTATAAGGAAGAACATTTCCTCTCTCTATATTCCTATTAATGAGGTGACCAAGAACATCTTGGGTGATAATGAAAATGGATGGATAGAGTGTATCCCCTTGTCTAATACCACAAATTTCCTTGAAATATCCACAATTTTTTCCCATGAAAGAAATAGAGAGCCAAGAGGAGTTGTAACACCTGAAAAATAGGTCTAAGTTCATGGAGGAGAATCCCATCTTGTCAAACACCATGATAATAAAATTCCATTCTACACAACCATAGGATTTATCCATGTCCATTTTTATATCCATGGTTGAGCCTGTTACCTTATGGTTAATGTCACTGACCACTTATTGGGACAATGCTATTTCCCCTTTAATTGTTCTTCCTTTCACAAAGCTGAGTTTATCATTCAATATCCAAATGGGGAGGTAGATTAATAGTATTATATTGAGGAAAATGGTGAGGAACTTTTATGGGTAATTACACATGATAACTGTGTGGTAATGTTGAAGGGACAAAGGGTATTTGATCTTGGGTATATACACTAGGGTGGTCACACATTCCGCCCAGGGAAGAGTTCCACCTATAAAGAAATATTGAACAACTTTCACCAGATCACACTTAATAATAGACCAAGAGGCCCTATATAATTCCCCCAGAAAACCATCCAGGCTTGGTGCACTCTCTATATTGATACCACACATCTCCTCATAGATTTATTTTTCATCCAGTATGACTTTAAGCAAAACATTATCAGAATATGAGATAGAACATGAGACTGCCTCATAAAGATCCTCAACACTGCTCGGGTATCAACCTTGTATAAAGGGGTTAGTACCTGCAAGTATATATTTAAAAAATATTCAACCATACCTCCAACCACATTCCTATCATCGGTGTAGGTCCCATCCTCCAGCAAGATATTAGGTTTGATGTACCACCTTATCTCTTTGATACAAGTACAAAAACAGAAGTATATTGATCACCCTCATGATGACACTTCATCCTCGATTACTAACATGCTATCCACTTTTATCCGAGGAGTAAATCAACCAGTATATTATTATTTTTCATGAGATCACAATACAAGGTTTCATCCCACTAATCCTCAAGGATGATTTCAAGACGCTCAATATCCTTATCCACCTCTTAAACATCCAGAGGAATGGGTGGGTATTTCTTGATCCATGATAGAAGATCTACTTTGAGTCTATGCAATTTATGATGGAGTCCAATCCAAGAATTACCATGGGTTGGTTTGTTCTATGAGTCCCTTACCACATCATAATATCCCAGAGTATTGACCCACAAATAATAAAAGAAGAAACTAACATTGTTGTCCTTCATAGGGGAGAGAATGATCATGAGTGGGGAGTGATATTAAAGTATCCTCAGAAGATGACTAACCTTCGTATCCAAATAGAAAGATATGGAATGGAAATTAGCTAGGCATATATCTAAAAGACACCAGGTTTGATATCCCCCTTTTTTATTATTGCACCATGTAAAGGGATAACCAGAGTAACCCATGTCAAGTAACCCAACATGATCCATAAATTCAATAAAGTCCATGATGGACATTCATGGAAAGTTACCTCTACCACACTTCTCCTATGAACCATAAATAATGTTGAAATCAACACAAAAAATCCATGATAGGTTCCCCAAATGAAATGAGGATAGACCATTCCATATAGATTCCAAAATCTAAGTATTGCAACCACCATATACAAAAGTGAGAAAAGCACACTGATATCCATCTGTGATTTTTGCGGTGATAAATTTATTTGATATATTGATCAGATCCACTATGATATTTCATTTCCATAAAATTAATATGTGTTAGTTATGGGGGATTTCATGAATTAATCCACACAATTTAATTCTATGCATATACTCTACTATTTTAGAGGGATATTTATTAGGTTCAAGAACAAAAACTAAGGAGGCAATACTCTTTTGGAGTTCAGAATTAAGGTAATCTGTCTTCACCCAAGTGCCCAGGACTTGAGAATTCTAGATTAGAAAGGATATCATTGAAACAATATGTGTCTGGATTTGGCCCCATACATCCTAGAACATTTATTATGAGAAGACAAGTGAGATTGATGGTATTTGGATTGTGATTGGGTACACATACCTTTGGACTGGAGAAAGGGAGGAGACACATGAACAAGTGATAGCTCCTAATCACATAGGTATCCCTTTATGTCATTTTGGCAGAGGGAGGGGGGAAGAGAAAGGGTTCCCTACATGAAAAAAAACCCTCCTTAACTTATCTGTTAATGACATGTCAATCATGACACACCCAATATAACTTACATCCCGCCCACATATGGTGTGTCAATTTTTCTTAGTAAATCTAAGTGTGTGAGTCATGGAATGCATAAATGATAATATTAAAGTTGAAGTACCATTACACACACCTGCATATTGAAATATTTAATGATTCTAAAACACGAAAAATTTCTACCGATGGGTCTGTTATCATAATCTCCCATATTGTAGATTACCAAGTGAGAAATTTATGAGAAAAATCATCATCCACTTACAATTAC
The DNA here is from genome assembly GCA_963277665.1 of Viscum album. Classification (NCBI taxonomy): domain Eukaryota; kingdom Viridiplantae; phylum Streptophyta; class Magnoliopsida; order Santalales; family Viscaceae; genus Viscum; species Viscum album. Next base: position 31,152,524 of record OY728139.1, on the reverse strand, counting down.
TCACATTTTTAAATACATAAAATATAAATGTAATCAAATTAAAAATAGTTAGTTCTAGGAAACCAACTCTAATAAGAAGTATTGATAATAAACATACACACCTAAGTATATTTATGACTATATTACATTCCATGATATATACTTTAGTGGGTCAGTCTAAGTAATAATTCTTTACTTATTACCTCATTAATCTAATCTTTATATATCATATCCAACTCTTTGTAATTAGCACAAGATTCTCTTCATTCACTCTTAATATATCATCACAACCCATAATACTTAATGATGATCATTAATTAGGGAAAACTAAAAGTTTCAATTTAAGGGGATATTATCATTCAAACATTCATGTAAAATAAATTGAAACACACATGAATCAATGAAAATTTGAGATTAAATTTATTATAAAAACATGACACATTTTCCAACCATTACAGCCAATCTCTCATGTATCTTACACCTAGATATTCTAAATTACCCTCCCGTTGTTTCTAGGGTAATGGATTCATCAACGGATCTTCTACATTCTTTTTTGTATCCACCCAACTGATCTTTACATCACCCCTCTCAACAATCTTCTATATGAGATAGTATTTGTAAAGGATATGTTTTATAATTTAGTGATACCAAGGTTTCTTAGACCAGGAAACAAAACCATTATTTTCAAAATATAGGTCCACTACTCCATCAATTCTAGGAACCAATCCAAGTTCAATAATGAGCTACTTGATACAAATAGATTCCTTTACAACATCAGATGTAATGATGTGGTCTGCCTCTCTTATTTAGTCTTCTATAATGACTTTATTAGAACCATTCCAACCAATATATTCAGCATTTATGGAAAAAATGAATCTAGATTGATATTTCATGTTATAGTTTTAAGATTGGAAACTAGTATCTATGTAACACTTTACAGAAAGTTCATCCTCTCCTCTAAAGACTAAAAACATATCCTAACTCCTTATTAAGTACTTAAGAATGTTCTTTATAGAAGTACAATGACTCTCACTATGATTGTATTAGAATATACTAGTTATTATCAAATAATAAGAGACAAAATTTGGAGTAAATAACATGGAATACATGATAGATCCTATAGATGATGCATAAGTAATCCTATCCATCCATTCTAACTCTTCAAAAGGATCTTAAATCTTCCCAAAATTCATGCCATGAAACACCGGTAAAGACCCCCTTTTGAAGTTATCCATGCTAAAATGATTTATCAATTTACCAATATATGTTTTTTGTCTTATTCCAAGAATACTCTTAGATATATTACTATAGATACTCATACCTAGCATGTAGGATGCTTCACCCATGTCTTTCATTGAGAAGCATTTACCCAACCACACCTTAATAGAATTAAGTGTTAGAATGTCATTTATGATAAGCAGTATGTTATCTATATAAAATATCATAAATCCTACTATACTCCCACTAGAACAATTATATACACAAGATTCATATGAATTATTGATAAAATAAAATTCAATGATTTCATCATAAAAAAACATTACAACTATGAGAAGCTTTCCTCAATCCATAAATAGACAGTTGTAACTTTTATACCTTAGTAGTATCATTTGAAACATTAAAAAATTTGAGTTGTATCATATACATATCCTCTATTAAATCCCTATTAAGGAATATGGTTTTAACATCCCTTTGATATATCTTATAATCATAGTGAGCTGTTATGGAATGAAAAATATGAATGGACTTTATCATCACAATTGGGAAAAGTTTTCTTCAAAGTCAGTACTAATAATTTCTTTGTAACCCTCTTCGACCATGAATGATTTATAGATAAAAACTCTAGCATCCATGTAAGTTTTCTTACAAAAAACCCACTTGAACCCTATGGGTATTACCCCTTTAGTTACATCTACCAAATTCCAAACATAGTTAGTGTACATAGAGTCCATATGATATTCCAAGGATTTTATCTATTTCTCAAAATAAAAACTCAAAACAGCCTGTTAGTATGAAGTAGTCTCATATCTTATGAACATTAATTCATCATAATTATCCAAGAGAAATCCATATATCTTTAGTTCCTAATGATTCCTACCAAACCTTTGAGGTTTTTGAATATTTTAGTTGGTTCATATTCTATAACTCTTTATAGAACTATCTTAACCTCCTTCTCAGGAACAATTCTTGTTTATAGGTTTTAAACTTCTCCAAGTTAAAAATTCATCCCAATGTCTCATTTGTTGATAAATTCCTTCTTAAGGAATATAGAAAATCAGTCTATAAAAACTTTATGATCAACAGGTTTATAGAAATAATAACCCTTATTTTACTTTTGATAACCAACAAATAATAATTTATCATACTTAGGGACAATTTTATCATAATACAAATGTCGTACATATGTTTTACAACCCCAAATCACCATAAAATACCTATTGGGACTTTTTACAATCCATATTTTATATGGTGTCTTTATGACTGCTTTAGATGGTACATAATTTAGAAATAATTATGTAGTCTCTAGAGCATAATCCTAGAATAAAATAGTAAGGCCACATAAACTCATCAGTGATAAAACCATGTATAACTTGGTAGGATTTATCCTTTAAATCACAATATTCCATAATATTATTACATGGGTATGGTGTTGTTAAAAACTTACAAATTTTTTCAAATGATCTATAAATTCTTAGATTAAGTATTCATCACCCTAATCAAATTAGAGAATATTAATACTCTTTTATAGTTTATTATGTACTATGTTATAAAAATAATTAAAATATTAAAACATTTAATACTTATGTTTCATAAAAAACACATAACCATACAGAAAAAATTCATTTACAAAATTAATGAAATACCCAAAACCACTACTTCGTTGAGTACTCATTAGTCCACATACATCACTTTGTATGGGATCCAATTGTCCACTAGCCCTTTTAACTTTTTCCCAAAAGGTTCCTTGGTCATTTTACCCAGTAAAAAAGATTCACATATATCAAACAATTCATAATCAAATGAGTCTAACAATCCAGCTCTTTAGTATTTGAATGTTTTATTATTTATATGTACAGGGTGACAATATCAAAGTTGGGTGGGAATAGAATCAACCACGAACTTCTTATTTTTAATAGTATAAATAAGATTATACATATCTAGAATATATAAACCATTAAATATATTCCCAACATCATAAAACATTTCATTATTATATATAGAACAACTATGTTCTTAATAATGAATGAAAATCACAACTTGTTTGAACAATAAAAAAAATAAAATTCCTTTTTATGATATGAAAATAATAATAGTTTTTAAATTCTAGGACAAATCATTTGGGTAGAATTACATAATAAATTTTAAATTATAATATATTAAATTCTTTTCAATTATTGAAATAAATATCTAATTAAACCTTCATTAATTCCCTCCTATATCTGAGTATGTGTTTGTCACAAAAAATGTGTGATAAACGCTCAGTATCTAATACCCATGAGTCAGAGATGGTGGAATTGATCTCTATAACATTCACATTTTGGTTCTCTAAATGTTTTTATTTGAGAACACTTCTCAACCCTAGATACTAATCTTTAACTATTTTATAAATCATACCTATAAGTGATATCAAAATGATTATCATTAAGTATTCCATAATCTATAACAATAATTCAATGGGTGAGTATCATGTATTATTTATTTTCATCAAGTAATTTTAATGAAAGTTCTACCATAAAAAATGATGACCGCATACATCATACCCATTTAGTGAGACAAGATCTATATTTTAATAAGTAATGAATCTAATTTTTTGTTCCTATCACCACTTAGTAATTTATGTAGGGAATCACCCCCATCATAGAAATTAATAATATTGGATAGTTGAGTGGATAACTCTTTATCCAAAACAATCACATGGATGTACTCAAATTTATTCCTTTAATATCCTTCCTAAGGGGTTTCAAGCTAAGTGCATCCTAAATAAAATTCCAAGAATGGACTAACAAAAGATATTCCAAAGAAACCCTTCTTTGGAAAAACCTACCTAAGGATAATAAAATTCCATCTATTACTTTTTTTCCTTACACAAGACAATCCAAGGGCTCCCTTCATTTTCATAACCTACTCAGTTGAATGATCGAGATCTTAAAAAGTGTATATTTTTAAAGAATACCACACCTAATATTTAAGGTAATTTTAAATATCTAACCAATTTAATATACATAATATTCATATTAAATTAATAACTATTGCATATTATGTAATATTTATTTTCTCATATTTTATTCCATTTTGTGTATGCATGCTTATAACATTTTAGTTTTTTAGTCTATATTCCAACCACTAAATTAATATGTTCCCACCATATTAATGTGTAACACTTTACATAACACAAAATTTTGTGTTACTTACCCAAAAATAGAATCCAAGTATATTCATAGATATATGAATGCATCATACTCCCAAGGTACATGAAAATTTCATGTAAATTCATAGAGTTATAAGTTATTTTCAATATTTATATGAGTAATCTCAAATTGATAGATAGACAACCACATTCATCTTTATAAATAATCCATAGCCTCAAGGCCATTAGGTGGTATTTTTAGTGACCCATACTTTTTATATATAGATATCACACTTTAATAAATGAATATTTATTACATAAAATAATGATCCACACCAGAATCGTATAGATCTAGTGCCTTTTGAAACTTGAACATATAAATATCTGGTTCATAAAAGATCTAAATTTTCTCCAAAAAATTTATTCATAACTAGTAACCTTCTTAGATATGTCATACTTAGTATCTTTATTTATAACCTAGGGAAATGAAACCTAATAAAGGATGAAATCAAATGCTGAGTAAAATTAAATAAGGGAGATAATAATGATCACTTGATCATAATATGAACATAAGGGTATGAGAAAACGAGAATAAAATTTTAAAATCATACCCTATATATCATAGATCATAATATTTAGTCATGGAATAAAAATTGGCAGTTCATAATACATGAATCATAAATGAATTAAAGAACATGATCCATGGGAGGATAAAACTAGCATAATTCATATTTTTTTGGCATACACATAATCATAGAAAATCATTTCATTAGTATTCAAGGCTCATTTCTAATATTATCAAAGGGGAATGGGTTCACTTCTCAAACCATCGTAGTAGTGAAGGTTCACTCCCAAGATAATCGTAGTGCATAAATCCCCTTACTGAATTGGGTTCACTCTCCATTCCAACCTTATTTATCTCATGAGATATCAATATTTACCAAATCTATTTAAGGTAGATATAGGTCCCACCCATTCTTAGTTATAACATAACCACTATCCTTGGTTATAGCGTAACCGCTATCCTTGGTTATAATGTAACCACTATCATTGTTTATAACGCAACCATCGTCCTTATTTATAACTTAACCACCACCACATAATGAAAATAATACATAATTTTCCTATAATATCATTAAATATTAATCATATCATAAACCATGAAAATAAATGAGTTTCATAATCAATTCCTTATCTCATAACCCATGAAAAAGAAATGGGTTTCATAAATATTTCATCATTTCATCCTAGTGAAACCCATGGAAAAGAAATGGGTTTCATAAATATCTTATCATCATAAAAATAAACCATCTATAGAATTATTAATAATGGAATTATCAGATAATATCCCTAGTAAATCATAATTAACATCAAATGATTCTATCATATATGAAAATTACTTTAAAATATCACTAAAATATTTCTTGAGGAAAATAACCTTTCCATTTTGAAAATAATTTTTTTTAAATACAAATATTTCCAAAATATCATGGAAATTTTTTTATTTGAAAATAACCTTAAAAAATTGTAATGGAATCTTCAAAACCCTGGGTGTTCATGATGGTGGGAAATTATATTCATGCTGTATAAGTTAAAAGAAAACATTCCTTCCACATGTTTTTATGAAAATTCAAAAAGTACAACTTTTGGAAAATGAGAAGAAGATTAAATTTAAACTATTTTTAAAAAAGAGTCAAACATGGGTAAAAATGACTTTAAACAATCATAGGATAATAATAAAAACCTTAATTTATTTTTTTTAGAGAAAAAATTGATATGGATGATTTTTTTGATCGAAGTGAGAAATAAATTAAACTTTCATTAAAAACAAATTGTTGGTATATTGAGTACTTAAGTTGAGGAAAATGAAAGAAAAACATTTATTGTTAAGAAATATCCATAGTAGAATAAAAATCATGAGTTAATAAGAGTTAGATCATAATATTTAATCGCTGGAAACATAATCATAAACAATCTCAATAAACAATGGGAGTGTAACATGAAACCATCACCACTTTAGTAACATTTGAATTGTAAACCCCATGAAAGAAAAAACCTTATATGTATATGTAAAACCAAATAAATTTCATAATAAACATGATAAAAGAAATTAATGGGTAGTATATACACCACCTAAAATAAATAATTGGTGAATATGACATGTTTCTCTCAGAAATAAAAGTGAGACAAAAATCTCTTACTGCTTTGGTAACTTTTGAATCATATGAACCATTAAAGAATAATATTAAATGAGAATTTATATATACTAAAAATAAGTATATTCATGATGTAACATGTCAAATGGTTAGTATATAATCCAAAAAAATAAACAATTAGTGAATATGGTGTAAGTATCCCATAAAAAACTGAGAATATAAATCCCTTACCTTAGGTCTAACTTCCATCGTATGTGTTAGAACCTCCTCTTCTTTGAAATGATTCCTTTATATCTCCTCTTAAGGGGTATAAGGTTGGTATTTTTGGAAGACCAAAAACTCTAGAATTTTTCTAGGGAAGTGGATAATATAATTTATCAGATTCTGGTCAAGATAGAAGGCTCAAAGTGGTGTGAAGAAGATAAAGGATGAGTGACCTTTTATAATTGAGGGGAGGGGAACTCTTGTAATTTCTTTAAATATTAAGTTAATATAAATTAATTTTTATTTATAAAAGGATAAAAATTGATAAAATTAAAATATAAGATGATTTTGAGTTGAAATCCTCTCATCTAATAAAATTTGGATTAGTTTGGATCAAATTTTTACCCTTATATTTTTGTTTTAACCCTCCGTTAACCCTTTTAAAAATTATTGTAATATTAGTATTTTATAAACTTTAAGGGTTAATAATGTTACTATAAAATGAAAAAATGACCCATAAATGTACCATGGTTGATATTTAAAACCATATACCATTCATTTGGATTAATTTTATATTATTTGATAAAATATTATTTATTATAAAATATCATTAATGTATTTTTTTAACACTATTCATTCAATTTGACTTTAAATACATGAATACAAAGTGATAATTAAAATATAATTATTTAAAACTTCCGTAATATTTCATATAGATATATAAAATTCATCATACACATTAAATAATTCAAATTATATAACTTTTAATATTTTTAAAATCATTTATTTTACTTTTATATTAATTAAATAAATACTATATTAGCATTGCACACACATTTAAGGTAATTATATCAATTATAAAAATTATAAATAAATTTATATCATGAAAATAATTTCATTAATTCTAAAATATACACTTATATTCATTCATAACTTTCTTTTGTCCTTATGTGGACACATAATATATATTTAAAACTAAGAGAGTGAAATTATGTAACTTTATTTGATTTAAATATTATATTGGTCATTTTCATGGAAACATGTCTATTAAACAACTAAATTTTAGGTGTAAGGTGATAAAAGTATAATTATCTTCACCTAATAAGAATTTGGGTGAAAAATTATGGCCTTATCACTTATTGTTAACCTATATTTACCTGATTTACCCTTTACCAAGGTGATAAATGTTACCATGGTTACTATTCATATTGACCAGAATTAGAAGGAAACTATTTAAAATTTTTTACCTCCTAATTAAAAATATGGTATATATTTTTAAAATTCAATTTCTATATTTTTAAGAAACTAATTTTAAAATAATCATGAAACATGCGCTGAAAACATCTTTTTATAAAAATACATTTTTAAGTATAAAACTTATTTTATTATTATCCCACGATTAGAAAAACATTAAATGAATGTTAAAACATTTTATTTAATATATAATATTGAAATTTTATTTAAATCATTCACAAATAGTTATTAATTTAATTTTTTATGATAAAAAATACATTGTGTGCAAAAAAACAATTTTTCAGAAAAATATTTTTTTTTCTTTCAATTGATTTTTATTTTAATTTATAATAAATTGGTAACCAATGAATTAGTTATATAAATATGTAACCATAAAATTTTAATAATTTATTTAGTCATATTCATACCCTTCATTCCAATGAATAAGTGATAGTTATAATTTAATAGTATATCATAGTTGGGTTAAACTTGGTGTTGTGTATAACGCAAGCTATCAAAGAAATTAAATTTATTTGAAAAACATATTTCAAAATATCTCAGGGTATTACATTATAAACCCATTAAAATGCATTTATACCTCGAAATTAATCACAATTTTATAAATAAATGATGATATCATTATTTCATTAAATCCTCTGGTTCCCATGTAGCTTCTTAGAATTTGTGATTTCTTTAGAGAACTTTCACCTGGTGGTTAGTCTTGTACAATAACACCTTATCTTTAAGATCAAAGATTTTTAATAATTTTTTACTTATAATAAAGATCATGTTATAGTGTTATAAACTCTTATTTTAGTTAATATTATGGATCTGGTATATACTTCTTTAAGAGAGATACATGGAACACATCCTGAACTTAGGAGAGGTTCGGTGGAAGCGCCAAACAATAAGCTACCACACCTACTTGATAAAGAATATTGAAAGGCCCAATATACCTAAGGATCATATTTACCTTATTTATGAATTAAATAACCTTCTAATATGGATAAATTCATATAAATACCTTCTCAAAAAATTTAAATTCTAGGTTACACTAATGATTTTCAGTATAACATTTCTATCGACTCTAAGCTACCTTGATGTGATACTGAATAGATATAACTTTATCTATCATATCCTTAGATATCTCAGATACCAATAGTTTTATTTCTCTAATATAATGTTTTGGTTTTTCTTTTATTAATTTACACTTCATCTCTTACTCCAAGGAATTAATATTCAAGTTTAATTTTTTTTCATGCATGAAGAACATATAACTTTTAATGAATCATAAGATAAATTAGTCATTACTTCCACCTATAAATATTTAACAAGACTAAAATGTCTAGAAGAAGTTATCTAATAACATAAAAGTTTATACTTAATTCATTCCATAAATATTAAACCTTAAGTCTCCTTCAAAATATGGATGACCAAAATTGAATCCCAAAGATTGGAATTATTTGATCTCATATCCTTACATGATCAACTTAATGATTATCTTGAAATAATTTTAATCACTCATAAAATCTCCTACCAATATGTATATAACCTAATAATTTCCCAAAATTAAGTAAAAATAAAATCATATATCCTTCCAAAAGACAATTCACCTTTTATTCTTTAAATAAATTCCTTTATTAATCAAAAACATTTCCATTAGATGTATGGGTTCATCCTTGCACCAATTTACAATCAAAAGTTGATTAAAAATATCAAATGATATTTATTTATTCCAAAATATATGTATATAGGGATAATAAGTTCTCATAATTACATCAAATTTCACTAAAGGATTAATAATAAGACTTTCAAAGGGTACATTCATACAACCTTCAACATAAAGCCCCCAACCTTGGAGTGGAGGATAAATGTGCCCTAATTATCATGATTCACTTCAAATGTTGTGATTGCATAAGATTTCCATTTTTCCCATTGACTTAAAAGGTTATTGTGTATTATTATCCTAATTATCCCTTATATTTGGGTATTTATTCACACAATGTCTTAAATCCTTTAATTTAATGATTTAGAGTGTGAGCGGTGAATTTTGTGAATATTTATGTCTATTTACACCATTAGTCAATTTATTCCCATCACATCATCATTATATTTCCCAATGTCCTTCCTTTCTAAACATGAAACATTTACCACTTCCCTTAATACAATTTCCTCTATGTTTCCTTCCACAATTTGAGCGTAAAGGAAGGCTTATATTTTTTTCTCCATGTTTTTTAGAATTTCCATTGAATTCCATATAATTTTCTTATCAAAACCATGATATTAAAGGGCGAATCCAATATCTATCTCCACCTTAATGAATCACAAAAATGGTTTTTTCATATAATATATTATCCCTTATGGATAAAAACATTTGGAGACTTGGTTTTAAGCTACTGAAGTATAGATCAACCTTAATTTTAGGTTAGATGATTATGATATAATAATAACTCCCAAGTCTTGTAAAATTTTCCTCATAGGTACCAACTGATTCATTATCTTTCTTATTTAGCTCAAGGAATTACTTCTCCATTTTCATACGAATAATACGTGGAAAGTACTTATTGAAAAATAGTATTTTAAACTCATCCCCCTCCTTGGATTTAATTTATTACCTTTTAATTTTATTCTTGATAATAGTCCAACATTGATCCTATTCGCCTTCCAAACAATAAATAGAAAAAAAATGAATTTTTCAAGTTCTAAACATTGTAGAACTTTCTTAAAATCTAGTGGATTAGTGGAACCACTAAAAGAAGTTGGGAATTTACTCATGAAAAACTCAACAAAATTTTTAGCCTCCTTTTATCATTTGGAAGTTCATTATGATTCATATATTGGGAAAGTTGTGTCATCATAGCAACTGGATTTTTCATTCCATATCACATAACATTTGGTTTCTCAGGAGGAAACTCATTGCATTTTCCATATCACTCAACATTAACATGATTTCTTCAGGTTACATCCATTGAATAAAACCAAAAATCATATTTTTAGTAACAATAATTATAATGTAAAATCACATAATTATGAAATATCATTTATAAGAAGTCTAAATTGTGACACCTTATTCTATGAAACATTAGTATTAAACTAGGTCATTCATGATCATTACCAAAATAATAATTTTTTTCATATACTTATAGTTATCCCTAGGGTTCTCACTAATTTTTCTTATCCTAGTTTCTAAAGGTTAACTAAACCTTTTTATAATACTAACTTTAGCAACCCATACTTTTCATACATATATATCACATCTTAATAGATGAATATTAATTACATAACATAATGATCTACACCATAATTGTATATGTCACGAACCAACCCAGGTCAACCCTGAACCGGTCACCTGAGCCAGTCCGCGACATAGCCCGAGAGGCATTCTTGATCATCCTGGGCTGGCGACAAGTGCCAGGGCATCAAAAGAGAACAACAAGGGAACGATTTCGCCCAATAAAAATGAATAAAGCAGCAGAAAGAAACTAGAACAACGCAAAGTGAATAAAAAACACGAAAAAAAAGAATGATCAACACAAATAAACTAACCTGACCATGACTAAAACTTCTCACGACTCTGAGAGTCACTCACCAAACCACAACCAAGTCTTTCCAATGGAAAACAAGCTCAATTCAACCTGCAACGGAAACTAAACACAAGAAAACACTATAGGAGTGAGTATTAAAACTTAGTAGGTAGGCCCGACTAATTCTATTTCCAATGCACATACCATTAAATAAAGAATTTATCAATTCCAATTTTGAACTAAATTATATAAAATATTGTTTTTCACACATACTTTCATTTCTAAAACATGTAACAGTCCATTTCCATTTTTAATATAAAAACAAGTTTAGTGTTTGAGATAAATAGGTGCATTTCATTTTAAAACCTTTTTGCAAACAATTTAGAAATCCAAATTTTAGCCATTAGTGAAAAGGAAAACTACACACAACACCCAACACACGCTAAGGGAAATGGAAAAAAGTGGCACACATGGACCAACAACTGAACTAGACCTCTCAATCGTCCGCCACATACAAATAAACTCTCAATAAAAACATGGGTCGAACCTAGGAGCTCATGAACAATCCAGAATGTACTATACATGTGACTCATCCTGAAGGCATGCCTACTCTCGATGACATCATAACACCCTGACGACCGGTGTTTCCCTACATGGCCTAACCAAGGGGCCCAATCCCCTAGAAGAGTGTCATCCGTACTAGGGGCCACTAGCCAGTGCATAATCTAAACTATTGCAACATTTGTTCTCAGAAGATTCACGTAATATGAGAAGTTCCCATGTCAATATGTATAATAAATAGGAAAGGGGTGAGTCAACAAATCTAATCAAGTATCAAAAACATCACACAAAAATCATGCAGTCAACGTACACCAAATATCACCTCTGAGTCACCCCAAAGAGAGTTTTCCAAAATAATTTATTTTATTAAAGTGCCAAACGGGCCTTCACCAATTTTAAAGAAAATCCTCATTTCTTAAGGGAACCAAAATGATTGATCACGCTTCAAAAGAAATCATTTATCAATAAACCAGAACTACATTTGAAATTCCGTGAATTATGTTTAAAACCCAAACGGGCATTCTTTCACTACTGGGTGTCCACTCATCAAGAAAATATTTCAAGTGTCGTGTATAAAATAAAAGGATCTTTTTACAACAAATAATCATTTTAAAAACTTATTATCTTAAATTATTTACCATTTATTAAAATTAATAAAACATAAACCAATCAATAAATTCTAAATTTAAAGGCGAGCGCAGTGGGGGACCTACCTTAACTCGCAGCTCGAACAGGACAACTCGAAACGCCTCGCACATGCACACAAGAACACGCAAGCTGATAATTGCGGTAATGCAGGGTTATCCCGCTAACACGTTGCAATAAACACACAACAACAAAGGTACATAAACACAGACTTAAAACAATTTAACTAAACAAATAGCATGAACACGACCTCGACATACTTTCAAAACACAACTCGCACCATCCACACCATTTACTAAAGCCCTTTAAAAACCATGAAGTGTTTACAAAAAAAACCACACAACGCCAAAATAACTCAATAAACAATTTAAAGAGCGAACATACCATTTTAAGAAAACACTTGGAGTGCACCACCAGACAAAAGTGCACGACACGATGAGATCAACATTTAAAAACACGTGTGCCTAAACACATTTTCAAAACCAGGCTTGTAGCATCAAAATTATTTAATAAATCATCTAAAAATTCATAAAACTTTTTTGAGTAATATATCGCGGTTTTGCACAGACAAAACTAACTCAAAACCACATATCACAAAGAATGACAACGAAAAAAACACTAAATCACTAATTAACAACTAAAGGTAGCGATAAAATAAGAATTCAGTGAAATCCTAAATTTAATGGTGATGCGCAAAGGGTTCATACCTCAATTCCAATGTAGAATAAAAACGCACGCCTGAGACCGGTGCACGATCTCATTCACACCTCAGCTGCATGCTTCAAAAGCTTAAACAAACCCTGCACCATCAAAATAAACCCTAAATTGAGGGATCTACTTAATATAACAACCCCTAGCATTTATGATTTTGAAAAAACAATATACTCACTATGAAAATCCTATACAAAGGGGGAAGAAGGAAAAACGAAAAAAAAGGCACAAGAGGAGGGAGCTTCACCGGCTGGTGAGCTTGAGGCGTAGTGGAGGTGTGCATGGCTCATGCTGGAGAGGTGCGGGAGGTGCGGCCCACGTTAAGGAAGGCCGACTGAGGGTGGCGTGACCTGCTCGCGATGGGGAAGGATAGAAACAAAGGGGCGTGGCTGGAAAGAGGGGATCGCCCGGAGGAGTCGTGAGGAGGGACCAACGCAGGGGATAGTGGATGAGTGAGGCCTGGGCAAGCTAGGAGGTTGCGGATAGGGGCGACAAGCGGACAACCAGAGGGTGCGGCTGGATGGCGGCGGTCCAGTTTGTTGAGGCGGTGAGACCGAAGGTGCAGCGCGGAGGAGGTCTGCACGCAGCGGGAGTAAGGGGAAAACAGGGGTGGGTGGGTAGTTTCAGGGTTACTTAAAATAAAATTTATAATAATAATTATAATAACATAATAATAATAATAATAATAATAATAATAATAATAATAATAAAATCAGAAATAGCAAAAATAATAAAAATGGCCATAATAGAAATAATAATAATAATAATAATAATAATTATAACCATAATAATATAAATAACCTATAAAATAATGAAATAATAATAATAATAATAAAAACAACAACAACAATAATAATTATTATAACCATAATAATATAAATAATATATAAAATAATGGAATAATAATAATAATAATACCCCAATTAGAATAATAATAATTGTAATAAATATTTATTAATAATAACACTAATAGGAATAATAATAATTATACTGATAAGGATATAAATAATAGAAATACTCATTTCATTCTAATAATAATAATTAAAATTATTAGTAACCATGAAAATTCTAACTAACGTAATAAATTATAATGTTTATTCATTTTAAATTCTTCAAAGTCAGGAGGATCATGGAGAAGCCTGGGTAGAGCTGTACAGGGTTTTCAAAACACGCCCAGCCCGTGCGCCCAACAATGTCAACTCAAAAACATGCCCAGCCCGTGCGCTCCACGACGTCAGCTGAAAAACGTGCACTTTTTAGCATAACTCAAAAGTTTTTCATCCGGGGCTCAACCCAAACCCCAAAAAAATTTAAAAGTCAATGAAAATTATAAAATAAAAAAAAAGATAGGTCAGGGTGCGATAATTCTCCCCACCATACTGATTTCCACCCTCAGAAAGACAAAACATGATCAAGACCCAAAGATGAAACTCCTTAAGTGTCACTCACCCCCCAAAAGTTTAAGCGCCTCCAGTTGGTCGATCCAAACAGACACTGAAAACCCATGATAGATAACTCATCCTTTAAAACACAGTCACCTTAATGGTCACCAAGAAGAACCCAAACCATCTATTTCAACCAAGGAACAAACGAACTTAAACTACCTCCGACACTTATTCCCATAATCTTAGTCCAACAAAAGAGTTGGGTGTACTCCAATCTCAACTTTTACTCAAGAGGACAAACTCAGGATTAAGTGGTTCCGCACGAGACCACCTACCACCAAAAGATACATGGAATAAACTCTGATATTTACACATGGAGGCCTGAACGAACTCCCCACTCTAAGTATTGGGCTAACTCTAAATTATTTCAGGTGTAACTCTGCGAGACCCATTGTGGGTCTCCCCACCATAAGAGCTAACGATATTTAAACGAACATAAAGGCTTACTGCACGGACCCAAAACCCCCACCACGAGGGGGGGGGGGGGGAGGAAGGAAGGGCCAAACTAGTAGAACATCAAAACTACCACCATCATCATATCAAAAAAATCGCACCCTCGAAAAAACATAAACCATGTCACACTATGGGATGAGATTAAACCAAGGCCCTTATTCACCGTTGGGGTTCTCCTGACTATGCGTCAGCTTCACTCCGGAGCCTATGGATGGAGAACCAATGATTGAAGCATCTCCTACATCGCAGTAAGGATTCAGAAATTCCCAAACATAACCCACAATCCATAATTTCACCAAACACACTTCCGATAAAATAAAAGTTTTAAGGAGGTTCAACCATAACCATTCTTACAAATGAAAGAAAACAGACGCCGCAAAATGCTACAAGAGATGATTACTACACCCAAGAAACCCTACAAAGAGAAAACCTCAAACTAGTCCCTAAACATCGCTATGCTCCTACTTACGGGCTGAGGTAACCTTTGACGAGCCAAGTCTAGCTTCAGCACGCTTCTTGGAAACACCACGGCAGAATCGCTGCAAGTGACCCCAACGTCCACAGGTGTGGCAGGGTCTCAGAGCACTCAAACACATTGGCCTCTTGTGACCCTACCTACCACACTGGTGACATATCACGACATTGTGCTGTGGAGAAGAAGACTGAAGGTCTGAAGGCCTCTTGATTCCTCTACCAGCACCACCAGCATCGGGTCGCTTCTCATTTTTTTATCACCATCCTCTGCACTGCTTCCCAAAGCTGTAGGATTAGCCACCTCAAGTCCTCCTGCTAACCCAACTTCATCCAAAAAGGGTTTCCCTAAAACATACGAGAAGGTGGTTAGGTTGAGCTCTTCCACTTTTGATCACATCTCAGGTTGGAGTCCAGACTCAAATTGACGAGCCTTCTCGGGATCATTCGCAACAAACCACTGATCATACGGAACTAGGTCTATGAAACGTCAATAGAATTCTAGTATCGATTCAACACCCGATGGAATAAAAAAAACTCCATCCTCTTCCTCAGCTTTGTCAACTAAGAGAAGTGTTGTTGGATGAACGATGACTTGAAAAAATCCCATGTTAGATCTTCCTGGGGATTATTCTGAGACACAGACTTCCACCATTTCCAATTTGGGCCTTCAAGCATAAAGGTATCCAACTTCACCTTTAATGACTTAGGCAGCCCAATGAAACCGAACTTCCTCTCAATCTTATGCAACCACTCCTCTGCCTCAAGTGGATCTTCTTGACCATAAAATAGGGTAGGGTTCAACTTCTGGAATTCCAGAACATAGTCTATGGCCTGATCAACTAGAGGATTCGCTAGGGGCGTACCACCCGAAGCTGCACCTTGGGCATCCATCAAACCATCGTGGGGGTGAACACTAAGGAACAAGGAAACATAGAACACAATCAAAACATGGTCATTTCCATTTCAATTTCAACTTTTCACAATTTCCAAAATAAAACCTTACAAAAAAATTTCGGAATGGAGGAAAACTCAAACGATTCAGTAGGGGGAAACTGGTGATGATGGGTGACTCAGACATATGGTTGGAGGCCATATTCCAGTCATGCCACCGTCACAAGGAGCACTCTAGGGTAATGTATCCGGCTTCACATGGCTTTCCAGACCATGCGAGCTCACGAAGGTCACTTTCTTGGCTTCCATTTCATTTTCCAACAAAAAAAATTCAAAAGAACCAAAAGACACCAACAACATGAACATACCATGGTAACCCAAGGTTCAGAACGAGCAAGGGTTCATGACGTCCTTCTTGTCTGTACGCCTTGAGTCCCAAAAATTCTACTCCTTCTACCATGAAAACCCTAAATAATGATGGGCGCTCTGATAAACAAGGTCCGCTCAAGAGACGACCTACTCTAATACCATTTTGTCACGAAGCAACCCGGGTCGACCCTGAACCGGTCACCCGAGCCAGTCCATGACATGGCCTGAGAGGCATTCCCGATCCTCCCGGGCTGGCGACAAGTGCTAGGGCATCAAAATATAACAACAAGGGAACAATTTCAACCAATAAAAATGAATAAAGCAGTGAAAAGAAACTAGAACAATACAAAGTGAATAAACAACATGAAAAAAAAAGAACGATCAACACAAACAAACTAACCTAACCACAGACAAAACTCCTCATGACTCTGGGATTCACTCACCAAACCACAACCAAGTCTTTCCCATGATGAACAAGCTCAAGTCAACCCACAACAGAAACTAAAAACAGGAAAACACTATAGGCGTGAGTATTAAAACTCAATAAGTAGGTCCGACTAATTCTATTCCCAATGCACATATCATTAAATAAAGAATTTATCAATTCCAGGTTTGAACTAAATTATATAAAATATTGTTTTCCACACACACTTTCATTTCTAAAACAAGTAATATTCCATTGACCTTTTTAATATAAAAACAAGTTTAGTGTTTGAGAGAAATAGGTGCATTGCATTTTAAAACCTTTTTGCGAACAATTTAGAAATCCAAATTTTAGTTGTTAGTCAAAAGGAAAACTACACACAACACATAACACACACCAAGGGAAATGAAAAAAAGTGGCAAACATGGGCCAGCAACCAAACTAGACCTCTCAACCGTCCTCCACATACAAATAAACTCTTAATAAAAACATGGGTTGAACCTAGGAGCTCGTGAACAATCCAGAACGTACTATACATGTGACTCATCCTGAAGGCATGCCTACTATCGATGACATCATAATTCCCTAACGCCCGGTGTTTCCCTACATGGCCTAACCGAGGGGCCCAATCCCATAGCAGAGTGTCATCCGTACTAGGGGCCACTAGCCAGTGCGTAATCTAAACTAGTGCAATAATCATTCTTAGAAGATTCACTTACTATGCCAAGTTCCCATGTCAACACATATAATAAATAAGAAAGGGGTTAGTCAACAAATCTAATCAAGTATCAAAAACATCACGCACAAATCATGTATTCAACATACACCATATATCACCTCTGAGTCACCCCAAAGAGAGTTTTCCAAAATAATTTATTTTATTAAAGTTCCAAACGGGCCTTCACCAATTTTAAAGAAAATCATCATTTATCAAGAGAACTAAAACGCTTGCTCAAACTTCAAAAGAAATCATTTATCAATAAAACAGAACTACATTTGAAATTCGATGAATTATGTTTAAAATAAAAACGGGCATTCTTTCACTAATGGGTGTCCCCTCATCAAGAAAATATTTCAAGTGTTGTGTATAAAATAAACAGCTCTTTTTACACCAAATAATCATTTAAAAAATTTATTATCATAAATTATTTCCCATTTATTAAAATTAATAAAACATCAAGAAATCAATAAATTCTAAATTTAAAGGCTAGCGCAGTGGGGGACCTACCTCAACTCGCAGATCGAACATGACAACGCGACACACCTCGCATAGTCACACAAGCACGCGCAAGATGATGACTGCGGTAATGCAGGGTTACCCCGCCAACGCGCTGCAATAAACACACAACAAAAAAGGTACATAAACATGGACTTAAAACAATTCAACTTAACAAACTACGCAAACACGACCTCGACATGATTTCAAAACACAACTCACACCATCAACACCATTTACTAAACCCCTTTAAAAACCACAAATTGTTTGCAAAAAAAAACCACACAACGCCAAAACAACACACTAAACAATTTAAAGAGCCAACATACCATTTTAAGAAAACACTTGGAGTGCACCACTGGACAAAAGCGCACGAAACGATGAGATCAACATTTAAAAACACGTGCGACTAAAAATATTTTCAAAACCAGGATCACAACATCAAAATTATTTAATAAATCATCTAAAAATTCATAAAACTATTTTGAGTAGTATATTGCGGTTTTTCACAGACAAAACCAACTGAAAACCACATATCACAAAGAATGAAAACAAAAAAAAACACTAAATCACTAATTAACAACTAAAGGTAGTGATAAAATAAGAATTCAGTGAAATCCTAAATTTAAAGGTGACGTACAAAGGGTTCATACCTCAATTCCAATGCATAATAAAAATACACGCATGAGACCGGTGCACAATCTCATTCTCACCTCATCCGCATGCTTTGGAAGCTTAAACAAACCCTGTGCCATCAAAACAAACCCTAAATTGAGGGATCAAATCAGTAAAACAACCCCTAGAATTTAAGGTTTTGACAAAACAACATACTCACTATGAAAATCCTATACCAAGGGGGAAGAAGGAAAAAAGAAAAAGAAAAGGAACAGGAGGAGGGAGCTTCACCGGATGGTAAGATTGAGGCAGAGCAGAGGTGTGCGTGGCTCGTGCTGGAGAGGTGTGGGAGGCACGACCGACATCAAGGGAGGCTGGACGAGGGTGGCACGACCTGCTCGTGACAGGGAAGGAGAGAAACGAAGGGGCGTGGCTGGAAAGAGGGGGTCGCCTAGAGGAGTCTCAAGGAGGGACCGACGCAGGGGAGAGTGGCTAGGTGAGGTCTGGGTGATCTCGGAGGCTGCAATGAGGAGAGACAAGTGGACAACCAGGGGGTGTGGCTGGATGGAGGTGGCCCGGTTTGCTGAGGCGGCGAGACCAAAGGTGCAGCACGGAGGAGGTCTACGCGCAGCAAGAGTAAGGGAAAAATAGAAGGGGTAGTTTTAGGGTGACTTAAAAAAAATTTATAATAATAATTATAATAACATTATTACAACAAAAACAACAACAATAATAATAATAATAAAACTAGAAATAAAAAAAATAAAAAAAATGGCCATAATAGAAATAATAATAATAATAATAATAATAATAATAATAATAATAATAAAAACAGCAACAACAACAAGAATAATAATTATAACCATAATAATATAAATAACATATAAAATAATGAAATAATAATAATAATAATTATAACCATAATAATATAAATAACATATACAATAATGAAATAATAATAATAATAATAATATCTCAATTACAATAATAATAATTGTAATAAATCTTTATTAATAATAACACTAATAGAAATAATAATAATTATACTGATAAGGATATAAATAATATAAATACTCATTTCATTCTAATAATAATAATTAAAATTATTAGTAACCATGAAAATTCTAACTAACGCAATAAATTACAAATTTTATTCATTTTAAATTCTCTGAAGACAGGAGGATCATGGAGAAGCTTGGGTGGAGCTGCGCGGAGTTTTCAAAACGCGCCCAGCCCATGCGCCCAACGACGTCAACTCAAAAATGCACCCAGCCCGTATACTCTGCGATGTTAGCTAAAAAACATGAACTTTTTAGCATAACTCAAAAGTTTTTCATCTGGGGTTCAACCCGAACCCCAAAAAAATTTAGAAGTCAAAGAAAATTATAAAATAAAAATAAAAGATAGGTCGGGGTGTGACAATATAGGTATAATTTCTTTTAAAACTTTTATATATAAATAATTGGTTCATTAAATATCTAAATTATCACTCACCAAGTTATTTATAACTAGCACCCTTCTTAGATATATCATACTTAATACCTTTATTTATAAACTTAGGGAAGAAAACATAAGAAAGGGTGAGCTCAAATACTCAACAAGTGTAAATAAAGAAGATATCAATGATAAATTGGGAATAACATGAACATAAGGGTATGATAACATGAGCATAACATTTGAAAATCATACCATACATATCAGAGATCATAATCTTGATTCATGGCATAAAACTTGGAAGTTCGTAAGACATGAATCCTAAAGGAATCAAAGAACCCAATCTATGGGAGCATAACATTGGCCTAAGACCTAATTTTATGGCATACACATAAGAATAGAAAAACATTTCATTAGTATTAAAGGCTCATTTCCACGATTATCATAGTGTAATGGGTTCACTCCCAAAACCATCATCGTAGTCAAGGTTTACTCCCAAGACTATCATATTGAACAAAGTCCCTTAATGAATTAGGTCCAATTACCTTTCCAACCCTATTAATATCATGAGATATCAACATTTACCTAATCCATAAGAGGGATATATAGGTCCCACCCATCCTCATTAGTTATAATGTAACCACTATTTTTGGTTATAATGTAACCACCATACTTATTTATAATGTAACCACCATAATTTGTTATAACTAAACCACCATCCTTGTTTTTAATATAAACACCATCATATAATGAAAATCATGCATACATGAGACATAATATCTTAAAACATTCATCATATCAGAACCTATGAAAATAAATGGGTTTAAAAAAAATTCAATATAGAATAACTCATGGAAAAGAAATGGGTTTCATAAACATTTCATCATTTCATTATATTATAACTTGTGAAAAAGGAACGACTTTTATAAAAATTTTACCATCATAAACATAAACAATATAGAGAATGATTAATAATGGAATAATTTTATCATATCCCCAGTAAATCATAATTAACATCAAAGGATATTATCATATATAAAAATTCATTTAAAAGATTGCTGAAATATTTCTTAAGGTAAATAACTTTCCATTTTTAAAATCACTTTTTTAAAATACAAATATTTCCTAAATATTATGGGAAAAATTTTCTTTGAAAATAATATTGGAAACTTATAAAGGAATATTTAAAACCTTTAGTGGTCATGATGGAGAGAAATTATATTCATTATATACAAGTTAAAAGAAAACATTCCTTTCACATGTTTTGTAAAAAATGTAAAAAATTACCTTGTTTGGAAAATAATAAGAATATTCATTTTAAACCATTTTTTAAAAAGTCAAACATGGGTAAACATGAATTTAAAAATTCATAGTATAATATTAAAAACCTTTATTAAAACATTATATAAAACATGGATATAGAAGAATTTTTTTTTTCAACTGAAGAAATAAATAAAGTTGATTTTCCTTAAAAACACATTTTCAGAATCTTGATTACTTAAGATGAGAAAAATGAAAGGAAAACATGTATTTTCAAGAAATATATAAAGAAGAAGAAAATTTATGACTTTATTTAGAGGTATATAATAACATTTAATCATTATAAAAATAATCATAAACAATCTTGATAAAATTGAGATTGTAACATAAAATAACTACATATCTAGTAACATTTGAATCGTAATCCCTATAAAAGAAATAACCTTAGATAGATATGTAAATCCACATAAATTTTTTAAGAAAAAACATAAAATATATTCATGGGAATTATATACACTACATAAAATAAACATGTGAAGAATATGGCATGTGTATCATCAAAATAAAAACGAGACAAAAATCTCTTACCACTTTGGTAACTTTTGAATTGCAAGCCCCATTAAGGAATACCATCAAATGAAGCTTTAGATATCATCAAAATAAATAGATTCATGATATACCAATTCAAAGGTCTAGTATATGCACCACATAAAATAAAAGAGTGGTGAATATGTTATAATTCATCCATAAATAAAATCGAGACTAGAAATCCCTTAACTTAGGTCTGACTTCCTTTGCACAAGTTGGAACCTCCTCTTTTTTGAAACGATTCCTTTAGAGATCCTCTTCATGGATCTAGGGTTGGTTTTCTTGGGAAGAATAGAACCATTAAAACGTGTATAGGGAAGTGTAGAATATAAATTAGAAGGGCTTGGTTGAGATATGAGCCTCAAAGTTCTGTGAAGAAGATAATAGAGGGGGTGCCCTTTTATAATTGAAGGGAGGGGCACTCTTGGAATTTATTAAAATATTAAATTAATTTAAATTAATTTTTGATTTCAAAATAGATTTAAATTGATAATATTAAAATATTATATTATTATGATTATAAATCCTCTCATAATATAAAATTTGGACAAGTTTGGATCACATTTTTACCCTTATCGTTTTGTTTGAACCCATCATTAACCCTTTTGAAAATTACAATAATATTAAAGTTTTATACACTTTATGGGATAATAATGGTACTATAAAATAAAAAAAGACCCATAATAGACCATAGTTTATATTTATATTCTCATCCAATCCATTTTGATAAATATAATATTTTTACTAATTTTATATCATTTAGTAAAATATTATTTATTACAAAATATCATTAATGTCATTTTTAATACTATTCATTTGATTTGAATTTAAATATGTCAGGAAAATGGGGGAATTAATATATAATTATTTAAAACTTCCCTAATATTTCATATAGATATATAAATTTTTGGGACACATTAACTCATTCAAATTATATCACTTTAAATATTTTAAAAATCATTTATATTAATTTTTTTTAATTTAATAAATATTGTATTAGCATTGAAAAAAAATTTAAGGTAATTATATAATTTATAAAAAGTATAAATAAATTTATATCATCAAATTAATTTCATTAAGCTTAAAATAGAAACTTATATTCATTCATAACTTTATTATGTCCCTATGTGGATGCATAAGATATATTTAAAACTTAGAGAGTATCATTTTAAAACTTTCTTTGATGTAAATATTATATCGGTCATTTTCATGGAAAAGTGTCCATTAAACAAATCAATTTATAGAATAAGGTGATAAGATTATAATTAAATTCAACCAATAAGAATTAGGATGAAAAATTATGGCCTTATCATTTATTTTTATTATATATTAATTTGATTTACTTTTAAACAAGGTGATAAATTTTACCATAGTTACTAATCAAATTGAAATAATTAAAGGGGTAATATTTAACAAATTTTAACCTATTTTTTTACAAATATGGAATCCATTTTATCAAATTCAATTTCCATAAGTGATATAAATTAATTTCAAAATAATCATGCAACACGTGATGAGAACCACTCTAGAAAAATTCATTCTTAAGCATAAAACTTGGTTTATTCTTATCCCATGCATAAAAAAATATTAAATGAATGTCAATTTTTTTATTTAATATATAATATAATAATTTCATTAAAATAATTTACTAATAATTATTAATTTAATTTATTATGATAACAAATACGTTGAATGCATAAATGTTTTTTTTAAGAAAATATTTCTTTTTCTTTCAACTGTTTTTTATTTTATTTTATAATCAAATTTTAACCAATGAATTAGTTTTATATATATGTAACCATAAATTTTTAAATTTTTTTTTTCTATTCATACCTTCAAATACAATGGCTAGGTGATAAATACAATTTAATAGTATATCACGATTTGTTTAAACTAGGTGTTGCGTGTAACATAAGTTATCAATAAAAATAAATTTATTTGAAAATAATATTTCATAAAATATTAGGGTGTTATAGTCTGACCCCAAGTCCCTATACCTAGGGAGAATTTTCCAAGAGAGAATTCAATTCATGATATCTTTAACACTTAATATACACAAACTCTATCCAACAACTATTATTAAGCTCATAACTTAAATTTAAAAATGAGGTTAAGGTTGATGAAAAATAAATTTTATAGAGTAATACCCACCATGTAATGTAGAGTTTTAACTCTTAAACATAGTTTAATAGTTAAAATAAATCATACACAATATTCACATTTCCTAAAAAATTTACTAATCATTAATAAAGAAAGGAATATACTTTAAATAAATGAATAATTCAAATATTTAAACATGAGATAAAAATTTATGAACAAATCATAAATAAAAGATAACTGTAAACATTTTATAAATTATCAAAACATAAGTTCATTCCATAATCATGAATATAAACATTTTTATATTCATTTTAATATTTTTTTATTTCATATTTTTTATTATATGAATTTATATTTGATATTTTATGAGTTATAAACATTTTAAAATTATATTTATATTATATAAACCATTTAAATGATCTAAATATTACACACACACACACATATTTCACAATTTAAACCCTTAATCAAAACATTTTTGATGTTTTATAAATAATATCCAAACACAACCCCTTTAATTTGAACACTTCAAATTTATTTAATTATGAACATTTCATAATTATAAATATAAATTATTTTATATTTTGGATTATTTTTTAATTTAAAAAATCTTTACAAATTATCACTTATGATTTCTAAATAAACCATTTTTTTCTTGATTAGACGATATGCTATATAGTTTGATAAAAAGTATTCTAAATATTAACAATTAATATTTGGGAAAAATGTTTTTATAATCAATTAAATAAATGTTTCACAAACATTTATTTAATTCATTATAAACCTTTTATAATAAATTAATTAATTTATAAATATTTTATAAAATAAAATATTATTAAAATATCACTTACTATGTTTTATAAAAATTTTATAAGACATACAAAATTTTTAATGTCATGAAAACATTTTTTTTGAAAAAATTATGTTTACCTTTATTTAGGTGATTCAAATTGATTGAAGGTAACTTTTGGTTACCTTTACATAAACCCTATTTGTAAAGGTAAATAACATATACCATTACGTAGAACTTTTGTGTAAAGGTTGAAAAGAATTTTCTTACACTGTATAAAGATAATGCTGGGACTATCATTATGTAGAATAACAATTACCTTTTTGTAGACCTTTTATGTAAATATAGCTACAATTTTTCTGCATTTCACCACACGCGGTGCACGATTGCACGCCGGTTACCCAAGCGTTTACGCGGCGCCGGCCCCCGTTGGGGAACTGGGCTTCACCCCTTGGGTGGGCCTGGGGAAGGTAGGGGATTCTCGGGCCACTGCATGCCTGACCGTGTAACCACTCGGGGGCTGGGCCATCACCCGCATTGTTTCCCGGCCCCTACCTTTTTGTACAAAAGAATCAAAAAAAAAGTTAAGTCACAATTACCTTTATGTAAACCTAATTAATTAAAGGTAATTTAGAGGTTACCTTTATTTAGACCCTCCGTTTGAAAGTAGTCCTAG
Source organism: Viscum album (assembly GCA_963277665.1). NCBI lineage: Eukaryota > Viridiplantae > Streptophyta > Magnoliopsida > Santalales > Viscaceae > Viscum > Viscum album. The sequence continues at coordinate 31,126,428 of OY728139.1, read as the reverse complement.
ATGAACTTTACATAGATCCAAGGATATGTAAAGGTAGATTAAACTATATATATGTTTAAAAATACTATAATTATTCAAAATCTAGTGATTTAGTCACGTTTAATATTTGAATAATTAAGATTTTATACCAATGATGGATTTTTTAATAATTAAATAATCCTTGGAAGTGGAAGAAAACCCAAGAATAGTTTTATATATCTTCAAGAATTCAACATTTTAAAATGACCATAAAATGAAGCACACATGGAACTCATGAACAATAGTTACCATCTTCCTTGATCTTGAGAGAATGATTAAGGAAGATCATGAGGAAAAGTGTCCAAAATTACTCTGCCTCTAGGGTGGTACACTGGCTGTCAGATCCAAAAATGCTTCATGAGGATACCCAGACTTCTGAAGTGATACAAGTGCCTTCATGGGAGAGAGAAATGGAGTTCGGGAAGAAGGATATTTCAAAGATATTTTCATTAAACTAATGATTTCAAACACATCGAACGAATGTGAACCATCTACCCACAATATAGGATAACTCCTCTTTAAATAGGTAAAGTTGAATACTCTCCATTTGTAATGCATCACTTGCATTACTTTTTATTGCGTGTAATATTCATAGAACACATTAATGAATAAGTAAAGTATAAATAAACTAACTCTTTGGTTCATAATTGATAGAAAACCATGTGGGAGTGCTAGTGCCATCCATTTCATTACATAAAGCACAAAAATATGAATCACATGCATATTATATATATATATATATATATATATATTATTTTTACATGCATCATATGCATGAATTTTAAGTGACACTTTAATAAAGAGTATGAAATTGTCAATGATTTTTAAAAGAGTTGACAAAATAATGAATTCATCAGTGGTTTTTAAGAAGCACTAACAAAGGGATGCATTTATCCATGCCTTTATCAATACTTGTTAAAAAAATGATAAATGGTTACTCTTTATTCACACTAAAAAAAATAATTATAAATGAGAACCCTTTATCAGTGCTAAAAAAGTACTATTAAATGGAACCCTTTAATCATGATTTTTAGCAATGATAAAGGGTGCCCTAACATACCCACTTTATCATAACTATAAACAAGTTATATTAAAGGGAACCTTTTATCAACTATAATAAAAGATACCCTTTATAATTCCCCTACATGAATTTGAGGCATCCTTTTTATTTATTTTTCGTCAAAACATGTTTATTTTAAATTATATTGGAAATAGAAGGGTTTGGGAGAAGTCTCAGTTAATTTTTCAAGAAAAGGGTTTAGTGATAGAAATCTTCCCAAGATCATATTTCCTAATGAACTTATGGTGGGATAGGGCTATAGATTATACCACTACCCACCCCACCAAAATTCTAGTAGAGGTCCACCATGGTTTTAGTGGACCTGGGTAAGGGCATTACTGTCTATGCCCCCATATGAGCTCTAGTGGGTTCAACCAAATTTCCTATGAGATCCCATAAACCTTGAATTTTATAGTTGAGATAATTTCATTTTTTTGATGGGTTTTCTCCCATTTAATCCATTTCGGACTAGCCTTTTCCCATAAAAACCTTCCAATCATTTTCCCATTTATTGGATGAATTTTATTCTTTTAATTCGTTGCTTGGATGATTTTGAGTGTTTTTTATTGAGACTGAAATCTTGAGATGAGTTTAGTCATCCTATTCTCTTAAATATTATAATTTATCTTCATTTGTTAATTCATCATTGGTTTAACCTATTTTTGGGGGTTTTATAGGATTAAGTAAATTTTTTGATTGAGATTAATTTTATCATTTATATTTAATGAGTGGAAACCGATGATGATGAGGTAAGTGGTCTTTAATATTTCTCGATGGTTTATGTTAGTTTTCTTATTTGTTTGATGTTTGGATCATGCCAACATAAATGCTTTATTATAATTTGAATTAATTTTTTTTCCTTTTAAATTGATAATAAATTATGATTATAGGGACCATTAATGGTATCTAATTGGCTGTGTTTTGATTCCATGGTTGTCTATGGCCATAAAATCGAGTTAAAGTGTGTACGAATATATACTTAGGACCTAATTATGGATTTCTTGATTTTTAGTATGTCATTATAGACCTAATCAGGTCCCATTAGACTCCTTAATATAAGAGATATGCATGGTTGGTAGTATTCAACTTGAGGCTGGACCCGTATTGAACTTGGGAGTTACCCTTAACCCATTTTGGGATAGTTTTGGAATAGTTTGGGATGAGTGTTCCTCCCCAAATAACTTGTTGGGACTAGGTAGGTTATGATTTTTTGGTATGAAATGTGGTTTATTCACATGGAATCCAACATAGATTATATTTAAATATGATTTACATGATATTCCAACCTTAAATTAATTTGCTTAAATCATGTTTTTGAACTACTTGTTATACATTTTTGTATACTTGGCTATGTATGTGGGGAGATATTCCATTATTTTTAATTATGGATTTGGTTGGTAAAAAATATCCATTTGTGATATAGTACTCATGATGAGGGATTCCATTTTGATGAAAAGGTAAATTTATGACTGAGATACTACAATTGTTATTTTGGGAGGTAATTCCTAGTTATATTGTATTGGTTTTAGTGATGGATAAAATGACTATTATGTTTCTTGGTTGTATCTGGGATGCTATTATTATGGTAATGGGGTGTAATTACTATGTGACTTTGATGATGTTGGATATGGGATGTTATTCCCAGTTGTTTTGTTTACCCGTAAAAGCATGATATATTGTCTAGAGTATGATGATTCCAAGTAGGGTTATGGGATGCCCATTTGAGAATGGCCATTTACAAGATGTGATACCCTTATTCTTATGATGATTCCCTAGACTAGGGGTGTGTTTCTTTCTTATGATTATTTTCATGGATATGGATGATATTCCCTCTTGATGATGGAGTTGGGATAGGATTCCTACTATTATATTATCATTTGGAGATTCTATTCCCACTTTCAAATCACCTTCTAGGACATGTTTTGCACTACTATATTACTTTTTAGGGATGTTATTCCCACTTTTAAACTATTATTACTAATTTTAAGATCCTTTACTATAGCCTAAACCTCCAATCTCACCATATATTCCCTTATGGGGTTCCATCCTAAAACCAATTGGTGATATGGAGAGTAGCTTATCCAAGATTATATGTCATCCACCATTCATTGATAAAAGTAACATGGGGTTTGTTTTTCACCAAAAACCCTCCCCATAAACCACATACCACATAAATGGGTCTCTCCTTCAATGGTAATCCACCAAATCCAGTCATCTTGCACCACTAATTTTTCTCATAACTGATACTCACCGCCTGGCCATTGTTATCAGGAATAATTTGGACACAAGGAACCATTGATACACATGATTCAATAAATCCCCTAATATCATTTTCAAAATAGTTTGGGTCTACGCAAATATCACTTAGGCTACAGTATGGCTCTGATACCACTTGTTATAGAAATGTCTAGAGCTCTAACGATATAAGATTCCAAAAATATGACTAAAAGTGAGAAAAATAAAGAAGAAGAAAAAGAATAAAAATGTGAAAATATAGGTTTATGTAGCCTAAGAATAATAAATATTTCCAAAGATTGGTAAAATAAAATTCACTAAATTTAATGGAAAATTACAAGTCATAAACACTGAAAAACTAGTTCAAAATAAACAAAGAAGCAAAGTCGTGATATAGAAAACCACATTTCTATAGTACCCATTTTTGAAAAATTGGTTTATCATATTATAATACCCAGGATAGTAAAGTCAATGAAGTTATTATACCACTGTTAGTAAATTCCATGTTGCTGAAAATCATGTTGATAAAGCCTACGGTTCTACAGTATCATTTTCAATGTTACCGATCAGATCTTCAATAATACCTCTAAAATTTTGGAAAGTTTTTTATTAGTGTATAGTATGGGATGATATCATTTTGAACAATTTCATCTAAGGGAACATTCTCTACCATTCAAATAATCTTCCACTTAGAACCCGATCTAAAAATTTAACCACCTTCCATGGTTCTAGCTTAGATAGATTACTTAATCAAAGATCCCTATCTTCTTCACTCACTAAAGGGTGCATCACCATTAAAGATTCAATTTGAAATTAAAAATCATGTAATACTAGATCCTTTTCTATTAAATATTAATTTTTAATATGACGATTCATCAAAGACCATATGATTTTCCTTCCATTCTCCTACAATGTTCTTCCATTTTCTTCCTCTCATCTTCCATTCATCAATGAAGAGCAGTAGAGGAATAATAGTGCCTAAAATTCTCAATCACTATCAGTTTTTTAGTATATATATATATATATATCATATTATTGGTTCTATGAATCATTTTTATTTTCAAAATACCATCATTTAGAAAGTCTATGATAAATTCTTAAACTGAATATGGTTTTCCTAGGCCTGAACTATTGGGTTCTTTACAAGATTTATAACACTATTATTTCCATAGAGTAATATATTTTTCTATATATTTATATCTATATCCTCTAATAATTGTTATAGCTAAACCATATCCTTCCGAGCTTATATTATAATAATGAACCTTTACTTTATGGTAGATAGCACCGCCACCTTTTGTAACTGAGAAATCCAACTTGATATAATTCCACCATAAGTAAACACATAACCTTTGGTACTCATCATAATATAAAAATCACCTATATAGTTAGAATATATATACCCACAAAATGAATATACTTCCACAAATCACAAATATACTTCTTTTCTTCCCTTAAGACACCTCAATATCCACTTAATAGCTTCTCAATGTTGTTTTCAAAGGTTATTCATGTAACTTATCACAAATCCCACTACATGAGTAATATAAGGTTGTGTAAAAACCATGAAATACATCAAGATTCCAATAAGTGATGTATAAGTAACATTTTTTAGGTAATCAACCACTTCTTATATCTTTTTTTCTTGGTCCTTTGGAAAATTAAAATGGATTTCCATGGGAATATAAAATGGATTTTCCTCTAAAATATTAAATATTTATAAAACCTTTCCAATACAGTTATCCAATAATAAAATCAATGTTATAGACACATGTTCTATCTTGAACATTATCCCAAAAGTATTACTATCTTCTCCAATATCTTTCATCTCAAACTATTTAGCTAGATTCCCTTTCAGATCATCAATCCTCCAAATACATGATCATAAAATGAGAATTTCATCCACATATTGAAGATATATAATGTATCTACCCTGAAAAAACATTAAATAGAGACATTTATCTAAGATACACTATTTTTATACATTTTTACTCATGAATGAATCTTTATTTTTTCTTACTACAAGAGTGCCTGCTTTAAACCATATAAGATTTTAAATATTTTTCACACTTTTTCCTCTATTAACTTAACAAATACCTTTTATTTCTCCATTTTAATTTCATCATATAGATATACATGAATGAAATAAGTATTTATATAAATATTCTCAAGATATAAATCTTATGATGAAAAACATTATAATAACCACTTAGATGGTGGTAAGTTTCACAAAAGATGAGAAAATTTCAATGAAATCCACAGCTTCCTTCCTTTGAAAACCTTTAATCACCATTCTTCCCTTGTATATCCTACTACCATCATGTTATTTCTTGAATTAGTATACCATTTTATTATTCAATTATTTCATTTCTTATGGAAAAGTAGTTATATCTCATATATTATTTGTAGGAAATGAAGAAATATCTTATATCATGGTTGGATCCAACTTTCAAAAATCTTTCAACTATATTTACTCTTCAATATATTCAATATGTCCACCATCAGTCAATATAAAATGTCACAAGGAAGACTAATACCTCTACATGGGTATTCTTACCCTAGTTAATCTCCTTAGCTCCACTTGAGGAGTAGGCTCTAATTATTCTATTTTCACATGTTCCGGTACACCTTCAATACACACCTTCTCCTAGAGACCTAATTATTTATTCACGACATCAGTTTCACCTGAATAAAGGTCCTCATTTATGAAACCTTTAGTAAATTTTATATTCAACATTTTGATGATTATATTATTCTAATTTTCCTAGAATTGATATCCAAAATCCTCAGCACCATATCAAATAAAGAATCATGTTTTGTATTTTTCATACAATTTATCCCTTATATTAGAATATATATACACATATACCAATAAAATAAAATAATCATAAATGAGAGAAGTTTATAAAGTATATTGGAAGTTTATAATTTATTTTGAATTGTAGATATATATTCTAGATAAATTCTAGAGAAATTTGGTATGAACATATGGTTTCTAATGTGAACAGGTCTTGAAAAGACTCTTTGTGATCATAAGAGTAATTCAGGGTTGAGTAGATTGAAAAATAGAAAATTACTAAAGGTAAAATTTATTTCATAAGAGCCATGTTTAATAGGAGTTAGAAAATTTGACAAAATCATAGAGTTTTACTTATATACATAAGGTTCATCAATAAGGTTTCATACAGGTCATCTGATTTTATAAGGTTTAATTAGAAATTTCATAAGGGTCATTTATATATCACATAAGAATACTTTTTTCTATAGAAGGGAAACATAATATTAATCTAAAATACTTTATAATATTAATTTCTATGAACTCAAAGAAAATTATAAAAGTATTTTATTCTATAAAAGAGAACTATAAGGGTTATATAGAGCTGGTCATAAATAATAGAAAAGTATCAATTTGTGAGAGTTATCACCCTGGATTTCATAAGATTCAATTAAACATTTCATATGGGTAATATTATGGAAAATAAAAATTTTAATAGTTATTTTTTTAATTTTGTAATATTCATCTTGTAGTAAAGGGATTTCATAAGGGTTATTTCATGAAAGTGTAAAAACATAAGGGTCATTGGACCATTTTTTAAGATTCACCACCACAACACTAATAAAATCATAAGGTTTATTACCTTATCTATTTTTTGATGAAAATAATCTAATAATGAATGAAAATATTTTTTTATCAATCATAAAATATGATCAATAAATTATCCAACCGAGAATAGAGGGAATCAAGATAAAGATATAATAGGATTATTCCATGATTACTTTAATGAAATAATTGTGAAGATTTAATGTATATTCCATTTGAACAAGAAGTATGATCCAGTGTAGGATTTCATGTAATGGGAGTAATATTAGTAGTGGAATTGAATATTTTAATGTCTGAAAATCAAGTAGAAATCATTGCCATACCTTGAACAGTAAACAATGTATTTAATATTTAGAGTAATTTTAAGAAGTCTAAATTGTGATTTTTGGAATGTTCAATGAGGTTTTGAATATTACAAGAATCGTTTTATAAGTTTCATGATTTTTTTATATTTAAATATGGAAAAAACTCACTTGGTTCTTTCATGAGAGGTAGTAGAGTTAGAAAATCATGGATGGTGGCATAAAAACAATATTTTTCCATATCACCATGATGTTTAAGGAGTTTATCAGATTCAAAGAAGAGGGATGGATGGATTTTACCATGATATTCATGATGGATCATAGATATTCTATTAGGGTTACATGGAGATTTTATCTTTTAATAGAGAAAATTAGTTTTTGAAGTCGATAATTTTAGAGATACTCATCTCCATAAATATTTGATTCTACTATGAGGTTGTAGAAAAAGATGAATATTGACATATTTGATATTATGAGAGAAGAATTACAAATAAATAGGAAAGATAAAATAAAGAATTCGTGAATTTTTTAAAGATATTCTCAAAGAATAAGAATAAAATTATTATTATTTAGTAGAGAAGAGAGTGTTTTAGTTCTACGTTGGAAGGAAGATCAAAGATTATTTGGGACTTATTGAATATCCTTCCAACATAGGAGTAGAAGAAGTATTTTCCATGAATACTCATGGGAATGAGATACTATTCATTTTATGTTCATAATATATATTTTAAGGATAAAATCATAGAATATCATAGGAACCACTCTATATCTAGTGAAACAAAATAGTGGTGAAATTATTCGGTGTTGGTTGGCATGCCAAAGAAGTTTTCTTTTCTTAAAGAATATATAAAAGAGAAAGGATGTTAGGGAAGTGTTCCTTGGAAAGCAGTGATCTATCTCTAAACCTTTTTAGGGGAGTAACCATAGGAATAACCTAAACCCACCACTAAACAATGAGTATTGGTCAGAGTGGAGATCTCAAGAGGGGATTAATTGAGAATCCAATAAAAATTTATGTTTAAGACTATCTTAAAACAAAATCCCCCAATTTAGAAAGAAACCATTTAACTAATATAGTATGTATAACTAATTTGATGTTATGAAATAACCTCTAAATATATTGATCAAAACTTAGTTAGAATGACTTGAGATTGTCCATATCTTTCTAGATTATTTAAATCATATCAAATAGTAGATATATCAACTGTAAATGTTAACTATAAAATTATTTTTTCCTAAAGTTATTTGTAAATGATTATCAAAATTATATTTGAAATATATATATTTTAAATGTGATTTTTTTTAAAATAGGGTAAGAAAATCTTAAATAACATACAACATAAATAAAAATAAGAAGTTCAATATCAATCTAAGACATAGTAATCTCCACTTAATAATAACCCACAGTAAAGAAAGTTCATTAATATAAATAGAATGATCAATAACCTAGATCGAGTATACATGTTACAACAACACACAAGGCTATCTAGGCTATCAAAAATAATCTTACATAGTTGATCATGGTGATATAAAGATGCGGGAAATCAAAGAAAGTGTATCTAAGTACTCATTGATATAGTATAGAAGTATGTGATAAAAAAATATTTAAAATAACTTAGGAACATCTCAAAAATTAGTGTAAAATATAGAGAGATAAATACAAAGAGATGAAGTTCATTTCAACTTTGACACTAATTAAGTTTTGATCAAATAACATAGTTTTGTTCCCCTTCTAATGTATTCTTTTAGTTATGAGAGCTAATTAAATGACTAGATATGATATATTACATCTTTTAGTGAATCAAAATATAAAAATAGTGTCTTATATTTTACAAATAGTGTAATATCATATATTTCCTCTTTTCATCATTACTCTTTGATATATTATCTTTAAACCATTTCTTCTTTTAAATAGAGAAATTATCCCTAAAAATATCTATTGAATAATAATAATTAAAGGATACTCATATTCAACACAAAATCTAAAAGTATTATAAAATCTTACCCTATTTTTAAATCTTCAAATATTCCCATTGGAATATATTACTTAAATATGATTACAATTAGACACATTTGATTTGAGTCCTCTATATCAGTTTGATACCTCATGCTTGATTCAACACTTAGGAAAAAATCTAACCAATTCCATTGACTGGTGGTGTGGCTATTTCTTTGAACATATGGTCACTTTACTTGAGTTTGTTATCTCTCTAAGTCATCATATGGTTGGTTCAATACTTTTCTAGAATTCCAACTTTATCATGTAGTCCCTTGATTACATAATGAAATCAATTTGTCCTAACATTTTGTCTCTTGACTACATGAATTAACTCCAATAATTTTTTATTTGACTTATATAGATGATATGATATATCATGTAGTCTCTTTATTTTTTATTATAGTTTCTTGAGGAGTTTTTGATATTCCCACCATGAATGATCAATCCGGCATATGGTCGATCCACTTAGTCATACAATCACTTACATCATTGTTTCCTATTAATTTCTATATTACATCATGTGATTTAAAGGAAGTCTTCATAGGATCAATCTATTACTTGTTTGGTCAGTTTATTATTTATATAAATTTCAATTTTTTGACAAACAACCACTTGTATCTTCATGTGTTCAGTTTATTTTCTTCATGTGGTTGATTGTTGGCCTTCCGGTTTCTCTAACACTTTAGAAAATTTCCATATTTACCCATAACATACATGTCGCTATAATAGAAAAAAAATTCATTAATAATAAAATAAACATGATTTGAGACCATTAAAACAAATAATTGTTATACTATTTCAAAAATATAACCCCTTTATGATGATAAAAAATCATAGAAAATTAAATATTGAGCAAGAATAAAGATAAGTATTTATTTTTGAATCATATATGTTATACCCCCCCATTTTGGGATTATAAAAAGGTACGAAAGAAGTGTTTTATAATTATGATATATAAATAAAAAATACATTAAAATATAAAAAAAGGAGATAATATGAAATATATAGGGATTTAAGAATGAATAAATCACATTTCATTAAATTTAAAAAGTTACAAAGAAATAAAACTACCCTATCAGATGACTTAATCAATATCTAATTCATTTGGGTCTCAAATTGTGGAATAATCAAGAGGGTATTTTGAAGGACTTTTAATTTTTTTACACTTTGGAATATTTCAAGTAATATTTTTAGAGTAAAGTGTGAAGTTGGTATGAAATTACAGGGCTTGTGGAGGTTCGTTTTTGATATATCAAAAATATTAAATATAATATATCACATGGGAAAATTTTTTAGAAATAATTGAATAAATAAAAAATGGTGTCTCATGTGGGATAATTTATATTGCCATTAAATTTGGAGTGTGAGTTTTTCCCTAGGTGAAACATAAGTTATATTGGCATCAAACGCTTCGATAGAGTGTAGTCATGGGTGGATTAAATGAATTAAATTAATTTATTAATTTAATTTTCATTTATTCTAAAAACCATAATGGATCCTTTATTTAACCCCCTCTATGGATAATTACCAAGGGTTAGCCTCATACCCCTAAAAGATTGAGAGGATAGAGAAAAAGAAATTTAGTGGTGAGTGTGTTGGAAGATGAAGGTGGGGTTGTGGATTGAGGATCAAAGTACCATGAGGATTATTATCTCACTGGAGTTCTTTGATCTCACCAATGAAAATTATGAAAAAACATTATTCATTAGTGATTGATCCAAACCGAGGTAAGAAATTTGTTTTTTAGTTTAATAACCATTTATGGATTAATAAAAATGAAAATTAATTCCCTCTAAATTAATTTACAGATCATTATTTGTTGGTTTTTTCAATGTATTTTTTCTCTTCCTTGGTCTAATAATTTGATATTTTTTCTCTGTTAAATTGTTTATTTGATAATCCACTACCATTCTATGGATTCTAATGATGATGTACAAATAAACACCGTCATTGGTCAAAGCTAAATTTTATGATATATTTCTTTCTCCCTCCCTTCTTCGATATTACTTAATGATAACTTGATTGGAAAATGTTTAAAAAATACCTGGGATGAATGGAAATTGTGTGTATGTTCTTTGGAATAAAACATCATGTTCACGAGTTTAGATTTGGGTTTTGGAGTTATGGAAGAGGTGTGGAGGTAACAATGGGAAACTAATCATGGTTTAGGTTAAAATGGATCTGTGAGTCAGATTGAGAGGATCTATTTGAAGAAGTAGTGATGGGTGATTTTGAGCATTAAGTGGGTAAAATTTTTCCATCAAAGATTATGGTGATTTGGTGTCGGTGAAGATGGTGGGGTTCCCATGAGTCGGACCATGTCGCGCTTTGGGATGGTGATAATGGTCATTTTTACCAGTAAATAATGGCTAGAATCTGATTTCAAGAAAGATGTTGAGGGTGGTGAACCTAGATTTGGGTGCTGTGACATGATTTGAGAAGAAATCAAGGGTAATTATGGAGGTATGGGTGAATCTTCAAGATGAACTTGATTTTTTTGGAAATTTATATGTACACAACATGTAGTTTATAAGAACACATGCTATGTAGTCCCCCCTATGCAGAGACTTGGGTTTTTCATTGAGTAAAATATCACACTCCATGTGGGAATCCCACATGCCATGTGAACCTTTTCCATACAGCATGATATGTACATAGAGTACACCCCAAGAGGTTATGTGTCCCCACACATCATGTGTGATGGGAAACACCCCGTGTACTTATGAGAGTACACATGCTCAGAAATACATCACATGCTGAGTGTCAGCCTAATCCCCATATATCTTGTGATGTAGAGTACACCCTGTGTATTTCAAAAAGTAGTATGATACAACTAGTATACACAGACACAACTAGAGTATGTAGTCATGAACATAGTACACAAGCTAAAATAGATGGCACATGCCGAGTGACGAACTGACCTCTACATTCTATGTACCCTATTAGACACACTGTGTATCTAGATAAATACACTTCCTATGAGATGACATGAAATGAGAAGTTCTGGGTTTAGTGAGACACACATTGTATCCTAAGGGACATGTCATGTAATTCTTAAAAGGAAAGTCAGATCTCTTTTTATTTTCAGACTAGTTGTGGTATGATTTTGGGTTATTTCCCTTGAACCATATTAGTGTGGGTGTGTTCCCATACTTTTTTGTTCCCAATCGAGTTTTCTCAGTCTTCCTCCATGATGGTTCAGTGTGGTATCTAGTCAGGATCATTGGATGTAAGATCCCGACAGTAGACTAGAGTAGGTATCCCTTCATGAGTCTTGGTGGTTAGATACTCCTTCCCATATTTCTCCCTAGTTAGGGTTCAAATATCACATTACCTGTATACCAGGGCATTCTATCCTTTATCTAGCTGGTTAATCCAATTAGGGTTAGGTGTCCCCTAATGTCCCTAGGTATGATCCTCTATCTATGTATCAAAATCTAATATCTTTTAGTAAGTTGTAGTTCAATCAAGTGAGTATCTCAGATGAGTCCTCTTAGTTTTCCTTAGTGCTTATTCATGGTCCCCTTAGATGAGTACCATTAATATAGAGAGACACAATGATTGAGTTATCTCAAAAGGATGTTACCTTTAAGATAATAGTATAATCCTAGGATGGCAGTGAGGACATGGTCTCACCTTGATACTTATTGTCTAATTTTTATCATATCTAGGTTATCTTGTTTATTCCCTTGGATTTTTTATTTAGAGTTGATTCCTTATTTTGATGATTTGTGTTTGGTGATTTTAAGGTTTTCTACTTGGTATGTTTATAATCACCCCAATATGGGATCAACCTATACATGTCATGTCTTATGCAGATGAAAATCCTTATAATGAAGCCCTAGGTGATCAGAAGTAGGATGAGCATAATTGATCTATACAGACTGTGGTTGGTTCATGGAGTTTCTTTTGGGTAGCTTCCCCCATATTTTCTATAGGTTGTGTTCTTTTCTAGTTTTGGTGGGATTGTATTTGGACCTTTTAATTCTTTTGTACTTATTTATGTACTCTAATACGGGATATTTGTTATTCATTCATTTATTGTATGAGTTTTTTACCTTTTTTAATTATACTGGAGTATGGATATGTGTGCATGTGTATAGGTACTGTAGGCTAAAGGCTTCCATGTGTGTGATATTCCTACTTGGTTCTAGTCACCATCCCCTAGCCCATTAAAGGTAGGATTTGGGTGTCATTCTCATACTACTATTTTTTAGATTCCCCCAATGAATTAGGTCATGAAAGAGTGGTATCAAAGGTCAGTTCATATTAGGATCATAGTTTTCGCAGTAATCTAGCTATGAGGTTTGGTTTGGGAACTAGGGAAATGATGTTAAAGTTTCTTGAGTTCGAAAATCAGGATAGAGAATCCAATGATGGTGTGGTAGCTGATGCAGTAAGACTTCAATAACCTACTTATTGACTCGAGACATGTAGGAATTGGTTGTAGGGGAAAAATTGGTACATGAATTATATAGGAATGGGTTGTGGTTTATATGCACTTCTTGGGTTAGATCCCTAGATATTCTATTTTGATCATGGTGGGTCCTGTCTATTTCTGGATTCCTCTATAATGATAAACAACTATGATTCCATAATAGGATCACTATTATGATATGTTTGATTATGATGCTTCAAATTAGGGAATTATGTAGGAGGAAGTTTCTTTGGGTGGATAGTGATCAGTGTCTCTACACATTGAATAGCATACCAAACCAACTCTATCCATGCAAGTGATTATCCCCATTAGGTTTAGTAGTGGTTAATACTGGAAGTATTAGTAGATGATGTTCCCATGCAGATTGAACTTCATGAGTTTTAGAGATAGAGAATCCCCAGCTTCGTGGTGAGCCATACCTCCTCCTTAGGTGGGAGATAACTAGCTTAAGTCTATAGTGAGAGTTTTCCACTTGTTTGGGATCCCTCTTGATGGTGGTCTTGGTGGAAATAATTCTCCATTGTGATACAACGAATTGGTGTAGCCTTGTGTTGGTGATGTTTGATGTGGATTTGGGTATGAAAAAAGATAGACACTACCCCCATCGAGACACATTCTATTGTGATGCAATTTTAAGCTGTGTGGGCGAGTTAGTACTACCCAAAGTGGATAGAGTCAAGTTATGAGGGATGATTTCATTTTATATGTATGTTTGAGATTGTTTTTTATGTTCTAAGGTGTTGGAGAATGCCCTAGTGGTAGAAAACTAGTGGGAAAGTGGAAGGATAACTTTAGGAAGTAGTGGATTGTGACTCAAAAATTCATAGTGTGTTTTGAGGTATGACCTATGTCTTATATGCCACAACTTTAGTTTTAGTATATATTCAAAAGTCATTCCCCCCAAATACATCCATTTTTTGAGACCTAATGATTCCATTGGATCCTTCTATCTTGGCCCTTATGTTTGGAGGCTCCTGTAGATAAGGTTTGATGATTACACACTTTTAATGATAGAGTCACATGCCTTTGGGAGGAGAGAGAGCCCCATGTGGGATCCTTATATAGTAGTTAATGAGGCACTATGATGTTTTCTGTAGTATGAACTAGTTTCATACTTTCCATGACCAATTTGACGGTTACTAGTGAGGATCATAGTGTATCCAAGTCATTGGGATGGAATTTTCCTTCATTGATGAGAAGAGATCCCAAGAAAAGTAGGATGATCCCATATATATAAGGATACAACCAATTTCATATTAGTTTTATAGTATGTCCCTTGAAGAAATGGATGTTATGATCTTTTAGTTCCTATGATGTTGGATGGGTATGAGGACATATTCCCTACGGATATGTCAGGATCATCTTCCCATAGAAAGTTTGACTTCTTCTTAGACCTATACCTAGGGATATCCTGGTATATATGCTAGCATATCAGAGAGTACACATTCTTGGGTAGATATCACACACCAAGTTTCATCCTTAACCCTATATGTTAGGTGATATAGATTATACCCTGTGTATTTCAAAAAATTCCGAGACACAACCAATGTACATGGTAATGACCAGAGTATGCAAGAAGAACTATAGTATACATGTTTAAGTAGATGAAACTTGTTGAGTGTTGAACTGACCTCTACAAACCATGTACCCTAGTAGAGACACTATATATCTGGATAAATACACACCATTTGAGATGAAATGACATGAGTAGTGCCAATTTCAGTGATACACACCGTGTACACTAAGGGGAATAAAATTTACTTCTTCTAAGGAATGTTATATATCTTTTTCTTCTCAGACCTGTTTTGGTATGAGATTGGGTGAGATACCTCAAAAAAAATCATTGTGGGTGTGTTCCTTTCCTATTTTTTTCTAGAGCGATATCTCTCAGTCTTCCTATATGAGGGTTAAGTGTAGTATCTATTCATAATAATTGGACGTAAGATCCCCTCAACAGACTAGATAAGGGATCCCTCTGTGAGGCATGGGGGTTAGATCCTCATTCCTATCTTTATCTCTAGATAGGGTTCAGATATCACATGACCTATCTACAAGGGCGTTAGATCCCCTACCTAGCAGGTTTATATAGTCAGGTTTAGGTGTCCTCCATTGGCCCTAGGTGTTATCCCCTATCTGTGTATTTATATATGTTGTCTTCTAGTAAGTTTTAGTCTGATCAAGTGAGTATCTCATATGATCCCTCTCATTTTCCTTGGTGCTTATTCATAGAAAGACCCAATGAGTGTGTCCAGTTAGATGAGTTCCATTAGTATAGTGAGGATCTATGAGTAAGTTCTCTTATAAGGATACTACCTTTAATACTCTAGTAGAATCCTTTGCTGGTAGTGGGGGTTTGATATCATCTTAATACTTGGTGTCTACTTTTGAGAATATCTGTTCAATCTTTTTTATTCCCTTGGATTTATTATTTAGAGATGATTACCTATTTCGAAAATTTGTGTTTGGTGATGTTAGGGTGTCCTATTAGGTATGTTTATACTCACCCCTATATGTTTTATACCTATATATGTCATGTATTATGAATATGACATGAATTATGAGAAAGTCCTGGGTGGACTAGGAGTAGGGAGAGAATAGTTGGGCTGGAGAGACCATGGTTAGTTTTAGGAGTTTATTTTGGGTAGCTACCCCCTTATTTTTTACAGGTTGGGTTATTTTATAGTTTTAGTGGTATTTTATTTAGAAAATTTACTTATTTTGTACTTATTGATGTACTCTGATGTGGGATAGTTATTATTCATGAATTGACAGTATGCATTTTTTAAAATTATACATTATACTGGTGTATAGAGATGTGTTCATGTGCAAAGGTACTTTAGGATAAAGTCTTCCATGTGTGTGATATTCAAACTTGGTTCTAGTCACTAGCTCCTAGTCTATTGGAGGTTTCCTTGGGTTGTAATTATCTACCTATCACTGTCCAGGTGGTCCTTGGTGGTTCAGGTCATGAAAGAGTGGTATCAAAGGAAGTTTCATCTTAGGACTGAAGTTTTAGAGATAATATAGCTACGAGGTTTGGTTTGGAAGCTTGGGAAACAATGTAAAAGTTTCTTGAATTTAGTTCTTAGGATAGATAACCTAGTGATGGTGTAGTTGATGATGTATCCATTCATTAGAACTCTGATAACCTTCTTGTGAACTCGACACATATAGGCACTATTTGTAGGGAAAACATTGGTACAAGAATCTTATAGAAATGGTTTGTTGTTTACATGTGCTTCTTGGAAAGGCTCCCTAAATACTCCATTTTTAACATGGTGCATCTTGTCTATCACTGGATGTCTCCATGATAAAATATAGCTAGGATTACTTTGCAGGATTACTACTATGATCTGTTTGATTATGAGGCTTAATTTTAGGGACCTGTACAGGAGGTGGTTTCTCTAGGTGAATAGTGATCAATGTCTCCACCCATTGAAAGAATACTAACCCAACTCTAATAGTTCAGGTGATGATACCCATTAGGTTGAGCAGTGTTTAATCCTAGAATTATCAGTATATAACTCACCCATGTAGAGTGTAATTAATTAGTTTCATAGATAGAGACTTACTAGGATTTGTGGTGATCCATAATCCCTCCTTAGGTGGCAGAGGACTATATTGAGTCTATAGTGAGAATATTCCACCTGGTTGGGATCCCTCTTAATGGTGGTCCTAGAAACAATACTTCTCTAATGAAACATAGGGCATTATTGGAGCCTTATGTTTGTGATGTTTGATGTTAATTAGGACATGAAAAGAAGAGGGACACTATCCTTACTAAGACACATTTTCTTGTTATGTGATTTTAATCCATATTGGTTAGTCATTATTGCCCAGAGTTGATGACATCATGGTATGGTGGATGGGTTCCTTTGATTTTTATGTTTGAGATAGTTTTTGATGTGATAATGTGTTGGAGTTATCCCTGTTGATGGAGAACTGGTGGGAAATAGAAAGGATAACTTCAGGCAATAATGTATTGTTACCCAAAAACTCATGGTGTGTTTTTAGGTACAAACTATGTCTTCTCTTCCATAGCTTCAGTTTTAGTACATAGTCATAATTATTTCCCTTGAATACATACCTTTTTTGAGACCTAATGATCCATAGGGATCCTTTTATCTCAACCCTTGTGTTTGGAGGCTCTTATAGATAAGGTTTGGTGATTATACAATTCTACTAATAGTTTTACCTAACTGTGGGAGGAGAGAAATCCCTGTGTGGGATCCTTACATAGTAGGTAATGAGGATCTATGATGTTTTCATTATTATAGAATAGTTTCCCACTATCCATGACTAGTTTTACTATTACTAGTGAGGTTTGTAGTGTATCTAAGTTAGTGGGATGGAATTTTCCTTCTTTGGAAAGAAGATATCTAATGAAAATAAGGATGAGATCATATATGATAGGATACATCAAATTTCATATCGATTAGAAAGTATGTACCTTTGAGAGGTGGATGTTATGAGAATTTAGTTCTTACGATGTTGGATAGGCATGAGGTCATATTCCCAAAGGATGTATCAGGATCACCTCCCCATTGAAATATTGACTTCTACTTATACCTATACCTAGGGAAGGCCCGATATCTATGCTAGAATATTAGATAGTACACATTCTTGGGAAGACATCACATACTGAGTGTTGTCCTGAAACCTACACAACATGTTATGTCAAGTACACCCTATGTATTTTGGAAAGTATTGAGACACAACTAGTGCAAATGGTCACAACTAGAGTATATAGGCAAGAAAAAAGTACACATTCTTAAGTAGATGACACACACAAAGTGTTGAACCAACCACTAAATTCCATGAACCCTAGTAGAAATGATATGTATCAGGAGAAAGAAACATCATGTGTGAAAAAATGACATGTGCAGTGCTAGTTTTAGTGAGACACACCATTCACCCTATTGGAAACACTGTATACTTATTCAAAGGAAAGTTAGAGTTCATTTTATTCTCAGACTAACTATGGTATGATTTTGGGTGAGTTATCTCAAACCATATCACCATGAATGGATTCCCTTCATCTGTTGTTTTAGAGTGAGTTTTATCAGTCCTCCTACATGATGGTTTAATGTGGTATCCAGTCATGATCATTGGATGTAAGATCCCCTCGGTGAACTAGAGCAGGTATTCCTCCATGAGGCATGGGGGTTAGATCCTCATTCCTATCTTTCTCTCTACATAGGGTACAAATATCATGTTACCTATATACCAAGGCATTCGATCCCCTACCTAGAGGGTTAATTCAACCAGGTTCAACTGTCTTCCATTGTACTTAGGTATGATCCCCTATCTATGTATCAACATATGTTATCTTACAGTAGGTTTTCGTCCACTTGAGTGAGTATCTCAGATGAGCCCTCTTATTTTCCATGGTTATTCTTCATGAAAAAACCTGATGGGTATGTCCTCTCAGAGGAGTGCCTTCAGTATAACAAGATTCGATGAGTGAGTTCTCTCATAAGGATGTTACCTTTAAGCCTATAGTATAATCCTAGAATGGATGTGAGGATGAGACGTCGCTTTGAAAATTAGTGTATAATTTTTTTCATATCTAGGTTATCTTTTTTAATCCCTTTTATTTGTGATTAAGAGTTGATTCCCTCTTTTAATGATTTTTGTTTGGTGATTTCAGGGTATCCTATTGGGTATGTTTATACTCACCCCTATATGGGATATACCTATAAATGTCATGTCTTATGTAGATGTCATTCCTTATGACAAAGTCCTAGGTGGACCAGTATTTTATGAAGTATAGTTGAGCTAGACAAACCATGGTTTTTTACAAGAGTTTCTTTTGGGTAACTGTCCACTTATTTTCAACAGGTTGGGTTATTTTGCAGTTTTAGTGGGATTGTATTTATCCATTTTACTTATTTTTCACTTCTTGATGTACTCTGATGTGTTATAATCATTATTAATTAATTTAAAGTATGAGTTGTTAACATTTATTCATTGTACTGGTGTATGGAGATGTGCGCATGTGTATAGGTACTTTATGCTAAAGCCTCTCATGTGTGTGATATACCTACTTGGTGCTAGTCACTAACCCCTGTCCTTTTGGAATTAGGCTTGGGGTTTCATTCTTGGACTACCATTATTCAGGTGGGCCCCGGTGGGCTGGGTCATGACAGGTTGTTATCAAAGGTAGGCTCATCTTAGGACCAGAGTTTTGGAGATATTCTAACTGTCAGGTTTGGTTTAGGAACTAAGGAAACAATATTAAAGTGTTTCAAGTTTGGATCTCAGGTTAGAGAACCTAGTGATAGTGTGGAAACCAATTTATCCATTCACTAGGACTCTAATAACCTTCTTGTTGACTCAATACATATAGTCACTAGTTGTAGGGAAAACATTGGTACAATCATCATATAGAAATAGGTTGTGGTTTCCATGTCCTTCTTGGGTCATCTCCCCAGATATGATATTTTGAATGCAGTGTGTCTTGGATATTTATAGATGCCTCCTTGATAAAAACCATATGGGATTACATATTAGGATCACTATTATGATCTATTTTATGACGAGGCTTTAGTTTAGATACTTTTGTAGGAGGCAGTTTCTTCAGGCGGATAGTGAGCAGTGTCTCTACCCATTGAATAATATACTAACCCAAAACTAGCATTTATGGTGATGATCCCCATTATGTTGAGAAATAGTTAGTCCTAAAAGAATCAAAATATGATGCACCCATTCTACATATAATTCAGGAGATTCAGATACATAGACTTCCCAGTTCTTATGTTGATCCATACCCCCTCCTTAGGCGGTAGAGGACTAGCTCAAGTCTGTGGTGAGAGTGTTACACATGGTTGGGATCCCTCTTGATGAAGGTATAGATAGAAATAATTAACCAATGTGATGTAGGGAATTGGTGAAGCCTCATGTTGGTGATGTTTTATACGGCTTCATCTATGAAAATAAGAGGAACACCATCCCACCGGGACACATTCTCCTGTGAAGTGATTTTAAGCCATGTAAGTGAGTCAGTGCCACCAAAATGGATAGTGTTAGGGTGTGGTGGATGATTTAATTTAATTTTTTATGTTTTATATAATTTTTTAAGTTCTAAGGTGTCATAATGATAACACGTAATGGTGAACTGGTGGGAAAGGGTAAGGATAATTTTAGGAAGAAGAAAATTGTTACCTGAAAACTCACAGTGTGTTTTGAGGTATGACTTGTATCTTCTCATCCATAACTTTAGTTTTAGTACACAATCACAAGAATTTACCCTATATACATACATTTTTTGAGACCAAATGATTCTAGTGGATCCTTTTAGATTGAACCTCGTGTCTGAAGGCTCCTTGTAATGCCCTGACCCCAAAAGCCCAGAGCTGGTGTATTATTTTAATACATTGGCATGATTACAAGGAATCAAGTCCCGAAGGACTGATCAATTTAGCAGTCTTTTAAAATATATTACATACATGAATGTTATATTACACATTCAAACATAAAACACAACATAAATAATCCTTTGATAATGCCATTATTACCCAAGCTTAACCCTACATATCAATCATAATACACTTCTTGGAATCCTTGGAAAACAAAACATAAGAAAGGGGTGAGCTCAGATGCTCAGTAAGGCTAAATAATTTAGTGAAATCTATAAAATTTTAAGGAAATATGTGAAATAAAAATAACATCCTTTTAAACATACACTTGAACATAATATGGTAAAAATAAATCAAATATTACCATATAAACATGCACATGGATATTCTACTAGTCGAATAATCACGTGTAATAACTAATTTCATAATGAGAGAATGCATAATGTCAGACATCATAACCACATAGTCAAGGCCACATTACAAGACTATAAATAAAAATTTTGTGAAGGTCTTATGCCAAGACACTAATTTGTCTCATGATACCTACCAATGCATCGAGGGGATATAGTTGGCCCACTTGTCACTTACTAAGTCCAATTCATTACTCATATGATAAGGGTGAAACATAACATAAACATTCGTTTTAAAATTAGCATATGAAATGTAAATACTTTAACCATAAACCATGAATGGTATAAAAACAAAACATCCCTAGTCAAAAATATAATAACTAATTTAATACAATATAGAACATTGTATTATAATAAATAAGCCTCAGTCATGAATAATATCCAATAAAGTATGTTTATATAGTTGAAAATGATTAGTAAAACTCATTGAGAGAAATATCCCTTTTCATGAAATACTTTAAAAGTCACACAATTTATAAAGGAAGAAATTTAAAATAAATTTTTGAATCAAAGTGTCTCATACCACTTTGAAACTTTTTAAAGGTATTAAAATTTTAAAACATTCATGTCTATATAAATCAATCCTTAAAACCATTTTGAAAACATGGACATTAATGAGAATATTTTTAAGAATAAATATTTAAACCATTTAAAATGATGTTTTAGTTAAAGAGTACATTAAAATAATCCTTTTGAAAACTCTTTTATGAAACATGTACATGAATAATAAATATGTCCCAGTAAAAACTTACACATAAACAATCTCGGAAAATAATGAGATTGAGGAATTAACCCTTACCTTGTACTTTCCTTTGGTCGATGGTATGTTTAACCTTCTATATAATGACCATAGTATGTTATTAAATTATACCAGAACCATATTCATATTTATTATTTCATAACTGATACATTTATGACTTTATACTACCTATTATATAATAATTTCCATGTTAAAATAACATTTTGGGTAACAATTGATTTCTTTATCGTATATGTTTTAACTTGATATTCTTGATTTTATAACTTATATCATGATTTAAAAGCTTAAAAAATATAAAAATTTATTTATGTATCATATATATTCAGAAAATAAATATGTACAATATATAGATATATGAAATTGGAAACACCATTTATTGAGATGGTAGGCTGTACATATGCATAAATGTTGTTTCCGTTTTCATATCATATTGAACGAATGTAAGTGAATGAGATATATGTAAATAAATAAATACACACAAACACACAAACACATATATTTCCAGTATAATTATTATGTCATATATTACATACTTATTAATAATATTTATTTTTATTATCATCGTTGAATGTTGAATGTGGAAATGAATCTCATTGTGTTGTGGAGACAGTAAGCCATACGTACTCACGAGCGATGATATCATTATATTGATGGTGAAATAATAAGTAATTATATAGTATATTATATATATAGAATCATCAACATGTTATATTTATTATTTACACGAATTATACTCATTATTATACCCATCCAAATAATTAAGTGTTGAATAACAAACTACACCACGATGTGGAGATGGTAAGGTGTACGTACGCACGTATGGTGACTTTGTCATTCATAGGATGGATAGAATAATGAATATGGTTGTACCATATTTATAACAAAATATCAGTATATATAAGGTACTATAGTTATTATTTTTTAATGGAAACAACCAAGAAAGAGGAAGTGGAAGAAGAAAAGAACTTTGAAAGTGGTGATGAAGTAATTACCTCTTCTTCGGGTTATTCCTTTTGATTTGATCAAAAGGGATCATTTGGTTGGATTTATGATCAATGTAAGGCCTCCAGGTTGAAGTGAGTTTATTTGGGAGTATAGTTTAGCTGGGTTTGGCCGAGCCAAATGGCTTTGGAGGTGTGAATTTAAGAGAAGGGGAAGTACCCTTTTATAGGAGATGTGAGGGACACTTTAGAAAAATCTTGAAATATTATTTTATTATAAAATATTTTTCAGTTTCTAATGGATAAAAATGGATTTATTTCAAGGATAAGGTGGGTTTGGGTCTAAATTATCTCAACCAATAGGTTTTAGACAAGTTTAGGTCACCATATTAACCTTATCTTTTAGATTTAACTCATAGTTAAATAGTTTAACTTTTACCATGTCTTCTTGTATTTTTATATTACAGGGTTAATAAACATACTATAAAATGACAAGAGAACCTAAAGTGGTTAATTAATGAAATATATATCATTATATAATTCATTTTTCTTAATATTAAATTTTTAGGAATATTATATCATTTAATAATATAGTATTTGTTTTAAAAACTCATTTATATCAATTTTGACACTATTTAGTATTTGGTTTTTGTGAAAGTCAAAAAAAGTTGATTACTTAAAAAAATACATTAAATCAACCTTAAAATTCCATATGAACCTATAAAATTCTTTTATGACATACAAACTCTCAATTTACATTTATTTTGATATTTATAATATCAATTATTTTAATCTTTTATTAATAATGTAATTACTGCATCATCATTGTGTCATATATAAATTTAATTATTTAATCTATAAAAATTATAAATAAAATACCAAAAATTTAGAAAATCTTTTTATATTTCTAGTGAATATTTATAGTCTAATTTATATTATGTACAACTCTATATTAAAAATGTTTTAGTTAATAAAATTTAAATTTAACACTTTTAACACTTCTTTAAAAAAAATATAATAAATGTCCTAATCTAATCCAAGTTGATAAAAAAGGATATTATTTTTTAATAAGGTTTATTTTGGTCTAAAAACACTTATCCAATAGAATTAGGACATGTGTAAGGGTAATTATAATATCATTTTTACCTTTGATTACCCTATTTACTTTTAGCCACGGTAAATAAAATTCGAAAGTTACTATTCACAAAAAATTATTTTCATCATATCGAACAACATTTTACTTAATGATATCAACTATGTCTCTCAGATTTTTTAAATTAAATTCATAAAAGTGGTAAAATTACATTTTATGCAAATTTGTAAATGTGCCTAGAAGGTGGGTAAAAGACGTTAAAAATTTCAATAAAATTTTATATATCTAATATTATTATAAAATTACTCAAATGAATTAAATTGGAATAATATATGTATTATGTATCTATTTTGAATTTAAAATAAATTTAAATTAAAAAATAATTATTTAAATGAAAATGTCGCTTTTTATCTACAACGTAGTGTTTTCACTATTCATCAAAAAATGAATGTTTTCAGAAAAATACCAAAAATTCACCCAAAGATATTAAAAATTCAAAAATGATGTCTATTTTACCATATTAAATACATAGAAGTTTCATTAATTAATTTAAAATTAATTCCCGTTGTCAAAACCAGAAAGCAGGTTTTTGAGAAGTAAAGACTATCAAAAGATTGATATGTATTTATGTCCAATTTAAATGTAAAATTACTTCCAATGACTAAAATTTGATTAAATGATAAAAATATAATCTAATTATACTTACAAACCATTAAAATTTATAATTTAACACTATAAATTATTTTGATTAAAACGGTTGTTTTCAATTAAAATTTAGTATTTTTCACTATTCATCAAAATATGAAAGTTATCAGAAAAGAACCAAAAATTTATCCAAACTAAATTTTTATGTCATTATTCTAAATAAGAAGTTTATTTTTTCAAATTGAATATATAAAAGTGTCAAATATTGGATTTAAAAAGGGTTCTCCATTAAAAGGCAGTAAAATTTCCTTTTTTGAAAAAATACTTCTTTTATTTGAAAAGTTGAATTTGTTCTTATATTATGTCTAAGAAACACATAATATTAATGTTAAAATTATATGGAGTATTTAAATTAAAAATTCAGTTAATACTATTCATTACCGCTTTTTGAACGGATAGTTTGGTAAGTCGTGGTGCACTCGAAATCGGTGTTACGTGTGGAACAAGCTATTAAATTGCTTTAAATAGATACCGTAATATGAAATCCTAGGGTGTAAAATTCTCCACTCCTTTAATAATTGCATCCTTGAAATTTGAAATTGTTTTTCAAAAATAAAATGTTAAAAATAGCAAATACCTTTGTGGAAAACCCACATCAAAAATAGTGTTACTAAAATTTTGTCTTAATAAGAGGGAAAGGTGTAATGCCCCAATCCTAGTTACCCATAGTCGATGAATTATTACATAACATTGGAATGATCACAAGGGATCAAGTCTCTAAATACATATTATTTTAGTAGCCTTGGAAGTACTAGATATAAACATACGTTTTTATATTACATCATGAAATAAAAACAACAAAAAAATTTTGTCCCCTTTAAACACACTTATATACCTTAGCCTATCCCTATAGGTAAACCATAAAATAATAATTCACATATTGGAAAAAATAAAACATATAAAGGGGTGAGATTAGATGCTCAGTAAGGATAACAATATAGAGGAAACTTTCATAAATAAGCATAAACATTTAAGGCAATGTGTAAGACTAAAAAAGCCTTTTAAACTTAAACTTCAGCATAATATGGAAAATATAAATAAATATAATTCCATTTAATTATTCACATGTATATTATACTAGTCGAATAATCACATGTAATATCAATAGCTAATTTCATAAGGATGGAATTTATAATGTCGTACATCATAACCACATAGTCAAGGTCTCGTGCCAAGACTATAAATAAGATTTTTTCAAGGCCTTGTGCCAAGAAACTAGTTTGTCTCATGAGATATACCAATGAATCAAGGAGCTATAGCAGGCTCCACCCGTTACTTAATAAGTCCAATGCATTCCTCATATGAAAAGGTTGAAACATAACCTAAACATTTGTATGAAAACTAGCATACGAAATGTTAATACTTTAACCATAAACCATGAATGGAATAAAAATAACACATCCAAAGTCAAACATATCCCAAAAACTTCAACAAAATATGGAAGATTTTATCATAATAAATCAACTTCAAACAAGTGTAAAATTCATCAAAGAATGTTGACAAAGATGAAATCAAAACTATTTAAGAGAAATATTTCTTTCTATTCTGAAATCATTTAAAAGTCACATAATTATAAAAAATAATTTATTTTGAAAATATTCTTATAATATTGTAATGGAATCTTTGAAAATATTATAACGGCGGAAAATATCCTCACTCACCGTATAAGTTAAAAAAAAAATTCTTTCCTTAATTTTTTCGAAAAGGTCATAAATGAACTTGTTTGGAAAATGACGAAAAGATTGTTCTATAATAATTTTATAAAAATTCAAAAAAGGGTATAATTGACTTTAACCCAGAGTATTGGAAATAGTAAAAAATGATTTGAAATACATTTTTATGAAACACAGATGCGGATGATCAAGAGGTCCCAGTAGATACTCACGTATAAACAACCTCGAATAATGAAGAGATTGTATAATTAACCCTTACCTTATACTTTTTCTTGATCAAGGGTATGTTAACCTCCTATATAATAGTTAAATCATTATTATTAAATTATACAAGAACCACATACATAAACATGTTTTTCATATATGATCTTATAATATTTCTTTGTTAATAATATTTCAGTAGTATCATCATTTCGAGTGTTAACAGATTTGTTTCCCTTTATATGATTGGTTACATAAGACATGTTTGTTACAGATAGAATGTATTTGATTAATATACAGAATGATATTACGTTCTTAAACATTATTTTTATTCATAAAATGAAAATTATTCTTGAGTGGTTATGATGGGGAATGGATTTCATCGTGTTCGTAGAGACGATAATCCGTACATACGCACGAGAGAAAATATCATTCTATTGATGGTGAAATCATATATAATTGGATAGTATATAATATATATAGAATACTTAACATGTTATATTTATTATTTACATCAATTATACTCATTATTATACCCATACAAATAATGAAGTGTTTGAATGAAAAACTACACCACGACGTGGAGACGGTAAGCCGTACGTACGCATGTATGGTGACTTTTCATTCATAGGATAGATATAATAATGAATATGGTTGTAAAATATTTATAATAAAATCACAGTATGTAAAAGGTATTGGATTTATTATTTTTTTATGGAAACAACCAAGAAATAAGAAGTGGAAGAAGAAAAGAACTTTGAAAGAGGTGGTGAAATTATTACCTTTTTTCAGATGTTTCCTTTTGAGTTGATCAAAATGGATCCTTCGGTTGGCTTTCTGATCAAATTAAGGCCTTTAGGTCAATGTTATGGTAGTTAGGAGTATATTTGAGTAGTTTTTGGCCAAGCCAAATGGCTTGGAGGTGTGATTTTGAGAGAAGGGGAAGTGACCTTTTATAAGAGAGGTGAGGGTCTGAAAGAGCGTTGTCGCACGCGCTCTCAAAAGAACTTCAAAAGTGAGTTACGTTGGATAAAACTCCAAGCACAACACTCTATGAAGCTAATGTTTAGTTTACTTGGTGTAGCATAGGGGGATAACCAAGGTCGTCTCTCAAAGGAGGAAGTGAATTAAAACATCTTATTAGAGGTATTCTAAAAATAAAATAAAAGAGAATAAAAACACTACTAGAAAAGGATGGGGGTGGTTGTTTATAGTTTATGAATCTAGAAGAAGTTTGCTGGAAGAAGATTGTATAATTTTTTTTGTTTTTAGTTTTGAAATGAATTTCAATTTAAATGACACAACAAGAAGATGTTTTTTTAGAAATCTATTTAAAAAGCGTAATCGATCTAACTCTACCTCTTCACTTTATTATTAATCATTATCATTTAAATTAACATTCACTTAATTATGATCCCTTAATTTGTTAAATCCCGAACCCTACGAGAATTAACTTTACCACAAAGATGATGTGAATTTAAACCTAGGCTAACTTTGGAACGTGCAATCGCAGCACCCTTCTTTGATTGATGTTCTAAGATTAGCTTATGATCAGTGGTAAATTAAGGCACATATCCATTCTGGAAATGAGGATGAATTGTGTTTAGGGATTATATTTGAACTCTACAAATTTATCCCGTGTGGTCTTGTATTTCCGATTAAGATCGCGCTCTCACAATTTACACAAAATCCCGACCTCGCGTGTTTTTGTGTTAATTGTTCAATTGCTTGCTTAGTTTCTTACAATTTAAAAATACAATTCATGGATCATATTAAGTTAATTATAGTAGCTCATTGATTCAAAATAATTAAATGAAGAGGGTAGAAGATAGATCGATTACTAAAAGACTACTCTTCCATGGGTGGCGTAATCATCGTAGAAGCGTTTTGCATGTGCAAAGGTTTATAATGGGTATAACCCAATATCGCTTCTACTCAAGAATTCCAGCCCCAAGAGGAAGATTAAGAGAAGAATAAATTTAAATAAAACAGAGGAAAAGAGAAGAAATAAAAGAAGAACAAAGAAGTTTATTACACAAACAAAACAATTACAACATGAAGGAGAGAAGGAGGCTTCGATGAGAGGATCCTTGCTTCAAGAGCTACCTCTCTTACAATGGTTGGAGAATTTGGTTGAAACCAATTCTCCTCTGCCTCCAATCTCCCAATGCACGAACCAGCCTCTCCAAATGAGAAAATCACTAATTTATAGAGTGGAGGGGAGGCTAGGTTTAAAGTGGTTTCAAGTGTGAATGCAAAATCTCGGCCAAATATTTTAATGAAACTTGCACCGCCCATTTGACCTCCAAAACGCGTGAATTGACCGGCCTTCCAGAAGGATGATTTGTGCCACATCATGTCCCCGAGCTTTCCTCAAAACGTGGGCTCAATCCAAGCCCTTATGTAGAGGATATGGCCCAAATACAGAACCTTCTCCATTCTGGCGAGCCCAGCCCAACTTTGACTTCATGGCCCAATTTCAACAACCAAATTAACTCTTTAGCTTTAGTGTCCTGAATAAAAGTTGTAGATAATTAAGTTAGGAACACTGTTACAAAATTTCAAATTCAAATAATAAATATAAAAATATTTATCTTCGAAATAATACAGTGCACTATTAAGGGTAAAACTGGAATTTTCACCAAATTTTCAAATGAATGATCAAATCCCAAATATTTTATAAATAAACATATTTAACACAATGTGAGGAAATTATATCATTTATTATCAATAAAATATTCAATAAAATAGTGTTTTATCAGGGTCACTTTAGGGAATGATTGAAATATTATTTTATTATACAATAATATTTAGTTTATAATGGATCCAAAATGATTTATTTATATGATAAAATGGGAATGGGTTGAAAACCTTTTAACCAATAGATTTTATACAGGTTTAGTTTACTATATTAACCTTATCTTTTAGATTTAACTCTTTTTTAAATAGTTTAACTTTTACCGTGTATTCTTGTATTATTATAATAAATGGTTAATAAATTTACTATAAAAATCCAAGAGAAACCCAAGTGGTTCATTATTTATATATCTAACCTTATCTATGTCCTTTGGCTGAACCTTAGATTTTTAGGAATATTATATCAATTAATAATATAGTGTTTGTTTTAGAAACTCATTTATATCAATTTTGACACTATTTGGTATTTTGTTTTTGTGGAAGTCATAACAACTTTATCACTTCAAAAAAAATTATTTAATAAAACCTAAAATTTCATATTAACCTAGAAAATTAGTAGAATTCATAATAAGTCTAAATTTACATTTATTTGGATATTTATAATATCAATTATTTTAATCTTTCATTAATAAGGTAATTACTGCATCACCATTATGTCATAAATAAATTAAATTATTTAATATCTAAAAATTATAAATAAAATACCATTATGTAGGAAATATTTTTATATTTCTAATTAATATTTATTGTCTAATTTATATTATATATAACCCTATATTAAAAATGTTTTAGTTATTAAACTTTGAATTTAACACTTTTAACTCTTCTATAAATAAAATAATAATAAATGTCCTAATCTATTCCAAGTGGACCAAAAGAATCATATATTATTCCTAAGATTGATTTTGGTCAAAATAAACTTATCCAGTATGATTAGGACATGTTTTAGGGTAATTATAATATCATTTTTTACCTTTAATTACCCTATTTACTTTTAACCGTGGTAAATAAAAGTCAAAAGTTACTATTCACCAAAAATTATTTTCATCATATTGAACCACATTTTATTTACTGATGTAAACCGTGTCTCTCAGATTTTTGAAATTCAATTCCCAAAAGCGGTAAAATTATGTTTTATGCAAATTTGTTAATGCGCCTAGAAGGTGGGTAAAAGATGGTAAAAAGTTCAATAAAATTTTATATATCTAATATTATTATAAAATGAATCCAATGAATTAAATTGAACACATATAGGTATTATGTATCTATTTTTACCTAATATAAATTCAAATAAAATAACTAATTATTTAAATAAAAATTCATTTTAAACAATGACGTAGTGCTTTTCACTATTCATAAAAAATTGAAAGTTTTCATAAAAATAAATTTTTTTTACAATATGCTAATTTTGATATTACAAATCCAAAAATGAAGTCCATTTTGAAAAATAAAGTTTATAATATTTCAAAAAGTGGGTGTTAATATTCATGACTAGTTTGATTGCTCGTTGTGTGTTAGTACTCGAAGTTGCGTACGTCGCAAGCTATTGTTTTATTCAAAGAGAAGCATACCGTGGAAGCTTGGGGTGTTACATTCTTCTCACCTTCAAATAATTTCATCCTCAAAATTTCTAGAATATTTCAGCATAAAAAGATTGATGTGGTTCTTCATCATAAGTTCCTTAGGTTCCCACGTTGCCTCTTCCATCTTATGGTTTCTCCATAGAACATTTACCAGAAAAGTCGTCCGGTTTCTCAGCACTTGTTCTCTGGTATCAGGAATCTTGACAGGATATTCACAATAAGACAGACTAGGTTCCAGTTCTATTTCTTCATAGTTGAGTACATGCGTTGGTTCAGGCTTTTATTTTCTTAATTGTGATACATGGAACACATCATGAACTTTTGAGAGACTTGAGGACATTTACAAACGATAAGCTACAACTCCAATTCATTCTAGAATTTCAAAAGGTCCGTTGTACCTAGGACTTAATTTTCTCTTCTTACCGAATCGTATAACACCCTTCCATGGAGATACCTTCAAGAAAACATGATCTCCTACTTGAAATTCAAAATACTTCCTTTGGTTATCAACATAGCTCTTTTTCCTACTTTGTGCTGATTTGATGTGGGCTTGGATAACCTTCACCTTTTCCATTATTTCCTCAATCGGGAAAAATTCTAGACGAAACACCGATAATAACCTGCTAAACCAATAAAACTGCGTACCTCAGTTATACTCATCAATGATGGCCATTATTCTATTTCTCTTATCTTAGATGGATAAATAGATATTCCATCTTTAGAGACAATATGTACAAGAAAAGAAATCTCCTGAAGATGGAATTCACACTTGTTAAATTTCCCTTATAATTTATTTCTTTTGAGGGTTTTTAGAATAGTGTGCAAGTTATTTTCATGATCTTTATAGCATTTTGAGTATACCAATATATCATCAATAAATACTACTAAAAATTCATCAAGATTTTCCTAGAAAACTCTATTAATTAGATCCATGAAAACAGAGGGTGCATTATTCAGTTCAAAAGGCATTACTATAAACTCGTAATGCCCATACCTAGTATGAAATGCTATCTTTGGAATGTCTTACTTCTTCACACACAACTGATGATATCCAGATCGAAGGTCAATATTTTAAAAATATTGAGATCCATGAATTTGATAGAATAAATCATCAATGTGAGGTAGGGGATACTTTTTCTTTATTATTATAGAATTGATCTCCCTGTAGTCAATGCACAACCTCATAGATCCATCTTTCTTCTTAACAAAAAGAACATGGGCTCCCCATGGAGAAACACTAGGGAGAATAAATCATTTATTACTCAATTCATCTAGTTATTTCTTTAGTTACACTAATTCTACAATGGAAATTCTATAAGGGTTCTTTGATATGGGCCTTGAACTAGGAATTAAATCAATGGAAAACTCAATTTCTTGTTTTAGAGGATGTCCAGCTAAATCCTCAAGAAACACATCAACATATTCTTATACAATAGGTATGTCATCTATTCTAAAATTATTTCCATCACCCATAGTTATTTCATCTTCTTCCTCCCCAATAATTGAATTTAGTAAAGCTATTAGGGGTGGATATAGATAAGAATCATATGGCAATGTTTCTATTCTAAAGATAAGGTACTCCTTATCATCATAAAAAATTGTATCCTCCTACTTATTAGAATAATTTTTTTCATCATGGTCCAAAAACCAATCCATAATGAGGATTATATCAAATTCAATCATGGGTATGATGATGATATTAGTAGATAAAGAACATTTATATGCCATAATGGGACCTTATTCACAAAACTTTGTTGCAAAGATATTTCCTTTAGGATTTTTGACTGACAAATCCCTTATTAAATCAAATTGGAAGTATCTAATTTTCTTAGAAAACTGGGAAGATATGAAACAATGTGATGATCCAGAATCAAATAAAGCATTGGATAAACTTGAAGAAACCATTAAATTACCTCCCACCACATCTTTTGAACCTTCAACCTCAACATTAGTGATCACATAAGCTTATCCTTGATCTATTGTCCTTTTCTGAGGTAACTTTCCTTGGTGCTTAAGAAATTAATTTTCATAATGATCCATTTCTCTAAAATTGTAGTATTCAACATAGATACCCTCTTTATTTCCCTTGAAATCATGTTCTTGGTGGCCTTTTTCACCACACTTGTAATAGACTCGCATTCCCTTCAGGAAAGTACTGGGGTGTTTCTTCCCAAATTTACCGAAGGATGGAAATTCAACTTTTCCCTTCTTCCCCTTATTTCCATTTCCAGAGTGTTTAGTAGATCTCTTCTTCTCTTTATTTTATTTAAAGTCGTAAGACTTAGAGAATTAATTTTCTATCTTGATAGAACATGAGAGAATATCTTATTACGATGAGAAGTATTGTGAGACTAATGCTCTACGAAGAAATGGTTTTAACCCATCAAATAATCAATCAATCTTACTTGGGTTACATATACAATCTACTGCCTACCTTTCTAACCATGTAAAGTTAGCCTCATACTTTGCGACATTATCATCCTACTTTTGCCTTAGACTCAAAAATTGTCTTTCCATATCTGCTCGATGGTCACGAGGAAAGTATTTTTCTAATAAAATATCTTTAAACTTACTCCATTCCATACTTGATACTTCTTCATCCTCCTTTGTGTTTTGATTTAATGACCACCATTGATCTTCATCTCCCGCGAGGTGATAAAATGTCATGAAAACTTTTTCCCTTTCACTACTACCCAAAGCATGAAGTATTTTCTCTAAGGAACTTATCCATTGCTCAGATACAAATGGATTTGTACTCCCATTGAATTTTGGTGGTTGTTTTCTCATGAAGCGGTCTAACATTGATCCTCCGTATTGTGGATCATGGGGCTCCATATGGTTAAGATTATTATTCATAACCTGATTAAGTTGTCCTTGTATAGGGATAATATGATCAGCACCAGTTGCATCACCAGATCTACTATAATTATCTTGAGTAGGAGGGAAATCCCTACTTGGATTATGTGTGTTGATACAGTTTCCATTCCTTCCACTAGTCACTATTTCTAAACAATGTCTACACAATATTAGTTTATGAATCACAATACATAATTCCAAACTTGTAAAACACTTAACATAAATTGAACATTTTATGGATATAATCCATAATCATAAAATGTTTTTCTTTAAGAATATATATACTCATAAATCCTTCACAATGTTTTGTAAAGAAAATGTGAATTATCCTAATCATATCCCCCAATAGTGTCATAACCAAGAGTGCAACAAAGCCTATTTTTGTGTACCAGGATACGTCGGGTCAAGCCTGAAACTCTTTGTCGGAGTTTTCACTCCTAGGTACATCTGTACCAGAGCCACCTCAACCTCCTCATTTCCAAACAAGGATGTATTTCTAGAAAAACTCACAAAATCTCTACATTACCAAAATTCTAGAAAGTTCTTATATACTAATCCTCAAAGCCTATCTTAGGGTAATTTTTTCCTAATTAGTGTTTTTCTAAATCTAGTTTCCAAGGTTAGTACTATAATTCCTCTAATACCAACTATAACGCCCCAAACCTAGTTACCCAGAGTCAGTGCATTATTACATAACATTGGCATGATCACAAGGGATCAAGTCTTGAAAGACTGAATAGTTTAGTATCTTTAGAAGTACTAGATACAAACATAAGTTTTACATTACATCATGAAATAAAAACAACACAAACATTTTTCCCCCTTTGAACACACTTATATCCCTTAGCCTATCCCTGTAGGTTAACCATAAAATACTACTTCATATCCTTGAAAAAATAAAACATAAAAAGGGTTGAGCTCAGATGCTCAGTGAGGATAACAATATAGTATAAACTTTCATAAATAAGCATAAACATTTAAGGAAATGTATAATACTAAAAAGAAGTATTTTTAACTTAAACCTTAGCATAATATGGAAAATATAAATAAAAAAAAATTACATTTACATATTCAAATGGATATTATACTAGTAAAATAATCACATGTAATATCAATAGCTAATTTCATAATGATGGAATGCATAATGCCAGACATCATAACCACATAGTCAAGGCATCGTTCCAAGACTACAAATAATATTTTGTCAAGGACTTGTTCCAAGACACTAGTTTGTCTCATGAGACCTACCGATGCATCGAGGAGATATAGAAGGCTCCACCCGTCACTTACTAAGTCCAATGAATTCCTCATATGAAAAGGTTGAAACATAACATAAACATTCGTATCAAAACTAGAATAAGAAATGTCAATACTTTAACCATAAAACATGAATGGTATAAAAATTGCACATCCAAATTCAAACATATCCCAAAACCTTCAATATAATATAGAAGATTATATCATAATAAATCAACTTCAAATAAGTGTAAAATCCATCAAAGGATGTTGACATAGATGGAGTCAAAACTATTTGAGAGAAATATATCTTTTTATTTTGAATAATTTAAGAGTCACATAATTATAAAAGAAATAATTTATTTTGAAAATGTTCTTATAATCTTGTAATGAAAGCTTAGAAGATTTTATAACGGTGGAAAATAGCCGCACTCACTGTATAAGTTAAAAAAACATTTTTCCTTAATTTTTGTTGAAAAGGTCGTAAAAGACGTTGTTTGGAAAATGACGGAATGATTATTTTATAAACATTTTATAAAAATTCAAAAAAGGGTATAATAGACTTTAACACATAGTCTATGAAATAGTAAAAAATGTTTTGAAATAAATTTTTATGAAACACAGATGTGGATGATCAAGAGGTCCCAGTAGATACTCACATATAAACAACCTTGGATAATGAAGAGATTGTAGAATTAACCCTTAACTTGTGATTTTCCTTGATCGAGGGTACATTAAACTCCTGTATAATAGTTAAATAATTTTTATTAAATTATAAAAGAAACATATACATAAATATGTTATCATATATGATCTTCTAATATTGATTTGTTAGTAATATTTCAGTAGTATCAATGTTTCGGGGGTTAACTGATTTCTTTTAATTTATATGCTTGGTTACGTAAGCCATGTTTTTTAGGGATAGGATGTATTTTATTAATATCCAAAATGATATTAAGTTCTTAAAAAATATTTTTAATCATAAAATGAAAATTATTCTTGAATGTTTATGATGGGGTATGAATTTCATCGCGTTTGTGGAGACTGTAATCCGTACATACGCACGAGCAACAATATCATTATATTGATGGTGAAATCATATGTAATTGGATGGTATATCATATATAAAAAATACTTAACATGTTATATTTATTATTTACATCAGTTATACTCATTATTATACCCATCAAAATAATGAAGTGTTTAAATAAAAAACTACACCACGACGTGAAGACGGTAAGTCGTACGTACGCACATATGGTGACTTGTGATTCATAGGATGGATAGAATAATGAATATGGTTGTCCCATATTTATAATAAATCAAAGTATGTATAAGGTACTGGATTTATTATTTTTGTATAGAGAAAACAAATAAAGAGTAAGTGTAAGAAGAAAAGAACTTTGAAAGTGGTGGTGAAATTATTACCTCTTCTTCAGATGTTTCCTTTTGAGTTGATCAAAAGGGCTCCTTAGGTTAGCTTTATGATAAAATTAAGGAATCTAGGTCTAAGTGAGGGTAGTTGGGAGGATATTTGATCAGGTTTTTTCTGAGACAAATGGGTTTTGAAGTGTGATTTTGAGAGAAGAGGAACTACCCTTTTATAAGATAGGTGAGGGTCACTTTTGGTAAAGTTAGAAATATTATTTTATTAGACAATAATATTAATTTTATAATGGATCCAAAATGATTTAATTATTTTCTAAGGTGTTTATGAGTCTAAAAACACTCAACCAATAGGTTTTATACAGGTTTATGTCATCATATTAACCTTATCTTTTAGATTTAACTCTTAGTTAAATAATTTAACTTTTACCATGTATTCTTGTATTATTATAATAAATGGTTAATAAACTTACTATAAAAAGACAAGATAACCCCAAGTGATTTATTATTGATATATATAACCTTATCTAATTACTTTGGCTGAAACTTAGATTTTTATGAATATTATATCAATTAATAATATAGTACTTGTTTTAAAAACTCATTTATGTCAATTTCAAAACTATTTGGTATTTTGTTTTTGTGCAGTGTCCTAAAAACTTTATCACTTCGAATTTTTTTTTATTTAATAAACCATAACATGTCATATTAACCAATAAAATTAGTGGAATTCATCATAAGTCTCAATTTACATTTATTTTTATATTTATAATATCAATTATTTTAATGTTTCATTAATAAGGTAATTAATGCATCATCATTGTGTCATAAATAAATTTAATTATTTATTGTCTAAAAATTATAAATAAAATAAAATTATTTAGGAAATATTTTTATCTTTCTAATAAATATTTATAGTCTAATTTATATTATGTATAACCCTATATTAAAAATGGTTTAGTTATTAAACATTGAATTTAACACTTTTAACTCTTTTTTAAATAAAATAATAATAAATGTCCTAATCTAATCCAAGTGGACCAAAAGAATCAAATTTTATCACTAAGGTGGATTTAGGTCTAAATAAACTTATCCAATATAATTATTACATGTGTTAGGGTAATTATAATATCATTTTTCCTTTAATTACCCTATTTACTTTTAACTGTGGTAAATTAAAGTCAAAAGTTACTATTCACCAATAATTATTTTCATCATATTAAACCACATTTTACTTACTGATGTTAACCATGTCTCTCAGATTTTTTAAATTCAATTCATATATTTGGTAAAATTACGTTTTATGAAAATTTGAAAATGCGCTTAGAAAGTGCGTAAAAGACGGTAAATAGTTCATTAAAATTAAATATATATATATATATAATATTATAAAATGACTCCAATGAATTAAATTGAACATATATAGGTATTATGTATCTATTTTTACCTAATATAAATTTAAATAAAATAACTAATTATTTAAACAAAAATTTGGTTTTAAACAATAACATAATGTTTTTCACTATTTATCAAAAATTGAAAGTTTTTAGAAAAATACCAAAAATTTACCCTAATCTAATTTTGATATAAAAAAAATCCAAAAATGAAGTCCATTTTAAAAAATAAAATTTATAAAATTTCAAAAATTTGGTATTACAATTCATAACGACTGGTTTGATTGGTCGCAGTGTGTTAGAACTCGAAGTTGCGTACAATGCAATCTATTGTATTATTCAAAGAGAAGTGTACCATGGAAGATTGGGGTGTCACAAAAGGGAAATGAAAAATTCACTATCAAATTAAGGTATCTAATTTGAAAAAATTAGTGGAAATTATAGACACATAATTGGAGGAAAAAATGTAAATATTTATAGTGAGTGATTGAGGTCATCAATAACAAACAAGTGAACAATAAATGGAAAAATGACGGCCTCAAATCCATAAATCTATGATGATTTAAAATATCATCAGTTAAACAAAACATATGGTATTAGGAAAACAAATTTTTGGTTTTGAGATCCTTTCCATAATTTTTAAGAATTAAATTCTTCATAGAATAAGAAAAAAAGAATACTTGACAAGTAGAGTTCCTTCCATTAATTAATTTCTATCACAAAATCAGATTTCTCTCCAAAAGATAATAGAACTAAAAAATATTCTATTAAACCTAATCGTATAAGGTTTTAAAAGAATAAATTTATAATTCATCTGTCATACCACTTAAAAAAACTACATTATACGAACCAGGACATCACATAGGCTAGTGGTATGAAATGTACCCTTATCGCCCTTCGATTGCGGGTTCAAGTCTCACAGCCTTGCTAGACATGAAGGGTTATCGCCTGACCTCTGAGTTGTCTTTTTTATAAAAATCCAAAAATAATATTAAGAAATTATTTAACCATAAACATTAGTATCCAATTTCAAACTTAATCCATTCCAACCTTTAGACTTATCCACAATATTTCTGTCCAAACTCACAATCCAAAATTTAAAAGGAAGGTCACATAATATACATGTGAATACCTTCATCATGTATTCTATTAAAACATTGTAATAAACTAAATTACTAGGAATCCATATTGAATACGTTCATTATTCATTATTCCTTATTTAAAACATATAATATTGAATATACACCTTAAATTCAAAAATGTTGAAATCTCCCAATAATGATGGAATATACAAATCATTAATCAGTTTCAAGCCAGTCAAGAATATCCAATATAATTTATCCAAATCAATCATATCTTCTTCCAAAATCACTAACTCAGTATCAGAACCATATTAAGGTTTACATTTCCTTAAACCATGTATTTTCCAAAAAGTTTAACTTTCTATTGATCCACTTTTCTCAGAACCATATAATCTCAAATCCTTAACGAAATAGTACTATAGTACAATACTTATTTATTTCCACAATTCATATAACCAGTACATCATTGATACAACACTCAAATGGCATAATTCTTTAATAACAACATAAGAACACTAGTCATTCCTCTTCATCTATGGTAGTATCATAACATGATTATTATCCAATAACATCATTTGGGGCATACTCTGATGATTTGGACATTTATTTGCATAGTATCCCAACTCCTTGAAGATGGAGCATTGTACATTTGAAATATTTTTCTTACCCTCTCAATCATGAATGTGGTGTCCTTTTTCTCCACACTTATAACATACTCCTATTCCATTAATGCATTTACCAAGGTGGTTCTTTCTATAGTTATCATATGTGGGAAAATCCTCATTTCCCTTCGTCCCTTTATCCACCTTTCTCTATACCATCCTCTTTTCTTACTTCCCTTCAAATCCATAGGACTCAGAGAATTATTTACTTATCTTATTAACACATGATACTATTTCTTCATATGATGTAGATAATGGGAGACTATTTCCCTTCTAAATGTTGGCTTAAGACCATGAAAGTTATGATCCTTCCTACTCTTTGGACCATGCACATTGCTAGAGTTCACATTCCTTTTACTAGGGGCCATTTTTAAATGACGACATGCACTAGGTTAGATCATATCATAATGTATAATCCAAAAACTATAAAACTTATTAGCATTAATTGAATATTTACACACATCTAGTCTCATAATCATAACATTGGTTTCTTTGTCGACATATTTACTCATAAATCCTTCATAATGGTTTGTAAAGAAAATGTGAATTATCCTAATCATATCTCCCGGGAGTGTCAAACCAAATGTATAGTAAGACGAGTTGTTGTATACCAGGATACCCTGGGTCAAGCCCGAAACTCGTTTTTGGAGTTTTCTCTCCTAGGTACATCTGTGCTAGAACGACATCCACTTGTAGTATCCAGACATGGATTTATTTCTTAGAAAACCCACATAATATCTACATTACCAAAATTTTTGGATGGTATTCTATTCTAATCCTCAAAGTATATCTTAGGCTAATGTTTCCTAATAATATTTTATCTAAATCTAGTTTCCAAGGTTATTGATACCAACTGTAACGCCCAAACCCCAGAATCCCGGAGCCGGTGGATTATTTTAATACATTGACATGATTACAAAGAATCAAGTCCCGAAGGACTGATCAGTTTAGAAGTCTTGGAAAATAGATTAAATACATGAACGTTACATTACACATTCAGACATAAAACAAAAAAGAAATAATCCTTTAATAATTCCATTATTCTCCTAGCTTAACCCTACATATCAATCATAATACACTTATTGGAATCATGGGAAAAGAAAATATAAGAAAGGGGTGAGCTCAAATGCTCAGTAAGGGTAAATAATTTAGCAGAAGCTATAAAATTTTAAGGCATGATGTGTAATAGAAATAATATACTTTTAAACATAAACTTGAACATAATATGGAAAAAATAAATCAAACATTACCATATAAACATACACATGGATATTCTACTAGTTGAATAATAACATTTAATAACTAATTTTATAATGAGGGAATGCATAATGTCGGACATCAAAACCACATAGTCAAGGCCTCGTTCCAAGTCTAATTTTTTTTTGTAAAGGCCTTGTCCCAAGACACTAATTTGTCTCATGAGACCTATCAATGCATAGAGGGGCTATATCGGCCCCCACCTATCACTTACTAAGTCCAATGCATTCCTCATATGAAATGAGTGAAGCATAACATAAACATTCGTATTAAAACTAGCATACGAAATGTCAATAATTTAACTATAATTCATAAATGGTATAAAAAACAATACATCCATCATCAAACATATCATAACTCATTCAATAAAATATAGAACATTGTATTATAATAAATAAACCTCAATAATGAATAATATCCAGTAAAGGATGTTGACATAGTTGAAAATGATCAGTAAAACTCTTTGAGAGAAATATACCTTTTCATGAAATAATTTAAAAGTATTACAATTTAGAAAGAAAGAAGTTTAAAATACATTTTTGAATCAAAGTTTCCCATACCAACTTGAAACTTTTTAAAGGAATTAAAATTTTAAAACATTCATGTTCATATAAATAAATCCTTAAAACCATTTTGAAAACATGGACATTAATGAGAATATTTAGAAGAATAATATTTAAACCATTTAAAATGATGTTTTAGTTAAAGATTCCATTAAAATAATCCTTTTGAAAACTCTTTTATGAAACATGGACATGGATAATAAATATGTCCCAGTAAAAACTTACACATAAACAATCTCAGATAATAATAAGATTGAGGAATTAACCCTTACCTCGTACTTTCCTTTGGTTGAGGGTACGTTTAACCTCCTGTATAATGACCATAGTATGTTATTAAATTATACCAGAACCATAATCATATTTATTATTTTATACTTTATTCATTTATGACTTTTTACTACTTATTTAATAATAATTTGCATGTTAAAATAACATTTCGGGTAATAATCACTTTCTTTATCGTACATGTTTTAACTTATTATTCTTGATCGTATCACTTATATCATGGTTTAAATGCTTCCAAAATATAAAAAATTATTTATGTATAATATATATTCAGAAAATAAATATTTATAATATATAGATATATGAAATGAAAAAACCATTTATGGAGACGGTAGGCTGTACATACGCATAAACGCTGTTTCTGTTTTCATATTGTATTGAACATAAGTAAGTGAATGAGATATATGTAAAAACACACACACACACACACACACATATATATATATATATTCATTAGAATTATTATGTCATATATTACATACTTATTAATAATATATATTTTTATAATCATCATTGAATGGTGAATGTGGAAATGAATCTCATCGTGTCGTGGA
The DNA here is from genome assembly GCA_963277665.1 of Viscum album. Lineage (NCBI taxonomy): Eukaryota > Viridiplantae > Streptophyta > Magnoliopsida > Santalales > Viscaceae > Viscum > Viscum album. Next base: position 31,084,079 of record OY728139.1, on the reverse strand, counting down.
GACGGTAAGCCATACGTACGCATGGGCGATGATATCATTTTATTGATGGTGAATTAGTTTGAAATTGGATGGTATATTATATATACATAATAATTAACATTTTATATTTATTATTTACAGTTTTTATACTCAATATTATATCCATCCAAATAATGAAGCATTGAATAACAAACTACACCATGACGTGGAGACGGTAAGTCGTACGTATGCACGTATGGTGACTTTGTCATTAATAAGATGGATAAAATAATGAATATGGTTGTACCATATTTATAATAACATATCCATATGTATAATGTACTGGAGGTATTATTTTGGTATGGAAACATCCAAGAAAGAGGAAGTGGAAGAAAAAAAGAACTTTGAAAGCGGTGATGAAGCAATTACCTCTTCTTGGGGTTATTCCTTTTGATTTGACCAAAAGGGCTCATTAGGTTGGATTTATGATCAAAGTAAGGCCTATAAGTTGAATTGAGGGTAGTTGGGAGTATATTTGAGTAGGGTTTGGCTGATCCAAATGGCTTTGGAGGTGTGAATTTAAGAGAAGGGGAAGTACTCTTTTATAGGAGAGGTGAGGGACACTTTAAGAAAAGCTTGAAATATTATTTTATTATAAAATATTTTTCGGTTTATAATGGTTAAAAATGGATATATTTCTAGTATAAGGTATTTGTGAGTCGAAATAATCTCAAACAATAGGTTTTAGACAAGTTTAGGTCACCATATTAACCTTATCTTTTAGATTTAACTCTTAGTTAAATAGTTTAAATTTTACCATCTCTTCTTGTATTTTTATATTACATGGTTAATAAAATTACTATAAAATGCCAATAAAACCTAAAGTGGTTAATTAATGAAATATAAATCATTATATAAGCCCTTTGTCTAAATATTAATTTTTTTGGAATATTATATCATTTAATAATATAGTATTTTTTTTAAAACTCATTTATGTCAATTTTGACACTTTTTAGTTTTTGGTTTTTGTCAAAGTCAAAAAAAGTTGATTACTTCTAAAAAAATACATTAAATCAACCTTAACATGTCATATTAACCTAGAAAATTCATGGATGAACTCAAAACTCCCTATTTATATTTATTTTGATATTTATAATATCAATTATTTTAATATTTCACTAATATGGTAATTAATGCATAATTATTGTGTCAAATATATATTTAATTATTTAATATCTAAAAATTATAAATAAAATACCATGATTTAGGAAATATTTTTATATTTCTAGTGAATATTTATAGTCGAATTTATATTATGTACAACTTTATATTGAAAATGGTTTAGTTAATAAATCCTAATATAATAAAAGTTGATAAAAAAGGATCTTATTTTTTTCCTAAGGTTTATTTTGGTCAAAAAACACTTATCCAATAGAATTAGGAAATGTTTAAGGGTAATTATAATATCATTTTTACCTTTGATTACCCTATTTACTTTTAGCCGTGGTAAATAAAATTCGAAAGGTACTATTTAACAAAAATTATTTTCATCCTATTGAACCAAATTTTACTTAATGATAACAATTGTTTCTCTCATAGTTTTGAAATTCAATTCAAATAAGAGGTAAAATCACGTTTTATGCAAATTTGGAAATGTTCCTAAAAGGTGGGTAAAAGATGTTAAAAAATTCAATAAAATTTTATATATCTAATCTTACTATAAAATGACTCAAATGACTTAAATTGGACTAATATATTTATTATTTATCTATTTTTACTTTAAAATAAAATTAAATTAAAAAATAATTATTTAAATGAAAAATTCGGTTTTTATCTACAACGTAGTGTTTTTCACTATTCATCAAAAATTGGATATTTTCAGAAAAATACCAAAAATTTACCCAATGATAATTTTGATAATAAAAATTCAAAAATTATGTCTATTTTACCAAATTCAAAACATATAAGTTGCATTAATTAATTTAAAATTAATTCCTGTTGTCAAAACTAGAAAACAAATTTTTGAGAAGTAAAAACAATCAAAAGATTGACATGTGTTTATGTCCAATTTAAATGTAAAATTATTTCCAATGAACAAAATTGGATTAAATGATAAAAATATAATCTGATTATACTTAAAAACCAATTGAAATTTAAAATTTAACACGATAAATTATTTTGATTAAAATGGTTGTTTTCAATTAAACTTTAGTATTTTTCTCTATTCATCAAAATTTGAAAGTTATTAGAAAAACACCAAAAATTTATCCATACTAAATATTTATTTCCTGATTCTAAATAATAAGTTTATTTTGTCAAATTTAATATATAAAAGTTTCAAATATTAGATTTAAAAAGGGTTCTCCATTAAAAGGCGGTAAAATTGCATTTTTTAAAAAATACTTCTTTTATCTGAAAAGTTGGATTTGTTCTTATATTATGTGTAATAAAAACATAATATGGATGTTAAAATTATATTAATTATATAAAATTTATAATTTATTTAATACTATTTATAACTACTTTTTGAATGGCTAGTTTGGTAAGTCGTGGTGCGCTCGAACTCGATGTTGTGTGTGGCACAAGCTATTGAATTACTTTAAAGAGATAAAGTACTATGAAATATTTGGGTGTTACACTCTTATAGAGAAAGGTTGGTTATTAAAAACTTCCACTGATAGTGGGACTTACCTTTTGTAGGAGAGAGATCCACACATGGGATCCTTCCATAGTAGGCAATGAGGATCTATGATGTTTTCTATATTATGGACTAATTTCCTACTTTATATGGCCAATTTGACTATTACTAGTGAGGGTTGTAGTGTATCAAAGTTAGCGGGTTGAATTTTTCCTTCTTTAGTGAGAACTAATCCATGGAAAATTGGATGTGCTCAAATATAGAAGGATACAACCAATTTCATATAAGTTTGATAGTATGTCCATTAGAATGATGGATGTTATGAGCTTTCAGTTCCTGCGATATTGGATGGGTATGAGGACATCATACCTAAGTATGTGTTAGGCTCACCTTCACATTGAATGTTTTAACTATATTTATAACTATTACTAGGGACATCTTGATATCTGTGTTATCATATCAGATGACCTGTAGAGCTATGAGAGCTGAAGGCACAATTGTAGAATCTGCAGAGCATGGGTCTTTGTTAGACCTAGTGTGTTTCCCTGGGTGGGCTCAATGTATTTTTCAAATAAGGTGGATGAAATATTGAATTTATATGTGGTTTAATGTCACTTAAATCGACAAACTATTTGGATTTATTTTCCACCCCCAATAATAAATGACTTCTTTGAATTGTGGTTAGGGGTAGAGTGGTTCTCATATTTTTACCTAAAGAAGAGCTGTCACTATCTCCATATTTAAGAGGAGGATATAAAAAAAGTATATTTCTAGATCCATTATAGTTACCCCAAGTTCTGGGTGATACCTTTCAATGTGTTGGATTCTCTAATAGTGTTTATGGTACTTATGAACTAGATCTTCAACCTTAGAGCATTTTGTGTTAGTCTTCACCGATGATACCCTTGTGCACTCGATGTCATAGGTAGAGCATGTGAGACACTTGGGGATGATTTTGGACATGATCCAAGAGTTACATCATTATGATAAGCTATAAAAGTGTCATTTATGGATTCAAGATATCCACTTCTCAGGATATGACTTCACAAATGTTGGATTATTTGTGGAACTAGTAAAATTAAAGGTAGTTTAACTTGGAATCCACCCAAGAGTGTGACCTAGGTGTAGATATTCCTTGGTTTAGTATTCTTCCATTAGAGATTTTTCCTAACTCCACCAGGATTGAGGCACATCCACTAGATTTAAATAGAAAGGGGTATCCTTTTGTGTGGTAATAGAAGTGTCAGTAGACTTTCTAGGAGCAACAATAGTGGAAATCAAGCACACAAATCTTGATACTACCAATGGATTTTGATGACTATGTGCTGTTATAAGTTATCTCTAGATCAAGGCCTGGATGTATTCTGATGTAGAGGTATGTGATGATTTCTTATGGGTCTCAATATCTATGACCCCATGGGTAGAATTATGTGAAATATGACTTAGAGTTTGCAACATTATTTTTTCCATGGAGTCTTGGTGATACTATCTTAAGAGGGATGTTTCATGACTAGATATCCACTAGACATACTCCTGATGAATTTTATGTGGGTGGGGATCATATCATCCTTTTTCCCAGGATGAGTGATGGTACCAGTCACTCTACGATATGAGGTGATGAAGGATCTTCTTACCATACCTTAGTGGTACATCCATGATAGGAGAGGATGTTCATGGACCTTTTACATCAGTTTTGGTATCCATGAGTAATGTTTTGGGTTTCTGAGTTTATGTCTTGATGACTCACCTACTAACATGTGATGTCCAAAGTGCTAGTACTGAGAGTTGGATGGTGTCTCCCTGGTTTTCCTGATGAGACTTATACAATAAATGATAGTTCATAATTATACATGAGTGGTTGTAGGTTGACTCACCTGGTTGGTCAATATTCTAGCTATCTAAGAGAATAGCTTAGTGATGAGTTTGGGATGCTAGTGCTCGCAGGAGGTAGTCTAGATTCATGGATTTTCCTTGTATATAATTTTATAATGTGATGATCGAATCACATTACGATTATGGAGAGGGTTATTGGAGGATTTGTGACTCAATTATGGTTGAGAATGATGTTTCTACCCCTCAACATATGGTTTGGAAAAGTAGACCATTCATGTTCTAGAGAACATGCTTCAGGTTTTCATGTTAGTTTTGGGCCATAGCTATGAGGATCATATATAATTGGTGAAGTTTAAATATAATTATGGTTACCACTCCACCATCGGTGTAGCACCATTTGTGGCCATGTATTGGAGGTCCTACATGCCACTTCTGTACTGGTCGGAGCTAGGGGAGTAACTCTTACAGGCCTAAAGTTGGTGTGAGTGATGTTAGTGAAGGTATAGTTCATCCAGGGGTAGATGAGAACTACTCAAAGAATTAAAGAGTTATATACTAACCCATGAAGAGGCCTTTGGAGTTTGATGAGGGAGATCATGTGTTCCTAATGGTCTCTCCTCAGAGAGATCTATAGATAATTTATTAAGGTGGAAGACTATCTCTTGGATTCTTATGCCATTTTTCCTGTACTATATAGGTTTATAGAGGTAGAGTACACCATATCCCTACTATTATAGTTAAAATAGGGGCATGGAATATTCCACATTTTTAATTTGAGGAGATATGTTCACGACTCGTTGCACGTTATCGACCAGAGTGAACTGGAAATTGATGTTGGAGTTAATTTTTCAAGGGACCTGATGGAATTCGAGAAATGGTAGGAGGACCCTTCATGGGAAAGTGTTTTCCATGGGTGCATGTTTTTTGGCAATACAGAAACCCCATGAGAGCTTGTGGGAGTGGGAGATCCAGAGGTGGGATTAGTATCCTCACATGTATGATTAGGTTATCACTTTTGAGGATGAAAATCCTTGAAGGTGGGGATAATTTAGTGACTCTTAATTTTTAACACTTTTTAATACTTTAGTTAATATTTTTAGAGTAAGGCACATAGTCGATGTGGAATTACGATGCTCATGGATCCTAAGTGTTGATATATTAAAAATATTAAATATAATATATCACACACATTTAGTATTTAAGTATTAATGGAATAACTTCTGAATGGTTATTTGGATGGGAAAACTAAGACTTACATTAAATTAAGAGAGAATGTTTTATCCTAGAAGAAACTTAAGTTATTCCAGCATCATATGCTTTGACATAGTAAAATTATTGGTGGGTTAAATGTATTAAATTAATTTATTAATTTCATTGTCATTTATTGGAAAAACCCTAATGAATTCTATATTTAATCCCCCCTATGGATAATTTCCTAGGATAATCCACATATCCTTATAGGATTGGGAGGATGGATAGGAAGAAATTTGGTGGAAAATGTGTTGGAAGATGGTGATGGGATCGTGGATCAAGGATCAGAGTACTGTGAGGATCATTATCATTGATGGTGTTATTGAATCTCACCAATGAAAATGATAAAAAATTTTCTTTGTCAGTGATTGATCCAACCAAAGGTACGGTATTTGGATTTTTGGTTTAATCCTTAACTATGGATTGAGGAGAATGTGAATTAGTTCTCTCTAAAATAATTTGTGGATTTTTCTCCATTGGGTTTTCCAGTTTTTTATTTCTCTTCTAAGATATAATAATTTTAGTTTTTTTCACTATTAAATTATTGATTTTATTATTTACCCCCCTTTATTTGGATTCCGATGACGATGAAAAAATGAACATATTGGGTCGAAGCCTGACACCATAATGGAATAAGTTAGAAAAGGTAAAAAATTCACTCGAATGAATTTTATTACCTGAAGAAATTTCTGAAACCTGGAGGAATTTCCACAACACACCCGAACACATTTTTTAGTACACCCATGAACATAGCATTTTTATGTATCACTAATATTTAGAATCAAGAAATTTATCTTGATCTTCATAATGATAAATAAATTTGATATATGGAACCATCATTATCTATCATCACAAACCATCTTTGACTCTTTCAACCATCACCTTTGACATGTCATCATCGATGCAATCACGATATTCTCTTTTCTCAATGTCATCATTTTTCACAAGTCACTGAAAATGTAGTGACCCCTTCCCAGTTCTCTATTATGGTAGCTACATATTGGTATATATGTCATTGCCCTCTCTTCTCTGTATAGTAAACCAAAAAACTCCTTTTTTACTGCTCACCATCCACCTAAAAACACTTCATCCTTTCCAGTCTACTACCATGCACCCAGGTTACTAACTCCCCTACTGCTGGACTATATAAAGTGATGAACTACCCTAACTCATCATTGAGTAATTCACCACATTGGGAAAATTACCCATAACATAAAAACCATTTTTTATTTTAAAATTTAAATTAATTCCCAAAATATATCCCTTAATTAAAATTTGAAAACATCACCCACATCTCCAACATCATCAGCTTCATGATCCCTGACTCTATCATCATCGACTCCTATGTAATAAAATTGATCATAGTTTACTTCACCTTAAATAAATATCCATATTGATGCAAATCAATCAATTTATCATGATCATCATAGGTCCATGACCATTCCCTCTAATACCAGTTTTTGGGTCGGATCCCAACACCAAAGTGCAATTAATTACAAGAGGTATAAATTCACTTGAATCAATTTTATCACCTGAAAGAATTTCTAACACCAAAGTTATTTCTCACAAAACTCCCAAAATCATTTTTTAAGTACACCCATGAACATACCATTTTGATTTACTACTAATATTTTGAATCAAGGCATGCCACCTGATCTCCACAACTAGAAAGTATTTTGATACATGGAATCATTATCATATGTCATCACATGCCATCTTTAATGCTTTACACCACCGCATTCAATATTTCATTATTGAAATAATCACCATATTCTCTTCTCTCAACATTATTCCTTTACATGAGTTACCAAAAAAGTTGAAACGCCTTCCCATTTATCTATTGTGGTGGATAAATCTTGGTCTAACCCTAGTGGACCTATCTTATCCATGTAGAAAACCATCACACTCACTGTTCACTGCTCACAATCCAGCTAGAGTCACTTTATCCTCTTTAGTCAGTTGTCGTGAACCTAGGATGCTAGCACCCCATTTGCTACTCTATATGAAGGGATGAACCACCACACCACATTAACATGTAATCCCCCACATTGGTAAAATTTTTAAAAACCCAAAAACATTTTTCTTTATTTCAAATTTTAAATTAATCCCAAAAGAACATAGACATAGATTGAATATCACTTTGTGCTATGTGCCTTTCTCCCTCTATTATTCATTTTTTTAATAATGACTTTATTGGAACATTTTTTTGATGATAAAAAGAGGAAATATCACTGTGAATTAGTTATTTTTAAAAATATATCATATTAACAGGTTTGGATTTGGGTTTTAGTGTCATGTAGGGGGTGTGGCAGCGATGATGGGAAACAGATGATGGTTTGAGTGACGGGGGATCTACAAGTCAAATTGAATGAATATCTCTAAAGGAGAAGTGATGAGTGATTTTAGGAATCCTATGGAAGAAATCTATCCACAAAATATTATGGTGATCTGGTGTTGGTGTGGGAGGAGGGGTTCCCACAATTTGGACCATGTGGTGCCTTAGGATGGCGGTGATGGTTATTTTTATTGGTGAAAATTTTTTGGAATCTAACTTCTGATCATCCATTGAGGGTGTTCAACCCAAATCCAAGTGTTGTGGAGTGATTTTTGGAGAAAAAAAATGAAAAGGTGGAGGACTGGGTTAATTCGAGTGATGAAATAGAATTTATATGAAATTATGATGTAAATAATGTATAGTTTATAAGAACACACATTGTTTAGTCCTCTCTATCCAGTGGATATGGTTTCATGTGGAGTTAAATATCAAACACTGTGTGGGAATCTTAGGTGTAGTGAGACCCATATCTAACCATATTAGTGTGCATAGTGAGTATACTCCTAGGAGACCATGTGGCCCCACATGCTATTTGTGATGGGCCACACCCCTTATAATTTAAAGATTACACGTGTTTGGGAAGACAAAACGCATCAAGTACTAACCTAGCCTGTAACACCCCGAGATTTTATGAAAAGTATTCTTTTTAATTTCATTAATGTCTTGTGTTGTACGCTACACCAAAAGAAGCTTGCATAACACGTATCCTTGACTTGCCTTTCATTACACGCAATCGTGACCTTCCTTGATAGCGTGTGTAGTACGCAATACCGAGTTTCACTAAACAACGATATGCTATTAAAATATTATTAAAACTAGCCGTTATGAATAGTAATAACCACTTTTTGAAATTTTGTAAATTTTATTTTTCAAAATGGACTTCATTTTTGGATTCAGAATATCGAAATTAGCCTAGGGTGAAATTTTGGTATTTTTCTGAAAACTTTCAATTTTTGATGAATAGTGAAACCACTAAGTGGTAGTTAAAAAACTGAATTTTTCATAAAACTTAATTTTACCGCTTCTGTGAATGGAATTTCGAAAATCCGAGAGACACGATTAATATCAAAGACTAAAATGTGGTTCAATGAGATGAAAATAATTTTTGGTGAATAGTAACTTTTTACTTTTTTTTACCGCGGTTAATAGTAAATAGGGTAACTAAGGGTAAATATGATATTACTATTACCATAACACATGTCCTAATTCTATTGGATAAGTGTAATTCGACCAAAAACAACCTTATGAATATAATATGACCATTTAGGTCCACTTGGATTAGATTATGACATTTAATATTATTTTATTTAATGAATAGTTAAAATAGTTAAAATCAAAGTTTAATAAATAAAACATTTTTAATATGGGTTTATACATAAGATAAATTCGATTATAAATATTCATTAGAAAGATAAAAAGATTTCCTACATAATGGTATTTTATTTATAATTTTTAGACTTTAAATAAATTAATTTATTTATGACACAACGATGATGTAGTAATTACCCTTTTAAGGAAATATTAACATAATTGATGTTATAAATACCCAAATAAATGTAATTTGAGACTTTTTATGAATTCCACTAATTTTATAGGTTACTATGATATATTAGTGTTGATTTAATCAACTTTTTTCGAACATATAATTCTGTTATGACTTTCACAAAAATCTTATATCAAATAGTGTCAAAATTGACACAAAATAGTTTTTAAATAAAATATTATATTATTAATTGTTATTTTATTCCTAAAAATATAAGGTTTGGACAAATGACTTAGATAAGGATATAGATATTAATAATAAACAATTTGGGGTTCGTTTGGCATGTTATAGTAATTGTATTAACCATATAGTGTAAGAAAACAAAAAGACACGGTAAAAGTTAAATTATTTAACTTAGAGTTAAATCTAATTGATAAGGTTAAAATAATAACCTAAAATTGTCTAAATCCTATTGGTTGATAGGATTTCGACCCATCCCCACCTTATCCTAGAAATAAATCAATTTGGATCTATTTAAAACCGAACTTGACTTTATAATAAAATAATATTTTTAGTTATTCCAAAGGTGCCCCTCTCCTCCCTTATAAAAGGGCACCTCCTCCCTCTCTTCCTCACACAACTTTGAGCCTTCAAGCTCGGCCAACCCCTGCCAAATTATCCTCTCCACTTCCCTAGAAACATCCTATAGGTTCTGGTCTTCCTCAAAGACCAATTTTAGTTCCCTAAAAGGAGGTCTCAAAGAAGCACTTCAAAGAAGGGGAGGTTTGGATACGTACAAAGCATATCAGACATAAGGTAAGGGAAATATCACAATCTCATTTTTATCCGAGATTGTTTATACTTTGGTATTTAATGGGGTGTATTTTATCATCCACATCCATGTTTCCTCAATATATAATATTATTTCCTTCCTTCTACAATATTTTATATCCAATTTTACCCTTCGGTAAGTTTTTTGTAAAAGATATGAAAGGAATCATTTGTCGTTTTTCGTATGAGGTACTTTTTGACTTTTCCGAAAAAAGTACGAAGAATGTTTTTTAACTTATACGGCATGAATGGATTTTTAAAACATTATTTCCAAGAAACTTCCTTTACAAGTTTTCAAGTTAGTTTTCAATCAACCTCTTTTATTTTAAAGTCGTATGACATGTTATGAAAGGAAAAATGTTTTTGAAGTAGAAAGGATATTTTCCTCAAGAATGGAGTTCAAGTATTTTATCAAAATTATTTTCCATCTAAGATAATAAAAGGGTTCTGTTTTTATCCCTATTATTACATTGGTTTGATTATGTTGTGATGGAAATATTTTTATGAATTCCTTTATCTTATATGAATTGTTTTATGATGTCATGTTGTTTAAGAATTCCATTTTTATTACATGGGTTACGCTATGATGTATGGTTTATGATTATGTGGCACACATAAGAAAGGATTCATTATAAGATGGGTGGGACCTATATCTACCTCCAATGCATTGGGTAAAGATTTTATATCTCATGAGATAGACATGGCTGGAATGGTAGGTTATACCGGTTCAGTGAAACAGGACTGAAACGAGGGTTACTCGATTCAGAAAGGGACTTTGTCCAATAAGATAGTCTTGGCAATGATTCTTGACTAACAAGAAATGATTCTCTATGATTATGTGTGAATGCCACAAAGTTTCATGTTTTAAGTTATGATTATTGTGATTACATTTCACTGACATGATTTACCCCATGTTATGAAATTATGATCTCTTTTGCAGGTTAAGATTTCCAAAAGTTATGTGCTTATGTATATGATGTGATTGATATTTCTTTTGTTTACCCTTACTGAGAATTTGAGCTCACCCTTTTATGTTTTCTTTTCCCCAGGATATAAAGAAAGGTTTTAGGTATAATAAAAATGAAGATCTTTATGGGAGATGTTGAAGATCTTTCACCAGGATTAGAGGATTATATTCCGAGTTTCCAAAGACACTAAACTATTACGATCCTTGTGTGTGTGTTTTTGTTATGTACTAAGTATTCCGCAAATGTAATGTAATGTCAATGTACGTCAAGCTTCGGGTCTCTACAGTTGGTATCAGAGGAAAGGTTTAGTCAACCTTTGGAAACTAGGATGCGAGAACTTTAGTGAGATCCCTAGAGATATTTATAAGGTTTGTCTAGGGATGTCCCTAAGGATAAGTATACGTATAGGATACAGTCCTATAACTATGGTAACGATCTTAGAATTTAACCTAAGAAGTTAGATATTGAGGATACTCCCCCTTTATAATGTTGTTTTCCCTAGCGTGATTTTTTCCTCTCACACTATTCTTTTTGGGTTTTAGATGATGGCTGGAACCTAAAGGAACCGTGTTGATCAATGCAATAGACAATGAAATGATTATCCTCCTAAACAAACAAATATTATGGGAGATGGAGTGCAAAATCTTATTTCTATACTTACACAAGCTATGAATCATTCTGGACTTCCAAATGATCAGATAAGGGAAAAATATTCTATTGAGTCCTTCATGAGGCAACGTCCACCTTCTTTTAGTGGGTCTTCCAATCCACTTGTTGCTGAACAATGGATCAGTACCACTGAAAAGATATTTTCAGTTCTTCAATGTTCTGAACATGATAAAGTCATCTTAGCAGTATATCGTTTGGAAGGTGAAGCTGATCAATGGTGGAATCTTATCAAGAATACGAGGCTAAGAGATGAAATTGAGTCCATGGAATGGGACGAGTTCAAGAACTTGTTTTTCAGTAAGTACTTCCCTCGTATTCTTTGAACAAAGATGGAAAAGGAGTTTCTTGAGATTAAGCAGAAGGATGATGAATCTGTTGGTATATAAGAAGCGAATTTTACAAGACTTGAAAGGTATGCATCTGGCATTATCATCCAACCTGTAAGTAAAGTTGATCGATTTTTCAGTGGCTTAAAACCAAGTCTTCGAAGGGCATTAGCTATAAGAGACATCAGTAGCTATGAAGAAATTGTGCGTTGTGTTATCAAGGTAGAAATAGAAGTTGGTGTTACATATCCATCTCATGGTTTTGACAAGAAACGAAAGATGGAGTTCAAGGAGAAATCTCAGAATAATGGTGAAAAGAAGATGAATGTTTCCTTATGCACAAAGTGTGGAAAGAAGCATGGTGGAGATTGTCTTAAAGGGACTAGAAAATTTTTTAAGTGTGGAAAAGAAGGTCATCGAGCAGCTGAGTGTCGAAGTAATGGAAAAAGGGTTTCTAATGATGTGAATAAATCAAACACTGCAGAGAATGCACCACCAACACTTCAATGCTTCAAGTGCAAGGAAATGGGGCACTATGCTAATAAATGCCCTAATCCAAGGGTTAGTGATGATCGACATGAGCAACCGCTTAAGGCAAAGGAAAAAGGGAAGTCACATGCGATCACTATGGGCAATGTTGAATATGACAACGATGTGGTGGAATGATTAAGTTTTTATGTAATGGGATTCCAAAATAATGTTGTATCATGGAGTATTGGAATATTTATGTATTGGTGTAATGTGTTATTCAAAGTGATTGAGATATTTTTGGAATGTAGAGGATATGCGCATAATTAAGGGATAAGGAAAAAAATTAAATGTATTCATGAGCTCATGACTGATATAAGGAGAAGGTTATATAATGGACTGAGTATATAGAATTTTTGGATTTTGGTATGTGGAAAGAGTTAACTTTTAACAGCACTCATGTTTTCAATAAGGTTCAATGGGTATTCAAGAGAGTACATGATTAAGGCCTTTGAATGTTTGGAATGTGACCAACAAGATATATCTTATGATATATGGGGATAAACGATGGTATTAAATCTGTGAGAGTGGACTGCAGTATTATGGATAAGCCTAAAGATTGGAATGGATTATGTTGGACATAAGTTAGTATTGTTTGTTTTTTGATATTATTGATGGGATGTTATAGTAATATAGCTTTAGAAAAAGGACAACCTGCAGGACGGGCGACAACCCATCGCGTCGGACAAGGCTATGGGAATCGAACCCACAACCAAAGTGCAAATGGCCTTTATCACCTACCACTGGCCTACAGGAAGTCCCTGGTTAGTATAAACTAGTTTTATTTTATTAAGCGGTATGATATATGAAGTATAAGTTCATTTTTGGAACCATATACGATTAATCTAACCATAAGATGGACTTATAACTTTTGCTAACCTTTTGTTTGAAAGAGATGGAATGACCCATCGTTCTATCACTTGATCTGCTAACACATCACGAATAACAAATTCAACTTCATTTCTTTAAGGGATGAAGTGGAAATTGTTCAATCCACGAACAACAGTGAGATTGTACCAAAATCAAGTAAGTATTTCTTCTAATTCAAAATTTTCAACTTTAGGGAAATGATATTGAAAACCAAAAATGTTGTCCTAGTGATCTTATATCTGATGAATCAGATGGTACCCTAGATCATCAAAAATTTATGGCTTTGTGATTGTTGGATTTTTCATATCCATGTCCTCTACCACTCTCCATCAGAACATGATGGTTATATTTCTCTTCTATGTCCATATTTTCACCTATGTTCTCCTATGTGGATACCCAGTGATTAGTTAACTTGGGTAACCATTACGTTTTATACTTTAGTTTTTAAAGATAAGTTTTGGTATTCCTTTTTACGATGTGGGTTTCTATCAAAGAAACTTTCAAATAGTAAACCATTTATAACCCCGACGAATTTCGAGGGCGAAATTCATTTTAAGGGGGGTAGAATGTAACACCTCGAGATTTTATGAAAAATATTCTTTTTAATTTCATTAATGTCTTGTGTTGTACGCTACACCAAAATAAGCTTGCACAACACGTATCCTTGACTTGCCTTTCATTACACGCAATCGGGACCTTCCTTGATAGCGTGTGTAGTACGCAATACCGAGTTTCACTAAACAACGATATGCTATTAAAATATTATTAAAACTAGCTGTTATGAATAGTAATAACCACTTTTTGAAATTTTGTAAATTTTATTTTTCAAAATGGACTTCATTTTTGGATTCAGAATATCAAAATTAGCCTAGGGTGAAATTTTGGTATTTTTCTGAAAACTTTCAATTTTTGATGAATAGTGAAACCACTAAGTGGTAGTTAAAAAACTGAATTTTTCATAAAACTTAATTTTACCGCTTTTGTGAATGGAATTTCAAAAATCCGAGAGACACGGTTAATATCAAGGACTAAAATATGGTTCAATGAGATGAAAATAATTTTTGGTGAATAGTAACTTTTTACTTTTTTTTACCGCGGTTAATAGTAAATAGGGTAACTAAGGGTAAATATGATATTACTATTACCCTAACACATGTCCTAATTCTATTGGATAAGTGTAATTCGACCAAAAACAACCTTATGAATATAATATGACTATTTAGGTCCACTTGGATTAGATTATGACATTTAATATTATTTTATTTAATGAATAGTTAAAATAGTTAAAATCAAAGTTTAATAACTAAAACATTTTTAATATGGGTTTATACATAAGATAAATTCGATTATAAATATTCATTAGAAATATAAAAAGATTTCCTACATAATGATATTTTATTTATAATTTTTAGACTTTAAATAAATTAATTTATTTATGACACAACGATGATGCAGTAATTACCCTTTTAAAGAAATGTTAACATAATTGATGTTATAAATATCCAAATAAATGTAATTTGAGACTTTTTATGAATTACACTAATTTTCTAGGTTACTATGATATATTAGTGTTGATTTAATCAACTTGGTTCGAACATATAATTCTTTTATGACTTTCACAAAAATCATATATCAAATAGTGTCAAAATTGACACAAAATAGTTTTTAAATCAAATATTATATTATTAATTGTTATTTTATTCCTAAAAATCTAAGGTTCAGACAAATTACTTAGATAAGGATATATATATTAATAATAAACAATTTGGGGTTCGTTTGGCATGTTATAGTAAGTGTATTAACCATATAGTGTAAGAAAACAAAAAGACACGGTAAAAGTTAAATTATTTAACTTAGAGTTAAATCTAATTGATAAGGTTAAAATAATAACCTAAACTTGTCTAAATCCTATTGGTTGATAGGATTTCGACCCATCCCCACCTTATCCTAGAAATAAATCAATTTGGAGCTATTTAAAACCGAACTTGACTTTATAATAAAATAATATTTTTAGTTATTCCAAAGGTGCCCCTCTCCTCCCTTATAAAAGGGCACCTCCTCCCTCTCTTCCTCACACAACTTTGAGCCTTCAAGCTCGGCCAACCCCTGCCAAATTCTCCTCTCCACTTCCCTAGCAACATCCTAGAGGTTCTGGTATTCCTCAAAGACCAATTTTAGTGCCCTAAAAGGAGGTCTCAAAGAAGCACTTCAAAGAAGAGGAGGTTTGGATACGTACAAAGCATATCGGACATAAGGTAAGGGAAATATCACAATCTCATTTTTATCCGAGATTGTTTATACTTTGGTATTTACTGGGGTGTATTTTATCATCCACATCCATGTTCCCTCAATATGTAATATTATTTCCTTCCTTCTACAATATTTTATATCCAATTTTACCCTTCGGTAAGTTTTTTGTAAAAGATATGAAAGGAATCTTTTGTCGTTTTTCGTACGAGGTACTTTTTGACTTTTCCGACAAAAGTACGAAGAATGTTTTTTTAACTTATACGGCATGAATGGATTTTTAAAACATTATTTCCAAGAAACTTCCTTTACAGGTTTTCAAGTTTCTTTTTAATCAACCTCTTTTATTTTAAAGTCGTATAACATGTTATAAAAGGAAAAATGTTTTTGAAGTAGAAATGATATTTTCCTCAAGAATGGAGTTCAAGTATTTTATCAAAATTATTTTCCATCTAAGATAATAAAAGGGTTCTGTTTTTATCCCTGTTATTACATTGGTTTGATTATGTTGTGATGGAAATATTTTTATGAATTCCTTTATCTTATATGAATTGTTTTATGATGTCATGTTGTTTAAGAATTCCATTTTTATTACATGGGTTAAGCTATGATGTATGGTTTATGATTATGTGGCACACATAAGAAAGGATTCATTATAAGATGGGTGGGACCTATATCTACCTCCAATGCATTGGGTAAAGATTTTATATCTCATGAGATAGACATGGCTGGAATGGTAGGTTATACCGGTTCAGTGAAACAGGACTGAAACAAGGGTTACTCGATTCAGAAAGGGACTTTGTCCAATAAGATAGTCTTGGCAATGAGTCTTGACTAACAAGAAATGATTCTCTATGATTATGTGTGAATGCCACAAAGTTTCATGTTTTAAGTTATGATTATTGTGATTACATTTCACTGCCATGATTTACCCCATGTTATGAAATTATGATCTCTTTTGCAGGTTAAGATTTCCAAAAGTTATGTGCTTATGTATATGATGTGATTGATATTTATTTTGTTTACCCTTACTGAGCATTTGAGCTCACCATTTTATGTTTTCTTTTCCCCAAGATATAAAGAAAGCTTTTAGGTATAATAAAAAGGAAGATCTTTATGGGAGATGTTGAAGATCTTTCACCAGGATTAGAGGATTATATTCCGAGTTTCCAAAGACACTAAACTATTACGGTCATTGTGTGTGTGTTTTTGTTATGTACTAAGTATTCTGCAAATGTAATGTAATGTCAATGTACGTCAAGCTTCGGGTCTCTACATAGCCCCTACACACCATGTGATGTTTAGTACACCCCATGTACTTAGGAAAGTACTTGGACATAGACTGCATACATAAGAACTACTGGAGAACATGATCGCAACCATAGTACATGGGATTAAGAAAACAACACACGCAGAGTACCGACCTGACCTCTATATATTGTGTACCCTAGGACACACCATGTATCAGGAGAAAGATAGATCATGTGTGATGGAAAGACCTGGAAAATTCTAGTTTCAATGAGACATGTCATGTACCCTAAGGGAAAAAATATATACTTATTCAAGGGAAATTTTGAGTCCTTGTTCTTCTTAGAATAGCTATGGTATGATCATGGGTGAGTTCTCTCAAACCACATCAATGTGGGAGTTTTCCCTTACTTTGTTGTTCTAGAGTGATTTTTCTCAGTTTGCCTCTATGAGGGTTCAATGCAGTATCTAGTCTTGATCATTGAACATAAGATCCACTTAATAGACTAGAGTAGGTATCCCTTCACAAAACCTGATGGTTAGATCCACATTCCCACCTTTCTCCCTATCTAGGGTTTATGTATCATGTGACCTGCATATCATGTCATTTGATCCCCTATCTAGTGGGTTAATCCAATCAAAGTTAGGTGCCCCCCATTGGTCTTGGGTGTGATATATTATCTATGTATCAAAATATGTTGTATTTAAATAAGTTTTAGTATGATCAAGTGAGTATCTCAGATGAGACCTTCTAGTTTCCTTGGTGCTTCTTTATGGAAAGACCCAATTAGTGTGTCCACTCAGATGATTTCCATCAGTATAGTGAGACCCAATGAGTGAGTTATATCAGAAGGATATTACCTTTAAGCCTCTAGTATAATCCTAGGATAGAAGTGAGGATGTGAACTCACCATGAGACTTAGTGTCTAATTTTTAGTGTATCTAGGTTATATTATTTATTCCCTAGGATTTGTGATTTAGAGCCGATTCCCTCTTTTGATGATTTATGTTTGGTGACTTTGGGGTATTCTACTGGGAATGTTTATACTAACCTCAGTATGGGATCTTCCCACACATTTTATATCTCATATAGATGATATGACATACAAAGTAGTCTTAGGTGGACAAGGAGCCAGAGGATCATAGTTGATTTAGAAAGAATGTGGTCAGTTCTAGGAGTTTCTTTTAGGTAGGCCCTTTTTTTTAAATAAGTTGGTTTATTTTTTATTTTTTTGTGGGATTGTATTAATACCTTTTACTTATTTTATACTTCTTTATGCACTCTGATGTGGTTTATTTGTAAAGCATGCATTTATAATATGATTTTTTTACCTTTCCACATTATACTGTTGTATAGAGACATGTGAATGTGTACAAGTACTTTGGGATAAGTCCTCCAATGTGTGTGATATACCTACATGGTTCTAGTCTCCAACCAATGAAATATTAAAGGTGGGATTGTGGTGTCATTATAGTATTACTATTTTCCAGTATGGACCTGATGGGTCAGGTCATAAAAGAAATTCCCTTTGTCTATAGATGGAGTAAAAGAAGGTGCAAGTGTAGGTTAAGGAAAATAGGAATATCCTTAATTTATAATCCTTTTAGAGATAAGTTTGATTTACCAAATAGTCTAATGAATACTGAGACAGAAAATACTTGTAGGTACTATAGAAACTGGAGTAGTAGAAGTTACATCACCTTCCATAAGAGGAGATGGAGGAACTAGAATTATAGTGTTGACAAAATAAATATAAGGCTCTAAAACTAGAGATATATTACTCAATTCATGAGATTCATGCTCCAATATCTATAGAAATTAGTCATTACTATTCATAAAATGATCCAACATAGGGTCCATTACCAATTACTTTGACATAATTTACTTAAAACTTGGGTTAAATAGGTATCCTTATATCATTATAAAAAATATATAAACATTTTTTTTCAAATAATACTTGGTGAAAATTTGGCTTAGGAAATACTTGATGTCACCTTTTATAGTATATTTATCCTCGACAGTATTAACTATTCTAGCCTAAATCATATCAAAAAAATTCACACTATGAGAAACTCGATCCATTTGCATCAAATTTTTAGTTTCTTTTAAACTTTCCAAAAGAGTTAGAATCTCATATTGCACAACCCTTCAAATTAGATCCGCATTAATAGACTAGGCCATGAAGGAGGAGAAGTAGTTTTTAAAGTAATTATTACTATATTATGATATATTTGGTCCATTTTAATCATCATT
Organism: Viscum album; assembly: GCA_963277665.1. Lineage (NCBI taxonomy): Eukaryota > Viridiplantae > Streptophyta > Magnoliopsida > Santalales > Viscaceae > Viscum > Viscum album. The sequence continues at coordinate 31,064,640 of OY728139.1, read as the reverse complement.
TATGTCAAATATTCCTAGATATATCTAACTTGTGATCTTAAACATTCAATCTCATGATTCACATGATAAAATTTAATAAATAGCTTCAGATGAATGTGATAAATAACACTATAAATTGAAGAATCTATATCCTCTTATCTTTAATACTAACTAGAACAACTCAATATCAAAAATATATCTTTAAAAACACCCAATAGATCATTTTTGAACTAAATAAATTCATAAGATGATATAAAAGAGGAAGAATCAGTTGGATGAAATGGAATATGGATAGGAGTGGATTAACTAACATCCACATCTGTAGGATGGAACATAGATTGTTCATCATCTTTTAAGTCAAAATTAGGTCTTCCAATCTATTGAATTGAACTATAAAAATATTAAATTGGAATAATCTATGTATGAGTACATTAATCATAAATTACATCAACTTTTATTGAGACATTAGAGAAAAGAGACGGGGAAGAAGGCTCTACTAGTTTTGTAGGAGTTGAACCAAATATATTTTATAAACCATAATTAACTGAGTGGTCCATTCAGCCTTATTATAGAAAAGTAATAGAATAGAGATCATTTTTAACTTTCTATGGGAAATTTTAAAAAAGTTATATGGAATTTACACTATGTTTAGGTTGATTTAAACCATTATGATCATATGCACAATCACTCTTCAGAGCAGATGGATCCAAATCAACAATAGGGGTCCATGAGACTGGTCCTCTCTAGGAGGTGTAGAATCAAAGATTATTTATCCATTTATCTAAAACAAGTAGGACTATTTTCCACCATATTATCAATATTATACCTTCCAAAGATAGCGATATTTAGTCTGAAAAGAAAATATTCAGGACTACTAAATATTCAGGACCACTATCCCCCTCAAGAGATAATACTCTTTCCATGGGTCCTACATCATTTTCAACCTTTAGACAAGGAGAGAGACTATCCTATCCTCATAATCCCTAAATAATAACCCCCAAGATCAAATTCCATATCTTCTTTACTTTTTTTTAAGAAATAGTTATATTCAACCACTTAATTAGTTTTTAAACCTAGATTAACTATTTCCATTGGTATGCTTGGATTCTTTATAGGATTTCAATTCTTATACAATCCATTTACATCCTTAAACGAAATATTCTTCCAATGATTCCAAATTATTTTTATTCTCTTGTAAGTTGTTTTATTCAAAATAAGTACCACTTTAAATATTATACTTTCCCCCAATGAGGAATAATTCCATTATGCTCTAATAAAGATGATATGAATTTGGATATGGAATATTATTAAATCTGGTTGAAGTATTTCTTATCTCATATATAATTTTCATAATAAACCTATGAAATAATATCTTCACTCCATTTACCATTAGATAAATAAAGAAAAAGTTAATATGCATTACAATTCTGAAATATCCTTTTCTAGAAAAAATATCATGCAGAATAAACTTAAGAAATAGCTTGGACTCACCATTGAACTCAATAGCATTTGGCCTTCTATGATTTATGTTGCTGGTTAGCTCTTCCAAGGCTCTCTCAAACTCAAAATTAGGATTATTGTTTATGTAATAAATTTTATGGTATTCATACTCAACTTTATGTTGATTTTTTAAACTTACATTCAACAAATTTAAAAAGGAAAATACTCTTGACAATAAAAAAATGTTCAAATGTGATCTTATTTTTACCATCTTTAAAAAGAATATTCACATAGAAATCATTTACTAACTATGGATAGAATGGTATATCACTATCCATGAACCACTAGTCCAGGATTTCTAGAACATAACTCTCCATAATAAGGATCGATATTATCTAAACCACTTTGAATCCATTTACTTTTTTGGAACAACATCACGAGATAATAGGTGTGGATTCTAGGGTTTTTCGATTCAACTAAAGCATAATTTTTATATTTTATATATACTTAAAGCTTTCAAAGTTTCATATTTAAAAGAATACTTGATTTTAATTACTCTAAGATGAGATTATAGGGTTGGAAGGCTAGGGTTTATTTAACAAGTAAAGTTCAAAATCAAGCTAGGATTATGTTTGGAAAGAATAATATTGATTTTGATTCTATTTGGGGATCTTTAAAGAAATCATTTAGGGATTTTTAAATAGTAAAGAGAAGGAATAAAATTTAATACCTATAATAATAATAAAACAAATAATGAATATTTAAATAAAGTAATACAATATTGTTTTCTAAATTACCAAAAATAAAGGTAGGATATTTAAATTATTGTATGATCATCTTGATCGACTGTATGAAAAATCCATTTTTCATGATGGGTCAAATAAAAAAATAATCATAACATTATCTTATTAAATGTAAAGAAAAATAAATTAGCTAAATAACATAAATATAAGGCCTTAATTTAATTAAATAATTAAAATAAGATAATATTGGTGCTGAAAAATGCATACAATGATGGAACAATTTTAGAATAACTCGATCTAGTAACATAGTTCATTTTATAGGATTTGGTTTTACCTGTCGTGGAGCCCAAACAAATTTACAAATAAAAATTTATGTTTGTTTGAAGTTAGAATTCTAAAAATGGCCAGCCAGGGTGGTTCTGGAGAATTTTTTTGAATTTTACACAACTATACAAAAGTGTGTGCAACCCCATTATGGTCATGAAACTGAGTTGGGTGAGAAAGGTGATGTCAAATGTAGAATCTCCATGAATATGTAAGTCAACATCTAAAAACAATTTCATTTTCATGCAAACCCATGGAGTTTCACGACACATCCAAAAGTTGCGTGACATAAGATAAAATGCATGAAAAAACTAAAATTCCTATAAATATGAAATCAACCCCTCATTTTTGGGTAAGACCTCTGAAATTTGTGTTCCAAATATCTCACCCATGCAACACGGGGTTTTGAACTTCTCTCAACACAAAAATCCCAAACTTTCTTGAAATTTCCTTATGTGGTCCCTCATAGAACAATCTTCTGCTTGAGATGTTCTCAAACAAATTTCTCTATGGGTAACCCAATTTCACACAAAGGGAATTTTTTTTTGAAACTATACTTTCATGTAGCACCAAATTTTTATGACATAGTTTTTTTTAAATTTCACTTTCAATCCATGCGCAAAATCTATTTTGTGCAAACACTAGAAGTTTCATAACAGGACACCTAGTTATTTGAAGTCGAGTAAAGTTGACAACACTAGTGAATAATTAAATGATATAGTGTTTTTGTACATTCTTCCACTGGTCCATGTCGTGGGTGATGCCACTCCATATCCACACCTGGGATCAGTATTAGGATATGGTCCTGATCCTCTGGCCCGATCCCTTCACTATCGTCATTTATTCCCATAAAAATAGAGAGTCACACTACAAAATTTTTGGGTTGGGTTAAGGAAATTTTTGGGTCTGACCTATAAAGACCCAACATCTACCCCAATAGTATAAATGAGTTGATATAATCCCCACTCCCTTAAAAATATGGAGTCGACATACTCCTCTTAGTCCCCATCACCTGAATCCTATGCTAGGTTGAACCAGAAAGGGATGATTTTACATAAGTCTTGCACCATTCATTTCTAGACATCATCCTCCTAATAGTCCTCACTATATAATCTTAAACTATAGTATAACCTATCCGAAGAGAATATTATACCTCTAGTGAAAATCATAAGATTTATTATGCATCAAGAATAAGATACCTCTTGCAAAGATCCTGAGACGACCACTAAGAACCTACCATGGGACTCCTCTTCAAGTGTAAGACATAATCATATTACTCAACCCATCAGTAGTCTGATATTCCCTTATGACCTGACATGAGGAAGAATAATGGGAATCGTTAGATTTTTATCCCCAGATGTATCCCTTATACTCCCAAATAGTCCCCATGGGCCTCCTACTTAGTTTTAATATCCAATCATATCCCTAGACCCATTAGCAGGTCGAGATTACCTCATGAACCAACATGAGGAAGAAATAATGGGAATATTAATGCATAATCCCCGCACCCCATGTCCTTATACATGATTTTAAATTATGGCCTTACCCTATGCAAAGAATATAGGATTCCCTATGTAATACATGCGGGATTATTCTTGGAAACTTAATGAATAATCCCCACACACAAAATCCTTACACATGATGTTAAACTATGGCCTTACCCTATATAATGAACATGGTATTCCTTGTGTAATACATGCATGATTCCTCTAGGAAGCTTATATAGATAATCCTAATCACACCATATCTGCTCCATTGTAGCACCCAGGTAGCTCCCATGCATAAGACCTAATCATACCATCACTAATCCATTACAACATCTGGGAAGCTCCCATGTATAAGACCCAATCATAACATCACTACTCCAAAGAAGTACCTAGGTATCTCCCATGTTTAATCCCTATTAATAACATTAATACTCCATATTGGAACTTGTGAAGCTTCCACACATAATCCCCAACCATACCATCACTGCTCCATTGCATCCCCTTGGAAGCTCCCATGTATAAGCCCTAATTATACCATCGCTACTCCATTGCAGCACCTAGAAAACAGCCACATGTAAGACCTAATCATACCATCTCTAATAAATTGAAACACCTAGGTGGCTCCCATGAATAAGCTCTATTCCTACCATCACTGCTCTATAGTGGCACCCGAGAAGTTTCCATGTGTAAGACCCAACCACATCATCAATAATCATAGAAACACCTGGGGAAACGAAACTATGCAATACCTATTAACATCATCATTTATCTATAACATCACCTATGAAACCCAATCATGTAATCCCCGATCATCCTATATTTTCTTCTCAGTAGCATCGGGGTATCCAAATTTCCTAACCCCCACTCATACCCAGCATTCAAGATACAAGAAGTAAAATTGCATAGACTAATGTCCTAGTTGTAAAATGTCAAACTAGATGACATCTTCCTTAGTATATGATATTAAACTATAGTCTTACCCTGTGAAATAAGTACATGACACATCATGCATGGAATTCATGGGATGAAACCCTCCACCAGACCATCATATGTGACTCCCATACCAAGAATATTATATGCATAATCTCCAAAACATTCCTCCTTTATGCTCCTTATATGAAATAAGAATCCTTACCACATGAAATTAAAATACATGGAATAGTCTTATCACATGACATTAAACTGCAACATTGATCTATGTGGTTTTTATCCCTATCTATTAATAGGGTACGTAGGGAATATCTAATAGGTTGAATCCCAATATCTCAACAAACCTATGATACCTCCCTAAGGTTCAACCCGGAATCCCAATACCACAAAATATGTACATCCTCCCTATGGGAGACAACAAAATTCGAGTGTGATCATCTTCCCCCTTGGGCAAACACCTAACCAAACCCTCAAGTGTGATCATCTCCCCCCTGGGGACACACATAACCAAACCCTCAAGTGTGACCATCTTCCCCCTTGGGGACATACTTAACCACCCACCTATCCCCAAAATACATTAAACTTGTGACCTACCTATATCCATAATAAATAAAACCTATAGCCCACCTAAATATATACCCCATAATGAAACAAGGGATTCCTGGGGTAAAAACCCTCAGATGAATTATACCCCTAATGTCAACTACCTCGTGACCGACACAGGATGCCTTGGGTTCCGTACCTAATTTTCCTCATACATGAGATTCTTCTGACCTCAAAAGGGGAATTATTTACATGTTACCAACATGAACAATGTATATAAGTTCTCAAACATGAATAATGTTACTATCAAATCTGAACACAGGTTGATTACCTATGGAGACAAAATTAGTGTAATTAATCGGCATCCACCTCAAGATGGCATTGGGAATGAGTTTCACAAACCCAACTCAAATCAATGAGGGAGACCTAAACTAGGAAATGATCACCAAGGAGGAATCCATGGAAGGAATAAGAAACTTACAATCACCCAATTTTGATCAAGGATCAAACATCACCAACACTATAAATGGAGGCCACCCACCTTTGGAAAGTGGGAATGCAGGACAAAGAAAAAACGTTTGCATGGCCACGATAGAAAGAGTCAGAAACATATATATCAGATCAATCAAAAAAGAGTTATTCATGGTTAATAATTCATAATTCATATATAATATAATTCAATCTCTCAGAATTCATAGTACTTTTAAAGATACCATCAAGATGATATTTAGTGTTAATGAATTCAAGAGTGATATCCTTTTTTTTAAAATGATCTCTCAAAGGGTGATGTCTTATATCAATAATTATAGTCCAAGAATGAGATAAAAGATTATTATAAATACTTATAGAACTTTTATTTAAATAATTTATTGGGACATTTCTAAATTGATATCCTTAATATAGAAATGTGTGTTTCATCCATATAATTTGTGCACAACAAATGCCTAAAGCTATGTATTCAGATTCAAAAATAGATAAAGAAACATAGTTCTGATTATTATTATACCAATACACTAGATAATTTCACAAAAAGTGAAATATTCTAGAGGTTCACTTTTTATCTAAATTATCACTAGCAAAGTCAGTATCAGAATAATAAACTAATTCAAAATCATATCCTCTAGAATAAAATTGTCAAAAATTAATTGTATTCTTGAGGTATTTAAAAATCCTTTTGACTATATTTAGATGAGATTACCTAGGGTTTTCTTATAAATTATCACACATGAATACACTATATATAATACCGTTCTCACTAGTAGTTCAGTATAGTATCTCCTAATAATACCTCTACAAGCTATTTTTTCAACTGGTTTTCTAATTTCATCCAAATCCAATTTATAGTTTATACTAATATAAGTGAACCTAACTTTTTTTATCCATTCCAAACCATTTTAAAAGATATATTTTTTCACTTTTTTGATTTAAATTAATTCCTTCCTTATTTTAGAAAATCTAAAATCCAAGGAATAAATTTTACTCACCCATTAAAATCATTTAAAATTCATTTTTCATCATTTTATAAAATTCAATACATAATTTTTTTTGGATAATCCAAAAATAATATCATTACTCTTGATTTGAAATATTAAAAAAATATTTTTAAATACTTCTTATAAATAGTTTAGGACTTAATATTCCTTTTGAAAAACCTTTAGTAAATAATAAAGAGCCAAGTCTATCATAACAAGCTCCATGAGTCCATTTTAAACCATAAATATATTTATAAAGTTTGAAAATATAACTTGGAAAATTAGGATATTGAAATCCAAGGGATTTTTTTACCAAAAACATCCCCAACAATATATCCATTAAGGAATGAACTCTTGAAATCAATTTAAAATAGTTTGAAATTTAAATGTAATGAATAAGAAATAAATATGCTAATGGGTTCAAGTCTTGCTATAGTTGTAATGGTTTCTTCATAATCAATTATTTATTCTTGATTATAAACTTATGTAGACAATCTAGCTTTATTTAAAACTATAGTGTTATATTCATTAATTTTGATTCTAAATACTAATTTAGTTCTAATAGTCAAGTACTTTTTAGGAATTTTTATTAATTTACAGACATTATTCATTTCAAACTAATTTAAACCTTATTGAATATCCATGACACAAAATTCATCATTGATAGATTTAGTGCTATTTTTAGGTTCAATATATGAAAATAAATCTTGATATTCAACCTGGTTTATAAGATAATCTCAAGTTTGAGTACCTTTATCCAGGTCTTTAACAACAAAATCTAAAGTATGGTCTCTATGGGTTTGAATAATTTTAGGAACAGAAGTGCATGGTTCTTCTATGACTTCCTCAATATTAGGTTATTCAGATTGGTCTAATTTAGGATATTTGGTGTTAAAATCTGAATATTTATTAGAATTATTTGAGTTTTTATTAATATTCAGATCTAAAATATCATCCTCAAGATATTTTAGAGAAGTTTTAGGCTCATGTAGATCTATTTCATCAAATGTGACATCTATAGATTATTCAATAATTTTTTTTTATTGAAGACTCTATAAGTTTTTCTATAAGTTGAACGACCTAAGAAAATAAATTTATCACTCTTTGGAGAAATGTTTTCTAGATTCAATTTTGTATTGTGAACAAATACTTTATATCCTAATACTTTAAAGTAATTAACTTTAGTATTTCTACCACATTATAATTCATAGTAAGTTTTATTTAAAATAGGTATAACAAAAATCATATTGATAATATTTAAAGTTTTATTATATATTCATCACAAAAGAAAACATTTAATTTAGAATCATTAATCATATTAAGAGAAATATCTTGAAGTGTTCTATTTATTCTTTCAATTGCCACATTTTGTTGAGGGGTTCTAGTAGCAGAGAATTTGTGATTATATTCATGTTATGAGAAAATGGTCACAAGTCATGATTTTAAAACTTAAATCCATACTAAATTCTTAAGGTATTGATGGTAAATCCACTAATATTTTCTAAAAACTTAGCATATTTTAAAAAACATCTACAAGATTCAATTTTATGGGACAAAAAATAAACCCTTATGAATCTTAAATAATTATCAATAATCATATAAGAATAATGATTTCCTACTAAACTAGAAACTATATATAGTCCAAATAAATCCATTTGAACTAGTTCTAGGGATTGAGATGTAGAAAAATATTTCTTTGGTTTGAAATAGATATTATATTTCTTCCCATTTTGAAAAGGATTCCATACTTAATATTTTATAAATTATATATTATGAAAATACTTGACTAATTTGTTTTATTAAGATTTCTATGTGAGTGTATATTGTAGTGGCTCAGTTTCTTATGCCACAACCAAGATTCTTTATTAAAGAAACTTAAGTAAGAAATTTTTTTATAAATCAAGTAAGAGATATTTTGAGAAATAAAAGAATCTATATTAAAAACATACACATTATCATTCATTAAGGAAATAAATAATAAATTATTCTTGGAATCATGAATATTACAGGAATTTTTTTCATACTTAACATGAATGGAATTATCACATAATTGATAAATATTAATCAAATTATATTTTAAACCATAAACATAAAAAACTCTAGAAATTAGAATAGATTCAGAGTTATTGATTTGTATAAGTCCAATTATCTTATCTTTATAATTTTCACCAAAAGTGACATGTCCACCATCAAATTTCACAAGATTCTTGAAACTTGATAATTACCTAGACATATTTTTGGAATATAAACTATCTAGATACCATATGTTCTTATTGATACTCTTTAATCATTTCACCATCCAAAAAATGATTAAGAAATTATTTTTGGACCCATATTTTATTAGGTACAGAAATGTTAGCATATAAAGATTTGGGATTCCATAATTTTTTAATAGATCTATGAAAATAAAAATTAATACTTATAGAAATAAATACCTTTTTTACTTAAGTTACGTTAGTTTTTTCTAAAAATAGATTATTTTAAACTAGGAACAAAATTATTTTTATGATTTTTCTTTTGACCAAACTGGTAATTAATTCCATTTGTATATCTAGGTATAATATTTTTACCTAGAATAATATTCAAGGTTAATCTTCTTTAGGATAAATTTTAATGGCCCTTATATAGTTTTTAATTAGATAATTTAAGTTTGTTTTCCCTTTGACAACACAACATTATTTTCTTTTTCTATACAAATATTATTTTTTAAAGTTTAAGAAAAATCATATTATTTCTTCACATTTTTATATTTATATTTTAGTTAATTAAATTTGTCTTCAAGCATTGAGTAATATTCAAATAATTTTTCATTATACATATAATATTTATCATGATTTTTATTTGTATAAGAAACATCAATAATATTTTATAACTTAGGTGTAATTACTATAAATCACATATTTTCCTTCTCATGAGAATCATTCCCAAAATATTTTGAATCACTTTAATTTTCCTATGAAGTGATCCATGTTTAATTTATGGATTTATTTTGTTTATTTCCTTGATCCTCATATTTACTATTATAATTATAGTTTAGAAAATATTTATCTTTAATGTGTCCTTTTATTTTTCACTCATGACAAGCAACTTCTCCAAAGTTATTTCTCTTATTCCAGTTTCCTTTATTATTATATTTCCCTTTGAAATTATGTTTCCAAAATAATTTCTTCTTTCTATATAATTTCTTGAATATTTTTTATAAGTGGAATATCTCTTTATCACTATCAAATTCACCGTCACTTTATCTGGTTCTCTCTTCCTTGATTACCACTTTATCTTTTTACTGAGATTCATTAAATGTGATTGAATTTTTAGGTTTAACATATTTTTCATTCACTTTAAGCTCTTCTTTATACATTATTAGTTTTCCAATCAGCACTTTTACTAGTATATTTCTCACATCATATGATTCATTAATGGATATAATAATTCATCTCCTTCTTTCAGGTAATAATCTTAAAATCCTCAACACATGCAACTTGTCATTAATCATATTTCCCAATGAATGTATCATATTTAAAATATCATTAAACCTGATATATATATTTGAAATAGACTCATTATAATTTATCTTAAATGTATCATACTTAATAGTATAGTTATTTAATCTCATTTATTTTACATTAAAAGTTCCTTCATGAGAGACATATATGGTATCCCAAATTTTATAGGTTATAGATCATGAAAATATTCTATTAAATTCATCTTCTCTAAGAGTATAACCTTGATCAGGTATATAGGTTACAACAACACATTAGGTTTTATATGCTATCAAAAATACTCTTTCACAATTTATCATAGGGATATAAAGATGAATTTAATCAAGGAAAGAGTATAAAAGTAATATTTAATGTAGTATAAGTGTATTCTCTAAAAAAATATACAAAAAAAAAAATTAGGCACAACTCAAAAATTAGTTTAAAACATAGATATATAGATTATGTTTGATAAAAATTTTACACCTATTGAGTTTCAGTTGATAAATTGGGTTCTATTCTCTTCCCAATGTCTTCCATTTTTTTTGAGATAAGATGAAAGGGTGGATATGATCTCTCTAATATTCCAATAAAGAATAATATAAAAAGAGATAATTATAGATTTCTAAATTAGAGTAATATCACGCATGTATTATTTTATTAATTATTTTTTGATATATTATTTTTGACCCATTTCTCCTTTGAAATAGATAAATTATTCCTCAAAATATACATTGAAAGATAATAATTAAAGAATCCTCATTTCAGCACAAAAATTTGATTTATTAAATTATATCACTCTACATTTAATTTTTTAAATATGTTCATTAGAATATATTACTTAAATATTTTTCTAATTATACATGGTTAATTTATGTCCTACACATCATCTTGATACCTCACATTTGATTCAACACTTAGAAAAAATCTTTAATCGATTCCCTTGATTGGTCATGGGATCAATCTTAGAATATATTGTTGCTTTACTATATAGTGCAGTCGCTTCACTTGAATGTGTGGTCACTTGAAGTCATCCTATGGTCACTATAATAATTTTGTAAAATTTTAACTCTATTATGTGGTCACTTGATTACATTATGCAGTAGATTATTCATAAAATTCCATCACTCCAATACATGTGGTTGTTCTAATAATTTTCTATGCAACTGATACATATTTTAAGGTATATCATGTGGTTAATTAATTTTTTGTTGTGGTTTCTTGAATAGTTTGTGAAATTTCCACCATGGTCGATCAATTAGACATATATTCGATCCACTTAGTTGTGAATTCACTTCCATCATTTATGAAATTCTACTAATTTTTAGTTTTATTTATACTCTTTAATGGAAGTATTATTATGGTTTATAAAATAATCATGTAGATAGTTAAGTACTTAGATTAATTTCACTTATTTGACACATAGATTCTTGTCTATTCATGTGGTCAGTTGAGTTTCTTCATGTGGTCGATTATTGGATTTACAGTTTCTCTAATACTTAGGAAAATTTCTATATTTATCTATAAAATACATATTGATAACATGTAATAGATAATTAATTAATAATAAAATAAACATGATTTGATATCATTAAAATATAGATTTTTTTCAACAATACAACAATGAGTTTAGTGGATTTTGATGCATCAACACATTGTTGGTAGTATGCTCCTTAGATAAGACTAGTGCAGGTGAACCAAGTAAAAATCAGTGTATCACGTGTGCTCATTTGTATATAATTTTCTTGACACAATTGGTGTGTGTGAGTGAATAATCGTTGAATAATATGTTTAAAGGGATAAATAATAGAAATATAACTATCATATCATCGTCGTTAAATTAATAACTAAAGGGTTACCCTAATAATAATGTTTTTTGTATCATCCAGGGCTATGAGAGTTTAAGGAAAATGTGATTAAGTTGGAAAAAATCTATACACTGATCGGCTCCATCCCCCTCTTGGGGAACTTATCACCTATATACCTTATAGACATAATAATTAGTATCAGATTTTAGGTTCATTTTATTAGATTTTTTTTCTTTAAAGTGATATGATTGGATCTTAGAGTAAAATTTCATTCTAACCATATATTTTTGTGGTGAAATAGAAAATGGAAAGAAGAAAATTAACTCTAAGGTAATTCCATACTGTGAAACAATATATGGGAATAGTATGATTCAGATGAAAGAGACCATAAACGCTTAAAATCAGTGGATAAATTATTATAGTTATGAATTTATTTATTCTTAAAAAGATGTTTCAGGAATATTTGAGGACCCAATAATCCCAATTGAATATGGTTCCATTGATGATTAGGTGATCTTAGGGAATCCAAAGGTAGAAGTTTTCCACTTATCAAAAGAGTTAGATCAACAATAATAAGTTAAAAAAAGAAGTTAAATGATGAAAAAAAGTCTTGGGAGATCCATGTTAGAAAATTAAAAATTAAATTTTACAAATTATAGATCATGAATAGGAGACTAGATGATGTGTATATTGATCTAAATAAGGGAAAATAATGATTTAAAGGAAAAATATTAGAGTTGATTCATTCAAGGATGTTAAAATTTAAATATGGTTCCATGGAGAAGGTCCTTGACTCAAAAGAGGTTCAAAACCTGAAGGAAGATAAGGAAGAACTTTCTTTTCACATTACAGAATCAGATGAGAAGGCATCTTGTAATGCACTGACCCCAGAAGCCCAGAGTTAGTGCATTATTTTAATACATTGGCATGATTACAAGGAATCAAGTCCCAAAAGACCGATTAGTTTAGCAGTCTTGGAAAATAGATTACATACATGAACGCTACATTACACATTAGAAAATAAAACACAATATAAATGATCCTTTTAGAATTCCATTAACCCCTAGCTTAACACTAATTATAAATCATAATACACTTCTTGGAATCTTGGGAAAATTAAAACATAGAAAGTGGTGAGCGTAGATTCTCAGTAAGGATAAAAATATAGCGGAAAATTTCATAAATAAGCAAAAAAATTTAAGAAAATGTATAAGACTAAAACAAAATCCTTTTAAACATAAACTTCAGCATAATATGGAAAATATACAACAAAATAATTCCATTTACTTATTCACATGTATTTTCTACTAGTCAAATAATCACATGAAATATCAATATCCACTTTTATAATGATGAAATGCATAATGCCAGACTTCATAACCACATAGTCAAGGCCTTGTTCCAAGACTACAATTAAGATTTTTTCAAGTCCTTGTGCCAAGATACTAGTTTGTCTCATGAGACTTACCGATGCATCGATGAGCTATAGCGGGCTCCACCCGTTACTTACTAATTCCAATTCATTCCTCATATGAAAAGGTTTAAACATAACATAAACATTCATATTAAAACTAGCATACGAAATGTCAATAATTTATCCATAAACCATGAATAGTATAAAAATAACACATCCATAGTCAAACACATCACAAAACCTTCAATACAATATAGAATATTTTTATCATAATAAATCAACTTCAAACAAGTTTAAAATCCATCAAAGTATGTTGACATAGATGCAAATGATTTGTAAAACTTTTTAAGAGAAATATCCATTTTTCATGAAAAAATTTAAAAGACACACAATTTATAAAAAAAGACATTTAAATATATTTTTGAATCAAAGTTTCCCATACTAATGTGAAAATTTTGAAAGGAATTAACATTTTAAAAGAATTTATGTCCATATAAATAAATCCTTAAAAACCATTTTGAAAACATGGACATTAATGAGAATGATTTGAAAGAATAAATATTTAAAACATTTGAAATGATGTTTTAGTAAAAAATTATATTAAAATAATCCCTTTGAAAACACTTTCATGAACTATGGACATGGATAATAAATATGTCCTAGTAGATACTTACGTAAAAACAACTTCGGATAATAAAGATATTTTGAAATTAACCTTTACCTTGCACTTTCCTTTAGTCGAGGGTATGTTTAACCTCCTGTATAAGGACTTTAGTATGTTATTAAATTATAAAATAACCATATTAATATTTATGATATCATACATGATTTATTTATTAATTTATACCACCCATTTAATAATAATTTCCATGTTAAATTAACATTCCGGGTAATAATCGCTTTCTTTATCATATGTGTTTTAACTTATTACTCTTGATTGTATCACTTAGACAATGATTTAAATGCTTCCATAATATAAAACATGTTTTATATATCATATATATTTATAATATAAATATGTATAATAGACGTATATATATGAAGTGGAAAACGCCGTTTATGGAGACGATATGCCGTATGTACGCATAAACGTTGTTTCTGTTTTCATATCGTATTGAACAGAACTAAGTGAATAAGATATATTTAAGTACATAAATAAATAAATATATCTCTAGTTTAATTATTTTTTCTTATATTACATACTTATTAATGATATATATTTTGTAATCAACATTGAATGGTGAACGTGGAAATGAATCTCATTGCGTCGTGGAGACGGTAATACGTATGTACGTATGAGCGAAAATATCATTATATTGATGAAAAAATAGTATGTAATTGGATGGTATATCATATATACATAATAGTTAAGATGTTATATTTATTATTTACATCAGTTATACTCATTATTATACCCATGAAAATAATGAAGTGTTTGAATAAGAAACTACACCATGACGTGGAGACGGTAATCCGTACGTACGCACGTATGGTGACTTTGTCATTTATAGGATGGATAGAATAATGAATATGGTTGTACCATTTTTATAATAACATAACACTATATGTAATATAATATATTTATTATATTATAATGGGAACAACAAATAAAGAGGAAGTGGGAGAAGAAAAGAACTTGAAAGAGGTGATGAAATATTTACCTCTTCTTCGGGTTCTTTCTTTTGATTTGATCAAAAAGGATCATTAGGTTGAATTTATGACCAAAGGAATGAATCTAGGATGAAGGTATAAAAGTTTGGAGGATATTTGGGCAGGGGTTGGCGGAGTCAAAAGGCTTTGGAGGTGTGAAATTAAGAGAAGAGAAAGTGCCCTTTTATAAGAGGGGTGAGGGTCACTTTAGGAAAAGATTAAAATATTAATTTATTATACAATAATATTCAGTTTATAATGGCTCCAAATAAATTTATTTCGAGACTAAAGTGGTTATGGAATGAAATCCTTCCAACCAATAGATTTTAGAAAAGTTTAGGTTACCATTTTAACCTTACCTTTTAGATTTAACTCTTAGTTAAATAGTTGAACTTTTACCATGTCTTCTTGTATTATTACACTATATGGTTAATAAACTTACTCTAAAATTCAAAGATAACCTCAAGTGGTTCATTAATGACATATATAATATTATTTAATCCATTTTTATGAACCTTAGATTTTTATGAATATTATATCAACCAATAATATAGTATTTTTTTTAAAAACTCAATTATGTCAATTTTGACATTATTTATTAAATGATTTTTTTTAAAGTCCTAAAAACTTTATTAATTCTAAATAAACTCATATATTCAATCCTAAAATGTCATAGTAATCTATAAAATTATTTTAATTCATCAAAAGTTACAAAATAAATTTATTTGGATATTTAAAATATCAATTATTTTAATATTTCTTTATTAAGGTAATTACTGCGTCATTATTGTGTCATAAGTAAATTAAATTATTTAATGTCTAAAAATTATAAATAAAATATCATTATGTAGGAAATATTTTTATCTTTCTAATGAATATCTATAGTCGAATTTATATTATGTATAACCCTATATTAAAAATGGTGTAGTTATTAAACTTTGAATTTAACTCTTTTGACTCTTCTTTAAATAAAATAATAATAAATGTCCTAATCTAATCCAAGTGGACCAAAGAGAATAATATTTTATTACTAATGTTGTTTTTTGGTATAATTATACTTATCTAATAGAATTATGACATGTTTTAGGGTAATAATAATATCTTTTTTACCCTTAATTACCCTATTTAGTTTTAACCGCGGTAAATAAAAGTCAAAAGTTACGATTCCCCAAAAATTATTTTCATCTTATTGAACCACATTTTACTTACTTATGTCAACTGTGTCTCTTGTATTTTTAAAATACAACTCACAAAAGTGATAAAATTATGTTTTATGCAAATTTGCAAATGCTCCTAGAAGGTGGGTAAAAAGACGTTAAAAAGTTCGATAAAATTTTATATATATCTAAACTTATTATAAAATGAATCCAAGAAATTATGTTGAAAATATATAAGTATTATGTATCTATTTTTACCTAAAATAAATTAAATAAAATAACTATTTATTTAAATAAAAATTTGGTTTTAACCAATAACGTAATGTTTTTTTCACTATTCATAAAAAAATTGAAAGTTTGCAGAAAAATACAAAAAATTCACCCGAATCTAATTTATATATTATGAATTCAAAAATAAAGTCTATTTTACCAAATTAAAATCATAGAAGCTGAATTTTTTAATTTAAAATTAATTCCCATTGTCAAAACCAAAAAGCGGTTTTTAAAAAGTAAAAACTATCAAAAGATTGACATGTATTTATGTCAAATTTAAAATTGAAATTACTTATAATGACCTACATTGTATTAAATGATAAAAATATAATCTAATTATAATTTCAAACCACTAAAATTCATAATTTATTACTATTAATTATTTTGATTAAAAAAGTTGTTTTTAATTAAAATTTAGTAATTTTCACTATTCATCAAAATATCAAAGTTATCAGAAAAGTACCAAAAATTTATCCAAAATAAATTTTTATGTATCGATTATAAATAATAATTTAATTTCATTAAATTGAATATATAACATTATTAAATATTGGTTTTAAAAAGGGTTCTTCATTAAAAGGTGGTAAAATTGCAATTTTTGAAAATTCTTTTTTTATCCAAAAAAATGAATTTGTTCTTATATTATGTCTTTGAAACACATAATATGGATGTTAAAATTATATAGAGTATATAATATTCAAAATTCAGGTAATAATATTCATAACCGCTTTTTGAACGGTTAGTTTAATAAGTTGTGGTGCGCTCGAACTCAGTGTTGCATGTAGCACAAGCTGTTGAATTAATTTAATGAGATAATGTACTATGAAATCTTGAGGTGTTAAACATAGAGTATAAATCACCAGAAATTGTGCCTTAATTATTACATTACATATATTAAAACAAAGATAAAGTAGTAGAGTGACATATTGGATAAGCTTTCCCATAAATTTTAGGATGAGATGTCTAAGGGAAAGAGACTCAAGAAATATATGAATTCTTATATTGAAATAAAAAGAATAAATATATTGGAATCAAAAGAGTTATTAATCTCAATAAAGGTGTAATATGAATAGTAAAATGCCAAGGTTAAGCCAATTATAAATGATTATTTAAACATATTGTTTGATTATCCTTTGGTAAGATATACTGATATGATGAAAAGTTATGAAATATCAGAGGATAATAATAAAATAGTTGTTATGATACAAAGGCCATGTTCCATGAGAAAACCTAGCCTTGTCCATGATGAAACCCCTCTGAGGCGTGAGGATAATAGAACCATGGAAATTACCAAGAAAGTTAAAATAATTTAAGTATGTGAAATATATTAATGAATATTTCTATTAAAAGTAAGTACAAACAAATGTGTTCCAAAGGAAATTTTAAACATAAGTGATTTTATAAGAAATTAAAATCATGACTCAAGCTAGGAGAAACTACAGATTATCAAATTTGACAGATGGAATATAGATTGGGATGTTTCATTTAACATTCGAATATTTTGTATCAAGTGACTGATGTCAAAAAAGTGTCAAGTGATATCCTAAACAATTTTACAATAGGATCTTGTGTTTTTTGACATCAAGAAGATATGGTAGAATGATATATGGTAGTTTCCCATAAAAGGAGACATGCTTTATATTTTATGTCAAAGGGGGATTCTTTTATTTGGATGTGGTTGGGTTTTTAGTCAAAAATTGTTGGCTTAGTTTTGTTGGGTTTGTTTTCTACAAAAGTTTTTTTTGTGTTATAGGTTTTGGAAACATAGTGGAGAAGTTTTGGATGTACATAAAAAGTCTAACAGTTATTTTTAAGTGTAAATATATATTCTGGATAAATTCTAGATAAACATTTTTAAGAAGATGTTCTGTAATGTAATAGTGTCTTGAAAGGACTCCCTGTGTTCGTAAGAGTAATTTAGTAATAATTAGATTATATAATAGAAAATTTCTAAAAGTATCCTTGATTTTGTAAGAGTCACGTTTACTGGGAGATGATAGATTTGAAAAATCCATGGCAGTTTCCATGTTCACATAAGGGTCACCGAGAATATTTCATACGGGTCATTTGATATTGTAAGGGTCAATTGAAAATTACATTAAGGTCATCTATATATCATGTAAGAGTTGTTTTTCTATAGAATGGAAATATAAGATTCATCTATACTACTTCATAAGAGTCATTTCTATGAAATTAGTACAAATAATAAGAGTATTTTCAGATACAAAGGAAAATTTTAAGGGTTATTTGGTGTTAAGTATGATGAATGGAAAAGGCAGAATTCATAACATTTATTACCCTAGATTTCAAAATAATCATTTCTATTATTTAATAAGAGTTATCTTATGGTAATATAATTTCATCAGAGTCATTTTTTCAACTTTATATGGACAATATTATGGAAAATGGATTTTTTATGGGTCATTTCATGTGAGAGTAAGAATATAATGGTCATTAGACCATTTCATAATATCCATCTTCACAACATTAATAAAATCATAAGGATTATCCTCTTATCAATTTTTATATGTAGGATCATATAATATAAAATTAAAATATGTTTTATTAATCATGAAATATGATTAACAAATCATTTAGTTGATAATATAAGGTATCAATATAAATAAATATGCTGATTATTTCATGATTACTTTAATGTAATATTTTTAAACATTTAATGGATATAATATTTGACCAAGAAGCATGAAGAATTTAAGGAGTTCACACCATAGAATAAATAGAAATGGTCGTAGTTAAATATTTTCAATCCTAAAAGTCAAGGAGAAATCTAGTCCATGTCATAATCAATCAATCACACATTCAATATTGAGAGTAATAATGGGAATAATAGACATATATTTATGGAAGGATGAATGTGATTTTAAATATTTCATGAATTTTGTTGTAGGTTTCAATGAATTTAATTTTTTACATATGGAAATAATATTAATGGGGTTTTATATAGTTTTTATATGAGTCAAAATATCATGATTGGTGGTATGAAAATAATATGTTTCCATATCTTAGTGATGTTCAAGGAGTTGATATGATTCGAAGAGGGATGGATAGATTTCTCATGATATTCATGAGTTATTAAAGATATTTTATAATATAAACATTGATATTTATTATTTAAATAGAGAAAAGGTTTTCTAGAAGTCAATAATTTTGGAGATAATTATCTTTATAAATACTATAATTTTCTATAATGATAAATATATAGCTATATATTGGAATATCAAGTATTATAAGAAAATATGAAGAGGAAATAGAAAATAAATAAACTTGGAACTTGTGAAAGATATTACAAAATAATAATAAGGTAATTATTATTTTTTAGTAGATAATAGAGTATTCAAGTTTTACACTAGAAGAAATATTGACTACTATTTTGCACTTGCTAAAACTTCTACCAACAAAGAAGAATAAGAAAGAGTTTTTATGAAAAACTAATGGGTATGTGATGTTGTTTTTACGATATTAATATTATAAATAAGAAGGATAATCTTGTGAGAGACCAAATGAACCTCTTTATATATAGAGTAACAAAAATATGGTGAAACTGTTGATAATTTTCCTATATTCCAAAGAATTTTACATTCTTTGGTAATAAAAGGGAAAATAAGTATTCCTTGGAAAGCATTGAGATATAAAAAACCTTACAAATGGAGTTACCCCATAAATAGCCTAAATAAAGAAAAAAATATAGATTTTATTGGTTCTTGGTGCATCGAAACATTACTGGTTGCATGATTCTAGGATTAGCCTAGTGTGAATAAACCAAGTGAAAGTATGTTTATCCCGCGTGTTTTCTTGCCTATAATTTGCATGAAATAATTGGTGTGTGTGAGAGAAACATCATTGAACAACCCATTTAAAGGGATAAATACCATAAAGATAAAAATCATATCATCATCATTAAAGTAATAACTAAAGTGTAACTATGCTAAGTATGTAGACAATATCATCTAGGGAAGTGGGAGTTTCAGGAAAAAGTGATTTAAGTTTTAAAAATTTTATACCCTAACCTCCTCCCCCTTTGGGAGTATAAATCACTTATATCCAATATGGGATTAATAATAGTCTTATATCCATTCCTGACTATAGTTCCCCAGGTATATATCCTTTAATTGGTACAAATAGACTCCTATTGATGAGATACGATATAGTATCCACCATCTCTACCTAGAAGGTCTTAGGTAACTTCAAATGTATCCTCATAATCATGGAACAATAATTATATGTCATATTAATACTCTCAACCACTGTGGTGTACTTGGTAGAGTATTATCCCATTAAATTCCATTATTATAAAATAATTACCTAAACTTATTATTGTTACACTCTCCTCCATTGTCAAACCTCAAGACTTTTAGCTTTGATCTTGAATTAGTCTCCACCAAATTATTCCACTTTAGAAACATTGAAAATGTATATAATAATCTTTTCATAAATTGGAACCATACCTTCCTTATTCACCCAAATGGCCCGAAGGCCTTCATTTTTATTGATTTTTGATAACCCCCCTTTAAAGGGTTGAGGTGGAACCCTTACATGACCCGTAGGCTCAGAGATTACATGCCCCGTAGGCTTAGGAGATTACATGACCCGAATGTCTTAGAGAATTCAACCAGACTATCTACAAGAAACTGCCCCTCCTCAGCATCTACATCATGATAATAGCTCTCCACCTTTGCATGGTTGTCTGGATAGGCTTCCCATGTAAGCAAAGGCTAGTACTGATGGCATAACCATACCCTATCATTATGACTAATCCATTTGAATCTACTCTGGTGAGTGCACCTGCTCTGAATCCTCTTCTGGGGCTGTTCCTTTTTTGTAGAGTCTATCTGGGGAAACTGCATGTGGCCCAAAGGCATTGAGGTGGCTCGAAGGCCTTAACGGTGGACCAAAATCCCTATTGACCTGAAAGACTGGGTGGCCCAAAAGCCTAAAATAATCCAAGCCCAAACCCGTGGCCCAATGTGAATAGTTCCAGCTACTACAATACCAAATAGTACCTGCTACAATAACTACTATAGTACCCGCACAATGTACAGTTCTGCTTCAGTACCCACACAGTACCAGATATTGTACAGTTCTGCTATAATACTCCTACAGTGCCTACTATAGTACTGCTATAGTACTCTGGAAATATTCCTCTACTTGGTTTTGAACTTGGGTCTCGTGGACCTCAATGAGAATGTATTGGTGGAAGTCCCCACACATCAGTGTGTACCATGTCCGAGTTTTCATACTTTAGTGTTCCACATCATTTTATAAAAGATACATTCTATTGCCTTCCAAGGATACAATCTTTACATCATAAAACTTCCACCGACTTCATCTCTGGTATTGTTCCTTTTGTTGTCAACACCTTCATCTCCTTCTCACTCATATGACCTACCCTATATACTAAAGTTGAGAATCCATGATATAGTTTTTTTTGTTTCAACAATTTATATATTTTTTTCATATTATAAAGGGTTATTTTATTTAATCCATGATATATAACCATATATCCCTCAGTAAGTTTCCATGTACCACTAATGAACACGATGTTAAAAACTGAAATATCAAGTTTCTTAAAGGAAATAAAATTCCTTCTCAATCTAGGAATATACCACACAATATCAATATTTTTTAAGGGTTCATCATCAGTAATATTAACCTTTACAAAACTTATTAAAGTTTAACTATTCAAGAATCCCTTTTTATATGTGGAATGAAAGGATACTCCAGATTTTAAAATATAAGAATATATAATGTTTTCCATACTCAGTAGTAAAACATCATCAATTATTTTAGTAGCTATGTTTGTTGCATTTGTTTCTAGTTCCTTTAATTTTATCTTCACTCCTTCTTGACATGTAATTCCTTCCCACAAATCCAGTAGGTATGAAAATACACCTTTTCCTCATCTTAGCTCTTTCTTTTTGATTTTTATCAACATTTGTGATTATCTTCTTTCATGTTTCTACCTCTTTCTTCCATGTGCCGAGGAGAACTATAGAATATACCCAAATAACTTCTCCAAATATCCTCATTTAGGATTTAATCTCACAAATAATTCACCATTAACTTTAAATTCACTAAATAACTACTCACAACTGATAAAATATCTTCCAAATTATTAGGTAATAGAGACAGTAAAACTAGTGTACATACCTCATCATCTAGCATAATTCCCGCCCATGTCAACTAACTTGTGATAGTGTTAAATTCATTGAAATTATCAGAAACAAGCTTATCTTCCATCATATTTACATTGAATAAATATTTCATCAAGTACACATTCTTTGATGTATATAGATTCTCATAAATATTCATGAGTGATTTCATTAACCCAACCATCCTATTATTCTCTAATGTTTAATTTCACATCCTATAAAAATGAATGCTTAATAACTTCCAAAACCTACCAGTCTAGTAAATCCCCCTTGGTATTCACCATTTTTTTTAGTTTAACACCCAAAAGAGGAAAGTTTATCTTGTTATAAAAAAATTATTCCTCGATATGTATCCTATAGTAACTAAAGTCAGATCTATTGAAATGATAAATATTCACCTTGTTGTCTTCCATTACCACCATTTAGTTTGAGAAACATAAACACGATCTTCTGAATTATTCCCTAATACTCGTTTTCATGATCATTTCCTCTATCCTAGACCTTTAAGACCCAACACATAATCCCTATTAGTATCTACCCTTAAAAAAAATTCATGCTAAGAGGAGTATCCCATCCAATATTATATGTTTTCCACCATTTTTTATAAAAAAAGGGTTTGATATTTGGGTATAAACCCAATATTTCTCCCCAAAAACCAATACCACACAATTGGGTCTCCCATTATAAAATAATTCACTATATCCAAACATCTTTCATCGTTATTTTTTCTCATCATTATGACTCACTTCATGAACACTCATATCACACATGGGCTACAAAATGGCTTTGATAACACTTGTTATAGAAATGTTGCAAGCTACAGGGATATATGATTCTTGAAATAGTTGAAAACTAATAAAAAAAATAATACGAAAAAATAATAATAACATGAACATGTAGATTTGAGTTATTTTGGAATAATCCCTATATCCATGGAGAGTTAGAAAAAAACACTAAATCCAATAGAAAATTATAAGGCACACACACTAAAACACAAAATCAAAATAAACTCATAAAGTAAGTGGTGGTATAGTAAATTGCATTGTTATAGTATCTATATTTACATAGTTGGCCCACTATGGTACAATAAAAATGGTAGTAAAGTTCATGAAGATACTGTATCACTGTTAGTAAAGTCCATGATGCTATTATACCACGTTAACAAATTCTACAATGCTACAATACCTGTTTTCTGTGTATTTATCCAGATATTTGAAAATTAGTCAACTCTACTATAGGACCTATAAAATTTGGGAGAGTTATGGATTGGTGTGTATTTTAGGACACTAGATTTTTTTACTTAATTAATTTAATGTATCAGGATCCACCATTACAACAATAAAGATGTTATGACCACTGTTGTTGCTTAGATTATGGGATATATTTTCCATGTAATAACAATAGTGTTTTTATGGGATGATATTATTACTAACATTATGTGATTTTCAAGATGTACTACCCACGAGTTTTCTATTATACTATGATGATACGTTATTCCCATTCTCATGAATAAGGATAGGATTATGAGTCAGCATTAACCTGATATATTTAGATACACCTCACCACTAGTCAATGTAGGTATAGTTGGGCCCAAGAAGCTATGTAGTACCCATGGCTATGATATATTTATTATTTATACCATTTTTTATTATTTAAATATGAGAATATCACATGGTACATACACCTGTATATAAAATATTTTTTAGGTAAACTATTGATGGTGGCCTACTAAGTGTACTCACACCCAGTTTGGGTTCCTTGGTACCTGAGTAGATCTTTCAATCATATATAAATATATGGAAAAGGGAACCATTCTTGATGGGTGAGATGATAAATCATGATTAGTGCCAGTGGATGGGGATGGGAAAGGATTTAATACCCTAGAATGGAATAATATCCTTTTTTATTTCCGTTGTATTATTATACCCATTGTCAGTCCACATGCGAATTTACTTTTATATATGCCTTCTTAACATTGTATTTAACTCATCTTATTATATCATGTATGGGATTCTTTACTAGTGGTTAGTAGGCATCCATAATTCCACATTATGATGTTATTATATTTTAGTTTATATTATTACTCATGCTATGATTTTTTTTCATCTGCACCCAAGGGTATAGTATATCGACTTGTTACCTATAACCTCTCCTCTATTAAGTAGCATTTGTCATACAAGGATGCAATTGTGATCTATATAATGCCACTAGCTCAATCCCTATGGAGGTTTAAAAGACTGAGTGATGTTATAAATTGGTATCTAAACTTTATTTGTTTAACTTGTTATTTGGGATATATTATAAATGATATAGGATTTTATTAGAACATGATATGGAATTTGTGCCTTGACATAGCTAGTCCACATATTAGGTAATTATTGGTTACCAGGGATAAGATTTTTTATTGGTTTCTAATGTTATGATTCCATGATTATTTTCAAATATACTAAATTATTTTTTATTTATTTATGGTTTATATATTTTATTCTCTTGTACTGAAGTGGAAAGAGATTATGTGTTCATGAATAATTTTTGGAAAGTAAGATTCACATGTTATTCATAGTTTTCACACTGTTTGTAAACTCTAGTTATTTTTATCTTTTTGTTCCTACTTAGTAATAAATAATGTGAATCATACCTGTATTTAATTCTAACCATATGAGAGTAGGTAGTTTGAGCTAGAGAGAGATACTAAGGTTATACGAGACTCTAATATTTGGGGTGTATGTGTAGAACAGTGTAATTCACTACCTATTATTTCTTATCTGATCTGTTAAATTGAAATTGTGATGGATATGTGATTATGAGTCATGAATTTGGAATTATTGTGACATGCCTCCACAATGACCACCTATTGAGGGCCAAAAGGATGGGGATGATCTTTCCCCAAAATTTTTTTATCCTGAAATTTCTATTGTATTTAAACTTTCAATTTATCAATAAGTATGAGGTATTATTATTTAGTTTTTATAGTATATGGGATATGAGGAACCAAGATTCAGGCCATCTATGTCAGACTTGACTCTAGGGTTTTGTTGTATTATCCCCATTTATTTTTTGGGAAGGGTAGACCATAAGATATTTATATCTTGGATGAGTAAATTTAGACTATAATTGATCATATTCAGACTCCAACTGAGAGAAATAATAAGCTTGTTATGTATATGGTTCAAGGACTAGTGAAGCATTGGTGGTATGTCCTATTCCAGGTAGATCCTCATGTGGGATTTTATTAGAATAATTTTTTATCTTGTTTCTTCAATAATTTATTCCCTGAGACATTGAGGGTTAATAAATCTTTGTATTTCATGAATTTGGTTTAAGGGAGCATGCCATTGATAGACTATGTCTCCCATTTTATAGAGTAGCTTTATTTTTGACCATCACTAGTGAATAATTACACTGACATGGTTCTTTGTTTTGAGGTTGGGATGAGGCATTCGATCTAGTCTTAGGTGAACATATTTTGGCTAATATATTTTTCCAAGTCTATAAACCAGGACCTCATTACTTAGAAGAATTTGGTAGAGGGTAGACCCTCTAGGTAGTTTGGTCTGTATGCTAGGTCTGAGATTGGATATTTAGGTAGCCAAAAATGGTGTTTCAGTGATTCCAACAAGTGTAGGGATTGGAAGGTTTGTCAAGGTTATAGTTATTATTCTTCTCAATGAGGGATGAATCCATTATAATGTTACAAGTTTAGAAGTTTAGGTTATACAAGACCACAATTCCATCATCCTCTTGTAGAGTGTTATTCATGTGGATAGATAAGGAATTTAAAATTGTTATGTCATAGTTCTTCTTAGGCAACTAGTGGTTGTGGTTATGACCATGATTTTCGATACAATGTTAGATATTATTTCATACAATAGGTTGGTGTATAGAGTTATTCTAGATTACTAGGTCTTAGAATAAGTTTTGGTGCTCAATAGTTGGGGCAACAGAGTGGGGCTCCATAGGGTAGTCAATTAGTTGGAGGCTTGGGTGGAGGCAATGGTCCATTATAGAAACATGTTTTTGATTGGGATCCCTTATATAATTATGAGGGGTTATCTACCATTTGAATTATGATTTTAGTAGAATCTACCTCATAATTTTTTTATTTGATATGGTTTCTTCACACTCATTTATATCTATGTAGTTGGTAGGTGAATTGGGGTTGGTTGTGGAGTGTCTATCTAGGATGATGTCTTTTGATACACCCCTAGGGGTATAATTTGAGTGTATTATTATGTGTTTAGTATTTTACATCATGGTTAGTGGCTATGTGAATCTTTGGTATTTATTCATGTTATAGATGTGCAGTCTTGATGTGATCCTAAAAATATATTTGTTAACAAGTTATCATGCCTATATTGATTGCTATCATCAGAAGGTTTCCTTCACAACTAGTTAGGTTTTTTCTATACATATGTTGGAGAGTGGAATTTATATATAGTTTATGCATATCATAACCTTTGGTGGATGAGATCAATTTTAGATCAATTGAGAAGTGTTTCTTTAGGACTTGGGGAGACATGGTAGTAAATATTTAATTTAGTTGTTGATCAGTACCAAGTCATCTTTATTTAATAATTATCATTGTTTTCATCCAATATAGAGGTTTATTCAATGATAGATCTTATTCCAAGTATGGATCTCATATCCATTCCTCTATACAGGGTGGCTTCTATAGATCCTAGAGAGTTGAAGGTTTAACTAGATAACCTAGAGATAAAGGGATTAATTATCCCTAGTACTTCCCCTTGGGGGGATATTGTTTTGTTTTATATTAAGAGAAATGGTTATTTACATTTTTGTGTGGATTACTAAAGGTTTTTCAAAGTGATGGACAAGAATCAATATCCCATTCCTCATAAAAATGATCTTCTTTTCCAGCCACATGGATATAATTGGTTCTTCAAGATAGACTTGAGTTTGGGTTATCATTATATAATTAAGAGGCCATAAGATATTACTTGAAATTCATTAAAGGTTAGATATGAAATATCTAAGTACCTTGTGAGGCCATTCAGATTGAAAAGCATACCAAAATTGTTTATAGCCCTAATGAATCAGGTCTTCTATTCATATTTGGATTATTTTATTCATTTATGATATATTAGTGAACTCACAGTCGATGGTGTATAATTTTGGACTTTTGAAGATTTTATAAAGAAATTAGGGAGCATATACTATATTCCAAACTGTCTAAGTATTATTTTTTGATTAGTGAGGTCCAGTTCTTAGGGAATGTGATATCTGAGGCAAGTATATATGTGGAACCTGAGAAGTTCAAGGACATGTTTTCTTAGGAGTGGACCAATAATTATCTTGTGATCTATAGTTTTTCAGGTTACTTTTTGAGCTTTACTTATGAATTATCTTTATTTGTAGCATCAATGATGATCCAAGCCAAGAATATGGAGAAGTTCTTATGTTCTAATTCACATGAGTGATATTTTTAAGATTTAAAGGTAATATTAAAGTATTCATAACTTTTGACCTTCCCTAAGTCGATTAAGATATATATCCTCTATTGTGATGCATTAAGAATAGACCTTAGATTATTCTTGATGCAATATGTGTGTGTTTTTTCCTATAGATAGAGGGATTTGAGTACATATGAGTGGCATTATCCAAATCATAATTTGGATATGGAAACTGTAGTATATGTGTCAAGGAGTGGTCATCACTAATTTTTGGTCAAGAATTTTATTATGTATACTAATCACAAGATCCTCTAATATGAATTCTCAAAGTGTGACCTAAAACTTTAGTGGAGAATATGGGTTGAATAACTATAGTACTTCAAATTTGACATGGAACATGTTGGATTTTATTCCTTAGAACCAATGTACTTCATGATTTCAATTACCCAAATATTTTTTTAATATAATATTAATCAATATATTTTTACATGATGAGTGTTCTTATACATATAATTTTTGTGATGAATTTCTATGCATATTTGTTGCATTGAAAAGTTATAGAAGCTCCCTGCTATAATGATAACTTTAGAGTACTATTACAATATTCATAAAAATATGTTATATAGTCTATATTCCATCATCTGATGGGACAAAATTATGTTTTGATTATCTAGTGTTGGAAACTGATAAGTAGAAAAGGTATCTACTATTGATGCATCACACTTGGTAATCTCCAAAAGGGGAGATTATGGGGACATACCTATCAATAGGAATTCTACATGTTATATTTATCATTAGAGATTCCTATATGTAAATGTGTGTATAGGTCCTTAGACTTGAGATTAATATTAATATATATAATAAAACATAAATCATGTATTTGATGAATTTATTAAAAATTATGATGACATATTCTCATAGTGTGGTAAGATATGTTGGTTGAATCAGAAGTATTATGATATTAATGAATAAGTTAATCAATGATTTTACCCTCTTATTTATGATAGATGATATCTTAATCCTTTGACTTGAATGGATCTATCTTATTAAATCCACGAACATATTAGTTTATTGATGAGTTTATTTTAGGTATTTAAAGAAATATAATCAAACATATAGGTCAATTATATGATTATGCAACATACTTAATGAGATAACAAGAGAAATGGATTATATTACATAGTAACCATTCATCTGAAGTTTTTTTCATTGTGACACTAAATTCTTTATCTATTTATTCCTTGACATGTTATTAGAAAAAAATATTGGACTTTTGGAAAGGCTATTTAATTTCAACGAGAAGGATACCTAGAGGGTCACACACTAAGTATATCTATAATCTTAGTTAAATTATAGTTTGAATTTAATATTAAGAATAAATATTATTCTTGTGTTTTGGAATAACTATCATCTAGGTTATGTTTATCACATGAATTCAATCACTAGTTATTTTAGTTTTGAATATATGTCAGTAAAATATTAAATAAAATTTTATCTGCTTGTCGATAAATAAAATATTGATCTATCCCTTGTTTATTATTATTTTCAAGGTAATAAATAAATATATATATTTAGTTAAGATAGTATTAAAAAATATTTATTCTAAAATTTGGTAATATAATATTTATTTATTTTTCAAACAGAAAGTATTCTGATATTTTTTGTTTAAATAAATATTTTTTATTCAAGGTTTGATAAATTTTGAGGTGGATTAATGGGATACATTAAGGGCCTAATGAAATGGTATATATTTTTTAATATCATTTAAATAAAATTTATTTATTTATTTAAGAAATGATATTTTAATATCAGTGAGTTAGTGAATGTCATGGAATTTAAGTACATTATAATTATTATTTGATAAGGGGAATATATTAGAGAGAATATCTGATGAAGGGGTTTAGCGTAATTACCATATATTTAATACTAACTATATATCACATATTATATCATTTTCTTAGGTGATGTGAATTGTTGTGAAAAACATTGCCTCTTCAGATAATTCCATCAAGACCAAGAGGATTTATCAATAATGATCTCAAGAATTAAATTGAATAATCCCCATACTATCATTGCTAAGATAACAATATAAATAATTCATTTAAGTTTGAGAAGAATTCATGTTGTGTTTTAGGAAAAACGACGTAAGGTTCTTAGTTTCTCTTCACTAACACCCAAAAAACCAACAATGATGTTTCAAGAATCATGGAGAGTTTGTGGATAATACTAGAAAAATTCAACTTTGGATTATTCTTTATAACTACAATGTGATAGTGAATAATGAATTGATCATAAATAAAGAAATAATTATCATGATAGTGTAATTTTTATTTGAAATTAATTATAAATTATATGTGAAAAGATCGCCTCTTTGAATAATTTGAGGTATTTTTATCTAGTTCTGAGGATTTTATCCAAATAAATAAGCAAAAAAAATTATTGTGAATGAGAACAAATAGTTCTACTATGCCTCATTACCATCAAATAGAATCAAATAAGTAACATATTAATTTATAACTATTTATTATTGGTTGATTGATATCCATATTTGTGTGGTTAAAATTCATTTCCATTTTTCATTATTTAATATGAAATAAAAGATAACATGATAGTTATATTTCATATGACTAATAATTTTCCTAGAACATATAAAAAATTCTCAAATATCCCATCCACAGGTGTTGAGTACACTGGATGAGTGACACAGTTACAAACCACATAAGTTAAAAATACACCTCATATTCCCTTGGTTAACCACATAAGAATGAGAAAAAAATCCCATCATGTCATGTGGGAGTCATTAATTTGTGTGTAATTACACACTGTGTATTTAAAAATATCTAGAATGAATCTTGATAGAGTTACACAGTGTGTAGCTAGTGTACATAGTGTTTAATCCCACACAGTTTGAAAATGTGTGTTCAAAGTATACGATATGTAATTAAAACACATGTAATGTATTGACTGCCAGAAAAGAGACACATTCCATATATTATTACATGGCATGTAGTTAGTGTAAACACTAGGTAACACATAATTACCCATGCATATTAATTTATGAGTCTATAGGTGTATAGTGCGGGTGAAAAAAAGGAGTACATGGTGCATAGAGGGTTGTACAAACCATGTAGCTTGTAGAAACTCATGAAAGGTACATGTTGATACAATTTTTTTTATGATTTATACACGAGGAAGTAAAAAATTAATTAAATAAAAATATAATTACATAGAATGTAATTGAATATACAAGACATGTAAAAGGGGTTTTCCACACTAATTAAACACCGAGTAATTGCAGCAAGCCACATGGAATTAAATACTTCAATTATTATTTTCCATGTGGTTTCTTAAAATACATGATGTGTATGGTTCTCATACATTCCATATACTTGATTATAATTTTTAGTGGTACATACCAAATATATTAATTAATTTCATTTCATCACACATACCATGTAGAGTATAGAGATTGACTCCCAGAACAACACATTGTGTAATATCACAACACATCATGTAGGAATACATTTTGTGTAAGCATAGAGTATAAGAAAATAAGCATACATAGAATAAGTCACATTACATGTGATTGAAAGTAAAAAATGTGTAATATAGAAGGTTACATTACTTATTACCTCAAGTATATGTTGTGTATATTAAATTCTAGATTGAATTTAATTCTGACTAGAAGGGTATATGCCATGTGACCTGTCAGTGGATGTTGTGTATGTAATAATTTTAAATTAAAATTAATTAATGTAATTTATTTAACATTATAGAAGATGATAATATAAGGGACTATTTGGATATATAATTAATATAAATTAATGAATGAATTAATCAAATGATTAAAAAATATATCATATTATCAAAATGAATTGAAATGAATGGTAGTAAGTTTAAATGTGTATTTGTTGAAAGTTATGGATGCTAGTGACCTTGAATAACCTATATATGTGTTGGTATTATATTTAATTAAATTATTTACTTAATTGGTTTTATAATAAATTTATTATTAATTAAATATGATCATATGTGTAACATACCTTGCCTTTATTATGTACGGGTCTGCGTATCCTTGGTTTGTTTACGTAACCCTAAACCCATGTTTACCCTAACTTAAATGAAAGTAACTATATGTAAATAAATGAGATCTAGATGAGTAGAGATGATTCAAGACTGTGCCAAGGGGAAACCAATCAAGCAAATATACAGTTTAAAGTTGGAATGCTGTAACTCGAGCTGCAAGGAGTTATTCTCATTTGGTTAAGGGTTGATCTATCTTCTACTCAACAAACTAACCAATAGTTTAAATCTATTGATCATATCACATGTTTATTTAATTTTATTGAGTGCATGTTCATTTATTTATTTATGCAATTCTTGGTTTTTTTGATGCATAAAAAAATCACATAGAGAAGATAAATTGAAAATCACACTAAGATTGAATAAAATAAAAGGATTATATGTAAATTATTTTATAAAAAATGGTGAAATAATTATATAAAATCCACATAATATTAACAATATTGTAAAGGATAAAATAAATAATATTTATTTTTAAAGTCATGAAAATATTATGTTATATAACATCTTCTATCTTTTCTGTTAAGATGTAACCATAGTTAAAGTGTTGGTTTTTCCATATTAGGGAATACTTTTCAATTATCATGGACTCTGAATAAGGATAATATGTTCTCTTAACAAAAATATCATAAATGGTAATGGACATATTATAATTAATACATATAGGAGGATTGTGTTGAGGAAATATGAGTCTAGGATTTTTAGATTGGGGAATCCACTAAATGGATTAAGGAACTGTGAGTTAATATAGTTGGCATGACCTCCTACCAAAATATCTTCAAGTAATTTTCATTGAAAATGTCTTGGTTATGAGAATGGGTGTCACAAAATAAACTAGTACACCACTCAAATGGGAAGCCAAGTCATCCTATGAAAAGTCCCAAAGTTAATTTCCAATCCCCATAGGCTAAGAACTAGTGCCAAAATATTAGAACATACTATTGGGAACAATTTTACCTAAATAAATGACATATAACAAGAAGTATAATTCAATCAATAATCCGAAAGGGCATGTATATATATTAGGAGTCTGCAAAAATTAAAACAAAAAGTTTTCAAAGGTTGTAAAACCAAAAAATTCATAACTAAAAATAACCATGTAAATCACATTAGATTATAGAAAATAGACATGAAAAAAATATTCAAAAATAATTCTAGAATGGCTAACACATAATTGAAACCCAAGAAAACCAAATGACTAAAAATATTACCAGATACAATATCCTTATGAAACAAGGCCACCATCCATCCTCAATCATGACCCACTATATGATAGTCCAAAAAGAATAAATTTTCTAAGCTATAGCTTCCGAAAAAACTAAACTTGAAAAATTAACTCGAGTATACCTACACCAAGTGGTCTAAATAGGGCATGATCTAATAACCCAATAGTGATATACCCAAGAGTCCATGCATTTCCTTTTAAAAAAAAATTTATTAAACCATTATTTTGAAATATTATATTTAGAAATAAGTTTTTATAAATATTTATAAAAACAAAGTCACAATAATTTCACAATTTCCCTTTTTAAAACTGATTGATTATTTAAAATAATATAATTATCTTTCCTTTATAAACTCATTTTAAAATATAATCCCTAAAAACTATTTACAAATCAATTTTAGAAAAAATTATAAAAACAAAACTATATTCCAAAATAAAAAATCAATCATAAAAATATAATTAAGTAGTAAAATATGTAAAATTAAATCTAAGTGAATTAGGATAAAGGTAGTCATAAATAAATACAATTTTCAGTGAATAATCATTAAAGTGAAAAAAAACATTTAAACCAACCATAAAATAAAAAAGAATAATGGAATATAACATGCTAGTAAAAGAATAACACAATAAAGTAAAAACATATTCATGTTCAATAAGAAGTAATTTAGTGTAATTAACATGTAAAATCATGGGAAACATGCAAAAAACTAGTGAGATGATCCGATATGTACTCAGGTGGAACCATCTGTTGGCCTATCAATGTATTACAAGACAATAACAACTCATCTTGGTCTACCTAGACTCACAGGTAGTACTCCTATTATAGGGATTGAAATATACAACTAGGTGATGATAATAAGTGTATAAACATAACTAGTATAGATTCCATCTCTCAACTTCTCACTATAACACCTAGTATCCCCATGATACTAGAAAAAATGACTGGGGAAGAATGTGTTTCATACCAAGCGCACATAAAGAATAAACAAAAAGGAAAACTATAATAACAATATATATAACCCCACCCTCATAAACCATTCACATTAAATCCCAACTTGAATTTATAAACCATAAAAAATATCCCCACTCATTTTATAAAATCGTTTTAAACATGGATTCATGGGGATTAAGTTAAGAATGAATCTCATTTTATGAAAAAAAATATTATTGAAAATTTATAACCCATCATTTAGAATGAAATTTAAAAATCGCACATTAATGTTAATTTTGAAACCCATTTAGAAAAAATGTGTCATTTTAAGGCCTCTTTTAATCCAAAGTAGAAACCCCACATCAAACCATCAAATTCAATAACCCAAAAAAACAAAGAGGGACAATAAAAAATTATAAAACACTATAAACATGTATAACTATATAACAATATAAAAAACTAAAAACAAAAATTAAATCCCATTGAAAATGAAATCAAAATCATTAACCCCACAAAACTCATGAATTTTATCATGTAAAACCAATAAAAAGTTGAAAATATCATTTAAAATACTAAATAATTTTAGGAAACCTAATTAGAAACTAAATAAAAACATAAAATAAATAATATTAAAAAATAAGATTTAAAATACCTAATCCTAATATGAATTTATAAGAAAAAGTAAATATCATGGAAACACCTACTTAGGTCAATCATGGATAATATAAAACCTTCAAATGAAAAGAGAGGTGGGACAAAGATGGGATCTTCAAACCTTAAAAATATAAACTATAGGGTTTGGCTAAAAACATAACTCTATTATTGGTCCAATATAGCCCTAAGGCATGATTAAGAAGAGGGAACATGATAAAAGGAAGAGGATGAGGATAAATGAGGGTCTTTCCTAGAATAATCACTTGGAATAAAGAATTATAGGCTCAAAATACATTTAGGAACATGGATAGGTCACATATAGGATTCCCTTTACTATTATAACATGAATAAGGAAATGAAGGACCCAAAAGGGGGTTAAGTTGATAAATGGTGGGGTGTTAATTTCAATATTTT
This sequence comes from Viscum album, assembly GCA_963277665.1. NCBI lineage: Eukaryota > Viridiplantae > Streptophyta > Magnoliopsida > Santalales > Viscaceae > Viscum > Viscum album. Next base: position 31,029,056 of record OY728139.1, on the reverse strand, counting down.
AGAAATCTGGTTGATCTGCATGGTTTACCAAAACATGTACCGATAATGAAAATGACACTAGATTTATTGATATGAGTTGAACATTTCATTTATCATGGATTAGAAAACTGTGTTATAAATATATAAATTCCTATAAAAAATATAGAAAATATATATATGGTCAAGTTGTTCGATTTGAATTAAATGTTTTGAAATCGGGAAACATGAAAGAACTCTAAAACTCTTAGAAAATTTAAAGGTAAAAACCAAGAAATAAAAAAAAGGGTAAAAACCAATACATGAAAAAATTTAAGGGAATGTGAGGTTATAATTTTATAAATATCCCCACCATAGAAATTTATTCCCCCATAAATTCAATAAAGTTTCTAAGAAATACATTTAGAATAAGGTATGGAATAAAAGAGAGAAGGAAAACTATATAACACAACCTCTCAAATGATATAAAGACAAAAAACGTTAAACACATCAAGACACCTCTCTAGACCTGGAATGATAATCAAAGAACTAAAATCATAGTCGGAACCACAACCAGAGTATAAGAAAATCTAGGAAGACAATCAAAAAGGATTATTCAAAAGTTGAAACCTTTATTAGGTTTCCCCACTATATAAGATTTCCACTTATCATAGTGGATCAAGAAAGAACAATAGATCTAGAGAAAACATCACAAATCACTACAATCTCCTTCAACCAAGGAAACATAATCCCATTATCTAAAAATAATATTTTATCAAAAATTATATAAAATGATCATGAGTCTCTCCAAAATAGTATAAGGTTTTGATTATCCCAAATAACAAAACATAGATCAATAAGCTAGGATATCTCATAAGAATAATGGAGGATAAGGGAGTTACCTCAAGAAAGCTCCCCCAAACAACCACTGATATCTAAGTTGAGATAAATATCCATTCCTTCATTGAATCTCAAACCTATAAAACTTCTAAATATGTCTTGAAAGATAATAACTATGGTGGTTCTCTAGGAATCTCAAATAGGAGGTCTTAGAACACTCAGGTTAGCCACATTAAAAGTATACCAGAGATTTTTTCTACACCAGAGGAATGGAAATAGAATAATAATATTCTCCTAAAGAACAATGATTTCCTAAATCGGGTTCACCCTTCATCTGCTTCTCAAAATATTTTAAACAATTACCAATATTGAAAGGAATGGAGGCACTACCCTTACTGGGTTGTCCCATAGAGATCAACTCCACCATAATGGACTTATTGAACAAATACTACAAAAAAGATAAATAAAATGAAGGTAATCTAGAGTTTAGTTCAAGAAATAAGACCTTAATAAAGATATGAACCTTTAACAGGTCCCTAAACATCAACTTAGGTGAGAAAGGAATTATATGATTAAAATTGGTGGTGTAGACCTTTACTATTTGATCACCTACTATTGGATTATAAGATTTATCACCCTCTCCAATTTCATATTCTTTAAATAATTACATTGAAGGAATGTGGTCTTAAATAATTCCATAATCATACTAAGTTTTAGTATAATTTGAACAACGAACCTCCACTATTATTTACTTGGTCCTTTGAACGAGTCCAGAATGGTTTTCATTCATGAGGCCTCTAGAGTTTTAAATTAATAAAAGTCTCCTTTAATACTTTCTATCCACTCCATGGCCTCTTAAGGTCCTTGATCACTATAAAATATTAGAGAATACTTAAAATAGGACAGATATACAACCCTACCTATATTCTAGGAATTTTGACCACTGTAAGAACTACACCCAAGTATTGAGAGGCACTAGGATAAGGAACACTCCATGGTATAGAATTTCTATGATCCCTTGATAATTTTTTAGGAGGAAGGATATAAATAAAAAAAAAACATGAGACTCAATCAAAATGATAAAATTCCAACTCATCTTAATTTCACATGTAATAAAATCATAAATACCACTTAGGGAAATCACCACATTAAATAAAAGCCTAGAAATTATTCTTTTACCCATTTTCAAAATCATGAAATTTTACTGAAAAATAGTTTTGAACCACATGATTATTTATGAGATAATTGTATGATTTAAAAACATATAATTTGTTTAAATCATTTTAAAAATGTATTTATAAACTTTTAAAATTGATTTTTGAACTTTTCAATCATTTTTTAAAAATAATCAACCAAACATCATCAAATCATCTTAAAACACATATTCATTTAATCCCAGTAGTCATCACACTTAATCTAAAATCAACTCAAAAAGTAAAATAGTCAAAACAAAATTCAAATGGTGTTTAGTCGGTTTTCATGGTTTTTCCACATGGGTTGATATACCATGTTCCAATCATTTGACTTCCACTGAGATCTTCATAGTACTATGTGAATGGGATCTATATAGGTTTTCTTGCCATTAGGGAAAATCGTGAACCTCCAGTCCTCTCTATTTTTACTCTAAAACATGGAAGAACTTACAAATATCTCATGAAACTTCAATATAACTCAAAACACCATCAATAAAAATAAAAAAATAAAAAATAAATAAATGAATAAAAATTAAAGTTCAAGACTTGTGACCCAACATAATACATTAACTTTGGTTTCATCATGAAAGGTGGTGATAAATAACTTACTCATGACCTACCTAATGAATTTTAATGAACCTATATTCTATCTTCGAGACTGATTAAATAGAAAGGGTCACTCAAATATAATTCTTTCATGAACCATCTTGGTAAACCACTCAAATGGGCACCCGAGATAGCCCATGGAAATACTTGAAGGGAATTATTGATCCCAACAAGCAAGAAACTATTGACCAGACATCATAAAATACTATTGGAAATTATTTCTCCCAAATAAATAATATATAACAAGTAGTGTGATTCTAACAATAATCCAACATGGTGTGTCTATACATAGGGTTCTCATGAAAAATGAAATAAATAGTTTTCAAATAAAGAGTAATAAACATGGCATGACTAAATATAACCATATAAATAACTTTAAAATATAGAAAACAAATAATATCTAAACATACAAAAAGAAGGTTAGAATGTAAGACCCATACTTAGAAAAAATAAAACCATAATATAGAAAAGTGTATCATACATATTATTATTTTTACACAAGGTCACCGTCCATCATAGGATACAACATGCTCCATGAGCATTTTAAAAGAATAATTATAATGATCTAGAACTTCCCAAAATCATAAACCTACAAAAATAAATTGAATATTTTGTCACTGAGTGGTATTAGTAGGGAGTGATCTAAGAGACCGATAGGGCTTCACTAAAGATTCCATACATTTCCTTTTAAAAAAAATTACAAAACACTATTTTAAAATAATATGTTTCTAAAAAACTTTTTTTAATTAATTATCTTGTAAAACTAAATGTAGTTTTCAAGGAAATACCTATAAGAGTGTTTTAGAAATTTTGGTGCTAAAAATATTAGGCATTTGACAAGTTACTAATTAAGTTTTAGAAAAAAGACCTTTTAAATTAATTGTATGGCCACAAAGATTCTAGAATTATTTTAATAAGGCCATGTGAACTGTTTTAAGGAGAAATAAAGGTAAGTTCATATGATTCATGAGATTACCTTAAGTGATTATAAGAATGTGAAGTGGAAGTAATGAAGACACTTAGTAATAAATATAATATCCTTTGGGCGGGCTAGTTTGAGAATATCTAAACCATGTATTCATTGATCATTTAAATGTATAGTGGGGATACTCCTAAACTCACATTACCTAATACATATAAAATACATGATGGTAGTAAAAGTAGGATCAATGAGAAGTTTTATATGTATTTAAAGTCTTCCATAATTCCTTACAAGACATGTTTCACAAATAAAAATGTAACAACTAATCAAATTCCAACCATATTGACTAATTATATCATATAATTTGTAAAATAATGGAAATCCATTATGTCACAACCTAATTTTTTTTGATAAGAATAGTTTATTAAATATGTATATAGCTACAAATGTACATTAAGAACAACAATAAGTGAATTATAGTTAATTATATTATAGATACCTTGAATATTAATATCATAAGATGGAAGAACATATATTTTAAGATAGTGGGGGAATGCTTGAATTTTATGAGATTAAGGCTCCTGATGTGCATGAGTTTTCACATGAAAACTATACCATAAAATTTTTAGTTTAAATATTTTTTCTAGATACACACACTGCAAAGGAAAGTTAAAACCAAAGATAGGGTTTTATATTCTCCAACCCATATGGTTTTTATTCAAAAATAGTAAATACTATAAGGAATAAATAAATGGAAATATAATAATATTTTAATGTTTATATGAATTCAGATATGGATTCCATGTATAAAAATCTAGTTCTAAATTTTAGTGATTACTCCAATTTATGTAAAGATATTGGTGGGTATTCAAGAATAAAATTGAAATTGATGGTATAAGATGTTACTAATGAGGCTTGATTGGTTACTAAAGGCTTTAAGTGAGCTCTAAACATACTCTATGATGAATCATTTTCAGTAATCATCATGTAAAATCCATAAGAATTAAAATTATCATATAAATATTTTATGATCATTATAGTGTGAAATTAGATGTCAATACAACCTTCCTTTAAGTAAACCCATTTGATGTTGTTTATATGTAGTTCCCAAGGAGGTGTTGCAAGATTGATATGGAGGGGGGGGGGGGTTGAATTAGTGGTGATTTTTAAACTTTTTTATTTCTTATGAAACTAACCTTTGTTGACCTGTTAGGATATAATCCACTCTTATAATTACTCAATTTCTCTTAAATGTAGAAAAATAAATAGCATAGGAACACTATATTTTTACAAGGTTCAGTCTCAATGTGAACCTACTCCTTATTGTGATTGGTTTGAATCCCCAATAAAAAATTTTCCTCTATAATAACAAGTAGTTAGAACACACATTTCTTCACTAGAATATAGTCCCACTATGACTTCCAGTGTCCCGCTGGAACAAAATTTTCATACTACCTATTATAAAAATGAATGTAAATGAAACACGAACTATTACTTATGAATGTTGGATACAACTAAAACTATTGTTGATGAACTTTATTTTGATCCTTCATGATAAATCAAAATATCACATACTAACTTTCTAAAGACATCATATAACTGGTTTTTCCTCAAATTCAAGATTTTGACTTCACAACTATATGATTCCTCTATGGTATAATAAATAATCATTATAAACATAAAATAATAATCACATGGAACATTTATGATTTTTTATATTTTCTACACAAACATTAACTACTTTATGAACTGATATATTCACTAAGAGCGACAAATAACATTATCATAAAATTTGATATGCACTTTAGCACTCACCACTTTAATATGAGAATAAACCAATTATTTATATGCAAAAATTCATTGGTTATTTAAGAAGATAAGGCATAATAATACTACAAAGTGTGGTAAAAAATTTAAAGTGGTTCGATTTCTATACGTTACCAAAAAATGTGTTTCCTCTCATCATAGAATTAATTGGAATCTGCATATCATTTTCATTCATATCTATATAGAATTTGAATTCATAATCTCATAGAATTTTCATTCTTCACTAAATAGAATTTTCAATATTCTCTACATAGTATTTTTATTCATCTCTACATATCATTTTATAACCCATATAGAAACTTCATTGAAAAACTCTTCTTCACTATAAGGTTGTGTGACCATACATCCATTCCCACATAGCATTTCATTTTCTATGAGGATTCCTATAATTAAGCTCATATTCATGTGGGATTCACCATGTGTTAATTGGTGTCCAAAAAAACATATTTACTATAAGGAATATTATGTATATTAATTTATTCATACAAAAACCACTTTTTAACATATGTGATTTTTGTCTTCACATAGAATTATTCATCCTCAAAGCATACATCTTTATAGGAGATTCACTGCATAATTAATGGAAGTATGCACACTCTCCTTCTCACAAAGAAACTAGTTTTCATGGAATTTATCTCACATGATAACTCTCACTGCATAGAAACAATTCACCCACAAACCACCTTATCAAAGCATTTATATGATTTTCAAAAAATTGTACTTGCCCATTTTTTTTGAAACTCCAGAAGAGATGATTCCATATGGTGATTGTGCTCATACATGGTTCCTTAGTCTGCAAACCCTCATCCATGGAAGGATCTTAAGAGGGTGGGTTAAAGAATATTAAAAAATTTGAATACACAGGGCATGAGGAATCAAATGTTGCAGATCATCATGATTGAATGGTCCATGTTATATGCATGTCTTCTTAAATAAGTTAATATTACTCAAAATGAAACTTGTCCCACATTGAATTCTCAAACCGTCTTGGCTGCAGTTTATTAATTAACTATTTCCAGTACCTCATCGAGTTGGCTTCTAGGGATCAATGTCAATCACACTTGTAAACACCATGGACTTTGGCCTAGAGGGCTACCAACCCAAACTATGTGATCCCCCAAGCATGCACTCTATTGTCCTTATACATGGGACCACCCACACCTAGTAGGAACTATGACTCCTCCACCTCCCATGGGGAATACCAGGCTACTTCCTTGAGTGTGGATGACCTTTGGGTCCCATAATGACGAAGTAAATCTCGACATAGGATAATGTCTAGTGGGCTGGACCAAATTTCAAAGAAAGGCCACATTTATATACTTAGAAAAGGTATAAACAATATGAAACAAAAAAATAAGTTCCATGCCAACTTCACAATCTTATCCTTATCAAATCATCATACAAAATATTATTTTTAATAGTCTTCATTTCTTTCTCCAATGTTTTTGAAAACATAGTGAAAAATCCATAGTACATTTCTTTTATAGTTATGATCAGTTCAAACAATCATCACATTATTCAAGTAAAATTTTCCATGCATGACATCCAATTAAATTATATAGATCAATAACAATTATCTAGGAATAACCACTTCATTAAAACTAAAAAAACACATATTTACACAAATATGGAAAAAATGAAACGCTTAGCTTCAAAAATATTTCCTATGTATTTGTCTTTCAATATCCCTTCTCATAAAATCAATATGTGTGTAAAATATTTACTCCCACTTAGTGAGAATCAAATGAAAAGGGTAGTTGTGGTCTTATCATCACATATTTGTTCTCAAGAATCTATTCTCTTGTTGTTAAAAATAGTTATATCACATGATACTTGGAAAATATATTTTAGTTAACCACCTCTAAGTCTACATGGGCATACACGATGTAGAAAACAAGAGAGATACAACCAAGGGTATGTAAGTTGTCTATAAAATATCCTGGAATGTGAAATAAAACTTATAATGATTCAAATGAGGAGTTTAAAAGACATGTAATACAAGATCATGAACACAATTAATCAAAAATATCAGAAAGTGTAGGTTTCCAGGAGTAATCCCCTCTTTGTCTTAGAATTTCATTAATCAAGAAATCCACTTATAATAATAAAATTTAAAATGAGAGATGAGTGTGTGACTGGATTACTCAAACCTCATAAAGGATCCCCCTCAAGATATGCATTCATTTTCATCATCATGGTTTTAAATGAAATCCATGATGAAAAATACTTACCTTCTTGTTAGCATAAAACACATAAAGTAATATGGAATAAGGCAACACCTCTTGATTAAATTCAAGTGAGAGGAGAATGTTGAACATGAAGTTTCATCCTTAACTCTAAAAATTTATCTTTTGGAATTGGTTTAGTGAAAATATTTACAACGTGATATTTTGTAGAAATTTAATCTATATTGATATCTCCACATGCCACCTTTTCTTTGAAAAAATGATTCCTAATATCAATATTATTAGATATATAATTTTGTAATAGATTTTTAGAAAAAACAATCAAACTTTTATTATCATAAGAAATTTAGAAATGGTGTCTCAATATCAATTTTCAAATTTATAAACTAAATTACATCCAAATCATTTGTGTGCAAGTAGGTGTAGCTAGAATATATTCAGCATCAACCCTGCTCAGTGTTACTGAATTATACTTATTTCTATAACAACTGAAATAGAATTATCTTAGAAAGAATGTTCCACTTGAAATTGATCTTATATCTATACAATCACCTCCCCAATCAACATATTTAATGAAGAAAAGTTTTAAATATTCACTATATCTATAAATAATATCATAGTTCAGAGTTCCTTTCATATATCTTAGAATTATATTAGTAGCCGATAAGTGATACTCTTTAGGGTCACTCTAAAATATAGCACATAAAGTCATAGAATAAGTTATATTTATCCTAGATGTTGTTAGATAAATTAAACATAAAATTATTCTTCTTAGTTATTTATGGTTAACAATACTTCTAGATTCATCCTTGTATAATTTGGTTCCAAATGAAATGGGTGTTGAAAATTAGTTTTGATTTTTCATTCCAAACCTTTTCAACAATTACTTTGCATACTTTTCTTGTGATATAAATATGGAATTTTTTTTTCTCAATATGAAATCCTAAAAATTATGTCATCTGACGAAGCATGGAAATCTCAAAATTTCTTTTCATTTCCTTAGAAAACCCTTCACATAGAAAATCTTTACCACCATTAAATATTTTTTCATTCAAAAATACAATAAATATGATATTTCCTTTTGAAATTGCAATGACATAAAGTTTATTATCAACTTTACCTTTTATAAACTTCATATCCATTAAACAACCATCTAATTTGGAATAGCAATCTCTAAGGGATTGTTTAAAACTAAAAAATCTACCCTCAATCTACATAGCATACTGTCGTTATTATCAAATAAAAAACCATCAGGTTGTTCAATATAGACCTCTTCTTCACATTCACCATTTATAAAGGCATATTTCACATCCATTTGAAAAAATTTATAATGTTTTTATTTTGCTACTGCCAGGAATATTTTTATTATTTATAGTCTTTTTACTGGTGAAAAAGTTTCTTCAAATTCACTTCCTTCCATTTGAGAATATACTTTTCAAAAAATCATAGTTTTGTTCCATAATGCTCCACCTTTCTCATTTAGCTTATTTTTGAAAACCCACTTGGTGGGAATAAAATTTTTATTTTTAGGTATTGATACAAGATCCCAAGTAGAGTTCATCTCAATCTGATCAAGTTCCTCATTCATAGAATGTATCCATTCCTCATGCTCAACTACTTCTTCCACTGTTTGAGGTTCAATTTGAGAAATAAGTGCAGTTTAATCTATAACTACAAATATTATTCTAGTTTGAATAGGATCCTGTTGAATACCAATGATATTTTTATCCTCGACATGTTACTTCAATTTTTTGTAACATTTTCTATTAATTCCATCAACTTTATTCTCATCACTGGTGTGTTAAAAATTCATATCAGAAATGTTTGGATCTTTCTCAGTAACGTCTTTATTCTTTTTTTCCATTTTAATTACATTGTATTCTGAATATTATAAATTTGTATTAACTGAAATATCTAATTTTATATGCTTTTCAATAATTCTGACATCACTATAGTCAACAAACTTGTGATTCTATTTGTTACAACATCTATAGTAACTACCATTAGTTGGGTACCCCCTGAAAATTCCATCCTTGAATTTCACTTTAATTTTTTTCATATTGATGCTCTAATCTTTATAAAGTAAAGTATTCCAAAATATCTGATGTATTTAACAATTTTATTTTTCTTGTATCACATTTTATATGTTGTCTTTTGGATTTATGGTCTCAATAGACATATTTTCTATATGTGTATGGTAGTACATACAACTTCTCTCTAGAAATAATTTGAGATGTAGTGTTCAAATAATGTAGTCCTTCTGATCTCTTCTATGATTCTATTCTTTCTTTCAGATACCCTATTTTATTATGGAGTATGTGATGTGTTATATTGATTCTTTATTCCATGTTTGGAAAGATAACTTTCAAAATTATCACAAGTAAACACCTTACCATTATTTGATATTAATTTCTTGATATAGTGACCTAACTCCTTTTCTGGTGGCCTTTTAATTTTTTTGAACATTTTACTTGCCTTTGAATTGTGTTTTATAAACATGGTATTAGTCTACATAGTATAATAATCAATAAATGTAATGAAATATAGATCACCTCTAATATACTTTTTTCTCATTGGACCACATAAGTCAGTATGAATAAGTTCAAGGGGTCTTGAAGATAGAATACCCACCCCTTTGCATAAACTTTGATCCAATTTCAATTTTTGAAAGGTTTTATAGATTTCATCCCTCTATCACTTTATCTTAGTAAAATCTCTCAAAATATCATGATTTATGATTTTAATTATACTAATTTGACTAGGATTGCTAAACCTTCTATACCAATGGTTGTTTTCATCTATGGAACTCAAGTAACAAGAATTGATAGAATCACTAATTTGAAATAGATTACGATTTTTTTTGTGAGTGATAATTATTCCATCCTTTATTATTTTTATGATACATGAAACCTTTTTTTTAATAAAACCACATTTCCATCAACACAATTTTTGGATAACACTAATAAAATTGTGCTTAATCCCTTCAACAAATAACACATTATATGATTTTGAATTTTGGGATTCAATATTTGATTTTCCAAATCCCTTAATTTTCAGGGAACAATCATTTCCAAATGTTTCTACTACTTATTCATGATTCTCAATGCTTCTCTAAATTTTTGTGTTAGCAGTATTGTGTGATCAACATCCACTATCAAGAATCCATGAATTATATTTTTTACTGTCTTTCAAAGAAACTTCAGAAAAACATGATTTTTTTCATTATTTTTTTGAACACCCTTTCCTTTCTTAAAGATGGTTTTTGTTGTATTTCCATAAACTAAAATTGTATTTGATATGGTGGAAATAATATTCTTGGAGTATTTATTTCTTACTTTTAATTATAATATGATTTATCACTAGTCTTCATGATCCATACTTTTCGAGAATTAATTTCTGGACCAGTTTTTTATGATTCTTCCTTGACCTCAACAACCATGTTGAAATATTCTATAATAATTTTCAATCTATTTTGTACTTCAAAACATTTATATTGGGTATTCACTATTATTATTTGATATAATGTTTTTCTTAAAGTTTATTTACCATATTTTTCATTTTAGACACTACCAGTTTGTGTATTTTGATTTATTAAATGTAAAGAATATCTTTGTTTTCACATTATTCAATTTCCTTTATTATATTTTCTTTTTCTTTCAAAAACAATATTTTTCCTTCTTGAGATTTGTGTTTTTCTGAAGACAATTTTAAAATTAATTTTTCAATATGTTCTATAGCTCTGTTTGTTCATTTTCATTATCTTCACTACCACATATGTCAAACCTTTTTCCCACGCGATCCATGTAGTTAGTTTCATATTCTAATTACATTCTTGAGGTGGAGTTATCTACCTCTTTATTGATCAGAAAACTTCTTATTTTACTTATAAATTTTTTTATTGATTCTATAAAATTTGGTTCTTCCTTTTGATCTCTTACCCCATTTCTTTTTCTGTGGCTTCTCATCATCTATCTCAGGTTCCAAAGATTTTTTTTAGAAAATTTATAGTAAAATGTCCAATTTCATTACAATTATAAAAAATTTGTGGTAATTTACCTTTACCATTAAAATTTACATTCTTGAATATTTTTGATATAATGGAAGTAATTCTATGATAATATTTACATTCATTTTCATAAACAGATTCACTTGATTATGATCTTTAATCATCTCTGATTTTGAGCTTTCTAATGGCCTCAAAAGCCATCACATCACTAATATTCTTCTTAAAGACTAGGATTATCACATTTCATATGAACTGAAATGTTATGTAATTAATAAAGAGTAATATAATATCTATATTCTAAATCTAAAACTTTAGGATCAAACCTATAATTAAATTTTATCATCAGTTTTTTGAAAAAATTTGAATCACCCTACTTTTCACCAAAACTCTGAATATTACTAAAAATTAAATTGACTCTTGCGAAGTAGTAATCAATATTTTATTCTTCACACATCTTGATATCTTCATATTTTCTCCTCCAAAATTTTAATTTTGTATCCCTTAATTTCACATGTCCTTCATTACTACTTTATGATTTATCCCAATTTTCCTTGGCATTTTTCAGTCCCATAACCTTTGTGTAAAATTTTTCTAAAAGAGACATACAAATGGAATTTTTAAATTTTCCATCAACTTAAATATTTATATTATTGGTAAAAGTAATAAAATAATATTCAGTGATAGGTGGGAATCTAATAGTAACTACATCTTTAACTTCAAGAAAAAGAGATAGAAGATAGGGAAACATCATATTCTTCCAACTATGATAGTTATTTCCATATAAAGTAGGAACACCCCTATTATAACAACATTAAAATTATACATATTTAGTACACAGTGGATCCTAATAGAGGGAACCCCCCTCTGATACCAATTGATGTTCTCAGGGAGGTGTTTCCCCACTAATAAGGGGGTGGGGGTTGAATCAGTGGTGATTTTTAAAAATTTTCAATCTTTTTAATTTAACCTCTTTTGACCTGTTAGGACCTGATACACTCATACAATCACTCAATTTCTCCTAAATATAGTAAGAATAAATATCACAAGAACACAATATTTTTAGAAGGTTTGGTCTTAATGTGATCCAACTCCTTACTTTTTTTAGTAATACTCTCCAACCATGGATTATATACTATAATCACAAGCGGTTGCAACACACATTACTTCACTAGCATATATCCCCACTATGATTTCTAGAGTCCCACTAGAATAAAATTTTCACCCAGAATATTAGAAAAATGATTAAAAAAACGAATAAATATGACTTATGAATGATTTATACTTATAAAACTATTGTTAAAGATCTTTATTTTGATCCTTCAAGATAAATAAAAATAGCAAATTTTCACTTTGAAAAGAACATCACTGAACTGGTTCTTCCTCAAATTATAGATTTATGAGTTATCAACTATATGATACTTATATATTATGGGAAATAATCATTATGTATGTTAAATAATTATCTCATATCACATTTATGCTTCCAGATATTTTCTGAACAAAATTTTACTACTTCATGAACTCATATATACATTATAAACGATAAAATATTTTCTCAGAAAATATTCTCTACACTTCAGCACTCACCACTTTAATCTTGGAATCAAACCATTATTTATAAGAAAAAAATCACTAGTAATATAAGTAGTTATGGAATGATAATATAATAAATCATGGTAAGTATTTTAAAGAAGTTCACTTTCTATGCGATACTGAAAAATATGTCGACTCTCACAATAAAATGTATTGGACTAAAAATAGAATTTTCATTCATCTATACATAGAATTTGAATTCATCTTCACATATAATTTTCATTCTTATCTATATATCATTTTCATTATTCTTCGTATATCATTTTCATTCATCTCTGTATATCATTTTATAACCCATATAACAACTTCATCTGTAAACGCTTGTTTACTATACTATAGTGAGAGAATACTTCCTTTCTTGTATAGAATTTACTTTTTTATATGGATTCCCATAATTAAGTTCATTCACAAGGGGGATTCACTGCATAATTCTTGGTGTTCTCAAAACCATCTTCAATAAAAATCATAATTTTCACATTTATTTATTCTTTGGAAAATTTCTTTTTATCATACATAATTTTTTAATATAACATTATTCACTCACAAAGCATGAATATGTGAAGGAGCTTCACCATGCACTGCATGGATTTTGGTAAACTCTCCATTTTTTATGACAATTGGTTTTCATGGAATTTACCTCACATTATAACCCTCAATATATAAAAATAATTCATTAAAAAACCACCTTCTAAAATAATTATTTATTTTGAGGAAAATCATACTTTCCTTTTTTTCAAACTCCCAAAGAGATGATCACACATAGTGATCAAGCTCATACGTGGTATCTTATTTAGGAAACCCTTGTCGATTGAAGGATTGTACACAATTAGTTTGAATAAGATCATAAAATTCAAATACATGGGGAATAATAAATCAAATGGTGTAGATTATCATGATCGAATGGTCCACATTATATATATCTTCTTAAACGGGTGACCAGAACCCGTATTGTAGCTTTTCCCACATCGACTTCTCAAAGCAAATTGGCTGCAGTTTATTAATAAAATACTTCCACTAACTCATTGAGTTGGATACTAGGGATCAACATCGATCAAACTTTCATAGACCTTGGGCATTGGACTAATGGGATAACATCTCAAACTATGCGCTCCCTTAGGTGTCTTCTCTATAGGTCTTATAAATGGGCCATTCCACACGAAGCGGGCATTGTGCCTCATCCTCCTCCCATGAGTTGGCCTAGGATACTTCTTTGAGTGTGGTTAACCTGTCAGTCCCATAATTCTTAGTTCAATCTTGGTCTGGTATATTTTATAGTAGGATGACCCAATTATTTTAAATAAGAAAATATTTATATACTTAGAAAAATTATAGAGAATATGCAACCTAGAATAATTTCTATTCCAACTTCACAATATTCTCTATCCCAAATCACCATACAAAATATTATTTTGTATGGTATTCAATTATTTCTCCATTATTGTTGAAAACTTAGTGAAAAATACAAATCACATGTCTTTTCTATTTAAAATTTGTTTAATCATCACATTATTCAAGGAGAATTTTCCAAGCATGAAATCCAATTACATTAGATAGATCTATAAAAATTCTCTAGGCATCATCACTTCATAAAAACTCACCAAACAAATATTGACACAAATTTGAAACTAAATAAAACACTTATGTTCAACACTCTATGATGAAACCAGATGGGTTAGTGGCACAAAATAAATCAAATATGAAATTAAAGTTATAGAAATGCATTTATGTATTGAACAGTCATTGTGATCATATAAAATTCATTATATAACTCCACTAGAGTTTTTTTATCAAGAATTAATGTTTTCCACGTGTCTAGAATAATTTAGTGGGAGCATCATTATTTTACCTATTAGATATGTACATAACATATAGAAAACATAATTTTAGTCCTATAGTTTGTTAATAATGAATATTTTTCTCCAAGAATTACTTAAAGTAGTGACCCAATTTCTAAGGAAAATGTCTAAATACATAGATATATGGGGTTTCTTAGATCTAGTCATATTACATAATTTAATAATGTATTGAAAAAACAATATGGATCTATTCAAGATCAGTTTTTTTTCTATGTCACATTGAATGAAATCTCTCTGAGAGGGGATGATATTTTTATGATGAATATAATTCCATATTCCTGATATTAGTTTAGAATCTATCTTATATTCTTTTATTTTTACTAATATTTTATATTTTTATGCATAAATAATAGATAAAAAATATTAAATATAACTAGGAGAACTACACATGTTGAAATTCATAGCTATTTCAATGTACTTTGGAAATTATAATGGATGGGTTTATATTAATTTAAGAAGTGGGAATACTAGATCTTAGGGTAAAGTAAAACTATTCTTCACTCAGATTATCTTGATCTTGGATCAAAGTGAGGACATGGTAATAATAAATATAAATTTATTATAGAAATTGGTTTCTATATCTACATATACCAAGTATATTGGGAAATCTAAAGAAACTTAATAATTATTTTATAAAGATTTATCTTAGTCTATGGTCTTAGTCAAGATGTCATGTTTTGATAAAGAAAAAAAGTTTAATACTCAGTTATATAACCTCTTGAGGAATTTTATTTGATGGTTGATGTTTCAGTATGTATAAAAATTATGATAATGTGGTAGGACTAGAAGACATATCTATATCTTAGTGGAATCATGTTGATTATTTGAAATAAAACCAATTAGTTAGAAATTATAACTACCTTATGTGGGAGACTATTGTATCCATTTCCCTATAACTACATGATTTTTCACTTTTAATTACAATAATATTTTATTAATATAATGTAAAAAAATATATTATCACATGATGGGTGTTCTTCTATGTAAAGTTTATATGACAATATCCTAATAATATTTATCACATATAATGGTTATATCACTCCACTATAATAGAACCTATAAATTTCAGGACAATATTCTAAAACATATTTCTTATGGTCTCGATGACATCATCTGATGAAAAACGAATGATGTTTTGACTATCGAGTGATATATACTTGTAAGTGGTCTCGTTTTGTAATCTTCAAGAGGATATATTATAAATAAATACCCTTTAATAGGTATTGCACATATTATATGTGCCATTGGATATTACTATCAATATATGTTTGTATTGGTCCTTGGACTTTATATTATTATTAATATATATCAGGAATCACATAACTGATGTATTGATGAAAAATGTGTTGATGTATTGTAATGATGAGTGAGGATAAGTTGGGTACATCATAAGTGATATCGTATTAATGAATAAGTCAATAAAAAAAATTTCCCTTTTGATTTATGGAATATAATATCTTATTCCTTTTGATCAGAAAAGAAATATCTGATTAAATCCCTATCCATGATTGTTCACTAATGATTTTATTTCAAGTATTCAAAGAAAGATAATAAAGTATATATATTTATGACACAAGTATTGAACTTAGTTGATGATATATAGAGAAAAAGATAGTATACCACATAGTAAATTTTCATATGAGGTAGTTATTATTGTGAAATTAACTTCTTTCACTATGGTTAGATTAATGTGTTGTTATATGTTAATATTGGACTTTAGGTAAGTCTTCCTAATTCCACTAAGAAAGAGGCCTAAAGAGCCACACACTATGTGTATCCAGAATATTATTTAAATTCTAGTTTTTATTTAATATTAATAATAAATATTAATCTCGAATTGTGCAATAATTATAATTCAGGTTGTGTTGATCACATGTATTCAATCACTATTTATTCATGTTTAGAATATATGTGAGTTTAATATTAAATAAATATTTATTTATGAGTATGTAAATGTAACATTTATTTTTTACTTTTTTATTATTATTCACATTATTGTAAATTAATATATTTATTTAGTTACATGAATATTAAATAAATATTTATTCACCAGTTTGTGAATATAATATGTATTTATTTATTTAGTTATTGAATAATATTAAAATATTTATTTTCTTAAATAAATATTTATTATTTGAGGTTATAAAAATATTGAGAAGGATTTATGGGAAAATTTAAGGTCCTTATGAAAATTAAATAGATTATTTAATATCATTTAAATAATTTTTTTTTTGATTTATTTTAGAAATAATATTTAAATATATGTGAGTTAATGCATGTCCTGAAATGTGATATTATTATTATTGTTCTTTAACACGGGCAATATATTAGAGTGATTTTTTAATGAAGGGACTCAGTCAAATAATCAAATATTTAACCCTAACTATATATTTTATCTTATATCATTTTCTAGGGTGATGTTAATTTTAGTACTCAATATTTCATCTCAAGATAATTTTCTCAAGATCGATTGAATCTCTTAATTATGAACTCAATAATGAGAGACAATTTTCCAACTCCCTCTCAAAATTGAGAGTCTAAGAGAATTAATTATTTTAATAATGATAATAATTCTTGTTTTAGTTAATGGTAAATAATGCAAGACATTTGGTTCCTCCTCACTAACACCCAGAAAAACAATAAAGACATTTCAAGATTCATGTAGCATGTGTGGATAATGCAAGATTAATTATACTTGGGATTAATATCTATAATTAATATATGAGAGATGATACTAAATTTATCATCAATAAATAAATAATTATCAATCCGAGGTAATTATTATTTTAAATTAATAATAAATTATATGCGAAGATAACATCTCAAAGAAGAATATGGGGATTCTTCATTTAATTATGAGGATTTTATATAAAGAAGATGATAAAAAAAATTATTTTTCATGGTCCTGACGAATTTTTATGCACCTTATAACCTTCATCATATACCCCTTGAATGTGGAATGTTGTGACTGATTAATTCAGTATATAGACTCAGGTATATGTAATGAAGGAGGTGATAAACAAATAATAATTGACGTAACTTTTCACTAAGATGAATCTTGATATCTAGAAGTTTTTGGATAGAGATAACCTCATATATATGGCTATTACTTTCTCTTTATTAAAGATTTAAAAGGATAGTAGGTTTTCATATTCATATTTTCTAGTGATGTGGGAAAAAATATATGGTGTGGATCTAATAACTATTTGGTTTATGGATTCAAATTTGAATCCTTTTGCATGATGTTGAGTTGAAGTTTCCCTGAGAATGTATGAGGAATTGATATAAGACTGACATGCCTTGGTATGGGCTATTTACCAAATTATTACAAAAATATATCATGAAATTCATATAACAAATTGGTGGCCCTAGATTAAGGAGGTTATTACAGGTTTTTCTTCATGGAAAATGAATTATTGGAGGCCTAAGGTAGAGAACCAAGGCTTGACTGATCTTCTTCTATATCTACCCCTTCTTGAGTATAAGTGAGATGATGTGATGATATATTTCATGGTGGTATTATCAAGGTCTCATAAGGGAAGTGATGTGGTATGTATTCTCATTCATATATTAACCAAGGTTAGGAATTTTTTACTTATTCATGAGATCTTTTCTATTGATGATTTGCACATAGTTTATATATATATATGAGATAGTCCATCTCTATGGGGTGACCAAGATAATACTTTATTAGTATAGAAATTTTCATCAATATTTTGGGGCTTATATAAAGAATACAATAAGAAGGTTCAATTCAGCGCTTCTTACCATAATTATGCAAATGAATAGTCTAAGTGTACCAATTAGATATTGGAGGACACACTTCAGTCAGGAGTTCTTGATTTTATTAATTTTTTGTGAGACCATATATTTGTATCTGATTAATCTTATAAGTTTTTTTCATGCTTTTATTTAGATGGGATTGTTTGATCCTTTATATAGTAGGTTGTACTTATCACCTCTATATTGGTTAGAGGTAGGGGATACTTTTAGTATTGGTCCACGTTTAATACTGGTGAATTATATGTTCATATAGTTGATCTATAAGTTATTTATTATGAGACAATGTAGTAAATGTTCTAATAGAGACTATCTCCACCATCCTTTTGTGTTTTAGGTGAGTGATTCGGTTTTCTTGAGGCTGTTACATTAGTTGGTTCATCAAAAAATTCGAAGGCAATTAAAACCAGTACCCATATTCATGGATACATTTAAGGTTGTTGAGAGGATCAATATCATGGGTTGATAATTATAAATTCCATAGTAGTATCATTCTATGCATGATTTATTCCATGTATCCCATCCCAATAAATACCACGATGATCCGTCTCACATGATTAGTTTTGATGATATTGAGTTGAACCTTGTTCATCATTTGTGGAATGACTAATTTTTAATGTGTTGAAGAGTGAGAAAGTTCATCATGTGAACGTAGTATATTTGGGACATGTGTTTTGGTATCTTGCAAATATCCAAGAGGAGTATTTTTAGAAGAATACTAATGTACAAGAACAATGGCCATAGTTGTTTACATATGATGCTTGATGATGTATCTTGGGGATGAGATACCCTATAGATGGGAGTTTATAATACCCCCCCTGAGAATCCAAGTTATTTTTTTAGTTTGTTTTTTGTCAAACCATTTTTCTTTTACATTATTTTTGTGGTAGAAGGGTTTATAAGAATCCTAGGTTAATTTTTTGATAAAAGGGGTTGAATTATGGAACTATTCGTAAGAGAATATTTCTTCCTAAAGGATCAGCATGTTCCATTAGATTTCTATTTTTACTTTTCAGTGGATTTTACAATTTCCCACATCAATAGAAGCCTGGTGTAGGTCCAAGAGAGTTTCAATTGACCTTGTAAGTGGCAGTTCCACTACTAAACCCCCTAAAGTTCTGTTGGGATCCACCACTATTCTAATGAGAGACTTTAAAACCTGAATTTTTAGTCAGGTTTGTTCAAAATATTTATGGGTTTAATCATTTCTAATACATATTTGACTCTACTCCAACCATATGAACCTTCCATTGTATTTTTCCAATTTTGTGGCCAAATTTTTTCTTTCCACTTCATTTTTTAGCTCATTTGATAGTTGTTGTTGTGATTGAAATCTCGAAGTTCTTCTAATCTTATTCTTCTATTAAATCATGATATCTCTAACAATTTATTTATTCTTAATTTTTTTACCCTAAAATTTTAGGGGGTTTTCTTAAATTTTTTAATCCCATTGATTAAGGTGGATCAGATGATTCATATTTTTTGAGTGGAAACCTATGACATCAAGTAGGTGGTCTCTAATATTTCCTGATGGTTTATGTCGGTTCAACTCTTGTATGATGTGTGAGTCATTACAACCATGTATTCTTGACCCTAATTTGAATTAAAATCATGTTTTATTAAAAATTAAAAATTAAATATGTTTATTGGATCCACGAGTGGTTTCCACTAGATTGTGTTTTGATTTCATGGCCACTGTTGGCCATGGAAGTGTTAGAAAATATGATTGGGACCTAAATGGGGATTTATTGAGTTAGATGGTGTCATCATAGACATAGTTGGGTTCTTGTAGCCTCATTGATGTAAGAGATATGAATGATAGGTATTACTCAATTTGCGTCATACCCAAATAGAACTTGTGAGTTTCCATTAGCCCTTCTGGGCTTGTTATACAAAAATTTGTGGTGAGTGTTGTAAAGACCCTTGTCTTATGGGTCATGAAGATTCAAAATAAATTTTATTTTTTGATTTTGGAGATGGGTTAATTTTTGGAAATGAGGTTCGGATCATGATTTTTATCTTTTGAACATATTAAAGAGATTTATTTGACATGGATCAAGGCCTAAGAGGTTGTTCAGGTGCTTAGTTATATGGAGGATCAAGGCCGAGTGGACCAAAAAATATTTTTACTACATGTTCGACCTTATAAAGATCACCTCAATGTGAATATTTCTGCAGTGGAGGGTTCCAAGCCTAGGTGATTGTGGTTGCTGAGAGTTTTGGTTACACATGGTTCTTAGTAAACCCCACTATTCCATAGTTCGCTAGAGTTAGGTGTGTTGGTGGGTGTTTTTCCCTAGGGTGATACCGTAGTGCCTAATGGGTCCTCTAGTTTTAAATATCCAAGGAGACCATACCCACTGAGCTATGTGTTTTGGATCAATTAGTGCCTTGGGTTCTTATGTGATGTTTTTGGGGGGATTTCAATAGTAAAAACGCCCCAGTATCTAATTATGGTGGGAGTTTGGGTGGTTGAAATGACATCTCCTACATTGCAGTGTGCTATTGGTGGGTTTTTTGATGGAACACGAGCAACACCATATCATGGTATTAGGAGGATCCCTTTATGTGAAATGGAGAGAAGGGAGGGATAATCCTTGCCCATTATAGTTAGCATATCAAGGGTCATTTGGGTGTTATTAGAGGCACACCATGACATGGTTCATGTCATGGAACATTCTATGGTGCCATGTTTAGGTGTGTAATTTTTATGGTTTTACCATTTTAACCACTTCAGTAATTGGGGGTTTTATTCCCATTCCCCCCCCTCTTTATCAAATTTAGACCAATGGAGGGCTCATAAATTACCTCTATCCTCCTTAGATTATCCTTTTATTTGGAGCGTTTCGATGGGGATTACTCAGTGTTTAAGGAGACGTTTCTTCTCTTCCTTTTATTTTTAAACCTATTGTTATCCCACTGATTTTTGTTGTGACTTGTATTAGGGTTTCTTTAAAGATTCCATTGTATCATGGTGGAATCATCCTAATATAAGGGGTTTTATACTTGGTGTGTCTATAGGGAATTCTGGGAGGATAATCTCATATCATTTCACACCATTTTGATGAAGATACAACACTAAATAAATTTATCTTTGAATTTTACTAAATTAAATTAATATTTTAATCGAATCGATGTCACATGATAGGTACTTTTTATGAAATGGTGTTGGGGTGTTCCATGGACCATATGTGGGTGGTTGGTTGAAATTTGGATGTCGAAGGATGACCTTTTGAGTTATTGCGCATTAAAACTAATTTAATTACATTGGAAATTAATTATATTTTTTTATAATTAATATGAATAATTAATTATAACTAGCTATAATTAATTATTTGATTTTTTAGTTTGAGATAGGTTCTCAAGGAATGATATGAGAATTAGATGAGCTTAGGTGATAGTTATCAGGATGTTCATAAATGGGAATAATTCTTATTAATGTAGGTAGTACCTTGAGAATACCAATAGGGTAAATGAAATTTCTTTATATGAGCGTGATATGTGGTCTTTCGACTATAGGTAATTGACCTATTTAAATTATATAAATATTATAATTAAAAAAATTAATTCTTATTAATGGCCATATCAAACTGTCAAAGTCCATGATGGACCATTTTCACTAGCTTGATGCCTCGACTATTGATGGTTGAGGGATTAATTATGACTGTATTACTTGATATACACATACCCTTGATTAGTTTGAATGGACTACGTGAACATAGTGGCCCTAGAATATATGTCATACACCCTCTTATAGAGGTAAGTGTTGGATTCAGATGATTGGACAAAGTAGGTCATGATGGAAGCATGAGATTCCTTGTAGACTTTGGTAATGTTTATACAAGAATGGGTTGAGTGTTCCTTATCCCTTGAGATGAGAGTACCTACTTGGGTATGCATCTGGCGACACCTGTGGTTAGATTGGGTGCATGAGGATCAACTAAGTGAGTCTTGGAAAATGGATGGGTTTGAGGCCATATACATAGAGTTACTTTGATATGGGAGTTCCTATGAGACCAATGAGTTCGTGATATGATAATGACGACTCTATGGGATGATGTCTGCTTCTAGTGATAGGATATGACCAAAGAGGAAATTTTTTGATAATGGAACCCACAGAGGGTGTCTGTGTTATGATACAACCTAGGTTACCATGGAGGATTCCATAGAGATATGTTAACCCTGAGAGGGTTCATGTAGTAATGGGTGTTGATGACTGCAAGTGTCAACTTATAACTAGAATTAAAAGTGTGAACCTAAGGTGGATAGTTAAGAATAGATTGTGAGATACTATGGGAAGGATACCCCAACCTCAGAGTTTATATTTATGTGATTCCTAGGGAGCACCTAAGATTCGACCTTATGCTTAATTACATGGGATTCCTGTGATACTCCCCAAGATCAAACTATATTATTCCTATTATGGGATGCCTAGGTTTCTATCTAGGATTAGGCCTTTGTGCCTGATAACTTTAGGATTCTTGGGATTCTCCCCAGGATATGGCCTTTGAGCCTGATATATGAGATATCTAGGATACTTCCTATGATCCGGTGGATGCACCTAATATTTATGGGATTCCTATTATACTATTGGGCATCAGATGAGTATGATTGATGACTATGTGATTCCCAGGATATTACCAATATCTGAAGAATATACCACATTTATATGGATTACATAGGGTCGTCCCATGAGGAATCTATTATACGCCTTAAACTACTAGATTTACTGGGTTCATCCTCTTAGTAATTAGTTTTATTCTTTATACTAATTGATTTTATGGGGACATACTCCAAGAATTAACCATATGCCTACCACTACTAGATTTCCTTTGTCTATCACCTTTGGAATTAAATATATACCTTGTATGAAACATATTTCCTAGGGTCATCCCCCATGTAATCATTGCTTTCGAATATTTTTATATTTCCATTATTTAGAATAGTTTTGTTATATACTTATATACCCTCTGACACTAGCCTAAGTAGGTATAGTTAATATCAAGTATCACGTTAGAACCTAAGGATCAGTGATGGTTTTTGAATTTAACTTTATACTATATTTATTTATAATTCTTCTAAAACACATGCATACATTATATTTATTATTTCTTGGGATCCCATTAGTGGTACCCTAATGATTTTTACTCACAACCTACTCAGGTAGCTCTAGCACTAGGGTACCTGAGCAACCATCCCTAATTGTATTTTTAGGTAGGGACAAGGCCCAGTGTTTCATGATCGAGTAATATAGTTTAGTTAAGAGTGAAGATTGGGATGGAGGTACAATGTGGGGATGAAAGTAGAGTCTTTATTAATTTTATTTATCTATTTAATTTATATATGTGATTTTACCAATGGGTGATCATTCATTGTATGATGTCATGGTTGCAAGTTCATATGAAACCTTTATTTCACATTTAATTTGATACAGAATGTTTCTTAGATTTATTTCTTCAACATACCTAGATTATTTATTGTTATTTTTTAATATCAGATTTTATTTCTACTCTGATAAGGGGGGTAGAGTCTCTCTACATGTTAGTCCTTCAATAGGGTCTTTGAGTGAAATTACTCTAAGCGAGGAGGGGTGAATCATAGTATGCAATGTATTATCCAATTAAAAGACTTTTTAATTTAAATATCACCTTCCTAAATAGACATTGACCTATAAACCTTGATATTTACTTAATATTCTCTTTTTCTTGGACATTTATTTGATTAAATTAACTTAAATATCCGTTTTACCAGATATCATGTGATTTCCTTGTTACCCTATTTTGGTGTTCATGCAAAACGTAAATTGGTAAATGAAAATTTACTTGGTTCTCCCTTACTAGACTTGTCCAAGGATCATGCATCATCGATGTTAGATGAACCAAATCACTATAAAGCACACTGATCTTAAAATGGGGTTTAGGATAGGTTACTCGTTACCTAGGCTTACAACCTTATAAAGTTTAGGGCCGGCTCACTATCTTTCAAGGCTCACTTATAGATCAATACCCTTATTTTCATTCTCTCATTTATTTAGGGAATATCTCAATATAGTTTATGTACATGCAGGTCCCATCAACATATTCAATTTCTTAGCATGCATCCTCAAGTATAGATTGATACTCAATTATACCCCCACTAGGTTTCTCCTTCATGATATTTTAATACCTTCTCATTACAACACAACTTCTTCCACAATGTAACTAGAACTCTTATTCTCTTTATTTTTTTTTATCAAAAACCTCCTTTCACTACTTTGGAAGAGTCCCCAAGAGGTACCAACACCGAATTCTTTCTTCCATTCACTCACCTAAAACACCATACTTTGAGAATTATATGTTCAATATCTCCAGTTATCTATTTTTTGGGATTCCAGTCGATCTCTTAGAAAATTAGGGATCATGCCCAAATAAATCAATTATCTTTAATAATCATAATGGGTTCTAGAAACTACCAATAAATCCTTCATAAACTCCCTTCGTGATCTCCATAACTATTATAAAAAAATTACTTCATGGTCAAATGTATTAATTTTTCATTATATAATTAAATATACATTTAATACCTTTATTTAATTTTTATAAGATCCTTCAAGTATTTCTTGGATCATGGCCAAAAATTTAGTCCCATTATGTGTGAATAATTAATGATACAATCAAGAATCATAAAAATAAATCCTCCACATTTGGTGCATATCCTACTGACACACCCACCAATAAGGAATTCCTTTTACCATTAATACATGATTTGTATATTTCTAAGATAAAAATCCATTTAACACACCGAAATCCACAACTTGTTGTCTGTTTTCATTATCTTATAGAATCTTAATAATTCTGTTAAATTATTCTAAGTAAATAGCTTAACCATAGAACCACCACACCCATTTTAGGTTTATAATATCTCATAGGTTAAGCCTCAACTCAACACTCAATGTGCTATGATGTAGTGAAAATACCTTGTCCATTTTTCACTCACCATGAAATGTGACATGGAATGGTCAAACTTCATCTAACTATGTTTCTCCACTTGATCTTCTATAAACACAATGACCATTGAAATAGATTTCCACCACATCTAGGATTATCCATGTTATATAGGTGCTTTGGAATTCTACTAAAGGTACCACCATGGTGTAACCAATTCCAGCATACCCATTTTGGAAATCTTCTTCTCTACCAAATACAACTCCCTGGAATAGTCTCACTATCCTTCTTCTTTGTCATCACCATACCCACTAACCATGGTGTGGTCTTTCTCATGTTGGTAAAATTCAACACAACATTTTCAAAGATTCATTAAACATATCTACAACCTTTTTCTTGATCATATATGATCCTTGTAGAATTCTATTACCCTTATGGATTTACTCCATACCCCTTCCCTTTCCATATTATGAATTTTCGATGATAGGTTTCTTCTCAGCGGTGATGATGATGGATAATCCTCGACGATGATGGTATCCAATGTTTTCTTTCAATGGAGATGATGGGGGTTTGTGGTGGTAAAACAATCTAGATTCGGTGTCGATGTGTGTGTCTCGAGGTGACTGTGACAGTGGTGTGATGATGGTTTACAACTTTTTGATTTTCAAATTTTGAAATGGTTCTTTTGGTGGAGGTATTATTGAGTCTATGTGGGGTTTGAATGTTGGTATCTTTTTAATTTTGAAACAGGTTGCATCTGATGGTCAAGGTGGGTGAATGGTTGTGTTTTTCATTTTGAAATTTGTCTCTATAATGGGTGTTTTATGAGGTTGTGTCTCGATGCTGGTTGAATGTTCTGCAGGTTCCCACTTACGCTTAAAGTGTATTTTAAATAAAATTTAAAAATGGATTGTGGGGGGGGGATGTTAAATATTTATTACTCTTTATTATTGGAAATGAAATAAAAACGGGACTTAATATTTCATCAAAAGTCAGGGATATCACTTTTAAAATCAATCTCACTCTTTGAATGGGTTTACATTATTTTATATTCAAACTTTTATCCCCATTTATGTGTGGGAAGAAACTCTAATAATGCTCTGATACAACTTTTTCTTAAACTTCCAATAAGGGTTACTCAAAGGATTCAACCCCCCTATGATTATAGGGAGGAATTACTCACCTTATGTTTTCTCCCCTATTTTTAAACACCATCATATTTAAAAAAACACATTGATTATTCAAATTATTTGAAACTAATTGAAATAAATTACTATTTGGAATTCCAAACTCTAGAAAACTAACTTAATACAATCTCCACAATAGTCACAATCATTAATAAATAAATTTAGTGATATTCCCACTTAGAATTTGGGTTGTCAAAAAATCCTATACGCCCACTGATCCTAATATTTATGTATAAAACAAGATTGTTTTTTACAACACTAAGGTTATGCATGTTGTTCATAAATACCTATGAAACCTAATAAAAGTTTTAACTTTTTAACTTCTAATAAAACATGTGATCTCCAAAACTTATACACCAAATAGTTAGTATAAAAACACTAAATCACTTGATTTTGAGAATCATACCACATGAAGAGTCACATAATATCACTCAATGAAAATTTAATAAGTGAAAAAATTGAAATCCAACCATTTTAATCTATTTATAGGTTCTAAAAAAATTACTAATGAGGATTAACATCCTTAAAAGTTCATCAAAACTCCCCCTAAATCTTCATATTTAGACACTAATCATCGATGTAAAAATTTGGGGATACAAATTATGGGAATAAATACTTTATATCAGTAGTTTCTGACATACTATATATCACCACAGATGATACCAAATTTTAGAAGAACAAATATATGATTGTGAAATTAATGTGTTGTTGTTTCCCACTTAGACTTCATCTTATTGTCGAATGCCACTTGTTTTTTGGATTTATTAGATCTTTTTTCATATCTATAAATTTTAATTTATAGAATAATCACTCAATGGATCATATATCCCACTTAATTATACACCTCTTCAAAAAAATAGAAACAATAAATAATATGGGGATAGAGGTGCCTCAATGTTCCTCAAGTAAAATCATCTTTAATAAAAATCATATTATTCACATTTATTTATTCTTTGGAAAACTGCTTTTTGTCATACATATTTTTTTAATATAATATTATTCACTCACAAAGCATGAATCTGTGAAGGAGCTTCACCGCGTACTGCACAGATTTATGTAAACTCTCCTTTTTGTATGATAACTGGTTTTTATGGAATTTACCTCACATTATAACCCTCAATGTATAGAAACAATTCATTCAAAAACCACCTTCTAAAATAATTTATATGTTTTGAGGAAAATCATGCTTTCCTTTTTTCAAACTCCCAAAGAGATGATCACACATGGTGATCGAGCTCATACACGGTTTCTTATTTAGGAAACCCTTGTCGATTGAAGGATTGTACACAAGATGTTTGAATAAGATCATAAAATTCAAATACATGGGGCATATGAAATCAAATGGTGTAGATCATCATTATTGAACAGTCCACATTATATGTGTATCTTTTTAAACAGGTGACCAGTACCCATAATGGAGATTTTCCCACATCGACTTCTCAAAGAAAATTGGATGCAGTTTACTAATCAACTTCTTACACTAACTCATTGAGTTGGCTACCAGGGATCAGCATCGATCACAATTTCATAGACCATGGGCATTAACCTAATGGGATAACATCTTAAACTATGCGCTCCCTTTGTGTCTTCTCTATAGGTCTTATACATGGGCCAGTCCACACGAAGGGGGTATTGTGCCTCATCTTCCTCCCATGAGTTGGCCTAGGATACTTCTTTGAGTGTGGTTAACCTATCGGTCCCATAATTCTTAGTTCGATCTTGGATTGGTCTATTTTCTAGTGTGATGGACCAATTATTTTACGTAAGGAAACATTCATATACATAGAAAAAGTATAGACAATATGAAACCAAAAATAATTTCTATGCCAACTTCACAATATTCTCTATCTCAAATCATCATACAAAATATTATTTTGAATGGTCTTTAATTGTTTCTCCATTGTTATTGAAAACATAGTGAAAAATCCATAGCACATGTCTTTTCCATTTAAAATTGGTTCAATCATCAAATTATTCAAGGAGAATTTTCCAGGCATGAAATCCAATTATATTAGACAGATCTATAAAAATTATCCAGGCATCATCACTTCATACAAACTCACCAAACACATATTGACACAAATTTTAAACTAAATGAAACACTTATGTTCAACAATATATGATGAAACTAGATGGGTTAGTAGCACAAAATAAATCCAATATAAAATTAAATTTATAGAAATGCATTTATGTATTGAATTAGTCATTGTGATCGTATGATATTCATTATATAACTCCACTAGAGTTTTTTTATCAAGAACAGATGTTTCCATGTGTCTAGAATAATTTAGTGGGAGAATCATTATTTTCTCACTTAGATATATTCATAACAAATAGAAAAAATAATTTTAGTCTTATATTTTGTTAATAATAAATATGTTTCTCTAAGAATGACTTAAAGTAGTGACCCAATTTCTAAGGAAAATGGTCTAAAGACATAGATATATGGGGGTTCTTAGATACAGTCATATTACATACTTTAATAAGGTACTGAAAAAACAATATAAAACTATTCAAGATCGGTTGGTTTTCTATGTCACATGGAATGAAATCTCTCTAAGAGGGGAGGATATTATTTTTTTTCTGATAAAAGACAGATTCATTAATATAAAAAATCAGCAGACGTACAGACACGAAGCCATGAAGGAAAATGGTCTAGCTAGAGCTGGTTGTCATCAAAGGGTCCAGATGCCACCAGTTGATGGGAAACATTGTTTCATTCCATTTAGGAAAAGGAGATGGTTTAGAATGTAAATAATTGATTGATAGAGAGGATTTTCCTGATGAGGGATACAAAGGACTGAATTCCTCCATCGTTGAGGTTGATAGCATTGATAATGGTGAGGCAATCTGATTCGAGGTTGATTTTTTCCCATCCAGGGTCTTTAGAGAGCATCATTCTAGCAAGGATGGCGGCAGCCTCGACAACCACAGGTTCCCAGAAAACATGATGTGATTCATGTTTTGTTGCAATGATTTGACCAAGATGATTCTGGGCTAGTAGGCCAAGGGCAACAGGTCCATCCTTGGGGAGAGGTGCATCCACATTAATCTTGAGAATCCCTTCCAGTGGTGGGAACCATAGGGAGGAAAAGGAAGGGGTTCCAAAGGGCTTATGTTGTCCATTATGCTATTGCTAGCCCTCAATCCAAGAAAAGGCCCGTTCAATCCAGAATCCGGGAGGTTTGTGAACATGGTTGAAAATGGAATTATTGCGGCAGACCCAAATGATCTAGGCCATGATGAAAAGTGAGCCTGCTTTGGTCGACGAAAAGGAGGAGCACCATCACATCAGGAGATAGGGGAGGTCTAATCCTATGTTCAGTGAATAATCTATAGTAGAGCTCCATTTATTCTAAATCTCTTTTTCCCCCGGGCATTGGATGATAGTGTGAAAGGGAGATTATGGGACGTTCGGGCAGAAGGGAAAAAACCTGTCATTGGAAATATGTCGGAAGATGAGAAGGATCATGGTAGGGAGGGTGCCTGTGCACACCTTCCAACAAAAGTGATGGATTTTTGGGGGAACATTGATTTTCCAAAGAGATTTCTAGGGCCCCCTTCCCTAACGTCTGTCTGAGTGCCAATAGCGAGCCGGTAACCGAATTTCACTGTATAGGCTCCTGAGATGTCATTAATCTAGAAGAGATGGCCGGGGCCTGTATATGGAACATAGAGGGTACTCAGGATTTTTTTTTTGTCTTTTTCATTAAACCATGCATGAATCTTTACCATGCACCACCCAAACCCCTGATTGGAAAAAAGGCACCTGACAGTGGCATCTTCAAAGCCTGGTTGGGCAAGGGACGATGCCCGCACTACTTTTTTGATCAGCCATGGATCGGTCCAAATGTTAATAGTTGAGCCATTACCAATCCTCTAGCCCAAATTTTTTTCTAGAAGACTTCGGGCACCCCAAATACTTCTCCAGAGAAGGCTAGGATGGGGGCCAAGAGAGGATTCATGGAAGTCCTTATGGGTGAAGTATTTTTCTCGGAGAACCCGCGCACAGAGAGAGGATGGGTGGTTTAAAATGTGCCAGACTTTCTTAGCTAGTAGTGCGTCATTAAAGTTAAGGAGGTCCCAGAATCCCATTCCTCCCTCATAGTTTGGTATTCAGAGGTTCTCCCAGGCTATTTAGTGTGTTTTATTCCTTCCATTATTTTTTCCCCACTATAAGTTGGTTGTGCATGCGTGTATCTAATTGAAGACAACAGCTGGGAGCTTAAAGAGGGACATAAGATAGCTGGGGATAGACTGGAGAGCAGCTTTAATGAGGGTCTCTTTGCGGCTTTAGAAATTCGTTTAGGGTTCTAGCCTTGATTTTTTTTTTCAATCCTGTCTAGCATAGATGAGAAGATTTGTTTTTTGGAGGGACCTATCACCGTAGGTAGCTCGAGGTACTTCTGATTTTTCTTGACCATATGAATGCCTGAAATGGTGCATAGTTCTTCTTTTTTGGGTGGAGTAACCCCAGTTCTTAAGGAGATTTCTGACTTTCCATGATTGATTAACTGTCCAGAGGCCCTCTCATATTGTTGGAAGTATGGAAGATCACACAACACTCATTATTGGTTGCTCTAGAGAAAAGAAGGTAGTCGTCAGTGGAGAAGAGATTTGAAACCAGTGGGCTTACATGAAATACCTTTTCCCCATGGATTGTGTGAGTGGATGAAGCCCTAGAAATGAGGTTTGAAAAAACATCATCCACTAAGATAAAGAGAAAGGGGGAGAGAGGATCTCCCTGGCTCAAGCCTCGAGTTGGGGCGAAGCCTCGGGTGAGCGCCCCATTGACATTGATTCGGAAGGAGACAGATGAGACATAATGCATGACCATATCTATCCATTTAGAGAAGAATCCCATTTTTAGCATCATGACTATGAGGAAATGCCATTCCACTTTATCATATGCCTTGGTAATATCCAGTTTCCATGCCATGGTTTCTCTTTTCGCGGTGGAGTGTGTTTTCATAGAGTGTAACACTTCATGGGACACAATGACATTATCGGTGATCAGTCTCTTATCCACGAAAGTGATCTGATTTTCCGAGATGATATCAGGTAACCAAGAACGCAACCAATTAACTAATATCTTTGAGAAGATCTTGTAAGATATATTCCAGAGGATGATAGGTCTAAAATCAGGGACCAAAAGAGGTTTCTTGATTTTGGGAATGAGGACGAGGATAGTTTCATTGATGTTAGAAATGTTTGATTTCTCAACCTAAATGTTCTTCGTCAGATTACATATGTTGGAACCAATAATGTGCTGTTATTGTTTAAAGAAGAGGGCGTGGAATCCGTCTGGGCCTGAGGCCTCATTAGGGTGGATATGTTTTAGAGCCAGATGAATCTCATCATGCGTCACATCTTTGGTAAGCTACATATTGATCTCTTCGGGGATCACCGGTCTGATGAAATATTTTACTTCATTATAAATGTAAGGATTTCCTATAGAAAATAGTTTCTGAAAGTAATTATAAATAGAATATTGGATTCCATCGGTGTTGAAAACTTTGCTACCAGGTATTAGCATCCCCTTCTGCAATGTGGGTGTCCCACACCCCCATATCCCAGAAGCCTTCATTGATGCGTAGGGATGCATCTTGATCCATTTGAGTGACACCGATTTTTGAGATATTGCAATTGGATGGGGGTTGGTTGAGAAATTTGTATAGTTTCCTTTCAAGGAAATCACAGTGCCTATCGGGATGATGGAATTTTTTATTACTCCAAGACCTCAGATCGGATGAGACCTATTAAAGATTGGATCTAACATATGCAGGATTACTCTTCTAGCTTGATCGGATAACATCTTCACATTTGTGGTATTTTGACTTGAAGCTTTCAAATCTGAAGGGTCTGCTGGATTTCATGTTGCGGTCGCCTTTAGTGTAGTCAATAACAACTGGGTAGTGGTATGAGAAATTGAGCGTCAGGTGATTGATGTGAAACATGCAAAATATATTTGTCCAATCTGTTGAGCCCAAAAATCTTTCGAGCCGCTCAGTGATGCGGTTGCCATCTATATTACCCCTGAACCATGTGAATGGATTACCCACATATCCCAAATCTACTAGGTCCTCCTTAGAGATCGCATTCTTAAAATTTTACATCGATGTTGAGGGTCAGAAAGCTCCACCTCTTTTTTCCTTGTGAAACATAATCTTGTTGAAGCCTCCTTCGAAGAGAATAGGGCTCGACAGATCGTGTCGCAGCTAGTAGAGAGGATCCAAATATTTTCACTTCTCATTATGGGACGGACAACCATATAATCCCACAAAGGTCTGTGGTGGGGTATGGGCCGCATGAATTACCGCATCCACATGGTGCGAGGAGAAGGAAAAGATCTTGATGTTAATGTTTTCCCTCCATAGGAGACAGAGTCCCCCTGAGTGGCCTTGTCGGGAAACTGGGAGGCAGCCTTGGAAGCTGAATTTTAGAGCAATGCTAGTGGTTTCCTTGATTTCCAGTATGGTTTCGGACAGAAAAACCATATTAGGGTGACTTTGAGCGCAATTTCACTGGAGCATTCAAACTGTTAGTGGGTTTCCAAGCTCACAATAGTTCCAGCATAATATAATAGATAAAAAATATTAAATATAACTAGGAGAACTACACATGTTGACATTAATAACTATTTCAAGGTACTTTAGAAAGTATAATGGATGGGTTTCTAGTAATTTAAGAAGTGGGAATACTAGCTCTCAGGGTGAAGTAAAACTATTCTTCATTCAGATCATATTGATCTTGGATCAAAGTGAGGCTATGGTAATAATAAATACAAATTTATTATAGAAATTGGTTTCTATATCTACATATACCAAGTACATTGGGAATTATAAATAAACTTAATAATTATTTTATAAATATTTATCTTAGTCTATGGTCTTGGTCAAGATGTCAAGTTTTGATAGAGAAAAAAGGTTAATAATCAGTTATATAACCTCTTGTGGAATTTTTGTGGATGGGTGATGTTTCATTATGTAGAACAATTATAATAATATGGTAGGACTAGAAGCCATATCTATATGTTAGTATAATCATGTTGATTATTTGAAAGAAAACCAATTATTTAGAAATTATAACTAGTTTATGTGGGAGACTATTGGATCCATTTCCCTATAACTACATGATTTTTCACTTTCAATTACAATAATATTTGATTAATATAATGTAAAAAAACATATTATCACATGATGGGTGTTCTTCTATGTAAAGTTTATATGAAAATATCCTAATAATATTTATCACATATAATGGTTATATCAATCCACTATAATTAGAACCTATAAGTTTCACGACAATATTCTAAAACATATTTCCTATGGTCTAGATGACATCATCTGATGAAAAATGAATGATTTTTTGACTATCAGGTGATATATACTTGTAAGTGGTCTCGCTTTGTAATCTTCAAGAGTATATATTATAAATAAATACCCTTTAATAGGTATTGCACATATTATATGTGCCATTGGATATTACTATCTATATCTGTTTGTATTGGTACTTGGACTTTATATTATTATTAATATATATAATGAGTCACATAATTGACGTATTGGTGAAAAATGTGTTGATGTATTGTCATGATGAGTTAGGATAAGTTGGTTACATCATAAGTGATATGATATTAATGAATAAGTCAAGAAAACATTTTTCCCTTTTGAGTTATGGAATATAATATCTTATTCCCTTTGATCAGAATATAAATTTCTGATTAAATTCCTATCCATGATAGTTCAATAATGATTTTATTTCAAGTAGTCAAATAAAGATAATCAAGTATATATATTTAGGACACAAGTATTGAACCTAGTTGATGATATATGGAGAAAAAGATAGTATAACACATAGTAAATTTTCATATGAGGTTGTTATTGTTGTGAAATTAACTTCTTTCACTATGGTTTGATTAATGTGTTGTGAGATGTTAATATTTTAATTTTGGTAAGTCTTCATAATTCCACTAAGAAAGTGGCCTAAAGAGTCACACACTACGTGTATCCAAAATATTATTTAACTTCTAGTTTTTATTTAATATTAATAATAAATATTAATCTCAAATTATGCAATAATTATAATTCATGTTGTGTTGATCACATGTATTCAATCACTATTTATTCATGTTTAGAATATATGTGAGTTTAATATTAAATAAATATTTATTTTTGAGTCTGTAAATGTAACATTTATTTTTTACATTTTTATTATTATTCATATTATTGTAAATTAATATATTTATTTAGTTACATGAATATTAAATAAATATTTATTCACCAGTTTGTGAACATAATATGTATGTATTTATTTATTTATTTATTTAATAATATTAAAATATTTATTTGTTTATATAAATATTTATTATTTGAGGTTATAAAAATATTGAGAAGGATTTATGGGAAAATTTAAGGTCCCAATGAAAATGACATAGATTATTTAATATCATTTAAATAAACATTTATTGATTTATTTTAGAAATAATATTTAAATATATGTGAGTTAATGCATGTCATGAAATATGATATTATTATTATTGTTCTTTAACATGGGGAATATATTAGAGTGAATTTTTAAATAAGAAACTCAGTTAAATAATAAAATGTTTAACCCTAACTATATATTTTATCTTATATCATTTTCTAGGGTGATGTGAATTTTTGTACTCAATATTTCATCTCAAGATAATTTTCTCAAGATCGAGTGAATATCTTAAGTATGAACTCAATAATGAGAGAAAATTCTCCAACTCCCTCTCAAAATTGAGAGTCTAAGAGAATTAATTATTTTTATAATGATAATAATTCTTATTATAGTCAATGGAAAATGATGCAAGACATTTGGTTCCTCCACACTAACACCTAGAAAACCAATAACAACATTTCAAGATTCATGTAGCATGTGTGGATAATGAAAGAGGAATTCTACTTTGGATTATTATCTATATTGAATATATGAGAGAGGATACTAAATTTATTATCAATAAATAAATAATTGTCAATCTGAGGTAATTCTTATTTTAAATTAACTATAAATTATATGTGAAAATAACTTCTCTAAGAAGAATATGGCGTTTCTTCATTTAATTATGAGGATTTTATCTGAAGAAGATGATAAAAAACATTATTGTTCCTGGTCCTGACCACTTTTGATGCACCCTATAACCTTCATCATATACCCGTAGAATGGGGAATGTTGTGAGTGATTAATTCAGTATATAGACTCAGGTATATGTAATGAAGGAGGTGATAAACAAATAATAATTGGAGTGTCTTTTAACTAAGATTCATCTTGATATCTAGAAGTTTTAGGATAGTGAGAACCTTGTATCTATGGCTATTACTTTCTCTTTATTCATGATTTAAAAGGAGACTTGCTTTTCATATTCATATTTTTTAGTGATGTGTTAAAAAATATATGGTGTCGATCCAATAACTATTTGGTTTATGGATTATAATTTGAATCTTTATGCATGAAGTTGAGTTGAAGTTTCCCTGAGCATGTATGAGGAATTGATACAAGACTGACATGACTTGGTATGGGATATTCACCAGATTATTACAAAAATATATCATGAAATTCATATAACAAATTGGTGGCCCTAGATTAAGGAGGATATTACAGGATCTTCTTTATGGTAAATGAATTATTAGAGGCCCAAGGTAGAGAACCAAGGCCCTGATAATCTTCTTCCATATCTACCCCTTCTTGAGTATAAGTGATATGATGTGATGGTAGATTTCATGATGGTATTGTCAATGTCTCCTAAGGAAAGTGATGTGGTATGGATTATCATTGATATATTAACCAATGTTAGGAATTTTTTACTTATTCAGAAGACATTTTCTATTGATGATTTTCAAATAGTTTATATATATGAGACAGTTCATCTCCATGGGGTGACCAAGATAATCGTTTATTAGTATAGAAACTTCCATCAATATTTTAGGTCTTATATAAAGAATACGATAATAAGGTTCACTTCAGTGCTTCTTACCATAATTATGCAAATGAATAGTCAAACTGTACCATTTAGATATTGGAGGACACAATTCAGTCATGAGTTCTTGATTTTATTAATTTTTTGTGAGACCATATATCTTTAGCTAATTAATCCTATAAGTTATTTTTCAAGATTTTATTTAAATGGAATTGTTTGATCCTTTATATAGCAGGTTGTACCGATCACCTCTGTGTTGGTTAGAGGTAGGGGAGACTTTTAGTATTGGGCCAAGTTTAATGCTGATGAATTATATGTTCATATAGTTGATCCATAAGATATTTAATTTGAGACAATTTAGGAAATATTCTAATATAGACTATCTCCACCATCATTTTGTGCTTGAGGTGAGTGATTCAGTTTTCTTGAGTGTGTTTCCTTAGTTGGTTCATCGACAAATTCAATGGAAAGTAAAACCAGTACCCATATTCATAGATACATTTAAGGTTGTTGAGAGGATCAATATCATGGGTTAATACTTATAAATTCTTTAGTAGTATCATTTTATGCATGATGTATTCCATGTATCCCATCTCAAAAAATACCACCATGATCCATCTCACATTATTAGTTTTGATGATATTGAGTTGAACCTTGTTGATCATTTGTGGAATGACTAATTTTTAATGTGTTCAAGAGTGAGAAAGTTCATCATGTGAACATAGTATATTTGGTACATGTGTTTTGGTATCCTGGAAATATCAAAGAGGAGTCTTTTGAGAAGCATGCTAATGTATGAGAATAGTGGATGCAGTGGTTTACAGATGATGCTTGATGATGTTTCTTGGGGATGAGATACCCTATGGAAGGGAGTTTATAACACCCCCTATGAATCCAAGTTATTTTTTTGGTTTTTTTTTTGTAAAACCATTTTTTATTTTAAATTATTTTGTTGGTAGAAGGGTTTAGGAGAATCCTAGGTTAATTTTTTGATAAAAGGGGCTGAATTATGGAACTCTTACTAAAAGAATATTTCTTCCTAAAAGATTTGAGGGTTCCATTGGATTTCTATTTTTACTTTTCAAGGATAGTAAAATTTCCCACCTCAATAGAAGCCTGGTGTAGGTCCAACAGAGTTTCAATTGACCTTGGAAGTGGGCAGTTCCACTACTATACCCATCGAAGTTCTGTTGGGATCCACCACTATTCTAATGGGAGCTTTTAGAACCTGAATTTTTAGTCAGGTTTGTTCAAAATTTTGACGGGTTTTATCATGTTTAATACATTTTGGCCTCTACTCCAATCGTATGAACATCCAATTGGATTTTTCCCATTTTTTGGCCAAATGTTCCCCTTCCACTTCATTTCATAGCTGATTTGGTAGTTTTTTGTTGCAATTGAAATATCAAAGTTCTTATAATCTTATTCTTATATTAAATCATGGTATCTATCACAATTTATTTATTCTTCATTCATTTACCATAAAATTTTAGGGGGTTTTCTTGGATTTTTGAATTCCATTGATTAAGGTGGATCAGATGATTCATATTTTGTGAGTGGAAACCTATGACATCAAGTAGGTGGTCTCTAATATTTCATGATGGTTTATGTCAGTTCAACTCTTGTATGATATGAGAGTCATTCCAACCATGTATTCTTGACCGTTATTTGAATTAAAATCATGTTTTATTATAAATTAAAATTTAATTATGATTTTTGGATCCACAAGTGGTTTCTACTAGATTGTGTTTTGATTTCATGACCACATTTGGCCATGTAATTGAGTTAAAGTGTGTTAGAAAATATGTTTGGGACCTAAATTGGGATTTCTTGAGTTATATGGTGACATCATAGGCTCAATTTGGTGCTTGTAGCCTCATTTATGTAAGATATATGAATGATAGGTAGTAATCAATTCGCGTCTTACCCAAATAGATCTTGTGAGTTTCCATTAGCGCTTTTGGGATTGTTATACAAAAATTTGCGGTGGGTGTTGTAAAGACCATTGTCTTATGGGTAGAAAAAATTCAAAAGAAATTTTATTTTTTGATTTTGGAGAGGGGTTAATTTTAGGAAATGTTATTTGGATTATGATTTTTATCTTTTGAACATCTCAAGGAGATTTATTAGACATGGATCGAGGCCTAAGAGGTTGTTTAGGTGCTTAGTTAGATGAAGGATCAAGGACGAGTGGACCAAAAAATATTTTTACTACATGTTCTACCCTATAGTGATCACCTCAATGTGCATATTTCTGTGGTGGAGGGTTCCAAGCCTAGGTGAGTGTGGTTCTTTAGTGTTTTGGTTGCACATGGTTCTTAGTAAACCCCACTATTCCATAGTTCACTAGAGTTAGGTGTGTTGGTGGGTTTTTTTTTACATTGGGTGATACCGTAGTGCCTAATGGGCCCTCTAGTTGGAAATATCCCAGGAGACCATACCCATCGTGCTAGGTGTTTTGGATCACTTAGTACCTTGGGTTATTAGGTGATGTTTTGGTGGGATTTCAATAGTAAAAACGCCCCAATATCCAATTATGGTGGGTATTTGGGTGGTTGAAATGACATCTCCTACATTGCGGTGTACTATTGGGGTTTTTTTTGATGGAACATGAGCAACACCATATCATGGTATAAGGGGGGATCCCTTTATGTGAAATGGAGTGTAGGGAGGGATTGTCCTTTCCCATAGTAGTTAGCATATCAAGGGTCCTTAGGGTGTTATTAGAGGCACACCATGACATGGTTCATGTCATGGTACATTCTATAGTTTCATGTTTAGGTGTGTAATTTTTGTGGTTTTACCATTTTACCCTCTTTAATGATTGGAGTTTTATCCCCCTTCCCCCCCTCTTTATCACATTTAGACCAATGGAGGGCTCATAAATTACCTCTATCCTGCTTAGATTATTCTTTGATTTGGAGCATTTGGATGGGTATTACTCAATGTTCATTGAGACATTTCTTCTATTACTTTTATTTTTACACCTCTTGTTATCCCACTAATTTTTGTTGTGACTTGTATTAGGGTTTCTTTAAAGATTACATTGTATCATGGTGGAATCATCCTGATATAAGGGGTTTTATACTTGGTGTGTCTATAGGGAATTCCCGGAGGATGATCACATATCATTTCACTCCATTCTGATGAAGATACATCACCAAATAAATTTATCTTTGAATTTTACTAAATTAAGTTAAACTTTTTATTAAATCATTGTCATATGATAGGTATTTTTTATTAAATGGTTTTGGGGTGTTCCATAGACCATCTGAGGGTGGTTGGTTTCAATTTGGCTGTGGAAGGATGAACTATTGAGTTATTGTGCATTAAAACTAATTAAATTACATTGTAAATTAATTATATATTTTTCTAATTAATATGAATAATTAATTATAACTAGATATAATTAATTGTAAGTTTTTTTGGCTTCAGATAGGTTCTCAAGGAATGATATGAGAATTGCATGAGCTTAGGTGATAGTTATTAGGATGTTCCTAAATGGGAATAATTATTATTAATGTAGGTGGTCCCTTGAGAATACCCATAGGGTAAATGAAATTTCTTTATATGATCATGATATGTGGTCTTTAGACTATGGGTAATTGACCTGTTTAAATTATATAAATATTTTAATTAAAAATTTAATGCCTATTAATGGCCATATCAAAGTGTCAAAGTCCATGATGGACCATTTTCACTATCTTGATTCCTCGACTGTTGATGGTTAAGGGATTAATTATGATTTTCTTCCTTGATATACACATACCCTAGATTAGTTTTAATTGACTATGTGAACATAGTGGCCCTAGAATATATTTCATACACCCTCTTATAGAGGGAAGTGTTGGATTGAGATGATTGGAAAAAGTAGTTCTTGATGGAACCATGAGATTCATTGTAGCCTTTGATAATCTTTATAAAATAATGGGTTGAGTGTTCCTTATCCCTTTAGATGAGAGTACCTACTTGGGTATGCATTTGGTGACACATGTGGTTAGGTTGGGTGCATGAGGATCAACTAAGTGAGTCTTGGAAAAGGGGTGGGTTTGAGGCCATAAACATAGAGTTACTTTGATATGGGAGTACCTATGAGACCAATGAGTTCATGAGATGACAATGATGACTCTCTGGGATTATTTTTTCTTCTAGTGATAGGATATGAAGAAAGAGGATAAATTTTGATAATGGAACCCACACAGGGTGTCTTTGTTATGATACAACCTAGGTTACCATGGAGGATTCCATAGAGATACCTTAACCCTAAGAGGGTGCATGTAGTAATGGGTGTTGATGACTGAAAGTGTCAACTTATAACCAGAATCAGAAGTGTGAACCTAAGGTGGATAGTGAAGAATAGATTGTGAGATACTATGGGAGGGATACCCCGACATTATAGTTTATGTTTATGAGATTCCTAGGGATAACCTAAGATTTGACCTTATGCTTAATGACATAGAATTCCTGTGATACTCCCCAAGATCAAACTATATTCTAAATTTTATGGGATGCCTAGGTTTCTATTTGGGACTAGGCCCTTGTGCCTGATAACTTTAGGATTCTTGGGATTCTCCCCAGGATATGGCCTTTGAGCCTGATTTATGAGATATCTAGGATACTTCCTATGA
The DNA here is from genome assembly GCA_963277665.1 of Viscum album. NCBI lineage: Eukaryota > Viridiplantae > Streptophyta > Magnoliopsida > Santalales > Viscaceae > Viscum > Viscum album. The sequence continues at coordinate 30,987,611 of OY728139.1, read as the reverse complement.
TCTGGTGGATGCACCTAATATGTATGGGATTCCTATTATACTATTGGGAATCGTATGAGTTTGATTGATGACTATGTGATTCCAAGGATATTACCAGGATCTGAAGAATATACCACATTTATATGGATTACATAGGGTCATCCCCAGAGGAATCAATTATATGCCTTAACCTACTGGATTTCCTAGGTTCATCCCCTTAGTAATTAGTTTCATTCTTTCTACTAATTGATTTTATGGGGACATACTCCTAGGAATCAACCATATTCCTACCACTAATAGATTTCTTTTGTCTATCCCCTTAATAATTAGCCATATACCTAGTACGAAACATATTTCTTAGGGTCATCCCCCAAAGAATAATTTCTTTCACATATTTTTATATGGCCATTATTTAGAATAGTCATGTTATATACTTATATACACTCTGACACTAGCCTAATTAGGTATAGATAATATCAAGTATCACGTTAGAACCTAAGGATCAGTGATGGTTATTTAATTTAAAACTTTATACTATATTTATTTAGAATTCCTCTAAAACACATGCATACATTATATTTATTATTTTTTGGGACCCCATTAGTGGTTCCCTAATGAGTTTTACTCACAACCTACTCAGGTAGCTTGAGCACTTGGGTACCTGAGAAACCATCCCTAATTGTAGTTTAGGTAGGGACAAGGCCCATTGTTTCATGATCGAGTAATATAGTTTAGTTAAGAGTGGAGATTGGGATGGAGGTATAACATGGGGATGAAAGTAGAGTCTTTATTAATTCTATTTATTTCTTTAATTTATATATGTGATTATACCAATGGGTGATCATTCATTGTATGATGGCATGGTTGCATGTTCACATGAAACCTTTATTTCACATTTCAGTTGATATAGAATGTTGCTGGGATTTATTTCTTATACATACAGAGATTATTTATTCTGATATTTTAATATCAGATTTTATTTTTACTCTGATATGGGGGGTAGAGTCACCCCATGTGTTAGTCCTTCAATAAGGTATTAGAGTGAAATTACTCTAAGTGGGGAGGGGTGAATCATAGTATGCAAGGTATTATCCAATTAAAACACTTTTTCCTTTAAATATCACCACCCTAAATGGATCTTGACCTATAAACCTTGATATTTACTTACTAAGATCTTTTTCTTAGACATTTATTTGATTCAATTCACTTAAATATTCCTTTTACCAGATATCACGTGATTTCCTTGTTACCCTATTTTGGTGTTCATGCAAAAAGTAAATTGGTGAATGATAATTTACTTGGTTCTCCCTTACTATGATTGTCCAAGGATCATGCCTCAGTAATGTTCCATGAACCAAATCACTATAAAGCACACTGATCTTAAAATAGGGTTTAGGATAGGTTACATGTTACCTAGTCTTACAACCTTATAATGTTTAGGGATGACTCACTATCTCCCAAGGCTCACTTCTAGATCAATACCCTTCTTTTCCTTATCTCATTTATTTAAGGAATATATCTATATAGTTTATGTACATGCAGGCCCCATCAACATATTCAATTTCTTAGCATGCATCCTCAAGTGTAGATAGATACTCAATTATACTCCCACTATGTTTCTCCTTCATGATATTTTAAGACCTTATCATTAAAACACAACTTCTTCCACAATGCAACTAGAACTCCTCTTCTCTTTATTTTTTTCTCAAAAAATGCTTTCACTACTTTGGAAGATTCCTCAAGAGGTACCAACACCCACTTCTTTCTTCCATTCACTCGCCTAAAACACCATATTGTGAGAATTATATGTTCAATATCTCCAGGTATCTATTTTTCAAGATTCCAGTTGATCTCATATAAAATTTGGGATCATGCCCAAATAAATCAATTATCTTTCATAATCATAATGGGTTCTAGAAACTACCCATAAATTCTTCATAAACTCCCTCTGTGATCTCCATAACTATACTAAAAAAATTACTTCATGGTCAAATGTATTAGTTTTTCATCATAGAATTAAATCTACATTTAATCACTTTATTAAATTTTTATTAGCTCCTTTAAGTATTTCTTGGATCATGGACAAAAATTGAGTCCCATTATGTGTGAATAATTAATGATACAATCAAGAATCATCAGAATAAATCCTCCACATTTGGTGAATCTCTTACTGACACACCCACCAACAAGGAATGCCTTTTAACATTAAGACATGATATGTATATATCTAAGATAAAAATACATTTAACACACCCAAATACACAATTTGTTGTCTGTTTTCATTCTCTTATAGAATATTAATAAGTCAATTACATTATTCAATGTAAACAACTTATCCATAGAACCACCACACCCATTTTAGGTTCATAATGTCTCATAGGTGAAGCCTCAACTCAACACTCATTGTGATATGATGCAGTGACAATATCTTGTCCAATTTTCACTCACCATGAAATGTGACATGGAATGTTCAACTTTCAGCTAACTATGTTTCTCCAATCGATCTTCTATGAACATAATGACCATTGAAATAGATTTGCACCACATCTGGGATTCTCCATGTTACATAGGTGCTTTGGAATTCCACTAAAGGGACCACCATGGTGTGTCCAATTCCATTATACCCATTTTGGAAATCTTCTTCTCTAACAAATCCATAATCCCTGGAATAGTCTCACTATCCTTATTATTTATTATCACTACACCCACTAACCATGGTGTGGTCTTTATCATGTTGGTAAACTTCAACACAACATTTTCCAAGATTCATTCAACATATATATAACCTTTTTCTTGATCATATATGATCCTTGTAGAATTCCATTAACCTTATGGATTTCCTCCATGCCCCTTCCCTATCCGTATTATGAATTTTCCTCAAAACTATGATAAATAGCATTCTAGACCAGTTTAAACAATTTAACTTGGCCATCCTCTTCTCTATTGTAAATGTATTCTTACTTATTGTAAATAAATCCAACAAAATTCTTTAGGATTCATAAAATTATCTCCCTTTGGATTTTATTGACCATATACAACATTTTTGTTCAATATTTATTACTCTCTCTTATTGGAAATGAAATACAAAGGGGACTTAACATTTCATCAAAAGTCAGGGATATCCCTTTTAAGATCAATCTCACTCTTTGAATGGGTTTACATTATTTTATATTCAAAATTTTATCCCCATTTATGTGTGGGAAGAAACTCTAATAAAGCTGTGATACAACTTTTTCTTAAACTTCCAATAAGGGTTCCTCAAAGGCTTCAATGCCCCTATGATTATAGGGAGGAATTCCTCACCGTATATTTTCTCCCCTATTTTAAAAACGATCATATTTTTGTAAAAAAACACATTGATTATTCAAATTATTTGAAACTAATTGAAATAAATTACTATTTGGAATTCTAAACTCTAGAAAACTTCCTTAATACAATTTATACAATAGTCACAATCATTAAGAAATCCATTTAGTGAGATCCCCACTTAGAATTTGGGTTGTTAATAAATTCAATAAGCCCACTGATCCTAATATTGATGTATAAAACAAGATTGTTTTTTAAAACACCAAGGTTATGCATGTTGGGAATGAATACCTATGAAACCTAATAAAAGTTTTCACTTTTTAACTTCTAAAAAAACATCTGATCTCCAAAACTTATACACCAAATAGTTATTATAAAAACACTAAATCACTAGATTTTGAGGATCATAACACATGAAGAGTCACATAATATCACTCAATGAAAATTTAATAAGTAAAAAATATAAATCCATCGATTTTAATCTATTTATAGGTTCTAAAGAAATTAATAATGAGGATTAATATCCTTAAAAGTTCATCAAAACTCCCCCAAATATTCATATTTATACACTAATCATCGATGTACAAATTTGGGGATACAACTTATAGGAATAAATACTTCATATCTGTAGTTTCTGACATACTATATATCACCACAGATGATACCAAATTTTAGGAGAACAAATATATTATTGTGAAATTAATGTGTTGTTGTTTCCCACTTAGCCTTTATATTATTGTCGAATGCCACTTGTTTTTTTGGATTTATTAGATCTTATTTCGTCTCCATACATTTTACTTTATATAATAATCACCTAATGGATAATATATCCCACTTAATTACACACCTCTACAAAAAAAAGAAACAATAAAGAATTTGGGGATAGGGGTGCCTTAATGTTCCTCAAGTAGATAAATGGGGATGGTTAGGATGGACTAAGCCTTCATCTTCCATATTTACTTTTAACATTTTTCATATTTTGTGAAGGTAATTTCATTATCTCTTTAAATTATTAATTATCATTTATATCCAAACTTATTAAACTATTTCAAAATAACAACCCTTATGTGAATCCACTCACTCACTTATAATCATGCATGTAAGTATCAATATACTTCCTTGGACTGAGATTTTTCATAGATGTGGAATTGATTACACTTTAAAAATCTTCTTTTTAAGTTTCTTTAGTTATGGATCTCACCTCTAGAATATATTTAGTGTTAGTACCCATAACTTGGTGCATGATACACCCTTTGTTGCAGCTCATATTTATTCTACAAAATAATGAATCTTTTCCCCATCCTATTTTTTTTCATTGATAAAATATTTCTATATATGTCATAAGAGGGGGGGTGTCAACTTATAGAATCTTTACCCTTTCATTCAATCCTATGATTTCAATAATTTTCCATGTGAGTGAGGTTATAATAAATCATGCATTTTTTTATAAGAATCATACCTCACGTGTTCTCTCCATAATTGATATATTGGAATTGTTTGAGATATTTTATCATCCTTTGTCTTATTGGATTCGAAACACATATTCATGATGTGACTAATTCTTCCACAAAAGTATCATTTCAGTGCATCCTTATTTTTTGGATGAAATCTTCCATATTTATCATATAAATCCTATTTTATTCTAAATTTCATGTTTAGAATATTTCTTTATATTGAGGCTATTTTTGAAGAGATTCTTATCTTCTTATCTACAATTCTTATCCTCTCCTTGGGTTACCTATTGTTCTTATCCATTTTATTTCAATTTTAAAGCCATATAATTTATACATGAACCATAATTATTCCTAGTTTTTATTATTTATTCAAGTTAAGTCTTTATTGGAATAATTATATCATTTAATTTATTCTTTATGGTCATTTACTTCAAAATTTATTATGAAATACATTCAAACATGTTTCTTTATTATTTATTTTTTGTTCCCATTTTCTTTATGATAAAATTCAACGATTATTATTATATATTTTTCCTCTTATTATCAAATGAAATATCTACAAATATTTCATAATAAAATTCATGAATAACTTCTCATTTTTCCACATTCTCTTATATAATTTTAATCTTATATTGGACATTGCGTGAACACATCCTTGAATGGAAAATTGATATTGTAGCTAATTCACCAGATTCCCATATCCTTTTCTTCTCTACAATATTTTCTAAAACACCACATTATTTTTCTAATACAATTATAGAATCAAATATAAAATTAGATTTAGAATTTTTTTACCTTGGTGTGAGAATTATTTTTATGACACTCTTCTTCTTTTTGTTTACTTGGGGAATGAATCACTCTTAATAATATTTTCTTTGGAATACTTATAATTTCATAAAAATATAATTAGAGAACTTTCCATGTGAAAATTAATTATATAGGTATTTTCTAATATAACTCTTTAATTCCTTTTTTATCTAGGAATCAGTTTCAATATTTCTTTGATTGTTTTCAATGATAAGTCTATATCGGGTCTGTATAGTAATTAAAACCTAAACAACTTCTAATGAAACTCCATGTTAATATTACATGTATTTAATAAACTCCATTTTACATTCTTTGAATTTATTTACATAAAACATTGGATCCTTCACTAAAAATTCCATTTATCTTAAAAAATATAAACTAAGTCATAGAAATAAAAAATAAAATAAAAATGAGCCTATCCTTTGATACCACTTGTTATCCACTCAATAGAGTATTAATGTGATATTACCCAAAGCACGTTGGGGGGGGGGGTTAATTAGTGTATGTAATGTTTTATTTAATTAAAACTTATTTTACTTTAACTGTTATTACCCTAAATAAATCTTGAACTGTCAATCTTGAGGGTACCTTACAATGTTATTTTTCAAAGATATTGATATTATTCAATTCACTTGAAAACACATTTTACTAGATATCATATGATAATATTGTTACCCTCTTTGGGTGTGCATGAAAAAAGTAAATATAGACATGAGAAATTACCCTGTCAACCCTCAATGGGTACTCCAAAGAGTATGCATCAGTGATGTGTCATGCATTAAATCAATATAAAGTTCATTTCACTTGAAATAGGGTTTAATATAGGCAAAATATTTCCTAGGACCACCACCTTACAAAGTTTTTGGTCAATTCAGTATCACCCATGGATTGCTACCTGATAACTAAACTTCTTCTCTTTCGCTCACTACTATGGGAAATTCTCCACATAACTCATAGACATGTAGGTCCCTTCACTAGCTTTACATTATTATTATTCATCCTCACATATAGCTAGATTATATTTTTTATTCCCAATGGGATCTTCCTTCATGATCTTTTAATACCTCCTTATTATAGCACATCTTATTCTATAAAGAAACAAGAGCTTCTATTCACTTTTTTTCACAAAAATTGCTTCCTCTACTTTGGAAGATTCATCAACATATTCAAAAATCTTATACTTTATTCTAATACCTTACCTAGAACACATTAATCCAATAAAAATATCTTCAATATCTCCAAGTCCTTATTTTTTGGCTTCTAGTTGATATCATTCCAAAATAAATTAGGCACCTATAAACATAATAATGTGTTTAAAAGCCTCCAAAACTCCATAAATTTCTTCTATGATATCCGTAAATGCAATCGATATAACTTCTTATTGGTCAAACATATTCACTTTTCATCATGGAATTAAGTTTATATTTATTTTATTTGTTGAATCAGTACAACCACATTATAATATTTCTTGTATCATGGCCTAAAATTGTGTCCCGTGATATATAAATCATTGGTGATCCACTCAAGAATCATGAAAATAAAATCCTCTATATTTAGTGCATCTTCTACTGAGATTCCTACCAAAATTAATTTACTTAAAACACTCTAGAATGGTTTTTGTATCTCCAAGATAAAACAACATTAAATATTCTCAAATCCATGACCTATTTTTCATTTTACCTTCCCCTATAGAGTCCTTATAAAATTCTTTAGTTTTTTTATGCAAACATCTTTACCATAGGAATAAACATGCATGTTATGGGTTCAATGTGTCTTATAAGTGAAGTCTCAACTCAATTATCCATGTTATATTGTGTAGTGAAAAAACCTTGGCTATTTTTTACTCACCATGGATTGAAACATAGTGTGTTAAACCATTATCAGATCATGATTTTCCACCAAGTCTCCACTAAATTTCCTAACCACTGAAACACCTTGTTACTACATCTGGGATTCACCATGTTTCATAGGTGATCTTTAATTTCACATTAGGTACTACCATGAGTTTCCCATTAATACTTTTACATGTTTTTAATACCTTTTCTATAATTTCTATAATCCATGACATAGTATTATCTACCTATTTCTGCATCTTCACCATGCCCACTAACCATGGAATGGTATTTCCTATGATAGGAAGCTTCAAAAAAACTTTATCCAAGATGTATTAAACATATATTTATAAATTATCTTGAACATGTTGGATCCTTTTATAATTCCTTGGCACTTACAAATTTTATTTAGACTTCTTTCTTGTCCATATTCACTGTTTTCAATAAATCCAACATGAATATCATTCAAGACCATTGTAAAAAATTACCATTTTCCATCTTGATTTCTATTATCAAGGTTATATTACTTATTATAAACAAATAACATGCAATCCTTTAGGATTAATAATAATAATATACTACCCTAGAACCATGCTATAAGTCATAAAACTTTGACATATGGGTAGGTGCGCCTAAGGTCAAGTGGCAACCATTGGTATGGGCACATATCGAGTGGATTGACTAGGGGATGTTAAAAGTGGTATATGAGAATACTTTTCTTTTTAATTACTATTTTATAAAATTTATAAAGGTATTAGTATGTGTTATAGATTTTGATATACCATATATCGGTGTTTCACAAACATATTTTTTGATAGAAATTCCATGTTACATGGAATATGGGATTATTATTCTTGTTTTTTGCTTTTATGATTGTATGATTTCACCTAGAAAAAATATTTCATTTTTTATTTATGATTTATTAGTTTTTTAAGGTTATCCCATTGGTAAAAGTCCATGTACATTCATCATATTTTATACATAGGATTCACAGGACATATATTCACTTGTATGTGATTAATATCACTAACAGAGAGGGTTCAATTGTGTAAAGTATCAACAACAACTTATTTTGAATTTTCCTATATAAATTGTTGGTGTAGTTATATTTATATGAACCAAAGTATATTTTCCTCTTAATATAAGTAATCTTTATTATATATAGTGGTTATATTTTATGATTAATATATATTCCCTCTTGCAACGGATTTATAGTGACCCTAGTAGTTCGATACAAAAATTTTATGCCTTAATGATAAACCTCATTATGGGTAATTATCTTATTAGTTTTGAAAAGAAAATACAATATGTTATTTAAATTATAATCAATAACCTATATGGTGTTTTCCTATATAGTTTCTTAATGGAATTGAATTTAACCAAACAATATGATCCTGTTTTACTCAAAAAAAATTGATGTCGGACCATGTCATTATACACTGATAGATGAGAATGTGAACTAAAAAGGGGTAGTCTTGTATGTAGATTCTTAGTAATGATCAGTGACCATGAGTAAGATATTGGTTTGGAATGTGATACCTGATATGTATATGTATATAAGGACCTAAGAAGGGTTTTTTAGTATAGTAGTTTCCTTGAGATGTTTAATATGGGAGTGGTGATGATTACCCATGTAGAGACCCGAAGCTTAACGTACATGGACATTACATTACATTTTCGGAATACTTAGTACATAACAAAAAACACACACACAAGGATCGTAATAGTTTAGTGTCTTTGGAAACTCGGAATATAATCTTCTAATCGTGGTAAAAGATCTTCAAAATCTCCCATAAAGATCTTCCTTTTTTTTACCTAAAACCTTTCTTTATATCCTGGGGAAAAGAAAACATCAAAGGGTGAGCTCAAATGCTCAGTAAGGGTAAACAAAAGAAATATCAATCACATCATATACATAAGCACATAACTTTTGGAAATCTTAACCAACAAAAGAGATCATAATTTCATAACATGGGATAAATCATGGCAGTGAAATTTAATCACAATAATCATAACTTAAAACATGAAACTTTGTGGCCTTCACACATAATCATAGAGAATCATTTCTTGTTAGTCAAGACTCATTGACAAGACTATCTTAGTGGACAAAGTCCCTTTCTGAATCGAGTAACCCTCATTTCAGTCCCGTTTCACTGAACCGGTATAACCTACCATTCCAGCCATGTCTATCTCATGAGATATAAAATCTTTACCAAATGCATTGGAGGGAGATATAGGTCCCACCCATCTCATAATGATACCATTCTTATGTGTTCCACAAAATCATAAATCATACATCATTGCATAACCCATGAAATAAAATGGGATTCTTAAACAACATGACATCATAAAACAATTCATATAAGATAAAGGAATTCATAAAAATAAATCCATAACAACATTATCAAATTAATCTAATAATATAGATAAAAACAGAACCCTTTATTATCTTAGATGGAAAATAATTTTGATAAAACACTTGAACTCCATTCTTGAGGAAAATATCCTTTCTTCTTCAAAAACATTTTTCCTTTCTTAACATGTCATACAACTTTAAACTAAAATAAGTTTATTAAAAATAAACTTGAAAACTTGTAAAGGAAGCTTCTTGGAAATAATGTTTTAGAAATCCATTCATGCCGTATAAGTTAAAAAGAACATTCTTCTCGTACTTTTGTCGGAAAAGTCAAAAAAGTACCTTGTACGAAAAACGACAAAAGATTCCTTTCATATCTTTTACTAAAAACTCACCGAAGGATAAAATAGGATTTAAAAAATTTTAGGTGGATGGAAATAAAATTATATATTGAAGAAACATGGATTTGGATGATAAAATACACCCTAGTAAATACCAAAGTATAAATAATATCGGATAAAAATGAGATTGTGATATTTCCCTTACCTTAGGTCCGATTTGCTTCGTAAGTGTCCGAAACTCCTGTATAATGATTTAAATAATGTCATTGACTTATTAAAGAATCATATTCATTGTTATTATATCATATATGGTTCACTTATGACTTTATATTACCCGTTTTTTTGTAAATTCATGTTAAATAAGCGTTTTGGGTAAAATCGTTTCATTTATTGTAGGTGTTTGGACTTGTTGTTCTAGACATTATTATTACTTATATCATGATTTAATTACATCCATAATATAAAATATGATTTATATATCATATATATTCAGTATATATATATATATATAATAGATAGATAAATGAAATGAAAAACACCGTTCATGGAGACGGTAGTCCGTACGTACGCATGAACGCTGTTTTCCTTTCCTTATTGTCTTGAATGGAAGTAAGTAGATGAAATAAATATATATATATATACATAAATCCAGTAGCTTTATAATGTCATATATTTCATTATTATTTCTTATATATACTTTATAATCATTCTTAAATGGTTAACATGGAGAATGAATCTCATCGCGTCGTGGAGACGGTAGTCCCTACGTACGCACGAGCGATGATATCATTTCCATAATTATTGAATTGAATTGGAGTGGATTATACAATATATCAGAATCAATATGATGTTTTAATAACTATGTATAGTTATTCTTTACACCATTATACCCATCCATGTAAGGTGGTGGTGGAAAATAGATTACACCACGGCGTGGAGACGGTATTCCGTACGTACGCACGCGCGGTGATTTCTTTTCCCGTAGGTTGGATAGATGGTGAAATAGGGTTGTTTAATACTTATAATAACATATCAGTATATGATTGATACTGGTGTTATTACTTCATAATGAAACAACCTAAGAAGAAGAAGTGGAAGAAGAAATAAAGATGAAAGAATTGGTAACGGTAATTACCTCTTCTTTGAAGCGCCTCTTTGAGACCTCCTCTAAGGGCACTAAAATTGGTCTTTAAGGAAGACCAGAACCTCTAGGATGTTTCTAGGGAAGTGGAGAAGAGATTTTGGCAGGGGTTGGCCGAGCTTGAGTGCTCAAATTGGTGTGAGGAGGAGGGGGAGGAGGTGTCCTTTTATAAGGGAGGAGAGGGGCACCTTAAGAATATCTCAAAATATTATTTTATATTAAAGTCAAAATCGGTTTATAATGGTTCCAAAGGGTCTTATTTCGAAGCTAAAGTGGGTATGGGTCTAAATCCTATCATCCAATAGGATTTAGACAAGTTTAGGGTATTATTTTAACCTTATCAATTAGATTTAACTCTAAGTTAAATAATTTAACTTTTACCGTGTCTTTTTGTTTTCTTTCACTATATGGTTAATACACTTACTATAACATGACAAACGAACCCCAAATTGTATATTATTAATACATATATCCTTATCTAAGTCATTTTTCCGAACCTTAGATTTTTAGGAATAAAATAACAATTAATAATATAATATTTGATTTAAAAACTATTTTGTGTCAATTTTGACACTATTTGATACATGATTTTTGTGAAAGTCATAACAGAATTATATGTTCGAACCAAGTTGATTAAATCAACACTAATATATCATAGTAACCTAGAAAATTAGTGTAATTCATAAAAAGTCTCAAATTACATTTATTTTGATATTTATAATATCAATTATGTCAATATTTCATTAATAATATAATTACTGCATCATCTTTGTGTCATAAATAAATTACATTATTTGATGTCTAAAAATTACAAATAAAATACCATCATGTAGGAAATCGTTTTACCTTTCTAATTAATATTTACAATCGAATTTATCTTATTTACAACCCTATATTAAAAATGTTTTAGTAAATAAACTTTGATTTTGACTCTTTTAACTCTTCTTTGAATTAAATAATAATAAATGTCCTAATCTAATCCAAGTGAGACTAAATGGTCATATTTTATTCATAAGCTTGTTTTTGGTCGAATTACACTTGTCCAATAGAATTAGGACATGTGTTAGGATAATAATAATATCATTTTTACCCTTAATTACCCTATTTACTTTTAACCGTGGTAAATAAAAGTAAAAAGTTACTATTCACCAAAAATTATTTTCATCTCATTGAACCACATTTTATATACTGACATCAACCGTGTCTCTCGGATTTTTGAAATTCCATTCACAGAAGTGGTAAAATTAAGATTTATGAAGAAATTAATTTTTTTAACTACCACTTAGTAGTTTCACTATTCATCAAAAATTGATGTTTTTCAGAACAATGCCAAAATTTCATCCTAAGCTATATTTCATATTCCGAATTCAAAAATGAAGTCTATTTTACCAAATTCATATCATAGAAGTTGCATTAATTAATTTTATAATTAAATCCCGCTGTTAAAACAAAGAGCGTGTTTTTAAGAAACAATATCTATCAAAAGATTGACACTTATTTATGTCTAGTTTAAATGTGAAATTACATCCAATGACCAACATTGTATTAAATTGTAAAAATATATTCTAAATATAATTTAAAACCAATCAAATTAATAATTTATCACTATTAATTATTTCGATTGAAAAAGTTGTTTTTAACTAAAATTTAGTAATTTTCACTATTCATCAAAATATGAAAGTTATCCGAAAATCACCAAAATTTCACCTTAGGCTAAATTCGATACTCCGAATCCAAAAATAAAGTCCATTTTGAGAGCTAAAATTTCTAAAATTTTAAAAGGTGGTTATTACTATTCATAACGGCTAGTTTTAATAATATTTTAATAGCATATCGTTGTTTAGTGAAACTCAGTATTACATACTACACACGTTATCGAGGAAGGTCGCGATTGCGTGTAATGCAAGGAAAGTAAAGGATGCGTATTGTGCAAGCTCCTTTTGGTGCAGCATACAACACAAGACATTAGTGAAATTAAAAAGAATATTTTTCATAAAATCTTGGGGTGTTACATTCTACCCCCCTTGAAATGAATTTCGCCCTCGAAATTCGTCGGGGTTATAAATGGTTTACTATTCGACAGTTTCTTTAATAGAAACCCACATCGTAAAAAGGAATACCAAAACCAATCTTTAAAAACGAAAGTATGAAACGTAACGGTTACCCAAATAAACTAATCGCTGGGTTTCCATGTCACACCCCGACCGCGGACGTCCGTAATTTTTCTTCTTTCTTGGTCCCGGTTTAAATTTTTCGAAGATTAATTGCGATTGGTGGCTTCGCGCCGGTGCGCGGTCACCGCATCGTTAGCGGTGACCGTGCGTTCAGCCCGGGTGACAGTGTGTTCACCCGGTGTTTTAAATTTTATAATTTTTATATTGGTATTCTATTATTAATACCCCTTTTTATTTGTGTTACTATTATTGTATATATGTTTATATATGTTTACATATATATATATGTATAATAATGTTTGTATATATATATATAGATCTATATATGTATAAATATATATATATGTGTAACATCTTCAAATTATTTTATAATTATTATTTTAAATATTTGATCAAAATAATTGTTATTTGAATTAACTAATTTATTATTTATTGTTACTATAAGTTTTATTATTGTTATATAAGTTTTATTATTATTAATATTATAAGTTTTATTATTATTAGTATAGTGTTATTATTATTATTATTATCACAATTATTTTTATTATTATTTTTATCATGTATATATATATAAACCTAAACAAACCCTACCCTACCCCTACAGCCGCCACCCTCTCCCCTCTCCTTTCTCTCTCCCCCGCTTTTCTTCCTCCTTTTCTTTTCTCTCCTTTTTCTCTGGTTTGGCCGATCTGCGGCTCGCTCCGACACCCCGACTGCTGCCCGCACCCTTCCCTCCTGCGCGCTCCGCCCCTCTCCTCCCACGGTGCCCACGGCCTCCCGGCGTCCCCGCTCCCCACCTCCGCCTGCTCCACCCTCCCCGTTTCTCCTTCACCGCGCTGCTGCCGCGCCCGCATCCCGCCTCGGCCTCCTCGCAGCTCCCGTCTCCCTGCACTCCCTCCCGTTCCACCTCACCCGACCGCCGCGGCCCCCTGTTCCGGCCACGCTACACCTCCGGCCAGCGGCGTCTTCATCCGGTCCGGCAACTCTAGCCGCCGTCCCGGCCTGCCGACCCTGCCCGACTCCTTCTCCCCTCCACGCATCCACCCTCGCCCCTCACTTTCGCCCTCGCCCAAGGTCCTCGGCCTCGCCCCCTGCTTCCTTCCCAGCGCTGGCCTCTGCACCCAGGCCCTCCGCCTTTGAACTCACCTCACCCCTCGTCATGCTCCGGCCACCCAACCTAGCTAGGCCGCCTTCGGACCTCCACCTCCGGGCTCTTGCCCTATGGCATGGCCGCCTCCAGCCACTCGCGCGTCGACTCCCTACCGCTATGGTCTCACTCATCCCCAGCCTCTTCCGGATTCTCCCGCTCTACGGACCTCTGCTACCCTCATTTCCCTAAACCCGGCCTTCTCCTTCCGCCGGCCCGCCGATCTCCATCCCACCGCGCCAAGCCGCCGCGCCCGGCCGCCCTCGCCCCTGCACCCTCCTCCCGTCCCAGCCCTGCTCCCGCCGCCTCCGGCGCTCCGCCTCGCCGTGCCCGCGCCCGATAGCCGCCCCGGCTCCCCTCGCTGCACCGCCCTGGACCCCCTCCGTAGTGTAAGTTTTACTTTTATTTTTATTTTTTTTACGTTAATCTTATTTTTATAAAGCGTTTATTATTTTTTTTAATAATGTTATTATTATTTTATTATTTTTATGTCATTATCTTTATGATTAATATTATTATTATCATTATTGTTATTATCATTTCATATTATTATTATTATTATTATTGCTACATTATTATTTTTATTATTATTATTATCATGTTATTAAGTTATTATTTTTATTATTATTATTATGATTATTTTATTATTATTATTATTATTATTATTTCTATTATTTTATCACTATTGTTATTATTATTATTATTATTATTATATTATGTTATCCTTACTATTATTATTATATTATGTTTTTATATTATTATTATTAATATTAATAATATATTATGAATATTATTATTACTATCATTATGATGTTGTATCATTATTACTACATCATTATCATTATTACTATTATGTTAATATAATGATATTATTATTATCATTGTTGTTATTATTGATATATTATTATTATGCTAATTATATTATTAGTGTTATTGTCATTATTATGACTATGTTATTATTATTATTATATTATTACTGATATTAACTTTATATATTGGTTACTACTGTTATATTATTATTATTGATCGTTGAACCCGTTCTACGGTCTTCTGTTTTAGGACCCACACAGGGCTTTTTCGAGAGAGTGCCATCGCTGCGCTTTGTTTTCAAGGTTCCGCCGTCTCCGCGCCTCAGTTTCGAGAGTGTTGGACTTTATCACGTGGCTTCGGACACACGTCGTGTCATCACGCCTTGGTTCCAAGGTCGTTTTGCGGTCGCACTTGGATCTTGAGGTAGGTCTCCCTATGCACTCGCCTCTAAATTAAGAATTTATTTATTCCTTGTCCTTTTATTAAATTTCAGTAAATTTAAGAAAATAATATTAAGTAGTTTTTATAGTGTGGTGATTTGCTGATAATGCAAACTGTTTAATTCTAGCATTTCATTAAAAGTGTTTTCTTGGTTTCAATTGTGGGATTTCATAGTAATGTCGCTAAATGGTTCTTCCTGAGTAACGAAAGACATGTTGAATTGGGTTTTGAAATGTTTTTGGCATGTGTAAATTAGTAAATGTACTGTTTATGGAAAATGGTGTTTTCTTATAACCTTGATTAGAGAAAACGTCGTGTGACCTTTTGAAATTTGTTTTTGGAAACTTTATGTGTGGTTCTTGGTTGACGAACGATGTTTTCCCTTGTTGTGTTATTAAAAATAATGCTTTCTGGGTTGTGAAAGTTGTTTATGTTCTTATTTGAGTGTTTCCAAAAAGGGGTTTTTGCGAAATGATTAGGTAATGACATTTATATTTTCAGAAAGGTATTTTTGACGTGCGTGAGTTTTGAAATATTGTTTGGGTGTGGAAATGGTGACTTTTGTGTGCGATATCTTGTTTGGCCTGCGATATGAGGAAGAAATATACTATGTGAATGTGAAGCTTGTTTGAGCACACGGGGAAACCCTGGGTATCTAGGTGGGCGGACTAGAACTAGTGTGCTAGTGAGCCGGATGGGTGTCGTCCCTGTTTCACTTAGCTGGATTGACGATTGCAACACTAACTAAACATATGATATCTGAGGGTCGTGGCCTTCTAAGCCACGTGTTCTGAGGGTCGTGGCCTTCTAAGCCACATTTTCTGAGGGTCGTGGCCTTCTAAGCCACGTTTCACCGAGACACGAGGTTCTAGGGTCCCACGCGAGCTAGATGAACCTTAGGGGATTTACCCATGGTGCTCTACCATCTCTGGCGTGGTGCCTTCCGTCGGCATATGGGGGACCACTTGGGTGTGAGTGTGTGCGTGTGTGAGTATGTGTGTGTGTGTGTGAGTGTGTGAGTGTGTGTGTGTGCCCATGGTTATTGCTGATAACTTCAGGTTTATTTTTACTTGTGCTTGGTTTTCCTTGCCTGTTTACCTTTACATGCACTTGTTTCCCTGCTTGTTTGCCTTCATTCATATTTCACAGCCTATACTGTTAGACTTTGGAAAAAATGGTTTTCAAATGAAAAATGCTTTATTCTCTTTGGGTTAGATTTGAAAATGTAACACTTTGCTTATCAGAATGAGTTTAAAACTAATGGAATGGAACTAACTTTCGAAAAGGAATAAGGGAAATGTCTCGTGTTTGATTTTCAAGTAAAGCATTGTGAAAACTTACTTTTATACATTGTAGTTCAAACCTGGAATAGGTAGATTCTTTATTTACTGGCAGTGCATTGGGTTTTGTTGTGGGGCTCACCTACTGAGTACTTTTGTGCTCACGCCTATCTTTTACCTTTTCAGTTGCAGGTTCCTTGTGTTCAGGTTTTCCTGGCTTGCGTCGCTCAGTGTGGGAGCGACGCTGGTTGTAGTTGGGTGGTGACCCGCGAGGTCACGTGGAGGTATGTCGTGGTGTAGTTTTGTTTGTGTCTTTAGTGTTTGTTTGTTTGTTTAGTTTATGTTCGTTCTTTTGATCCTGTTTTTAGTTTGGGCTAAAATCGTTCCCAAAGATTGAAATTTTAATGCCCGGCACTTGTTGCCATCCCGGGGGGATCGGGAACGCCCCTCGGGACTTGCCGCGGACCGGCTTGGGTGACCGGTTCAGGGTCGACCCGGGCTGGTTCGTGACAAAATGGTATCAGAGGTGGTTCTTGTTATTTGGGTTGTCCGGTAGAAGGAGATTAGGATTGTCGGAACTCGAGGGGTAAGTACGGGAAGAGCGTCGCAAACTCTTTCTCGCACTGATCTTCGAGTTACCAGGGGTAGTTCGGGAATTGTGTCCTTGTCTTTTCTGGTTTGTCTTGGATTGAGAGATGACAATGGAGGCAAGCCGACGTTACGTCGTGATTTCACATGGAGTGGTGACCCATGTGGAGTCCGAGTACGTGGTTTGAATTCCTCCTAGTGGTCGACGCTGACTTGGGACATGGCCCACTACCATGTCGCTAGGTTGAGCGTGACTACTGGTCCCTCATTTCAGCGATTGATGCAAATTTGGATGTTGTTTTCGTTTTGGTCTGTGTGAGTGCGTAGTTGGAAATGAAAAAGGTTTTTGAAAATTTGACTGGTTTCTTTTAAAGGACTTTAAATGTATAAAATGGGTTTTTAAAACTGAAATCTCTTGATTTGAAAATCTGTTGTTTGCTTGGAATTGGTTAAGAATGATTTGGGGTGAAACCTCGGTTCCTCTTTATGAACGTTCGCACATGTGTGAGAATGCATGGAAAGTGTGTGTTGATGCACGTATGAATGGAATGTGGATAAAGACATGTGCAACGGGTCATGGGAGTACCTGGGTGTGTATTTGAAGTTAAAGGCTTGACTTTGTTTTCTAAATTTGTTTTAAATGGAAAATGGTTTTGGAAAGTTTTTGGTTTGGAAGTGGATTGGTTTTTAGAAAGTGATCTTGAGAAAGGGTGGTTTTGAAATCAAAAATGAAAAGGGAATTTTAAAGAGGAGATTTTGTTTTGGGTTGTGTTGTATTTGATTGGTCCTTGTGCTGACTGTTTTTGATGAAGACGCTTTTATTGATGTTGCTTCGATTTGATGTTGGTTTTGGCTTTGAGTTTTATATATCGCTCAGGAAATGCCGCCTAGAAAGGTCTCTAAGGATTTGGATATGTCATGCCCAGTTTTTGGTCCTCCTCAGACTTTGTCTATTCTCCATGGTGATCAGGGTCCGTTAGAAGCAGTGAAATGGCTCGAGGAAGTGGAACGTGTCTTTAGAATATTGGGAACTCCCGATAATGTTAAGGTTCGTGCAATTATGGAGTGTTTGAGGGTCCAGCTCTGGACCAGTGGAAGATGGTTACCCCACCGTCAACGCAAGGTGAAATGACGTGGGATGTCTTCAAAACTGTTTTCATCCAATGGTTTGTACCTGAGGAAGTGAAGCTGGAGAAAAGAGAGAGCTTGTGCATATTCAACAAGGTCAACGGACGGTGAAGACATATGTTGACCATTTCAAGGAACTAATTTCCTTTTCTCCAGATGTAGTGTCGCATGAGCTCATGAAGGTCTCTCTTTTCACTGGGGGTCTGCGTCCAAAGATCAAGAGCGAGTCCTCCCTTCTAAAGACCCTTGTTTCGAGAAGCTCATAGAGGAAGCATTCTTGGCTGAGTTGGTTTCTGGTGTGCAGGTGGTTAATAATTCAGTGTCCCCTGTTGTTGTTCGTAAGAGTTCCCCCTCTAGTGAGGAAAAGGCGCCAGAGACACCTGTTCCTAAGGAGTTATCCCCTTTGGTCTCAGCTTCCAGTTCGTCAGATCGTTCGAGGGTATGCTATCAGTGTGGTCGTTTCGGCCATTTAAGGCCGTCTTGTCGCAACCCTCCGAAGACGTGTCATCGATGCGGTTGTCTACGTCATCTGGAGAAGTTTTGAAAGAAGTGTCGCTTGAAGAGGAAGCTGTGATGGGAGAATGTCAGTACCTGACTGTGAGGCAGAAGATGCTTCAGCCATCAGAGCCCCAGCCACAAGTCTCGGGGTGAAGCTCGCGCACAGTCAGGAGTTCCCAGGGTTGTGAAGCCTTGGTCCAAGTTCTGTCTTCCGTGTTGACGGTGAAGCAATTAGAAACCTCTTCCATACTGGTTTTCCTACTACTGAAGTTTCAACAGTGTTGTAAATGCGTAGCTTTTCTATAAAGTGATGATGGACTGGTTCTATGATAATCTAAGCAGACTTGTCGTGTGAACGTAATATTCTAAATCGTGTGTCCTTAAAAGTGTGTTTGACTCTCGTGTGGGTTGTCCTCGTTTTGGTTAGGTTGTCGATGTGGTTATGTTTCGTGGATTTTGGTGGATCATGTCTCCAATTTGATATTGGTTAAATGTTTTCTATGGGTTTTCCCTGGTGTTGAAGGTTGTTGACTCTAGTCGTGGGTTCAAAGTCTCGACGGAGGTGTTGTTTTAATCGTGCTATGGGAGTTTGTTTGAATCGGTTGGGAGTTCCCGCGTTGCCCCCCTTTTTTTATAGGGTTGTCTACTTAAATGGTCTTCTTTTCTGCACTAGTTGAGTTCTTGTGGTGGGGAGAACCCCTTCGGGCTCTCCCCTCACCCTCGGACCCCAGTTTTCTCTTGAATCGGTCGGGTGTGACCTGTGTAGAGTAAGGTCATCCCCGAGAACTTCAGTTTTCTTCAGTACTGTTGGGCATAGACTTGGATTTTTGGATGACTTGTGACCTGGTGACTTTCTGGGGGCAGAAAGTGTCTGTGGTGGGGAGAATTGTCACACCCCGACCGCGGACGTCCGTAATTTTTCTTCTTTCTTGGTCCCGGTTTAAATTTTTCGAAGATTAATTGCGATTGGTGGCTTCGCGCCGGTGCGCGGTCACCGCATCGTTAGCGGTGACCGTGCGTTCAGCCCGGGTGACAATGTGTTCACCCGGTGTTTTAAATTTTATAATTTTTATATTGGTATTCTATTATTAATACCCCTTTTTATTTGTGTTACTATTATTGTATATATGTTTATATATGTTTACATATATATATATATGTATAATAATGTTTGTATATATATATATAGATCTATATATGTATAAATATATATATATGTGTAACATCTTCAAATTATTTTATAATTATTATTTTAAATATTTGATCAAAATAATTGTTATTTGAATTAACTAATTTATTATTTATTGTTACTATAAGTTTTATTATTGTTATATAAGTTTTATTATTATTAATATTATAAGTTTTATTATTATTAGTATAGTGTTATTATTATTATTATTATCACAATTATTTTTATTATTATTTTTATCATGTATATATATATAAACCTAAACAAACCCTACCCTACCCCTACAGCCGCCACCCTCTCCCCTCTCCTTTATCTCTCCCCCGCTTTTCTTCCTCCTTTTCTTTTCTCTCCTTTTTCTCTGGTTTGGCCGATCTGCGGCTCGCTCCGACACCCCGACTGCTGCCCGCACCCTTCCCTCCTGCGCGCTCCGCCCCTCTCCTCCCACGGTGCCCATGGCCTCCCGGCGTCCCCGCTCCCCACCTCTGCCTGCTCCACCCTCCCCGTTTCTCCTTCACCGCGCTGCTGCCGCGCCCACATCCCGCCTCGGCCTCCTCGCAGCTCCCGTCTCCCTGCACTCCCTCCCGTTCCGCCTCACCCGACCGCCGCGACCCCCTGTTCCGGCCACGCTACACCTCCGGCCAGCGGCGTCTTCATCCGGTCCGGCAACTCTAGCCGCCGTCCCGGCCTGCCGACCCTGCCCGGCTCCTTCTCCCCTCCACGCATCCACCCTCGCCCCTCACTTTCGCCCTCGCCCAAGGTCCTCGGCCTCGCCCCCTGCTTCCTTCCCAGCGCTGGCCTCTGCACCCAGGCCCTCCGCCTTTGAACTCACCTCACCCCTCGTCATGCTCCGGCCACCCAACCTAGCTAGGCCGCCTTCGGACCTCCACCTCCGGGCTCTTGCCCTCTGGCGTGGCCGCCTCCAGCCACTCGCGCGTCGACTCCCTACCGCTATGGTCTCACTCATCCCCAGCCTCTTCCGGATTCTCCCGCTCTACGGACCTCTGCTACCCTCATTTCCCTAAACCCGGCCTTCTCCTTCCGCCGGCCCGCCGATCTCCATCCCACCGCGCCAAGCCGCCGCGCCCGGCCGCCCTCGCCCCTGCACCCTCCTCCCGTCCCAGCCCTGCTCCCACCGCCTCCGGCGCTCCGCCTCGCCGTGCCCGCACCCGATAGCCGCCCCGGCTCCCCTCGCTGCACCGCCCTGGACCCCCTCAGTAGTGTAAGTTTTACTTTTATTTTTATTTTTTTATGTTAATCTTATTTTTATAAAGCGTTTATTTTTTTTTAATAATGTTATTATTATTTTATTATTTTTATGTCATTATATTTATGATTAATATTATTATTATCATTATTGTTATTATCATTTCATATTATTATTATTATTATTATTGCTACATTATTATTTTTATTATTATTATTATCATGTTATTAAGTTATTATTTTTATTATTATTATTATGATTATTTTATTATTATTATTATTATTATTATTATTTCTATTATTTTATCACTATTGTTATTATGATTATGATTATTATTATTATATTATGTTATCCTTACTATTATTATTATATTATGTTTTTATATTATTATTATTAATATTAATAATATATTATGAATATTATTATTACTATCATTATGATGTTGTATCATTATTACTACATCATTATCATTATTACTATTATGTTAATATAATGATATTATTATTATCATTGTTGTTATTATTGATATATTATTATTATGCTAATTATATTATTAGTGTTATTGTCATTATTATGACTATGTTATTATTATTATTATATTATTACTGATATTAACTTTATATATTGGTTACTACTGTTATATTATTATTATTGATCGTTGAACCCGTTCTACGGTCTTCTGTTTTAGGACCCACACAGGGCTTTTTCGAGAGAGTGCCATCGCTGCGCTTTGTTTTCGAGGTTCCGCCGTCTCCGCGCCTCAGTTTCGAGAGTGTTGGACTTTATCACGTGGCTTCGGACACACGTCGTGTCATCACGCCTTGGTTCCAAGGTCGTTTTGCGGTCACGCTTGGATCTTGAGGTAGGTCTCCCTATGCACTCGCCTCTAAATTAAGAATTTATTTATTCCTTGTCCTTTTATTAAATTTCAGTAAATTTAAGAAAATAATATTAAGTAGTTTTTATAGTGTGGTGATTTGCTGATAATGCAAACTGTTTAATTCTAGCATTTCATTAAAAGTGTTTTCTTGGTTTCAATTGTGGGATTTCATAGTAATGTCGCTAAATGGTTCTTCCTGAGTAACGAAAGACATGTTGAATTGGGTTTTGAAATGTTTTTGGCATGTGTAAATTAGTAAATGTACTGTTTATGGAAAATGGTGTTTTCTTATAACCTTGATTAGAGAAAACGTCGTGTGACCTTTTGAAATTTGTTTTTGGAAACTTTATGTGTGGTTCTTGGTTGACGAAAGATGTTTTCCCTTGTTGTGTTATTAAAAATAATGCTTTCTGGGTTGTGAAAGTTGTTTATGTTCTTATTTGAGTGTTTCCAAAAAGGGGTTTTTGCGAAATGATTAGGTAATGACATTTATATTTTCAGAAAGGTATTTTTGACGTGCGTGAGTTTTGAAATATTGTTTGGGTGTGGAAATGGTGACTTTTGTGTGCGATATCTTGTTTGGCCTGCGATATGAGGAAGAAATATACTATGTGAATGTGAAGCTTGTTTGAGCACACGGGGAAACCCTGGGTATCTAGGTGGGCGGACTAGAACTAGTGTGCTAGTGAGCCGGATGGGTGTCGTCCCTGTTTCACTTAGCTGGATTGACGATTGCAACACTAACTAAACATATGATATCTGAGGGTCGTGGCATTCTAAGCCACGTGTTCTGAGGGTCGTGGCCTTCTAAGCCACGTTTTCTGAGGGTCGTGGCCTTCTAAGCCACGTTTCACCGAGACACGAGGTTCTAGGGTCCCACGCGAGCTAGATGAACCTTAGGGGATTTACCCATGGTGCTCTACCATCTCTGGCGTGGTGCCTTCCGTCGGCATACGGGGGACCACTTGGGTGTCAGTGTGTGCGTGTGTGAGTATGTGTGTGTGTGTGTGAGTGTGTGAGTGTGTGTGTGTGCCCATGGTTATTGCTGATAACTTCTGGTTTATTTTTACTTGTGCTTGGTTTTCCTTGCCTGTTTACCTTTACATGCACTTGTTTCCCTGCTTGTTTGCCTTCAGTCATATTTCACAGCCTATACTGTTAGACTTTGGAAAAAAATGGTTTTCAAATGAAAAATGCTTTATTCTCTTTGGGTTAGATTTGAAAATGTAACACTTTGCTTATCAGAATGAGTTTAAAACTAATGGAATGGAACTAACTTTCGAAAAGGAATAAGGGAAATGTCTCGTGTTTGATTTTCAAGTAAAGCATTGTGAAAACTTACTTTTATACATTGTAGTTCAAACCTGGAATAGGTAGATTCTTTATTTACTGGCAGTGCATTGGGTTTTGTTGTGGGGCTCACCTACTGAGTACTTTTGTGCTCACGCCTATCTTTTACCTTTTCAGTTGCAGGTTCCTTGTGTTCAGGTTTTCCTGGCTTGCGTCGCTCAGTGTGGGAGCGACGTTGGTTGTAGTTGGGTGGTGACCCGCGAGGTCACGTGGAGGTATGTCGTGGTGTAGTTTTGTTTGTGTCTTTAGTGTTTGTTTTTTTGTTTAGTTTATGTTCGTTCTTTTGATCCTGTTTTTAGTTTGGGCTAAAATCATTCCCAACGATTGAAATTTTAATGCCCGACACTTGTTGCCATCCCGGGGGGATCGGGAACGCCCCTCGGGACTTGCCGCGGACCGGCTTGGGTGACCGGTTCAGGGTCGACCCAGGCTGGTTCGTGACATTCCACATAGGTAAAAATATGGATATAGAAGAGAAATCTAACCATCATGTTCTGATGGAGAGTGGTAGAGAACATGGCTATGGAAAATCCAGTAATCACAAATCCATAGATTTGTGATGATATAAGGTTCCATCTGATTCATCAGGTATAAGATCACCAGGATAACATTTTTGGTTTTCAAGATCATTTCCCTAAAGTTGAAAATTTGAATTAGAATAAATACTTACTTTATTTTGGTACAATCTCACTGTTGTTCGTGCCTTGAACAATTTCCACTTCATATCTTAAATAAATGATGTTGAATTTGTTATTCGTGATGTGATAGCAGATCATGTAATAGAATGATGGGTCATTCCATCTGTCTCAAACAAAAGGTTTGAAAAGTTATAAGTTCATCTTATGGTTAGATTAATCGTATATGGTTCCAAAAATGAACTTATACTTCATATATCATACCGCTTAATAAAATAAAACTAGTTTCTACTAAACAGGGACTTCTTGTAGGCCAGTGGTAGGCGATAAAGTCCAGTCGCATTTCGGTTGTGGGTTCGATTCCTACAGCCTTGTCCGAAGCGATGGGCTGTCGCCCGTCCTGCAGGTTGTCCTTTTTCTAAAAAAAAACTTCTATCCTTAAACAATACTAACTTATGTCCAACATAATCCATTCCAATCTTTAGGCTTACCCATAATACTGCAGTCCACTCTCATAATATAGTGAAAACAATTACCAGAGATTTAATACCATCGTTGATCCCCATATATCATAAGATATGTCTTGTTGGTCACATTCTAAACATTCAAAGTCCTTAATCATGTATTCTCTTGAATACCCATTGAACCTTAGTGAAAACATGAATGCAGTTAAACGTTAACACTTTCCACATACCAAAATCCTCAAAATTATTTATAATCAAACCATGATATCACTTAGTCCTTATATCAATCATGAGCTCATGAATACTGTTAAACATTTCGTTTTCTCGTTTTCCCTTCATTACGCGCATATCATCTTATTTCCAAAAATATCTCAATCACTTTTAATACCACATTAGACCAACACATAAATATTCCAATACTTTATGATACAACATTATTTTGGAATCCCATTACATAAATACTTAATCATTCCACCACATCGTTGTCATATTCAACATCGCCAATAGTGATCGCATGTGACTTCCCTTTGTCCTTTGCCTTAAGTGGTTGCTCATGTTGATCATCACTAACCCTTGGATTAGGGAATTTATTAGCATAATGCCCCATTTCCTTGCACTTGAAGCATTGAAGTGTTGGTGGTGCGTTCTCTGCAGTTTTTGCTTTATTCATATCATTAGAAACCCTTTTTCCATTACTTCGACACTCAGCTACTCGATGACCTTCTTTTCCACACTTAAAACATTTTCTAGTCCCTTTAAGACAATCTCCACCATGCTTCTTTCCACACTTTGAGCATAAGGAAACATTCATCTTCTTTTCACCATTATTCTGAGATTTCTCCTTGAACTCCATCTTTCGTTTCTTTTCAAAACCATGAGATGGATATGTAACACCAACTTCCATTTCTACCTTCATAGCACAACACACAATTTCTTCATAGCTACTGAAGTCTCGTATAGCTAATTCCCTTCGAAGGCTTGGTTTTAAGCCACTGAAAAATCGATCAACTTTACTTTCAGGTTGGATGATAATGCCAGATGCATACCTTGCAAGTCTTGTAAAATTTGCTTCGTATATACCAACAGATTCATCATCCTTTTTCTTTAGTTCAAGAAAATCCTTCTCCATCTTTGTTCGAAGAATACGAGGGAAGTACTTACTGAAAAACAAGTTCTTGAACTCGTCCCATTCCATGGACTCAATTTCATCTCTTTGCCTTGTATTCTTGATAAGATTCCACCATTGATCAGCTTCACCTTCCAAACGATATACTGCTAAGATGACTTTATCATGCTCAGAACATTGAAGAACTGAAAATATCTTTTCAGTGGTACTGATCCATTGTTTAGCAACAAGTGGATCAGAAGACCCACTGAAAGAAGGTGGACGTTGCCTCATGAAGGACTCAATAGAATATTATTCCCTTCTCTGCTCATTTGGAAGTCCAGAATGATTCATAGCTTGTGTAAGTATATCAATAAGATTTTGCACTCCATCTCCCATAACATTTGTTTGTTCAGGAGGACAATCATTGCATTGATCAACACGGTTCCTTCGGGTTCCAGCCATCGTCTAAAACCCAAAAAGAATAGTGTGAGAGGCAAAAATAATACTAGGGAAACCAACATAATAAAGGGGGAGTATCCTCAATATCTAACATCTTAGGTTAAATTCTATGATCGTTACAGTAGTTCTAGGACTGTATCTTATACGTATACTTATCCTTAGGAACATCCCTAGACATACCTTAGAAATATCTCTAGGGATCTCATTAATGTTTTCGCATCCTAGTTTCCAAAGGTTGACTAAACCTTTCCTCTGATACCAACTGTAGAGACCGGAAGCTTAACGTACATGGACATTACATTACATTTGCGGAATACTTATTACATAACAAAAAACACACACACAAGGATCGTAATAGTTTAGTTTCTTTGGAAACTCGGAATATAATCTTCTAATCGTGGTAAAAGATCTTCAAAATCTCCCATAAAGATCTTCCTTTTTTTTTACCTAAAACCTTTCTTTATATCCTGGGGAAAAGAAAACATAAAAGGGTGAGATCAAATGCTCAGTAAGTGTAAACAAAAGAAATATCAATCACATCATATACATAAGAACATAACTTTTGGAAATCTTAACCTGCAAAAGAGATCATAATTTCATAACATGGGATAAATCATGGCAGTGAAATGTAATCACAATAATCATAACTTAAAACATGAAACTTTGTGGCATTCACACATAATCATAGAGAATCATTTCTTGTTAGTCAAGACTCATTTCCAAGACTATCTTAGTGGACAAAGTCCCTTTCTGAATCGAGTAACCCTCGTTTCAGTCCTGTTTCACTGAACCGGTATAACCTACCATTCCAGCCATGTCTATCTCATGAGATATAAAATCTTTACCCAATGCATTGGAGGGAGATATAGGTCCCACCCATCTCATAATGATACCATTCTTATGTGTTCCACAAAATCATAAATCATACATCATTGCATAACCCATGAAATAAAATGGGATTCTTAAACAACATGACATCATAAAATAATTAATATAAGATAAAGGAATTCATAAAAATAAATCCATCACAACATTATCAAATTAATTTAATAATAGAGATAAAAACATAACCCTTTATTATCTTATATGGAAAATAATTTTGATAAAACACTTGAACTCCATTCTTGAGGAAAATATCCTTTCTTCTTCAAAAACATTTTTCCTTTCTTAACATGTCATACAACTTTAAACTAAAAGAAGTTGATTAAAAATAAACTTGAAAACTTGTAAAGTAAGATTCTTGGAAATAAGGTTTTAGAAATCCATTCATGCCATATAAGTTAAAAAGAACATTCTTCTCGTACTTTTGTCGGAAAAGTCAAAAAAGTACCTTGTACGAAAAACGACAAAAGATTCCTTTCATATCTTTTACTAAAAACTCACCGAAGGATAAAATAGGATTTAAACAATTGTAGGTGGATGGAAATAAAATTACATATTGAAGAAACATGGATGTGGATGATAAAATACACCCCAGTAAATACCAAAGTATAAACAATCTCGGATAAAAATGAGATTGTGATATTTCCCTTACCTTAGGTCCGATTTGCTTCGTAAGTGTCCGAACCTCCTGTATAATGATTTAAATAATGTCATTGACTTATTACAGAAAAATATTCATTGTTATTATATCATATATAGTTCACTTATGACTTTATATTACCCGTTTTTTTGTAAATTCATGTTAAAGAAGCGTTTTGGGTAAAATCGTTTCATTTATTGTAGGTGTTTGGACTTGTTGTTCTAGACATTATTATTACTTATATCATGATTTACTTACGTCCAGAATATAAAATATGATTTATATATCATATATATTCAGTATATATATATATATATAATATATAGATAAATGAAATGAAAAACACCGTTCATGGAGACGGTAGTCCGTACGTACGCATGAATGCTGTTTTCCTTTCCTTATTGTCTTGAATGGAAGTAAGTAGATGACATACATATATATATATACATAAATCCAGTAGCTTTATAATGTCATATATTTCATTATTATTTCTTATATATACTTTATAATCATTCTTAAATGGTTAACATGGAGAATGAATCTCATCGCGTCGTGGAGACGGTCGTCCGTACGTACGCACGAGCGATGATATCATTTCCATAATTATTGAATTGAATTGGAGCTCATTATACAATATATCAGAATCAATATGATGTTGTAATAACTATGTATAGTTATTCTTTACACCATTATACCCATCCATGTAAGGTGGTGGTGGAAAATAGATTACACCACGGCGTGGAGACGATATTCCGTACGTACGCACGCGCGGTGATTTCTTTTCCCGTAGGATGGATAGATGGTGAAATAGGGTTGTTTCATACTTATAATAACATATCATTATATGAGTGATACTGATGTTATTACTTCATAATGAAACAACCTAAGAAGAAGAAGTGGAAGAAGAAATAAAGATGAAAGAATTGGTAACGGTAATTACCTCTTCTTTGAAGCGCCTCTTTGAGACCTCCTCTTAGGGCAATAAAATTGGTCTTTGAGGAAGACCAGAACCTCTAGGATGTTTCTAGGGAAGTGGAGAAGAGTTTTTTGCAGGGGTTTGCCGAGCTTGAGTGCTCAAATTGGTGTGAGGAGGAGGGGGAGGAGGTGTCCTTTTATAAGGGAGGAGAGGGGCACCTTAGGAATATCTCAAAATATTATTTTATATTAAAGTCAAAATCGGTTTATAATGGTTCCAAAGGGTCTTATTTAGAAGCTAAAGTGGGTATGGGTCGAAATCCTATCATCCAATAGGATTTAGACAAGTTTAGGGTATTATTGTAACCTTATCAATTAGATTTAACTCTAAGTTAAATAATTTAACTTTTACCGTGTCTTTTTGTTTTCTTTCACTATATGGTTAATAAACTTACTATAACATGACCAAATAACCCCAAATTGTATATTATTAATGCATATATCCTTATATAAGTAATTTTTCCGAACCTTAGATTTTTAGGAATAAAATAACAATTAATAATATAATATTTTATTTAAAAACTATTTTGTGTCAATTTTGACACTATTTGATACATGATTTTTGTGAAAGTCATAACAGAATTATATGTTCGAACCAAGTTTATTAAATCAACAATAATATATCATAGTAACCTAGAAAATTATTGTAATTCATAAAAAGTCTCAAATTACATTTATTTTGGTATTTATAATATCAATTATGTCAATATTTCATTAATAAGATAATTACTGCATCATCTTTGTGTCATAAATAAATTAAATTATATGATGTCTAAAAATTACAAATAAAATACCATCATGTAGGAAATAGTTTTACCTTTCTAAGGAATATTTAAAATAGAATTTATCTTATGTACAACCCTATATTAAAAATGTTTTAGTAAATAAACTTTGATTTTGACTCTTTTAACTCTTCTTTGAATTAAATAATAATAAATGTCCTAATCTAATCCAAGTGGGCCTAAATGGTCATATTTTATTCCTAAGCTTGTTTTTGGTCGAATTAAACTTTTCCAATAGAATTAGGACATGTGTTAGGGTAATAATAATATCATTTTTACCCTTAATTACCCTATTTACTTTTAATCGTGGTAAATAAAAGTAAAAAGTTACTATTCACCAAAAATTATTTTCATCTCATTGAACCACATTTTACTTACTGACATCAACCGTGTCTCTCGGATTTTTGAAATTCCATTCACAGAAGCGGTAAAATTAAGATTTATGAAGAAATTAATTTTTTTAACTACCACTTAGTAGTTTCACTATTCATCAAAAATTGATGTTTTTCCGAACAATGCCAAAATTTCATCCTAAGCTATATTTCATATTCCGAATTCAAAAATGAAGTCTATTTTACCAAATTCATATCATAGAAGTTGAATTAATTAATTTTATAATTAAATCCCGCTGTTAAAACAAAGAGCATGTTTTTAAGAAACAATATCTATCAAAAGATTGACACTTGTTTATGTCTAGTTTAAATGTGAAATTACATCCAATGACCAACATTGTATTAAATTCTAAAAATATATTCTAAATATACTTTAAAACCAATCAAATTAATAATTCATCACTATTAATTATTTCGATTGAAAAAGTTGCTTTTAACTAAAATTTAGTAATTTTCACTATTCATCAAAATATGAAAGTTATCCGAAAATCACCAAAATTTCACCTTAGGCTAAATTCGATACTCCAGATCCAAAAATAAAGTCCATTTTGAGAGATAAAATTTCTAAAATTTTAAAAGGTGGTTATTACTATTCATAACAGCTAGTTTTAATAATATTTTAATAGCATATCGTTGTTTAGTGAAACTCAGTATTACATACTACACACGCTATCGAGGAAGGTCGCGATTGCGTGTAATGCAAGGCAAGTCAAGGATGCGTGTTGTGCAAGATCCTTTTGGTGCAGCGTACAACACAAGACATTAGTGAAATTAAAAAGAATATTTTTCATAAAATCTCGGGGTGTTACACCCCATGAGTTATGATCAATGTGAGATTTGGTTTATGGGATAGGTGGGAGAGCGTAGTGCCCTTGGGATGGAACTTAATATTTTGGTGAGCTGATTGATTTTTGTGGGGGTAACATATGAGATAAGGTTAGCCCACTATTTTTAGTTCTCTTAGAGATTAAAATATTTGATAGATGCCTTGGGTTGAGATCAATCTACGGGTTTTTATACCAGGTATTTAGTATTGGAATAGAGGTACCTTGAGCTTTGTGATGAAAATCACTTGAAGTGATTTGGTATCAAGGTTGGGTTTCAGAGGGAAAGATTAGTGGATTCCTAAAACTAATGTTTCAGGTGTTATTCTCAATGAGATAGAGTATGGTGATCATATATGGTCCTACCTATATTAGATAAGGTGTGGTTAGATGCTTTTGATTTTGTAATACCACCTTGGTTGGTGGGAGATTATACAGTATACCTTGGTATAGGAGAATTACAAGATTTTAAAGAGTATCATCAAGGGTGCTTCTAATAATATAATATTAACATTCATGAGGAGAATAGTTAGAGTTTCAGGTGTATGAGACTAGGTATGATGGAGTGTGACTAATGCGATCATGGTTTGGGACATTTTTCAGATTGGTATGGGAGAATACACCAATTGGGTTTAGATAAGATCTTGATAACACAGAATGGTTACACAAGGTGTTTTTAGACTTTTCAATTTGTGAGTGGTCATGTTTGGGTCGAGGACCAATGGTCTTGATAGAATGATTAAGAGAATTGGGGAACATGGTGCTTAAAGTGAATGAGAGGTGTTACCTATGAAATGGCGATGACACCATAGATTGTGCGGTGTCAGGAGTTGATATGATGGGTGTGTGTGACTCGGGTGGAGTGACATGTGTATGATTATTGAAACAATTGAGTTTTCCCTTGGATAGTGCTATAAGTAATCTTATATGGTGTAGAGTGCACTATTTTCCATTAATGGGTGTAACCCTCATTACTGGATGAAATTTTAGAGGATGTTAATGATGATATTCCTAGTGATTCAGAATAGAATAATGATTTCTATTTCATTTTTGTGCTTATGTATGAGTGGTAAGGGGACATATAGTCATCATGTGTAGTGATTGATGAACTGTGGACTATAGAGGAATATCCCTCATAATAAAATGGTCGTTAATGTGATGAGACTGTTCATTGGTTGGTTGAGGTGGAATTATGATTTTAGTGAGTAGATGAATTCAATTTTATCTACTTCCTTGGTGAATAAAATATTTATGATTTGGATGCAATTTTTGAAAAAATAATGTGCGTAGAATCAGGTTTAGGATGGTTTTGAGGTGATATGAGAAATTCAAATTAGTGATGTGTTGATTCTTGGGGTGATGGAATGAAGACTAATTTGGTATATTGAGGACCGAACAATGAAATTACACTAATGTGGAAATTAGATGATCCCTGGATGCCTTTGGGATTAAGGTATTGAGATCAGGTAATGTGATAGAACATCGATTGGTGTGACCAAGTGTTTTTTAGAATAGTCAATAAGAGGAATAATGGAAGGTGTTTTTTTATTGGGTGTGGTGGGATAAAAACTGCACTAAGTGAGTCATTAGACCATGATAAATGTATTTTTGTAGGGGATTCTAATGGTGGGGAGAATAATGGATTTTAATCATCCTTTATGAGCCGAGTATTATAGTGAAGAGTTACATAAACCTATGGATGAATTAGTTTAATAAATCATATAATCTTAACCTAAATGGTCACAAGTAAGTGTGGTATTTATTATTCAGTAATGGGGATGATTGGTGGATAATATTTCAATGAATAATGTGCCTCATGTTTGTAGTCACACAATGGAATCTCATTTGAAATTATAGAGTATAACATGATGATTTATATATGATACGGTGACTAGGATAGGTCAGAATTAATGGTTGAGGACCATTGGAACTTCTTGAGGAAGATAAATTCTATGGTGGAAAGGTTTTAAAGACCCACTTCTTCCAGTTTTTGGCCCAGTAGGTGGTTTGGGTTCTTGAGTGGATAGAAGTGCAAGTCTAGGTGGAACTAATACTATTTTTGTTGTGCGTGATCCACTACTGGGAGCACCATGGCATAGAACTCACCATGGTGGAGGGTTCCACACCTAAGTGAGCATGGTACCTAGAAATTTCGGCTAGTATTGGTTCCTATTAAACCCCACCATTACACAGTTCCCTAGAATTAGACTTGTTAGTGGGATTTTTTCCTAGGAAATCTTGTAGTGCATGATGGGTATCTCTATGGGAAACAGATCAGGAGACCATTCCTATGGGATTTTGGGTTCTCATTTTTCCTTGGGGTCTTGGATGAAGTACTAGTGGGATCGTAGTAGGAAAAACACCTGGGTGGTTAGGCACAATGGGTGTCTGGGTGGTTTAAATGGTGTCTCCAACATCGTGGTGTGTTCTTTTTGGGTATTTTGATAAACCATAAGTTGAACCATGTTGTGGTTCATGCTGTGGTATAATGGAGGAACACTCCATATAAATGGTGAGAAAGGAGGGCGATGCCTTCCCAATTGTAGATGGTATTCTTGGTGTCCTTGGAGGCTTCCTTGAGGTGAACCATAACATGGTTCATGTTGTGGTTCCCTATCCAAGTGTGTAATTTTTATTTTTTTATAATTTTCCCCTCTATGATTACTAGGGATGTAAAACACCCGTTCTTCCCTTCTCGCACACATTCAAAATAGAGGAGGGACCATAGAGTTCCTCTATACTCTTTTAAGTTTCGTTAAATTTGGTGCATTTAGATGGCGATTCTTCGGTGTTTAAGGTGATATTTCCTATCTTACTTATGTTTTCCTCCTCTTGTCTCACTAATTTTTGGTGGAACTCATCTTAATATTTCATTGATGATTCCATTAGATCTTGGTTAAATCATCTACATACAATGAGAATTATGCTTGGCGTGGCTACAGGGAATCTCAGGAGGATGATCACATGTTGTTGCATGCTATTTCAATAAACTTATGTTTCTATATAAAGTTATCTTGGATTTTTCCTAATTTAAATTAAATTAGTTATTTAATCAGTGACACATGATAGGTATTTTTTCAGTAATGGTTTCATGGATATTTCATTGAAATTAAGAATATGGTTGGTTGCCATTTCAATGCGACTGGATGACCTGATGTGTTTTTGGGCATTACACCTAATTGAATTAAAGTTAAAAATAAATTATAAATTATTATAATTAAGTTCAATAATTAATTATAAGTTGTTATAATTTATTATTGGATGTCTTGGATTAATATAGGTGATCAGTATATGATCCAAGAAATTGAAAATATTTTGTGAGAGTTATAAATATTTTCTTAAAAATGATAAACTTTGATTAAGGTGTAGGTTCCGAGCACAACGAAAGCGTGGTTGGGCCAACACCCATGTTTAATTTTTACATGATCAATGATTATTCTGGGATCAATACGATGATGAATGTCAGTCTCCACAGAATATAATCAAAGATTTAGATAAAGAAGGAAGAGGCCCGAAACCTTTAGAGAGGATCTTGCACATCATGTTTATAATTAATTTAATTAATTTCATAAAGAAAAGAATATCTGGATATTCAGTATTTTCTTCATTAATTATGTGGATCATCCAAAATGACCCTTCCAAATTATCTCATTGCGATTTCGGGGATCGAAACTAGAATCCCTCTAGCGGTGATCCACACATGCTCCGATGGCCTTCAATCGACACCAATCATTCTCTGGGTGCTAGTGCGGCGAAGTGAGTGTCTTGTGTCAGTTGTTCTTGATCCCTTATTCTTAGGACTTGAAGAACGTCTCTCTTTCTTGAGAAGGGCGGGAAGAGGATTTGAGAGAGAAATTATTTAGCTCAATACTTATCAATTCAACAGGTGTGTGGTTCGGTACATGGCACAATAGACGTACATGTCTATTTATTAACATGGGGCTTCAATTACAATATTTAATTGTGTAACAACAATTAAATACATTCATAACCTTAGATAAAACCCATGATATTAGTAATAATACCACGTTATTATTTATGGTGTGTCAACTTGCGCAAAATAGAATTATCAATAAAATAATGCTTTACAAAATAATAGCAGCGTTATTTTAATTTGTGCCAACTAGTTAAATAATTATTTATCATCTTGAAAATAATTATTTTACAATCAAGCTGATGTTAGTCCACTTGAACTCCACTTCCATTTGTTGAAAACTTTAATAAATACATAAATAATTTATTCTCTTAAATAAATATTTTATTTACAAACTAGTAAATAAATATTTATTAAATGTTCAATAAAATAAATAAATAAGTTTTACCCACAATCCAGTGAATAAATATTTATTTAATTTATGAAACCATTTTACATTGAATAAAATTATTCCACTATCTTTAGAATAGTATTTATTAATTAAATTTAAATAGAATTTAACCGAGACCACTAGAAACACTTAGTGTGTGACCCTCTAGGATTATTTCTCATTGGCATTAGGTGGGCTTGCCTAAAGTCCAAGAGTATTGTCTAGCAATGGGTCAAGGAACCCAAGAGAATGAACTTAAAGTCACAACAATGACATCCACATATGAATGCTCACTATGTAATATAATCCCTTTGTCATAATATCTCATCAACCAGGTTTCATGAGTGTCATCAACTTTTATGCTTGATACACAGTTCTTGGACTACCTGAAATAAACTCATTATTACACCATGGACATGGAATTTCTTGCAATGGTTATATTTCAATGAATGGGATGAGATATCAACTTCCATAAATAGAAGGAAAAAAATCCTTCCTCGACTTATCCATTAATAACATGCCACTCGTGATGCACCCAACGTACCCTACTTCCCGCCAACTGTCCGCGTGACACTTTATGTCAGTAAATCAAAGTGCACTTGTCGTGACATGTATTAATGATAATCTTAAAGTATAAGGATCAATACACATGATCATAGATAGAAATGTCTGATGACAAGAAAACATGAGTAATTCCTACTAGTGGATCTGTTCTCATAATCTCCGGTCTTGGATATTACCAAGTGAGAACTTCATGAGAGGATGTCTCATATGCTTATGAGTACTCACACCTAATAGTGTTTATGCTATGTTTCCCATAATAGTATGTCATCCAACCGTAGAACTATATTGAAGAATATTGTACTAGAATTTCAAGGTTCTCATCATAGTAGGGAACAACCATGACCTTATCAATGTGACAGATGCTCTAGGACATTATTACATCATAGCCATAAAGAACAATGAAAAATATGTAATAATATGTTTAACATTTAAATACATCAAATATCCATGTAATCAAAGTACAAAAAGTTGGTTCTAGGACACAAACTCTAAAAAACTCTCACTTGGACTAGAGCCAACTGCCTAAAACTTTCAGTCCACTAGACCTCACATGATGATCATGTTTCTGGTGAGTTATGACTTTATTCAAGGGGTCCACCACATTGTCTTTTGTGGAAATACTACTCACTGCAACTTCACCTCTCTGAGAAAAATCTCTCAAGAGATGATACTTCTGAATTATGTTCCTCATACATTGATCTGACCTTGGATCTTTTGCGAGAGCCACCGTTGTAGTATTATCATAGTACAATGTGATAAGATCTTTACCTCTATGTATCTTATCCATCTCTTGCATGAATATTTGCATCCAAACTTCTTATCTAGCTGCCACAGAAGCTACAATATATTCAGAATCTTCTGTATAATCTACGACTACACTCTACTTTGAGCTCTTCTAGCTCACTGCACCTCAATTAATATTGAAGATGTATCATGTTTGCAACTTCATGTCATATTGGTCAGTCTGGAAACTAGAATCTTCATATCCTCTGATGACTAGTTCCTTATCTCCTCCCTAAACCAGAAACATATCCTTAGTACACCTCAAATACTTTAGGATAGTCTTGAATTCTATCTAATGGAGGTCACCTGGGCCAGCTTGATATCTTCCTACCACACTCAATGCATAGGCGACATCCAGGCTAGTACATAGCATGTAATACATGACAGAGCCAATCAATCATACATATGGAGTCATTTCTATTATTTTTCTTTCATAATGTTTCTGAGGACACATTTTCTTGGAAAGATGAATTTCACGTGACCCTGGAAACAATCAACTCTTGGATTGTTCCATACTGAATCACTTCAGTATCTTATCAATGTATGTACTTTGACTTAGGCCTATAAATCTCTTAGATTTATCATGATGTATTTTGATCCCAAAAATATATATTGCCTCGCCCAAGTCCTTCATGAAGAACCATTGATTCAACCATTCCTTAACAGACTATAAGACTGGTATCTTGTTTTCAATAATTAATATTTCATCAACATATACTATTAGGAAAATGACTACACACCCACTAAACCATTTGTAGACACAAGGCTCACATTCATTATCGATAAAACCAAATTTCATTATTGGTTAATCAAAATGAATGTTCTATGACCTGTATTCTTACTTTAATCCGTAAATGGTTTTTTGTATCTTGAATACCTTATTGGCATCCTTTTGAGTCATAAACCCTTCAGGTTGTGTCATCTAGACATCTTCCTGAAGGTTCCCATTAAGGAAGGCTGTTTTGACATCCATTTGTCAAATCTCATAGTCATGGTAAGTGGCAATGGCCAATAGAATTCTAATGGATTTCAAAATTGCAACTATTGAGAAGGTTTAATCATAGTCAATGGATTGATGCTGTTTCAATCCTTTTGCAACTAGTCGTGCCTTATAGGTACTGAATTGTCCTTACAAGTCCCGTTTCTTCTTAAATACCCATTTTCAACCAACAGGCTTTACATCAACTGAAGGATATACCAAAATCCAGACTTGGTTTTGTTACATGGAATCCATTTCATAATTCATGGCTTCATTCAACTTGGAACCCTTTGTGCCACTTACTGCTTCATTGTAGGTTTGAGGATCATTATTATAAACTAATAACGAGTCACCATACTTTATAACTACAAAACCATACTATTATGGTTCTCTAACCTCTCTTGTACTCCTAGATAGTTCTTGTGTCTCTGGAATTATTCCTTCTTCCATGGGGCTTTTTAAAATTTGCTCCGGTACCAACTCTTGTATACCTTGAGCCTAAAATTCATTGAAGTCTATCTTTCTCCCACTATCTATTTTAAATATTTTCTCCCTCTCAAGGAATATGGCATGTCTAGCCACTATAACCTTTTTTTATAAGGGGTTGTATAGGAAATATACCCTTGTTTCCTAGGGGTATCCTATTAAGGTACACTTTGTGCATCGAGGTGCGAGTTTGTTACTTGAGGAGGCCTTGATAAACGTATCGCTTCCACACACATGTAAATTAAATAACATGGATTTTTTTACACTCCATAACTCTTATGGAATACCATTTATCGATTTAGTTGGTACTTATTTTACTATGT
The DNA here is from genome assembly GCA_963277665.1 of Viscum album. Classification (NCBI taxonomy): domain Eukaryota; kingdom Viridiplantae; phylum Streptophyta; class Magnoliopsida; order Santalales; family Viscaceae; genus Viscum; species Viscum album. Next base: position 30,949,106 of record OY728139.1, on the reverse strand, counting down.
GCACCGCTGTTTGTAACGCATGTCCCCAAAAGGATAATGGAAGACTCATGTGACTCATTATTGATCTCCCCATGTCCAAAAAGGCATGGTTCCTCCTTTCTATCACACCATTCCATTGGGGTTTTTAAGGAGTTGTGATTTGGGATAGGATCCCAAACACCCGTAAGTAATCAATGAAGTCTTGATTAAGATATTCTCCACCATGATCTGAGCGGAGTTTCTTAATCTTCTTACCAAGATGGTTCTAAAATTCATTATTTTATTCTTTGAACATATCAAAATAATCCAACCAATACCTCATTAATTAGATAAATCCATATATACTAAAATCATCAGTAAATGTGATGAAGTATGAGTAACCTCCCCTTTCTTCAATTGGAAATGGTCTACATACATCAGTATAAACCAATTCAATAAGTTCTTTAGCCCTTTAAACTTTCCCACCAAATGGGGATTTAGTCATTTTTCCTTGTAAACATGCATAAAATACACCAATTGGTTTTAGTTAGAAATAATCTAAATATTCATCTTGATGTAACTTTGTCAAGCATTTCTCATTTACATAACCTAGCAAGTGATTCAAAAGTTGGGTGTGATATGAGTCATGTAAAGTATCTTTGTTATCGATTTCCATTACTTGGTTTGTGTAATCTAACACTTAAAGACCATTGTATAAATGTGACCTACCAAAACAAATTCTATCTTTGTAAAAGAAGAAACATTCATTTTCAAACTTGAAAACAAATCCATCTGTATCTAATTTGGATATAGAAATAATGTTTTTAGTAATAGACGAAACATAATAACAAACCTTTTACACCAAGATCATCCCAGTTTGTAATGTGAGGTGGTAATTCCCAACTGCTACAACAACAAGCCTAGCTCCATTGGATTCTAGCAGATCTACCCCCCTCATCCAATCTTCTTGAATCTACTCGGTTCCTAAATTTTTATACATATGTAAGAACCACAAGCTATATATAATACCCAATTTGTAGAAATAGATAGATTACATTTGATAAAAAATGCACCTAAAGATTCCCCTTACTTATTAGGCTGGGTGCAGTTCTTTTTCGAGTGTCCTTTCCTGCCATATGTGAAATAAACAACCTTTTGTTCCCTTACCTCCCCTTTGATCTTCATTTTCTTGGAAGGTCATGAAGAAGATTTGGGATTAAAAGATCTTCTCCTTCCCTTTCATCTTATTCACCATAAGGACAAAAGGTTTTCCGTGCTTCATATCTTTTTCCACTTGGAAATTGAGGTTAGGAAGATCATATAGAGACTTCTCAATGTTCTTCATGTTGAAATTGACAACAACGTTGGAGAATCTTTGAGGGAGTGATGCGAGAATGAGATCGGTGCCCAGTTATTTGAGGAATTTAAACCCTAGAACCTCCAGAAGCTCAATGTAGCCAATGATCTTGACTACATGTGGCCCAAATAGGGAGACATATCTAAACTTACTCTGAAATAGTTCCTTGTAGATCTCAAACATTTCCTGTCTTTCCCCCTCCTAGTAAAGACCACAAAGGTTCTCGAGCATGCTATAATCATCCATGTTTTCATGAGACTTCATGAGCTCACTAAAAATTGATGATAGCATCAAACATTGAATGTTGACCGCATCGTTCATATGTTTCTCATAGACCAATAAATCCTCATTAATCGCCTCTTTGGTAGGAGGATCAGGTAATGCTGACTCCAACACATAATACTTCCATTCATGGCATAAGATAACCCATAGGCTTCTAAAACATTCATGGAAGTTACTGTCAGTGATGATGTTGTCTTCATCCAGAATTGGTTGTAGGGATAGTGTGGTTGAAGAGATTGTCATTTTTATTCTAAAATTAAAAGAAAATACCATTATTAATTTCTTGATTAAATTTTATGAGAAATAATAAATGAATTTTATTAAGTCACCCACTATTCTATCAAGTCCCAATTTCCCTCACCATTGAACTCAAAATGTCCAGTTTTTATAACATTCTAGTGGAAAGGATCCATATTCCCCTTTACATAACCCTAACCAGGGTTGGTCAAGCTATTTGAAGGTATTTAGGTAGGTAGGTCTTTTCCAACTACGGTCTTGTAGTTCCTTGATCTGTTGAGTGGACTCCCCAATCCTGAAATCCTGACTTTGGATTTCCTCGACTCTTGCCTCCAATATTACACCAAGTCTAGCAAGGGATACTTCTTTTGATGTAATATGGTTAAGTCAACCTGAAACCTTTCATAAGGTCTTCATGTATAAAACTAAGTGTCCCAATAGGGGTTGTCCAAACACATTGTTTTATTGAGTTTTTCCCTTAATCAAGTAACAGAAGTCTTCACCTAACTTAATATTTTATTCTAGGGATTTTTATCTCTTATGAATGAATTTATTATTATAATTATCACATTATTGTTAATATTAAGTGGAACTTACTTAAGTTATTAACCATGTCTTGATAATATTTACGAATAATTCCTTGTTTATTTTAGTTCCATCTTGTATGCTTGTTTAATTCCTTAATTATGTGATTGTGACAACACATCCATAATGATAATCCATGTAACTAAAAGAAATAAAAGAAATAAAATGGAATTACCATTAGCTTTTCTAATGGTTATTTTATCTATCTGTTGATAAATTAACCATGACCTAGGGGAGAAACACCTTGAACCTTTTAGGTTCATGTTTATAGATTTCCACCTATCCACCTATGTATCTCATGAGATTAGTTTTGTCTCAGATCTAGCTTGAAAAAACTCCACTATCTTGGGAGTTCCATGCATTATATATTATTTTAAACTCACACACATGTGAGGGGTAAAATGGGGTTTTATATAAAAAACCCTTGGGCATGCAAGCCCTACATATTAATGAGGTGAAGGCTCGCAGATCAATAAATTTATTTTAAACAAATAAATTAAAGGAAACCATCCACATACAAAGGTAATAGTCTAGATCATTATTAACCATACATGAAATGATATTTACTCATAAATAAAACTTGAATTTAATTCTTTACTCATTCTTGTTTAAGATAAATCACACTCGAATCAATTAATTATTATATTTAATTAGTCAATCCTTTTATCTTAAACCCTTTTCTGAATTTCCATGAGATTATCATCCATCATAATTTTAAAAAAATAAATTCATTTAAAATTATATTTTTATGTAACTTGTACCTTAGAGGAAACCCGGTGAATTCCTATTCAAAACTACCCAATGAGTAGAAATGAACATTACATAGATGTTAAATTAAACACACATATTTAAAAAACCTATCACGTGTTGCACCTCAACTTTATGCCCGAACTGTGGTACATATCTCAAGGGTTTGTATAATATAATAATAAATTTTAATAAATCTGTGTAATTTGGATGAGTACACAATGTGTAGTTCTAACTACACAACATCTACTATTGTTTACTAACCATACAAAGTACACGCGTGTGGATATGGCGTGTGAGTGTACTTTAGAAATATTTAGAGTACACGGTGTGTCCAGTGGGCCACAGGGTGTGTAGTATCCATGTTACATGTCTTCTAGCCAAGAAATCCATTAATGGGGTACCCAGTCCAAACCTAACCCAAAGGAACTAAACATCGTGTCTAATGGGGTACACGGTGCGTAATCTGGAAACCACATGCCACCTGTTTTTGGTTAACACACAGAGTCATTAAGACTTAGACAAACTCAAATGAAACAACTTTGTTTAGCGGACCAAACCCAGTGAATTGAACCTTGATTATATGGAATGTATTGCCGAATACACACTGTGTGTTCTGGTGGTGTACGACCAGGAACCTTTGGAACCTCCGGATGATATCCTATGTTTTATTTTAATCAAAATTAAAAGAAAATATCATTTATGTTAGGTGAACGAGAAATGATAGAGGAGGAATAGATCTCTAGATTCATATTTTCCAAACGATTAAATTGAATTGAAACATCTAAATTACTAAATGCATAAATTATCAATGAAATATTTAAATAATTATAAACTATGATGTAACTGCTCTGATACCACTTGTAAGTTTCGGGCATAGTAGAGGCATGGTTGGGTTGACACCAAATATTAATTTTTACCATGATTAATGATTATTTTAGGATAAATACGATGATAAGAACCAATCTAAACATAATAGAATCAAATATTTAGATAAATAAGGAAGAGGCTTAAAACCTTTAGAGAGGATCTTGGACATCATGTTTAAATTTAATTAAATTAATTTCATAAAGAAAAAAAAATACCTGGATATTTATTATTTTCTTCGTTAATGATGTTGATAATCCATAATGAACCTTCCAAATTATCTCATTGTGCTTGCGAGGATCCAAACTAGAATCCCTCTAGCAGTGATCTATACGTGCTCCGATGGCCTCTAATCAACACCACTCATTCTCCGGGATCTAGTGCAGTGAAGTGAGTATCTTGTGTTGGTCATTATAGATCACTTATTCTTCGGCCTTGAAGAACATCTCTCATTCTTGAGAGTGGTGGGAAGAGGATTCAAGAGAGAAATTGTTTAGCTCAACAATTCTCAATTCACCAAGTGTGAGGTTCTGTACATGGTACAATAGACGTACATTTCTATTTTTTGACATGGGGATTCGATTAAAATATTTAATTGCGTAATAGAAATTAAATACATTCATAACCTTAGAGAAAAACCATGCTATTAATAATAATACCTCATCATTATTTATGGTGCTCAAACTTGTGAAAAATGGAATTATAAATAAAATTCCGCGTCATAAAATAATAGCAGCATCATTTTAATTTGTACCAACTAGATAAATAATTATTTATCATCTTGTAAATAATTATATTACTACTGGACCAGCCTTGGTCTACTCAAACTCCACATCCATTTATTGAACACCTGAATAAATAAATAAATAATTTATTCTCTTAAATAAATATTATATTTAAAAACTAGTAAACAAATATTTATTAAATGTTCAATAAAATAAATAAATATGTTTTACCGACAATCCGGTGAATAAATATTTATTTAATTTTTGAAATAATTTTAACTTGAATAAAATTATTCCACTATCTTGAGAAAAATATTTATTAATTAAATTAAAATAGAATATAACCGAGACCACCAGAACCACTTAGTGTGTCACCCTCTAGGATTCTTTCGCATTGGCATTAGGTGAGATTTTCTAAAGCCCAAGAGTACTATATAGAAATGGGTCAAGGCACCCAAGAGAAATAACTTAAAGTCGCAAAAATGACATCCACATATGAATTCTCACTATGTAATATAATCCCTTTGTAGCAATATCTCATCAAGTAGGTTTCATGACAGTGTCATCAACTTTTATTCTTGATACATCATTCTTTTACTAAATAAAATAAAATCACCATTACACCTTGGCCAAGGAATTTCATGCGATGGTTCTATTTCAATTAGAGGTCCAAGATATCAACTTTCATAAATGGAAGGGACAAATCCTTCCTCAACTTATCCATTAATAACATGCCACTCATGAAGCACTGAATATACCCTATTTCCTGCCAACTGTCTTCTTGACAGTTTTCATCAACAAATCAAAGTGAACGAGTCATGACACCTATTAATGATAATATTAAAGTCTAAGGATCAATACACATGATTGTATATAGAAATACTAGATGACACCAAAACATGCATAATTATTACTGGTGGGTCTTTTCTCATAATCTCATGTCTTGGAGATTACCAAGTGCGAAATTCATGAGAGGAAGTCTCATTTTCTTATGAGTAATCGCACCTGAAGTCTACATGATATGTGTCCCATCATAGTATGTCATGCAACCATAAAACTATATTTAAGGATATTATTATATAATTTCCACGTTCTCATCATATCAGGGAACTGCCGTGACCTTATCAATGCAACAGATACTCTAGGACATTTTTAAATCATAGTCATGCAGAACAATGAACAATATGTAATAATATTTTTAATATTTAAATACATTAAATATCCATGTAATCAAAGTAAAAATAGTTGGTTATAGGACACCGACTCTAAAATAAGGTAGGTAGATCCTTGATCATACCCCTTTGTAAAATAAATTTCTTTTATATGCACTTGATATATGGTCTTTCCACTATAGGAAATTAACCAGTTTAAATTATATAACATTTTTAATTAAAAATTTAATTCCTATGAATGGACTGAATAAAGTATCAAGGGATACTATGGAACACTAGAACTTTCTTGATTTATAATACATCGATGGTAAAAGGAATAATTATAATTGTATGCCTTGAGATACACAAACCCTAGAGGGGTGTGAATGGAATAAGTTAATATAGTGGACTTAGCATAGATTCCTTAGACCCTCCATATACCGGGGAGTGTTGGATTGGGATGATTGGAACAAATAGGCCATGATGGAACCAAGATATTCATTGTAGCCTTTGGTCTTGTTGAGATGAGTATAGGGAGAGTGTTTCTTCCCCCTTGAGATGTGAGTACCAAGGTGGGTATACCCTGGGTATGACTTTGGGTTAGGTTTGGGTTGTGGGTGATGACCTAGGGTATCTTTGAAGGGGGATAGACCTAAGGAGATCTCCTTAGTGTTACTTGTGATGAGAGTTTCTATGATACCAATGATGCCATTATATGATAATGATGTTGTTGAGGGACACTATTTATTTCAAGTGATGGGTGATAACCGAAAAGGTGAGATTGTGGTTGAGGAACCCATGAAGGTTGTTCTGGTTATTATGAGACCTAGGGGACCCCTAATGGTGTCCTAGTGATACATTTATCCCAAGTGGGTGTGTTTAGTAATGGTTATTTATGATTTTGGGTGTTCCCTTAGAACCTAAATCGATGGTGTGAGCCTAAGGAGGCTAGCATTGACTGGATTGTGAGATACTATAAGAGGGATGAATTAGAATCTGAGATTTTGTTTACAGGATTCCTATTGATCACTTGGGATCTGACATTATACCTGATAACATGGGATTACTTGGATAGTCAATGAAATCCATCTATATTAGTGCTACTATGTGATGATTGAGTCACTATATAAGATCCAAAATTTATGCATGATGACTTTGGGATGCCTAGGATACTCCCTATGATTTGTTATTTGAACCTAACATATTATATTATTATGATACTCCCTAGGATTTTTTGGATACACCTAATATGTATAGTAATAATAAGATACTACCTAGGATCTAGAGAGTATGCCTAATGACTTTGGGATGCCTAGGACCTTTTCTAGATCCTCTATGTTTGGATAATTTATCTGGATTTCCTAGGGTCATCCTCTAGGAATCGATTATATTTTAACTAGTACCTGATTTCCTAGGGTGATTCCCTAGGAACTAATTGTATTCCTATCACTTCTATATTTATTGATGTAATCCCTATACAAATCACTTGTATGCATACTAATACTAGTTTTTTCTATGTTCATCCCCCTAGGAATTATTTGTGTGCCTAGTATGATCTAGATTACCTAGGGACACCCCTATGAGTCGCTACTTGAACACACTACTATATGGATTTTGGGATGGTACTAGGTGGAATAGTTTTATGACATGAATAGAGACACTCTATCAGTAGATGAAGAATTTATAGTCTATCATGGGTATCATGTTAGAACAATAGGATCGATGATGGATATTTTATTTACACTTCTATTCTATATTTATTTATTCAGATCATATCACTTGTGCATACACTATCATTAATTATTGTGAATGGTACCCCATTAATGGTTCTCTGTTGAGTTGTACCCATGACCAACTCAGGTGGCCATGGAACTTGGGTACCTGATAAGTCTTTACTGATCGTGGGTTCAGGTTGGGAAGAGGGTTGGGGTATCAAGATCAAGTGGGATAGATCAGTCAGAAGTGGATATTGGGATGTAAGTCTGAATTGGGGATGATAATAGAGCCTTTGTGATTTTTATTTTATTTTTTATAATATATTCTAATAGTGGGTGATGAGTCCTTATATTATGGAATGATCATGAATCTATATAACTATTTTCGATCTTATTTTATTTGATATATGATGTTTTTGTGATTTATTACTTCCATGTACTCTGATTTTTTATTATAGGAAATGTTTAGTTATTTATACTGGTAGTGCTACTTTGATATAGGGGTATAATATCCGCATAGTAATACCCTATACCCACAATACTATTCACCATACTCTAGGATATATGGAGGCATGAGTAAGGTACTAGTACCTCTCTGGCCATCACACTAATCAGTGGTCCGAGTCTGGGGTGTTACAACTATTCCTACCCCCCACTAAGTTATTGGTACTGGGTAGTTTATGCCTTTGATTTGTTATTGAATCTTGGTTGCACACTTGGAAGCTATCCTAGATTTTATATAAATGTGAATTGGATGAATTTCAACCTTAAATTAATTTACTTATATCATGTTGTTGATTTTTTTATTTTACCTTTTTATGTATTTGGCTATGTATGTTGAGTGATATCCCTTATTTCTATTAATGGGTTCAGTTGAGAAAAAAATCACATTTTTAATATGATGTGCATGATGATGAATTCCATGACCATCATAAGGTAAATTCATGATTGGAATACTACTCCAATTATCATGGGAGGTCATTCCTAGTTATATCATATTGGTTTTGGTGAGGGATAGAATTTCCATTATATTTATTGGTTGTATCTAGGATGTTATGCCTATTGTAATGAGATGTAATGACCAAGTTAATTTAATGATGTTTGATATGGGTTGTTATTCATAGTTATTTTTTTACCCTTGAAAGTGGGATGTACTAAGTAGGGCATGTTTCTTACATGGAAGTGGGGGAATATCAAGTTAGAATGGCCATTTATGGGATTTGATTCCCTTCTTCTTCCAACGAAGCCTTAGACTATGGATGATTTTACCTCTTCGAATCAATCCAATGACTAGGGATGATATACCCTATAGACGATGCGTTCAATATGGGATCCCTTATTTTATATTATCATTAAAAAATTATATTCCCACTTTTGATTCACATTTCATTAATTGATTCTCGCTACTATATTATCATTCATGGTTAATATACCCACTTATGGACCATTGTTATAGAGACTCTATGCCCACTGTTATGACATGGTTTACAATTCATACCACTCCAAAGTTTCCTATTATACTATGAAAGGATGTTATGAACATGATTAAGACTATGGAAATGATTCCCATCCTATATTCTAATGATATGTTAAGGGACACCTTGTCATTGGCTGAAGTAGGTATAGTTTCACCCGGTAGACTAAGTAACATCTATCATTGTGACTTGTTTATTATTTCTTTCATTACCTGTTATTTATGTACAAGAATATTACATGGTAAATGCACCTTTATATACTTTATTTTTTAGGGACACCATTGGTGGTGGTCTACATTGTGTATTTTCAACCCGATCAAGAGACTTTGTACCCAGGTATACCTCCTCGTTTCAAGTAAAGATAAGGGAAAGAACACCATGTTTGAAGAGTAAGATAATGGAGTGAGGTTAGTTATAGATGATAGAGTTAGATAGAGACTCATGAATATATCTTATAGTAGTATATTTTTTTTCATTTCTACCATTTTTAATGTCTTCATCCCACTAGTGGCACTACTTATATGTATGTTTTCTTAACATTGAAGTTACCTCTTCTTGTTATAGCATGTGCGATATACTTTACGAGTGGTTGTTTTGTATTCGAAATTCAAAATTATGTTGTTTTTGTATTTTTATGTGTATCATTACTTCCACTATGATTTTTGGACATCTGTACCCGAGGGTATAGTCTCCCCACTTATTATATATACCCTCACCATTGGTCAACAACCACTAGTATATGGGGTGGAATGCTTGAGGTATGTAGTTTCATTGGTTCTGTTAAGGTAGAAGTGAACCAGACCTGGGGACATTACACCCTTCATTAATTTTTTTATATATACTATTAAATATCTAATTTTAACATTTGAATATATTTATATTGATATAAAGTTAATATATTTACTTAAATATTAATTATATATTACTAAATATGTATCTACATTTAATATATAATGTATTTAAATATATCTAATTTATAAAATATTTAATGATTAATATTAATTATAAAATTGAAAATTTCTATTGAATAATATTCATTTGATAACATTTTTTAATAAAAAGGGAATAAATTGATTAAGATCCTAAGATAATATGAAAATAGTAATTGAACTTCCATTTACCATTAATTTGGATTTGGGTGTCTATTTGGAATCTAGAACCTGTCAATTCAAATATTTCAAAGTGGTCTATGAATTTTATTATATGGGAGACCCACATTTTTTCAATGGAGCCTTAATTTATTCATCGATAATACATTCATATTGACATGTTGGTGTTGAAATTTTATCAATTTTCATATAGTAGATTTATTTATAAATAAATATATAAATATATTTTCATATATTTACATGTGAAAAAGTATTTATATAAAAAAATATTTAAGCATAAAAATATATAAATCATTTTAAAATAATTATTTAATATCGATTTTATTTAAAATAGAAATTTATTGATTTTATTTAAAATAAAAATTATCTATTTTATTTACCTATAAAAATTTATAAATATATACATGTAAAATTATATATATATATAATTTATATAAATATATATATATGTATATATAAATATAAATATAAATATAAATATAAATATAAATATAAATATAAATATAAATATAAATATAAATATAAATATAAATATAAATATAAATATAAATATAAATATAAATATAAATATAAATATAAATAAACATTTATCTATTTATGTATATATTCAAATAATTGTGAATGAATATTATTATGTGCATGTGTTAAAATAAGTGTATATTATAAAATATATAAACATGTATATAAATATGTCAATATATTTTAATTAAAATCTTTTTTCTAAGTGGAAAGTATTATTTTTGAGAATTTGATGGATGGGGGTTTGAATCCCAGCCTCTTTAAAATAATTTCAAATTAAACTAGGGGGTCATGCATGTGATGTAACGCCCCGAACCTAGTTAACCAGAGTTGGTGAAATATTACAAAAAATTGGAATGATCACAGGGGATCAAATACCAAAATACTGATCATTTTAGTAGTCTTAGAAGTACTAGATACAGACATAAGTTTTACATTACATCATGAAATGAAAAAACAACGACACTGCATCCACTTTGAACACTCATATCCCTTATCCTATTCATGCAAGTTAATCGTAATATACTTATTCACATCCTAGGAAAAATAAAACATAGAAAGGGGTGAGCTCAGGTGCTCTGTAAGGATACCAATATAGAGGAAAATTTCATAAATAAGCATAAACATTTATGGCAATGTATAATACTAAAACAAAATCCTTTTAAAAGTAAAATTCATCATAACATGGAAAATATAAATCAAATAATTCCATTTACTTATTCACATGGATATTCTACTAGTCGAATAATCACATGTAATATCAATAGCCAATTTCATAATGATGGAATGCATAGTGTCAGACATCATAACCACATAGTCAAGGTCTCATACCAAGACTACAAATAATATTTTGTCAAGGCCTTGTTCCAAGACACTAGTTTATATTCTGAGAGCTACTGATGCATCGAGGAGCTATAGCAGGCTCCACCCATCACTTAATAAGTTCAATGCATTTATCGTATGAAAAATTTGAAACATAACACAAAAATTATTATGAAAACTAGCATAAAAAATGTCAATACTATAACCATAAACCATGAATGGTATAAAAATAAAACATCCATAGTAAAAAATATCACAAAAACTTCAATACAATATGTAATATTGTATCATCAATTTCAAACAAGTGTAAAATACATCAAATAATGTTGACATAGATGGAATCAAAACTATTTGAGGGAAATATCTCTTTCTATTTTGAAATCATTTAAAAGTCACGTAATTATAAAAGAAAACATTTTTTTGAAAATATTTATATAATCTTGTAAGAGAAGCTTTGAAGGTGTTATAATGGTGGAATATAACCACACTCTTCTTATAAGTTAAAAAAAAATTTCTTTCCTTAATTTTGTCGAAAAGGTTGTAAAAGACCTTATTTGGAAAATGACAGAAAGATTACTTTATAAACATTTTATAAAAATTTAAACTAGGGTACAAATTAATTTAACCCATAGTATAGGAAATAGTAAAAATGTTTTGAAATACATTTTTAAGAAACACATATGTGGATGATAAAGAGGTCCCAATAGATACTCACATATAAACAACCTCAGATAATGAAGAGATTTTATAATTAACCCTTAAATTGTACATTTCTTTGATCAAGGTTATGTTAATGTCCTTTATAATAGTTAAATCATTGTTATTAAATTATATAAGAACAAAATACATAAATATGATATCATATATGTTCTTCTAATATTACTTTGTTAATAATATTTCAGTAGTATCATGGTTTCGGGTGTTAACTGATTTTTTTCCTTTATATGCTTAGTTACGTAAGCCATGTTTTTTATGGATATTATGTATTTGATTAATATATAGAATTATATTAAGTTCTTAAACATTATTTTTACTCATAAAATTAAAATTTTTCTTGAATGGTTATGATGAGAAATGAATTTCATTGCGTTCGTGGAGACAGAAATCTATACGTACGCACGAGCGACAATATCATTATATTGATGGTGAAATAATATGTAATTGGATGTTATATAATACATACATAATCATTAAAATGTTATATTTATCATTTAAATCAGTTATACTAATTATTATAAACTTCCAAATAATTAAGTGTTTGAATAACAAACTATACTAAGACGTGAAGACGGTAAGCTGTACATATGCACGTATGGTGACTTGTCATTCATAGGACGGATAGAATAATGAATATGTGGTACCATATTTATAATAAAATTATAGTATGTATAAGGTACTGGAGTTATTATTTTGGTATAGAAACAACAATGAAAGAGGAAGTGGATGAAGAAAAGAACTTTGAAAGAGGTGGTGAAATTATTACCTCTTCTTCAGGTGTTTCCTTTTAAGTTGATCAAAAGGGATCCTTAGGTTGGATTTCTGATCAATGTATAAAATATAGGTTGATGTGAGGGTAGTTGGGAGGATATTTGAGTAGGGGTTTGGTCGATCCAAATTTTTTTGGAGGTGTAATTTTGAGAGAAGGGCAATTTCCCTTTTATAAGAGAGGTGGGGATCACTTTAGGAAAAGTTCAACATATTATTTTATTATACAATAATATTATATTTATAATGGCTCAAAAAAGATTTATTTATAGGATAAGGTGGGTATGGGTCGCAAAACTATCAACCAATAGGTTTTAAACATGTTTAAGTCAACATATTAACCTTATATTTTATATTTAACTCTTAGTTAAATAGATTAAGTTTTACCATGTATGCTTGTATTATTATAATAAATGATTAATAAAATTACTATAAGAAGATAAGATAACACCAAGTGGTTAATTATTGTTATATATTTCTTTATATATTTATTTGACCAAACCTTAGATTTGTAGGAATATTATATCAATTAATAATATAGTATTTGTTTTAGAAACTCATTTATGTCAATTTTGATACTGTTTGGTATTCTGTTCTTGTGAAAGTCATAAAAACTTTATCACTTCAAAAAAAATTATTTAATCAACCCTAACATGTCATAGTAACCTATAAAATTATTTAAATTCATCATAAGTCTAAATTTACATTTATTTTTATATTTATAATATCAATTATTTTAATCTTTCATTAATAATGTAATTTATGCATCATCATTGTGTCATAAATAAATTTAATTATTTAATGCCTAAAAATTATAAATAAAATACCAATATATTGTAAATATTTTTATATTTATAATGAATATTTATAGTCGAATTTATCTTATTTAGGACCCTATATTAAAAATGGTTTAGTTGTTAAACATTGAATTTAACACATTTAACTCTTCTTTAAATAAAATAATAATAAATGTCCTAATCTAATTCAAGTGGAATAAAAGGATCATGTTTTATTCATAAAATTGATTTTGGTCTAAATAAACTTATCCAATAGAATTAGGACATGTGTTAGGGTAATTATAATATCATTTTTTAACATTAATTACCCAATTTACTTTTAACCGTGGTAAATAAAAGTCAAAAGTTACGATTCACCAAAAATTATATTAATCTTATTGAACCAAATTTTGCATACTGATGTCAACCGTGTCTCTCAAATTTTTTAAATTTAATTAATAGAAGTATTAAAATTACATTTTATAAAAATTTAAAAATGCGCCTAGAAGGTGGGTAAAAGACGGTAACAAGTTCAGTAAAATTTTATTTATCTAATATTATTATAAAATGAATCCAATGAATTACATTGAACATATATAGGTATTATGTATCTATTTTTACCTAATATAAATTTAAATAAAATAACTAATTATTTAAATAAAAATCCGGTTTTAAACAATAACATAATGTTTTTCACTATTCATTAAAAATTGAAAGTTTTCAGAAAAATACAAAAAATTCACCCTAAGATAATTCTGATATTCCGAATCCAAAAATGAAGTCCATTTTGAAAAAAATCAAATTTATAAAATTTTAAAAAGTGGGTATTATTATTCATAACGACTAGTTTGATTGGTCGTGGTGTGTTAGAATTCGAAGTTGCATACAATGCAAGCTATTGTATTATTCAAAGAGAAGAGTATCGTGGTAGCTTGGGGTGTTATATTATTACCTCCTTCAAATAATTTAATCCTCTAAATTTATAGAATATTATAGAATAAAAAGATTCAGGTGGTTCTTCATCATAAGTTCCTCGGGTTCCCACATTGCCTCTTCCATCTTATGGTTTCTCCAAAGAACTTTCACCGGAAGAGTCGTCCAGTTTCTTAGCACTTGTTCTTAGGTATCAAGAATCTTGATAGTCTCTTCAAAATAAGATAGATCGGGTTCCAGTTCTATTTCTTCATAGGTGTGTACATGCATTCGTCCAGGCATGTATTTTCTTAACAATGATCCGTGGAAAACATCATGAACTTTGGAGAGACTTAGAGGCATTTCCCAACGATAAGTTACAACTCCAATTTGTTCTAGAATTTTGAAAGGTCTAATGTACCTATGAAAAAATTTTCCCTTCTTACCAAATCGTATAACACCATTCCATGGAGATACCTTCAAGAAAACATGATCTCCTACTTGAAATTCCAAATCCTTCCATTGGTTATCAACATAGCTATTTTTCCTACTTTGAGATGCTTTGATGTGGGTTTGGGTGACCTTCACCTTTTCCATTGTTTCATCAACAAACTCTGGGCCTATGAGTTTTCTTTCACCAACATCATCCCAACAAGTTGGTGTGCGAAATCTCTTTCCATATAACACTTCATATGGTGCCATCTGAATACTTTAATAGTAGAAATTGTTATATGAAAATTCTACCAAAGGTAAATATTGATCCCACATACCTTAAAAGTCAAGTGAGAAAGATCTAAACATGTCTTCTTAGGTTTGAATAGTCTGTTCTGATTGTCTATCAGTTTGAGGGTGGTAAGAAGTGCTCAAAAGAAGTTAAGTATCCAAGGCCTTCTAAATACTTTTCCAGAATCTTGATGTAAAATGGGGATCATGATCAGAAACAATCAATAGGGGTACTCCATGAAGTCTTACAACTTCATTAATATATAGTCTTGCTAAATGTTCAAGTGGTAAATCTTTTCTTATAGTAAGAAAATGTGCTCACTTGGTAAGACGATAAAAAATAACCCATACTGAATCATTCCTTCTAGGAGTATTTGGTAGCCCCAGGACAAATTCCATCGTAATATCATCCAATTTCCACTCAGGTATGGGAAGAGGTTTCATGAATCTTCTAGGATGTTGTCTTCTAGATTTCACATGTTGAAAAACCATACATATTGACACATAATCAAAAATCTACCCCTTAATGTTGTCCCATAAAAAATGTTCCTTCAAATCTCTATACATCTTAGTGCTACCAGGGCGAATAGAGAGATTAAAGCTATGAGCATCATCCAATAATTCCCTTTTTAGATCAGATATATCCGGAACACAAAGTCTCTTACCAAATTTTAAAATTCCATCTTTCTATACGAATTTAATCAATCTACCATCATTCACAACATTAATTTTCTTTTGAAACTACTCATCATCAGTCTGGGAACTTTTTATCCTTTCTAGTAAAGATGGTTTTGCAACCATTATAAAAGTATTGATGTTTCACCTTCCATGATTATTCCCATATCCATATTTACTAGATCTATGAATATAGGATCCCTTTCAACTCTCATTTTGTTCAAAAATCCATAATCCTTTCTACTCAAGGCATCTTCCACCTTATTTTCCTTCCCCAAGTGGTAGTGTATAGTGCAATAATAATATTTGAGTAGTTCAAGAAATAGTCTTTTCCTCATGTTGAGTTCTTTTTGTGAGAAAATATACTTCAAACTCCTCTGGTCAGTGTATATATCACACTTTCCCCCATAAAGATAGTGTCTCCATATCTTCAAAGCAAAGATTATAGCTTCTAACTCAAGATCATGAGTAGGATAGTTTTGTTCACGAATTTTTAGCTATCATAATGCATAGGGAATATCTCTATCATTCTGCATATGGACACAACCATGTCCTTTCTTTGAATCATCACTATAAATAAAAAACCCATCGTTCCCCGATGGTAGAGTCAAGATATGATCATTGACTAATCTTCTCTTTAGTTCTTCCAAAACGTTTTCACACTCATTTTTCCAAAAAAAATTAACCAGTTTAAGTGTGATCTTGGTTAATGGGTTTTTCAATCGGGAAAAATTCTAGATGAAACACTAATAATAACCTACTAAACCAATAAAACTACATACCTCAGTTATACTTGTCAGTGCTAGCCATTCTTGTATTACTCTTGTCTTATATGGATCAACATAGATTCTATATTTAGAGACAATATGGAAAAGAAATGAAATATCCTGAATCCAGAATTCACACTTTCTAAACTTTCCATATAATTCATTTCTACTGAGGGTTTTCAGAAAAGTGGACAAGTGATTTTCATGATCTTTGTAGCTTTTTGAGTATACGAAGATATCATCAATAAATACTACTACAAAGTCATAAATATATTCTTTGAAAACTCTATTCATTAGAACCATGAAAATAGAGGGTGCATTAGTTAGTCCAAAAGGCATTTCTGTAAACTCGTAATGCCCTTACCTGGTACGAAATGTTGTATTTGGAATGTCTTCCTTATTCACACACAACTGATGATATCCATATTGAAGTTTAATCGTTGAAAAATATTGACCTTCATGAATTTGATCAAATAAATCATCAATGCGAGGTAGGGGATACTTTTTATTTATTGTTATAGCATTGATCACCCTGTAGTCAATGCACAACCTCATAAATCTGTCTCTCTTCTTAACAAAAAGAATAGGGGATCCCTAGGGAGAAACACTAGGGTGAATAAATCATTTATTACTCAATTCCTCTAGTTTTTTCTTTAGTTCCACTAATTCTACAGTGGAAATTCTATAAGGGGTCTTCGATATGGGCCTTGAACCAGGAATTAAATCAATGGAAAACTTGATTTCTCATTCCGGAGGATGTACAGGTAAATACTCAGAAAACACATCAATATATTCTTGTACAATAGGCACATACTCTATTCGATCATTATTTTAATCATCCATAGTTATTTCATTCTCTTACTCCCCTATAATTTAATTTAGTAGAGCTACTGGGGGTGGATCTAGATAAGAATATGATGGTGTTGTTTTTTCTCTAAAGATAAGGTACTCCTTATCATTATAGAAAATTGTAACCTCTTTTTTCTTACAATAAATTTTCACATCAAGGTCCGAAATCCAATCCATACCGAGGATTATATCAAATTAAATAATGGGTTTGATGATGAGATCAACAGATAAAGAACATTTATATACCCTAATGAGAACTGATTCACAAAACTTTGTTGCAATGATACTTCCCTTAGGAGTTTTTACTAACAACTCCCTTGTTAAATAAAATTGGAAATATCTAATTTTCTTAAAAAAATAGGAATATATAAAACAATGAGATGATACAGAATCAAATAAAGCATTGGATAAACTTGAGAAAACCATTAAATTACCTACCACTATGTCTTTTGGAGCTTCAACCTCAGTAGTAGTGATCGCATAAGCTTGACATTTCTCTCTTGGCCCTTTATGAGGTAAGTTTCATTGGTGCTTAGGAAATTCATTTGCATAATGACCAATTTCTCTACAATTGTAGCATTAAACATTGACAACCTCTTCATTTCCTTCAAAATCATGAGTTTGGTGGCCTTTTTCACCACACTTATAACAGATTGTCATTCCCTTCAGGCAAGTACCGGGGTGTTTCTTCCCACATTTACCATAGGATGTAAATTTAACTTTTATATTATTCCCATTATTTCCATTTCTAGAGTGTTCAATATATCTCTTCTTCTCTTGATTTGCTTTAAAGTCGTAAGATTTAGAGAATTCATTTTCTATCTTGATAGAACATGAGACAAAATATTTGTACGATGAGAAGGTTTGTGAGACTAATGCTCGACGAAGAAATGGTTTTAACCCATCAAATAATTGATCACTCTTACTCTTTGGGTCATGTATATAATCTACTGCATTCCTTTCTAACCTTGAAAAGTTATCCTTATACTTTGTAACATTATCATCCTCCTTTTTCCTCACACTCACGAATTGTCTTTCCAAATCTGCAAGATGGTCATGAGGAATGTATTTTTCTAAGAAAATCTCTTTAAACTCCCTCCATTTAATATGTGATATTTCTTCATCCTTTTTTTTTGTTTTTAATAAATGACCACCATTGATCTATATCTCCGATGAGGCGATAAACTACAATGAATTTTTTCCCTTTCTCTACTCCAAAAGGCATGAAATGTTTTCTCTAAGGAACTTATCCATTACTCACCCATAAATGGATTTGTACTCCCATTGAATGTTGGTAGGTTTTTCCTCATGAAGCGGTCTAACATTGATCCTCCATGTTGTGAATCAGGGTGTTCCATATGAGTAAGGTTATTATTAATAACCTAAGTGAGTTGTCTGAGTTTGGTTATAAGCTGATCAACACCAACTCCACTATAATTATCTTGAGTAGGAGGGAAATATCTACATGGATTACGTGCATTGATATAGTTTCCATTCCTTCCACTAGGCGTCGTTTCTAAATAATGGTATACACTAGATCAATTTATGAATCACAATACATAATTCCAAACTTGTAAAAAACTTAACATAAATTGAAGAGTTTATGGATATAATCCATAATCATAAAAATGTTTTATTTGAGGAGGTATATACTCATAAATCCTTAATAATGGTTTGTAAAAAAATGTAAATTATTCTAAGCATATCCCCCAGGAGTGTCGTAACCAAGAGTGAATCAAGACCCGTTGTCGTGTACAAGGATACCCCAGGTAAATCCCAAAACTCTTTTTCGGAGTTTTCACTCCTAGGTACATCTGTGCAAGAGACACCTCTACCTGCTCGTATCTAGAGAGGGATTTATTTCTTAGAAAATTCACAAAATCTCTACATTACTAGAATTCTAGGAAGTTCTTCTATACTAATCCTCAAAGTCTATCTTAGGGCAATGTTATCTAATCAGAGATTTTCTAAATATAGTTTCCAAAGTTAGTACTAAACTTTCCCTGATACCAATTTTAATTCCCCTACCCAGTTACCTATAGTTGGTGAAATATTAAATAACCTTAGAATGATCACAAGGGATCAAATCTTGAAAGACTGATTAGTTTTGTATCCTTGGAGGTACTAGATACATACACAAGTTTTACATTAAATCATGAAATTTAAAATCAACGACATTTCATCCCCTTTGAACACACTCATATCCCTTAGCCTATTTCTGTAGGTTAATATTAATATACATCTTTTCATCCTAGAAAAAATAAAACATAGAAAGGGGTGACCTCAGGTGATCAATAAGGATAACAATATAGTGGAAACTTTCATAAATAAGCATAAACATTTAAGGAAATGTATAAGACTAAAACAAAATCCTTTTAAAAATAAACTTAAGAATAATATGGAAAAGTTAAATAAAATAATTGCTTTTACTTATTCACATGGATATTCTACTAGTCGAATAATAACATGTAATATCAATAGCCAATTTCATAATGATGGAATCCATAATGTCGGACATCATAACAACATATTCAAGGCCTCTTTCCAAGAATACAAATAATATTTTTTCATGGCCTTGTGCCAAGACACTAGTTTTTATCATGAGACCTACTGATGCATCGAGGTGCTATAGTGAGCTCCATCTGTTACTTACAAAGTCCATTGCATTCCTCATATGAAAAGGTTGAAACATAACATAAACATTCGTATTAAAACTAGAATAAAAAATGTTAATACGTTAACAATAAACCTTAAATGGTATAAAAATAACTCATCCACAATCAAACATATCACAAAACCTTCAATACAATATAGAAGATTGTATCATCAATTTCAAACAAGTGTAAAATCCATCAAAGGATGTTGACATAGATGAAATCAAAACTATTGGAGAGAAATATCTCTTTCTATTTTGAATTCATTTAAAAGTCATGTAATTATAAAATAAAACATTTATTTTGAAAATAATATTATAAGATTGTAAGGGAAGATTCAAAGGTGTTATAATGACAGAAATAGCCATACTCTCCGTATAAGTTAAAAAAACATACTTTTTTTTTTAATTTTTTCGAAAAGGTTGTAAATGACCTTTTTTGGAAAACAATTGAAAGATTCATTTATAAATTTTTTATAAAAAGTAAAAAAATCTATAAATGAATTTAAAACATAGTCTAGGAAATATTAAAAAAGTTTTGAAATACATTTTTAAGAAACACAGATGTGGATGATAAAGAGGTCCCAGTAGCTACTCACTTCCTCAGATAATGAAGAGATTATAGAATTAACTCTTACCTTGTACTTTTCCTTGATCAAGGGTAAATTAACCTCCTGTATAATAGTTAGATAATTTATATTAAATTATAAAATAACCACATACAGAAATATGATATCATATATGATCTTCTAATATTGCTTTGTTAATAATATTTCAGTAGTACCATTTTTTCGGGTGTTAACTGATTCGTTTTCCTTTATATGATTGGTTACGTAAGAAATTTTTTTATGGATAGTTTGTATTTGATTCATACCCAGAATAACATTAAGTTCTTAAACATTATTTTAAATCATAAAATGTAAATTATTCTTGAATGGTTATGATGGGGAATGAATTTCATTGCGTTCATGGAGATGATAATCTGTATGTACGCACGAGTGACAATATCATTATATTATTGGTGAAATAACATGTAATTGGATGGTATATCATATATAAAGAATCATTAACATGTTATATTTATTATTTACTCCAGTTATACTCATTATTATAAACATTCAAATAATGAAGTGTTTGAATAACAAACTACACCACGGCGTAGAGATGGTAAGCCGTACGTATGCACGTATGGTGAATTGTCATCCATATGATGGATAGAATAATGAATATGGTTGTAAAATATTTATAATAACATAAAATTATGTATAAGGCACTGTAGTAGTTATTTTGGTGTGGAAACAACAAAGAAATAGGAATTGGAAGAAGAAAAGAACATTGAAATAGGTTTTGAAATTATTACCTCTTATTTGGGTGTTTCATTTTGAGCTGATCAAAAGGGATACTTAGGTTGAATATCTGATCAAAGTAAGGACTCTATGTCAAATTGAGGTTATTTGGGAAGATATTTGTATAGGTTTTGGCCAAGACAAATGGATTTTGAGGTGTGATTTTGAGAGAATGGGAAGTACTCTTTTATAAGAGAGGTGAGGGTCACTTTAGAAAATACTTGAAATATTATTTTATTATACAATCATATTCGGTTTATAATGGCACAAAAAAGATTTATTTTGAGGTTAAAGGTGGGTATTGGTATATAAAATCTCATCCAATAGGTTTTAAAAAAATTTAGGTCACTAAATTAACCTTATCATTTAAATTTAACTCTTAGTTAAATGGTTTAACATTTACCATGTATTCTTGTATTATTATAATAAATGGTTAGTAAACTAACTATAAAAAGTCAGTTGAACCCCAAGTGGTTTGTTATTAATATATATAACCTTATATAAGTTATTTTAATGAAACTTATATTTTTAGGAATATTAATACAATTAATAAAATAGTATTTGTTTTAAAAACTCATTTATGTCAATTTTGATACTATTTGGTATTTTGTTTTTGTGAAAGTCATAAAAACTTTATAACTTCGAAAAAATTTATTTAATCAAATATAACATGTCCTAGTAAACTATAAAATTATTGTAATTCATCATAAGTCTCAATTTATATTTATTTTTATATTTATAATATTAATTAGTTTAATATTTCATTAATAAGGTAATTACTGCATCATCATTGTGTCATAAATAAATATAATTATTTAATGTCTAATTTTTTTAGTAAAATAAAATTATGTGGGAAATATTTTTATCTTTATAATGAATATTTATAATCGAATTTATCTTATGTATAACCCTATATTGAAATTTTTATAGTTATTAAACTTTGAATTTAACAATTTTAACTCTTCTGTAAATAAAATAATAATAAATGTCCTAATCTAATAAAAGTGGACCAAAATGATCATATTTTATTCTTAATGTTGATTTTGGTAGAAATAAACTTATCCAATAGAATTAGGACAAGTGTTATGGTAATTATAATGTCAATTTTACCTTTAATTACCTTATTTACTTTTAATCACAGTAAATAAGAGTCAAAAGTTACTATTCACCAAAATTTATTTTATCTTATTAAACAAAATTTTACCTAATTATGTCAACCATGTCTCTTGTTTCTTTGAAATTCAATTCACAGAAGTGGTAAAATTACATTTTATAAAAATTTGCAAATGCGCCTAGAAGGAGGGTAAAAGACGGTAAAAAGTTCAATAAAATTATATATATCTAATATTATTATAAAACGACTCCAATAAATAACATTTAACATATATAGGTACTATGTATCTATTTTTACCTAATATAAATTTAAATAAAATAAATAAATAATTAAATAAAGAGTTAGTTTTAAACAATAATGCAGTGTTTTTCACTGTTCATCAAAAATTGAATTTTTTCAGAAAAATACCAAAAATTCATCCAAAGCTAATTTTGATATTCTGAATCCAAAAAATGAAGTCCATTTTGAAAAATAAAATTTCAAAAAGTGGGTATTACTATTCATAATGGCTAGTTTCATTGGTCATGGTGTGTTAAAACTCAAAGTTGCGTACATCATAAGCTATTGTATTATTCAAAGAGAAGTGTATTGTGGAAGCTTGGGGTGTTACATGTGAGGATTTGGGGTTGAGTGTGAGGAAGTGGCCTAAGGAGATGGGGTCAAACATGATGGAAAATTGGGGTCACCCGATAGTATTTTTACCCTATGATGTTTTAATAATATTCCAATGCTTTTATCAGCACTAAGAAAAGAACTGATAAAGTTTTCCTTTTATCAGTTCTTTTCTTGGTGATGATAAGGGATGCCTTTTAATAGGGCTATTTTTTAGTGTTGGTAAAAGGTGTTTAAAATTTATTAAAAAAATGAATTATCAGTTCTTTTTATTCTATTTATAAATCACACACTAGTAGAAAAACTAACATTGGTGATCACCAAAAGTGGTCTCTAATAAGAATTCAAGACAACTATACGTGGCTGCCTCTTTTTAAAACGAACACACCACCACAACAACAATGTACATGGGAGATAAAAACAACAATGTTATCAAAATGGGTCATATATATAGTATAAAAGATAAGGGGTCAGACAATATGGAAATAATGACTGAGATCAGGTGATTAGATGATGTAACAACAACAAAAAATAATGGGTGAGGTGGTAGTGGCGTCTAGAGTGTGAGAATGTAGTGACATGTGGAATGGGTGAGTGGAAATTATGGTAGGGGAACAAATATAGATCCTACTTTATCGGATTTATAAATCTATTTTATCAGTCATAAAAAATAAATGATGTTTTGAAGTCTTTTAAAATTCATACTCTATTATCAATGCTAAAAAATACTGATAAAAGCCTACTTTATCAATGTTTTTTTAGAACTAATAAAGTATTCCTTTATCATCACTAATTGTAGAATTGATAAAGGAAAATTCTAACTACTGCAGTGTGCTTCCAACTATATAAATGAAACTCCACAAAAGCTGGAACAAAATATAAAAAAAATTAAATTTTAGTATTAATATTACATTAAACATAAAAAAATTTAAATTTATATTACACAATCATTTAAATAAAAATATTAAATTAAGTAATTACATTGTAATACATTGATGTAAAATTTACTAAAAAAATTATCACAACCAATACAGAAATAAAAATCTCATTGAAATCCTTCTCTAATGATTAATCCAACCTCATAAAAAAGAAGCTTGTGCATATAATAAAATCAATTCTTACTTTAGTAATAGCATATAAAAATATAGAAATAAATTATAAATTATATTTTATATAATCCCTGATAAATTTAAATTGAAATGATATATAATTACCTCCTTTAAGTCACAAATGAATAAAATTCATTGTTTTAAAATATCATGATAATCCGACCATGTTTAATTGATTTTGACTATTTGATTCACTTTGTGAGCTGAAATGTTACTTTTATAATGAAAACATGCACTTTGGGTCATAATGACCACACCGTGTGTCATATTGATGTGTGATTGATTCATATACATCAGAAATTAATTATAGATAATTTTTAGAAATTATCAAGACAATCTAATCAGTTTTTCTTTATTTTGTGAATGTGATATGAATTTTGAACTAAAATGTCACTTTTAAATGAGAAAATACACTTTAAGTCATACCAGGAACATAGTGTATTATATTGATATGAAGTCAATTTCTATATTTCACAAATGAATTATTAATATTTTTCCTAAAATATCAAGATAATATTATTATTTTTTCTTGGTTTTGATTATGTGAATCATATTTGAACTAAATTGTCATTTTTAAATAGAAACACAGATTTTGGTCATACCATTTACAATGTGTGTCATATTTACTTGAATTTAATTCATATATATAAAAAATTAATCAAAAACATTTTTTCTAAATTATCGAGAAAATCTAATTTCATTTTCCTAGTTTTGAGTCTGTGATGCTTGGTTTAGACTAAAATACTACTTTTAAACTGAAAACATGCACTTTTAGTCAATATGGGAACATCCTATTCCTGATTTATGTTTGCTTAATTTATACACATCAAAAATGGATAATGAATAATTTTAATGGAGTATAGATACAATTTTATCATGTTTTCTTAGTTTTGACCATGTGATGCATGTTGTAATATCAAATGTGAATTTTATACTAAAAACACACAATTTGAGTCATACTGGACACGCAATGTATCATATTATTGTGAGAATTATTAATACACATTTAAAATTAATTTAAAATACTTTTATTAAATTATTAATACAATTCAAGTAAATTTTATTATTTTTTAGTCTGTGACGCACATTTTGAACATAAATGTTAATTTTAAATGAATACTATCAATTTTAGTCATGAAGGTCACACCATAAGTCAGATTTTTGTGAGTATAATTCCTACCTTTAAAAAATGAACCACAGATCATTTTACCAATGTATCAAGAAAATAATATCATGTTTTCTCAGTTTTGAGTAGCTAATATTTGTTTTGAACTAAAATGTCACTTTTAAATGAAACATGTACTTTTATTCATAGGGGTCACACCATATATTAAATTGAATTTTTTTTAATTAATAAATGAAAAAAATGAATCAAGGATTTGTTTCCCTAATTTTAAAAGATAATCAGTGTTCAATTTCCTTGTTTTGAACTTGTAATAAGCATTTTGGACAAAAAATCCACTTTTAAATAAAAGCATGAACATTTAGTCATATAGGATAAACCTTGTGTAAGATATAAATTAAGTAAATTCATACAAATAAAAAATGATTCATGGATCATTTTACTAAATTATCAATACAATGAAAGTCTGTTTTCTCATATTTGGGCTTGTGATGCATGTTGTGGACTAAAATGCCAATTTTAAACTAAAAACATAGAATTTCAGTTAATCTGGAGTCTCCGTGCATCATATTTATATGAGGTAAATTTTCTACACATAAAAAATGAACCATATCTAATTTTACAAAAAATGTAAATGCATTACAATAATTTTTTCACTTTTTTGACTATTTGACGTTGTGAGCTAAATTGTTACTTTTATATTGAAAACACAAACTTTGAGTCATACAATTAGTACTGTGCATTAGACTTATATGTGATTAATTGGTATATTTTAAAAATAAATCACATATTATTTTCCTAAGTTATAAATAAAATTAAAGTTCTTTTCTATGTTTTTAGTATGTGACTCGTGTTTTGTCTTAAAATGTCACTTTTAAACTAAAAACATGCACTTTTAGTCAATTTAACCACACCATGTGTCTGATTGATGTGTGATTAACTCATACACATAAAAAATAATTCATGGATTGTTTTAATATGATATTTAGAAAATTAAAGTGTTTTTTCAAAGTTTTGATCTCGTGACATGAATTTTAGACTAAAATATCACTTTTGAGCTAAAAACGTAAACTTTCATTCAATCTGGATAAACTATGTGTCAATTGATGAGAGGCTAATTCCTATATTTTTAAAATACATCACATACTATTTTACTAAATTACCATGACAATAAGATCTATTTTTATGAGTTTTTAGTATGTGATACATGTTTTGGCTTAAAATGTCACTTTTAAATAAAAAACATGAACTTTTTGTTATATTGGTCACACCATGGGTCTGAATGATGTCTGGTCTATTATTAAAATTTAAAAATGAATCATGGATATTTCTCATAAATTATAAATATAATTTAATTGTGTTTTATCAGTTATTAGTATGAGATATTTATTTTGAACAAAAAAATCACTTTTAAACCAAAAACACACTTTCAGTCAATCCGGACATATCGTATGTCATATTGTTCAAAGGTTAATTCATCAACATAAAAAAATAAATAAAAATATTTTTATTAAATTATCATGACACTCCTAGTTATTTTTCTCATTTTAGTGTATGCAATGTGTGTTTTGGGTTAAAATGGAAATTCTTAAATGAAAACTTGCATTGTCAGTTTATTCGTCCACATAATGTTTCGAATTGATGTGAGGCTTATTCCTATAAATCTAAATACTAATCAAGGATAATTTTTCTATAGTTTAAAGAAAATACAAGTGGATTTTTGAGGTTTTTATTATGTGACATGAGTTTTTAAATAAAATGTCACTTTTAAATAAAAATAAGTGCTTTCAGTCATACTGAGCACATTGTGTGTCAGATTGACATGAGGTTAATTCGTAAAATTAAAAAATGAATTATCAAAATTTTTAATAATGTATAAATATAATTATAATGTGTTTTATAATTTTTAAGTATGTGACATGTGTTTTGGCTTAAAATGTCACTTTTAAATTGAAAAAGTACACTTTCAGTTAATCTGGACACACTGTGTGTCAGATTATCATGAGTTGAATTAATAGACATCAAAAATAAATCATGGGTCAATTTTATAATGTATAAATACAATCTAATAAATTTATCTTATTTTTGAGTATGTGACAAAAGTTTTATACTAAAATCACATTTGTATATAGAAAACACAAATATGAGTCAATTCAAACACAACATGTATTGAATTGACATGTAGTTGATTACTACACATCCAAAATAAATGAAGGATAATTTTCCTAAATTATCAAGATAAAATGAACATTATTTATTATTTTTTGTAATGTGATGCACATTCTGAACTAAAATATCACTTTTAAACTGAAAACATAAACTTTAAGTTAATCTGGTCACACCCTATGTCGAATTGACATGATATTAATTAATATAAATAAAAAATGAATCACATGTCTTTTTAATAAAGTATAAATGTTCATAAATTTCTAAAATGAATAAAATTTTAAATAACAAGGCTTTCGGTCACACATTTATAACATAACTATACAATAATTTTCTAAAAAGACACTAAATATATTCCATATTCTTCTTAATGATATAAAAACCTTTAAATAGTAAAGTACATCTCTGATGATCTAATATATAAAGAATATAAAATTAATTAAATAAACAGTATATAAAAACTATTCATGTTCATTGTGAAATAAAAAAATAAAAAAATTATAGAAAATCAACTCTTCATGATATTTGAAAACATTTTGACACAATATAATCTTCCCACTCATTTCTAAAAAAAATAAATTATATATTTAATACATTTACTAGTGAACGTTTTTTTGTATGATAAAAATATATTAAAATAAATGATTAATAAATCTTTTAAATGAAATTGTAATTACCATCAGAAATACCTCTTTGGGGATGTCAATTTTTGATGGAATATGATATATTTCTTAAATTTTCAAAATTAAAAACCACAATCATTGTCATTAACTTTTTTATACACTGAAGAAACATTTAGAAAAATAAGTAATTTATTTTTATATATTCTTTGATAGTGAGATATTATTATATATATTTTATAATACTAATCTAGTTGAACAAATTAATAGGCTCTTTGTGCACATTGGCTATCTTTATACCATGATTTTGACGATAAAGAAACACCTCCCTATCATAAAAAAATTATCATTAAAATATAATATAAAACATATATTATTAGAAGCATGTTGTGTGGCCCTATGTTAAAAAATTTATAAACCCAAGCAATATACAGTAGTAGTGGGACTCAATTTTTTTCTAGATAGGAGAGTGTTATGGGTGTGATCATCACTTATTTAAGGGTTTTATGTGTGTGAAAATAGTGATTGAATTTGGTTGAATATGTGATTTGATTTTTTTAGAGATATTTATAAAAATATTTGTTTATCTTTATATTATCCCCTTCCTTTCTTATTAAATCATTATTCCATTTCACTCTCATATTCTCTATCTAATTAGAGAAAACTACATTAGAATATCCTCCCCTAGTTCTTTCATATTGAATGAAAAAAATACAATCGTCACCATATACCCTCTTATTTCATAGATTAGTAATTAGAAAACTTCAATCACACTTGGATAAACCAACTACTCATGATTAAAAGTAGTTAAGAGAACCAATGTGTCTTATACTTTCAATCCAAGTGAAAGAAGAAAATTTTGATTTCAAAGAACATTGAAAATATCCTATTGTCTAAAGTAAATAATAATTTATCAAGATTCATGATATGCTTCTTATTTTGATGATCAACATGTGTCCAGATCAAGGGTTATAAATTCTCTAGGTGAGAACATATCAAGAATATTTTCCCACTTTTTTCATTCATCACACGATATCTATCTCCTTCATATATTGGATGTATGCCACATGGATCGATTGATTTTTTATTCCTAATTTTTCCAGATAGTGGGAATTATATTTTATTTTTATTTTATGTTGAATTTTTCATATTCTTGTAATTTTAGATTCTAAACCCCAAATCCCGAAATTTAGTTATGTCTTGGATAAAATGAATGAAATAAAGTCATGGTTGATTGGTATGAATTTTATGTTAATTGGATGGTTGATCGGTCCTTTGGTATCTTAATAGGAAGGGCTGTTTGAGTGGAATGGTCAATCATATCTTCACTTATGGTCTCTTAGGCTCTTTAAGGTGCTTATACATGCGGTCAATGGAAATTATCATGGGTTTGGTTCAAGATTAATGTATAGTCACTTGAGTACATTGTATAATTTTCACACACATACAATCAAGAAATGTTACGGTTGATTGATCTTCATAATCAATACACACCTTAGGTCGCTTGTCCACCATGGTTGCTTGCCTCTTATATTTCCAAATCTATATAGTGAAGGTTACAATTTAGTGTAGGTTTTTCTCCAATTCTCTCCAGAATAGAAATAAACAATTAAAATAAGATTAAAAGGCCTTTAAAAATAAAATCCAATTATCCAAATAAATCTATTCATTTTCCTTTAAATCCCAAAAATGATTAAATATACTAAAAATAAATTTTAAACCCATTTAATAAATAAATACCATATTTCATAAAGTAACAAAAAATGAATTATTTTTATGGGTTTTATATGAATTAGATGGTCAATTATTAATGAAAAGAATTTTATTTTTTTGAAATATTGTCTCATATAACCACCACCCCTCTCATACACACACTTAAACTATTTCAATTATGGGAAAAAATAAGGAATTTTATTTATTTAAAAACAATTTTACTCTTGATAGTTATGTAATTAAACTAGGGAAAAATAAAATAAAAAATTCATCTTTCATGTGAAATATTATGCCTCTTTTATAAATCTAAGAAACTACTCTCACTTAAATTTATGAAAGAGTTATAATTATAGGTTCCTAAATATAATAAAAATTAGTGGAATCAATATTTTATTAAGTGGATCCTTTCTAAGTATCTCTCCTCTAAGATTTAGTTCTTAATGATCCTTTTAATGCTTCCTTGATACTTCCTAAATGAAATTTAGATATCTCATCTTACCCTTCTTCATCCAAGTTCATAACTCCCCTAATATTTTCATCCCCTTTGTCAATCGACACTTATTGAATTTTTCCCAACCATATTTATGAAAATAACTTGTTGTGTTAGTGTAGATAAACACCAAAATAAACCATCCCATGATAAAAGGTATCCCCCATGACTAATTTTTGTAGTCATGTAATAGAAGAAAAAATTGAATATCCATATATCATATCAATATATCTCTTATTTTATGTAAATCACACTACATGTGTTCTTATATTGACTCCGGTAGACGGCTAGATCCGTTCTCATATACTTGTTTCACTACACTTCATATGAGACATCAAATTTTATTTTATGAAGGATCCATGGGAATCTAATAAATTAATAAGGTATTGTTTACTAAGTTCATGTTCATTATTCATATTACATCTTGCTATGATTTTTGTTCAACTATGTTCTTTTCCATTGAAAATTTTCTTCCTAGTTCTAAGGTAGAAACGTCCATGAAAATAGTCATCAAAATCACTCAGTAATAATCTACTTTTCAAAATTTAATGGAAGATGAAATGAAATTATTATAGAATGCTACTTATTTATAAGAAATTATAAATTCATCTCAAGTTTTCCTATCTAAAAAAACTCTATTTTTTTAATAAATGAGTGGCATTTAGAAATATTGTAAAAATTCAGAAAACAAGATTTGAACCTAGTGATGTATCTTATTTCACAACAATAACATAGAGATAAAAAAGAAAATATAAAAAGGTGTTTATATCCTAATATGATTTTTCCTATCCCTTAATTTTATCTTAGACATTAATCCAATCTATTTCGACATGCATTTTTTAGGAAAATAAGATTCAAAATAAAGATGAATTAAGAAAAGTGTAAATGAAAGAGACATATTGGGGTTACTTTATTCAATAATAGTAAGGAGGATACTAGACACCTCTATTGTATCTTTAAAGTTTTTTTCATGAATTATCTTTTGTTTCTACCCATTAACATTAAATTGATTCTTTTATTCTAATCATTTTATCTCAACTACACCAAATGGAAAATTATTAGTTACCATTTATGTACTGGTCTAATTAGAAAAACTTTTACCAGGTATTAGATTCATACCTAAGGAGAATAACAACACTTTATCTCCAATTGTAAATTCTCTCCATTTGATCAGTCTTCCATGGATAGATAATTGCTTATATTTGTATAATGTGATTTTCTTGTATTCCTAAATCCTTAGCTCTGTAAGTTCCATCATCTTCATCCTTATTTTCCCTCCAACATTTCCAAACTTTAGGTTAACTCCCTTGATATCCCTATAGTATTTGTTTTCATTTCATTAGGGAAGGATTCATACATTCTTGGTTTAGTTTGTGGTTATACCTCTGTAGTGTGGCGTAATATGCTCATGTGTCCTATCGCTAGATTTTTCATAACACTTATTATCTTTTATATCCAAGTCAAATTCTTATATTATAAAAATCCTCCTTACTATACTCATATTTTCATCATCCTTCTTGAAAAAATATCTCAATACATCATGATTTGAAAAAACATTCACTGTACTTCCTAACAAATAATAAGAAAAATTCTATAAAGAAATAATTATTAAAAAAACTTATTCTCTATTATTATGTAATTTATTTGGGTTGTGTACAAGGTTTGTGAAGTATAGGGTATAAATTTTGGGTGTCCAATAATTTTTTAGTATAATATATATCTCAAAGATTTGTTTGAGGCATCACATAGTATCTCAAAGGGGTGGATCTATACAGGTGTTCAGATCATAGGAAATGTAGAAAGATTTTATTTAATCCTATCAAAAGATACCATACATGAATCATCAAACAAAAAATATAATTAATTATGGAGTATTTTTGTAAAGGGAAGATAAATTTTTCTAAATTAATTAATAAATATTATATAAAATATAGAAGTTCCCAAAAATGATCTAAAGTGTCTCACAGAGGTGGGGTAAGGTAGTATTGAAATAATTTCAAACTTAGACCTATCCAATTTAATATCATATTTTGAAATTATGTGGAATAAAAAATTCACTATTTCCACAATAAAATTACTTTTTTTAAATGTTTAAAACCATGTTTTTATTTCAATGAATCATTTTAAATATTTTTCTATAATTTCCAAATAGGTTTCAAAGCATGTTCCATAAACTAATAAATCATCAAGTAATACCTCCATGAATCTCTCAATTATTTCTAAAAATATAATTAACTGGAAACATTGAAAAGTAACTAGGTAATTTCATAATAAAATGGGAACCATTTTATATTGATCCTTTTTTCATACATTAACATTAGATAAATTTTGCAGAATACTTAATACATTATATAAAAAAATTCCCAAAGTTTGTTAAAGAATAGTGCATTTGGAAACATGAAAAAATAAAATATAAAACATAAGTGAGAAACATTATCTACCACTAGTTACTTATTGACTAGCATCCTTCTTAGACACATCAAGCATAATACATATCTTTTTAACCTAGGGAAGGAAAAGTAAAAACGGGTGAGATCAAATTCTAAATAAGAGTAAAATAGAGAGATATGTAAGAATAATCATGTTTATAAGGGTATGATATAATTATCATGAAAATATAAGATCATACACTGCATATCAAAGATCATATACATGAATCATGTCATAAAGATTGGCAGTTCATAAGTCCTGAATCATTAGGAAATAAAGAACATAATGCATGAGGACATAAAATAGGAATAAAACATGTAATTATGGAAGAAAAATAAGCGTATATTATGATTTCCATAGTAGTCAAGTCATCACTTCCATGACTATCTTAGTGGAAAAAGTACTTTACGAAACTGGGTTCACACCCTGTTCCAACCCTGTATTACTGAGCTGAGTTCAACCCTCATTCAAGCCCTGTAATACTAAAACAAGATAATTTCACATTCTATCCCTATAATAATATCCTCTGTTTATTTCTCATTCTATCTATATCTATCTCATTAGATATAAATCCTTACCCAATACATTGGAGAGAGATATAGGTCCCACCCATCTCATAGAAAAATCATACATACATTTTCCACAATATCATAAATAATCATATGATAATCCATGAAGTGAAATGGGTAATATAAACATGTAGTCATATCATAACCTATAGAAAAATAGAGTTTTCATAATCATTTCATCATAAACATAACCCATGAAAAGAAGCAGGTTTCAAAAGCATATAACCCGTAAAAGATAATGAGTTTCATAAACATCATGCCATCAAAACATAATCCATTCATAGAATGAATATGAATAGAAAAATTGAATAATTTACCCATAAATGAATGAATAACACCAATGAATGGTATCTTATTTCGAAAATAATTTTGAAATATTTTTTAAAAATATTTCTTGAGGAAAATATTCTTTCTGTATTGAAAAATGCTTTTTAAAACATAAATATTTTGAAAACCTTTTTCTTTGATTTTTTTTGAAAACATATAAAGGAATTATTAAAAACCATAAAACATTTTTAAAATAATTTTACCTTGAAAATGGGATTTATAGGCCTTTTGAAAACATGTTTGAAAACATGGTTTTTAAAAATAATATATTTCTGACTGAAGAGAGAGATTGTCATATTTCCTTTAAAAACATTTTATTAAGTACCAAATAGTGGAAAATTAAACTAATACATGATGATATCTTTAATAACTAGAGTATAAGAAAATTAATGAGTTTTATTGTGATATGAATCATAATATTTCATCAAAGAAGCATAATCATTAACAATCTCAAAAAACGATGAGACTGTTTCAAAAAACTCTTACCACTTGGTTACTTGGGATGATACTATCCATATAAGAAAAGAAAATTACATGAAACTTAAAATATCATAAAAATAAGTATATTCATGATATAAAAAGTAAAATGGAATTAAATATGCCTCAAAAATTATTTTTGGTGCATAACAAAACATTAGTCTCAAAGAAGGCAACTTGAGAGAAAAGTATTTTATAGATTTGGAAACTTTTGAAACCTAAAACACATTAAAGAAAGATCATAAAATGGATATTTAAATACCCATAAATGAAATTATGAAAATAATTTAATACATCCATGGGAAGTATAAACACCACAAAAAAATAATGAGTGGTGAAAAAAGAAAGTATCTCACAGAAATAAATAGTGAGATGAAATCCTCTTACCTTATATATTGGTACTCATTGTACTACTTAAAAACACTTGTATAATCAATATAAATTTATTATAAATATTTTTAAATAATCATATAATTATATCTAATACCAAATATGTTTTTATCCTGACCTTATATTACCCTCTTGTTCACAATCATATGTTAAGGTTTCACTTTGGGTAATATTCGCTTTGTTCTTCGCATGTGTATTAATTTGTTATATCTTTGGTCCTTATACTTATATCATGATTAAAGAATGTAAAAAATGATATAAATATAATTTATATTCCATATATGTGGATATAATAATCTATAGAGTATATAATTATTAAATGTAATATACCGTTCAGGGAGGCGACAAGTCGTACGTACACATGAACGTTGTTTCAATTTTTTTATCATATTAAAAGAAATAAATAAAATGACCTATATGTATATAATATCATTAAAGTGGAATTATAATGTTTTATATTTCATATATTTTAACTAAAACCATCATTAATACATTTCATGTAGTGTGTGAATGAATCACACCACTTTTAGGGGGTGGTAGCCCACACTTCCTCAAACAAGATTATTGTATTTACACCAAATGGGAAGTAAAATGATATGTGTTTTAAAATAGAAAAAAATATTAAAGACATAAAAAATATAATATATAACATATATAAACATATTTTACATCATAATTTCCACCATGAGAGGTGGTAAAGGAAAAATTAACAATCATTGTTTTGTGAGGCGGTAGTTCGTCATACACATAAACAGTATGTTTGTTACCCATTTGTTGGAGGTGTGTGTAAGTTTAGGTTGAAACCTTGGAATAAAAAATAATAGTATATTTAGGATACTGGAGTTTTTATAAAATCATGGAAAAAATATAGTGTAGGGGGTGTAGAATGAAAAAAAAGAAAGGAGCTTGAGAGAAAACATTACCTCTTAAATGGGTAACTCCTTTTGGTTTGTGCCAAAAGGATTCCTTGAAAGACTTTATTCCCAAAGTTAGCATTAAATAAGTAAGGGATGGATGTTTGTAAGTGTATTGGTTAGATATTTTCTGATACTAAGTGGTTTTATAGGTGTTAATAATAGGGAGAGGTGTAGGCCTTTTATAGGGAAGGGAAAGGACACACTTGGCATTTTTGAAAACAGGTTTGGTGTACCCCCATTTTAGCCTAAAAAAAGTAATATAAAACCAAAAAAACTAAATAATATATGGTTAATGGCCTATAATTTCCCTAAAATTGGGTTTTTAAATGTTTTTATGTTGTATTGGGTCTTAAATTTAAGGTTTAGTTCTTAGTTAAGCTTAATTTTACCTTAATCGAAGTAATTATTTTTAATCACTTCCACTATTATGTTTTTGTCAAAAACTAAGTTGAAATTATAATAAATTATTAATATGATGATTATAAGTATTTAATTATTTTTTTATAAATTATAATCACGTAAGTAGAAGAAATTAATTTAAACTTAATCCCATAGTTGGGTCTACAATGAGGGTTTTTAATGTAAAAACATTCAAAAGATTGCCAAGTTTTTATATCCAATTTTACATTGAAATTTATATAAATGACATAAATTATATTTATTTATAAAAATATTATATAATTAAACTTTTAAGACAATATAAAATATATTATAATCTTATAAATAAATTAGATTAAAAATAAGCATTGAATTAAAATCCGATATTTTCACTATTCATCCAAAAATGAAGTTTATTAGAAAAATCCCAAAAATTAACCCTAAGATAATTTAGACATTATAAATTAAAAAATTATTTTTATTTTATCAAATTAAATTTTTATATGTGTCTAAAATTAAGTTTATTTATTTTTCACAGAAGGACATGAAAAGTAGTTTGTTTGAGAAAATATTATTTTTAAACATATAAGGACTTTACAAAAAATTATATCTTTCAATATCAATGTTTTTTATTAATATAAGACCATTATAAAAAATATTTTGAAATTATTGATTATTAATAAGTTTAACAGCTCAGTTATTATTATCTCATTTAAATAATTGTAACATTAAAATGATGTTTCGTAGAAATATCAGTGTTGTGTGTAAGATAATCAATGTTGCGGTCCCATGCACCAATTTAATATTTTGGGTAATGTATGTCAAGTAAGTTCTGTGTGAAAGGAATTTTTGACTTAGTGAATGAGAATAAATTAATGAAAATTTAATTTATTCTAAAAAAGTTCCATAAAAACTCAGGGTGTTACATTTTACCCCCTTAAAAATGAATTTCATCCTCAAAATTCATCCCTTGAGTCAAAAAATGTGGATAATTCTACTTAATCATATTCTAAAGTTCCCACATAGCTTTGTCTAAGTGATTATTTATCCACAAAACTTTGACCAGGTGAGTGGTCTAGTTTTGTAGGACTTTTTTTGATCGGTCTGGAACTTCAACTGGTTGTTCATTATAAGATAGATCCTTCTCTAGTGGTATAAACTCTGAGTTTAGTAATTTTGATTTATTAGGTATTTAATTCCTCAAGAGAGATAAATGGAACACATCGTTGGATTGAAATAGATTTTAAGAAGTTCCAAGAGATAATTTACCATCCTAATATGATAATGAATCTCAAAGTGACCGATATACCTAGTGCACAATTTTCCTTTCTTCTCGAATCTCATAACCTTATTCCAAGGTGAGATTCAAAGAAATACATTTTCACCAACATCAAATTCCAAATAATTCTGATAGTTATATGCATAACGTTTCTTCTGAATTTGAGCTGCCTTGATATGCTGCTGAATAGTTTTATCATTCTTTACCATTTCTTCACCAATATCAGGCCCCGATAGATTTCTTTCTCCCAATTCATCCCATCACATTGGAGTTCTTCATTTATTCCCATATAGTGATTAAAAAAGTTCCATATTAATTATTTATTGAAAACTATTTTTGTAAGAATACTTAACTAGAGGAAGGTGTTGACCCCAACCACCTTTCAAATCCACAAAATAAGATCTCAACATATCCTCTAGGGTTTGAATTGTTCTTTCAGACTCACAATCTGTCTGAGGATGATAAGAAGTATTGAAACTCAATTCTATGTCAAGTGAATACTAAATAATTCACTATAACTTTGAGGTAAACCTTAGATCCCAATATAATACAATAGAATGTGGTACTCCATGCAACCTTACCACTCCCTTAATGTTTATACTGACAAGATGATTGAGATAGAAATATTTTTTGATATAAATTAAGTGTTCTCACTTACTATGGAAATTTTTTACCACCCATATAACATTAAAACCTTTAAATTTTTTGGTTAGTCCAACAAAAAAATCCATAGTGATGTTCTCCCATTTCCATTCTGGTTTGGGTAACAGATGCAACAACCACTTTGACTTTTGTCTTTCATCCTTAACTTGTTGGAATACCAAGAACCAAAATACAAACTCTATTATATATCTATTCATTATATCCAACCAAAATCATTATTTAAAGTCCCTATACATCTTCATAATTATAGGATTAACAGAGAATGAATAACAATGTGATACATCTAATAACTAATTCTTCAAATATGGTATAGAAGGAACACATACATGGTTCTTGAAACTTATCATTCTATCCCGATCAAGGTTAAACTCATGAACATTTATAACTTTCATATGAAAATATTAATCTCTCTTATGTGTCTCCTTAATCTTCCCAATGATCTAGGGTTGAAAATTCATTTGATAATGATATGATTTTCCACCTCCGTTAGGATATATAGATCCAACCTTTTTAAATCCAGAAATATTGGATCTTTTTTGTTCTCATCATGGATAAGCTAGAATGATACTTCCAAATCAAAGCATCGATCACCTTGTTCACTTTCCTAGGGTGGTAATTTATTAAGAAGTCATAATCCTTTATCAAATCTAACCATATTCTCTAGTGCATGTTCAAATCCTTCTATGTGAATATATATTTCAGAATTTTATGGTCGGTATATATATCACACTTTTCTCCATAAATATAATGTTTTAATATCTTTGATGAAAAAATCACTGCTGCTAACTCCAAATAATGAGTTGGGTAATTTTTCTCCAGAATATTCAATTACCACAAGGAATAAGTGATAATTATGTTATTCTTCATAATAACACATCCCAATCAACTCTTGGATGTATCACAATAGATTACAAACCCTTATCCACAACTAGGTAATGTAAGAACAGGTGCATTGACTAACCATCTCTTTAGTTCCTTGAAATTTTCATAACATTCATTAGTCTAGAAGAACTTTAAACCCCTTTGAGTTAACATAGTCATATGATTAGATATTTGTGAGAAATTATCCAAAAACCATTGATAATATTCAATTAAACCAAGAAATCTATAGATCTCAATCACTATGGTTGGTGTAGGCTAGTATTCAATAGCCTCCGTCATTGATGGATCTATTACTATACCATCTATTGAGATCATGTGACCCAAAAATGAATGCTTTTGTATCCAAAATTCACACTTATTAATCTTTTCATATATATTATCCTTAGTTAGGGTCTTTAGTAAAATTCCTAAGTGATCTTTATTCTATTCTGTACTCTTTTAATAAATAAGAATATCATCTATAAAGGCTACCATAAAATGATTGTGGTAATCTATAAATTATCTATTCATTAAATCCATAAATATAGCAGGGGAATTATTAATACCAAAAGGCATCACTATATATTCATATTTTACATGATTTGTAGGGAATATCATCTTGGGAAAATACTCTATCTTGACCCTCAATTGATGATATCCAAAAAAAATGTCAATATTGGAAAAGTATTGATCTCTACACGGTTGACCAAACAAGTCATAAATACAGGTAAAACGATACTTATTATTGATTTTGAACTTGTTAAACTCCTAATAATCAATGCAGAGTATCATTGATATATCTTTATTTTTCCAAAAAAAACGTGTGCACCCCAAAGTGACACACTTGACTAAATGAATCCCTTATCAAAGTTTTCTTCGAGCTGATTTTTAAATTATTGTAACTCAATTAGATCCATTATAGAAGTAGTATTTGAAATTGGTATGGAACCGGGTATAAGTTATATTAAGAACTCAACTTCACATTTTGGTGGAAGAATGGGAAACTATTTTGGAAAGACATCCACAAATTCTCTAACAATAGGAATATCATCGATGTCGATTCTCTCCCCAAAAACTTGAGTAAAATAACCCTTTTGAATAGGAATTGGGACCCATACACTAGAATTAATCACCATATGAAGTTCACACTTATCATCACATTTATGGATGATCATTGGAGGGTTTGAAATATCAAACATAACTTCCCTTCCATTACAATTCATGTGGGATTTATGAAAAGAAAGAAAATAAATTCCTAAGATGAAATAAAATTCACCCAAAGGAATAATTAAATGATTCACATGAATAACATTCCCTCAAAATTCAACCATATAGGAATTATAAAATTTAGATGAAATCATCGCACCATTAGGTGTTTTCACTAAAAAATCCACATATAATTTTTTTGATGGAATCATAAAACCCATATAAAATTATTTTTGAATGAAACAGTGGGTATATCCATAATCAAATATGACACTATAAGTTCTAGAGTGTATGGTAAGTGTACATTTAATCACATTTTTATCACACCCCTCATCAAAAATTGTGATTGTATGAGATTTCCTCTTATCCCTCAACTTAAGAGGTTGCTGACATCGATAATCATCACCAGACCTTTGATTTGTGCCATGCTTAGCATAATTACAATTCTCCTTACTCTTGTAACACTAAATCATGGGAGGTTTATTTTGTACAACTTTCTCTCTATTTGTATTTTGAGCTAACTTCTTTCCACAATTTCGATAATCAATTTCCTGATGAACTTTATTTTCATACTTAAAACATTTACTAGAATTCTTAAGAAAAATTCCTCCATACTTCTGCCCACATTTAGAGAGGAAAGTAGAAATCATCTTTTTTTCTCCATGGTTTTTAGAGTTTCCTTTTAACTCAATCATCCTCTTATTGTTAGAACCATGAGGTTGAAACATGACTCCAACCACCATTTCAACCTTTATTGCATAATGTACAATCAATTTTTAGTTACAAAAGTCTCTTATGGACAATTCCCTTATGAGACTTGGATTTACTCCACTAAAGAACCTAAAAACTTCACTTCTAGGTAAGATTATAATTACTAAAGCATACCTTAGAAGTCTCGTGAAATTAGCCTCATAGTTACTAGTGGATTCATTATCCCTTTTCTTCAATTCAAGGAACTATTTCTCCATCTTCGTAAGAATAATTAGAGGAAGGTACTTATTGAAAAATAAGTTCTTGAACTCATCGCAATCCATGGATTCAATCTAATATTTTTACATTATATTCATGATTAGAGTCCACCACTACTCTGCTTCTCCTTCTAACCGATAAACAACCAAAATAAATTCCACATGATCTGAACACTGAAGAACATATAATATCATTTCAATAGTATTGATCCATTATTTAGCAACAAGTGGATTAGAATACCCTATGAAAGAAGGCGGAAATTACCTCATGAAAGGCTCAATAGAATGTTGTTCCCTTCTTTACTCATTTGGAAGTCCACCATGATTCATAGCTTGAGAAAGATATGTGATCATAACAATGAGATTTTTCATTCCCCCTCCAATGGAATTTGGTTGCTCGAGAGGACAATATTTTCATTATTTATCACAATCACCATTAACGCAGTTCCTTCAGGTTCTAGCCCTTGATTAAAACCAAAATATTATAGTAAGAAAAAGTTACCATAACTGGGAACCACATAATCAGGAAATGTCCCCTATTGAAGGTAGAAATTATAACACCTTCTTTAGTCTATGAAACCTTAGTTTTATCCTAGGTTATTTATATCCAACATATATTTAAATAAATCATGATTTATTATGAAAAGTTTGTGAATTCCCAGAGCATATCCCCTAGGATGGTCAAACTGGGTCCACAACAAGGCCCATTGTCGTGTACCAGATTACCCCGAGTCAGGCTCGGGTCATGTTGACAGAGTTGTTACCCATAGGCACATCTGTGAAATATCCACATCTACATTTAGTATCTAGATATGGATGTATTTATTGAAATTATCTCACTCTATCCTTTACCAAAATTCCATGAAATTTTCTTATACTTTTCCTCATCCTTATACTTATACCTAGACACATCCTTAGGGTTATCACTAATTTTTTCATCCTATATTCCAAATTTTATCTAAACCTTTGATCTAATACTAAATATAAAGACCCTATATTTTCATATATTAACATTACATAACTTTTGCAGAATATTGAAAACATTATACAAACAAATGCCCAAAGACCATACTAGTCTAGTGCCCTGGGAAACATTGAAACCTAAACACACATACATAAGTGAGCCAAATTATCTCCCACTAGGTTCTTAATGACTATAAAACTTCTTAGACAGATAACACATAAGACATATCTTCATAAATTGGGGAAGGAAACATCAAAATGGATGAGTTCCAATTCCCAGTAAGGGTAAACTAGGGAGATATGTAAGCATAATCATGAGAATAAGGGTATGATATCATTATCATGAAAATATAAGATCATACTATGCATATAAAATATCATATACATGAATCATGGAAAAAATATCGTTAGTTCATAAGTCATGAATAATAAGGAAATAAGGAATATAAGCCATTAAAATATAACATAGGAATAAAAAATGGAATTGTGGAAGACACATAAGTATATATAATTATTTCTATAATAGTCAAGCCATCGCTTCCATGGACATATTAGTGGAAAAAGTCCTTTACTTAACTAAGTTCACACCTCGTTCCATCCCTGTATTACTGAACCGTGTTCACCCCTCATTCCATCCATATAATACTGAACCGAGTTACTTTCCTATTCCGGACCTCTAATACTAAAACAATTTCATTTCTACTTACATCTATGTCTATCTCATGAGATATATATCTTTTCCCAATGTATTTAAGGGATATGTAGGTCTCACCCATCTCATAGTGAAATCATACATACATGTTCCACAAGATCATAAATAATCATAACATAACCCATCAAATGAAATAGATATTATAAACTTTTAGTCATATTATAAACTTTTTTAAAAGACATATTTAATAATCATTTCATCATAAACATAACCTGTGAAAAGAATAAGGTTTCAAAAGTATATAACTCGTGAAAGATAAATAGGATTCATAAACTGAATGGCATCAAAATGTAGTCCAT
This sequence comes from Viscum album, assembly GCA_963277665.1. Taxonomy (NCBI): domain Eukaryota; kingdom Viridiplantae; phylum Streptophyta; class Magnoliopsida; order Santalales; family Viscaceae; genus Viscum; species Viscum album. The sequence goes on along the minus strand of OY728139.1, from coordinate 30,905,985 downwards.
TTAGAGAAATAATATGAATGCAAACATTGAATAATTTACCTATAAAGGAATTAGTAACTCCAATGGATGTTATATGTTATGGGAAATAAATTTTAAATATGTTTTAAAATCTTTTCATGAGGAAAATATCATTTCATCACGGAAAAACACTTTTTAAAACATAAAAACCTTTGAAAACCTTTTTCTGTGAAAATAGATTTAAAAAATTATAAAGGAATCATTTAAAACCATAAAACGTTTTTAAAATTAGTTTCCCTTGAAAATGTGCTTCAAATAACATTTTAAAACATTTTGGAAATCATTTTTGAAAACAAGGTTTTTGAATACAATTGATTTCTGACAGAAGAGAGAGACATTAAGATTTTACTTAAAACATTGTCTTAAGTTACAAAGAGTAAAAAATTGTTTAACATGTAAAATATAAGAATATACACCTCAAAAAAATAATTTAGGTGCATAAAAAAACATGAGTCTCAAAGAAGGAAGATTGAGACAAATCTATTTTACCAATTTGGTAAATTTTAAACCCTAAAAATCGTGAAATAAAGATCATAAAATGGATATGTAAATACCCATAAATTCAAGTATAATAAAATTTGAATAAATACATGGGAATTATATAAACCACCAAAAGGATTGTGTGGTGAATAAAGTATGTATCTCATAGAAATACAAAGTGAGATGAAATCCCCTTACCTTGTATCTTGACTCTAGTTGTACTAATTAAAACCACCTGTATAGTAAATAAAAATTTATTATAAAAATTTTATATAACCCTATTTTTATATCTAAAACCATATATGAATTTTTCATGACCTTATATTTCCCTCTTGTTAACAAACCCACATTAAGGCTTCACTTCAGGTAACATTCACTTTGTTCTTCGCATGTGTCTTAATTTGTTATATCTTTAGTCCTTCTACTTATATAATTATTACAAAATGTAAAACATGATATAAATATCCTTTTCATTAATTATATGTGTATTGTAAAAATATATATAATATATAATTATTAAATGGAATACACCATTCATGGAGACGGTAAGCCGTATGTACGCATGAACGCCATTTCTATATTTATATCATATTGAACAAAGAATGAAAATAAAATATATGTCTATATATGTATATAATATCATTATGGTAGAATTATATGGTTATATATGTCATATATTTTCACCAAATCCATTTTTAATACATTCTATGTTGTGTGTGAATGAATCACATCGCTTTGAGGGGTCGATAGTCTACACTTTCTCAAACAAAATTATCGTATTTATACCAAATGGAAAGTAAGAAAGGAATGAGTTGTAAAAGTAATACATAAGCATAAATAAATAATAAATATAATATATAAAATATATAAATATAGTGCCCATCATAATTTCTTTCATGATATGTGGTAAAGGAAAAATGAACAATCATCATTTAGCGAGGCTGTAGTTCACCGTACATATAAACAATGTATTCGTTATCCATTAGATGGAGGTGTGTGTAAGTGTAGTTTTAACCCTTAGAATAAAAAAATAATATTTTATTTAGTATAATGGTGTTTTTATACAATAATTTAATAAATATTTTCGAGGTAATGGATAAGTAAAATAAAAGAAAGGAGTTTGAGATAAGTTGTTACCTCTTAATTGGGTAACTCCTTTTGGTTTGTGCCAAAATTATTCCTTGGAAGAATTTCTACCCAAAGGGATGATTAAAGGACTAAGGTAGGGATGTTGGTAAGTAAATTGTCTTGAGATTTGTTTGAGACTAATTTGTTTGAGAGGTGTGAAGAAGAGGTAGAGGTGGTGACCTTTTATAAGGAAGGTAAAGGACACACTTTTCATTTTTAAAAACAAGTCAGGTGTATCCACGTTTTTACCCAACACAAGTCATAAAAAACAAAAAAAAAACTAAATTATGGATGGTTAATGGATAAATATTGACCATAAAATGCATATTTGACAAGTTTATAAGTCTTTTTTGGTCGTAAATTTAAGGTTTGTTCCTTGGTTAAGCTTACTTTTACCTTAATCGATGTAATTAATTTTAATTACTTTCACTAATATTTTTGGTCAAAAACTAAGTTAAACATGCAAAAATTTATAAATTGTTATTATTTAAAATATGAAATCTATTTTTCCAAATTTTAATCAAATAAGTGGCAGAAATTAATTTAAAATTAATCCCATAGTTGGGTCGACAGTGCGGGGTTTTAAAGTAAAAACATTCAAAAGTTTGCTAAGTTTTTATATCCAATATCATTGTGAAATTGATATCAATGACCTAAATTGTATTAATTGATAAAAATATTATCTAATTAAACTTTAAAATAAATTTAAAATATAATTTAACCTTATAAATAAATTAGATGAAAAAGTAGTTTTGAATTAAAATCCAGTATTTTCACTATTCATCCAAAAAATGAAGTTTCACAGGAAAGTCCCAAAATATCTCCTATAGCTAATTTTTAAATTATAAATTAAAAAATGAGGTTTATTTTATCAAATTGAATTTCTAAATTTGTCTAAAATTAATTTTATTTTCTTTCACAAATGGATATGAAAAGTAGTTTGTTTGAGAAAATAGTATTTTTAAACATGTAAGGACTTACCGAAAATTATATCTTTCACTATAAATATGTTTTATTTATAAAAAACATTATAAAAAACGTTATAAAATTAGTAATTTTTACAAATTTTAATTTATAGGTTATAATTAACTCATTTTAATAATTAAAAAAATAAAATGATGTTTCGTAGAAACATTAGTGTTGCATGTAACGTAAGTCAAGTTGTTGTTCTATGTGCCAAGTAAATGTTTCATGTAACACAAGGGAAGTATTTTACATTTGAAAGGAATTTTTTACATAGTTCATTTCAATAAAAAATAAAAATTTAATTTATTCAAAAGAAAATTCTATAAAAACTTGGTGTGTTACACCTTTTGTAAGAGAATGTACCAAAGTGATAAGTGAATGTGGTCTTATCCTCGTCTTTTAAAGATATTTTAACCTAAAAATAAATCCATCAATAAATTAGTAATGTAATTCTATATCTAAAATTTCTAACATATATTATAAAAAAAATATAGGGAAATATTCCTTTCAAGTCATGTTATTTGGTATCCTATAATCAATGTAGACCCTCCAAATGTTTCGATTTACTGTGGGCACTAAGTCATTGTTTTATTTTTTTTTAAAATTGTGAATCTATTTTTATTTTGGAGAATTTGAATGGGGATCACCCATTTGAATTAAAATATGGGGTAGATGATTATATATCTTAATATCCTTTTAAATTCATTTTTAATAACTTCTATGAGGGTCAGATTGAGATTAATTTGGAGTTACCTCATAGGTTTAGATTAATATTCTTGAAAAATAAGGTTTATAGATGTGGTCAGTATAATCCATGGGATGCCTCCAAACCACCACTATATTTTCCTTTTTTTCATAATTTATTGAAGTTTATTATCTTTATTAAGTTCTAATTGGTTTGAAATTATGATAGAAAATGTATTATTTCCTTTTTAAAAATCATATTTCATATTAGAAGGGAGATGCTTCAATTCTAATTCAGGGGATTATTTTAGAGATTAGTTTAAATCGGTATTCTACATGTTAGAAACCTACACATGTAAGGTAGAATTATCTATAGTATATTTGACTAAATTATCAAAATAAAAATCATCTTAATAACTTTCATTAGTACATTTAAGTATTTCTATATTTACCTCATTTTCAAAAATAGATTCATCAAAAAAATAAAGTGATTATAAATATTATCCTAATAAGATTATGTAATAAAACAAATTTAATATCTTCCTTAAAACATCAAGCCAATTCATAATGGGTCAATATCAATATAAATTTCCCATCCTAGTGATATTTTATTGAATTAGTTATGTTAAAGTTCATGGTTTGATCTCCAAAATCCACAGAAACATTTATTATTATTTTGGTAGTATTAATAAATGGTCTTCCTAGAATAATGGTGGAATGATAATTACCAATCTCTTATTTCATGTTCAAAATGTAAAAATTGATAGGGAACAAAAATCCATTCAACCTTACTATAATATCCTCCATAACTCCAACTCTGGTGGTAGTGGTTCATATGTCTAATTATACAAACACTCAGGAAGATTTAATATCTCTTGTACATAGGATTGAATAAACTAAGTAAGGTGTTACACTAATTGATGTTCAAAAATTACATAATTAAAAAGGTGAGTTTTATTATGTTTGAAGAGATAGTGAAATTACATGAGTCATGGAATTTCCTAGGTAATCATGGGGTTATAATAGAAGATACATTTCGACCTAAATTTACATTTTCATGTCCTTGAAATTTCCTATTCCAATTGTAAATTTCCTTGAGAAAAATTGAATACCTTGGGGTTTGGTGGATGAATTTCAGTAGTGGTATATTGATCTCCAGTCTTGTGATAGTCTCCAAGAATTATGGTTGTAATGATTCTTCATCAGTTTTCTTGGGTAGTTTTATCTTAGTAAGGAAGGGAGGTTGGGGTTGATATTGGTCTTCCATATCAACCTTTCCCTTATCCTTATTTATAGGGGCTGAGCCCACATGTGATTCTTCATTGGTTTCTTTCTAGGAGATAAATTCCTTAGGTGAATTGTGATATCCCCTTCTATATTTAATATGCAGTGGTTATTCATAAATATTTTTCTCCTCCTTTCCACTCCTTAAAGAAATTGAAGTTACATTACCCTTGTGGTTTGGAATTTAACGAGTAGGAATCTTACCTAAACCTTGAATTTTTAAGTAATTAATAGTAGACATTATATAGTTTTAATTCCCTTGCATATACTTCTGTGTTGATTTGTGAGTACTGAGAGTTGTTTTTTGAGTGTTGTGGGACTCTTCAAGATGTTTGAATAGGTCTTGTAATAAGGATTCTATAACTTTTTATTTTTTATAACTTGTAAAGGGTTGGGAAATTGTTCCTTGAAAAAGTGGTAGTTGTAAAGGTTATTGAAAACCCAATTGGAAAGGTGGTCATGAGGGATGTTGGTTTACAACTACAAAATAAGAATTGGAATAATATATGAATCATTGTTTATAGGTTGGTTTTTACAGGTATTAATTATAAAACATGGTATTAGAGATTTATTTTAGTTGAGGATAATTATCTATGTAGTTCTCTAAATATTAGAAAAGCTGACAGACTATGAGGGGTTTGGTAGATAATACTTCCTAAACTTTTTTTAGTTCTAACGATCTCAAAATAAAGGTTAGTTCTCAAAGTTTATTTTAAACTAAAGGACATTTAGAACACTTCACCTTATGTACTCCCCTATTTTTGGTACTTATGCCTAATTTTTGTGAGTTTTGTTAAATCCTCTCAATCATCTCTATGATTCATTTTGGGGACTTATCGATCAACACTCCTCTATAAGAAGAATCCATAAGGTTCTGGTCATCTTCTATCAGTTCTTAGTAAAATAATTCTAGGAAATGGTGATATTCATAGGGCCATTGTAGGTAGGATATTTTTAACCTATTTAATTTATTCCAAAACTCATAAAGGGTTTCTCTACTTTAATATTTGATTACATATACCTCTTTCCTTGACTAGGTAGTTGTTGAGGACGGAAAATGTTTCTAAAGGCCTTATATATCTCATCCCATATGGTAACTTATCTAGGTTGTAAGTCATACATCCACTATTTGGATGACCCTTCAAGAGAGAAGAAAAAGGTCTTCTAGATAATTTTAACCTCAAGGAATCCTCTAATTCTAAATCTATTACAGACATCTCCAAACTCTATAAAATTTCTATTTGCATCTTTTTACTGTTGCTTACATTTCCTAGGCTTTATCCAACCATTATATTCATTATATTATGTTAGCCGATGGGAGGGGTGGTAGCGGGAGATTTTCTTCTCTAATTGATGGACCTCAAATCATAGTTTCCTTATTGAGGTTTGGGAATCATGGGATAAACCCTTACTAGGAAGTCTATGTTTTTTTTTCACAATAAACTTAGGTGTTTCAAAGGAACCCTTCAGACATGGAATTCTAAAAAACCATCCAATGGACTTGGCCTAGAATTTCTTATTGCAGAGATTGCACTACAAAAAAGGGGGAATAGTGAAGGTTTTTTGTGTAATAGTGTCAGTTTAAACTACCACTTATTAGTTTTATGGTGGTTTTAAAAATTGTGTTGTATTACACAATCTCTAGTCATTTGTTTTCAGTTTTATTAATATCATAATGATTTTTTATGTGTTGATTTTGGAGAATTTCGAAGCAGTTTATTTTTTATTTAGCGGCTATTTTTTTATAAATAAATATCCTGGATAAATATTTCAAAAATTAAAAGACCCACTGTTGATATGTTCAATAGTAGTTTTTTAGTGGTGGTTAATCCTAATCGCCACTAAACACATTTTATTTAATATATTTATCCTTGGTTTCTAAACACCATTGCTAAATTAGAATTTTAAAAAATATTTGACAAGAAACTATAAATATAAAAAAAGTGACATGCAATAAACTAAAACTTGAATATATGATAAACCATCATATATATGTCATACATCCATAATAAATATACAATAATCCATAGTCATCAAAACCTCAATCTCAGTCTACCCATACATATAGCATATTTCCAAAAACAAACCATTCCCAATATACATCCACATCACACGTTTAATAATTCAATATACAGTCATTTTCCACGAATTTCAGGGCAATGCAACATAGTTTTCCTAGTTTTGACCCCCCGTCACTAGTTTTTAAAGGTTTTAATACCTTTAAGAAGTGGTTAATCAGTAATTACAACCACAAAACATTCCAAATTGATGATTTTTTTACGCATACACATTAAAAATTACTAATATATGGTTTTATAAGGATTTCATGTCAATATGTGGTCATTTTCTATGGTTTTGACCATTCCATGCATGTTTTAGTCTTTTAAAACACAAAAAAATGCTTATGGACATAATGATAAAACTACCATTGAAAATTCCATATTATTTGTTCCTATATCTCATAATTAAAAATACAGTCATTTTCCATTATTTTAGAAAAATCTAACAACATTTTTCTAGTTTTGACCCCCTGAAACTTGTTTTAAAGGTTTTTATACCTTTAAGAAGTGGTTATTGAGTAATTCTGACCACACTTCTTGTCATATTAAAATGTTGTCTATGTTTAAAAGTAAAAAATAATTAGTTAGTGTTTTACCAATGATTTTAGGTCAATATGAGATTGTTTTCTATGATTTTGACCTTTCCATGCATGTTTTAGTGTTTTAAAACACTAAAAACATGTTTATTTCCATAAATGGAGAAACATTATTCAGATTAATGTTCCTTTAGTTACAAAATTTTAAAATAAAATATATGCTCATTTTCCATTTATTTAATGGATATCAGACATCATTTGTCTATTTTGACCCCCAACACTTATTTTTGATGGTTTTTGTACCTTTTAAAAGTGGTTACTTAGTCATTATGACCAAAATGCATGTATAAATTATGTTTTGTCTATGGGTACACTTAAACAATAACACCAAGGTTGTTTTTTCAATGATTTGACATCAATCTGAGGTCATTTTCTATGATTTTTACTATTCCACACATGTTTTAGTGTTTTAAAACACAAAAAGCATGTTTATAACCATATTGAGTAAACCGTAATTTGGAAGGACGTGACATCGATTAATATATTTATAAATTAAATCTTTAGTTTTTTCTCCATGACTTTAGGGAAATCCAAAGTCATTTTATGGGTTTGACCCCCATATGCACGTTTCTAAAACATTGATATCTTTTAAAATATATTATTGAGTTATTCTAAGCACACCACATGTTAAATGAACTTGTTGTTTACTTGTACATGTCAAAAATAATTAAATGGTGGTTTCCCCATGATTTCATGTTAATAAGTGGTCATTTTTTATTATTTAGATCATTAAATATGAATTTTAGTGTTTTAAAACACTAAAAATGTATTTACAGACATTATAAGAAAACTGTAACTTGGATTGACTTGGTGTCAATTCCTTCATATCAAATATCAATATGTTCTTGTTTTCCTCTATTAAATTTTGTAGTAATTGGTTTTATTAAAATTATAATTGTATAATTGTTATATTATTGATAAAATTAATGATTTAGCATACCCTTCCTAGTGGTTTACTATTTCACACACTATTTATTTACACTGCCCATTATGCCCTATCCAGTCACAATAAACCTCATTCCCGATATTCCATGAACCTGTACCATATTATTTTCTCAAAGGAACTAGGTTCTTGAAGCTTTTACAAGAGGTTCACCATAAAAAAATCTAGTATATGTGGTGGTTTTTTAATACTGGTGGTGGTTTAAACTTCCAATACATTATTTATTGGATTTAAAGAAAAACTCCATGTATTTTGTGGTCAACAATCATTTAGCATATATTTTTATAGTTGAGTGATAATTTTAATATGATTTGTTATTTGGTCACTCAACAGGAGGATTTTAGTTAGTTGGTGATATTTTTTTAACAAAAAACAACAAAAAAATAACATGGGGGAAGTTAATGGGAAAACTGACCATATCATAAGCAAGATTCCTAGGAATATACCCATAGCTTCTGACAGATTCATTGGTAGGCACCCCAAACTCATCAAATGGATTGATAATATTTAAGTTCTTTAGCTCCCATACATCTACAATATCCATATTTTTATCCCTTATATGATTATATTTATATATTTCAAAAATTCATTAAATAATTAATAAAATAAAATGTTTTTTTTGAAAAATTATATACATACCTATAATGGTAACTCACCAATATTTCCTAGATGGAGGGGTGAAGAACTACCCCTTCACTGGAGGTGAATCAGGTGGTGGGATACCAATGACATCTGGGGAAATGGGTAGCTCACTAGTAGTCTCAGGTATAATATAATCACTCGGATCCATAGAATATTATTATAGTAGTGGTTTGATTTCATATTCTTATCGGCTAGGATCCTTAATTTTTTTTTCATTCTTGTATTTAAAATTGTTAAAGTATATTAAATTTATAAAAAATAAAAAAATGTTTTTTACAAAAAAATTAAAGAATAGAACAATTTATATATGTATGAAACACTTATGAATGAGAAATTGTAATATATTTTCATTATCAATTTATACATTCAATTATATTAATCTTCATTATATTAATTTTAATCAACCTATGTTGTGTTAAGTCCTTCATTTTTACCCTCTCTTAAAAGTTCTACTATTTAAATATTTTCTAGAAAAAATTGTTCAATGTTTTGTGGTTGATGAGGTTCACTATCACAAAGCACCAATTGGTCTTCCTCACCCATATCATATAAGTATATTTGATTTAAGTGTACAAAAACACTACAAAATTCATGTATTTGATTATCCCCATAATAAAACATCTTGTCTTTTGATTTTCATGATAAATGAATCTTGTTTTTAATGCTAATTGGTATCCATCAAATGATAGAAGTTGAAAAAAGTAAAATCTAATGAATATTTCATGATACCCTTAACAATATTGACCCACTTGCATTTGAATATGACAACTGAAAACTGGTCGTGATTGTTTAATTCAATTATATCATTTTTATTTTGAGATTATCCCACCTATGAAAATTTAAATTCACCACTATTATGAGTTTTCAAGTCTTATTCATGATAAATTGTACGAATGCTGAATCCATGAATATTATACGAATTGAATCTCCTAGACTGCCTTAGAGGACCTCAAGCTAAAAACTTCAAATAATTCGATATTTTAGATCGATTGTCAATTTTTTTTATATAGAAGAAAAGATATATGTTGTTACTTTTAATATAGAAAAAATAACTACAAATTAATAATACGAATATGATTATGTACTTACATGATGGGTGAACCATTAGACAAGATCCTTATTAATAGTTTTTGTTATTTTTAGGATATTTCAAGATCAACCTCTTTGTCACCTCTTTGTTTTTAGTCACAAGTTTTCAATAAATTGATCTAGAATAACACTACTGAGAAGCACATATCTATGTGATTTTATAAAATTCTATTTAGATAGTAAAAAAATTGACTCCATTTCAATTGGCCTTCCAAAAGTTGAAAATACAGACGACTGATTTTCAGAATGAGAATTAGTGGAGATGTCACCAATACATCCAACATGATTGAATCTAGTCTCAATCCCATAAAATTATCTAGAAAATAAGTTCAAGAACTGTTTGCCTATGTAACCTTCAAAAATAGATCCTTCTGACCTAATTACCTGATATAAAAATAATAATAAACATATTAAAAAAATATTATTGATTTGATAAAATTGTATTCACCAATAAAAATAAAAAAATAACAATGTAACTCTCAATTGGGTACATCCATTTATTGTGTACATATACCCCAATTTTAGCTTCTTTAACAAAATGAACTATCAAATGAATATTGACTATGAATAATGAAGGGGGAAATTACATCTCCAAATGAAATAATGTTAAAAAAATTATTTCTTAAATTTTATCGAGCTCGGTTGGATTTAGAGTTTTCCTAGAAATCTCTCTGAAAAAGGTAAAAAACTCAACTAGAACTATAGTTACTTTTTTAGGTAGATTATTACACAAAGAAAATGAAAACAACTCCTCCATTAAATATGTGAGTCATGGCTTTTCAGTCAACATAATTTTCGTTGTTTTAAGTCAACACACCTTGATATGTTACTTGAATATCCATATGACACTTTTATATTCTTTAAAATTCAAATGACTACATCTTTATCATCACATTTCATTATAACAATAGATGATGGATACTTATCATTTTCATTTTCCCACAAAAAATTCTTTATACACATTGTATCCAAATCCTTATGAGTATTAAGGTGATCCTTTGATTTTCCATTCTCATTAAGCTCTGTAAAAATTACATTGCCACATATGTTCTTCTCAATATGCATTAGATCAATATTATTATGTATCAAATTACATGACCAATAAATAATTTTTAAAAATATAATCTTTTTCTTCCATTGTTGGTTTCTATCTTCTTCAAATATTGTACCTCATACCCTTTCCTCCCTTCTTTAAACTAATGAAATTTTCCAAATTCTTCAGTAACATTCATTAATTATCCCAAATTTTTTGAACTAGATAACACCTCCAGTGACTTTATCATTTTAGTATATCCATTTAATGATGTCTTGTTAAACATTATTTTATGATAAGCATCAATAAATCTATAATGACACATAAAAATCCATTTTATGCTATGTGGTAATCGTTGAGTTTCAAAATTAAAATTACAGACTGGACAAGCTAAACTCGTTTGAGTGTTCCAACTAGATAAATTTCTTAGTTCAAGAAAGTCACAAATTTTCCCCATTAAATTAGTATTTATTTTTAATAGTTTTCTTATTGAATCATTATATGTTTCCACACCATCATCCCATAATTATCATAATTATTTGATTAGAGGTTTAAGGTATACACCAATTTCATTTCTAGGTGTTTCCTTTCTAAGTATAATCATAAAGATAATTAAAGAATTATTCTTCATAGACATATATGTAGGTATGTTATAGGAGATTAAAACAACTAGCCAAATTCTATAATTAGTAGTTAAAGTACCAAAAGGGTTAGAACCAACGGAATCAAATCCCAAACGCACATTCCTAGGATTTTAAGAAAAATTAGGATATAGAAGATCAAACATCTCCTATGATGTTGAATCTTTCAGATTTCTCCTCAAGCCATCATTAATATCCTGAACATTCCACTTTAGGTCCTATGTAGTCTTAGATGACATGAATAATTGTTGAATGCTTGGTTTTAGAGGAAAGTAATGTAATAACTTTGCATGAGTTTTCTTCTTCTATTTCTTTGGGGTTGCATTGATTTATACTCTCATTTTTTTTCATTGACGTACATCTTCTTATATGATATCTTTTTTATTCTTCATTATCAAAATAATCTCCCTAATAAATCAGAAATCATTAGAGAATACATGTATCTTTGTATAATCAAGTGCAAGTTTGTTGATGGCTTTATTCATCTCATAGAATGATGTAGGGATATTAGCTTCACTAAATGAATCACGAAGAAACTCTAAAATCATGGACATCTATTTATTAGTAATTTCACAATGACACTTGATATGGTAAAACTTCAATAAAAAAGACAACTTAGAATTCTTGGCTCACCCATCATACAATTCTTGCTGTCTATATTTAACTAATTCTTAAAAATACTTTTTTGTCATTGAAGTTCTGAGAAAGATTAAAATGATCAGGATCAAATGAAGGTTCCATTGATCTATTAAAATATTGGACATTGTATTCTAGAAAACCAAACATGTCCCTTAACAAATTTCAAACAAATTCTCCTCCATAGCGTCTGTTTGTATTTTGTTGGAAGTATTGTCATTTTTCTGACTTTCCATAACATTTGATTCACCATTCCAAATACAACATACATATCTATTAGGAAACTATTTCAATATTAAATAATCATATACTTAATTTATATTCAATCATCTCTTGAATTTATAATTAGGACACAAAAATTTCATTCTACCATCCACTGATCGGTTTGAAATTTCATAATCTATAAATTCTTCCAATGCCTTGGAATACTAACATATGTTTTGTGGTAAATTAATTCAAATTCTATACATAGGTATTGGACTGTTTTCTACCTATACATTCAAAAATAAAGATATAAATATTTAATCAAATAGGTACAATCAAAATTAAATAAGGGTCTATATGAGTTAGAAAAAGACCCGAGATCATGGTATTTGAAGTTAGATACAAGATTGAAACAATTAATATTTAATGATGGAAGTGTGGAAAACGACCTATACATTAAATATGATAAAGATGTATCAAATTTTGATGTTTTATATATAGATGATACTATTTTGATGGGAGAAACACATAATGGTGTATTCTAACCTAGTGTTGTAACTAATGAGGGTTCATTACATTGAAAAATTAGCTACATTGATCAATGTTCGAACTATTTCCCATGGTCTAACTAAGAACAAGAGAACCCATTTAAAAATATGAATGAAATGTATATTTTTTTTGGATATCACACACTATTGGATGTATAAAACTGATAAACACAGAAGTTTTAGGTTATTATATGTGCTTATACTTTATTATACCATTTAAGGTCTTTTTATATTTTCTCTAAAGTTTCTTCCAAAACTAGACATCACTTCCCATGTTATAAAATATATTCCAAACATCAATTATCACTTAGAAATATATTTTAACATTCAACAGATAAGCTCACCCCCACCTCTATAAACCCTTTCAGAAACATCCCATTCTCTTTAATTGAAAAAAATAATCAATATGAAAACCCCCTATGGAAAAAAAAATTCCATAGAATTTCAGTTTAAAAAATATTTCTAGGGGAATTTTCAATGATTAAATTTTAAGACTATTTATGAAATGTTTCAACCATAAATTCGAATTTACTTTGAGAAACCTCTTTATAAAATTTCCTTTGAAAACTCTAATACTAATCATCATAAAGTAATTATATTCATGGTAACCTAACATTGGATATTAAAAATCCACTAACACCATTGTAATTCATGAGATTCATTAAAAATTATTTTAAGTACCCAAAGAACTTTTAATTTATTGAAATCATATAATAAAAAAATTCTAGTGGCAGTTTCTAATGACATCATACACAAAAAACATTCACGAGGTCAGGTTCTCAACGAGGAAGGGATAATAGGGAGTTGGGGGAGAGGAGGATAGGGATCATGATCATGCAACAGTAGGGATGGGGTAGGGAATATGTTTTTCTAAAACATTTAGTGGCGGTTTAGTGGAAACTGCTACTAATTATTAACATAAAAATATAGCGATGATTTGACTAAACGTCCATGATATTATTATTATTTTTTAACTAAATTTATTTTTATGATAGTTACTAGAACCACTACTAATAAACCAGCACTAAATTGTAATTTTTTTGTAGTGTTAGTCCCATTGAGTCCCAAATTGAGGATAACTGGGATGAGGTTCTATTTGAATCTCTTGTACATAATAAAAACCAAATGGTGGAGATATTATTAGAGTAAAAGATGGAGGCTCATACCCATTCAGGGGATACATGGATAAAATAAGGGGACCATAAGACTGCCTATTTTCTTTCATGCATCAAGGATAATAGATTCTTTTTATGTCTAAATATACACTTGGAGGATGGATTATTTACCAATGATCATAAAGTTATCGGGGGTATGACGAAGTCCCTTTTAAATATATTCTTGTTGATATTAATCCATGCATGAAGGAAGGATATCCAAGCATCCATGGAGGAATTCTGGAATCAGTTCCACATATGGTGTCTAATTTCAATAATGAGATACTTGGACAAGTTCTCCATGAAAGTGAGATATGGGTGGTAGTCAAGTTCCTCAATCTAGAGAGATTACTTGAACCAGACAGGTTCCCAGTTTCCTTTTATGTGGATTCATGGGATTTTATGAAGAAATATCTTATTGGAATGATCTAGGACTTCTTCTAAGGTGGGTTTCTCCCTCGAGTGGCATGTTCCACCACACTGGTTCTTATCCCAAAGATGAAGAACCCTTCGTATATTAGACAATTTTTTCCCATTAGTGTGTTTATCTATTCTTATAAAGTTTATTCTAGTGTTCTCAATAAAAGGTTATATGTACTTCTTCAAACTTAGATATCCAAGGAGTAGCATGGGTTTATCAATGGTTTAACTATCCAAGGTTCTATCAGTATTTCCCAAGAGATGATAGGGTACATCATCCTAAAATCATATGGCATAAACTTTTTCATAAATGTTGATATAGATAAAGCCTATGACAAACTCAAGTGGAACTTCATTCTCAGATTCATGGGTTGTATGAGATTATATACTTGGTTATTAGATCATTTCTTCAGGTTCTATAGTTCTACATGGATTTACATATCTTACATGGGTAAGAAATATGTATTTTTGAAGATGGTCAGGGGGTTGAGGTAAGGGGACCCGATTTAATCTAGATTATTTATTTTGGTGCATGATGTCATTAGAAAATTCATGGCTCAGAGAATTATTCATGGTGATATCCATCACTTTCATAGTAGGGGAGGCTATACAGGTGTTTTGCGTCCAATTTTTTCCAATGACATAGTGTTTTTTTGTGAATGGAAGTAAAAGATCACTTTACGGAGTTAATAAGGTATTAGAATTATATAAAAAATGGATCAGCTATAAAAATAATCAGGATAAGAGAAATATTTACCTACTATATTCTTACTCGGTTCGACATTCTAAGATGACTGAAGACTCTCTAAGGATTCACTAGAGATACTTTCCCATGGAGTAACTAAGAGCTCCCCTATCTCCTACAAGGTCCTGTATTCTCCATTTTGATGGGTTAGTGGATAAAATATCTAGAAGAATTCATAATTGGAAAAATAATTTCCTTTATTTTTTTGGAAGGATCACTCTAGTTAATTGTATCCTCACTTATATTACTATTTATTTCCTATCTGTTTGTAATGTTCCCAAGGAAGATTTTAGAGAGATTGAACAAATAATGTTATCATTCATCTGGGATGCTCATTTTGATGGGAAACAACATTGGGTTTCATGGGGGAGGATACCTAAGTCCTAAAAGGAAGGTGGAATCAACTAAATAGATGTTTCAGTAACTATTTATAACATACAAGATAATTTTTTTTGGGAGGATGTTTAAGTATGAACTCTATATAGTAGATACATCATGAATAAATATTGGTAAGACTTGAGACATCCAAGGGGGATGGTTTTTTGTTTTTTTAAAGTACTATAGATACACATCCCAGTTATTCTTGATAATTATCGTCAGATCATTCTTCATGGGGAGATTGGTTTCTAGAGCCATAACTGGGTTGGTTATACACTTGGATTTATAGGGTGCTCGATCCTAGACATCTCATTCAAGAAATATTGTATCTATCCAACTTTCATCAATACTATCCTGAACTCCCAGTAATGTGAGTTATTTAACATTATTCACATGAATGAAAATCATGACTGATGTGTGTTCATGGGAGCTTCATTAGGTGTCTTCTCAGTGAAATCATATTGTATGATACTACATGATAATGTGGTGCATGATGAATGGGGGGATAATCTGTGGTGTAAATACATCCTGCTTAAATTAAAAATTCTTGTATAGTGGATACAGGACCATGCACTTCCCACACATAAGAATATCACAAACAAAGTTATTAGGCTAACTTCAAAATTCAATTGTTATAGGAACCCTCATATGGATACTACTGCCCATATATTCTAATAAAGTGATTTGGATACTACTATTTTGAGTACGTTTTGAAATTTTATGGGATTCCAATCTCATGATCCTAGTGGATAAAGGTTTCTTCATCTATGGTTCAAGGGGGATATTGGAAAAAGTTTGATGAACGCAAGGGTTCTCCTCATAGCGGCGAGAGGTTGGTGTTTATGGGAATCTAAGAATAAAGATCATCTAAGGGTGTATTTGGATCATGTAGGGATATTTTGTTTATAACAATATTCTTGGTCATTTATCTGGAACCACTTGTTATACATATGTAGAATTACCTATCTCTTAGAATCATTATGCACATATGTGATCCCCCTCTTTCCAAACAATGTATCCCTTATCAGGGTCACTAGATCCACAGGGTTCCCCCTTCCAGTGGTTATAAACATAATGTTTATGGGTAATTCTATGATGTATTCCTGCATGGTGGTGGTATTATTTGAGATCTTGCTGGTTTGGTACACTTTTCCTTTAGTGCATATTACGGGTAAGTGAAATCTCAATCTAGAGTAGTGCATTCTATGCGTAATGGCCTGGAAATGTGTAGTATAAAAAACAACTATCTTTCTATGATGTAAAATGATTCTTAAATCATCTTTAACTCCTTATAATGTTGGATCATTATTCCTTGTTTGATCACTTACCCCATCCAAAGATTCAATGAACTGATCAATGCTCGTACTTATTTTCTTCATACATGGAATGAAGGGAATCGGGCTGCAGATCGGTTGGCTTCAAGAATTCAATCAAAAAGTAAGTTTGTTTATTTTTCTGGACTTGGAACTCTTCCTTATAAATGAATGGATATTATTAGTGGTTATTATCTCAGGATTCACTTCTTTAGGCCTATATGATCTTATTTCTGCTTTTTTTTCTTCAATAATAATAATAATATGTTATTTATGGATAGGTGAAGTAGGTTTTCATCCATGTTTTCACTACCTATAGTAACTCTAGTGGAATAATTAGAGTAGTATGTTGAATTTTTTAAAGGGATTGTAAAAAACTTCATTTCCTCTTATTCAGTGATATTTAGATTTTTAAGCCTTTCTAGTATAGCTTTTTCAACTTCTGGATAAAAAATGAGGTGATTTGAACTAGTCCTAGAAATGTATCCATATCATTTTTAATGTATATAAAAAATATAAAAACATATTATTGGTATTCATGGAAATGGATATAGTTTTATGAGAGGTGTTTTATGAGGCCCTCAACAAACAAATTTATAATCCTAAGAAACATGTAGTAGTAGTGGGACTCAGTTTGTTTCTATATGGGAGAGTGTTATGGGTGTGTTCTTCTATTTTTTAGGGGTTTGATGTTTATGAAAATAGTGATTTAATTGGACTTAATATGAAATTATATTTATTTTAAAATAATTTTTAAAAATGGTAGCCTAGATTCATATTATCCCATTTTTAACTTATTAAATAATTATTCTATTCCACTCTTGCTCTATCTATAATAAGAGGAAACCTCATATAACTATCCTCACCATGTCATTTTAGCTTGAATGATGAAATAAAATAATCACTATATTCCTTATTCTTTCCTACCATAATGATCAAAAGTCACTAATCACCCTCAGATCAACCCATTTCTCATGATCATAAATAGTTAATATAACCTAATTATATTTTATGTACAATATGAGAGTGAGATAATAAGAAACCCCCCTCTTCAGTTGAAAATTTACTGTATTTAAATATATGTGTGGGGTTCCCTTACATGCTTTAGTAGCTCCCCATCCCATGTGAAAAATACTATCTCCTCTTCCTATTCTAATGATTCCTAAACCTTTGACAATTTCTTCAATTTTAGTGTTGTGATCTCCTTATTTAGATGCTTGACACATTTCTACATCATGGGTCATGATTTCTATATATGAGAACATCTCAAAAATATTCTCCCTAATTATTCATTTTTTACATGATCTCCATATCCTTCCATTAGTGAATGTGCACTTCATGGACCGATTAATAGGTTCTTCCTATTTTTTACAAATGGTGACAACTAGGTTTTATTTTTATTTTAAGTAAAAAGATTCCGATAATGGTAATTTTTTATTTGAATACTTATAACCCAAAATTTGGACATGTTTTGGATTGATCACATGATTTAAATTAATGGTTGATGGGTTTGACCATTCGGTTGATCATGTCGATGTTTAGTCATGTGGTCGCATGAAGATAATTGATGGTTGAGTGACATGGTTGATCAAATCTTCCCTTAAGGTTTCTTTGACTCTTGTGGAATCTTGTAAGTGTGGTCAATCGAAGATATATGTGTGGTATCTTGAGTACATTTTTGAATGTTCATTCATGGTCAATCTAGGAATATTCAGTTGAGAGGAATTATAGATTGATCTTTATAGTTAATCCTCACTTGTATTCATATGTCTTACATAGTCTCTTTCCCCTACTACTTCAAGAACCACATAATGAAAGTTACAGTTCAGTGTAGGCTTTGTCCAATTCTCTCTATAATAAAAATAAATAATTCCAATTAGATTAAACAACCTTTGAACATTGAAATAAAATTCTTAAAATCAATACATGGACTGTCTATGAAATCCAAAAAATGATTAAAACCACTAAAAATCATATTTGAATCCACTTTTAAAATAAATTCTATATTTCAAAAAGTAACGAAGTTGAATGATTTCTTCAGGTTTTATCAGAAATAGGGGTTTAATTTTCAATGAAAATTAGTTTAAATGCGGGAAATTGTTTCTCACATTAGTATAATTTAAAGTTTATTTATAAAATATTTAATGCACTATATATAAAATTCAATAGGAACATAATGTGTAATCAATTTTTTGGATATACATTCTTTAGATCCAAAATAAATAGATCATTGGAGAATATAAATTGATCACAATGACAATCTAATGCATCCTAAAAAATTAAAGGAATAAGTAATGAATAAATTGAAAATATATTTTATATGATAATATTGTATATTTTATCCCCTGTATTATAGGTATTTAGAGTATCCAGTCATCTATTATTTTATTTTAAAAGTATTATATTACTATATGGTTTTTTAAAAATTTACGCTTCTTATGTTTAAAATTCTTTTGTAGAAGTGACATGAGGTCCAATGAATCCAAATTTTTCTTCAATGGGTTTTCCATTTACATTGTAGTGATATATATAATTTTAGAAAAATGACAATTAACTTAACTATAATTAATATATTTGTTAAATTATTTGACAATCATATTATGAAAATGTACCTCATGTAACCATTTACAACCAAGGATCCAAGCCATTCATGATTGAGAATTTCATTTACATTCTTAAGAAAAATCATGTCTATAGTGGCCTCTTCATAAATTTGATATTAAAATTCATTATAGGATATATTATTATATTTGAATTCTATATGCATATTAACTTGTAATGTTAATAAATTTAGAAGTGGAATCAGTGAGTCAAAGGTAATATTAAAAAACACTTTCATTTTTTTAGTTGATCCTCTGTATTTTTTTGACTAAAACATTCATTTCCCCTTTTATTTATCTCTCTAAAATAACATTCCTCGATTTAGAATTTTTTTAAATTATTAAGGACTTTTCAAATAAAATAAATTATAAAGAACATACGAAATTAACATTTTATATTTTATAATATTAAATGGTCATTCTATTAAGGCTATAATAGAATGTTTGACCTTGTGAACATCAAAATAATCAATGGGAATAGGTATCTCGGTACTTGAATCATTAGATATGTGAATCTCTTTTATCATGTGATCTTTTGGGAGTTTATTATTATGTATAATATTTCCATATATATTATTAATTTTTCCCATTTCAATAAGGCCATGCGAGAGTGATGATAGATACAAATCACAATCAAATTCACCCTATATAATCTTAGTACCAGAAAGGTATCAATAGTTTATTGGTTCATATTTGATAAAAAATGTTATGATAAATCAATTGACTTGGGAAAGTAAGGAATATGAGGGAAAGGGATAACCTGAAAGCTAGGGGTGGATCTTCATGTAGTGTTTGTTACTATGTTGTTTCTTTTTGTTTGCCCCTTTGAAGAAACTAGTCTATCAACCAAAAAATCTAAAAAAAAATTCTCTAATAAAATTTATTTATACCTAAATGTATTTCATTCTCTTATTTTCATCCCCTATTTCTTTTATTTCACAAAACATGCTCGAGGTAATATCTCAAAACGCGATCCTCTAAAATGGACATACTATTATAGATGATTAAAATCCACTAAAATTAGTAATTTATATGGTACATCCAATCATAATTCTTATATCTAAAATAGATAAAAAAATATATGAAAATTAGTATTTATTACAATACAATACTATTTTAAATAAGAAAAATTTCTATTATGTCATACTTACACACGATTCTCATACATTCGATGTGTTTTCATCTACTATCTATCCCTTTTTATTTACCCAATCCTCTTTACATAGTAAATTATGTGGGATGGAAATAGCTTTATATTTTGATTCATCAATGTGTGAATAAACATAGAAATATAATTATTTTATTTTTTGAGGTCTATAACATTTTTACTATAGATTTTAAATACATACTAATTTTTTCCAATTGAAGTGTACCCCATACTTCCTTTTTTGTATGGGTACATGGGTTTTGATGCATGTAGATTACTTTTATCACTCATTTTTTTTATAAATTAAAATTTCTAAATCAAAGTGATTAATACATGTAATGAAAAACAAAATATTACCAATTAAAATATATCTAAAATGATTCCTTCTCACGATAGCCAATGATAAAATCCCATTTTTCTTGGTTTATCATATATTTGTATATATATAGTGTGTGGGGGTTTACTTTACCCTCAAAATCCCTAATATTATGCTTTATAAAATGTATATGAGAGGATCTAGGTGCCTTTCTAGTGAAATTTAATACAAATTTCACCTGTCAATCATCTAAAATAATTACACTCTATAAAGGTTAATGAAAATTAAACCAACATTTCAATATTTTATTTTTTGATATAATAGATAATTTGTAACACCCCAAGATTTTATAGTACATTATCTCATTAAAGTAATTTAATAGCTTGTGTTACACACAACAACAAGTTCGAACGCACCACAACTTACCAAACTAGCCGTTAAAAAAGAGGTTATGAATAGTATTAACTGAAATTTCAATCTTATATACTCTATATAATTTTAACACCCATATTATGTGTTTCTTAGACATAATATAAAAATAATTTCAATTTTTCAGATAAAGGAAGTATTTTTCAAAAATACAATTTTACTACCTACTAATGGTGAATTTTTTTAAATGAAATACCTAACAATTTTATATTAAATTAAACAAAATAAACATCTTATTTATAATCGGAACATAAAAATTTAGTTTTTACAAATTTTTTGGTACTTTTCTACTAACATTCATGTTTTGATGAATAGTGAAAAATACTATGTTTTAATTGAAAACAAATTTTTTAATAGAAATAATTTATAGTGTCAAAATATTAATTTGAATGGTTTTTAAGTATAATTAGATTATATTTTTATCATTTAATATAATTTAAGTAATTATAAGTAATTTCACATTTAAATTTAACATAAACACAAGTCAATCTTTTGATAGTTTTTACTTTTTTAAAAACCCGCTTTTTGGTTTTGACAACGGGAATTAATTTTAAATTAATAAAAGAAACTTATATGTTTTGAATTTGGTAAAATGGAATTTATTTTTGAATTCAAAATATCAAAATTATCTGAGGGTAAAGTTTTGGTATTTTTCTAAAAACATTCAATTTTTGAAGAAAAGTAAAAAACACTACGTTATTATTTAAAACTGACTTTTTATTAAAATAATTATTTATTTTATTTAAATTTATTTTAAGTAAAAATAGATATATAATACCTATATAAGCTCAATGTAATTAATTGTAGTAATTTTATAATAAAATTAAATGTATAAAATTTTATTGAACTTTTTAACGTTTTTTACCCACCTTCTAGGAGAATTTGCAAATTTGCATAAAAATAATTTTACCACTTCTATGAGTTGAATTTCAAATATCCAAGAGACATGGTTGAAATAAATAAGTAATATTTGGTTCAATAAGATTTTTGTCTCTCTTGTGTATCAGGAGGCCAACCAGGTTGCTGATACACTTGCAAAAAAGGCTATACTTGACCTTGATATGATGTGGTCTTTCACGGACTCAAATTATTGTGCTCTGATGGTGGAGGCGGATAGATGTGGTGTATTGCACACTATATTATGTAATAAACCCTTGTATTCCTAAATCATTTCTTTTTTAAAATATTATTTTTAAGGATTGGCTCACGTCGGATCCTGATCTTCTTGCTATTAATTTTTGGTGAATTGTAATTTTTGACTTTTATTTACCGTGGTTAAAAGTAAATAGGTTAATTAAGGGTAAAAATGATATTATAATTACCCTAACACATGTCATAATTCTATTAAATAAGTTTAATTAGACCAAAAAAACATTAGGAATAAAATATGATCCTCTTTGGTGCACATGGATGAGATTAGGACATTTGTTATTATTTTATTTAAAGAAGAGTTAAAAGTTTTAAATTCAAAGTTTAATAACTAATCCATTTTTTATATAGGGTTACACACAATATAAATTCAACTATAAATATTCATTAGAAATCTAAAAATAATTCCTATATAATGGTATTTTATTTATAAATTTTATACATTAAATAATTTAATTTATTTATGACACAATGATGATGCAGTAATTACATTATTAATGAAATATTAAAATAATTGATGTTATAAATATCCAAATAAATGTAAATTGAGACTTATAAAGAATTAAAATAATTATATAGGTTAATATAACATGTTAGGGGTGATTAGATAAATTTTTTTCGAAGTGATAAGGTTGTTATGACTTTCACAAAAACAAAATACCAAATAGTGTCAAAATTGACATAAATTAGTTTTTAAAACAAATAGTAAATTATTTGTTGATATAATATTTATAAAAATATAAGGTTTGGACAAAGGGATTAAATAATATTATATATTTCATTAAGGAACCACTTTAGGTTTTATTGTAAGTTTAGAGTATGTGTATTAACCATATAGTTTAAGAATACAAGATGACACGATAAAAGTTAAACTATTTAACTAAGAGTTAAATCTAAAAGATAAGGTTAAAATGGTACACTAAACTTGTCTAAAACCTATTGGTTGAGATAATTTAGACCCATAACCACCTAATGATCGAAATAAATTCGTTGGGATCCCTTATAAGCTGAATATTATTTTATAATAAATTAATATTTTAATCTCTTCCTAAAGTGGCCCTCACCCCTCTTATAAAAGGGAACTTCTCCTTCTCTTAAAATCACACCTCCAAAGCATTTTGCCTCAGACAAAACCTACCCAAATTTCCTCCCAAATTCCCTAAAATCAACCAAGAGTCCTTACTTTGATCATAAATCCAACCTAAAGAGCCCTTTTGATCAACTCAAAAGGAAACACCCAAAGAAGAGGTAATAATTTCACCACCCTCTTTCAAGTTCTTTTCTTCTTCCACTTCCTATTTATTTGTTGTTTCCAAACCAAAATAATTCCTCCAGTACCTATTACATACTGTGATGTTATTATAAATATATTTCATCTATATTTTTTATTCTATCCATCCTATAAATGACAGAGTTACCATACATGCGTACGTACGGCTTACCGTATCCACGTCGTGGTGTAGTTTGTTATTCAAACACTTCATTATTTGGATTGGTATAATAATGAGTATAACTGATGTAAATAATATTTATAACATCTTAATGATTCTGTATATCTTATATACTATCCAATTACATATCATTTCACCCTCAGTATAATGATATTATCGCTCGTGCATACGTACAGATTATCGTCTCCACGAACGCGATGAGATTAATTCCCCATCGTAATCATTCAAGAGTAATTTTTATTTTGTGATTAAAAATAATGTTTAAGAACTTAATATAATTCTGGATATAAATCATATACATCATATCCATAATAAACATGCCTTACGTAACCAATCATATAAAGAAAAATGGATCATTTAACACCCGAAATGATGATACTACTAAAATATTATTAACAAAGCCTTATTGGAAGATCATATATGAAATCATATTTATCTATATGATTATTTTATAATTTAATAATAATTATTTAACTATTATACATGAGGTTAATGTACCCTCGACCAAGGAAAAGTACAAGGTAAGGGTTAATTTCACAATCTCATTATTATACGAGGTTGTTTTTATGTAAGTATCTACTGGGACATATTTATTATACATGACCATGTTTCTTAAAAGAGTTTTATAAAGGATTATTTTTATGGGATTTTTTTACTAAAACATAATTTTAAATTTCTTAAAGATTTATTCTTCTAAACCATTCTCATTAATGTCCATGTTTTCAAAATGGTTTTAAGGATTTATTTTTATGGACATGAATGTTTTAAAATGTTAATTCCTTTAAAAAGTTTCAAAGTGGTATGGGAAACATTGATTAAAAACTATATTTTAAATAACTTCATTTATAAATTATATGACTTTTAAATGATTTCATGAAAAAGGATATTTCTCTCAAATATTTTTACGATCATTTTAAACTATGTCAGCATAATTTAAGGGATATTATTCTTGATCGAGGTTGATTTATTATGATACAAATCTTCCATATTGTATTGAAGGTTTTGTGATATGTTTGATTGTGGATTTGATATTTTATATTATTCATGGTTTATGAATAATTTATTGACATTTCGTATGCTAGTTTTAATAAAAATGTATATGTTATGTTTAAACCTTTTCGTATAAGGAATGAATTAGACTTTGTAAGTGACGGGTGGAGCCTGCTATAACTCCTTGATACATCGATAGTTCTCATGAGACAAACCTGTGTCTTAGCAGAATGACTTGACAAAATATTATTTGTAGTCTTGGAACAAGGCCTTAACTATGTGGTTATGAAGCCTGACATTTTGCAGTCCATCATTATAAAAGTGGCTATTGATATTTAATGTTATTATTAGACTAGTAGAATATCCATGTGAATAAGTAAATAAAATTAGTTGATTTATATTGGCCATATTATGCATAAGTTTAAGTTTAAAATGCTTATGTTTTAGTCTTATACAATGCCTTAAATGTTTATGTTTATTTATGAAAGTTTCCCCTATATTGTTATCCTTACCGAGCATCTGAGCTCACCCCATTCTATTATTTATTTGTCCCAGGATGCAAAGAAGTATAAAATGACTTACCTACATGGATAGTCTAAGGGATATGAATGTGGTCAATGGAGAAAATGTTGTTGTTGTTTTTTTTTATTTTGTAATGTATTGTAAAAATTATGAATGTATCTAGTAAGTCTAAGGCTACTAAACTGATTGGTCTTTCAGGACATGATTCCTTGTATCATGATAATGTTATGTAATAATTCACCAACTCTGGGTAACTAGGTTTGGGGCATTACAATTGGTATCATATGAAGTTTAGCATATACCATGGAAACTATATTTAGAAAAACTCTGATTAGATAACATTACCTTAAGATAGATTTTGATGATTAGTATAGAAGAAGTTCCTAGAATTTTGGTAATGTATAGATTTTGTGTATTTTCCAAGAAATACATTCCTATCATGATACTAGTAGGTAGAGGAAGCTCTCTCACATATATACCTCGGAGTAAAAACTCCGAAAATGAGTTTCGAGCTTGACCTGGGGTATCCTGGTACATGATAACAGGCCTTGCTGCACACTTGGTTATGAAACTCCCAGGGGATATGCTTAGGATAATTCACATTTTCATTACAAGTAATTATGAAGGATTTAGAAGTAAATGCTTACTAAAAGAAAACATTTTATGATTAT
Source organism: Viscum album (assembly GCA_963277665.1). Taxonomy (NCBI): domain Eukaryota; kingdom Viridiplantae; phylum Streptophyta; class Magnoliopsida; order Santalales; family Viscaceae; genus Viscum; species Viscum album. The sequence goes on along the minus strand of OY728139.1, from coordinate 30,879,748 downwards.
TGATTATATGCATAATCTTTTCAATTTACATTAGTTATTTTACAAGTTTAGAATTATGCATTGAGATTTATAAACTAAACTAGTGTATGCCATTATTTAGAAATGACTCCTAGTAAAAGGAATGAGAATTCCAGGAATACGAATGATTGAATGATTAAGAAAGATCATCTATTTCATGGTATTAAGACAACATTTAAAAGGGAAATAGTCTCCCACTTATTCTCATCATATGAATAAATAGTATCATGTGTTAATAAGATAAGTAAATAATTATCTGAGTCCTATGACTTTAAAGGTAATAAAGAGAAGAAAAGGATGGAAGAGAGAAATATGGATAAAGTAAAGAGGGGAAAGAAGGATTTTCCCATATGTGATAACTGTGGAAAGAATCACCTTGGTAAATTCTTGAAGGGAATGAGAGTTTTTTATAAGTGTGGAGAAAAAGGACACCAATTATGTGATCAAAAGGGCAAGAAAAAGTTTTTCAATGTACAATGCATCATCTACAAGGAGTTGGGACACTACGCGAATCAATGTCCAAATCATTAGAGTATACACTAAATGCTGCTATTAGATAATAATCAAGTTATGATACTACCGAAGAGGAAGAGGAATGATTAGAGTTCTTATGTTGTTATTAAAGTGTTGTGTCATTTGAGTATTGTATTAACGATGCACATGTTATAATAATTATAGAGTATATAAGGATTATACTACAGTACTATTTCATTAAGGACATGAGATTGTGTGGAACCAAGAAAAGTGACTCAATTAAAGGTTAATTGTTTTGGAAAATATATGGTTGAGAGAAAGATAAACCATAATATAGTTTTGATAAAAAGGTAGTGATTTTGGAATAATATATGGTTTATTTGGATAAATTCTATTGGATATTATTGGTTACCTTGAAACTGATTAATGATTTGTATATTCCATCATTGTGGAAGTTTACAACATTTTTGGATAGAAGGATTTTATCCAGCATTCTATAAATAATATGGGAACGTGAATGTAATCAATAAGGTTTTATGGTAATTTTGGGTGTTACATTATTTTAAAAGAATACATGATGAAGGTCTTAACATTTTATTACATGGAAAAAAGGATCTTTATTATGTTAACCTTTCTTATAAATTTTGGACTATGAGTTTGGACAAAATTATTTTTGATAAGTCTAAAGGTTGGAATTGAACAAGTTTGACATTGGATACTATTGTTAAGGTTAAATCATTTCTTGATATTATTTTTTTATTGTCATAAAAAGGACAACTCGGAGGTCAGGCGACAACTCGTCACGTCCGGCAAGGCCGTGAGACTTGAACCCGCAACCGAAGAGTGACAAGGGTTTATCACCTTCCACTGACCTACGTGATGTCTGAGTTTGTGTAATGTATTTTTTTAAATGGTCTGACAAATAAATTATAAATTCATTTTTTTGAAACCCTATATGATTAGTATGAATATAATATTTTTGAATTCTATTATCTTTTAGAGTGAAAAATTAGTTTGAGGTAAGAATTAGTTGAAGGATGAAACTCTACTTGTCAAGTATATATATATATATATATATATATATTCCTCTTATTCTATGAATAAATTAATTATTAAAATTTAGGGAAGGGATCTTAAAACCAAAAATGTGTTACCCTAATACCATATGTTTTGTTGAACCAATGATATTTTACATCATCTCAGATTGATGGCTTTGAGGCCCTCAATTATACACTTGTTTGGGATTGATGACCTCAATCACTCCCTATAAATATTTACATTTTCCCTCTAATTATGTGTCTCTAATTTCCACCGATGTTCTTCTAATCGATATCATAATTTGGTGGTGGCCTTTTGATTTCCCTTTCCCTTTAATTAAGACTAAATTTTATTAACCCAATGTTTGATGTGGATTTTCCACAAAGGTATTTTTCTATTTTTAACTATTTATTTTCAAAGAACAATATCAAATTACGAGGACACAATTTATTGAATGAGGGGAGAATGTAACACCCCATGATTTCATAGTACGTTATCTCATTAAAGTAATTCAATAGCTTGCGCTACATGCAACTCCGAATTCGAACGGACCACAAATTACCAAACTAACCGTTTAGAAAGAGGTTATGAATAGTATTAACTGAAATTTTAATCTTATATACTCTATATAATTTTAACACCCATATTATGTGTTTCTTAGACATAATATAAGAACAAATTAAAATTTTCAGATAAAGGAAGTATTTTTCAAAATTGCAATTTTACCGCCTACTAATGGTGATTTTTTTAAATGAAATACCAGACAATTTTATTTTAAATTTGACAAAATATACTTTTTATTTAGAATAGGTACATGAAAATTTTGTTTGGACAATTATTTAGTACTTTTATGATAACTTTCATATTTTTATGAATAGTGAAAAATACTATGTTTTAATTGAAAACAATTTTTTTAATCAAAATAATTTATAGTGATAAATTATGAATTTAAATGGGTTTGAAGTACAATTAGATTATATTTTTATCATTTAATACAATTTATATCATTATAAGTAATTTCACATTTAAATTTGACGTAAACACATGTCAATCTTTTGATAGTATTTAATTTTTTAAAAACCCGCTTTTTGGTTTTGACAACGGGAATTAATTTTAAATTAATAAATGAAACTTATATATTCTGATTTTGGTAAAATGAACTTCATTTTTGAATTTTTAACATCAAAATTATCTTAGGGTAAATGTTTTTTATTTTTTTGAACACTTTCAATTTTTGATGAATAGTGAAAAACACGACGTTATTATTTAAGACCAACTTTTTATTTAAATATTTTTTTATTTTATTTAAATGTATTTTAACTCAAAATTGAAATATAATACCTATATAATTTCAATGTTATTCATTGGAGTCATTTTAAAATAAAATTAGATGTATAAATTTTTATTGATCTTTTTAACGTTTTATACTCATCTTCTAGAAGCATTTAAAAATTTGCATAAAACTTAATTTTACCGCTTTTGTGAGTTGAATTTTAAAAATATGAGTGGAAAGATTGACATCAGTAAGTAAAATGTGGTTCAATAAGATAAAAATAATTTTTGGTGAATAGTACCCATTGACTTTTATTTATCGTAGTTAAAAGTAAATAGGGTAATTAAGGGTGAAAATGATATTATAATTAAGCTAGCACATATCCTAATTCTATTAGATAAGTGTAATTTGAACAAAAAAACCTTTGGAATAAAATATGATCTTCTTTTGTAATCTTGGATTAGATTAGGAAATTTATTATTATTTTATTTAAAGAATAGTTAAAAGTGTTAAATTCAAAGTTTAATAACTAAACAATTTTTTATATAGGGTAAAACATAATATAAATTAGACTATAAATATTCATTAGAAATATAAAAATATTTCCTACATAATGGTATTTTATTTATAATTTTTAGACATTAAATAATTTAATTTATTTTTGACACAATGATGATGTAGTAATTAACTTATTAATGAAATAATAAAATAATTGATATTATAAATATCCAAATAAATGTAAATTGAGAATTATAATGAATTAAACTAATTTTATAGGTTAATATGACATGTTAGGGTTGATTAGATAAATTGTTTTTGAAGTGATAAGGTTGTTATGACTTTCACAAAAACAAAATACCAAATAGTGTCAAAATTGACATAAATTAGTTTTTAAAAAAAAATACTATATTATTGGTTGATATTGTAAAGTCTCGTAAATTTCAATGAATTTTTTTTCTTAATTTTCCTTGGAATTTTACAAGGACGCAGCTTTTGACGGCACCTGATTCCGAGGCCCGGTGTGCCCGGAATCACTTTCCGAAGTTTGGCACGGGTATGTTCAGTGAACAGACGAGCGGGTTTTTCTAAATTTTGAACCGATGCCCGAAATCGAATTCCGAGGGCACCGATAAAATCGCAGCACCAGTATTTGCTTAGAAACGCCTCTTCCGGAGTTGCGTTTGCTCGGTTGTGGTTTTTAATTTTTGGGTTTTAAGTTATGAAATAAAATAAAGTTGTGCGACAATTTTATTTTTATTTCACTTAAAGCTGCTTAAAGACCACTTTAAGCTGTTTAAGCTCAGTTGAAATGGATAGGGTGAAATCCAAAATATCCTACCCACTTGGTAGGATATTTGTGGGGTGGGGCCTGCACGAGCCCCACCGTTTCTTTCCGCTAAGTAATGCACCTACGAAAACCCCTATTAAATAAAAGTCAACTGTGGTGTTTTCTTAAACAATTAAACGCTCCTATTAATTGGGCGGTTTATTCGTTGAAATTAATTCTATGAATTCATTTCGTTCATTTCTTAACATGTTTTCGTTTTGTTGGCATGTTAAAAAAAAGGCCAACACACCTTCTTTTTGAAATGTTGTGTTAAACATTTGGAGAATCTCTAAGGATCTCCCTCCTTCTTCGCGAAGAACGCGAAGAACGCGAAAACGCGAAGAACGCGAAGAACGCGAAGAACGCGAAGAACGTGAAGAACGCAAAGAACGCGAAGAACACCGACCTCTGACGAAGAACGCCGAACCTACGGAAATCGACGACACGACACCATGTGCCGCGACACCGACGTTTCCTCTCCCGCGACGTTCTTCTGTGACGTTCCTTCATCCGCAACAAAATCTCCGATCATCCATTGAGGTGAGGGATTGTGGTTCTTTAAATTCCTTTGTGGATTATAACTCAATATGGATTTAATTACTAAAATTAAATCTGTATGTTGTTGATCCTCAGAGATCGTTGATGCGACGCCCTTCCACGACGATGTGACGCCCTTCCGCGATGCGACGCTCCACTTGTTCCGCGATGGTAAATTCCGCGAAGAACGCACGTATGATGAGGTAGGGATTTTATTTGGAAATACCTTTTTATTCCTGTAGATGTTTTCTTATAAAACAAAATAACCTGGATCAAGTGAAATTTTAAATTATTAAAATTATTTTTGATACGTTTTTCATGTGTTAATTATCTTCCCGTTTGTATCATCTTACGCGGAGGGTGCGGGCCAGACAAACACGGCCCAAAAACCCTCCGCAGTTCTTTGTTGTTGTGCGGATTTGGCAGGCGATGAAAAAACATGCCACATAGGTGATTTAATGATTCCGCAGTGAAGAACGGAACCCGGGAGGAACAACGGCGCAGAAGGGAACGAAATCGGACCACCGGAGCGACTTCGGTGGCCCGCAGAAGCCACCGGCGGCGCCGACGGCAGGAGACGGCGGCGCCCCTGCGCGCTGCCGAAAGGATCCGCCGCGGCTGAAGCCGCGGTGACGGCAGCGGTGCCAGCGGACCCGCGGCCTCACGGGTCCGGCGCACACGGGACGCGGCATTGCCGCGTCCGCTGAGCAGGGCGGCCCCCCGCGGGGGCCGCGGTGTTGTCACGCGGGGGTAGCGCGCCCCCCGCGTTGCTCGGCCGAGCCAAGCCAGGCCGGCCGGCCGGGCCGAGCCGCGTCCTGGCCGGGCCGGACCGGGTCCTGCCGGGTCGACCCAGGGGGGGGGGGGGGGTCGGTCCGGGTCGGCCCGGGCCCAGACCCCCCGTTACCGAACATTTTCGGTCTTTTGCTCATATCTTGAGCTACGGACCTCCAATCGACACGTCGTCAGTGGAAACACTATACTTGGATCGAGATGGTCGTTTCGGTATATTACACTCAAGGTTTCGGAATACTTTGGGTTCGGCCGGGTTGGTTCGTACATGAAACCAAACGGGCCCTCGGAGTGGAAACACTCATATCTTGAGCTTCGGACGTCCGATTGATGTGCCGTCAACTTTGTTGAATTCCTCTAAGTGAGATGGATATTTTGGCTCACTCCGCCCGAGGTTTGTACACAGGTGGAGTATGGTCGGGTTGGTTTTGCCTTAAAAACCAACCGGGCCCCTAGAACGAAAAAGCCAATATCTCTCAGACCGGGCGTCCGATTGACCTGCCGTCTGCGACGTTGAGTTCCTGCTCTCGATACGGAACTTTTGGATACATCAACTCTGGACTTTGTTTCAGTTGATGTATCATCCTCTCGGCTCATGGAGCGGACCCTCCCGAACGAGATTGTTGTGTACGGGAACCCTAGAGCTGGCTGTAACTGCTGCTGTGACGACGACGACTGTACAGAGATCCTCAGTGGATTCAACTGTGACGATGATGAAAACATTATGGGAATCCTCCATGTTTTCGGCAGTGACCACTACGGTACATCTTGGGATACATCAAATTCAGACTACATGTCAGTTGATGCATCGACCTCTTAGCTCGTGGAGTGGACCCTCCCGGAACGAGCATGATGTGTACAGAAACCCTAGAGCCAGTTGAGACTTGACGACTGCTGATCGAACGACTCTGTGTGTTACGGATAGCCCAGTGGGGAGCGCTTGGTTTTAGCGGTAGACCCATGGTGGAGGAGCACTTGGTTGTAGCGGTAGACCCTCGGTACTCAACAGAAGGAGTACCTCTGGAGGCTATGAGGGGGAGCGCTTGGTGGTAGCGGCAGACCCACGACAGAGGTGCGCTTGGTTTTAGCAGCACATGGGAGCGCTTGGTTGTAGCGGCAGACCCACAACAGAGGTGCGCTTGGTTGTAGCGGCACAGGGGAGGGCGTGGTTGTAGCGGCAGACCCACGACAGAGGTGCGCTTGGTTGTAGCGGCACAGGGGAGCGCTTGGTTGTAGCGGCAGACCCACGACGGAGGAGCGCTTGGTTGTAGCGGCACAGGGGAGCGCTTGGTTGTAGCAGCAGGGCCACAGTACCCGATAGGTGGAGTACTACAGCATTCCAAGGTAAGAGGGAAGCGCTTGGTTGTAGCGGCATAACCACTGTACATGATGGAGAAGGAGTTTCCCAATAGCTTTGGGTTCAACTTCATGATCGATCCTGTGTGGGTCATTGCGAGGGTTAGTACCTACATATCATTTGTGGGTCCGACGACTTAGATGAATCAGGGACTACATCTGATCATCTCTAACGTCGTACGAAGATGTACCTGTGTGAGATGAGTCATGTTTACTCTCCTTTGTAGAATGTGTTGTGCTATCCTATGTGGATTACGTTTTTCTTTCCTTTGTGGATTGTGTTGTGCTATCCTGTGTGGATTTACGTTTTGCTTTTTTGTGTGGATTGGGTTGTGCTTGGGCTCGAATGTTGGAGCCGAACGGGAATTGATGACTTAGGTATATGTATGGGCATATACCTAAGTAGTGTCAGACGTTACTTCGTGATTGTATCTTATCCCTTTGTGGTTTATCCTATGTGGATTTCGGGAGACCTTAGGGGGTCTCGGGGTCCCTACTAAGTAGCTTATTCTCACCCCTTCACGGGCTATGCCCGCACTATGTTGTGTTGGTTGCAGACGACGGACAGCGCTGATCTTGGTGGAGGCTTGCGGAGCAAGACGGTACCTGGAGGTGGACCACTGGGCGGGGTGTACTCGGAGCGGACGGTTGGACCGAGGAGCTGTGGAGGCTATCTGTACTCACCCTTCAGGTGGGACTTCCATAGGACGGCTCGACACGACGGCTTTTCCTTTCAATTGTTGTTTTTCCCCTTTCAGTTGTACTTTACAGTTGAGCTTGTATTTCCGGCCCCCTTGACTTTTCTGCACTTACTGTTTTACCAGCTTTTACTTAGTGTTTACTTCTTCTTCTTTCTTACTCTGTGGGGCTTGTTTACTTTACAAAGGAAATGCCTTCCCTTTTTACCGGGATTTACGCCTTGGTGCTAGTCACCAGCCCTTGACCTATGGAAGGCGGGCTTGGGGTAGTCACGACATGGGCCCCGAGGACGGGTCGTGACAAATTGGTATCAGAGGAGGTCGGTTCTACCGCGGACTCTGATCTTTTCTATGTGAAGCAATAGTGTTTAGCGTATTGGGTGTGGTTATCAGTCCAGGGAGTCCAATGTTGGTGCGGCAACCGACGTATCCGTACACTAGGACCCTGACTTCTGATTTCCGACTTAATGCACAAAAACATCGATTGCATGTGTGTTTCAAGTTTTATTTTTGATTACTTTATGTCAGCTCACCAGGTATACTGTTCTGACCGTGGCGCACCTGTTTCCTTTTCAGGATGGCACCACGACGGCAACCAGCTAGGGTTTCGAGCATTGTGCGTGGCGAGAGGCCACCGAGCGACGAGGACTCGGTACAGGGCCCTTTGACAGCTGAGGCACCGGCGGTACCTATACCCGCCGAGCCACCGATGCTACCAGCCCCAGCCGCTGATGATGCACGTCTCCTTAGTGCACTACATGACTTCCAGCGCCAGTGACCGCCCAAGTTCCGCCGGGAGATGGACCCTCAAGCCGCCGAGGACTGGCTGGAGGCAATTGTATGGGTTTTCAGATTAGTGAGGACACTAGTAGACCTCATGGTGATTCTCGCAGCGAGCCTCCTGCACGCGACAGCAGACAGATGGTGGAGCTTGATGCTCCAGGTGCACGACGAGACATCTCTCCTCTGGACGGACTTTGAGAGCATCTTCCGCTCTAAGTTTGTCCCATCCACCCTCCGTGCGGTGCGCATCCAAGAGCTGCTACAACCACGACAGGGCATCATGAAAGTGGCCCAGTACTCGGCGAGATTTACTGATCTCTCGTGTTACTCCATAGATATGGTACGAGACCCGTTCTTCTGGGCCCGGACCTTCGAGCAGGGACTGAGGCACGAGATCAGGGTTTCGATGATCTCCCTCAACATTCCGACTCAGGCAGGGATGTTGGAGTGAGCCCTCTTAGTGGAGAGTTTCCATGCTGAGCAGTCTCCAGCAGCAGGACCCACCACTAGCCGGCATGCGACATAGTCTTCTGCAGAGGGCAGTAGATAGATGACGCAGGGGTCCAAGAGGACTAGACCTACAGGTGGTCGACAGCATGACTCTGGATCGTTTGTGTGAGGCACTCGGGGTGGACAACGACTTTCCATGAGAGGGCAGTGTTACTCCTGCGGCGGGATTGGTCACATGGCTCGTGACTGTCCGACCCGCCACACGGATGAACAGTAGATGAACGAAGGACCCCCAGGCAGAGGCAGAGGTTCGATCAGGGTGGGGCGCAAGGAGCAGGCGGCCATGGCAGGGGAGCTGGCCATGCAGTTGGAGGTGGATGACGCTTCGGGGTGTTGCCACCACCACCACCAGGAGGTCCACCCCAACCGCAGGGGACAGGAGGACATGGGAGAGCTCAGCTTCAGGCAGCTGAGGCCTACGATCATGGAGCTCCGGGAGAAGATGGACATGAGAGGAACTAGTGGATACGTCTTTTGTACTTATAGTTCCTTGTTAATATGGTGTAGTGTCATTGTATTATGAGTTTCAATAATAAAAGACACATACCGTGGTGATGTTTTTATTCATGTCCTCTTTTGTGTTGTTACTAAGAGGTCCCGGTTTAGACGGTTGAATTTACCCTCACTTGTAAGACATCTAATGGAGGAGACCCAGTTACCACACACTGATGCCGACAGTGTGACTCAACCCTTGGAGGTAAGAGTAACAGTTGGATCTCTTGGTAGTAGCGTCGAGGCCTTACGACGTCATCCTTGGTATGGATTAGTACCATCCATATCGGGATTGACTGTATTAGGAAAAGGAAGTGGTTCATCCAGGGGATGAGACCAGATTTCTCTTATCGGCAAAAAAGAAATCTTAGCAGCTCTTGTGGGACTAGAGATGGTCCAGGCCATGACAGAGAAGGTCCAGGTCATCCAGGAGCAGATGAGGACAGCTCAGAGCCGACAGAAGTCTTTTACTGACAGGAGGCGGAGGCCACTAGAGTTCAAGGATGGCGACCACGTCTTCTTGCGGGTCTCACCTCGACGGGGTCTACGGAAATTTGGCGAGGTGGCTTATCCCCTGGCTCTACAACCTCAGTTGCACCGGGTGCACGACGTTTTCCACGTATCTCAGCAGTGGAGATACGTGCACGACCCGACGCAAATCTTTGACCATGGAGAGCTGGTCTTTGATGATGGGGTGACTTTTGCAGAGGTCCCAGTGGAGATCGAGGATAGACAGGAGCGGGACCTATATGGATGATCGATTCCTCTAGTGCACTTTAGATGGCAGCTCGGGAACTTCCAGGAGAGAACTTGGTAGCGGGAGGCTCAGATGCGTGCTCAGTACCGCCTTTGTATCCCTAAGTTTGTGGTGAAGCTTTACGGGGACGTAAAGCCCTGTGGTGGGAGTAATGTAAAGACCCGTAAATTTCAAGGGAATTTTTTTCTTAATTTTCCTTGGAATTTTACAAGGACGCAGCTCTTGACGACACCTGATTCAGATGCCCGGTGTGCCCGGAATCACTTTCCGAAGTTTGGCTCGGGTACGTTCAGTGAACAGACGAGCGGGTTTTTCTAACTATTGAACCGGTGCCCGGAATCGAATTCCGAGGGCACCGATGGAATCGCAGCGCCGGTATTTTCTTAGAAACGCATCTTCCGGAGTTGCGTTTTCTTGGTTGTGGTTTTCAATTTTTGGGTTTTAAGTTATGAAATAAAATAATGTTGTGCGACAATTTTAATTTTATTTCACTTAAAGCTGCTTAAAGACCACATTAAGCTGTTTAAACTCAGTTGAAACAGATAGGGTGAAATCCAAAATATCCTACCCACTTGGTAGGATATTTGTGGGGTGGGGCCCGCACGAGCCCCACCGTTTCTTTCTGCTAAGTAACGCTCCCACGAAAACCCATATTAAATAAAAGTCAACTGGAGCGTTTTCTTAAACAATTAAACGCTCCTATTAATTGGGTGGTTTATTCGTTGAAATTAATTCTATGAATTAATTTCGTTCATTTCTTAACACGTTTTCGTTTTGTTGGCATGTTAATAAAATAAGGTCAACACACCTTCTTTTTGAAATGTTGTGTTAAACCTTTGGAGAATCTCTAAGGATCTCCCTCCTTCTTCACGAAGAACGCGAAGAACGTGAAGAACGTGAAGAACGTCGGCCTCCAACGAAGAACGCCGAACCCGCGGAAATCGACGATGCGACGCCGTGTGCCGCGACGCCGATGTTTCCTCTCCCGCGACGTTCTTCTGCGACGTTCCTTCATCCGCAACAAAATCTTCGATCATCCATTGAGGTGAGAGATTGTGGTTCTTTAAATTCCTTTGTGGATTATAACTCAATATGGATTTAATTATTAAAATTAAATCTGTATGTTCTTGATCCTCGGAGATCGTCGACGCGACGCCCTTCCACGATGACGCGATGCCCTTCCGCGACGCGACGCTCCACTTGTTCCGTGACGGTCAATTCCGCGAAGAACGCACGTACGACGAGGTAGGGATTCTATTTGGAAATACCTTTTTATTCCCGTAGTTGTTTTCTTTTAAAACAAAAGAACCTGGATCAAGTGAAATTTTAAATTATTAAAATTGTTTTTGATACGTTTGTCATGTGTTAAATATCTTCCCGTTTGTATCATCTAACGTGGAGGGTGCGATCCAAACAAACACGGCCCGACAACCCTCCGCAGTTCTTCGTTGTTGTGCGGATTTGGAGGGCGACGACAAAACGTGCCGCATAGGCGATTTAATGATTCCGCAATGAAGAAAGGAACCCGGGCGGAACAACGGCACAAACGGGAACAAAATCAGACCACTGGAGCGACTCTGGTGGCCCGCAGAAGCCACCGGCAGTGCGGGTCGCCGGCACGGCGGTGCCGGCGGCCGGAGGCGGCGACGCCCCGGCGCGCCGCCGGAAGGATCCGCCGCGGCTGAAACCGCGGCGGCGGCAGCGGTGCCAGTGGACCCGTGGCCGTGCAGGTCCAGCGCACACGGGACGTGGCATTGCCGCGTCCGCTGAGCAGGACGGCCCCCCACGGGGGCCGTGGTGTTGTCACGTGGGGGCAGTGCGCCGCCCGTGTTGCTCGGCCGAGCCGAGCCGGGCCGGCCGGCCGGGACGGGCCGCACCTTGGCCAGGCCGGACCGGGTCCAGCCGGTTCGGACCCGGTTCGGGCCGACCTAGGGGGGGGGGGGGGGGTCGGCCTGGGTCGGCCCGGGCCCAGACCCCCCCGTTACCGGACCTTTTTGGTATTTTGCTCATATCTGGAGCTACGGACCTCCGATCGACGCGCCATCAGCGGCAACGCGATTCTTGGATCGAGACAGTCGTTTAGGTATATTACACTCAAGGTTTTGGAATACTTTTGGTTCGGCCGTGTTGGTTCGTACATGAAACCAACCAGGCCCTCAGAGCGGAAACACTCATATCTTGAGCTTCGGACGTCCGATTGACGTGCAGTCGACTTTGTTGAATTACTCTAAGTGACACAGATCTTTTGGCTCACTCCGCCCGAGGTTTGGACGCAGGTGGAGGTTGTTCAGGTTGGTTTTGCCTTAAAAACCAACCGGGCTCCTGGAACGAAAATGCCAATATCTCTCAGACCGGGCGTCCGATTGACGCGCCGTCTGCGACGTTGAGTTCCTGCTCTCGATATGGAACTCTTGGATACATCAACTCTGGACTTTGTGTCAGTTGATGTATCAGTCTCTCGGCTCGTGGAGCGGACCCTCCCGAACAAGCTTGCTGTGTGCGGGAACCCTAGAGTTGGCTGCAACTGCTGCTGTGACGATGACGACTGTACAGAGATCCTAAGTGGATTCGACTGCGATGATGATGAAAACAGTACGGGAATCCTCTGTGTTTTCGGCAGTGACCACTACGGTACATCTTGGGATACATCAACCCCGAACTTCATGTCAGTTGATGCATCGACCTCTAAGCTCATGGAGTGGACCCTCCCGGAACGAGCATGATGCATACGGAAACCCTAGAGCCGGTTGAGACTTGACGACTGCTGATCGAATGACTCGGTGTGTTACGAATAGCTCAGTGGGGAGCGCTTGGTTGTAGCGGCAGACCCACGGTGGAGGAGCACTTGGTTGTAGCGGCAGAACCGCGATACTCAACAGAAGGAGTACCTCTGGAGGATATGAGGGGGAGCGCTTGGTTGTAGCGGCAGAACCACGACAGAGGTGCGCTTGGTTGTAGCAGCACAGGGGAGCGCTTGGTTGTAGCGGCAGACCCACGACAGAGGTGCGTTTGGTTGTAGCGGCACAGAGCAGTGCTTGGTTGTAGCGGCAGACCCACGACAGAGGTGCACTTGGTTGTAGCAGCAAAGGGGAGCACTTGGTTGTAGCGGCAGACCCACGACGGAGGAGCGCTTGGTTGTAGCGGCACGGGGGAGCGCTTGGTTGTAGCAGCAGGCCCACAGTACCCGATAGGTGGAGTACTACAGCAGTCCAAGGTAAGAGGGAAGCGCTTGGTTGTAGCGGCATAACCACTGTACATGATGGAGAAGGAGTTTCCCAATAGCTTTGGGTTCAACTTCATGATCGATCCTATATGGGTCATTGCGAGGGTTAATACCTACAGATCCTTTGTGGGTCCGACGGCTTAGATGAATTAGTGGCTACATCTGATCATCTCTAAGGTCATATGAAGAAGTACCTGTGTGAGCTGAGTCCTGTTTACTCTCCTTTGTGGAATGTGTTGTGCTATCCTATGTGGATTACGTTTTGCTTTCCTTTGTAGATTATGTTGTGCTATCCTGTGTGGATTTACGTTTTTCATTCCTGTGTGGACTGGGTTGTGCTAGGGCTCAGATGTTGGAGCCGAACGGGAATTGATGACTTAGGTATATGTATGGGCATATACCTAAGCAGTGTCGGATGTTACTTCATGATTGTATCTTATCCCTTTGTGGTTTATCCTATGTGGATTTCGGGAGACCTTCGGGGGTATCAGGGTCCCTACTGAGTAGCTTATACTCACCCCTGCACGGGCTATGCCCGCACTACGTTGTGTTGGTTGCAGACGACGGACAGTGCTGATCTTGGTGGAGGCTTGCGGAGCAGGACGATACCTAGAGGTGGACCACTGGGTGGGGTGTACTCGGAGCAGATGGTTGGACTGAGGAGCTGTGGAGGCTATCTGTACTCACCCTTCAGGTGGGACTTCCATAGGACGGCTCGACGCGGCGGCTTTTCCTTTCAGTTGGTGTTTTTCCCCTTTCAGTTGTACTTTACAGTTGGGCTTGTATTTCCGGCCCCCTTTACTTTTCTGTACTTACTGTTGTACCAGATTTTACTTAGTGTTTACTTATTCCTCTTTCTTACTCTATGGTGCTTTTTTACTTTACAAAGGCAATGCCTTCCCTTTTTACCGGGATTTACGCCTTGGTGCTAGTCGCCATCCCCTGGCCTATGGAAGGCGAGCTTTGGGTAGTCACGACACGGGCCCCGAGGACGGGTCGTGATAGATATATATTCCTAAAAATCTAAGGTTCATCCAAAGGGATAAAATAATATTTTATATTTCATTAATGAACCACTTGAGGTTATCTTTGATGTTTAGAGTAAGTTTATTAACCATATAGCTTAATAATACAAGAAGACGCGGTAAAAGTTAAACTATTTAACTAAGAGTTAAAACTAAAAGATAAGGTTACCATGGTACCATAAAATTGTATAAAACCTATTGGTTGAGATTATTCCAACCCATAACCACCTAAGTCTCAAAATAAATTCATTTTGAGCCATTATAAACTTAATATGATTGTATAATAAATTAATATTTTAATCTTTTCCTAAAGTGACCCTCACCCTCTTATAAAAGGGAACTTCCCCTTCTCTAAAAATCACAACTCCAAAGCCTTTTGTATTGGCCCAAACATACCCCAATATCCTCCCATATTCCCTCAAATAAACATAAAGTACTTACTTTGATCATAAATCCAACCTAAGGAGCTCTTTTCATCAACTCAAAAGGAAACACCCAAAGAATAGGTAATAATTTCACCACCCTCTTTCAAGTTCTTTTCTTCTTCCACTTCCTCTTTATTTTTTGTTTTCATACCAAAATAATAAATCTATTACCTCCTACACAATGTGATGTTATTATAAATATGGTACAACCATATTCATTATTCTATCCATCCTATAAATGACAAAGTCACCATACGTGCGTACGTACGGCTTACCGTCTCCACGTCGTGGTGTAGTTTGTTATTCAAACACTTAATTATTTATATGGGTATAATGATGAGAATAAATGATGTAAATAATAAGTATAACATGTAAATGATTCTGTATATATGATATACCATCCAATTACATACTATTTCACCATCAATATAATGATATTGTTGCTTGTACGTATGTACAAATTACCGTCTCCATGAACGCGATGAGATTCATTCCCCATCATAATCATTCAAGAGTAATTTGCATTTTATGATTAAAAATAATGTTTAAGAACTTAATATCATTCTATATATGGATCAAACACATCCTATCCACACCAAACATGGCTTACGTAACCAAGCATATAAAGGAAAACATATCAGTTAACACTGAAAACGATGATACTACAAAAATATTATTAACAAAGAAATATTGGAAGATCATATATGATATCATATTTATGTATATGATTATTGTATAATTTAATAAAAATGATTTAATTATTATACAGGAGGTTAACGTACCCTCGACCAAGGAAAATCACAAGGTAAGTGTTAATTTCACAATCTCATTATTATCCGAGGTTGCTTTTACGTAAGTATCTATTGAGACATATTTATTATCCATGTCCATGTTTCATAAAAAAGTTTTCAAAGGGATTATTTTTAAGGGACGTTATTACTAAAACATTTTTGTAAATGTTTTAAAGATTTATTCTTCTAATCCATTCTCATTAATGTCCATGTTTTCAAAATGGTTTTAATGATTTATTTATATGGACATGAATGTTTTAAAATGTCAATTACTTTCAAAAGTTTCAATGTGGTATGAGAAACTTTGATTCAAAACTATATTTTAAATGAATTCCCTTATAAATTATGTGACTTTTAAATGATTTCATGAAAAAGGGATATTTCTCTCAAAGATTTTTACTGATCATTTACAACTATGTCAGCATCCTTTAAGGGATATTATTCTTGATCGAGGTTGATTTATTATGTTACAAATATTCCATATTGTATTGAAGGTTTTGTGATATTTTTGACTGTGGATGTGTTATTTTTATACCATTCATGGTTTATGGGTAAATTATTGACATTTCATATGCTAGTTTTAATAAAAATGTTTATGTTATGTTTAAATGTTTTCATATGAGGAATGAATTGGACTTAGTAAGTGATGGGTAGAGCTCGCTATAACTCCTCGATGCATCAGTAGTTCTCATGAGACAAACTAGTGTCATTGCACAAGGCCTTGAAAAAAAATCTTATTTTTATTCTTGGCACAAGGCCTTGAATATGTGGTTACGATTTTGGCATTATGAATTCCATCATTATGAAGGTGGGTATTGATATTGCATGTGAATATTTAAATAGTATAATATCCATGTGAATAAGTAAATGGAATTATTTGATTTATATTGGCCATATTATGTAGAAGTTTAAGTTTAAAAGGATTATGTTTTAGTCTTATACATTTCCCTAAATGTTTATGTTTATTTATGAAAGTTTCCTCTATATTGTTATCCTTACTGAGCATCTGAGCTCACCCTTTCTATGTTTTATTTGTCCCAGGATGTGAAGAAGTATATTATGACTTACCTACAAGGATAGTCTAAGGGATATGAATGTGTTCAATGGAGATAATGTATTTTTTATTTTTTTATTTTTTAATGTAATGTAAAACTTATGAATGTATCTAGTACTTCCAAGGTTACTAAACTGATCGGTCTTTAGGGACATGATTTCTTGTATCATGCCAATGTTATGTAATAATGCACTAACTCTAGGTAACTAGGGTCAGGGCATTACATAAATTATATCATGATGTTACTCTAATGTCTTCTCAAAATAATATTGTTAATGTTGGAACAACTCTACACCATATATCTATATCAATTGGATTTTGTATTCAAGTATGGTGCTAATGAAACTAATGAAAATGGACTTTTTGGGATTAATAGGTTGTCCTCACTCATTCTATCTAACCTCAAAATTTATACATTAGCTTATCCCCTTAATATGTTTTATTAATACAATCAAGATATAAATATCCATTATTTTTTCAACCATATGTTGTTCACCAACTAACATTTTCTCTATTTCAACATTATCAATTTGTTGTTCCCTAGGATTGGTAGAATTATCATTTGGATAATCCCTTATATATAAAATTAGATGAACATTCAATTTAGATTATGTAAATGTAAGAGTGAACAAATAATATTATGGGGAAACACATTTTATTTTTAAATAAATGTTACCACATATTCATTGAATTATATCTTTTACTTTAAAGGATGGATAAATTTAACCCCTCTTTTGAGTATCTAAATCCATTCCTTGTGGTATACTTTGGAATACAAGAAACTTTCTATATTGGGATAACTATGATATGACAATGATGTACTAATAAAAGGGTCATCATTAATGTAATTTTTATTTGACCTTGTAGTTATTTTGTTTAAAAATATAAAAATTGATAAATTTCTATTTCCAGTATTGGGAACATAAAACTTTTTTACTTCATATGATAATATTATGATCGGTTCATCCTAATAACCTTCCATACTAAAATTCACTTTTAAAAAAAATCTTAATTTAGAGTTTTTAATAAAACTCTAGTAATATTCCAATTTTCAATGAAAAACAGATGTTATAATGTTTTATAATATTACTCCCATTTTTGTTTAATGATTCCAAAGTATGAGATATTCATGGAAAGTATATTTATATAATTAGTACTAGTCACATGTATCACTTATTCCAAAAAAGTAACTAAACTATTTCCCATCATACCATGTCTATCACATTACTTTTTAGAACATTTAACCATTAATTACATAACTATTATAATATAATACATGAACACTTGGTTCTTTATATAGCCATTGTAGTTGTTCCAGAATTGAATTTGGAATTTGAGATAACTCCTTAAAAATATAGTCTCATAATCATCCTATAAAATATTTATTATGTTTATTTAATAAACATATTTCAACACTTAATGGATTAAAATTCCTAAGAATACCTTTATGGGTTTCAATATATTGTTTAATCTATATACTATTATATAAAGAATAAATGTGATTCTGGTCACACTCTGTGAAAGGACTCGACCCCAGTTGCCCAGAACTAGTTCTTTATTTGATTACATTGGAATATAAACAAGGAATAAGCAACCTGAAGGACTGAGTAGTTTAGTATTATTGGAAACAAGATACATATAAATTTCAGCATTACAACATAAAAAAAACAATATAGAAACTCCTTAGACAACTTCCATAACTCCTAGGTTATTTCAGCATGTCATTCATAATAAAATTATTCATGTCCAGAGAAAATGAAACATAAGAAAGGGGTGAGATCAAATGCTTAGTAAGAGTATGAAATAAAATGAAAGATAACATAAACATTATACATGGTGAATAATTGAAAACACAAGCCTTTAAAAATAAACTTGAACATAATATGGCAGAAATATGAGTTGAGTAAATATTTCCATAATATAACATAATCGTGGGTATTATAATTGTATAATAACCACATGGACGATAAATACTATTTTAATAATGAGGGAATTCATAATTCATGAAAACATAACCATACCGTCCAGGCCTTTTTCCAAGACCATAAACAATCATTTTGTTAAGGCCTTGTGCCAAGACCGTAGTTTGTCTCATGAGACCTACCGATGCATTAATGAGCTATAGCAGGCCCCACCTGAGACTTTATATGTAAAATTCATTCCTAATATGAATGGATATAAATAAAAAACATATATATTCATATTGAAAGTAATATATGAAATGTAAATAACTTTCCCTGAACATTAAGCATAAACACTAACCATTCTGAGTAAATTGATGAATGATTTTAAGATAGTACATCCACAGATAAAATAATCATAAAACATTAAATTAAATGTGTTATATGCTACCATGAAATATTAATCCCAATAATACATAAGAATAATCAATATTTTTGAAATAGATGAAGATACACTTATGAAATATTTGTGTAATTATTGAGATAAATACCCATTTTACTTTGAAAAGAAGATTTATTTTGGAAAATTATTTATATAAAACTAGAAGTTATGTAACATAGTATTTTCATAATAAAATTAGTGATTTTATAAAGAAAATGGTTTAAAAAAACAGATAATAGGGTGCCCTTAAAAATGGGTAAGAATTTGATAAATTCCCTTGAAACATGATTCTATTTTAGAAATAACATTGAAAGTTACTTTTAAAACGTGTAACTCTTCATAAAATAATGATGTATTATGGTTGGTAAAAATATGTAGAACACTCACACCAAATTTATGAGTATTAAATAATAATACATAATAATTTAATTGAGGTAATTATATAATAAAAGTGGCCCGAATGAAAATAGATGTTCGGGTGAAAAAACCCTTACCTTAAGTCCAAAATGTGTTCGTCTTTGGAACTTAAGCTCCTGGTATATGAAATTAGTATTATTATTAACTTATTTCATAACATATTATAAATTTATTTATTTTATCATTATCATTTTTATTTCATTTATGCCGTTAGTGATAAGTTCTTATATTGAATTTCATCATTCTAGATTGTTTGTTTTTTTATTTTCATAATCGGTTCACTTGTTATTAAGTAATGGAGTTTATTTGAAATGGATGTAAATCTCTAGAATTGAAACTAAATATTATTTAATAACATATAGAAGTTTTAATGGTAATTTATATATTTTTTTATATGGAAATAGGTTGAATCATTAGATGAAATATTTATGACAATCCCTTAGATTATTTTTGCGATATTTTGATTATTAGGAACTAGTTTAGTCATATGATTTAATAATATGTATGTATACTAGTTCTTGAACATTAATTAGGATATAATAAATATATTATAGTTTGGTTAAACCATAAAAATGGTTTCATGACCAGTAATGAAATATAATTTGAAGAACAAAACTTTGTCGTCCACGAAGGTTATAAATTGGAACTTCATAGACGTCGTTTTTGTTTATAAAGTAAAATGGAGAGAGTAAGAATATTGATGATGTTTATTACATTAACATGATATAATTCCTATATATAGATGATATTGGATCTATCATGTTAATTTTGATAGAGTAGGTGAGGAGAGGATAACCAAATAAGATAAATTGAAATGGAACTAAATGAAAAATAAGGGTGCTATACCTCTTGAAATAACCTCCTTGAGAACCTCTTTAAGGGAAGGGTGTTTAGTATTTTGGAAATACCAAGAGCTATACGGACTTAGGGATTTTCTAGGGAAGGGTAATTAGTCAGAACTTTGAGAATATTCAAGTCTTAGAGGAGTGAAGAGAAGAGGGAGTGAGGGGGGTTTTTATAGTGGAGGTGAGGAGGGTTTTCATAATTTTTTAATAATTAGTTTATTAATTTCCATCAAGACCAGAAATAGTGATGATTCAATGAAAAATAATAGCATTAAATTCATGTGATTTTAAACCAAGTTTGATTACATCATCCATCACTCAATCATGATGCATAAATTCAGGTTTTAGCATTTGTTGTGAATTATCGTATTTTACTATTCATCAAAAATTCAGGTTTTTTAGAAAAATCCCAAAAATTCACTTGAACCATTTTTAGACATGTATAATCCAAAAATGAAGTTCATTTTTCAAAAATAATTTTATAAATATGATTAATTTAATATTTAATTAAAATCATAATTTATTCTAAAAAAATAGTATTAAAACCAATATTTACTTATTCTAAAACATAGGTATATCATACATCCACTTGAATATTATTTATATACTATCATAGGTAATGTTAATATTAATTAGGGTATATCAATATTCATAAGGTCATGTTAATATTCATAAGGGTAGGTTACTATTCATAAGGGTAGGTTTATATTCACCAAAAATCATGTTTTTTTATCGGACTCTAAATAACTTATTGATCATAACTGTGTATGTCATATTTTTGAAATTCCCATCACAGAAGTGAAAAACTTATGTTTAAGGGTCACATTGCACTTATTAGATCATTATATTGTGATTTAATGTGATTATGACATATTTATAATAAAAAAATTTCTATTGATGAAATATTTGGTCGTTTCAGTTTGTATTGGTGATTGAAAAATAATCTATTATGAAAGTTAATTCACCCAAAAGGAACCTATTATGTTGTTATTTTGGGAGTCCAATGTTATCTATATAATATTGTTATAAAAAATTTGATGGATTCCTAAAATATATATCATTCAGTAATAAAACCTTTTAGATGACTTCAATTTTTGACATACTCTATCAAACTCTCCATATATCATTTAATGGGATACATCCATATACAACGTAAAGAAACAGATAGTAAAATATATCTAACCAAGTGACCCAATATAACAAATAATGATAGTGAAAAAATAACTCTAATTCACTTAATTGAAAACAATTTTATTTTTTATAGTTGAAAACTACACCTCTTCTATTGCTTTACTACATATAGATATGAAAAGGAAGAAAATAATGGTTAATGTGTGTCAAATTTTTTTGGAGGTTGCAATGTAAAACTCTATGCATTAAATATTGTAATAAAAAATGAGTATCATGTGATTTTAAGCCCTTTAAATTTAAATCTATCATCAATGTGATATTCTTGATATTTGAGAAATATCCATATAGAACCTTTATACTATTAAAAATTTGTATAATTGAAATATATCTTGTATGGAAAGAGTTTATGGTTCCATAGTAAGAAAAGTCCATATTTCACCATTCAATATCACGAAATATTACCTTATTCCAAAGTCAAACATGTACAACATAGCCTTAATTATATCTTTTATTTTGTCAAGTGATTTTTTAATGTTTTAATGACACTATCATATATATTTTTTCTACATTCATAGAATAAAGAATATGTATGACATAAAAAAATTATAATATGGTAATTAAAAAAACTAATATATTTTTCCAACCTATTTTCATATGTTTTTTCAAAAAGGGTTTACCAAAAAAAGTGACAATATAATTTACTTTCTCAGACTGGTTGTCACCTATTTATAGATATGGTGTTATAACTTCTTCTAAATTAACAATTAATAATGACATACGGTATTTGTATTTATGTCTCTGGTGTAAAATTTTATGAGTTCCTACAAAAAAATCATCAAGGAATGTTTCAACCTAACTGAGTGTTCACATTCTTCACAAATGGGACACAATAAAATTTCTGTAATGTTATATCCTTAAAAAATTTCATAAGCGGTAATGTAATTTATTATCCCATAAAACATTTCTCTCAATGTTAAATCTCTATTTATATGATAATCATATAAAATTACACCTGTATTCCACATTAATTTCATATTTTAAAACAATGGATCCAAATAAACATTAATATCATTGCCTAGTGAATTTAGACATGATATAAGAAATAATAACATATTGTATTTCTACTTCATGAATAACTATGATGGAAATTTTTAATTTACTAGAAAAACTATCCATATACTATGAGTGATAATTTTTACCTAAAAAATATTTATTCTACCTTTTTATAGTGAAATAAATAGGTTTCTTATCTCATGACCTATATTAGGATACTCATGGTAAATTTTATTCCACTAGGAAGAGTCTGATGGGTAATGAATTTTCCCATATTTAATTCTTGTATTTTCATGCCACATTAATTGACTTTTATTATCCTAATATTTATATAAACATTTTAAACTTGGAATTATTGGAAAGTACTATAAATTTTTGATGGACTTGATTGATCATTATTGTGTTGAGCCATGCCACACTTATGGCATTTTTTAAGTGATGCATAGTCCTTGAGAAACGATATATAATAATTTGGATAAAAATTTATTATTTCATGGATCATAGCCATTGAATATAACATCCATTTATTTTAATATTCTTAACAAGGATGATCATTATATTCTGGAAGCATATCATTTAAGAGAGCATGTAGTATTTTAAAGTTGGTGTCACTCCATACATTTCCATATTTCAAATTATATAGATTTAGTATGGATGGTTTTTTTATATTTACTAGAACCAATATATAATAGAATATTTACATATACCTTTATCTTCTCAAACTACTTTTTATAATTGTACTCATATAATATGACCCAAAAATCATAGTGATATCCCAGTCTATAGCTACATTGAGTTTTTTTCATGTGATTAGTATAATATTTATAACTTCAATATATTCTATGATAGTTGAAATTAATTTCCAACTCATCTGGAAAAAACCATCTTGAATTTCTGTAATAATAACATGAAAAATTATTTGAGAAGGGTCATATGCATACTATATTTCAAAATTGATAAACTCTTTAACCCCATCCTTATAATATTTTGTTAGGTGATTAATATCCATCCTTTTTTCATTCATATAAATCCTATTTGATAAAATAATTTCATATTTGAAAAAAATAGCTATACATAGGTTATGTATATAATGTATATATACTTATATATGTAATTAAATTAAGTATTTATGTGTAAATATATAATTATGTGTGTGTAATTTTTTTTTTGTGAAAATATATAAAGCCTATGTTTTATAATACATTGAAAAATATTCTAGTTATATTTTATTGTAGTGTATCATGGAATGTATAGTCATCGACCAGTTATTAGTTTTCTTATATTGTATTTTAAATACTTCATGTCATTATATACATTCTCATAGAAGGTTAATTTTATCCAAATAAAAAACAAATAGAGACCCAACCAAACAAGGTATTATGCAGCAAAAAATCAGAAAGATTTTTTTAAATAATAAAAACCTAATGGTTAAAAAGGCATATCTAAAATCAAGGTAGTATTATCAAAATCACTCCCTAATTTCAAAAAAAATCCAATCATTACCCCATTGGAAATAAAATCATATGTTACTTCATATTATCAAAAAAACATCTTTTTATAAAAAATACTTTACCTTGATTTTATAAATCATGTTATAAAATGACTCAAAAAATAAGTAACATTTACCCCTTTAAGCATTGACTATCATTTTTGAAACCATTTAATCAAGGGATTTATACCTTATTTTTACTCAAAAGTAGTAATATTCAATTTTTTTTGAAATCATTACATTTAAACACACACAAGAAAAAGAAATGTACACATTTACAAATCCATATTTAAATAGAGTATAATTATCGAAATAAAATTCAATCACAAAAAAATTTCCATTATAGCATATTATAAAATACCTGAATAAAATAATAATTCACATTATAATGAAACATCATTAAGTATAATAAAAAAATGTCATATTATGAACTCATAAAAACTAAATTCCTTAAATATATTTTTAAACAAGACACATTAATACAAAAATTTAACTTAAAAACCTCTTTCAAATAGTTTTCCATTGAAAAACGTTATTTAGCATTCTATATATAACTTATTTAGTAACTTCTGAATTCATGCAAGACATATCTCATTTTATGACACCATAAAATTAGAAAATTCACTCACTAGGATAGTTACAGGTAATAAACTATTCACCACCCAATCAAAATACACTATATTCAATAAATTTAAAATCATAAAATTAATAATAAAGACAATTTTATTAAGTTATGTTTGATATAAAATCCCTAGATTATGAACAAGAATCAACAATTATTTTAAACCCCTTGAGTTTCTACAAAAATTTCACCATAAAAATTTAAATTATATATTTTTTCTTATATTAAAATGTAAATATATTGGTGATATTAAGAATAAATAAAATTCCTGTATTATTAATATTAATAATTATATTTACAGGACTCATATTAAATATAATAATTTTATATAATTTTTCTGTCGAAAAAGAAATAGTTTTTTTTAACAAAATAGATTTCCATGTAATATATGGTTTTATTTTCAAAAAATAGAATTATAAATTTATTAAACATAATTAATTTTTGAATTAAGTATTCCAAAAATATCTTAGAGTTATTTTTTTTGTGTTTTTTGTTAAAACATTGATTTTTAAGTGAATAATGAGGAACATCCTTTCTATATAAATTGAATCTTTTTTGACATCATCATGTTATAATAATTACTTTAATGTTTTAAAAACTTTTTAATAGACCAGTTATATTTTTCATATGTAAATAAATCATTTAATAATGTAATTTGAATTTAGAAACCTATTTTTTACATTTTAGAACTTACGTGATGTTTTATTCCGATGAAAGAACTATATTTATCCTTTTCTTAAATTAACTAATTATAAGGTTAAATTAGGTTTTGGATTAGTTTTAAACTGACCCAAATATATTTTTATTGATAATGAACCAATAAATTTTATATTAATCAATACTATACCATATTTTTGGGTAAAGTCATTTTTATGCTTAAAAGGACATTTTTCTAAAAACCGTTTTCCATTGACATTAAATATTTTTATTAAAATTTATTTTTACCACATCTATAAATTTAGTATTTTAAAATTATTTTCATATTTGGAATAAAAATTTCCAAATTTTATAATATTTTAATTTTTAATTTTTGTTTTCATAAAATTATGTTACCATAGTAAAAGTTATTCAACATAGTAAGGGATAAATAAGTTTAAAAGGTTTAAAAATATGTAATAAGATTATAAATATAAAAAAAAATCCTACCTATAACTTGATTGGATAAGTTAATTTAAAATTTATCATTCTTTATTAAAATTTGGGTTTCCTTGGTTCAACTTAACTATGAGAAAGATATGTATATTAATTTAATGTCAAGATTATTTATAATGGTGTCACTCCACTCATTTATAAAAGGAGTCGATCATAGCCTCACTTATTCACAAAATTTACACAACTTATATTAAAAAATATTTTCCAAAAAATATATCTAACACTCATATCCATGACCTATATTTTAAATTCTCACCAAAAAAAACTAAGCTAATAAGTTTTAATGAGAGATCCAAAGGAGGATACCTAAGGAAGAGGTAATTTTTTGACCAAGTTCTTTAAAGTTTTTTTCTTCTTAAAAATATTAAGAATATTATATATAAATATTTATATAGTTAAATGATTTTCATTATTATACTTAAATGCAATTATTTTGGTGTAGAAACCATTGTCTTCCCCATTTAATTCCATTAGAAAAATGAAAACATCGATCATGTTTGTGTATGGAGTACTGCCTTCATGAATGACATATTTCATTATTCATCACTACTTCATATTGATAGTTATAAATATGAATTTAATGAATAAATGTGATTTTTTTAAATAAATAAAATTATGTAATGATAAAACATTATCTACTTTCTTTTCATTCCATCCATTAGAAAAATAAAATCATCACTTGGATGTACATATGGACTACCCCCTCCAAAAAAATTTATTTCATTTTACATCACTAACTGACATGAATAGTTATAAAAGTATATTTAATGAATAAAATATAGAATTTATAACCTTATTTTTATTCTAAATATTATAAAACCATGACCGAGGTACTAGTGTCAAAATAACCAAATATAAGGATATATGGGAAATAGAACGGTTAACACCAGAATGATAATTTGGATAATAAAAAATTAAGGTATGGGTATAAATAAATTATAAATGTGATGTAATAAAGTAAAATAAATATGAAAAATATTATTAGAAAAACTAATAATAATCATAAATTTATTGTTTTATGAATTTAGATCTTGACTGAATTAGAAAAATTCTATGGTAAGGGATTTTTCTTTAAAACATTATTTTAAATGTTTTAAATTATTACATCAAAATATTTATCTTCCATATATATCATATTTAAAATGATTCAAAAAAATTATTCTCTATACATTAATTATTATTTAAATTCACTTTTAATTATATTTTACTTTCTTTAAGATGTTCTAAAAAAGAATATTTTAAACATTTTCTATATAGGTTTCTTTTAATTTTCTTTAAAAATGTATTAAAGGAATGTTTTTTAAAAATTTATTCAAGACTATTTTTTACATCATAATAAAAATAATTTAATATGAAACTTACTTATAAATTGTTAAAGGTTTTACAAATTAAATTTATTTTTTTTACTTGTTTACAAATTTTTCATTTTAAAGTGTTATAAATTAAAATTATATTTACTTCTATTTTACGGGATAACTATAAATGTGTAGGATTATGAGTTAAATGATATTTGTATGAGTTTTATAATGAATGTAAAAGGCCATATGTGTTTTATTCATTTTATATTTCTTTTACATTGTATATGACAATGGGTGGGTCTAATATAACCCACTGATGCAATGGGTAATTCTTGATTCTCTACGATAAATAATGTCTGAATTAACTGGTGAAGTTATTACTTTATAAGGGTTATTATAAGAGTTGTTGTATGGATTATGTGAGTGTAATGTTCCAAGATTTATACATGGGTTTTCCATCCTTTTTATGAGTTTTATTGGAAAATGCTTTTATTTTATGTGGTAAAAAAATGAGTTTATGATTACAGAAAATTTTATGAACTTCTAAAAGTGAAATTTCTACTTTTTTAGGATACATTTTCATAACTTCTCTTATTTTCCAAGGTAACTTTCAGGATCATGGTTTTTACTTTAATCCTTCTTAAAAAATATTTTAGGAAAAACTTCGGCCAATTATGTTTATTTTATGAGAAAGAACTTGATTGTATGAGTATAGAGTTTATTATATAAAAAATAAAAATTTATTATAGATTTTAATTTTTTTAATGGAATAATGGTTTTATTTTCCTTTTATATCCCTTACAAATATTTTTGTATTATTCCCATTTTTTCAAATTATTCTATAGGTTTTAAGGTTGTTTAAGAACTATATCATTGTCAAACCTCCAGTAATGAATATTTTTCTTAAAATAAGAAAGTGTGTCCATAATGAAATTGGAGTCTAAGAATAAGAACTCAATTTTTTGGAAAATGTACACTATGTGAAAGTGTCCACTATTTTATGTAATTATTTACCTAATTATCTACAACTATAATATTAATAGATCATTTTAATATAATAAAGTAAAATTCTTTCTATTAAACTCATAATTACTAGGTGGATATGTATGAATTATTATAGATGGTATCAAATTATGGTTTATATAACTTTAGATCATAATATATTTTTAAGAAAATAAATGTTTAGGATACTAATTTAGGCTTATATTATAATAAGATATACTTTTTGGTTTTTTATGTTAATTCTTATAATATATGTCTATTTTAGAATGTGTTTCCACATTGAAAACTTAGAGAATAATGTAGGAATGCAATCATGGGATAATACATTTAGAACTACAAACATGGAATTGTTGGAGTTGGAATTAAGCAGTTTTTGTTTATCTTAACTCAACTGAGGAAAGATTTTAATGGTGGTACGCAAGAAAAAGATTGATCGAATTATTTATAGAAGAATATATAAAAATTAGAGTATTTCATGAAATAGAAATATGTAGAATTTGGTAGAACCTCACATCTAGTAGTAGTTTAAGGATAGATAAATTATTTAGAAATGATATATGGAATTTTGTGGTGTTTAGAGTATACAATGGTAACTCTTATTATTCATTATCTAGAACTTGAATTTGTTTAGTGGTTATATCTAATTAATAAATATGATGTAATGGATGATATTGATACCATGGAATGAGTGACATTAAAGTATATTTTTCTTGAATGTTTCCCTAAATATTTTTAGCATAGAATGAAAAGGAAGTTATTGTAGTGGAATAAAAAAGAGGAGGATTGAATTGTCTCCTATGAAAAAATTTTACCAGACTTTCCAGGTATGCACTGAATTTTATTATAGAGCATGATATTAAATTGATATATTTTTTTATTATTAATACCAAGTTTATTAAGGGATTTGGATACTCATGAGTTTGGAAGTTATAAGGATTTTTTTTATTGTGATGATAGGGTTTAGATAGAGTTTTTAAGAATTTCTAACAACATGAATAAGAAGTGGTTTAAGTTGAATGAAATGGGGAAGCATCCAGTGGATAAATCTGAAGGTAATATAATTAAATTTTCCTCTTGTGATAAGTTTTGTAATAAGGATATTGGGGAATGTGTTATGATATTTGGAAAGTGTTATTGATGTAGTAATTTGGGAAATCTATCCCATGATTGTAAAGAAAAGAGAAATTGTAATGATCATGACATTAAAAAAATCCATCAGTGAAGTGTTTTAATTGTAACGAGATAGGAAATTAGAAAAATATATATGCACATATAAGTATTAATTATAGAAATCATTAATAAAATGAGTATATGGGTGTGTCAAAATCATTTTCTACTAACTAAAAAAATGTGAGAGCATTAAAAAAGTAGTGATATGTACATTACTTGTTTACCAAAATAATACCAATATCTTATTTTATTTATGATATACACATTCTTTAATTTCTAAGAAATTTTATAATAAAATAGAAATATCACCACAATAAATGGGGATAAATTTTTTGGTAAAAACCTTCTAGTGGAAGTACTAAAGAAAAAAATATTTATAATAATATTTCTATTATTTATGTGGAATGGGTTTTCATGAAAATATCATTATATTACCAATAAGAGAGTTTTATTTTATTTTGATTATGGATTGAATTTCAATTTATTATGCTATTTTATATTGTAGAGAAAAAGTGGTTATATTCAATTTTCCAAATGATTTATAATTCATACAAAATAATTAGTTTATACCTATGATAACATATAAAGAATCTATGAAATTGATTAAAGATGGAAGTGAAAGTTATCTTTCTCATATCATTGAAAATAACGAATTAAATCAAATTAATGATTTAATAGTGGTAAATGAATATGTGGATGTATTTACTAATGATTATTATTGAATTATTGTTTATTGATAGGTTTATTTTACTGTTAACTTAGTACCTAACACTAATAAATTTTCAAAATCCCCTTACTGAATTTTTAAAATAGAGCTATTAAAGTTGAAAAGGGAGATACAAGAGTTTATTTATAGAGGTTTCATTCATATTATCACTTAACCTTGTGGTGCTTATATTTTTTTATTGAGAATAAATATGGTTCTATGAGGCTTTACATTGATTATAGAGCACTCAATAATAGTACTATTAAGAACAAGTATTTGTTGCTTCATATTTATGGCTTTTTTAATCATCTCTAGGGAGCTAAATATGTTTAGAATATTGACATTTGGTCAAGATTTCATCGGATTAAGGTAAAATAAGAAGACATTCTGAGGATGGTATTTCAAACTAGGTATAGCCATTTTCTGTTTTCAGTTATTCCCTTTGGGTTGAATAATTTAAATTTTTATTTATGGATTTAATTAATGAATTATTTCATGATTTTTTTATAAATTTGTGGTGGTTTTCATTGATTATATTTTAGCATATTCTAAAAGTTATTAGTATCATGATAAATATATATTACTTTTTTAACAGACCCTTAAAGAAAATAAATTGTATAAAAAATTTAGTAAATATGAATTTTAGTTATAAAAAATTAATATTTTTGGGAATATGGTTACTAAAGATGAAAAAACAGTTGATCCTACTAGAACAAAAGTGGTGTAAGCCTAGCCCAAACTTACTCATGTCTCAAAGATTCAAATCATTCTTAAACTACCAGTTTATTTCTGATGGATTCTTGAAATGTTTTCTCAGCCATCTAACCACTAATTAAGTTTAATCTAAATGTATTTAGATTCAATTGGACTATGGAATTTTATAACTATTGTTCTGAATTAAAAATAAGATTTATTAATACCCCAGTTTTAGCCTTACCGTCAGGAAATAAATAATTTTGTATTTTTATTTATGATTATATAAAGGGCCTTGGTCGTGTTTTGATGCAAAATGATTGCATAATATAATATACAACACAACTACTGAAACACCACCATAAGCATTATACAATGCATTATGTTGAATTTATGGTGACAATTTTTCTTTAAATATTTAAAGGTTTCATTTATATTGGGTGAAACGTGATATATATATATATATATATATTATAAAATTTTAAAGAATATATTTACACAAAACTAATTAACCTCGAATCAAAGAATATGGATAAAAATAATAAAGGATTACAATAACATGATTCACTGTCATACAGGTAAAGGTGGCAGGGAAACATATGCCTTAATTTGAAAGGATGATGTGTCATTAACATTGCTACATTTTCAACTTGAACCAACAGTTAATGACTTAATGAATCTATGTGTGAAAGTATTGTATCCAATTTTTTTTTTCTTTTTTTCCTTAGGTATTAGTTAAATTATCCATTTCAAGAACTATTATGAATGATAAAATAGAAGATCACTGTTTAAAATAAAGAATTCAATTGGTTAAATAAGGAAGGGTTTATGAGTTTAATATTGAAAAATAAGGGGTTATAAGATTTGTAAATAGGCTGCATGCAACAAGTGATTTTTAGTTGAAAAAGAAATTGGTGAGTAAAGATCATAGATCTATATATTTTGTTTATCCTAGTAGAACTAGTATATATAGAGATATTTGTAAATATTATTAATGCGAAATAATACTGAAATATATTACGAATTTTACTATTCAATGTTTGACTTTTCCATAGGTTAAAGTTGAATGAAAACTAAAGAGGTGGTTGCTTCATCCATTTTTAGTCCTAAAATGAAAATGATAGAATATATCCATGGATTTCATGGTGGGATTAGCAAATACATATGTAAGTTATAATGTGATTTGGTTTATTTTTGATCAATTGACTAAATCTACAAAATGTTTTCTTTTTTGAGATAACATATCTTTGGATCAACTTTATATACTTTATCTTAAAGATATATAAAGGTTAAATGGAGTACCTTTATCTTTTTTGTTTTATCATGATCCCATATTTACTCATATTTATTGAAAATATTTCAAAATTTATTAGGTACATAGTTAAGTTTTAGTAAATTTATTCACCCTTAATCTGATGGATAATCTGAGTGGAAAATTTGGACTCTATAGGATGTACTTAATTATTTCTCATTGGATTATTAGGGAAGTTGGGATCATCATCATCTTTTACATCAATTTTATAATAATAACTATTTTAATCTAAGTATATAAATAAAACCATTTTAGGCATTATATGGAAAGTGGTGTCAGACTTCATAATGTTGGAAAGAAATTGGGTAGAGCATTTTTTGGTACTTAAATTAGTATAATAGATGGTTAAAAAAGTAAGGGTGATTTAACACTATATAAGCTAATTTAAAATTAGGTTGAAAAGTTTTATAGATAACCAGAGGAATGATATTTTAATTTAAGTTGGAAACCATGATTTTCTTAAAATATCTCTATAGAAAGTTATGGTACATTTGGGTAGAAATGGAAAATAAAGTACATTATTTATTAGACCATATAAAATTCTTGATAAATTGGGATAGATTTATTACTGATTCAACTGAACTTTAATTTTATATCAGATACATGATGTGTTCCATGTTTATTTAAAAAAGAAATACATACCTTATATATCTCATGTCTTGATCCCATAAGTAGTTTAGTTGGATGATAAACTTTCTTATAAGGAAAATAATGTTAAAATTCTTGATCATATGGAGCGGGTGTTGTAAAATAAGGTGAATCACTTGGTTAAATATTTATGGAATAACTATAGGAATTAAGAAGAAACATGGGAATCTAAAAAGGAAATGACAGAGAAATATGATAACCAATTTATTAATGAATAAAATTATAGGGAAACAATTTATTTAAGTATTAAGATTATGACAACCCAAGTAATGTTAATAATAAATTAATTTCTTAACTTATTAATTTTTATAATTATATTTTAGGGGTTCATTTTCAATACAATTATTTTATATAAATTTTCAATTGATAATGAAATACATTAATTATAACTAAATTGTTTTCCATATATTATATTTTATTATTTAAAAAATTAAATTTTATAACTTAAATTTTATTAAATATAATTATTTTTTAATTTATTATGTCAAAATTAATTTAGGGTAACATTTTAGTATTAATCTAAAAAGGATTATTTTTAGTTGAATGTTGAAAAATATCATTTTTACAAAAACTATTAATTTTATGAAATCATCATGATATAATAATGAATTTAATGTTTTGAAAAACTTCTTGGATAGAACAATTATATATTTAATTATGAGATAAAAATGTTAAGAAATAATATTTAATTTAGAGACTTATGTTTGACATTTTAGAACATAAGTGATGTTTTATTGAAAAAGATAATTTTTTATCCTTTTATTTAATTAATTAATTACTTGGTTACATTTATATTTGTATTAGTTTTAAAGTCACATAAATCTCCATTTTTATAAACCAATAAATTTTCTGGTAATAAATACTATACATTATTTTAGTGTAAAATCATTCTTATTCTTAAAAGTTCATTTTTCTAAACACTATTTTTCATCAAGTTTGCATATTTATAATAAGAAAAATATTTACCACCTCAAAAATTGAATCTTGTAACAAAAATTTATGTTTGAAATGAAAATTTGAATTTTTTTTAATAAGGACAATTTCCTTTTCAGTTATAAAATTAAGTTATCATAGTAAAAATTAGTCACTATAGTAAGGGTTAAATGGATTAAAACTATGAGATAAGGTCAAAAATATAAAAAGAATACTATCTATAATTTGATAGGATGAGTGTATTTTGAACTATACTATTCTATATATGAATCTGGGTTTCCTTTTTTCCCACTTTAACTTGAGGAATACATTTATATTATATTAAAATCAAGAGTATTTATGAAGGTTTTACTCTTTTCACTCATAAAAGGAGATCTTCGCCACATCCTTTCTCCATACACTTTGAGCACCTTATCACAAAAAATATTTTCAAAAATAACTCCCTAAAATAATAATCCATAACCTATAGGTTCTATTATCACCAAAAGGCCAACCTAAGTAGGTTAAACGAGAGTTTTAAAGGAGGATACCTAAAGAAGAGGTAATTTTCTTAACCCTGTTCATTCAAGTTTCATCCTTATTAAAATACTTACAAATACTCTATAACCATATTAACATAATTAAATAAGTATAATTATTATACTTAAATATTATTATATTGGTTTAACACCCATGAAAATTCTTTTTTCTATCCGTTTAAAAAAGAAAAATATTTTTCTTGTACACATACAGACTACCGCCTACATGAATGACATATTTCATTTATCATAAAGACCTCACTTGGATAGTTATAAAGAAGGATTTAATGATTAGATTTTATATTTATGAGATAAATATAATTATTTAAGGATAAAAAGTAATCTATATTCTTCCCTTTTCATACATTAGAAAAATGAAAAAGTCTCTCGTGTGTACATGCAGACAACCACCTCTATGAATGACGTATTTCATTTTTTATAATTTCATTAAATGGATGGTTATAAATTTATATTTAATGAATAAATATTTAATTTATAAAATTATTAACATTTTAATGGTGATGAAACCCTATCCACAGTTTTAGGAACAGAACTTGTATATAGAATGATATAAGATAAATAGAACGATTAACCGGAATGCTAATTTTAATAATAAACAATTAATATTTGTGTAATAATGAATTATAAAAATTGATAGAATAAAGTAAAATAAATGTTAATAAGTTTATAAATAAAATGAATAATAATATTGAATTTATTATATAGGGATTTTATAGAATGTGTGACTAATAAAAATTCCAAGATATGATATTTTTCCATAAGGACTTATTATAAATGTTTTAAGGTATTCCTTCAAAATATTAATATTCCATATAAATTCTCTTTAAAAATTTATTATATATAATTCAATGATTTTTTAAAATATTTTCCAACTATATTTTACTTTTATTAAAATGTTTTAAAAAAGACTATTTTTAATTTTTCCCATATGGGATACTTTTGAATTTGTTTATAGAAGTTTTAAAAGAATGTTTTTTAACCTTTACCATATGACCATATTTTCCCATCATCATGACCATTATATTTTATGAAGATTTATTTTTACATTTACATGGTTTTATAAAGTAAATTCTATTTCAATAGTTCTATGAATTTTTTGTTTTAAATATTTATCAAGGTAATAAATATTTGCCTTTAATTTATAGGGTAACTAATAGTTTTTATCCTCATGGGTAAAAAAAGATGTTTTTATGAGTTTTTGTGGAAGTGAAAGACCTTATATGTTATACAAATGATCTGAACATCGTAGAAGTTCCTTTTGTGAGAATATCCATTATGTTTTTTTTCGCATTAGATGAATCATTAACGAATGGTTCAAGATGCAATCATCCTAACCAATGAAATTTTTCATCGAATATTTACATAGAAACCCTATAACTTAGAGTGGATATTTTTCTCTTTAAATTTATAATTAATTTAAATTATATTTAAAGAAATATTACCTTGTTTCAGGGCCTTTCATTAAGGGTGATTTTGATCTTACAAATTCCTTTTCCGATTATCATTGTTGTATTGGGAGGACCCAAAGTAGTTCCCCTCTAGTGGGAATCTGCATGAGGTTATTTGATCTATAAACAACACCGATGGGATTTCAAGTGATATCATGGTGGATTGATCATCTTATGTTATTCATGAGGATCACTTCAAGTTCCTTTAGGCTTGAAATATTCTCTCTTGTTCTTCTCTTTCTTGACATGATGCAATTAAGAGGAATCTAAAGAAAAATGTGTTATTCACAACAATTCCCATATATCAATTAACCCTACATGATAGACATAAAAATCTATTTACAAATCTAGGTTTTATGTTAAAATATTATTTAATTACACAATGACCCTAAAATAATACAATAAATATTATCTAACCCTAATCTGTATTATTATTATTATTATTATTTTGTGGTGTACACTATTTGGCACGATTATAAATATAATTTTATCTACTTGAAAATTAATATTAATCATTAAAAACCATCTTGGTATACCTATCCTCCTCGCCATTTATATAATTCCCAAATAAATATTTATTAAATATTTATTCATAAATAAATATTCTATCCACATTATCGAGAAAAATATTTATTAAATATTAAATAAATAAGATAAATATTTTTTTCACCATCTTGCGAATAAATATTTATTAATTATTCATGTATTTTAATAAATTATTTATAAATAATTATATATTACATTCTGAATGTTTGTGATCAATAAATCTGGAATAAAATTACACCTCAATCATGAGAATAATATTTATCCCAATAATTCAATTAAAATGGAATTTAATTGAGATCAATATACACACTTATTGGTTGACTCTCTAGGATTTTTTTCTCATTGGAATTATGTGGGTTTTTTCAAGTATAATATTACTATCTAGAAATGGGTTAAGGAACCAGAGAGAATGAAATTAATTACCCAACATTGAAAACCACACATGAATGCATAATATGTAATATAATCCCTTTGACACGATATCTCTTCATGTAAGTTGCACACTCATGTCACCAACCAATGTTCCTTATATACCTTTATTTTACTATCTAAAATAAATTCATCGTTACACCATAGACATGGCAGATAATGTAATGATTCCATTTCAATAAAAGGATCAAGATATCAAATTCTATTAATATGTAAGGTATAAATCTTTCCTCAAATTTTTAATTAATAACATGTCATTTGTGAGACAACCAATAGAATATACTCCCAAAAACATATGGAATCATAGTTTTGGTTAGTACATAAAATTATGTGAGCCATAACAAGAATTAATAAATATTATTAAGGTCTAATGACTATTAACCAAGATCATGGACAGGAATATCCAATAACACATAAATATTAAGAATTCCTAATAGTGGGTATGATATCATAATCTCCTATATTAGAGATTACCAAGTGAAAACTTCCTGAGAATAAGTCTTATCTGCTTATGGGTACTCATGCCTGATAGTGAAAATTCTACGAGTCACATCATAGTATGTTATCTGACCATAGAACTGTATTTAAGAATATTGTCATAGAATCTCAAGGTTCTCATCATAGTAGGATTCTATTATAACCTTATCAATGTGATAGATACTTTAGGACATTATAACATTAAATTCATGCGTAATAACAAACAATATGTAATAATATGTTTTTATGAATATTTAAATATCCAAATATACATGTAATCCA
The DNA here is from genome assembly GCA_963277665.1 of Viscum album. Classification (NCBI taxonomy): domain Eukaryota; kingdom Viridiplantae; phylum Streptophyta; class Magnoliopsida; order Santalales; family Viscaceae; genus Viscum; species Viscum album. The sequence goes on along the minus strand of OY728139.1, from coordinate 30,842,643 downwards.
AAGTATAGAGAGTTGGTTTTAGAACAAAAAACTCAAATTTTTTATTCATATTATTGTCACTACTTGAATGTGTGGGGTTATCCCCATGCCTCTATACCAAAGGTTTACATAAAACTTTGGTATAGAGTTCTTGGATCCATGATATACCTACGATTCATTCAAATCATTATTATAGATAAAGTTATAACAACGGTTTTTTGAAACCGTTGGTATAGGTTGGGCTATACTAATGGTTTTAAAAAACTGTTGGTATATCACTGGTAAAAACCCATCGGTTCTCACCCTCCCCTTTCCCATTTACCTATAATCTACCCTAATTTACCTTACCTGAGCGAGAAGAGACTTCCCATATCCTCCAGTGATCTTCACTTATTCTAATTTTTTATTCAAATCTTCTTCAACATCAGATCAATGAGTTCAAAATCCTTCTTATCTTCTGATGAGTATTGTTTTCATTTTTATTTATGTCATCTTGTGATTGATCTCATACATTCATTTTCTTATATAGGTAAAATATATATTTACTGATTTTTTGTTCATGTTTTTAAATTCTATACTTTATGAGATTTCATTCATTCCATGAAGTAAATAGATGAATCAATAAGCATGGACTGACATGAACAGGTCATACCATAGTTTTTGTTCATATCATGAAGATCCAATAAACATGAATATAAAAACAGAATATCTAAGAATTTATTGAAGGAATTTCATATCTATTTTCCATGAGATCCATGTACAAATTTAAAATAAAATAGGCATGTTAAAATAATTATCATCAAGTTTTTTGATAAATGAGAAAGGGGATTAAGGCAGAATTCCAGATGAAATAAAAAATATTTATCCTTGGAAATATACAAGTCTAGAGCTATTGAGGTTAATTATGATAAATATTATAATTAAAAATATTAATGAGAATTTAATTATTTCTTAAATCATTTATTGGGAGATGAATGAGCCCAAAGTTGTTTTTATAAAGTTTTGATTTCCTTGATTATTTGTCCATATTTTCCTTTTAAATCATGTATTGAATAATTCATAGAATATTTATTTATATTTTATGAGTTAAATCCATAATATTTATGCTCTATCATATACTACATATGTTTTCTTTCATTTTTTTCATCACCCTATCATAAATATCATGATAGGGAGATCTTTATTTCTTCCAAGCATGTTATTAAAGGTTGTTTTTACTTGTGTGCCTATTATTTTTTATTTCGTTGATATTGTGTTGCACATTCAATTTTATTCCCTCCCTCTCTAACTTATTTTTATTTACACAACTATTGTGTTTGTAAGGGATCATTCTATAATGCAGTTACTAGATTAATACATTCACTATAACCATTGGGTATGATAATATCTATATTTTAAAATTATTTTTCATTACTATTATCAGAAATGAACCAAAGTACATAACCATTTAAAAGGGGAATTTATTAGAGTGTAAGAGTAATCACTTGGATTGGGGTGACTTAGACTTAATTAAATTGAAAATAAGAATAATTCATTAAGTTTTTACAATCACTAGAACCTGAACCCAGGAATTATATGCTTCGTATCTTTTTTTCTTTTCTTCTATTATTCTATTAAATTATCATCAATCTTTCTTCTTTTAAATTTCAAGTAGCTATTTATTTCAAACATTATTTTATTATTTTATTTATTTTATTGAGTATTTTGTATTCTTATATTTATGGGATCATCCTTATACTTTTATTATCCTATTTTACATAAATAAAGATTTAGTGATTTAGGTTTTTGGGTTTTAACTTTGAAACTGATTGATACCAAGGGAATTAACAAGTCTTTGTGGGTAGATCATAACCCAAGAAGGGCGGAATCTCTATATCCTTCAATGCTAGTAAAGGTTCCCCATTTAGTCAATAACATAATCTAGGGGAACCTAAATCTTGGAATACATCTCCATTGATTTCCACTCCTAAATAATGAATTAAATCATTAGTGTGTTTTTAATGTGGCTGGTTTGGGAATTCCAATCCATCTTGATTTAAAATTTCAAATCCCACTCTTTGTTGTGGTTAGTAGGGATATGTAAAAAAATAAATTATATATTAAATTATCTAAAAAAATTCCACTATCATATTCTAGATATTAGTGTTCAATTAATAGTTATTTTTAGGTATTTATTCCACACCCATATTATTTATATCAATTATTTTTACCTTTTATTATAGATCTGATCTCTAGAATGTAATTTGGGATGTTAAATGTATTGTTATCATTTGGAAATTATTTATTTATTTTCATGAAATTATAGTTTTTCCTTTGTTTGGTTCTTGTTGATTGTGTCTTTATACAAAAAACCATGGGAAGCACTTTGTAGCATCTTAATGTTAGTCATTTTATTCATAGTGATAGTAAATTTTTAAATGTTAGGGATACCCACCTTGGTTCATTATTTGTAGGCATTTCTTATTGCATATGTTATTTCTATTATTCTTTGTTTTTCTAGCTATTAGTATTCTTTGATGACTTTTTTTATTAAAATTGGTTGTAATGAATTTTGTAATTATAGTTTACATTATTGACTTGGCTATAACTTTTTTCATTTAATAGAATGGATATAAGCTAGATGTATCATACTGATTGGATTTTAACCAAGTTTCAAAATAATTTATATTTTTTTGATTTTTCATTTAAAAATCATTCAGATGAAGGTCCTATAGAGTGTCCATGTTATAATTATGTTGGATAACCCCAATTATGTTGGGAATAAGTTGGCTACCATATAAGAAAACTATATTTCAAAAAACAATTACTTTTTTTATTTTGATAGAGAGATGACAAAATCAAATATTATTCATGAACATAAATAATTAAGTGGTATGTAGAATTTTATATTTGATTGGATTCCATTTGTGCATCATCTTGAAATAGATATTATTTCAGTGAAAAACACTATGATATCAATACACATGAGGAAAATAATGAAGATGATGATGTTGAGAGAGTAAAAAAATTAACATATGATTCCATTAAACTTATATATTAGTAATGTTCTCTAATGAATTTTTTTTAATTTTTAATGTGGTTATATCGTTGAAAAACCATGTATTTAATTAATAATACTACCATGTACTATTTTCATAACCCTTTTAAAGTACTTGCTTTCTGATGGTGTGGATATTCCATCAAATCATTATATGGCATGTAAGTTAATTAAGTATCTTGTATTTTATAATAATAAAATTCATGCTTGACTGAAATATTTTAGTTTATTTTAGGAGTAAACAAGAGAACTTAATGTTTAAATAATGTGGTACATCTCAATGGAAGGAAAATGTAGATGAAACACCATCCAGTATGGCATATAAATCCATGTAAAACATTTCATTGATTCCCAGGATTCAAAATCTATTCATGTATATAGAAATATTAACCAATATGTGATAGAATGATGCTGAGAGAATTAACGATAATGATGAGTTTTTTCATCCTACGGATGGATTAGGATTGTGTAAATTTGATTCACATTATCCTGATTTTGCTAATGAGGTGCGTAATGTCAAGTTGGTTCTATCCTATGATGGTTTTAATAAGATTTATCATATGGTTATTGATCACAACATGTGGCTTATTTTTATTCACATTTATATTCTTCATTTATGTATATGTATGAAAAAACCATTCACTTTATTAAGTGGACTAATATCTTGATCATATTATCTTGGAATGATGTGTATATCTACTTTCACCCTTTAATAAGAGAGTTGAAGCATCTTTGGAATATGGGTGTGTGCACATTGTTGAGTCAAAAGTTATCTTTTGACTTCTATATTTTGTTTTGGAAATCACAAATGTCTTTTTAATCGTATTGTACTGACTCTATTAATCGTATCGTACTGACTCTATTAATTGTATCATACTGACTCTGTCAATCGTATCGTACTGACTCTATCAATCGTATCATACTGACTCTGTCAATTGTATCATACTGACTCTGTCAATCATATCGTACTGACTTTGTCAAATGTATCGTACTGACTCAACTATTCATACTTTCTTTACTTGTTTTGGTACTTAGTCATTAAAACTTTTTTCATATGAATTGTACTATTACTTATCATCAACATATATCTTGTTTTAACCAATACGATGTCGTTGAGTTATTCAAAAACTAATCAAAACGATGTCATGCTTTTTGTTTCAATATGACCGTTATGATGCCAGGTGTCTAAGTCCCTCCGAGTTTTTCGGAGAAATATGACCGTTGGAGGAAACATAACCATTGGAACCCGAGGCCTATAAATAGGAGGTCATTTGAAGCTGAGAAAGAATGACGAATGAGACTTTGTGGAACAACTGTGATACTCTACTTCTATCAAGTTCAAGAGAGAGAAACTGTGACTTCTCTCATCTGCTTTGTGCGTCCGATCATCATATCGAGGGCTTTCAAGTGATTGAAAGACAGAGGTGTCGATTACCTACAAAATCTAGGTCTGCCAGCGATAGGCAGACAGACGGACCGATCATCGTATCGAGGGATTTCAAGTGATTGAAAGACAGAGGTGCCGATTACCTACAAAATTGAGGGCTGCCAGGGATAGGTAGAAGGACGGACCGATCATCGTATCGAGGGCTTCCAGGGATAGGAAGATAGACAGTCCGATCATCGTATCGAGGGGTCACCAAGGTGTTGGTGAGACAAACCTTTTATCCTAGGTGAAAGGATAACCCTTGTCTTTGGGTTAAAAGAATTGTAATTCTTTTACATTTCCACTGCTAATTTTATTAGAAAGGAAATTGTTTTTGTTTCCTTTTCTATCTCTTATACATTTTTAATTGTTTCAATTACATCCATTCTATTAAATATTGTATTGATTGATTCTATACGCTTTAAGGTAGAATCATTCATCTTTATATTACTCTGATTATTATGTTCATATTGAATACGATTGTTTTACATTTCATTAGTATTACATTACATCATACCTTTTATATTCAATACAATTGTGGGTGTTTGTATTTGTATTAGTTTAAGATCATTTAAACTAATCTCTTCATTGCTAAAACTCAAAAGGTTTTTAAACCTACAATTCACCCCCTCTTGTATTGTTCCATCTTGTATTGTTCCATCTAATAGACATACATATCTATATATTCGATCCAACAATTGGTATCAGAGCAGGTTTTCCACTGATTTGTATTAAAAGATTTATTTCTTTCATATTTCTATTTTTAACTACTTACTACACTAACGTGTGGAGTGGAAAAGTTTTTGTTGTATTAGATGGCAGGAATGAATATTGGGTCAATAGACAATCTGAATCCTTCTAGACCACCTATCTTTGATGGAAATGATTATGAGTACTGGAGAGATCGTATGAAGACTTTGGTGATCAATACTGGCGTAGACAATTTTATTATGCTTACTGGAGGTTACAAAATTCCTGACAAAGAAGTCAGTACTTTCACTAACTAAGAGAAGCAAGAATATCAACTGAATTACAAGGTAAACAATACTTTATTATGCTCTATGACCAGGAATATATACAGTCAGATATCTTCATGTAAAGCAGCCAACTGTATTTGGAAGAAATTTTCAGTCACTCATTTTGGTACATCCAAGGTTATAGAAACAAGAAGAGCAATGCTTCGAGTAGAGTATCATGGATTTGTTTTTTCATATGGAGAGCCAGTATGTAAAGTGCAACAAAGGTTTATGACAATTGTCAACAGTTTAAAATCTATGGGAGAAAAAGGTCTTGATGATGAAGCTCTAGTTGATAAAATTATTGATATAATGCCAAATGAATGAGAGTCAAAAAGGACAGCTATTGATAAAAATAGAAAAGTTTCCCAGATTTATCTAGATGAACTCTTTGGAACTCTTCTACAGCATGAGACAAGAATGAAGAGAGATGCTGATTTCAACAAGAAAAAGAATGGGAATGGAAGTGTATCCTTTGCATCTAAATCTAAAACACCTGAAAGGCTTACAAGATCCAAAGCCAAGAAAGTTATATCTGATTAAAGTGATTGTGATCATTCAGATAATGAGTTAGCCAATCTTTCTCGAAGGATGAACAAGATTTTGGGAAAGAAATACTTCCAATATAGATTCAAAAAGAAAGATAGGAAGGATAAGAAATATTTAGAGGTAACTTGTTATGAATGTAAGAAAGTAGGACATATAAGGCCTGATTGTCCTTTACTTAAAAGGAAAGACAGAAAGGAGAAAAACTCTCAAAGAAACAAGAAAAGGTTTTATAAGACAATGAAAGTATTGAAGGCAAATGATACCTTGAGTGCAAGTGGTAGTGATTCTTCAGATGATTCTTCAGAATATGAGTCCTCAGGAGAGAGGAATATTGAACTTTTAGCCAGATTACCAATTGAAGATCATTGTCTCATGGCTAAGGTACTTGATGCCGAAGCTATTACAAATTTCTCTTTGAATGCAAATTATACTGATAATAGATATTATGAATCTTCAAATGATGAATCTTCATCATCAGAAGATAATACATTACCTACTTTTGAAGAAGTATCTAGATTTGCTAAATTACTTGAAAATGAAAATTCTAAACTCAAGAAGAAGCTTGAGAAAGAAAATTCTAGAATTTCAATCTTGACTAAAGAAGTATCAGATCTTTATAAAGATCTTGATGTGAAAACATCTGATTTTGAAAGTATTTTAAAAACCCTTGAGAAAGTCAAATCTGATAAGGATAAACTTTCTAAGGATCTTGAAAATGTAATTTCAAAGAAACATATTTTAGAACCTAACTCTAGTTCAAATTCAAATGTTTTAGAAAATAAGAATTTGGTTTTAAAACTAAAGTCATAAATTTTTTCCTTGAAAGAATGTTTGTCAAACTTTACTCATGGGAAGTAAAACTTTGACAAGATGTATTCTCAAATTAGACCTTTGAGAAATCATTCTGGTCTTGGTTATACTTATTCCAAACCTGTTTTTAGTAATAACTATTTTGTTCCACAAAAAACCTCTCTCTGTTCTAAGTGTCAATGTGGAGGACACTGGAGAAGAGATTGTTCTCTTAACAGAACTCAATCTTTAGGATTTCATAAATCACAATTCACAAAACAAATATGGATTCCTAAAATTCTTTTATCTAACCCTTCTGGATCCAAACAAGTTTGGATTCTGAAAAACTAATTGTTTCTTTTTCTGGAAAATGAGAAGTGTACCAATAAGAATATTTGGTACATGGATAGTGGTTGTTCTCGACACATGACCTGAAACAAAGATCTCTTTGAAAAGGTTATCAAAACAAAAGGTGGAAAAGTTACCTTCGGAGATAATGCTCAAGGAAAGATTGTTGGTATAGGTAATATCATTTTTCTTGGAAAAGTTCTTATCTCAAATGTTTTGTTTGTTAAAGGTCTTAGGCACAATATTATCAGCATAAGTCAATTATGTGATGAAGGTTACCTTGTGAATTTTAGAAATGATAAGTGTCTAGTTCACAATTCTAAGGATGAGTTTATTCTATCTTCCCATAGGCAAGAGAATGTTTACACTATTAACTTAGAAGACCTTAGGATCCAAAACTTACCCTGCTTAAGTGTAATAGAAGATCAATCCTGGCTATGGCATAGAAGACTAGGACACTGTAATCTGAGAAACCTTAGTAAACTCTCAAATAAAAGACTTGTGAAGGGGCTACCAGACCTTAGATATGATTCTTCAAAAGTCTGTGATCCTTTTCAATTTGGCAAGCAGCATAAAACTAGCTTTAAATCAATTAATGAAGTTTTAACTTCTAATGCATTACAGCTAGTGCATATGGATCTTTTTGGTCCTACAAAAACTGGAAGCATTGGAGGCAAATACTATGTATTTGTTTTAGTTGATGACTTTACTAGATTTACATGGGTCTACTTTCTCACAAAGAAATCTGAAGCCTTTTCCTATTTCAAAACTTTTAGAGCCCAAGTTAAAAATGAGAAAAACCTACCGTTGATAACTATTCATAGTGATCATGGTGGTGAATTTCAAAATTCAGATTTTGAATCTTTTTGTAGTAATAAAGGTATTGTTCACAATTTATCAGCTCCAAGAACTCCTCAGCAAAATGGTGTTGTTGAAAGAAGAAATCTTATTCTTCAGGAAATGACTCGAACCATGTTGAGTGAATACTCAATTGCTAAGAACTTTTGGGCTGAAGCTGTTAGTACTGCCTGTTATACTATAAATCGTGTTATAACTAGACCATTTTTTAATAAAACCCCTTATAAGTTATGGACTGGCCGAAAACCTAAAGTTTCATACTTCAAAGTTTTTGGATGCAAAGTATTCATTTTGAATACAAAAGATAATATACACAAATTTGCACCAAAATATGATGAAGGAATATTTCTAGGCTATTCTACAACCTCTAAGGCTTATAGAGTTTTCAATAAAAACACTTGTACTGTTGAGGAAACAGTACATGTAAAATTCGATGAAACTGATCCTTTTGTTTTCAACCAATCCAATCCAACATCCTCAGATGTGTTTTCAAAAAATGATTATTTACCTTTGATAGAAGATCCTTCTGATAAGGAAAATATTCAATAAGATACTTCTGAAACATTTACCACAGAAGATTTTATACCATATGTTGATGAACAGGGTTTAAAAAACCCAAATCAATTGTTTCTTAGGAATCATCCCAGTGATAACATCATTAGTGATGTAAATCAACCTGTAAGGACTAGAAATTCCTTAAGAAATGAAATAGAACATCTTTTTTTTCTTTCCAAATTTGAACCTAAAAGCCCAAGTGAGTCCTTAGGTGATGATGATTGGATCAAATCAATGCAAGATGAACTAAATGAATTTGAGAGGAATCAAGTCTGTACTTTAGTTGATAGACCTAAAGAAACACATGTGATTCGTGTAAAATGGGTTTTCAGAAACAAGTGTGATTAAAATGGAATCGTTGTATGAAATAAAGCAAGACTTGTTGCTAAAGGCTATAATCAACAAGAGGGAATAGACTATGAAGAAACATATGCACCTGTTGCTAGACTTGAATCAATTCGTATTCTATTAGCCTTTGCAGCATACTTTAATTTCAAACTATTTCAAATGGATGTAAAATGTGATTTTCTAAATGGTTTTGTTCAAGAAGAAGTTTTTGTCGAACAACCTCCTGGTTTTCAAGACCTAAAACATCCTTATCATATTTTCAAACTTACCAGGGCTCTATATGGTCTTAAACAAGCCCCTAGAGCATGGTATGATAGACTTACATGATTTATTTTACAAAACAATTATACAAAAGGTACAGCAGATCCAACCATTTTTATAAAAATGGAAAACAAAAATGTTTTGATTGTTCAAATCTATGTTGATGACATCATATTTGGATCAACTCAGAAATATTTAACTGATTATTTTGCAAATTTAATGAAATCTGAGTTTGAAATGAGTATGATGGGTGAGTTAACATTCTTTTTAGGTTTTCAAATTTCTCAAAAACCAGAAGGAACATATATATCTCAACATAAGTATATAAAATATTTACTCAAAAAGTATGGATATGACAAAACTAAAAGTATTATCACTCCAATTGGTACCTTAAATACACTTGATCTTGATGAAACTAGGAAACCAGTAGATCAAACAATCTTTAGAGGTATGATAGGAAGTTTTCTATACTTGAAAGATAGTCGACCTGACTTAATGTTTTCTATATGCTTATGTGCAAGATACCAATCAAATCCAAAAGAGTCTCATTTAAAATTCGTAAATAGAATCTTTTGGTATTTAAAAGGCACTATGGATTTAGGTCTTTTTTACTCTTCTGGGAATGATTTTGTTTTAAAAAGTTTTTTAGATGCTAACTTTGGTGGGTGTAGAATGGATAGAAAAAGTACATCTGGAACATGTCATTTCTTAGGAGATTCCTTGGTTTCTTAGTCCTACAAGAAACCACACTCAGTAGCACTGTCCATTGCTGAAGCTGAATATGTAGCAACTTGAAGTTGCTGTGCTCAAGTATTGTGGATGCAGCACACACTCACTGACTATGGATTGAGTTTCTCCAAAACTCAAATTCTTCATGATAATACTAGTTCCATAGCTCTTAGTAAGAACCCAGCACACCACTCTCGTGCAAAACACATGGATGTTAGGCATCACTTTCTTAGGGATCACACACAAAAAGGAGATATTATTCTACAATTTATCGGAACACAAGAACAACTTGCTTATATTTTTAAAAATCCATTACCATCCGATAGATTTGAGTTTATAAAACAGAAGCTAGGAATGATTACATTAAAATAATCATTCGTATCTACTTCATGTTTTACAATACTCCTAAAATTAAATAACTCCCTTTAAAAGGGAGAGAACATACTTTTTTTACTATGTTTCTTTTTATCTTATGATATTTAATTGTTTACTCTCCTGGTATGTGTTTTTACTTTTCTGTTTATCGTATTGACAGATTTATCGTATCATTTACTTTTCTGTTTATCGTATTGATAGATTTATCGTATCATTTACTTTTCTGTTTATCGTATTGACAGTTTTATTGTATTATTTTCTTTTCTATCATATCGACCAATGATGGTAATGAATTTCTTTTCCATCGTATCGACCGATGATGGTAATGATTTTCTTTTCCATCGTACTGACCGATGATGGTAATGATTTTCTTTTCCATCGTACTGACCGATGATGGTAATGATTTTCTTTTCCTTCGTACTGAATGATGATGGTAATGATTTTCTTTTCCATCGTACTGACCGATGATGGTAATGATTTTCTTTTCCATCATACTGACCATTCATGGTAATGAGATTGTTTTCCGTCATCTTGTCAGTTCATGGTAACAATATTGTTTTCCATCGGCTTGTCAGTTCATCGTAATGCGATTGTTTTCCATCGTCTTGTCAGTTCATGGTAATGAGATTGTTTTCAATCGGCTTGTCAGTTCATGGTAATGAGATTGTTTTCCATCGGCTTGTCAGTTCATGGTAACGAGTTTGTTTTCCATCGGCTTTTCAGTTCATGGTAATGACTTTGTTTTCCATCGGTATAACGATTGATAGTTTTATTTTATTTCGTACAGTTGTGTATTCTTTTTAGCTCTACTAAAACCAACAACTACCTTACGTTCTCCAGCAGGTACTTTCCATTTTTTTTCTCTTAGTTTTTAATCCTAACCATTGATATGTTTTCCTCTAATCTTGACTGTAGAAGATCAATGGTCACCCCTTTATCGCTTATAAATAGCCCCACCTCCCCAAACCCACATTGGTTTTTCTGGTTTTGAGGCGAAGCTCTGCTCCACTGGTTTTAAATCATCGTACGATCTTTCATCGGTAGCACCTTTATGTCTCAATCCTCTGCTAACACTCCCACCAAAATGGCTTCAAAGACTTTTACAAAGAAATAATTTTTCAGAGAAAGGTTAGTTTCTCGGTACTTTTTTGATTCGTATGATTCCACAATCAGAAGAATCATTCTGTTTCATGGATGGGAACATTTGTGTGTTGAAAGACCTATTTCTCAAGATCTGGTTCTCTTTAATGAATTTAGTCAGTTCTATAAAACCGTATCTTTCGACAAAGACATGACTATCAATTTTGCTGTGTACGATAGAAAGTTTTCTATGTCTGTGAAACAAGCGGTTCATTTTGTGAATGTCCCAATAGAAGGAGATTCTTTCTGTCCATCTCATAAACTACCAGAGGAAGTTGGTACATTTAATATAGAAAGTGCTGAAAAGTCTTTGTTTGTTATTAATGATGAAAAGAGAAAAGCGACTCATCTTTCTCCGGACAATCGGTTTGTGACTTTATGGATGCAAGGTTTTCTTATCCCAAGGAAAGAGGATAGAGAAACTATGAAAGTTTCTGATATTTTTATGCTTGACTATCTTGTAAATATGAGAAAAGTAAATCTCACGGGGTATGTTTTTGAAACCATTAAGAATGTCAAGATAGGAGGGATTAAGTCCCAAATGATTATGTATCCAGCCATCCTTACAAAGTTTATTCTTGAGAGCATGAAGTTTTTCAACATTCCTTTGAAAGAAAACCCGATAGATCTGAAGCCATCTTGGATTAGTAAGACTACGATGAAAAAGCTGAATGTTTGTTTTGATCCAAATTCAAAACTTTTTATAAGAGAAGTAGAAGCTGAATCAGCTCAAAATCAATCGGCACCTATGCCAGCCAAAGAAATTCCTTCTCTTGTTGTTCCTCACAAGTCTGATCCTCAAACCAGATCAAAGCCGAAGAAGAAGCCTAAGTACAATAAGGGAGTTGTAGCCAAGTGTAAAAAGGATAAGGAACAAAGAAATGAAAGTGATCCAAAGTTTGGGCTTGATCCAACCGAAGCCTTTGCTGAGAGATTAAGGGTTGAGGATACCCTTCATGCTGAAAAGAGGAAGAAGGTACTTTTGAAAAGAAAATCACAGGAATTTGATGTCTCTAATGTCTTGAAAGAAGTTGAGGAAGCTAGTGCTCAACTTACCACATAAGTGCATCAAGAGCCTATTGTACAGAGCCTTTCGGAGAAAGAAAAAGGAAAACAAATGATGGAAGAGATAGAAGAAGTGGAAGAAGAGGAAGGATATTTTCTTTTAGAATTTCTTCAAAGTTCGAAGAAGAGTAGGGAGGAATCAGTTCAAAATCTGAGTGAAGGTGTTCAAAAAACCCCTCATGCTGATCAAGAACTCTGTGAAACTTCTAAAACTCCGGATAAAACACCACCTCAAGTAAAGCAAGGTGCTCAATCTTTTAATACTAAAAAAGTTATTGTCATCAGTGATAAAATGGAAGAAGAAAGAAAGCAGAAAGAAAAAGCAAAAGGAAAAAAACCAGTTGTTGACTCAAGCCGATCGAATGAATTGCCTTCGTACGATGAGGGTACAGATTCAAAACATACAATCTCTCTCAAGAAGAGTGATTATATTGTCCATGTTTTGAGAAGGGTTGAAAAGACCATTCCTTACTTTCCCATGATGGAAGGGAAAATTGATTTCATTACTGACAATCAGAAAAAGAAGTTTGGTTCTGTAAGAGAGTTGAGAAAGAAAGTCTTGTCAGTTGAAGCCGATTTGAAATTCCTTTCTGAAACCTCGACTTCTCATAAGAAAGATTGCAACAAGATGACCAAGTGGTCATACAAAACAGAGAGCTCAGTCAATGATCATGAGTTAGCAATTGAAGATATAAGAAGGTTGTCAAATGAGCTTGCAATTGCTTTCAATAAGCATGACAAAGAAACTGTTGAAAGGTTGAATATTTTGTCTTCTCAACAAGCTGATGTTCCTTTAGTGAAAGAATAGAAAGAGAGAATGAATGCTTTTCAATCTGAGTTCTTGAAGGTTTCATCTTTCAAGGATGAAATGGTTTTGTTGAAGAAACAAAATTCTGTTTTATCCAAAGATAACAAGAATCTTCAAGACAGAATTGATACCCTTGAATAAGTAATCAGAGTCCATGAGGAGACTATCAAGAATCAAGATCATATTTTTGCGGACCAACAAGAGCTTCTCAGAACTCAGGGTGACTCAATTTCTGAAGACAAGAAAGAAATCAATAAGATGAAATCTATTCTTCATGAGCTCATAAAGAAGGAGAAGGAAAGAGAAAACAAATGACTGTTGTATTTGTTTTCCTTTGGAACCTGTCTTTTTTTTGTAATAACTTTTATGATTCTTTTCTTTTGTCCTACAATTCTTCTCTCTAACCCTTTCAGGAAACCCAAAGTAACCCAATTCTTTTTGTAAACCACAAACGAGGAGAATGTTTTATAAAGGGGGAGTATGTTTTACAAAGGAGATTGGTTTAATCAAAAATTTTGAAACCAAGGAAAATCTATTAATACAATCCTTAGGAAAGTGTACACCTAAGGGGGAGTTAGTTTTATTCAAATTCATATTCAGAATAGTTTCCAATAACTCAGGGGGAGATAAGTATTTCTTGTTATATTTACTTGGTGTGTTGTGATTTCCAAAAAGGGGGAGATTGTTGAGTCAGAAGTTATCTTTTGACTTCTATATTTTGTTTTGGAAATCAAAAATGTCTTTTTCATCGTATCGTACTGACTCTGTTAATTGTATCGTACTGACTCTGTCAGTCGTATCGTACTGACTCTGTCAATCGTATCATACTGACTCTGTCAATCATTTCGTACTGACTCTTTCCATCATATCATACTGACTCTGTCAAATGTATCGTACTGACTCTTCTATTCATACTTTAATTACTTGTTTTGGTACTTAGTCAAAAACACTTGTTTCATATGAATCATACTATTGCTTATCATCGACATATATCTTGTTTTAACCAATACGAGGTCGTTGAGTTAGTTACAAACTAATCAAAACGATGTCGTGCTTTCTGTTTCAATATGACCGTTATGATGCCAGGTGTCCAAGTCCCTCTGAGTTTTTCGGAGAAATATGACCGTTGGAGGCAACATTACCGTTGGAACCCGAGGCCTATAAATATAAGGTCATTAGAAGCTGAGAAAGAACGACGAATGAGACTTTGTGGAACAACTGTGATACTCTACTTCTATCAAGTTCAAGAGAGAGAAACTGTGACTTCTCTCATCTGCTTTGTGCGTCCGATCATCGTATCGAGGGCTTTCAAGTGATTGAAAGACAGAGGTGCCGATTACCTACAAAATCGAGGGTTTCCAGGGATAGGCATACGGATGGACCGATCATCGTATCGAGGGCTTCCGGGGATAGGCAGACAGATGTTCCGATCACCGCATCGAGGGCTGCCAGGGATAGGCAGACAGACAGTCCGTTCATCGTATCGAGGGCTCACCAAGGTGTTGGTGAGACAGACCTTTTATCCTAGGTGAAAGGATAACCCTTCTCTTTGGATTAAAAGAATTATAATTCTTTTACATTTCTGCTGCTAATTGTATTAGAAAGGGAATTGTTTTTGTTTCCTTTTCTATCTCTTATACATTTGTAATTGTTTCAATTACATCCATTCTATTACATATTGTATTGATTGATTCTACACGCTTTAAGGTAGAATCATTCATCTTTATATTACTCTGATTATTGTGTTCATCTTGAATACAATTGTTTTACATTTCATTAGTATTACATTACATCATACCTTTTATATTCAATACAATTGCGGGTGTTTGTATTTGTATTAGTTTAAGATCATTTAAACTAATCTCTTCAGTGCTACAAATCAAAAGGTTTTTAAACCTACAATTCACCCCCCTCTTGTATTGTTCCATCTTTTATTGTTCCATCTAATAGACATACATATCTATATATTCAATCCAACACACATTTGATGCTTCTTCAAAAAATAGATTTCAAATGTCTACTACCCTTCTCTGGACTATAAATTATTTCCATAATCATGAAATTATGTCTGGTTGGATCACAAAGGCAAAATAATTATGTCCAATTTTTATGAAGAATTCATGATCGAGAAGACTTAAATATCTTCATAGTTTTAGATTCATGGGGCATAAAAAATTCTTACCAATGGATCATCATTACTTGAATTGTCATCAGAGGCTTGATAACACATTTGATACTAAAAACGACGTCAATTTAAGTTAGTAAATGATGTGCACAATGAGTTGAAAGATTTAGTTTTTCAAAAAATAAAGATAATATGAAAATGAAAAGAGGAAGAATGTTGACATTGAAACAACTTAAAATTGGGAAAATAAAAGTATATTTTTTGAGTTTCTATATTGGTCTATTGATTTTTTACCTCATTATTTATAAGTAATTCACATTGAGAGAAATATATGTGAAATGTTTTTTTTTCAATTCTTATAAATATAAAGGGGAATACCAAAGTTGTCCTACAATCTATAAGGAAATTATTGTGTTGGGGTATTCAACCAGAACTCCATCCTTTGTGTATTGGTGAAAACAAATTGAAAGTTCCTTTTCTTATTATGTGATGAAATATTAAAGGAAAATTAAATTTATGGAAGTATTGGAGAATATATAATTTCCTTATGGATATTCCAAAAACATATATAAACAATTCAACAAAAGGGAATTGAAACTAAAATCCCTAAAAACTCATGATTATCACAACCTTTTTCAAGAATTTATTCAAATATAAATCTGACTTTTATTATCTTATAATGTAAGGGTGAAGGTGATTAACTTGTTCCCTATTTATAGAGACCTTTTTTCTAAAATTTTATTCAAGTCTTTCTTGATAAAAATGAATCAAGAGGCACCATTAATTTTGTGTGAGTTGGAAAAAAATTCCCCCGTCATTTTTCACTTGCATGTAGCATTTAAAAGTTCATCTTCCAACTGACACACTTATTATGGGACCCATTTATTTTCTGTTGATGTATATTACTGAAAGAAATATGTTCATAATTAAATCTTATGTCTAAAACAAGAATCATCCTAAAGGTTCCTTTATGAGAGGTTATCTGGCTCAAGAATGTATGGATTGTTTTTCAATGTATTTTTCTAATGTGAGAATAATACATAACCAAAAAAATGGGAAATGAAGATGGGAAATGTTGGAAAATTGATCCATCAATTTCATTTCTTCCTCAACTAGGAAAAATTACTAGGTCATATACATTGGCTATATTGATCCTTAAAGATCGATATATAGCACATCACACGGTCTTGTTTGACTATAGTTTGTTCGCTGACTATATAAAGTAAGTAATTTGAATATTTATATGATATATCATAATATTTAATTTTATATATACCTTAAACTTTTATTATCATTTTATATAGGGAACATAAAAAAATTATAATTATAGTTCAACAATATATTACTTTGAGAATGAGAGAGGCTTTTCATCGAAAAGAGTTTCATGCTTAGTTGAAATCAATGGTATGACCATTAATTTAATTAAATTAAAACATGGGAATTGATTTAATTTAATTTTTAATATATATTTTATGCATTATGTTTACCTGTTGACTCTGTCTCTCACGAATTAAGAGAGTTGGATTTTGGTCCCAATTATTTGGTTCATGAATGTAAATATTTACTAATCAATGAGTATAAATTTGTTACAACAGACCGAGTAGTGAATATGAGAACACATAATGATTTCTCTATGTTGCCTATAACAACACACTATTATGTTAGAGCATCAGATAGTATGCATTGATATGAAAATGAATCTTATTATGGACTTATTGAGAAAATATTGTTATTAAATTACTACTATTATAGCCATATCACTATAATGAAATATAAACGATTTGATTCAATGATGTGACAAGGAACATTTATTGATGATTAAGGATTTTATTTTATTGAAATGATTCACTTCATAGATACTGATGGACCATATATTTTGGCATGAGTGGAAAAATAATTATGTTATGTGAAAGATCATCTGAGACCTGCTTCTGATGTCATTATTGAAGTAATCCCAGAACCAATTTTTCATTATGGTGGGGACGAAATTGACACCATTGGAGCCCCCATTGGTGTTGACCAAAATGATATATTTGATGAATCAAATTGTCCCATTATGAGAATTTATGTTGAACCATTAATAGTGGTGGGTAAAATATAGAAGCATCCATATATGTTCACAGTTCATTTAGTTTACCTTGACATGGGTTTCTCAAGTTGGTAATACTATAATTACATTAATTTAGTTTTATTTTGGAATGATATGTTTGTATGAGTATTTTTTTCATTTAATTAGATTTATTTCAGTTCATAAAATTGGGTAGAAAATGAGTTTTTTTAAAATGTATAACATGGTTTTATATTATAGTTTCTAAAGAAATATAACACATTTTTATGACTTATTTGAATTATATGTTGTATGCATAATTTTTAAAATTTGATTCTAAAAAAATTACATTTCATTTTTTTTTTGACAAAAAAGACGGATCCATTAATGATGGAGATCAGCAGAAATACAGTAGCATAACCACGATGGAAAATGATTGAACCAAAGCAAATCCTCGTAAGGAGGGCCAATGCCTGCCATCTTGTGAGCGGCTTCATTCGCTTCCCTTCTAATAAATGAGAAATTGCAGGAATTGAAGCCTTGTCTCCGCGAGTGAATACACCGGATAATGGGACCGAAAGGTTGAAGCCCGCCGTCAGTGAGATTGATGGCATTGATTACAGTGAGACAGTCGGATTCGATGTGAATGGAATCCCAACCGCGGTCTTTTGCGAAGTTTAACCCAGCAAGGATGGCGGCGGCCTCCGCGACTGAGGGCTCCCAAAGTGCATAACGTGCTTCGTATTTGGCAGCGATAAGATTTCCTAGGTTGTCTCGGGCCAATAAACCTAGTCCAACTGGGCCATCCTTAGGGAGAGAGGCATCCACATTGATCTTAACAATCCCTTCCAATGGGGGGAACCAATGTTGGGGAAGAGGAGGGTGGGTGAAAAGACTTTGTTGTTCAGGGTGGTTCTGCCATACCGCAATCCATGACAATGCCCGGTCAATCCAAAATCTGGGGGGCCTCCGGAAATGATTGAAAATGGCCTCGTTCCGCCTATCCCAGATAATCCAAGCCAAAATGCACAGGGCGCCTGCTTTAGCCGGCGAAAAGGAGGAGCACCATCGCATAAGGAGAGATGTAAGATCTGAGGCGGTGTCCGGGAACAACTCTACAGTTGATCCCCAGCCATTCCAAACCTCCTGAGCCCCGGGACATTGAATAAGAGCATAGAAAGGGGATTCAGTCGCAGAAGGGCAGAAAGGGAATGAGTTGTCGTTTGAAAAGTGTCTGTAGACAAGGAGGCTCTTAGTTGGGAGGATACCAGTACACACCTGCCACCAGAAAAAGCGAACTTTAGGGGGAACATTAAGCTTCCAAATTGATGTCCAGGGCCTCGCATCTCCTTCTGTAATCTGAGCAGTAAGAGCTCGCCGGTAGCCGACTTTCACTGTATACTCACCTGAGCTGTCGTTTGTCCAGTAGAGATGATCTGCCCCTGCGTCTGACACACAGGGAATACTCAGAATAATTCTCCCAACCCTCTCATTAAACCAGGAGAAGAGTTTTTCCAGACACCATCCCGCCCCTTGATCATCAAAAAGACAACAGACTGTGGCTTGTTCGGATCCTGGATAAATAGGGGATGACGCCTCCGTGCCTGTCTGATCAATAAGCCAGGGATCAGTCCAAATCTTGACCGTAAAACCATTCCCAATCCTCCAGCCTAGTCCTTTCCTTAGTAGATTACGACCACCCCAAATGCTTATCCAGAGAAAACTGTGTCGATAGCCAAGATGGGAATCCAAGAAATCCTTATGTGGGAAATATTTAGCCCGGAGAACATGCGTGCATAGGGATGATGGGTTATTAATCATACGCCAACCTTGTTTAGCCAGCAAAGCATCATTAAAAAGAGAAAGGTCCCGGAAGCCCATTCCGCCTTCAGATTTTGGTTGACAGAGAGCAGACCAGGCGATCCAATGGACTTTATTTTTTCCGTCCTTTCGTCCCCACCAGAAGTTAGATGTGCTGGATTGAATCTTTGAAAGCAACACATCAGGGAGTTTAAAAATAGACATCAAATAGCTAGGGACAGATTGAAGTGCCGCCTTGATGAGGATTTCCTTGCCGGCCTTGGAGATTTTTTAGGGGTCCAACCTTGTATTTTTCTTTCAATTCGATCCACAATAGCTGAACAGATTTCTTTCTTTGACCGTCCAACCACCGTCGGGAGCCCAAGATACTTCTGGTGCTTATCGACCCTAGGAATGTGTGCTAAAGAGCAGAGATCTTCTCTTTTCGGCTGGGGAATGCCAGAGCTGAAAGAAATTTCTGATTTACTCTGATTGATCATTTGTCCTGAAGCCCGTTCATACTGTTGTATCGCCTGGAAGATTGCAGTACACTCATTAGGGGTAGCTCGAGAAAAAAGAAGGCAATCATCAGCGAAGAAGAGGTGGGATATCGGAGGGCCCTTGCGACACGCTTTCGCCCCATGAATTATGGAAAGCGAGGCTGCCCTGGAAAGGAGGTTAGAAAACACATCATCCACTAAAATGAAAAGGAAGGGTGAAAGAGGGTCTCCCTGGCGAAGCCCACGGGATGGGGAGAAGCCTCGGGTGAGCACCCCGTTGACATTAATACAAAAGGAAACTGACGAGACGCATTGCATGATCATGTCAATCCATTTGGTACAGAAACCCATCTTGAGCATCACAAATTCGAGGAAGTTCCATTCCACTCTATCATAGGCCTTAGCCATATCCAATTTCCACGCCATGATCCCTCTCTTTGCTCGTGTACGTGTTTTCATGGAATGGAAAATTTCATGAGCAATAATGGCATTATCAGTGATTAACCTTTTTGCCACAAAAGCGCTTTGGTTCTCTGAAATGACGTCGGGTAGCCAAGGACGCAACCGATTCGCCAGGATCTTCGAGAAGATCTTATACGAAACATTGCACAGACTGATAGGTCGAAAGTCCGACACCCCTTGCGGATTTTTCATCTTGGGAATGAGTGTAAGAATAGTTTCATTAAGAGAAGACAGGTCCGTTTTCCCTGCCCAAATATCCCGCATTAGATTGCAAAAGTCTGGACCAATGATGTGCCAGTAATTCTTGAAAAAGAGGCCGTGGAATCCGTCTGGTCCCGGGGCTTTCGTAGAGTGGATTTGCTTTAAGGCCTTAAGAGTCTCGTCATTCGTCACATCTTTAGAAAGTTGTCTGTTCATATCATCAGAAATCACAGGTTTGATGCAGTCCTCAATCTCAAGAGAAATGTAAGAATGGCCTGCAGAAAAGAGTTTCTGAAAATGGCTCAGGAATGCTTCTTGGATTCCCCCTGTGTCAGACACTTTACTACCATCTGAATTTAGAATGCCAGAAATAAATTTTTTTCGGCGTCTTGATGAAGCCTTCTGGTGGAAATAACAGGTGTTAGCATCCCCTTCTGCTATATGAATATCACGCGCTCGCATAGCCCAAAAACCTTCCTTATTGCGCAGGGCAACATCCAGCTCTCGTTGGGTTTCACTTATTTT
This sequence comes from Viscum album, assembly GCA_963277665.1. Classification (NCBI taxonomy): domain Eukaryota; kingdom Viridiplantae; phylum Streptophyta; class Magnoliopsida; order Santalales; family Viscaceae; genus Viscum; species Viscum album. Next base: position 30,821,700 of record OY728139.1, on the reverse strand, counting down.
GGAGAGAATGCTGCTAGACGGGGGTTTTCTAAGAAGATAGCCAATATTCCTTTCAAGAAAATTGCATTGCCGGTCCGGATGACGGAATTTAGAGTAGCTCCATGTCTTCAGATCAGATGCCACTCGGAGAAGGTTGGTTCTCAGATCAGCTTGCCCATTCTTCCAGCCTGAACGGATAACCGCCTCACACTCGGGATCTCTTGACCAGAAGCTTTCGAATCTGAAAGGTTTCCTGGAACTAGTAACGTGCTCATTATGGGTACAGTTAATGACAATTGGGCAGTGATCCGAACAGTTGAACATGAGATGTCTGATATGGTACATTTTGAAGAGGCTCATCCAGTCCATTGAGCCAAAGAATCTATCCAGACGTCCAGCGATTCGATTTCCATCATATCTGCCTCGGAACCATGTGAAGGGATTACCCGTGTAACCCAGGTCCATCAGCTCTGCCTTAAGGATAGCATCATTAAAATCAGACATAGACGTGGAGGAGCGCATAGCTCCACCTATTTTCTCCTTCTGGAAAATGATCTCATTAAAGTCCCCTCCAAACAGAATGGGGCTTGGCAGATCACGACGGAGTTTGCAAAGAAGATCCCAAGATTTCCACTTTTCAGACTGGGAGGGCCAGCCATAGAAGCCCACAAAAGTCTAGGTGGGGTTGTGGGGATCACAAATGGAGGCCGCCACATGGTGCTGGGAAAAAGACAGGAGCCTAACATCGACATTATCCTTCCAGAGCAGACATAATCCCCCTGAATGACCATGTCGGGGGACCGGGAAACAACCCTGGAAACCGCATTTTAGGGCAAGATTTGTGATGTCCTTGTTTTCCAATATGGTTTCGGACAGGAAAACCATATCAGGGCGACTTTGAGCACAATGGCGCTGGAACATACGAACCGTTCGTGGGTTGCCAAGCCCACGGCAGTTCCAGCATAAAGCAATCATTGCTCTAGGCGGGGTCGGGCCTGACCCGCCTCCGCCTTTGTTTCTTGTGGGGTTAATGACGTACCTGATGCTTTCCTCCTTTTGGGAAGACTGGTGTGCATACCACTGGACTCGCGTTGCCGTTTCAGATCTCCTGGTTTGGGATTCCCTGGGCAATCGCATTTACCACCGCCACGTGCCCTTCTCCAGGTTCTACGAGTAACATGTCCTGAAGGTGAGGCTTCAGTCATCCCAGAATCAGCTTGCAGAAGGGCATCAGTTGGGAACCGATTTGGACTCTGCTCAGCTTCAGGCGGATCCAAGGAAACATGTTTCTTCCTCGGAAATTTCTCTGGAGGTTCTTTTGGTTTAGGTAGCGGCCCAGTTGAAGTAAGGAACGTTAAATTCGATGCAGTTAAAGCGAAGTCGGGTTTTGTGATACCCTTAACCAGGTGACTGTCTTGCCGAGCCCCATCATTACATCTGACGATAATCTCTTGGGAGGCGTTTCCATTTCCCCTAAGCTCAGCCGGGGGTTCTCTGGGGAAGACAGGTGGTCCCATCCTTATGATAGAAGGTTGTTCAGATTCCGGTCGCCTTAGATGGGCTGCAATGAGACGGTCCCGATCAATTTGTCTCTCCGCCTCAGGGATATATGCCTCTCTGTGTGTTTTGGCCTGGAGCCACGGACCGTATTGAAAGGTAATATTTTCGGCGGAATTCTCTGGCTTTTCCCCACACGCTTTCTCCATGTGGCCGATACGTCCGCAAAGGAAGCAGAAGATTGGTAGTTTTTCGAATTCGAACGAGATCCAGGTGTTGGAATCATGAGTTTTTAGGAACATACCTCGCATTAAGGGTTTAGACACATCGATCTCAGTCTTTATTCGAACCCAGGGGGCCCATTGTATTGGGTCCGAGCAATCCCATTCTAGGAAGTGTCCGATCCGGTCTCCAATTTCTTTCATCACATGTGTTGATCTCCCATGGAACGGTATTCCTTTAATTCTTATCCAGAACGGGGATCGGGTAAGTGTGCAATTCTGAATCTCGTCTCCCCCTTTAAATTCCTCCATCAGGATGAGATGATTGTCAAAGGACCAAGGTCGTCCTCTGAGGACTTTATCTTTGTCTTTATCGCTGAAGAATTCAAAAACAAGGAGTTTGTTCTCAATTTTCCGGATGGCTACTCCAGCTTCCAATTTCCAAAGATTTTGAAGAGTGGTCCTGAGGGCCTTTAGATTAAAAGGTGCCTCGGTCGCCAGTCTTCCAACCACCAATAAAGACATACGTTTTGTCAAAGTGTTGTCTTCATTTCTACGGGTTGCAAGTGACTCTTTTTCTTTGTCTGTCAAAGTGAGGTTCTTCCATTGGTTCAGCAGATCCGTCTCCAAGTTGACGCCACGAAATCACCTAGGGAGGGATTGACCAAACAGAGGTCCCCTATACAAGGGGTGTTAAGCCCAAAGGGAATCCCCGACCCAGGGACTCCGGCCCAATCCGAACCAGCGCACGCTAGTTCTTCACAACCGAAGCTTCGCGGCCAGGAGAAACACAATTTTAACCAAACCTCCAGGAGTCAACAAGAAGTATCACAGACCGTATTTGAACGACAATTCACACAGGTCATTCCCAACCCAAAGATTTCTCTGTTCAGGCACAACCCGAAAAAAGTCCTCCAATCAGGTGTGGCCCGGAAGCTCCGTGTCACTGTTTCTTTCCGCGCCAGCCCAACACGGCCCGATCCTTCAAGCTGGGGAAGACCAAAAGCCGCGCCAGGACCTGCGCGGCCAAAAGCGACGCGCTGGGGGCAATCTCACTTCACAACCAGCCCTGCGCGATGATTTCCTTCGCACAAGTCCCCTCGCGCAAGTCCCCGCGCGCAAGTCCCCTATCCAAGTGGTGCGCAAGGTAACACCGGCAGGTCTCGCGCAAGTCCCCTCGCGCTTCGAGAAACGGCCAGGCTGTGAGGTGCTCCCACTTGCGCGCCGAAGGATTCTTCTTCACGTCCACGTCCTCCGCGCAGTGAGTCTTCGCGATAGGGGCTTCGCTGATCCAGATCCAGACGCGGCGGAGCTTCGTGGGTCAAGGAAAGGGAGGGCCGGCAGACAGAACAGAGCCTACATCCGGGCAACAGGAAGAAGGTGAGCGAGGGGGATCCTCGAACACAGAAAGTGTGGAATGGGCTTCGCGAACACACCCGCTTCGCGATGAACACTTCGCGCAGCGAGGAGGCAGGGATCCTCGAGTGCAGGAAGCGGGATGAGCTTCACGGATCCGACCGTTTCGCGACGAACACTTCGCGAAGCAGGGGAGCGGAGATCCAGCAACAACTGTAACAGTACCCCCCAGCGGCGACAGGAAGAAAAAAAAACGAAAAGGGGAAAAAGGGAAACGTCAACGGTAGGGAAGCCTCGCAAATCAGAGCACGAGGAACTGACCTCGGAATCCCTAGCAGAGGGGAGCTGGCGTCACTATTCCTCGCACAGGCCTGGGCAACGAAGAAGAAGGATTAGGAGATCTTGCATCACGATTCCACGCATATATCTGAATCCGATGAAGGAAAACGGGGAATAACAGATCTGCAGGGCTCCGAGGATAGGCGAAGGAAAAGCAAAGAACCCACTTACGCACCGCGGGAAGAAGGGGGAAACACAGAAAAATGGGGGGGAGAACGGAGGCACCGGATCAATGGAGGAGGAAAGTGCACATACCTTGGACGGAATGCACGAAGGAGAAGCGGCACCGCCGGAAGCGGACGGACCAACAGGACTGAACCCTAGGACTTCCTAGGAGCGAGAAACTCTCACGCAGGAGAGAGACTAAGGCTTAGGATTTAAATCATTGTATAAAAAAAAATTACATTTCATTATTATGGAGAATATGAAATATATTTAAGAAACTAAAAGGAAGAGATTATTTTATTATGATCGACATATGAATTATCTAGGGTTGCCTCCTTTGGTTCCCTTAGTGAGTATAATAATGGTAATATTTTAATTCTACATTAAATTCAATTTCATGTTCTTATTCTTTATAATTTTTTAGGGACATCCATCTAAACTAGAGTTGACTTCTCCTCGTCATACTAGTATGGGTCCGAGACAGGGTGATCCTAGAGCTACATGGATCACCTGGTGTACTCGTTCACACCCTAACCCACTAGAGGACACCCCATCTACCACACCTTTACATCCTCTACTTTAGCCTCTAGGGTTGTTCCTACCCATGCCTCCATCATCATCTTATTTAGCCTCGACTTCCCATACAATTTCTATGCCACCTCTGAGTAAATTCCCACACACACCATATCTATATCCTATGATGTATCCCTATCCCTTCTATCCTTATCTTACCACGTATACGCCACATTAATTTCTTATTATCCATCAAGGATATTATGATTCTTCTCGTTCAGATTCCACTCCAGTGTATAAAGATTACCTAGTGCATTAATTGGAATAGGCACATCCTTAATTGGATACCAATCTTGGATAACTGATGAATCTATCGGAGATTAATGAGAATCCTGCATCAATTTTTTTTACAAGTGTGTCAAATTATATCACTTCATTTTTTTCTTATTGTATTGTGAATTAATTTTTATTCTTTTTTATTTTATCTTATTTAGTGGGATCTTCATATAGGAGATTTGGGAGCACCCGTATGAATAAAGATTTTAATATTTAAATTCAAGTAATGGTGGATTATAATGAATACAATCTAATGATAATTAAAAATTATAGGAAGTGATGAAGTTTTGTGGAATTTTTATCCATGTACAATGATATTATTTTGATTCAACCAGTCTCATAGAGGCATATCAATTATTAAATCAATTAGAAATCATAGGAGGAGATATGGGTAATTTTTTTGTTCAATTGATATCTATATTATTGTTGTATTTATATGAGTTAATATGTTTGTTGCATCATATCTTTAAATTCCCCAATGGTGAATCTGATAAGGTTTCAAAGTTGATGGATTTTGGGGAGTTTTGGAGATTATGTAAGCATGATTTATATGTTGATTTGAAGAGTTAATTTAGTTATTATTTTTAGTGTTCACCAATATTCATTGACTTTCTAAAAACACAATATCAATAAATGAGCTCATATTGGAAGAGTAATGAGTTTAGGTTATTCATAATCTTTAATGTTTTTTATTGGAAATTTATTTTTTTTAATTTTAATGAGTTATTGTTTTTAGGATATGCTAAAAAAAAGATGTTATGATATATTTTCACAATTTGGGGTATACTATAATTCCTGAGCATGAGAGGTTCTTGGTACATTATTATGAATAGAAATAATATCTATATTTATTTTCTTTGGTGAAACAATTTTTTAGTGTAATTTTTTACAAACCAAAATTTATTGGCATGAAGTAAAAGGTAAATACATATTGATTCTTATACTGAGGAGTTCTATAAGTTTTAGCATAGTTTGGTTGATAATATTTTTAGGATTTTAGGTATGTTTCTAGTTCTTTTAGTAGTATATCATTATGGTGATAATGGTTTTGTGTATTACAAAGATATTACTCAATGGATTTGTTATTAAATTTTTTAGCATTGATTAGTTATTTAGTGGTTAACATTCCATATATGTGTAAAATCACTGATATTGGTAATTTAGATTGAATTTTGTGATCATGCATCAAGGTTGTGATTTATGTCTTTGAAATTATGTTGTAGAAGGATGCAATTTTTTTTGGGTTGTGTAATAGTTTTTTGGAAAATAGTTTCCTCTTAGGTATTATAGATTTAGTATTTTTTTTTGGATTAAATTTTGGAACCCACACATCTGAATAATGGTGTATATACATGATATTTGCTAGTGTTTTATTTATGGATTGGTAATTTTGGCTTGAATTAGATCATGGATGTAGAATTAGTTCATATTTTTAGGGATGATATATAAGGCCCTAGCCTTAAAAATTACTTAATCTTGAGTTATTATAAGAATACACATTGAGGATCTTTTCAGGTTTAGAGTTTTAGAGAATTATATCATAAAACATGCATTACATTCCACATTTGAACAAGGTGGTTACATAAAAGACATTATTCATTTTTTTCCATCAAAGGAGACACATTTAAAAAAAACATGGATTCTTTCTTGACACTTCCTATACACTATCATCACATCATGTACCTTTCCCATGACCAGTGAAAAACATTTCAAAAACATGGGATGAGAATAAAAAGCTCAGTATGGGATATAAAAGTACGGAATAAAAACATTAGTCCATGTATACATTAGAACCAATGAAATAATACTTTGCTAATAAAACATAAGCACATCATCATACCTCATTAAATCATAAGATTTATGAATAACACATAGAAATCGTAATACATAAAGGTAACTTGAGGCATACATAACATTCTTACGCAGGGAGTAACCCTCATGGTTACGTTTGGAATACCCATCACAGTATATTCCATAAATATCTTCGGAGAAACCTTACCGTTTAACTCCTTCGTGTTACCAAATGTATTGGAGATCTATCACGGGCTCACCTGCCCTTAGTTTATCACGGAACCACCTGTCTTCATAAACAATGCCCAAGAACCATAACATAATCGTATCACATAAAACAAGCATAATGGAAACATAACATTTCCACATTTCAATCACAAGATATCAAAAAAACATTGATATAATAAAAACATTATAAAACCCATTTTCAATACCAAAATAAAATAAAAGTTAAACATGGGATTTATTTTTCATTTTAAAAAAGGTTATGGCTTGTAGAGGAAGCTGAAACTCAAACAATGGTCACGATGGCGGAGAAGTTGTTGTCGCCGCATACGTAAGACAAAAAAATTCCCTTTTTTAGTTTAGTAAAATGATTTGTATAAAAAATTCCGTTTGAATAAAATTAAAAGTCAAATGGTTTTATACACAGTATAAAATAAAGTTGTGTATAAAAAAAATATGCCTCAATGAAAGGAGATTGAGACGAAGTCCCATACCTCGTGTTCGACTTGACTCGATCATTCTTTAATCTTCTGAATAATAAACTCGAGTTAATTTATACTTGATTAAGAAAATTTTTAAAGTTATTTATTCACTTTTATATCACTTATTATCATGTTATGAACATTATGTAATTACTTAAGTTAATAATGGTCGTTTCGTCGATCTTTGGTACGTGAGCTAAAAATAAACTTCTAATAATTACAAGTTGTTCATGTGGTAAAATGTCCATTATATCCAGAATTATATACATTATTTAGACATAATATATATCATATATATCCATTATATACATGCATTTATAATATTACATAACATTTAGAGGTAAGAAATGAACTACACTGTTCATGGAGACGGTAAGCCGTACGTACACATGAACGCTATTTTCATTTCTATTTCATATTTAATGGAGTGAAATCATAATGATATAAAGGTATATTATAATTCTAGTATAATATCATATATAACATCATAAACTCCATCCTTTATACGTCCCACATATGGCATTAACGAATTAAATCACTTTGAGGGGGCGGTAGTCCACACTTCCTAAAATGAAGATATCGCGTTTACCCCTAATGGACGCCATAAAGGTATTCCATAAAAGAAAAAGACAGAAGCATATGGAAAACATAAACATAATATATATCACATATAAATAGAGTTACATCTTAATGGCCACCACGAAAGGTTTTAAAAGAAGATTGAACATTCATCGTTTCGTGAGGCAGAAATTCGCCAACCACAGAAACAATATGTTCTTTAACCATTAGATAGAGGTGTGTGTAAGTGTAAATCAAATAATTCTCATAAAAACATCCTATTATATTGTAGATACTGGTGTTGTTACAAAAGAAAATAATAAAAAGTGTTTTGGTGGTTGTAGAATCAAAATAAAACAAAATAACACAAGTGAAGACATTACCTTTAAATCGGATAACTCCACTTGGTTTGAACCAAAAAAATTTCTTGAAGAGATTTACACCTAAGGTAAGGATTTTATGATGAATATAGGGGTGTGGAGAGATAAAATTAGTAGATATTGCCGATCCAATGGTTTGAGAGGTGTGGGTAAGGTGGTAGAGGTGTGGGCCTTTTATAAGAGGAAGAAGGGGCACTCCTGGAAAGTCAAGAAATGTTACTTTATTATATAATGAGTTTTAGATTTTAAAGGTCCCAAAATGATATATTTCAAGGATAAGGTGATAAGGGTTAGAAATTAACCCATAAAATAGGTTTTTGACAAGTTTAAGTCTTATATTTTACATTATCTTTTCATTTTATTTAAATCATTCATTAATGAGGTAATCATTGCATCATCATGATGTCATAAATAAATTAATTTATTTCATGTATAAAAATTATAAAAAAAATACCATGATGTAGGAAATATTTTTATATTTAAAATGAATATTTATAGTCTAATAGATAATTTAAACAGATAAAACTAAAATTGTTTTACTTGGGTGATACATACTTTGGTTATACTTTCCTTTTAAAAAAACATAAAATGATAGTGTCACTATCACCAAAAAGTGATTCCATGGGGTCCTAAATTTTTGCACAAAGAATCCCATGGTCAGAAATTACACAACCAGTAGCTTTAGGACATATTTTGGGGTCATTTTTTATTATTGTGATATTATTTTATTACCCTTAACTACCCGATTACTAATTAATCACGATTATTAAAGATAATTACCGTCGTTACAATTCATACTGTCCTAAAAAAAGTCTTAATTACATAATTTGGACCTTCTGATTCCATATATGAATCCATTTTACCAAATTCCAAACACAAAATTGTAGTAATTAATTTAAAAATAATTCCCGTCTTCAAAACAAATAGCGGGTTTTTTAGAAATCAATATCTATCAAAAGTTTGACAATTGTTTATGTCCAATTTCAAAGTGAAATTAATTCCAATGACCAACATTGGATTAAATGGTAAATATATATTCTATTTAAACTTTTAAAACCAATTAAAAATATAATATATTTATATAATTAAATTATATGAAAAATAGTTTTGAAGTAAAATACTGTATTTTCACTATTCATTAAAAAATGAATATTGTCAGAAAAATACGAAAAATTTAGCCAAAGTAAATTTCAATGTACCAATACTAAAGAATAAGTTTATTTTGACAAATAAAGGTTATAAAATTGTCAAAATATAGATTTAAAAATGGTTCTTCATCAAAAGGTGGTAAAATAATCTTTTAAAAATATTAGAGAATTCAATGCTTAAGATTGAATTTATTCTCATTTTAAGACTTTAAAACAATATCTAATTCATAAATAGACATAGATATGAATATAAGTCATTGTTTACTTACTTGGGATTTTGCATGATATGTTTTTTAGTAGAGAGGTTGTAAAAACCCATATCATTGTGGATTAGAGTAAAGGGGTAATTTTGTCTAACCTATAAAAGAGATAACCTAAAAATGAACAAAATCACCTATCCTAAAATGACATAATACAGAATGAAAAATGTTAAATAACCCGAAATACAACAAATAACATAAACCCAAGTAAAAAAATTATTATAACCAAAAAAATATCAAATGACCAAATTAAATAACCCAAAATTACATAACCTAGAAATGAGCTAAATGACGTAAGCCAACTTAAACCAAATGACCAAACTCAAATATGACAGAACCTGAAGATGAAATAAATAACACAAACCAAAGAAAATTAAATAACCTAACCCAAAATGAACTAATTAACCTGGCCAACAAAATTAAAAATTAATCAAATTACCTAATACAAAAAAACCTAATGACCAAACGATCCAAATGAACTAAATGATGTAACTCAAAAAAGACATAACCCAAAAATAAACCAAATGAAATAACCCAAAATAAAACAAATAACCTAAAATAAAAAATATATAACCCTAAAATGAACAAAAAAACCTAACCTAAAAATACCTAACCCCAAATTAACAAAATGAAATAATCTAAAATAACCCAAATAACTTAAACCCAAGCAAAACAATTGTTCTAACCAAAAAATGATAAAATGTACAAATGAACTAACCAAAAATTTCATAACCCTAAAATAAACCAAATTATATAATCATAAATAAACAAAATGACCTAAATCAAGTATTACATAACCCAAAGATTAACCAAATGGTTGAAAAAAAAATTAACCAATTGAATTGACTCATGATAGAGAAAATATCATAACAAAAAATTAACTAAATAACCTAACACAAAATGAACTAATTAACATAACAAAAAAAAGAAAAATTGATCAAAATACCTATTCCAAAAAAAAATGAAAAAATGACCAAAATAAACCAAATGACATACCCCTAAAAAGACATATCCCAAAAATAATCCAAATTAAATAACTCAAAATAAACAAAATAACCTATCATAAAAAAAAGAGATAAACTAGAAATGAACAAAATAATTTAACTTAAAAAGAACTAACCCAAAATTAAAAAATGACATAACCCAGGATAAACTAAATAACCTAAACCCAAGTAAACAAATTGTTCTTACAAAAATATTAACAAGTGACCAAATGAACTAACCAAAATTACTAAACCCTAAAATGAACCAAATGACATAACACAAAACAAATCAAATGACCTAAATAAGATATGATACAACCCAAAGATGAAACAAATGACCAAACCCAAAATTAACCAATTAACATAACCCAAGATGAATCAAATACCCTAACAAAAAACAAAATAAATAACCTAACCAAAGAAAAATAAATAACCAAACCCAAAATGAACTAGTTAACCTAACCAAAGAATAAATTATTGATCAAATGAACTAATATAAAAAATGTAATGACCTAATGACCAAAGTGACGTAACCCAAAAAATAAATGACCCAAAAAATAAATAAAATTATATAAATAAAATTAAACCAAATAACCTAACATAAAAAAGCAATAACCCAAAAAAGAAAAAATATCCTAACTTAAAAAGACCTAGACCAAAATGAAAAAATTACATATCCCAAAATAAACCAAATAACCTAATCCCAATTAAAATAATTATTCTAACAAAAAATCAACAAATTATCAAATGAACTAACCTAAAATTAAATAACCTTGAAATGAACCAAATGACATAACCCAAAATAAACTAAATGACCTAACTCAAAGATGACATAAACTAAAGACGAACCAAATGACTGAACCCAAAATTAACCAATTGACATAACCTAAGATGAATAAAATACCCTAACAAAAAATAATCTAAATAAACTAACCCAAAAAGAAATAAATAGTACAACCCAAATAAACTAATTAACCTGAAAAATTGAAAAATTAATCAGATGAACTAATCAAAAACAATCAAATGACCAAGCATAAAAAATTAACAAAAATGACATAATCCAAAAAAGACACAGCCCAAAAATAAATCAAATGAAATGACCCAAAATAAACCACATAAAAAAACATAAAATATAGATAGCCCAAAAATGAACAAAATAACCTAATATAAAAACACTAACATAAAATGAATAAAATGACATAACCTAAAATAATCCAAATAAACTAAAACCTAGTAAACCAATTGTTATAACCAAGAAATGAACAAATGGAAAAATAAACTTACCAAAAATTACATAACCCTTAAATAAACTATATAACATAACCCAAAATAAAACAAATGACCTAAATCAAATATTACATTACCTAGAGATGAATAAAATGACCAAACCCAAAGCTAAGAAATTGACAGAACTAATTTTGAAGAAAATAGCCAAACCTAAAAATTAACTAAATAACTTAACCAAAATAACAACAGACAACCTATCCAATAATTAACTAATTAAACTAACCAAAAAAAGAAAATTTATCAAATTATTTAATAAAAAATAAAATAATGAACAAATGAACAAAATGAACCAAACGAAATAACCCAAAAAGTATATACACAAAAAATTAACTAAATGATAGAACTCATTAATAAAAGAAACACCCTTACCCAAAATGAAAAAAATGACCAAACCAAAATATATGAAAAATATTCTAACTGATTGACCAAATGACCAAATTACCAAATTACCAAAAAACATAACAAAAAATGACCCAAATTACCAAATAACCAAAATAACCAAGTGTCCAGATAACTAAATAATAGAACACAAATAGAATTGGGGAAATACATCTATATATAAATTTATATATACACAAATATAGAAAAATTTATATAAACAAAGTAGAATAACAAAAATAAGGATTAGATCAATTATATTGGGTTTAGAGGATGACTCTAAACATCAGGGTATATGTGGGGTGTTTAGGATTTGAACAGATAGGAAGAAAAACCAAAAATCATGAAAAACTATGCAAGATTGGTTGAGAAATCCTTAAAAACAAGTAACAAATAACATACCTTCAGGTTTTTGGGTCATTTCATCCAAAATTTTTGAACATATTTATAAAAATATTAGGGTTTCACGAGATCTTAAAGGGAACAAGTGAGTGGCATGATTTATTAGGATTGTTCAAAAAGATGGGAAAATGTTATATTATTGCTAGAAAAAAATCGATAAAAGCTATCTTTATCAGTTCTAAAAAAATCATTAACAAAATAAGAATTTTAATGACACTAAATTTAGTTCTAATTAATTCTTAGCTTGACCAATGATAAAAAAGAACTGATAAAGCTCAACATTTTTCAGTGCAAACTGGTAAGCACTGATGAAGAGGCTTTTATCAGTGTTATTGTTAGAGCTGATAAAGTATGGATTTATCAGTGCTATGTTTATCACTTATAAATAATAGTGAAGATTAAAAAAAATTAAATTTCAAAATTATATTAAATTATTAATTATATATAAATAAAAATTAAAAATTATAAAATTAATTTATTATAAAAAATAAACATATATTAAAAAGTAATAAATTACAAAAATATTAAAAATGATTAAACAGTACTAATTATATTTAATGTGTTAAAATTTTCATAAGTGGATTGAAACCATGAGTTTGGATAACCAAACCCATGATTAATTTATTGAAATAAAATAAAATTATTACAGGGGAAGATGAAAAGTGAAAAATAGTGGAAAAATAACTACCATGAAAATACATGAAATTAACAATTGTCCAAAAAGCACAAAGGGGTAATTTGGTTAATAAGGATGTTGGAATGTGGCACACCACAAATTTCTTTGGCCTAACATTCCCCCTATGCACTATTCACCCGTATCCAAATTCATGCATGATAGGACTAGAACCTATGTTAGTTCTCATACAGTGAGTAGTGGCCACTTAACACTGTTCCAAAAAAATAGACCTAATGGGAAAACATATAATTTGGGAAATTTAATTTATTTTAAAGAACCACACCACATATTTCTTGAGCCTAACCTACACCTTTCGTTTCATCCACCCCATATAAGTGATGGGGTGGAAGGAATTATAGAAAAAATCAGTAAATATTTTCCTCATACTCTCCATATTAAAATTGGAAGGTATCTTATTTCCATAAAGAAAAAATACGACGAATATATCGAGGTGTACATGAAAAACTCTACGAGACTTGCATGATATGCATCCAACTTTTTTGTTACCCCTGAATAAAAGGTTGATCAATTATTTAGTAAGAAAAATCATAGTCTAAGAAAATCCCAGATGATCTATCACTTTGATATCTATGAGGAAATTATCTGATGTTCCCTTAAAGTAGAAATGGTGATCAAAAAGTCACAAGGGTATCTTGGGGATAAGAAGTGGAAAGTGGAATTTAATTCCGGTGGCCCAATGGAGAAATATAATGTTACAATGAAATTTCAACATCCCACCTTCCAAAGGTGTGGAAAGAAGCACCTTGGAAATTTCCAGAGTGGTACAAGGAAATTCTTTAGTTGCGGGATGGAGAGACACTAGCTAATGATCACCTATAGGATAAAATCGATAATGTGTTAGAAGAGAGGAAATCCCCAGTAAAACATTATCTCAAAGTTCATTTCTACAACTTCTAGGAACCATGTCACATTGTAAACTAATACACTAGGCCAAGGGTTTTCAAAGCCAAAGAAAAACCTATATGGTTTCAAGGTCAAGCTTTTTTCCATCACAACTGCTGAGGTGGATCCTGACAATGAAGTGATGATAGCTACCCTAGAAATTTATTCAATAATAGATTACATGCTTTTTGATTTTGGTGTTATGCATTCCTTCATATCATGAAAGTTTAGTAGAACTATTCAAACACCAACACAAAGCATGGAAGTAGATCTTTTAGTGAAAATGAAAAATGGAGAAATTATTGTATCCCAAGTATATAACTCCTACTCTATCAATTTTTTTTGGATTAACTTCTAAAAAAATATTTTCATACAATCTTTTGTGGAATTTTAGAAAATTATGGGCATGGATTGGACTTCCCCATATAGTTATAATATAAATTATCATTAGAAGGAAATCAGTCTTCATATTGTGAATCGACTCTTGATTCTATACAAGTGAAAGGAGGAGGATGAATATTCTTTAGCACCAACATCTAAATCAAGAATATTATTTCCCAATTAGAAATAGTATCTAGCTCAAATGATTTAGTCTAAAAAAATAAACATCCTCAAATACATTCCTATTGTTAGGGAAAATTATGATGGGTTTCCTGAGGAATTGTCTGGTCTTCCTCCTAGCTAAGAGGTTGAATTTTTAACCGATCTTATACCTGGGGAGTTGTCATTATAAAAGTATCCTTATAGAATGAATGTTGTGGAACTTAAATATATGAAGAAAAACTATAGTAGAATCTAGATAAAGGTTTTATAATCCTAAGTGCTTCATCATGGGGTTCACCAGTCCTCTTCATCAAGAAGAAGGATGGGTCAATGTGTCTTTTCATTGATTATCATGAGCTCAAAAAGATCATGATAAATAATAAGTATCCTATACCTCAAACTAATTTCTTGTTTGATTAGATACATGGATAAAAATAATTATCCCAGGTGGATCTATGGTCGGGATATGACTGAGTTAGGGTGAAGAAGGTTTATATCTCCAAGACTTCTTTTTTGTACAAGGTACGTTCACTATGAGTTCATAGTAATGCCTTTTAGACTCGCTAATACTCTAACATTATTAATGGAATTGATGGATAGAGTCTTTATATATTACCACAAAAAAAATTCTTTTAGTCTTTATAGATGATATTCAAGTATTATCCAAAACCAAGGAGGAGCATGAGGAACATATGAGAACTATGATAAAGACTGTTCAAAAGGAGAATATTTATGCAATGTAAAACAATTATGAGTTATGGTTAATAAAAGTCTCATTTTTGGAGAATGTCATCAAAATAAATGTTATAACTATGGACCCTTCAATGATAGAATCAATTGAAAGATGGATAATGCTAACATCTATTATAGATATCCATAGTTTTCTTGGTTTAACTAGGTATTATTATTGATTTGTGAGAAATTTCTCACGATTATCAAACCCTCTAACCAATATAACTAGGAAGGGAGTCAAGTTTTGTCGGAATGATGAATATTAATAGATATTCAAGGAGTTTAAAATAATTATTATCACTACCCTTATACTCACACTACCTACAAGTGGATAACTTTCATTGTATTCAGCGATACTTTAAAGAAAATATTAGGCTATGTGTTAATGCAGTATGAAAAATTCATAGCCTATGCTTCAATTTAGTTGAAAGTTCACGAAAAACACTAACCAATGCATGATCTAGAGTTGGCTGTAGTGATCTTCTCTTTGAAAATATGGTAGTAATATCTCTTTGGGGAGAAATGGAAAAAAATATGGATAACAAAATCCCCACGTATATATTCACACAGAAAGAACATAATATTTTCCAATGAAGATGGTTAGACCTGATCAAGGACTATGAATTCTTAATATACTCCCTTCTTGGGAAATCAAATAAAGTGGTAGATCCTAACATTAGAAAGGATACAATAATTTTATCATTGATGAGAATTTAGAAGGATAAAATATTCTTATATTTTAAAAGGATGGACATGGGAATTATAAAGGAAGGTACATCATTAATCCCTTCACAAATGATTGCTCAGTCATCCCTTATGGAGAGGTTTCAGGATCCTCAAAAATATGATGTGAGAATTCAAAATAAAGTGGAAACTATAAGTAAAGAGAAAACCTAAGAGTTAAATTTTAATAAAGGAACTGTGAGATATGGGTTAAGACTATGTGTTCCATGAAATCCTAAGTTATAGAATGAACTGTTGATTGATGGACATAATTTGACTTTATCCATTCACCTAGGAAGTACACATATGTATCAAGATCCCCATGAGCACTATTTGAGGGAAAATATGAAGAATTAGATCATTGAATATACATCCAAGTTCTTGATATGTTAGTAAGTGATGGATGAAAGGAAGAAGTATAAGGGGATGATTCAACCATTACCCTTACTAACATGAAAACGGGAAAACAACACCATGGACTTTGTCAGCAAACATCTGAAGACATCTAGAGGAAATAATTATATATGGTTTATTTTGGATTTTCTTACAATTATATCTCAATTTATCACAATTCAAATAGGAATTCTCATTGGATCAACTTTCAAAAATATACATCATATAAGTAGTAATGTTGTGTGGAGTACCACTATCGATTGTATCAAATCAAGATTGGAGATTCACCTCCATGTTCTAGAAAAGTCTCCAACATTCCATAAACACTAATCTGAACTTCATTATGTTCTATCATCCTCAAACTGATGTCCAATATAAGTGGAAAATTCAATCACTAGAATAAATGTTTCAAGTATGTTCTATGAACTTCAAAGGAGGATGTGGCTAACATCTACCTCTGGTTGATTTATCTTACAAAAAAATCTTCCACTGAAGTATCCAAATGTACCCATATGAATCACATTATGGTAAGAGGTGTAGAAAAATTTCATACTTGGATGAATTTGGGAAATGAAAATTTCTTGGTCATGAAATGATTAAGGAAATTGTAGAAAAGTTTAAGAGCATTCCAGAGCACATCAAGGCTTCTCAGAGTCAATAGAATATCTATACTAAAAATCATCGACATGAACTAGAGTTTGATGTTGGAGACATGGTATTTTTTACCATATCTCAATGGAATAAATTGATGAGATTTTTTAAGAAGGGAAAGAATATTCCAAGATTGACCGTTCCCTTCGATATCCTTGATCTAATCATATCAGTGGCCTATCGACTTGTACTCCCACCTAACCTATCTCAAGAAAATGATGTATTCCATTTATAACTCTTGATAAAGTAAATACTATACCCCTAACATGTACTCAATCCAGAGTTGGTACCATTGTAGAATGACCTTTCCTATGAAGATAAGTCGGTGAAGATCTTAGATAGTAGAGACAAAGTTCTATGAAATAAGACAATGAACCTTGTTAAAGTGTTGGGGATAAAAAAAAGATTAAAGAAGTGATGTGGGGACTAGAGGAAGTGATGAAAAATAGTTACCCTCATTAATTTTAGTGTGGTGAATGTAAATTTCTAGGGGGGGAGGGAAGGTTGTAACAACCCCAACTATTATAAATAAAATTTCCCTTATGATTTGATTAAATGTATTATTATGTAATATGGTTATAGAAAACACATGAAATCATTTCTTTATAATCATTTTAGATTTAAATGACTGTTAATAATTATTACCTTTGTTAATATAGTCATTGAACAATGATCACATGATTAGTATAAATTTAGGGATTTTACAAATCCAATTGACAGAGACAAAGGAAGTGATGGCCTCAAATAGACGGATCATACCATATGAAGCCAATTTATCATATATTATGAGGGAGATAGTATCACATGTATTTTCCCTTGAAAAATTCCATGCTAGGATCCAATAACTTTAGCATGAGTGAAACCATTTATCGGAGAAGTTCAAGCTCATTGAGATCATGACCCAAACAATGTACGTTGAACCGCCCCATGAAAGTTTCATTATTGCACACCTTACTCTTATTGAGTTTTATGGTGTATTAAAGGGACATGTATCAATACCCTAGTAATATAAATATGTATATTTTATATATTTTTAGTTTAATATTTCTACATTATAAATGATTTTGATTTTTATACAATAAAAAAAACTAATTATATTTTTGGGTAATATTGAAATTAAATTGAGGAAATTATTTTGATGAATGGAATAAATAATATTTTTAAAAAATATTATTATTAAATAATATTTATTAAATATATATTATTATATAATTTTTTTAAGTCAAATTTAATTTTTATAATGGTTCGAAAAGTGTTATTGTTAAAACCCAACATTTCTTAATAAATGTCAGTTTTATATTAAAATTGAAAATTAAATTAATTAGTAAATTGTTATATAAAATTAATATTATTTTTGGAATCATAACATCAAAAATATCCAATGGCAAATTTTTCATAATTTTCTAAGACAGTCAAATTTTCAGGTAAAAATTAAATACAGTATAAATATACTTTGTGTATTATGACATCATAATAACCCAAAAGTGATGTAATAAATACTGTAAAATATATATCATAAAAAATATATGTTTTTTATTTAAAATAATGGTATTTTAATTATATTTTATTAATTTTATAAATCCACTATGAATCCTTCAAAACAATTAGGATATTTTAGGGTTTAAGAATCATTTATTTAATAGTATGACTCAAATACTCAAAAGAAAGGGAATTATTTTATTAATTAATAACCTTGGAATTATAAAACAATAAAAAAAGTTCCATTTGGAAGATACCATGGTAAAAAAAAATTATATGGTATGTGTTTTTGGCTATTTTTTGTATAGAGACTAAAACCTAAGTTTGAGAAATAATAAAGAAATCTCCACTCTTTCCCTATATAAATATACCCAATATCCTTTTTAAATTCACTAAAAATCCTTGGATCACATCCTTACTCTTACATCCCCTCTATATAGTCCCCCCAATGTTCCCCCAATCTCTCAAAAAGCTTCTCCCAAGCATTTGGAGTCACACACTCAAGGAAGGGATCCTCACCTTGTCTTCTTTATTCATGTTTCTTTATTACCTTATGCCTTATTCTTCCAATTACTAATGATGAGACATGTATTTACATGTCCCAATTACTTACCATTTTATATCCAAATGATGATAGACTCATTTCTCTCTCATCAACCTATTTTATGAATTTTTATGTGACATTGTTAACGTGGTGAAATTTCACCGTGATTTTTGGTGCCAAAACAATTTTGTAGTGAATACCATACTCATTTCATATCAAGGGTTTTCACCTTTATAAAATTATTATTCTTTAAAATTTTACTTACATGTATTTATTACACACACCTTAATTATGGAATAAAATATTATGATGAATGAATCCATGTTGTACGATCTATGTGACACACTTAATCATGGGAATGAAATGGATGTAACGGGTGCACTCAGAATTATATGGCGTTTCAATGTATTGGGTAATGATTAGTCACATTAGATGTCATGTTGAGATAATATTCAACCTAATTATTTTATGTTACTTTTCTATCATGATGTCTTAGTAGTTATCCTTGACCTATATTTATGATACAATGTTTTTAGTTGTTTCCATATTTCCCTTTTTGACTTTTATGAGTATCATGCTATATCATTGTTCATGTTTATGACTACTACTCCTTTTATAACCCATTTATATGCCTATTTTCTAACATTTTTTAACCTCATATTCCATTTTTATTCACTTATAGGTCTTTATATCTCCCCCTTTTTTATGAATATACCCTGGTTATCCCATGCAGTTTTAAAAGCCATTGAATATTATTATCATTTTGAGGGAGTATTCAATTATGTTGTTGTATCTAATGATCAAGATGTTATGCTATTTACTTAATTCCTAAATAAACGAGACTTCTTGATCTTCTGGGTTTTATTAAGTGTAGTATTATGTAGTAAATCATGTATTAATATGAAATAAAGAGTAGGGTTATTGTAAATATAATAATAAATGAATCAATATTATAATAAATATTATGATTAAATGTATTAATAATATAATACATTCATAATTAAAAAATTATTTTTTATTAAAAAATAATAATTAAAAATGAATAAATTAAAAGGAATATTAAAAATAAATAAATAATATTAATTATTATAAATTTTTTAATAAGTGTATTAAGATTATGAAAAATGTATTAATAAGTCTACTTTTTTAATAGTAAATGCCAGGGTTGAATCATCTTTTATTAAGAAACAAAAACAAAAGTATAAAGGATGGGCTTAGACAAAGAAAAACTACCCTCATAATTCCTAGACCATTCATAGAAAAATCATTTTAATAATATCATCCTAAGAATAAAGGCTCTCATCATGCCGAGCCCCCTAATTAATTTAACCATGCCCATAGCCTTGAGCTCTTGGATGATGACCTCTCATTCAAGTCTATACACATTTCCATGGTCCATAACAGTTTCTTGAGTCCTCCAAGTCACTCTCCATAAAATTTTCCTAAACCCATTTCATATTAGAGAGGACATTGAGAGAGGCATATTCACTACCTCTACCTTTCCCTATGGGTATATAAACCTCATGAAAATCAGCATAGACCTATTCTTACCTAGAGAGGTATCCTAGGGTGACAATTTCACTTCCTACATCACACATTTTCTCCATATCACCATGCTCATAAACTTATTTCTCATTAGGGACATTAATAGAGTCAACCAATACAAAGAGATAGTATATTATCACATGTGCCTTCCTTATGTTTTCATGTTTGGATACTTGATCACTAGTCATGACTAGCATATCACACTCACCTACCAATGCATCCACTAGATACATAATTGTATTCATTGGATCACCATAGATCACTACCATTATGGTATCACCTTGATAGGAAACTAAGGAAGTTATAAGAGCTTGTACATTAATTTTAGTCTCTTTAGAGTTACATATTTATTCCTCACTAATTCTAGGGGCAACAGATCCATCCATATTCTTATTCATTGGAAGAGGAAAATCCATTTTCATCCTACCTTTCATGTTACAGGAGGGGTTAATTTTTTTCTATTTTCAAATATGATAATCAACATTAAATTTAGATTCCAACTCTAATTCATAATCTCTATCATGTTAATTAAATGGTTCTTCATCAAATCCTAGAACAATCACATCATGAAAAAAATCATCAACAACATAGATTTAATTCCCTTTTTCATGGTTTTCAAAACTAGCATCCTATTTTACAATATAAAACCATCATTTATCACTCAAAGATAATGAGAGGTGTAATGCGATAGGAGTGGGGAGGAAGGTCTTATGTGAGTTCCTAAAATGGACATCACACTGTAGATCTCACCGTGATAAAAAACAGACGATTGAGAGATCTTCCACAATTGAGTTGATGCCTCCTCGATGATAAAAAACTCAGATGGGAGTTCACTGAAGTGAATAGACCCATAATTTAAAAAAAATTGAAAGATTGTTGTCCCAGGGTTGAGGCATGAGTCCTCTTATAAGCACCTGAGATAGAGATATCATCAGATGCACAACTAGGCTCTTTCATCTCAAAGTTCAATCGATGGAACTTTCCTATGACAACCCTGCTTTTTATTACACAATTAAACAAAATTTATTACATAAAATTCACTTGATAAAACATAGAATATTGATAGGTCTAGTGTCTTTGGGTCTTAGGATCATTACCTAACAACTTAAAACATATAGGATAATATCTTTACGGAAAAATTCCTTTACATGACCACTACATTCCCTTGTACTTAGCATTGCATGGAATAACCTGAGGACATGCAGAAGAGAAGGGTGAGCTATAAAGACTAGTAATGGAATAATAATGGAATAACATGAGGAATACAATACATGTTAGAAAATAGTAATATCAATGAACTACAAGAGAAGCATAAACATAAAAGCATGATAAACCATGATAATCATAACATGGAAATTTGACAACAACACTTAACATGGAATTAGCATGAGCCAAAGCTCATTGCACAGGGAACATGACTAAACCCTCAGTGCACATGAATCACGAGTAAACCCTCATTTAAATTGAATTATAATGTGTAAACACCAATTTCACATGGCGTATCATGATACTATACTTTACCCAATGTATTGGAACTCTATCAGGGCACACGCTTCTTAAACATTTCATTTCATGCATATGTGTTCCACATGGATCATAAAACATTGAATCATTCAAAATTTTAATTTATTAGATGATAAAATAATGTGTAATACATTAATAAAAATTGTTAAAAAATATGTAAATGTGCATAAAGGTGAATACGCTTGATAGAGAACTAGGCATGGTATTCACTACACAATGACTTTGGCTTGGAAAAGCACGGTGCAATTTCGGCAGCATAACAACGTGACATAAGAACTCATAAAAATGGTTGATGGGAGATAAAGGGGTGTCTCTTCATATTTAAATGACATGGAATATAAGGGGATAATATAGATACATTTCCCAACAAATGTAATGGAATTTAGATTTATGATACAAAATAATTTCTTGAATGTAAATGAGGAGAGAGAAATTCATTTTGGAATTTTGATATAGTAACGGGTGTACATGGGAAGAATTTAATGAGATATGAAGTGGTATCACATCATTAAAACATAAATTGGTAAGTATGGGGAAGGTTCAAAACCATACCTCAACATTTATAATTGAAATTAAAAGGGCATAGAAATTTAAAGAATGTTTGACAAAAATGAGGAAGGAAGAAAAAACCTTACTTGGAAGTGTGCTTCCAAAGGCTTGAGAGAGGCTTCTTGGGAGATTGGGGTACCTTGGGAGGATTCTAGAGAGAGGAGGGAAGAGGTTGGACGAACTCAAAAGGCTTTGAGTGAGGAGGAAGTGGGAGCTTGGGTGGGTTTATATAGGAAATGTGAGGGAATTATTTATTATTTAGGTTTGGGACACCTCACATTAAACTAATCCAAACCACAAACCAGACCATGGTTTTTTGCCCTTGGTTTTTGGGAATGGGAAGTGGAAAACAATATTTTATAAGGCCAAATTCCGAAATTCTTAAAATAATGGGGTTGCATATGTGGAGGTGAGTCACACTCCCGATGAAAACAATTTAAAAAGACATAATGTTTAATAAATCTTGAAGGATACACTAAAGCTTTGTAAAATAAATAAAACAAACCCAAAATCACATTATTTTAATGGTAAAACATATATTTTCCGAAAATAAGATTTATAGTTTTTTATTACATCAGTATTGGGTCTTTATGATGTCATAAAACACATTATATATTTAAACAGTATTTAATTTTTACCCAAAAATTTGATTGTCTCAAAAAATTATGAAAAATTCACCGTTGGATAATTTCAACATCCTAATTCCAGAAATAATATTCATTTTATATAAATATTTTTTTAAATATGTTAATTTTCACTATTAAAATAAAAACCAACATTTATCGAAAATTCATGGGTTTTGAAAAAAATGGATTTCAAACCATAATAAGAGTTACAATTACATTCATAAAATTATACTATCATTTATATTTAATAAAAAATAATTTAATAATAATAATAATATTTTTTAGAAATATTATTTAATTCAAAAATCCATTAATTCATCAAAATAGATTTCTTAGTCGAACATTAACTAAAAATACGATTTATGCTTTAAAAACTATTTACAAGGTATTAATAATAACATGAAATTATATTGATTATTATATACAAAAAAATGTACATAACCATAGTGCTAAGGTCTTGTTACATAACCCCTTATAACACCTGCATAAGACCGAAGAGTAAGGTGTGCGATGGTGATAGACTCTTGGGGTGGCGTGGGTGATAATCTCTATCGACTTCCACTTCTCTCATAGGCGGTCCCACTAAAGCTTAAATATTCAAGCTCGTCTTGGGCATGGTCAAGAGAGAAGACCAAAGATATAACCTCCTTTTCAAACTCTAACAAATGGGCTTCGTATGGGTCACGTCTACTAGATGAGGCCATCGCTTCCTTTTTTGAGTAAATAGGATTTGTTAAAGCCCTATATTTATACTAATCATGTGATCACTGTTCAACGACTATATTAGAAACAGTCACAATTATTAACGGTATTTTAAAATCCAAAAACATAAAACCAAATATGTTGAAATTTTATATAAAAATTTTACATAAAGAGGCATTTAATTATATCAAGAGGGATTTCCATTAATGAAAGTTTGGGTCATTACAATCTTCCCCACTTAAGAAATTTCGCCCTCGAAATTTACTTTTCCCACACTAAAACAGATGTGTGTAACTCTACTTCATCATTTCCTCTGATTCCCATTTTGCTTCTTCAAACTTATGGTTTTACCACAACACCTTGATTAGGGGAATTATCTTATTTCATAGAACTTTTTCTCTACGATCTAAGATCTTTATTAGTTTCTCCTCATAAGAAAGATCGTCCTCTAACTATACCACCTCTGAAGAGAGTACATGTGAAGGGTCTGGTATGTACTTCTTTAAGAGGGATACATGAAGAGCATCATGTACTTTTTCTATGGTAGGTGGAAGTTCTAGTCAATAGGCCACAACCCTGACACGATCAAGAATATCAAATGGGTTGATGTACCTTCGACTTAACTTCCCTTTATTTCCTAACATCATGACATTCTTCCATAGAGATATGCATAGAAATACTATGTCTCCAACTTTAAACTCAAGGTCTCATTGACAGTTATCTGCATAACTCTTCTGTCGACTCTGGTATCCCTTGATATGTTCTTGAGTGGTTTCACCTTCTCCACCATATCATCGACCATTTCTAGTCCAACCAGCTTACGCTCACTGACTATATCCCAACACACCGGTGTTATGCACCTTTTCCCATGATGGGCTTAATATAATTCCATTTGGATGGTCAAGTGGAAATTGTTATTATAAGAGAACTCAACTAGAGAAAGATGTTGATCCCATCCTCTTTTAAAGTCCATTGAGAATGCTTTCAACATTTCCTCAAGTGTTTGGATAGTCTGCTCAGATAGGCCATCAGTTTGAGGATGATAAGTCGTACTGAAGTTAAGTTCAGTGTTCAGATCATGTTAAAGACTCTTCCAAAACATAGAGGTGAATCTTAGATCTTGATCGGAAATAATAGATAGTGGTAATCCATGAATCCTTACAACTTCCCTGATATATATCTCTGCCAATTGATCCAATGATAAATCCTCCCGAATAACAATGAAGTGTGCAACCTTTGTAAGAAGATCCATAACAACCTATATTGGATTGTTTCCTTTGGATGTCTTCGTAAGACTGGTGAAAATGCCCATGGTGATGTTCTCCCATTTCCATTCTGGTATGGGCAATGATTTCATCATCCCCTTATACTTCTGCCTCTCTACCTTCACTTGGTGACACACCATGCACTTTGATGTATATTCAGAGATCTTTTTCTTTAAATTATCCCACCAATAATGATTTTGGAGATCTCGATACATCTTTCTGTTTCCTGGGTGAATAGAGAAATTTGAACTATGTGCATCATCCAAAAGTTCCTTCTTCAGCTCTAGACATGATGTAACACATAGTCTTTTCCAAAATCTCAAAATCCCTTCTTCATTAACATTAAACTCTAAGGATTTCTCTTTTCTGATAGCTTCCACATTTTTTTGAATTCCCACATAATCATTATGAGCAACCTTTAAAATTTCCAAAAGTGATGGTTGAGCAATCAATTGTGAAAGGATTGATGATGTTCCATTCTTTATGATTCTCATGTCCATATTCATCAAATCTAAGAAGATTGGATCCTTTTCAATTCTCATCAATGATAGAATCATTGGGTCCTTTCTACTTAAGGCATCTTCCACCTTGTTCACTTTCTGATCGTGGTAATGGATTGAGCAGTCATAGTCTTTGATCAGATCTAACCATCTTCATTGGTGCATGTTCAACTCTTTTTGGGTGAATATATACTTGAGGATTTTCTGGTCTGTATATATTTCACACTTCTCCCCAAAGAGATAATGCCACCAAAATTTCAAAGTGAAAATCACTGCAGCCAACTCAAGGTCATGTGTTTGATAGTTTTTTTCATGAAATTTTAATTTCCTTAAAGCATAGGAAATGAATTTGTAATTTTGCATCAACAAACATCTCAAGCCGTTCTTCGAAGCATCACTGAATACCACAAAAAGTTCTCCACTTGTAGGTAAACTGAGTATGGGAATAGGGATAAGCCTCCTTTTCAACTCCTTGAAGATTTCTTTGCGTTCATAACTCCAAGAAAACTTTACTCCCTTCTGATTTATCTTGGTAAGAGGGTTGGACAATTGTGAGAAATTTCTCACAAATCATAGATAATATCTAGCTAACCCCAAGAAGCTATGGATATCCTTTACCAATGTTGGAATCGAACATCCCTCAATTGCATCTGTTTTGGATGGATCCACAAATATCCCATTTCTTGTGATGATATGGCCCAATAATGAGACCTCATTCAACCATAACTCACACTTTTTGTACTTTTCATAGAGCTTCTCCTTCCGTAATGCCTCTAGTACAGTTCTTAGATACTCTTCATGATCCTCCTTGGTTTTGGAGTATATCATAATATCATCTATAAATACTACCACAAATTTGTTGAGTTAATCTCTAAATACTCTATTCATAAATTCCATGAATATTATTGGGGCATTAGTGAGTCTGAAAGGAATTACTATGAATTCATAGTGCATGTATCTTGTACGAAAAGTAGTCTTTGGTATATATTTCTTCTTCACCCTTACTTAGTAATATCCTGACCATTAATCCACCATAGAGAAGTATTGTTCTCCATGTAGCTGGTCAAAAAAGTCATCAATTCGTGGGAGATGATACTTGTTCTTTATCATGATTTTTTTGAGTTCACAATAATTGATGAAAAGGCTCATTGACCCATCCTACTTCTTGACGGAGAGGACTGGTGAAACCCTTGGTGAAGCACTTGGGCATATAAACATTATATCTATATTCTTCTATAGTTGTTTCTTCATCTTCTCAAGCTCCACAACAGCCATTCTATATGGATTCTTGGATATTGGAAACGCCCCATGTATAAGATCAATTGAGAATTCAACATCTCTTCTAAGAGGAAGGCCAGGAAATTCCTTAAGAAACACTTCAGTAAATTCCCTCACAACAGGCATGTCTTCTAGTATGGTTTCCTCCTTAGTCTCAATCATTAGATCTAGATACATGTGCTCATAAGGCTATAATATCCACACTTGAGATGATAGATCTAAAGAATATTCATCTTCCTCCTTGCACTTGTAAAGAATCGGGGGTCGATTCTCCACATGGAGAGTGATTTACCTCTCATGACAATTTATGTTAGCTCTATATAAAGAAATCCAATCCATGCCAATAATCACATAAAATTACACCATAGGAAGTATGACGATTTTTAATGGGAAGTTTAATCCACATATTATGATAGGGGAGGAGTTATATTCATGGGATGCAATGATTTCCCCATTTGTTGTACTCACCGACATCTTCACTTCCATGATTTGTAGTGGTGCTAGGTTTGTTCTACTAAACATTCAAGATATAAAAGAATGCATAGAATCTAAATCAAAAATTATGTTCACTATTCTTGAATGAATATCTAGCATACCTGTCACCCCTATGTTGTCGGGGTTCACTTCGGCAGTAGTGATGGAAGAAGCTCACCCTTGTTGCCTTGGAGGTTGTTGGTATCCTCCAAAAACCCTTGGCTTAGGGAACTAATTTTCAAGATGTTTGGGTTCTTTGAAGATGTAGAAATGAAACACATGTTGAGGTTTGAACGTAGTGTTCCTCTCCTCTATCACAACTATAGGTCTTCCTTGCCGACAGTTAATATCTAGGTGCCCTTCTCTTTCACACCTAAAGCATTTCTTCACCCCCTTCAAGAAATTTCCAGAGTGCTTCTTTCCACACCTTTGGCAAGTGGGGTGCAGGATCTTCTTAGCACCATTGGATTTATTCATCAGACCACCAACAGTTAAGTAAACCTTACACTTCTTATCCCCATGGTACCCCTTAGATTCTCCGATCTCCATTTCGACCTTGAGGGCATATCTGACACTTTCCTCATAGCTATCGAAGTCATGGATCACCAGTGCTTTCCACAGGCCAGGTTTCAGCCCACCAAAGAAGTGGTCAACCTTACATTCAGGGGTAATGACAAAGCCGAAATCATAAAATTCAAGACTTGTGAAGTTTTCCTCGTACACTCCAACAGATTTTTCATCCTTTTACTTGAGGGAAAGGAAGTCCCTTTCCATCTTAAGCTGGAGGGTGCACAAAAAATATTTATCAAAAAACATCTTCTGGAAATCCTTCCATTCCAACACCTAGATTTCCTCTTCAGGCTTCGTATTTTTGATAAATTTCCACCATTTATCAGCTTCACTCTCCATATGATAACCAGCCTAGAGAACCTTCTCTTTTTTAGAATATTGAAGGATTGAAAATTTCTTTTCAATGGAGTTGATCCATTATTCAGCGATTGAGGGATCAGATGATCCATTAAATGTATGAGGCCTTTGTCTCATGAAGCTCTCGATAGCTACTTGTTTCTTCTTAGGGGGGTTGAACGTTCCTCTTGACCCATGTTTCTATTCAAAGCTTGAGTTAGCTGAGAGAGAAGTGTGACAGTGTTCACAATTCCCACTCCCATTGGATTGGGAACCTCATTAGTACAGTCATCATATTGATCTTCACATCGGTTTTTAGCCCGAGTCCTCCTATTACCGACCATTGGCTGGAATAAAAAGAAAGTTAAGGGTAACACATAAAGGGTTATACAAGGACAAAACTGATGACTTATAAATAACTTTTCTTTCCTTAACATATGAATCTATTGGCTTCAGTCTATGTTATCCATAATCTACTTTCTAACATATATTCTTAGGGAATTTTTTTCCATTAATGATGGTTCATACAAATCTTGTGAATTTACCAAAGCATATCCCCTGGGAGTGTCGTAACCAAGAGTGCAGCAAGGACCGTTGTCGTGCACCAGTTTCAGTTTGAGTCTACCTCAAAGCAGTGTTTTCAGGTTTCACCCCTAGGTTACATGTATGCCAGATTCACCTCTACCTGCTCGTATCCAAAAAGGTATGTATTTGATTAATAAACCTCTTACTCAATAATCAACAAAACTTAGGGATGTTTTTATTATACTTAGTCTTGTGCCTAAGGATTTACTAGGGTTTTCTAATCCTATTCCCAAAAATAACTAAACCTATCCTCTGATACCAACTATGACAACCCTACTTTTTATTACATAATTAAACATAATTTATTACATAAACTTCACTTGATACAACATATAAGATAGATAGTTATAGTGTCTTTGGGGCTTAGAATCATTATATAAAATCTTAAAACATGAAATAAAACATCTTTATTAAAAACTTCCTTTACATGACCACTACATTCCCTCATACTTAGCATTTCATGGAATAACTTGAGGACATGCATACAAAAAGGGTGAGCTATAAAGCCTAGTAAGGAAATAATCGTGGAATAACATGAGGAATACAATACATGTTTGAAAATAGGCATATCAATAGATCACAAGAGAAGAATAAACATAAAGCCATGATAAATCATGATAATAATAACATGGAAATGTGGAAACAACACTTAACATGGAATTAGTATGAGCCAAGGCTAATTGCACATGGAGCATGAGTAAACCCTCATTGCACATGAAGCATGAGTAAACCCTCGTTGCACTTGAATTAACATGAGTAAACACCCATTGCATGTCACGAACCGGATCTAGTCGTCATCAAACCGGCACCAAACCCAGCCTGTGCCAAGGCCCAAAGGGAATTCCCGATCCCCACGGGCTTTCACAAGTGCCCGGGTATCATATCATGATAATTGGGAATGATTTACCCGATCTTATAAAAATTAAACAACAAACAAACTCAATAAAAAAAATCTGGATTTTTTAACTAAAACCGTCTTTTACAAAATTTCAGAACTGAAATACATAAGTTAAAACTATATTTAAATACCATTAAAATGGTAAAAAAACAAATAAGGACAGCCTAAGAACCTCCACATGGAAAGAGGCACTTCCCTCAAGCCATCTCCACGACACAGCATCCCAATGGACAGCTAAAAACCTGAAACAATGGCATAAAACCTGTACCCAAACCTCTGAAATAAAATAAGAAAGTCTAATTACACAAAAGGGTGTAAGTAGGGTATGAGCCAATTCCCAGTAGGATACCACCACTAAGAGATTCCATGTGATAAATATTTAAAGATGAAAAGCATGCAAGTTTTCAAAAATAAGAAAAGCTAGTTACAATTTCTAAAATATGCGACTTTGAATAAAAATAGCTTTCAAGTGGGCTATTTTAACGGGTTAACACTTTTAAAATAAACACCAAAGCTACTGAATTTTACAGCCAAATTTACCATATGTCGATGGTAAGTATAAAGTAACTAATGAGCACAAGCAATAGGAAATAACCCCTAGGCACTAGCTAGCTGTGGGTCCCTGGTACCTCGTATCTCGGTGAGAGTAACCATCACAAATATTCATTCTCATGCATGATCCACTAGTAGGGA
The DNA here is from genome assembly GCA_963277665.1 of Viscum album. Taxonomy (NCBI): domain Eukaryota; kingdom Viridiplantae; phylum Streptophyta; class Magnoliopsida; order Santalales; family Viscaceae; genus Viscum; species Viscum album. Next base: position 30,791,211 of record OY728139.1, on the reverse strand, counting down.
ACATACCCATAACCTAGTGGTCCCCAATCATCATAATCATAGTTTAGTTAGAGTTGTAAGCGCCAATCTTACTAAGTGAAACTGAGGTCAAACCCCACAGATTCACTAGCATACTAGTACACGTCCACCCACCTAGATACCCAGGTTTTCCCCTTGTGCTCAAACAAGTTCAACAAGTCAAGAAATATACATTGAACATGAAAATATCATTTCCACATCACAAATTCACCAAACAGCCCATATGTATACCACACAAGTCACAAAAATCCATTTTTTCATTCAAAATGATTTTAAAATCCGAATCACACCAAAATAGCCCACAACACATTTCACATTTCTTCAACACTTCCACAAAACCATGAAACAATTTTAAAAAAAAAATTATAAGATATTTCAACTCATATAACAGCCCACACACATGGAAAATAACTCTTCTTTCATAATCAAAAATTCAATTTTTCACATCACACTCACACAAAACACTCCACATCACTTTCACAACACTTTCACTCCTCAATATCTCCTTCAAACAATTTAACAAAACATTTCCAAGATGATACATATCACATACCAGACTTTTCACAAATTAAATGTACCGTTTAAAAATATACTCCTACCAAAATAGTTTGCTGATATAGTTTCACCTATTACACAACCCAATAAACCATTCAAAACTTTCATAAAACAATTATAAAGAGTATACCCAAACTTTGCACATAAAACCCATTTCAAAAACCTCTTTTTAAGATAAAATCACACTAAGACCCTACCGAAACAGAATTGGAAGCCCAATAAACTTGTAATAATCCACTTTCAAATGTTATATAATCACCTTGAATAATGTCACAAAAGATACCCATGAGAACAAAGAAATCCATAAAACACTTTCATGGAGTATAACAAGGTTATACACATAAAACCATTAAAATACACCCCCCTTTTAGGACAACATGGAACTATATCATTACCCAACCATAATTGTCAACCCCTTTCAACAACTAATAAATCACTTCCACATTTTACAAAACTACCACAAGAGATAACACATTAAATACATTTGAAAAATACACACTTCAAGAAAAAATGTAACTTTAAAAACAAATGATTTACTATTGCTACCAAAAATGGTTTTCTCATAATGAAAAGCACATAAGGAACATGTAAAATTATTTAATCAATCAAACTAACTCATCATTAAATGGTTACCCATGGAATCACTTACCGAAGTTGTTGAATCCCTCAAAACATGGTGTGAAACATCAACCGCACCACCCCGACACCACAAGGATGATAAATCCAGCCCTAGAACAAAAATTTTCACCAAAAAGACCCATGGTTAAACCTTATGTACGAACCCTAGGTTCTGGACACTTTGTAACATCAAGAAAGAGGGATTAAACCATAAGGAAATGGAAGAAGTGGAAGGGAGGAACACTCACCTTGAAAAATATTGAAACAATTACCCCAAATTAACCAAATTTTGAAACTCAAAGCAGAAAAACCTGATTGTTAGGCTCAACTGATGATAAGGAGGTCATGTGGGGACTCAAATGGAGGAAAAGAGTAAATATTGAAGGAGATATGAAGGAATGAATTTACCTCTTCAAATATGCCCGATTTTTGAAACCCTAATAAGTTCATCATTCAATCGCGATAAATAAGAGCTCTAAAGAGGGGAGAGAGAGTTTGGGCGCACGACCGGATTCAAGGGTCACGTTTGAGGCTTGGAATTACCAAAAAATACTTAAAAATGCATAAGTTATTACTTAATCAAATTTTATTTTTAAAATTTGAATTGGGATTTCAGGCAGGCCCAATCCCTTAAATAAAAACCCATATGAACCTTGGTTATGGATTTATAATGGATCTAAACTACAATGGTGATGTTAATATATCAGGGTAGACCATTTAGGAATTGGAATGTGTGAAAAATATTAAAAAATGAAAAAGTTATAAAATAAACAAAATTTATTTTTAAATCTGGAATTGAGCTCGCGGTTTGGCCCAATTCACGAAAACTCACCCATTCCACCATAAATGCTTGTGAAACCCAAAAAAAACCAAGGATAAATGTAAATTAAATTTAATTTAAATTTTAAATAGGTCATTTATGTGACAATTCTTCCCTCCATGAAAACTTTCCACCCCGGAAAGTCACATCAAGGCCAAAGTAACAACCAGATCCAACTGAGAAACCAAGAGGTACTCCTTTGTCAGGTTTCACCCCCAAAGGCCAAAACACCTCCAGTGATCAATTAATGAAGGATTAATCCCACAAAAAAAAACTTACACCACTTTCCTGAAATGATCAATCAAATTCATAATTGATCCCAAAATAAAACTTATTAAACACTATCCGAAAAAGACTCAAGCAATTTACCCAAATGAACAACAACATCGAAGAAGGTTACACTTACCTTACTTTAACTAGACCATTGGGTACTCACTATTCCAAATGTTTACTAGAAGAAGATGTAGGTAGCTTGATAGATATGAATGAGACTACCTACCACCAAGCCATGACTATGGATAAGTCTGAGTTACTGGTATGGGGGAACAAAAATAACCTCCCCACCATAAGAGACAACCTATATTTTTTTCCCTGAGAAAGAATCAGGACACTAATAGGGGGAGTCCTGAATGGAATCCCTAGTAAAAAGGGTATAATTCCATCAGAAATTTACAAAAGAACTTATATATGACTCATAGTGTGTCTCCCCACCATAAGAACCGACCATCTTAACCGACCATCATGGGACGGTACAAAAAGCCCCCTGAATTTAAAGAGTTGGGACGACCACATGGTTAGTCTACAGGGTTTGGGAAACCATGCACTAACAGTTGGGATCCTTCTATCTACAAGGTTTTATAGGGCATGGTCACTACTAACCAAGTGCAAATCATGTGCCCAACCTGTCTAGCCAAACTTCAAACCTTTCTCCAAAGACTCAATGGAACCAAAGGGGGAGGGAATAATATTGTGTGTTGACATGGGTACAAGACCCTCCACATATTTCCAACGAATGGGAACAATAGAAGAAATATGATGACACCATAGGTTTAAACTCTTCCTATATTTCTTACTAAGGATAGAACATTGTACAAGAGTTTAAACGACACTGGGGTTTCCCCTGACTACGCGCCAGCTTCTCTCCGGGACCTATGGCTGGAGCTCAAAATATTGAAGAATCTTTGGCCTCGCAATTAGGATGTGGAAACCCCTATATATAACTTCTTCTTTCAATGCCACAAACAACTACACCGCATACCCCAATTGGTTCATCAAGACATAACACACTCCATAACTCACTTTACCAAAACTAGACATTTCACTGAAATAAGGGATCAGAAGATGCACACACATCGCACCTTGTTTCTTTGGGTAAGAAACAACAGAAGGGTAGGACACGTATAAACACCTTCCTCTAAGATAGAGGATTTGATGTTTTTTCCAAGGGAGAAATACTCCCAACATAACAGAGAACCTCTGAGGATTGTGTGAACTTCACCTTTACAATCAAAAGAGAACAAAACATCACAATGTGTCACTGAACATGACCCTTGCGATTGATAGAAAAAATACATGGAACATGACCATATTCAAAGTCCCTAAACAACATACAAGTCCAAAAATTGGACACAATATCCTATCATGACCAAAATCTCAAAATTGGTGGTTTAATAATAACTCTTACTTCAAGTTAACTATGAAGACCCCAGAGGCCCTCTTAGACACCATCATGACACTCATCCACACTAACCAAAGAACACTTACACCTTTGATGAATCATGAAACATAAGAAACTAAGGTCTCTTTCAACCTTCCACAAGCACTATCCCACTACAAGAGGATCCAAAAATCAACTAAATGAATGCTTGTAGACTCAATCAACAATGATCGATAACATATTCCTTATATTGATCAACTGGAGGATTTTCCAATGGAGAAACAATACGGGTTTCACTTCAGTTGTGCATTAACCCTTAATGGGGGAGTACCTTATCCAATGAGAGAACCCAAGAGGTATAACCATTGTTTGAAAACTAAACCCATTTCAAACCCCTCATTCAAAACCAAAATCATACCAATAATAATCCAAAACAGAATTTTCAGCCCTAAAACAATTATTAAAGCACCCCCAAGTGTTATAGAAATACATCAAATAATACCACAAAGATACACATGAAAAACACACGTTTTCATAAATCACCTTCAAGAAAAACACACGTTTTCACAAAGATACCTAAATTTGTAAACATAAAACAACAAACGAAACCAAGAAACCAAAACTGGATTTTTCAAAAAAAAACATCTTTTACTAAAATTCAGAACTAAATTACACAAATTTAAACAATGTATGAAGACCATTACAAAGGTACAAAACCAAGAAAAGATATCCCAAGAACCTACACATGGCAAGAGGCACCTCCCTCAAGCCATCCCCACAAGACTTCACCACCAAGGACCTAACCAAGCTAGTCCATTGGTCAAAACATGCCATAAACCAGATCCAAAAACAAGAAGGGAACCACCTTAAAGGCATCCCAAAACATTTTTCAAAAGATACCACTAACCATCCCTATAACACAGCTTACCGACCAAACACAAACCCAAAACACAGTTCAAACAGAAGGGGTTCTTGGACTCAAAACATCCCACAACATCAAAATTATCAAAAAACCCATAATACAAACCATACCAAACTATTCATCAATACATCATGTTTTTGTTTAAAACCAATTCTTTGAAAACAAATGGTTTAGTAGTAAGCGTATCCACCAATGGTACCCCATGGGCCTCGCACATGCATGTTTTTGTGCCACACCAGGCACCCTCCTCATATCCATCCCGAAACTCATCCATTCATGCCATAAACCATCCATCATCCCATATAACCCCATGAATTTGGTCACTCATGGAAATACCAAAGGTTAAAACAAATATTATTTCCACTTTTCAAAACCAAAATTGTCAACCAACACATCCTTTTTCTCAAAACTGCTAACCAGGAGATCCAAATCCCAATTCAAATATTACTAAAATTTTCATAAAGACAACCATTTATACAAGAACTCAATTTCATTTTATTCACATAAATTTCATAAAATCTCATCCCAACAAAACACCCTATGATAGTTTAGAAAACTCTATTGGAAACACTTTTTCCAAACCATCTTCAGTATAGTTTCTGCTTTCAAAAGAGGTGTAAGCACACCATTTTCCATTTCAAAATAATTCTGAATATTTAGTTCCACTATTTCATAAATAAAACAATTCCATATTTATTTGAAAATCATTTCACAAAAACTTTACACTTCTTAAAACCAAGTCACTTTAAAACCAAAGTTCCATGATTTCAAAACTAAATCACAAAACAATGTGAGAGGAAACTAGTTTCAGTGGGTGACTTGGAAATATGGTTGGCAGCCATATTCCAATCACTTCACCATCATAGAGAGTGTTCTAGTGAATATCCCCGACTCCACATGGCTTTCCAGACCCTGCGAGCTTACTGAGACCATTAACCCAACTATATTTTCATTTCCCCTAATCATCATCAGACCAAGAAAACCAAAAGACATAGATAAATCCCAACTTCCCCTGGAAACTTGAATCCCATAATGAGGTGTGGTGATCAGACACACTACTCATAACCAAAATTCCATGTCCTGAAAATCCTAAATCTAGACTATCCCGACTATTCCCCAAATAACATGAACCAAAGAGAGCGAACCTCCTCTGATAACATTTTGTCACGAACCTGATCTGGTCGCCATCAAACCAGCACCAAACCCGGCCCGTGCCAAGGCCTGAAGGGCGTTCCCGATCCCCACGGGCTGGCACAAGTGCCCGGGTAACATATCATGATAATTGGGAATGATTTACATGATCTTATAAAAATTAAACAACAAATAAACTCAATAAAACATATATGAATTTTTTTAACTAAAACCGTCTTTTAAAAAATTTCAGAACTAAAATACATAAGTTAAAACTATGTTTAAAGGCCATTACAATGGTACAAAATCAAACAAGGATAGCCCAAGAACCTCCACATGGAAAGAGGCACTGCCCTCAAGCCATCTCCACGACACTGCATCCCAATTGTCAGCTAAAAAACTGAACCAATGGCAAAAAACCTGTACCCAAACCTGTGACATAAAATAAGCAAGTATACTTACACCAAAGGGTGTAATTAGGGTGTGAGCCAATGCCCAGTCGGATACCACCACTAAGAGATTTTATGTGATAAACATTTAAAGATGAAAAGCATGCAAGTTTTCAAAAACAAGAAAAGCTAGTTACAATTTCTAAAAGATGCGACTTTGAATAAAAATAGTTTTCAAGTGGGATATTTTAACGGGTTAACACTTTTAAAATAAACACCAAAGCTACTGAATTTTCCATCCAAATGTACCGTATGCCGACGGTAAGTATAAAGTAACTAATGAGCACAAGTAATAGGAAATAACCCCTAGGCACTAGCTAGTTGTGGGTCCTAGGTACCTCGTATCTCGATGAGAGTAACCATCACAAATATTCATTCTCATGCATGAGCCACTAGTAGGGAACATACCCATAACCTAGTGGTCCCCAATCATCATCATCATAGTTTAGTTAGAGTTGTAACAGTCAATCTTGCTAAGTGAAACTGAGGTCAAACCCCACGGATTCACTAGCATACTAGTACACATCCACCCACCTAGATACCCAGGTTTTCCCTTTGTGCTCAAACAAGTTCAACAAGTCAAGAAATATACATTGAACATGAAAATATCATTTCCACATCACAAATTTACCAAACAGCCCATATGTATACCACATAAGTCACAAAAATCCACTTTTCATTCAAAATGATTTTGAAATCCGAATCACACTAAAATAGCCCACAACACATTTCACATTTCTTCAAAACTTCCAAAAAAACCATTAAACAATTTAAAAAAAATTAAAAGATATTTAAAATCATATAACAGCCCACACACATGGAAAATAACTCTTCTTTCATAATCAAAAATTTAATTTTTCACATCACACTCACACAAAACCCTCCACATCACTTTTACATCAGTTTCACTCCTCAATATCTTCTTCAAACAATTCAACAAAATATTTCCAAGATGATACATATCACATAACAGCCTTTTCACAAATGAAATGGACCTTTTAAAAATATACTCCTACCAAAACAGTTTCCTGATATAGTTTCACCTATTACACAACCCAATAAACCATTCAAAACTTTCATAAAACAATTATAAAGAGTATACCCAAACTTTGCACATAAAACCCATTTCAAAAACCTCTTTTTAAGACAAAATCACACCAAGGCCCTAAAAAAACATAATTGGCATCCCAATCAACATGTAATAATCCACTATCAAATGTTATGTAATCACCTTGAATAATATCACAAAAGATACCAATGAGAACACACAAATCCATAAAACACTTTCAAGGAGTATAACATGGTTATAAACATAAAACCATTAAAATAAACCCCCTTTTTAGGACCACATGGAACTATATCATTACCCAACCATAATTGACAGCCCCTTTCAACAACTAATAAATCACTTCCACATTTTACAAAACTACCACAAGAGATAACACATGAAATACATTTGAAAAATACACACTTCAAGAAAAAATGTAACTTTAAAAACAAATACTTTACTATTGCTACCAAAAATGCTTTTCTCATAATTCACAGCACATAAGGAACATGTAAAATTATTTAATCAAGCAAACTAACTCATCATTAAATGGTTACCCACAGAATCACCTACTGAAGTTGTTGAATCCCTCAAAACATGGTGCGAAACATCAACCACACCTCCCCGACACCACAATGATGATAAATCCAGCCCTAGACCAAAAATTTTCACTAAAAAGACCCATGGTTAAACCTTAGGTACGAACCCTAGGTTCTGGACACTTCGGGACATCAATAAAGAGGGATGAAACCCTAAGGAAATGGAAGAAGTGGAAGGGAGGAACACTCACCTTGAAAAATCTTGAAACAATTACCCCAAATTAACCATATTTTTAAACTAAAAGCAGAGAAAACTTATATTTAGGCTCTAATTATGAGAAGGAGGTCATGTGGGGACTGAAATGGGGGAAACAGAGTAAATATTGAAGGAGATATGAAGGAAGGAATTTACCTCTTCAAATCTGCCCTATTTTTGAAACCCTAATAAGTTCAGCATTAAATTGCGATTGAGAAGAGCTCCAAAGAGGGTAGAGAGAGTTTTGGCGCACGACTGGATTCAAGGGTCGCGTTTGAGGCTTTGAATCACCGAAAAATCCTTTAAAATTCATAAGTTATTAATTAATCCAAATTTATTTTTAAAACTGGAATTGGGATTTTGGGCAGGCCCAATCCCTTAAATAAAAACCCATATGAACCTTGGTTATGGATTTATAATGGATCCAAACTACAATGGTGGTGTTAATATATCAGGTTAGACCATTTAGGAATTGGAACGAGTGAAAAATATTAAAAAATGAAAAAGTTATAAAAGGAACAAAATTTATTTTTAAATCAGGAATTGAGCTCGCGGTTTGACCCAATTCACGAAAACTCACCCATTCCACCATAAAAGCTTGAGAAACCCAAAAAAACAAAGGATAAATGTAAATTAAATTAAATATAACTTTAAAATAAGTCATGTGTGTGACATTTCATATGAATTATCCTAATACTATACTTTACCCAATGCATTAGAGCGCTATCCGGGCGCACCCTTCTTAAACATTTCATTTCATGCATACGTGTGCCACATGGATTATAAAACATTGAATCATTCAACATATTCATTTATTCCATGATAAATGAATTTTGAATACATACATGAAACTATTTAAACAATAAGTAAATGTTCATAAAGGTGAATACCCTTGATAGATAAATGGGAATGGTATTTACTACAGAATGATTTTGGCTTGGAAAAACACAGTGCAATTTCGGCAGCATAACAATGTGACATAAAAATTCATAAAAATGATTGATGAGAGAGAAAGGGGTGTCTCATAATATTTACATGACATTTAAATTAAGGGGGTCATATATATAAATGTCCCAAAATATGTAATGGAATTTAGATTCATGATACAAATGAATTGCTTGAATGTAAATGAGGAGAGAGAAATTTCTTTCAGAATTTCTCCATAGTAATGAGTGTACATGTGTGGAATTTAATGAGAGAGAAATGGTTATCCCATCATTCAAACATAAATGGGGAAGTATGGGTGAGGATAAAAACCATATCCCAACATTTATAATTTAAATTAAAAGGTCATAACAATTTAAAAAATATTGGACACAAATGAGGAAGGAAGAAAAACCCTTACTTGGAAGTGTGTTTCCAAAGGCTTGAGAGAGGCTTGAGAGATGATTCTTGGGATCCTGAGGCACCTTGGGAGGATTCTAGAGAGATTATGGTAGATGTTTGAAGAACTCAAATAGATTTTAGTAAGGAGGAAGTGGGAGCTCGGGTGGGTTTATATAGGAAAGGTGAGAGAATTCTTTATTATTTAGGTTTGGGACACCTCACATTAAACTAATCCAACCCACAAACCATCCCATGGTTTATGCCCATGGTTTTTGGAAAAGGGAAGTGGAAAAAAATATTATATAAGGCCAAAGTCCTAAATTCTTAAAATAATGGGTTTGCTTATGTGGAGGTGAGTTACACTCCCAAGGAAAACAATTTAAAAAGACAAAATGTTTAATAAGTCTTGAAGGGTCCACTAAAGCTTTCTAAAATAAATAAGTCAAACCCAAAATATAATTATTTTAATGGTAATAAATATATTGGCCAAAAATAATGTTTATATTATTTTATTAAATCACTATTGGGTCATTATGATGTCATAAAACAAATTTTATATTTAAAAAGTATTTAATTTTTACCCAAAAACGTCATTGTCTTAGAAAATTATGAAAAATTAAACGTTGGATGATTTCGACATCCTCATTCCATAAATAACATTCATTTTTTCTAAATAATTTTCTTAATATGTTAATTTTTACTTTTAAAATAAAAATTGACATTTATAAAAAAATCACGGGTTTTGACGAAAATGGCTTTCAAACATTAATAAAAATTACAATTGCATTCAAAAAATTATATGATAATTTATATTTAATAAAAATTTATTTAATAATAATAATATTTTATTAAAATATTATTTAATTCAAAAATCCATTAATTCATCAAAATATATTTTTTAGTTGAACATTAACTAAAAATACTATTTTTGATTTAAAAACTATTTACAAGGTAACAATAATAAAATGAAAGTATATTCATTATTATATACAAAAATTATGTACATAATCATAGTGCTAATGCCTTGTTACATAACCCCTTATAACACCCGCATAAGACTGAAGAGTAAGGGGTGCGATGGTGACAGACTCTTGGGGTGGCTCGGATAACATTGCTCAGGTGGTAATCTCTATCAACTTTCACTTCTCTCATAGGCGGTCCCGCTCGAGCTTAACATGTTCATGCTCGTCTTGGTATTGGTCAAGAGTGAATCCCAAATATACAACCTACTTTCTGAGCTCTAAAAAATGGGATTCGTATGGGTTACGTATACTGGATGAGGCCATCACTTCCTTTGTCTGAGTAAATTGGATTTGTTAAAGCCCTATATTTATACTAATCATGTGATCAGTGATCAACAACTATATTAGCAATGATCACAAATCTTTACATTATTTTAAAATCCAAAAGCCTAAAACCAAAGAAGTTGAAATTTTATATAAACATTTTACCTAAAGTGACATTTAATTAGATTAATAGGGATTTCCATTATTGAAATTTTGGGTTGTTACATTTCCTCTATTCTGTAATTGACTCTACCCAACATTTTTTGTTTATAATGACATTCAAAATCTATGAAGGTTTAAATTGGTGGGTTTCAAATGTTTAGTCTTCTTAAAACCTAATCGTTCATAATTCCCTAAAGTAGAGTAATAATAATAAATAAAACATCTTTTGAAATTCAATTTATCATGTCCAGTAACATTAAATTCTGTACAAAATGGGGAATTTTCTCCTAACAAACTCTTAGTTAAAATCCATCACCATCAGTTGAGAGGAAAACGTTTTCAAGTAAATTATAACTCAAATTAATTTCAACTATGAAATGGGAATAATTCCCAAAACTATCCAACTTTGTTTACTTATCTAGTTTTATGGGGACACTAATGGACAATTCAATGTCATGAAAAATACTTAGGTGCCAAAAATTCATATTTAACTTGCATACCTTGAATCATAGTTGAAAATAAGAATTAAATACCTCTAATGGATTGAAGTTGTGATTTCACTCACGAATGTGAAGAAAACCTACCTTAAAGGAAACTAATACAAAACTACAAGCCATCATCATCAATTCTTCATAAGGGAAAATAATGTGAAATAAATCACGACCCACAGATATGAATTTCTAGTTTGAGAGTCCTAAAATGATTGAGAGACACACCACCAAATCTCAGACTCTTCACAGTTTGGAAGCCCTTGATTAAATGATTCAGGAAATCATAGAATTTTCCATGACTTTAATCATTCCAAGATATCATACAAATCGTCTTTTTGAAAAAAAAAGTTAATTCTCAATCATCCTCTATTACAAGGGCCTCCAAATATGGAACCCTTTAATAGATGGGAGCACCTAAGCCCATTTTCAGTGATTGAATAATATATAATAATCCCACCATGGGCGAACTTCTTTCCCACCTTTCCATAGTAGTAAACCCATGACTATCAAAACACCCAGGAGTAAAAAAAAATTCATCCAAAGTAAGATAAAATGATGATCCTTGAGATTGGATCCATAATTACTATAATTGAAATTTGTTAATAAATGTATAAATAAATTTATTAATATTATGAAAAATTTATTAATATTATGATACATTTATTATTAATACTATGATAAATGTTTGATATTAATGTATAATTATAAATGTAGTAAGATTATAATAAATGTTTTATTAATAAATGTATTAATATTATAATAAATATATTGAATAAATGTATTAATATCATAATATATTAAAAATTAAAAAATATAATTAGAAAAAAAATTAATAAAATTTAAAAATGATTAAATATAATTAATTATTAACTGAATTTAATTTTTTAATTATAATTAGAAAAGTTATTATTTATATAAATATATAAATAATTTTAAAAAAATATACCATTAGTAAATGTATAAATAACAATATTATGTCATCAATTATAAATCTATAAAATTGAAATTAGGAATTTAAATATCTAATATCTGTGCCCTTGATTCTTTTTCATTCGCTTCTAGTTTAGTCTATAGTAGTGGTTTGATGGAATCTTTGGGATGTCTTTATTGATAATGTCCAACATAGGTTTCACTCCTTCCTTTCATTTTCTGTGATGATGTATGTGATGGTCCATCACTTTTCTTGTAGTGTCTCTTCTCGACGTCAATTTTTTCCTCATTCGATGATAATTGTTGTTTCCCTTGAGATTTTATGTTTCTAGAAAGGTTTTAGTTCACTATTGATGGTGTATGGAGGGGGAAACAGTGTGTCAATGATCTCTAGAATTCATAGCTCGGTGGTTTGGGGGTGTTTCAAATACTTTATGGAGGCATGGATGTCGGGCGACATAATACTTGTTGACATAATTCTTTATTCCAGGATGGTGGCCACCCCCACATAATTTTTCTAGGGAGGTGGACATAGATTGAGGTAGTTTTTGAGGTGGGTGGCCAACACCACCTACTATTATATAGTCCATAAATGAAGTTAGGGGTATAAGCAACCTATATAAAGGGATCTCTCTCATTAGTTTCAATATCACATCCAGTTCAAAAGTTCACCATTTATTTGTGTGGTATTTTTGAGAGGTTGTTCCCCCCCTTATTCAAGAGATATTTTCAAGATTTTTATAGCGACCCATACTTTACATACATGGTCAATACTTCAAAATTTAAGCATAATTATTAAAACATATAACAAAACCATGAAAGGACCGTATAGGTATAGTGTCTTTAGAAACTGGGAAACATAAACAACTGGGTCATAAATCATCTACACTGTCTCCAATTTATTTCATCATATCTATAGTCCCGTTTGGCATATCTTACTTAATAACCTTATTCCTGACCTGGGAAAAGAAAACATACAAAAGGGTGAGCTCAAATGCTCAGTAAGGGTAAAAAAAGAAATATCAATCACATCATATTCATAAGAACATAAGATTTTGGAAATATTACCCTGAAAAAGAGATCATAATTTCATAACATGGGATAAATCATGGTAGTGAAATGTAATCACAATAATAATAACTTTAAACATGAAACTTTGTGTCATACACATATAATCATAGAGAACCATTTCTTATTAGTCAAGACTCATTTCCAATATTATCTTAGTGGACAAAGTCCATTTCTGAATTGATTTCACTCCTCGTTTCAGTCCTGTTTCACTGAACCGGTTTAACCTGCCGTTCCAACCATGTCTATCTCATGAGATATAAAATCTTTACCCAATGCATTGGAGGGAGATATAGGTCTCACACATCTCATAATGATACCATTATTATGTGTTCCACAAAATCATAAACCATACATCATAGCATAACCCATGTAAAAAAATGGGAATCTTAAACATCATGACATCATAAAACAAATCATATAAGATAAAGGAATTCATAAAAATATTTCTATCACAACATAATCAAATCAATTTAATAATAGGGATAGAAACAGAACCCTATATTATCTTAGATGGAAAATAATTTTGATAAAATACTTGAACTCCATTCTTGAGGAAAATATCCTTTCTACTTCAAAAACATTTTTCCTTTCTTAACATGTCATTAAATTTTAAACTAAAAAAGGTTGATTAAAAATAAGGTTGAAAACTTGTAAAGTAAGATTCTTGGAAATAATGTTTTAAAAATCTATTCATGCTGTATAAGTTAAAAAAACATTCTTCTCGTACTTTTGTCGGAAAAGTCAAAAAGTACCTCGTATGAAAAACAAAAAATATTCTTTTCATATCTTTTACTAAAAACTCACCGAAGGGTAAAATTGGATTGAGAAAATTTTAGGAGGATATAAATAATATTACATATTGAGGAAACATGGTTGTGGATGATAAATATTCCCCAGTAAATTCTGATGTATAAACAATCTAGGATAAAAATTTAGATTGCGAGATTGTCCCTTACCTTAGGTCTAATTTGCTTCGTATGTGTCCGAACCTCCTGTATAATGATTTAAATAATGTCATTATATTATTCCAGAGTCATACTTATTTTTATGATATCGTATATGGTCATATTCTTAGCTTATTATTAGTAATATTTCATTGTTACTTGTCATTAGGGTGTTTATTGCTTTTTGTTCTTATGCGTGTTTTGTCGAATAAATTCTTATTCTTATTTTTAGGTTATAAATACCTCATTTCCGGAATGTTATAAGTGTAATATATATCATATTCATTCATTCAATTCATTTATATAATCATTATGCAATGAATATCATGTAGAACGAGTGGCATCACATCGTGGAGACGATATTCTGTACGTACGCACGAGTGATGATATCATTCCCATGATATTGAAATTGTATTGGAGTGTATGTATACTATTTCAAAATAAATATCAATTTACAATAATCATATATAGTCATTATTTACACCATTATACCCATCCAAGTAAGGTGGTGGTGGAAAATATATTACACCATGACGTGGAGACGGTATTCCGTACGTACGCACGTGCGGTGATTTCGTTTTCCGTAGGATGGATAGATGGTGAAATAGGGTTATTTCATACTTATAATAACATATCAGTATATGAGTGATAATGATGTTATTATTTCATAATGAAAAAACTAAAGAAGAAGAAGTGGAAGAAGAAATAAAGTTGAAAGAATCGGTAACGGACATTACCTCTTCATTGAAGCGCCTCTTTGAGACCTCCTCTTAGGGTACTAAAATTGGTCTTTGAAGAAGATCAGGACCTATATGATGTTTCTAGGGAAGTTTATAAGAGAATTTGGCAGGGGTTGGTCGAGCTTGAAGGCTCAATGTTGTGTGAGGAAGAGAGGGAAGAGGTGTCCTTTTATAAAGGAGGAGAGGGGCACCTTTGGAATAACAAAAAATATTAGTTTATATTAAATACCAACCCCACTTAAAAACTTCCAAAATGACTCATCTCCGAAGATTAGATGATATAGGGTTGTAAGCTAATCAAACAATAAAATTTAGACATGTTAGGAATTTATTATAAACATTATCATCTTGATTTATCCTTATTTATCAATTTAATTTTATTTGTGGTAATAATATTCTAAATTTTAAATTATTATAAATAATTACATATGTTTTGTGAATTTTCTATAATTTGACACTTTATGACATTTTAGACCATATAAATTTCAATTTATAATTTTTAAATATTTTTGTGATTTTTAAGCAATTTTATAATATGTTATTTTTATAAGATAACAATAGTGTCAATTTTGACACTATTCATTCATTTGAATTTAAATAAAATATATACAGAAGATATGTTCTAAATAAAAGCTTTCATAGATTCATAAGATGTCATATGTGTCTAGAAAATTAGTGTATCACATTAAATAGTTCATATAATATTTATTTTAATATTGTTAAAACCATTTATTTGATATTTTAATTAATAAAATAATTTCAACATCACTATTGTGTCATAATTAATGATAATTAGTTAAAACCTAAAAATTATAAATAAATTCCTATGATGTAGATAATTGTATTAGCTTTCTTAAGACTAATAATTTTTGAAGTTTCATTAAGTTCATCACTAAATTAAAATTATTATACTTATAAGATTTAAGAAAGTGACATGTTGTCACTTTCGTTGGTTTTAATAATAATTAAATTATTTTCATGGAAAATAGTTCATTAAATGAATCTAATACGAACCTTAGGTGCTATGGGTCTACTTTTAGTCATCCAATAGGATTTTGTCTGGTGTTAGGGTAATTTTATAATCTTATATTTACCCTAAATTACCCGATTTACCTTTAACTATGTTAAATAAAATTTACCATAGTTACTATTCATAATGCCCAAAAATAAAAAGTATCCTCTTAACATAATTTGGACCCACTTATTCCAAATATGGAATCCATTTTTCAAAATTCAAAACACATAAGTTGCAGTAATTAATTTAAAATTAATCCCGTTGTTAAGAAAACGGGTTTTAGAAGTTAAAACATTGCCAAAGATTGAAATGTTTTTACCTCTGAATTTAATCTGAAATTAATGATAATTACATACATTATATTAAATGGTAAAAATATATTCTATTTTTACTTTAAAACCATTCAATATTATAATTTAACCATATAAATTATCTCAATGAAAAAAATTGTTTTTAATTAAAAATTAGCGTATTTTTACTATTCATCAAAATATGAAAGTTATCAGAAAAATATCAAAAATTTATCCAAAGTAAATTTTTATATCCTGATTCAAAAAAAGAATTTTATTTTGTAAAATTTAACTTATAAAAATGTCAAAAACTAGATTTAATGTGGGTGCTCCATCAAAAGGCGGCAAAACTACATTTTTTGAAAAATACTTATTTTACCCGAAAAATTTATTTTTTTATCTTACCATGTTCTAGAAAATGTGTAAGATGAATAATAATGTTATAAAAGTCAAAATTTAGTTAATACTATTCATAACGGCTAGTCCATAATAATATATCATTGTTTAGTGAAACTCGGTATTGCGTACTACACACACTATCGAGGAAGGTCGCGATTGCGTGTAATGCAAGCCAAGTCAGTATTGTGTGTTGTAAAAGATTCCTTTGGTGTTGCATATAACCTAAGACATAAAAAAATATTTCTCATAAAATCTCAGGGTGTTACATTCTACCCCCCTTAAAATGAATTTCGCCCTCGAAATTCGTCACATCATTAAAAACAGATGAGGATACCTCTCCCTCATCATATCCTCAAGTTCCCATGTAGCTTCTTCTAATTGGTGGTTCCTCCATAAAACTTTCACCAAGTGAGTGGTCTTGTTCCGTAGGACTTTTTCGCTACGATCCAGAATCTCTATCGACTGTTCTTCATAAGAAAGATCTTGCTCTAGCGGTACAACTTCTGAGTTGAGTACATGTGAAGGATCAGGTATGTATTTTCTCAGGAGAGATACATGGAACACATCTTGAACTTGAGAGAGATTCGATGGAAGCACCAATCGATAAGCTACCTTCCCAACACGATCCAGAATTTCAAAAGGAATGATAAATCTAGGGCTCAACTTTCCCTTCTTTCCAAATCTCATTACCCACTTCCAGGGAGATATTTGTAAGAACACTTTATCACCCACTTCAAACTCTAAGTCTTTTCTTCGGTTGTCAGCATAACTTTTTTGTCGACTCTGAGCTGATCTAATGTGTTGTTGAATAGATCTGACCTTTTCTGCCATCTCATCAACAAGATCAGGTCCTAATAGATTTCATTCCCCAACTTCATCCCACCAAGTTGGAGTCCTGCATTTCTTTCCATAGAGAGCTTCACAAGGAGCCATCTGAATACTGGAGTGAAAGCTATTGTTATAAGAAAATTCCACCAAAGGTAGGTGTTGATCCCAATCACCTTTGAAATACATATAGAAAGCTCTCAACATATCTTCTAGAGTTTGAATTGTCCTCTCAGACTAACCGTCAGTCTGAGGATGATAAACAGTGCTGAAACTCAACTCTGTATCCAGAGTATGCTGAAGACTTCGCCAGAACTTTGAGGTAAACCTCGGATCCCGATCAGATATAATAGAAAGTGGTACTCCATGAAATCTTACCACTTCCTTTACATATATCCTGGAAAGATGGTCTAGAGATAAATCTTCTCTAATAGCAATGAAGTGTGCCGAATTTGTAAGACGATCAACTATGACCCAGATAGCATTATTGCCTTTGGATGTTTTAGGAAGTCCAGTGACAAAGTCCATAGTGATGTTTTCCCATTTCCATTCTGGTATGGGTAATGGTTGTAACATCCCCTTAGACTTCTTTCTCTCTGCTTTAACTTTCTGACAAACCAAGCATCGAGAGACATATTCAGAAACATCTCTTTTCTTGCCATCCCACCAGAAGTACACTTTCAGGTCTCTATACATCTTTGTAGTTCCAGGATGAATAGAAAATGAAGAACTATGAGCCTCATCCAGCAGCTCCTTCTTTAATTCAGGGATGGGAGGAACACAAACCCAATTCCTGAACTTTATTAACCCATCACAATCAAGGTTGAATTCAGGAACATTTCTCACCTTATTTTTTAACTCGACATCTTCTTTCTCTGCCTCTTTAATCTTCACATGTATAGATGGTTGAACATTCATTTGATAAAGATACAATTTTTCCTCTTTCATTATAATTCCAAGATCCATCCTTTGTAAATCTATAAATATTAGATCTTTTGTTATCCTCATCATGGATAAGCTAGCATGGTCTTGTCGACTTAATGCATCTTCCACCTTGTTTGCTTTCCCAGGGTGGTAATGAATTGAGCAGTCATAATCCTTAATCAGCTCCAACCATCTTCTTTGGCGCATATTCAGCTCCTTTTGTGTGAAAATATACTTTAAACTTTTATGATCAGTATAAATATCACACCTTTCTCCATAAATATAATGCCTTCAAATCTTTAATGCAAAGATTTCTGCAGCTAACTTCAAATCATGAGTTGGGGTAATTTTGCTCATGGATTTTCAACTTTCGTGAGGCATAAGCTATCACCATATCATTTTGAATAAGAACACACCCCAATCCCTTCTTGGATGCATCAATGTAGATCACAAACCTTTCTCCACTACAAGGCAGTGTGAGCATAGGTGCACTGGATAACCTTCTTTTCAACTCCTTGAAATTCTCTTCACATTCCTCTGTCCAAACAAACTTAACTCCATTCTGAGTCAACTTGTTGAGTGGATTAGATAATCATGAAAAATCTTTCACAAAACGTCGATAATATCCATCCAAACCAAGAAAACTTCAGATCTCAGTTACTATTGTTGGTCTCGACCATCTTTCGATAACCTCTGTTTTTGCTGGATCCACAGATATCCCCTCTTTTGAGATTATGTTACCCAAAAATTCAACTTTTTGTAGCCAAAATTCACACTTGGTAAATTTGGCATAAAACTTCTCCTTTCTTAGGGTCTTTAATACAATTCTCAAGTGATCTTCATGTTATTCCTTGCTCTTTGAATAGACAAGAATATCATCTATAAAGACTACCACAAACTGATCAAGATAGTCTCTAAAGACTCTATTCATCAGATCCATGAAGATAGCAGGGACATTAGTAAGACCAAATGTCATCACTATAAATTCATAGTGTCCATACCTTGTACGGAAAGACGTCTTTGGAATATTCTCCCTTTTGACCCTTAATTGATGATACCCTAAACGAAGATCAATCTTGGAAATGTATTGAGCTCTGTGTAGTTGGTCAAATAGATCATAAATGCGTGGGAGAGGATATTTGTTCTTGATAGTGATCTTGTTAAGTTCTTGATAATCAATGCAGAGTCTCATTGATCCATCTTTCTTCTTAACAAACAGAACAGGTGCTCTCCAAGGTGACGCACTAGGGCGTATGAATCCTTTATCAAGATTCTCTTGGAGTTTATTCTTCAATTCATGCAACTCAATTGGGTCCATTCTATAAGGTGTCTTTGAAATAGGCAAAGCACCCGGTACGAGTTCTATTGAAAACTCAACTTCACGATTTGGTGGAAGACCCGGAAATTCCTCCGGAAATACATCATCAAATTCCCATACAATGGGCATATTATTAATCGTGAGTTTATCTCCAACCATTTGAGATAAATAATCTTCATTTAGTGGAATCAATACCCATAAGATAGAAGAAAGTTCCAATGGAAGTTTATGTTCATCCTTGCATCGATAGACGATCATAGATTGATCTAGAATATGAAATGTGACTTCCCTTCTTTGGAAATTGATATGATCTCCATATAAAGAAATCAAATCCATGCCAAGAATCACATCAAATTCCACTATAGGAAGGATCACAAGATTTGCAGGAAGCACTTTCCCACAAACTTCAATCGGAAAAGAATTGTAAACTTTTGATGCGACTGTTGTGCCATTAGGAGTTGTCACAGCGAACTCAACATCTAATTATTGAGGTAATACAGCGATACACTTAGAAAATTCTTTAGTAATAAAAGAGTGGGTGGATACAGAATAAAATAAAACATTTGCTACTTTAGAGTGGATGGTAAGTGCACCTCTCACCACTTCGTTGTCGTACTCCTCATCGCCGATAGTAATTGCATGTGACTTTCCTTTATCTTTGGCCTTAAGAGTTTTTTGACATCAATCATCATCATCAACCCTTGGATTTGGGCATTGATTGGCATAATGCCCCATCTCCTTGCACTTGAAACATTGAAGTGTAGTAGGTTCATTCTGTGTATCCCTTCCTTTGTTTGCATCATAAGACATATTCTTCCCATTATTTCGACATTAAATTGCCCGATGACCTTCTTTTCCACACTTATAACATTTTATTATCCCCTTAAGACAATTTCCTCCATGTTTCTTTCCACACTTTGAGCATAAGGGAAAACTCATCATCTTTTCAGTGTGGTCTTTAGATTTTCCTTTGAATTCTATTTTCCTCTTCTTATCAAACCCATGTGACTGATGGGTTACACCAATATCCATCTCAACCTTGAGAGCACATCGAACAATTTCCTCATAGCTATTGAAGTCCCTTATGGATAACTCCCTTCAAAGACTTGGTTTTAAGTCACTAAAGAATTGATCGATCTTAATCTCAGGTTGGATAATAATTCTGGAAGCATACATTTCAAGTCTATTAAAATTTGCTTCATAGGTACCAACAGATTCATCATCCTTTTTCTTCAGTTCAAGAAACTCGTTCTCCATATTTGTTCGAAGAATATGAGGGAAATACTTATTGAAAAATAAGTTCTTGAACTCATCCCATTCCATGGACTCAATTTCATCCCTTTTCCTTATATTCTTAATAAGATTCCACCATTGATCAGCATCACCTTCCAAATGATACACTGATAAGATGACTTTATCATGTTTAGAGAATTGAAGAACTGAAAATATCTTTTCAGTGGTACTGATCCACTGTTCAGCCACTAATGGATCAGAAGACCCACTGAATGAAGGTGGACGCTGCCTCATAAAGGATTCAACAGAATGTTGCTCCTTCTTTTGCTCATTTGGAAGTCCTGCATGATTCATAGCTTGAGAAAGTTGTGTGAGAATGGCTACAAGATTTTTCATTCCATCTCCCATAACGTTTGGTTGCTCAGGGGGACAATCATTGCATTTCCCGTCGCATTCCACATTAACATGGTTCCTTCGGGTTCCAGCCATTGACTAAAACCAAGAAGAATAGTGTGAGCAACACAAATTATAATAGGAAAACCACATAATCAAGAATAAAATTTCACACTTAAGGTATTATCATAGGTTGTTCATGGCCATTTCTAAAACACTAAGATTGTGGTCTATGCTTAGAAATATCCTTAGTTTTCTTACTAAGGCTTTCACATCCTAGTTTCCAAACGTTGACTATACCTTTCCTCTGATACCAACTATAGTGACCCATACTTTACATACATGGTTAATATGTTAAAATTGAAGCAAACGTATTACAACATATAACAAAACCATGAAATGACCGTATATGTATAGTTTCTTTAGAAACTGGGAAACATAAACAACTGGTTCATAAATCATCTACACTGTCTCCCATTTATTTCATCATATCTATAGTCCCTTTTGGCATATATTACTTAATAACCTTCTTCCTGACCCGGGGAAGGAAAACATACAAAAGGGTGAGCTCAAATGCTCGGTAAGGGTTAACAAAAGAAATATAAATCACATCATATTCATAAGAACATAACATTTTGGAAATCTTACCCAGCAAAAGATATCATAATTTCATAACATGGGATAAATCATGGTAGTGAAATGTAATCGCAATAATAATAACTTAAAACATGAAACTTTGTGTCATACACACATAATCATAGAGAATCATTTCTTATTAGTCAAGACTCATTTCCAAGACTATCTCAATGGACAAAGTCCATTTCTGAACCGAGTTCACTCCCCGTTTCAGTCCTGTTTCACTGAACCAGTTTAACCTGTCGTTCCAGCCATGTCTATCTCATGAGATATAAAATCTTTACCCAATGAATTGGAGGGAGATATAGGTCGCACCCATCTCATAATTATACCATTCTTATGTGTGCCACAAAATCATAAACCATACATCATAGCATAACCCATGTAATAAAAATGGGAATCTTAAACATCATGACATCATAAAACAATTCATATAAGATAAAGGAATTCCTAAAAATATTTCCATCACAATATAATCAAATAAATTTAATAATAGGGATAGAAACAGAAACCTATATTATCTTAGATGGAAAATAATTTTGATAAAACACTTGAACTCCATTCTTGAGGAAACTATCCTTTCTACTTCAAAAACATTTTTCCTTTCTTAACATGTCATACAATTTTAAACTAAAAGAAGTTGATTAAAAATAAACTTGAAAACAAGTTAAGGAATATTCTTGGAAATAATGTTTTAAAAATCCATTCATGTCGTATAAGTTAAAAAAACATTCTTCTCGTTCTTTTGTCAGAAAAGTCAAAAAGTACCTCGTACGAAAAACGACCAAATATTCCTTTCATATATTTTACTAAGAACTCACCAAAGGGTAAAATTGGATTTAAACAATTGTATGAGTATATAAATAATATTACATATTGAGAAAACATGGATGTGGATGATAAATATTCCCCAGTAAATTCTGAAGTATAAATAAACTCGGATAAAAATTTAGATTGCGAGATTGTCCCTTACCTTAGGTCTGATTTGCTTCGTAAGTGTCCAAACCTCCTGTATAATGATTTAAATAATGTCATTTACTTATTACAGAATCATAATTATTTTTATTATATCATATATGGTCATATTCTTAGCTTCTTATTAGTAATATTTCATTGTTACTTGTTATTCGGGTGTTTATTGCTTTTTGTTCTTATGCATGTTTTGTCGAATAAATTATTATTATTATTTTTAGGTTATAGATACCTCATTTACAGAATTTTATTAGTGTAATATATATCATATTCATTCATTCAATTCATTTATATAATCATTATGCAATGAAGATCATGTAGAACGAGTCGCATCACATCGTGGAGACGGTATTCCGTACATACGCATGAGCGATGATATCGTTCCCATGATCGTGGAATTATATTGGAGTGTATGTATACTATTTCAGAATCAATATAAATTTACAATAATCATATATAGTCATTATTTACACCATTATACCCATCCAAGTAAGGTGGTGGTGGAAAATAGATTACACCACGACGTGGAGACGGTATTGCGTACGTACGCACGTGCGATGATTTCTTTTTCCATAGGATGGATAGATGGTGAAATAGGGTTGGTTCATAATTATAATAACATATAAGTATATTAGTGATACTTATTTTATTACTTAATAATGAAACAACTAAAGAAGAAGAAGTGGAAGAAGAAATAATGTTGAAAGAATCGGTAACGGACATTACCTCTTCTTTGAAGCGGCTCTTTGAGACCTCCTCTTAGGGTACTAAAATTGGTCTTTTAAGAATAGCAGGACCTCTAGGATTTTTCTAGGGAAGTGTATAAGATAATTGGGAAGGGGTTGGTCGAGCTTGAAGGCTCGAAGTGGTGTGAGGAAGAGAGGGAGGATGTGTCCTTTTATAAGGGAGGAGAGGGGCACCTTTGGAATAACTAAAAATATTAGATTATATTAAATCCCAACCCCACTTAAAAACATAAAAAATGACTCATATCCGAATATTAGATGATATAGGGTCGCAATAGAATCAACCAATAAAATTTAGACATGTTAGGAATTTATTTTAAACATTATCAACTTGATTTATCCTTATTTATCAATTTAATTTTATTTGTGGTAATAATATTTTAAATTTGAAATTATTATAAATAATTACATATGTGTTGTGAATTTTCTATAATTTTACACTTTATGACATTTTAGACCATATAAATTTTAAATATTTTTGTGATTTTTAAACAATTTTATAATATTTTATTTTTATAAGATAACAATAGTGTCAATTTGGACACTATCATTTATTTGGATTTAAATAAAATATATACAGGAGATATGTTCGAAATAAAAGATTTAATTGATTCATAAAATGTAATATGTATCTAAAAAATTAGTGGAGCACATTAAATAGTTCATATAATATTTATTTTAATATTTTTAAAACCATTTATTTGATATTTTAATTAATAAAATAATTTCAACATCACTATTGTGTCATAATTAATGATAATTATTTAATCCCTAAAAATTCTTAATAAATTTCTATGATGTAGATAATTGTATTATCTTTCTGGATACTATTCATGTTCGAAGTTTCATTTAGTTTATCAATAATTTAAATTATTATACTTATAAGATTTAAGAAACTCACATGTTGTCACTTTCATTGGTTTTAATAATAATAAAAGTATTTTCATGGAAAAAAGTCCATTAAATGAATCTAATCCGACCCTTAGGTGATATGGGTATAGTTTTAGTCATCAAATAGGATTTTGGTAGGTTTTAGTGTAATTTTATAGTCTTATATTTACCCTTAATTACCTGATTTACCTTTAACTTTGGTAAATAAAATTTACCATAGTTACTATTCATAATTCCCAAAAATAAAAAGTAGCTTATTAACATAATTTGGAACCAATGATTCCAAATATGGAATCCATTTTTCAAAATTCAAACACAGATAAGTTGCAGTAATTAATTTAAAATTAATCCCGTTGTTAAGAAAACGGGTTTTAGAAGTTAAAAGATTGCCAAAGATTGAAATGTTTTTACCTATGAATTCAATGTGAAATTAATGCTAATGATATAAATTATATTAAATGGTAAAAATATATACTATTTACACTTTAAAACCATTAAATATTATAATTTAACCATATAAATTATCTCAATAAAAAAAATTGTTTTTAATTAAAAATTAGCGTATTTTTACTATTCATCAAAATATGAAAGTTATCAGAAAAATATCAAAAATTTATCCAAAGTAATTTTTATATCCTGATTCAAAAGAAAAATTTTATTTTGCTAAATTTAACTTATAAACATGTCAAAAACTAGATTTAATTTGGGTGCGCCATCAAAAGGCGGCAAAACTGCATTTTTTGAAAAATACTTATTTTACCCGAAAAATATATTCTGTTCTCTTACCATGTTCTAGAAAATGTGTAAGATGAATAATAATGTTATAAAATTCAAATTTTAGTTAATACTATTCATAACGGCTATTTCATAATTATATATCGTTGTTTAGTGAAACCCAGTATTGCGTACTATACACGCTATCAAGGAAGGTCACCATTGCGTGTAATGCAAGCCAAGTTAGTATTGTGTGTTGTGAAAGATTCCTTTGGTGTTGAGTATAACATAAGACAAAAAAATATTTCTCATAAAATCTTAGGGTGTTACAATTTTTCTCCTAGAAAGAGTAAGGGAGTGTGTTCCCACTTTTACCATAGTGATCCTTCTATTTTCTTGTGGTTTTTACCCCTTTCATTTTTTGGGTTTTTCCATGTTACATCTGGTGTCCACTTATTTTATCATGTTAAACATTATTTTACCTCATAGTTATCATTGTACCAGTGGGTCAATAATTTAATATCATCATAATACATGGTGTTGTATGAATACTCTAGCTTTGGTGGTGGTGATTCCCTATACTAGTATGTGTCAGCGAGACTCTCCCAGAAACACTTCAACGATGTCAATTTTGTAAAGTTTTATGTGGTCATTCTTCTTCAGTTGCTATAAGGAAACTTGTGGATTTGTTGTAATTCCCCCAGCCCAATTACCCAGAGTCAGTGCATTGTTTTATTACACTGTAATGATTACAAGGAATCAAGTCCCGACGGACCGATCAGTTTAGCAATCTTGGAAAATAGATTATATATATGAATGTTACATTACACTTTATAACATAAAACACAACATAAATAATATATTGAGAATGACATTATTCCCCTAGTTTAACCTTACATATCAAACACGATACACTTCTTGAAATCATAGGAAAACAAAACATAAGAAAGGGGTGAGCTCAGATGCTCAGTAAGGTTAAATAATTTAGCAGAAGCTAAAAATCTAAAGGAAATATGTATAATAAAAACACCAGTCTTTTAAATAGAAAACCTGAACATAATATGGAAAAAATAAATCAAACATCACCATATAAACATGAACATGGATATTCTACTAGTCGAATAATCACATGTGATAACTGATTTTATAATGAGAGAATGCCTAACGTCGGATATCATTACCACATAGTCAAGGCCTCATGCCAAGACTACAAATAAAATTTTTATCAAGGATTTGTTCCAAGACACTATTTTGTCTCATGAGTCCTATCTATGCATCGGGGAGATATAGAGGGCTCCACCTGTCACTTACTAAGTCCAATGTATTCCTCATATGAAATTGTTGAAACATAACATAAACATTCGTATTAAAACAAGCATACGAAATGTCAATACTTTATACATAAACCTTGAACGGTATAAAAATAGAACATATATAGTAAAACATATCATAAATTATTAAATACAATATATAATATTGTATTTTAATAAATCAACCTCAATCATGAATAATATCCTGTAAAGGATGATGATATAGTTGAAAATGATTAGCAAAACTCTTTGAGAGAAATTACCCTTTTTCATGAAATCATTTAAAAGTCACACAATTTATAAAGGATGAAATTTAAAAGATATTTTTGAATCAAACTGTCCCATACCACTTTGAATCTTTTTATAGGAATTAACATTTTATAACATTCATGTTCATATAAATAAATCCTTAAAACCATTTTGAAAACATGGACATTAAAACGAAAGATTTAGAAGAATAAATATTTAAAACATTTAAAATGATGTTTAGTTAATGAGTATCTTAGAAATATTCCTTCGGAAAAATCATTTATGAAACATAGACATGGATAATAAATATGTCCCAGTAAAAACATAGACATAAATAATCTATGATAATAATGATATTAAGGAATTAACCCTTACCTTGTATGTTCCATTAGTAGAAGGTAAGTTTAACCTTCTGTATAATGACCATAGTATGTTATTATATTATAACAGAACCATATTAATATTTATGATATTATAAATGATTCAATTATGAATTTATACCACCCATTTAATAATAATTTCCAAGATAAATTATCATTTCGGATAATAATATTCTTCTTTATCATACGTGTTTTAACTTGTTATTCTTGATTGTATCACTTAGATCATGATTTAAATACTTCCAGAATATAAAAAATGATTTATATATCATATATATTTAGAATATAAATATTTATAATAGATAGATATATGAAATTTAAAACACTATTTATGGAGATGGTAGGGAATATGTACGCATAAACACCCATTCCGTTTTCATATCGCATTGAATGGATGTAAGTGAATAAGATATATATAAGTACATACATACATATATATATATATATATATATCCAGTATAATTATTATTTCATATATTACATACTTATTAATAATATATATTTTTATAATCATCGTTGAATGGTGAACATGGAAAAGAATCTCATTGCGTTATGGAGACGGTAAGCCGTACGTACACACAAGCGACAATATCATTTTCATAATCAATAAAAGGTGTGGAATTGGATGGTATATTAATTTTACATAGAAATTATCATGTTATTTTAATTATTTATATAAATATTACTCATCATTATATCCATCCAAATAATATAGTGTTGAATAACAAATTACACCACGGCATGAAGACGGTAAGCCGTACGTACCCACCCATGGGGACATTATCATTCATAGGATGGATAGAATAATGAATATTATTGTACTATATTTATAATAAAATCACATTATATAGAAGGTACTAGATTTATTATTTTGTTATGGAAATAACAAAGAAAGAGGAATTGGAAGAAGAAAAGAACTTTGAAAGAGGTGATAAAGTAATTACCTTTTCTTCGGGTGTTTCCTTTTGATTTGAACAAAATATCTCTATAGGTTGTATTTATTCTCAAGGTAAGGCCTCTTGGTTTAAGTGAGGGAATATGGGAGGAGATCTGGGCAAGTTTTGTCCGAGACAAATGACTTTGGAGGTGTAAATTTGAGAGAAGGGCAATTGGCCTTTTATAAGAGGGGTGAGGGGGACCTTAGAAAAAACTTGAAATATTATTTTATTATACAATCATATTCAGTTTATAATGGATAAAAATGAATTTATTTCGATCCTTAGGTAGTTATGGGTCGAAATAATCACAACCAATTGGTTTTAGAAATGTTTTGGTTACCATATTAACCTTATCTTTTAGATTTAACTCTTAGTTAAATAGTTTAACATTTACCATGTCTCCTTGTATTTTTATATTATATGGTTAATAAACATACTATAAAATTTCAAAAGAACCAAAAGTGGTTCATTAATGAAATATATATTACTATATAAGTCCTTTTACCAAACCATATATTTTTAGTACTATTATATAATTTAATAAAATAGTATTTGTTTTAAAAATTCATTTATGTCAATTTTGAAACTATTTAGTATTTGGTTTTTGTGAAAGTCATCACAACTTTATTACCTCAAAAAAATACATTGAATCCAGTATAACATGTAATATTCATCTAGAAATTTTTGGATGTCATAAAAAGCCTCAATTTACATTTATTATTATATTTATAATATTAATTATTTTAATCTTTCATTAATAAGGTAATGACTGCATCATCATTATGTCATAAATAAATTCAATTATTTAATGTATAAAAATTATAAATAAAATACCATGTTGTAGGAATTTTTTTATTATTTATAATGAATATTTTTAGTAAAATTGTTCTTTTGTATAACTCTATATTAAAAATGTTTTAGTTATTAAACATTAAATTTAACACTTTTAACTCTTCTTTAAATAAAATAATAATAAATGTCATAATCTAATCCAAGTGGACCAAAAGGATAATATTTTATTTTTAAGGTTGATTTTGGTATAAATACACTTATCTAATAAAATTATGTCATGTTTTAGGGTAATTATAATATAAATTTTATCTTTAATTTCCCTATTTTCTTTTAATCGTGGTAAATAAAATTCAAAATTTATTATTCACCAAAAATTATTTTCATCATATTGAACCACATTTTACATACTAATATCAATCGTACCTCTCAGATTTTTGAAATTCAATTCACAGAAGCTGTAAAATTACGTTTTATTCAAATTTATAAATGTGCCTAAAAGGTGGGTAAAAGACGTTAAAAAAATCAATAAACTTTTATACATCTATTCTTATTATAAAATGACTCAAATGAATTAAATTGAACTAATATAGGTATTATTTTTCTATTTTGACAAAAAAATAAATTTAAAAATAATAATTATTTAAATAAAAGTAGGTTTTAAACAATAACGCAGTGTTTTTCACTATTCATCAAAAATTGAATGCTTTCAGAAAAATACCAAAATTTCACGCAATGATATTTTTTATATTCTGAATCAAAAAATGATTTTTATTTTACTTAACTCAAAACATATAAGTTTCATTAATTAATTTAAAATTAATTCCCGTTGTCAAAACAAACAAGCAGGTTTTAAATTTGTAAAAAATATTAAAAGATTGACATGTGTTTATGTCAAATTTAAATGTGAAATTACATATAATGACCTATATTGTATTAAATGATAAAAATATAATATAATTCTAATTCTAAAACATTAAAATTCATAATTTAACACTATAAATTATTTCGATGAAAAAATTTGTCTTCCATTAAAATTTAGTATTTTTCATTATTCATCAAAATATGAAAGTTATCAGAAAAGTATCAAAAATTTATCAAAAATTAATTTTTATGTACCTCTTCTAAAGAAGAATTTAATTGAATTCAATTTAATATATAAAATTTCAAATATTGGTTTTAAAAAGGGTTCGCCATTAAAAGTCGGTAAAATTGCATTTTTTTTTGAAAAATACTTCTCATGTATGAAAAAATGAATTTTTTATTATATTATTTCCAAGAAACACATAATATGGATTCTAAAATTAATTGAGTATATAAAATTCAAAATTCATTTAATACTATTCATAACCTCTTTTTGAACGGCTAGTTTGGTAAGTTGTGGTGCGCTCAATCTTGGTGTTGTGTGTAGTACAAGTTATTGAATTACTTTGAAGAGATAACGCAGTATGAAATCATGGGGTGTTACATTCTCCCCTCCAATAAATTTTGTTCTCAGAATTTAAAATTGTTCTTCTAAAATAGAAGGTTAAAAATAGAAAAATACATTTGTTGAAAACCCACATCGGAAATTGGCTTAATAAGATTTAGTCTTAATAAGAGGGAAAGAGAAATGAAAAAGTCACCACTAAATTTTGATGTCAATTAGGAGAACATTGTTGGAAATTAGAGAATAAAAATCGGAGTAAAAACGTAAATATTTATAAGGAGAGATTGAGGTCATCAATCACAAACAAGTGTAAAATTGGGGGCATCAAATCCATCAATCTATGGTGATTTAAAATATCATCAGTTCAAAAAAACATAAGGTATTAGGATAACAAATTTTTTAATATCCCTTAACTAAATTTTAAGAATTAATTTCTTCATATAATAATTTAAAAAAGAATACTTTACAAGTAGAGTTCCATTTGTTAACTAATTTCTACCACAAACCCATCTTTCACTCTAAAAGATAATAGAACTCAAATATATTCTATTTATACTAATCATATTGGGTTCCAAAAAAATGAATTTATAATTTGTTTATCATCCCATTTAAAAAACTACATTATACAAACCAGAACATCACTTGGGCCAGTGGTAGTTGATGCACCTTATCGCCCTTCGGTTGTGGGTTCAAGTCTCATAACCTTTCCATACGTGACAGGTTGTCGCCCAACCTCCGGGTTGTCCTTTTTATAACAATAAAAAAAAATATTAAGAAATATTTTAACTTTAAAAAATTGTATCTAATTTCCAACATAATCTATTTCAACCTTTAGACTTATCCAAAATACTTATATCCAAACTCACGGTCCAAAATTTATAAGGAAGGTAAACATAATGAAGATCTCTTTTTTCCACAAAATAATATGTGAATACCTTCATCATGTATTCTCTTAAAATATGGTAACACCCTGAATTACCATAAAAACTTATTGATTACAATCACTCTCCCTTATTCCTTATAGAATAATAGATATAGTTCTTATTTCAAAACATGTTGTAAACTCCAACAATAATGGAATATAAAAGTCATCAATAAGTTTCAAGGTAGTTAATAATATCCAATATAATTTATCCAAATCAATCAAATCTTATTTCAAAATAACTACCTCAGTATCAGAACTATATTAAGCTTTATTTTTCCTCATCCATGTATTTTCCAAAAATATTAAATTTCTATTGAGTCACTTTTCTTAGTACCATTCAATCTCAAATCCTCAATGAAATAGTATTGCAGTACAATCCTTATATAATTTATAATTCATATAACGTGTACATCATTAATATAATGATCAAATGACACAATTCTTTAATAACAACATCATAACACTAATCATTCCTCTTCATCTACAGTAGTATCATAACTTGATTATTATCAAATAACATCATTTGTGTATAATCTAATGATTGGGACATTGATTTTCATAGTGACCCAACTCCTTGGAGATGAAGCATTGTACACTTGAAACCTTTTTCTTAACCTTGAAATCACATACATGGTTTCATTTTTCTCTACATTTATAACAAACTCCCATTTCCTTCAAGCATTTACCAAGGTGATTCTTTCCACAATTATCACATATGGGAAAATCCTTCTTTCCCCACCTCTCTTTATCCATCTTTCTCTCTACCATCATTTTCTTCCCTTTCTTCCCTTAAAATCCATAGGACTTAGATTATTCTTTACTTGTCTTATTAACACATGATACTATTTATTCATATGATGAGAATACATGGGATAATATTTTCTCTAAAAATTTTGGGTTTAGACCATGAAAGATATGATCCTTCTTACTCTTTGGATCATGTGTATTGCTGGAGTTCTCACTCCTTCTACTGGGAACCATTTTGAAATAATGGTATACACTACGTTAGTTTATGAATCGAAATACATAATTCAAAACTTGTAATATACCTAAGGTAAATAGAAAAGTTTATGCATATAATCCATAATCATAAAAAAAATGTTTAATTTGAGGAGTTATTTACTCATAAATCCTTCATAATAGTTTGTAAATAAAATGTGAATAATCCTAAGAATATCCCCCGGGAGTGTCGTAACCAAGCGTGCAGCAAGGTCCGTTGTCGTGTACCAAGATTCCTTGAGTTAATCCTGAAACTCATTGTCAAAGTTTTCACTCCTAATTACATCTATGCTAGAGCCACCTCTACCTTCTCGTATCCAGATAGACATGTATTGCTCGGAAAATTAAAAAAATATCTACATTACCAAAATTCTAAGAATTTATTAAATACTAATCCTCAATGTTTATCTTAGGGTAAGGTTCTCCAATCAAAGTTTAACTAAATCTATTTCCAAGGTTGTTGTTAATCTTCTTATGATAACCACTGTAAAGCCCCAACCCAAGTTACCAAGATCTACTGCATTATTTTAATACATTGACATGATTATAAGGATTCAAGTCCCAACGGACTGATCGATTTAGTAGTCTGGTAAAATAGATTACATACAAGAATGTTACATTACACTTTACAACATAAAACACAACATAAATAATCCTTTGACAATTCCATTATTTCCCTAGCTTAACCATTAATATCAAACATAATGCACTTCTTGAAATCCTGGGAAAACAAAACACAAGAAAAGGGTGAGCAGAGATACTCAGTAAGGGTAAATAATTTAGCAGAATCTATAAACTCCTAAGGAAAGATATATAATAAAAAATAAGTCTTTTAAGAAGAAAACATGAAGATAATATGGAAAAAATAAATCAAACATCACCATATAAACATGCTCATGGATATTTCTCTAGTCGAATAATCACATGTAATAACTAATTTCATAATGAGGTAATGTTTAATGTCGTACATCATTACCACATATTCATGGCCTCATGCCAATACTACAAATAAATTTTTTGTCAAGGCCTTGTGCTAAGACACTATTTTGTCTCATGAGACCTAGCGAAGCATCAAGAAGCTATAATAGTCTCCACCCATCACATTCTATGTCCAATGCATTCCTCATATGAAATGGTTGAAAAATAACATAAACATTCATATTAAAACTTGCATAAGAAATGTCAATACTTTATCTATAAACCATGAATGGTATAAAAATAGCACATCCACATTAAAACATATCATAACTCATTAAATAAAATATAAAAGATTGTACTATAATAAATCAACCTCAATCAAGAATAATATCCAGTAAAGGATGATGATATAGTTGAATATGATGAGTAAAAATATTTGAGTGAAATAAACCTTTTTCACAAAATCATTTAAAAGTCACACAATTTAAAAAATATGAAATTTAAAATATATTTTTGAATCAAAGTGTTCCATACCACTTTGAAACTTTTTAAATGAATTAACAATTTAAAATATTCATGTCTATATAAATAAATCCTTAAAACCATTTTAAAAACATGAACATTAATAAGAATGATTTAAATGAATAAATATTTAAAACATTTAAAATGATGTTTAGTTAAAGAGTACCTTAAAAATAATCCTTTTGAAAACTCTTTTATGAAACATGTACATGTATAATAAATATTTCATAGTAAAAACATACACATAAACATTCTTGGATAATAATGAGATTGAGGAATTAACCCTTACATTGTACTTTCCATTAGTCGAGGGTATGTTTAACATTCTTTATAATGACCATAGTATGTTATTAAATTATAATAGAACCATATTAATATTTATGATATCATACATGATTCATTTATGAATTTATACTACCCATTTAATAATAATTTCCGTGTTAAATTAACATTTTGGGTAACAATCACTTTCTTTATCATACGTGTTTTACCTTGTTATTCTTCATCGTATCACTTAGATCATGATTTAAATACTTCCAGAATATAAAAAATGAATTATATATCATATATATTTAGAATATAAATATTTATAATAGATAGAAATATGAAAAGGATAACAACATTTATGGATACGGTAGATCGTACGTACACATAAACGTTGTTTCTGTTTTCATATTGTATTGAAGGGAAGTAAGTGAATAAGATATATATAAGTACATACATACATATACAGATATATATATATATATATATATATATATATATATATCTAGTAGCATTATTATGTCATATATTACATACTTATTAATAATATATATTTTTATAATCATCGTTGAATGGTGAACGTGGAAATGAATCTCAACGCGTCATGGAGACAGTAAACCTTACATACACACAAGTGACGATATCATTTCCTTAATGATTAAAAGGTGTAGAATTTGATGGTATATTAATATTATAGAGAAATTATCATATTATTTTCATTATTTATATACATATTACTCATCATTATATCCATCCAAATAACATAGTGTAGAATAACAAATTACACCATGGTGTGGAGATGGTAAGTTGTACGTACGCACGCATGGTGACATTATCACTCATAGGATGGATAGAATAATTAATATGGTTTTACCATATTTATAATAACATCACATTATTTATATGGTACCAGATTTATTATTTTTTATGTAAATAAAAAAGAAAGAGAAAGTGGAAGAAGAAAAGAACTTTGATAGAGGTGATAAAATAATTACCTTTTCTTCAGGTGTTTCCTTTTGATTTGAACAAAAGGGATCATTAAGTTGAATTTATGCTCAAGGGAAGGCCTCTAGGTTTAAGTGAAGGAAGTTGGGAGGAGATTTGGTCAGGGTTTGGACGAGTCAAATAGCTTTGGAGGTGTGAATTTGAGAGAACGGGATGTTCCCTTTTATAAGAGGGGTGAGGGGAACCTTAGGAAAAACTTGAAATATTATTTTATTATATAATCATATTCAATTTATAATAGCTTAAAATGAATTTATTTTGAGAATTATGTGGTCATGGGTATAAATAATGTCAACCAATAGGTTTTAGACATGTTTAGGTTACCATATTAACATTATCTTTTATATTTAACTCTTAGGTAAATAGTTTAACATTTACCATGTCTCCTTGTATTTTTGAATTATATGGTTAATAAAATTACTATAAAATTCCCAGAGAACCCCAAGTTGTTCATCAATGAAATATCTATTATTATATAAGTCCTTTATCTAAAACTTATATTTTAGGACTGTTATATAATTTAATAATATAGTATTTGTTTTGAAAAACTATTTATGTCAATTTTTACAGTATTTAGTATTTGGTTTTTGTGAAAGTCATACAAACTTTATTAATTCAAAACAAATACATTGAATCAACCCTAACATGTCATATTAATCTAGAAAATTCTTTTATTTCATCAAAAGCCTCTATTTACATTTATTTTTATATTTATAATATCTATTATTTTAATATTTCATTAATAAGGTAATTACTGCATCAACATTGTGTCATAAATAAATTTTATTACTTAAGGTCTAAAAATTATAAATAAAATACCATGATATAGGAAATATTTTTATATGTATAATGAATATTTATAGTCAAATTTATCTAATGTGTAACCCTATATTAAAAATGGTTTAGTTATGAAACTTTAAATTTAACACTTTTAACTCTTCTTTAAATAAAATAATTATAAATGTCCTAATCTAATCCAAGTGGAAAAAAGGATCATATTTTATTCTTAAGGTTTATTTTGGTCAAAATAAACTTATTCAATAGAATTAGGACATGTGTTAGGGTAATTATAATATCATTTTTCCTTTTAATTACACTATTTACTTTTAACTGTGGTAAATAAAATTCAAAAGTTACTATTCAAAAAAAATTATAATTATCCTATTGAACCACATTTTAATTACAGATATCAATCGTGTCTCTCAGATTTTTGAAATTCAATTCACATAAGTGGTAAAATTACGTTTTATGCAAATTTGCAAATGTGCTTAGAAGATGGGTAAAAGACGTTAAAAAATTCAATAAAATTTTATACATCTATTCTTATTATAAAATGACTACAATGAATTGAATTGAACTAAAATAGGTATTATGTTTTGAATTTGAATTTAAAATAAATTAAAAAATAATAATTATTTAAATAAAAGTCGGTTGTAAACAATAACACAGTGTTTTCCACTATTCATCAAAAATCAAAAGTTTTCAGAAAAATACAAAAACTTCACCCTAAGATAATTTTGATATTCTGAGTCCAAAAATTATGTCTATTTTACCAAATTAAAAAATAAAAGTTGCATTAATTAATTTAAAATTAATTCCCGTTGTCAAAACCAAAAAGCGGGTTTTTAAAAAGTAAAAACTATTAAAAGATTGACATGTGTTTATGTCAAATTTAAATGTGAAATTACTTATAATAAACTACATTGTATTAAATGATAAGAGTATAATCTAATTCTGCTTCCAAAACATTCAAATTCATAATTTAACAGTAAAATTATTTCAACTAAAAAAGTTGTTTTCAATTAAAATTTAGTATTTTTCATTATTCATAAAAAATTTAATGTTATTAGAAAGTACCAAAAATTTATCCAAACTAAATTTTTATGTCCCTCTTCTAAAGAAGAATTTAATGTTGTTAATTTTAATATGTAAAAGTGTAAAATATTGGTTTTAGAAAGTATTCTCCATTAAAAGGCGATAAAATTGCATTTTTTGAAGAATACTTCTTTTTTTTGAAAAAATGAATTTGTTCTTATATTATGTTTAAGAGAAACATAATATGGATTATTAAATTACATGGAGTATATTAAATTTAAAATTCAGTTAATACTATTCATAACTGCCTTTTGAACGGCTAGTTTGGTAAGTCGCGGGGTGCTCGAACATGGTGTTGTGTGTAGCGCAACTTATTGAATTACTTTGGAAAGATAACGTACTATGAAATCTTGGGGTGTTACATTGGTGATGGTTCTGTGGGTTTGTATTCATGGGATGATGTCCCATGGTTTTTTTCCATTTAAGTGGAAATGATTATAGAGATTATGTGTTAGATGGAACCGCTCGATGCGGCTCACGATTCATGATCCCTAGACCCATGGCGCTTATAAGATGATGGAGATTTGAATCAGTAGTTTTTACACCTCCTTAAGTGGCCTTTTTTACCATCACATGAATAGATACCCATCAACCTTGTGGATTTAGGTTTAACTTCTAGTTCTTCTAATTACTTTTCATAACTCTTCTCTTTTTCGGTCTATCGATAATTCTATTAGAAATTTCTTATGTACTGATCATAGTACTCATTGTTTGGTCAATCCCATTGTGGTGAATTATTGTGCTAAGATCAAGTTCTCTTAGACCCCTCCAGATTATATGTGGATTATGTTCAAGGGTGTATATAGGTATTCCCAATCAATTTGAAATGAATCTTGGAGAAATATTTTCTCTAATTTTCATGGGAAGGGGTATTCTTTTGATGGTTGTCACAAGAGGTACCAAGGATCAAAGTAGGATGAGACCCATATTTTTGGGGGTGAATTCCTTTTCAATTATAGTTATCTAATAAAAAGAGGTGATCCACTTGATGAGAAATCATATGGGAGTGAATAGTATACCCCCTATTCTCCCACAACTTGTATAAATCCTTCTCTTCTAGAGTTGGAGGATATTGGTCAAGAGGGATACACCAGTCTAAATGCATCGTGGATGATAAGAACCACTCCTCCTCAGATAGGGGATCATTTACCTAATGGTTTTAATAGCATCCCAATGGTATTTACAAGGAATGACCTCTTCTATTATGTGTCTATAGTATTGGTAGTTGTTTTAGATCCTGATTAGCCTTCTCTATTAGCTCTACTAGGGGAGGTTCATAAGGAGTATGATAAGTTGGTGAATTCTCTAATTCCCAGAAATTATAAGATTAAAATTCGGTATCCCCTAGATCCTTCAACCTCTTAGGTATTTATAGGCATGAATAATGATCATGGTATAATGATATACAATTATACTGATCACACTAATAGTGAGTCTGAGGTTTTACCAGATTGTAGACCAGTTTCATAGAATGTAAAAGGTCTAGTCCCGCTCGACCATCCCAAGAAGAGAGTTCAATATATTCTTTTCTAATCTAATTAGTTTAATAATTTTTATGAATATGTTCAGTTCAGTGAGATAGAGGTTTAAAAGAAAGTGGAGTCTAGAAATAAATAGAATCTAGATTTGTCCTCTACCACAATGTGAGACCAGAGATGGATGATGGAATCTCTACGAACTTAAACCATTTCATCTAAAAGTGGGTCTTAGAACTTATCTAATTATGAAGAGGATATGTCTTATCAACAATGTCTTAGAGGGATAAAAGTGAAAAAGAATCTATTAAAATGGGGGATTTTCTAGTTTCTCCCATAAAGAAAAACAATGGCGTCTCTCCTATCTCTAAGGGGAAGAAAGAGATGTCCTAGAAAGACTACTCCTCTCTAATGAAACTTCTGATGGAAAGTTCAACTAGGAAGGAATATGTGTTGGAGGATAATGGGAATTTATAGTTAGAGTTACATGAGAAAGAACATGATCCTAATATGACCATAAAGTTATTGTAAGTCCATAACCATATGAGTTTACCCCCCCCATTTTTATCAAAGAAATTGAAATCCATGTATAAAAACTTTGTAAATTATATAGAGAAGGAAATTAATATAAATATTATTCATATAATTGAGTTTTACCTATATGAGAAGGATAAGTTGATGGCGATAAATAAGCCTCAGGGACTCGATAATGCTAGCTTTCGATGATTACCCTCCCACTTAGTTGGGATTTTTCTGAAAGTGTCGGCTATCTATTTTTCCTTTTATTATTTGGTGATGTTTACAAACAATATTTTCAAATCAATTAAAGTTTTTATACACATGTATCCAAACCTAAATGTTAATGACTTTTCTTGTAAATATAGTTCTATCCTGGGTCTAATCACTTGTGTAGGATGGTGAATTCGGTTTCTTTGGGTTTTTTGGGATATGTTGGGTGTTGCAATTGGTTGTTGTTTGTTTAAAAGAACATTAATACCTCTAATTTTTTATGATCCATTTATTTTTATGTCTTGATTCATGGTGTTTGGTGATTGGGTTCCCACTTAACCCTTCAAATTGGTCGTTCTTGGTTAATAAAATAAAATATTGGTGGTCGAGAATCATGTCATATCAAGAATTTAAATCACAACATAAAGGATCATAATAATATATTCCATGATCTAGTCCATACTATCATCTAAACCATTACCTATCCTAGTCTGCAGAAATGCTTGATAGGTGTTCCTGATCCTCTGGGGCTGACAATTAGTATTGGCAATTTAATGATATGACAAGTTGGAATGTTTTATCCCAATAATAAATTGATATAAATAACCAAAATAGATCATGAAAAAGAAATATGTGGATCCATAACAGTAAAAAAACTCTAGTTTTTAATGCATTTAAAAAATTAAGGTTTCTAAAATTTTAAGGAAGAAAAAACACCTTTACAAAAAATACACTTTTGAAAACAAATAGGACTCTACTTTTAAAAAAATATTCCCATTTTAAGACCTAGTGTGAAACCTAATACCAAAATAAGGGACCAAACCAAGTGATCCAAATCTATGTTGAAAAATAAAGAAAATATCATAAGCATGCATACACTAACCGGGAATAAAAAAAGTGAATCAAGATAAAATAAAACATACATATATGTAATAATGGAGTTTCCTAAACAATTCTAGAAGAAATACGTAGAAATTCTTGGTTCAGACTCACTTTTCAGGGTATGACATCATCAATAACCAACTAAATGCTCTAAACTAGCCTTACCCGTGGCAACACAGCTCTGGACTCTCAGAAAAATCTAAGGGGTATTAGTTCATCTAATTAAGACTAATAATAAACCATCACTATAACCTATAGATGACATCTAGGAATCCCATGATAGTATTACAAGGATAATGAAGAGTTCATCACACATTTTACATAAACTAATAACCCATATATACCACCGTGCTTGCCTAACCCAAACTCCGACACCACCTATGTAGAGGAACTCTCACTAGAAGATAAAAAATAGGGTTCCCATCACACATCAAGCCATTAAAAAGTTCTAATCGGGCCTACACATCATACCACTTTAAAATAAATTTCAAAAAATGTCACAAGGTATTAACCAGGCCTTTAACATTTGAAAATACTAATTCATTTTCAAAACCATTTCAAAAACCAGGTTGAAATCGTACAACTTTCTCGGAATATGAAAAATGACCTAATATTTAAAAAAAAACATTTAAAACCACCTTTTAATTAATATAAAAACCAAGTAGGCATTTAGAATTCATGGAACCATTTTGAAAAAACTAGAGGTTTGAAAGAACCATTTGAGATGAGGAGGGATAGGGAATGAGAGAAATAGAAAAGGTGAATTTGAAAACCATGTTTAGGAGGCGTATTTTCTAAATAATGAAATTATCATTTCCATATGTTCTCCTTGTAAACATGTAGATGAGCCCACACCTAATGGAACACATAAAGAATCACTAAATTACATTAAGTTCAAATTTAAGAATCCAAAAGAGACTTGCAACCATTTTACACACAACCATAAAACCATAAATAAGCACTTAATCCAAACACTAAACCTAATTCACAATGAAAATCATGTGAACATAACATAACTAAGGATAAACACAACACAAAGTGCTAAATTAATTTTTAAAAATCTACTGGAACTTTATTAAACACTTTTTATACATTAAGATATGGTCACAGTTATATAAATGCCTTAAAACCCCATTTTTCATTAAAATTCCAACATGAAAAAGACCACAACTCATCAATAAACCACATAAAAATTAAGAAAAACACATTTAGAAACCAATTAGGAAAGTCTAATCATCAAAATATTGTTCTAGAATGTAATGGATGAAGATGCCTACCTCAATGATGTGTGGATGCAATGAAACTATTGAAGGAGGAAGAACAAGGTCGAAGGAACAAACCGCACACCCTAGCATTCAAGAACCATAAGGTAAACATAAACCCTATATTCTAGTGTTCATCCAAGATAAGAACCACCAAGAAATAACCAATAACCCAAGAGGGGGAGAAGATAAGAGAAATAAATAAGACCAAAAACAAGATTAACTCACATTAGAATCTTGCAGGAGCATCAACCCAGGAGGAGCATCCAAGAGAGTATGGGTTTGGGATCCCTCTTATGCACCAAAATCAAACAAGAGGGAGAGATGTTCAAAATGAGGTAAAACATATGGTGGTAAAAATGGAATTTTTTCCTTTTAAGATAACTCATAATATCATATGGTTTAGCTAAACATTTTTCCAAACCATGGGCCAACCTTGTGCACCCTAGTGTAAAAGAGGGACACCCACACGAGCTGGTCACATGGTTTTGGAAATTGTGTGCCAACTGGGCAACTCACTTGTATTATTTTGAAAGATCTGTCCTATATAATTTCTTCATAGTTTCCTATAATGGTGCATAATACATGCACCTT
This sequence comes from Viscum album, assembly GCA_963277665.1. Classification (NCBI taxonomy): domain Eukaryota; kingdom Viridiplantae; phylum Streptophyta; class Magnoliopsida; order Santalales; family Viscaceae; genus Viscum; species Viscum album. The sequence goes on along the minus strand of OY728139.1, from coordinate 30,749,347 downwards.
GTCTCAAACATCAACCAAACACTGTACGGTTTCAGTTGGTCCTCAAATGGTTTGGTCCAAACCATTTTCAGACTATTCATGTCAAACTGTGCAAGAGAAAACTATACCAGAAATTCCCTTAGCCTTAACAGGCTACACATTTTTCCCTCAAACCATGCACACAAACCATTCACAAGGCGAAAACACACATGAAACCTATAAAACTCAAATATTATCATTAGGAAATAGACCCGAACCTAAACTAAACAATCCTATATCAAGAAAAGAATAAAATAAAGGAAAAAATATTGTTGGGTGTGACTATTCTAACCACCAAAAACACTTTTTCCCCTAGAAAGTAACTTAATCGAGAGAAGAATAAAACTCAAAATCAAAATTGAATGAAATGAAACAAGACCACAAACATCAACATGACCTTTCACACTACAAGTAAAACCATAATAGATCTAGAAAAACCCATAATGAGGTGAACCACTGAATAAAGAGGAGGGTTCTCCCCACCACAAGGAACTAGCTAGTACCAAGGCACCCACATGAGAAACTAAACATAAAGAAATCCAGGAAATCCTAACCCAAATCAAAAAACTCCAACACAAGGGAATTTCCACAGAAGAAACTCAAACCAAATAGAAATCCAAAATATAATTCATCATTTCTAAAGGAACAAGAATCTCAAAAATAAGCACAACCAACCCAAACCAATATACAAGTCGAACCATGATGCTACTTAAAACGAAGCACAACTCGACACTAAAGTTGATCCATAAACGTCTAACCACACAAATCCCTCAACACCAAACACAAGAAAAAAATTACATTAGAAGAAGACTGTTAATCCATAAGAAAGATGATAACATCAAGAAATTACAATAAAATAAGAAACTTACAACAATAGAAAAAACATCAATAATGAAACTTTAACTACCTCCACTATTGAGTCAAGGGAAAAGATTGGGCCAACACTCATATATCCAATAAATTTTTAATACATGAAGGTCTTCACTATAGGGCCAATAGATGTAGACCACATTCCTTAAATCATGTATTTCCCCATTGTTAGGTGTTGGAAACCTCCATCTATGTCTTGATCTCCTAGAAACGATTCTTATAGAGATTCTCCAGATGACCCAGACAACCAGAGCATCAAGAAAACCTCAAAGGGTTATGATAATAAGGATTCTAATTCACAAACTGACTATATCCTCAAATAATAAATCCAGAGAAAAAGAAACCAGTTCTTTGAAGTAATCAACGCAGACCTTCACAGTCTGCTGCCCTTACTAAAAACCCAATAGCTCCACTATTTTCCTCACCTTCACCTCCTCAGGTATAAACCATCAGAAAAAAATTTCCTAAAGAACTTACCATGTTATCTCATATTTCAACAATGTTTTTATGATCACCTTCCACCAATCTAAACATATAACTTCAAAAAAACCGAGGAAAACCCAAACCAGAAACATAAACCTACAAATCATCTTGGGTCTATAGACACTGAGTTGAAAAAATAGTGTGTGAGAAAAAACAACTTAGTATGTAAACACCATATAATCCATAAATTTCCTTTCTTGAAACACTATAAAAATTATAGTTTGAAATAAATTTATGAAATTAGGTTTTAAAATATTTTAAGGTACTAAACACATCTTTCCATATATCTAATTTAAAAAAAACACATCTCAAATTTTCAAAACAGTTTCTTATTTTAAAACCTATTGTAAAACCAAATGCCAAAAGAAGGGACCAAACAATGTGGTCAAACATTATTATAGAAAATAAAGAAAGTAAAAAAAAGAAATTATACACTAATAGTTAATATAAACAAGTGAAACATGATAAAACAAAACTTAAAAAATTTGTAATCATGGGAATTTCATAAACATATCTAGAATCAATCACTAGATGCACTTGGTTCGAACTGAACTGTTAGCATATGGTTGAAATCCATCATCAACAACCAACTGGATTCTCTAAACCATCCTCACTAGTGTTAATTCCCCTATGGAATCTCAAAATATCCAGAGGTACAAGTTCTTCTAATCCGGACTAATAAGTAACCATCAATTGACCCTCAATATAACATCCTATAATTCCATGATAGTAGTATAATGAGAACGAGGAGGTCACCACACACGTGGAATAAACCAATAAACTATAGTTTCTACATTGATTTCCTAGACCAAACCATAACATTACCTTTTTAGAGCCCCTCCCACTGGAAGGTCGTCCATAGGGTGCACATCACACATCAATCCATTCACAAGTTCCAACCGGGCCTACACATGATGTAATTTTAAAATAAATTTCTGAAAAAAACCATAAGTCACCAACTTATCCTTTAACAATTTGAAATTCTAATTCATTTCAAAAGCTATTTCCAAAATCAGGTTGAAAACATACAACACACTCGAAAGATGCCAAACAGACCTTAATACCCTTTAGTTACCAATCCAAATATGAAGAAGCCAAACTATCCAATCCTTAGGAAACACATTTCAAAAAACCTTTAAAATGTTATGAAAACCAAGTATCCATTTAGAAACCATGGAACCATTTTGAAAACACTCAGTTTCACGAACCATGATGATATTCCATCTAATCCAACACCCAACCTAGTCTACGATAAGGCTCGAGAGGTGTTATCGGTCCTCCCAAGATGACGACTAATATCAGAAATCCGTTTTATCATAGTGGTAATGATTTATCCCAATAATAAACTAAAATAAAAAAATATAGCTTATAGAAAAAATTGGAGGATCCATAACCATAGAATACAATAAAAAGAGAAGCATGATCCAAATATAACAACACTTGAAAAAAATATAAACTCTAATTTGAAACTAAAACCAAACTGGATATGACCTGATATGTACATGACCTCTTTTCCACCACCAAACATAAACCAACTTACTACAATGGAGAAACCAAATCAAAAACATGAACCTACAAAATAGCACAGGTCAATCGATGCGAGGTGACACAAGTATGGTGTGAGCATAAACATCTTAGTAAGTAATCACCAGAGAGTCCATACATTTATTTTCCAAAAATAGTCCAAATATTCTAGTTTGAAATATAAATAATGAAAATTGTGTTTTATCATTTTAAATAACCAAACAAAGACTTCTTGAAATTCTATTTTTAAAATCACACACACCGCTATCGCATTTTTCAAACAGATTTCCTTTTTAAAACCCAGTTCAAAACCAAATCCCATTTAAGAGAAAAAAACTTGGGGTTATCAAAAAAGTAGTCCAAAAAGTATAATAGGAAGTATGGTGTAACAAAAGAAGCCAAGAATAAAGAAAAAAAATATAGGATCACACAAAAATGTACTAATAAAATAACTAACCAAGTGAAAAAAATAATGTATAAATATAGAGTTATTAATCATGGGAATTTACTAAAAAATATCTAGAAACAATCCCTAGACATATTCTGATCAGAGTCACCTAGCAAAATATGTTGCATCTCTATTGTTAATAACCACCCTGGACTCTATAAACTAACCTCACTAGTGGCACAACCCACATAGAATCTCAAAAAATCAATTGTTACCAACCTGTCTAATCAGGGTTATGAAGAAACCATCACTAGAACCTCTAGATGACTCCCATGAATCACATGATAATAGTATGTGGACAATGAGGAGTTGGTCAAATGTGTGGCATATAACAATAAAATATAAATTCCACCATTCTTAACAAGCCCAAACTCTGACACCAACTATGTGGAGACCCTCTCCTCAGAGGTAAAACTCTAGAGGTTCCCATCACACATATTTCCAATTAAAGTGAAAACTGGGATGAAATATCACATGAGTTTTAAAACGTCTTTCCAAAACACCACAAGATTCCAACTAGTCCTTAACCTTTCAAATCCAAATCCATTTCCAAATCCATTTTCCAAAATACGATGAAACCATACAACATGATTTTGAAGTGAAAAACAAGCCTTTTTATCATTTATAAACCAAGGCACACTTCAATATTTCAAATGGTCCTTAATTTAAGAACGCATTTTAAACCACTTTTTAGTTCATTTGGAAACCAAGAAACTATTTTTTAAAATATCAGGGGTTTAAAGGAACCATTAATGAAGAGTATGGATAAGGAATAAATGAGTGAAGGGTAGAAATATGGAAATACATCATCATTTGTGAGCTTGTACATATTTTCACCATGTTCACATATGTATTTAACCACATATAGTGGCACACCCATGGTAGTCCATAAAAATACCCAAGAAACCAATTTATAGAGTCACCATTAACATTTCCACCAAACACAATAACCCACACATAAGCGCCACAACAAAAAGAGGCATTACAACCACTCACAAAGATCAACTCACAATGAAAACCAAATTACAAAAACATAACCAAGGAAAATAATTATTAAAAAAACCTAATTACATTTTAAAAAGTTCATTGAAATTTTAAAAAAAACCTTGTATACAAATTTACATATAGGAATAACTTAGAAACTATTTGAAAACAAATTTTCATCAAAGTACGAACATAGAAATCCTATAACAATTCAAATGACTCACCGAAATCATGATTGACACATTTTATAAATAATTTAGAAAATCTCAAGAATCAATGATATGTTCCAAAAAGGAAATTTATGGAAACAAATACCTCAACAAAGTGTGGAGTTAATAAAACTACTCATAGAGGAAGAACCAAGCCCAAAAGACAATTTTTACCCCAAAACCATGAAGGAATACAAACCAAAGATCAACCATAAACCTTAGGGAATGATCATGAGAGGACCAAGACAAGGGGAACTAATAAAACTTGAGGAAGCACTAATGGGAGAAGAAAAACCAAGGGTGAAGAGCTTGGGAGCTCCCTTCATGTGCTTAGGTTGAGAAAGAGGGGAGGGTAGGCAAATGGGTTTAAAACATATGGAGGGAAAATTTAGAATTTCAACATTTTAAAGAACCTGGGAAAGTGGCATGGTTTGGACCCATGGTTCTCCAAACCATGCGTCATCCATGAACACCTTACTAGAAGAAGAGGAAACCCACATGTGTTGGTCATACTATTTGGTAAACTGCATACCAATCATGAAAATTGCCTATGTTAAAATTGTAGAGGCTCTTGTATGATTTCTACAGAGTTTACTCTAAGAGTGAACCTTGTCCTAGCCACCAAACACACCCTGCACTGTTTCTTCTATGACACAAAATAGTTTTGGAAAAACTGTTCAAGTCAAACCATGAAAGAATAAATTGAAGTTGAAACACCCCCAGCCTTAATAAACTTCACGATTTGACTTCAAACTATGCACACAGACAATGTACAGGGCCAAAACTCACCCAAAAACTCCAAAACTCAAAAACAATCATTGAGAACTCTACCCAAACCTAAAAAATATCCAAAACTAGGAAAGGAATAAAATAAAATAAAACCCATGGTTGGGGTGTGACAATTCCCTCCAACAAAAAAATTTCTACCCCCCAAAAGTCACCTAATAGAACGAGGAACAAAACTCGAGTTCAAAACAGAATAAATCAATTAAAACCAAAAAATTAATGGTTAATTTTCAACTACACAAGTATTAGATGGCCATAACTATAGAAAAAACAACACAGGGAGAAGAATATAGGGTTCTCCCCACCACAAGAAACCGACTAGAACTAGCCAACATTGGGACAGGGAACTCCACACAAGAACTAAACCCCCAATATATGCAGAAACCCATAGAAAGAACCCAAATAAATCCTTGATCTAAACCACAATTAATCATTTCCAAAATACACGTGCATATCCAAAATGAGAACAAAAAAATCAAAACCAAAAGTGATACATAAACGACTAACCAAAAAAGAGGGATAACTATTTAAATATCCACATCAACAAGACACAACCATCCAAACTCCACAAAACATGACCATCAAGCTCTTACAATAAAAAGAAACATCCAAAATTGAGAAACCACACCAAGTATAACATAAACGACACTCACTCCATCATTGGAGACCAAAAATGGTTCAAGGTTCTCTGCACCCAAAAATTCATGAATCTGTGATAATCTTCACTCTGGGGCCTATGGATGGATCCTAGATGTCTTGAAGAATCTATTTCCCTGCTGTCTGGAGCTGACATCCTCTAACCGAGACTTATTATTTTAGTGACACTACTAGCATAACTTTTCAAAGTGACCCAAATGACCACAAAATCAATAATACATCAGATGATTATGAAAATATGGATTTGAATAACTAAACTAAACACACTAGAAGCACATGATCGAATGGTTCTATTAATGAGAAGCTGAGAACAACAAATGAGACTCCTCTAGAATAATTTCCCCTGGAACACACTCTTCACTAGACATGGAGCCTTCACTAGAAACAAGGGTAACTGGGCTACCAAATTCTATAGACTACATTCCATGAACCAACTAGACTAGAAATTCCCCATCCACCATCTTCTTAAACAAAACATCATCCGATAATAGAACTCACTACTTGAAGTGATCAATAAAGGCCTTTACTATCTATTGACCTTGATGAACACCCAACTACTCTCCCACTTTCCACACCTTTAACTCCTCAAGAATGAACCATTGAATTAAATTGGTCATAAAAAGTTCTCAAGACATACTAAATTCCAACAATGGAGGGAAGATCACCTTCCATTGTTCCAAACCTGGACCCTCAAATGAACCGAAGAAATCCCTCACTATCATGGATTTGGGAGTTCCCAATGACCAAAAGACACCCTCAACTTCCTTGATCCACTCTTCAGCCTCTAACAGACCTCTATCACCATGTAAAATATACAAAAACATTGTTGTAAATGACTCTTCCACTCTATTGAGAGTCTAGGAAGGGTTAATGGTTGGAAGAAGCTCAATAGAAACCTTTGGGATTTTTCTGGATGAAAGACACTATATTACACAAGAACCCAAAACAAATCAATATTAAACTAAAACTCAATTAATAATGACCTTCCAAACCAAAACACCAACTCATAAATAAAAACATCCCAAATGAAAACCTAAATAATTTTTCAAAAACAACCATTTCCATTTCAAGACTAAAACCATTTAATTCTTAAATACACTTTTCAAAATACTCAAATCTTTTCCAAAACCAAATCGAATAGAAAATTTGAATTTTTAAAACAAAACCATTGTCTAAGATCATTTTACTTTTTAAAATAATTTTCTGAAAAACCATTTTCCATTTAAAATCCACTCACATAAACTGAAATCCAACCAAAAAGAAACACACACCAAACTCTAGGCATGAGGAACTAGTGTCCATTTATAACTCGACAACATATTTTAGTAGACCATTACCTGAGAAATCACTTACCACTCTGCGCAACCAAAAACATGCTCTCAGGTTCTACATGGTTCTCTACTCTAAGAAATCCTATTGTATAAAACCAGTTCGATTCTATTTTAATTCCCCATCAATACAAACTAATACAAAATAATCATGTCCTGGAATACCCCTAGAAACTCGAGTCTTGTGAAGGGTGAAAGTTCAAGATGCTCTTTCTACACATAAATCTTGAGTTCCAACAATCTTATATCCAAACTACATGACATCCCAAATAAAAAGAGACACTCTGATGCCATTTTTTCACAAACTAGGCCAGAATGCCATCCAACACGACACCCAGCCTGGTCCATGATAACACACAAGAGGCATTCATGATCCTCCCAGTATGGAAACTAGAACATAGCATAAAAGTTATAATAGTTGGATTTATTTATCCAAAAAATAAATTGAAATAAACTAAAAAGGGCATACAATAAGAATGATAGGATCCATACCCACTGAATATAATAAAAGCATAATCATAACCCATATACAACAACAACTGAACCAAAAAGAAATTACAATATGAAACTAAAACCAAACTGGAGATGACATGATCTCCACATCACCTATTGGTCACCATCAACTATAAGACCAACCTACTCAAAATATAAACCTACACTTGAAACTTAAACCTACAAAATATGTCGGGTCTACGGACATCGAGTGGAAAAAAAGGGTGTGAGAAAAAAACATCTCAGTAGGTAAGCACCATATAGTCCATAAATTTCATTTCCCAAAACATACCTACAACACTAGTTTAAAATACATTTAATGAAAATAGGCTTTTATCATTCATAAAAACAAACATATATTTTTCAAAATATAATTTTTAAAACCAAACACACCTCTTTCCCCTTTTAAATAATATTTTCTTATTAAAAACTATTTCAAAACTAAATCCAAAATAAGAGAAACCAACCCAGGAGATCAAATAACCAATACAGAAAAAAAATAAAGGGATAAAAAAAGAAACCAAGATTAAGGAAAAACAATACGGGTGCAAGAATATAGGTACTAATAATACAATCTACCAAGAATATCAAAATAAATCATGAACATATAGGTAGTAATCATGGAAATTGTTTGAACATATCTTGAATAAATCCATATATATACTCTGATAAGACTTACCTGTCAGAATATGGTGCTTCTCTATAGTCAATAACAAACTAGGATTCTCTTGACTAGCCTCACTAGTGGTATAAACCACTTAGACTCTAAGCAAATCCAGGGTGTAAAAACCAATTTAATCAGGGTCAGTAAGAAACTATCACTCAACCCTCAAGATGATGCCCAGGAATCCCATGATAAAAGTATATGGAGAATGAGGAGTTCATCATAAAGATGGAATAAACCAATAACCCACATATTCCATCATGTTTTCATATCTAAAACTCTGAGACCAACTATGCAGAGGCCCTCTCCTCAGAGGGACAACCATAAAGGTTACCATCACACATAGTTCCAATCAATTTTCCAACCAAGATGACATATCACAAGAGTTTAAAAAACAAGTTTCCAAAACACAAAAATATTTCGAGTAAATCTTTAACCTTTAAAATCTAAATCCATTTCCAAAATAATTTCCAAATCTAAGATGAAACAATTCAACATGTTTGAAAAGTGCCAGAAGAACCTTTCTATTATTTAGAAACCTAACCACAATTCAAGATGCTACAGGGGAACTACTTTAGGGAAAAATTTGAAGCAACATTTGAGTTCATTTAGAAACTAGGAAACCATTTAGAAAAACATTGGGGGTTTGAAGAAACCATTATAGAAGAGGAGGTCTAAGGAAGAAAAGAGGTAAGGGGATAACTTTGGAAAGACATCATAATTTGTGATCCTATCCATATGTAAAACCAGTGCATGTATTGATAAGAACACATCCAATAGAACACCCATGGTAAACCATAAAAATACCAAAGATACCAATTTATATATTCCCCATTAACATTTCCACAAAACACAACAATCTATACATAAGCATCACAAAACAAAGAGGCATTAAAAAAACTCACAAAGATCAAATCACAATGAAAACAAAATTACAAAAACATAACCAAGGAAAATGATTATCTCAAACACCCAATCAATACAAAAAAGGGATACCAGCGGAAGTTTTTTTTGTGAACTAGTGGTGGTTTAAACTACTGTAGAATAGTTTAGCATCAGTTATTAAAACTGTCGCGTATTGCATGGTGTCTAGTCATTTAGTGATAGTTTTTTAATTTAGTGGTGGTTTTGTTAAGTGTAATTTTTGGATCATTTATTGGTGGATAATTTTTTATTTAATTGTGTGTTATTTATAAAAAAATACACCAACAAAATATAAACTAAAAAAAAAATATATGATAATCCCATCATACATATATCTTACGTCGATAGTCATATAAAAACATCCAGTCATCATAACCTTAATCTAAGTCTACCGATATGACTATCAATATAAATATAAAATATGTTCAACAATAATTAATTCTTAATATATATCCATGTTACGACCATTGATACATCTGTCTACCTCCACATCATGTCATCAAATGAAACCGACCACATAAACTCACTAGTTGTAATAAAAATGAATACAAAAAATTAAAACTAAACATAATAAATTACAATTATAGTAGAATAATTGATAAAATTTTAAAATACTGTAGAAACTAAGAACCATAAAGACTGCCTTATGAATAATTTTTTGGATCATAGTGGTCAACCTCTTTCCTACTATCGGTATTTATCACCTACAATGAAAACTAGAACATTTAAGAAAATAAATGTGAAAGAGAAATGACAGAAAATATATTTACAATACTAAACATAAAATTTGTTATTTTTAATCAAATAGAAGATATTTTAGTATAAAAATAATATATAATGAAAAAAACTTTGAAAACTTAAACATACTTATTTAAGATAATACTCAACATTTGAAACTGAAAAGATATGAGTATATATTCTAATTTACTATTAAAGAAATGTGCGATATTATTCAAATTTACTTAATTTTTTTTAAAAGATTGTGATATCATAACATATACCATATTTAAAAAACAAATATGTGGTGGTTTTTTTATGAATTCACATCAATCGAAGGAATTTTTCAATGATTTTGACCATTCCATGCATGTTTTAGTATTTTAAAACACTAAAAATTTGTTTATGACCATAAATGTAAAATCATAATTCGGAATGACATGCCATAAATATATATAATTCACAATTAAATATATTGTTTTTTCCCATGATTTTTGGGAAATAAGACATTATTTTCCTAGTTTTGACCCCATGAAACTTGTTTTTAATGGTTTTTGTACCTTTTAGAAGTGTATACTGAGTAATTATTATCACATCGTGAATCAGATTGACGTTTTGTCTATATGTATATGTCAAAAACAACATAGATGTGGTTTTACCATGATTTCACATCAATATATTTTCATTTGTGGAGGTTTTTACTATTCCACACACATTTTAGTGTTTTAAAACACCAAAAATGTGCTTACAGTCGTAATAGAAAAACTATAATTTGGAATGATGTTTTATCAGTTCATACATTTTAAAATTAAATATACGGTTGATGTACCATGATTTTGAATAAATCCAACAGAGTTTTCTTTTTTTTTGACCCCTAAAACTTGTTTTTAAAGTCTTTTATACCTTTTGGAAGTGTATACTAAGTAATTCTAATCACACTACATGTCGTATTAACATGTTGTTTATGAAAATATGGAAAAAACAACTCAATGGTGATTTTCCAATGATTTAACATCAATATAATTTTGGTTTCAATTATTTTGACCATTCAATGAATGTTTTAGTGTTTTAAAACACTAAAAACGCATTTACAATCATAATAGAAAAAATAAAATTCAGAATGATTTTCTATCAGTTCCTACATTTAAAAATTAAATATATGGATTTCCCCATGATTTCAATGTAATCCAATACCATTTTCCTACTTTTGACCCCCTGAAATATGTTTTAGAGGATTTCATAACTTTTAGGATTGTATAATGAGTAATTAAAACCACACCACTCATTAGATTAATGTTTTTTATATGGTTATAAGTCAAAAACAACTCATTAATGGTTGTACCATGATTTATCATCAATCTAAGGTCATTTTCAATGGTTTTGATCGTTCCACACATATTTTATTGTTTTAAAGTACTAAAAATGTTTTTACGACCATAACGAGAAAACCATAATTCAGATTTATTTGATGTCGATTCCTACATTTCACAATTAAATTTATGATCATTTTCCCATGATTTTAGGGAAATCCAGCATCGTTTCTAGTTTTGAAACCCAAACACATATTTTTAAAGGCTTTTGTACCTTTCATAAGTATATGACAAGTAATTATGATCACACCACAAATCGTATTGACATGTTGACTACACATACACATATAAAAAACATAACAGCAGTTTTAAAATGATTTTAAATAAATCTAAGGTTTTTTCATTAGTTTTTACCATTCCACACATGTTTTAGTGTTTTAAAACACTAAAAACATGTTTACAACCATAACGAGAAAACCGTAATTCGTAATGGAATGTCTTGAGTTAATACATTTCACAATTATCGATCTAGTTGTTTTCTTAGGATTTAGGTAAATCCAATGTCATTTTCTAGATTTTTACCTCCCAAAACATGTTTTTAAATGATTTTGTACCTTTGAAAATTATTTACAAAGTAATTTTGAATGCACTTTAAGTCGGATAGACATGTTTTCTATGGGTATGCATTATAAATAACTTACTGGTGGTTTTCCCTTGATTTTATATCAATATGAGGTACTTTTCTATAGGTTTTACTGTTCCACTAACATTCTAGTGTTTTAAAACACTAATAATGTGTTTATGGACATAATAGGAACACCATAACTCGAGATTAAATATTGTCAGTTCTTACATTTCAAAATTAAATAAACAGTTGTTGTCGCATGATTTTAGCGAAATCCGATGTAAGTTTCTTCGGTTTTCCACCAAACACTTGTTTTTAAGGACTTTTATTTCTTTCTGAAGTGTATACTGATTAATTCCAACTACACCACATTTCAGATTGATGTGTTTTCTATGTGTAAATGTCAAAAAAATTAACAGTGGGTTTCCTTTGATTTAACAAAAATATTATGTGTTTTTTTATGTTTTTGACCTTTCCATATAAGTTTTTGTATTTTAAACACTTGAAACATGTTTATGACCATAATGGGTAAACCATAATTTGGACTAACGTATTGTTCATTCCTACAGTTTAAAATAAAATATATTATTGCTTTCACATGATTTCAAGGAAATCTGGCATCATTTTCCTAATTTTTACCCCTTAAAACTTGTTTTTATAGGATTTTGTGGCTTTCAAAACTGTATAACGAGTAATTAGAACTGCACCACATTTCAGATTGATGTGTTTTTGTGCGTATACATAAAAAAACTAAGTGGTGATTTCCACGTTATTTCACATCAATATGAGGTGGTTATCTATGGTTTTGACCATTCCATGCATGTTTCAGTGTTTTTAAACACTAAAAAACATTTACTACCATAATGGGAAAAATATAATTTTGAAGGATGTGTCATTGATTCATACATTTCAAAATTAAATATATGGTAATTTTCTTATAATTTTAGGTAAATTCGACATTGTTTCCCTAGTTTTGACCCCTAAAACTTTTTTAAAGTATCTGTACCTTTCAATAGTCTTTACCTAGTCAAAACCAAGAAAACAAGCTCGGGTTATTTTCAAACATATATAAAATGATATATAATTCATTTTTGATGTGTATGACTCAACCGAACATCAATCTAGAACAATATGTGTTTTGTATAAATTGAAATTCATGTTATATATATAAAAGTTTCATTTTAGTTTTATTTATTGATGTTGTATGTGTTCTTTGAAAATGTTTTAATGATTTATGAAATTTATAATTTACCTCAGTGGGATGAGTTGTAATGTTATAAATTTCCTCAGGTACAACAAAATCACTAGGATCCACAAAATATGATGGTAGTGGTGGCATGTTGTGAGATGGTGATCAGCTAGGTTCCTATAATTTTTTTTTGTTTTCGTCATTCCTATATTTCAAATGGTTAAGGTATATTAAATATATAAGAAATGAAAAACCTAAATGTTTTTACAAAAAATGAAAAAAAATTGAAAAAATTATATATATATATATATATATAACACTTATCTATGATAATGTGTAATATATTTTCATTACCAATTTATAAATTCCATTACCTTCATCTTAATTATCTTCATTATTATCAAACTATATTGTGATGGTTCCTTTATTCCCCCATCTCTTGATGGTTCTACTATTTTGATATTTTCATGCAATAATTGTTTACTGTTTTTTAGTTGATGAGGATCACTATTAAAAATCACCAATTGAAATTCCTCTACCATATCATATAAGTTATTCTTCATTAAGTGTACAAAAACACTCCAAACATCATGTATTTCATCATCCACATAATAAACCATCTTCTCTTTTGAAGCGAAGATAAATTTATAATGTTATGCATGATCGTTGATATTCATCAAGCGTGATAAGTTGACCTAAGTAAAATATAAAGATTATTTTTATTATACCCCTATCAATGTTAATGTGCTTGGATTTGAAAAAGACAACTAAAAACTGGTAATAATAGTTCAATTAAATTCTATTATTCATCTTCCCATAGTATCCCAACTCTGCTAGTGTAAATACCCCACTATTATGAGTTTTTAAGTATTCTTCACAATAAATTCTATAAAACCTGAAACCATTAATATTGTAATCATCGAATCTCTAAGCTTTCCCTAGAGGACCTTGAGCCGAAAAAATTAAATCATTTAGTATTTCAACTTGATTTTCAATAATCACTATCTAGTAAAAAAGATATAAAATGTTAATTTTAACGTAAAAAAAATAATACACATCAATAATATAAATATGAGTATATACTTACATGAAGGGAGAAACATTATACAAGATCCTTATGAATATATTTTGTTAATTCCATATCACTTATAGCTTGAACCCTTAATATCCTATTTTTTTACAGTCTCAATAATTCATTAATCACTCATGAGCCTCAGCCCTATTTGTGAGGACTCGACAAGTGCATCCAAGAGACCTGAGATAAAATCCAAGAGAAGGAATATTTTCGATTTACTGTAGTAGTACTGTAGAAGGTACTATAGTAGGTACTGTTCGGTATTGCAGTAGCTGAAACTATTCATCTGTTTGGGACTTCAGGTATCTGGTTAGGTCATCGAGTCCTTCAATTACTTCATGCCACCCAATGCCTTTGGGCCATCTCAAGGTCTTCATGCCACCTCAAGGCCTTTAAGTCACCTAAAAATAAAGATGTACCAGACAAATTATAAGAAACAAGGCCCTAAATGAGGATTCAAATTAGACACATTCATTATAATAGATCTAACCAAACATGGATGAATGAGAGGGCATGACATTGCCATCGATATCAAGATTTTGCTACTATGAAAGGGACCATTAGCTGACTATCCATGTGAAGGTGGGGAGCTGACATCATGATATTTACTTGGGAGGATCAATTCCAATTTTTCTTTTTTGGGTTGATTTCCTAAGACCTATGGGTCATGTAATGTCACTTAAGCCTTCAGTCCTAGTAAGGGTTCCCCCTAATCCCCTTAAAGGTGTATTATGAAAAATCAACAAAAATTGAAGGCCTTTTGACCATTCAGGAAATTATTCAATAAATGGATCTGCAATAACACTTTTTATTAGCACATATCTACGTGCTTATAAAAACTCCAATTTAGTTAGTGTAAAATTTGAGCTCACTCCAATTGGTTTCCCAATAGTTGGAAAAACCGATGACTTATTTTCATAATGATAATTAGTAGAGATGTCATCAGCATGTCCAAAACAGTTGAATCTTGTTTCAATACCATCTAAATACATTAGAAAAATGTCAAGTACTTATTATCTATATAACCATTAGCAATAGAGAATTTTGGTTGAGCTTTATTCTTTATATATGATTTCAAATGACCTAAGTACCTGATAGAAAAAAAATAAGAAAAATATAAAAAAAAAATTATTCAATGATTTGATAAAATAGAATTCACCAATGAAAATAAAAACAATATAAACATACCTCACTATTGGATACATCCATAGATAGTGTAAAAGTCCACCAATTCTAGCTTCTTCAAGCAAATGCATAGTAAAATCAATCACGATTGTAAAGAATCAAGGGGGAAATAAAATCTTCGAATGACATAGTGTCAAAAAAATTATTTCTTAATTTTTATCAGGCCCGGTTGGATTTAGAGTTTGTCCAAAAATCTCTCTAAAAATGTATAAAACTAAATTAGAACCATAGTTACGTTTTCACAAAAATCATTACACAAAGACAATTTAAATAACTTCTCTATCAAAATACGTGAGCCATAACTTTTCAATCCATATAAAGTTTGATATTTTATTTCAATGCACCTTGAATTGTTTCTTTAATATCCATCTGAAACTTTTCCATTCTTTAAATTATAAAGGAATATTTATTTCTCATGATTTTTCGTTATAAAAAAAAGGCGAAGGATACTGGTCATTCTAATTATCCTAAAAACCATGATTTATATTCATTTAATCCAATTCCTTATGAGTATTAAGGAGATCCTTTAATCTACCCTTCTTATTAAGCACTATAAAAATGAAATTTTCATAGTTGTTCTTATTAATATGGATTATTTTAAGATTGTGACATATCCAATTAAACTCCCCTTAAAGAATGTTGAAAAATATACTCTTTTTCTTCCATTATTATGTTTCAACTTCTTCAGATACTATACCTCATAACCTTTCCCCCCCCCTCTTTAAACTGGTGAAATTTTCAAAATTCTTTAGTGGCATTCATTAGATATCCCAAGATTTCTAAACCAAATAACAGCTTTAATAGCTTTATCATTTCAATATCTCTGTTGAATAATGAAATTTTAAAAATAAATTTATGAAAATCATCAATAAATTGATGGTGACACATAAAACACAATTTTTTCTATGAACTAATCTTGTAGGATCAAAATAAATTTTATAAACTAGAAAATCCAAAACCAATATGAGTATTCCAACTAGATAAATTTCCTAGTCCAAGAAATTCACTAATTTTCCACATTAAAGTAGTATGAATTTGGAATAGTTGTCTTATTCCAACATCATATGTTTCCTCTTCATCGTCCCATAATTCTATAAATTCATTAATTAGAGGTTGAAAGTATACATCAATATCATTTATTGGAATTTTATTTCCAGGAATAATCATAAAAATAATGAAACAATTGCTATTTATACACAACCATAGAGGTAGATTATAAGGGATTAAAACAACTAGAAAAACGCTATAAATAGTCCTCAAAAAGGTTTAAACCCATCAGAATCCAATTCTAAATGTACATTCCTAGTATATAAATAAAAATGTGGATATATAAAATTTAACATCTTCCATTATTTTGAATCTTTTGGATGCCTCATCAAGCCATCTTTAATATCCTAAGCATGACACTTCATATCATATATAGTCTTAGATGAAATGAATAATCTTTTCAATCATGGTGTCATATGAAAGTAACATAATACCTTTACCAAATTTTTCTTTGTTTTTTTCTTCCTGGGGTTATATTGATTTATAGTGTCATTTTTTTTCATTAACTTCCATATTCTTGTATGAAATATTTTTCATTCTACTTTATCATAGTCGTATCCCCATTAAATCATGGAATCATTAGGGCATGCATGCATATTTTTATAATCAAGTCCAAGTTTGTTAATAACTTTATTCTTCTCATAGAATAATGTAGGGATCTTAGCTCACTAAATACATCATGAAGAAACTCTAAAATCATATATGTTTCTTTGTTAGTAATTCCACAGAGACACATGATATGATACAAATTAAGTAGAAAATGAAACTTTTAATGCTTGTAGCACCCTTCATACAGTTATTGTTGTCTATCTTCAACAAATTCATAAAAATAATTTATTTTTTTACTAGAGTTTTGAGAAATATTAACCTACTCTAGATCAATTGAAGGTTCTGTTGATCTATTAAAATATTTTACATTGTATTCTGCAAAATCAAATATTCCATTTAATAAATTCCGAACCGAATTTTCCCCAACTGGGTCACTTTGTATTCCACTAATAGTATTTTAATTGTTTTTACCTTCCATACAATTTGATTTTCCAGGAAAAATCCAACATACATATCAGGAAAGAATCTACGTCAATATCAAAGGCTCATATACTTCATTTCAATTCAACTATTTCTTAAATTTACAATCAAGACACATACATTTTATTCTTCCATCCACTGATCGATTTGAAATTGTATACACAAAAAATTCTTCCAAGCCCTTGGAATATCGAGGAGTATTTTGAGGTAAATTAATCCAACTTTTATCCATAGATATTGGATTTTATTCTCCCTGAATATTCAGAAATAAAGATATAAATTTTTAATTAAATAGTTACAATCAAAATTAAATATCAGCCAACTTCCCCCTTGACTCTTTCACAACAACTATAAAGGAAAATGGGATGAATAAAATAATATTTTTTTTAATAAACATATAAAATGAAAACAAGAATAAAAAATTATTATATCTCAAAAATATAAATGAATAATGATATAAAATTGAGGAAGATAACATTTTAAAACAAAGCAAACCCATGAACGTTCGAAAAGATATCTAATATGTCTTCCTAAATTGAGTGTTGGGAGATGAAGTGTCTTTATTAGTGAATATAAAATAATTTTTTAGGTTAAATAATGATCTATATAGGTTAGGATAAAACTCAAGTGCATGGTATTTGAAGTTAGATACATGATATAAATAATTAATAATTAATAATGTAATTGTGGAAAACATCCTCTACATTAAAGATGATAAATATGTATTAATTTTTTATATTTATTATGTAGATGATATTATTTTTATGGGAGAAAAAGATATTGGTGTATTCTACACTAATTTTGTAACTAAGGAGGGTTCATTACATTAAAAAAATAGCTACATTGAGAAATGTCCAAACCATTTCTCATGATCTAACTAAGACCAAGAGAACCCCTCTAAAAATATGAATGAAAAGTATACTTTATTTTTATATCATGATATGTCATGTATATCCAAAATATTCAAATCTATATGTCTATATTCTATT
Source organism: Viscum album (assembly GCA_963277665.1). Classification (NCBI taxonomy): domain Eukaryota; kingdom Viridiplantae; phylum Streptophyta; class Magnoliopsida; order Santalales; family Viscaceae; genus Viscum; species Viscum album. The sequence goes on along the minus strand of OY728139.1, from coordinate 30,730,794 downwards.
GAACTGGTTTAGTGTGACTTAATATTGTTCCATGAATTATATAAATCAACTTTGTTCAAATTACATCGAGTTCAATGTTCCTTCAATTTGAGATAAACATAAATAAACATGATGTTAAAATAAATTTGAATAATTTTTATTGTTATTTTCAAATCAAATGACAAAAAATTAGTCATTTTATTCAAAAAGAAACAACACGATATAATTATTGATCTTAAAAATCATGTTAGTTAAAATATAATCATTGAAAGTATGTTTGCTGTTCTATTTAACCAATAATTTATTATCATTCATGTAAAAATTAATTCTAACTACTTTATCATTATTATATATATATTATTAAACTAAATCATTCCTCATATATTCATATAACATGTTGTCTTCTGATAAATTGAAAACTGTTTTAATATCTCATTTTCAAGGTCTTTATTCCTAGAGACCTTACTAGGGTTGATGATGAAACCATGTGTGACCCCAAACCCTACCTCCAATTGGTCATCAGTTGGAAACTAGACTCAATTATGTATATGTAAAAAATTGGAGGCATTAACAAAGAGAGAAAAAATAATATTACATTAATAGAAAATATAAACCATGAAACTATAAATTATCTAGATTTCATAACTGACTTATATCATAAATGTTTTTTTTAATTTAATAAAACATAACCAAAATTAATGATTATTATAACTCCAAATAGATAAATGAAAAATCTAAATAACACATTATAAACCAAAATTAAATATATAAATTACTATTGAATGAATAAAAAACAAATTATATACTATTTTTATCACCCATGATTGTCCATATAATGCTAATAAATAGTAGATTTAGGGTGAGGATGATGTAACCTTTAAGTGGGGTATGTGTGTCTACCAGGGAGAAGATCTGAGTTGGGGAGAGGGAGGTCGGGGAGGAGGGGGAGGAGGGGGAGGGAGGGGGTCCACATCGTTGCTGAGGAGGGGAACTCAGATGGGGGTGGGTGGTCAGCAGAGGGGGTGGGGTCTCCATCATCAGCGAGGAGGGAAATTGTGAGTCAGGAGAGAGAGGTCGGATGGGGGGACATGATAGTCAGGGTTAGAGAGGGGTGTCGTAGGGGTTAGTGTATCTAGAAATAAGGCAATAGGTAGGATGGAGGGGTGGGGAAACAAGGGTCATGGGGTTGGGGTTGCGCCAGGAAAGGGATAGGAGGTGGTTGGGGTGGAAAGGGTTTGGGGTTATGAGGGAGCATGGGAGGGGTTTAGTGGTGGTTTAATGAAAATTGTCTCTAAATTTTAAAATAATAAAAATATAGAGACATTTTGATCAAAACCCACTATATTATTATTATTATAACCAGATTTAACTCGTGGCAATGACTAGAACCGCCACTAGGAATCAATTATTTTGTAGTGAATTACATTTTAAAAAGGCCATTGATGTTTTAATAAAAACTTCCATACATATAAATCTAGGAATAACTAGTAAACCCTTTAAAAACCAATTTTCATAAAATTTCTAACATAGATAACCCATAACAATTAAACTAACACACTTGAAGCATGATTAACAATTTTTAGAAACAATTCATATAATATTGAGCATAAATGATATCTTACATAAATGAAATTGATGAAAACCCCCACCTTAATGATGTGAGGATATGATAAAATTTCACAGAGAGGAAGAACCAAGCCCAAGAGACAATCTACATACCCCATAATCAAAGTAACACAATACAAAATCAACCCAAACCCATAGGGTTTGTCCAAGATAGAACCTAACAAAGGGGACCAAGAAACAAAGTGATAAGAAGAATAAGAGGGGATAATTGGCCAAAAAACTATAAAGAACTCACCAAGAAACCTTTAAGAAGCACAAATATAAGATGAAGATCCAAAGGGGAGAACCTTGGGAGCCCACGTCATGCACCTAGGTCGAGCAAGAGGGGAGGGAAGATGAATGTGGTTAAAAAATAAGCACGAAAAAGTTAGATTTTCAACTTTTTAAAGAACATTGAGAGCCACATGGTTTTACAAACTATGTGTCAACTGTGAACAATATACAAAAGGATGAGGACACCCACATGGGTCCACCGCACGGTTTGGGAAACCTTGCGCCAACTATGGAAATTTCATTTGTTAAAATTGGAGAGGCTCCTACACGCTTTCTACATGGTTTCCCCTAACCATGTGCAAGCCATCCACCTTTTCCTAGACACCATCAAAACACCACATGATTTCTTCTAGGCCTCACAAGGGTTGGTCCAAACCTTAATAGTGAAACTGTCCAAGATGAAATTGAACCAGAAACACCCTAAAACATAACAAACCACACATTTTTCCCTTAAACCATGAACACAAATCGTGCACATGGCCAAAACTCACCTAAAAACTCTGAAAATAAAAAACTAACTCCAATAACTCGACCTGAACCTCAAACAAAAGATCCAACACCAAGAAAAGAATAAATTAAAAGAAAAATTGTTGTTGGGGTATGAAACTAGGAGTTCTAATTTCACGATTTCCTTTAATTGTTCATGGGTCATGCACCTTATACCAAACACCAACCACACACCGCACGATTTTACCTAGCCCTCACACAATTTGGGTCAAACTACGCTCAAAATGTGTGAGTCAAATCGTGCAACAAAAAAATGAACTAGAAACACCCTCAGCCTTAATAGTATGCATGGTTTACCCTTAAACTGTGAACCATGCCGAAACATACCTGAAACCTCCAAAACATAAATATTTTCATCGAGAACTCTACGCTAACATAACCCAAATAATATAACATCAAGAAAAGAATAAAATAAAGGAAAAACCATGGTCAAAGTGTAACAATATATATATATTTAAATAAATATGTGTTCATTTATATATTTATATATTTATTAAAAATAAATTTTAATATATTATATTTACATATAAAATTTTAATGTATTAGAATAAATTATTAAATATTGTTATTTATTAATATACATTTGGTAATTTATATATATATATATATAAATTTGATAATTTATATATATGCAAATAAAGAGAATAATATTGATACCAAATTTTTATTTTTATATGAATTATATTGTTAGATATACATTTTATATACATATTTATATTTTAATATTTTTTAATATTTATTTTTATATAATCACATATATATATATATATATGAAAACCAACACGTATAATTATAAACTTTTTGTATATTGTGAATATATATGTATATTATAAATTTTATAATATAAATATAAATATATAATAAATTTAAATGTGAATAATATCTAATGTATTTATATCATTATTTATACAGTTTGTATGATATTATATAATATATCTACATAAACATTCACATTCACATACATACACATACTCATAAATACACAACATTCACATACACACACATACATATACATATATACACGTACTCATAAATGCACAACATTCACACACACACACACACACATATACACATGCATACACATACATGAACATACATCCATGTACATTCACATGCAACCAAAACATACACATACACATACATATATACATACACATACATATATACATACACATACACACACTACTACAAAACCAGTGTTTAATAATGCTGGTATTTATGAGCACTATAAAAAAACACTGATAAATGGTATCTTTATCAATGATAAAGAATGTTCTGATAAATTGAACATTTTATCAGCATTTTTTGCTAGCGCAGATAAATTAAAACTTTATTAGTGCATTATTTTTCATGGTGATAAAAGGTACCATTTATCAGTGCTAATAAAGATATATTTTATTAGCACTTTTTTTAGCACTAATAATGGTCCGAATAAATAAAATTAAAAAATTAAATAAAAAAATAAAAAAAATAATTTATTAAAAAAATGTTACAACTTTTATTATTTAAATAATTATTGAAAAAAATTAATAAATTGATTTTACATTTTTAAATATTTAACATTTTATTAATTAGATAATTAGGGTAATTAATGTCAATAAATTTTATATATTATATATATAGATATATATTAATGTATATAAATATTATTTAAATATTAAAAAATATTTATGCACTTTACATTAAATAGTTATATATTTAGTGAATAATGGTATATAATTAAAAATTAATATGAATTAAAAATACTAACCAATTTCAGTGTAATGGATATGTAATTGAATGGGTTGTTTGATTTTTTAATTTAACATGGATCAAATGTGTGTTATATTGATTTCACATATATGTGATTAATGCATTTTTATATACAATGAACACACACAAAACTTATTCATTTTTTCAATATTGTTAAAGTGTAATTATTTTTAATTTATTCCATTTCACTCATTTTTAACATATAAGCATGCATACAGATAAAATTAGATATAAATATTATTTTTAAAAATTATTTATATAATTATAAATAAATAAATATAAATAATTAATAACAAAATTATAATAAATATTTTTAAAAATGAATATATTTACTATATATATATATTTATTAAGTATATATATATTTACAATTTTTATTTATAATTTTAAATATAAATGCTTTATCAGTACCTGTAACGCCCCGACCCCAGTTACCCAGAGTCGGTGCATTATTTCATAACATTGTCATGATCACAAGAAAGATCAAATCTCGAAAGACCGATTGGTTTAGTAGTCTTGGAAACGCTAGATATATTCATAAGTCTTACATTACATCATAAAATGAAAAACTACTACAACAACATATTGTCTCCATAATCCACACTCATATCCCCACATAATATCCCTGCAGGTCATTCATAATTTACTTCTTCACTTCCTGGGAAAAATAAAACATAGAAAAGGGGTGAGCTCAAATGCCCAGTAAGGATAACATTATAGCGGAAACTTTCATAAATAAGAATAAACATTTAAGGCAATGTATAACTAAAACAAAAGCCTTTTAAACTTGAACTTTTAACATAGTATGGCATAAATAAAATGAAATAATGCCATTTACTTATTCACATGGTTATTCTAATAATCGAATAATCACATGCAAAATCAATAACCACTTTCATAATGATGGAATGCATAATGCCAGACTATCATAACCACATAGCCAAGGCCTCGTGCCAAGACTACAAATAAGATTTTGTCAAGGCCTTGTGCCAAGACACTAGTTTGTCTCATGAGACCTACCGATGAAATTTTTTAGAAGATACTTACATTTAAAATTGCTAAAATACACTCCAGTGTTTTTCTGAAAACATTATGCAAGATTCTGAAAACAAAATAACTAATTCTGAGACAGCTCGACTAATTACAGGCCATAATGGGTCCACTCCCAATCCCTTCCTATCTACCAAACTCGAGAGTCAGGTTTTCTGAAAACATTTTTAAGCTTGCGTTAAATACGTATACATTTGCACTGGGTTTTCATATATTTGAGAGAAATATATCTTTTTTTGAAATCATTTAAAAATCAAATAATTATAAAATAAAACATTTACTTTGAAAATATCCGTGTAATCTTATAAGGGAAGCTTTGAAAATTTTATAACGGTGGTAAATAGCCGTACCCGCCGTATAAGTTAAAAAAACATTCTTACCTTAATTTTGTTGAAAAGGTTAAAAAAGACCTTGTTTTGAAAATGACGGAAAGATTCCTCTTATAAAAAGTCAAACAAGGGTATAAATGACTTTAACCCATATTCTTGTAAATAATAAAAATGTTTTGAAATACATTTTTAAGAAAACATGGATGTGGATGGTAAAGAGATCCCAGTAGATTATTACGTACAAACAACCTCGGATAATGAAGAGATTTTGAAATAACCCTTACCAATTTGGTAACTTATGAAACATACAACCCATGAAAGAGGTATCATACAATGAATATGTAAATACACATAAATTAAAGTGTATTACACAAAGAATATAATTATGGGCAGTACATACACCACACAAAAGGTAATGGTGGCAATATGGCATGAATCTCACAGGAATAAGGAGTGAGATGAAAACCCCTTACCTTGTACTTTTCCTTGGTTGGGGTAGGTTAACCTCCTGTATAATGGTGAAATAATTGTTATTAAATTATACAATAATCATATACATTAATATGATATCATATATGATCTTTTAATATTGATTTGATAATAATATCTTAGTATTATCGTTGTTTCGGGTGTTAACTTACTTGTTTTCTTTTATATGTTTTGTTACGTAAGACATGTTTGTAAAGGATAGGTTTTATATTATTCATATCCAGAATGATATAAAGTCCTTAAACATCATTTTTTAAATCATCAAATGATAATTATACTTGAATGGATACGATGGAGAATGCATCTCATCGCGTTCGTGGAGACGGTAGTCCGTACGTACGCATGAGCGACAATATCATTCTTTTGATATTAAAATAATATATAAATGGATGGTATATCATATATAAAAAATCATTAACATGTTATATTTATTATTTACATGAGTTACACATCATTATTATACCCATCCAAATAATATTATATTGAATAACAATTACACCACGACGTGGAGACGGTAAGCCGTACGTACGCACGTATGGTGACATGTTATTCAAAGGGTGGATAGAATACTGAATATGGTTGTACCATATTTATAATAACATAACAGTATATATATGATAATGGAGTTATTATTTTAGAATGGTAACAACAAAGGAAGAAGAAGTGGAGGAAGAAATGAACTTGGAAAAGGGTGGTGAAATCATTACCTCTTCTTCGGGTTCTTCCTTTTGATTTGATCAAAAGGGATCCTTAGGTTGGCTTTCTGATCAAACTAAGGCCCCTAGGTTGTAGTGAGGGAAGTTGGGAGAGTATTTGGGAAGATTTTGGCCGAACCAAAAGGCTTTGAAGGTGTGAAGAAATGAGAAGGAGGAGTGCCCTTTTATAAGAGGGGTGAGGGGCACCTTTGGAAAAGCTAGAAATATTAATTTATAATAAATTCATATTCGGTTTCTAATGGATCCAAAGTTGATTATTAAAATGTTAAGGTGGGTATGGGTCGAAAACAACTCAACCAATAGAATTTAGACAGGTTTGGGTACTTATATTAACCTTATCTTTAAGTATTAACTCTAAGTTAATTAGTTTCACTTTTACAATGTCTCTTTGTATTTTTATATAATATGGTTAATAAAATTACTACATACATCCAAGAGACCCCCAAGTGGTCCATTAATGATGAACCTATCATGATATAAGTCTCTTGGCCTAACCTTAGATTTTTAGGAATTTAATATCAATTAATAATATAATATTTGTTTTAAGAACTCTTTTATGTCAATTTTGACACTATTCAATAGTTGATTTTTGTGAAACTCATAACAGATTGATTACTTCGAAAAAAGTCAATTAAATCAATCCTAATATATCATATTATCCTATAAAATTAGTTTAATTCATGAAAAGTTTCATATTATATTTATTTGGGTATTTATAATATCAATTATTTTAATTTTTCACTATTATAGTAATTACTGCATCATCATTGTGTCATAAATAAAATAAATTATTTAATGTCTAAAAATTATAAATAAAATATCATTATGTAGGAAATATTTTTATATTTCTAATGAATATTTATAATCTAAAATCCAACATATATAACCCTATGTAACAATTGTTTTTCTAAACGATATATGCTTGTGTCATTTTTGTATTCATTTTAACTTAATTAAAATAAAGTGTCATTATCACTTACAAGTGGATCCATGGGGTCCCAAAATCGACCCAAAGATGCCCATGGTCGACCATGTATCAACCAATAGGGTTAAGACACGTTTTAGGGTACTTTAGTATTATTATAATATTATTTTTTAACCCTTATTTACCGGATTTACCCTTAACCATGGTAAATAAAATATTTACCGCAGTAATTATTCAAAATGTCTAAAAATAAAAGTTACCTATTTACCCAATTTAAACATCCTGATTCCAAATATGGAATCCATTTTCCTAAATTCAAAACACAGAAGTGGCAGAAATTAATTTAAAATTAATTCCCGCTGTCAAAACAAAAAGCGTGTTTTTAAGAGATAATAACTATCAAAAGATTGACACTTGTTTATGTTCGGTTTAATTGTAAAATTATGTCCAATGACCAAAATTATATTAAATGGTAAAAATATATTATAAATATTCTTTAAAACTACTAAAATTCATAATTTATCACTATTAATTATTTTGATTAAAAAAGTTGTTTTTAATTAAAATTTAGTAATTTTCACTATTCATCAAAATATGAAAGTTATCCGAAAAGTACCAAAATTTCACCTTAGGATAAATTAGATATTCCGAATCCAAAAATGAAGTCCATTTTTAAATATAAAATATATATAATTTTAAAAAGTAGGTATTACTATTCATAACGGCTAGTTTGATTGGTTGTTAGAACTCAGTGTTGCGTACAACACACGCTATCGCATTATTCAAAGAGAAGCGTACCGTAGAAGCTTGGGGTGTTACAGTACCTAAGTAATAAGCGTTGATAATTGTAGGTCTTTATTAGTGTATTTTTTTGTGCTGATAAAGATAAGGTTTCATTATCACTAATAAATACCTACCTTTATCAGTGCTAAAAAAGAACTATTAAATATTTGTTTTATCAACACTTATTACTTAAATGCTGATAAAAGGACTCTTTATCAGAGCTTATCTGTATTCACTTATAAAAGTGTCCTGATTTATTTTAAAAACCCTTACTATTTGATAACTCATCACGATATCGGAAGCATTCCCTGGAATCCACCTGCTGTTGGTGCTCTCCCTTAGTGAATCAAAGATCGAATCACACCACTAGACTGCCTCTAGTTTCTAAAACAACTTCATACATCTAGTGTTCAGTTGCATTTATGGTTTTAGAAGCATATTTTATTCAACCTATCAAGGTATGCCTTGTGATTTTCTTTTTTTGTTTTTCTTTTCATTTTTTGATTTCTTATTTGACGACATCGTGATTTATTTATGGTCCAGTCCTTATATACCATTTTGATTTTATATTATGAATAGAACAATTTTTTTATGATCCATTGTTTTCCTAACTATAGATTTGGATACCCTATTTTGGTCTTTTTAAATTGTTCTTTTGAATAAATTTTATTCATTGTCTATATATGTACCACAGCTTTCTCTATAAGTTTAATTTTTTCACTATTTTGAAATCATAGAGAATCAAGTCTGGTATAAAGTTAAATAATTAAATAAATATTTATTCCACTATATTAAAAGTGAAGGTTTTGGATATAAAAACCTTAAACGAATGAGAAAATTGATTTATAAAACAAATTCTCAGTCTCTTGATGGTGAGAAGCAACAACTAAAGCTGATTTTATGAAATTCATGTAAGGGAATTTATTTATATAAATTATGTTATGATATTTTGGGGTAAGGGTTTTTCCTTAAAAAAAATTTGTTGAGAATTGTGTTGTTTTATTTTAAGAGAAACCTTAGTAAGGGTAATACCACACTTTTTTTCAATGCCTCTCAATTTTCAAAATTAGTGTGGGGTTATATTTATTTAACTATGTTGTGATATTATGTTGTAAAGGTTATATATATTTTTATCAATTTAGGTTTATATTATGATGATATACATATGTGTGTGTGTGTGTTTATAATTACAACAGCTCGGGGATTGGGATAAATACAATGAAAATACTACTTTATACTAACAGGGAATAACTCAGCTAGACTCAAACTCGAGACCTCACCAAGACCTCATGGATGTGCTACCAATTGAGATAGACCATGGGGGAATATATATACACACACACACATATATATATATATATGTGTGTGTGTGTGTGTGTGTGTGTGTGTGTGTCTTTGTCTGTGTGTGTGTAAATGATGTTGGGGGCTTACTTGAGTGGTAAAGGCTCCATGTAATCCTGCATCAGACACGGGTTCCAATCTGGGTGGGAGCGAATTTCTACTGGTAGGCAGTTACAAAAACATGACACAAGTACACAGTGATGCAGGTAGAAGGTGACACATGCATGATGTAGAAATGATGTTGCAGTATGCCTTCGGGCCATGTAATGGGATTCATGCCCACTGGGCAAACTGTCCATGTACTGAATAAATAAGGATTGATGGGTGGGTTATCTCTTAGGGGGTTATGACCTACCTTTTCAGCCTGTGTGTGTGGTGTATGTGTGTGTTTAATGTAATTATACCACAAATAAAATAATATATATATATATATATATATTTCAATCTATTTATATGTGTTTTCATAACTTAAAATTTAATGGTCATTTTATAATTATTTATTCACAAATTATGGTTCTTAATTATCAATTTAGGAAGAGATTATATTTATTTTCATGAAAAATAATCTTTAAAGGTGAATTATTTTTGTAATTATGTGTATTATAAATTCCATGTTTTATATACATATATATTTAAATGTGTATGGGATAGACGTTGTAGGGGTTGGTGTATTTTCCTCCCTTTTTTATGATATATCTTATTGATATGTATTACAACATTATGCAATTTTATTTATGGACCTCCATAGAATCTCAAAGATTGGTCAATGTGTATTATATGTCCTCCCAAGAATTCTTCAGATGAGTAGATCTGATGTCACAACCTCCCTAAAATCCTTGGGATGGTTTGGTGTGGTGATATGACTTCTCGAGAGTGTTGAGATGTTTACATATTACATAATAGTGAATATGTTGATCCATTTATTGAATCCCACAAAGAAATTATTAGAGATTTGAATCCCCTAAGGGATAAAGGATAGATATCAAATACACATAACAAATAGTATATAGGTTGGTTTAGATATCAAATTTATAATAGTTATTTGAAAATATGAATTCAATTATTGAACAACTTCAATGGATAGCAATAGGACCTAATGAAAATGTCATATATTACACTGGTTTTACAATAAATGGTTATATATTCTATAAAAAAGAACACCATTGCTTTAGGGTTTTTGCCCCACATTTTGTAACACCTTGAGCCCAGTTACCCAAAGTCGACACATTATTACATAACATTGACATGATCACAAGAGATAAAATCCAGAAAAACCAATCTATTTAGTAGCCTTAGAAGTACTATATACATACATAACTTTTACATTACATCATGAAATGAAAAAACAACAACATTGTGTACCCTTTGAACACCCTCATATCCCTTATCCTATTCTTACTGTTTAATCGTAATATACTTCTTCGCATCTGGGAAAAAATAAAACCTAGAAAGGGGTGACCACATGTGCTCAGTACAGATAACAATATAGAAAAAAAATTTATAAATAAGAATAAAAATTTAAGGCAATGTATAATACTACAAGATAATCCTTTTAAACATAAAATTCAGAATAATATGGAAAATATAAATCAAATAATGTCATTTACTTATTTACATGGATATTCCACTAGTTTAATAATCACATGTAATATCAATAGTCAATTTTATAATGATTAAATGCATAATGTCGGACATCATAACCACATAGTCAAGGCCTCGTGCCAAGACTAAAAATAATATTTTTTCATGGCCTTTTTCCAAGAGACTAGTTTGTCTCATTAGACCTACAGATGGTTCGAGGAGCTATAGTGGGCTCCACCTGTCATTTACTAAGTCCAATGTATTCCTCATATAAAAATGTTGAAATATAACATAAACATTAGTATTAAAAATAGCATATGAAATGTCAATACTTTATCCATAAACCCATAGTGGTATAAAAATAACACATATATAGACAAAAATACCACAAAACCTTCAATACAATATGGAATATTTTATCATAATAAATCAACTTCAAACAAGTGTAAAATCCATCAAAGGATGTTGACATAGATGAACTCAAAACTATTTGATAGAAATATCTCTTTCTATTATGAAATCATTTAAAATTCATATAATTATAAAAAAAATCATTTATTTTGAAAATATTTTTATAATCTTGTAAGGGAATATTTGAAGGTGTTATAATGACGGGAAATAGCCGGACTCACCTTATAAGTTAAAAAAAATTCTTTCCTTAATTTTGTCGAAAAGGTCATTAAGGACCTTTTTTGGAAAATGACGGAAATATTATTTTATAAAAATTTTATAAAAATTCAAAAAATGGTATAAATAACTTTAACCCATACTATAGAAAATAGTAAAAATGTTTGGAAATACATTTTTAAAAAATACAGATGTGGATGATAAGGAGTTCCCAGTTGATACTCACGTATAAACAACCTGAGATAATGAAGAGATTGTAGAATTAATGCTTACCTTGTAATTTTACTTGATCAAGGGTATGTAAACCTCTTTTATAATAGTTAATCATTGTTATTAAATTATAAAAGAAAAATATACATAAATATGATATCATATATGATTTTTTAATATTGATTTGTTAGTAATACTTATGTAGTATCATTGTTTTGGGTGTTAACTGATTCGTTTTCCTTTATATGTTTTGTTACGTGAGTCATTTTTGTTATATATAGGATGTATTTTATTCATATCCAGAATTATATTAAGTTCTTAAACATTATTTGTAATCATAAAATTAAAATTATTTTTGAATGGTTACGATGTGGAATGAATCTTAGTGCGTTCATGGAGACGGTAGTCCGTACGTACACTCGAGTGAAAATTCCATTCTATTGATGGTGAAATAGTATGTAAATGGATGTTATATCATATATAAAGAATCATTAACATGTTATATTTATTATTTACATCAATTATACTCCTTATTATACCCATCCAAATAATAAAGCGTTGAATAAAAAAATACACCATGACGTGGAGATGGTAAGTTGTACGTACACAAATATGGAGACTTTGTCATTCATAGGTTGGATAGAATAATGAATATGTTTGTACCATACTTATAATAACATCACAGTATGTATAAGTAACTAGAGTTATTATTTTGGTATACAAATAAAAAATAAAAGGGAAGTATAAGAAGAAAAGAACTTTGAAAGAGGTGATGAAATTATTACATCTTCTTCGAGTGCTTCCTTTTGATTTGATAAAAAGGGATCCTTAGGTTGGATTTATGATCAAAGTAATGCCTCTAGGTTGAATTAAGGGTAGTTGGAAGGATATTTGTGTATGAAATGTCTGATCCAAATGGCTTTGGAGGTGTGATTTTGAGAGAAGGGGATGTACCCTTTTATAAGAGAGGTGAGGGTCAATTTATGAAAAGCTTGAAATATTATTTTATTATACAATCATTTTCGGTTGAAAATGGATCCAAAAGGATTTATTTAGAGGATAAGGTGATTATGGGTAGAATAAATTTCAACCAATATATTTTAGACATGTTTGGGTCACCATATTAACCTTATGTTTTAGATTTAACTCTTAGTTAAACAGTTTAACTTTTAACATGTATTCTTAAATTATTATAATAAATGGTTAATAAACTTACTATAAAAAGCCAAGAGATACCCAAGTTGTTCATTATTTAAATTTATAGTATTATATAAGTCCTTTGGCTGAAACTTATATTTTTATGAATATTATATCAATTAATAATATAGTATTTGTTTTAAAAACTCATTTATGTCAATTTTGACACTATTTGGTATTTTGTTTTTTTGAAAGTCGTAAAAACTTTATCACTTCAAGAAAAAATTATTTAATCAACCATAAAATTTCATATTAAACTATAAAACTTGTTTAATTCATCATAAGTCTCAATTTACATTTATTGGTATATTTATAATATCAATTATTTTAATCATTCATTTATAAGGTAATTACTACATCATCATTGTGTCATAAATAAATTTAATTATTTAATGTATAAAATTTATAAAAAAATACTATTATGTATTAAATAGTTTTATAATTATAATGAATATTTATAGTCAAATTTATCAACTGTATATCCTTATATTAAAAATGTTTTAGTCATTAAACTTTGAATTTAACACTTTTATCTCTTCTTTAAATAAAATAATAACAAATGTCCTAATCTAATCCAAGTAGACCAAAAGGATCATATTTTATTCCAAAGGTTTATTTTTTTTTGAAATACACTTATCCAATAGAATTAGGAAATGTGTTAGGGTAATTATAATACCATTTTTACCTTTAATTACCCTATTTACTTTTAATCGTGGTAAATAAATTTCAAAATTTACTATTCACAAAAAAATATTTTCATCTTATTGAACCAAATTTTACTTACTGATGTCAACTGTGTCTATTTTATTTTGGAAATTCAATTCGTAGAAGTGTAAAAATTATGTTTTATGCAAATTTTCTAACATGCATAGAAAGTGGGTGAAAGACGTTAAAAAGTTTAATAAAATTTTGTATATCTAATCTTATTATAAAATGGCTCTAATGAATTACATTGAACAAATATAGGTATTATGTATCTATTTTGACTTAAAATAAATTTAAATAAAATAATTAATTATTTAAATAAAAATACGGTTTTAAACAATAACGCTGTGTTTTTACAATTCATCAAAAATTGAAAGTTTTCAGAAAAATACCTAAAATTCACCCAAAGATAATTTTGATATTCTGAATCAAAAAATAAAGTCCATTTTGACAAATAAAATTTAAAAAATTTCAAAATATGGGTATTACTATTCATAATGACTAGTTTAGTTGGTTATGGTGTGTTAGAACTCGATGTTTTGTAAAACACAAGCTATTGTATTATTCAAAGCGAAGCATACTGTGGAATCTTGGAGTGTTTCATTCTTCCCTCCTTCAAATAATTTTGTCTCAAATTTTCTAGAATATTACTAAATAAAAATATTCGATTAGTTCTTCATTATAAGTTCCTCGGGTTCCCACGTTGTCTCTTCTATCTTTTGGTTTCTCCATTGATCTTTTACCAGATGATTCATCTGGTATCTCAACACTTGTTCTCTGGTATAAAGAATATGGACATGCTCTTCACAATAAGATAAATTGGGTTGCAAATTTATTTTTTTATAGTTGAGTACATGCTTTGTGACATACATCTATTTTCTTAACAGTGATATGTGGAACACATCATGTACTTTGGAGAGACTTAGAGGCATTTCCAAATGGTAAGTTATAACTCCAATTTATTCTAGAATTTCGAAAGGTATGATGTACCTGGGACTTAATTTTACACTCTTACCAAATCTTATAACACCCTTCCATGGAGATACCTTCAAGAATACATGATATTCTACTTGAAATTTAAAATCATTTATTCGGTTATCGGCATAGATCTTTTCCTTACTTTGAGTTGCTTTGATGTGGGTTTGGATAATCTTCACCTTTTCCATTTTTTCTCAATAGGTTTTGAGCCTATAAGTTTTCTTTCACCAACATCATCCCAACCAGTTGGTGTGTGACATCTCTTTCCATAAAATTCTTCATATGGTGCCATCTGAATACTTGAATGGAAGATATTGTTATAGGAAAATTCTACCTGTGGTAAATATTGATCCCACATACCTTGAAATTCAATTGAGAAAGATCTAAACATGACTTCTAAGGTTTTAATATTTCGTTCTAATTATCCATTAGTTTAAGGGTGGTAGGCAGTGCTCAAATGAAGTTCATTATCTAAGGGCTTATGATGACTTTTCCAGAATCCTGATGTAAAATGGGGATCACAATCAGAAACAATTGATAGGGGTACTCCATGAAGTCTTACAACTTCATTAATATATAGTATTTCTAAATGTTCAAGTGGTAAATCTTATATTATAGCAATAAAATGTGTTACTTGGTAAGACAATAAACAATGACTCATATTTCATCATTACTTCTAGGAGTCTTTGGTAGCCCCATGACAAAGTCCATCTTAATATCATCCCATTTCCACTCAGGTATGGGAAGAGGTTGCATGACTCCTCTAGGATGTTTTCATCCAGCCTTAAACTATTAACAAACCATACATCTTGACACGTAATCAGTAATCTCACTCTTCATGTTGTCCCACCAAAAATGTTCCTTCAAATCTCTATACATCTTAGTGCTACCAGGGTGTATAGAAAAATTGGAGCTATAAGCATCATCCAACAATTACCTTTTTAGATTAGGTATGTCAGGAACACAAAGTCTCTTCCCAAGTTTCGAAATTCCATCTTCATATATGAAGTCAATCAATCTCCCATCATTCACAACTTTAATTTTCTTTTTAAACTCCTCATCATCAGTTTGGGAACTTTTTATTTTTTCTTGTAAAGATGGTTTGGAAAATATTTGAAAAAGTATTGATGTTTCACCCTCCATTATTATTCTCATATCCATCTTGAATAGATCCATGAACATAGGATCCCTTTCAACTTTCATATTGTTCAAAACACCATGATCCTTTCTGCTCAAAGCACCTCCCACCTTATTTTCCCTCCCCGGGTGGTTGTGTATAGTGCAATCATAATCTTTGAGTAGTTAAAGCCATCATCATTTCCTCATTTTGAGTTCTTATTGTAAGAAAATATACTTCAAACTCTTGTGATTGGTATATATGTCACATTTTTCCCATGGAGATAGTGTCTACATGTCTTCAAAGAAAGTATTATAGCTGCTAACTCAAGATCATGAGTGGGATAGTTTTGTTCAAGAATTTTTAGCTGTCATGATGCATAGGCAATAACTCTATCATTCTGTATAAGTAAAAAACCAAGTCTTTTCTTTAAAGCATCACTATAGATAACACACCCATAATTCCCTGATGGTAGAGTCAATATAAGAGCATTGACTAATATACTATTCAGTTATTCAAAAAGATTCTTCACATGCTTTTGTCAAAAAAGAATTAACCCCTTTATGTGTGAGCTCGGTTAATGGGTTTCCCAATCAGGAAGAATTCAGATGAAATGCTGATAATAACCTTCTAAACCAACAAAACTGCGTACCTCAGTTATACTTGTCGGTGATGGCCATTCTAGGATTTTCTTGGTATTTAAATTATCGACAGATATTCCATCCTTAGAGACAATATGGCCAAAAAAAGAAGTTTTTTGAAGCCAGAATTCACACTTTCTAAACTTCCCATATAATTCATTTCTTCTGAGGGTTTTCAGAATAGTGATCAAGTCATTTTCATGATCTTCGTATCTTTTAGAGTAAACCAAAATATCATCAATAAATACCACTAAAAGTCATCAAGATATTCCTTGAAAACTCTATTAATTAGATCCATGAAAACAGAAGGTGCATTAGTCAGTCAAAATGGAATTACTATAAACTCATAATGCCCATACCTAGTTTGAAATTCTATCTTTGGAATATATTCCTTCTTCACATGCAACTAATGATATCTAGATCGAAGTTCAATATTTCAAAAATATTGAGCTCCATAAAGTTGATTGAATATTTCATTAATGATAGATAGGGGATACTTGTTCTTTATTGTTATATAACTGATCTCCCTATAGTCAATGAACAACCTCATAGATCCATATTTCTTATTAACAAAAAGAAAAGGGGATCCCCATGGAGAAACACTAGGGAGAATAAATATTTTATTACTCAATTCCTCTAGTTGTTTCTTAAATTCCACCAATTCCACAGTGGACATTCTATAAGGGGTCTTTGATATGATCCTTGAACCAAGAATTATATCAATGGAAAACCAAATTTCTCATTCTGCAAGATGTCAAGGTAAATTATATAGAGACACATCAATGTATTCTTGCATAATAGGTACATACTCTATTTGAACATTACTTTCCTCACCCATATTTGTTTCACTCACTTCCTCCCCAATAATTGAATTTAGTAGAGCTACAAGGGGTGTATCTAGATAAGAATCAGATGGTGATGTTTCTTCTCTAAAGATAAGGTACTCCTTATCATCATCAAAAATTGTAACCTCATTCTTCTTACAATAAATTTTCACAACATAGTCTGAAGGACACTCCATACTCAGTATTCTATCAAATTCAATCATGGGTATGATGATAATATCAATAGATAAAGATCATTTATAATCCCTAATGGGAACTGATTCACAAAAATTTGTTGCAATGATGCTTCCCTTAAGTGTTTTTACTGAAAACTACCTTTTTAAATCAAATCAAAAATATCTAATTTTTTTAGTAAACTAAGAAGATATAAAACAATGCGATGATCCAGAATCAAATAAAGCATTGGATGAACTGGAGGAAACAATTAAATTACCTTCCACCACATCATTCGAAGCTTCAACCTATGTAGTAGTGATCTCATAATCTTTGCATTTTTCCTTTTTCCTTTTTTGAGGTAAGTTTCCTTGGAGTTTGCGACATTAATTTTCATATTGACCCATTTCTTTACAATTATAGCATTCAACATTGACAACCTATTTATTTCCCTTGAAATCACGATCTTGGTGACCTTTTTCACCGCACTTACAACAGACTCTCATTCCCTTCAGGAAAGTGTTAGGGTGTTTCTTCCCATATTTATTTTAGGATGGAAATTCAACATTTCCCTTCTTCCCCTTATTTCCATTTCCATAGTGTTAAACATATCTCTTCTTCTCTTTCTTTTCATTAAATTCATTAGACTTAGAGAATTCCTTTTTTATCTTGATAGCACATGGGACAATATCTTCATATGATGAGAAGTATTGTGAGACTAATGCTAGACAGAGAAATGGTTTTAACATATCAAATAATCGATCAATCTTACTCCTTTTGTTATGTATATAATCTGTTGCATGCCTTTCTAACCTTGTAATGTTAGCCTAATACTTTGTGACATTATCATCCTCATTTTGCCTCAGACTCAGAAATTGCCTTTCCATATCTGCTCGATGGTTAGGAGGAAAGTATTTTTCTAAGAAATTACCATTAAACTCCCTCAATTTCATTTTTGATACCTCTTTATCTTTTTTTTGTGTTTTGAATTAATGACCGCCATTGATCTGGATCTCTCGTGAGGTGATAAATTTCCATGAAAACTTTTTCCCTTTCGCTTCTCCCCAAAGAATAAAATATTTTCTCTAAGGAACTTATCCATTACTCAGCTAAAAATGGATTCGTAGTTCCATTGAATATTGGTGGTTGTTTCCTCATGAATAGGTCTAATATTTATCCTCTGCATTGTGGATTAGGGTGCTCCATATGGGAAAGGTTATTATTCATAACCTCAGTGAGTTTTCCCAATATGGTGATAAGCTGATCAGCACCAGTTACATCACCAGCTCCACTATAATTATCTTGAGTAGGAGGGAAATACCTATGTGGATTACGTACGTTGATATGGTTTCTATTCCTTACACTAAGTGCCATTTCTAAACATTGGCATACACTAGATTAGTTTATGAATTGAAACAAATAATTCCAAACTTGTAAAACACTTTACATAAATTGAACAGTTTATGGATATAATCTATAATCATAAAAATATTTTCTTTAAGGAGTTATATACTCATAAATATTTCACAATGGTTTGTAAAGAAAATGTGCATTATCTTAGGCATATCCATCAGGAGTGTTGTAACCAAAAGTGAACCAATGCCTTTTGTCGTGTACCAGGATACCTCGGGTCAAACCCAAAACTCCCTGTTAGAGTTTTCACTCCTAGGTACATCTCTTCCAGAGTCGCCACTAATTTCTCATATCCAGACAGGGATGTATTTCTTGGAAAACTCAAAAAATTTCTATATTACCAATATTATAGGACGAACTTCTATACTAATCCTCAAAGTCTATCTTAGGGTAATGCTCTATAATCAGAGTTTATCTAAATCTAGCTTCCTAGGTTTGTATTAAACTTCATCTGATAACAACTGTAATGACTTGACACTAGTTACCTAGAGTCGGTGCATTATTACATAACATTTTCATGATCACAAGGGATCAAATCCCAAAATACTGATTAGTTTAATATCCTTGGAAGTACTAGATACATACATAAGTTTTACATTACATCATGAAATTGAAAAACAATGACATTGTGTCCCCATTGAACACACTCATATCCCTTATACTATTCTTAAATATTAATTGTAATATCCTTTTTCACAACCTCAGATAAATAAAACATAGAAAGGGGTGATCTCAGGCGCTCAGTAAGAATAAAAATATAGCGGATACTTTCATAAATAAGAATAAAAATTTAAGGCAGTGTATGAGACTAAAACATAAGCCTTTTAAACATAAAATTCAGCATACTATGGAAAAGATAAATCAAATAATTTAATTTACTTATTCACATCGATATTCTACTCATTTAATAATCACATTTAATATCAATAGCCAATTTCGTAATAATGGAATGCATAATTTTGGACATCACAACCACATAGTTAAGGCCTCGTTCCAAGACTACAAATAAGATTTTGTCAAGGCCTTGTTCCAAGACACTAGTTTGTCTCATGATACCTATCGATTCCTTTAGGAGCTATAGCGGGCTCCACCCATCACCTACTAAGTCTAATGTATTTTTCATATGAAAATGTAGAAAAATAATATAAAAATTCTTATTAAAACTAGAATATTAAATGTCAATAATTTATGCATAAACCATGAATGTTATAAAAATATCACATCCACAGTCAAACATATCACAAAACCTTCAATAAAATATGGAAGATTGAATCATAATAAATCAACTTCAAACAAGTGTAAAATCCATCAATGGATATTAACATAGATAAAATCCAAAATATTTGAGAGAAATATATCTTTATGTATTGAAATCATTTAAAAGTCACATAATTATAAAATAAAACCTTTAATTTGAAAATATTTTTATAATCTTGTAAGGGAAGCTTCTAAGGTGTTATAACAGTGGAAAATAGTAGCACTTAAAGTATAAGTTAAAAAAAATCTTAATTTTTTCGTAAAGGTCATAAAGGACCATGTTTGGAAAATGACAGAAAAGTTCTTTTATAAAAATTTTATAAAAATTTAAAAAATGGTATATATTACTTTAACCCATATTATATGAAATAGTATAAATGTTTTTAAATACATTTTTAAGAAACATGGATGTGGATGATAAGGAGGTCCCAGTAGATACTCAAGTATAAACAACCTTGGATAATGGAGAGATTGTAGAATTAACCCTTACCTTGTAATTTTCCATGATTGAGGGTACGTTAAACTCCTATATAATAGTTAAATAATTTTTATTATTTTATTAAATAAAGACATAAATAAATATGATATCATATATGATCTTCTAATATTGCTTTATTAATGATATTTCAGTAGTATCATTGTTTCAGGTGTTAACTAATTCGTTTTCCTTTATATATTTTGTTATGTAAGTCATTTTTGTTATGTTTAAGATGTATTTGATTCATAAAAAGAATTATATTGAGTTTTTAAACTTTATTTTTAATCATAAAATAAAAATTATTCTTGAATGGTTTGGATGGGTAATGAATCTCATCGTGTTCGTGGAGACAATAATCCATACGTACGCACAAGCGATAATACCATTATATTGATGGTGAAATCGTTTGTAAATGGATGTTATATCATATATACAGAATCCCTAACATTTTATATTTATTATTTACATCAATTATACTCATTATTATACACATCCAAATAATGAAGTGCTGAATAACAAACTACACCACGACGTGGAGACGGAAAACCGAACATACACATGTATGGTTTCTTTTCCATTCATAGGTTGGATAGAATAATGAATATGGTTTTACCATAATTATAATAGCATCATAGTATTCAGATGTTATTGTATTTATTATTTTGTCATGGAAACAATAAAGAAAGTGTATGTAGAAGAAGAAAAGAACTTTGAAATGGGTGATGAAATTATTACTTCTTCTTCGAGTGCTTCTTTTTTATTTGATAAAAAGGGATCCCTAGGTTTGATTTCTGATCAAAGTAAGGCCTCTAGGTTTAAGTGAGGGTAGTTGGGAGAATATTTGAGTAGGGTATTTCAGAGCCAAATGGATTTGGAGGTTTGATTTTGAGATAAGGGGAAGTACCCTTTTATAAGTGAGGTGAGGGTCACTTTAGAAAAAGCTTGAAATATTATTTTATTGTAAAATAACATTAAGTTTATAATGTTTCAAAAAGAATTAATTTAGAGAATAAGGTGGTCTAGGTCAAAAACCTCTCAACAAATAGCTTTTAGATAGGTTTAGTTCGCCATATTAACCTTATTTTTTAGATTTAACTCTTAGTCAAATAGTTTAACGTTTAACATGTATTCTTGTATTGTTATAATAAATGGTTAATCAACTTACTATAAAAATCCAAGAGAACCCCATGTGGTTCATTATTGCCATATATATTATTATATAAGTCCGTTGGATGAACCTTAAATTTTTAGGAATATTATATCAATTAATAATATAGTTTTTGTTTTAGAAACTCATTTATGTCAATTCTGACGCTATATGGTATTTTGTTTTCATGAAAGTCATAAAAAATTATCACTTTAAAAGAAATTTATTTAATCAACCCTAAAATATCATATTAACCTATAAAATTAATGGAATTCATTATAAGTCTCAATTTTCATTTTTTTTATATTTATAATATCATTTATTTTAATCTTTCATTAATAAGGTAATTAATTCATCATTATTGTATAATAAATAAATTTAATTGTTTAATTTCTAAAAATTATAAATAAAATAAAATTATGCAGGAAATATTTTTATCTTTCTAATTAATATATATAGTCGAATTTATCTTATGTTTAAACCTATATTAAAAAATTTTTATTTGTTAAAATTTGAATTTATCACTTTTAACTCTTCTTTAGATAAAATAATAATAAATGTCCTAATCTAATTCAAGTGGACCAAAAGGATCATATTTTATTCCAAATGTTGATTTTGGTCAAAATAAACTTATCCAATAGCATTAGGAAATGTGTTAGGGTAATTATAATATCATTTTTACCTTTAATTTCTTTATTTACTTTTAATCGTGGTAAATAAAATTCAAAAGTTACTATTCACCAAAAATATTTTCATCCTATTGAACCAAATTTTAAATAATTATGTCATTTGTGTCTCTCGTATTTTTTAAATTCAATTCATAGAAGTAGTAAAATTATGTTTTTTTTTCATATTTTCTAACGTGCCTAGAAGGTGGGTAAAGGACGTTAAAAAGTTTAATAAAATTTTATATATTTATTATTATTATAAAATGACTCCAATGAATGGAATTAAAATAATATAGGTATTATTTAGATATTTTTACTTAAAATAAATTTAAATAAAATGTCAGTTTTAAACAACAACGTAGTGTTTTTCACTATTCATCAAAAATTGAAAGTTTTCAGAAAAATACCAAAAATTCACCCTAAGCTAATTTTGTATTCCAAATCCAAAAATGAAGTGCGTTTTGATATATAAAATTTATAAAATTTAAAAAAGTTGGTATAACTATTCATAATGGCTAGTTTGGTTGGTCGTGGTGTGTTAGAACTCGAAGTTGCATACAATGCAAGCTATTGTATTATTCAAAGAGAAGCATACCGTGGAAGATTGAGGTGTTACATATTCACAATATTCATTGAAGGGTATTGTTTTTTCTTTTAGGGTTTCATCCCCGGTTATCTCTTTCCTTCTTCACAGTTGTTCTCTTAGGGTTTTATCACCATGTCTCCCCTTTCTCGCTCTATTATGGTTTTTGCTTCATGGATTTTTAGATTTTCTCTTGGTTTTTCTTCCATAGGATTGTTTTGCCGACCTCTTTTTCATTCCTCTCTACTCCGACTTCATGGTTCTTTGCTCCAACCCAGGTCGGTTGGGTGTGACAATTACCAAGGAAGTTTTGGAATGTATGTGGTCAGTGAAATGAGGTTTTGGGCAGCGCGACCTATGGAAGATCTTTCCAGTTTTGAAGGATATTCTAGTGATGGTGAATGTGGTATTGGTTAGAGTTATCTCTATAGAATACTGTATACTTTGGTTCTGATGGTATGTGTTGATGG
This sequence comes from Viscum album, assembly GCA_963277665.1. Classification (NCBI taxonomy): domain Eukaryota; kingdom Viridiplantae; phylum Streptophyta; class Magnoliopsida; order Santalales; family Viscaceae; genus Viscum; species Viscum album. The sequence continues at coordinate 30,706,954 of OY728139.1, read as the reverse complement.
TGTTTCACGACGATGATGATGGTTTATTTTGTTGTTGTTTTTTTATTTCTTTTTTTTTTCAGATGTCTTTACTACTGATTGTTTTTGGAGTTGTTTTACTGGGCTGGTTCATAGTTGTTACGATGAAGACTCTCTGTATCGTTTTTTTGAATGTGATGATGTTATCGATGTTTATGATGGTTAATGGTGTTGGATTATGACGACAACATTGGTGAATTAGGGCTACATGGATCCCGATTGGTCTTGCCGGTGTGGGGATGATGGGGAGGTGAAAGTAGATGTTTTATTGGATAAGTGTGCGACTCGAGTTATGCCCATGTGATGGTAGAAGTAGACAAGGCTGAAAAATTACCAGAGGTAATCTTGTTAAATGCCAATGACTACCCATCAGAAGTCCGCATTGAGTGCGATAGGATTCCCACTACTAAGAACATTGTAAAATTGTTGGACACTCTCTGTTGAAATGTAGCATTGTCAAAATCCAAGTTTCCCAGCCTTCAGACGATGGCTGGAACAAATTTAGGAAGAAGAAAACAAGTAAAGCTTTGGACCCTATTATCCCTAAGCCTTATAAGAATAAGACTGATGTCTGGGTGAAAAAAACCACATACATATGTAAAATCTCTAGGGTCACCTGGGCTAAACAGGTGGAAGTAAGGGAAATGGATGAGATTGATCGAGATATACTGGATGACAATGAGCGTCTGGTTCTGGACACCTATGCAAATGAACTTTACCTCCTTGCGAGGTAGTGTGTTTTTCATGCCTCTCCATTATAGTCCTCACCTTTCCCTGATCCAGAGTCTTCTCACAATTCAAATTACAAGGAGGAGGTCCGGGTTGAAATTCATGACACCTCTCGGCCCCCTCATCTGGTCATTGCTGATGATTCTTCTTCTCAAGAACCAGATCGATTTAATGGTTTCCCCTGGTGCAGACAGATTCTCTCCAAGCCAATGCAACTAAGAATGGAAGTTATCGTATGAATTCCTCTGATTTTCTTGTTCCAATTGTTGAAAAAGTCATAGTAGTGAGCACTCCTATTCACCCTGCATTAACTACCACTAACTTGTCCTCTCTAAATGTTAACCTAGATCAAAAAAAAAAATCCTTTTATGCCTCTTGTGGCTTCCGGGACAATAGAAAAATAGGTGAACCCTATGTTGCCTTCGATTACCCAAACCATGAATTTAAATGATGTATCACATGATGGTTATATGATCACCCCTGTTTCTATTAAATCACATGCTTGCATTAAAGATTCGGATATCTCAGGTGCTACTAACATCTTGTCTGTCTCTCCTATGAAAAAATAGGTAATGAAGATGCCTTCATCCTTCTCCTCAAAACTTAGAAGATCCAAGAAGAATAAGGTCTTGAATGGTACCAAAAATAAAAATAGGAGCTTAGGATCCAAAAACTGGTGTTAAATGGATGTGATTTTTTGGAATTGTCAAGGTTTAGCTAACACTAACACCCTTTTGGTTCTAAAAATAATTACTATGACTCATAAACCAAAATTTTTAGCTCTAGCTGAACCAAAAATTAACTTCTCTATGAAATTCGTGCATCTCTCTACTGCTTGTTTTAATTTTCTTCGTGCTTTCTTTAATGGTAATAGTGTTGAATCTCTTTGGATATTTTATCACACCTCATTGCAAGATGTTAACATTCTCAATTGTTCTGATCAAATGTTAACTTGTGATTTTATCTATGATAACATGCATTTATTTTGCACCTTAGTTTATGCTAAAAATAGATACCAAGATCACAGGCCTCTTTGGAATGGCCTATCTTCTTTAGCTAACTCTATTCATGATCCTTGGTTGGTGTTGGGTGACTTTAATTCCATGCTTTCGCCTAGTGAAAAACTATGACCTTCTCATTCTCTCATTTCTTCGAGAGAATTTTGATCCTATATTGAAGAGTGTAATATGGTTGAAATCAATCTTACAGGTGCTAAATACACCTGGTATCACAGGCATTATAATTGGGGTTTTAATAGTAAACTTAATAGGGCTATAGTGAATGTCCCGGCTCTTGATGCGTGGGAAACTATCTCTAGCATCACCTTGCCTAAACTATGCTCCAATCATAATCCTATTCTTGTTTCCCTTCTCTCAAAAAGAAAAAAACCTAGTATCCCATTAAAATTCAAAAATTCTTGGTCTAATGATTTGGAATGCTCTCATCTCATCCAAAGTTGTTGGGATTCTATGAATCATCATTCTGGTGCCATTGCCTGTATTACCAAGCTCAAGCACCTCAAATAGTTCCTAAAGTGTTGGTGTAGTGCTAAATCCAAACAACTTAACCAAGAAATTTCTAAACTTGAGAGTTATCTCAATCAAATTCAAAACAACTCCTCTAACGTTGATTTTTCGTTTGATCCCAAAAATGAAATAAACATCACTGTTAAGCTCAACTCCCTTTTAGTGATCAATGAAAACATTCAAAAACAAATTTTTAAAACAAAATGGCTCACATATGCGGATAGAAACACCAAATTTTACAATTCTCTTTAGATGATTAGGAAATTCAACCACCCTCTATCTTTCCTTAAAGATAATGAAAACGTCTATTCCTCCAAGGCTTCCATTTCTAATCATGTGGTCACTTATTTTGACAACATTTTTAACGGTCCTCATATCAATAAGAATATTTTCCCCAGTATCATCCCAACCTTGGTCAATGAGGATGACAATATATTTCTCTTCAGTACCCCTTGGATCATGAAATCAAAGCAACAGTCTTTAGTCTTAATCCTGAAAGTGCACCAGGTCCTGATGGTTTCAATAATGGTTTCTTTTGACACCACTGGGAGGTTGTTCATCTAGATGTTTGAAAACTTTTCAAATATTTTTTTTAATACTCGTGTCCTTATTTGTGGTCTCAATGCCCAACTCCTCACCTTAATTCCAAAAGTGGCCAATGCCTTAGCAATCCACTTATTTAGACCTATTTATCTCATCTACTCTATTTATAAAATCATTACCAAGATCCTCTCCAATAGACTTTCTTCTCTATGTAGAAAAATCATTTCTTGGAACCAATTTGGATTCATCAAAGGTATATCCATTTAAGATTGTATCTGCCTTTCTTTGGAATGCACTAATTCTCTGAATAAAGTCTCCAGGGGGAAATATTTCCATAAATATCGATGTTAGTAAATCCTTTGATACCATCGATTGGTCCTTCATTTTCAACGTTCTCTAAGCTTTTGGATCCAATGATATCTTCATCAATAGGATTCACTCTCTTTTCAAATCTACCTAGATCTCTATTCTTGTAAATGGCTGCACCAAGGGATATTTTAAATGTACTAAAGGGGTTAGACAAGGTGATCCTCTCTCGTACATCCTCTTTTATATTATATAGGACTTACTTAGTAGACTTCTCACCTCTCTAGTTCAACCAAACAAACTCAAACCTATTCAGACATCCATAAATCTAAATGTTCCATCCCATATTCTTTATGCCGATGATATAATCTTATTCCTCATGGGAGTAAAAGAAATATTCTTAGCCTTAAAAATGCTTTATCCCACTATGAAGAGGTCTTGGGTCAATCCATCTGTTGGGGTAAATCTTTTATCTTCTTTGGGAAATATTTCCCCCTCTATAAGAAAAGTCACATCATGGAAAATCTAGGCATCAAAGAAGGTTCCCTTCCTTTTACCTATTTGGGAGTACCCATTTTTTGGGTTAGGCCTAAATCTATTTATTTCAACACTGTTGTTGATCAGGTGATTAATCAACTCTTTTCCGGGAAAGGGAAATCCATGTCCATGGCTAGAAGGATTTGCCTTGTGAAATCGACCATTGTATCCAAAATGGTGTATTCTCTCATGATCTACAATTAGACTCTGGGTATTCTCAATATAATAAATACCTATATAATTTTTTTTTTGTCTGGACCGGAATCATCATTGAATGGAAACTTGTTACCATTCCCTGGTCAATCTACTACAAACCTCTCGAGAAGGGTGGCCTTGGTATAAAAAATATCAAACTTTTCAATGAATCCATCCAAGGAAAACTCACCTAGAGACTGATCAATAAAAAATCTAACTCCATTTCCTTCCTTAGAAATAAATTTATTGAGAAGCTCAAAAAGGGAATTTGAACTATGTCCAATCCTGTCTTTTTTCTTCCATTAGAAACTCGAGATGGTTGGTTAGCTTAGACTCCACCATTCGATTTTGGCTAGAAAACTGGACTGGAACTCCCCATGTTTCCATTATTTCTCTTAATACCTCTCCGGATAGCATTAACTGCTCCATAAAAGAACTAATGCACTCTAGATTTTCGGAGATCCCTGACTCTATCACGAAGGTTGTTGATAGTTACCCTTTCTTTAATGATGATGATTTTCTTGTTTGGGAACCTTCTCACAAAGGTATTCTTGACTCTAATTTTTTTTACAATCATTGTTTCTTGGACTCATAATCTAACTTTTACTAGTTATAGTCGTTTAAAAAGCCCTGGATTAAACCATCAAGACTTAATATCATTTGGCGTATTATGCACAATCGTATCCCCACTGAGAATTGTCTCCAAACTCTTTGCATCAATATCTGTTCTAAATGTAATATTTTTCATCAACATAGAAAGGATCTCCGTCATTTCTTTTTTTCATGTGCTACGGCCTCTGCTCTTTGGAATTTTATTATTGAAATTTTTGATTGCAGATGGATTTTTTCTGACAATATCCTCCCACAGCTAAAATGATGTGTGGAGATTGACTCTTTGCAACAAATAAATAACATCTTCCAATCTAATGTTTCAGAGCTCCTACACATTATCTGGTATGATATAAATTTCATTATTAATAATAATTACTTTCCCAATCTCATTATAGGTCGAACGAGAATTTTGATTTCCATTAAAGATGCTGCCACGATCCAGAAAGCATATTGTGACAACTCGGTTGGTGACTTTGTGATCCTGTGATTTCTTAGGATTAATGGCATCTTCCCTCACCATAAATTATTTCTTGAGGTTTTATGGAAAGACCCACTTCCTGGATGGATCAATATCAATGTGTATGGAACCTATAAAGGAAATCTAGGGCCTGAAGGTTGTAGAGCTATCTTCAGAAACTTTCGGGGAAATTTCCATGGTTGTTTCCTTGGAATCTGCAGTATTTCATCCTCCCTTGAAGATGAGATGTTCGATCTTATCCATGTCATTCAATTGGTTAAACAAAAAGGCTGGAACAACATCTGGATTAAAAGTTACTCCACCACCATTGTTCAGAAAATTTGGAATGGGGTGGTTCATCTTTCCTGGCCTCTTACTGCAAGTTAGAAGAATTGCCTTAACTTGATTCAGGAGCTCAGATACATTGCCACCCATGCCTACTGTGAAGTGAATATGGTTGCTGACAGTCTTGATTACAAGGGAATCAACCAGGCCATTACGTGGACCGATGATTTTCTAGTTGACCATCTCTCTTTCTATAAAAAGTATTGTAATAATATTTCCTCTTTCAGACTCTTATAATCTTCTTTCTTTCTTTTAATAAACGTTGTCTTGGTCATTGACCAGGACATTGCCTTTAAAAAAATAATCTAAATTAAATGTTTAAATACTCATAAAAACAATTTATTCCACACATGATGATGTTACCAATCCCTCAAATGAAAAAATTATAATAATTTAAAGCCATTGGAAGGATGTAAAGGTAATGTTACGATATAATTTATCTATTTTATAGAAAATTTATATAATGTAACATTGATTTAATCTTCATTATTACTTATAGAGTTCATTTATTTTAGAAGATTTTTGTATATGTGTCAGGACTTTTCAAGAAGAGCAATGATGATATCTCTTCTCAATCATAGAGGTAATATGGATGTTTGAATAGAAATCTCATTGTCCATTGAATTAATATATTCTATCATATTTATGTTTAATTTATTTCTTTATAGTATTACTCACATAAGAATTTTTTTCTTATATATGTGGATTATTTTGTTCATGTTGGAGTGGTATGTATATATTTCATTCATTTCTAAACAAAAACTTACACAGAATTATTCTCCCTCAAAACATTTTCACCCCTATAGTGTTCCATTTATCACTTTCTTTCATGTTCCCTCCACTTCCTTTGCAAGAAGAGAAAAAATTCCACCTCTGCTCAATTATAGAGGCAATCTTGATTTTTGTGTCGTAAAATAATTTTCCATAGAATTAATGTATTATTTCATATTTATGTTTAATTTATGTATTTTTATTATTACTCACATAATATTTGTTTTATTCTATAGCTGTATTATTTTATTTTAGTTGCGGTTGTCTTTCTATATTTTATTCCTTTCTTCACAAAATATTCTACATACCTCTTCTCCCTAAAAACCTTTTAACCCCTATAATGTTTCATTTATCAATTTCTTTCATGTTATCTCCATTTCCTTTACCTAATGAGAAATGATGAATCCTATGCTCAATTATAGAGTTAATCTTGATGTTTTCATAGTAAAATCATTATACATATAATTAATGTATTGTTTAATATTTATGTTTAATTTATTTATTTTTAGTACTACTCATATAGTAATTGTTTTCTTATATAGGTGTATTATTTTGTACAATTTGGGGTGATCTTTCCATATTTCATGCCTTTTTTCACCAAAAATTCCAAATACTTCTTCTCCCTCAAAACATTTCACCCCTACAACATCGAAATTTATCACTATCATTCAAGTTCCTTCCACTTCTCGATCATAGTGGTAATCTTGATATTTGAATAGTAGAATTATTGTCCATATAATTAATGTATTATTTCATATTTATTTTTAAATAATTTCTTTTTAGTATTACTCATAATAATTATTTTCTTATACAGGTGGATTCATTTTTTTTTGAGTTGATGTGGTTTGTTCAAAGACTCTCATGAAATTTTGGCATTTAGACAAAGAAATTCAATAGAAATATTGGTAACAATGAATGTTAGTATTATTTTTGAGACTTATGGATGTATAGGAATAAACCACACATCAATCTGACACATGATGTAACCATTATGATTCCAAGTAATTATTTCTATTTAAAATTGAAATTAATTTTAGTAAAAAAGAAAAATGACATACTAAAAAATAAGAAAAAATATTCATATTTTCTTGATACTTTATAAAAACAATCCATATGTCATTTGTGATGTGTAATAATCATCTAAACCTCAATACAATATATGATTCGCCTGATATAATTCAATGTGTCCATTATCAGTTTAAAATCTTCATTTGACTTTAAAAAGTGTGACTCACTAAAAACCAATAAAACGTGCTTTGATTTTTCTGATAATTTATGGAATAGATTTTTAAATCATTTGTGATTTGTAGGATTTGTTTTCATTTAAAACTGATGCACATTGTGATCCATATGAGTCATAGTTCATGTTTCAACTTTAAAAATAAATTTTAGTAAAAAAGAATAGTGACACACTCGAAACTGATAAAACACTTTCATATTGTTTTCATAATTTATGGAATAAATCCATAAGTGATTTTGAATGTATAAGAATCATTCATACCTCAATCTGATGTATTGTGTGACCAGTATGACTCTAACTTCATGTTTATTTAAAATTGACATCAATTTTAGTAAAAAAAACAAACCGACCTACTAATAACTGAAAAAACATTCATATTTTTTATACTTTAATAAAATGATCTATAATTGATTTTATACATGCATGAATCATATTCTCCTCAATCTGATGCATGGTGTGACCAGTATGACTCCAAGTGTCTATTTTTATTTTAAATTTACACCAATTTTAATATAAAGGAAAGCTGACCTACTCAAAACCCAGAAAACACATTAAAATTGTTTAAATACTTTTGTGTAATGATCCATAAGTAATTTTTGATTTGTAGGAGTACACCTCACCTCAATTCGATGCATAATGTGATCAGCATGACTCAAAGTGTGTGTTTCAATTTTAAAAATACCTTTTAGTAAAAAATACAAGTGACATACTCAAAACTAAGAAAACACATTAATATTGGTTTGATAATTTCGGAAAATGATCTATAAGTCATTTGGGATGTGTAGGAATCTGTCGTACCTCAATCCAATGCATAGTGTGACTGAAATGACTCAAAGTACGTCTTTATTTAAAATTATCACCAATTTTAGTACAATGGACATGTATCCTACTAAAAACTGAAGAAACACATTCAAATTATCTTTATACTTTACGAAAATGATCCATAGGTTATTTTTAATGTGTAAGAATTATTGACACCTCAATTAGATACACAATGTTCCCGATATGCCTCAAAGTGGTCGTTATTAGTTTAAAATCGATATTTTAGTTTAAAAATTATCACTCATAGAAAACTGATCAAACACACTTGGATTTTCTTCATAATTTTAGACAATGATTCATAAGTCATTGGTGACATGTAGGAATTTTTTCATGTCAAAGTGATACATGATGTGATTAGAATGAGTCAAAAGTGTGTGTTTCCAGTCTAAAATGACATTTTAGTAAAAAAAGATAACTTACGTACTTAAAACAGATCAAAGATATTCATATTGTTTTGATACTTTTGTACAATGATCCACATGTCATTTGAGACATGATGGAATTAGATTCCCTAGAATTTGATGCACGGTGTGACCAGTATAACTCCAAGTGCGTCTTTTTATTTATAATCGATATCAATTTTAGTAAAATTAAAACTTTCAGTTAATTTAATTATTTATATTATTACTAACATAAGAATTTTTTTCTTATAGAGGTGAATTATTTTTATTGAGAAGGTGTGGTTTGTTTAGCAATAGCATGAGTCGAGTCATGATTAAAATAAATACTAACATTTATGTTTTTGAATGTATTTAAAAATTTGTATTTATGTAATTTTATAAACCAATGTTTGAAATGTCTATAATATAGTGTTTTTTTCTATTGTTTGTGTTGTAAATTTCATTTCATTTAAATCATATATTGATAATTGTTTTTATTGTTTTCTGGTGTGTTTTTGGTGATGTGGTGTGCTGTTACAACACAATATAGTATAGCCTTTTATCAGCGATTTTAAAAGTGATGATAAAGGATCCATTTATCGGTACTTTTAAAAGTGCTGATAATGGTCTAATTTATTAGTGATTCTATGAGAACTAATAAAATTTCCTTTACCAGCACTTTTATAAGCGATGATAAATGGTGCCTTTAGTAGTGCTAAGTGAAAGCACTGAAGAATGGTTCCTTTATCACCACTTTTAAAATCCCTGATAAAGATCTCATTTATGAACGTTTTTTAGCACTAATAAAAGTCCAAGGATTATAACCTCACTCATGTAGTCAATGATTTCATAGCACTGATAAAGGTAATTTATATCACATTTAAAGTACTTTTTTTGGTAGTGACACATATACGCACATGCACATACATACATACACAAACACATACATATTCATACATGTACATGTATATACATACATATACATACATAAACATACATACACATACATACACATAAATACACATATATACATATACACATATACAAACATACATACATACATAAACATATACATTAGTATATAAACATTTACATACATAGACATGAATACACACATAAACATGCACATACAAACATACACATACACATACATATCCATGCAAGTACATGTATACAAATACATATACATGAATAAACATATAAACACATACATACATATACACATACATACATACATACATACATACATGTATGTGTATGTAAAAATATACATACATATATGTATGTGTATGTACACATATACATACATACTTGCACATATATACATACATACATTCATACACACACATATACATACATGCATACACATATGCATACCTGAATACACACACGCATATATATACATACATATATACAAACATACATACATATATATATACATACATAGACATGTATATTTTATATACAATCATATAATGATCCCCCATTTGTCACTATTTTTAATTTTTTCAATCTATAAGAATTTTAGTCCATATAAAACCACTCACCTGTTCTTTGAGTTTAGGGATATATTCAATCCACATAAATGAATCACTTGGAATGGTTCTCTAGAATTTGTTTAAGATAATCCTAAGGTACTTTAGGAACTTTATGAAGAATGTAAGTTCTAAATTCATGCATGACTAATTATTCTATAGAAGGAGAACCCCTGGAATCTTGAATGTTTCTAGAATAAACTCCTTTAATTTTGAGGCTTTGATAGATGGAACATCACTTTAATTGGAAATTAGTTTTATCATATATTCTTTACTTAAAATGACTCCAAATCTAAGGCTTGGGGTCTCAGTTTCATTTCTCTTAAGACATTAATATTGATAATTCAAGATTGGGACCCCTTTTTGATCTAGATAAGATCAAAAATTCCATTATCCAATCTAGGGTTCTCATTCTTATCTTAAGTTAGTTCTTCTAGAATGATCAAATTCATTAGGAAATATCTTCAACCATTATTGTTCCATTCAATATTGATATGGAGATTGGGTTCACTTGTTGTGGGAATTTTTCAATATTCTTAGTTGATGAATATCTTTGATCAACTTTTATTGAATTCATTATTTTGGTTTCTCATGAATTTAGAATTGATATTTCAATGTAATATGATAGGATTCTTAAATTCCATAAGAAATGAAACTATGTGGGGAATTTGATAGAGGAATGTTTTTGGAACTTATTTTTTGAAAATTTAAATAAATATGGCCACCTAATTGAAATTTTAATGTTGAAATTCAGTGTGGATAAAATTGGTTCTATTTTTAAGTAAAGTAAAATAGAATAAGGGGTATCTAGAACATCGTATGTGGCTATTATGGATATTTTTAGTCTTATAAAAGATATGGTGTCTGAAACAAGAACACTCTAGGGGTTGTTGATTCTACTAATGCAATTTTGGATTCTGAAAATAATGTTTCCAACCAGTGTATGATATTTGTTATAGATTTATATACTAGGCTAGTAAATTAGGTTATTGTTTTAAAGGTGCCGGATAGGTGGGATAAAACTACCAATAATGATTTCATTTCAAGACCAATTATGTAGATAAGAGTGTATACAATTAAAAAGGTAATAAATGGTGGTGATAGATTGTATCCTAGTAGTATGAATTTCATTCAGGCTAGGGTAAATCCCATTATAAAGGCAGAACAGTTTACTATGAAGGGGTAGACTGACTAGTGGTTTGATGATATCTTTTTAAAGGTCTTGTAAATGGTTACTGATAATGTTTTGGAGATACCTGGGGTGGGAAAAATATTTCTTTCCATTATTATTTCTGGTTCATATGTTCTTAATTGTAATCCAATAAAAAATATAATGTTTGGGAACTACTATGAATTCCAAACATTCAAGAAAACTAGTTTGAAAGTGGATAATGTAAAGGAATTCATTCAGATATTTGGAAACAAGTATATAGAGAAGGTTTATTCTTAGAAAATATATAGAATGAAAATAGATATTGGACCTGAGCTGGGGGTGGTGGTGGCCGGTTCTGATTAAGGAAATGGATCTTCATCACCTAATAAGAATTACTTCAAATTTTTCCATACAGATTACTTATAATATATTCATAAAGGGCATGGGAATATGGATGTAGGTTTCCTACAATGTTATACTTTTGAATAATCTTTCCTTTAATTAGGTAACACTAAAAGGTCCTATAATCTTAAGGGTATAAATACTCTAGAATTTGGGGCACTTCTTGAGTCTGATTCTAAAGTAGATGATACCTATTTTTTACATCATATGTCTAAAAGGAGATATGATGATTGGAATGTAACATTGGGTAAACCAATTATGAATGGTTTTATGACTGGTTCCTCCCCAAAGGAGTTGGTTTCCAAGGTAAATGTTACAAACCATGTAGAGAACCCCCTTTTAGTTTCTATTGTGGTTAAGGATGAGGATAATACTTAGTCCATTCAAGAGACCCTAAAGAATACAGTGACAAGTATGAATGATTTTTTCTCTATGATTGACTGAATTAATACTCTATTAAAGGGAATTAGGGAAGATATGGGTATTCCAAATAACCTTCAAAATAATATTATTGGTAAGGATGAAATATTAACATCTAAAAAGGAAGAATAGAAATCTATGTGTAGGAACCTGATTTTTCACTCAAGTATGAATCCTTTAAATTTCGATCTAATTATTTTTCTTGGATATAATATGGATTCCTAATGAGTTAGTTAAGGTTTTAAGGGTTTCTAGGGCTTGTTCCAATATTATAACATATATTTTTGGGAAAACTGGTCCTAGCGCATGGTTTGTAGTAAACTGTGTGTGAAGGTCACACAGTTAGATAAAATAGATAGGGTGGTGCCTTTTTGGATAGAGCCTTACCACAGAGTTGGAATATGGTTTCCCTAACTATGTGGCCTAACTGTGTGAGTTCCCCCTTTTCCCAGGTACTCTTTCATGGTTTGCGCACAAATTTTCAAACCATAAACATGCCATTTTATGGGTAATCTTTCTATTTTTCCTTCAATGATCGAATTTAACCTCCTCCTTCTTCCCTAATCCGAATTACTATAGGATTGACCTATTTTTATCTCATTTTAGAGCTCTTTAAAGGCCTAAGTTAGGAATTGAAATATATCCTTCAACTAGGATCCAATCAAGATTTTGTTCATCACTTTGGATGTGTAATTGTAAATACTCGATTTTGTTTGAGCCTTTATTCTTCTCTCATACTCTTGACCTAGTTATCGAGGTGAGAGCATTTTTCGAATTTTATCGATGTACTCCATCCTAAACTGAATTAGAGGCTGATATCAGAGGGTAAAGATAGTACAAGCCTAAGGTGGGTGGTCTATAACTCATCCCTCAAGTTCATTTATTTTAGAATTTGTTGTGTGGGACCCACTGATTTCATCTGGTGATGTTTATTGACTTTATATTCCATGATTACAATAATTAGAACTATATGGTTATGCTCTTTACAAATATTTGATTAGTTGTTAGTGGTTACACCCAAAACTACATCCATCCCATGTAAGATGTTATTCCATAATTGGATTTTTAGTATTCGACACATTTGAGCAGTCGTACGTATGTGCCTTGGATTTACCCTTCTAAGGGTAATACTATCTATATTAAATGTTTGTTATAAATTTTTAATCGCATTATGGTAAGTACCATGTATGCTCACCACTTTACACACCCAAGGTACATGCTTCAGTTTGATAATTAAATGTGAAATGGGAATGGGGAAGTATACTAAGCATATGACTTGGCCTTAAATGTAAATGAATAATAGGTTGCACGTATGTTTCACTCCATACCACATTAATAGAAGGTATCATAATGAACCTTGATTATTTAATATTCTTAAATGGGTTAAATGAACGGTTTCATGCTACTTGGCCTTGTCACACTAATGAAAGGAATGGATTGAACCAAATAGACTTCTTGATAAATTATGAATTGATTAAATGGTTTTATGCTACTTATTCTTATCACACCAATGAAAGAAAATTCTTGAACCAATTTAAATTTTTTATGAATTCGTTATCAAATAGGAGTGGCCTAACATGATCTCATCTTGGTTTTTTATTAGGGAATGCCTTGAGCACTCGAGAACCCCATTCTGATTCAAGGATACATATTGATTAGGTTGAAACTCACCTAGATCCTGATAATTTTATTTTATTGGATGCCTGGTATGCAACTATAAGATCCCTCACATAGTATTAATAGATGCCTTGGACACATTCCTTCAATCCAGCATTGACAAGTAGGTTTCATAGTTAAAGCCCATAGGTCCCAGTAAATTATTAGCTCCATTTTACCTTGGATGATCACCTTAGATTCAGTAGGCATATTATTGTGAAATGACTTGGAATATGATCCTTAGTTTATACACTTACCCTTATCCATGCTAAAGTTATCCCTAAATTGGCGACCCTCGAAATCTACGTTTCCTTGGTTATTACCTTGGAACTTCATTATTGAATATCATTACAGGATTCCTCATTACAAATTGGAACCTTAACTATTTCAAACATGTGACTTAATTATATAATGGTATTAATTAATTAAATTAACTAGTTATATATTCAGACACTGGTTGAGGGATGAAGTAGGTACTTGGGTATTTAACTACATTGTACTGCTTTACTTTATATATGCATGTTTGGACACTGTTACATTTCTATTACACATGCCTGATGTTATAGACACCATTGGTGGTGACCCATTGATATTGATCTCACACCCTCTTAAGGTACTATTTGGTACCCAGGGCAGACTACATGATTGAAGGTAACAATAAAGGGAAGCGTACAGATTCGAACACATGATTACCTACTTTTTATGATGGAGCTTGATAGCAGATGACCAAGCTGGAGCTCAGGATGATTGGGATAGTGTTTCTATTTCCTTTATTGTTTTCTCGAACATATTATTCTTTCTATCTTGTATCCATATTTTCATGTTTTCTATATACATGACATGTCATCATCAGCTGTTATAGTTATTTCAATTATTTTTATTATTGTCTCTATTTTCCGTTGTGCCTTATATTTACCTATATGGATTATTCTATTTACCTCAGTTTATATTTATCTATTGTGATACACTTTGGTAATGGTGGTATAGTATCCCCATAGACACACACTAGGCACACACTTCTAGTCAGTAGCCTCTGGCATTTGGGGAGATTAGCATGAGGCCATGTGGCCCACCGGGTTCTGAGCCACTATTAAGTGGAATCCAGGTCTGGAACATAACAAATGCGTATTATGGGAGTTTTTTTCTTGATTTACTATTTCGGGGTAATATATTAGAGATTAAGAATTATTGGGACTTGGTTATAATTCATTCATGATCATCGTGAACCCAGGATCAGGGTAAAATCCATGTTACCCAAAATATATTTTTTTCCCTATTACAGTTGACATTATTTTATCATTGGGTGACTCACATGATATGTGGTGTTTTTGATTATTATTCAGATTGAGATTATATTTTATACTTGTCTCAATGAGATGAAAAAAAGAGCATTTTTACATGGATCATATAGGCACCTAGACTTCACATGTCATTCATATTTCTTGACCATATAGGTGAATTTAAAAACATGTATTACTTGATATTCCTGTGATTATCAAGTGATATTGTGACAGTTATCTTGTTCTTCTGATTTTCCTTGTTTGTTATTGAGTGATTTTCTTTCTCAATTCATGAGGTGTAAGGGCCCTCATAGGTTGGGATGATTAATTCACTAAGTCAATCCATTATGCTATAAATAAATGGGTGTCATTTTCAATGATAAAGTGTATGGGAACTGATTCCATGGGAATAACTATCCATTATAAAGTTAAATGTTACTTAATATTAAATGGTTTACACACATATCCCTCTTTATCATTTTTATGAATGGTAAAGGAGTGACCTGATAATTAAATTTAAAATTAAATGAGACTTATACTTGATAACATACCAATACCTAGCTGTCTAATTGGGTTGTTGTGGTAGTGTACCTTGGGTAGGGAGTTTTACTTATTTATCTTTTCTAGTGATGATGTCCTTATTATTAATTTTTTTCTAAGGAATGTTCTTTTCATTTGTAGACAAATTTCACCATAACGTCCACATATCATAAGCCAGGAAGGTGGTGATGACCATGCTCCATATGCAGTGATCTCGGAGCTACCAATATTACTTCCAAGAGTGCCACATAAAGAACCACCTATTTTACCTATCCGGGGAACTAATACACAAGTTATTGACAGTTACCTATGCCTAATGTAGTCTATGAATGGTTTTCCAAGACTTTCACCTACAATGGTTGATTGAATCATGAGTTCCAGCATCAACATCCCCATACCTTCTCAGGGGATGGAGGCCCATAGGATGCTCAGTCATGGATAGAGGCTACCTTATCTATAAATGACAATCTTGAGATTCCTCTTGACTGGAGGGTCAAACTTTCTAGTTACATGTTATGTTATTCGTCTAAGCACTAGTGGGATGTTATTACCTCAACTGGTCATCATCAAGACATGTTATGGGTTGATTTCCATACTACCTTCTATGATCAGTTCTTTTTGAAAGGCTGAGAGATGATAGATCCCTATATTTCATGCATCTATAGTAGGGTTTTATTTCAGTTAGAGAATATTTATAATTCTTTATAGAGTGTAATTCATTTTCACCACTTCTAGTCGGTGATTAGATTTTGTGTTCTAGCCTCCTCGAGGATAGGCTTCAGTATGCCATCCATACATAGGAGAATGTATTTCACCTTACTAATTTTTATGAAATATTCAATCATGACCTTATAACTGAGTGTAACCTATAGAATAGAAATATAACTAGGTTTAGAGAATCAGTGTTGCAAAAGGTCAACAGTTCTTATGGTTGCAGGAAATGTTCCCTCGAAGTTTCTCTTCAAGGTAGTGACAACTAGAGTATCTATATTGATAGCTCTACAGTGTTTCATTAGTGTAGAAGATGAGAGAATGAGAAACCTCTGTGTGATAGAGGCCCACTAGAGTGTTGGGATTGAAACTATATGGTGAGTCTTCAAAGATTTTCCAGGATCTTTCTACCAACTTCAAGTGGTAAAGGATTAGTGCCAGATCTATCATCAGAATCTGGATCTTTTGCGTCGTGTTATGTGGAGAGTTGGACTAGAACCAGCAGGATCGGGCCAGGATGAGGTCATTGTTGTGGTATCCAGACCCCTGATAACAAAAAATGCCAATAGATAAGTTTTGATCATGGTATTATAACATTTGTACAAGGTTGTGGATCAGGCCAGTTTCATGCACAGTAGTCGATACCCTAGGATCAGGCTGCGGGACCATCTACATTAAGAGGTACTATTATAATGGCATATACTATAGTATATTATTTATTTGATACAGGTATTTTAAAATATTTTATCTTTGTATCTATCATATAGAGACTCAGACTTGGGATACAATACTAATGTGGAGTAATGACCCTAGATACACCATTACGAGTACGGTCAATGGGAATACACCAATGTAGGGATTGTCCCCTTGAGGTGGGAAGTTACCCTTACTTATGGAACCTCTTAATTATCAAGATTAAAGGTTTATATTTTATTCTTAGTAAGTAATGGTTGGTTTAGTATCATGCTTTTTTAGTCTTTTATCGCCACAGGGTATCTTTTACATCACCATAGGGTAGCAGTTATCCTCATAAGGGTGATTGAGATGTCCAGGATAGTAGAGCAGAACCATATCATCATGGGCTAGCTGGAGTGACCTTAAAAATTATAAATATATTAATTGAGGATCAAGGTGTATGTCAAGATAATTTTCCTCTGGTATTGGATCATTTCAGGGACGTCTTTCTGGATTATTTTTTTGGCTTACCTCCTTAGAGAGAGGTAGAGTTTACAATTGAGCTATTTCTAGAAGTATCTCAATTTTCTGATCCTCCATACAGGATGGAACCTATCAAGATTTAGGATCTTAAGTGGTCATTAGAGGATTTATAGGCCAAAGGATTTATACAGCCTGGTACATGCTCTCAAGGTTCTCTCATGCTTTTCACCAAGTAGGTGGATAGAAACGTACATCTTTGTGTAGATTACATGCATATAAAACCGATTACGGTCAAGAACCACTATACACTACCTCGAATAGATAATATTTTTGACCATATATACAGACCTAGGGTCTTCTCTAAGATCCACATGATATTGGGTTATCATTAGGTGAGAGTCAGAGCATCAAACATACCTCGTATAGCTTTCCATATCAAGTATGGTATGTATGAGTGCCTTGTTATGTAGTTAGGTCTTATGAACAAGCCTACCATTTTCATGGATCTAATGAATAAGTTTTTTCATAGCTATCTTGATTATTTTTTTGTGGTCTTTGTGGAAGAAATCTTTGTGTGCTCTCACATTTGTAGAGACCATGCCAATCATCTTAAGATCGTTTTGAGTACACTGATAGAGCATCTGTTTTATACCAATCTTGAAAAGTTCCACTTCTAGATAAAAAAAGTTCACTTATTGGGTTATATCATATTAGAATAAAAATTCTCTATTGACCCTAATAAAGTTAGTGTTGTAGTTTCTTAGGAGCATCCCAGGAATGTGTTTTATATACAAAGATTCTTGGGGCTGGATGGATATTACTATAATTTCACACATGACTTTTACTGTCATACTACACCTCTTACGAGCCTTACTAAGAATGGTGTTATGTTATTGCAGTAAAAATAATGTGAGAAATCCTTTCATGTGAATAAGGGAAGGCTTTTATAGGAACCTATTCTGACTCTGCCTGGGCCAGACAGAGGTTATACTATCTTCTATAATGCATCAGTTATAGGTTTAAGAGTAGTGCTAATGCAGGAGAAAAGTTTCATTGCATATGGATCACAAAATTTGAGGACTCATGAGAGAAATTACCAAATAAATGACCTTGATCTAGTAGTAGTAGTACATTCATTACATTTTTTTGAGATATTATCTATTGGCTGAGTGCTTTGTAGTGTAAAAGGATCACAAGAGCCTCAAATATATCTTTATACAATGTGAGTTGAACGTCAGACAACGGATATGGGTTGAATGTCTATAGTACTTTGATTTTGAGATTTCCTATCATCCTGGGAAGGGAAATGTGGTTGTAGATGCACTGAGTTATAAAAATAAAGAACATGTCTTCTGGGAAGCCAATGATGAATGGATGTTAATATCCCTATTTTCTGAGCTTCATCTAGAGATTCATGAAAGTCACGATAAAACTTACCTATCATCCATTATATTTACCTCTTCCCTCCTTGAGAAGGTGAAGGGTATAAAATTTTTATATCCTAAGGTATTGGTTCTCCATGAGGGTATATCAGAAGATAACCCACCTCTAGATTAGTATGTGAAAAAATACAACATTGTGCATATTCAAGGACACATCTGGATTCCTACAGATATGAGAGAGGTGCTAATGAAAAGTCTCATGCTTCATAGTGGAAAGTTCATATAGGCATCTAAAAGATGTATTGAGATATACAACACCAATATTGGTGGCCTGGGATGGAATGTTAAATTGTATGATTTATCACCAGGGGTTCCACCTATCAGCAGGTTAAAGCGGAGCACTAGAGACCTGCATGACTTTATAGTTGCTTCCAGTCCTAGAATGGAAATGGGAAGATGTTTTCATGTACATTGTAGTTAGTTTACCTAGGTCTTATAGAGGTAGAAACACTATGTGGGTTTTCATTGAAAGTATGATCAATGTAGATCACTTCATTCTTATTCAGAAGAATTTATTTATTTTTGAGCTAGAAAGACTGTATGTCTATGAGATCATATGACTATATAGAATTTCATGTACTATCATTTTATATAGGGATGATCATTTCACATCATATTTCTAGAAGGTATTGAAAAAATATATAGGAACACATGTGCTTCTAATAATATCTTTTCACCCTCAGACCGATGGAGAATCAGAATTGGAAATACAAGTTCTGGAGGATATGCTTTGAGAATGTGTCCTTCATTTTAGTTGTTCTTGGGAAAAGAATATCCATCTTGTTGAGTTACCTTAAATAATATATTCCAAGAAAATATTCATATGGATACTTTTGAGGCCTAATATGGTAGTTCATTTCATTCACCCATATGCTGGCTAGAGGTAGGTGAGGTGGCCCTACAAGGTCCTTGTCTCATTCAGGAGACTTCAAAACAAGTTTATCTGATTAGAATGCATATGAATATTTCTCAGTCTAGGCATAAATATTCTGTCAATAATCATCAAAAACCTATAGAGTTCGAGGCTAGGGATCATTTTTTCCTTCAGGTATCATCCAGGCTTGGGAATATATGGTTACACAAGTAAGGGAAGCTGTCATCTCGTTATGTATGAAAATTTTAAATCCTAGAGAGCGTCAGGCCGGTAACCTATCATTTGCTAGTACCTCATAGGTAAAGTTCCATGCATGACTTCTTCCATGTCTTAATGCTTTTCCAGTATCATGACAACTCATATCATACCTTTTATCCTAAGGAAGTTGAGTTTTGTACTAATAATACCTTTTAGGAGTATCTAGTATAGATCATCGAACAGAGCATGAAGGCTCTCTGGGGATGGTTTGTCCCTATGGTATATGTGTTATGTCATCACAACTATTTATAGGATTAGATGGAGGAGAGAGAAGTAGACATATGTGCTCAGTGGCCAGAGTTGTTCTTAGACTGTGTTCCTCTACCCTTGGAAGGTGAACTTAGGGACAAGTTCTTTTATTGGGGAAAACTGTAAGAAATCAGTTTTTCACTCAGGTAGGGATCCTTCAAATTTTAGTATAATTATTTATTTTCAACCTAATATGGATTCATAATGAGTTATTGAATGTTTTGAAGGTTTCCAGTGTTTTTTTGCAGTCCAGAACACAACATTCAGGGAAAAATAGCCATGGTGCATGGTTTGTAGTAAATCGTGCGGGATGACCACAATGTTTGATAAATATGTGTTGGTGGATCCTCTTTGGACAGAGCTTTATTGCATGGTTGGCACATAGTTTTACTAACCGTGTGACCGAAACATGTGACTTCCCCCTTTCCCTAGATATGCATGCATGTTTTTCACACAGGTTTTCAAACCATGGGGAAAAACAGTGCATAGTCTATTTTATGGGTAGTTTTACTATTTCCCATTAATGATGTAATTTAACCTCCTCCTTCTTACCTAATATGAATTCCTATGTGATTGACATAGTTTTCTCTCATTTTTGAGCTCTTTTCATACCTAATGTTGGGATTAAAAGATATAATTTTGTTCGGGATCCAATCGAGAATCTGTTCATCATGTCGGATGTGCAATGGTAAGTACTCAAGTCCCTTTGAACCATTTTTATTATCTCTTTCTCTAGACCTAGTTATCGAGGTGTGATCACTTTTTCTATTTTCTCTAATATAATACATATTAATCCAAATTATATTATAATATCAGATGATAAGGATCATACACACCTAAGGTGGGTGGTCTATAGCTCATCCCTCAAGTTCGTTGATTTTGGAATTTGTCCTATGGGCCCCACCTATTTCATCAGGTGTTGTTTATTAATTTTATATGACAATATTATATTCATTAGAACTTTACTATTATTCCCTTTCAAAATATGTGATTAGTTGTTAGTGGTTACACCCATAACTTCATTTATCCCATGTAGGTAGTTATTCCATAAATGGGATTTTAGTTTTTGACATGTTTGAGTTGTCGTACGGGTGTTCCTTGGATTGAACCTTCTAAGAGTAAGAATTTAAATATTAAATGGTTTTTTTTAAATTTTGAATCACATAATGGTAAGTACCATGTATTCTCACCACTTGACCTGCCTAAGGTAAGTGCTTCAATTTGATAATTAAATGTGAAGTGGGAATTGGAATGTATACTAAGTATATGACCGAGCCTTAAATTAAACGAATAATAAGTTTCATGTCGATATCACCCCTTACCACATTAAGGGAAGGTAGTGGAATAAACCTAGATTATTGAATATTCTTAAATTTATTAAATTAATGGTTACATGCTACTTGGCCTTATCATCCTAATGAAAGGAATTTCTTGAACCAAATAGACTTCTTGATAAATTATGAATTGATTAAAGGGTTTCATGATAATTTTAATTATCAAAATAATAAAATTTAATGCTCGAAGTAATTGAAATTATATATCACTTCATTGTCAAATAAGAGTGTCCTGACTTGAGCTTACCTTGTATTTTTATTGAGGAATGCCTTGATCACTATGGAACCCCATTCTGATTCAAGGATACAACCTTCTTAGGTGGAATCCCACCTAGATCCTGATCCTTGTATATTATTAGATTCTTGGTATGGCACCATAGGATCCCTCACATAGTACTAATGGATTCCTTGGATACACTCCTCGGATCCAACATTGATAAGTAGGTTCCACGGTTAAAGCACATAGTGCCTAGTCCCTACTTAGCCATGTTTTACATTGGTTGATCACCTTGTATTCGGTAAGCATATAATTATGAAATTCATTGGAATATACTCATTGGATTACACTCTAACCCTTATCCAGACTAAAATTATCATTTATTTAGTAACCCTTGAGGTCAACGTTACCTTTATTATTACCTTGGAACTTCAATATTAAATATAATTACAGGATGCCTCATTACATAATAGAAACTTTACTATTTAAAAAATGTGACTTAATTATATAATGGTTATAATTAATTAATTAACTTGTTATATGTTCTGACACCAGACAAGGGTTGAAGTAGGTACTTGGGTATTTAGAAACATTGTACAGATTCACTTTATATATGAATTCTTGCACACTGTTAAATTTCCATTACACAGGACGAATGTTATAGACACCATTGGTGGTGGCCTAATGAGATTTATCTCACACCCTCTCTGGGTGCCGTTTGGTACACGGGGAAGACTACATGATATTAGGTAATGAAAAATAGAAGCATATGACTTCAAGAATTTTATTTATTTCTATTTAGAATGGAATTTTATGGAAGATGACTGAGATGGAGCTCGGTATTCCTGGAGAAATATATTTTTTTATATTAATGTAAAAAGTGGAAAGGCTAGTCATAGTCCCTCAAGTGGTGTGTTTTGACCATAAGGGGGATGAATATGAGCATAAAGGGTCTACCATTAATGCTATAGATCTCAACGTTACAAATGAACCAGTTGGGGTGCCTATCTAAATTGGTGTTCCAGATTTCAACCTCTAATAATATATTTCAAGCAACCCATCTCAAAATAAGGATAGTAAAAACCCTGGAAATAATGATTGGAATGATGAGTCAGAGTATGAGTATGCAAATAAATGATAAAAGTCCAAGTATTGTAGGTGAGTTTGATACCTATGTATTAGAGGCACCTCTTATATGGGGGGAGGTACAAAAAGAGTTAATGAAGATTTGTGTTGATCAGGTATATTTTTTAATTCTATATTTTTATCTCTTGGTGGTAGTGGACCCCTTTTAATGCATTTGAAACCCTTATAATTTGGGTGTATGATTTTTTCGTAATAAATTTTCTTGGGTCTATGGAAATGGGTGCAAATCCATGGTTCATGTTTTTTTGATAAATAATTATCAAATAATAAACAAAGTATAGATGATTATATAGATATATATAGTATCTATATTTTTTATAAATCATATTTAAGAATATATAAATATGTATATATAAAATATATATGCATGAAATCCTTTATATATGTGTTTATATAAATATATATTGACATATATTTTATTCTATATATACAATAAATTTATATGTATATTATAAACACACACATATATAATAATAAATGTATATGTATATTATAAATTATTTAATATGAAAAAATATATGAATTTAAATATGAATTATATTTAATGTATTTATATAGTTGATGTTACTTTATTATATAATATATATATATATATATATCTCTGTGTGTGTGTGTTATTATAATTAAGTATATAATTATATATATATATATATATATATATTATTAATATAAAAATATATACCTATTGTTATATAAATCATATTTAAAAATATTTAAATATATATGTATATATATATTAAATTATCTATGATGTCCTTTATGGGCACCAAAAAAGTTCTAACAAAGGGTTCCCTTTTATCAAAATTTATTTTAATGATAATAACGGTAAACATTATTAGCATTTTTAGTTAGCTCTGATAAAAGTGTTCCCTATCTCAGTGTTTTTTTTGCACTGATAAAGGGTAATATTATCATGGAATCTATAATAGTGGGGGAGTTAAATAAGGCAATTATGACGAAAAATGGGGGAGAAAAGTGGAAGTGGTGATAGGGGATGTGGAGTGGTAGTGACAACAGGAAATGTGAAGAGGTTGTGTTGGTGACACAGAAGAATGACATGGGAGGAAATTTTTGAGGCTAGTAAAGCTACAGTGATTTTGAGGGTCGTTCTAGTAATGTAAGGTATCATGCAAGACATCAATTATGAAGACATAGTGTAAAGATGAGGGGATTTGATGTGGAATCAATGACATGCATTCCATGGGAAGATTGTGGCACATGGTATTTGTAACAAACTAGCCTAAGATAATTCAATACATCACTCAGCCTATCCTTCCATTATGATCGAAGCATGTTCTTTATTACTATGGTCTGGAAACTAGTGCCAAGGAGTCATGTAACCATCCCTAGTATTGATTTATTTCAATAAAATGATGATAAATAGGGTATTTCACTTGAATGTTCAACACGACTATTCTATAATTCAAAGTTCTATCCATAAAAATGAGAAATGAATTTAATAATAAAATCAAAACAAGGAATAAGAAAATAAACTTATCTCATAACAAATGAATGAAATTGTATAAGCATAACCAAATAATCCCAAAATCAATAAAACTTAACTTTAATCACAATACCAATAACAACTAAGAATGAAATCTCCAGAAAAAATTCAACATGTCAAGAATCATTAGATAATAAAAATACTATAATAAAAAAAAGGGGTCACCACTACCCATATATATGTACTATGTGAAATATCCTCACATGACATACCTATACCAAAATCAAATAACCAAACACAGCATTAAGGTAGAACCTATGAAAAAACCTATAATATGATAAGAGTGATCACAAAATCCTAGTAGGTAACCACCCCACGCCCATTTCATAACCTTTCAAAATAAAACCATTTCATACTAGTTTGAAATATAAATATAAAATTAATATTTTAAAATTTTATTAAGAACCAATAAAATTCTACCTAGAGGGGTAGAACATTATTTTGAGAGCCTCTGTTTCTGGTGAATGTTATGGTGATTCTCTAACCCCACAAAATCTCTTTTTTCCCTCTTTTCTTGGTTTCCCATTTCTTTACTGATGGTTCCTGAACCAAACCTTTTTATCATTCTTGGCATGTTTTTTTGTGAGTTTAAATAGGCGGGTTTTCATGGAGTTCACTCCCTTGAGGATGGATCTCAAGAAAACATTGGGGTTTTATACCATGTTATGTGGAAAAAACATTCAACTACATTTTGGATTTATATTGCTGATAGTTTTTACACATATACACTTTGATTCTATGTCTAAAGAATGTTTGTGGCATAGTTTATACATTTGAGTGTGATTCATAAACCTGTTTATAGACACACCAACTATTTCTCTCATTGGGAAACTTATTATTTTAGTGGTGCTCAACACTATTCCAATGATGGATTTCAGTTGTTCCCAATCCTCTATGCTCAAGGATATTCTCGACATCTCCTTAATGTACGATGAAGTGGTGGGGTATGTTGTGTTGTGCACATGACTGTTTGGTCCTAGCACCCCTTCCTTATTACTGCATTTTCTATCATGAATCATACTTGTTCTTTATTTCTATAGGATATACAGATTATTTTTCACTCCTTACTTATTATAACACCCTAAGATTTTAGAATATTTTTTTCTTTAAATAAAATATAATTTTTTGGTATCTCGCCATACACGCAACCACAAGTCTATATGAAATGAGATATAGTAAAATGCAATAATCCAGATATTAAATTGAAATGTATGAATAAATATAACCACATTATTAAAAAATATGTTTATGTTTTTAAATAATTCAAATGTATAGATTAATTTATAATAAATAAGTAATCTATATTTTAGTAATATCATTTTATGCTTAAAAAATAGGTGTTCTTAAAAATGGTTTTTAAGATTAATTTCTACCATTTTTAAACTTTTATTTTACAAAATTAATATCATATTTGAAATAATAATTTCAGTATTATCTTATTTGGTATTATTATGATTTTTATAAATAAAGTTATTTTTCAATCAATGGTGAAAATACTAACTTTAATTAAAAATTTCATTTCTCTCAATTAATAGTACCATTATATATTTAATTTGATAGTAAACTGATATAAGTCTCCTTTAATTATAAATAATTTAATTATTTACATGTTAATATTCCTTATCCTTTTTTTGGTATAAGTTATTCTTTGGGCTTAAATACACATTTTTTCTAAAAAAACTTTTTTGTGTATAATGGGTTTTTATATTAATAAATTTAATTAATATATATTTATTAATTTTTGAAATAAATTTATATATTATATATTCAGCCATATTTTTTAACATTTTTTTATGGTTTTTATAAGAAAATTAATGATATTAAGTAGTTTTTATAATTTAAAAAATTATTTTTTGAAAACAGGGCTTCGTTGTGGTTTGTGCGCTTATTTAAAATTAAATTCTTCCAATTATAGAAACTAAATCTATTAAAATGATTTAAATATTTGAAATAATAATAATTAATATAATATAAGTTGGTAAAATTAATTTTTGGTCATTGTTAATAGTAAAAACAGTAAAATTTTGTTACCACGGTTATGGTTTAAATGAGATTATCGGGGGTCAAACCAAGAGATAATGATAGAATTACAACCCAATTCTATGGGATTATTATTATTTGATTATAATTAAACATTATATTATAATAAATTGAAATCACTTTACATTTTAATTCATTTTCCCATGAAAGTGACCTTATATAATTGGAATGTTCTATGAAATTCCATTTGTGTCCCTCCCCTCACCTGTAAAAGGGAATATATCCTCATCCCTTATTCACACCATTTGATCAATATATCTTTTCCAATACCTAATAAAAATACTTCTCATAACTATTTCATTAATTCTAGTAAATTTTTATTCTATTAAGACCAATCCTTGAAGGCTTAAGGTGTAAGCCAAAGGAAGTCTACCAAAGAAGACATATAAATATTAACCAAGATCTTTCAATTTAATTTCATCTAACACCTTCTATAAAATATCTGCATCAATAAGAAAATTATGAATTTATTATAATAAATTTTATAATATGTTATTATGATGATTTAATAACCATTTAACACATCTTATCAATCATGTAGGAGATGAAAGCATCACTTGTGCGTATGTGTAGACTACTGCATCCACATAGAGATACAAGTAATTTTTCATAACCATATTTCAGGGATGGTTATTATGATGAGTTTAATGTTTATATATTTTATTTATGAAATAATTATTCTTTTTGAATTATAATATCATACATACCTTTTACTTTCTGATCTATTGGTAATCGATAAAGTCACTCGTGTGTACGTGTGGACTACCACCTCAATGAAGCAATGTGATTTGTTTATAATTTCTTCTTACTTGGATGGTAAAAATGTTTGATTTAATGAAAATATATGAAATTATTGATATAATAATGATTCCTTAAAGTTAAATTATCATTTATATTTGTTTAATTCTATCTATCTAAACATCACTCATTTTTACAAATGGATTACCATCTTCCCAAAGTCATTTCATTCATTTTTCATCACCACATGATATGAATGGTTATATATATATATATAATGATTATATATTATATTTATATCACAACTAATATTATGAATATGGATTAACCATGATCAAAGTTCATTTTCCATAACTTCCTAACTAAAACATACATGATAAATGTAACAATTAACATTCAAAATGACAAATTTAATAGATAATTATCATTTATGCCATCATGATTTCAAATTTTATAGCTTCCATGGATGTTCACATATGGAGCCTCTCCATATTATGAAGTTTGGCACGGTCTTGGTTTTCAATGCTATAATTGTTAATCAATCGGAGAAGGGAGAAGACTTTGTTGGTCTGTGTTGTAGAGGGGAATCAATTGCTATTATAATGGGGGAGAACCAGGGTAAAACTATGACATTGACTTCTATATCGTGCAAGTCTAGTGGGTCGAGAGAAAATCCCCCAGTGGATGAGGTGTTTAGTCTTTTGAAACAGGACCTCAATATCCTCAAATTGCAGGAACCGAGCGCTAAAGAGGCACAACCACCTAGACAGCCTGTTCACATCAGTCTAGTCCCAGTAAGTGTACCTACAAGAGAAAAGGGAAAGACCATAATCACTAGGGGACCTCTAGTTGTGTTTCCACTAGGGTTGGCACTAGTATGAAGGCTTATATATCCGGAACAATTCTACAGGAGGAGTTAGCTGCAGTATCACAGACTGGACAAGGAAGGATTAATGAGGTGAATGTCTTGGGTCCCTTAGAACCCAATACCCTCAATCCACAACCTCCAGTCCAGCTGAAGGTAATGAGTGCAGGGAAGAAGAATTCCTTTGAAGTTAAGGTAGGATTGGTGAAGTATTTGTGCAGGTAGAGGCCCCGCAAAGAAGGTCTAATTATGGAGCTGTGTAACCACTTTGATGGTTTAGATGTCCAAGAACCAACACTGGCTTCAGAGGAGGATGATTTAGGTGTCAACAGTTAAATCCAATTCTTAGTGGATTGTTTAGAAAGAATTCAAGGGAAAGGTCTTCATATTCCTATAAGGAAGAAAGGGCAGAAAGGTAATTGAGACTCTGAAAAGTGCATTGTGGTCATGGAGAAAAAATCAGAGGGATGGAAATACTATTCCCACATGCCTAAGCCGATAGGAACTAGGTCAGATAAGAAGGGTGGAAACCAATAAATCAAATCCTTACAGAAATAGGAAAGTGGAGAACAAATTTGTAAAGAAAGATTAGTTGAAGAATAAGAAAAAGGGGAGTTCTTGAAACTCATCCTCCATTCCAAGGAAGAAATGCTTGAAAGAGTTTTTCGGGCCAATTATTCAAATTAGGAGATTGGCAGAATATATGAAAGAAGGTTGTGAGTTGATGAAAAGGAGGATCAATATGAATGGTCGAAAAAACAAGACCAAATCCTAGCTTGAAGTTTCAACCACTGCAAACTCAACTCGGAGGAATTCATTCAAACAATGGATAGAATGACCACCGACCTTGAAGAGCTTATCAACAAGGATCCAGACATCAAGGTTATTACTCTGCATTGGGAATTATATAGAGTGTCTAATTCTAATAATCTTATTCTTGTGTTTAATCAATTTGTATGTTCTTTCAGCACATAGTGGTATCAATGTTTTGTGAACTATGGTTTCCCAGTTCTCCTTAAAGTGGCTTAATAAAATTTATATTTGGTGGTGGTAATAGATAGTTATTCATAAATGGGTTTTGAAATGATATAATTGGGTAATATGTGATATTATATGTATGAATATGAATTTTTATATAATAATAATAAATTTTAATTTATAATACTAGAGTTTAGAGAACTTATTAATCAAGTTGGATGCAAGGTAAGTGTTTCATGTCAATTTATCTTCATTGAGACATGTTTAAATGTTATGCACCAATTTATTATTTCTATATTGTATATACTACCACAAAATTTATTTTTAGTTACTCCATGATTTAGTTTAAGTTATTTATAGAACTATATTATTTACAGTATTTGAAGGACTATTGATTCTAAAAATTACTAAATTCGTAAGGGTTTTTTGTCGAAATTTTATTTCATTCAGGCATGTTCAATGTTATACACCTATATTATTTTACGAGGTGTATATATAACAAAATTTATATATTTTATCATTAATATACTTGTTTTATTTTAATTTAATGTTTCATTGGAATTTATTTATTTTATTGGGGATATAATTTAAATGTTACCACATTTTTTAGAGTTTTATGTTAGAGTTTCATTTTTACTCGGATGCTTTATACTTAAATTTTATTGTGATTAAATTATATGATATTTCTGTAAAAACTATTTTTTATTTTATTATCCTATTTTTATTTATAAATAATAATAAAATTCTTTAATTTCCCTCTTTTTAAGTACTCAATAGACCGAAATAGTGTTTCTAGGGAAAATCAACCATGATTTTCCCTCTAAACGAGAGTATTTTCTTCCTTTTCCATATTTTCTTTAAAATGTTTTCTATAATTTTTTTACTATTATACATATATTATTTAAGTCATTTTAACTATAATTTACTTTCTTTACCATGGTTTAAAATTAACCTTATTATAGTCTTCCAAACATAGTACTTTTGACTTTTTACCAAAAATGTGAAAGGAATTTTTTTAACATACACCGCATGAATGGATTTCCCCACCATAATAAATAATATTTTATTTAAATATTAATTTATAATATTACTTTTTATTTTTAAAGAAAATGTGTTCTTCAATATTTTTAAAATTCATAGTTTCTTAATAATTGATATCAAATAAAAAACTGTATTTTCTTCAAGAAATATTCTTGTGGTATTTTAAAGGTATTTTTATATAAAACAAAACCCTTTGAAATTTTTTATGATTTACTAAGGACATGATCCAACGTTTCAATATTCATTGTTTCTACGAATGGTTTATGATTATGATGATGAACTTTTTATGAATAATTATTGGAATGTGGAGTGGACCAAGTTCAGTAATGGATTTTATCCAATAATATTTTCTGGGGAGTGAACCATGACTAAGGAAATAATGGAATGGGGAGTGAACCCAATACATTATGATAGTCTTAAAAACGAGACATGACTAAGGAAATGATTTTATATACTAATTTGAATTCCAAAAACTTAGGTATTATTATTATTATATGCATAGGTTATCTAAGATTTTTTATGAACCGTTATAATGTATTTGGATAGATAAGGACCATGAAAGATGAAGTTTAAACCTAGGGTGTAATATCTTGATAAGATGGTACCCTGGTTTATAAATTCTATGAATGTTTTTTTAAAGATTTTATGATTACCGAATACTATTTGTCGCACTATTATATTTTATTTAGTGGATGGAACTAAGAGAAATAATTTTAGCATTTTATATGATGAACGATGAAATGATTTTACTCATAAGCAACCAACAGTGATGGGAGATGGAATGTGAAAGTTAGTGATTATTCCGAACCAAATCTCTCATTATATGATTAAAAACTTGAACAAATTTAGGTTTTTGAAGAAACTAAATAAGAGGAAAATGTAGATTCATGAAGTTCATGGAGGAAATAAGATTCAACTTCATACATATCAAGAATGTAGAAATAATTACCTAGGGAAATGCCTCAAATAAACATTAATATTTTTGGGTGTGTAAAACAAGGACATAGAGTAATAAATTTCAAAAGAAAAATGAAAATTTTAGTTAAAACAATAGATGGTAATAATGGTTTCCATAAGGTATAATCTAAGGTTAAATATTTTAAATGTGATAAGTATGTGAATTATGTTAATAAATGTCCTAGGGGAAAATATCAGGAAGAGGATAAATAAGGTTGTGTGAGTAAAGTTTTTATTGTTAATGATGAAGAGACTATGAATAATATACGAATGGTATGAATTATTTTAATATAATTAAGTAATTTAAAATTTATAAACAAGATTAAATTAATGCTGATGAATCTTAAGACAAGATTCACATTTCATATTGTAGGAAATAAGTATTAAGGAGTAAGATGATGAATCCTAGTTAATGGTTTATAAAGGAAGTGGAATTATTGAAGAATTTATGTATTGGGATTTTGGTTTTATGTTGTATAAGGTTTTTATCAATAATATTGTAGTTGTAATAATGTGGAAACATATAAGGACTGTTCTACATCAATTATTATTTAACTATTTTAAAGAATATGTTTAGTGGTACTAATAACCAATAAAAGTGATGTATAGGTAATGTGATATTTTTAGAAAACACGTGATTAAGGGATATATAAACCTTAATATGAACCCGAGCATAAGATAATAATTTTTAGTTGGGATAAATAGATGATTTATTTTGATAAATTAAAATGGATAATATTAGTGTCCATGAAATTAATTCGCGATTTTAGGACAAGTTGATTTATTTTATTCTTGATAAAGTTTGTATAAAATTTGGATCCATGGAATATATTAGATAGTTTGTGATTTTATTTTAAGAATAAGAATAAAGTGAATATTTTTTGGAAGTATATATATTTTCATATAGTTTTTATAGTGATTTGGGTTATTAGCATGTTTTAGGAGAATATATGTTCAATGTATTGATATGTCTGTAATGTGACATTAAGAGCTAATTTATGTTGTTTGGGGATTAAAGTTAACTTGATTTTGAATAATTTGTGACATTTTTATAAATTTTTTAAGTTTTAAATTTTTTCAAATACATTTTTGAGGAGTCTTAACCTTAACTATTTATGGAATAGTTTATGATGTACTTTGGGTGTTATTTTTGAGTTTTTCACTACCACAAACCAGGATTTTATCAGCCCAAAAAATGCCTTTATCAATGATAAAAAAGTGATGATAATAGAGCCTCTATTAGAGGGTTCCCTTTATGAGTGCTAGAAAAGCACTGATAAAGGTTCTCCTTTATCAATGTTATTCTAAGCACTAATAAAGTCCCCATTTATTAGTGCTTCAATTAGCACTGATAAAGTGTTCATTTATCAGTGCTATTTGAAGCGTGGATAAAGGCTTCCCTATCTGGGTGTGCTTTTTATATAGAAGCACACCCAACCAACCTGTAAAAACTAAATAACACCAAACTAGTAAAAATAACCAGCAAAACTAGTAAAAACCTGATAAAAATAACCACCTATAGTATATACAAAGGAACAACCTACAGAATGGAAATAATGAAAGAACAAGCAGTGCACACAAAGGTTTGGAAAATAATTCTATATAAATTTAATTCAAATCATGAATAAAAAAATATTCACTCATGTTAAATACAAAAAAAACACTTTTATATACATTTTTAACAAAGTTTTATAAAAATATATTTATAATTATCCAACAAAAAGTTAAAAACATTAATGTTTTTTCTTTTGATGTATGTGGTCCCCACTAAAAAATGTCCTCCAATGGTAATAGTTACTGAAAAAATCATCCCATATCGAGAAAAAGGTTACACCTATATAAGAAAACAAATATTACTTTATTAATACTATAAAAAAATAAAGTAAACATTAATATGAAGAATACATTAAAAAAATGTCAATTTTTAATAAAATTGACACATTTGGAGTTATACTACTCGTATTGAGGTGGGATTAGATTCCTATATGTCACAAATGAAAAAGAATATCATGGTCTTAAATTCGAAAAACAATCTGAATTCGTTTTATCAGTTTTTAGTTTGTTAGTTGTGTTTTTTACTAAAATATCATTTCAAAATAAAAACATGCAATTTGAGTCATAAAGGTCACATCATGTGTCAGTTTGATAGGAAACTAGTTCATATACATGAAAATAGACATTTGAATTATTTTCCTTAATTTTCAATACAATCAAAGTGAAGTTTCTTGGTTTTCATTGAGTGGCACATTTTGAGGTAAAATTTCAAAATTAAACTGATAGCGGACACTTTTATTCATATCGGTCACACCGTTTTTTGGATTATGGTGGGGTTTATTCCTACACATCAAAACTAACTCATGGATAATTTTCCTAAAGTATCAAAACAATAAAAAATCATTTTATCAGTTTTTAGTATGTCATTTGTGTTTTTATACTTGAATTAATGTCAATTTTAAATTAAAAGACACATTTGGAGTCATATTGGTGACACCGTGTGTCGGATTGAGGAGAGGTTGATTCCTAAATGTTACAAATGACTGATAGATCATTTTCCAAAATTATGAAAACAAGCAGAATACATTTACTTAGTTTTTAGTATGTCAGTTGTGTTTTTTTCTAAAATGTCATTTCAAAATGAAAACATGAAATTTGAGTCATATCGATCTCATAGTGTTTTGGTTTGACGTGAGACTGCTTTATACATGTCACAAAGGACTGAAAATTCATTTTTTTTAATTTTTATGAAATTCAGAGTGTGTTTTATTGGTTTTTAGTGAGTGACACTTTTTGATCTAAAATGTGAATTTTAAACTAATTGTGGAAAATTTAAGTCATACTAGTCACACTATTCATTAGATTGAGGTGGGGTTGATTCTTACACATCAAAAATGACTCATCGACCATTTTCCTAAAGTATCCAAACAATCTGAATTTGTTTTCTCAATTTTTAGTATGTCAGTTGTGTTTTTTTACTTGAATTAATGCCAATTTTAAATAATAAGAGACATTTAGAGTCAAAATAGTTACACCGTGTTTCATATTGAGTTGTGTTTGATGACTACACATTAGAAATGACTAATAAATAATTTTAATAATGTATAAAAACAATCAGAATGTATTTCCTTAGTTTTTAGTATGTTAGTTGTGTTTTTTAGTAAAATTTTATTTCAAACTGAAAACATGCAATTTGAGTCATATTGGTCGCATCGTGTGTCGGTTTGATGTGTGACTACTATATACACATCACAATGGAATGATTAACTATTGTCCTTAATTTTTAAGACATTCATAGTGTGTTTTATTGGTTTTTATTGAGTGGCACATTTTGATCTAAAATGTCAATTTTAAACTGATAGTGGACACTTTTAGTCATACCGGTCACAACATTCATCTAATTGAGGTGGGGTTGATTTATACACATCACAACTGACTCATGGATCATTTTCCTAATGTATCAAAAAATTCTGAAGGTTTTTTCTTGGTTTTCAGTATGTCGGTTGTGTTTTTACTTGAATTGATATCAATTTTAAATAACATGCCACATTTGGAGTCATACTGGTGACACCATGCATCAGATTGAGGTGTGATTGATTCCTATAACTCACAAATAAATGATATATTTTTTTCCTAAAGTATCAAAATAATCAGAATGAATTTCCTCAGTTTTTAGTATGTTAGTTTTTTTTACTAAAATTTCATTTCAAACAGAAAACATGAAATTTGATTCATACTGATCGCATCATGCGTTAGTTTGATCTCTTTACGATTGACATGGAAAAAAATCCACCATCTCCGACATAGCTTTAGTCGTATTAGTAATGAACCAACCATCTTATATTCTGGACCTATGAATTAATATATGATAGTTGGTTCTTCAATGGGTCGACTAAATCGGGGAACTGCCAATGTTGCAGATTGAATTGATGTTCTTTGGAGAAAAAACCCTTCTTATTGTTAAAAATGAGAATAATGGAGTAAGATCTTGTGCTCATTATATCTCAAGACATTGAAACATACTCAAGGGATTGGTAAACCCCTTATGGACACTGATTATTTTATGTGGTCTATCTACAATAGGCATACACTGTAAATGAGCATCACCTATTTTTTTTTAAAAAATCAACATTTAATTCGTTGAGTGTGAAAACAAGTACCACCAACGACCATGATTTTAGGTGTGTAATTTAAAAATAAAAATCACAACATTACCATCAAATAAATATAAAGATAACTAAGAAAAGATTATTAATGTTGTAATTTTTTGATAAGTTAACCATCTTTATTCTATATTTGTACATTCTTCTATTAGGTATGTTTCCCATTAATTTCTAATCATATGTATATCATTTTTTGAATATGACTATTTTTGGAAGTCATGGTAGTACTAAAAAAATATAAATACAAAAAGTATTAATAATTATATTAAATGAAATATAAATTATCTTCAAAAATAAATTTTTAGGGATGCTTGTTTGTTTATATAATATGATCTCTTTCATAAATTTACAAACATAATAACAACAGTCTTTAACATGTTTTTTATTTTGGGAACTGCAGAAACATTCATAAAAATATGTATTTTTTTATGTGTTTGGATAGTGAAATATTATTATATATACCTTGATACTTATCCAGTTGATGTATTTTTCAGGTTTCTTATCCTTTTTAGTGGCATCATTCTATGATGTAGACAATATTCCCACACCACCCTTTTAAAATGAAATCCTCTTTAAAAGATAATATAAATTATATAACTGGTTTTTTAGTTAAAAAATATTGGATATAGTGAACAAAATATTGATAAATTTCATCATGTGTGGTCAGTTTATTGGATATCCATGAATTGAATCTATAAAATAAATCTTTGGAGTATCCAATTTGACCGCAATGAGCATCCAATGCGGCATAAGAACAAAAAATAGAAAAAATGAAAGAAATTAAAATATATTTGATATAATTAAATTTTAAAGTGTTACCCCAGAATTGTTGGTATTAAGAAGAGTCTTTTATTCGTAATCTTTATGTTAACGATTTGAGAATTCCTGCAACTATTTCGACATCTTTCTAGAAAGTTATTTCTTCTTGTTCTATAGAGGTGACGTAAGGACTAACAAGTCCAAATTTCTCTTCATGGGGAAATCTCTTCAATTTTTTTTATATATATTCTTTAAAAAAATATTAAATTTATTTAGACATAATTATAATAGTATATTATCTTTTGGAAAATCAAATCATGTAAACATGCCTCAGGTAAACATTTACAACTAAGATCCCAAACCATTTATAGTAGAGGATTGCATTTTCACTCCTAACAGAAATGAATTATGGATCTTCCCATCCATACATATTTTCTTCAAAATCAATTATGTGATTACAACTATATTTCAAATTCTTATCCACATGAGCTTTTAATTATAATAATTGTGGTTATAAAATGGGGTTTTAAGGTGATTTGGGTAAATCGTTATGATCGGTTGGTTGATCCTTGAGACGGTTTTGAACCGGTCTTTCATTTCACCCGCTTCCCTTTTTTGTCTATAATAACATGCATCAGTTCAGGCATTTTTTCATTAAATGATTAAGGTTTATCTTGAAAATTAAATTTGAAATGAATACCTCATTATCAACATGTTTTTTACAAGATGTGATGGCCATGCAATGAATGTTTCAAGAGCTTGTTCGACCATATGAATATATGTATCATCAATTGAAACAAGTATCATGGTGCTCAGCTCTAGGGCTATAGTAATTAACACTCTGACATGATCTTCCAGAAGTGGTCTATTGTGTAGCATGTTGTTCTAGATATTGAACATTGTATCCATTTCTACAAGGCGATGGGTTGGTGTTGATAGAAATAAATCACAGTCATTTTCACTATGTGGAATATCAATACAGGAAAGGTATCAGTGTCTGGTGTATATCTATTCACATTTCACATAAACAATTATTATAAAATTTACTACCTTAGTTAAGAATCGTTTTTGTGGGGAAAGGCTCACTTCAAAACTGGTGGGGTGGGAGGGATCTTCATGCACAGGTTGTTCTTATGTTTTTTCTTCTCTTTTTCTCCCCCATCAAACTTGTTATCATCTCTCTCTGGAATTGTAATTCCTCTGGAAACATAACTAATATTTCCCTCATCTTTTTCATTTCCTTACTTTGATCCTCTGTTTGTATTTTTCTCATAATATATTTGGTGTGTCACCCCAAAACCCGCACCTATGACACAACCACAATTTCTGGCTACTTCAAGTTCACTAAAAGTATGTCTACATCTAGTGTGGGTGTTATTGATTCTTGTGACTGCATCAGATATAAAATATAGGAAAATAAGTAATCCTTATTATGTAATAGCGATTTAAAGAAAAATAAATTTTTATTATGTCATACTTACACATGTTTCCCACACTTTTTGTGTGTTTAAATCTATTAGATTCCATATTTAGTTACACGCACCACCTTCCATAGCACATGGCATGGGATGGAAGTGGTTGTGGATTTAGAATCTTTGAGCTGAATATATACAAATGAACATAGTTATTTTTTTATGTTTTATGTCACATAAAAATATTGTGGTAGATTTAAAATGCATACCAATTTTTTTTCAAGTGATGCATACCCCATCCTTGCTTTACGGTAGGGGTACACTATTTTTGATTCCCATTGTTTATTTTCCGCACTCAATTTCTATTTCATAAATAAAAAATTTTCAATCAAAGTGATGAGTACATGTTCCATCAAACAATGTATTACCAAACACAATGTACCTAAAAATACTACTTCACACGATGTCTAGTAAAGGCATCCCACGATGCTTGGGTTATCAGGTGTGCATAAATAAGAGGTGGGTGTAGTTTTATTTTCCCTTCAACATCTTTAAGATGATATTTCATTAAAATTGTGTGAAACCCCGTGTTAATCCTTTCAGCAACCCTTATGAAATAGTCTTTGTGCGAGTCATCAACTATAAATGCACTCTTCAAGAGATGATGAAGTGTAAGTCAATGTTTCATTACTTAATTTTTAGTAAATTAAAAAATGATATCATAATGTTATCATAATATCTCCTCGCATTAGGGTCTTAATTTCAGCAACAACATGGTTCCATGATATTCCATCCAATCTTTTATTTGATGCCTTTCTCGTTATCCTTAATGATATTTTCAATTATCGTCAAACTATGATGCTATTGTTTTTTATCCATCATCAGTGTTTCATCACCTTACATTTCCTCAGAACCACCATCATCAATATGTTCCTCAGGTTCTATAGGTATAGGATCAGCATGTGCAGATGGTGGTTGTACCTCTGCACTTGGATCAGCAACAGGTTAATAAACCTATTGTTCATATGCACTGCGAGTAGCAGCAGGTTGAGAAACCTGTTGTGCCTGGGGATTGGGAGAATCATCATGTGTAGAAGTAATTATCTTCAAAATTGGTTTAACATTTAATTTAGATAACATAAAAGTATAAAAAAACATATATTAACATAAGAATACAGGATGAGAAACATGTTTTTCATCTGCACAGGGAGCAGCAACAGGTTGAGAAACCTATTGTGCCTAGGGATTGGGAGCATCATCATGTGTAGAAGTAATTATCTAAAAAATAGTTTAACATTAAAATTAGTTATCATAAAAGAAGTAGTGAACATATATTAACATTAATTAACATTAGAAAAAAAATATATATCCTGATTATTGAAATATATTCTTTTAAAGGTTGAAGGGATTCGACCCCTCTATCGACAATCCAAATCCATTATGTGTGGTCTCCTCTGAAATAAAAAAACACCATATACACTGGTAACGCTGTGAAATGATTACGAAGTCCCAATGAAAGGTTCATCCACTGTTGAATTTTCATCTGTCTCTTCAGTGGTTTTGGTCGATAACAGAACCATTGACTAGTTCTGGTTTGCAGGATCTAGAATATAAAAAACTTTCACTACCTATGATTCCATTATAAACGGTTCTTCTTTGTACCCTTTATTACTGAAATCAACTTTCACAAATCCAAACGCGTCTATTTTAATAGAACATTTTATATAAACCAACTTTCATTGAAAAATCAGCACTCGGAATGTTGTATTATCCAATTCCCATATTTTTTTGATGATGCCAAAATATGAAATATTCGCGTAAATAGGATTTCTTTCCTTAGCACGAGAAACATGCATTGCTTCAGCCACAAGTGTAACTCAACTATTATTTCTGGTAATATCGTTATCATTTTCATCAGTATATAACTTATAACTATTAATTACATAAGAATTATAAGATAATACATACACACTTGTTCCTCCGGCTATCCATCGAAGTTGTTCTAAAATTGAGTTTTCATTTTCATTTGACTCCTTAAAAATATGGTTTTTAAACCATCCAATAAACTGTTGATTATTTTTATTTGATATACATTTTTTATTCTTTAATATATTCGAATGCCTAAGAATTTTTTTGTGGGTTTCAACATATGGGTCAACGTCCAAACTGTTATGAAAAAAGTAAAGTTGGTCTTGCTCCTGAAATGTAATAGTGATTGTGAAAACATCCTTTCTAGAAATTCCTTCACCCGCAAGTCACCCAGTGTGATGAGATTTCATTAGCCCAATTATTTTCACACCTAAAAGTTATTTAGTACAAATTTCAATTGCTTATTCAACAATATATCGCTCCACAATACAACCCTCTGGTCATCTTTAATTTTTAACATACCCTTTCAAAATCTTAATATACCATTCAATGGGGTATATCAATCTATAGTGCACAGGACAACATAGCCTAATCTCTATCACCAAGTGAACCATCAAATTAACCACAATATCAAAGAATGTCGATGGGAAAAACATTTCCAATTCACATAATGTGATGAATATTTCTCTTTATATAGTCTCCAATTTCGCCGGGTCTATAACATTACCACATAAACTTTTGAAGAAGAAATAGAGATTCGTTAATGTATGGCGGACATTCATGGGAAAAATGAAATGTAAAGATATAAGAATTATATATTGCATAAAAACATGGTAGTCATGTGATTTCAGACCTTTTAACTTTAAATCATGAATTAACACGATGTTCTTGATATTCGATGAATACCCCTATGGAACCTTTACGTCATTTAAGACATTTTAAAATGGATATGTCTAGTTCCTGGATAGAGTGTAAGTATTAGGAGGAAGAAATGTTCATATTTCACTCTTCATTGGTTCCAACACTTCTCATATTCCCATGTCAACCATGTCAAACCTAGCCTTAATTCCATCCTTCTTTTTTGTGTGCATTTAGAAATGTGTCTATAACACTATCACATACATTTTGGTCAACATGAATAACATCAAGAAAATGTCTGATGTATAGAAAATTATAGTATGCTAATTAAAAATAATAATTTCTTTTTCCAACCGGTTTTCGTAAGGTTTTTCGAAAATGGTTTACCAAAAGTAGTGTACACATATTTAACTTTCTCAAAAATTTGATCACTTATTAGTGGAGACGGCGGGGTACGTTTTTTTAACTTCCATCGAATGATGTCTTCCAAGATCAGTACTTATGTCATAGGGGTATAAATCTTCAATATCCTAGAAACATCATTATCGATGAATGTTTCATCCTAATTGATTGTGTACCTTGTTCAAATACAAGACACCCAAGAGTTCCTTTAATTTTATATACTGATAAATTTCCATAATTATAAAGTAATTTATCATCCCGTATGACATGGTTCTCAATGTGAAATCTTTATTTCTAAAAGTATAATACAACATAACACCTAAATCCCACAAAAATTTTAAATCCTCAATCAATGGAGCCAAATAAACATCAATATAATTACTTGTTTGTTTTGGTCCCAATATAAGCATAGATAACATGATGTGTTTTTGTTTCATGCATAACCATAGTGGAAAGTTATAATTTACCAACATAAATGGCCATGTATTGTGAGTGATGCTTTCAAAACCAAAAGGATTCACTCCATCTGTAGATAATACAAGATGAAGGTTTCTTGGATCATTTCCAAAGTCAGGATACTCATGATCAATTCCCTTCCACTGAGTAGAGTTTGCCTTATGCTTTAGTTTTCCATATTTATTTCTTCTATCTAGGTTCCACGTCAATTTTCATATTGTCTCCTCACTTCCATATCGGAACTTAAACCTTGTAATGATTGGAATGTACTATGAAAATTTCATAGGACCATATTCATCTTTCCTGTATAGGGAAGCAACACACTTTGGGAATTCCCTAAGTGATTTTTGGTCCTTGTGAAGTATTATACAGTCACTCAGGCTAGAATTTATTCTTTTATAGATCATACTCATCAAGTGTAGAATTCGTTTGGCATCGTATGTTTGGCTTGGGAGATCATTATCTATTAGG
Source organism: Viscum album (assembly GCA_963277665.1). Classification (NCBI taxonomy): domain Eukaryota; kingdom Viridiplantae; phylum Streptophyta; class Magnoliopsida; order Santalales; family Viscaceae; genus Viscum; species Viscum album. The sequence goes on along the minus strand of OY728139.1, from coordinate 30,665,591 downwards.
AGCATGGAATTCAAGAGAGAAAGTAATTCTGTAAAACTGAAATCACTCCATCCATTTCCTGCTTTCAAATTATATAGCTTCAGTATGGCTGACAATGCTGTATATTTAGTCCAACCATAATACAATAGCATCTTTTCACAACTCTTTAACAGCTCAAATAATTTAGGGAAATCACGAAGTTCATCTTCAACGAACATTTTCATTTCCTTAATACAATCTTCATCATCATGCACATCTATAATCACGTCCTCGATATGGTCTTATTTGTTGTCCAAAATTGTAATCATATCAAATGATTCATAAAACAAAGTGTTATCCAAATCACTAGCTACATTATCATTTTTCCCATGATTATTCCAAAATTTATAACTTATATCTATTCCATGACAGATCAAGTGTTCTTATAACTCTTTTGGACTTACTTGTCATGAATAAAAATAGTGTAAATATGAACAAAGGGTTTGGGAAGGATCATATGCATGACCTTTTTCTAACTTGATGAACTCTTTCAATCCATCTTCATACTCTTTGTACAGATGATTGGCATCTATCCATTCTTTATTCATATCCATTCAATATTATTTAATGATATTAATATTTAACAAAATAAATACACAAAACATTGATATAAAAATTAACCAAGGCTAAAAAAGTTATAGACTTTAAATCTACTTTGAAAACTATTTATAAAATCATAGTTGAAATCCCATTAAAAATGAACCATTTACAAAAATTCCTCTTTCAAATAACAGAACATTTTTAAAATAAACCAATTAGTTCTAAACATTATTTCTCAAAACCCAAATTTTTTTTCTTCAACCATTTTAAATCAATTTAAAACAAAAAAAAAGGTATGTTGAACACATATAATTTTTTAAGAAACATTTCAAAAAACTTTAATCATTTTAAAATTAAACCCCTAACAAAATAAATGGATTTTATTATCACTTACCTTTGTCTACCCAATGAAAATCATTAATGGACTCACACCTTATATGTCTCATGTAACCTTCTATATAGATCTGCTCACTAGTTTTTAGTGTTCCTCCCATCAACCTTATGGACTGGCCAACCCATCACTGGTGGGTGAACTCTTTTTCTTGTGACCCCCCCACTGGTTACTCAAAACCATATTCCTATTTAAATTTATGATTAAATATTAACACCATCACACTCATCTGTGAACATAGAAACTTACTAAATTATTCACAGTATTATTATGAGTAGATATTAATGAAATCACACTTACCCTTTTTGAACTAATATAAATACTAACCTATTCACATAAAATTTATATATCATGATATATAATCTTTTACCCAATGCATTGGTCCGAAATATAGGTACTACCCATCTCATAATACATAAATTTGTTATCCACTTGAAAATAAAACATTCATTATCTCATAAAGAACCCATATCAACTGGTGAAAATAAATTCACAATGAAGAAGGGAACCATGTGATAAAGAAACAATATAATATTAAAGAAAACCAGTATTAATTGTTACACTAGTAAAACAAGAATAAAGGGGATGTAATCAAAATAATAATTTAATCCTCTATATAGAACCACTGATCAAGGAACAAAATGTCATGGGATATAACCTAGGTAGTAGTGTATGATGATCCAATATGGTACTATAACTACATAGGCCAACATCTGATATATGATTCATCCAAAAATAACATGATCCATACAATTAAACCATACTTCAGTCATCATGATGAAACATTACCACTAGCCTTGTCTTAAACACAACTAGGGGACTATAAAACTATGTGTACCAACAAGTGTTGCATGAATCTAGAACTCCCACCTAGACACCCAATTTACCATAAAAACAACCATGGAGGTGAGAAAGAAATCAAGATAATTATTAAAAAAAAATCTTGCACCTCACCTCCAACACCATCACATATAACATCCACTTTTTACATCATACATCCATCATATAAATAATAAATAACCCATAACTAGTGAGACAAGTATAGGAGAAATCAATGAGGGTCACGTGATAAATAAACCAATTAATTTTTAAAGTGAAAAATTTTTATTCACATAAAAACCAACTTAGTATGTAGATTCTCACTCCCCTTATTTAAAGTCTCATCATTTCATTGATTTTGTAAGCACTTGAAAAAAAATCCCCCATTATTTCCAAAAAATTCTCCAAGAACATCGAAAATTCATTTGAAAAACCAAAAAAGGTTTAAGACCTAACTTTACTATAAAAAAACATTTAAATGACCCTATGAATCTTTTCAAATATTCATTTCATGAGAGTTAATCTAATTTAAAAATTGTGCATTAAATTCTTATGAAAATACCATTATGACAAGACGATAATTTAAGAAATAAATATATAATTTCACCCAAGAACCCATACATTACTATACTTTAATTGATAATTTATAAAGTATACACATTCCATGAATTATAAAATAAATGAAGAGAAAATAAACACCTAATTTAAACTGAATGGTAACCAATACACTACATGTAACCATCCATGGAAACACTCAAAAAACCTAAATCCCTAAATCCTCATAAAAAATGAATTTCAGTTCATGGGAGTAGGATAAACCCATGGTAAATAGATAAGAGAAGAGGGATGGGGGGATAAAGGAGAAATAGTGGGTATAATTCCTAAGATAAAAAAAATAATTTGCTTCTTAAATAATTCAAAAAAAACCACATTACACAAACATAAGAAATCATAGAATATTATAATTCTCATTTTCTAAAATAAATCATATCCTAATAACATATAAATTGTGAGTAAAATATCACTACATATAAAATAATCTTAAGATGATAAATATATGTGAAAATACAAACTTTTTCACAATAACTTTTTAAAACATTGATGTGAAAATTATATTTAAATTTTTTCAAGGGAAATATATTACTATTGAAAACAGTATTATAAATAGTTACTAATAAAAATTATTAAATAGACACAATGGTTTTAAAAATGATAAGTAAAAATTCTTTAAAAATGTTTACTTTTAATATAATCCATAATAATTCAAACTTGAAAATGCATTATGAATTCATGGGGAAAGGCTTCTCTAATGTGGTAAATAATAGACTCCTAAGTCATGGTGTTATAGGTATGTGAGATAATCAATTCATTTGGGTATCTATCTATGACCTATCAAGGGATAAGTATTGTGGTGATGAAATCCATGTTTGGAAATTTGTTGTGGGTGTAATCTCATTGTGATTGTTTCATATTTGGGTAATTATTAGTTGTGGTTCATGAAAATACTATAAATTGTTTTGGTCACTAACAAGACCATATACGGATGTGGAGAGTAAGTGTGTAAGATTAATGTTTCGGTAAGTGGATGGGTCCTTGAGTTATTCCATTGGGTTCAATGATGTGATCTTGTATGGGAGTTTTAGGAAATGATTGTGAGTGTCAATTTTTAGCTGACAATGAGATATTTTCATGCTTATGTTTTGGCAGTGATGTAATTTCTTAGTGCACATTTGGAGTGGTGTATAGGTGAACCATACCCGTAAGTAGAGGTGGATGGTTTTTTGTGTACACATATGTGGATGAGTTTCATTGGTGGATGATAGATACTCATGTAATGGTATATATCAGAGGAGATCAATAATGAATCAATGATATCAACCTATAGAGAGGGGCTTGGGTTGTTAGGTGAAATTGGTGATGGGAGATAGTATGGTTTTCCACATAGTTCATTTTTTGAATCTTGTGACAAATCATAATGAAGTTTTATTTACATCTACACTTGGGAAAGTAAGAAAACTTGGTATTATTGCTTGTGATCATGAGAGGTACCTGGTGTGTGAGATGTTAGTAGAAAATCCATTGAGTCAGTAGTTGTTAAGTTGAGTTTAGTGTAGGAAACCTCAAAGTGGATTCAATTAATAAAATATTGGTTGGTTACCATTTATATTAGACAACATTCTTATATATAATGATGATGTATACCTTTAGAGTTCTATATAGAGGATTAACCTTTATTGCAGGTATCACCTTGGTTGGGTAATTGGTGATTATGGAGGCTAGAGAAGTTGGCACTGTTGTTTGTGGGACCATTTGAGATAGTGGAATAGATTAATATGGTCTATTTCCAATTGGATATTCCTCCATGACATCGAGGTGTGCATGATGTGTTCCTTGTATCTCATCTTATGAAGTACGAGTTAGATCCTTCATATGTGATTGATAATGAAGAATTTGTTTTGTAGGTAAATGCATCTCTTGAGAAACATATACTATAAATTATTTATTATATTGAAAATTTATTGATAAGGAAGACAATTACTAAAATTTTAGTTTCTTGAATCATGGGCATATTCAAGAATAATATTGGAATCGGGAGTCTAAAGTGCAGGCTCAGTGGCTCAAGATGGCTGAGTAAGACCTCTAGGGACACTTCTTAGGGATTATAAGTCCTTGTTGGGGGATATTTTAATGGACTAATACTTTTTAGGTGTGTTATTACTTATTTTCAAATGTTCTTTTAAGGTATTTCAGTTATTATTTGTTTGGGTGAAGTCTCAGGTATTTGATAGGTGTTTTTAGAGGGGTTTAAAAGCCTTTAAGGGGGATTATGGCTAAAGTAAACCATGTGATTTTACCTAGGAAATTATGTAGCCTATTGGATATTAATGTATGCTGAAACATGATTGTAACATAGTTAGATATAACCTTGTAACATTCCCCAAGAAACCATGTAACTCAAAATAGAAACAAAAGCATGATTAGAACTTGGTTAACCAAACCATGCAGCTAAACCAGGAGTGTAACCTAAAGAGGCATTGATCCTTGCATGGTTAGTACACAATTTGAAAAATTGTGAAACCAAACCATTCATGTGAGATTAATTAATCCAAAAATTGGAATATATTTTAACTCAAAAACTCTCTAAAGCCCATCATTATTCCTTCTATATTAAGGGATCTCAAACTTAGTGTCTCTGGTGGTTTTTCTACGTGAATTCTTTCCCTCTATAGAGAATTTATATTAGATATATAGATGTTAGTCTTAGGGATTTAAAGGTAAGAAATTTCTTTTCCCTACATTATTATTTTTCATATAATAACTTCTCTCTTCTCCTTAGGAAATACCCAAGATCCTGACTATCATGGTCAGATTTAGTAATTTTTACATGATCTAATGTGATTCCTTCTATGTTTGAAGAAAATGAAGGTAGAAATACATTTTTCTATATTTTATCACATTTATCTAGATCTGATCATTAAGTTGTATATTTTTGGGTAAGTATAAACCAATCTTATCCCTTGACATGTTCTTCTTCTTGTATCTTCACTCTTGAATCCTTATGTGGTGATTTGGGGTTGGTTATAGGGATCATCGGTGTCTAAGCTTGTTTTAGTTGGAGAAACATGATGTTAGGATTTTATAATCTTAAATTATGAATTTCTTTACCTTATTACAGAAATTATATATAATTTTATGATAAAAAAATCTTGTGTGTTTGTGTGTGTTACCATAACACTTTTCGTGGTATAAAATCCTTGTGTGTGTGTGTGTGACCCAAGAGACCTATTTTAATAAGACATGTTTTTTTGTGTGTAACCCATGATACTTGTATTAACTTGACATGTTTATTCATGTGTATAGATCAATGATTTCATTTTTATGGCTTGTATTTGCATATATGTATATAGTTGTAGACTTATGTTATCTAGTATCACGGTGACATATAGACACTTCATATCTTGGTTAATCCCTTAGAGGGGAATAATTTGTAACGTTAGGAATGATTATTATGGTGGGTTATTGAGTGAAAAGTAGTGGGAAATTATAGCCTTGTGTCTTGACCTGATACTAGAAGCAAGGCATGATGGATTTGTGTCTTGACTTGAGATAGTTGGTGCGGAATTATGGATTTATGGATTGACTTGTGATAATTAGTGAGGCATGATGGATGTATGGATTAACCTAATACATGATGTAATGATGACCAATTATGAGACTAAAATTATCCATATGAACTATTATGAGATTCATGGAAACCATATATAGCTTTTTTTTATATGGAGTCGAAACTAGTAGGGTTGGGGTTCATGGCAGCCCAGTTAGCACATGATGACAGAACATGAGATTGTTTTACTTGTGAATTTACTTTATTATCATCATATACACTTATATATAACTATTATTCTTATTTTAAGAAAATGTAAATGGTTTCCTTCTAAGTTTTACACTCACACCCTACATGGGAATCTCAGTGCATGAGCATAATTCTTTAACCTAAATTTCAGATGAGGGTAGTGTCCATGCTTAGGGAAATTATACCGGAGGAGAAGGTTAATTAAGGTGATATCAGGATAGACTCTAGGATCCTTGTAGAGAAACCTCTTTATTCCTTCATTTTCCCTTGTTTATTATTTATGGTTCTACGACATATTGAGACCTCTTGACTTGTTGCGCTAGATATTGTATGTCATATTTTTATAGCATGGGTTGATGTTTTTATCATATGATCTTCTTTTTTCCTTTTAAGATCTAATTTTTACTTTTATTATTATTTATACTATTATGTACTCTTGTTATTATTATTTACTAAGGGGATAGTATACCCACGATACCACTTATGCTCTCACAACTAGTTGTAAACATATTTTGTACAAGGAAGCATACATTAGTTCATGTGACACTTTGGCTCAGTACTGGTGATTTAGTTTGGGGTGTTATTGTTGGGACATATCAAGTATATGTTTTTATATGAGGAACGAGACCTAGTTGGAGGTATAGGTTCTCAAAGAAGCTTTAGAGAAGGATCATAGAGGTCAATTTTAAAAAACAATCATTTATAATGGAAACTTGAGAAATGTATAACATTTTTTGTAAATGATGTTAAAATACTTTGAAGACTTTTACTTTAAAAAAAATTATAATAGAAACATAAAGAATACATACTGTTTTCTATAAAATAAGTGGAAACACTTTGAGGAAATTTAATTTTCAAATGAATATTTAATAATATAATAATGAAAAATACATAATAGAAATAAAAAAATAGGAGTGGATGATAAAAAATTTATTTTTTAATGTATGGAAAATCATTTTGATATTTTTTGAAATGACCATGATGAAAATACACATTGCATTGAATATTTATAAATCAACCAATCAAAAATATGGTATAGGAAAATTTAATTTCTCCAAATATAACTAGTGTGTAAACAAGGACCACCAATGACAATGATTTTCAGTGGGACGTTTAGCTCATAAAATTCACAACATCACTATCAATATCAAAAAATAATAAGTGAACCCAATGAGAAAGAGGAGAAAACTAACCATAGAGGTGTGGTTCATCATGCAGTGGAGGTGTGTTCGCGGTTTAAGAGAGGTGTGGTAGAGGAGAGGCATGAAGGAGGAGAGGTATTGGCGGAAGAGAGTTGTAGTGAATGACTGGCATGAGAGAGGAGAGCCACTGGTGGAGGAGAGGCATTGTAGAGGAGAGTCACACATTGAGGCTTGTTTCACTGCATAGGAGGATTCGGTAGCCGAGGAGGAGGAGGAGGTAGGAGAGGAGGGAGGAGAGGAGGGAGGAGAGGAGGGAGGAGAGGAAGTGGCGACAATAGTGGCAGGGATCGACTTCTGAGAGAGCTTGAGGGGTGTGGGGAAGGAGGATAAACTTATGGTTTATTTATAAAACCCGGTGAAACTTTTATCCAAACTAGATAAAAAGCACTGATAAAAGTATGTTTTATCTATGCTGTAATTGAAAGCGATGATAAAACAGGCCTTTATGAGTACTTTTTTAGTGCTGATAAAGGCCCAGATTTATTAGAGCTAAAAAAGCACGGATAAAAGTATGTTTTATCAGTGCTAAAATTAAAAGCGCTGATAAAACATGACATTATCAGTGCTTTTTTAGCACTGATAAAGGCTCGTATTTATCAGCCCTACAATTGAAAGTGCAGATAAAACATGACTCTGTCAGCACTAAAAATGTGCAGATTAATTTATGTTTTATCAGCACTTCTTAATGAGGGCTGATAAAAAATACCATTTATTCATAATTATAAAATTATAACCAATATATTTATTAAATTTATAATTTTATAAATATATATAATTAATATATTTATTATAATTTAATAATTTAAATTATAATTAAATATATATATATATATATGTTTGTGTTTGTGTATAAATTATAATTATATATATATATATATTTTTATAATTTAAATTATAATTAAATATATATAAATATAAATTGATATATTAATTTTAATTTAATTTCATAGGTATTTAAATATATATATTTATATGTCTGTGTTTGTGTATATATTCATTAAATACATATATTTATAAATAAATATATTCAAAAGGTATTCAAAAATATATATTTATCATTTAAAAATATATTTTGTAATTTTATAATTATTTAAAACTATTTATATTTAATTATTCATATATATTATAATTATATATAATATATTTTAAAAGTATATAATTATATATAACTAAATATTTATATTTTTTAATATAAAAAAACAGTTATAGTTTTTTAAATATATTTAACCTGATTTTAAGTATTTATGAGAAGATAAAGCTTCATATATATAGGAAATGAATGAATACACAAAGAATATATAGTACTATATTATATATGACCAACATTGGGGTAAACAATGAAAATATATTCATGAGAATATGAATGTATGCGCCAATTAACACATTTATTTGGAAACATAAATATATATATATATATATTTATTTATTTAATAAGAATTTTTTTACATATATATATTAAAATGTATTTATATATAAAATTATAAAAATATCGTATAATAAATATATAATAAATATGCAACTAAAACTAATAAACATGATAAAAAAATACAACATAACCATAATAAACATGCATTTTTTATTTAATGTATACATATAAACATTTTTTTTGAATATAATTAAAATATTTTGATATAAATTAATAATATTTTCTATTAAAAACTTTTATCAGAATTTTTTTTAACGCTAATAAAGGGGGACTTTATCAGTGCTAATATTAAAGCTGATAAAGGGTAGATTTATCCGTTCTTTTTTATAGCATTGATAAAATTTCCTCTTTTATTAGAACTTTCTTATCAGCACTAATAAAACCTGATCACTTCCCTTGCACACATTTTTGGTAGTTTTTAGATATTAATATGTTATTTTATCATATCACTATTTATCTATGTTGGATAAATTGTACTGACTATTTTTTTGTAAATATTTATAGAAAAAAGGAATGATTTGTCATTATTTTTTAGATCTTATAATTCGTTGAAAGGTAATTTTAGTGCTTCACGAATAAAAAATTAAAATTGTTCAAATATTTATGAAAAGAGGTGGAAACTAATTAAAACACATGACCAAAGAATAAAATTTAGTTTATGGATTTTAATAATTCATGTAATTATATTTTCTTGTATTCCATATTAAAATAATTTCTCAAATCAAGGAAAAATAATATCATAAATGGAAATGTTTTCCTTTTAAATTTTTTTAAGGAGTTGATGGCTGATTTCACCCTTTACTAGTTTTAGTTGTTTTGTTCATTAACTTTCTAAAGACCATGTTCTCTATCAATTTATGTTATTACTTGGAAATTATGTTTCTCCTCCAAGTCCATATTTTCACTTTTAATGTTTTCCTTATCTGGAAACCATATTATATGTTATTTTAGATAACCATAATGTTTTACACTTCGTTTTTTCAAAGGAATTTTTATTTTAAGTCCTCAGCCTTAAATATTACATAATCTTGACTTAAGTTAATAATTCACATTAAGGATCTTTTCAGGTTTAGAGTTTTATAGAATTAGGTTATAACTATTACATTACATATCAAATATTTCAAAGTAGACACTTCTACTCATTATCCATTTTTTAATAAAAAACTCTTAAATGAAAACAAGAATTATTTTCTTGATATAAATATTCTTGAATTTTTCTTTTCTCTTACCATGACTTATATCCTCTGAAAAACATTTCAAAAACTTGGGATGAGTATAAAAATTTTAGTAAGGGTTATGAAGCAAGGAAAGAAAACATTAGTCCATAAATACATATAATTCAATGAAATAATTCTTTTCTATATTTAACATACCACACGGGATCATAAGGTTTATGAATAACACATGGAAATCATAAATCAGAAAGATAACTTGTGGCATCCAAAACATACTTACGTTGTAGATTTCACAACTACGTAGGGAGTTACATTTGGAATACACATCACACTATATTCTCTAAATATATTAGGAGAAATATTTAGATTTACCATCATCACATTACCCAATGCATTGTATAGTTATCTCAGGCTCACTAGCCCTAGGTTTATCATGGAACCACCTGTATACATAAACAATGCCCAAGAACTATAACATATTCATAACACATAAAACAGACATAAAGGAAAGATAAAATTTCCACATTTCAATCACAATATATCATTTAAATATATTAACATAACCAATCCATTATCAAAACCATTTTAAATACCAAAATACGTAAAACAAGTATATGGTATTTATTTTCCTTTTAAAAACACAATGGCTTGTAGAGGAAGCCAAATATAAAATAATGCCCGTGGTGACGGAAAGGTCATTGTCACCACATACGTTAAAAAGAAACATTCTTCTTTTCATTTAGTAAAATTATTCCTAGATAAAATATTCCATTTGAATGAAATTAAAAGTCAAAGGGTTTTATACACCGTATAAAATAAAGTCATGTATAAATCAAAGGATGCCTTAATGAAAGGATATTGAGACGGAGACCCTTACCTCGTGTCCGACTTGACTCGTTCGTTCTTTAAACTCATGAATAATAAACTAATTTTTAATTTATACTTGATTAAGAACCATTATCAAGTTTATTATTCCTTTTATATTACTTATTACCTTTTTATAAAAATTACATAATCATTTAAGTTAATAATGGTCGTTATGTCGATATTTGGTACTTGAGTAAAAAATGAACTTCTTATAATTACATGTTGTCCATGTGGTAAAAATTACATTATCTCCAGAAAAATATTAATTATTTAGATATAATATATACCATATATATTAAATATATATAAGTATTTATAATAGTATATAACATTTAGAGTTAAGAAATGAAATGCACCTTTCATGGAGATGGTAAGTCGTACATACGCATGAACACTACTTTCATTTCTATTTCATATTTAATGGAATGAAAACTTAATGATACATAGTTATATAATAATTAAAATATAGTATCATATATAATTTTAGTAACTCCATCCTTTATATGTTTCACGTATGGTATGAATGAGTCATATCACTTTGAGGGGCTGTAGTCGGCACTTCCTCGAATGAAATTATCACATTTACCCAATATGGAAACCATAAAGGTATGATATAAATGAAATATAAAGAATCATATATACAATATAAATATAATATATATCAAAAATAAATATAGTTTCATCTTAATGGAAACCATAAGATGTTGTAGGAGATAATTGAACCATCATTGCTTCGTGAAGCAGTAGTCCGTCGTCTAGAGAAACAGTATGTTTGTATCCATTAGATGGAGTTTTGGGGATGTGTAGTTAAAATACACATCATAAAAACAACCTATTATATTTAGGATATTAGTTTTTTATAAAATAATGGAATAAATAGAGTTTAGTAGGTTGGAGAAAGAAAATAAAGTAAAATAACTTGAGAGAATAAGTTACCTTTAAATTGGGTAACTCCCTTTGGTTTGAACCAAAAGGGTTTTTTGAATTGCATTATGCCTAGAGGAATGATTCTTTGAGGAACATGGGTATTTTGGGAGCTTCTTTGAGCAGATTTTGGATGATCCAAGGGGCTTGAGGGGTGTGTGTAATGGGTTAGAGGTGGTGACCTTTTATAAGAGGGAGGAGGGGATCTTCAGAAAAGTTTGAAAGTATTATTTTATTATAATTTTTTTTTTGGTTTCAAAAGGTCCAAAACTTATTTAATTCAAATAAAAGTCACATATAATCTGAAATAAAATTATCCGATAATAATTGGATAGGTTTTAGATATTTTTTTAATCCTTATCCTTTTTATTTAACCCTTTTTAATATTATTTAACTTTTACCATGTCCTCTTATATATTCATACTATATGGTTAATATATTTACTATAAAATGAAAAGCAACAAAAAATGGATCATTTATGAAATTTTTAACATTATTTAAGTTATTTGGATGAATATTATATCTTTAGGATTATTTTATCATTTAATAAAATATTAATTTTTTAAAAAACTCATTTATGTCAATTTATAAATTATTCATATCAAGACTTTTAAAAAAATCTATAACAACTTGATTATTTCGAAAAAAAAATATTAATTAAAATATAAAAATTCATTATTACCTCTAAAATTCATGGATGGCATAAAAAGTTACAAAAGAAATTTATTTTAAAATTTATAATATAATTTATTTGAATTATTTATTAATTAAGAAAATACTTCATCACAATTGTGTCATAATTAAATTTATTTATATAATATCTAAAAATTATAATTAAAATACCATGATGTAGGAAATATTTTTAAATTGAAAAATAATATTTATAGTCAAATATATCACTTATATAACCCCATATACAATTGTTTTACTGAAAGATATATGTTTTTGTTATTTTTGTCCTTACTTTAAATTAATTAATATAAAATGCCATTATCACTCCCAAGTGGCTCCATGGGGTCCCAAAATCATCTCAATGGTGCCCATGATTGGACATGTATCTGAAAATAGGGTTAAGACACATGTAAGGACAATTTAATATTATTATAATATTATTTTCACCCTTATTTACAAGATTTACGCTTTAACCATAGTAAATAAAATATTTACTGAAGTAAATATTCATAATTTCTAAAAATACAAGTTACTTATTTACATAATTTGGAACTCCAGATTCCAAATATGGAATCCGATTTTCCAAATTCAAAACACAAAAGTGGCAGAAATTAATTTAAAATTAATTCATGTTGTAAAATCAAAAAAGTTTTTTTTAACAAATAACAACTATCAAAAGATTTACCTATGTTTATGTCAAATTTAAGAGTGAAATTATATCCAATGACCAAAATTGAATTAAATGGTTAAAATATGATCCAACTTTAATTTAAAACAAATTAAAAGAACAATCTAACTATATAAATAAATTATATTAAAAGGAAGTTTTGAATTAAAATGCAATATTTTTCACTATTCATTAAAAAATGAACATTATCAAAAAAATACCAAAATATCATCCAAAGAAAATTTTGATGTCCCAATTCTAAATAATATTATTATTTTTTCAAATAAATCATATAAAAGTAACAAAAACTTGATTTAAAAATAGTTCTCCATCAAAAGGAGGTAAATCGACCTTTTAAAGAATATTATAGTATTTATGATTAAAATTATATTCATTCACATTTTAAGCCTCTAAATTTTATTGGATAAAGTTAAAAACATTTAACAAACATGTATAATCATATTGTAGTTAGTTCGGTTTTTTCCTGCCAATACAATGATTATGTGATAACTACCATTTAAAAGAATAATAATATTATATTATTTAGTAGTATAACTCAATGTTGTGTGTAACATAAGATTTCAAAGAAACCCATCGTGGTGTATCGAGTATGTCATCAAAACATAAAATCCCCTTTAAAGTAAAATTAATATTTAATTAAAAAATATTAATAAATATGAAAATGTCAGATTCTTCATTTACCTAGGAGGTTACATCCTTCCTCCTTTTGGAAATTGTGTCCTCATAATTTTATTCACTTATAAAAAATAAATGGGTGTATTTATCTCTCATAGAATTCTCAGATTCCCAAGTTGTCTCTTCAACTATATGGGTTTCCCACAAAACATTTCCATGATGGATTACCTTATTTTGCAACACTTTCTCTCTACGGTCAAGAATCTAAATTGGTTGTTCCTCATAAGAAATATTCTCTTCCAACTGAACTACCTCTAGACTCAAAACATGAGCTGGATTCAGCATATACTTTCTCAACATTGAAACATGAAAAACATTATGTACCTAGGATAAACTTGGAGGTAAAGAAACTCTGTAAGCAACTAATCCAACTTTCTCCACGATTTCATAGGGTCCAATTAACCTTGGACTCACCTTTCCCTTCTTTCAAAAACGCATCACACTTTTACATGGAGAAACTTTGAGGAAGACATGATCACCTACCTCAAATGAAAGATCCTTCCTCCAGTTATCCACATAAATTTCCTACCTACTCTGAGCTGTTCTCATGTGCTTTTGAATCAGTTGAACCATTTTTTCCATCCCTTCTACTAATTCTAATCCCATCTACTTCCTTTCACCTAAATCATCCAAAAAAACTGGATTTTGACACTGCATTCCATATAATGCCTCAAATAGTGCCATCTGTATACTGAAATAAAAACTATTATTATAAGAAAATTCAACCAATAAAATATGTTAGTACCAAATTCCCTGGTAATCCATTGACAAAGCTCATAGAATATCCTCAAATATCTTAATTGTTCGTTCTAACTTCCCATATGATTGAGGATGAAAAGTTGTACTAAAATTTAATTCAGTACCCAACGACTTCTGAAGGCCTTTCCAAATGTTAAAAGTAAACTGAGGATCATGATTAGATATAATAGAGAGGGTAACTTCTTGAAACCTGGATTTCTTTTTAACATACAACCGAGAAAGTTGGTATAGAGACAAAGTATCTCTAATAGGAAGAAAATGAGAAGATTTAGTAAATTGATCAACAATAACCCATATTGCATTATTAACTCAACATGTATTTGGTAATCCCACAATTAAGTCCATGGATATATTTTCCTATTTCTGCTATGGCACTGGTAAATGCTGAAGCATCCCATTCGGTAACCGTCAATCTTTTGTAGCCTGTTTATAAGTCCAACACTTCATAATAAAGTCAGTAATATCTCTTTTCATTCCATCCCACCAGTAATACTCCAAAATATATTTGTACATCTTAGTACTGTCGGGATGATTTGAAAATGGAGAATAATGAGCTTCACATAAGAACTCATTATTCAATTGTGAATCACAAGTTACACATAATCTCTTCCCAAAACTCAAAATACAATCATTATCAATGTTAAAATCATGTAACTTACCCTTATGAACCAACTATACCTTTTTCTACAACTGACTCTCTTCCTTATGTGCTTGCTTAATTTTGTCTGATAGAGGTGATTTCACTGACACCTAAAACAAAACAGTGTATTTTACTTCACCAACAACTTCTATGCCAAATTTTAAAAAATATTTAATCAAAGGAACTTGTTTCAAATGTAACATGGTTAATGAATCGTTACTTTTTTGACTCAAAGCATTGACCACTTTATTTGACTTTCTTGGATGGTAATGAATCATGCAATCAAAATCCTTGATTAATTCTATCAATCTCCTCTATCTATTGTTCAATTATTTCAGAGTAAATATATACTTAAAACTTATGTGATGAGTATATATTTCACATTTTACTTCATACAGATGATGAATCCAAAATTTTAAAGCAAAAAAATAGCAGTTAATTCCAAATCTTGTGTAGGGTAATTTAACTCATGAGGTTTCAACTGACATGAAGCATTATAAATTACCTAATCATTCTGTATAAGGACACAACCAAGTCCTTTCAAGGAAGCATCACTGTAGATAACAAACTCTCCATTTCTGGAAGGCAGTGCCAAAACTAGGGAATTCACAAATCTTCTTTTCAATTCCTGAAAACAATCATCGCATTCTTTTTTCCAAATTAACTTAACACCTTTTCGAGTTAACTTAGTCATTAAACTAGATAACTATGAATACTTTTCAACAAACCTCTCGTAATAACCTATTAAACCAATAAAACTATGGATATTGGTTATATTTTTTGGTCTTGGCCATTATTCAACAACTTTTGTTTTAGAAGGATCAACAATTATTCCATTTTTTTAAACAATATGACCAAGGAATGAAATTTTTTGTAACCAAAACTCACACTTGATGAATTTCCCATACTGTTTCTTTTATTTTAAGGTTTGTAAGACAACCCATTAAATTATTTTCATGTTCCTCTTTACTTTTGGAATAAACCAAAATATCACCAATAAAAACAACCACTAACATATCCAATAAATCATAGAAAATTCTATCAAAAGATCCATGAATAGAGTAGGTGCATTGGTTAACCAAAAAGGCATAACCACAAATTCATAATGGCCATATCTATTTTAAAATGCAGTCTTTGAAATGTCTGCTTCTTTTACTTTCAAATGATGGTACCCCAACCTGAAGTTAATCTTCAAAAAATACTGATCTCCCTGAAGCTGATCAAACAAATCATTGATATGAGGAAAATGAAACTTGTTCTTAACTAAGTTGTTATTCAATGATCTATAATCAATGAAAAGTCTCATTGAACCATACTGATTTTTAAAAAATAAGACAGCATCACCCCATAGTGATGTTCTAGGTCAAATTAAACCTTTATCTAATAACTCCTACTATTGCTTCTTTAACTCTAAAAGATCAATTTGAGCCATTCGATAAGGGTGTTTTGAAATTGGCTTAGCACCAAAAACTAATTCAATAGTAAATCCAACTTCACAATCAGGTAATATACCCAGCAACGCATTAATAAAAACATCAAGATACTCTTTTACCCCTGGAAATCATTAATCTGAATAGTTTATTTATTTTCAAAAATATCCGAAAGGTAAAATTCATTACCACCTTTTACCAGTTTCTCAGCTTCCTGATATGTTATAAAAAGTAAGGGTTTATTTTTTTACACAAACTAAAAATATTTCAGAAAAATAAAACTTTTTATCTTTGTAGTCAATCTTATCAGGATAAATGGAAAGACAATTCATACCCAAAATAACATAAAATTATATTAGAGGGAAAACAATATGTTTTTCAGGTAGACTCTTTCTTCACACAAGGGCATGAAGGTTCCTATAATTTCTTTTTGTCTCAAAATTTTCTCCCAGTGATTTTACCAGAAGTTCAAGATTCCTATCTTGAGATGAAATTACAAATTTACTAGAAAACACCTCAGAAATGAAAGAATGTGTAGATCCTAAATCGAACAACTCATTGGCGCAATCTGAATAAACAAAGAGAGTACCTGGTACCACTTCATTTGATGGATCAACATATGATGAAGTAGTTGTAAAGGATTTTACCACACCTTTCTGCGTGTATTCTGACTGCTTTCCTTTAGTTGATTTCTTCTTTGGACACTCATTTGTATAATAACCCATATCATTGAACTTAAAACATTTTACTAACAATAAATCATATTTTTTCTTACCATTACCCTGATATTTCTCAGTGCAATAATGAGACTTATGCCTCATTTTACCACATCGGTAGCACTTACCATAATTAAAACGATATTCCACAGTGTGATTTTTAACACAATTTTCACAAAATATAAACTTAAGTTTCTTACCATAATTTTTTTTGAAGCATTCTTTCCTTCCATCTGCCACCTTGACCTCTTATTTTTTTTTTGTAAAAGAACATATGATCATCAGAAAACTCTGTTTCCACCTTATCCGCACATCGAACAAGTTTTTCATAACTTTTTAACTAATGATAATCTGAATCCCTTCTATACATTGGCTTTAATTCTGAGTAAAAATGGTAGATTTTAATATCAATACCTCATATTAAATTTGGAGCATTCCTTTCTAGTTGAGTGAATTTTTCTTCATAAGTAGCCACTGAGTCATCCTCCTACCTCAATTCCAGGAATTGTTTTTCCATCATAAGACAAACCACCTTAGAAAAATATTTCTCAAAAAACATACATTTTAATTCATCCCAATCAAGAGCATAAATCTTCAAAATATCCCAAATATTTTTCACCATCGACCACCACTAATCATCTTCACCTTCAAAACGGTAAACAACAAGACTAACCTTTTAATGTTCTAAACACCCCATGACATCAAAAACCTTCTCCAGTGATTTAATCCACCCTTCAGCTAGCATAAGGCCAGATGATCCTCTGAGTGATGGGGGATGTTTCCTTGTGAAATGATTCACTACTAACATGTTCCTTTGTATTTAATCAGGCTAATCTCGGGCTTGGATATTCCACCATTTATAGCTTCAGTCAGTTATTCCATCACTGCAAAAAACTATTCTCTTCCAATTCCGACCATCTCATGTTACTGATTTGGAAGGTTGTTTTCCCCTTGATGTCGTCCCATCATAGCTTCCCAATTTCCTCTTTGTAAAACCATTCTCAACATAGAAATATGTTAGGTAAAACTAGATAGTAATCTGTAAATGCTATATCATTTTGAACTTAACATAAATTAATTTATGGATATTAATTTAACAACACCCTAACTCCAAAAGTTATCTAAACCGACCTTTGATACCAACTATATGGCCCCATCCTTAAACATTACATAATCTTGACTTAAGTTAATAATTCACATTTAGGATCTTTTTAGGTTTAGATTTTTATAAAAATAGGACATTACTATTACATTACATTTCAAATATTACAAATTAGACACTTCTACTCCATATCTATTTTTTTCATAAAATAAAAACTCTTAAAAGAAAACAAGAATTATTTTTTTAATATAAATCTTATTGAATTATTCCTTTCTATTACCCTACCTTATATCCTGTGAAAAACATTTCAAAAACTTGGGATGAGCATAAAAATCTCAGTAAGCGTTATGAAATAAGGAAAAAAAACATTAGTCCATAAATACATACAATTCAAGGAAATTATACTTTTCAATCATTAATATACCACACAATATCATAATATTTATGAATAACACACAGAAATCAAAAATCATAAAGGTAACTTGTAGAATCCATTACATACTTACGTTATAGATTTCACATCTATATAGGGAGTTTCATTTTGAATTCCCATCACAATATATTCCCTAAATCTCTTATGAGAAACATTTATGTTTACCTCCTTCATGTTACCCAATGAATTTGAGATCTATCTCTGGCTCACCCACCCTAGGTTTATCATGGAACCACCTATATACGTAAATAATTCCAAATAACTATAACATATTCATTACACATAAAACAAGCGTAAAGGAAAGATAACATTTCCACATTTCAATCACAATATATCATTTAAATATATTAACATAAAAAATCCATTATCAAAACCATTTTCTATAATAAAATACGTAAAACAAGTATATGGTATTTATTTTCCTTTTAAAAACACAATGTCTTGTAGAGGAATCCAAATATCAAATAATGCATGTGGTGGCGGAAAGGTCGTTGTCACCGCGTACGTTAAAAAGAAACATTCTTCTCGTTGTTTAGTAAAATTCTTTGTAGAGAAAAGATTCCATTTGAATGAAATTACAATTAAAAGAGGTTTATACAATATATAAAATTAAGTCGTGTATAAATCAAAGGATACCTTAGTGAAAGGAGATTGAGATGAAGTCCCTTAACTCATGTCTGAATTGACTTGTTCATTCTTTAATCTCATAAATAATAAACTAAAGATAAATTATACTTTCTTAAGAACCTTTCTAATGTTTATTATTCCTTTTATATTAATTATTTTCATTTTATAAACATTACATAACCATTTATGTTAATAACGGTCATTTTGTCGATATTTGGTACTTGAGTCAAAAAGGATATGGATATAATTACAAGTTTTCCATGTGGTAAAAATTACATTATATCCAGAATTATATTCTTGATTTAGATATCATATTTATCATAAATATCCAGTATATATATTTATTTATAATATTATATAACATTTGGAGATAAGAAATGAAATGCACCATTCATAGAGATGGTAAGTCGTACGTACGCATGAATGATACTTTCATTTCTATTTCACATTTAATGGAATTAAAAATTATTGATACATAGATATATAATAATTACAGTATAATATCATATATAATTTCATTAACACCATCATTTATATGTTCCATGTATGGTATGAATGTCTGATATCACTTTGAGGGGGCGGTAGTCTGCACTTCCTCAAATGAAATTATTGCATTTACCCATTATTGAAACCATAAAGGTATGATATAAATGAAAAAATACTGAAGAATAGATAAAATATGAATATAATATATATATCATATAAATACAGTTCCATCTTAATGGCCATTATAATAGGTGGTAGGAGATAATTGAACAATCATCGTTTCATGAGGCAACAGTTCGTCGTCCATAGAAATAGTATGTTTGTATCCATTAGATGGAGGTGTGTGGATGTGTATTTAGAATAATCATTATAAAAACAACCTAGTATATTTAATATACTATTGTTTTTATAAAATAATGGAATAAATATAGTTTATGGGGTTATAGAAAGAAAAGAAAAGAAAAGAACTTGAGAGAATATAGTACCTTTAAATCGGGTAACTCTCTTTGGTTTGAACCAAAAGGAATTATTGAATTTCCTTATGCCTACGGTAAGGCTTATAGGTGGAATAGATGGATGTTGGGAGATTCTTGGAGTGGATTTTGGATTTTCCAAGGGGCTTGATAGGTGTATGTCATGGGTTAGAGGTGGTGGCCTTTTATAAGAGGGTGGAGGGGCTCTTTTATGAAAGTTTGAAAGTATTATTTTATTATAAAATGATTTTCAGTTTCAAAAGTTCCAAAACTTTTTTAATTATAATATAAGGTAAATATAAGTAGAAATAAAATAATCCAATTATAATTGGATAGGATTTAGATATTTTTTTAATCCTTACCCTTTTTATTTAACTGTTTGTTAACTTATTTTACTTTTTCCATGTCCTATTATATATTCATACTATATGGTTAATATATTTAATATAAAATGTCAAGCAACCCAAAATGGATCATTTATGACATTCATTACATTATTTAAGTCTTTTTTCCAAATATTACACTTTTAGGAATATTTTATCATTTAATAAAATATAAATTGTTTAAAAACTCATTTATGTCAATTTATTAATTATTCATATAAAGACTTTTAAAAATATATATAACAACTTGATTATTTTAAAAAAAAATTATTAATTCAAATATAAAAAGTCATTATTACCCCAAAAATTTTATTATGCCATAAATAGTTTCAAAATAAAATTATTTTAATATTTATAATATAATTCATTTGAATCCTTTATTAATGAAGAAAATACTTTATCACCACTGTGTCGTATTTTAATTTATTTATATAATATTTAAAATTATAAATAAATTACCATGATGTAGGAAATAGTTTTATCTTTAAAAATAATATTTATAGTCAAATATATCACTTATATAAACCCATATATAATTGTTTCACTAAAAGATATATGTTTTTGTTATTTTTTTCCTAACTTTAAAATAATATATATAAAATGTCATTATCACTTCCAAGAGTCTCCATGGGGTCCCAAAATCGACCCAAGGATTCCCATGGTCGTAAAGGTGTCATAAAATAGGGTTAGGACACATGTAATGGTAATTTAATATTATTATAATATTATTTTTTACCCTTATTTACCATATTTACCCTTTGACCTTGGTAAATAAAATATTTATTAAAGTAAATATTCATAATGAATAAAAATAAAGTTTTCATATTTACACAATTTGGACCTCATGATTCCAAAAATGGAATAAAATTTTCCAAATTCAAAACACATAAGTGGCAGAAATAAATTTTAAATTAATTTTCGTTGTCAAAACAGAAACCTTGTTTTTAAGAAATAATAACTATCAAAGTATTTACCTTTTTTTTATGTCCAATTTAAGAGTGAAATTACTTAAAATGAACAAAATTGAATTATATGGTAAAAATATAATGAAATTTCATTTTAAAACAAACTAAAATAATAATATAAATATTTAAATAAATTATATTAAAAGGAAGTTTTGAATTAAAATGCAGCATTTTCACAATTCATTAAAAATGATCATTATCAGAAAAATAAAAAAATTTAATCTAAAGTAATTTTTTATGTCCTTATTCTAAATAATAATATTATTTTTCCAAATTGAACATATAAAAGTGAAAAAATAGGATTTAAAAACGGTTCACAATCAAAACCAGTAAATCGACCTTTTAAAGAATATTAGAATGTTTATGTTTAAAATTAGATTCATTCACATTTTAAGACTCTAAATTTTATTGGATAAAAGTAAAAACATTTAACAAACATTTATCATCATATTTTAGTCAGTTATGTTCATTCTCGTCAATACAATGACTATGTGTTAAATAACATTTAAAATAATAATAATAATATATTATTTTTTCAGTATAACTCAACATTGTGTGCAACATAAGATTTAAAAGAAACCCATTGTTGAGTTTAGATTATTCAATCAAAAATATAATCCCCTTTAAAGTGAAATTAATATTTAATTCACAAATATTAATAAATATGAAAGTCATATTCTTTATTTACCTGGGATGTTATATTTACTGTCCCATTGTACAATGTGAGATTTCAAAAAATGTATTTTTAAATATCAAACCTTTGATTATTGATAAAAAATAGTGTGGATGATATCTACTTCTGGTGGTATGTAATTCCTCAATATTTTATAATATATTATTCTTGAAATAAAATGTAAGTGTCTGATAGCTTTTCTTAACGCAATACTAAGTCTATGTGGATAATGATATATTAAATTCTAATAATATAATAGTTAAATTGGTATGAATGAATAGTAATAACAAAATTATAAAAATATATATATAAATTTTTTAAATAATTAATATTAATTTATTAATTCATGATAAATAAGTACTCAATTTTCTGTAAAATCATTTTATGCTTTAAATATGTGTTTTTCTCAAAAATAGTTTTTATTTCATTTTACATGCATTAATATTATAAAAATTTTATACCATTTTTATAAATTTTACTTGAGTAAATGAATATATTTTTTGAAATCAACATTTCAATATTATCTTAGGATAAATTTTTAGGATTTTTTTATAAATATTTATTTTCCCATGAAATGTGAAAATATAATTTTTGTAAGAAAATATAATTTATTTCCAAGTATAATTCTATTTATGTTTTTAGTTTTATCTTATATAAGTCTCCTTTAACTATAAACAATATAATTATATTCATAGGAATATTCATTATACCTGATTTGAAAATAAGTTAATTTTTAGGCATAAAAATGCATTTTTTAAAACCCTTATTTTATACACCCAATGTGTTTTTATCTTAATAAATTTAATTAATCTATTATTTTTAATGGTTTTAATTAAATTTATATATTATATATTTAATAAAAAAATTAACATTCATTTTATGGTATTTATAAGGAATAATAATAAATTAAGTTTTACGTTTAAAAAATCATTTTTCGAAAATGGGTTTGTATTACGGTTTGCACACTTATATTAAATTAAATTGTGCCACTTATAGAAATTCAATATAATAAAAAAAATTAAATATAATTAATCAGTGTAATTAATATAATTTAATATGTTCTACTCAATTATCGATTATAATAAAAAGTAAAAATACTAAAAAAATTGTCATGGTTAAGGTTAACACAGGTTTACCGAGGGTTAAACTAAGAGATAAGGGTATTATTAGCACTAAAATACATATAATTATTATTATTTAAATATATTTAAACTTTATATTATCATAAATTTGAATACCAATCCATTTGAACCTACTTTCCTTTAATGGTGACCTTTTATAATTGAAATCTTCTAATAAATTCAATGTGTATATCTCCCCTCACTTATAAATTGGAAACTATCCACCTCCCTTATTCAAAAAACAAATTTCCTTATATATTTAAAAATAGCTACTAAAAACCTTATTATATTTATTATATTCATCCAAGATCTTATGGAATTATCTTAAGACCAATCCTTCAAGCCTTAAGTTGTAAGCCAAAGGTGGTCTCTCAAAGAAGAGATATAAATCTTAACCATGATCTTTCAAATTTATTTCTTATTACACATTATATAAAGTTATTGTACCCATAAAAATAATATTAATATATTATGATAAATATTCTGAGATGTTATTACAATGATTGAACAACCATTTACCACCTCTTCTCAATTAAAAGGGAGATGAAAGTTTTTCTCATGCAACATGTGTACTACAACCTCCACGCAGTGATACAATTCATTTTCCAGTACCATATTCAATGGATCATTATTATGATAAGTTTAGTATTTATACTTCTATAATCAAATATCATATCTACCATCTTACCTTCCGATCCATTGGTAAACTATAACGATGCTCGTGTGTACATGTGGACTACCAGCTCTACGAAGGGATGTGATTTGTTTATCAATTATTCTTTACTTTTATGGTAAAAATGAAACATTTAATAAAAATATATGATATTTATGATATAAAAATTATTTTATAAATTAAAATTATCATTTACCTTTATTTTTCCTTATCCATCAAATAGCAGAAACATCACTCGTGTGTTTGTATATATTATTGTCTCCATGAAATGATGTAGTTAATTTTTCATCACAACTTAATATGAATGGTTATAAATATGTATATAATGATTATATATTACATTTAAATCATTATTAACATTTTTCATATAGAGGAACCATGATCACAGTGTAAGGACCATAACTGCCAAACTAAAACATACATGAAAAATGAAGTAATTAACACCCGAAATGAAAAATTAAATAGGGAATTGATAATAAATGGGTGTTGAAATGATATAACTGGATAATATGTTATATTATATGTGTAAATATTATTATATTATATAATTATAATAAATTTAAATTTATTATACATGATTTTAGAGTTCTTGCTAATCAATTCCGATATAAGGTAAGGGTTCGATAACAATTTCTCTTCACTGAGACATATTTTAATGTTATGCACAAATTTATTATATATATGATTTATATAATTACAAATAATTTATTTTTGAGTAATCTAATATTTAATTATAGATATTTTAAAAACTATATTATTTCCAAGATTCCAATGACTTTCAATTCAAAAATTACTAAATTCTTAAGGTTTCTTCGTCCAGATTTTTTTTCATTGAGACTTGTTTGATTTTATACACCTATATTATTTTATGGGGTGTATATAATTATCCATTGATATATTGTACCATTAATGTCCTTATGTTCATGTTATATACTATTTTATTTAAATCAATTTCTTTCATTGTGGTTATGATTCAAAATTTACCACAATGGTAAGAGTTTTATGTTTCAATCTCATTTTTAATAGGATTGTTTATGCTTAAATTTTACAATGTTGAAATTATAAAATTAATCTATCCTAAATATTATGTATTTTATTCTAATATGATTATTTATATATATTTAATGTTTTACTTTAATTTTCCACTCTTTAAGCACTTAAGACACCAAAATAATGTTTTAAGGAAAACTGACCATGTTTTCATTTTTTTCTGAAATTTTTTATTCCTTGTGAATATTTTCTTTAAAATTGTTTTAGGAATTTTTATTCTATTCTAAAAATTTTATTTTTTTAAATTTTCACTATTATTTAATTTCATTACTACGTTTTAAAAAGAAAATTTCATATCATTTTCCAAACATCATACTTTTTACTTTTTACTAAAAATGTGAAATAAATTTTTGTTTTAACATACACTGTATAAACATATTTCCCCACCATCATGGATAATATTCATTTTAAATGTTCCATTATAAGTATAATTTTTTCTTTTAAAATAAATTTTTATTTTGTAATTTTGTAATTTTTTAAATTTTAAATAAGTTATTTCAAATAAGAAAAATATTTTCCTCAACAAATGTTTTAGTTATATTTTAAAAGGTATTTTTATTTATAACAACATCCTTTAATGTTTATTATGATTTAATGGTGATACAATCCAATGTTTTCATATTTATTTTTTCTCTAAATGGTTTATGATTGTGATGATGAAATGTTAATGACACTTATATCTTTTTCATGGGTTGTTAGTTGATTATATGATGACTTTTATGATCTTTCATCCCATATATGTATTTTTTCATTATGTTATGGGTGGGATAGATGTTATATATCCCTAAAATGAATTTGGTAAATAAGGATAAATAATGAAATAATAAGGACTATAAAGGGGAGAGAACTTAGTTTAGAAATGTAATTTTTCCAATAAGATAGTCTTGGGAGTGAACCTTGACTAAGGAAATGACGGGATGGGGAGTGAACTGAATCCACTATGGTAGTCTTGGTATTTATCATTGACTAAGGAAATGATTTTATATGATTATGTGTACGGAAAAAACTTATTTATTATTATTATTATACTTTTTCAAAGATAATAATTTATTATTTATGATTTTATACTCTTATGTATTATTTATTTTGACTGATAAAACTTTATCCCATGTTTCATGATTATGATCTATGAAATAATGGGTATGATTTTCTATTGTTAGTATCATGTTTTCATACTCTTATCCTTATCTAATTATAACTTATGATCATTTATTGATATCTCTTAAATTCACCCATATTGATCATCTCAACTCATCCTTTATTATGATTCTATTTCCCATGTTATGGAGAAATATTTTAATTATGTGATGTCTAAGAAGGTTTTCTGTTGTGAATAACTTAAAGGGAAACTATATAGATCGTTTATGTACCATTTATTTATGTATAAAAGTTTCAAAAGACACTAAAACTGTATATTTATAAAATTAACCATCTTGTTTTATAATGAATATTATACTAATAAGTTATTTTAATTATGTATGAAAAGTTTGTTTCTATATACTAATATAGATAAACTATTTCATAATATTCTCTTCATATTTTGAGTGTGAGTCATTATCCAGTTTCTAGCATCTCCATCAATTTTATTCCTGATTGAGATGATGTTTTCTGTAGTAGTATCCATCAGTGGAACAATTTTCTAAGGTGAGGTTTTTCAGTGTGTAAAGGGGGAGGGGTGCCAAGAAGGGATCTATTTTGTTATGAATTCATTCATTGAAAGGAATAATATAAATTAGTTCTTCAAAATGGTAGGTTGGTGGAAATAAATGAGTAGTCACCAATGGTTTTTTATGGTGCGCATGGGATCTGCGATCATGTTCGGTGACATTAGGGGGAATTAGGTGTTTGGTGTTCATCCGTCCTAGTGCGGCATCATGAGGTGGTACTTTTCCCAATGTAACATGGTTTTTTAAGGCCCTATAATTAAACATTACATAATCTTGGGTTAATCTAAGAATTAAAATTGAGTATATTTTCAGGTTTAGAGTTTTAGAGAATTAGGTCATAACTATTACATTACATCTCAAAAGATTACCAAGTACACATTTATACTCTATTCATTTTTTTCACAATAATAAAACTCCATAATTAAAAGAATAATTTTTTTTATTGATATAAATCTTATTGAATTATTACTTTATCTTACACTTCCTTATACCCTGTGAAAAACATATCAAAAACATGGGATGAGTATAAAAAGCTCAGTAAGGGTTATAAAATAAGGAAAAAAACATCTGGCCATCAATACATACAATCAATAAAATCATACTTTTTAATCATAAAACATAATATCTTTAACATACCTCATGAAATAATACTATTTATGAATAAAACATATAAATCATAAATCATAAAGGTAACTGGTAGAATCCATAACATACTTACATTGTTTCTTTCATAACTATATAGGG
Organism: Viscum album; assembly: GCA_963277665.1. Taxonomy (NCBI): domain Eukaryota; kingdom Viridiplantae; phylum Streptophyta; class Magnoliopsida; order Santalales; family Viscaceae; genus Viscum; species Viscum album. Next base: position 30,637,898 of record OY728139.1, on the reverse strand, counting down.
AGTTACGTTTAGAATACCCATCATGGTATATTCCCTAAATATTTTAGGAGAAACATTAAAATTTACCTCTTCCATGTTACCCAATATATTGGAGAGATATCTTGGTCTCACCTACCCTAGGTTTATCATGGAGCCACCCGTATATGTAAAAAATGCCCACGAACCACAACATAATCACAACACATAAGACAAAAATAAATGAAAAATAATATTTCTATATTGAAATCACAATATAGAATTTAAATATATTTAAATAATCAATCCATTCTCAAAAACATTTTCAATACCAAAATATGTAAAAAGTTATATGGTATTTATTTTCCTTTTAAAACACTACAACTTGTAGAGGAAACCAGATATAAAAATAATGCTCGTAGTGGTAGGAAGGTCATTGTCACCATGTATTTTAAAAAGAAACATTATTTTTTTATTTTAGTAAAACTATTCATATAAAAAATATTCTTAGTGAATGAAATTAAAATTAAAAGGGGTTTATGCACCATATTAAATAAAGTCGTGTATAAATCAAAGTATGTCTTAATGAATGGACATTGAGTTGAAGTCTCTTACAAAGGTCATTTTTAAATAAAATAAATAGATTATGTGTATTCACTATAGGTACACATGAGTAATATACAAATACAATATAGGACATAAAAATTTATTTCTTACATAATCATATCACAACATAATTAAAATTATAAGATTAACCCGAATAATGGAAATTGAGTTCAGAAGTCCCTGTACCTTTTGTCTGTTTTGTCTTGTTCGTTCTTTACATCCCTAAATAATAAACTTAAGTTAATTATAATTACTTCAGAAAATTTTTCATGTTTATAATTTCCCTTAAATCACTAATTACCTTGCTATAACAATCATATAGTTATTCATGCTCATATTGGTCTTTTGTCAATTTTTGGTACTTCAGTCATAAATGAACTTGTTATTATTAAAAATTGTCCATGTGGTCAAAATTAAATTATCTATATAATTGTATTAATGATTTAAATATCATATATATCAAGTATATATGTATTTATATCTAGTATATATGAATTTATAATAGTCCATAACAATTTCATATAAGAAAATGAAATGCACCGTTCATAGAGACGGTAAACCGTATGTACGAATGAACACTACTTTCATTTGTTTTTCATTTTTAAAGGAATGAAAACTAAAAATACATTGGTATATTATGATTCCAGTTACATAATTTCATTAATTCCATACTTTATGTGTTCCATGTACAGTATTAATGATTCATATCACTTTGAGGGGTGGTAGTCTGCACTTCCTCAAATGAAATTATCATATTTACGCGTTATGGAAAGAATAAAGGTAATAAATAAATGAAAAATATAGAATAATAGGAAAAATGTAAATATATGATATACCACATATTAATATAGTGTTGCCATAATGTTCACCATGAGAGGAGGTAGGAGATAATTGAACAATCATCATTTCGTGAGGCAGTAGTTCATCATCCACAGAAACAGTATGTTCATATCCATTAGATGGAGGAGTGTAGAAGTGTAGACTGAATAATTCTCATAAAAATCCTATTAAATTTAATATAATATTTTTGTTATAAAATAAAAGAATAAAGATAGTTTATGGGGTTGTAGATGGAAAATAAATGGAAGAAGATTGAGAGAATACATTACCTTAAATTATGTAACTCCTTTTTATTTAAGCTAAAAGGCTTTATTAAATTTCCTTCTTCCCAAGGTATGTCTTATAAGAGTAATAGAGGGATTTTGGGAGCTTATTTGGTCAGATTTTGGATGATCCAAGAGAATTGAGAGGTGTGAGTAATGAGTTAGAGTTGGTGGCCTTTTATAAGAGGGATGAGGGGCACTTAAGGAAAGTTTGAAAGTTTTATTTTATTATAAAAATTTCTTCTATTTAAAAATTTACACAACTCGTTAAATTATAAAAGAAGATGAATATAATTATAAATGAAATCATCTAATTATAATTGGACATGTTTTTGTTTTTTTAATTCTTATCATTTTTATTTAACCCTTTTTTACTCTTAATGTTTTATCAATCATTTAACACTTTGAGAATCAAAATAGTTACAAAAACATGAGAAATATACAATTAAAAAGTCAATAATAAAATTTTAAAATTATGATAACTATTTCTACGAATCTTATATTTTTTTGTAATTTTAGAATATTTTATAGAATATTTTATTTTTAAACTATGAATTGTGTCAATTTTGACACTATTCATATCATGACATTTTTAAAAACACATAATAACTTAGTTACTTATAAGAAACTTCATTAATACAAATATAACATGTATATATCATCCAATTTTTTTATGACATCAAAATAAAAAAATTCACTTATTTTAACATTTATAATATCATTTATTTGAATATTTTATTAATGAAACAATCACTGCATTACCATTGTGTCATAATTAAATTTATTTATTTAATGTATAAAAATTATAAATAAAATACCATGATGTAGTAAATTGTTTTATATTTCTATGTACTATTTATAGTCAAAGATATAAATTACATAATCCCATATAAATTTTTTTTACTAAAAGATACATGTTTTGTTTATATTTTCCTTAACTTTAAATTCAAAGTAATTAAATGTCATTTTCACACACAAGTGGCTCTAGAGGGTCCTAAAATCGAGAAAAGGATGAAAATTGTTGGAAATATCTCATAATATATGGTTAGGACATGTGTTAGCATAATTTCATATTATTATAATTTTAATTTTTACCCTTATTTATCATATTTATCATTTAAGCATGGTAAATACAATATTTACTGAAATTACAATTCATAATATCAAAAAATAAAAGATATGTATTTAGAAAATTTTTACCTCCAGATTAAAAATATGCAATCTATTTTTCCAAATTCAAAACACTGAAGTTGAAGAAATTAATTTAAAATTAATTCCCGTTGTCAAAACCAAAAAACAAGTTTTTAAGAAATAAAAACTATCAAAAGATTGACAAGAGTTTATGTCCCATTTTAAACTAAAATTACTTCAAATTACCAAAATTAGATTAAATGATAGAAATATAATTCAATAAAAATTCAAACCTAATTAAAAGTAATATCTAACTATATAAATAAATTACATTAAAAGGCAGTTTTGAATTAAAATTCAGTATTTTTCACTATTCATTAAAAAAATGAACTTTATTAGAAAAATACCAAAACTTCATCTAATGTAAATTTTTATAACCCACTTCAAAGGAATAATATTTTTTTTTCAAATAGAATATATAAAACTTCCAAAAACTATATTTAAAAATGATTCTCCATCAAAAGGCGGTAAAACGACCTTTTAAAAATATTAGAGTATTTAATTCTTAAAATCAAATTTATTCATATTTTAAGCCTCTAAAATTTATTGGGTAAGTTTAAAGAAATTTAATAATCATATTTCAGTTAGTTATATTCATTATTTCAAATACAAATTCTAAGCGTTAACTATCATTTAAAATAATATTATTATTATTTTATTCTTTTTTGTATAACACAAAGTTGTGTGCAACGTAATATTTCAAACAAACCTGTTGTTGCATATTGAGTACTCTCTCAGAAAAAAGTGCCCTCTTTATAATAAAATTAATATCTTATTCATAAATATTAATATATATGAAAATTTTTTATTCTATAAATACCTGGGTTGTTACATCCTTCCCACTTTTTTGAAATTGCATCCTCACAATTTTAAAATTGGGCTTGGAAACATCCTTGAAAGTCCCACATTGAAAAAAGCGTCAATAATACTATAACTTTAAAAGAAATAAATATAAGTACAAAGGTCTCACAAGATAACACATACTAGTATTCCATAAATGCATGGATATGGATGAGAAACTAGGTGTCAAGTTTTAATGTTGAGTGATAGAAAACATGATCAGGAGAAAGTTAACCACCATAAAGCTACCAACTTGTGATAGGTTTAACGGTCCTTGATTCCCTAGTAGAAAAATTAAATAGAAAATGTTTTTTGTTTAGGTTCCCTTTCATAAAGTTGGATAATTTATTTATAATATTGACTAAGAACATAAAGAAACATACTTACTTTTCAAGTAGAGTTTCATCCTTTAATAAGTTTCTACCAAAAACTCATATTTTCTCCAAATGAAGAGTATTCAAGATGAATTGGTCACACCTAAAGTGCTAGAATCAACTTATAGATAATACAATGATCTAAATAATATGAACCATATATTTCACACATCTTTAGACATTAACCAAAACCAAAAACGTTAGTACAAGATCAGATAATCCCCAAAAAGGATAATCTTTTATAAAAAAAGAAATACTACTCTTAATCTAAAAAATTGAAAAAACTATACTCAAACCTCAAAAAAACCATTCAATACACAATTGTCCTTAAAATTATTTAAAATATTCCAAACTAAGTTTGAAACCCAAAATTCAAAAGTATTTGATCACATAGTCTTCCACAAAAATCTGAACATTTATATCCAAATAACATTGGCTACTCTTAAAGACTCGTACTGAAAATTAATTAACTTAATCACATATTCTCAAAGATAGGTTAATCATTCCCATTAATAACCTAAATTGGTATAAGTCCCCAATAAAAACATAGATCCTTCCAAAATAAAATTCTATCATTACTGCTCAAATGAAATCCCAAAGTATTCTATTTTCCTTAGGCATATAGTGTTCCCAAAAGAGAAAACGTCTTCCAAAAAAACCTTTACCACTTAATCACCAAATAATTTTATTATACTAAGGATATACATTTGATAAAACATACTTTCCAAAAATAAATGTATTATTGATCCATAAAATAATTTAACTAAAAATAAAAATTCATACTAACTAGGGACTTCACGTAGGCTAGTGGTAGGTGATAAATTCCAATAGCACTTTGGTTTTGGGTTCAATTCCCACAGCTTTGTCTGACGCGATGGGTTGTCACATGGTTTGTGTGTTGTCCCTTTTTATGAAACTCAAAAATAAACGTAACATGATTTAACCTCAATGGTTGAATTATACCTCTCATTTTCATCCTAACTCATAACGAACTCAATATCTTAATTCACGAAGTCTTATATATATTGAAATTTTTTACCTCCATGGAATAATACTATTTAAAAAGAAATACCATCATACCTTTATCATGGTGTCCACCTAGAATCATCATTATCTTGTTCACATAGGTAGATGGTCCATAAATTGCAAGAATTATTTAGAGATCCATCAAAATCATTTGCTTCATTCATTTAAATATACCTTTTACAACTTCGATCATATGAGTGTTTATAGAAAAATAGTTTCAGAAAATAATCAATTATGACATATAATTTCAAAACATCTGATAAAACGTCATTTTTATAAAAATAGTTAGACTGAGTTTTAGTTGAAACTTTCAATCAATGTTCCTTTTAAACTACCATAAGTATCTGCTGAGAGACTAAATTTTAAAAGAAAATATAAATAGGTTGGGCATCGGTCTCCTTCTTTAGTCCCTTTTTCAAAATCATAATATGATTCAAAATATTGTGATAAGTTAAATTATTTAAAAATTACTTGATCATATTTACCTTTCTTGAAAATATGAGAATATTGAAAAAATAAGATTTTATTAAATAAACCCATGATCCACGATGGTATTGAGGAATGTTAAAGGTGTTTGATATCTCCAAAAACTACTTGCAAGTGAGTTGTATGCTAGAAAAAGTTTCAAAATCATCTGAACATGACTTTTCAATGATTATTGCAAGCATGTCATTAAGAAGAGATATAAATGTTGTTTTATATCCTCCCACTTTCATTTTTAACAGACCTTCCTTGATCAGAAAATTTTATAAAACAAGGAATTAGTTGAAAGAATAGACATAGGGACTAACCTTGTGTCTAACAAAAACTCATATACCTAAATTTTTTAACAACCTCTGATACCAACTATATGGCCCTATCCTTAAACATTACATAATCTTAGGTTAAGTCATGAATTCAAATTGAGGATATTTTATAGTTTATATTTTTAAAGAATTATGATATAACTATTACATTATATCTCAAAAGATTACAAAGTAGACACTTCTACTCTATCCAATTTTTTTCACAATAATAAAACTCCTTAAATAAAATAAGAATTATTTTGTTGATATAAATCTTCTTGAATTCTTCTTTTCTCTTACCCTTCCTTATACACAATGAGAAACATTTCAAAAACTTGGGATGATCATAAGAAGCCCAGAAAGGGTTATAAAATAAGGGATGAAAACATTAGTCCATCAATACATACAATTAATGAAATAATACTTTTTAATCATAAAACATAATTTCTTTAAATAACCTCATGAAATCATAATATTTGTCTGTAAAACATATAAATCATAAATCATAAAGGTAAATTTTGGTATACATAACATACTTAGATTTTAGATTTCACTACTATGTAGGATGTTAGGTTTGGAATAACCATCATGGTATACTACATAAATCTCTTAAGAGAAACAATAATGTTTACCTCCATCATGTTACCCAATGAATTGGAGATCCATCTCAGGATCACCCCCATCTCAGGCTCACCCTCCATAGGTTTATCATGGAACCACCCGTACTCGTAAACAATGCCTAAGAACCATAACATAGTCATAACACATGACACAAGAATAAAGAACATATAATATTTCCACATTGGAATAACAATATAACATTTAAATATATTTACATAATAAATCCATTATCAAAACAATTTTTAGTACCAGAATATATAAAAGGGTATATGGTATTTAGTTTCCATTTAAAAACACTATGGATTGTAATGGAAGACAAATATCAAAATAATGCTCGCGGTGGCGGGAAGGTCGTTGTCACCATGTACGTTAAAAAGAGACATTTTTTATCATTTAGTAAAACACTTCCTAGAGAAAATATTTCCTTTAAATGAAATTAAAATTCAAATGGGTTTATAAATTGTATAAAAGAAAGTCATGTATAAATCAAAGTATGCCTCAATGAATGGAGATTGAGACAAAGTCCCTCGTAAAGATCATTTTATAAATAAAATATATTGATTATGTGTATTCACTATAGGTACACATAAATAACATAAAAATACATGATAGTACATAAAACTTTATTTCTTACATAATCATATCACGACATAATTAAAATTTGAAGATTAACCCAAAGAATAGAGATTCAGTTAAGTAGTTTCCTTACCTTATGTATAACTTGTCTTGTTGGTTCTTTATCTCCCCTAATAATAAACTTAAGTTAATCATAATTTCTTCAAAACCATTTTCAAGTTTATTATTACTTTTATATCACCTATTATCTTATTATAATAGTCATATAATTATTCAAGTTCATATTGGTCTTTTATCGATGTTCGGTATTGGAGTCCTAAATGAACTTGTTATAATTACAAATTGTTCATGTGGTCAAAATTCCATTACCTCTAGAATTTTATTAATAATTTAAATATCATATATATTTAGTATATATGTTTTTATATCCATTATATTTGTATTTATAACTGTACATAACATTTGGATATAAGCAAATGAAATGCACCATTCATGGAGACGGTAAGTCGTACGTACGCAGGAACGCTACTTCGATTTCTCTTTTATTTTTAAAGGAATAAAGAATAAAAGATACATAGGTATATTATAATTAAAATTACATAAGTTCATTAATTCCATCCTTTATACATTCCATGTATATACTGAATGAGTCATATCCCTTTGTGGGGGCGGTAGTCCCCACTTCCTCAAATGAAATTATCATATTTATGTGTTATGGAAAGAATAAAGGTATACAGTAAATGAAAAATACAGAAAAATAGAGACATTATAAATATATTATATACTATATATAAATATAGTTCCATCATAATGGCCACCATGAGGGTATTAGTATATAATTGAACAATCATTATTTCGTGAGGCAGTAGTTCGTTGTCCATAGAAACAGTATGTTCGTATCCATTAGATGGAGGTGTGTGGAAGTGTAGTTATAATCCTTATAATAAAAACATCCTAGTATATTTAATTAGTTGTTTTTATAAAATAATGGAATAAATAGAGTTTAGAGGGTTGGAGAAGGAAAATAAATGGAAGAAGCCTGAGAGAAGACATTACTTTAAACCGGGTAACTCCTTTTGATTTAAGTTAAAAATACTTCTTGAATTGATTTTTGCACAAGGTAAGGCTTCTAGGATTGAGAGGGGTGTTGGGAGATTATCTGGGTAGAGTTTGGATGAACAAAGAGGCTTGAGAGTTGTGAGTAATGGGTTAGAGGTGGTGGCATTTTATAAGAGGGAGGAGGGGCACTTAAGGAAAGTTTGAAAGTATTATTTTATTATAAATAGATTTTAGGTTTCAAAAGATCCAGAACTCATTAAATTAGAATATAAGATGAATATAAGTCTAAATAAAATCATCCAATAATAATTAGAATGGTTTTTGTTATTTTTTAATTCTTATCTTTTTTATTTAACCCTTTTTTACTCTTAATGTTTTATCAAGCATTTAACACATTGAGAATCAAAATATTTACCAAAACATAAAAAATATCCAATTAAATAGTCAATAATGAAATTTTAGACATGTGATAACTGTTTATCCAAATCATATATTTTTTTGAAATTTTATAATATTTAATAAAATATTTTATTTTTAAAATATGAATTCCATCAATTTTGACACTATTCATATCATTCCTTTTTAAAAACTTTATAACTTGATTATATCAAAAATTATTTAATAAAAAAATTACATGTAACTATTTTCTAAAAAATTCATGGATGAAATCAAAATAACAACATTACCTTTGTTTTAACATTTATAATATCATTTATTTGAATACTTTATTAATGAATTAATCACTCTATCGCCATTATGTCATAATTAAATTTATTTATTTAATGTATAAAAACTATAAATAAAATACCATGATGTAGGAAATATTTTTAGATTTCTAATTAATATTTATAGTTGAAAAGATCATTTATATAAACCCATATAAAAATTGTTTTACTAAAAGATACATGTTTAGGTTATATTTTCCTTAACTTTAAATTAAAAGTAATTAAATGTCATTTTCACAGACAAGTGGCCCCATGGATTCCTAAAATTGACCCCAAGGATTCCTAGGGTCAGAAATATCTCTTTCAATAGGGTTATAACATGTGTTAGGGTAATTTAATATTATTATAATATTATTTTGTTACCCTTATTTACCTAATTTACCCTTTAACCACGGTAAATTACATATTTACTGATGTTACTAATCATAATGTTTAAAAATAAAAGTTACAAATTTAAAAAATTTGGATATTATGATTCCAAATATGGAATCCGTTTTTTCAAATTAAAAACACAGAAATTGCATAAATTAATTTAAATTAATCCCCGTTGTCAAAACCAAAAAGTGTTTTTTTAAGAAATAAATAAACTACCAAAAGATTGACATGTTTTTACGTCCAATTTCAAAGTAAAATTACATCCAATGACCTAAATTGGATTAAATGATAAAAATATAATCCAAATACACTTTAAAACCAATTAAAAGTACAACATAACTATATAAATATATTATATTAAAAGGTACTTTTGAAGTTAAATTTTGTATTTTTCAATATTCATTAAAAATGAACATTATCAGAAAAATAATAAAATTTCATTCAATGTAAATTTTGTTGTCCCAATTATAAAGAAGACTATTATTTTCTCAAATAGAACATATAAAAATGTCAAAAACAATATTTAAAAAAGGTTCTCCATCAAAAGGTGGTAAAATGACCTTTTAAAAATATTAGTGTTTTTCATGCTTAAAATCAGATTCATTATTATTTTAAGCCTCTAAAATTTATGGGAAAAGTATAAAGAAATTTAATAATAATATTTTAGTTAGTTCTCTTCATTCCTGAAAATACAATAACTAGGCATTAACTTTCATTTAAAATAGTAATATTATTATATTATTTTTTGGTATAACTCAAAGTTGTGTGTAACGTAAGATTTCGAAAAAACTTGTTATGGCGTGTTGTATATGCTATCTGAAAAGGTTTAATTTTTACAATAAAATTAATATCTTATTTACAAAATATTAATACATATGAAAATTTATTATTCTATAAATATCATGGTTGTTACAGTTTGGGTTATACAATGTAGATCTGAATGAAGATTGGGTGGTCTAGAGTGGCAATGGGCCATTTGGTTTTTGTCCCCCAAACTTTTCATAGAAAAGGTTCTCATCCCTTAAATATTTTTAGGTACCCACTTACACAAAAAATTGGTTTTATTTACATATAAAATTATGGATTAAAAAAATAAAAAATAAAAAATAACACACTTCCATCATGAAAACTATTCAATTTAAAACATGGTCAATAGGCTTTAAAACCCTTTAAACTTTTAAAGAGAAGTGATGAATTTGGTATGGGAAGTCATTTTAAAACCAAACTTTTTAAATTCCCATATATATGAAAAATATAAAAATGTTCCAAACAAATATTAAAATTTTCATTTTAAGCAAATAAGAATCATTTACACATTTAAAGTAAAAATACCACTAAAAATAAACATTAATCATATAATCTATAAAAATGGTAATAAATTATCCATATAAAATAATAATAGGTCAACTAACATAGAAATTACAGATTAAAAATTCTTATATTATAATAAATAACTCATGAACATGGGATCACTTAGGAGATTAGGAGACAATCTAAGATAAACTAGAATGAAATCAATCCTATTAGTGCACCTAATGTGATTAAAGAGATATAAAATTACATATTTCCCTATCTATAAAAACTATGTGAAAAAATATAAAAGAAGAGTAAATACTAAATATGTGATCACTATACATAATTAGATCATAAATTAGTGTAGCATGTGTACTCAGATATCCCACCTATCTACTCTTTGTTTCTAATGGTGTTTAAAATGGTGTTGAGTTGGAATAGAGGTAAGGAATCAATCGTAAAAAATAGTGATATAAATAATAAAAATGAATCATAATTCAACCCCAAATTTCAACACCTTTCATAGAAATATATCATTTTTTCATGAATATAAATAAAAAAATAATCTCATATAACATGGAAAATCTCATTCAATTTATGAAAAAATATCAAGAGGGGGTCACTTCAAGGGTTTATTAACTTTATAAAAAATATAATATAAATTCTAACCATTCATTTTGAATATCATTTATAAAAAAATGTTTTAAAATCCTCTTTAGAAACAAATTACATAATAATAATCAAACAAATCATATTTCCAAATAAACACACAAAAATTTAGGATAAATTGATCACATCAATTGATTAAAAAAATATTTAAAACATGGTTTAAATTCATTAAAAACTGATGAGAATCAAGAATAAATTTTACAGTTATCTTATGGATTTAAAAGAGACCCTAGGGAATTTAAAAAAACACTAGGTGCACATGTTTTATAAAAAAAATGGGGGTTGAGAATATAAAATGGAATAATAATGCTCATAAAAATACAACCCAAATGGGGATTAAATTTATTAATAAATTATCATTAAATATACACCACAAAAAAATAAAATAGATTAAAGAGAGAGTGAAAAAATAAAGAAATAAATGGAATTAAGTTTAAAAATTAATACATGGATAAACCCACATCAAACCAACACTTCCCCAAATAATGAAAATAAATCTCCAAAATTAGGAGAGAACAACCATTTAAAGGCCATTAAAAGACTTAATATAAGAAAAAAAATAGATTAAAACCAATCGAACAAAAACCCAAGGTAACAAAGGCAATTCATAAGAAATAAATAATAAAGGAAAAAATAAGAAATATAAGAGAATGGGTTTAAATCACTTTACCTTTAATTAACCACCTCGAATCATAAATAAATCCGTGTAAATCATCATGATAGAGAGGGGAACCAAATGGGAAATGTACCTAGATTTTGAAAGAGATGAATTTAAGATAGAGAGAACTCATATAGGATTTAATTCAAGAAGGTAAATGAGAAATTCTCATTTTTTTATGAACTGGGAAGTCCAAAAGGTTTGGTCGCATGATTTACCAAATTGTGCATCAACTATTTCAATAAAACTTGATACACATGGTGTGAACCACACATTTTAGTCATAGTATTCTCAAAATTGTGCAATCACTATGAATTATAGTTTCCAATGATAGGGTTATACACACGATTCAACAACACTATTTGGTAAACTGTGTACAATATATACAATCACCTCTAAAAATAGATACATGCTTTGCATGGATATATTTCACAATCATCTATAAACATGTTAAAATCTTGTGATATTCTTAGTTTACCTTTCAACAAATATTTAAAAGGAAAAAAGATAACAAATAAAGGAAAATAATAACAAATAAATTGTTGAATTAATTAATTTCAAAAATAATGGTCGTTGTGTTGTAATTATAACCACCATAGAACTTTTTTGGCACTAGGAATTGTTAAGTTAAAAGGTTGAGAAAATAATTTGTAATTTTTAACCTCCATAAAATAATTTCAATTATGAAAAACAAGGAAATACATGACATTGACCAATAAAAGGTTCATAACACTAACTAAGACTAATAATACAACAAAAATTTATTATAACAACTAAAGAACCTTAAAAACCAAAACTAACAACATGGTATGTCATCATCAATGAGAGTTAAGTGTATGTTAAGAAACCATATACTTCACATAAAAAACCAAACAAATAATTCAAATCTAATCATCAGAAAATACTGAAGTCTAATTGTTGTTACCTGAGACACCCTAATATTAAAGGGATCAATCAGAGTGTGAACTTTTTATTTTATTTATAATAAATCTTGTTACCATGTTGGTAAGAAAATTTTGAAAATTTCACAACTAGTTCCACATAAACCACAATAACAAATAAAAAAACAATTAGGCACAATGATTTTACTTATTCTACTATAAATGGAAATTCCATGGAAGATACACAAGGGTTTTTTCTATTATACTAGGTTAATATAATATCCACTATTTTTATGGACAAAATTATTCACTTATATGCACTCTATGTGAGGATTAATGTATTGAGAATTTAATACAAGGAAAACAACAACCTTTCTTGGATCAGATCTATCTACTCTTCCTACATATACTACTTCAGATGGGTGTTTCCTCATTTTATTGACATGTGTGACCCTTCCAAATCAACATGATATATAGAGTACTTTACATAATGAAAGATAAAGTATGATTCTCTAATGTAATCCTCAAATTTGGATCAAATATTCCTTCACCCAGATATGGATTTTCTCATATTTGGATTTTCTATAATATCTTCACTCTAGTCTTTTCCTTCAACCATATTCCTTAATGCAACCTTCATTGCCCTGATGTGCTTGATCAAGTATAGTTTGTGAAACTCTATTTTCTAAGGTGAGTTCACCCAAGTATATTCTCCATACTTTCTTCACTTTTCTTTATTCAGGAAATTATGTCTATGCAAGCATGTTCTCTAAAGGTCTTTCATTATTCCTTCTTCACTCCGCCCTATTCACAAAACTATCATTGCACAGTATCCTTCATAAAACTGTATTCTATTAGATTGATCACTTAAGTTAATTTTCATAATTGATAATTACATAATGATATATATCCATTAATTGTCCAATTAATCTTAATTTATTAATAAATTAAATGTTTTATTCTATTATTTATAGGAAATTTCCCACCATTAAGAAACTTAGAGATCCAACTAACACGATGTTTCATTCGTGATTATCCACCTCTATAGTACATAACAACCGTGAAACTCTCACCATTCATGTAGCACGTTGAAAAAAATGAAAACTGACCAACAAGAAACTCCCAAATAGAATGGTCCCCAAGAGAGAATTAAGTTTCTAGACTATTATAAGAGATATTTGATTAGTGTGAATACCCTCCCTTTTCTATAAATTTTTTTTGAAATTCCTCCATCAAAATTTAAAATTCCAAAAGATATAAATTGTATCCCTTCATCACGAGACACCTAGAAAAACTTAAATAATGATTGAATTTAAAAAAAAATACATCCAAAATCTACATCTTAGATCAACATGGTTTCAACTCCTCCCCTTGGGTTTGCTGGAAATCCAAAATGAAATTCAACACCACACACATAGCTACTTCTTCCAAATGACAATGATATATATCTTATATCACTATAACTATAAATGATAATTTCTCAATTTATAAAACTAGAGTTAAAGTTAGAATTACATCCCTCGTGTATTTTATCTTTCAAGAGCTCCCCTATTTTACAGTAAGATCAAACTCCATTATTTTATTCCTCATGGATCATATCTCCCCTGACTTCTATACTATACACTACCCCTAGATACTATAATCCCATCCCTAAAATCACTTGACGAAAAGAATATTATTCCAAGACTTACAGTAGTAAGTACATTCTCCATATTCTTAAATGTGGATCAATGAATTTCATTATCATTCTCCCCATTTGAATGATAAACCCATAGTGAAAGAACCAACTAGAATACAAAAATAACATATAAAGAATTGGATTAAAATATGGAGAGGCAAGATATCTGAAACACCTTAATCTGAGGGAGATAATTAAAAAACATGTTTGAACCAAAATTTCACAAATATTGTATTTTTAACAACTCCTCCATGATGGTTTCAACTTATTCATTAATTCCAACATACTCTTCCATTACCATTCCATGCACTAAATTTTTATTAATAATGTGATACTTGATCTTAATATGATTGGTATGAGAGCATCATACTAAATTTTTCATGAGATCAGTCACACTCTTATTATCATAGAAGATCCCCATTGGCTATTTTACTTCTTCACAAATATCTTCAAATTGTTTCTCCATCCATAAAATGAGAGGGCATTATTTGGTTACAGTAACGTATTATTCCTTTATCATGATTAGTGAAGTAATTTATTACTTTTTTCTCATCCTTCCCATAAATTTATTTCTAATGAAGAATGAACCACCACTTGGTGACTTTCATTCCACTGCATCACCTGCCCAGTCTGTATAAAAAATGATGATAACTCATGATTCTTCCCAATATCCAAAGTTGAGATTACCCCACATGAACCTCATGATTATTTTTAGTATAGTAAGATACTCTACCTTCAAATTACCCTAGAAATGGTCCACTAAACATGTTTTAAATAAAATATCCACTGATATATAATCTTATAATTATATTCTAGTATAAGGTCATATCCAAAAACATACTATTTTCATGATTATGTTGTTCGGTTCCAACCCTAATCAATGTTAGTATCGGTTTGGAATAATTATTTTGAAATTATTTCACAATATTTTCCTATGATATAAATGTTTGTCTCTCTTTATGAATCACCTACATACCTAGAAAATATGTGAGCTCACCAATCATGGAATTTACAAATTTTGAACTAATAAGATTAGAAAATTCCTCTACATATTTTTACTCGCTACTACCAAATATGATTTCATTAACATAGACAATAACCCTAAAATATTATTACTTATCTATCTTTACATGGATATAGTGATCAAAACAACTTCTTTTGAATTCATGATTCTTCATGTATGAGTCTTTCTAAATATTCCATGCTCTTGGTTCTTGTTTTATACCATTTAACTCTTTCTTCAACTTATAAACATTAGTTTCATCACTACCAATTAGAAAACCCACTAGTTATTCAATATAAA
Source organism: Viscum album (assembly GCA_963277665.1). Lineage (NCBI taxonomy): Eukaryota > Viridiplantae > Streptophyta > Magnoliopsida > Santalales > Viscaceae > Viscum > Viscum album. Next base: position 30,622,180 of record OY728139.1, on the reverse strand, counting down.
CCTTTTATTCTAGTACACTAATCAAGGAAATTATTTTAACATATATCTGAATTATATTGAAACTTATCTCAATTTCCATCACCAAGAATATCCAAAGTGACTCAAGATGACTTAGTAGTGAAAAATTTTCTTTAACGCTGACTTCTTAAATATGAGTATAGCCTTTAAAAACCATACATGCCTTATTTTTTATCACACTTCTATGATCATAAAATTTATTCTTGAAGATACACCTCGTTTTTATTTCATTGTAATTTTTATATTTCTCCATCAGTTATCGAGTTTAATTTTTATTGATATGATATTTCTCTTCACCAATGGATTTAAGCCACGATTTATCCTTGGTTTATTATTCAAATTAGGTTGGTTAAACCACTTATAATAGAGTTTTATACTCTATATTCCTCATTATTTTTTTACTTGTGTTGGAGATATTCTGTATTTGATTATGTTAGTTGTATCAACATATTTTCTCTTAATTATCCTCTAAGGTGTCGGTGAATTTATTCAACAATAGTATCATGTTTCAAATTATCCTCAAAATCTTCCTCATTTGGGGAACTTTGTACAACCACCAAAGTTGTATCTACAACATCACCTTCATCACATGATTCATAAGAGTTCGAATATATATAATTATTTATACATTTCTCTTCAATGAATTTTATTTCATTACTCTTCATAATTTTATTCAACCTCTTTTTGAATCATTTATTGGACATACACTTTATTAAAAAACCTAGAAAAACTCATTCATTTATAAAATCACCATAATTTCCATGATTTCCTAATTTTCTTCATATGTAGAATCTAATTATGATGACAAAAAATGTTTCAATGGGGATATCCTATCTTACCACACTTTATATAAAGTCATATCTTTTCCTTGAATTAGTACCACATAGTTTTTCATGTACACTGAAAATTTTTAGCCATCCTTTCAATAGTGATAAGATAATCCACTTTCAATTAGAAACATTTTAGCCATATTAGTCACCTAGAAATTTCTTCATTCAATAACTCCATTTAGTTATGGAATTAATACTGAAATCATCTTAATGTTTTTTCTCAAGGTAGTTTTCAAATTCAATAGATGTTTATTTTTTTCTATTGATGGATTGGAAGTATTGATTATATGTATTGTCTTATTTTAGGCCCTTATTAGATATCTTTTCATGCACTCTATGACTAATATTTTTCATTTCATGAACATAACATAGGCCATTATACTATAATAATCAATAAATAATATTAAATAACACTCTCTATATATGCTAGATTGATTCATTAGACCATGTATGTTTGTGTAAACCAGGTTGGTTAGATTATATCCTCTTTTCTTCTTTGCTGATATGGATTTCATACAATCCTTCCCCACAAACATGTGTTATGTTTATTTTTTTGATATCATTTATGATTTAGAATATCAATTATATATTTTAACTTAGATAAGTTCTCCATTATATGTTATTGAATGTGGACTTGTCTCTGATACCACAACTTGTCCTCCTCTTCAACTATGATGAGGTAAGTGTTTACTTTTCAGCCCAATTTATATATATTATAATTTTTCTTTCAACCACTCATGAATTATTTCATGGCCTTTCTTTGGATATGTAATCCCTTTTGATTAAAGTTATTCTTGAGTCCAAATTTAAATAGTTTATTCACACTTAATTGTTTGTGTAGTTATCCATCCACATATATCACTTTAGTCTACTTAGGTTCATCAGTTCCCATTAGGTGTTTGCACTACCTTTGAATTTCATAGATCAATCATTACTAAAATGGATTTTCCTGTCAACAATTCCCTTAAAATTCATTAATTGGTTTATATTCCCATTTATATAGGATTATAAGTGACTGTCAAGGATCCAAGTGTTATTGATATTTGTTGCTTTGAGGGAGATTTCAGTGAGGTTGTCCATATCTTTTTTCTTTTCATTTTCCTTCCATGTGATACATAGTTATGTTGAGTAATAAAATGGTCTCTTGTCTTTTTTAGGCACTTTCAGTGTAATAATACTCATATTCCACTTCTATAATAGTGTATCTATTTCCCAATGAAATAAAGCTAAGTAACCTTACTTTGTTCCCCTTTGGCTATTGTGGAAGTGATTTCTATTTATTCTCTGTCTGTAATCAATAGCTTTATGACTAATCTTAGGACTATGAAAACAATATCAATAGAGATAATTTATTCTTTTTGATGAAGGATACAACCACATTCTCATTTTCTAATATCAAGATGTTTCACCATTTAAATTGAACCTCACCCCTTCGTAGTAGGATATGGTGTGGCAAAGAAAGCTAAAAAAATTGGTATTGCATAAGATGAAATTTCTCCCATATTTTATTCATCCACATTTTCTACGACTTTTAATTAATTGATTATAAGTACTTGAGGATTGATAAGATTTCTTAACCCTATAGTTTACTTTAAGTGTGGCTATTATTATTTGTGGAGCTAGTCTCTAAGTTTTGACACTAGAACCACCAACACTCTACTTCTATTTGTCCCAAACTATTATTATTGTTTCTTTTAATGTAATTTGTAGGACCATGATATTTTTATGAAATATTACTCTTTAAATAATAGGATTTATTTGACATAATGTGTTTCATGCTATAATGAGTTCAAATGAACCACATAACATTGTTAACAATATTATGTGGCCATTATAAATTAGCCATTAAATTGGTGGATATGATTATTATTAAACAAATTATGATGTGTATATATATATAAATTACAAACTCAGTATAAATTTATTGATCAATTCTTATGAAAAAAGTACTCATTTTTTATTAATGTTATTTTATACTTCACAAATACATTTTTATTGAGAAAATATTTTAATTAAATTATGGAATGTATATAAATTTTATTTTTTAAAAATAATATCTTTTTATATATAAATATATCAAAATTGTCTTGGGGTAAAACTTTCAAATTTTTCTGAAAATATTTAGTTTCTAGTGAATAGAGAAAAATACTGATTTTTATTGAAAACTATATTTTTTTTCAACCATTTGAAAAGTTATATTTTATTTAAAAATAGTTTAAAATTAAAATTAGTTATATTATATTATTAATAACCCAATTATGTTTATTAGAATCAATTTCATTATTGAATCTGGTATAAAAACATTTTATACTGAAAATGGCATTTTTCTAAAAAAATGTTTTTAGTTGTGTTTTATCGATTTAATATTAAATTAAATTCATAAAATTATATGTTTTAATTTTAAAAAATGGATTTTATATTTGGATTAATGAAGTCTAAATTTATTAAATATGTTCATTTTGTTTTTTTCATTATGAATAGTGACCTAATTAATTAATGTCACCTCAGAAAAGGTAAATTAGGTTAATTTAGGTTAAAAATGTGTGATAAAGCCATAATTATTCACATTAAATATTATTGGATGAATTAAATATAATAATTAATATATAAGGTTCTAAATTTATTCATTTAATGGACAATTTTCCATGAAAATGACCTATATATTATGTAAACTAAAGGAAGTGACAAAAAGTCACTCTCTTTGTTTTAAATATCCTTTATGTGTTCACATCGGGAAAACATTAGTAAATGAAGGAATATAAAGAATTATCTTAAGACAAATGAAATTATTTTTATGATAATAATTTATTTTAAAATTTCATATATTAAATAATAACCTTAAATGCTAATGCAATATTGACACAGTGTCTGTGGAAGCAGTAGAAAAATTATTAAAATAATATTAAAAAAACTATAAAAATAAAATGATAAGAAATATTAAATGACCCAAAAATTTACCTAAATATTATTTTATAATTATATATCTACCATAATCATCCATGTTTTTAATTTATCACATTATGGAGGCACTTGGATAATATTATGACCTTTATAATATTTTATTTAATGAAATGGAAAATGTGTCACTATTATTTTAAATAAGTGTAATATTTTCAATATATACTTATCCATAGGTTATGTTATACTATAAATATTATTTTTAAATATAAAATATTTATATTATTCATGGTAATTTATTTTTAATTTTTATTGGATTAATAATTACATTAAATTATTTTACTTTAGAGATAAAGAATTATTTAATTATTTAAAAACATTAAATAAATGATTTTAAAAATATTAAAAGTGTTCTAATTTGAGAAAATTATAGTAATAAACAAATTTTATAGATGAAAATGACATTTTGTGTATGTTTTAAAATAATTGGTTCAAATTATAAGTGTTTTATTGATTTTATTAAGGTCAATGTAATGAATAGTTTCAAAATTGACACTACTGATATTTTGTGAAAATGATATTTTATTAAATTATTTAAATATTATTTAAATATTAAATAAGGGTAAATAGGATAATATACTCTAAAATATCATGCATTTTATATTTATTATTCAATATTTTTCTTCTATGTTAAATTATAACATTTTAATATGAAAAATATGTTGCTAGGGTAAATGTTAAAATAGATTAATTAAAGGGTTAAACTAAAAAGGCAAGGTTACAAGTAGCATATAAACCTTTAAAATTTTTATTTTTTAATGATATTTCAACCATAACCCAAATTAGGTTCTAATTAATGACCAGTTTGGTTTTTTTGTCTCTAGAATATTTTTATTATATTTTATTTTTTAAAATAAATTCCAAAAGTACCCCTCACCTCAATTATAAAAGGACTCCTCATCCCTCAATTAATTTCATCTATTTTCACCTCATATCTCCACCATACACTAAACAATTATCTTATAAACTTCCCTAGACACATTATTTAGTTTTTTTCTCCCCAAAAGACTTACTATAGTGTTATTTAAAGGATATCTAAAGGAGTCGTTACGAAGAAGTTGTAATCTATTTAACCAAACACATTCCTTTTCTAAACTTATTTGCATCCCATAAATATATAATATTTATCATAAAATAATCAATTCAGTATAATAATTATTATTAAATTTTATTATTATTATTAAAACACCACTATACACCCTCTTCCCCATCAAATAATAAATGAAATTATCGGTCGTGTGTAAGTATGACTTACCGTCTCGATATGGAAATACAATTTATATTTTGTTACCAAATTTAATAGCTGGGTATTATGATGGTTATAGTGTTTATATTTTATATTTATGAAATAATTATAATTCTATAATAATGATGTCAAGTCTACCTTCTTACCATCTGATCTTTTGAGAAACGATTATGTCGCTCGTGTGTATGTATGGATTACTATCTCTATGATGTGATGTGATTAATTTCGCTATTATATTTCACATGGATGATAACAAGGATGTATTTGATTAATATATATGATATATATGATATAATAATGATTCTATAAATATAAATTATTTTTACCCTTATTTTATTACATTAGTTGAAAAATAGAAATCATGTTCAAGCGTACGTACGACCTACCATCTCCATGAATAATGTAATTCATTTTCCTATCTATAATTTATATGAATGGTTATAAATATGAATATAATGAATATATATTATTTTCAAAAAAATAATTAAAATTCTTAAAATTATGGTACTATGATAAAACTATAAGGACTAAGACTGTCGAACTGAAATATGTATGGAAAACAAAGTAGTTATCACCAAGAATAGTGATTTTAATAAAAAAAATATTATGGGTGACAAGATGTTTTAAATAAATCTTAAATTTTGTGATAGATATGAATATGGTTATTTAATACACTTATAATAAATCCATATTTATTATACAATATGCTTGAATGTGAACTAAGAAAGGTGAGACTTGTGGTAAGGGATTTTGTCTCACTTTTATTTTTATGGGACATATTATTTATACAATATTTTATTTTGTATAGTGTATATACTTACATTGAATGTATTTTATGATAATTTTCATTAAAATTATGTGAAATATATATATCCATATAATGTTATTTATTTCATTAGGATTATGGTTTGAAAGTTACCAAAGTTGTAAGGGTTTATTTCACAATCTCATCATTATTCGGGATTGTTTATGTTTAAGTCTCTGCTAGAAAAATATATATCTTCCATGTCCATATTTTTTCAATATTTTTTCGAAAAGTTTTTTACTATTGTTTAAATGAAATATTATAGATTTTTTAATTTTTACAAAAATGGTTTGAAATTAATCATTTTATCATTTTCTAAACGAGGTTCTTTGAGACTTTTCCAAAAAAAATATAAAAGGAATGGTTTTTAAATTATACGTGATGAGCCACTTATTCCACCTTCATGACATCTTAAAACATTGAAGCTTCCTTTAAAATCATAAAAGGTTATTTCTAGTGAAAAATTGTTCCTTTATAATTGTGCATATTTTAAAAAAATGATTTCAAAATGGAAAGGATATTTTCCTCAAAAATTATTTCAAATGATCTTTAAAAATAATTTTCTATATAGGATAACATTATTTGAGGTTAATTTTGATTTAATAGGGATGTGATCCAAGGATACTATCCTTATTCTTTCTCAAATTGTTTTATGTTTATGATGGCATGATTTTTATGAATCACATTTCTTTTACATTGTTTATTTTATGATGGAATGTTTATGAAACCTATTTTTTATAGGTTCTAATATGATGAATTATTTATGATCTTATAAAACACAATATATAGTATTAATTATGTTATAGGTTTGATTTATATCTCCATCCAATGCATTGGTTAATTAATTATATCTCGTTATATTGTTCTGGGAAACAAGTAGACGAGCTTTATCCATAATGGAAACTAGGTACGACGAGATCCATAATGGAAAGTAGGTGTGTCCGAAACCACAATGAGAAATAAGTGTGTCTGGATCTACTTTTGGGAAGATGGTGCATTCGGATGCATAATGGGAAACACGTGATTCCTAATCCAAAAATTTTAAACATGTGTTGATTCCTGATTTGATAGTCTTGGTATTTAATATTGACATAATAAATGGATTCTATACTTATTATGATACCAAACTTTTCTGACATGAGATTATTTTTCATGATTTATTTATGATGATATCTCAATCTAAAGGCCCATGTTTTCTGAAATAATATTGTTTTATGACATCACTCATGTTTATGATATTGGATAGGTTGGGTATCAAAAATTTTAAGTAATTTTCATGATCACATACCCTTATTATTATCTTATTATTTAATGTGATCATATATTGATATCTTATATTTTTACAATTATTAAGAATTTGAGTTGACCCTTTTATTTTTTTTATTTTCCATAGGTTATGATAAAATATGATAAATGAATTTTTTCTATAATTATTTTAGTTGGATGATGTTGATAAACTATTGTGAAACAAATTCTAGGTATACTAGGAGATAATATTGATATTTATGATCCAGTTGTTTATAAATCTAAGTCATTAAGTGTTTGTCACAATTATCTTAAATTGTAAACTTAAAGGTAATAGGATGTGTAAGTGATCAAATATTTTCTTTTAAAGTTGTAATATTTTTATGGGAAAAATGGATCACATTTATTGGTATCAAATCTATAAATGTAAAGTTTTTGTTTTTAACAAAAAATTAGGATGTGTGGGTTTCAAGGCTATTACAGTTTGTATCAGATTGGAGTTTATATAAAATTAGAGATTAGGATGTTTTCATTAAAATTTATATTAAGATTTATGGGTACCATCATGGGTATATAAGACAATAAGTTTAGATTTCTAGACACCCCTTTTTAGGTTTTAGGTTATGAAATTTTAAGGCAAATAATGATATTTTTGAATAATTTAATTTTTTAGGATATTATATTTTGGGATAAAAAATGAAAGTTATAAGGTAAAAATTGAGGTTAAAACATTTATTTTGTGATTGATATATTATAGAAGATAATTATCGCATTTTTAATAATGTTATAAGCATTATTTTTTTAGAAAAAAATACAACCCATTGGATGGGTGACAACCAGTCACATCAGGAAAGCCAATAGGGATTAAACTCATAACTAATGGGTGACAATGGTGAACTTCCTACCAATTTCCTATGTTATATCTTGATAACCATGGGATTATAAATTTATTTGGTGATTAATGTTATTTTATAAGATGTTCACTATTTTTGGAACCTTTTAATGTTAAGCTAAACTTAATATTTTGTAATTTTATTTAAGTAATAGTGGTTGAATTTTCATTTAGAGACATATATGATTGTGGATTAATGGTGATTCAGGTTATTTATTAAAATGGTTAGTGTATCTTGGATATGATATGTTTTAGTCATGTAAATTTTTGACAATAAATACTAAATTTATCTTGGACGACTATGTGATTAAATCCTTCTGATTTTTGGGTTTAAATATTAGTATGAAATATTTTTTGTAACATTAGGGATATTTATTTATTAAATTATCTAAGTTAAACTTTAAGAATTACTGTTGAATTTTGTAGATTAAAGTAGTTTTAAATGAAGGGAATTTTTTTAGGAATCATCTTATCATGTGCAAACCATTTTTTATTTTATTAATGCCTAAATATCATATAAACTGTTTTTTATTCTTTTGTGGATTATGAGATATATTATTGGTTTATTTTAGTTCTTCAAACATGAAAATATCATCTTTAATACTCATCATTTAGAGATAAAGATGAGATTGTGTTGGAAATTTATTAAAGGATAAAACTCTACTTTTCAAGTAATTATATTTCACCGGGTTCACAAAATAGAAAGTAAATTAATTCCTTAACTATAACAAAATGATAATAAGACAAAATTGTTGTCTTATAACCTTTAATTCCAATAAATTGATGGTATTTTTTACATATATGGTTCATCACTTTATTATGATCAATTATATCTTCAAATTAATTTACTTCCAACTAATTTTATCCTATTTGGAAGCCTAGTATGTGTAATCCTAAATTAACTTCATACTTCCCTTTCTCTATTTCAAATAAGAATTTTTATTATCACTTACTGTAATTTGGGTTTACAAAAGTAATTTTAAAATTAAAAAACCATTGATTACCGAGAAAAAAGGGAGGAGAATATTTATTAGGGGTGATAGATTGTAACACCATGAAATTTTTATAAAATATTTCACTTTAAATAATTTTATATCTTTGATAGATTGTATTCCACACAACAAAGAGTTTAAACAACTCAAGTAATTTTATTAAAACATTATGCGAGCATTATAACCTAGCAATTAAAATATATGTTATGAATAGTATTAAATTAATTATAATATATATATATATATATATATATGTATATATATAAATTACCTACTCAGTAGAAATCTATTAATTAGTTCTTATGAAATAAGTACTCAATTTTTTGTTATATAATTTCATGCCTCAAAAATATGTTATTATTGAGAAAATAATGTAATTAAATTTTAAAATATATAGATTTTTTATTTTATAAAAATAATATCATATTTGAAATTATAATATGAGAATTCTTATAGGGTAAAATTTTTATATTTTTTAAAAAATATTTATTTTCCTTTGAATAGTGAAAATTGTGGATTTTTATTGAAAACTGTATTTTCATTTCAACCAATTGAAAAGTAATACTTTATTTTTTTTTTAAACTAAAAGTAAAATTAGTTTCATATTATTCATATTAAACCAATTATGTTTATTTTAATAAATTTCATTTTTGAATTTGGTATAAAAACATTTTTATACATAAAAAGTGAATTTTTATGAATAACTGTTTTTCATCACATTTTTCTGTTTAATTTTAAATTAAATTATGCCACTTCTATTTCTTAAATTTTTAAATAATATATTTCATATTTTTATTTTGGACTTCCAAATTCATTAAATATTTTTTTTGGTGAATATAAATAGAAACCTTAGTAATTTTTATCACCTTGGTAAAAGGTAAATCGGGTTAATTCAGGGTAAAATTGAGTGATAATGGCATAACTATTTATCATAATTCTTAAGGGATGAATTAAATTTGATAATTAGAACCTAAGATTCTAAATTTATCTATTTAATAGACACTTTTAAATGAAAATACACTATATATTATTTAAACTAAAGTAAGTGAAAAAATGTCACTCTCTTACTTTTAAGTATCATTTATGTGTTCACATTGGGACAAAAATTAGAAAATGAAGGAATATAAAGAATAATCTTGAACCTAATTTTTTATGGTATTAAATTATTTCTAATTTTATATATGAAATAATTACCTTAAATTCTTATGCAATATTGACACTTTGTTTATGAAAGAAGAAAAAAATCATTAAAATTATTTAAAATAAAATATAAAAAAATAATAACTATTTAATGACCCAAACACATACATAAATATTATTGGATAATTATCGTTCAACCATAATAATACAAGGGTTTTATTTATGTCATATTTGAGTCACTTGGATGAGATTATGACCATTATAATATTTTATTTAATAAAAAGACAAACATTTCAGACTCTTTTTTTTAATAAGTGTAATATTTTTAATAAGTTTTTTTTGAGAGGTTATGTTGCACAATAAATATTATTTTGATAGTTAAATTATTTATAATAATTGTGTTTATTTTTAATATTTTGTGAATAAATAATTACCTTCAATTCTTGTAAAACACTAATACAGTAATTATTTAATTAGGGAAAAAAATAAATGATTTTAAAAATATTAAAAGTATTATAATTTGAGATAATTATGGTCAGGTCATGAACCAAATATAGTCGCTGTAAAAAATAGCACCAAACCTGACCTATGGAAAGGCCTAAAGTTTGTTACCTATCCCTACAGGCTCGCACAGGACAAGGGGTCATCACCCATGAGCCATCTCCACAACACCGCACCATGGAAGGAAACTAACAACCCAAACAACCACCACCCAAGGCCATGCCTTTACCTGTGTCAAACATGATCAAGTATAATTACACAGAAGGACTATAAGTAATGTGTGAGACTAATCCAAATAGGATATCACCCTAAATATTCCATATAGTAAGTAATACAAGATAAAAAGCATCCAAGTTTTAATAAACAAGAAATGGTGGAAATAATTTCTAAAGAACAAAACTTTTAAAAGTAAATAGTTTTTATAGGTAAATTTAAAAGAGTGAACAAATTTCAATAAAACATGTATGATTCTGAATTTTCCAGCTAAACACACCATAAGATAATGATAAATACCAAATAGTCAACGAGCACTAATCTCGGGAACACCCCTTGGCACTAGTTAGTTTTTGGGCCCCATCTACCTCATATATCAGTTTTTTGTAACCATAACTATATCATTTCTCCTACATGATACACTATTAGGGAACATAACTATACCCTAGTTGTCCTCAATCATCATAATTATTGTTTTTTAGTGTTTTCAATGTCCAAATTTCTAAGTTAAATAGGTACAAAACCACTATGGATCACTAGCGTACTTGTAAATGTCCACTCACTTAGATACCCGGGCTTCCCCATTTATTATCAAACAATTTACCCATGTTACCAAAATCCATTTTCACATAAACAAAATCATTTATGGTAAAAACTTTCAAAACATTAGCTAGTAATTCTTTTCACCCTTTATATAACTCAATAAACCACTTAGAATTTCCATAAAACAATTTTAAGGAATGTAACCAAACTTTGCACATAAAATTCATCTAAAATAACTCTTTGAAAACCCAATTCCCACAAATATTACCCCAAACCAGAATTTTCAGTAGAAAAACATTTTAATAAAACCATTACATTAACTATTAAACAACCCCGAATGGTATAACATGTAATACACATGTAAAACACCCATTTTCACAAAACAAATGGAATTTAAAAAACTAAATTGGTTTAAAAATTCCCAAAAAAATAATTTTTGAAGTAGGAACAATGAAGGAAGAGTATGATAAAAATAGAAATCAGAAAAGGATAACTAATCTAGAAGTTCTTACACATGTAATCACCTACCCTAGGTATGAAAAACACCAAATCCTTGTGTGAAAGTTCAACAACACCACTGATGAACCACAAGGGAGTTAAATCAAACTTAAAACCACAATATTAGACCAAGAAACCTAAGATAAAACCCTAGGTTTTAATCCCTACTTTTTGTACATTAGGAACTTCAAGAAAAATGGAATAAATCCTTAGAAAATGGGAGGAGGAAGGAAGGAAACCCACTTACATGAGAGATCTTGAATAAATCTCCCCAAATAAACCAATAGTTGAATCTCCAAGCAGCCAAAACTGAAAGGGAGGCCTGAATAAGGATAAGGAGGCCAAGTGGGGACTGAAATGGGGGGAAAAGTAAAAAATGAATGATTTATGAAAGAAATAAATTACCTTATCAAATCTGGATGATTTGAGAAACCATTAGATATTTCTCCCTAATCCGTAATTAATATGAGATCCAAAGAGGGAAAATTGAATATGAGGGTGTGTCTTGGGTTCTTGGACTCGAATGAGCAGTGGAATATCCAAAAATATTAAACGATGACTGAGATCTGAAAGAAATTATTTATTTCTTAAAAACATGAAATGGGCTTATGAGTCGGCCCAAATCCTGAATAAATCACCCAAATCAACCATGATAATGAGTTATTGAGGGTAAAATGGATATGGGGGTTTTATTAGGTCATAGGATACCGTGTGGGAAGTAGAATGGGTGAAAACTATTAAAAAGTAAAGTTATAAACGAAACAAATTTTGTTACTAAATCTAGAAATGGGCTCAGAGTTTGGTTCAAATCCTGATGAAACCACCCATTTCTAAAGAAATACATTTGAAACTCCCACAAACTAAGAAAGAATAGAAATTAAATGAAAAATAACTTTAAAATAAGTCAGTTATGTGACAATTATCTCCACCATAAAAACTTTCCGCGCTCAGAAAGTCATCTTGAAGCCTGGTTAGATAAGAGAAATGAAAACTGCTCTTCAACCCAATACTTCCACTCCCATGTCTCATGTTGATCAGTACCATGATGCCCGAGGACTCAAAATAGATTAATAGTCTCCCCTTGAACAAATTTTTCTATGGAGTTCACAATTCGCACCGACTTCTCAAACATCGATAAATCGGGCTCTATCTCTAGTTCTTCGTAATTTAGCACATGGGAAAAATATAAGTTATACCTTTTCAACTAGGAGACATGGAATAAATAATGAATGGATGTCAATTGAGAACTAAAATACAACCTATATTCCACCTTTACAATATACTCAGTGATTTCAAAATTTCTGAAATAACACGACATCAGCTTCCCTTGATTTCCCAAAAGACGATGGCCCAAATGAGGGGCCACTTTCAAAAACACCCGATCAGCCACCAAAAACTCTAGGTCCCGACGCCTTTGATAAGTGCATGATTTCTGGTGACTTTGATATGTAAATAAATGATTCGTGATCAATGTGACCTTCTAATAAGTCTCCTTCACAAGACTCTATCCAAACAGTGAGGTCTCACCTACCTCATCCCAACACATGGGGGGACCGACAAGGTCGACCATAGAGGGCCTCAAAGAGATTAATTTATATTGGGGGTTGGTAACTATTATTATAAGAAAACTGAACCAATCCCAAATGGATACCCCAGGAACCTCTAAAGTCCAAAACACATGGACGGAGCATGTCCTCCAAAATTTAATTTTTCTGCTCTATCTGACCAACCGTTTGAGGATGTTATGTTGTTCCCATTTTAATCTAATACCTCAAGGCCTATTAAAGTCCTTCTAAAACCGAGAAGTGAAATGAGTCTCTCTATCCAAGACAACTACAGATGGAACACCACGAAGCCTTTCCATCTTCTGAAGATACCATCAGCCCAACTCATCCACTTTAGCTATATCCTTCATTGAAAAGAAGTGGGATGATTTGGTCAGACGATGAATTACAACCCATATGGTCTTCTTACCCTAGGGTGTATGAGGCAGACCAATAATGAAATCCCTGGTGACCTCATCCCACTTCCAGGTAGGAATGGGTAGAGTCTAGAGAAAAAAAGAGGGTATTTGATGCCCCTATTTCACCTACTGACATGTAAAGCATCTCAACACGAAGTCAGTTATCTCTTGTCTCATACCTAGCCACCAGAATTGTTGACATACATTATAAAACATCTTGGTGGAACAAAGATGAACTTCCCACTGAGACTGGTGTCTATCCTTCAACACCACATTCCTTGGAGACAAAGGCACCACTAATCCACCCTTGATTCATAGGAAACCCTTGGGGGAAAAATACTAATCAGAAGATGCCTCCCCACCATGAAGAATTCGCCTCGATGGATGACATATCTCATCATTGGGTTGTTCTCTCTGAATCATCTCCACAAGAGAAGGGGTCAACTGAAATCTCACAAATAAAACACTTCAATTGTGCTCCTTGGTCTCCACATGCATCTGAGACAAGATCCCCATCAGAGACCACTCATCAATGGAATTCCTAAAAGCAGGAACTAGTACTCTTCTACTCAAGGCATCTTCCACCACATTTCCCTTGCATGGGGTATAGACAATGTCAAAGTCAAACCCCTGCAAGTACTCGATCTAGCAGTGCTATCTCAGATTGAGATACTTCTAGGAGAAGATATAGGACAAGATTTTTTAATTAGTTTATACCACAAACATGAAACCAAAGAGCAAGTGGTATTGAGTCTTCAAAATAGGAATCACAGCTACTAGATCCAAGTCATGGGTTGGGTAATTCCATTCGTGTGGTCGAAGTTGGAAGGATCCATACACCACCACATGATCATCCAACAAAATCACTCACCAAAGACCCATACTTGAAGCATCAAAATACACCACATATCTAATTAAAGATTCAAGAAAGATCAATACGGTGGCGGTATTCAACCAATGCTTGAGCTCCCTGATGGATGCCTGACATTATAAGCCCAAAACTAGATACACCCCCTTCCATGTGATCATGGTCATGGGTGATGAAAGCTGAGAGAAATCCCAAAACAATTGCTTGTAGTATCCTTCCAAGATGAGGAACCTACTGATCTCAAACATGTTCTTCGTATTCTCCCATGACATCACTACATCGATCTTCTCGACAGCCACCGATACTCTCTTCTTAGATATCACATTCCCCAGAAACTTCACCTCCCTTATCCAAAAGGTGCACTTGGAAAACTTTTCATTAAGGCAGTGATCCTGTAAATTGACCAACAAGATCCAAAAATGATGCTCATGGTCCTCCTCAGATCCATTTTAAACCAAGATGTCATCAAAAAATACCATAAAAAAAGAGTCGAGATACTATTGGAACACCCTATTTATGGATTCCATAAAGACCATTGGGGAATTGGTCAATCCAAAGGGCAGGACCAGGTACTCAAAGTGGTCATACCTACTTTGAAAGGCTTCCTTTAGGAAATCTGCCTCTTTTACCCTGAGTTGGTGGTAACCCAAACGCAAGTCTATTTTAGAAAACGAATTTTCCCCCTTCAAATGATAAAAAATGTCATCTATTTGGGGAAAATGGTATTTGTTCTTGATGTTTACCTTTTTCATATTATAGTAATTAATACACTATAGGAGGGATATGTTAACCTTATTCACAAATAGAGTAGGAGCGGCCCAAGGAGAGATGCTCGGGTGAATGAATTCTTGGGATTTTAAACCTTCTAGCTTCATATTTAATTCACTCATATTGGTGGGGGACATACTATATAATGGAAGAAATATCAATTGTGTTCCCTATGCCAAATCGAATGAGAACTCCACATCCCACTCCAAAGGTAATCCTAAAAAATCATCTTGGAATAACTCTGGAAACTGATCCAAAACATGGGTTAGTTCACCCTTAGAAGCATTAAAATCATCCTCTAGCTTGAGTGACGATAAATAGGATACAAGATTCTCCAACTCTAGG
This sequence comes from Viscum album, assembly GCA_963277665.1. Lineage (NCBI taxonomy): Eukaryota > Viridiplantae > Streptophyta > Magnoliopsida > Santalales > Viscaceae > Viscum > Viscum album. The sequence continues at coordinate 30,606,355 of OY728139.1, read as the reverse complement.
AGCGGAGGTCCTGTGCGACCCAAAAAAGGATCCCAATCTCCAAAGAAAACCTGACAACTCACATCAGGTTCTATGAAACTGGCCCATAACCTATAGTAATTGATGTGTGCTTGAAAGAGTAGTAGCCAATCAATTCCAAGTATCATGTCAAATAAATCCATATCTAATACCAGGATATCACACTCCATCTCAACCCCTAACACGGAAAGAGCACATGATGGGCACCTGAGACCCTGCTCATTCTTTCCCAGCGGCATCACCAACTCCATCAAAAAAGAAAAAAGATCCATTTGAAAATTCAGTGTGTTCAAAAAATGAGAATATATAAATTAAACAGTTTCACTGGTATCAAAAATAGAAACAGTTATAGAAGATATAATCAAAATGGTACCTTGAACTGTAGACAATCCCACCTATGATCCCACTGGTACTGGTTCTACCAAATGGAGATTCCTAGACTTTTCCTAAGAATAACTGCTAGCCCATGGCTCTGTCCTAATCTAGATCTTTCAAGAATATGATCTGGCCTTACCACCATGACTACCAAACCAATATCCCCCCATCCTTGATGGCTTTAATTGATCTGACACTCCCCTAGAAGCCACTAATTCGTCCCCACTCTAGAGTTGATGTTTCATCCTGCAAAAGTGGTGCAAGTGTACCATACCTCCAAATTGATAGTATGGATTTAGAGGAAATGCTCATACTAGTTGAATGTGACCTGGCCTCCCACAATGGTGGTACAAGACAAACCAAACATCAAAATCCACTGAATAAAACTACCTTGATGGTTGGCTTGAGCTGCCACCTCCCTTCTTCCCCTGCTCCTCTCTCTTCCTTTTATAATCAGAAAAACTGCCACTGCCCAATCCTGATACTATCCCAAAGAAACTGGACCTCTCCTTTCAGTCAATATTTATCATGAAATATCTATCAACCACTTTAGTATAGGTTTTCATCTTGAACAAGAAGACTATGGGATAGATCTCTGGCCGCAATCCCATCTCAAACATCAAGGCCTTCATCTGCTCATTGGAGAACATTTTCAGAGCATACCAGACCAACTTAGAAAAATAGTTGTCATACTCCATCATTAAAAGATCCCTTAAATAATTTCTATGAACTCTCTAAATAGATCATGTGAAAAAACTTGTGGGAATTTCTAGTCGTTGAAGATAACCTTGAAGTCCTTCTTACTCATCTGTTCATGCTTACCATCTTGAAGCACTGATTCCCACCACCTACAGTTGGGAACCTTTAACAAAAAAAGGCATAGTGCTCCCTGAAATCCTCAGGTGTGTCAATAAACTTGAATATGTGCTTGATCTTCTCGATCCACTCCTCTGCTTCCTGGGGTTCTCTGCTACCTCAGAAAGTAGGAGTCTTTTTCTTTAGAAAATCTTGGGATTTGTCTTTTTTTGGACTAGATTCATATTCTCTAACTGGAGTAGGGTAGGCTCATGATTATCTCCTTTTCCTAGAGCCTAAATATCCTAGACTATATCTTCAACTAATATTTTATCAAGCGGTGAGGGAGAACTCTCTCTAGCTTCCTCCCGTGGGTGTGTGTGAGCTCTCCGGGGAGGCATGTTGCCTCAAAAGGAAACAGTCACAAGATCAAAAATAAGTACAAAAGTTATGAAAACTTTCTTTAATAAAATCAAATATAAATAATCCAAACACATTATAATAATAAAATAAACAACTACTTCACCCCAACTTGATTTCCACGTGTAGTTTACAGCCCACACATCTCACTTGGAAGTGAATTCAAGCAAACAATTACAATGTCCAATGGTGACTTGAGATTTTTCTTGAGAGGTGTGGTTCAAGAACCCTAATCATGACAAAAACATTCAAACCTTATATTCCTAGCTTCTTTCTATCCCAACTCATCCCAAAATAATAATATAACCCAAAAACATTAACCTCATTTGATACCATTTTGTCACGAACTGAATCTGGTCACCATCAAAACTGGCACAAAACCTGACTCATGTAAAGGTCCAAATGGAGTTACTTATCCCCAGAGGCTTTCACAAGTGACTGGGTATCATAAATATTGGTTTGAGAATTATTTACCAAAGTATGGATACATAAAAAACAACAAACAATCAATAAACTGAATCTCAACATTCATGCCAAACAAGCCTTAAAAAATCAGAACCAAATACATGGGTCTAAACATGACACAAGAGGTCTAATGATACATAAAAGTATCATAAGAATATCCCAAGGAACTCTACACGACAAGGGGTCATCACCCATGATCTATCTCCACAACACTACACCATGTAAGGAAAATAACAACCTGAACCACCACCACCCAAGACCTTGACTTTACCTCTATCAAACTTGATTAATTATACTTACACACAAAGTGTGTGATTAGTGTGTAAGACAAATACCAATAGTATATCACCCAAAAAATTATGTATAGTAATCAATACAATATAAAAATCATGCAAGTTTTAATAAACAAGAAATGGTGTAAATAATTACTAAAGAATGAAACTTTTAAAAGTAAATAGTTTTCAAAGGGAAATTTCAAAGAGTGAACAACTTTAAATAAAACATGTATGATTATGATTTTTCTATCCAAACACACCATAATCCAATGATAAATTCCAAATATTCAATGATAACTAATCTCGGGAACACCCCTAGGCACGAGTTAGTTTTTGGGCCTCATATACCTTGTATCTCGGTGTAAAGTAACCATAACCTTATCCATTCTCATGCACGAACCACTAGTAGGGAACATACCCATAACCTAGTGGTCCCTAATAATCATCATTATAGTATTTTACTGTTTTCAATTCCCAACTTTCTAAGTGAAATAGGGACAAAACCACTTTGGATCACTAGCGCACAAGTACACATCCACCCACCTAGATACATGGGCTTCCTTTTTTGTGCTTAGACAATTTCCAAATGTTACCAAAATACATTTTCACATAATAACTCGTAATTTATGTTCATAATAATTCAAAATAGTAGCTACAAAATGTTTTCACCATTTATATAACTCAATAAACCGCTTATAATTTCCATAAAACAATTTTAAGGAATGTAAACAAACTTTTCACATAAAATTTATCTAAAATCCCTCTTTGAAAACCCAATTCCCCCCAACATTACCCAAAAAAACAATTTGAAGAATTTTTTTTTAATAAAACCCTTCCATTAATTATAAAACACACCCAAATGTTACAATATAGAATATACATGTAAAACACTCATTTTCACCAAAAAATGGCATTAAAAATCAATTATTTAACAAATTCCACAAAAAATAATTTACGCAGCAAGCACAATGAAGGAAGAGTATGTTAAAAATATAAATAAATAAAGGATAACTCGTCTATTAGTGCTTACATATGGAATCGCCTACCACAAGTGTCAATAAACCAAATCCTTGTGAGAAAGTTCAACCACACCACCGCCTCACCACAAGGGAGTTAAATCAAACCTAAAACCAAAAGATTATACTAATAGATCCAGGATAAAACCCTATGTTCTATTACCTAATTGATGTACATTAGGAACTTCAACAAAAATGGAAGAAACCCTAATAAAATGGGGGGAGAAAGGATGGAAACCCACTTACTTGAGAGATCTTAAAGTAGTCACCCAAAATACACCAATATTTGAATCTCTAAGAAGATAAAACTAATAAGGAGGCTCGAATAAGGATGAGGAGGTAAAATTGGGACTTAAATGGTGTAAAATAGTAAAAAATTAATTATTTATGAAGGAAACAAATTGTCTTCTTGAATCTAGATGATTTGAGAAACCATTAGATATTTCACCCTAATATATGATGAATATGAGCGCCAAAGAGGAAAAATAGAACATGGGGGTTCTTCTAGGGATCTTAGCCTCAAGTGAGAGATTTAATCACTGAAAAAAATTAAAAAGTTAATTATATATGAAAGAAATTAATTATTTTTAAAAAAAATGAAATGGGCTCACAAGTTCTCCCAAAGCCTGAATAAATCGCCCAAATTCACCATGATAATGAGTTCATATGGGATACAAATGGATATGGTGGTTTGAAAAGGTCAGGGGAGGTAATGTGGAAAGTTTAATGGGTGAAAAATGTTAAAAATTTAATGATTTATAAAATAAATAAATTTTGTTTTTAAATCTAGAAATTCGCTCATGGTTTGGCCCAAATCATGATGAAACCACCCCTTTATCGAAAAATACTTGGGAAACCCCGACAAACAAATCAAGAATAGAAATTAAATGAAAAATACATTTCAAAAAATTCATTGACATAACAGGTCATAAAATAATTTTATATAATACCATGACTATTTGGGTTGTTTTAAATAATTGGTTCTAATACAATTTTTTTTATTGATTATATTAAAGTTAAAGTAATGAATAGTGTCAAAATTGTCACTAATGATAGTCTATGAAGATAATATTTTATTAAATTATTTAAAATCATTTAAATCTTAAATAATTACCAAGAGAATATTTTATGGTCTAAAACACCATTCTTTATTGATTTATGAGTCAATAGTTAACTTATATGTTAAATCGTAACCTTTTAAGAGTGAAAAATACATTCCTTGGGTTAATGTTAAAATAGATTAATTAAGGGGTTAAACTAGAAGTTAAGGTTTAAAATAGAACTTAAAAATATCCAAATTTTATTATTTGATTATATTTAAACCATAACCTGATTTAGGTTCTAATTCATGACAATTTTTATGTATTTGGATTTATAATAGTCTTATTATATTTTTTAAGGAAATTTGAAAAGTGTCCCTCGCCTCATATATAAAAGGAAACCTCCTCCATCACTTAATTTAAAAACTTTTAGTCTTATATCTTGACCATACTATAAAAAAATATCTTCTCCACCTCCATATCCACATTATTAATGTGATTTTATTCCCAAAATACCTACCCTAGAGACCTTTAGAGGAGATCTAAATGAGTCATTTCAAAGAAGAGGTAATTTATCTAACCGATCACTTTATTTTTCTACTCTTATTTACCATTTATAAATCTATTATATTTTTTATAAAATAATAAATTAAGTTTCATAGATATTATTAAATTTTATTATGATTATTCATATCCCATTATACATCTTCTTTCCCATAAAATAATAAGTGAAAGTGTCACTTGTGTGTACATACGGCTTACTATCTCCACATGGGGATACAATTAATTTTTCATCACAATATTTTATAGATGAGTATTATGATGGTTTTATTGTTTATATATATGATATTTATGACATAATTTTACTTCTTTAATGATAATATCATATCGACCTTCTTATCATCCAATATTTTTGGAAATGATAACGTCGCCCATGCATATGTATGGATTACCATCTCCACAATGAGATGTGATTATTTTTTCCTTAATCTTTAACATTTATGATAATAAGGATGTATTTGAGGAATATTTATGATATATATGATATAATAATGATTTTTAAATATAATTTTTCATTTTCCTTTTTTTTTTGTTCCATCAGTCAAAAAATGGAAACAATGTTCATGCGTACATATGACCTTCTATCTCTATAAATGATGTAATTCATTATTATATCTTTAACATTTATGAATGATTATAAATATTTATATATATATAATGAATAAATATTATATTTAAAACATTTTTAAAATTCTAAAAATTATGGTACCATGATCAAATTACAGGGATTGAGACTGTCAAACAGAAACAGGCTTGGAAAATGAAGAAATTATCATCCCAAATAGTGATTTTGATAAAAAATTACTAATAAATATGAGATAATATGTTATAAATAAATAATAAATGGTATTATAGATATGAGTATGTTTATATAAAACATTTATAATAAATCCATTTTTATTATATTGGAGGTTTCAATGTTAATGAAGAAAGGAGATACTTGAGGTAAAGGATATTCGTCTCACTTTTATTTCTGTGGAACATATTCTTTATACACTACTTGTTTCATTTGTGTGGTTTATATAATTCCAATGAATGTATTTTATGATTATTCTAATGAAGATTATGTTAAATACATATCCATCTAAATTTCATTATTTTATTGGGATTTTGATTCAAAAATTTCAAAAGTGGAAAGGGATTAGTTCACAATATCATCATTATTCGGGATTGTTTATGTTTAATCCTCCCCTGTGGAACATTTAACATCCATTTCCTTATTTTAAAAAAAAAAATCAAAAAGTTTTTTAATATTTTTTAAAATAATTTTTATCCATTTTTTACTTTTAAAAAATAGTTTCGAAAGAATTTTTTTATCATTTTATAAGCGAGTTTCATTGTGATTTTCAGACAAAAATATTGAAGGAATGTTTTTTAATATTATAGAGAATGTGAGTATTGTCCCTCTATCATGATTCCTTAAATCTTTGAACCTTCTGTAAAGACCCATAAAATTCAAGGGAAATTTTTTCTTAATTTTCTTTGGGATATTACAATAACGCAGTTTCTGACAGCACCATATTCCGAGACCCGGTGTGCCCGGAATCATTTTTCAAAGTTTAGCTCAGGTACGTTCAGTGAACGAATGACCGGGTTTTCCTAACTTTTGAACCGGTGATTGGAATCGAAATCTGAGGGCACCGATGAAACCGCAGTGCCGGTAATTGTTTAGGATCACCTTTTTCGGAGTTGCGTTTTCTCGGGTGAGGTTATTACAATATTGGATGAAGTAAAGAATAAAATAAAATGGTGCAAACAATTTTATTTTTTTAAAGTAGTTTAACCTAAGATAAGTGGTTGGAGTGAGACCCACTATATCCTACTCCACTAGGTAGGATATGTGTGGGGTGGGGCCCACACGAGCCCCACCCTTTCAGCTTCCTCAACCCCCATTAATTAAGTAACTCACCCGCTCCCCCCATTAAATGAAAAGTCAACTCATTAATTGATTAACATATTCAAATTTATTAATTATTGAATTCAATTTGAATTTCAATTTTTTAAGTTGGATTGTGTGTTAATTAAATAAGATAAGGTCTTATTTCATTAAGTTGGAGTTTCGTTGTGCGGGAAGAATTTGGGGGAAATAAAAAACCTCTAAGTCTTGAAGTTCGTCATCTTCCTTGAAGAACGCGAAGAACACCGACGTGCCTTCCTTCATTCTTCTTCCCACGTCAAAGGAAGTGGGACACCGTTCCTCCTCAGACAATCTCTGTCAGTGTGTATGGAACCCTCTTCCACGACTCCTTCCGCGACGTTCAATTCTGCGATGATCTTTCGTTCAACGATTTCTTCGAGGTAGGGGTTAATTGTTTCTTCTTCGTGAATATTTTTCATCTCCTTTCATCGTTCTCTAATTTGGCCGCTTTTTATTGCAATAACGGGAGGAGGTTGGACCGCACGAACACGGCCGACTCTCCTTCCCCCTTGATGATTGAATTTTTTACGGCACGAGCAAAGGCAGCGCGGTGCCATTGCACCGCACGGAAATAATGAAGAGTAGGCGAAGAAGTGTGGCGTTGTCGCGCCGCGCCGTTGAAGTCGAACAAAGCCGCGATGTAGTCGCACCGCACCGGAGAACATCGAAGAGGTCGCGGCCGGAGCGGGGCCGCGGTGGAGGGGCGTGGTGCTGTCGGGCCATGCCGATCAGACAAGACCGCGGCCTATGGCCGCGGTGGTGCGGGAGCAGCGGCCGAAATCGCCGGCCACAAGAGAAGGAGGGCGGGACCGCGGCGGTCTCGCGGCGGCAGAAGCCGGTCGGCCAGACCGGCCGACCGTTACAGGGGAAGACCAGGGGTTTGTAACCCCCGGCTGGGAACAGGATTGGCCCCCAACGTAGGGCCGTAGTGTTTCAATCAGGGGGGCATCGTGCCCCCCTGTTCCGCTCTGCTCGGCTAGCTGAGCGGGCCATGCGGGCCGCCCGAGCGCACCAGGCTGGGCCGTGCCTAGGCCGGGCCGAGCCACGCCCAGGCTGGGCTGGGCCGTGCAGTCCGGCCGGGCCGCACTAGCTGGGCTGGGCCGCGCCCAATTGGGCTGTACCCGGACCCGGGTCGGTCCGGGCCCGGTCGGTCCGAGCCCAAAACCCTCATTTTTAGACCTCTTCGGTGTTTTGCCCATAACATGGAATACGGACCTCCGATCGACACACCGTCTGCTGCGATTCGGTCCTTGGATCAAGATGGTCGTTTCAGTATATTAAAATCAAAGTTTTAGAGAACTTTGGGTTCAGACGGGTTGGTTCGAACAAGAAACCAATCGGGCCCTCGGAGCGGAAACGCTTATAACTTGAGCTTCGGACGTCTGATTAACGTGCCATCAACTTTGATGGATTCCTCTTAGTGAGACAGACCTTTTTTCTTACTCCTCTCAAGGTTTGTATGCAGCTGGATTATGGTCGGGTTTGTTTTGACTTAAAAACTGACCGGACCCCTAGGACGAAAAAGCCAATAACTCTCAGATCGGGCGTCCGATTGACGCGTCGTCTGTGACGTTGAGTTCCTGTTGATGATACAGAACTTTTGGATACATTAACTTTGGACATCGTGTCAGTTGATGTATCAGCCCCTCGACTCGTGGAGTGGACCCTCCCCGAATGAGCTTGCTATGTTCGGGAACCCTAGAGTTGGTTGCGACTACGACGACGATGAAGACCGTATGGAAATCCTCTGTGGGTTCGACAGCGATGACTACAGCACTCAGTGGTCCTCTTTGGATCAGTGCTTATTGATCCTGTGTGGATCAGATCCTATGTGGGTCAGCGCTCAGTGGTCCTGTGTGGGCCAGCGCATACCTATCCTGTGTGGGTCAGATCCTGTGTGGGTCATTGCGGGGGTTAGTACCTATCGATCCTATGTGGGTCATTGCGGGGGTTAGTACTTATTGATCCTGTGTGGGTACAACGACTTAGATGAATCAGTGGCTATATCTGATCATCTCTATTGTCTTACGAAGAAGTATTCCTGTGTGATTTGAGTCTTGACTTCAATTAATATCTTCGATATGATTGAATTTCTTTCCTATATGGATTGAGTTGTGTTATCCTGTTTGAATTGGGTTGTACTCCTATGTGGACTTGATCGAACTTGGCATGGATGCTGGAGCCGAACGGGAATTGATGTCTTAGTTATATGTATTGGCATATACCAAAGTAGTGTCGGATGTTACTTCGTGATTGTATCCTTCCTTTTTGGATTATCCTTTGTAGATTCTGGGAGAACTTCGGGTGTCTCGGGGTCCCTACTGTGTAGCTTATACTCACCCCTGCACGGGCTATGCCCACAGTACATTGTGTTGGATGCAGACGATGGACAGCATTAATCGTGGTGCAGGCTTGTGGAGCAAGTCAATACCTGGAGGTGGACCACTGGGCGGGACGTACATGGAGCGGACGGCTGGACCCGTGGAGCAGAGGAGTCTATCTGTACCCACCCTTGAGGTGGGACTTCCAGTGGACGGCTCAACGTTGTGGATTTACTTTTCAGTTGTTGTACTTTCTTTCCAGTTGTACTTTACTTGCAGCTTGGGTTTGTATTCTGGCCCACTTACTTTTCTGCACTTACTATTGTACCCATTTTTACTTAGTGTTTACTTCTACTTGCTTACTCTATGTTTTTGTTTACTTTATAAAGGCAATTCCTTCCCTTTTTATCGGGAATTACGCCTTGGTGCTAGTCGCCAGCCCCTGGCCTATGGAAGGTGGGCTTGGGGTAATCACGGCACGGGCCCCGAGGACGGGTCGTGAAAAATTGGTATCAGAGCGAGGTTCGGTTCTACCGCAGAACTCAGGACTCTGATCTTTTTCTATGTAAAGCAATAGTGTTAAGAGTATTGAGTGTGGATATCAGTCTAGGGAGTCCAGTGTTGGTGCGGCGGCCGACGTATCCGTACACCAGGACCTTGATTTCTGATTTCTGACTTAGTGCACGAAAACATTGATTGCATGTGTGATTCAAGTTTTCATTGTGATTACTTTGTGTCAGCTCACCAGGTATACTATTTTAACCATGGAACACCTGTTTCTTTTCAGGATGGCCCCACGATGGTAGCCAGCTAGGGTTCCAAGTTTTGTACGTGACGACAGCCCACCGAGTGACGAGGCCTCAGTGCAGGGCCCTATTACTGCGGAGGCACCGGCGGTACCACTACCCGCCGAGCCACCGATGCCACGAGCCCCAGCTGCTGAGAGTGCACTGCACGAGTTCCAGCATCAGAGACCGCCCTGGTTCCATGGGGAGACGGACCCTCAGGCAGCCGAGGATTGGCTGGAGGCAGTTGTACAAGTCTTCCGATTGGTAGGGACACCAATAGACCTCATGGTGATGCTTGCAGCGAGTCTCCTGCATGCAGCAGTAGGCAGATGGTGGAGCTTGATGCTCCAGGTGCACGATGAGGAATCACTCCTCTGGACGGACTTTGAGAGCTTCTTCCACTCGGAGTTCATCCCAGCCACCCTCTGTGTTGTGCGCATCCAGGAGCTACTACAGCTGTGGCAGGGTAGCATGACGGTCGCCCAGTACTCAGCGAGATTTACAAACCTCTCGCGCTATTCGACAGACATGGTACGGGACCCATTCTTCCGGGACCGAACCTTCGAGCAGCGATTGAGGCATGAGATCAGGGCATCTCTGATCTCCCTCATCATTCTGACACAGGAAGGGGTACTGGAGCGAGCCCTTCTCATTGATAGTTTTATTGCTAAGCCTACCCCAGCAGCGAGACCTACCACAGGGTGGCACGTAGCAATGTCTTCTGCAGCAGGAAGTCGATGGATGACACATGGGTCCAGGCGGACCAGACCCTCAAGAGGACGGCCTCAGGACACTGGCTCAGAGGTACGGGGTACACATCGCAGAGCCAGTCTTTCGAGAGGCAGACAGTCTTACACATGCTGCAGGCAAGGCCACATGGCATGTGACTGCCCGACCCGCCGTGTTGAAGAGCAGCAGACGGTTGAGGGGCCACCCAGGTAGAGGCATAGAGTCGACCATGGTGGTCCACCAGGTGTCGGCGGACGAGGTAGAGAAGCTGGCCGAGCAGCAGGTGGTGGGCGGTGCTTTGAGTCTCTACCACCACCACCACCAGGAGGCCCACCCCGACCACAGGGAGCTGGCAGGCAGAGGCAGGCACAGCTTCAGGCAGTAGAGGCCTACGACCACGGCGCGCCCGAGATGATTCGAGGTACTATCTGTGTCTACTCCACCCTTGATGCAGTTCTTATAGACATAAGAGCGAGTCATTATTTCATAGTTGTTGCCCTTGTTCGGATCTCATAGATTCCGACGGAGCCATTGGCTCGATCCTTACAGCTAGAGACTCCTACGGGAGCAGACTCGACGATTACGCACTAGTGGAGGTGAGAGCTTCGGTTGGGATCTTCTTATAGCGGCATCGAGGCCTTATGACGTCATCTTGGGCATGGATTGGTTATCTACAGTCTATGCTCAGATCGACTGCATTAGGTGCAAGTTGTGATGTGTTCGCACCGATGGGAGCAGGTTCGCCTTCACCGGCGAGAAGGGAGCCTTTGAAGCTTATGATGGACTCACGTAGAGGAGAGGACAGCTCATCACTCATCAGTTGGCTAGCCTCATCCTAGGAGCAGTTGATGTGAATAGTCCGAGCTTACCTGCAGTGGTGGATCAGTATGCGAACGTTTTTCCCAACGATGTTCCAGGACTACCTCCTCACAGAGAGGTAGACTTTTATATTGAACTGTACCCTGGGGCATCCCTGATATCCACACCAGCATATCGGATGGCTCCCACTGAGCTTCGAGAGCTACGGGTACAGCTGGAGGACTTGCAGGGAAAGGGATTCATCCGACCCAGGGTTTCACCCTGGACTTCTCCAATTTTGTTCGCCAAAAAGGAGGACGGGAGCTTGCGACTGTGTGTCGATTACCGTCACCTGAAACAGGTGACCGTGAGGAACAAGTATCCGCTACCGAGGATTGATGATCTCTTCGATCAGCTCAAGGGATCATGGTGGTTCTCGAAGATAGACCTCAGGTCAGGCTATCATCAGCTCAGAGTTCGGGACGAGGACGTGCAGAAGACGGCCTTCAGATGTTGGTATGGCCACTATGAGTTCTTGGTTATACCTTTTGGCGTAACCAACGCTCCAGAAGTGTTCATGGGTCTCATGAACAGGATCTTTCATCCATACCTCGATCGATTTTTCGTAGTCTTCATCAACGACATATTGATATACTCAACAACTGAGGAGGAGCACACCTACCACTTTCGGGTTGTACTAGACACACTCTGAGAGCACCATCTTTATGGTAAGCTCTCAAAGTGTCAGTTCTGGATACGTGAGGTCCACTTCTTGGGACATGTCATCTCTGAGGTAGGAGTTGTAGTGGATCCTATGAAGATCGAGGCAATGCTAGCTTGGGAGCCACCCAGGAGCGTGACGGAGGTGCGGAGTTTCTTAGGACTAGCTGGGTACTACCAGAGATTTTTCCCAGACTTCTCCAGAGTTGCGGCACCAATCTCGGCTTTGATGAAGAAGGGGAAACCCTTCGTGTGGTTAGACAGATGTCAGCAGTGCTTCCAAGAGATGAGACAGAGATTGACCAGCGCACCTATCTTAAGGCTACCAGAAGAGGGAGTAGGGTACGTAGTATACTGCGATGCATCAGGGACCGAACTCGGATGTGTCCTGATGCAGGAGTGGGCCGTGATCACCTATGGATCATTTCATTTGAGGTAGAATGAGAAGAACTACTCTACCCATGACCTGGAGTTGGCAGTAGTGGTCTTCTCTCTGAAGATGTGGCGGCACTATCTGATGGGAAAGTGCTTTACAGTCTATTCTGACCACCAGAGTCTCAAGTACATCTTCTCGCAGAAGGACCTAAACCTGAGACAGAAGCGATGGCTCGAGTTCCTCTAGGACTATGACTTTGAGATAGTCTATACTCCTGGAAATGGGAACATAGTAGCCGATGATCTCAGCCGGAGGATGGGCGTTCAGCTACTTGGGGAGGCGATAGAGCAGCTAGCCGCTTTGTAGATATCCTTCATGGATAGTGATGGAGTATCCTTTATACAGTCACTCACAGTCACTCCTCCACTTCTACAACGGGTCAGAGAGGTACAGCGTGGGGATGTTGACTGTGAGACACAACGTGCACAGATATCCTCAGGATAGGCACCTGATGGATTCTCTGTGGGAGGAGAGCACGTCATCCTTTTCAGAGGACGTACCATGGTACCAGCTGCTTTACAGGAGGAGGTGCTGAGGTGGTTTTAAACTTCCCCTTTAGCGGTATATCTAGGAGTAGTGAAGATATTCCAGGACCTCAGACGACAGCACTGGTGGCCGGGTATGAAGAAGGTTGTGGCTGAGTTCGTTTCTCGATGCCTCACCTGCCAGCAGGTGAAGGCAGAGCACCAAGTACCAGCAGGCTTGGTACATCCTTTAGAGGTCCCAGAATGGAAGTTGGATGGGATATCTATGGATTTTGTGACTGGACTTCCACGTACTTCCAGAGGTCACGACTCAATTTGGGTGATTGTCGACCGACTCACCAAGTTGGCCCACTTCTTACCCATCATAGAGCAGGGCTCAGTAGAGATCTTAGGACGCCTCTACATTCAGGAGATAGTACGACTTCATGGTGTTCCATCATCTATCGTCTCCGATCGAGATGCTCACTTTACTTCTCGGTTTTGGAAGGGGTTGCATGAGGCATTCGGGACGCAGCTACATCTGAGCACCGCCTTTCACCCTCAGATGGATGGTCAGATGGAGAGGACCATTCAGACTCTTGGGGACATGCTCCGCGCATGTGTCCTCGACTTTGGTCGCAGCTGGGAGGATCACCTACCCTTGGTGGAGTTCACGTACAACAACAACTACCACTCCACCATCAGGATGGCACCATACGAGGTGTTGTATGGCCGACCTTGCAGATCACCGCTGTGCTAGACAGACCCTGGGGAGTCAGCACTTGTGTGGCCGGAGATGGTCTAGGCCACAACAGAGAAGGTCCAGGTCATCCAGGAGAGGATGTGCACAGCTCAGAGTCGGCAGAAGTCTTATGCTGATAGGAGGCGGAGACCACTAGAGTTTGAGGATGGAGACCACGTCTTCTTACAGGTCTCACCTCGATGTGGATTACAGAGATTTGGCCGGGGCGTCAAGTTATCTCTGTGCTTCATCGGACCATTCCAGGTCCTCAGCAGGATAGGTGAGGTGGCTTATCGCCTGGCTCTACCACCTCAGTTGCACCAGGTGCACGATGTCTTCCACGTATCTCAGCTGAGGAGATACGTGCACGACCCCACGCATATCATCGACCATGGGGAGATGGACATTGATGATGGGGAAACTTTTGCGGAGGTCACAGTGGAGATCGAGGATCGACAGGAGTAGGTCCTATGTGGATGGTCGATTCTTCTAGTGCGCATTAGATGGCAGCACGGGAACCTTCAGGAGAGAACTTGGTAGTGTAAGACTCAGATGTGTGCATAGTACCCACATTTGTTCCCCTAGTTTATGATGTATCTTTACGGGGACGTAAAGCCCTGAGGTGGGAGTAAGGTAAAGACCCGTAAAATTCTAGGAAATTTTTTTCTTAATTTTCTTTCGGATTTTACAAGAACACAGTTTCTGACGGCACCTGATTCCGAGGCCCGGTGTGCCCAGAATCATTTTTTGAAGTTTAGCTCAGGTACGTTCAGTGAACGAATGAGCGGGTTTTTCTAACTTTTAAACCGGTGCTCGGAATCGAAATCCAAGGGCACTGATGAAACCACAGCACCGGTAATTGTTTAGGATCACCTATTCTGGAGTTGCGTTTACTCGGGTGAGGTTATTAATGTATTGGGTTAAGTAAATAATAAAATAAAATGATGCAACCAATTTTATTTTTTTAACGTAGTTTAACCTAAGCTAAGTGGTTGGAGTGGGATCCACTATATCCTAATCCACTAGGTAGGATATTTTTGGGGTGGGGGCCACACTAGCCCCACCCTTTCAGCTTCCTCAACCCCCATTAATTAAGTAACTCACCCGCTCCCCCCATTAAATGAAAAGTCAACTCATTAATTTATTAACTTATTCAAAGTAATTAATTCTTGATTTCAATTTGAATTTCAATTTTTTAAGTTGGGTTGTGTGTTAATAAAATAAAAAAAGGTCTTATTTCATTAATTTGGAGTTTCGTTGTGCGGGAAGAATTTGGGGGAAAGAAAAATCTCTAAGTCTTGAAGTTCGTCATCTTCCTTGAAGAACACGAAGAACACTGGCGTGCTTTCCTCCATTCTTCTTCCCACGTCAAAGGAAGGGGGACACCGTTCCTCCTCGGAAAATCTCTGTCAGCGTGTACGGAACCCTCTTCCGTGACGCCTTCTTCAGTGATGTTCAATTCCGCAACAATCCTTCATTCAACGATTTCTTCGAGGTAGGGGTTAATTGTTTCTTCTTTGTGAATATTTTTCATCACCTTTCATCATTCTCTAATTTGGATGCATGTTATCGCAATAACGGGAGGAGGTCGGACCGCACGAACACGGTCGAATCTCCTCTCCCCTTGATGCTTGAATTTGTTGAGGCACAAGCAAAGGCAGCGCGGTGCCGTTGCACCGCGCGGAAATAATGAAGAGTAAGCGAAGAAGCGCAGCGCCGTCGCGTCGCGCCGGAGAACCTTGAAGAGACTGTGGCCGGAGTGAGGCCAGGGCAGAGGGGCGCGGTGTCGTCGCGCCGTGCCGATCGGACAAGGCCACGGCCTATGGCCGCGGTGGTGCGGGAGAGGTGGCCGGAATCGCCGGCCGCCGAAGCAGGAGGGCGGGACCTTGGCGGTCCCGTGGCGGCAGAAGCCGGCAGGCCAGACCAGCCAGCCGTTATAGGGGGAGACCGGGGGTTCATAACCCCCGGCTGGGAAGAGGAGCGGCCCCCCACGTGGGGCTGCGGTGTTTCAATCAGGGGGCAGTGCGCCCCCTGTTCCGCTCATCTCGGCTAGCAGAGCTGGCCGCGCGGGCCGCCCGAGCGCGCCAGGCTGGGTCGGGCCGTGGCCAGGCTTGGCCGAGGCATGCCCAATTGGGCGGTACCCGGACCCAGGTTGGGTCGACCCGGTTCGGGCCGACCCAGGGGGTCTCGGTTCGGGTCGGTCTGAGCCCAAAACCCCCATTTTCGGACCTCTTCGGTCTTTTGCCGATAACTTGGGCTACGGACCTCTGATCGATGCACCATCATCTGCGGTGTGATCCTTGGATCGAGACAGTCGTTTTAGTATATAACACTCAATGTTTCGGAGAACTTTGGGTTCGGCTGGGTTGGTTCGAACACGAAACCAACCGGGCCCTTAGTGCAGAAACGCTTATAACTTGAGCTCCGGACGTCTGATTGACGTGTCGTAAAATTTGATGGATTCCTCATATCGAGACAGACCTTTTTCCTTACTCCGCTCGAGGTTTGGACATAGTTGGAGTACAGTCGAGTTGGTTTTGACTTAATAACCAACCGGGCCCCTATGACGAAAAAGGCAATAACTCTCAAACCGGGCGTCCGATTGACGCGCCGTCTCTGACGTTGAGTTCCTGTTGACGATACGGAACTTTCGGATACATAAACTCCGGAATTTGTGTCATTTGATGTATCATCCCCTCGGCTCGTGGAGCGAACCTTCCCCGAATGAGCTTGCTGTGTATGGGAACCCAATAGCTGGCTGCGATTGTGATGACAATGAAGACCGTATGGGAATCCTCCGTGGGTTCGACAGCGACGACTACAACACTCAGTGATCCTCTATGGATCAGTGCTTACCAATCCTGTGTGGATCAGATCCTGTGTGGGTCAGCGCTCAGTGGTCCTGTGTGGGCCAGCGCATACCAATCATGTGTGGGTCATTGCGGGGGTTAGTACCTATCGATCATATGTGGGTCATTGCAGGGGTTAGTACCTATCGATCCTATGTGGGTCATTGCGGGGGTTATTACCTATCGATCCTATGTGGGTCATTGCGGGGGTTAGTACCTATCGATCTTGTGTGGGTCCGACGGCTTTGATGAATCATTGGCTACATCTGATCATCTTTATCGTCTTACGAAGAAGTATTCCTGTGTGAGCTGAGTCTTGACTTCAATCAATATCTTCGATATGATTGACTTGCTTTCCTATGTGGATTGAGTTGTGTTATCCTGTTTGGATTGGGTTGTACTCCTATGTGGACGTGATCGAACTTGGCATGGATGCTGGAGCCAAACGATAATTGATGACTTAGGTATATTTATGGGCATATACCTAAGTAGTGTGGGATGTTACTTCGTGATTGTATCCTTCCTTTGAGGATTATCCTTTTTGGATTTTGAGAGACCTTCAGGGGTCTCGGGGTCCCTATTGAGTAGCTTTTACTCACCTTTGCACGGGCTATGCCCGCACTACATTGTGCTGGATGCAGACGACGGACAGCACTGATCGTGGTGGAGGCTTGTGGAGCAAGTCGGTACCTGGAGGTGGACCACTGGGCGGGACGTACACGGAGAGGACGGCTGGACCCATGGAGCTGAGTAGGCTATCTGTACCCACCCTTCAGGTGGGACTTCCAGTGGACGGCTCGATGTTGTGGCTTTACTTTTCAGTTGATGTACTTTCTTTCCAGTTGTACTTTACTTGCAGTTTGGGTTTGTATTCTGGACCACTTACTTTTCTGCACATACTATTGTACCCAGTTTTACTAAGTGTTTACTTCTGCTTACTTACTTTGTGTGTTTGTTTACTTTATAAAGGCAATGACTTCCCTTTTTATTAGGAATTACGCCTTGGTGCTAGTCGCCAGCCCCTGGCCTATAGAAGGCGGGCTTGGGTTAGTCACGGCACGGGCCCCAAGGACGGGTCGTGACACCTTCCTTTACAATCTTCCAATGTTCTTTTTAAAGAAAATGTTTACCTTTATAATTGTGCCTCTTTGAAAAAATGACTTCAAAATGGAATGTTTAGTTTCCTAAAGAATTATTTCAAATGATATTTCAAAATAATTTTCCACATAAGATAACATTATTTGATGTTAGTTATGATTTAATAGGGATATGATCTATGGATACCATTCTTATTCATTATCTGAATGTTCTATGTTTATGATGGAATTATTTTTATGAATCAAGTTTCTTTTCCATGAGTTATGTTATGATGGAATATTTATGATACCTATTTTTTATGGGTTTTGATAAGATGAATGATTTATGATCATATTTCAAATATATTTATTGTTTTCATTATGTGAAAGGTGGTACCTATATCTCCCTCCAATGAATTATATATCATGATATAGTTATGGGAAACAAGTCGATGGAATTGATCTACAATGGAAAATAGGTGCATCCCAATACAAAATGGGAAACAAGTGCATCCTAATACACAATGGGAAACAGGTGCATCCTGATATACAATGGGAAACATGTTCATCTTGATCCCCAATGGGAAATAGGTGTTTCCTGATCCACAATCGAAAACATATGTTAATTCCTAATTAGATGTTCAGGGTAGTTAACCTTGACATATTAAATGGTTTCTATACTTATGATGATTCCACACTTTTGTGACATGAGATTGTGGTTTATGATTAATTTATAATGATTTCTCACACTTATTGTCCATTTTTTCTTAAATAACAGTGTTCCATGTGATGTCTCATGTTTATTATATTTGAAATTTTGGGTATGAACTTTTCAAGTTATTTTCATGATCACATACCCTTATAATTATATTATAATTTCATATAATCATAGATTGATATCACCTATGTTTACCCATACTAAGCAATTGAGATCACCATTATTATGCCTTATTTTCCCATGTTTATGAGGAAATATGTCAAATGAATTATTTATGTAATGATTTCAATTGGATGATGTTGATGACTTATTGTGAAAAAAATTCAAAACTAGGTATAGTGGGAGATAATGTTGAACATTATGAGTCAGTTGTTTATGAATCCAAGTAATTAGGTGTTTATCCAAATTCTATAAAACTCTAAACCTAAATGGTCCTAGGGTATGTGCATGATATAATATTTCCTTTTCATTTTTTAATATTTTTATGGAAAAAAATGGATCACATTTATCAGTATCAAATCTAGAAATCTAAATTTTTTGTTTTTCTAACTGAATTAAAAAGTGCAGGTTTTAGGGATGTTACATATTGTATCATACTGATTCCACTTTTACACACGAACCTAGTTCTTTGTTCACTCAGAATTATATTTATACATTCAGATCCACTCTTTTATATTTATAATAGTTATCTCTCTATAAACCCCATGAATTGAATCTTCTTCTAGGAATATATTATTCCACTTATTATTTAAGTTTATTTCACAAGATGACCACCCTATTCTTTAAGGTATTCAACCTTCTTTATCTACTACTATATACAACCATTATGTTCATCGAAAACCATATATTATTCTTCAATATTCAGTTTTATGCTCATTATATTTTAAATGTTCTCTTGTAAAACTATTTTATCCACTAACTCTTTCTCTAGTTACTCAATATTGGCTTTGAAATGATCCCTATATTTATAATATTATATCTGAAAGCCAAAAATATTTTGATTTTTCTTTGTTTAAAGATTAATATCATTGAGTGTTCCTTCATGTTCTACCTGGAGATCAGCCATGCCTTATTTTTTATTGAATTCATCCCATTTATGTTCTTATTTTTCAACCACATCCTTCATATCATCTTTATTATATGATTAAAATTCTATTTACACTTCCTCCAAACGATCTTCATTATCATATTCATCTTTACAAACAAATCTCATTCTATAAAGCTTATTTCTTGATGAAATTCCTAATTTCTATTCTCTCTTAGGAGGTAATCTCATCTAAGGATTATGTATGAATTATACTTCACTTTCATCATCCTAAAATCTTCTTTTACACCTTTCTACAATATTCCCAACCTTTCAACATTAAAACTAGACAAAGGAATCTTACCATCAAATCTACCTTTTCCTATTTTGAAGTTTCTAAGCATAAGGGATTAAAACTCATCATTTACATCCTCTTCATCATCACCACATTTATATGTGTCAATATTCCTTGTAAATTTGAAATCCATATCCTTATTTGAGTGACTAGATTTTTTTTCTATCTTAACACACATTTCACACTAAACTAGACTAATTTTTAGATCACCTACTGAGAGTTCAACTAGGTTTTATTCTTCAAGATATGAAACCTTCAGATTGTGGAAAGGTATAAAATTTCATAATATTTTATTTAAAAAATAAAATCCTTCTAAATATTCACCAAATCCATAAATTATTCCAATAGACTCAATTATTCAGTTGAAGATCCCATCAATATTTTCATCCAACAACATTTTTAAGTTATCTAACTTATTATGAATCTATTGTATCATTTATTCTTTTACCTTATTATCTCCTTCATATATGTTATCCATTTTATCCTAAATGGAATTGGATCTGGTGAAACTCAACACTTTCATATAGATTTAATTTAATGGGGATAAAAATAAATAATTTGGAGCCTTATCATCAGGATCAAGAATATCTCTTTTTTCTTTAATCATAAATAGTTTTGGTATATCACTAATATGTAAACCATGTATGGAAACAGAGAAAAATTCTATACCAAGAGATCAAAAATTATATCTAAAAATATTATTTTAAATATAATAATGGATAATTTTTAATTGAGTTAATCCATTGGAATTTACTATATTCTATGTTTCATATTAATTATTCAACACCTATAACCTATATCTGATACCACTTAATACAACTTGAGACATCCTGAGAGGGTGGGGTGAATTGGGGTGTGAATTGTTTTTATACTGGATGTTGTTCTCAATTAGGTAGGAACACCTTGAACCTATCATAATCAGTTTCACATCCACAATAATACAAAGTGTATAAATGAAAAATAATACATCGTGATTTTACTTGGTTAACCACTAAGGGATAATCCAAGGAGTATACCCACCGAATTGTTTCAATCTACCAAAATAAAATAATCTTCAATTTTTTTTGTGGATAAAATTATTCAAATTTGTTCAACCCATTATATTCTCACTTAATATATAATGTAATTTAAGAAAAAACGCACTACCTCCCTCATATCACTTCCTTAAACTCCTAATTTTATCACTAATTTAGATGGTTGTCTGCTCGGTTTATTTATAACAAACCCAAACATTATCAATGAAATTTCTCTTCTTATGTTTATTCAATATAATATAGATCACATTAAATCACTTAGAGAACATAATAAAAAAATAATAAATTAATAATGAATGAGATAAGAGGTATTTTTAAAAGTTAAGGAACTTATACTGATGAAATAGTAACTTGACCTAAGGAATAGTAATATGACCCTTATGAATATTAAATCAGCCAAATGAATATTAACCTCACCCATGTTTGTGAAAATAAAATTTAGGAATCTTATAAATAAAATTATGATATAATTATATCATAGTATAAGTAAATGAATATTTGTAAAATTATTAATTAAGTGTTGGTATTTTTGTTACTTAAAAATATTTAATTACAATTTTATAATTAATAAAATAATTTAAAAAAAAATCCATTTTCAAAAAATTTATTCACAAATAAATATTTTTTTGTCTTATGATATTAGGATGATTTTATGATACCTTATTTAATTTTTGAAAGTGTTATAAAATCGTTTATAGATTTAAAATTTATATTTTTTAGGTAAATGATGGTTTTCATTACAAATTAAACTTATAATATTTATAAAATTATTTTTATAAAATGGAGTTCATCTATTAATTCTACAAATAGAAAAATGTTTAGGGTTAATTTTTTTTCTAAAATACTTGAATTTTTGGTGAATAGTAAAATACGATGATTTATGATAAATAATAAATACAAGATTTATTGAGTCATAGGTTATTTTTTATGATTTAATCATCCTTATTTCAAATTAAAATTCACTAATTACTTCTTTTATTAACAAGAATCACCACTATTTTTTTTCTTGATCAAAATAGTAAAATAATGAGAAATCACTCCTCTCCTCCACTATAAATACCACCCCTTCTCCTCACAGCTTCAAAGCATTGAGCCTTGCCAAATTTCTTTGTAATATTCTTAAAAAGACACTCCCCCACATAAAATATCTCTTGTTATCATCAAAATACCAAAACCAATCCCCTTAAGGAGGTTCTCAAGGAGGAGTATTCAAGAGGTAAAATCCTCTTCCATTACCTTTTAATTTCTTTTCAAGCTATTTACTTTTATTATTCTCTTATCACCTCCTCTATCCAAATAATCATGATAACTCGAATATCATATATATACAGTAATGATATAATTTTAATGTAATATCCAATATCAAAATCCTTTCTCTCTATCTTTTATTTTAAAAATGAAATCATCATCTATGAGGTATCGATTTACAACTTTGGTGCACCACAGATTTTTGATCATCAATTTATCCTTCAAGTCTGGTAATGAAACCGTTTTTATTGTTAAAATAAAATATAATATATTTATTGAAACATTTATTATGTTCTTTATGTAACATATTTACATAATACTAAATGATAAAACAAAATGAGTTCGTTATGATCAATAACCGTCGTAATAATGTCAATGATTATCACTAAATATCATATCTAATGATTCATTATAATACCACATAAAAAATGATAAATATAAAAATTTACACTTTTATATGTTCATTAATGTCATATAAATTAAATTATAGAGAATTATTCCATCTCCTCAAGAAATTCTATACTCATATACAAGTACACCGATCGTGAAAACTATGGAAACAAGCACTTCCTAGAAATAAAATTGTATCTTATAACTCATCAAAAAGGCCATAAAAACACAATAGAATTATAATAAATCAAATAATTGTTTAAAAGGATTTAAATTAATTAATTAATTAATTAATTTCATTATCTAGGACATTAAGGTCAAGTGCATAACACATTCAGACATAAGGTTAGGGTTTCCTTCCGAACCTCCAATTTCACTCGGGTTATGATTTTTCCCTATATACACCTATGTAATTCTTAATTATTTTTATATAATTCTTATATATTCTATGTATAGATTCTAAAATCATGTTTCTGGATCATTTCATCTTTATTTTATAAGAAATACATTTTTGGTTCCCTTCTCAATCATTCCCGATACTCAATCCCAATTAAAGGGAACATCATGATTTCTTACCCATTTTCAAGTAACATCAACAATATGTTTTAAGAAACCAATTTTTTTAAATCGGTAATTTTTTAATGAAAAATATCTTAGTTTATTTCTAGTTTTATACATATATTTTTCCCAAATAAATCTTCTTTTCAAAGTAAAAAAATAGTATTTCTCTCGAGAATTCCTCAATGATTTGTAAGAGTATTTACATCGATTTTAACACCTTTGTTGATTCTTGTGTTTAATTGGGATTAATATTTTATGATATCATATTACATATTTATTTGAATGTTTTATTATCAGTTTCACTGTTTCTGTGCTATCTTGATACCGTTCACCATATTACTCTGAATGGTTCATGATTATGTTTACTGATTGGAGAAAGTCATTTAAATTTCATGTGTTAGTTTCAATGTGAATGTATATGTTGATTATTTTTCTCCCATTTCATATGAGGAATTAATTAGACATAATAAGTGTCAGGTGGGGCCCTTTATAGCCTCTCGGTGCATCAGTAGGTATCATGAGACAAACTAGTTTGGGTATGGACTAACGTCTTACCAGATTATGTATGGTCATTTGGTTGAAACCATAAAAATATGTTTATGATGTCATGAATTATGAATTACCCCTTTATGAGATTATTATTTGATATTCCATGAAATTATTTAACAAGAATAATATCCATGGATAAGTTTTATTCTCCTATGACCACTTCTATGGATTTATTTAATCAGTTTTTATTCCTCCCCTTCTAAGAATCTGAGATCATCACTTTATTATGTTTATTTTTCCCCAAGATGCGAAGATGTGTATTATGAATGACTTGAAAATAATATATAGAATTTTATGGGTGTTTCCAATACAGTTATGATGCTGTACTTCATTTCAAGTTGTAATGATGAACTTATGTATGTATCTTGTTTTCCAAATCTACTAAACTATTTATTACTTCAAGATACGACATCCTGGTTTATTATTCCAACGTACTGAAGTAAGGCATTAACTCTGAGAAACTGGGTTTGGGGTATTTATAGTTTGTATCCAAGAATTTTTAGTAGAACCCTTGGAAACTAGATTTAGAAAACATAGATTAGGGAACAAAACTCTAATATAGACCGTGAGGATATGAATAGAATAACATCCACTAATTTTGGAAAGGTAGAGATTCTTTGGAACATCCTAAAAATACATCTATATTTGGATACTACAAGTGGTTTTGGTTATATTATAGATGTACCTAGGGGTAACAACTCTGAAAACGTGTCATGGGCCTAACTTGGGGTAACCTGGTACATGAAAATGGTCTTTACTATGCACTTGGTTTGACACTCATAGGGGATATGCTTAAGATAAGTCACATTTTCTTTACAAACCATTATGAAGGATTTAAAAGTAAATATGTTCCCAAATAAACCTTGTTTGTGATTATGAGAATAAATATACATAGAATTTCAATTTTCATTAAGTGTTTTTCTAGTTTGAGATTATACATTATGATTTGTAACATAATATAGTGTATTCCATTATTTAGAAATGGAACCCAGTGGATGGAATGGAAACCATATTGACACACGTATCCCATATAGGGATTTACCTTCTATGTAATATAATTATGTCAATATTAGAGCTTCAGTTGGAGTTGAGGAACTTATAACTATACTGGGATAACTGACTGAGGTTATAGACAATTACCTTACCCATATAGAGCATCCTTAACCACAATAAGGAGGAGAAAAATTAGACCTCTTTATGCAAAAACAACCTCCATCATTTAGTGGGACTACAGACACATTTGTAGTGGAGTAGTGGATAAGTTCCTTAGAGAAGATATTTCTCACTTTGGGAAGTAATGAAAGGGAGAATTTTGACATGAAATTTTATCATCAATCATGAGATAAAAATCAATGTTAATCACTAATTAAAAACACAAATGAGCAGAAAGAAATGGAAAATACAGAATGGAGGTATTTTTAGGAAATTTTTCTTGAAAAATAATTTCATCATAAATAACAATTGGATATGGAGAGGTAATTCTTAAGTCTAAGATAGAAAGAGGTTGAAAGTTTTGAAAAGTACAAAGCTAACTTTACAAGGCTATAAAGTCATACCATAGACTACATATGTAATACAAGGAGTAAGATTGATATATTATTTTATGGTTTAAATCTATTCCTCTGAAGGGAACTATTATCCTAAAATTTCTCATCATTTGAATATATAGTCTCATGTTCTATCAAGACAAAAAATAATTATCTAAATCATATGATTTAAAAGTAAAGTATGAGAATAATAAGGATGTTTAATACTATGGAAAACGAAATAAAGAAATGGGAATTAAGGGAAGAGTTTACTTTCCACCCTAAATTAATTGTGGTAAGAAACACCCCCAATACATTTCTGAAGGGAATGGGAGTTTGTTAAAAGTATCGAGGAAAAGGTCACCAAGCCTATGATTATGAGAGAAATAAATATTATTACAAAATTAAATTCTATAATTGTAAATATATGGGACATTATTCACTTGAATGTCATAGAAGTCAAGGAAACTTTCCTCAAAGAAGTCAAAGGTATCAATACCAAGCTTGTGCGGTCACAACTACTGAGGTTTAAGTTCTTAATGATTTGGTGGTAGATACTATAATCAATTACTCAAACTTAAAAAAAGATTTATTTGATTCTATATCATCACATTATTTTTTATATTCCCATTTTTCTAAGAAAATTAGATGTTTTCAATTTGATTTTATAAAGGAGTTGTCAGTAAAAACTCATAAGGGAAGTATCCTTACAAAAATTTGTGTCAATCAGTCCCCTTTATGACAAAAAAAATGTGCTTTAGTTTCTGACCTTATCATCATACCTATAATTGAATTTGATATAATTCATGGTATGGATTTTATTTCAAATTATTATGTGAAAATCTATTGAAAGAATAAAGAAGTTACAATTTTTAAGAATGATGTAGAGTCACTTATCTTTATAGAAGAAATATCACCATTTAATTCTTATCTAGATCCACCCCAGAAACTCCTCTGAATTAAATTCTTGGGGAGGAAAAGAAAAATAATTCTCTCGGAGATTAATTAAATCTTCAAATTGAGAATGTACCTATTGTGAATGAATACATTGATGTATTTCCATAGGATTTACCTAGACATCATCTAGAGAGTGAAATTGAGTTTTCTATTGATTTAATTCTTATTTTAAGTCCTATATCAAATAATCCTTATAGAATGGACATAATGGAATTATTAGAGCTTAAGAAACAACTAGAGTAGTTGAGTGATAAAGGATTTATTCTCCCTAGTATTTCTCTATGGGGATCCCATATTTTCTTTGTTAATAAGAAATATGTATCCATGAATCTGTGTATTAACTATATGGAAATAAATGCAATTAATATAAAGAAAAAGTATTATCTTCCTGGCATTGATGATTTATTATATCAACTTCATAGAGACCAATATTTTTTAAAGATTGAAATTCTATCATGATATAATTAGTTGCCTATGAGGAAGGAAGATACTCTAAATTCAAAGTTTTAAGCTAGGTATGGGAGTTATGAGTTTATAATAATACCTTTTTTAATGACTAATGAACCCTATTTATTCATGGATCTAATTAATATAGTATTCAAGGAATATCTTGATGACCTTTTGTGGTTTTTATTGACGATATCTTAGTATACTCTAAAAGCTAATAAGATCATGATAATCACTTTCACATTATTATGAAGACACTTAGAGGAAATGAGTTTTATGGAAAGTTTAGTAATTGTGAATTCTGGCTTCAAATAGATTATTTCTTTGGCCATATTGTCTCGAAGTATGGAATCGTAGTTAATCCTAGGAAGAAAAAGGCAGTTCAACAATAGCCTACACCAACAAACATAACTGAGGAACATAGTTTTATTGGTTTAAAATTTTATTATCGATGTGCTTTCATAACTTCACACACTTAGATAATCTGTTAACTGAACTTACTCATAAAGGGGTTAAGTTCATATGTAGAAAAGGATGGGAACAATGTTTTAAATAATTAAATAGGATATTGGTTAATACTCTAATCCTCAATCTACCATTGGAAAATGCTGGGTTTGTGATTTATAGTGATGCATCAAAGAAAGGACTTGGATGTGTCCTTATATTGAATGAAAGAGTTATTTTCTTTGCATTATGTTAGTTAAAAACTTAGGAAAAACTATCCAACTCTTGATCTTGAGTTTTCATCTTTAATATTTTCTTTGAAGATATGGAGACACTATCTCTATGGTGAACGATGTGAGATATATACAGATATTAAGAGTTTGAAATATATATTCTCATAGAAATAACTAAACATGAGGAAAAAGAGATGTCTTAAGCTACTCAAGGATTATGATTTTTTAATACACTACCACCTAGGAAAAAAATAAGGTAGAAGATGCTTTGAGTAAGAAGGATCATGGAGTTATGAACAAAATGAGGAATGAAAAATAACTTTGTACATGGATATAGTAAATATAGACATGGGAATTATCAAGGAAGGTGAAATGTAATTACTTTTTCAACTATTTTACCAACCATCATTATTGGAAAGAATTAAAAGTTCTCAGTGTAATGATGATAATCTTCAAAAGAAAATTAAAGCTGTGAATGATGATAATTTTCCAGACTTCATGTGTGAGGATGAAATTATGAAATTTTGTAGAAGGGTATGTGTTACATCTATACCTGATAATAAAATAGAGTAATTGGATAATTCCCATAGCTAAAATTTCTCAATACACCCTGGTACCACTAAGATTTATAGAGATCTGAAGAAACATTTTTGGAGCGATAATATGAAGCAAGAAATTGTTTATTATGTATCATAGCCTATCAATATGTGAAGGCTAAAAGATAACATCTTAGAGGTTTCATTCAACCCTTGCCTACTGATACGTTGAAATGGGATGATATCATTATGGATTTCGTCACTAGATTACCAAAAATCCCAAGAAAGAATGATGTAATATGGGTGATTATTGATCGATTTACCAAATCTGTACATTTCCACACTATAAGGGAGGATTTAACACTTGATCTCCTTGAAAGAATCTATATTAATGAATTTGTAATACTTATGGAGAAAATCTATTAATTATGCCTGATCTTGATCCACAACTTAAATCTAAATTCTAGAAAATTCTTTAGAAATCTTTGGATAATGAACTTTATTTGAGTACTTCTTATCACCCTCAAATTGATGGCTATTTAGAAAGAATGTTCCAAACTTTATAAGACATGTTGACATCATTATCACTTGACTTTAATGGTTTTTGGGATCAGTATTTACCTTTTTTGGAATTTACATACAACAATAGTTTCCATTCTAGTATTCAAACGTCATCATATAAAGCATTGTATGGAATGAGATGTCGAACACCCACTTGTTGGGATGAAGTTGGTGAAAAGATGCTTGTGGTCCCAAATATTTTAGAGGAAACAACAATAAAGATAAATAATATTCAAACCCATATAAAATTAGCTCAAATTATGAAAAATATCTAATCTAATAATGGAAGTAAGGATTTTGAATTTCAAGTGACAGGTCATGTTTTTTTAAAGTTTCTCTATGGAAGGGTGTTATAAGATTTAGGAAGAAAGGGAAACTAAGCCCCAGGTACATTGGTCTTTTTCAAATTCTAGATATAATTGGAGTTGTGGATTATCATTTTGCAATGTTTCCTAGCCTTTCTAGGGTATACATTGTGGTTTACATCTTCATGTGAAGAAATTACATGCCAGACCCAACACATGTACTCACTTCTAAAGGAATAGAATTGTAACCTGACTTATCTTACTGTGAAGAGCCTATCTGGATTCTGGACAATAAAGAAAAAGTTTTGAGGAATTGGATGACTCATCTGGTAAAGTTACTTTGAAAAAATTATAAAACTAAATTGGCAATGTGGTATCCTGAGGAGTATATGATGAAGAACTACACAAATCTTTTTATGGGTGACAATCTGGAAATTTTTAAGATAAAGTTTTTGTAGGAGGGGGGAATGTAATGACCCAAAACTCTATAAATGAAATTTCCCTTCTTATGTTTATTTCATATAGTATATATCACATAAAATCACTTATATAACATAATATAAACATCATAAATGAAGAATGAATGAAATAAAAGGTATTTCTATAACTTATGGAAACTATACTGATGAAATAGTAACTTGACCTTAGGAATAATAATATGACCCATATGAATAGTAAATTGGTCGAATGAATAGTAACATCATCCATGTTTGTATAAATAAAATTTATGAATCTTATAAATGAAAGTAGGATATAATTATATCATAGTATAGGTAAATATATATTTTAAAAATTATTAATTAAGTGGTGGTATTTTTGTGAGTCATAAATATTTTATTACAATAATATAATTAAAAAAAATTATTTAAAATAAAACTAATTTTCATAAAATTATTTCATAAATAAATATTTTTCTAATGATTTTAGGATAATTGTTTGAGACCTTTGTTAATTTTTTAAGGTGTTATAAAATCAGTTATAAATTTAAAATCTGTATTTTTTTAGTAAATGATGGTTTTAATTTAAAATTAAATTTCTAATAGCTAGAAAATTATTTTCATAAAAGGGAGTTCATTTTTGATTTATACATGTAGAAAAATGGTTATGGTGAATTTTTTATATTTTTCTAAAATACATGAATTAATTTTTGGTGAATTATAAAATGCGATAATTTACGATAAATGATAAATACATGATCTACTAAGTCATAGGGGATGTTTGGATGATGTAATCACAATTCTTTCTGACTCACATGCACTTATTACTGTTTTCATTCACAACAATAAACACTATTGATTGTCCTGAGTCAAATAATAATATAATGAATAACATAATGAGAAATCAACCCTCTCTTCCACTATAAATACCTCCCCTTCTCATAACACCTTCCAAGATTTGAGCCTTGACAAATTTCTACCCAATATTCTCTCTAATACACTTACCCCATGTCTAGGACATCCCCTTTTCATCTAAATACCCAAACCAATCCTCTTAAGGGGGTTCTCAAGGATGAGTATTCAAGAGGTAAAATCTTCTTCCTTTTCTTTTTAATTTCTTTTCAAGTTATTTTATATTATTATTCTATCCTAACCTCCTCTGTCCAAATGATCATGATAAATATAGTATCATCTATATAAAATAACTAATTAATTTTAATGTACTATCCTTCATCAAAATCATTTCTCTCTCTCTCTCTATCTCTTATTACAAAAATGAAATCATCGTCCATGTGGTGCAGATTTACAACCTTCGTGAACGATGGATTTTTGTTCTTCAATTTCTCCTTCAAGGATGGTAAAGAAACCATTTTTATGGTTAAAACATACTATAATATATTTATTACAACCTTTCTTATGTTATTTAAGTAACATATTTACATAATACTAAATGATAAAACTAAATGAGTTCTTCTTGATTTATAACCGTCGTAATAATGTAAATGATTATCACTAAATATATTATCTAATGATTCATATTAATAACATATAAACAAATGATAAATATAACAATTTAAAATTAAATATTTTAATCAATATCATATAAATTCAATTCTAGATAATTATTCTCATTCCACATGATCTTTTGTACTCATAAACAATTATACCGATCGTGAAAACTAAGGAAACAACCACTTCCAAGATATAAAATTGTATCTTATAACTCATAAAAAAGCCATAAAATAACTTAATAGAATTATAATAGATTAAAAAATGTATAAAAGGTTCTTAATTAATTATTTATTTATTTAATTCTGATTATCCATGGCATTAAGGTCAAGTGCAGAACGCATTCAGACATAAGGTAAGGGTTTCTTCCCGAACCTCCAATTTCATTCGAGTTATGATTTCTCCCTCTATACACTTATTAAATTATTCATTATTTTTATATAATTTTTCTATATTCTATTTAAATATTCCAAAATCATGATTCTAGAGCAATTCATCTTTCTTTTATAATAAATATGTGTTTTTTTATGTTTCATTCTCAATCATTCCCAATACTCAAGACTGATTAAAGGGAACGTCTTCATTTCATAACCATTTTCAAGTAGAATATATAATCTATTTTAGGAAACCATATTTTATTCTAAAATCACTATTTTTTTCATGAAAACTATCTTATTTCATTTTCAGTTTTATACAATGATTTTTCCAAAAGGACTCTTCTTTGCAAAGTAAAAAAAGAGTATTTCTCTCAAGAATTCCTTGATGATTTTATAAGAGTATTTTCATCTATTTAAACACCCTTGTTGATTCTTGTGTTTATATTTTATTAATATTTTATGATATAATCTACCATATTTTATTTAATGGTTTATGATTATTTTGATTGCTGATGTGCTATATTGATACCATTCACTGTATTACTCCAAATTATTAGTGATTATGTTTACTGATTTGGGAAATTTATTTACATTTCACACGTTAGTTTCAATATAAATGTATATATTGATAATATATCACCCCTTTAATATGAGGAATGAATTATACTTAGTAAGTGTCTGTATGGGATCACTATATCCCCTCATTGCATCCATAGATCTCATTAGACAAACTTGTTTGGGTATGAGCTAACATTTTGCCTGATTATGTATGGTGTCTTGGTAAAATCATTGAAAATTTGTTTATGATGTCCCACATTATGAATTACCTCATTATGATATTATTATTTGATATTCCAGGCAATTATTTTACTATTATAATATCCATGGTTAAGTTTCATTCACCTATGATCACTTATATGGCTTTATTTAATTAGTTTTTATTCCTGTTATATTATTCTCATGTTTTTTTTAATGAAAATTGTTTTTAGTTATTCACCTTTCCCTATTGTTTATTTTTATGTTTTACTTGTATTAATTACCCTTACTAAGAATATGAGCTCGTCCCTTTCTTAGGTTTATTTTTCCCCAATATTATGAATGACTTGTAATGATAATCTAAAATTTTATCGGTATTTCGAATAGAGTTACTATGTTGTACTTCATTTCAAGTTATCATGTTGAACTTATATATGTATCTTTTTTTTCCAAATATACTAAACTATTCGTTCCTTCAGGATATGACTTCCTTGTTTATTATGAAAATGTAATTAAATAAGGCACTAGATCTAGGAAATTAGGGTCGGGGTCTTTATAGTTGGCATCAGAGTAATTTTAGTAGAAACCTTGGAAACTATATTTAGGAAATATATATTAGGGAACATAATTCTAACATAGACTTTGAGGATATTAATATAATAACATCCTTTAATTTTTTAAGGTAGATATTATTTATAACTTTCTAGAAATACATCTCTATCTGGATACTACAAGTGGTTGTGGTTCTTAACAACCTGTGTTCTAGGCCTGACTCAGGGTAACCTAGTACATGACAATGGGTCTTACTACGTACCTAGTTTGACACTCCTAGGTGATATGCCCAGGATATGTCACATTTTCTTTAAAAACTGTTATGTGGGATTTAAAAGTAAATATATCCCTAAAGAAACCATGTTTATGATTATGAGGATAACTATACATGAATTTAAATTTTATGTTAAGTGTTTTTCTAGTTTGAGATTATACATTATGATTCATAACCTAATCTAGTGTATTCCATTATTTATAAATGTTTCATGGTGAAAGGAATGTAAACTTTATCAATACATATATCTCATATTAGTATTAACCTCAGATACAAGCTAATTATGTCGGTATTGGAGCTGAAAATGGTGTTGAGCAACTTATAACTATTCTGGGATAGCTAACTCAGGTTTTGAATAATAACCTTACCCATATGGATCATTCTAAACCAAAATGTGGAGGAGAAATTTTATACTTATTTATATGAAAAGAGCCTCCATTATTCAATGGGACTACAAACCCATTTTTAATGGAGTACTGGATAAGTTCTTTAGAGAAGATATTTTTCATTTTGGGAAGTAACGAATGGGAGAAATTTTTCATGGAATTTTACCATCTATTAGGAGATGAGGATCAATGGTAGTCACTATTTAAAAAAAATATGTGAATGAAATTAAAAATATGGAATGGATGGATTTTCAGGAAATTTTCAAAAAAAATATTTTCCTCAAAAACATCGAGCGGATATAGAGAGGAAATTATTGAGTCTAATAAATAAAGAGGATAAAAATGTTACAAAGTATGAAGCCAACTTTACAAGGTTAACAAGGCATTCCAAAAACTACTTATGTAATCTAAGGAGTAGGATTGATTGATTATTTGATGGTTTAAAATCATTCCTCTGAAGGGAACTGGTCTCCCAAAATTTCTTATCGTATAAATATATAGTATCATATTCTATAAAGACATAAAAATAGTCATCTAAGTCATATGATTTCAAAGTAAATAAAGATAAGAATAGTTATTCTAAATACTCTAGGAAAATAAAAAAATTAAATGGGAAATAATGTAAGAGTTTACTTTCCAACCTACATTAATTGTGGTAAGAAACACTGTAGTACTTGTCTGAAGGTAATTGGAGTCTATTACAAGTGCTGAGAAAAAGGCCACCAAGAACATGAATTTAAGTGAAAAAAATATTATTCCAATGTTAAATTATATAATTGTAAATATATGGGACATTATTCACATGAATTTCCTAGATGTTAAAAAAAATTCCCCAAATAATTCAATGGGAGAAAGACCAAGATTATGCAATCACACCTACTGAGGTTGAAGTTCCTAATTATGTAGTAGTATATAGTTTAATTGTTTACTCAATCATAGCCAATTATCTATTTGATTCTATATCATTGAATTATTTTATATCTTCCCAATTTTCCAAGAAAATTAGACATTTACAATTTGATTTAATAAATGAGTTTTCAGTCAAAACTCCAAAGGGAAGTATCATTGCAAAAAATATGTGTCAATTAGTCTCTTTTATAACACATATACTTGCTTTAGTTTTTGACGTTATCATCATAACTATGATTGACGTTGATATAATTCTTTTTATGGATTGGATTTCAAATTATTATGAAAAAATATATTTTAAGAAGGAAGTTACAATTTTTTAGAATGATGTAGAGTCCCTTTTCATTATAAAAGAAACCTCATCATCTGATTCTTTTCTAGATAAATCCCTTATTAGAACTTCTGGATTAATTTATTGGAAGTAAAATAAAAAAATGTCTATGGGGAAGGAAATAAATCTTAAAATTGATTATACACCGAATGTGAAAGAATACATTGATCTATTTCCAGATTAATTACCTAGACATCCTCTGAAAAGGGAAATTGAGTTTTTTATTGATTTAATTCCTTATGAAAGGTCTATATCAAATAATCCTTATAGAATGGCCATATTGTAATTATTAGATCAAAAGAAAAAACTAGATTAATTGAGTGATCAAAGATTTATTCTCCTTTGTGTTTCTCCATGGGGATCCCATATTCTCTTTGTCAAGAATAAAGATAGATCCATGAGGTTATGTATTGAATATATGGAAATCAATGCTATTACTATAAAGAATAAGTATCCTCCCCCTCGCATTGATGATTTATTTGATCAACTTCATAGATTAAAATATTTTTCAAAGATTGAACTTGGATCAAGATATCATCAGTTGCATGTGAGGAAGTAATATATTCCAAAGACAGCATTTTGAACCAGGTATGGGCATTACGAGTTTACAATAATACCTTTTGTACTGACTAACATGCCCTCTGTTTTCATGGATATAATGAATAGAGTATTTGAGGAATATCTTGATTACCTTTTTTGGTATTTATTGACGATATCTTAGTATACCTCAAATGCTATAAAGATCATGAGAATCACTTCTTATTATTCTAAAGACTCTTAGAAGAAAAAATTTATAAACGAAGTTTAACAAGTGTGAATTCTAGCTTCAAAAACTTTATTTTCATTGTCCATATTGTGTCTAAGGATGGAATCTTAGTTAATCCTATGAAGACAGATGTGGTTCAAGAATGACCTACACTAACGAACATAACCAAGGTATGTAGTTTTAATGGTTTATAAGGTTATTATATGTGTTTTGTTTAGAAATTCACTTGATTAGCTAACCCATTAACAAAGCATAATTGTAAATAGGTTAAGTTCATACGGATAAAAGAATGTGAAGATTGTTTTGTATAATTAAATATGAAATTGTTGAATTCTATGATCCTAACTCTATCACCAGGAAATGGTGGGTTTGTGATTTATAGTGATGAATCAAAGAATGGATTAGGATGTGTCCTTATTCATAATGAAATAGTTATTGCCTATGAATCAAGGTAGTTAAAAACTCATGAACGAAAAATATCCAACTCTTGATCTAAAGATAAGGGATTTAATCTTTTATCTGATGATATAGAGGCACTATCTCTATGGTGAAAGATGTGAGAAATATACATATCACAATAATTTGAAATATATATTCTCAAATAAACAACTCAGCATGAGGAGAGGAATATGGGTCGAGATACTCAAGGATTATGATTTTTCAATATACTACCACCTAGGGAAATAAAATAAGGTAGCAGATGCTTTGAGTAGGAAGGGTCATGGAGTTCTAAACAAATTGAGGATTGAAAAAGATCTGAAATATATGGATCTAGAAAAGATGGTTATGAAAATTATCAGGGAAGGTGAAACAACATTACTTTTTTAACTATTTTCTGAACCATCCTTATTGGAATGAATTAAAATTTCTTAGTGTAATGATGAGAATATTCAGAAGAAAATTAAAACTATGTATGATGAGAATTTTCCGGACTTCATCTGTGAAGATGTAATAATGAAATTAGGGATGAGCCTATGTGTTCCCTATATACCCAATCTAGAAATGGAGTTATTAGATGCTTCCCATAGCTCGAATTTCTTTATACACCATGGTTCAACTAAGATGTATAGAGATCTTATAAAACATTTCTAGTGGGATAATATGAAGTGAGAAATTGCTGATTATGTATCATAGTATGTTAATATGTAAAGGTTGAAAGACAATATCCTAGAGGTTTCATGAATACCTCGCCTATTCATACAAATAAATTGGATGATATCACTATGTATTTTTCACTATATTACTAAAAACACCAAGAAAAATGACTCAATATGGGTGATTGTTGATTGAATTACCAAATATGTACATTTCCATGTTATGAGGGAGGATTTTACACTGGATCTCCATGAATAGCTCTATATTAATGAAGTTGTAATAATTCATGGAGAACATCTCTCAATTGTGTCTGATCATGATCCACAATTTTTATCTAAATTCTGTAAAGGTATTTATAAATATTTGGATAATGAGCCTCATTTGAGTACTGCATATCACCCTTAACATGAAGGGAAGTTAGAAAGAATGAACCAAACTTTATAAGACATGTTGAGATCATGCTCACTTGACTTTCAAGGTATGTGGGATTAGTATTTACCTTTGGTGGAGTTTGCGTATAAGAATAGTTTCCATTCTAGTATTCAAATGGATTCATATAAAGCATTGTATGGTAAGAGATGTTGCACAACAACTTGTTGGGATGAAGTTGGGGAAAGGATGCTTGTGGGACCAAATATTATGGAGGAAAAAACTGTAAAAGTAAAGACTATTCAAACCCATATAAAATAATCTCAAAGTAGAAAAAAGATTGACGCCTATAATCAATGAAAGGATTTGGAATTTAAAGTTGTAGATCGTGTTTTTTTTAAAGTATATCCTTGGAAGTTTGTTATAAGCTTTGGGAAGAAAGGGAAACTAAGACCCCAGGTATATTCATCCTTTTAAAATTGTATAGAAAATTGGACCCATGGATTATCATTTAGAAATTCCCCAAACCTTTCTATGGTACACAATGTGGTCCACATCTCCTTGTTAGGGAAGTACATGCTAGACCCAACACATATACTCACTTCTGAAGGAATAGAATTGGAACCTGACTTATCTTACTGTGAATAGCCTAACTGGATTCTGGACACCAAATAAAAAGTGTTAATGAATTAGATAACTAGGATGGTAAAGGTACTTTTGAAAAATCATAAAACTAAATAAGCGATGTGGGATCCTAAGGAGCATGTGATGAAGGACTACAAAAATATTTCTGTGGGTGACAATATGGAAATTTTGAGCATGAAATTTTTATAGGATGGGAGAATGTGACAACCTAGAACTCTATAAATGAAAATTTCCTTCTTATATTTATTTAATATAGTATAGATCAAAAAAATCACTTAGAGAACATATTAAAAAATAATTACTGAAATAATGAATGAAATAATAGGTATTTCTAGAATATAAGGAAATTATACTGATGAAATGGTAACTTGACCTCAAGAATAGTAATATGACCCTTATGAATAGTATATAGGTCGAATGAATAGTGACATCACCCATGTTTTTATAAATAAAATTTAGTCATATTATAAAAGAAATTAGGATATAATTATATCAATATCTAGGTAAATGAATATTTTAAAAATTATTAATTAAGTGTTGGTATTTTTTTGAGTCATAAATATTTAATTAAAATTTTATAATTAATAAAATTAAATAAAATAAAATTAATTTTCATAAAATTTATTCATAAATATATATTTTTTTCATATGATTTTAGTATAACTTTATGAAATCTTAGTTAATTTTTTAAAGTGTTATAAAATTAGTTATAGATTTAAAATCTGTATTTTTCAAGTAAATAATGGTTTTAATTAAAAAAAATTCCCATATTTAGAAACTTATTTTCATAAAATGGAGTTCATTTTTTAATTATACATGTAGAAAAATGGTTACAGTGAATTTTGAGGATTTTTCTAAAATACTTGAATTTTTAGTGAATAGTAAAATATGATAATTTGTAATAAATGATAAATACGTTATTTATTGAGTAATGGGTGATGTTTGGCTGATGTAATCACCCTTTTTTATAACTAACATGCACTTATTAATGTATTTATTCACAATAATCAACACTATTTCTTGTTTAGAGAAAAATAATAAAATAATGAATAAAATAACTGGAAATCACCCCTCCTCTAATATAAATATCAACCCTCACCACACCTTGTAACGACCCAATGTTTTATCAATGGAAATTTTATTCTTATAATTATTTCATAAAATAACATAGTACTATGTGACCTTTAAACATAATATTGTCACTTCTATTATTTGAATTTCAAAAATCTAACATACACGGTTGCGATCAGTAAGATGTTTGGAGTCCGATTAGACACACATAATTTTTTGGTGAATAGTAACATACCCTTCTAAATAGTAGCATACCTTTATGAATATTAATATAAACCTTATTAATATTAAAATATCCAAAAGACTAGTAACCTCAACCTTGAATGTATAAATAAAATTTAGGCATCTTCTATGTAATAATATGAACATAGTAAAAGTATTTGTATTTTTGTAAGACATAAATAAATAATTACTATTAATTAAATAATTTAAAAGAAATTTTATTTTCCTAAAAGGATTTCATAAATTTACAACTATATGTATTTTGGTTTTAAGATAATTTTATATGACCTTATGTAATTTTTAAAAGAATTATAAAATCAGTTATAGTTTTAATATCTGTATTTTTCAAGTAAATTATGATTTTAATTAAAAATTAAATTAATAATACTTAGAATTTATTTTTGAAAAATGGATTTTATTTTTGGATTCTACACATCAAAAAAATGTCTGGGGGGAATTTTTGTGATTTTTCTGAAATATTTGATATTTGATGAATAGTGAAATATGATAGTTTACAAAATATGCTAAATACATTAATTATTGAGTCATGGGTGATGTTATACTGATGTAAAAACCATTATTTAGAAATCAAATTCACATATTACTTTTTTCACAATAATCATAATTATTTCTTGTCTTATGGAAAAATAATAAAGTAATGATTAAAATATTAAGAAAACCCTCCTCCCCTCCACTATAAAAACCACACACACTCTCCTCTTATCGTCACTCCTCTCAAACCTTGTTCCTTCCCTAAATTCTACTTAAATATCTCCCCAATCTCCTCCCCCACTTTTATAATCCCTTGGTCTCCTCAAAAGACCAAATCCAATCCCCTTAAGAGGCTCTCAAGGAAGATTAAATCATGAGGTAAATTCCTCTTTTCTTTTCATTCATTTTCTTTTCATATTCCTTTGTTATATTTTATTTCCTAACATCTCCTCATCAAAATGGTATGAGGAATTCAGTACCATACATGTAATTTAATGTTTTTATACTAATGGTATAAATCATTATCATCTCTCATTTCCACTTCTTTTATACGAAAGAAACAAAAACACCGTCTGAGATGTGTTAATTTATCACATTCAAGGATGACGGGTTATCCTTTTCTCTTACCATATTAAATTATGATCATGAAACCATTTTTATAATTAAAAATACTATTAAATATTTATTTTATCTTATGTGGTGTTATGGAATCCTTTTTCTCACGTGATGTAAAATAATAATACAAAACAAGTTAATTATAAGCAAAATCGCCAAATTAATCCAAGCATTTATCATTAATGTT
Source organism: Viscum album (assembly GCA_963277665.1). NCBI lineage: Eukaryota > Viridiplantae > Streptophyta > Magnoliopsida > Santalales > Viscaceae > Viscum > Viscum album. Next base: position 30,566,668 of record OY728139.1, on the reverse strand, counting down.
TTATATAATAATTCACCTTCAATAAAAATATCCAAATGAATTTTATAACCATGTAATATTCTGTATTTTCACTAATTTCATATAATTTCAATTATGGAAAACCATTCTCATCATACATGTTTATCTGAACATGAATATAAGTGAACTGATCATCAAAACCAAGGAAGAAAACGCTCCCAAAGAATGAAATTAAACCTGTTAAATCATCAAAAAGATCATGGATGAACTTAATGAAGTTAAAATATATCAATAACATGTCATGAAGGTTCTATAATTATAATTTAATTAACCTAATTTGATTATCTAGGTCCATTATATCAAGTGGAGAACACCATCAAACTTAAGGTAAGTGATCCTCTCTTTCTCACATTTATTCAAGAATATCTTCAATGTTATGTACTTTTATGGGTAGTTACTAATGATACAGTGTGATTTCACACCTCCCCCATACTACCATCATGATTTATAAAATAATAGAAACCCAGTTCTCTCTCATTAAATGCCCCTAAGTACACCTGATACCATGTCGACATTCAATAATGGATTCTACCCGAACTTCCATTATTAATTCGTGTTGTTCTTACTCTTTTTTTACCCAAATGAAATCCTGTATTATATTTATTTACATATTATAATTTCTGTTTATATTTCCAAACTCATGTTTCAAGATCCATCGCTCATTCTTCTTCAGGGATATACATGTTTTTTAATGATTCCATCTTCAATACTCTTCGATAAGCAAACCCGTTTTAAGGGAACTTCCCGAATTCATACCCAATTTCAGATACATTCTACCATATGCATTAAGACATCATTAATTTTATAAAACTAGTGTTTTTATTATAAAAATATTGTTTTTTTACTTCTCATTTTTGTAAAAAAAATATTATTCCATTTTCTATTTTAAATTCTTGTTAGTGTTTTCCTTAAAACAACACTAAAATATTTTAATGATAATAATTATTAGATACTCTTTTTGCATGTTTTCACTTCTGTTTGACATCACTTATCACAATATATTCCTATTTGAACTTATAAATTTCCATGTATGTTCTAATTCCTTTCTTTCATGGACACCTTTATGATACTCCCATTCATTATGCTTTATGACATGATTATAATATTCATTCATTTATATGGGTTCCCTTATGTTCTAGATTCTGTATGTATTATTCTATATGTGGAAAGCATATTCATGAAATGTTTAAGATGGTTTCACCCATATAGTTCACCAATTCATTGGGAAAAGTTTAGTCTCATGAGACATTATGTGCAACGATCCTAGCTATTAGCCTTGGCTTGTGCTCTCATGTGCAATGGTGTTGGTGGTTAATCTTTACTTGTGCTACTCTATGTGCAATGAGACTTAACTCATGCTAAAGTCTTGATTAATGTTTCATCCACATTTCTATGATTAAATGAGTATATGATCATATGTTTATATGTTATGATTCTATATTCCATTTGATATCATTAGGTCATGATCTCTAACCCATGTGCTAAATCCTTATTCTTATGTTTATTCTGTTATTGGGATTTTAGCTCATTCATCTGTTCATGTGATCCCTAGGGTACCCTTTGAAAATGTAAGGGATCAAAGGAAGTTAGGATCTCTTTATGAAGATTAAATAAAGAAGTGATTTTTTAGTCCAATGTTTTAAGTTTTATGTACCTAGTCTTCCAAGACACTAGACTTTATGATCCTTGGCTGGTAATATGATGTTTTATTATGCTTAAAATCATGTAATGTTATGTGTAAAAGGATAGGGTCTCTATAGTTTGTATCTGAGGATGGTCTAGTTATTTTTAGAGATTAGTAATAGAGAACTTTAGTAAGAACCTTAAGGATTAGACTAAGTATATGAAAACAACCCTAAATTTTGGTAAGTATAGAGTAAGTGGTTTATCAAGAAAATATGTCCATGTCTAGATAAAAATAGGTAGAGGTGGATATGGAATATATGTATCTAGGGTTAAAACCTGGAAACACCACTTTTATCTTTACTTGAATGGTAACTGGTGCATGAAAATGGGTCTTTCTTCACTCTTGGTTTGACACTCCTAGGGGATATGCTTTGGTAAATTCATGACATTAGTACAAACCATTATTACAGAAATAAAAAAAATCCCATAAGAATATAAGTTAAGAAATAGATCAAGGATAACATAGGTTTAAACCTGAGGAATCACAAGTTATGATATACTTATCATTTACAAGTTTATCCTTTTATGTTTAGAGTTTCTTTTTTATGATAAATAGCTATGTATTAAATCCCTCTAATTGTTTTTTATTTTTTGTAGTTATTGGAGGGAAATAAAAGAACATGTTCCAAAAATCAATGTTTATGGGAATGTGAATATTTATCTACTGATATTCCACATATTATGGAAGCGAGTGCTCAAAACTTTATGATAATACTTTCTCAACCAGCTCAAGTTATGAATAATAACTTGAATCATGTGTAACTCCCTCCTCCCCTGAGGAAAGAGAAAGCTACCATTTAATCCTTCATATGGAAAATTCCTCTCATGTTTAGTGGATCTTCTGATCCCCTTTTTGTGGAACAATGTATTAACTCTATTTAGAAGATATTCACTATCCTCTGGTGCTCAAAAAAAGATAATGTTGTGTTGGAGGTATATCGTTTTAATAGGGAAGTTGATCAGTGGTGGAAACTGATCAAGAATAAGAATCCCAAGGAGAAAATTGATTCTGTGGAATAGGGGTAATTCAAGAGAATGTTTTTCAATAAATATTTTCCATGGACCCTCCATCTCAAGATAAAAAGGGAGTTATTCAGACTCAAGTAGAAGGATGAGGAGTCAATTAGGGCATATGAAGCAAACTTTACAAGGCTTTTAAGGTACACCTATGACTTTTTAATGAACATATAAAGCAAGGTGGATTGCTTCTTTAGCAGACTGAAGATGATTCTACGAAAAGCATTGGAAATTCCAGAATTCAATATTTATGAGAAGATTTTCCATTATCCCCTTAAGATTGAAATTGATATTGTAGACTCTCAGCGGTATCATGGACCAAGTGAAAAAATAATAAGAAATTGTAATCTAATGTGGGAAATTCCACAAATAAATTCCATGATGGAAAGAGTACCAATCATCCTATATATAAAAATTGTGGGAGGAAGCATCCTGGGAACTGTCTAAAGAGAAAAATTAATTTCTTAAAATATAAAATGATAGGACATCAAGATAAAAATTGTTGATAAGATATGAATAATCCCACTAATGTAGATGAAGAAATGAAGGTTTAGATAAGGGCTTAGCAAGTGGTGCAGTTTTATAACTTCAAGGAGCATGGGAATTATGTGAACAATTTCCCTAAGCCAAGGGTTGTCATCGGAAATCAATAACAACCTCCAAGGAAACAAGGTGGGGATTATGCGATCACTACTACTGAGGTGGATCCAGACAATGATTCGGTGACATGTATGCTGGTTATTCATTCAATAACATCAAATGTACTATTTGATTCTGGTTCTATGCATTATTTCGCATCATTAAAGTTTAGTAGAACTATTAAAACACCACCTTAAAATTTGGAGGATATGTTATCTATGAGAACAACAAATGGGTAAATTATTGCATCCAGGGTTTATAACTCCGCCATAATAAATTTTTGTGTACTAAACCTACCAAAAATCTTGTCATACTTCCTTTAGTGGATTTCAATGTTATCTTGCGAATGGATTGACTATATTTATACAAAACCAACATCAATTGTCAGGAAATGGATATTACTCTTCACATCTCAAAGCATCCTCTATTTATTTAAAAGAGTAAGAAGGAAAATTAATCTCCTTTATAATTATTGTCTCAAGTGTTGATATTAATTCCTTGTGAGCAGGAATGTCTAACTCAAATGATTGAGACAAAGGAGAGAATCATACTTAAAGACATGCCCATAATGAGAGATTTTGTTAATGTATTCCCTGAAAAAGTTTACTGGTCTTCCTCTTGATCAAGAGGTTTAGTTCTCAATTGAACCTATTTTTGGATCCCTACCTATATCAAAGAAACCTTATAGAATGACCAACTTAGAGATTAAAGATATGAAGAAATAGGTAAAGGAGAATTTGGAGAAAGGTTTTATACACCTGAGTGCTTCACCATGGGGTGCACCAGTCCTCTTAATAAAGAAGAAGAATGGATCAATATGCCTCTACATTTATTATCATGATATTAATAAAATCATAAAAAAGAACAAGTATCACCTGCTATTGACAGATGACTTGTTCGATCAGCTTCTTGGGTCTAGTTATTTCTAGAAGGTGGACCTTCGGTAGAAATATCACCAATTAAAGGTGAGAAAGGAAGATATTCAAAATACCACCTTTCAAAAGAAGTATGGAAACTTTGAGTTCATAGTGATTCTCTTCAGACTCACTAATGCACTAGAAATTTTCATGTATTTAATGAATAGAGTCTTTTGATATTACCTCAACAAATTTGTGTTAGTCTTTATTGATGATATTCTAATATACTCCAACAATAGGAAGAAACATGATAATAATTTGAATACTATGCTAAAGACTTTATTAATAGAGAATATTTATGAAAAGTTCTATAAATATGATTTTTGGAAGGAGGAAGTATCATTCTTGGGGTATGTTATCACTAGTAAAAGGATATTTGTAGACCCTTCCAAGAAAAAGACAATTGAAGACTGAAACATGCCAACATTTATGATGGAGATATGTAGATTTGTGGGTCTATTTGGGTAATATAAATTATTTTTTAATTACTTCTCATGATTTTAAAACCCAATGAACAAGATGAAATGGAAGGGAGTTAAGTTTTTTTGGACTTGAGAATGTGAATAATGCTTTAAGAAGTTGAAAAATAGGCTTATCACTGTGCCAATATTCACACTCCCAACAAGTGGAGAAATCGTTGTGGTGTACAGTGATGCTTTAAAGAAGGGATTAAGCTGTTTTCTGATTCAAAATGATAAATTGATAACCTACACCTCAAGATAGTTTACAATCCATGAGAAAAACTATCTTACGCATGATCTGGATATGGCGGATGTGATCTTTGCATTAAAAATATGGAGGAATTATCTCTAAGGGGATAAGTGTGAGATATATACTGATCACAAGAGTCCCCAATATATATTCACAAAAAATTACCTTAATATGCACCATTAAAGATGGATAGATCTCATCATGGATTATGAGTGCTCAATCCACTACCATCCTGGTAAGGAAAACAAGGTGGAGGATGCTCTAAGTATAAAGGATCATGTATCTTTATCAATGATGAGAATTTAGAAGGATATAATCTTATTATATTTGAAGAGGATGGGCTTGAGAATCATTAAGTTAGGAACATCATCAATCCTTTCTCAAATAATTTCTAAACCATCCCTCATGGAGGAAATAAAGGATGCTCAAAGAAAAGATGTGGAAATCCAAAAAGGGGTGGAAGCCATTAGAAATGGTAAATCCTTTGAGATTATGATTTATGAAGAAGGGGTTGTGAGATTTGAGTCATGATTATGTGTACCATCAAATCCATAGATAAATAAGGATCTTTTTAATGACACACATAGATCGACCTTCTCTATTAACCCAGGGAGCACAAATATGTACTGAGATCTCAAAGAGAACATTTGGTGGGACAATATGAAGAAGGAGATTGCGGAGTATACATAAAATTTCCTGGAATGTCAACAAAAGTGAAGGCTGAAAGACATAAGTCTAAGGGGATGATGAAAACACTACCCATACCAACATGGAATTAGTAGAACATCACCATGTACTTTTTAACTAGACTAACAAGGACATCTAGAGGAAACAATGCTATATGGGTAATTGTAGATCGAATTAAAAAGATATATCACATTATCACGATTCAGGATAACTTCTCATTGGAAAAACTTCACGGATATATATCAAAGAAGTGGTAAGGATTCATGGAGAACCACTATCTATTTTATTCGATCCAGATATGAGATTCACCTCGAAGTTCTGGAAAAGTATCCAACATTATTTAAGCACTGAATTGAACTTTAATATAGCCAATAATACTCAATCTAATATCCAATATGAGGAAACTATTCAGAAAATAGAATATACATTGACAGCTTATTCTATAGACTTCAAAGGAGGATAGGGACAACATCTTCCAATGGTCAAATTCTCCTACAATAATAGTTTCCACTCGAGCATCTTAATGTCACCATATGAATCCCTTTATGGGAAAAGCTGTAGAAAAAAGGCATGTTGGGATGAAATCAGTGAGTGTAAGCTTCTAGGACCTCAAATGGTTGAAGAAATAACGGAGAAGATGAAAATCATTCAGCAGCACATCAAGGCAGCCCAAAGTTGAAAAAAGAGTTATGTAGACAATTGTTGATGAGAGATTGATTTCAAATAGAGAGACATGGTATTTCTCTACATATCTCTATGGAATAAGGTCACGATGTTTGTGAAGAAAGGAAAGATAAGTCCCAATACATAGGACCCTTCTAGATTCTTCATCGTGTTGGGACTGTGGCCTATCGACTATCACTTCCACCTAACATATCTAAAGTACACGATGTCTTCCATGTATCCATATTAAGGAAGTACATACCAAATCCTTCACATGTATTCTCTTCATAGGTGCTACAGTTTGAGAATGATCTTTCTTACGAGGAGTATCTAGTGAAGATCTTGGATCATAGAGATAAAGTTCTACATAAAAAGACTACTCACCTAATCAAATTACTATAAAGGAACTATAAGTTCAAAGAGACAACATGGGAATAGGAGGAGGAAATGAAGGAAAAGTATATGCACCTGTTTATGGCATACAATGTAAAATGAAATTTTGAGGGTGAAATTTCATAAGGGGGGAATAATATAGCGACCCAATGTTTTATCAATGTAAATTTCTTTCTTATAATTATTTCATATAATCACATAATACTATGTGACCTTTATACATAATATTGTCACTTATGTCATTTGAATTTCAAAAATCTAACATACATGGTTGCGATTAGTAAGATGTTATGAGTCTGATAAGACAAACATAATTTCTTGGAGAATAGTAACATACCCTTATGAATTGTAACCTACCCTTATAAATATTAATATGAACCTTATGAATAATACAACATCCAAAATAATAGTAACCACACCCTTTAATGTATAAATAAAATTTAGGCATCTTATAAATAATAATATGATCATAGAAAATTATTAGTATTTTTATAAGTCATAAATAATTAAATATAATTAATTAATTAGGTTGAAATAAAATGTATTTTCTCAAATGGTGTTAATAAATTGAAAGAGATTATAAAAGAAACTTGATACCCATAGGATGTGGTGCCATATTCAGGAATTAACATGGATAGATCCTTGGATGGCTCCTAGGAGTATGTGGTACTGCCTCCTCCTTCGAAGCTAAAATGATGAGTGCCATTCATGTTATCTCTTTTTCCCAGCAACAAGGTTGGAAAAACAAATGGATGGAAAGTGACTCGACCGCCATTGTCCAAGAAATTTGGGATTGTGTGGAAAATATAGCATGTTTGATTACTAAATTTTGTATGGAATGTCTCTGTTCACTCTAAGACATCAACCCTATTACAACACATACCTATCATGAAGCGAATACAGCTGTTGATGGACTTGCCAATAAAGAAGTTATTCAGGAATTAAATTGGTTGGAGGATCTCCCTGATGACTTTCTCTCCATTTATGTGAAAGATTTTAATCTAATCCTATCTTTAAGAATCTTGTAAGCTAACATTTTAAAGAAATTGTGCTTTGTTTTTTAACCAAAGCACCACTTTCATAAAAAAAGTTATAGTTTTAAAATTTGTATTTTTCAAGTAAATTATAATTTTAATTAAAAATTAAATTAATATTTTTTATATTATTTCTTTTTTAAAAATGGATATCATATTTGGATTCTACACATAAATAAGTGGTTGGGGTGAATTTTTTATATTTTTCTAAAATACTTGAATTTTTCATGAATAGTGAAATACGATAATTTAAAAAATAAGCTAAATACATTAATTATTGAGTCATTGGTGATTTTATTATGATTTAATCACTATTGGTTCTAACTCACATGCACACTCTCTTCTTCTCTTTACTCTTATCAAGCCTTGTGCCTTCCCTAAATTCTACCAAAATCTCTCCCCAATATCATCCCCCACATCCATAAGCACTTGGTCTCCTGAAAAGAGAAAATCATATCCTCTTAAGAGGCTCTCAAAGAAGATTAAATCAAGAGGTAAATTCCTATTTTATTTTATTTCATTTTCTTTTTATGTTACTTTATTCTCTTTTCTTTCCTAACCTCTTATCATACAAATGTGTTAATTTATCACATTCAAGGACGATGGGTTATAAATTTCTATTTCCCAATTCAATTCTAGTCATGAAGACATTTTTATAGTTTATCTAGACTATTAAATATTTATTTTACCTTATGTGATGTTCTTGAATCCTTTTTTTCACATGTTGTAAAATAATATTACAAAATAAGTTAATTATGAGAAAAATAACCAAATTAATCCAAGCGTTTATCATTAAAATTTTATATAATGATTCACCTTCCTTCCAAATAAAAAAAATGAATTTTATAACTATGTAATCTTATATATATTCACTAATTTCATATAATTTCAATTATGTACAACCATTATCATCATGCATGCTTATACGAACATGAATATAATTGAACTGATCATTAAAATCAAGGAAGAAAATGCTCTAAAACAATGAAATTTAACTTCTTAACTCATCAAACAAGACATGTATGAGCTTAAAAACTTTATAATAAATAAATAACATGTTGTGTGGGTTATAGAATTTATAATTAATGAACCTAATCTTATTATTCAGGTTATTAATATCAAGTGGAGAACACCATCATACTTAAGGTAATGGATCCTCTCTTCCTCACATTTATTCAAAAATATCCTCTATGTTATGTCCTTTTATGTGTAGTTACTAATGATGGAGTATTATTATAACCTCCCCATACTTCTCTAATTTTGTATAAAATAATATAAACCCATTTATGTCTCGTTAATCCTTCCCAAGTAAACCTGATACTATGTCAACAACCCATAATGGATTCTACCCGAATTTCCATTATTCCTTCAGGTTGTTCTTCCTATATTTTTATCTAAATGAAATCCTATATTCTATTTATGTACATCTTATAATTTATGTTTATATTGAAAAACTCATGTTTCAAGATCCATCCCTCATTCTCTTTCAAGTATATACATGTTTTTAAATGATTCCCCCCTCAATACTCTTTGATAAGAAAACATGTTTTAAGGGATATTCCCGAATTCGTACCCTATTTCAAGTGCAATATACCATATGTTTTAAGCCACCATTTATTTTATAAAACCAGTTATTTTATTATGAAAACCTTCTTGGATCACTTTTGTTTTTTACAAAATATGTTTCCCTTTTCTATTTAAAATTATTTTTAGTGTTTTCCTTAAAACTATACAAAAATATTTTAATGATAAAAATTTGTAAATACACTTTTTACATGTTGCCACTTTTGTTTGACATAACTTACCATGATAAATTCCACTTTTACCTTATTAATATCCATGTATGTTCTAATTAATTTCTTTCATGGACACTTTTATGATACTCCCATTCAATATGCTTTATGACATTATTATGATACCCAATTTTTTCCATGGGTTCCCTTATATTTATGATTGTTTATATATTATTCTATATGTGGAAATAATATTCTTGAACATGTTAATATAGGCGAGCCTAGATAGTGCTCCAATGCATTGGGTAATGTTTATTCTCATGAGACGTTATGTGTAATGGTCCTGGCGATTAGCCTTGGATTTTTCTACAATGTGCAACGGTCTTGGTGGTTAACCTTTACTTGTGATCCTCTCTATGTAATGATCCTTGACTCATGATAAAGTCATGATTTATGTTACTTTCACATTTCAATAATTCAATGATTATATGATCCCAAGTTTATATTTTATGATTTTTTATTACATTTTATATCATTATGTCATGATCTCTAACCCATGTTCTAAATCCTTATTCTTTTGTTTATTCCCTTACTGGGCTTTTAGCTCATCCCTTCGTTTATGTGATCCCCAACATACCATATAAAGATTCAAGGCATAAAAGGAAGTTAGGATCTCTTTATGAATATTAAATAAAGAAGTGATTTTTTTAGTCCCAAGTTTTAGGTTTTATATACTTAGTCTTCCATGAAACTAGATTTTATTCTCCTTGGCTTATAAAATGATGTTTCATTATGGTTAAAATCATGTAATGTTATGTGTAAGAGGATAGGGTCTCTATACCCCTTCTCCTCACGCCTTCTAAGCTTTGAGCCTTGTCAAATTTCTACCCAATATTCTCCCCAAGAATCTCCCCCATGTTTAAGAGCTCATGGTATCATCAAAATACCAAAACCAATCCCATTAATGAGGTTATCAAGGAGGAGTATTCAAGAGGTAAAATCCTCTTCCTTTTCCTTTTAATTTATTTTGAAGTTCTTTTATTTTATTATTATCCCCTAATCTCATCTTTCCAAATGATCATGATAACTTCATTGTCATATATATACTGAAATAGTATAATGATAATATATTGTCCTTCATTTAACTCCTTTCTCTCTCTCTCTCTATCTCTCTCTCTCTCTCTATTTTTTCAAAAACGAAATCAACATTTGTGCGGTGCCAATTTATAACCACTGTAAATAACAGATTTTATTTCTTAAATTTCACCTTCAAGGCTGGTAATGAAACCATTTTTATGGTTAAACCATACTATAATATATGTATTAAAACCTTTCTTATGTTTTCAAGTAAAATATTTACATTATACTAAACAATAAAACAAAATGAGTTCATTATGATCAATAATTGTCGTAATAATGTAAATGGTTATCACTAAATGAATTATCTAATAGTTCATCCTCATACCATATAACCAAATGATACATATAACCATTTATAAATTTTTTTTTATTTAATATCATATAAATTAAATAATTTAGGATTATACCCATTCCACATGAACTTCCATACTCATATGTAAGTATATCAATCAGGAAAACCAAGGAAACTAACACTTCTGAGAATTAAAATTGTATCTTATAACTCATAAAAAAGTCCATAAAAGAAATTAATAAAATTATAAAAAATATAATATATGTATAAAATGTTCTTAATTAATTACTTAATTAATTTGATTATCCATGACATTAAGTTCAAGTTCATAACACATTCATACATAAGGTAAGGGTTTCTTCCCGAACCTCCAATTTTATTTGGGTTATGCTTTATCCCTCTATACACCTATGTAATTATTCATTATATTTAAATAATTATTCTATATTCTATATATTAATTCGAAATTCATGTTTCTAGATCATTTTGTTTTATTTTATAAGAAATACAATTTTTTTGGTTCCCTTCTCAATCATTCCCGATGGGTAAGCCTGATTAAAGGGAACATATCTCGATTTCTTACCCATTTTCCAAGTACCATATATAATCCATTTAAAGAACCCATGTTTTTTATAAAATCACAAATTTTTTCATGAAAAAATATCTTAGTTCATTTTCAGTTTTATACAAGTTTTTTTCTAAAAGAACTCATTTTGAAAAGTAAAAAAGAGTATTTCTCTTAATAATTCCTTGATGATTTTAAAAGAGTATTTTCATGTATTTCAACACGCATGTTTGTAACAACCCGAAATTTTGAATAAATCTTGTTTCCTAATTTTTTGTGTTATTTTATTTTTATACTCAACAAAAATGTTTCATTTGATAACATGAGTATAATTAAAATGATACTTTTGGTTTTTGACTGTTATATGACCATTGGTCAATATTATCGTCTCTAAATACAAGTAATCTTGGTTAATTAATATAGAAAGAAGATTCGATGGCCTCACCCAGTAGTCTTGGACCAATCGAAGCCCATCTAACAGAACTTGGGAAGGAGGTTGCACCACTGGGCTTTGCTCTGGAACAAACTCAAGCTGAACTTCATCGTATAAAGCTAGAACGGGATCGCCTTCACGAGAAGTTCAAACTGATAGAAATTACTACTCGTGCGATGTTGGCCGAGCCTCCCTCGGATTCTCTCACCTTAGCACACCTTACACTTAGGTCCTATGCTGGTGTGATAAGGGGCTATGTAAGGAGACCGTAACTGCCTTGTGTAATCCTTTGTTTTAAATAAAAATTGGGATTTCTTCTTATGATGAAGTTTATGAATTTTCAAATGACCGGATAAATATAGTATGCATATTTTTGATGAATTTTAGAAAAAGGATATTTTAAAAATGGTTGTGTAAACCTTAAATAATTAAAAATGTGTAATGATTTTCAAAAAATGGTCTTCTACAATTATGTTCAGTACAAAATTTAGAGTCTAATAAGATCAACTTAATTTTTGATGAATAGTAACTTATGAATAGTGATTTTATGATTAGGATTAGTAATGTGTCCAAATGGATTAGTAATCTCACTTAAAGAAAGTATTAATATAATCTAGGCACCTTGATTAAGTAATGTGATTCAATAAAATGGTTAAATAACGGTTTCATAAATTATTATTCAAGTGTTAGTTTTTTTTGGGTGAATAGTGTTTTTTAATTAAAAATTTAATTAAAAATATTTAGATAATTATTTTTATAAAACGGATTTCATTTTTGAACTCAGAGCACCGATATAATGCTATGGTAAATTTTGGGGTTTTTTCTGAAAAAAATGAATTTTTGGTGAATAGTGTTTTTATTTAAAAATTAAATTAAAAATATTTAGAAAATTATTTTTATAAAATGGAGTTCATATTTTTAATCAGAGCGTTGATATTTGGTTAAGGTGAAATTTTGGGATTATTCTGAGAAAGTTGAATTTTCGATGAATAGTGAAAATACAGTTTTTAAGTTACGGGTGTTTAATGACATCATTAAATGATGTATTAAGTTTTTAATCAATATGTTCGAATTATGAATAGTTAGATAAGGTAAGAGGTGTCCCAAGTGGCCAATACAATGGGAAAATACCATGGGCAAGCCCATGGTTTTGCCAAAACCACTAATGAGGTGTCCCTTTGCCATTAATGCCTTGTCCCCTCACTTTCCCTATAAATACCAAGTCATCCTCTCATCCATTAGACTCTCCACTCTCCCCCAACGAAGTTCTGGTCTCCTTACCTCCCAAGGAGTCCTCCCATGGTGCCCCCAAGCCCTCAAGGTCCCAACCTTTGAGTATTAAGAGTTATGTTTTAAGGTAAGGGATTCGCTCTCTCTCTTTCTTTTCAAGAAATCTCTTTTATGTAATTTCTTTTATGCTCCATGTTCTTATGTTAAAGGGTGTTCTTTTATACTCCTATTACTTCCCTTTTCATGTTCACATAATGATAGATCCCCTCTTACTCTCATTATTTCGTTTTATAAAGTTTTAAGTGGCGCCGTTAGGCTGCCGAAATTTTTTGTAACGGATTCTTTCTCCCTTCTCTTTTTTTTCAAGATCTATTTTCATGTAAAGTATTTAAAGTTCCTTTTTATTATGTTGGGGTATGATCTCTAAATTTATCATACTGATATTTTATGATCATATGATTATAGACCCCATTTGATCTCTTCAATTCAGTATTTTGAAGTTTTAAGTGGCGTCGTTAGGCTGTCGAATTTTTAAGTGGTTCTTCACCCTTCTCGTTTTGAAGTTCTACTTTCATGTCAATTATTTCAAGTTACTTTTTGTTATTTTGGGTTATTATCTCTATATCTATCATACTGGACTCTTATGTTCATATGATGAGAGACCCCATTTGATCTCTTCAATTCAGTATTTTGAAGTTTTAAGTGGCGCTGTTAGGCTGCCGAATTTTTAGGGGATTCTTTCACCCTTCTCATTCTTTTCAAAGTTCTAATTTCATGTCAAGTCTTTCAAGTTCCTTTTTAATTATGTTGGGTCATTATATCTATATCTATCATACTGAACTCTTATGTTCATATGATGAGAGACCCTATTTGATCTTTTCAAATCATTTTTGTTGAAGTTTAAGTAACGTCGTTAGGCTGCCGAACTTTCATAAGACAAATCTAATTTTTGTCTTCCTTCCATGTTTTTCATTTCAAATGGTATGTCCTTGAAATTTCATTACCATGATCATGTATCCTTATTATTCTGTCCATCTACTATTTTATGGGTCATTTATGAATGTTTGACCCATTTTACCTCTCTTTTTAATGTCTTCTAAAACCTCGTAACATAGCCGTTATGCTGCAGAATTTCCGTCTCGAAATGTATCTCTCTTTTTCTAAAGTTCTTTTATATTATTAAGTGAATACTCAAAGCTCTTTCTTCTAAAGGGGTATTCACATATATACCAAAGTGTTCTATTTTAAATTCTATGATTTACATACATGAGACCCACCTTCCTTTTCTTTAGGTTTTAAAGCGATGTAAAGATCATGTCTTTAAAGCAGTTTTTAAAACGTTATGATTATGAAATGAAACCCATTTATTTTATGCCATATGGGTTATTTATGAAATGTTTGATGATGATATATGTGGCTCACATGATAATAAAGGCAAATTTAAGGGTGTTCCCTGATAGCGCTCCAATGCATTGGGTAATGATGTAACCACTAGAGATTACAATTTTCACGATACCTTAGTGAATAACCTTGGTAATTTTCAAATGACACCTTGGGGATGGACCTTGGTGATATTTTCATGATTGTCTATGTTAAATTATGTAGCCACATTTTCAAGTTATGAAAAATGTTATTTTTATGATGATATGCCTCCTTATTTCATTCTCATGCCTTAAAGTTCTTTTTCATGACCTTATTGAAGTATCTCAAGTTCACATGTAAAATGTTTCTCTTGTTTTCCTTACTGGGATTTTTGCTCAACCTTTGTTTTGATGTATGCTCCCAGGTTATGTGATGCAGTAATGAACCTATGATGAACATGAGGAGAATCCTTTAAAGTGTTTTAGAAGAATGTTTTATGTTTTCATGTTTAAAGTTCCTGGTTTCCAAGACACGAAACCTTAAAGATCCTCGGTTTTGTAAAATGTAATGAAAGTTTATGTGATAAAGAGGCGGGATGCTATAGTTGGTATAAAAGGATGGTTTAGTTATTTGTGGAAATTAGGATATGAAAAATCTAGGAAGAACCCTATATAAAAGTTTAAATATAGGAAATCTTCCTGGTATTTTGGTGAGTATTGAGTAAGGGGTTTCCAAGAAAATACATCCCTGTCTGGATACGAGCAGGTAGAGGTGGCTCTGGAACAGATGTACATAGGGGTAAAACCTGAAAACACCGCTTTGAGCTAGACTCGAACGGGAACTGGTACATGACAACGGGCCTTGCTGCACTCTTGGTTACGACACTCCCGGGGGATATTCTTTGGTAAATTCATAAGCTTAGTATGAACCATTATTAAAGGAACAAGGATAAAACAAAATAAAGATTCACATAAGAATATATGATCATGGATAACCTAGATTGGAACCTAGGGGATCACAAGTTAGGATATACTTTTATTCTACATGTTTATCCTTTTAGGCTTAAAGTTTCCTTTTCATGATTATTAGATAAGTAAATAAGCCCCTAATTATATTTCTTTTCTTAGTTATTGGCGGGAAATGGAAGAACATGTCCCAAAAACCAATGTGATAGGAAATGCGACGATTGTCGTATTAATATGACAGAGGTGATTAGGGGATTAAAAGATGATTATTATTTTGGAATAAGCTCACTATTTTAGGGACCCTATATGATCGAGGTAAATATATTACTATGGTATTTTCATTGAAGAGTAAGGTTGACTTATATTTTGAAGAATCGATGAATTTATGGTGGACTTATAGTAATTTAGGTTACTTATGGGAATGATTAACCTATCTTGGGTAAAATATGTTTAGTTTAGATAATTTTGTTATAAGATGTTAGGAGTGGTTGATGTTGTTTGGAGATGAAAAATGAAGTTTATTTTGGAAGACTGTGTTATAAAATCCTTCTTGTATTTGGGTTTCAATCTTAGTTTGGTTTATTTTGAGGAATTTTAAGGACCATTATTTATGGGATGGTCTATGATGAACTTTGGGTATTACCATGGAACATTGAAGATTTAAAATTAGTTTCCATTCCTATGGGATTATTCCTTTTTGAAGAGTTGTTTAACCTTACCCTTTCTATTTTTGGGATAATGTTTAAATATAGAAGAAATAGATAGTTAATCTTTTGTGGATTATGTGATTCTCTAGAAGATGATTCTTGTGTTTTGATGAGACCAAGTAGTTTTGAATGCTCATCGTCTGGGAGAAAAGATTAGTTTTGGTAGAAACTTATTAAAGGGTGAAACTCTACATGAAGGTATATATTTCCTTATGTTTTTGTTCTATGTTGTAAATGAATTCCTCAAAATTATGAAAAGGAACGTAAAACAAAAACGTTGTTGGTTTACGTTTCCTACTAGGTAATCAAAGATCGTTTACACACATCATAAGTTTGGGATTTTCTTATGGTTAACCTTCTCCTAATCATGTTCTCTGTCACTCTCCCTCAGAACTTGACCCTTTGTTTTCTCCTCCATGTCCATGTTTTCCTACATGGAATCCCAGTGTGGGCTAACTCGGGTGACCTTCGTACTTCCCTTTCTTTCTTTTAAAGTAATAGTTTTACTGACTCCTTTTCTGATGTGGGACTTTCAATGAAATTTCAAAACCTAATTTTTAAAAAAATTGCGAGGACGCAATTTCTTAAGGGGGGAAGATTGTAACAACCCGAAATTTTGAATAAATCTTGTTTCCTAATTTTATGTGTTATTTTATTTTTATACTCAACAAAAGTGTTTCATTTGATAACATGAGTATAATTAAAATTATACTGTTGGTTTTTGACTATTATATGACCATTGGTCAATATTATCGTCTCTAAATACAAGTAATCTTGGTTAATTAATATATAAAGAAGATTCGATGGCCTCACCCAGTAGTCTTGGACCAATCGAAGCCCATCTAACAGAACTTGGGAAGGAGGTAGCACCATTGGGCTTTGCTCTGGACCAAACCCAAGCTGAACTTCATCGTATAAAGCTAGAACGGGATCGCCTTCGCGAGAAGTTCAAACTGATAGAAATTACTACTCGTGCGATGTTGGCCGAGCCTCCCTCGGATTCTCTCACCTTAGCACACCTTACACTTAGGTCCTATGCTGGTGTGATAAGGGGCTATGTAAGGAGACCGTAACTGCCTTGTGTAATCCTTTGTTTTAAATAAAAATTGGGATTTCTTCTTATGATGAAGTTTATGAATTTTCAAATGACTGGATAAATATAGTATGCATATTTTTGAGGAATTTTAGAAAAAGGATATTTTAGATAATTATTTTTATAAAATGGATTTCATTTTTGAACTCAGAGCACCGATATTATGCTATGGTAATTTTTGGGGTTTTTTCTAAAAAAAATGAATTTTCGGTGAATAGTGTTTTTATTTAAAAATTAAATTAAAAATATTTAGAAAATTATTTTTATAAAATGGAGTTCATATTTTTAATCAGATCTTTGATATTTGGTTAAGGTGAAATTTTAGGATTATTCTGAGAAAGTTGAATTTTCGATGAATAGTGAAAATTCAGTTTTTAAGTTACGGGTGTTTAATGACATCATTAAATGATGTATTAAGTTTTTAATCAATATGTTAGAATTATGAATAGTGAGATAAGGTATGAGGTGTCCCAAGTGGCCAATACCATGGGAAAATACAATGGGCAAGCCCATGGTTTTGCCAAAACCACTAATGAGGTGTCCCTTTGCCATTAATGTCTTGTCCCCTCACTTTCCCTATAAATACCAAGCCATCCTCTCATCCATTCGACTCCCCACTCTCCCCCAACGAAGTTCTGGTCTCATTACCTCCCAAGGAGTCCTCCCATGGTGCCCCCAAGCCCTCAAGGTCCCAACCATTGAGTTTTAAGAGTTATGTTTTAAGGTAAAGGATCTGATCTCTCTCTTTCTTTCCAAGAAATCTCTTTTATGTAATTTCTTTTATGCTCCGTGTTCTAATGTTAAAGGGTGTTCTTTTATACTACTCTTACTTCCCTTTTCATGTTCACATAATGATAGATCCCCTCTTACTCTCATTATTTCGTTTTATGAAGTTTTAAGTGGTGCCTTTAGGCTGCCGAAATTTTTTGTCACGGATTCTTTCTCCCTTCTCTTTTTTTTCAAGATCTATTTTCATGTAAAGTATTTAAAGATCCTTTTTATTATGTTGGGGTATGATATATAAATTTATCATACTGATCTTTTATGATCATATGATGAGAGACCCCATTTGATCTCTTCAATTCAGTATTTTGAAGTTTTAAGTGGCGCCGTTAGGCTGCCGAATTTTTAAGTGGTTCTTCACCCTTCTCGTTTTGAAGTTCTACTTTCATGTCAATTATTTCAAGTTCCTTTTTGTTATGTTGGGGTATTATCTATATATCTATTATACTGGACTCTTATTTTCATATGATGAGATACCCCATTTGATCTCTTCAATTCAGTATTTTGAAGTTTTAAGTGGCGTCGTTGGGCTGCCGAATTTTTAGGGGATTCTTTCACCCTTCTCATTCTTTTCAAAGTTCTAATTTCATGTCAAGTCTTTCAATTTCCTTTTTAATTATGTTGGGGCATTATATCTATATCTATAATACTTAAATCTTATGTTTACATGATGAGAGACCCTATTTTCTCTTTTCAAATCATTTTTGTTGAAGTTTAAGTAATGTTGTTAGGCTGTCGAACTTTCATAAGAGAAATCTAATTTTTGTCTTCCTTCCATGTTTTTCATTTCAAATGGTATGTCCTTGAAATTTCATTACCATGATCATGTATCCTTATTATTCTTTCCATATACTATTTTATGGGTCATTTATGAATGTTTGACCCATTTTACCTCTCTTTTTAATGTCTTCTAAAACCTCGTAACATAGCCATTATGCTGCAGAATTTCTGTCTCGAAATGTCTCTCTCTTTTTCTAAAGTTCTTTTATATTATTAAGTGAATACTCAAAGCACTTTCTTCTAAAGGGGTATTCACATATATACCAAAATGTTCTATTTTAAATTCTTGTATTTACATACATGAGACCCACCTTCCTTTTCTGTGGGTTTTAAAGTGGTGTAAAGATCATGTCTTTAAAGCAGTTTTTAAAACGTTATGATTATGAAATGAAACCCATTTATTTTATGCTATATGGGTTATTTATGAAATTTTTTGTGATGAAATATGTGTCTCACATGATAATAAAGGCAAATTTAAGGGTGCTCCCTGATAGCGCTCCAATGCATTGGGTAATGATGTAACCACTAGAGATTACAATTTTCATGATATCTTAGTGAATAACCTTGGTAATTTTCAAATGAGACCTTGGGGATGGACCTTGGTGATATGTTCATGATTTTCTATGTTAAATGATGTAGCCACATTTTCATGTTATGAAAAATTTTATTTTTATTATGATATGCCTCCTTATTTCATTCTCATGCCTTAAAGTTCTTTTTCATGACCTTATTGAAGTATCTCAAGTTCACATGTAAAATGTTTCTCTTGTTTTCCTTACTGGGCTTTTTTCTCACCCTTTATTTTGATGTATGCTCCCAGGTTATGTGATGCAGTAATGAACCTAGGATGAACATGAGGAGAATCCTTTCAAGTGTTTTAGAAGAATGTTTTATGTTTTCATGTTTAAAGTTCCTGGTTTCCAAGACACTAAACCTTAAAGATCCTCGGTTTTGTAAAATGTAATGAAAGTTTATGTGATAAAGAGGCGGGATGCTATAATGTTGATTATTGTGTTTCATTGGGATTAATATTTTATGATATCATCTACCATATTTTATTTAATGTTTTATGATTAGTTTGACTATGGATGTGCTATCCTGATACCATTCACCATATTACTCTGAATGGTTAGTGATTATGGTTACTAATTGGGGAAATTTATTTATATTTCATGTGTTAGTTTCAATATGAATGTATACATTGATTATGTTTCACTCATTTCGTATAAAAATGAATTGTACTTATTAAGTGTATGGTGGGGACTGTTATTGACCCTTGGTGCATTGGTATGTCTCATGAGACAAATTTGATACTATATGTGATTATTCAACTAGTAGAATATCCATGGTTAAGTTTTATTCTCCTATAATCCATATATGGATTTATTTAATCAGTTTTTATTCCTAGAATATTATTCTCATGTTTTTGTTTTAATAAAAATTGTTTTTAGTTATTCACCTTTCCTTATGGTTTATTTTTATGCATATGCTATATTACTTACCCTTACTGATCATCTAATATCATCCCTTTCTTATGTTTATTATTCCCCAACATGCAAATATGTATACTAAGAATTACTTGTAAGGATAATATATAATTTTATATATGTTTCATATATAGTTACTATGTTGTAATTCATTTAAATTTGTAATGTTGAACTTATGTTTGTATCTTGTTTTACAAAGATACTAAACTATTTGTTCCTTCAGAATATGGATTCCATATTTATTATGTAAATGTTATGAAGTAAGAAACCAACTCCGTTCCACTATGGTTGGGGTCATTACATTATTTATGTGTAGGCCACTTTCAAATAACTAATAATACATAGAGTTACTTGAGACACGAAGGCCATAGTATGATGCTTCAATGTAATCCTCAGAATTGGATTAGATATTCCTTCACCCAAGTGTATCTTCACCCTCTTATATTCACTCGGATATATTCCTTCACCCAAGTTCTTTCTCACAACCTCCACCACCTTTGTGTGATTTCTCAACTGTATTTTGGTAAATGTTTCTCCCAATTATGTTTACCCTACTAACTTCACTCTCCTCATTTCATGTAACTAAATTTGCACAAGAATTTTCTTTAAACTTCCCTTTATCTTATTTCTTCACTTAACCCCTTTTTGAAATACTCTATTCACACAACCTACTTCACAAAAATTCCTTTCCTAGATCTATCACACATGTTTAGTTCACAAAAGTGAAACTTACATGAAGGTAAAGAAACCTAAATTTTTCTATCTATCTTCATTGAGTAAAAAATGAAGGGGGTAATCCTACATTTATAAGACCCCCACCCACCATCACATAACTTCTCACTTTGGTTAACATGGTGTTTCATTCACATTGATTCACATCTACCGTGCCCAACAAGCATGAAACACCAACTTTTCATAGAGCACCTTGAGAAGCAAAAAACCTAACCAGCATAAAAATATGGACTAATACGAACCAATACTACCATGAAACTCCAATACCAGCATGATCATGCTTTGGATTGCACTAATCTTCTCTATTTTATCAAAAAACATTGGACTTACTACCTTAAACTTCTAGATTCCAATAGCTATAAACCATCTATGTTTTATTCAAACACCTAGATATGCTTAAAATAAAATGAAAATAAATAGAACACATCCTCAATCTCTAGGATCATATTGGTTCCAACACCAATAAAACTAAAACCCATCATAGGGTAGGGTAGGGTAGGGGAAACTAGATTCCACCCTCAATAGTCTTTTACCATAGAATTGGGAATAAAATAATGAAAATATCACACATGGTTCTCTCTTTGCCATATAATAACTCCAACAATGCATTAATTTCTTAAAAAACACTAATCAATACCATGTATTTGAGAAAAAAAATATCTATATAATAATAAGGTTCAATTATAAATGGAATAATAATAAGGAATTCACTAAAAAAATAAAAAAAATCCACAATAGTATACCATCCACATCAATACGACCTATAAAATAAAACTAGGATAGAAAATATAGTAGAAGAAAAAAATATAATAAGGTTACCTTGTAAAGAAAAATGGTTTAATAAGAATAATATAGGTTCTCTCCTTTGGTCAAAAGTCAAATAGAGAGTAACTTAGGACATTGATCTCAGAACACTGACTCATATTGAAGGAAATAGAAACAATATGCCACTATATAGATAATAATTTAATTCCGGTGTAACACCTATCCCAATCACCAAAGAATGCACCCAAAACCTCCCATGTACAAACCCTAAAAAACAAAACCTAATCACAAACCTAACATTAAATCAAAAAAAAATGAAGCAAGAATTAATTAATCTATAATAATTATAAAAAAACAAAATTACAAATGGAATAACCAAGGGAATACCCATGAAGATACATCAAACAATCATTTCCTCAACATAATGAAATTCTCTAAACTAAAAAAATATAAATCTCAGAACATGTAATCAGAACCATCCCAAAATTTATTTACACCTAGATAATGGTAGGAATCATTTTAAGTATAATACCAAAATATATAACTTATACCTTATATCATGTATTTTTTGTGAGGCATACTCTAAATAGCACAAAACAAGGATCAAATCAATTCATATTTCCTCATTAAAACAAAATATTCCCAACATACACCATGGGAAAAAAATTCATAGGTTCTCTAAAGAAAAAATAATACAAAAACATTATTTTTAAACAATAATTATTTAGAAAAAGAGTCTAAAAACTCATTTTATAAAATCCCATATTCATTAAAAAAATTATTCTAGAAAATTTAAAGGAATGAAACTCATAATTTAATCACAAGATAAAATTATAACTTCAATAATAATTATTTAAAACATTTTATAAAAATATAAATTCCTTTAAAATATTTTTTAAAATTCTATAATGTGACACACTACTTTGTATAAAATCTCATCAAATGTAATATCATTTTTCAAACAACCCACTAAAATTAGTTTTAAAATCAAAAAATTTCAAGAATATTTTACTTTATCACAAAAAAATTAAAATTATTTACCATAAAAAACATCCAACATTAATTCATAAATTTAAAAATATAAGAAAATATTCAAATTAATTTACTTAATCCCCTTAGTCAGAACTTGAATATAATATATAGCATGTCTAAAATCTACATTTGATTTAAAAAAATATAAATCAATTATTAATAACATTAAAGATTAAAACCCCTTTAGAGGAACTCAAAATATTTTTATAAAAATAGAAATTGAATCCTTTAAAAAAATTATACATCCCTATTTTTTTTAAATCAAGCCTTTATGTGTCCACACTTTATTTTAAACTCAACAAATTTGATAACATCTATTTTTATTAAAATACAAAACTAAAGATTTCATTTTAAAATTAAAAAATAAATCAATAAAAAAACACCAATAAATTAATAAAATAATTTCAATTCATTTTATGTTAAAAATAGATAAGAATTAGAATAATTTAGAACCTCAAAGAATAAAAATTAAAAAATTTCAAAATATTTACAACTGTTCTTGATTTGGCTACACGGTCTGTGTATATTATTCCAAACCTTAAAATGTAATAATCAAACCTAAAATTTCATCCTATTTTCACTCTAAAACTTAGAGTCCCACAAAATAACTCATAACCATTCAATAGAAAATAGAAATACTTAGATGAAGAATAAAACATATCAAAGAAAATTTGAGAACAAATCTTGATTTCAAGACAATCACATACTACAAATCCTTACCAACATAAGTTTAGTCTCAAGATGTGGTGATCAAGAACTTATTCATGGCCTACCAATTTATATCCAACACTCTTATCTATATACTACTAGACTCCCCCAAAAAGAAACTAGATCTAATATAATTTTTAATTAACCAACCCAGGTTGAATCAACACGTCACTTCGCCTGACTCACCACTACTCCCAAAGCATGTTCCCAATATCCATGGATTTGAAACTAGTGGAGAGGAATCATGTAAGAATTATTAGCAACGATTTTCCCTGATTAAAAAATAATAAAGTTGGTATTTGACCTGAAATTATGGAATGAACACTTCGTAAGTTATAGTTTCATCGATACAAAAAGCGTAAGATACAAAATAAGCAAAGATAAATAGGGAATAAGAAAAAAAATCATAACTAATTAATGATACTATATAAGTACAACTAAATAATATCAACATCAATAAAACCAGTATTTAATCACAATATTGAATCAAAATAAGAAATAAATCTAGTTAAAAAACTCATATATTAGGATACATCATATAAGAAACATATTAGAATAAAAAAGGTGCCACCACTACCCATATTCATGTGCCAAGTGAATCAACCTTTCTTTTCACCTCCAACATACATAGACTAGAATACAATAACCAATCAACACATTCATGAAGAATCTTAATACAATAGAAATTATCATAATATTTTATAAGGTAACCTCCCCACGCACCACACATAACCTTTAAAATAAATCCATTTGAATATAGTTTGTAATAAGAAGATAAAATTAATATTTTAAATTTTTATTAAGAACTAATAACTTTATACCATTATTGAAACCATTCTATTTAAAACATGGGAGATAAACTTTTCAAATCAAAAGGATCCTTTAAAATTTTAATAAGAAAGTAGTAATTTTATATGGGAAAACATTTTAAACCCTTAATTTGAAATTCCCATGTATAATAAAAATAGAAATATGGTCTAAACCTTTTAAAAAAACATTTTAAAAGAAGAATATAAATTTAAAATTTTAAAGTAAAACACCACTATTAATAAATATTAATCATATCATCTATAAAATGGTAATAAAGGGTCAATATGAATTAATATTAATTCAACTATCACAAAAATAATAGAATCGCAATAATTTTAATATATTCAAGAACTAGTTATCATGGATACACCTAAGAGACTAGAGGCAAATACATTAAAATACTAAATTGGAATCCATTATATCATTGTACCTAATGTGATTCAATCAACTAACACACTCAATATTAACCTATTTACCTTAACCAAGGGAATAATTCCCAAATCATGGTGGACACTACACTAAGGAATAATGGTCATGGCATGATCATAAAATAGTGCATAATGTGTGCCAAGATATCCTACCTAACTACTCTTGGTCTCCCATGATATCTAAATATGAAGGTGAGTATGAATAGAGGTGAGAAATAAAGGGTAACAAATAGAGATATAAATACCAAAAAAGAATCATAATTCACCCTTACATCCAGAAACCCTTCACAGAAGTTACCCATTTGTATCAAGAATAACAATATTATAAAAATGTCATGTAACCGTTTACATTATGAAGACAAGGGGTTAACATCATGGGTCTATTGACTTTAAAAAAACCTTAACATTAAATTCCAACAAGGCGCTTGGGATATTATTTAAAAATCCATGTTATAAAATAAAATTTGGTAACAAAATCACATAATCATCATCAAAAAACTCATATAACGTAGGAAACACACACAAGTTTTGGATGAACCCATCATAAAATTAGCATAAAAAAATAAAATATGGGTTAATTTATTTAGAAATAAATTGTATTAAATACATTCTTTTCCACATATCAAAACTATTTAAAATATCAACCAAGTAATTTCAAACAAAAACTAGGTTTGTAAATTTTATATGAAAATGGGTTTTGTGTAAAGAAAAGGGGAATCCACCTATTACCAAATATTAACCAAAAGGGAAATAACTTTATTAATATATAATCATTAAATATATTTTACATAAATAAAAAAGATGGCGCCCGCGTCTCCGGACTCCTCCATGGCGATGCCCTAGATCTGATGCAGTATCGTTCTGCTCCCCCCTCTCAATCGGAGGGGGGAGTTGCGCGATCGTTCCTACACGAGCAGGGTAGGCCTCTCTTGTCATGTTCTCATTTTGTTGCGCATTACCCTTTCCCAAGGATCCAGCTTTCCCCAAAGGTTCCAGACATTTTCCAAGAGGCACCGCAGCTCTCCCTTCTTTCGGCGGAGATTAATGGGGCCGCGGACCTATGTAAGCTTACCCTTGTCGCCCGTTTCCGTCCTCAGCGCCCATCGGTTGATGAGTTCGAGCAGTTTGTTTCTGATTCTTGGGAGCTTCAGGATCACGCAGTTGTCGGTCTTCTTGATCGTCGACATATCATGATACGTTTTGGGTCAGAGGAGGATTTGATTTGTGCCTGGTCCAGGGCCCCTCGAAGATGCAAGGGTTTCTCCTTTTACCTGTTTCGTTGGAGCTTCGACTTCCATATGTGGCGGGATCCATTGACAATCGCGACGTGGGTAAGTCTCCCTGGATTACCTCTGTCCTTCCAAAACCCAGCTATTCTATGTGCGATTGGGAACATTATTGGCCGCTACTTATGTTCTGACCGCCGAACCGAGTCTGTGTGTCACCCGATCTGTCCGCGGATCTGCGTAGAAGTTCATGTCGCAAGATCACCGGTGAACCGTTTCTGGATCACAGACAGCAAGGAATTTCATTGGCATCAAGAAGTCCTCTATGAGTCTTGGATGCAGTACTGTGTGCAATGCTGTAGAATTGGTCATTCTGATTTGGTTTGCCGCAACGGAGGAAAGGATGGGTTCTCCCAGGTGATGAAGGTGCGAGGAGTTCTTAGTGGGGATCCTTCTGGATCGACTCCCATTCCTGCTACGAGTGTTCCGACAGACCACTTGAATGCGCGAGGGGGTGTGGCTGAGGACAGGGATGTGGAATGTGTTGGTGCTGGAAATCTTGGTGATCGGGGTAATCACATGGGGAGTCCTTGCACTGATGCTGCACTGAATGTTGCAAACATCGAGCAGGGGGAATGGAAAGATACAGGCATCGAGGTGAATAAGCGTGCTTGTGCCGTGAAGGAGGTTCGGGAGGCCTTACATCCAACAGTAAAGCAGGTTTTTGACCGCCTTAAAAGTGATCTTGGTGCTGGAGATCCACCTTTAAGGGAGGTTGCTTTCAATTCATGTCAGGTGCAGCCGATTTCTGACAATATGAGGGATAAAGGAGTTGGACTTGATAAGGAAAATCTTACCGTAGCTGGTTGGGCCTCTTCTGGTAATAGATTTGCAGGGCTGGAGCAGGAGGAGCCACCCACTGGGATGGCTGATCGGCAGGATTTTGGGGTTCCTAATAACCCGGGACTTGGTGTTGTTGGTGAAATGAACCCTCATTGACTTTTTGTGCCTGATCATAACATGCTCTCTCAGGCCGGAGGAGATTCTCTTAAAACCTCAGATGATGTCTTGGGAAAGAAAGGTGTTGGAAGCAAGAGTTTGGTTTCTGTGAATATCACTGATAAATGGGGGAATATATCTGATAGTGAGAAAGAGAATTGTGGCAGAGCAGACAGACCTTCATATAGTGATATTGTTCAAGGTGGTCGAACGAAGATGTCTGAAAGTGAAGGTGTCATGACTGCGCCACCAAAGAGGAGGCCAAGGAGAGACTACACAGATCTACCCAAACCAATGGCAACAAGGTCTGCACACAAGATTGGAGCGTCATAAGAAAATGTCATTGCAAATGGGTACAGTGGAAAATGAAGAGGCGGGTCCCCGAAGAGGGACAAAGGATTCAGTGGAAAACGGCCGATCAAAGAGAAGTTGTCTGAGGAAATGTTGTGGAAGAAAAATATGTACCTTGAGATGATGCGCAAATACGAATCTTCTGAATGGGAGTCAGCTGATCCTGGTGATGAGTTATCTGATGATGGGTAGAAGGATGCATATGGTTTTGATGTTATGTAGCGTTTTATTTTCTTCTGACTTTACTTGCACTTTTCTTTTAATAAATTTGCGGGACCAAGCTTATGCCTGGTTCAGACTTTCCTGGTATTTTACATAAATTTAAATAAGATAAAAGTGAGTGTGAAAAAATGAAATGAATCCATAGATTTTTGTTTAAAAGTGTATTCATATAGAAACCTACCTCAAATCATTTCTTCCACAAAGCATGAAATTAAATCATCACAACAAGGAGTGAGTAACCCTTTAAATTCAATCACAATCCCGAAAACAAGACAATATAAAATTAAATTTGATCCAACATTAATAATAGGTCATTGATACCATTAAAGGAAAATAAATAAATAAGTAAAATGAATAAAGATATGATTTTAAGGAGTTTAAATCGCTTAAACTAGAATAAAACACATCAAGTCATGAATAAATCCATGGAAATAACCATGGAGGAGAGTGAAACAGGATGGGAAGTATTCTTAGGGGTAAATAGAGTTTAATGCCTAGAATGGAGTACCCCTAAAGGGTTTATTACTCAAAGTTAAAATTGTAAATTACTAATTTTTTATAACTTGGACAATATATTTGGTTTAGAAGAATGATTCATGAAACTATACGCCAACCTTGTGAATGAAACATGATACAGTTGGTGTAAACCCCATGGTTTTTATAGCGACCCGTCCTTTTCTTACTTTACTATTACATCATTTCAAAGATAAACAACATAATAGTATTACACATGGAGGATCCAGAGGTTTAGTGTCTTGGGCGAACTAGTATAATACATAACAAGTACAACATCAAGCATAAAAATTCATTTAATCTCTTCTTCTATAGCTTCTTAGTAGCACTTGTCCTCTCCTTAGTACATGTAGCCACCTGAGGATATACATCAAAAGGGGTGAGCTAAAAGCCCAGTAAGAGGATATATAAGAACAATATATCATGGGGTGAGCATAATCATTACATAGGAAGAAGATCTTGAACATGAGAGGAGCATAAACAATAAACTTGAAATGTGGCAAAGCATAAAAATGAAACATCATGTCTTAGTGATTAACTACCACACATACTTGTGAAAAAAGCTAGCATCATTTTCACACATCATTTCACATTTACTCATGAGATTCATCACTTTACCCAATGCATTGGAGCGCTATATAATTCCGGGCACACCCGTCACATTTAAACATTCATATTGCGCTATATAATTCTGGGCGCACCCGTCACATCATAACATTATCATTATCATTATTTCCACATAGAACACATATCAAACATGTACATAAATAACCCATGGAAAGTAATGGTTTTCATCTCATAATAACACATTCATAAGCTTTGGGTTCCCAAAATAAAGAGGGAACAACATACTTGATATAAGAACCATCAACCTTGAATGAGAGGTAAAAGGTGAGATCTTGAAAGAAGAGTTCTTTTGGAAAACATTTTGATGGACATAAAAACCAGCTACAAACATGTATATCCTAGAAAAGTAAAGGAAAATATGAACAAAAGACCTTTTAGGAGTAACCATATCAAAAATGGAGTGAAAGAGGGAGAACCCGAAGGAAGAAAATTGGGTTCGAGATTTCCCCTTACCTTGTACTCGAATGCCTCCTTCTCTTTAATGTCCTGTATAATGACATTATATTCATTAATTAGAAATTAAAAAACCTTTTATACATTAATAGGGTTCATTCCGGTTTTATTATTTCATATTATGTTCCTTTGGATGACTTATAGAGTTTAAAAACATTGATCAGGGATGTTCGTTTTTATGGTTTTCTTGAGCGGTCCACTTGTATTCTTAAATTGATGTTTGGGTAGACCATGGGTAAACATCCAGAACTGATATTACATGTAATTAATGATATTACAGAATATTGAATGATTTTATAATGAGTTATATTAGATCCATGTGTCCGAATCATTAGATAAGAATTAAATGAAGATTATTTGGGCTAATTTGAGCGGTTTTTGGATCACAACCAACTCATTTTAACTTTTCACTTAGTAGTATGGCCATAGGTTATTTCCAGAACTTAAAATAGAACATAATACATATAAAATATTATGTTTCAACCATAAAAATGGTTTCATGACCAGATTTTAAGGTAGAAATGGAAGAAGAGAATATGTCGTTTTTGAAGGTGATAAATTATCACCACATGAACAACGTTCTCTTTAATAAAGGAAGAGGGAAAGGGTGTGGGGTGGTATAATATACCATTAGAATCATAAGATTAAAGTATATGTATAATAATGGAGTTAAAAAACAATTTTGATGAAGATAGGTAGGGAGAGATCAAGAAAGGAACTTGAACTTGAAAGGAAATTAAAGGAGAAGAGGGAGGGAAATTACCTTTAGAATCCTCCCCTTAAGAACCTCCTTAAGGGCCTATGCTTGGTCTTTTGATGAGACCAGGAGCTCTTGGACGTGGGGAAGGGGCTAGGAGAGATGATAGGGTAGAGATTAGACAATTCTTGAAGCTTGAGAGGTGTGTTTTGGCAAGAGGAGGGGGAGGGCTTATTTATACATGAGGAGGGAGGTGTTTTTGGCATAAAATATTAAATAAAATAATATATCATAAGTTAGACTTGTAATAGTAGTTTTTTGACATCCTAAATCATATATTAATATAATAAAATTTGTTTTAGGCTTTAAATCTTCTTTATAATCCGAATTCATTACTTTATTAAAAGGAAAGTGAAAGAAAGAGAAAAGGACACTTTAAGAAATCACCTTTTTGACTTTAGGCTTTGGAAAGTTCTTTTTAGGTTTGAGAATTGAATTTATTGTATTTCAAGGAACCATTTATGAAATTTAATATGTTTTGGACGAAACTAAAGTTCTAGAATGTTTATGTCATCATTACATCATTAATGATGCAATTTAGTGTACACCGATTATGCGAAAAACTGTATTTTTTACTATTCACCCGAAAATTGAAGTATTTCAGAATAAACCCAAAAATATACCCCTACCATTTTTCGATGTGTAGAATCCAAAAATGTTGTCCATTTTTCAAAAATAATTTTCCAAATATCATTAATTTAATATTTAATTAAAACCATAATTTACTTAAAAAAACAGTTTTTAAAATTAAAACTGATTTTGCAGTTCTTTCAAAAATTACTTAGGGTCTTATAAAATTATCTAAAAACTATTAGACATTGATTCAATAATTTATTTCAGGAAAATAAATATTCTTTTAAATTAATTAATTAATTATAATTAATTATTTATGACTTATAAAATACCAAAAATGTTTACTAAGGCCAAATTATCACTTTCTATGATGTCTAAATTTTATTTTATTATTAATAGGTAATGTTAATTTTATTTACTATTCATAATGTTCATATTACTATTCATAAGGGTAGGTTACTATTCATAAGGGTAGGTTACTATTCACCAAAAATTATTTTTGTTTCATTGGACTCCAAAAACTATCTTGAACACAACAGTGAATGTTGGATTTTTAAAATTCCAAACATAGGGGTGACAAAATTATGTTTAAAGGTCACTTATCACTTAGTAGTTCATTATTTTGTGTTTTTATGACATATATATAAGAAGGGGGTTTTCAATTGAAAAACTTTGGGTCGTTGCATTCTTCCCCCCTTAAGAAATTTCGCCCCCGAAATTTCACTTTACACAAACATGTGAGGGTACTTCTCCTTCATTGCCTCTTCCGGTTCCCAACTTTCTTCCTCAAACTTTTGGTTCCTCCAAAACACTTTGAAAAGGCGGGTTGTCTTTTTGCGTAGAACCTTATCACTTCGGTCCAGAATTTTTACCGGCTGCTCCTCATATGAGAGATCATCTTCCAACTATACCACCTCTAAGTTTAGTACATGTGAGGGGTCTGGAATGTACTTCCTCAGTAGTGATACGTGAAACACATCATGAACTTGAGCCATGTTCGGTGGAAGTGCCAAACGATAGTCCAAGTCTCCTATACGATCAAGGATCTCAAAGGGGCCAATGTACCTTGGGATTAGCTTCCCTTTCATCCCGAATCACATGACTCTCTTCCATGGAGATATTCGAAGGAAGACTTTATCTCCAACGTCAAACTCCAAGTCCCTTCAACGATTGTCAGCATAGCTCTTTTGCCGACTTTGAGCAGCTTTGATGTGTTTCTGGATGACTTGAACCTTCTCTGTCATCTCTTGAACAAGATCAGGACCAAGTAGTTTTCGTTCTCCAACTTCATCCCAACAGGTTGGAGTTCTACATCGCTTCCCATAAAGAGCTTCATACGGAGCCATCTGAATACTCGAGTGGAAGCTATTGTTGTATGAGAACTCAACCAATGGAAGGTGTTGATTTCATCCACCTTTGAATTCAAGAGAGCAGGATATTAACATATCTTCAAGTGTTTGAATAGTCCTTTCAGACTGGCCATCAGTTTGGTGGTGATAGGCCGTGCTAAAATTTAATTTAGTACTCAAAGCATGTTGGAGGCTCCTCCAGAATTTAGAAGTGAACCTTGGATCACAGTCAGAGACAATCGAGAGTGGAACACCGTGCAATCTCACTACTTCTTTCACATATATCCTTGCAAGTTGTTCAAGTGAGAGGTCTTCCCAAATAGCGATAAAATGGGTAGTCTTGGTGAGTCGATCAACCACAACCCATATCGCATTATTTCCTCTTGATGTCTTCGGGAGACCCGTGACGAAGTCCATAGTAACATTTTCCCATTTCCACATGGGTATAGGCAATGGCTGCATCCTACCTTTGGACTTTTGCCGCTCATCTTTAACTTGCTGACATACCAAGCACCTTGATATATATTCCTCAATCTCCTTCTTCATGTTATCCCACCAGAAGTGTTCTCAGATATCACGATACATCTTGGTACTTCCAGGATGAATAGAGAAAGTTGAGCTATGTGCATTATCCAATAGTTCCTTATTTATTCCGGGTGATGAAGGCACACAAAGCCACGTTCCAAACCGAATCACACCATCATCGTCGATATGGAACTCTTGTAGCTTTCCTTCCTTTACTGCATTCGCCCTCTTTTGTATCTCCACATCATCCCTTTGTGCTTCCTTAATCTTCTGTTGGATGGATGGTTGTGCAATCATTTGGGCAAGGTAGGATGTATCCCCTGCCCTTCCGATTCCCAAATCCATCCTTTTCATATCCAAGAAGATAGGGTCTTTCTCAATCCTCAACATGGATAGAGTAGTAGGTTCTTTCCTGCTTAGAGCATCAGCTACCTTGTTCGCCTTTCCAGGATGATAGTGAATAGATCAATCGTAATACTTGATTAGCTCTAACTATCTCCTTTGATGCATGTTGATCTCATTTTTTGTGAATATATACTTTAGGCTCTTGTGGTCGGTGTATATGTCACACTTCTCACCATAAAGGTAGTGCCGCCATATTTTCAAGGCAAAAATCACAGTTTCCAGCTCTAGATCATGCATTGGGTAGTTCTGCTCATGGATCTTCAACTGTCGTGAGGCGTAGGCTATCACATTATCATTTTGCATGAGTACACAACCCAAGCCTTTATTTGAAGCATCACTGTATATCACAAAACTTTCTCCACTTTTCGGTAGTGTGAGTTCAGGTGCAGTGATCAGCCTTCTCTTTAGCTCCTTGAAGCTTCCCTCACATTCTTCCGTCCATACATACTTTACCCCTTTCCTTGTTAACTTAGTTAGCGGGCTTGACAATCGTGAGAAGTTTCTCACAAAACGTCGGTAGTACCTAGCTAATCCAAGAAAACTACGGATTTCCGTGACACTAGAGGGCCTGGGCCATTCTTCAATCGCCATTATCTTTGAAGGGTCCATAGAAATTCCCTCTCTTGTGATCACATGTCCCAAGAACGTGACTTGATTCATCCAAAAGTCACACTTTCTGAGCTTGGCGTAAAACTTCTCCTTTCTCAATGTCGCCAACACAAGTCTTAGATATTCTTCATGTTCCTCCTTGCTCTTGGAGTAGATGAGAATATCATCGATAAACACTACCACAAATTTTTCAAGGTAATGTATAAAGACTCTATTCATCAAATCCATGAAGATTGTAGGGGAATTAGTAAGTCCGAAGGGCATCACCAAAAACTCATAGTGCCCATACCTTGTACGGAAGGCAGCCTTCTGAATATCTTCCTTCTTCACCTTTACTTGATGATATCTAGAACGAAGATCCACCTTTGATAAGTATTGACCTCCTCTTAACTGATCGAACAAGTCATAAATCCTTGGAAGAGGATACTTTTTCTTAATGGTGATCTTGTTGAGTTCCCTATAATCGATACACAGCTGCATGGTTCCATCCTTATTCTTCACAAAGAGTAATGGCGCACCCCAAGGTGATGCACTAGGGCGTATGAACCCTTTGTCCAGATGCCCTTGCAGCTACTTCTTTAACTCCTCCAGTTCGATAGGATCCATCCTATAGGGGCACTTTAAGATAGGAGTAGCTCCGGGTATGAGTTCAATTGAGAACTCTACCTCACGATCCGGGGGAATTCCGGGTAACTCTTTGGGAAATACATCGTTGTATTCCCTTACGATGGGCATTTCCTCAAGGTTGGAACTTTCCTTTGACTCAAACATTTGGGCGAGGTATGCTTCTTCATAGGGAATCATCACCCACACCATTGAAGGATTTCTCAAAGGAGATTCATGATCTTCCTTACATTTGTAGAGGAGCATGGGATGGTTCAGAATATGAAAATATATTTCCTTTTCCCGACATTTGATATGTGCTCTATATAACGAGAGCCAATCAATTCCCATTATAGCGTCGAATTCCACCAAGGGAAGTATTACGAGATTTGCCGGAAGAATCTTCCCACATACGTCAACAAGAGAAGAATCAAACACTTGGGTTGCAATGATTGCACCACTTGGTGTTTTTACAGATATCTCTACTTCAAGGTTTCGGGGCTTCGATTCTATAGTTCTAGAAAACTTTCAAGATATAAAGGAATGCATAGAACTAGAATCAAATAAGACTTTTTCCATTCTTGAGTGAATAGGAAGTGTACCTTGTATGACTTCATTATCATGTTCCACCTCCGTAGTAGTGATGGCATAAGCCTTTCCATGTTCTTTTGGTTTTGGTGGCTGTTGGCGCTGATTACCCTCGAGAGCTCGAGGTTTAGTGCACTGGTTTGAATAGTGCCCTAGCTCCTTACAGTTGTAGAATTGAACCACGAGTGGTTCTCTCCTTTCATAGGCTACATTATCATTCCTTTTCATGTATCTTCGACACTCGTGAGCTAGGTGTCCTTCTTTCCCACACTTAAAGCATTTCCGCGTCCCTTTGAAGCAGTTCCCATTGTACAACTTCCCACATTTTTGGCAAGTGGGTCATTGTGTTTTCTTCCCATCTTTATCACTAGATCCACCAGCTTGAAACTCCATCTTTCTTTTCTTATCACCATAGCCATGGGACCATTCTCCAAATTCCATCTCCACCTTGAGAGCACACCGAACAACTTCTTCATAACTCCCAAAGTATTGAATTGCAAGAGCTTTTCGAAGATGTGGTTTTAATCCACTAAAGAATCTATCAATTTTTCTATCATTGTTGATAACAAAACCCAAAGCATACCTTGCAAGCCTTGTGAAATTTTCTTCATAGGTTGTGAC
Organism: Viscum album; assembly: GCA_963277665.1. Classification (NCBI taxonomy): domain Eukaryota; kingdom Viridiplantae; phylum Streptophyta; class Magnoliopsida; order Santalales; family Viscaceae; genus Viscum; species Viscum album. Next base: position 30,531,437 of record OY728139.1, on the reverse strand, counting down.
AAATTCTCCTTCTTTTTGCTTGAGCTCTATGAATTCTCTCTCCATCTTCGTGCGAAGAGTTCGTGGGAAGTACTTATTAAGAAACATTATCTTAAAGTCTTCCCATTCCACCTCTTCAATTTCATCCCTAGGCTTGGTGTTCTTAATCAAAGCCCACCTTTGATTAGATTCTCCATCTAGACGATAAACGGATAGAGTCACCTTCTCTGTCTCAGAACAGTGAAGAATAGAAAAGATCTTCTCCATGTAGTTGACCCACTATTCCGCAACTAGTGGATCAGAAGATCCACAAAACGTCGGTGGTCGTTGCCGTATAAAACATTCGATAGCTAGCTGCTCCATCTTTGGTGAAGGAGGATGTTCCCCATTATTATGGTTATTATTCATAACCCAGGATAATTGGGTAATCATCGCCATGAAGTTTTGAACTCCACCTCCAAAATCATTGGGGATGTCATTCGGGCAATCGTTGCATTGTCCTTCGCAAGAGTTGTTGGCCTGATTCCTCCTGGTTCCCACCATTTTCTAAAATAGAAAAGGTTAGAACAAAAATAAGTAAACAAGTCATGAATAACTTATTCATTTAAACAATTATACCAAAAACATAACATATGGGATCCCTAGGTAAATATCCTTGTGTGCATATTTGTACTTAGAGGTTTTCTTTAGGGTACACTAATCCTAATTCCCAAATTAACTAAACCTTTCCTTTGATACCAACTATAGCGACCCGGACTTTTCTTACTTTACTATTACATCATTTAAAAGATAAACAACATAATAGTATTACACATGGAGGATCCAGAGGTTTAGTATCTTGGGCGAACTAGGACAATACATAACAAGTACAACACCAAGCATAAAAATTCATTTAATCTCTTCTTCTATAGCTTCTTAGTAGCACTTGTCCTCTCCTTAGTACATGTAGACACCTGAGGATATATATCAAAAGGGGTGAGCTAAAAGCCCAGTAAGATGATAGATAAGAACAATATAGCATGGGGTGAGCATAATCATGACATAGGAAGAAGATCTTGAACATGAGAGGAGCATAAACAATAAACTTGAAATGTGGCAAAGCATAAAAATGAAACATCATGTCTTAGTGGTTAACTACCACACATACTTGTGAACAAATCTAGCATCATGTTCATGCATCATTTCACATTTACTCATGAGATTCATCACTTTACCCAATTCATTGGAGTGCTATATAATTCCGGGTGCACCCGTCACATTTAAACATTCATATTGCGCAATATAATTCCAGGCGCACCCGTCACATCATAACATTATCATTATCATGCTTGCCACATAGAACACATATCAAACATGTACATAAATAACCCATGTAAAGGAATGGGTTTCATCTCATAATAACACATTCATAAGCTTTGGGTTCCCAAAAGAAAGAGGGAACAACATACTTGATATAAGAACCATCAACCTTGAATGAGAGGTAAAAGGTGAGATCTTGAAAGAAGAGTTCTTTTGGAAAACATTTTGATGGACATAAAAACCAGTTACAAACATGTATATCCCATAAAAGTAAAGGAAAAGATGAACAAAAGACATTTTAGGAGTAACCATATCAAAAATGGAGTGAAATAGGGAGAACCCGAAGGAAGAAAATTGGGTTCGAGATTTCCCCTTACCTTGTACTCGAATGCCTCCTTCTCTTTAATTTCCTGTATAATGACATTATATTTATTAATTAGAAATTTCAGAACCTTTTATACATTAATAGGGTTCATTCTGGTTTTATTATTTCATATTATCTTCCTTTGGATGACTTATAGAGTTTAAAAACATTGATCGGGGATGATCGTTTTTATGGTTTTCTTGAGCGGTCCACTTGTATTCTTAAATTGATGTTTGGGTAGACCATGGGTAAACATACAGAACTGATATTACATGTAATTAATGATATTACATAATCTTGAATGATTTTATAACGAGTTATATTAGATCCATGTGGCCGAATCATTAGATAAGAATTAAATGAAGATTATTTGGGCTAATTTGAGCGGTTTTTGGATCACAACCAACTCATTTTAACTTTTCACTTAGTAGTATGGCCATAGGTTATTTCCAGAACTTAAAATAGAACATAATACATATAAAATATTCTGGTTCAACCATAAAAATGGTTTCATAACCACATTTTAAGTTATAAATGGAAGAAGAGAATATGTCGTTTTTGAAGGTGATAAATTATCACCACATGAACAACGTTCTCTTTAATAAAGGAAGAGGGAAAGGGTGTGGGGTGGTATAATATATCATTAGAATCATAAGATTACAGTATATGTATAATACTGGAGTTACAAAAGAATTTTGATGAAGATAGGTAGGGAGATATCAAGAAAGGAACTTGAACTTGAAAGGAAATTAAAGGAGAAGAGGGAGGGAAATTACCTTTAGAATCCTCCTCTTAAGAACCTCCTTAAGGGCCTATGCTTGGTCTTTTGATGAGACCAGGAGCTCTTGGACGTGGGGAAGGGGCTAGGAGAGATGATAGGGCAGATCTTAGACAATTCTTGAAGCTTGAGAGGTGTGGTTTGGCAAGAGGAGGGGGAGGGCTTATTTATACATGAGGAGGGAGGTGTTTTTGGCATAAAATATTAAATAAAATAATATATCATAAGTTAGACTTGTAGTAGTAGTTTTTTGACATCCTAAATCATATATTAATATAATAAAATTCGTTTTAGGCTTTAACTCTTCTTTATAATCCGAATTCATTACTTTATTAAAAGGAAAGTGAAAGAAAGAGAAAAAGACACTTTAAGAAATCACCTTTTTGACTTTAGGCTTTGAAAAGTTCTTTTTAGGTTTGAGAATTGAATTTATTGTATTTCAAGGAACCATTTATTAAATTTAATATGTTTTGGCCGAAACTAAAGTTCTAGAATGTTTATGTCATCATTACATCATTAATTATGCAATTTAGTGTACACCGATTATGCGAAAAACTGTATTTTTTACTATTCACCCGAAAATTGAAGTATTTCAGAATAAACCCAAAAATTTACCCCTACCATTTTTTGACGTGTAGAATCCAAAAATGATGTCCATTTTTCAAAAATAATTTTCTAAATATCATTAATTTAATATTTAATTAAAACCATAATTTACTTAAAAAACAGTTTTTAAAATTAAAACTGATTTTGCAGTTCTTTCAAAAATTACTTAGGGTCTTATAAAATTATCTAAAAACTATTAGACATTGATTCAATAAATTATTTCAGGAAAATAAATATTCTTTTAAATTAATTAATTAATTATAGTTAATTATTTATGACTTACAAAATACCAAAAACGTTTACTAAGGTCAAATTATCACTTTCTATGATGTCTAAATTTTATTTTATTATTCATAGGTAATGCTACTCTTATTTACTATTCATAAGGTTAATATTACTATTCATAAGGGTAGGTTACTATTCATATGGGTAGGTTACTATTCACCAAAAATTATTTTTGTTTCATTGGACTCCAAAAACTATCTTGAACACAACAGTGAATGTTGGATTTTTAAAATTCCAAACATAGGGGAGACAAAATTATGTTTAAAGGTCACTTATCACTTAGTAGTTCATTATTTTGTGTTTTTATGACATATATATAAGAAGGGGATTTTCCATTGAAAAACTTTGGGTCGTTACAGTTTTTTCACATAAGAAATGAATAAATAGGGTGTAATAATGATTATTTTAACATGTGGAAATGATTTTATGCCTTTCTTGAGAACATCCATACAAAAAATATGAAACCAGCACAAATCAGAAAATGAAGAGCTATTGTAAAATGGGGCATTCCTCACATTTAAGAGACTCTTAAACATATTCACCATCATAATATTATTTTATAAAGATAAAAAATCAGAGACAAATCGTATCCCCTCCTTATAGTGTATCATAGGTTGGATGAATTTCCTGACGTTCAGATGGGATCTGTTCTATCTCCATGGAATGCTTGTTCCTCAATCACATAGGATATGTATGAAGTGTTATTGAGGTTTTTTTATAAGTTATTTTAAGTGTATAAATAATACTTACATTCCCCTTCTATTAAAATTAAGTGTTTTTATAATCCACAAGGATGCTCCTTGGGTTGTTTCATTTACTTATGCATTTATAACACATTAATAAATATTGCATTGGCCAACTCATACAAAAAAAAAAGAAAAAATGATGAACTCTTGATCCATTACATATTACGTAATTACTTATTAAATGATATAATTATGGATAATTAAACTGACCATCCATAAATATAATCACAATAAGTATAAAACAATATACAATTTTATGTATGTAAATCATAATTTTCATGAAAACCATAAAATATAACTCATTTATAGATATGTCTTCACATAATATATCCTTCAATATACCACTTTCAATAAATCCTAATATAATGTTTGTTATTTTACTTTATATTGTACCATATACATTAACTTGTGAAGTTATATCTAAAAATTATTTTGGATATCTCCCAAAAAACTATTGAAAATCTATCAATAACTCCTCCTTACATCACATTAGATTAACTATAAAAATATTTTATACCAGCTCTTAGAGAAAAACATAATCACCATTCAATCAACCAAAAAATACAACCATATGGTCTTTTGTTACATTGATAATAAATATGAATCTATATATCCTTATATGTAAAAAAAGATATACCTCTAGACAAACATCAATTATACTTAAGCTATAAAGGGATATGGTGTGATATACATAAAACACATGTATCACTATACCTATGTCCACTGGTCTATATCATATAAAACAATATTTTTCATATTTTCCATTTTTCCAAGACATCAATTGATGATGGGACACTAAGTATGTCAATCTCATATTGGTTACTCAATTACACTCGAGTATTAGAGTATATACATTCCTAGTAGATGAATACATAACATTTCATTCATCTACATGGATGATCACATCACATGTCACTCATCCAAATAGATAATCACATCAAATTTACTATATTTTTGTGGAAAAAAACTCCATATTTATCTCAATTGAGGTCCTAGATGTCATAATCTTCATATGAAAAGGAAAAATACCATATATAATTGTGTTCCAATTTATTAAATGATAAAAAAACATACACCTAGATAGTGGTGGTGACTAATTTTCTATTATAGGTATTTTAGAAATAGATTTTAAGTCTTTAGTAGGAATCCTAAAGAATATGGTAAGAACATCACATTAAAAAACAATAACTTCAAGAAGAAAAATAGAGAAATAAATTAACATAATTAATCTATCAATCTGATGGGATTCTCTAGTATTTCCATGAAAGGTCCCTGATATCATGGTCAATATGAATTTGGATTTTCTATTCAGTTCTAGAGGTGATGAGTTCTATAACTACCAAGTATTATTCTATGGGGAAGAGGTCACGATCAAAATCTTGAAATATAAAATCAAGCTATAATTTCATCCCTACTTTCATTCTTCATCGAGGCCTCGAGGACATTTCACTTTATCAAAACTATTATGATCATCCTCTAGACCTGTCCGACGATGGTTAAGTGGTCAAGGAGGCTGGTACAAAACATGTTACACTTTAGGAGGTGTTGGGTTCGATTACTAGGATCCCACTCTTGGGATAATTTATCATTTACCTAGATCTGCTTATCTTATCAGCTCACCCAGTTCTGAACTGGTTGGAAAGAAAGGAGAAACCCACCTGTGCTAAAGTATTTTCGTATCGAACCATCACTACTCAAGTTTTAACTCTGTAGGATGTTCTACCATCTCAGATGTAAATGGATCCTTCCTCACTAGAGATATATCTAGAATGACCTATTCATGGGGATGGGGGTTCCCTGGTGTGAAGGGTTTGAAATTGTCACTTCTAAGGATTCCCTTTTTGGAAGAAATATTATGCTTATAATCTATCAATTTGTTGTTGATGTAGGATATGTTATATTCCTTGGTATTATCCTTACCAAATTGTTGATAGGACGATTTCATTTTCTTATAGAAGTTCTAGGGTAATGAACAAGACAAATATTTCTTCTTTTTTGATCCCTTGCTAATAGACTTGGGGATTGGACCCTTTGGGTTTGATTGAAATTGTAGTTACTGGACTATTTCTTTAACAAAATATTGATCCTTTCCATTTTTAGAAAATCATTTACTAGTTAATCCATTAAATGGTGGATTAGGTAGTGATAAATATTCCTTCTATTCATGTAACCTTTTCATAGGCTTGGTGAATTCTTCAGAGTCCACCACCACCTCCTTGCCTTTATTAGTAGTGGATTGATAATATTATTGTACTTATACAAATTAATCTCTCTCTATAGAACATATATGAGTGTCAAATATATTCTTCTATTCCTTATCATCCATGCTTCATCCTTGATAAATGTCTCCTTCATGTCCGAACACACTAATTTTCTACCCCTCCTCTATGTTTATCACATCGTCACTGAATTCTGAAAAGTTGTTTTGAACCTTAACACCAGAGAAGGTCTCTTGGGAAATATTGAAAGTCAAGAACATGAAAATATAATAATTTCCTTCCCATTTTAGGCACTAAACACCACAATATTTACCAAAATACTTATCTAATCTAGTTAACATGAGGTTATTTATAAACCTTATTGTTTCAACCTCAAAAAAGTGGATTTTTAACTAGTTTCCATGGAAAGGGGAGGTTCCAAGTTCACTATTTCAATATAATAAGGTCAGATTCCCTTGGATCAAGTGTCACTTATATGAGGCAATTTATCTACTACTTCATTATCCCTAACATCACTAGCCACATTATTATTCAGAGATATCATCAAGTATATATCTCATCTTGGAAAGTCTCAGCCTCATCTATACAGTTAGCCTTAAGAGGATCAGTTACCCTATGACGGATACCCTGTGTTGAGTTCTAATGATGGTAGAAAGAGTAAAAAAAATATAAATCCATGAATTCTAGTTAATACTTGTCTTATAATGGTACTCTCCATCAATGGGGTGAAATACTACTTGGGTCCTAATATCTGAAGAGATTTACCAACCAATGAGGTTTCCAATAATCTGAATAATATATGGTTTTTGGATATAATGTGGTAAACCTTCAAGACGAATCCAAATTTCCACAGTATTATGGTCATGATTCATATTCATTATAAATGACCATATTAGTACAAAAAATGGAAATATTTGATGTACCATGAGCCACTATTACACACATGGGACATATCATCCTTAGAATAAAATTGATTCGCCATTTCCAAGAATCAAGTAAGATAACCACCATGTGGTTCTGAGGGGGCCAATATTCATTGAAGGAGATATTGATGACATCAATATGAGGTCTAGGATAAGAAAACCAGGTAGCCTTGGTGTGATTATGCATGCATGATGCTTTAATTAATTCTGTGATGGAGATCGGTAGCAAAGGGGATCCATTAAGAATCCATGTACCTTTAATATAACCATGAAAAATTGGAAATAATTAATCTTCACCAGGTTTTTGAAAGGGTAGAAACACCAGGAGGGATTGTATCAATTTTTCATGGAAAATTCATTACCTCCCACTCCCTCTGAATGGGGAGAGATGGGGGGAGGAGCCATCATTGGGAAAAGGAATCCCAAGGGATAATATGATAGAACCAAGATTTTGTTATTCACTTCTCAAAAAATGAGTATGGTTAACTCTCAACTACTAGTGGTTGACCCTACCAACCTAGAGTATATCAATATTTCTCTTTCTAGGAAAAGGATTTGAATCACCCTGTTTATTATATGAATAGTATTCATGTATGGTGGGACTTGTGCCTATGACATTACCCCGACTGAGTGAGGGGTAAAACTAGTGGGTACCAATTATATTACATCATGTGTGCTACCCAACCATCACCTAAATAGATAAGTCAACATATAAACTTCTGTAAGTAGGATATAAAAATATGAAGGTTCACATGATAGATATCACACATAAATTAGATAGTGGGGACTCAAATATAATCCATGGATCCTGGGTAAACCAGATACACCTATATGACACTCCATGTGGTATATTGAGTGGTTCATCTAGTAAACAAACCCCATTTTTGTTTCTCATGATCATATTTTGTATCTCAACAAAAAAACTTACTCACACCAACCTTATAATTTTATCATAACCTATAGTACACCATGAAAAACATTTCTTAGTGATAACTTAAAGTCTTTCTTTGAGAGGTAAATTATTATTACACTTCACAAAATGGATATCATTACATATATATGTAGCCAATTTGGAAGAATGATAAATTAGATTTTTTCTTTTATATATTATGATACATTCCAAATTCTTAAATGTCTTTAAATAATATTTAACAAACCCAACATTTACACCTCTCTTTATCATATATGATAAACATCCATATCATCCTTATGTATACTGCCCTTTCTAGGTTTTTTTTAACTTATTTGATCCATATTTAATTCCTTCCACATCTCTATTTGACAATATGATAAACATCCATATCATCCTTATGTATACTTCCCTTTCTAGGTTTTTTTTTAAATTATTTGATCCATATTTAATTCCTTCCACATCTCTATTTGACAATACGATAACCCTCCCAATAACTCTTTAGTGAGAAACATCTATGAAGTAATATAGTTTGAATAATAGTCAGATTTAGGAATCATATTCCTAACTATTCAACCCTTTGAATATATTCAAACTTCTTAACTTTTTAACTTCAAATTTAATCATATTAACTTTTATTTTATACTTAGAACTCCTTATAAGTTAATCATAATCATCATTGGAACTCTTTATATAAAAAATTCTTTAAATTTTTTCAAATAATATATATTTTAAATTATTACTTTACAAGCATATGTTAAACACTTTCTTGGATAAATTTTTATTGAAATAGTTATGGTAACTAATATAACTCTTTACATTTCTCTTTTCTGTTATACCCTAAAATATTTTAGGATGTCCAGAGTAATTCACTTTTTAATTTGACTAATATAATCCTATAGTAAATAGTGATATTCACTTTTTATGATTACTAAATGTAACTATATGCATTTTTATTTATCATCACATATATTAAACTCTTTGGTGTATTAATTGAAAAATAACTTAAATATTAGAATAGTTAATTCTTTAAGAAATATTGATATCCACTTTCTATTGTAATTAAATGAAACACTTATCATTTTTTTTATTACCATTAAACATCCTAAACTCTTTATGATATTATTTAGAAACCACTCTAAATTAGACTAGAGAAGTTATTTATTTGTCAACATGAAACTTATCCAAGCCCAATCATACTCCAACTAACCTCTTAGATATTATATTCTTTTAGAACATCTTGCTAAGATATGAAAACTATTTTGTATTAATAAATATCATTATTTACTCTTAGTGTGAATTTTTAATAAATAAACTATTGTATATATATCATATATATTATTCCATGCATTTGAATAATTTTCCTTAAAAATAAGTTAATTATTTAATATATGCTACTAATGGGTGGCAGAAACAAATTCCTTCATGTTTTAACAAATAAATATATTAACATTTTTAATCTTAAGTTATTTTAAAGTATGTTATAGAATATGATAAATCTTAAACCAATTGTATACACTATATCATCTCATGTGCTTCAAGAAATCTCTATTTTGTCGAACTACTTTTTTATGAGATAAAGACTCACATCCTTTAAAAATATTCACCTCAACTTGATAAATTCATTTACATTAAAATCTTTGTTGTAAAAACACTTTTCTTTGTAATTTTAATGAAAAATAAAATCTCTATAAACTATTTTATTGATTTTGGACTCTTGTATATTTAAAACTCTTGTAAAACACGCATTTAGTATCATATACCCTTTGAAATTAAGGAATTTATTTCTATAAAACCTATACCGGACATGGATATTACATAGATCTTCCAAAACTATTTTTGGTATTTTTAATGATCCCATCATATAGAATTTTTATTCCTCCCGCTTGAAAACTGTAAATTTTAATTCCCCTGCTTGGCTTCTTGACGAATCATTATTGAACCCTTCATTTAACTTTTCATCTTATGGTTTGAACTTTTAACCATTAGAATTATCCATAAAATAATAAAACGTAAACATCACATACCATGTTTATTTATCCTCAATAATTTTGAGAATATTGGGTGAAATTTTACTGAATTCAATCATATTATTGGAACATTTCTATAAAAAAAAATATTCATTCCATAACTCAAAATATCCTTTTTTAGTCCCCCATAAATCATATTGTATAATTGAAAAAATCATAAAATATGTGTATTAAATACTGTTATATCATTTCATTAAATAATAATTGTTTAACCTTCTCAAGATATAAATTAGATAAAAACACCTCTTATGAAAATTTTATCCAAACTTAAAGTATCCAAGACTTTAATATGGAAACAAATTTTATATATTACTTGACATAAAACTTAAATCTCCAAAGTTCAATTATTTATCATCTTATGACTTTTATGTATATTTACAACCTTTTTAAAATATATAGTTGATATCATATGTCTTTCAGAATAAAAATTGTTAATTATATAACCAAAAAATATTTATGGAAATATTTACTGTTCTCAATTTATTAACATATTTAACCATATGGAATATCACTTTGAATGCCCAATTACATTGATTATATGAGACTAAAATTCTTTAAATCATTTTTATATAATTCCTTTGAAACCAAAAGTGTATCATCCTACTTCCATGGGGTCTAGATTCACTTATTGAACCATTTATACACTTAGTTACTTATAAAGGAACTATTTTGATACATAAAATTTTACATAAGAACTTTCTTTAAATCACCAACCAAGCTTAAGAACTTTCCTTATGTTACCAGTATTTTGAGTTTCTTACATTAAGATTCTCCTTCCAAGGATTAATCTCATAGTTTAGTTTGATAATGATGTTTTATTATATCATCTAAAGAATATTTTATTAGATTAGTATCATGTTATACCCTTTAATAAACACTTTTACTAAATGGGATCCCACTAAAATGATTACTCCTGTTGTAAAACATTATATCTTTTAGTGGTCCAAGATGAATATTTCTCCATGACATACAACATTTTTTCATGTAAATAATCCATGATTATTTAGGTAGGCCCCAATTATAATAATTGTGACTGTTGGTTAGTTGATCAGATAACTCTTTATCCAATCCATTATATGGATAAACTCAACTCCATTCCTCTTGTATCCCAACCGATAAGGTTTCATGACTAGTGTAACCCAAAGAAAACACCAAGAATGATTTAACAAAGGACAACCAAAGGATATTCATATTAATATTGACCAACCCCATAAGATAATATATTGTTACTTGTATCTTTTTTTCCTTACATAAGAAAATCCAAGGTTACTTGTGTTAAGCTCAACAATACCCAGTTAAATGATTGAGGTCCCTATAAGTGACTCATTAGAGGGAATATAACACTTAGTATTTGAATGATATTTAATATCATCCTCTTATACCATGTTATTTACTTTATGAATGTATGATTCTAGTGATTTCGTTTGAAATCATATACCCTACACATGATCAATATGTTCAAACCATATTGATGTGTAACTCTTTACAAAACCCACAAGTTTTTGTTACTTGCCCAAAATTTGAATTTGGTATGTTTATACATATTCATATACATCATATATATATATTATATGAAATCATAATGTAAAGATTTATAGTTATATGGGATTGAAAATATCCATATGAGTAATCCTAAAGTGACAGATATCCAAACCCATTCACCTTTCTAGATAAGAAACATGCCTCTAGGTCAGTAGGTAGTTTGGCCCAATGTATATAGCATCCCCTACATGAATATCCACCCAAATAGTGTTAACGGGCCAAGTGCCATAGGCCTTAGGTGTACCTCCCCAAACACAAAAGGTTTTTGACTAGTGGGGAGGGTGTAAACCGGTATAGTGGTGAAGCTATACCCTATGGGAATAGATAATATATTGGTTCGAGCATAAGAATATAACATGTATCAGAAATAAATATCTCAGTAGACTCGAACAAGACCCTCTGATTAGAAGAAAATCCAATATCAATAAATAGAGGAAAAAATATTGAAAAAACTATAGTAGAAATTAAACAGAATAAAATGCCATCAAATCACTTGTATCCACTCAAAAAAACAAGCAAGCATGAATTCCATATCAGTTCATACAATACAATATCCAAGGTGTTTCCCACATCAGACCACAATAGATATATATATAATCATGATAAAACTAAAAAAGATACTACACAAAAGTAAATCTCAAGATAGGAATGACCTCAAGGTTCATGCCAACCTCCATGCCAAACAGAACTAAAATCCAGCACCTAAAGCTGTTCCATTACCTATATGTTAATTCTTAAAGACTACACACATCTTGAAGGTCCTATGCAGGGTGTGGGATGAATATCAGTAAGATACCAACCAATGTTCCATATCGAGTATACGTTTTTAAGAACATATGCATCTATAAGAAAAGTAAATATTATGATGAAATAATAAACACAATCTCCACTGGTTCTTAGCAGCCACCAAGGAGTGTCGCCTAGTTTGTCAGTCACCAGAATCTCGAAAGAAAAGAAAGTCCTTGGCCCACAACCCAAGGTACCCATGTAGTCACAAAGTCCTGGTGAACCCTCGGGTTTCACCTCAATCATATAGCTTGAAAATACATGACATGTGACACCTTATGTATCAATGTACAAATGTCTCAAAGGCATGCTCAAAAAATAGTATCCTGATCCAATATGCCCCTTCTTGAAATATCACATTGGCCCATGGCATGACAACTATAGGAAAAACAATATTTTCCCTCAAATATATATCTAGTCCCATGGCCTCAATCACGGTGAGCCTTAGCCCCGAACCTGACAACCAAATTGTTTTCAACCAAAGGAACCTCACCTTCATTGAGGATTTCTATGGAAATCACCCCCAAATCATAAATACCTAAGATGAAACTATCATGGGCCTAAACCTATAAGAGTGCTCAAAAAAACCTCATCGCAGAGTCAAATTATGTGCACATGACTCAATCGGTACTTTGATCATCACGGGTGAGCAGAAATCACCAAATAAGAACCTAATCCACACCATCTTTGGAACCTCGTGTCCCTGCAACCATGTCTCTCAAATATGATGGCCTTGCCATCCAAGTATCACGAACCATTCCCAACCTGACGTCCTCACCACCTCAATCTGACATCCGTGATGCTGAATCCTGCAGTTAAAACCAGTCAAGAAAATTTGGGCCATGCCCAACCAGTGATCAATATCACTCAATCTCTATGGTCATGCCATCCCAACTTGATCTTGGTCCATGCACGTCCTGATCCCTTGGGTCCCATCTCATCAAATTCATCAAATACATATATATTTAATTAAAATAATTCAATTTAATAAAGAAATTAAATTTAATAATATTTAATTTCACAAACTATCCAATATAAAAAGTCAGTATAGAGGTCTTGAATGCCTCTAAATTGTCTCATCAATCTAGATTAAATTAAACAAAACAATTTAAATAAAAACATCTTGATTTAAACAATTTTGACACACACGATTCAAATACCCTAAGAATCAATGTCCTCTAACCTAGCCTTTCTCAAGATAAATAGGTATTGTGCATGCCAAACAGCATCCCATAGGTATCACGATCATTTAAATATGAAACAGTAGGTATAATGGGGTCTCACTCAAAATACCCAAAAACACGCCAAAGGCCACACCACCCAAAAGTATGAAAAAACAGAAAACAATGTGTGCACAACCCACATTAGACTTGTAAATGTAGGCACGTCTGATATGGAGGCACTATTCAAAGTTGATCGAAGTATATCTGAGTTTCCATATTAAACCCTAAAATTGGATCATATGGAAACAATGGTTCATAAGGTGAATGATCAAGGAAGAAGAAGGGTGTGTTGGGTTATCCTTACCAAGGTGATCCCATAGCTTCTGAAGGGTTGAATAATGGAGGTCAGATGGAGGAGTTGGGTCAAAAATTATGGAAGGAGGAGATGGGTGGTTCACCCTTACTATGCATGACCAAGGAAGAAGAAAAAGGAAGAGGAGAAAAGAAATAGGAAAAAGAAAATAAAGAGATTTTTTTAAAAAAAAGTAACATGTACATGTCGCATGGGTTATCCACATGGTTTTCCAAACCATTTGGAAACTGTAAAGAAACCACTACTTAAATATGAAGGTCCACATGGGTTATATGAAATTATTTAATACCGTGTATAGATCATGCGAAAGATACTGCCTAAGGTTGAAGGTCTACAGTACTATCCCACACGGTTTGAAAAACCTTGCGGTAACCATGTGCCTACACCTGCAACTTCAAAATAGGAATTTCAGCCTATGACACCACCCAAACCAAATAAAGACACTTGGGGCACTCTATAAGCCCCTTGACTAACCCAAAAAAACCATTTAAGGCCAACAAAACTCTCATAATTGAGTTCTGATCAACGAAATAAAAAGTAGCATTGCCACTAGTTGAAAAACTAAAACTAGGTTACGATTTTTTCCCATTCCAAAAACCAAGGTCATTACAATCTCACCACCTTAATATATCTTTTCCTTGATTTATCAAACAAAACCTAGAGATGGTACCAAACATGCACATCCTGGTAAAACAACCTGAACTACCCCATTATCAAGGTCATAGGCCAACTTCCTCAAGTGGGATCCCAACTTAGAAATTTTCTAACTTAGTTATGACCTAACCAAAACCCAAAGCATACCATGGTCCACCAACACATTTCCAAACCCATGGTCCTCTTGTAACACATTTTCACCCCTACACCTTAGTAGGTGCTCCCATGTCACTTCTGACACCCAATCGTATCCCGCACCTCATTAGTGCACACCTTGAGCCCATGGAACCCATGGTACAACAAGGTACTACATCCCATGGATTATCAAAATAAACTCAGTGCCTTGCACCTCAATAACAAATTGCATCCTCGATGCCCTAATGCTGAAGGTACCTCAAGTAACTTGCATCCCTCGGATTCCCCGATGCCTAAGCACCTCAAAACAGGCATCCAAAAATTATCCCAATTCCAAGTACATGATATATATATATATATATATATTTAACCATGAACCTGATATGGTACCAACCCACTACCAGAATCTGGTTATCCCCTATACAACCTGTGAACCTCATGTACTCAAAGTGGGCTTGCCTCAATAGGACATGACAAAACAAAAGAAAATGGAAATCACAGCCACACCCACGGCATAACTCTGACCATCATTAGCTCTCCAGTATTCTTACCCCTAGATGAACCATGGTGTGCCCCTGGCCTGATAGACAGATTCTGGAATCTTGTCCTCCTGGTGGTACTGCACCGATCACTGGACATTGACCCCTCGATCGGGTCCTTCTCTCTATTCCATATCCTCCATGTGAAACTGATCTTAGGTTACCTTTACTAGGTACAAATCCTGAACCGATCTCATAATCCCATGCTTTCTCTGGTCCCTACCTTCCGACTATCTATGAAGGATACTTGTATAACCTTTCAAGATTCCCCACCTATCCAAATGCTCGCCAATCCTTGGGAGTCTGATCACACCAATTTCGGAAAAGCCTTGGCTTCCCACACTGAAATAAAACCATCATTGAGCTACTTCAAGGAGGTTTAGCTAGGTCCTTGGCTTGATCTCCCTATTGGTACTCATCCCAACCTCGTTTCCTTCTATCTGAACCATCACCTGAAGCTGTCGCTCAGTCCAAATGAGACTTATCCTTCAGTTTTCTCTTGGCGATGATTTCTTGATTCACCACCTATGAGAACGAGGCTAGCCTAAAGATGTTTATCTTCACCTGAATGGCATTTTGTAAGCCATTTTCAAAGCATATCACCCTCGAGGTGTCATCGCTTACCATACCTGGTGAAAAGTGAGACATATCAATGAAACTAACTGTATAGTCCATGACAGAAATGTCACCCAGCTGAAGGCTCAAGAACTCCTGAGCTCTCTCCACCCTCAGCGTCTCAGGGAAAAAGTTATCAAAGAACTTGTCCTCGATGTCCTTCAAGGCCAAACCCTCATGTCTGCAAGCCTGAACCTTCGCATCCCACCATCACTTCACACGTCCTATGATCATATACATCTCTAGCTTAACCATATTCCATAGAGGTGTCTCTAGCTTCTCAAATATCATATGTATTCTATCTATACAGTTCTCAGCCGCCTACACCACCCTCACCCTGAAAAAGTAGTAGTTTCTACGACTGGAACTCTCTCATTAGATAATCCATCAATGCATTTTCTCCCTGGGCACCTCTTTCAATACCTTACAAGCCACATACTAGACTAGATCGGAGCTGCTCATTGAGCCATGACCTGAATGCTTTCAAACCCAGAAGAGGTCTTGCCTACACTAGATCCAAAACCTGATATTATCCCGGATCCTACACTCGTAAATCTTGTTCGGCCTGACCATCAGGGGTATAAAATTGATCATGCTCCTACGGCACTATACAATTACCCACTTGACACTATATCCAATCCATCTAGGAGGAACCCGATGAATACCATAAAATTTTCAGAAAACACATATATATAACAATATATTCAATGTAGAAAGGGAAAATAGTAAATACGTAGCGTATAAAAACAATAATCACTTCCATATCACAATTATGCCCTATGACATCTCAGCCTCATGGCCTCCTTACCCACCCTCAACAGATCTAAGTAATCATAAAATCCATGGGCCATATCCTTCCTCACAACCATGTTGCCTCAAACCAATGACCTTGTTTCCCAATCCTGGTGATCAAAATCACCTCAGACGTAATACATGACTTCTCCTATAAGATCTATGCCCAAACCTAATACCACATGAAATTTCATACACACACACACACATATAGAGACACACACACACACATATATATATATATATCACAGAATTTGATATTATTCACATGGTATTATCACTTCACAAATCATACATGCATATATGAAATTGAAATACCATAAAAATGTATCTATCAAAATCCAAACAACCACACCTAACCATATCAGGCCAAGGTATAATTCTCCCTGACCACATCATTTCAAGGGTCACATATCATAAACAATAATCATCACAAACTAAGTGATCCACCAAGGAAGAAATCATATAAATTATAATCTGTGAGAAATTGAAAAAACATAACCCACCCAAGGTAACTCAATCCATCCCTCATACATGGGGCTACAAGCACCCAAGTATGAGTTTGAAATCAAGTTCAAAAAACAACCTATTTTTATACTACCATTATCCCAAATAGTAATACTAAGAAAATAGGTCAAAGAAACCCCTCTAATACCACTTGTAGCATCCTCGAGCTAAATATCCACTCAAACAGTGCTAATGGGCTGGGTGCCATATGACATAGGAGCACCTCCCTAGACACCAAAGTATGCCAACTAGAAGTGAGGGTGTAAACAAGGATATTGGGGAGGATATACCCTTTGGGAATAGATAATATACTGGTTTGAGAATAAAGAAGATAACATGAAGTGGAAATAAATGACTCAGCAGACTCGAGACAGACTCACAGAGCATAAGCACATACAATAGTGATAAATAGTGGAAAAAATATAGAAAAAAATACAGAGGAAAGTAAACAGAATAGAATCCCAGCAAATCACTTTTATCCACTAAAAATAAAACAAGCAAGCATGTATTTCATATCAGGTCACACAATTAAAATATCTAAGCTGCTTCCCACGATAGACCACAGTAGATGCATAAATAAGATTACTGAAACTGAAAAGGAAACTAAAAAAAATTGAATCTCTAACTAGGAATGACCTCAAGGTCTATGAAAATCTCCATGCTAAATAGAACTATGATCTATCTCCTGAAGTTGATCCTTTACATGTACGTAGATTCATAAAGTCTACACATGTCCCAAAGATCCTATGTAGGGTGTGAGATGAATCTCAATAGGATACCACCCAATGGTGTGTACCAAGTAGAAGTGTTTAAGAGAATATTCATCTACAAGAAAAGTAAGCAGTGTGATGTAACAATAAAAACAATCTCCACTAGTGTTGAGTAGCCACCAGAGAGTGTCACCTACTTCAGCCATTACTGGAATCTTGGAATAAAAGAGGGTCCTTGGCCCATGTCTCAAGGTAACCATGTAGTCCCAAATCCCAAGTGAACCCTCAGGTTCCACCTCAATCATATAGCTCGACACCACTTGCCTCCTGACACCTCGTGTCTCAAAGTACTGACATCTTGAAGGAATGCACAAACAATTGTATCCTGGTCCCATAGACCCCTACTTGAAAGCTCACGTTGGCCAATGGCATGACAACGGATAGAAAAATGATGTCTTTCCTCAAATAAATATCCAGCACCATGGCCTCAATCATAGAGAGTCTCATCCCCCGAATTTCTATCCTCATTCCTTTCAATAGAAGGTTTCACATCTTCCACATGGATTTTATGGAAATAACCCCCCCCCCAATCATAAATACCTAAGCCGCAACAATAGGGGGGCTATACTCATATGAGTGGTCAAAACCATCTCATCACAGAGTCAACCTGTGTGTAGATGACTCGATCGGTGCTTCGACCATCATGGGTAAATGAAAATCACTAAATAAGAACATAAGTCACACCATATCTGGAACCTCATTCCCCTACGACCATGTCACTCAAATCTAATGGACTTTACATTCAAGTATCACAGGACTTTCCCAACCTAGTGACCTCACTATCTTAATCTAATTTCCATGATGCCCAATCATGTGGTCGAAAACACTCAAGAAAAATCTGGTCTAAGCCCAACCAGTGATCAACATCACTCAATCCTGATGGTCATTCCATCCCAACCGGAACTCAGGCCACACCCATCCCAACCCCTTGGGTCCCATCTCATGTAATTCATAAATTACATATATATTTGATTCAAACAATTCACATTAATAAATAAATTTAATTTAATAAGATTAAATTGCACAAACTATCCAGTATAATAAGTCTGTATGGAGGTCTTGAATGCCTCTAATTAACCTAATCAATATAGATTAAATCAAAAAAAACAATTTAAAGCAAAAAATCAATTTAAACAATTTTGAAACCCCAAACCAAAATACCCCAAGTAGCAATGGACTCTAACCTAGCCTTTATTAAGAGAAATATGTTTTGATCATGCCGAAAGACATCCCACGAGTCTCACAATAATTTCAATATGAAACAATAGGTATAAAGGGGTCTCGCTCAAAATACCCAAAAATGCGCCAAAGGCCGAGCCACCAAAAAGTCTACAAAAACACAAAACAAGGTATGAAACAGAGACCTTAGACTCATAAATGTCAGTACGTCCGATATCAAGGTCCAATTCCAAGCCAATCGATGTAGATCTAAGTTTCCATCATAAAACCTATAATTGGATTGGATGGAAATAGTGGTCTATAAGGTTATAGATCAAAGAAGAAGAAGGTTTCATGGGGTTAGCCTTACTAAGGCA
Source organism: Viscum album (assembly GCA_963277665.1). Classification (NCBI taxonomy): domain Eukaryota; kingdom Viridiplantae; phylum Streptophyta; class Magnoliopsida; order Santalales; family Viscaceae; genus Viscum; species Viscum album. The sequence continues at coordinate 30,511,887 of OY728139.1, read as the reverse complement.
ATCCTATAGCTTTAGACAGATCTAAGAACAGAGGTCAGAAGGAGGAGTTGGATCAAAACTGATGGAAGGAGGAGATTGGTGGCTCACCCCCTATTGTGCATGACCAAGGAAGAAGAAATAAAGAATGTAACAAAGAAATATAAAAAATAAAATAAAGAGAGAAATTAAAAAAAAACCTATACAGGTTGCACGGTTTACTCGCACGGTTCTCCAAACCGTGAGGAAGACAATACCTAAATATGCAGGCATGCCTAGGCTACCCACATGGTTTTTCATATTGTGTGTATACAGTGCAGAAGCCCTGCCAAAGGTTTTAGGTTCTCACAATTATCCTATATGGTTTGAAAAACCATGTTGTAACCGTGTGTCTGCAACCACAACTTCAAAATAGGCCTTTTGGCCTCCACCGCTCCCAAAACCAAACCGAGACACCCAGGGCACTCTCCAAGCCCCTAAAACAAACCAAAAATACCATTAAAGCCCAATAGAACTCTCATAATGGATTTCAAATCAACTAAACAAAAATTTACATCACCACAAGTTGAAAAATTAAAACTGTGTGGGGATTTTGACTCGTTCCAAAAACATGGGTCATTACAATATGTCACTACCTGAAGATAGTTAACTCAAGAGCGAATTCAATTCATAATAACCCTAAAACCTAATATGAAAAATTATGCACATAAAATAAAATCAATCTAATAAATTCAATTAAAATTGAGGTCAAGGTAGATGAAAAACTAAATCAATTATCATACCTAGCATGTTACTATATAGATGCATGTATAACAATATCTAGAAGTTGTTTAACATCTTAAACTAAAGAAACTTATTCATAACTATTTATGAACAATTTCTAATTAAAAGAAAACTATAAACTTATTATAATCATGATTATCCTTTGGTAAATTACATAATTTTGAATATAAACAGTTTATATTCAATTCCAATATAAAATATTTCATATTCTTAATTATATGATATTTCCCCTTAAATGTATGGTATGTTCATGAATTATAAATAATTTATAATTAAATTAATATTGTGTAAATAAATTACATAATTTAATATCATACACCTAAATTTTATTCAAAGCAAGTTAAAATCATTAATAAACCCCATTTTTGATATTGTTCAAATAATATCCAAATAAGGCTCTATTAATTTGAATAATTCAAATTAATTATAATAATTTAAGGGTCTATGCCCCTTTTATTAAGAAAAAAATTCTTGTTTTAACTGGGACGAGAGGAACCCATTACATGTCTCATAGGCCGAGAGGAACATAATATATAAAAATACATGTACCAAAGGCCCTTACATGGTCCAAAATACCCTATGACCTATAACCACTTTGGGAAAAATGGCTTTTTATGATGGACAATTTCCAACAGGAATAAATTGCTTCGTAAAAAGTTAGGTGAGTTTTGGTGAGGTTTGGCGCGGTTTGCACGCTGAATCGCAGGAAGGGTATTTGTGATGGGGAGGCACCCCCCGTTGCAAATACCCGGAGGCAGTAAATACTATTTGCGATGTGGAATTTCCCCATCGCAAATATTTCTTTTGTAGGACACTATTTGTGATGGGTCCCGTTGCAAATAACTAGCGGTAGTAAATACTATTTTTCAACGGGATGTTGCCTCATCACAAGTACCCTTTTAACCACCGATAGTAATTAATGTGGCTGAAGGTATTTTCTACAATACTCATTGCAAATAGTATCGCCATAGCTAATATAACCTATATATACCTCACATTTGTTTTTTTCATCCTTCCCCTCAATTCCTATTTTCTATCTCTCTCCAAACTCTAATTTTAGAGTGAAACTTTTTCTGAGTTTATGAAGAAGTTGTGAAGCCGTCTACACCTATAAGAGATCAAGTTAAATGTTAATTTTGTTTTATTTAATTTAGTATTTATTTCATTTTTTATATTAATTTTAATTATTGTTGATTAGTTGTAATTAAATTAGATTTAGATTTTTTTTTCGTCAGTATTTATTTGTAATAATAAATTGAAATTATTTATAATAATTTTTAGTAAATAGTAGTAATTAATATTTGTTAATGATAATGAGTAATGTATATATATAATTAGTGGTAATTATTAATTAGTAGCTGTAATTTGTAGTAATTAATATTAATTAATGCTAATTAGTAATAATTAGGGGTAATTAGTAATAATTAGCAGTAAATAGTAATAATTAGTAGTAAACAGTAATAATTAGGAATTAAAATTAGACTTGACTCAGCTAACTTGAATCTATTTGGAATTCCAATTAGACTTGACTCAGCTACCTTGAATCTGTCTCAGCCTTCAGCAGCTAGGATTTGCACTGAAATTGATATCTCGCACGAACTACCCTCTCGTTACTAGATTCAAAATGGAGATTATGGTTTTATTCATGATGTTTTTTTCAGAATTTTCCAGCTTACTGTAAATTTTGTTCTAGAATTGGTCATTTTATAAATGATTTTATGTCTCAAAAGTTTGAACCTCATCAACCTCGTTCTATGCTCATTTGGGTGGAAAGGACTGCTTCCAAAAAGGATCAAACAATAAGGACTGCTGATAACACACCACCCCCAAATCCCATTGATATCCCTAAGCCTTTCACTGATACTTTGTCCTCTAAGGGAACTTTATACAACCAAGAAGATAGGACAGACACTCATTTGGAACAGGGTGATCATTCTGATAAAGACAAGACAAGTCTCATTCATCCATCAAATAATCCCAATAACCATAATATGGTGCTTTCACCCCTGATTAAGGAGAAAGAGAAGAACCTTGAAGTCAATGAATCTCAAAATAAGGATAAAAATGATTCTTCTGATACTGAAATCTCTTCTCAAGATTCTGACGATTAGCCTAGTCATATTGAAGAAACCTATTTAAGTTCAAGATCCAGAAAAGGAAGAAAATCCATGGTTGATACTGATGGCTTCATCACCGCCAATCATAGAAAAACTATAAATCATAGAGACTATTCCCAGATAGAAAGAACTATTGTTACAAGGTCTATGTCTCATGCTAAGATGGAAAATTCTGATCCTCCAGTGCCCCCGTTACTGGATGATGCCCCTTCTCATCACATAACTGTAGAATAATCAGCTACCTCCTCTAAATCATCTGACTCAGATTTCACTAAGAGTGATCCTGAAAATGACCCCGCTTATAGGGATGCCTTCCAAATTAATAATAATTTGGATATCTCTGAGGAACTCGGAGCTTGGATGGATGATAATGGCGTACATGCATTCTGATAATACAAGAATGGGGAAATGATGACCGAAAACTACTTACAGCTTAGGAAGAGGATGTACCTTATAGTGGTGGAAGAATTTAAAAGGAATACTCATTTTGATTTCAATGTTATTCCTTGGGAATAATAGTTTTTTACAATCAATCGTTTATGATTTGATGTTATGAATTTAACTTACATTGATATTGTTGGGACTTTGAGGACTATTCTCAGTTTCTATCTCCGTTTTTGATCCTATGTCATGGGAGATTTTATTATTGGATTTCACTTTGTTGGTTGCCTTTTAGTCTGTCTTTTATCAGACTTCCCATGTTCTCTCAGAGACATATGGAGCATTGTTGTTGGTCTAACTTTTGGATCACATGTTGGTTGTCAATGCTACTATTTTTATCACTGTGGAATGTTGATGTGGTTCAACAACATGAAGTAGATTCTGCTTGACTCCTCGGGTCTGGTCTACTTGGTTGGATGGGAGTTGATTGGTTCTAGATCTTTCTATCTATATCTTCTTGTGGATTAATTAACACTAAACTTCTTTAGACTCTCAGTTTATACTGCTCTTGCGTAGGAAACATATTTACAGGTTTCATATTCTGGTTTGGGGTGTGAAGGTGGTCATTATTATCGGAAGTTTTTCTATGGATTGTTGGAGTTTCCAGAACCCCTTTTTTGCTCCACTGGTTTGATGCGGTCTTCAATATAGTTGAGCTTGGATGGTCTCTTTATAGAAAATAAGAATTCTCTCATGAAACAAAGAGTAGGTTTGGAAAATCCTTTTTTCTCCTCTATTCTTCATTATCTAACTTGAATTGTCTCTACAACTTGGTGATGGTGTAAGCATATTACACCTCGTGTTTCCATTGTAACATTTTGATTTAATAAATTCCCGAGGCATGGACTGGTTTTCCAGTTCATGTCACTTTCAAAAAAATTAGTAATAATTAGTAATAATTAGTAATAATTAGTAATAATTAGTAATAATTAGTAATAATTACCATTAATTAGCAATAAATATGAATAATTAGGAATAATTAGTAATAAATAGTAGTAAATAGCAGTAAATAGTAGTAAATAGCAGTAAAGAGAAGCAAATAGCAATAAATAGTTGTAAATAACAGTAAATAGTATTAAATACTAGTAAATAGTAGTAAATAGAAGTAAATATAATTAAATAACAGTAATTAGCAGTAATTAGTAGTAATTAGCAGTAATTAGTAGTAATTAGAAGTAATAAGCAGTAAATAGAAGTAATTCTTAGTAATCAGCAGTAATTAGCAATAAATAGAAATAAATTGAAATAAATTGCAATAAATAGGAATAAATAGAAATAAATTGGAATAAAATGAAATAAAATCAATTGTAATAAATTGTAATAAACTGTAATAACTTGGCATAATTTCTAGTGGATTGGAAGCACTCATTTTGCTCGATGAATCTTCTCTTTTAAACTCTCACCGACTCATAACAATATGAAAAATATGTTTTTACATATGCATATCCAATATCGTATGCATGAGTTTGGATATGCATTCATAGGACCACATTTTTTATAATGTTTTCAAGCGGTGATAGTTGCAAGAATTTTATTCATTGATAAAAAGTGGGCTCTTTTTTTAAGACATTCATACAGAGACAACAGACTATGATGCACTAAGAAAACTAGAAGAAGATGTTGTTATAATTATATATAAACTTGAAAAAATCTTCCCTCCGGCTATCTTTAACTCAATGGAACATCTGATATTACATTTTTCACATGGATCTAAATATAGAGGTTCGATACAGTTACGATGGATGTACCCATTCAAGAGAAGCATACAGAAATTGAAGAAAAAAGTACATAAAAAGAATTAGTTGAAGGATCAATTTATAAAGCTTATTTACAATAGAAAATTTATTTTTATACTCTTATTATTTTGAATCTAAATATCCCTCAAAACAAAACTTTATGGGATGGAACAAGGAAGATGATGATGATGAAATCAATAATTATTTTTTAGTTTTTAATCATCCATAACTTGGCTTTGGTGGAGTTCATGAATTATGGCTTTCAGATGATGAACATCACAGAGCTCATACATATGTTCTGATCAACATTAAAGAAATGATATCATTTGTACTGTGAGAGCTTCTATTACTTATTCTATAATTTATGTTACATTAAGTAAACATATTTTATTTTAAGGTTATATAATAATCATATTAAGAAATAGATTTCACAAATTACAGCAATTCCTCTTGGAGAATGCTAACAAAAAAACCTCAATGGTTTCAAAAACTAGTAACATAATTTATTGATGGTTTAACATATCAATTCAGTTTATTATTTATTATATTGATAATTATTTTATAAATTTTCAGGTGTCTCAACATGTTGATAAAATTGATAAGAGACTTTGTATACTGAGTAACCCACCATCCAAAATGGTTAGATCTTATAATGCATATGTGGTAAATGGTTTTCTATTTCATACACGTGTATATGGGGAATCAAAAAAAAGAAATGGACAATAGATTTTTCTTGAGAGGATTGCATCGTAAAGAAACCAAAGTTGAATTTTATAGCATGCTGGATGAAATTATTGAACTATGTTATCTAGGAAAAAATTATATAACAATGTTTAAATGTCGATGGTTGGATACTGAGAGAGGCTTGTGTATTCATCCAACTCATGGAATAATTCATATTAAATATAAAAGTCTTCTTGCATAAAATGAATCATTTTTACTGACTCAACAGGCACATAAAATTTATTACGCAAAGTATTGTGCTACTTCAAGAGACCTGAGTGATTGGTAGAGCATAATAAAAATAAAATCTTGAGAAAATCAGTTTACTCAAACTGCATGTGGTTCCGCTGAAGTGCAAGGAATTGAAATTTTCCAAGAGACTACTCAAAATCCATTTTGTTTACAAAGAGACATGAATATCGATGATGATACCCCACAATTAAGGTTAGATGGTGATGATGATGTTAATGATGTTACAAAGGAATTTTAAATGGAAAGAGATGATAAAACTGAAACTTATATGGATATTGATGATGCCGAGGAGGAATATGAATACATTGACATTGTCATGTACGAAGATGGTGATGAAGGTGAACATTGACACAGTTAAATACTGGTTGTAATCATAACTAATATATAACTATATATAATAGGTATTTTCAACTATCTATTAACAACAATCATTTTGTGTTTCATATTGACCATGATCTACTTTATGAGTTTCAGGAGGCTAAGCTACCTTTGGATAAAGAGGATTTGGGATCATCTGACCCTCAGCTTATTGGAAGTTCTGGGGGTACATGGAGGGGGTGTGATCTTACATGACTAATGATTCATAGCCTTATCCCTAAGCGACATCCAAATCTTGTCTTCAATCCACGCATGTGGAGGTATGGTAACCTATGTATTTTAGTTAGATTTCATTAATTTATTTATATTCTAATTGTTTGATTATTTATTATTTTTTCACAATTTTGTTCATGTAGCTGTAGGAAAGGGGAGCTCTATCTTGTGAAATTATTTTTCTCAACCATGGATCACATGGTAACAGATTCCTATTGATGTGCATCTCGGCATGTTCAATCATTGGATGATACATAAATAAATAATATTTTTTTTGAAATTTATTCGATTAATAACTTGATATTATAAATTATTTGTAGGGTTTATGGAATCCCATCGATGATATCATATGTGACGCTATCCACGCGGCATGGGAGGTGTCTATGTGTGACTGTTTCCATCAGTTTTTTCACAATTTCAGAAGAACAACCATAAAGAAAAAAGGAGTGACAATATTTGATGAGTCCTGTAGATCCCACTAACCATAGTACATTTCATCTCACAATTAGAATGGATTATGTTTACACAGGTTGGGGGGAGGATTTCAGAGAATGTCTTCATTAGGCCGGCAAAGCTGTGGGAGACAGGAGGTGACGAATCGAGATGGTAGTCATATATTCAGTACACATAGAGAGCATCTGGTAAGTATCTTTTTTAAATATTTTATAAAAATTTTAATTATAAACAGTTTATTTTATATTCATATAGGCAGTCGAGTAGCCTGATATTTTAGAGTATGACATTTATCGAAGGATGTATAATGATCCATCCACTATAGAGATTAGAGGTGATCGCCAATGTCAGATTGTGGTTAGTATTATTTATTCCTCAGTTATAAAATTAACTGCATATAATATTTTCACTATTTTAATTTCAAATTGGAATTGAAGGAGTTATATAAGGTTGTGACATCTCATACATAGGATGAGAGTCAGGCTGAGATGGCTGATCAGACTAGTGCCCACTATTTCAATGAGGCGACATGGATGCAGGTGACCCAGTATGCCTTTGAGAAGGGATGAGTAGTTGGTATCAACTCTCATTTTAATCCTAGGACTTAATATGGTACTTCTATGATGTTGGCGTACAGCTCGAGAGGAGCTCGTGGAGAGTCATCATCTTCTGGCTCATGATATCAAGAGTAGCTACAAGCTCAGAGTGAGCTTATAGAGATTTTTCAGAAGCAACAGGAAGAGATGAGTCAGCAGTAACAGTAGCAGAATGAGGAAGATATGCATCGATGGCAATAGCAGTAGCATCAGCACAAGTAGGAGATTCATCGATGGTAGCAGCATTAGTGTAACACTCGAGACTTTTATGTTATATAAATCATCAAAGGAATCTTTTTCTACACAACACTTGATTGGCTTGCTTTACACGAAATCGCGACCTTCCTCGATAGCTTGCGTCGTACGCAATACCGAGTTTCACTAAACAACGATATGCTATTAAAATATTATTAAAACTAGCCGTTATGAATAGTAATAACCACTTTATGAAATTTTATAAATTTTATTTTTCAAAATGGACTTCATTTTTGGATTTGGAATATCGAAATTATCCTAGGGTGAAATTTTGGTATTTTTCTGAAAACTTTCAATTTTTGATGAATAGTGAAACCACTAAGTGGTAGTTAAAAAACTAAATTTTTCATAAAACTTAATTTTACCGCTTCTGTGAGTGGAATTTCAAAAATCCGAGAGACACGATTGATTTCAGTAAGTAAAATGTGGTTCAATGAGATGAAAATAATTTTTTGGTGAATAGTAACTTTTTACTTTTTTTACCACGGTTAAAAGTAAATAGGGTAATTAAGGGTAAAGATGATATTATTATTACCCTAACACATGTCCTAATTATATTGGATAAGTGTAATTAGACCAAAAACAAACTTAGGAATAAAATATGACCATTTAGGCCCACTTGGATTAGATTAGGACATTTATTATTAATTTATTTAAAGAAGGGTTAAAATAGTTAAAACCAAAGTTTAATAAGTAAATAATTTTTAGTATGTGGTTATACATAAGATAAATTCGACTATAAATATTAATTAGAAATCTAAAAATATTTCCTACATAATGGTATTCTATTTGTAATTTTTAGACATTAAATAATTTAATTTATTTATGACACAATGATGATGCAGTAATTATCTTATTAATGAAATATTGACATAATTGATGTTATAAACACCAAAATAAATATAATTTGAGACTTTTTATGAATCCCAATAATTTTCTAGGTTAATATGACATGTTAGTATTGATTTAATTAACTTTTTTCGAACTAATAATTCTGTTATGAGTTTTAGAAAAATGAATTACTAAATAGTGTCAAAATTGACATAAAATAGTTTTTAAAACAAATATTATACTATTAATTGTTATTTTATTCCTAAAAATATTAGGTTCTGACAAATGAGTTATATAAGGTTATATATATTAATAATAAACAACTTGGGGTCCGTTTGGCTGCTTATAGTAAGTTTATTAACCTTATAGTATAAGAACTCAAGAAGACACGGTAAAAGTAAAATTATTTAACTTAATGTTAAATCTAAATGATAAGGTTATAATAGGAACCTAAACTTGTCTAAATTCTATTGGATGAGAGGATTCCGACCCATCCCCACCTTAGCTTCGAAATATATCAATTTGGAGCTATTTAAAACCGAACTTGACTTTATAATAAAATAATATTTTTAGTTTTCCCAAAGGTGCCCCTCACCTCCCTTATAAAAGGGCACCTCCTCCCCCTCTTCCTCACACCACATTGAGCCTTCAAGCTCGACCAACCCCTGCCACTTTCTCCTATCCACTTCCCTAGAGACATCCTAGAGGTTCTGGTCTTCCTCAAAGACCAATTTTAGTGCCCTAAAATAAGGTCTCAAAGAAGCACTTCAAAGAAGAGGTAATGTCCGTTACCGATTCTTTCATCTTTATTTCTTCTTCCACTTCTTCTTCTTTAGTTGTTTCATTATGAAGTAAAAACATCAGTATCACTCATATACTGATATGTTATTAAAGTATGAAACAACCCTATTTCACCATTTATCCATCCTACGTAAAAAGAAATCACCGCGCGTGCGTACGTACGGAATACCGTCTCCACGCCGTGGTGTAATCTATTTTCCACCACCTTCATACTTGGATGGGTATAATGGTGTAAATAATGACTATATATGACTATTATAAAGTGATTTTGATTCTGAAATAGTATACATACACTCCAATACAATTCCACAATCATAGGAACGATATCATCACTCGTGCGTACGTACGGAATACCGTCTCCACGATGTGATGCGACTCGTTCTACATGATCTTAATTTCATAATGATTATATAAATGAATTGAATGAATGAATATGATATATATTACACTAATACCATTCTGGAAATGAGCTATTTATAATCTAAAGAGAAGAATAAGAATTTATTCGACAAAACACGCATAAGAACAAAAAGTTATAAACACCCGAATAACAAGTAGTAATGAAATATTACTACTAAGAAGCTAAGAATATGACCATATATGATATAATAAAAATAATTATGATTCTTGAATAAGTAAATAACATTATTTCAATCATTATACAGGAGGTTCAGACACTTACAAAGCAAGTTGGACCTAAGGTAAGGGAAAATATCACAATCTCATTTTTATCCAAGATTGTTTTTACTTTGGCATTTACTGGGGTGTATTTTATCATCCACATACATGTTCCCTCAATATGTAAAATTGTTTCCATCCACTTACAATAGTTTAAATCCAATTTTACCCTTTGGTGAGTTTTTAGTAAAGAATATGAAAGGAATCGTTTGTCGTTTTTTCGTACGAGGTACTTTTTTGACTTTTCCGAAAAAAGTACGAAGAAAGTTTTTTTTAACTTATACGGCATGAATGGATTTTTAAAACATTATTTCCAAGAATATTCCTTTACAAGTTTTCAAGTTTATTTTTAATCAACTTCTTTTTGTTTAAAATTGTATGGAATGTTATGAAAGGATAAATGTTTTTGAAGTAGAAAGGATATTTTCCTCAAGAATGGATTTCAAGAGTTTTATCAAAATTATTTTCCATCTACGACAATATAGGGTTCTGTTTCTATCCCTATTATTACATGGATTTGATTATGTTGTGATGGAAATATTTTTATGAATTCCTTTATCTTATATGAATTTTTTTATGATGTCACGATGTTTAAGATTCCCATTTTTATTACATGGGTCATGCAATGATGTATGATTTAAGATTTTGTGTCACACATAAGAATGGTATCATTATGAGATGGGTGGGACCTATATCTCCCTCCAATGCATTGGGTAAAGATTTTATATCTCATGGGATAGACATGGCTGGAACGGTAGGTTATACCGGTTCAGTGAAACAGGACTGAAACGAGGGTGACTCAGTTCAGAAAGGGACTTTGTCCACTAAGATAGTCTTGGAAATGAGTCTTGACTAACAAGAAATGATTTTATATGATTATGTGTGTACGCCACAAAGTTTCATGTTTTAAGTTATGATTATTGTGATTACATTTCACTGCCATGATTTATCCCATGTTATGAAATTATGATCTCTTTTGCAGGTTAAGATTTCCAAAAGTTATGTGCTTATGTATACGATGTGATTGATATTTCTTTTGTTTACCCTTACTGAGCATTTGAGCTCACCCTGTTGTATGTTTTCTTTCCCCATGTCAGGAAGAGGGTTATTAAGTAGGATATTCCAAAAAGGGACCCTAGATATGATGAAATAAGTGGGAGGCAAAGTTGATGCTTTATGAACCAGTTGTTTATGTTTCCCAGTTTCTAAAGACACTATACCTATATGGTCCTTTCGTGGTTTTGTTATATGTTGTAATAAGTATGCTTCAATTTTGAAGTATTAACAATGTATGTAAAGTATGGGTCGTTATAGTTGGTATCAGAGGAAAGGTATAGCCAACCTTTGGAAACTAGGTTGTGAAAGCCTTAGTAAGAACCCTAAGGATAAGTCTAAGCATAGAACACAATATTAGTGTTTTATAAATGGACATGAATAACCTAGGATAAGACCTTAAGTGTGAAATTTTATTCTTGAGTATGTGGTTTTCCTATTATAATTAGTGTTTCTCACACAATTCTTCTTGGTTTTAGTCAATGGCTGGAACCCGAAGGAATCGTTTTAATGCGGAATGCGACGGGCAATGCAATGATTGTCCCCCTGAGCAACCAAACGTTATGGGAGATGGAATGCAAAATCTTGTAGCCATGCTCACACAACTTTCTCAAGCTATGAATCATGCAGGACTTCCAAATGAGCAAAGGAAGGAGCAACATTTTGTTGAATCCTTCATGAGGCAGCGTCCACCTTCTTTCAATGGGTCTACTGATCCATTAGTTGCTGAACAATGGATTAGTACTACTGAAAATATATTTTCAGTTCTTCAATGTTCTGAACATGATAAATTCATCCTAGCAGTGTATCGTTTGGAAGGAGATGCTGATCAATGGTGTAATCTTATTAAGAATACGAGGCAAAGGGGTGAAATTGAGTCCATGGAATGGGACGAGTTCAAGAACTTATTTTTCAATAAGTACTTCCCTCGTATTCTCCAAACAAAGATGGAGAAAGAGTTTCTTGAACTGAAGCAAAAGGATGATGAATCTGTTGGTACCTATGAAGAAAATTTTACAAGACTTGCAAGGTACGCTTCTGGTATTATTATCCAACCTGAGAGTAAGATCGATCAATTATTTAGTGGCTTAAAACCAAGTCTTCGAAGGGCGTTAGCCATAAGGGACTTCAATAGCTATGAGGAAATCGTTCGATGTGCTCTCAAAGTCAAAATGGAGATTGGAGTAACCCATCAGTCATATGGGTTTGATAAGAAGAGGAAAATGGAATTTAAAGAAAAATCTAAAGAGCACACTGAAAAGAAGATGAGCTTTCCCTTATGCTCAAAGTGTGGAAAGAAACATGGAGGGAGTTGTCTTAAAGGGACAAGTAAATGTTTCAAATGTGGAAAGGAAGGTCATCGGGCATTTGAATGCCACGATGATGGGAAGAAGATGTCTAATGATGCAAAAAAAGGAAGGGATACACAAAATGAACCTACTACACTTCAATGTTTCAAGTGCAAGGAGATGGGGCATTATGCCAATAAATGTCCTAATCCAAGGGTTGATGATGATGGTCGACGTCAACAAACTCTTAAGGCTAAAGACAAAGGAAAGTCACATGCAATTTCTATCAGCGACGTGGAGTACGATAACGATGTGGTGAAAGGTACACTTACCATCCACTCTAAAGTAGCAAATGTTTTATTTGATTCTGGATCCACCCACTCTTTTATTTCTGAAGAATTTTCTAAGGGTATCACCGTATTACCTCAACAATTAGATGTTGAGTTAGCTGTGACAACACCTAATGGCACAACAGTCGCATCAAAAGTTTATAATTCTTCTCCGATCTAAGTTTGTGGTAAAGTGCTTCCTTCAAATCTTGTGATCCTTCCTATAGTGGAATTTGATGCGATTCTTGGCATGGATTGGCTTTCTTTATATGGAGATCATATCAATTTCCAAAGAAGAGAAGTCACATTTCATATTCCAGATCAATCTATGATCGTCTATCAATGCAAGGATGAACATAACCTTCCAGTGGAAATTTCTTCCATTTTATGGGTATTGATTACACTAAATGAAGGTTATTTATCTCAAATGGTTGGTGAGAAACTCACGATTAAGAATATTCCCATCGTACGGGTGTTTGATGATGTCTTTCTGGAGGAATTACCGGGTCTTCCACCAAATCGTGAAGTTGAGTTTTCAATAGAACTCGTACCGGGTGCTTTGCCTATTTCAAAGACACCTTATAGAATGGCCCCAATTGAGTTGCAGGAATTGAAGAAGCAACTCCAAGAGAATCTTGATAAGGGATTCATATGCCCTAGTGTGTCACCTTGGGGAACACCTGTTCTATTTGTTAAGAAGAAAGATGGATCAATGAGACTCTGTATTGATTATCGAGAACTTAACAAGATCACTATCAAGAACAAATATCCTCTCCCACGCATTGATGACTTATTTGACCAACTACGCGGAGCTCAATACTTTTCCAAGATTGATCTTCGTTCAGGGTATCATCAATTAAGGTTCAAAAGGGAGGATATACCAAAGACAACTTTCCGTACAAGGTATGAACACTATGAATTTATAGTGATGCCATTTGGTCTTACTAATGCCCCTGCTATCTTCATGGATCTAATGAATAGAGTCTTTAGAGACTATCTTGATCAATTTGTGGTAGTCTTTATAGACGATATTCTTGTCTATTCAAATAGCAAAAAAGAACATGAAGATCACTTGATAATTATATTGAAGACCCTGAGAAAGGAGAAGCTTTATGCCAAATTTACCAAGTGTGAATTTAGGCTTCAAAAAGTTGCATTTTTGGGTCACATAATCTCAAAAGAGGGGATATCTGTGGATCTAGCAAAAACAGAGGTTATCGAAAGATGGTCGAGACCAACAACAGTAACTGAGATCCGAAGTTTTCTTGGTTTGGCTGGATATTATCGACGTTTTGTGAAAGATTTTTCACGATTATCTAATCCACTCACCAAGTTGACTCGGAAAGGAGTTAAGTTTGTCTGGACGGAGGAATGTGAAGAGAATTTCAAGGAGTTGAAAAGAAGGTTATCCAGTGCACCTGTGCTCACATTCCCTTGTAGTGGAGAAAGGTTTGTGATCTACAGGGATGCATCCAAGAAGGGATTGGGGTGTGTTCTTATGCAAAATGATATGGTGATAGCTTATGCCTCATGACAGTTGAAAATCCATGAGCAAAATTACCCAACACATGATTTGGAGTTAGCTGCGGTAATCTTTGCATTAAAGATTTGAAGGCATTACCTTTATGGTGAAAGGTGTGATATTTATACTGATCATAAAAGTTTAAAGTATATTTTCACACAAAAGGAGCTGAATATGCGCCAAAGAAGATGGTTGGAGCTGATTAAGGATTATGACTGCTCAATCCATTACCACCCTGGGAAAGCAAACAAGGTGGCACATGCAATAAGTCGAAAAGACCATGCCGGTTTATCAATGATGAGGATCACAAAAGATCCAATATTTATGGATTTACAAAGAATGGATCTTGGAATTATAATGGAAGGGGAAAAATCTTATCTTTCTCAAATGAATGTTCAACCATCTATACATGTGAAGATTAAAGAGGCACAGAAAGAAGATGTCGAGTTACAAAAGAAGGTGAGAAATGTTCCTGAATTCAACCTTGATTGTGATGGGATAATAAAGTTCAGTAATCGTGTTTGTGTTCCTCCCATCCCCGAATTAAAGAAGGAACTACTGGATGAGGCTCATAGTTCTTCATTCTCTATTCATCCTGGAAGCACGAAGATGTATAGGGACCTGAAAGAGTACTTCTAGTGGGATGGCATGAAAAGAGATGTTGCTGAATATGTCTCTCGATGCTTGGTTTTTCAACAAGTTAAAGCTGAGAGACAGAAGTCTAAAGGGATGTTACAACCATTACCCATACCCAAATGGAAATGGAAAAACATCACTATGGGCTTTATCAGAGGACTTCCTAAAACATCCAAAGGCAATAATGCTATCTGGGTCATAGTTGATCGTCTTACAAAGTCTGCACACTTCATTGTTATTAGAGAGGATTTCTCTCTGGATCAGCTTTCCAGGATATATGTAAAGGAAGTGGTAAGACTGCATGGAGTACCACTTTCTATTATCTCTGATCGGGATCCGAGATTTACCTCGAAGTTCTGGCGAAGTCTTCAGCATACTCTGGATACAGAGTTGAGTTTCATCACTGCTTATCATCCTCAGACAGACGGTCAGTCTGAGAGAACAATTCAAACTCTAGAAGATATGTTGAGAGCTTTCTCTATGGATTTCAAAGGTGGTTGGGATCAACACCTACCTTTGGTGGAATTTTCTTATAATAATATCTTTCACTCCAGTATTCAGATGGCTCCTTATGAATCTCTCTATGGAAAGAAATGTAGGACTCCAACTTGCTGGGATGAAGTTGGGGAAAGAAATCTATTAGCACCTGATCTCGTTGATGAAATGGCAGAAAAGGTCAGATCTATTCAACAACACATAAGAGCAGCTCAGAGTCGACAGAAAAGTTATGCCAACAACTGAAGAAAAGACCTAGAGTTTAAAGTGGGTGATAAAGTGTTCTTACGAACATCTCCCTGGAAGAGGGTTATGAGATTTGGAAAGAAGGGGAAGTTGAGCCTTAGATATATCGGTCCTTTCAAAATACTAGATCGTGTTGGGAAGGTAGCTTACCGATTGGCGCTTCCACCGAATCTCTCTCAAGTTCACGATGTGTTCCATGTATCTCTCCTGAGAAAGTATATACTTGATCCTTCACATGTACTCAGCTCAGAAGTTGTACCGCTGGAGCAAGATCTTTCTTATGAAGAACAGCCGATAGAGATTCTGGATCGTAGTGAAAAAGTCCTAAAAAACAAGACCACTTGCTTGGTGAAAGTTTTATGGAGGAACCACCAATTAGAAGAAGCTACTTGGGAGCTTGAGGATATGATGAGGGAGAGGTATCATCATCTGTTTGTTACAAAGTGACGAATTTCGAGGGAGAAATTCATTTTAAGGGGGGTAGAATGTAACACCCGAGACTTTTATGTTATATAAATCATCAAAGGAATATTTTTCTACACAACACTTTCTTGGCTTGCTTTACACAAAATCGCGACCTTCCTCGATAGCCTGCGTCGTAGGCAATACCGAGTTTCACTAAACAACGAAATGCTATTAAAATATTATTAAAACTAGCCGTTATGAATAGTAATAACCACTTTATGAAATTTTATAAATTTTATTTTTCAAAATGGACTTCATTTTTGGATTCGGAATATCGAAATTAGCCTAGGGTGAAATTTTGGTATTTTTCTGAAAACATTCAATTTTTGATGAATAGTGAAACCACTAAGTGGTAGTTAAAAAACTGAATTTTTCATAAAACTTAATTTTACCGCTTCTGTGAGTGGAATTTCAAAAATCCGAGAGACACGGTTGATGTCAGTAAGTAAAATGTGGTTCAATGAGATGAAAATAATTTTTTGGTGAATAGTAACTTTTTACTTTTTTACCACGGTTAAAAGTAAATAGGGTAATTAAGGGTAAAGATGATATTATTATTACCCTAACACATGTCCTAATTCTATTGGATAAGTGTAATTCGACCAAAAACAAACTTAGGAATAAAATATGACCATTTAGGCCCACTTGGATTAGATTAGGACATTTATTATTAATTTATTTAAAGAAGGGTTAAAATAGTTAAAACCAAAGTTTAATATGTAAATAATTTTTAATATGGGGTTATACATAAGATAAATTCGACTATAAATATTAATTAGAAATCTAAAAATATTTCCTACATATTGGTATTTTATTTGTAATTTTTAGACATTAAATAATTTAATTTATTTATGACACAATGATGATGCAGTAATTATCTTATTAATGAAATATTGACATAATTGATGTTATAAACACCAAAATAAATTTAATTTGAGACTTTTTATGAATCCCACTAATTTCTAGGTTAATATGACATGTTATTATTGATTTAATTAACTTTGTTCGAACTAATAATTCTGTTATGAGTTTTACAAAAATGAATTACTAAATAGTGTCAAAATTGACATAATATAGTTTTTAAAACAAATATTATACTATTAATTGTTATTTTATTCCTAAAAATCTAAGGTTCGGCCATATGACTTAGATAAGGTTATATATATTAATAATAAACAACTTGGGGTCCGTTTGGCTGCTTATAGTAAGTTTATTAACCTTATATTGTAAGAACACAAGAAGACACGGTAAAAGTAAAATTATTTAACTTAATGTTAAATCTAAATGATAAGGTTATAATAGGAACCTAAACTTGTATAAACTCTATTGGATGAGAGGATTTAGACCCATCCCCACCTTAGCTTCGAAATATATCAATTTGGAGCTATTTAAAACCGAACTTGACTTTATAATAAAATAATATTTTTAGTTTTCCCAAAGGTGCCCCTCTCCTCCCTTATAAAAGGGAACCTCCTCCCCCTCTTCCTCACACCACATTGAGCCTTCAAGCTCGGCCAACCCCTACCACTTTCTCCTATCCACTTCCCTAGAGACATCCTAGAGGTTCCAGTCTTCCTCAAAGACCAATTTTAGTGCCCTAAAATAAGGTCTCAAAGAAGCACTTCAAAGAAGAGGTAATGTCCGTTACCGATTCTTTCATCTTTATTTCTTCTTCCACTTCTTCTTCTTTAGTTGTTTCATTATGAAGTAATAAAATCAGTATCACTCATATACTGATATTTTATTATAAGTATGAAACAACCCTATTTCACCATCTATCCATCATACGGAAAAAGAAATCATCACGCGTGCATACGTACGGAATACCGTCTCCACGCCGTGGTGTAATCTATTTTCCACCACCACCATACTTGGATGGGTATAATGGTGTAAATAATGACTATATATGACTATTATAAAGTGATTTTGATTCTAAAATAGTATACATACACTCCAATACAATTCCACAATCATAGGAACGATATCATCACTTGTGCGTACGTACGGAATACCGTCTCCACGATGTGATGCGACTCGTTCTACATGATCTTAATTTCATAATGATTATATAAATGAATTAAATGGATGAATATGATATATATTACAATAATACCATTCTGGAAATGAGTTGTCTATAACCTAAAGAGAAGAATAAGAATTTATTCGACAAAACACGCATAAGAACAAAAAGTTATAAACACCCGAATAACAAGTAGCAATGAAATATTACTACTAAGAAGCTAAGAATATGACCATATATGATATCATAAAAATAAGTATGATTCTGGAATAAGTCAATAACATTATTTAAATCATTATACAGGAGGTTCGGACACTTACAAAGCAAGTTGGACCTAAGGTAAGGGAAAATATCACAATCTCATTTTTATCCGTGATTGTTTTTACTTTGGCATTTACTGGGGTGTATTTTATCATCCACATCCATGTTCCCTCAATATGTAATATTGTTTCCATCCACTTACAATAGTTTAAATCCAATTTTACCCTTCGGTGAGTTTTTAGTAAAGAATATGAAAGGAATCTTTTGTCGTTTTTTCGTACGAGGTACTTTTTTGACTTTTCCGACAAAAGTAAAAAGAATGTTTTTTTAACTTATACGGCACGAATGGATTTTTAAAACATTATTTCCAAGAATCTTCCTTTACATGTTTTCAAGTTTATTTTTAATAAACTTATTTTTGTTTAAAATTGTATGGCATGTTATGAAAGGATAAATGTTTTTGAAGTAGAAAGGATATTTTCCTCAAGAATGGAGTTCAAGAGTTTTATCAAAATTATTTTCCATCTAAGAAAATATAGGGTTCTGTTTCTATCCCTATTATTACATGGATTTGATTATGTTGTGATGGAAATATTTTTATGAATTCCTTTATCTTATATGAATTGTTTTATGATGTCGCGATGTTTAAGATTCCCATTTTTATTACATGGGTTATGCAATGATGTATGATTTAAGATTTTGTGGCACACATAAGAATGGTATCATTATGATATGGGTGGGACCTATATCTCCCTCCAATGCATTGGGTAAAGATTTTATAACTCATGGGATAGACATGGCTGGAACGGTAGGTTATACCGGTTCAGTGAAACAGGGCTGAAACGAGGGTGACTCGGTTCAGAAAAGGACTTTGTCCACTAAGATAGTCTTGGAAATGAGTCTTGACTAACAAGAAATGATTTTCTATGATTATGTGTGTACGCCACAAAGTTTCATGTTTTAAGTTTTGATTATTGTGATTACATTTCACTGCAATGATTTATCCCGTGTTATGAAATTATGATCTCTTTTACAGGTTAAGATTTCCAAAAGTTATGTGCTTGTGTATACGATGTGATTGATATTTCTTTTGTTTACCCTTACTGAGCATTTGAGCTCACCCTTTTGTATGTTTTCTTTCCCCAGTTCAGGAAGAAGGTTATTAAGTAGGATATTCCAAAAAGGGACCCTAGATATGATGAAATAAGTGGGAGGCAAAGTTGATGCTTTATGAACCAGTTGTTTATGTTTCCCAGTTTCTAAAGACACTATACTTATACGGTCCTTTCATGGTTTTGTTATATGTTGTAATAAGTATGCTTCAATTTTGAAGTATTAACAATGTATGTAAAGTATGGGTCGTTATAATTAGCATGAGCAGTTGGAGTACATGCATCATCTGACTCGTAGTTTAGAAATGGAGTTTCTCCACCATATCCTCTAGCTCCTCCACATCTTCTAGAAGACTATCCCCCCCATTGATTTTTTTTATAATGTTAAAAACAATTAAATTCAAGATTTGTTGTAATATGAACTATTTATAGTTTATGTCTTTTATATTAGTGTGAATATTGAATAATTAAATATTTCTTTATTTTTTATTATTTTTAATATTTTATTATTTTATTATTTATTATTTTTATTATATTTTTTAATGGTTTTTTTTATTTTACTAATAATAATAATAATTTATGTTTTTTTAATATTTTTTTGTGAATATTTACAATTTTAATATATTTTTTTATTATTTTAATATTATTAATATTATTTTTTGATTAATCATAATTTTATTAAATATATTTTTTTTATTTAGTATTTATGACAGGACCTATTGTGATGGGACCCCACCACAAATAATTTATATATTTTTTTTAAATAAGTATTCGTGATGGGAAAAATGACCCATCGCAAAAGGTTTAGATATATATAACATATATAAATGGAGAACTATTTGCGACAGCCCCATCACAGCACCTTTTTATATATATAATGTATATAATTGGAGATCTATTTGTGAAACCATTTTCTACAATGGGCTATTAGCAACGGGACCCCGTTGCAAAAGATTATTTGTGACGGGATCCCATCACAAATAGCCCATTTCAAATACCTCAAATTCCAGTAGTGAATCCCATATTTGTAATGTCCTAAAGCCCCACTAATGGAGGTTTCCAGCTTCCTGCATCACCCCAACCACCCCAAGCACAACACCACCAACATCACACCTAAAAATGGTGATCCAAAATCCCAAATATATAAATGTTTCCTATATGACCCCAAAAATAGATGACTTGAAGGCCCAAGATTAATCATTAATTATGTCAATCACCCTTCAAACATCATGCCACCCATACCAAATACATTTCAGTTGTGATACCAATCATAGATATTGTGTCACCCCTACTACCAAGTATCGGTGTCCTACTAGTCTGACACATCATGGTAGAAACCCCCCCCCATAACACATTGGAATGTGGGGTAAGACTAGATGACAGGTTCCAACACACACATCTCCCATTCGATACACCCACCAGATGATGCTTATATAGCCATCACTTCACCGTCAAGATGATTCTCCACTTTATCTAACTGATAAGACTATTCATAAATTCATGTTCTAGGGAACCCATCCACCCCCCTATGAGTAAGTATGGATAAATTATGGGTTTCAAAACACCCATCACACATTCGAGGCTTCCCACCCAGTGATGTTTTCTTGTTACTATGTTGTACCTCCTTCTAAATGTGTTGCGTCTTTTTCCTGGTATCATCATGTCAACGGAAACCCTTTGAGTATGGCCAAAAGTCCTTGTGGAAAAAGTTTGTAAATATTGTTTTAAATACAAAAGACTCAAATTGAATAGAAATAGTCCCAAAGTCCCATGTAGAACCCTAGTAGATTCCACACGAACCATGTCTAAACTACACCAACATTTGATGGTCACCTCCACCACTACCATCATTGATTGTCGAACCAAGGTATTATCTACACCCCAGAACCCTAGAAAACCTATTCCATCACTGATTACCCATATACCACCTCCCCACAACATGTATTCAATAAAAAACAATAATGAGGCCCAGATATAAATCTTGACTAAATATGAATAGGAGAAGGCCCCGAGCACAACCATAGTTGATTGTCGACAAATGTCGCACGTTCCTGCGATGAATTTTTCACCACCAACATAGATCAGATGCCTGGGAACCAAAATAGAAAAGATCATAGGGAGAATGAATCCACCGAATATAGAAGCTACTACTAATGATGAGAAGCCCAACCATAAGGGAGAATTGATGAAGATGAACAGAGTGTGCTAGAGATGAAGAATAAGTGATGTGATGGGGATGGGACTAGAACCAACAAAGTCCATCAAAGGGGAAGTCATTATGTAGAATTATAGGGCACTCCCGAGATTATAAATCTCTTGAGAGATCCCTTATTTGATCCATATTCTATAAATTATTAAAATTAAGTGATTATGAGAAATTCATAAATTAAATATAAAAATATTACATATTTTGTCCTTATTTATATAATATATGATAACTTTATAAAGTAATCTTATGATTTAGAAATAAACACATTTATTTATAGATAATATAAAAAATCCATATCATTTATTTAAAATGAATTTTAAATAATAATACCAAATATTTAAAAAAATATTTAATAATAAAATTTTCATAAACATATATTAATTAATTAAAAAAGTTTATAATTAATTAATTAATAAAAATTTTATTAATTTAAAAAATATCAATCAAATACCATTTATCATTATTTATACATAATTTATTAATACATAAATTAAATTAATGATTGAAAAATGAAAATAAAATAAAATTATCATTTTACCCATATATGAGAAACCCTTTCTGTGTAAAGGTAACCTTGTTTACCTTTATGCATATCACATTTTTCATTTTTCAAAAAAATTAACTCGAGTAACATTTAAATAGATCTTATAATCATAAAAGTAAATTCATGTGACCTTTATATAGACCATATCTTCATAAAGGTATTATTTTTTAATCTTTATAGAGAGGCCTTGTATAATGGTAACTTTGATTACCATCATAATGAGACTTTCTTTGTAAAAATAACTCAGATTACCTTTACATGGAACCTTTATAGGTAAAGGAAACCTAAATTATACCCTTACCATACTAAAGGTAACTCATATTACCTTTAAGTATAATTAAAATTACCTATACACATCTTTTCATAGAAGTAAACTATTTTATGAATAATTTCAAAAATACAAAAACATAATGCTTTATTTTTAACATTTTCTTCATTTGAAGCATATTTTCACAAATATAAACCATTTGATCACTTTAATACCAGTGAATATAATCATTATGATCTAATAATGATTATTATAACATGTGGATGAAAATTCATCCCTTTCCCAAGATCACCCGTGAAAGAAATTTGAAACTAGTATTGAACTAAAAATAAATAATTGCTGTAAAATGGAGTATAAAACACCTTGAAGAGCCAATGAAACATATAAATCATTATTATATGGTTTAACAAATATTAAAAAGGACAACTAAAGTAAATTCACACTTTGTAGTGTATCCACAGGATGACTGAATCATCTGATATTCAGATGGGATCTATTATATATCCACAAAATACTATTGCCTCAAATGTAGGGAATATTTACGAAGAGATATTCATGTTTCTCAAAAGTACGCCCAAGTGTAAAAACAATACTCGCATACCTCTTAAATTTTACATAAGTGATTTTATAATCCACACACATTCTCTTTGAGTTGTTTTATTTACTTCTGTGTTTATAACGCATGAGTAAATGTTTCTTAGGATAACTCATGTATAAATTCATGAATGATGAACTCTTGATCAATTACATCTTATGTAAGTCTCCATAAATTATAGAATTTTTTATTATAGAACTACCCAAATGTAACTTTAATCGTAAGTACAAAATGATATACCATTATTTCATGAAAATTACAATTTGAATGAAAACTATAAAATATAGCTCTCTCACACACATGTCATATATATATAAAGATTTAGGGAATATAACCTTCAATATAGTTCCTTGAACCATAAAATGTCTATTCATAAGAGTACCTAATGCAAGGATGATCTGTATAGTTTGGAGATACCATTTAGTAAACAGTGTACAAATTGTGAAATTATCTCTGAAAATAATTACATGCTTTATATGGCCAGGTCGCATGGTTATCACTAACCATGTGTATACCGTGTGACATGCACAACTAAAAATTTATCAAATATTTCAATGAAAAATTTCATAAATTATGGGAAATAAAAAATAGATAAATGAATAAATTAATCATGAAAATCAATGTTGGGGGTGTGATAGTTGCAGAAAGATATTATAGGTTTTGGGAAAAGATAAAAAATAGCGAGTATTGAAGAAGGAATAAAATTTTAGGGAAATTTTGGTTTAGTTTTTTTGACCTCCAATGCTAGGTGAAAATAAACTTTTAGTGATGTCCTAGAGCGGCTTCTTGAATTTATCCCCCTCAAAAGATTAGTTTCAAGTAGTTCCCTTTTTAGTGCTGATAAATAGAAAATCTATAGTGATGTTTTTATATGCCTTCAAATCATAATTTGATAGGATTATCAATACCATTGGGTGTAAATCCAATAGATATATTCATTTGTATATGATTCAAATGAGTGAATCAAGTTATTGAATAAGTGTGACATGTTTTGGATTTAGTTTAAATTATTGTAGTCTAAATACCAGTCCAGATGATTATTTTAATGGGTTTTTTAGAAAGAAATAATATAAATGGGTTTAGTTTAAAATAATTTTTAAATATGGGCCCCAAATTCAATAAACCTCTTAAATAATTTTCTTTAAATTAATTTCATGATGGGCATTCACACATTCCTTTAGTTGTTTCTACAGAATGATTGAAAGACCGTCACTCATTCTCTAAAAATAAAATTAAATATTTTAATTTATTTTTTTTAGGTTTTAGTATATTTTTACATATATAGATACAAATAATAATTTATGATAATTTTTAATAATGATTAATAATAATTTATTAATTATTAATTATAATTAACACATTTTTAATTTTAATTTGTTACTAATTAGTAATAATTATTATTAATTAACAATAATTAGTGATAAATTATATTAGAATTAATATATATATATATACATTAAATAGGATGAGGTTCTAGCCCTCTTTTATTAAAATAAATATATTAAATATGCTTCTTAAATAGGTTGAGGGGAACCCAATACATGGCCTGTAGGCCCAAAGGCACATATAACCAGGAGAAACAAGTCCAAAAGTCCCAAAGATAGTCTGAGAAGGACCCAGTGATATGTAGGATGAGAAAAAGATCTTTAAAAATGAGATCCCCAGAAGGCCCAAGAGAAGCAAGCCAATGTGAAACACCAGACTAACGTCCCCCCACCTGTTAGAGCTAATACACTTATGATACCAGTAGAGAATGTTGTATCACCCCCATGCTAGATGTTGAGCCATGCTAGTAAGACATGACATGGAAGGACGCCTCTATATCCCACATTAGAGTGGGGGAGACGATTACTAGCAAACCTATCACTCTTTCGAGCTTCCCACCTGATGATGTTTGTGTTCTTACCACATTGCCAACCTGATGCTCCACAACATATGACTGAAACTATGTGCATAAATTAAAAAGGTTTGGTTCTAATCTATCCCAAAATATAGATGGTTAAATGATAGGTTTAGGCACACCCATCATCACTCTTTTGAGGAATCCCACCAAGAGTCACTTTCACAATATGTTTCACTTCATACGAAATGCACCAAGACATATCATGGTCTCGTCATATCACCTATAACCCAAAAAATGGACTAATTCTGAGTGACTCAAAGGCCAAAACATACATAGCTCTAAGACCCAATCCCAAAGAGACAACCCAAAGTCCCAAGGGTTGTAAAACCCTAAAATGTCCACTAGGGGAAATCCCATGTTGTTGTTTCCTCCCTATTGATCAACCAACTACACCAAAGCAATGACATCTATTATTTATTGAGACCCATCATCATTATCAATTCCATATAGATCCATAGGCATCGTAGCCTTCATATATTCCTTCTAGCAATGATGCATGTCATTGGAATCGTGCAACCACATATGCCATAGGCGCCTCCGTCGCATACCTAATAGTACTTCTACACTAATGTTGTGCCACCATATCTACTCACACCACTATCCCCAACCATGACCATGATAATTTTTACAAATTCTATATACCTCCAGTGATAAATCCACACCACTTCTTCCACCATGGATTTTTTCACCCCCTTCATGCACTAATTTCATGTTGTAGCTGCCGCTATAAATCCCAACATCACCTGACAAGGAAAAACCAAATAGATTTGGGTTAGAATCCTTATATATGGAATAGATCAGAAAACTATATAGTGACCCAAACCTTTTATACATATTATTACATGATTTTAATAATAATTATCCATTAAATACAAACTATGGATAAAAAAATTTAGTAGATTTGGAAGAATGGATATATAATTAGAAAATCATATAAATAAAATAAAACATATTTCATTAATACCCATAATGAGTTCATAAAACATTATGAGATCATAAAAATATATATGATAACCTTGAGAAAACATAGAAAACGGGGTGAGCTAAAAATCTCAGTAATGGAATAAACATGGAAATGAATCATGTCACAAGAGTTAGGATACATAACCTAATAACATAAAAATCATACATCATGAATAAACATATATAAGTATAAAATATAGAACATGGAATCATATGATCATGAAAACATAGTAATTTTGAAACAATATATATCATGACATAAACATGAGTTAAGCCCATCTACCAAGACTATATCACATGGTGGACAGAGTCCCATAATGGATTAGGTTTAATTTTTTAATACCATACATAAAGTCTCATGAGACTAAAACATTACACGATTAATTAGAGTGTTTTATGGGTTCACACATAATAAAAAGTACATGCATGTGTGTTCCACGTAAAGAAATCAAACATACGTAATAAACATAAGGATTACCCAAGGAAATAAATGGGTTTTTAATCATGTGTTAAGAAATATCCAAAGGGAGTATCATAATGGTATCTATGAAATAAGGGATTAAATCATTATTGTAAATTAATAAGGTAAAAAATAATATATATCATGAATAATTATATCCAACCTAAGATAATACTTGAAAGAGAGTGTATATGTAACAATAGAAATCTTCCACTTAAGTGCGGGTTTGGGGAAAAGAATAAAGATCCATATAAAGGATAAAGGTATGATTATTTTGATAAAACTAGAAAAATATTTTTCATGATAAAATGAGTGATTTTGTAAAATATTTTTGGATTAAAAAATTTTATAGAGTGTACTTTAGAGTGGAAAATAAACATAGAAGTTCCATTTAATAGGGTTTTCTTATCGAGATAAATTGAGAAGGAAACCTGTTAAAATATGTATTTCTTCATTAAGTAAAGATTAAGTGAGAAAGATATATATGTTTGGAACATATAAATAGAATATAAAATAATTATATAATAATAATTAAGATATAACTTGAAGAAAATATAGGTAAATTGTCACATAAAAGAAATATGGAGGTTCAAAGAGATCCCTTACCTAATATACAAAATAATTTTGTACAATCACTTAATGTCCAAGATAATAAAATAAGATTAATTAATTTATTAATTAATAACCCATTACACAAATATTTTATTTATTATAAATTTATTAAGTTCATTTATGACTATTTATATGAGTTATAAGTTTCAATTTCTTTGTTCAGGGAGCGTTTGTTTCATGGTTTTGTGGTCGGTTCACATGTGTATAATTATGGAAGATCTTATTGAAAGGTAATAGTATTATAGAAGTGAAATGGAATGATATTCATGCACTTACAGAAGTTTAAATGTTCTCATATATCATTTTTTTTCATTAGTATGATTGATTTGATAAAATATTAATGATAACTGTTTAATTTAATTTAGAAGTTTTTCCAACCATCCTAAACTAGTTCCATTTTATTTAATATTATGTCTATTTATTAGTTATTGAACATGAAATAAATTATAATATACTTATTAAAATATTATTTAACAATAATAATAGTTTTAGGACCATCCTTGAATGCGGTAATGGAAAATCAAAACTCATTATCCCAAGAGACAGTAAACTGCCATAATTTGGACAATAGTTTCGTTTATTTGAATAAGAATAGATGAGAAAAGGTATGTATATAACATATTTCATTAGAATTATAACATTATTGTATTTACATTATAATAGATTTATTATGATTTTTTGGATTAATGAGGTGAGGAGAAGGTAAAATAAGAAAAGAAATTAAATGAGGTATTTTGAGAATGTTACCTCTTGAATATCACCTACTTGAAGGACCCCTTGAGGAACATGGAATTGGAATTTTGGTGAGAACAGATGCACTTGGACATGGGAGTTTGGGGGGGAGTTTTTTTTAAGATATTTTTAATTTTTTAAGGCTTGAAAGGTATGAGGAGACTGTGTGGTGACCGATGGAATTTATAAGGGAAGGGGATGGGTGTTTTTGATTATTATATTCATTAGTTTAATATTTTGGATAAAGACTATCAATAGAATTGATTCTTGTGACTTTATAGAGTAAATTATTAATTATATTTAGAAATAATGGGTTATTAAATCAACCATTACTCAAAAAGTAATGTATTTGGATTATAATGTTAAATATTGTAAATTACCGTATTTCACTATTCACAAAATAAAAAACAACTATTTTAGAAAAATCTAAAAAATAAACCATAAAAAAATTGTTCTGTAGATTTTAAAAATGTAACCCATTTTATTGAAATAAGTTTCTAAATTTGATAAATTTAATTTTTAAATAAAATTATTATTTATTCAAAAAATATTGATTTTAATATTATAATCGATTTTATGACCCTTCGAAAAATTAATTATGGTATCATAAAATTATCATATAAATATAAAACAACATAATATTAATTTATGAATCCATTTTATGTAAAAAAAAAATTCAAACAATTATATTCATTAAAACATTTAGATTTTACAAAAATACTAACACTTAATTTATAATTTTTTAAAACATTTATTTACTTGTGCCATGATATAAAGATATAATATTTTCATTTTTAAGGTACCTAAATATTATATTACATTACCATATGGGATTTTTCTATTATATTAGTTAAATTACTATTTATAATGGTCATATTACTATTCCAATGGCAATATTACTATTTCAACAGTCATATTTATAATAGTCATGAGGGTTCAGTACTTCCTATAAATACCTATTATTACATTAATTCTTCATTGAATTAAATTTTCTCTCAATTTTATATATACATTCATCTTAAAAATTAATATTATATTATTACCATTAGGTTTTATTTATAATTATTTTTTCATGAGTGCATTTGTTTTGGTGCATCGAACAGATACAAATTATCATATTCTTATTTTATTGTTTTTTATTTATTATCCAACTATAATATTTTTAATTATTATAGGTTTATTTGCTGACTAATTTATCATTATTAATTTATGAGAATAATATTTTTTTGGTTTCTCAATGTGATGTATGGTCTTTATACTATATAACATAATTATAATAAGGGAAATTCCATTGATAAAATTCTGGGTCAAAAAAATTTTCCCACATATGAAATTGATCCATTGAAATGTCATTTTATATATTAAGGTGAGAATATGTGAGGGTAATTCTCATTTATCACTTGATATGGTTCCCATTTCACCTCTATATATTTATGGTTTCTCCATAGTACATTCACGAGGTGAGTAGTCTTATTGCATATAACTTTATCTTAATGGTCCAATATCTTCACTGGATGCTCCTCATAAAAGAAATACTTTTCTAATTTTACCACCTATGAATTCAATACATGTGAGGGATATGGTATTTACTTTCTCAAGAGGGATACATGGAATACATCATGTAATTGATACATGATTGGTGGAAGTTCTTTTCAATAGGTCACAGCTCTAACGTGATCAAGAATCTAAAAGGGGTTGATGTACCTAGGACTTAGATTTCCCTTATTACCAAATATCATAAGTCTCTTACATAGATATATGTAGAGTAATACCTTATCTAAAACCTCAAACTTTAGGTCCAGTTGAATATTGTTTTCATATATCTTTTGTTAACATCGGGCTATCAAGATGTGATGTTGAATGGTATTTACTATTTTTATAATTTATTTGACCATTTTAGGTCCCAGTAGCTTATGTTCACTGACTTCATCTCATCATGCAGGTTTTTTAAATCTATTTCCATAAAGGGATTCATATATGTCCATTTGGCTTATTGAGTGGAAACAATTGTTTTAAGAGAACTTGACAAGAGGAAGATTTTAGTACTATCCTCTATTGAAGTCCATTAAGCATGCTATCAACATTTATTCCAAGGTCTGAATAGTCTACTTAGACTGGCAATCAGTTTGGGGGCGATAATCCACACTGAAGTTAAGATCATTATTTAGAGAATTTTATATACTTTTCCAGGACTTGGAGGTAAATATTGGATCTCAATCGGATACAATCAATAATGGAACTTCATAAAGCCTTACCACTTCTCTAATGTATATATCTGCAATTTGTGGAATTGAGAAGTCTTATAAAATTTTAATAAATTGATAATTATTTTTAATATGCGTCACAACAACCCATATACACTAGAACAAAAAATGTTTTACGTGGCATAATTTTCACATCAGTTATAAATAACTGATGTGAAAATATATAAATTTTTATTTTTCATGTTGGTTTTTATGAAAACCAATATGAAAAATTGAATATTCACCACTCTTTCATATCGATTTTATAATTTAACTAACATAGAAAATCTAAAATATTCATTTTTCACATTGGTTATAGTATAACCAACGTAAAAAAAACTTTTAAAAATTTATGTACCACTCAAGGTTTTCATTACGTGGTCTTCCAGTTTCATGATAGGCCTCTCATTTCTCTCTTTATGAAGCCCTAAATTTCTGGTTTCTTTGATTTGGTGGTCGAAATCTCATCTTAGGGTCTAAATCAAACCATAGGGTTTCATCAGCCTCAGTTTACGCATCTGAAGTATGTGTCAAACTATTTTGTTTCTCTCTTTTTGGTAATTATTTGGATTCACATATCTAACCGACTATTGTTCAATGAGGTGTTCTTCATTCTCACATTATCATATTCCTACATTTGGGTTTTTCATCTTCATCATTGCGCATTCATTTAAATTTATTCTTGACTCTAATTTCCTCTTCTAAAGGTTTGAATATATTTTGTATTATGTTAATTAGTTGTTTCATGATTTTAATTTTTAAATTGATATAAATTTTTCTATGTTAATTAGGTGTTTTTATTAGGATTTATGGTGTTTTATTTGGAGTATGTTATATAAAAAAATGAGTTGAATTTCTTTGGTGATTCAACATATTAGTATATGGTACTAGTAAAACCTTCAAAGAAAGAGGGGATTATTTAATTAGTGGGACAAATAGATCTTATAGTGGGTAATAGTTCATAGGTTATAGGTATTTATTATACAAGATTCATGTCTGATTTCCCATAGATTGCACCACCTTAGATAGCTTTTACCTTGAATGATCTAGAATTTTCATATAAATATTAATTCTAAGAAGTGATTTAGTTATTCAATAAGGTATTAATCAGTGTATCCTTTATTTTTCCAAAACATTGAATATTATATATTGAATTTTAAGATACCTAAAAAAGTATATTTCATTTTTTAATGTGATGAAATTCTAGAAGATCAATGAATTTGGAAAACTAGTGGTATATTGGAAATTCATAAGTCACTAGAAAATTTGTGAAACAATTCTTTGAAGGGAAAAACCCTTATGAATAGCCTAATATGAGGATTCAATTTCTAATATTTGATAAAGGATTGGAATGAATAAGAGTTCCTAGTATCCCATATGTAAGAGACACTCACCTAATGGAATATTCTTTCTTGGAACATTTGCATGCTTAATAAAACCAAACTCTCAAGTGGCTTCATCTAACAAGTATTTTTTTTATTTCAATTATTTTTTTTATCCCTAAATGGATTTAAAAAAACACGCATACCCTATAGTCTTTAAATGGTTTTACTAACCCATATTCTTATTCCATATAGACATCTTCTATATTTTTCTAGTAAGGAATGTCATCTTGATAAAATACAACCAAATATAATGATAATAGAAGGTGATATGACATGTAGAATTTGAAATAAATATAGCATAGAGATCGGTGTAATATAAATTATATTTTAAATTATAATTCCTTTTTTGTTTTCCTAGTTTATTTATTCAATTATAAGAAAGTAACATTATACAAAATTAGTATAAAAATAAAATCAAAATTTGTAGCTATTTTTTAGGTTTGAAGCTTGTTAGAACAAGTTAAAGTCAAAATCTAAGTGCATACCTCTCATGATGGATATTGTATATTATACTGATGATTTTATAATGTGTTAATTAGTTCCTGATTTTATTTAATGTAAAATTTTTTAAACTAAGATTTAATTTATGAGTAGATTATATTTTCAATTAAAATATAGAATAAATTATTTATTTTCATTAATAATAAACTATGAATTAGTTTTTCTCATTCTATATATTTTTTAAGGATATTATTTTATGGATACCATTGTAAATATTTTTTAATAATTTCATAATATTAATTTATTTTTACATGAGACATTTTTTAAAGGAATCTATTTTGTAATTCCTTCCACATGAATGAATTTTCTTATCGAAATTTTCTATTTTCCTTCTAATTTTTTCATTCTTGGTTTTCTATATATTTTGATTTAATTTATAATCTCAATATTTTATAAATTATTACCTTTTTTATATTTATGATTGATATTTGTTATAGATTGTGAATCGAAGTGGGATTAATGCACCTCGAATAGGTGCTAAATATGAGGAAGGTGTCATTTCTTTTTTGGAATTTTCTAAATGCAATGTTCCAAAAAACAACATGTTTTTGTCCATTCTAGAAATGTTTAAATTTTAATAACTTGAAAATAATATAGATCAAAGATGATTTAATTTTTCATGGTTTTAATTCAAGATACAACCCTTAGATTCGACATGGTGAAATCAGGAAGAATTTCAGAAATATTGATAATGGTGCTTTGCAAGATGATAAATTTGATAAACTTGATGATATGATTTGTGATATATAAGTAGAGAAAATTTAGATACAACCAAAAATTGTTCATTTATATGGTGATGCTGAAAAACCATTGTATCTAAGTTGTACCGAATATATGATTTTATCAATGGTGTTAATATTGATAAACCTGAAGGAAAAAAAGGATGGGGTGATAAGAGTTTATAGAGATGCTATAATTGTTGAAATAAATTATTACTAAATGAAACTATGTTACATTTTTAATTTATAAGTCCAAGAAAATATTATTCCCAATGGGATTGGGGTATAATAAAATAAATGCCTTCCAAAATGAATGTGTGCTATATATGAAAAAATATTAATTTCTATTAAAGTGTCTTAAATGTGGGACATCAAGTATAAGTTGAAAGAAAAATCATATAATGATTCAAAAGTTTCAAAGACTCCTGCCAAATATTTTTTGTATCTTCCTATAATTACTCATATGAGACATTTATTTTCTAATTCACACGATGAAAAAAAGGTTAA
The DNA here is from genome assembly GCA_963277665.1 of Viscum album. Lineage (NCBI taxonomy): Eukaryota > Viridiplantae > Streptophyta > Magnoliopsida > Santalales > Viscaceae > Viscum > Viscum album. Next base: position 30,478,585 of record OY728139.1, on the reverse strand, counting down.
AATGTAATACTGATGAGCGAATATGTGATGGAAAAATACGTCATCCATCTGATTTTCCACAGTGGAAGAATACTAATCACGAGTTTCCTACATTCAGAAATGAAGTTTGAATCTCATACATGGATTGTGTAGAGATAGAATGAATCCATATCGAGGCCTTAGTAGCACACATAGTTCATGGCCTGTTTTATTGGTAATTTACCACTTATCTCATGAATTTTTTATGAATAAAAAATATGTAATGTTGAGTTTAATGATCAATGGACCAAAACTGCTTGAAAATTATATTAAAATTTTATTATCACCATTAATTGATGATTTGAAAATATTATAAGAGGAAGGTGTAAGGGTGTATGATTCATATAAAATGAAATATTTTAAACTACATGCAATGATTATGTTCACTATAAATGACTTCCCAGCATATGGAAATTTGTTTGGATATAGTGTTAAGGGGTATAAATCTTGTCTAATTTGTGAGCATCAGACTTTATATTGTCAACTACGTCATGGGAGAAAAACAAAAAAAATGGATCATCTAATTTTTTTTCTTATGGATTACTCTTATAGAATATTAAAAATATTTCAATGACTCATAGGAATTTTATATTTCTCCAAAACCTTCATCCATTGATCTGTATTTTGATAGGGTGAAAAAATAGATGTAACATTCATAAAGACACATAAATCTAGTAATGATAGAAACATTTGGAAGAAACAATCAATTTGTTTGAGCTATTGTATTGGAGATATCATGATGTTGAAGATAACATTGATTTCATGCATGTGGAGAAAAGTATATGTAAATTTTATATTGGAATATTGTTAGATATTAAAGGAAAGACTAAAGATGGGTTGAATGCAAGAATTAATTTACTCTCAATGGGAATACATTTGGAGTCGGCTCCCACTCCTCATGGAAGGTGAATATTTCTACCCCTAGCTTATCATAGCTTATCCGAGAGGGATAAAACTATCTTCTTTTAATGTATTCATTACATCAAAGTGTCACATGGTTATTCTTCTAATGTAAAACGATTTGTGTCTTTGAATGATTTGAAGTTGAAAGGTATGAAATCTCATGATTGTCATGTCATAATGCAAAAGACCTACAAGTTTCATTGCATGGAATAATTCCCACCCATGTCAGAATAACAATCATAAAGGTGTGTTATTTTTTTAATTCAATTTGTAATAAGGTGATTGATTTTAATGCTTTGAATATTTTGGAGAAATAAGTGGTTACTATACTTTTTCAATTGGAAATTTATTTTCCTCTATATTTTTTTGATATCATGGTGAATTTAATAGTTCATTTCGTATGAGAAATAAAGAATTATGCACTTGTATATCTACATTGGATGTATCATTTTGAATGGTATATAAAGATATTTAAGTGGAATGTTAAGAATCCATATCGACTTGAGGCATCCATTGTCGAGAAGTATATATCTGAGGAGGTTATAGAGTTTTGTACAAGCTATTTTCCTAATGTGAAGAACATCAGTTTGCCTACATCTCACCATGAATGTGTTAATTTTAGGGGAAAGGGGATCCATGGCTTTAAATTTAAATAGTTTACAGGGGAATAGATAAAGAAGATAAACTTATATATGTCAAATAACAGAGGTGATGATCAACCATATATAACATTTCATATGAATGAGTTGAATTCAAGTTATCCAGGGTTTAAAGAGACTGTGAAACCAAATGCATTAGAAACATTGAGATGGTTAGTGGGTGGTCCAAGTTTAAATTTTTATAACATGGTCTATGTATGACATTAATGGCAATAATTTTCACACGGAAGATCAGGACAACAAAAGTGCAGTTCAGAATAGTAGTGTGTCGTTGTTCACTGAAGCAATGAATTTTTCAAGTAACAAATACAAAAACCCAATATTCGCATCAACCACATATTATGGATTTATTGAAGAAATATGGGAGTTTGATTACATTAAATATCAAGATATAGTGTTTAATTATAAATGGTTTATCGGTAAAAACTATGTCTAGAAAGATGAATTTGTAATGACACTAGTTAATCTATATAAATTGGATTACACAAATGATCCTTTAATCATGGAAACATATGAAAAAAAAAATCTATTTTATTGATCAATCTGATATTCCGGGGGATATTGTTTTATAAGGAAATCAATAGTATGTTAGTGATGATAAAATTGATGAATATAATAATTTTTTTGAGATCATTACATCCATGAAACGATTAACAAATAACATTAATGAACACCTTAAAGACGTGGTTTGTGCCATATAGAATGATCATGAAGAAGGAATTTGGGAAAACAATCTTTAGTACATTCCTGATATTGTAGGTCACATATGTTTAATTATGGTTTACTTTTTTAAATTTTATATATTAGTTATTTTAATTTTATTTGCTTTATTAAAACATGTATTATAACTAATAAGTTAAATTATTTGTTTTATATTAGTTTTTTTTCTAGTTTTCCTTGTTTACCCTTAAGTATCTTATCTATTAATTGATTTTATTGAAAACCAATTATTTAAAATTTAAAATTTAAAATAAAAATTATATATTGTATAAGAGTATATTATAAAATAATTCTTCTTGTTGCAAAAATGATTTATGAGTTTGGTGGATTTTTACTATGTCATTTAATCTATCATTAATATTGATATTTTTAATTCATTTATGTCATTTAATTTCTCATTAATATTGTATTTAATTTACTTAACTATGTCAAATAAGAGTAAAAATTGTAATGTTTAGCTTAATTTTCTTTTTGTTTGAAAATTGTTAATTTTTTTATTTACATTTTCATATAATTGTTGGATTTTTATATTTTTGTAGTAATTAATGATGTTTTGATTTGTAGGATGATAGATCAATCCTCTAATCTACCACATATTTATAGATATGATCATACTTATACTTATGGGGAGGAACTTACACATCCTTCTATTGATGATCCCATTCATCCTTCTTTACTTGAGACATCTACTTCATGGGGGAAAAGAGTTTGAGAGTTGGTAAATGTGGAATCACATGTTTACCAAAATTAGTAGTTTCTTATACCCAAGAATAGAAAATACCATTTGACATTGATGATAATGATATTCTAGTAAGTCCAAAGGCAAAACAATTCTAGACTTTTGTATCAGTATAGGATAAAAGAATATTTAGTATAATGTATGATTATTGGTGAAGTGTTGAGAAAACGTCACTATCACTATTATGGGAGACCATTTTGGTAAGCTTGTTTGTTATTATTTTACTTATCTTGAATAAATGTTTATAGTAGTATATTTTTTTCCTCTTCTTATCAGATGAAATATGATATACTTAACATTGGAGGATTCATGAGGAAATGTATGTCATTAGAAGCTAGGAGTTAAAGGGATTTTAAATCATCCCACACATCACAAATCATTTTGGGAGTTGACAGTATGAAAATACATGTGAGATATATCCATTTATAGATGAAGATACATAGAATTATTTTTTTGAAATTAGATGATGATATAATTTTTTGGTAAGTGTAATGTTACCTTTTAAGATGTTTTTATATTAATGATCATGTTATTGATTTTATTATTTTTAATTATTAATTTACAACAAGCAAGGAGATCTCATAAAGACATTAATTATAAAAATGTATACCCTCATAAGTTATCTTGGGGAGAATATATGTTATTTGAAGAACACATGCAAGAAAAAAACTCAAAAACTGAGAGTTGAGTCATCAGGATCTAGAGAATTCCCCCCCCCCCCCATGCTAGACATGAATAATGGAAGAGGAATCAAATGAGAAAAAAAGGGAAATATCTTACAAACGAGTCATGAGTTACAGGTGATAATATTGTAATATTTTAATTTATTTATTGAAGTTAAATAAACTCTCTATATATTGTGATTCATTATATATTTTTTCAAATATTTCATACAGGATTATCTTGAGGAGCAGAGCACCCAGGGGCTCTTTATTTTTGAGGCTAGACATGATATTTTAGTTTTAGTATTGGGAAATTCTGAACACTCAGGTCATGTATGAGGATAAAAGGCAGGTGTGTTAATAAGAAAAGTGTTTCAACATTTGGATGCTTCATTAAAGAGCATGTTTATAAGGAAAATATAATTTTGGGATCTAAATTTTAGGATATTAAAGAGACGATAGAGGACAGGATCAAAGATTCAGTACAAGAAATGACTGCAGACTTGTAAAGTCAGTTTAGGTCTTCCTATATTACTCTTCCACCTCTACCAGCATATCCCACTTCTTATCCTACTTGAAAATCCCCTCCTCCATAGCTGACAAGTTACTATGAGTTATTTCTTGATGGTCCTAATCATATTGTGGAATCTAGAATGATATATTATATCAGAGATATCATTCATCATCTCCATATTGAGATAGATCATCGAATGGTCATTGTTCAGGATATTATAGATAGATCAGGAAAAATACCATGTCCTATAGATGAAGTCAGTATAATTGGAAATAGTATCAGTCATTTTTTGGTTTGTCCATATAGACTACTTAGACATATTACAATAAAGGTATGTATATATGTTATATTTAATTTCATTTTGTTAGTAAATTGGTTTTCTCATTTTATTGTTTATAAATTTATCGATTTTTTTCAGGAATAATTGTATGGTAAATAAATACTGTTTTATAAACAAAAATTTCAAAGTGCCATGACTTCAGATATAGATTTCATTGGTCTTGATCAATTATCAAAATAATCTAATTTATTATTGGGACTATATGAGATTCCATTTTATGTTATTATTTGTGGTTGGGAAATGACTGTGAACCTTTTGACAAGTGATATCATGTATCTTATAGCTAGAGAGTAATTGGGCATCAATATGATGCTTGTTTTTATCTATGTAAGTCGATTATTTTTTTTGTGTTCCTTTAAATTAATGAAAATTTATAATTATGCCTGATTTTTATTAGGTTTCTATATAAAATTTTTATAGAGATTGACAGGACATATGTTTATGGATTTATAGACCCATAGTTTATTTCTCAAATATGTAAAATAATGACCAGTGCTCAAAGAAAAATTTATATAGCTGAAAGATTTCAGTAGAATGTCATAATTTATTGTTGGATATTTCTATATCTTGAAAGGTATGAAAAAAAATTTATCACAAAGCGTTATATATCACTTAACATATTAACAAATCATATTAAACTTTATTTTATATCAATGGTCATTGGATGTTGGTTGTCTTTTATCCAAGAGAGAAGACATTGTATTGGCTATGATCTATCCAAAGTGATATGAGAGAAAATTTTAGGAATATATTGAACACGTAAGTTTTATTATTTTAATAATTATTTATATTACAATGAATATAATTTATTAATGTTCATATTATTTTCAAACAGGGCATGTGATTTATTTAGAGGGATGACAAAAAATAAGAAGAGCAAGATCAAATATATAGAAGCTAAGGTGAATTATCATTTACAATTAATAAATTTTGGATATATTAATTAAAAATGTTATTTTGAAATAAAATATCTTTGAAACAGTTTCATAAACAACAAGGTGGAACTAAATATGGATATTATGTATTAATATTCCCCTATGAAATAATTTCTACTCGTATAGTTACAAAGTTTTAAAAGGATATATTTATTTATTAAAATTTCCATATTATTTAATATTTTTTATTTAAAATTCAAGTCAAATGATTTATTTATTACTTTTGTAGCTTTTTTATGATGCTTCTTCATATAGTACGGAGTAGTTGAAGAATTTACAAATTGAATGGTAAAATAATTTTATAGGATTGATAGGTTTTTATCTTGAAGTTCAATGTATTGTGTATTTTTCTAGATTTGGGACTGCCTCTTGTGTTGTTTTCTGGTTGTTGTTTGTGGAGGAGCTGAATCAATGTACATTAGTTTCAGTTTATTTGAAACTTCTATTATATGTATATTTTTATTCCTTTTCTGTATTCTACCTTTTATGTTTTATCTACAATTTTTTAATTTGCTTTATGTTTTTGGCTACTACCGGTGGAGGAGAATAAACATTATACATTTTAAAAAAATCTTATTTTTCACATCGGTTATTGGACAAACGATATAAAAAAAGACACAGGTTGTTTATCACATCAATTATTTTTAATAACAAGTATTAAAAATAGTGCATACTATGTTTTTCAAATTGATTATTGGATAACTGAATTGAAAAACATATTACGCATGGTTTTTCACATTAGTTATTTAATAACTTATGTGAAAATGAATTTACCACATCAGTTATTAAAAATAACTGACTTGATAAATGTTGCATACTATGTTTTTTCACATCAGTTATTGGATAAACGATGTGAAAAGCATATTATGCAAGGTTTTCACATCGGTTATTACATAACCGATGTGAAAACCCCTTTATGCACTAGTTATATAATTACTTCCTTTGGATGTATTTAGATGTCCAGTAACATAGTCCATGGGGATGTTTTCCCATTTCCATGTAGGTAAGGGTAATGGTTTCATCATCCCCTTATAATTTTTCCTTTCAACCTTCACTTGATGACATACTGGGCACTTTGATGTATATTCTACAATCTCTTTCTTCATATTGTCCCACTAATAGTGTTCTTAGAGATCTTGATACATATTTGTTCTCCTTGGGTGGATGGATAAGGTTGAACTATGTGCATCATTAAAAATAACCCATTTTATCTCAGGATTTTCTCATACACATATTCATGAACCAAATATTATAACTCCTTCCTCATCAATTTTGAACTTTGAGGATTTACCATTTCTGATAGCATCCGCCTTCTTCTAAATTTCCATATCATCTCTTTAAGAATCCTTTATATTATCTAAAAGGGATGGTTGAGTAATCATTTGAGAAAGGAATGATGATGTTCCTTCCTTTATGATTCCTATGTCCACCATTTTCATGTCTAAGAAGATTAGATCCTCCTCGATTCTTATCATTGATGATGTTACAATATTCTTTCTACTTAGAGCATATACCATTTTTCCCTTACCGAGATGGTAGTGGATTGAGAAGTCATAATACTTGATGATCTCTAACCATCTTTTTGGGTTCATATTAATCTCTTTTTGTATGAATATATATTTGAGGCTCTTGTTATCGGTATATATCTCACACTTATCCCACTACGGGAAAAATGGGTATTTGCGACGGGTTATTTGCGACGGGGGTATTTACCCGTCGCAAATAAGTAGGCTTTTGCGACGGGATTGCTTTTCCCGTCGCAAAAGAACTGGCGCGCGTTGCGCGCCAAATCGCGGGAAAACTATTTGCGACGGGGGAATATTCCCGTCGCAAATAACCGGCGGCGGTAAAAGGTATTTGCGACGGGAATATTCCTCCGTCGCAAATAGTATGTCGGCAGGTGGTTATTTGCGACGGGACCCGTCGCAAATAACTATTTAACCGTTGACCGTAATAAATGTTGGCTAAGGTATTTGCGACGGGTACCGTCGCAAATAACACTATTTGCGACGGGAATCCCGTCGCAAATGGACCCGTCGCAAATAATCTAACCTATAAATACCCCCATCCGTTTTTTTCAAATCATTCTCAAACTCCATCTTCTTCTTCTCTCAAAGTTCTATTTCTAAAGTTCAGTTTTTCTCCAGTTTAATTTTTTTCTCCGGAGTTGATATTAAAGTTTTGACGAACGATCAGAGCAGATCAATTTTCAAGGTATTTATGTTCATTTTAATTTAATATTTATTTTTAATTTTTTATTACTTTCAATTATTCTTAATTAGTTGTAATTTAATTATGTTTACATTGTTTTGTTACTTAATAAATTTAAATTATTAGTATTGTTCATAGTTAATGGTAATTAGGAATAATTAGTAATAATTTTTAATAATTAAGAATAAATATTAATAATTAATAATAAATACCAATAATTAGGAATAATAACATTATTACATTATTAGTAAATTTTATTATTAATATTAAAATAATATAATTTTATATATATATACAATTCTCTTTTCATCTGTGTGTTTGCTGTCTTCACATGTATTATTTGTATGTGGAGATAGAAAAGGCATAGATGAAAGGAGAATTGTATATAAATTAGAAAATTATATTATTTTAATATTAATAATAAAATATACTAATAATGTTATTATTTGTAATTATTGGTAATTATTCCTAATTATTGGTAATTATTCATTTAATTACTAATAATTAGGAACAATTACCAATAATTATCAATAATTAGGAATAATTAGTAATAATTACCAATAATTAGTAATAATTACCAATAATTAGTAATAATTACCAATAATTAGTAATAATTACCAATAAGTAGTAATAATTATCAATAATTAGTAATACTTACCAATAATTTGTAATAATTACCAATAATTAACAATAATTAGTAATAATTAGTAATAATTACTAATAATTACCACTAATTAGTAATAATTACCAATAATTACCAATAATTACCAATAATTTCCAATAATTACCAATAATTATCAATAATTACCAATAATTGCCAATAATTAGTAATAATTAGGAATTATTAGGAATTATTAGGAATAATTAGGAATTATTAGGAATTATTAGGAATAATTAGGAATAATTAAGAATAATTAGTAATAATTAGTAATAATTAGTAATAATTACCAATAATTACCAATAATTAGTAATAATTGGTAATAATTAGGAATAAATACCAATAATTACCAATAATTAGTAATAATTCGTAATAATTACCAATAATTAGTAATAATTAGTAATAATTAGTAATAATTAGTAAAAATTAGGAATAATTACCAATAATTAGTAATAATTAGTAATAATTAGTATTAATTAGTATTAATTACCAATAATTAGTAATAATTACCAATAATTAGTAATAATTACCAATAATTAGTAATAATTAGTAATAATTACCAATAATTAGTAATAATTAGTAATAATTACCAATAATTAGTAATAATTACCAATAATTAGTAATAATTACCAATAATTACCAATAATTGGTAATAATTAATAATAATTACCAATAATTAGTAATAATTGGTAATAATTAATAATAATTACCAATAATTAGTCATAATTATTAATAATTCGTAATAATTAATAATAATTACCAATAATTAGTAATAATTATCAATAATTAGTAATAATTACCAATAATTAGTAATAATTAACAATAATTACCAATAATTAGTAATAATTAGTAATAATTAGTAATAATTAGTATTAATTACCAATAATTAGTATTAATTACCAATAATTAGTAATAATTACCAATAATTAGTAATAATTACCAATAATTAGTAATAATTACCAATAATTAGTAATAATTAGTAATAATTAGCAATAATTACCAATAATTAGTAATAATTACCAATAATTAACAATAATTACCAATAATTACCAATAATTAGTAATAATTAGTATTAATTACCAATAATTAGTATTTATTACCAATAATTAGTATTAATTACCAATAATTAGTATTAATTTCCAATAATTAGTAATAATTACCAATAATTCGTAATAATTACCAATAATTAGTAATAATTAGTAATAATTAAAAATAATTATTAATAATTAACAATAATTAGTAATAATTACCAATAATTAGTATTAATTACCAATAATTAGTATTAATTACCAATAATTAGTAATAATTACCAATAATTAGTAATAATTAGTAATAATTACCAATAATTAGTAATAATTAGTAATAATTACCAATAATTAGTAATAATTAGTAATAATTACCAATAATTAGTAATAATTAACAATACTTACCAATAATTACCAATAATTACCATTAATTAGTAATAATTACCAATAATTACCAATAATTGGTAATAATTAATAATAATTACCAATAATTGGTAATAATTAATAATAATTACCAATAATTGGTAATAATTAGTAATAATTAGTAATAATTACCAATAATTAGTAATAATTATTAATAATTAGTAATAATTAATAATAATTACCAATAATTAGTAATAATTATCAATAATGAGTAATAATTATTAATAATTACCAATAATTAGTAATAATTAACAATAATTACCAATAATTAGTAATAATTAGTAATAATTAGCAATAATTAGTATTAATTACCAATAATTAGTAATAATTAACAATAATTAGGAATAATTACCAATAATTAGTAATAATTACCAATAATTAGTAATAATTAGTAATAATTAGTAATAATTAGTAATAATTAGTAATAATTACCAATAATTAGTAATAATTACCAATAATTCATAATAATTAACAATAATTAGTAATAATTAACAATACTTAGTAATAATTACCAATAATTACCAATAATTACCAATAATTACCAATAATTACTAATAATTACCAATAATTAGCAATAATTACCAATAATTACCAATAATTGGTAATAATTAATAATAATTACCAATAATTAGTAATAATTAGTAATAATTAGTAATAATTACCAATAATTAGTAATAATTATTAATAATTAGTAATAATTAATAATAATTACCAATAATTAGTAATAATTATCAATAATGAGTAATAATTATTAATAATTACCAATAATTAGTAATAATTAACAATTATTACCAATAATTAGTAATAATTAGTAATAATTAGTATTAATTACTAATAATTAGTAATAATTAACAATAATTAGGAATAATTACCAATAATTAGTAATAATTACCAATAATTAGTAATAATTAGTAATAATTAGTAATAATTAGTAATAATTTGTAATAATTACCAATAATTAGTAATAATTACCAATAATTCGTAATAATTAACAATAATTAGTAATAATTAACAATACTTAGTAATAATTACCAATAATTACCAATAATTACCAATAATTAGTAATAATTACCAATAATTAGTAATAATTACCAATAATTAGTAATAATTACCAATAATTAGTAATAATTAACAATAATTAGTAATAATTAACAATAATTAGTAATAATTACCAATAATTAGTATTAATTAGCAATAATTAGTATTAATTACCAATAATTAGTAATAATTACCAATAATTAGCAATAATTAGTAATAATTAGTAATAATTACCAATAATTAGTAATAATTAGTAATAATTACCAATAATTAGTAATAATTAGTAATAATTACCAATAATTAGTAATAATTAGTAATAATTACCAATAATTAGTAATAATTAGTATTAATTACCAATAATTAGTAATAATTAACAATAATTAGTAATAATTAGTAATAATTAACAATAATTAGTAATAATTAGTAATAATTAACAATAATTAGTAATAATTAGTAATAATTACCTATAATTAGTAATAATTACCAATAATTAGTAATAATTAGTAATAATTAGTAATAATTAGTATTAATTACCAATAATTAGTAATAATTAACAATAATTAGGAATAATTACCTATAATTAGTAATAATTACCAATAATTAGTAATAATTAGTAATAATTAGTAATAATTAGTAATAATTAGTAATAATTAGTAATAATTACCAATAATTAGTAATAATTACCAATAATTCGTAATAATTAACAATAATTAGTAATAATTAACAATACTTAGTAATAATTACCAATAATTACCAATAATTACCAATAATTAGTAATAATTACCAATAATTAGTAATAATTACCAATAATTAGTAATAATTACCAATAATTAGTAATAATTAACAATAATTAGTAATAATTAACAATAATTAGTAATAATTACCAATAATTAGTATTAATTACCAATAATTAGTATTAATTACCAATAATTAGTAATAATTACCAATAATTAGCAATAATTAGTAATAATTAGTAATAATTACCAATAATTAGTAATAATTAGTAATAATTAGTAATAATTACCATTAATTAGTAATAATTACCAATAATTAGTAATAATTAACAATACTTACCAATAATTATCCTAGATTGAGTGTTTTTTCTAACAAATTATTCAAAACCAGTAATTCTTTTATATTTTATAGAGAAATATGGAACAACGAGGTCGTCAACAATCATTATTAGGTGACCACATATGGATAAATCAACGTAGAAATCCAAACGGTTCTGGTTTAAATCCAGTATATGTTGAGGGTGTGGAGACTTTTTTATCATTTGCGGCATCAAATCCAGAATTTGTTTCAGAAGGCAAAATAAAATGCCCTTGCAGAAAATGTGCATTGAGAACGTTTGACACGTTTGACAAAGTGGGAGAACATCTCTTGCGTTTTGGTTTTCAACCAGATTATGTTTTTTAGTATCAACGCGGTGAACGCAGTTCCAGAACAGGTGATACCAACTTGATTCCGGATCCATCCCGGTTTCAAGATTTAGTACATGATGTTGCAGGTTCATCTGTTCAACATACAGAAACTCCGGCTGATATAGCTTCAAATCCTGAGTTGGCACCGTCTGAATTTTATAAGTTGTTGAAGTCTGTTGAGGATGCATTATATCCTGGCTGCAAGATGAGCAAATTAGAAGCAGTTGCAAAATTTATGGCTATCAAATCAGATAACGGAATGTCAAACACCTGTTTTGACCAGATATTTTCTTTGCTGAAAACACTATTACCCGAAGGAAATGTTTTACCTGCAAATTACTATGAGAGTAAGAGGCTGGTTCTAAATTTGGGACTTACTTGTCAGAAGATTCATGCATGTTTAAATGACTGAATTTTATATTCTGGGGAAAATGAGTCGTTGGATAGTTGTCCTACATGTGGGCAACTGAGATATAAAGAAGGACAACACGGGAAGTCTGGTTTGATTCCTGTAAAACAGTTGAGATATTTTCCGCTTACATCCAGACTTCAGCGTTTATTCATGTCTAAGAATACAGCGACAATGATGTCATGGCATAAAGAGAATATTTCAACCGATAAAAGCTTGAATCATCCAACCGATGGTGATTCATGGAAAAATTTTGATAGAGTGCATCCATCCTTTGCTTTAGAAGCTAGAAATGTTCGACTGGGCCTCTCCACTGATGGTTTCTGTCCGTTTGGATCTTATGGTAGTCAATATTCATGTTGGCCTGTTTTTTTAACTCCGTACAATTTACCTCCATGGATGTTGATGAAGGAGCCATATATCTTTTTGACTTTACTAATTCCAGGACATCCGAAGAAAAATATTGATGTTTATTTGAAGCCATTGATTCATGAATTAAATTTATTGTGGAGTACTGGTGTCAGTACATATGATGTTGCAACGAAACAGAATTTCATACTGAGAGCAGCATTGATGTGGACAATAAGTGACTTCCCGGCTTATGGGATGTTATCTGGCTGGAGTACACATGGTCAGAAATCTTGTCCTTACTGTATGGGAGAGAATAAAGCATTTATGCTCATTCATGGAAAGAAACCTTATTATTTTGACTGTCATCGCAGATTTCTTCCAACTGATCATCCTTTTCGTAGAAACAGATCTCATTTCAGAAAAGGAACAGTTGAAAGGGATGGACCTCCAAAAATGCTATCAGGTTTGGAGTTAAAATCAGTTGTATTTTAATTACCTCCCGTCACTTTTGGTCCCACAATAAACCAACAGAAAATTTCTGGTTTTGGGAAAGAACACAATTGGATTAAACGTAGCATATTTTGGTATTTTCCATATTGGTCTGATTTGTTGGTCCGACACATGTTAGATGTCATGCATATTGAGAAGAACTGTTTTGATAATTTGTTTCATACAGTTTTGGATACGCCAGGAAAGAGCAAAGACAATGTAAATGCACGTTTAGATCTTGCCCAAATTTGCAGGCGTCCAAAATTGGAACTATTTGAGAATGTCAGAACAGAAAGGTTACTGAAACCAAAAGCAGCTTATACACTGTCTAAAGAAAACCGTTTATTATTTTGTCAGTGGATTGAATATTTGAGACTTCCAGATGGTTGTGCTTCCAATTTGGGTAGATGTGTAAAGAATGGTCATATTACTGGATTAAAAGGTCATGATTGTCATGTTATAATGGAGAGACTTCTACCCATTGGATTAAGAGGTCTGTTGAATTCTGTGATTTGGGATTCCATAATAGAAATGTCTCATTTTTTTCGGGAAATTTGTGCGGCTACGACAGATTATGATGCTCTAGGCAAACTTGAAAAAGATGTTGTTGTAATTATATGAAAACTGGAAAAAATATTTCCGCCGTCTTTCTTCGACTCAATGGAACATTTGATGTTACATTTGCCATATGAAGCCAAATGTGGAGGTCTGGTACAGTTTCGATGGATGTACCCATTTGAAAGATGCATGCAAAAATTGAAAAGAAAAGTACGTAACAGAGCATCTGTTGAAGGATCTATTGCAGAAGCTTATTCGCAAGAGGAAATATCTTTTTTATGATCCCATTATTTTGAATCTGAGTATCCTTCAAAACACAACCGAATGGGACGGAACGAGAGGAATATTGATGAAATCGACAATCAATTATCTATTTTCAACCAGTCATAGCTTGGTTTTGGTGGTGTTTATGAACGCTGGATTTCAGATGATGAACATCAGAGAGCTCATACGTATGTTCTGCTCAACTGTGAAGAGATGAAATCAGTTGTACTGTAAGTGTTTATATCACTTATTCTATCATTTATGTTACAGTAAATAACTTTGGTTTTTATAGGTTGTATGATAATCATATCAAGAAACAAATTCCACAAATTACAGCAGCTGCTCTCGAAGAACGTCGACTGAAAAATTTCTCTCAGTGGTATCAAAAACTGGTAACATAAATTCTTTATCTTTTAGAAACTCATTCAATGTATAGTTTACTATATTGATAATTATTTCACAAATTTTCAGGTGTCTCGACATGCTGATAAAATTGACAAACGGCTATGTGTATTGAGTAACCCACCTTCCAAACTTGTTAAAACTTATAATGCATATGTGGTGAATGAATTTCAATTCCACACACATGCATATGGGGAATCGAAAAAAACAATGAACAGTGGAGTTAGCTTGAGAGGATCTCATCATCGAGAAAATGAAGTTGACTTTTATGGCATACTTGATGAAATCATTGAACTCTGTTATCTTGGACAACATTACATAACCATGTTCAAATGTCGGTGGTTGGATACAGAGAGAGGCGTGTGTGTTCATCCGACTCATGGAATCATCGATATTAAATGTAAAAGTGTTCTCGCAGTAAATGAACCATTCTTATTGGCTCAACAGGCATATCAAGTTTATTATGCAAAGTACTGTGCAACATCAAGAGACTTGACTGATTGGTGGAGTGTAATAAAAATCAAAATTCGAGACAATCAGTTTAGTCAAAGTGAATGTGCTTTCACTAATGTGCAAAGAATTGAAGTTTTTCAAGAGAGTACTCAAAATCAATCTTTTTTACAAAGAGACATGAGTATCGATGTCGACACCCCACATTTAAGAGTCGGTGGTGACAATGATGTTAATGATGTCACGTATGAATTTGAAATGGTAAGAGATGAAGCAACTGTAACTCGAATGGATATCGATGATGTTGAGGAGGAATATGAAGATGACATTGACATATATGAAGATGATGATGAAGATGAACACTAATAGCATTCTATGGTATTTATATACAATCATAATATGTATATATGTATATATAATAGTAATTATCAATTATTTGCTAACATTAACATTTTCTGTTTCAGATGGACGATGCCACATTTCGTGAGTTGGTGGATGCTGACCTGACTTTCGATGCGGATGCGGATGCGTTGCTGACAGATGACCCTCAGCCTGCAGGCGCTCCAGGGAGTACGCGGAGGGGGCGCATTCTTGCACGATTGATGATTCCTGACCCCGTCCCCGAGTGAAGTCCACGTCTTGGGTTTGATCCACGCACATGGAGGTGTGATAACCTGTGTGATAACCTGTGAATTTGACTAAGATTTCATTAATCTATTCACATAATAAATGTTTATTATTTTTTCAGTTTTCCGCATATAGCAGTCGGACAGGGCAGCGCTATTTTGCGCAACTATTTCTCTCAGTCGTGGACCACATGGGAGCAGATTCCCATTGATGTGCAGCAGGCCATGTTCGGCCATTGGTTGGTACGTATGTAAATAAATAATTTTTATTTTGAAAATTATTTCATTTCTAACTTGATATTTTGATTTATTTGTAGGGTTTATGGTATCCGATCGAGGATACCATGCGTGACGCCATTCACGAGGCATGGGAGGTGGCCATGCGTGATCACCTTCGTCAGTTTTTGCAAAATTTAAGAAAAGTTGCGATGAAGAAAGCAGGAGTGTCAGATTTTGAGGAGTCATGTAGAGCACACCGACCAGAGTATATTTTATCCCATGTATGGGATGGATTATGTGCGCACTGGTTGAGTGGTGCCTTTCAGAGGAGATCATCGGTGGGGAGGCAGAATCGGGGGAGACAGGAGGTGACTCATCGAGCTGGGATTCGTTCTTTCAGTACTCATAGACAGCATCTGGTACGTACATTATTTATAAATATTTTATATAACTATAAATATTAATAGTTTATTTTTTATTCTTATAGGCTGTCGAGCACCCCGATATTACAGAGTACGACGTATATCGGAGGATGTATAGTGATCCTGCTACTGGGGAGCTCAGAGGTGATCGTCAGCATCACATCATGGTCAGTATTATTTGTTTTCAAGTTTAAAAATTAACTGCATATAATATATTCACAATTTTAATTTTAAATTGCAACTATAGAAGTCATATGAGGCCGCAGCGTCACAGGCCCGGCCTGAGAGTCAGGCCGAGTCATCAGATCATACCACTGCCCATCAGTTTGATGAGGCGGCATGGATGCAGGCCACCCAGTATGCCTTCGAGAAGGGCCGGGTAGTTGGTATCGGCTCTCGACTGACTCCCGGAGATTATTATGGCAGTGCTGCGATGTCGGCGTCCAGCTCGAGAGGAGCTCGTGCATCTTCTTCTACTACACAGTATGAGGATCAGTTGCGATCTCAGACTGCACAGATAGAGAGTCTCCGACAGGAGCAGGAGCAGATGCGTCAGCAGCATGAGGAGGAGCGTCGACGCCAACAGCAGTTGTACGAGGAGCAGACGAGTCGGTGGCAGCAGCAGCATCAAGAGCAGATGGAGTACATGCGCCGACTCACTCATGCTTTAGGGATGGAGTTTCCTCCACCACCATCTGCAGATCCCCCACCTCCCCCCCTCCTTCAGATTAGAGTTTGTATTTATGTTATAAAATTTGGGAAATCAAAATATTTTTTTTTTCTATTCCTAGTTTTTGTCTCATTATAAAATATTAATAATATTATATTTTTAAATAACAATATTAATCTGAATAATAATATTATTTATATTTTATAATATTAAATTTCATATATATATTAAAATTTTATAATATTATAATTTAATTATATTTTTTTTAATACTTGAATTATTTTAATATTTGAATGTAAAATAATTCTATTATTTTTATATTAATTAAAATAACTTATTAATATTTTTTTTATTTATGAATTATAATTCTAATATTATTATATTAATTAAATAATTTTTTAATATTCTATTATTTTTTATTTTTGAATTATAATTCTATTATTATTATATTAATTAAAATAATTTATTATTTTTATTTGGGTATTATAATTC
The DNA here is from genome assembly GCA_963277665.1 of Viscum album. Lineage (NCBI taxonomy): Eukaryota > Viridiplantae > Streptophyta > Magnoliopsida > Santalales > Viscaceae > Viscum > Viscum album. Next base: position 30,460,964 of record OY728139.1, on the reverse strand, counting down.
TATTATTATATTAATTAAAATAATTTATTAATAATTTATTTTTTTTATTTTTTTATAGTATTTGCGACGGGATACTATGCCCGTCGCAAATACTAGTATTATTATATGCATTAAAATAATTTATTAATAGGTTTTTATTTTTTAAAAAAAAATAGTTTTTGCGACGGGTCCCGTCACAAATACTATTTTAAAAGTTTTTTACAAATATACGGAGTACTATTTGAGACGGGGAGAATAACCGTCGCAAAAAAGGCTTTAGCGACGAGCCCGTCGCAAATAAGTGTTGTTGCGACGGCATTTTCAGCAACGGGCCATTTGCGACGGGCCCCCGTCGCAAAAAGCCATTTACGGCAGGATCCCGTCGCAAATGACCCGTTGCAAATAACTGTTTTTCTAGTAGTGTCCCCATAAATATAGTACCTTCTGATATTCAATTTAGATATCATAGTTTCCAACTCCATATCATGCGTGTGATATTTTTTCTCATGAATTTATAGATTGCTTGAGGAATAGGATATCACTTTTTCATTTTCCTTTAGCACGTAGCGTAATCCTTTCATTGATGCATCATTATATACCATCAAAAGCGTTACAACTTGTGGGTAGTGTAATTACAGGTACAATGATAAGCCTCCTTTTCAAAGCATTGAAGTAGCCTTCACATTTACTAGTCCATAAAAACTTTACTCCCATCCAATTCAACTTGTTTATTGGGTTTGAAAATTGTGAGCAGTTCCTTACAAATAATCGATAATATCAAACTCGACAAATAAACTATGGATCACTATTACTGATGTTATCCAGAGCCACTCCCAAATTTCCATTTTCTTAGAAGGGTCTATATATGTCTCTTTACTAGTGATAACATGCCCCAATAAAGATACTTTCTCTGTTCATAACTCACATTTACTATACTTTTTATATTGTTTCTCCCTTTAAAAAATTCTTTACCATAGTATTTAATTAATTCTCATGGTTCTCCTTATTCTTGGAGTATATCATAATATCATCTATAAAGAATTCCAAAAATTTATTAGAGTAATATCTAAGGACTCTGTTTATGTACATGAATATTTCATGGGAATTAATGAGTCTAGATGGAATCACTATGAACTCATAATGTCCATACCTCATTTGAAAGCCAGTCTTGGGAATATCTTCCTTCTTCACCTTTAATTATTGATATCCCATCCAAAAGTCCACCTTAGAGAAATACTTTTCCCCACAAATTTTCTCGAAAAATCCATCTATATATGGTAGGATAAACTTTTTATTAATTTTTATTTTCTTAAAATCAAGATAATCAATGAAGAGGTTCATTGATCCATCCTTTGTCTTGATGAAGAGGACCAGCACACCACATATTGAAGAACTCAGGTGTATGAAATCCTTATCTACATTCTCTTGTAATTGGTTATTTAGTATTTTCAACTAAATGGTGGTCATCCTGTAAGGATACTTTGATATTCGAAGAGATCTAGGTATAAGTAAAATTGATAACTCATCCTCTCAGTCTGGAGAAAGATCGTGCAATTATTTAGGGAACACGTCAATGTAGTCTTTTATAATGGGAATTTATTCAAGTATGATCCTCTCCTATTTCTCAATAATTGGAGGTAGATATTCTTTCCCATAAGGAAATGATATAAACCCTTGAGATGATGATTCTAAAAGAATTTCATCCACCTCCTTACACTTGAAAATAATTAAACTATACCTTGAGATATGAAGAGTGGTATCTTTTTCGCAACAGTTGATATTATCTTTGTATAAAGATAGTCAATCTATGCCCAATATAGCATCAAACACTTCTAAAGGAAGTAAGATGAGTTTTTTTGGGAGGTTCATTCCATAAAAATTGACTATGGAGGATATTAATACATTAGATGAAATAATTTCCCCATTTATTATTATCAAAGATAACTCAACATCTATATTTTGAGGTGGTGTTTGAATAGTTAAATGAAAATTACAAGATATGAAAGAATGTATAGAAACATAATAAAAAATTATGTTTGATATTATTGAATGAATAACTAGTATACCTATCACAACGTCATTGGTAGGATCCACCTCAGCAGTTGTGATAGTGTATGTCATTCCTTGATTACTTGGAGGTGGTTGTCGTTGATTTTCCCCGGCAACCCTTGGATTTGGGAATTGGCTCAAATAATGCTTGTGTTACTTATAGTTGAAGAACTATACTATAGGTGGATTGTTAATATGAACCCTCCTTTATTATTTTAAATTAGTGGTATTCTTCATATCTATTTAGAAATTATTATCTTGATGCCATTATTTTCCAAATTTGAAACATCTCTTGGTTCCCTTTATATGGTTCCCAGGATGCTTCTTCTCACAATTTTGACATGTGGGATGGTTTTTCATCCCTCTATGGGATTTATCTGTTGAAAATCCCATATTAAACTCCATTTTAGTTTTTATATCTCAAATCCCATGAGACCATTGAGAGTCTCCAATATCCATCTCAAACTTAAGTGAACAATGGAAAATCATCTCATCATTTTCAAAGTCTGGAATATTCAATGATTTTTTTAGACTCGACTTTAATCTACTAAAGAATTTATCCACCATGATTTCAATGTTTATGAAAAATCCATAGGTGTATCATGTAATCCTTGTGACGTTTTCCTCATATTTCCTAATAGACTCATCTTCCTTTTTCTTCAGTCATTGGAACTCTTTCTCCATATTAATATAGAGAGTTCAAGAAAAATATTTATTTGAAATATTTTCTTGAATCCTTCCCATACCATGAAATAAATTTCTTCTTTATACTTTGTGTTCTTTATTAGTTTCCACCATTGATCATATTCCCCATCAAAAATATAGATCACCATCATGAATTTCTATTTGTCTGAGCATAAGAGGATAGATAATATCTTCTTAGTGTAGTTAATCCATTATTCTATGATGAGGGGATCATAAAATCCACAAAATATAGGAGGCCTTTATTTCATAAAGTATTTTATTACAACTTTTTTTTATTAGGAGAAAGAGGGTGTTCCACATAATTCAAGTTAATATTAATAACTTGATCAAATTGATCTAGTCATATCATCAAGTTCTAAGCTTCTGTTCCCGTCAGGTTTGGTATCTCACTAAGGAAATAATAACATTTTCTATCACATTGGATGTTATGATGAGTTATCTTATTTACATCCATTAACTAAAAAAAGAAAAAAAATGGGGGGATTGAATACTTAATTAATGATCATATAAAAATAAAACTATGAACATAGAAGGATAAACTTATAAATGAAAAGTATAACCTAACTTATGATTCCTTAGATTTAAATATAAGTTATCCATGGTGATAGAAGTATCCCTAGGGTTATTACTAATGTTTTCCAGTACAAATCCACCTAAAAACTAGACCAATCCCCTGATACAAACTATAAAAACCCTATCCATTTACACAAAATATTACTTAATATTAAGCATAATTATCCCTTAAATACAAACTAATAATTGAAAAGTCTATACTAGGTACATAATTAGAAAACATGTCACTTGAATAAAACATATTTTATTAATATTCATAATGAGCTTATAACTATCTCTAAACTCTCACAACTAACTATATTGTATAATTTGTGGAATGCATAGACAAAATGGGTGATCTAAAAAGCCCAGTATGGGAATAAACATGGAAATGAAACATGGAACATGAGTTAGAAGGCATAACCTGATAACATAAAATTCATGGATCATGAATAAACATGTGTAAGAATAATATATAGAACAAGGAATCATATAATCATGAAAACATAAGAATGTGGAAACAAAATATATCATGACATAAACATGATCCAAGGCTAACTTCCAAGATTGTACCACATGGTGGACAGAGTCCCGTAATAGATTAGGTTTACTACTTAATCCCATAGAAAATGTCTCATTAGACTAAAAAATTACCCGATGATTTAGATATCTAGTATAGAACACCTATAATAACATGTACATGAATATGTGTTCCACATAAAAAATAAATCATATGAAATAAACATAAGGATTACCCATGGAAGTAAATGGGTTTCATAATCATGTCATAAGGTATAGCCAAAGGGAGTATCATAATGGTATCCAGAAAATAAGGTAATAAATAATTATTGGATATTTATAAGATATATAAAATAATATATCATGAATTATTATTTCCTACTGAAGTGAAAACATGTAAATGAGTTTATGGTTAACAATAGAAATGTGTCCCGTAAGCACGGTTTTAGGAAAAATTATAAATATTCATAAAAAGGATAAAATCATAATTATTTCCATAAACCATAAATTAACTAAAATGGGTTTTCATGATAAAATGAATGATTTTAGAAAATATTTTTGGCTTAAAACATTTTATTAAGTGTACTTGAAAATGGGTAAGAAATAGAGAATTTCCCTTTAATTGGGTTTTCTTATTGAGAGTAATTGAGAAGGGATGCCTTTAAAATATATATTTATGTATCTTATAAAGATTAATTTAAAAAGATATATATTTTTAGATAATATATATAGAATATAGAAGAATTATATAAGAATAATGAAGAGATAAATTTGGAAAAATATAGGTAAAGTGTTGCCCAAATGAAATATGGAGGTTTAGAGAGATCACTAACTTTATGTACAATAGCGTTATGCACTTTCACTTAATGTCCTATATAATAAAATTAGATTCATTAGTTGCTTAATTCAGGACCTATTACACATGAATTTGATTTATTATAATTTTATTAAGTTCATTTATGGCCATTTTTATTATTTATAAGGTTTAATTTCTTTATTCTGAGAGCATTCATTTAATGGTTTAATGGTCTGTTCACTTGTGTATAATTATGGAAGTTCTTTTCAAATGGGAATACTATTACAGAAGTTAAATGAAATGGTATTAATGTAATTTAAAATTTTAAATTATCCCATATATTATTTTGTTTTCTGAAATTAGTATGAGTCTTTTGATAAAATGTTAATGATAATTGTTTAGTTTACTTTGGCAGTTTTTCTTATCATCCCAAACTAGTTTCATTTTATTTAATATTATGTCTATATATTAGTTATAAGAAGCAAGAAATAAGTTATAATATACCTATTAAAATATTAATTGACCATAATAATATTTTTATTAGAAAACTTGATTCCGGTAAAGGAAAATGAAAACTCATTATCCCCGGAGATGGTAAACCGCCATAATTTAGACAATGATTTTGTTTCTTTGAATAAGAGGAGATAAGAAAATGAATGGATAGAAGATATTCCATTATAAATATAAAATTATATTATATTCATTATAATGTATTTATTATGATTTTATGGATGAATTAGATGAGGAGAAGGTAAATGAAGAAAAGAAATTAAAAGAGGTAGTTTGAGAGTGTAAGCTCTTTAATATCACCTCATTGAAAGGCCCTTAAAGGAACATGGAATTGGTATTTTGGGTAGAAAATAAGCACTTGGAAGTGTAAATAGTAGGTAGAAGAGTTTTTAAGAGATCTGATAAGCATAAAGGCTTGGAAGTTTTGAGGATAAGTGGTGGTGAGGGTGGTATTTATAAGGGGAGGAGAGGGGTGTTTTTTATTATTATATTCATTCATTTATTATTTTGGCTCAAGGCTGTCAACAGTATTGAATATTATGACTATATAAAATAAATGGTGAATGTGATTTATAAATAATGAGTTCTTATATCATCCATGACTCAAAAATTCATGTATTTGGAATATAATGTTAAATACCGTGAATTATAATATTACACTATTCACCAAAAATAAAATATTTTAGAAAAATAAAAAAAATCACCCAAACCATTTATTAACATGTAGATTTCAAAAATTTAACCCATTTATAAATTTTTTTTCTAAATATGAGAAATTTATTTTTTAAATAAAAGTGTCATTTATTTGAAAAATAACAATTTCAATATTATAATCGATTTTATGACCCTTTGAAAAATTACTTATGGTCTGGTAAAATTATCTTATAATTATAATAAAAAATTAATTTTAATTTATGAATCCATTTTACGAAAATAAATTTTCTTTTAAATATCTATATTCATTAAAATATTTATGTTTGACAAAAAGACTAACACTCAATTTATCAGTTTTAAAACATTTATTTACTTGTAACATGATATAAATATATCATTTTTTCATTTTTCAAACTACCTAAATATTACTTTACATTTTCATAGGTGATTTTAATATTCTATTGGTTAGATCACTAATGGTTCAATTACTTTCCAACAGTTATGTTACTATTCTAATGATCACATGGGTTCACTACTACCTATAAATACCTCTTATTCCATTAATTTTTCACTCACTTATATTTTCTCTCAAGTTTATATATAATTTAATATTCCAAATGAATATTTTATTATTAAAATTTGGTTTTATTTCTATATCTTTTTCATGACTGTGCTCTTTTCAGTTGATTGAGAAGATCTAAATTATCCAATTCTTAGTCACTTATTTTCTATTTATTTTCCTAGTGTAATATTTGGAATTATTATAGGTTTATTTACTAACTATTGCATCGTTATTAATTTATGAGAATAATTTTTTGGTGGTTACTCTATGTGATGCATGTGATTTATACTAGATGATATAATTTTAAGAAGGAAAATTCCTTTGATAAAATTTTGGGTTGTTACACACAACACATTGATAGTCAAGATGGAACAAAAATACTTGAACTGAGATGAGAAAAAATGTCCATGAGCGCCACCAAATGAGGTATGAAGGAGGAATATCAAGGTCCCGAAAAACAAGAGAACCAACATCACTAATGAGGAGTGAGAGAACCACTATCGAGGTTGAGATAGGCTTCACTGAGAAACCCTAGGTGTTGGGGGGTGTGGTGCCATAAAAAATTAATAAAAATAATTATATATTATATTTATAATAGTCATTAATATTAAATATTTTAATGAATAATAATTGTTTATTAATTAATAATTATTAATTAAGCACCATAATTAATAATTAACAATACATTTAATAATAATTAATAAATTAATTAATAATATAATTAGTATTAATAATTTATAAGATAATTGATATTAATTAATTAATTATATAAATGATAATAAAATTAATAAGATAATTAGTATAAATAAAATTTATGTAATTTAAGTGCATTACTCCATCCCTGCCACATATAATGAAAAAGTAAGAAAATCTTCATGTTAGAGGATTCGACCCTATGGCCTACACCCCCCCACCCAAACTGCCACACCCCCAACATGGGAGGAATAAATAAAATTTAATTAATAATTGATAAGAAAATAATTAATATTGAAGATAAGAAAATAATAATTGATAACTAATAATTGATAATAATTAATTAATTAATTAATAAAATGTAATTAATAATAATTAACAAAATAATAAATAAAATAATGAGAATATAATTAATATTGTTCTGAAAAGTAATAGTAATTAATAAGATAATTGACAATAGTTTTTTAAATTTTATCAATAAAAACCAATAATAACTAGTACTTAAAAATGAATAATAATAAAATTAACAATAAGATAAATAATAATAATATTTTTTCGTTCAATAAACTAAAAAATGTATGATCACACTCACCTGGGGCACACAAGTGGGTTAAGAATCATACCACTCCATTACTATCAGAAAGCACCCATAAGAACCTATATAATTCAAATGACATTAAAGACCTAGTAGGATGGTGGCCTAAAGGCCCCAAAAAATAGCCTGAAGGCCTATTGATCTTAGGTTATTAATGAATTAACTTTTCTTTCTTGTGTTATTCATATTTAACAATATGGATGTCATCAATTATGATTGTTCCCCATGTACTTCCATGACATCAGTCACACTCTGTATCTCTGCAGCATTATGTCACTCACAATGCCATGTCTTGTCACCCAGCTATTTCTGTTCTCACCTCCATGACTGAGTTGAATTTTATGACTCATGTCGCATTGCCTCACTCATCCCCTCACCTGTCTTGCCTGCCACACTACCATTCATGCCCACTACCATCCATTCATGCACAAGAGTAAAATACCCCCCCATATATGAGGCCAAATAGAAGTTTTCGAGGTTTAAAACTCTACCCTATTGGATGCAAAGATTGTGGTTGAGCACCACTCACCTATAACATTTTCTGCCAAAATAATAATAATAAAAATAATAAATAAGATAATTAAAAATCTCGGTACCTTACAGTAGTCTATCCACTCACAACATGAAGGTAATAAAATTAATAATAAGATAAATAATTATAATAACTAATTTAATTAATAATAACTAATAATAAAATTAATAATTATTAATAATATTATTAATTAAATATTACAATTTATTTATATAAATTGTTTTCAAATATCTTTTTAATTGTCTTATTGATTATTATTTACTACCATATTACCCTCCAAGTGGCGGGGTGGCTAATGTGGGGTGGTGTTTGGGATAGTGGTCATAGGGTTGAGTCTAGAGAATGATATAGGTACTTTCATAGGTGTGTTCTAATAATATATATTATTAACTAAAATGTTAATTATTAATAATTTTCTTCTAAATTTTTACTAATCATCAAATTAAGTGGTTCTTATTAATTATCTTATTTATTATTAATATTAATCATATTATTAATTATTATTAACTATATTTTTAATTATTAATTATTTCTCTTAATTAATAATTATTACTAAGTATTAATTAATAATTAAATTAATACTAATAATTAAATATTATTATTCATATAATAAATAATAGTTAAAATTAAATGCATTATTAATTATTACTAACTATTTTTTATTATTTGTAATTATTACTTATAAATAAGCAATTAAAATTAATTTTTTATTAATTATCATTATTTATTTTCAAAATAATATTAATTATTATTAAAATTTTATTATAAATTATAATTTTTTTACATTATAACAAATACAAGCTTAATCAGTGCTATAAATAGATTTGATTAGTGCTAAAAAAGTGTTAATATTGTAAGTGCCTTTAAAAGCCGACAATTTTTATTAGTTCTAAAAATAGAACTGATAAAATATACATTCATCGACACTAAAAAAGCATTAATAATGTTTTCCACTTATCAATTTTTTTAACACTGATAAAGTGGGATCTTTATCAGTGATTTTTTTTTGCATTTAGAAAATGGACTTTTATCAGCTCTATTTGTAACACTGATAAAAGAAGCTTTTATTAGTGCTGATAAACACTATATTGTTACAATGTGTTGCTGAAATTTACAAGATGCTAAAAAAATAATTGTTTAATTTGATTACAATTAAATTTAGATCACAATATAAAAAAATACTATGCAATTCTTGTAAACATTTTATACATTTCTATATACAATTACATTATCATGTATGATTTAAAATAAACATTAAAATATTCAAAAAATATTAATATTTTATTATCTTTGGACACCAATCAAAAGAGCCTGATCGAGATACAATTTTCTAAACAAACCTTCCTAGATAAAAAAAATAGTGTAACTATATAAGAACAATTCTTATGTTATTAGTTCTATAAATAAATAAATCAAACATAAATATGGAACAATGCATTAATAAAATGTCACTTTTAAACTGAAAACATACACTTCGAGTTTTATTGGAAAACAATGTGATATATTGACATTTGGTTGATTTATACATTTCACAAATGATTTATTGATAATTTTCATAAATTATAAAGATAATCAGAGATATTTTTCTCAATTTTTGAGTTTCTGATGGGTGTTTTGAACTAAAATATCAAATTTAAAAAACATAAAATTTGAGTTATATTTGACACACCATGTGTCGTATTGACATAAAGTGATTACAACACATAAAAATGATTTATGAATAATTTTACAAAAATATGAATATAATCTAAGTGTGTGTGATTCATTTTCAGGGACTGAGACACATTTTTAACTAAAATTTTATTTTTAAACTGAAACACTCACTTTGTGTCATACCGATCACACTACATATCAAATTGAAATGTGTGTGATTTTCTCCCATCAAAAATGACTTAATGGCCATTTTAAAATATCATCTAGACCATATGAATGTGTTTTCTCAGTTATTAACTAGTGACAATATTTTTTTACTGAAATGTAACTTATAAACTAAAAACATGCATTTTGAGTCACACTAGTCACACTGTGTATCAGATTGATATATAGTAGATTCCTAAACATCAAAAATGACTAATGTATTGTTTTTCATATGTATAAAAACAATCATAATTTGTTTTCCCAGTTTAGAGTATGTCATGTGACTATTGAACTAAAATGTCAATTTTAAATAAAAATTCCTAGTTTGAGTCATACTGGTCAAACTGTGTGTCCAATTGATATAAGATTGATTCTTATGTGTCAAAAATTACTTATGGACAATTTTCCTAATGTATTAAAATAATATAAGTTTTTTTCATTATTTTCAGTCAGTGACACATTCTTTTAAATAAAATTTCATTTTTAAACTGAAATCACACACTTTGAGTCATACCTATCAGATCTTGTATTAGATTCACATACTTATAATTCTTACATGAAAAAAATTAATTATGTATTATATCCTAAAATTACCAAGAAAATATGAGTGTGTTTTATTATTTTTGAGTATTTTAAGTATATTATTAACTAAAAATGAAAAACTTACATCTTAAGACATACTATCAACATCGTGTATTAGATTGATGTTTGGATTATTCCTATACTTCATAATTGAATTATGAATCATTTAACTAAATTAGAAAAGACAACGTGAGTGTGTTTTCATTATTTTCAGTCAGGACACCAATTAGTAGTTTGATTCTAGGGTGTTAAAAGTGTTCATACTCCCCATTAAGTTATTGGGACTGGGTATTTTATGCCTTGGATTTGGTATTGAATGTGGTTTGTTCACTTCGAAGCTGGCTTAGCATATATTTAAATGCTATTTAAACTAAAAATAAATTGCTTATATATTTTTTTTGAGAAGTTTATTATAAAGTTTTATTTATTTGGATATGTATATATAGCCTTATTTATATTAGTGGATGTGTTTGGGAAAAAAATTCCATTTGTAATATGATTCGTATGATGATGGATTTCATGCCCAACATAGGGTAAATTCATAATTAGAATGTTATTCTATTTATCTTTGGAGGTAATTCCCAGTTATATCATATTGGTTTTGGTGAGGGATAAAATTTCCATTATGTTTCTTGGTTGTATCTAGAATGTCATGACCCTTTATAATGGGATGTAATTCCCTAGTGAATCTAATGATGTTGGATATGGGACATTATTCCTAGTTTTTTTTTACCCTTTGAAGTGGAATGTACTACCTAGGGTGTGATCTTCTAAGGAAGGGGATGTGATGATCATATTAGAATTTCCATTTGTGGGATGTGATTCCCTTCTTCTTCTAATGAGGCATGAGACAATGGATGCTTTTCCCTTTTGGGATTAAGCTTGTGACTATGGATGATATACCCTATGGATGATGTAGTTGAGATGGGATGCCTTTTATTATATTATCGTTCAAAAAATCTATTCCCTCTTTTAATGCAATTTTCAGGAAGTGATTCCCACTACTATATTATCAATCAAGGTAGTTATTTCTACTTATATATCATTTTTACTGAGAGGTTATGCCCACTATTATGACTTAGTTTACTAGATGAACTACTCTGTATTTTTCTGTTATACTATGATAGGATGTTATAGACATGATTAATATAAGGGACATTATTCCTAGTTATTATTATAGTTGTATGTTAAGAGAAACCCCATCACTGGCCGAAGTGGATATAGTTTCACCCAGGATACTGAGTAGCATCCATTATTGTGAAATTTTTATCATTGATTCAATTACCTATTCTTTATGTACAAGAATATAACATTGTAAATGAACCCATAAATACTTTATTTTTTTGGTACACCATTGGTGGTGGACTATAGAGTGTACTAACAACCTTATTGGGTGCCTTGGTACCTAGGAATATCTTCTAGTTTCAAGTAAGGATAAGGGAAAGGGCCTTTCACTTGATTCATGAGCTAGTGGGGTGTAGTTAGTGCTAGAAGATAGGGTCATATGGGGAATCATGACTCTATATTATAGTATTCTTTTATATTTTTTTCTTTATATTGTTTAAAATGTGGTCACTCCACTAGTTACAATACTTCTTTGTATTCTTTTCTGACATTATAGTTATATCTACTTCTCACAGCATGTGTGTGATGCTTTACTAGTGGTTTTTATATATCTATAAATCCACAATATATTTTTATTGTATTCTGATATATATAATTAATTTTTATAGGATTTGTTTCATTTATAACTGACTGTATAGTATGCCCACTTATTGCATAGACCCTCACCATTGTCTAGTAGCCTCTAGTGTACATGGAGGCACTCTTAAGGTATATAGTACCACTGGTTCAGTCATTGTGGAAGTGAACCAAGCCAGGGGACATTACACCACTCATAAAATTTCTATATAAATTATTAGATATCTTATTTTAATATATAAATATATTTATTTTGATAAAAATTTAATAATTATACTTAAATATGATTTATATATTACTAAATATGTATCTAAAATTAAAATATAATATATTGGGTTATATCTGATTTATAAATATTTAATGATTAATATTAATTGAAAATTTTCTAAATAGTATTGAATAATTTACATTCAATTACAGTTTTTTAATAAAAACAATAAATTTATTAAGATCATAAGAGAATTTAGAAATAGGACTTGAACTTCAAATGGCCATTACTTTTCATCTCGGTTTCTATTTAGGTTCTTTGAACTGTGAATTCAAAGACTGAAAAGTGATATATGACTTTCAGAATATAGAAGACCATATTTATTGGATGGTGTGTAAATTTATTCCCTAATATTACATTTATATTTATATAATTGTGTTGAAATTTTATAAATATTCATATAGTAGTATTATTTATAAATAAATATATAAATATATTTTCATATATTTAAATATAAAAAATATTTATATAAAACAATATTTAAACATATAAATATATAAATCAAATTAAAATAATTGTATATTATCCATTTTATTTAAAATAGTAATTTATATATTTTATTTAATATAGAAAATTATCTATTTTATTTACCTTATGAAAATGTATATATGTGTGTGTGTGTGTGTGAAAAAATTATATATATTGTTTATATGTGTATATGTGTGTGTGTGTGTGAATATGTATATATATAGAAATATTAATAAACACAAAAGTATTTATGTATATATTCTAATGTTTGTGAGTAAATATTATTATAAGTGTGTGTGTGTGTGTGTAAATAAGTATATATTATAATATATATATATATGTGTGTGTGTGTGTGTGTGTGTTGATATGATATAATTTAAATATTTTGGCCTAGTAGTGAGGATGATTATTGAGAATATAATGGGTGGGGTTTGAATCCCACCCTCTATGAACTAATTTAAAATTAAACAATTCAGGTTTTGCATGTGAGGGTGTGGGGTAGAGTGTGAAACAGTGGATAATGGTGATAGATTTGTGAATAACTGACTTTTAGTGTCACACAATTGTTTTCCCTTATATGTTTTAATAATATTCTAATGCTTTTATCAGTACTAAGAAAATCACTCATAAAGTTATTCTTTTATCGGTGATTTTCTTAGTGCTGATAAATGCCGCATTTTACCAGTAGTAATTTTTAGTGCTGGTAAAAGGCAGTTGACCTTTTTTATCACTGGAATTATCAGTTATTTTTCTAGAATTGATAAATTCCATACTTGTATAAAAAATGAACATTAATGATCACTAAAATTGGTCTCCAATAAGAATTCATGACATATATAAGCGATCACCTCTATTTTTAAAAACCACACACTTATATGAAAATGGTGTACATGGGAAGTAGCCACAATGATGTCATAGATGTGGTTCATATATACAAAAACAATGATAGGGGTTAGGAAAGCTAGAAACAATTTCTGGGATCGGGCGAGCAAATGATGCAATGATAACAATAGATTGTGGGTGAGGTGGAAGTGACAATTAGAGCATGTGAATGTAATGACACACAAAATAGTTTGGTGGAAATTATAGAATGTTAACAATTATAAATACCCCATTTATCATCTCTATATATCACTTTAATTATCATTAAAAAATAAATTATGTTTTGAGAACTTTTACAAGTCATGAACTTTTATTGGTCCTAAAAAATACTAATAAAATTTTACTATATAAATCTATTTTTTGGTACTGATAAATGATTCCTTTATCAGTACTAGGTGTATTAATGATAAAGGCCAAGTCCAAATACTAAAATATTCTATCTAACATATAAATAAAACTCCATAGAATCTGATAGAAAATATAAAAAATAATTTAAATTATAGTATAAATATTAAATTAAATATTAAAAAATTAAAGTTTACATTCCAAAATCATTTAAATTCAAATAGTAAATTATGTAATTCCATTTCAAAATAACTAAATTGATGTAAAATTCACTAAAAGAGTAATTAAAACTAATAAAAAAGAAAAAATATTATAGTAGACCTTATCTAATGATCAAACCAACCTCATACAAAAGAATTATGTTCCCATAATAAAAACAATTCTTATTTTCATAATAGTATATAAGAAACAAAAATAAATTATAACTGAAATGTTATATAATACTTGATAAATTTAAATTAAAATGATATTCAGTTACTTCCTTTAACTCGAAAATGAATAATAAGTAATTTTTTAAAAATATCACGATGATTTGAGGATATTTACTAGGTTTCAAAAAAGTGATGCATGTTGTAAGCTAAAATATTAATTTTATACTAAAAACAAGAACTTTGAGTCATATCATCCACATTGTGTGTAAATTTGATGTGTGGTTGATTCATACACATAAAAAATGTAGTGTGGATCATTTTTATAAAGTATCATGAAAATCCAATCATATTTTCTTGGGTTTGTGTATGTGACATGCATTTTGAACTAGAATGTCACCTTTAAATGAAATCACACAGTTTCAGTAATACTAGGCACATCATGTATCACATTAATGTGAAGTTAATTCCAAAATTACAAAAATAAATTATTAATAATTGTATAGATAATACGAGTGTGTTTTATTTGTTTTGAGTATGTGAATCATGTTTTGAACTGAACTTTCATTTTAAAATAAACACATGCATTTTGGTCATACCAGCCATACCGTGTGTTAGATTGAATTGAAGTTAATTAGTATATGTAATAAATTAATAAAAAATATTTTCCCTATAGAATCAAGAAAATTTAATTGAATTTTAATAGTTTTATTTTTTGATTTTTTTTTGGAATAAAATATAAAATTTAAACTGAAAACATGAACTTTAAATAAATCCGGACATGTTATATGTTATTTTGATGTGTAGTTAACTTATACACATAAAAAATGAATAATGGATTATTTTAATAAATTATAGAGACAATTTTAGCATGTTTTCTTAGTTTTTACCATGTGATAAGTATTTAGAGCTAAAATGTCACTTTTATACCGAAAACACATACCTTTAGTCATACTAGCCACACCATGTATCAAATTGATGTAAGGTTGAATCAAAAACATTACAAATGAATAAAATATATTTTTAATAAACTATTATATAATTCAAGTAATTTTTATTATTTTTGAGTATCTAACATGCATTTTGAACTTAAATGTTAGTTTAAAATGGAAACACTTGCTTTCACTCATAGCGGGGACACCATATGTCCGATTGATGTGAGACTAATTCCTACAGATAAAAAATAAATCATGAATCATTTTAGTAAAGTATGAATAAAATTACATCATTTTATCTCTATTTTGAGTATTCAACATGTGGTTTTAACTAAAATGTCACTTTTAAATGAAAACATATACATTCAGGCATTACAGTCACACTATATAATAGATTGACTTGTGGTTAATTCCTATAAAAAACAGATGATTCAAGTATTTATTTTTATAATTTACCAATATAATCAGAGTTTTTTATCTATTTTGAATTTTTAATGTGAATTTTGGTCTAAATATCACTTTTAAATGAAAGCAGACACTTACAATCATTCCAGTCACACCATGTGTCAGATTGAAATGAAAATAATTAATACATATAAAAAAGGAATCATAGATAATTTCCCAATTATCAAGAAAATCAAAGTATATTTTCTTATATTTAGGTATGTGACATGTTTTTTGGACTCAAATGTGAATTTTACACTGAAAACATTCAATATTGGTCAATTTGGAGACATCATGTGTCTGGTTAATGTGAGGTTAATTACAACACACCTGGGAACACTTTGTGTCGTATTGACTTGAGGTTAATTTATAAAAGGTAAAAATAAATTATCCATATTTTAACTAAATTATAAAAATAATTAATGTGTGTTTTATCATTTTTTAGTATGTGATGTGTGTTTTGACATAAAATTTCACTTTTAAAACGAAAACATGCACTTTTAGTCAATCAGGATACACCGTGTGTTAAATTGACATGAAGTGAATTATTAGACATAAAAAATGAATCATGGGTCAATTTCCTAAATTATTAAGACAATACAATCATGTTTTCTTAGTTTTGAGTATATGACACATGTTTTAGACTAAAATGATACTTTTATATAGAAAACAGACACTTTTAGTCAGTTCAAACACACCATGTATTGGATTGAGGTGTAGTTAATTACTAGAAATAAAAAAACATGGATCATTTTCCTAATGTATCAATAAAATCCAAATAATATTTTGTTTTGAGCATGTGATTCACATTTGTAACTAAAATGTCACTTTTAAACTAAAATCATGAACATTAAGTAAATACGGCCACACCCTCTGGAGAATTGACATGATTTCAAATCCAAAACATCATAAATGAATTATTAATCTTTTTACTAGAGTTTAAATGAATCTATATAACGAAAAAAAACAAATTTTAAACAATGTGGGTTTACAATATCAAATCTATAAAAAAAACTATACAATCATTTTCTAATAGGAAACTCCATATATTCTATCTTATTTCTACTGAGATAGAAACCTTTTGAAAGTAAATACCATCTCCAATGATTTAATTTGAAATGTTTATAAAATTAACTAAATAAATAGTAGATTAAAAAATTATCTTGATTTCTGTGAAATAAAAACATACTAAAATTATATTAATATCCTCTTCATTATGCTTTCAAAAATTATAACACAATGTAAGATTCCCACTCATTTATAAACTAATATAATTAATATTTTGAATACATGGACTGGTGAAATTTCTAGTAATACTAAAAGAATATTGATAAATAAACAATTAATAAATATTTTAAATTAAATTGTAATTACTATTGGAAATACCTCTTTGAGGATGATATTTTTTTGATGAAATATGATATCTTTCTTAAATTTAAAAATTTAATAACCATAATCATTACCATTAATTTTTTAGAAATTTCATAAACATTGAATAGAGTAATTAGTTTTTTCAAATATGATATGATAGTGAAATCTTATTATATATACAATAATACTTATCTAGTTATAAAGATTTATAGGTTTTTTGTGCACATTAGCTTTCCTCATACCATGATTGTGATAAACAGAGACACCTTCCAATCAAAAAATAATTTTCATTAAACATATATGGTCAAAGGAATGTTTTGAGTCCCCCAGTAAACAAATTTATGAACCCAAGTAATATGTAGTAGTATAAGGACTCAGATTTTCTCCATAGAGGATTGTGTTATGAATGTGCTCTTCACTTCATTAGAGGTTATGTGTGTGTAAAAATGGTGATTAAATTGGGTTTAATATAAAATATGATTAGTCATAGAATAAATTTTAAAAATAGTAGTCTATATTTGGATTATCCCCTTTCATTCCTGTTAAATAATTATTCCATTTCAATCTCTTATTCTCACTCTAATCAGGTGAAAACCCATCTAACAATCCTCACCTAGTTCTTTTGGATTGAATGAAAAAAATATAATCATCTCCATACTAGACTAGTGGTCAAAAAATTATAATCACCCTTAGATCAACCCACTACTCATGATCGCAAGAAGTGAAGATAAATGAAATGGATTGCGATTTCAATCCAATAGTGAGAATAGAAGAAATTGATTACAAAGAATAATGAAAATATCATAGTGTCTAAAGTAAATAAGAACATCCAAAGATATGATTAAAGGATAATAATCAGTTATAATTTAAATTTACTAATAGGGTAATGGTATTATCCTATAACTAAAAAATAAATTACTAGTGTTCCATCATTGAAAAAAATACTGTAAAATATAAATTAAAGAAACAAATATAGTTACTCAACTCATTCGGTGGAATCCCCCTCTTTGAATAAACAATTATCCATTTTAAAGAAATATGTGGTGTTCCCTTGTATGCATTAACAACTCCAAATACCAAATGAGAATCATGGTATCCTCTTCCACTTTCAATTATTCTTAGACCTTTGAGAATTTCCTCTATTTTAGTGTTTTGATCTCCTTCTTCTTTGGATGATCATCACATGTACAGATCGAGGGTTATGATTTCTCTAGGTGAGAATATCTTGAGAATATTCTCCTACATTTTTAATGCTATACATTATCTTCATATTCTTATATTATTGGATGTATAGTTCGGGGATAAATTGATATGTTCTTCCTGATTTAAAAAATAGTGGGAATTAGATTTTATATTGATTTTTGATTGAATTTTTCCTATTCTAGGAATGTTAGATTTTAATCCCTACAACATAAAATTAGTTAATTATTTGATCTAATTCATGAAGGAAATTCATGATATATTGGTTTTAATGTGTGGTTAATCATTTATATGATCGTTCATGTGGTCTCTTGACATAAATTATTGGTTGAGTGGAACAATCGATCAGATCATCACTTGTAGTTGCTTCGACTATTGCGATAACTTGGACATGGGGTTGATGAAAATGCTAATTTGTTTGATCCAAGATAAATTTTTAGTATCTCATGTACTTTATGGAATTTTAAAATTCATTAAATATATTTATAGTCATTTAAGAGGCATGTTTGATTGAGCCTCATTGTGAACATGTACCATTGGTCACTTGTCCGCCATGGTCACTTGCCTCTTCCATTTCCAGAACTATAGAGTGAAAGTTACGGTTCATTGTAGGATTTTTAAAATTATCTCCATAATCAAAATAAATAATTAAAATTATATTAAATATATTTTGAATAATAAAATCCAATTATCCGAATCAATGTATGGATTTTCCATTAAATCCAAAAATTTATGAAAACCGCTAAAAATTATGTTTGAATATGTTTATTAAATAAACTCCATAATTCATAAATTAACACAAATAAATGATTTTTTTAGTTTTTATCTATATTATGGTGTTAATTATCAATTAAAATTAGTTTAAAATTTGGAAATGTTGGCTCATTTCACCCCCCCCCCCCATACACACACATAAACTATTGCACTCCTAAAAAATATATGGAATTTTATTTATTTAAAGAAATTTTTTCTCCCTAGACATAATTACTTAAATAGGGTAAAAAAATAAAATATTCATCCATCATTTGAAATATAATTCCTCTTCTACTAATCTAAGAAACACTTTTAACTTCAATTTAAGTAAGAGTTCTGGTTATAATTTTTTGAATAGAATAAAAATCAGTTGAATCATGATTTTAACAAGTGTTTCCTTCTTAAATATCTCACCCCTGAGATTAATTTACTAAATTACCTTTAAATACTTCCTTCATACTTATTTAATGGAATTTATAAATATTTTCTACCCCTTATTATTTTAATTTCATAATTCCTCAAATATATTGATCCCCCCTTTCAATCAGCACTTACTAAATTTTTCCCAACCATATTTGGTCAAATTACTTATTGGATGAGTGCAGCTAAACCCAAAACTAAACCACAGAAAACACACATGAATATAATAAATTAATATAATAAATACTTATATATCTTGATCTCATGTCACTATAACTCTTATTTGATGGAAAACACACACATCTGTTCTTATATTAACTCATATATATTTCTAGATTAGTTCTCATATTCTTGTTTTACTACAGTTTATATGATCTATGTAATTTCAATTTAGTGAAGATCCTTGAGGCTCTAATTAATTACTAAGATCATGTTTTCTTAGTTTAGGTTCATCATTCAGGTTACATTTTTCTATGATTTTGGATCCGCTAAGTTCTTTTCCATTGACAAAATATTTACTAATTATAAGGTAGAAACGTATATAAAATAGTCTTCAAACTCACTTAAAAATAATCTACTTTTCAAAATTTCATAACCAATTAAATTCTTATAGTCTATAATGGTACTTATTTCTAGGTAAGATAGAATTCAACTGATGTTTTCCTATAATAAAATACTCTATAAATTTTTAAAAACAAGAGGCATGAATAAATCATATAAATTTTTTGAAAATGGGATTTGAATATAGTGATATATTTTATTTCCAGCCAAAAACACATAGATACAAAATAAAATATACAATTGTATTTACATCCTATGATACTTTGTCTTATCATCACATTTATCATATACAAAACTCTAATCAATTGCAACATTCATTTTTCAGGAAAAGAAAATTTAAAATAAAGAAACACCTTGACCAGTGTGAAAGAAAGAGATAAACTAGGGTTCCTTTATTCAATAACAGTAGAGAGGAGCCTATATTCCTTAATTGGATCTTTCAAGGGCCTCCATGAATTATATTCAGTTTTCATACCTTCCCCTTAGATGACTAATTTTATTTAGATCCTTTGATCTCAACGACACCAAATGGAAAATTATCAATTCCTATGTATGGTCATGTATACATAGAATGATGATTATAGGGAATTAACTTTATCCATGAGGAGGAAAATAAAACTTTATCTTCAACATGAAATACTCTTCACTTTATGAGTATGTCATGGACAAATCTCACCCTCTATTTTTACAATGAGGTGTTCTTGTATGCCTCTCTCCTTAGCTCCTCAAGTTACATCATTTGTAACTTACTACGATCTATAGCCTTTCAAAAACTAGTTTAACTCTCTTTTTATCCCAATATAATATTTTTATCTCACTAGATAAGAAACCATTTTGTTTTAGTTTAGTTAATGGTTTTACATCTACATTTTGGGTTAACCTTGTCTTGTGGTCTATAAATAGATTTTCACAATAATTATTATCTTTGATATCTAAGTTAAATTATTGAAATAAAAATATTCATATTACCATCTATAGTTTTTTATCAATCTTCTTGACCAAATATATCATTATTATATGATTTGAAAAAATATTCACCTTACTAGCAATAAAATAAGACCGAAACTTCTCTAAAGAAACAACAATTGAAAAAAACTCATTATCTTTTTATGTGTAATTTATTTGGACTATTACCAGGGTCTATAAATCATATTCTATCACTTGTGAGTGTCCATAAATTTTCTAGTATAGTGAATATCTCATATATTTGTTTGATTCATCATTTAATATCTCAAAGGGTTTGTTCACTACTGGTCGGAAGATCACAAGGGATGTATGTAAGATACTGACCCTAAAATAAGGGACTTTATGGTTTGAAATTTTACTTTATGGAATGTTTCTAGGGATTAGGGTAGGCTTTGGGGGTGTCTTTGGGGGTTCAAGACCCATAAAATATGGAAAAGATGAAAAACTCTACTGAGATCATTATTGTCACAAGGTCATTTGTAAATATGTTCCATAACCATGTGTCTTGTAGAAGTAGTTTTCATGATTAGGGAAATTTTGTACTATGGCCCAGGAGACTATGTGGCTTGAGCTCCCCTTGGACAGTGATGATCGAATGACCACCCACACTGTGCGGTCTAGTTCCCTCTTGAACAGAGGGAGAATCATAGTTGGTGCTTGTTTTGTCCAACTATGATACACAGCCATGTGACTCTTAAAATTAGGGAAATTATCATTTTACCTCTTGGGTTTAAATATTTCTCCCACAAATTTATCCCCCATTCAACCCCTTCGGTGCTTCAACATAGCTTTTTTATAAGGTTTGTTGGATTTTGAATGTCGATTTCTGGTCCACTGGTTCATTTTTGGGTTCCCAAATGAAGGAAGGGAGCTCAATGGAGTCCTATACTAGTCATGTATGATATAGTCTTAGTTTACCGCTCCCCCCCCAATAGGTATGGTGTGGTGCTCTCTATGGAGGTTTTGGGATTGTGTGTTTGAGTTCCCAAAGGTTTCCATGAGAAGTGCTTCCCCTATGGGGCCCTATTTTTTTTCTTATTGTTTTGTGTATGAATTTGGTTTGTTTGGTTCTTGTTTTTTTGATGTTTTATTGATGAAGATTATTTCTACTTTAGTTTGGTGGTCATCATTGTTGGGGGGCTATGAAGATGAGCTTTGTCGAGATCTTTGACCACGCGTTCATCTTCCCTTGCTCTAGCATTCAGTCACTCTCTCTGAGGTGGATCTATGTGGTGGTATTCATGGTGATTTGGGATATGAGGGAGATCAAACACTAGAATATTCAAGTGTATATATCTCTATTGGATCCTAGTGTTATAGTGGTCCTTCTAATTTTGAATTCTAAATTTTTAAGCTTTCATGTGCCTGAGTCATCAAGGTTTGTGACAACATTATTGGTCTTTGGTGCTTATTTATTATGAAATGTGAAAGCTTATATAAATTCTACAAGAAATAGCTTCAGATTAGGTTTCATGGTAGGAATACTTCATTAGATATTGTCCATATGGATATGGAAGGTTGAGAGGGTATGAATTTTTAGCAACGGTACCAGGCCCGTGCAACCCTGCACTGTACATTTAGCCAAGCATTCATGTGATGGTGGAGGCATGACATAATGATGTAGTCACTAGGGATAGGTGTTTCTTGTAATCTTTATCTGTTATTAATTTCCTTTTAATGGTTATTATTTGATGAATCTGTTAGGTTTCACACTTATCCTTTAAAAGTGTCATTTGAAAATACATAAAAAATGAATTATAGCTAGGTCTAATAGAATTTTCCCATAGTCTTGATGTTTAAAAGTGTATGTGGTTGTTACTATATAATTCCTTATTTTGTTTTAATGTATTTTACTAATGAAAGTAACTTGGTCCTTAGATTGAGGTTTGAGACCCTTTATGAGCCATATTGGGTATTTTGATAATATGAAACCAAACCTAGGACTACCCTTAGGGTATGTAAATCCCTTGGAAAATGGTGAAATGGGACATTAAATGAAAGATTGGATAATTGGGTTAATGAATGAGGTAGGCTTGTGAATATAGTAAGTGTGAATATTTAAAGGGATAATTTAAATGATTAGATATGGGATTTTGTGGGATTCTAAAGAGTCTCCTGAAATTGTTTAAATGTTGTGTTTTGGTTTTCAATCCTATTATGATTTTCAATGAATAGAAAAGGTGTTTTAACGAGTATAATGTTTTAAAGGGAGTTTTTTACCTATAAGTAAATTGAGAAATAGGTTTCTTATTATATATTAAATGATTATTTGATATGGGGATTTGGTTTCCCTTTTTTTGAAAATGGTTTAATATATATTTTAAATTGTTAGAAATGGAAATTAAAGCCTTGGTGCATGGTTTAGTTTTTCAAAGAGAAGACCCATGTTTAAAAGGGTGGATTCTCTATTATTTTAAAAATATTATTTGGTTATGATGCTTAATTTCATAAGGAAATGGTTGGGTTTTATGTACACCATTATTTGGTTTTAAGGGTTCATTGGGACCTTCATAAATGAGATGATAATATGGTAAATTTGTTAAAGGGTTAAATAAACATGTCCATTTGATATGTAATATGTGTGGGGAACTGGACTGAGGCAATACTCCCACAATTTAGGATAGATTAATGATATAGTCCCACCAATGTATATATGACTATAGAATGGACTGAGGCTCCTTATGTTTGTGTCAGGATATACTAATTCTTTAGGTCCCACTGATATTAATCATGGTTTAGGATTTCAGAATGAGGATTTATGCTCCTAAATATGGAATGGTTTGGGATGTCCGATTGAGTCTCTATGGTCCCAAAGTATGGACATGATTTGGTTAATTGTACTGATTCTCCAACATACATTGTTAATTTTAATTAAATAGTGAATCCCACCTTTATGCCTAAAAGTATGTAACCCATTTTTTCAATGGATTAGGCTCCTGATATGGCCAGAGTGGGTTATTTTGGTTGGTTTCAACAATGGAACTTAAAGTATAAAATGTCTATTTAATAATCATTAAATTTGATACATGAACCAATTTTCAATATGATTATTTATTTCACCTTGATTAATAGCATACACTATTGTTCAAACTAGTTATTTCTTTAGAGACTATTGGTGGGGGCCTACTGAGTTGTACTCATACCCTGCTCATGCCACCAGGGAACTTGGTACCATATCAGATGCTAATTTTTTTAGGTATAAGTTATGCATTGGATGATGGGTTTGAGTATGGGAGCTGAGGACTGGGTTGGGACTCAAGACTGTGTTTGGGATCATTTATATTTTTGGTTTTTTGGTTTACCTTTAGGATTTTCTAACTTGTATTGTATTCATTGTATTGTTATAACATGTGTCACTTAGTGTCTTTTTGGATCTTATCATTTGTTGTCCATTTATTATCCCTACTAGTTATTTCATCTTCTAATATTACTTCTATTGTGGATTAACTCTAATAAGTGGGTATAGTCTCCCCATGTTTGTCTTTAGACCCACCCTAATTTTCAACATCCTCTAGTATACGGGGAGGCGCACCTAAGGTCATGTGGATACCTAACTCGATACACCAGTTATAGTGTCTACCTAGTTGGGATTTTACAGTGGTATCATATGTGGTTATTTTTTCTTACTATTTTTTCCATGGTAGATAGGATACTAGGATCTTTTTTATGCTTGGTAATGAACTCGTGCCTAGGTTCCAACAATCCCACATATAAGGGAAAACCTAATCTTTGAGGGGTGTTGATTGATGTTATGTTTTTTAATTTTAAATTTAATTTATACTTTCACCTTGAGTGGAACACTTGGATATGATTTTATTAATTTATGATGTTTTATCTAATTTTTTGGTATGAAAAGATAGGTTGTGTGTGTTCGTGAATCATTCTAGGAACATAGAATAGATAGGTCATCCGTATGTTACTTGTGATTCATAGTTCCCTGGGATTCATATACTGGTAGTGTATCTTATTTCTTTGGTTTCTTCCTACTGATTGTACTTTTAAATGTTTGTTAATGAAAATGTTTTAAATTTTGAAATTAGATAAAGATGGTATTTTAAAAAAAATTGGGTTATAAATAGGTTTTAAAATGTGAATTCTAAGTTTTTTAAATGTTATAGTTAATTAAAGAGGAATTTGTAATGATGGAACCTTTTGGTACACTGGTGTGGGTATCCCAAGTGTTGTGATCAGACCTTGTATATGGGTTTTTTGGGCATAGAGAGTGCCCTAGTTTTGAGACCCTGGGTTATGGGTTGTGAGAACTTGATGGGTTTCATGTAACAGATAGTATAATGTTACTTGTTTTTCCTTTGGTTAGGTTATGAACTTGAGGTTGTGAGATGTCATTTTTTAGTATGGATGTGGTGAACCATGTGGGTTAAGGCCTTTCAATTGGTGTTTTGGACCTTTTATAGGGTGTTTAGATAGCAGTGATTATGTCTTTGTGTGGGTATCATTGGTGTGGGACCTAGAGTAAATGGTTGCTTGGTGTGTTAGGTGAAGGGTGTTTATGAATAGGGGTAGGAGTATCATCTATGAAAAATGAATTGGTCAAGGTTCAATGTATATATATTAGAGAGATATCCAAGTTACTTTTGTTACCCCAAAATTTTTCTTCATGATTTGTTATTATTTTAACTTTTAGGGTGATACGTGATAGGTTTCATCTATGTTGTGATTTATCTTAGGTTCATAAGGTCGAGTTGAATGTCTTAGACTTTGAAATTGGAACAATAAGGGTGTTTCCTAGGGTGCGCTCAGTGGGAGAACTAGCAGTTTGGAGAAATATTACTCGGGAGGTGTCCACGAGTCACTGACTTTAGTAATTGAGGGTAATTTTGAGTAAGGATAGCCTAGTGTTGTGGGTGATTTAGGATGTGAAGCAAAAGTGGATTCTTTAAAGGAGAAATTGATTCATGATGGGTGACATCAAATTTTTGTAAAGGTTCATGGTTATGACTTGTATTCATTCTCAAGGAAGTACATGAGTAATTTTAGTTATTTTTAAGATTGGTTTTTAAGGGAGAGATCATTATGGTTCCTTACATGTTGGTGTTGATAACATTGATGAAGGTATTGGGGTGAATTTGGGTGTACAATACAAGGGTGATCAAAGCATGGATTGATTATTTTGATATGGAAGAGATACTTGGGGTGAGGGGTGGTCACGCGGTTTTTCTTGTTGTAAAGAAGGTTTGACTATTGGAAGGTAATGTTAAAAATTCCTCTAGTTTGATGGGCCTGATAGACTAAGAGGCATGGCTAATTGTGTGAGTGGGAATTTAGGCCTAGATCCAATAATGGATGTCTTGTGGGATTTGATATGAGTTCAGTGAATGGCAGTAGGATATTGTGTGACCTTGAGGGTTCTTATGAGGACCAAGTGATGGAAAAATTCTCGATATGAATGATACTATTTAGGATATGTAAATAGGTTTCTCTTGAGTAAGATCATGTAGTTCTCTTTGAGATAAAAGTGGGATGAATTGGTTATGCGAGTGAATCTTCATATTTGGGTTGGTGTGATGGATCATTGTATTTCTGTTTTAAATCTCTAGGGTCATGTAGGAAGAAATCTAGTGATTGATTGGTATTAGTGCCAAAGTAAATGTTGTTTCATGACTACTTGGTAGAGAGTCATAAAGCTGTAGAGAGTTTTGGTTAGAAATCCAACTTAAGTTTCTGTGGTTGGTTGTTGGTCATACTTGTGTGGAAAATGGAGATATTATATTAGTAGTGGGTTAAGGTTTCCCTATAGTGGTAGGGTATATTAGGAATTAGATGATTGCAGTGTATTTTTTCGATGACATCTTAGTATACTCTTAAATTAAAATGATCATTCCCAATATTTTTACAACGTCTTGAGTACACTGAGAAAGCACTGGCTATATGTTGGGATACATGATGGTTTTATTCTAGTTATATAAAGGGCCTTCTTGGAGGTTTGGCCCAAGGTATGTAAAGCTATATGGTGGGAGGTGAACCACTGTATATTTGTGGGTGAGGTTCTTATGATGGACTAGATATTGGAAAATGTTTTGGGTGTTGTTCTTGGAAGCTGAGAATGGATGATGACTACTTTTTTGTCCCATCACTCAAATAAGGGTGAGACGGTCAGGTCTACTCCTTATTATCTACTGTGATATGTTCATGATACATGATGGTTGTAATTCCTTGATAAATGTGGTGGAAACAACACTCCTAAGGTGGGGAGTGATGTGTCAGCCATAGATGTGTGGACTTGACTTTGGGTTGGATGTGGTGGCATCAGGTTGCCAATGAGAAACCTATGGGGTATGTGTTCGGGTCCCTCAGGTAAGTCCAGGTGGTCCTTGGATATGGTGGTTGAGCAATCTAATAATTTTATTTTGTCTTGTGATGGTTCTAAAATAAATATGAGGTACCTGTGTTAGAATCACTGATGATTACAATAACACATGACAATGGTTCATGAGAAATAGATATTTGGTTCTAGAACTTCATCAGGAATTGGTCGTGGACTCTGGTAGGTTTGTTTGGATGATCTTATAATATTTTAAAGTGTGAATACAACTTGTAAAATTAAATTGGTAATGTATCAACAATGAGAGTTGAGTGTTTTCAGGCTGAGTTGGTTAGTGATGGTCTGACACAAAATGGAAAAAGGAACATAATTGGTGAGTTGTGAACCACCTTTGGTTGATGTTTTGGAATTATAAGTGCATATTATTAGTAAAAATGAACTATGAGGAAAGCCAATTTTTCCTTAATTATTGTATAGATGGTGGAAGTGAATCCATTATGGGTGGTTTTGAAGGTAAGGATGTAGGACTATGTTGGTTGGTTCTCTTGTATATGTTTGGGAATGGTGAGTTAGGAAACACGTTAGTTGCTTTGTGGAATTTTGAGTTTGAGGTTCTAGTGGTCCTTTTCCAATAGTGTAGGTTCCAAGAATTAAAAATGGTTCTCATTAGATAAATCATATCGTTGAGAGCACCATAGTGGTAAAGTGGTTGGTTAATGATAAAATTGATATTATGGGTTGGATGGGAATAGTTAAGTGTCATCTTGGAACTTTGTCTTTGGAAACAAGCATTAGATTAGGTTTTGACTAGATAAGTTCCTTGAGATAAGGGTTATGCTTGGTTTTTTCTGGGTGTTTTGATGTGGAACAAGGCCACTAGGTCTTGAGTAGTGGACCAATGTAAGTCAAGTAATGTTGTTGCATGGTTGTATCTTGCATTAGATGGTGCTAGGTTTGGGTCACCATTGGTTTTAGAAAGTATGACAGTTTGTTAACCTAGTATGCTGAGATATTTGGGGTTGAGGATAATTTAACTAAAGGTGTACCGATTGACTCTCCTAGGGTGGTGTAGTGCTTTTATCTATGCTTTATTTGTGTGGTAGTTTCAGTGGTTTTACCTGAACCTTTATTTGGTGTTTTATGTTTCTAATGTTGAGCATGAAGTAGATGCATCCTTTGAGGAGCATCAGGTTTATGTTGTGGATCAAAATGGGAGAATTTCTTATGTTAATACTATTTCTTAGTCCATTTGTTGGCATAAAATATACTTTTTTGGGAGGAAACCCGATAGAAGGAGGTTGATAAGTTGGCTCAGTGGTCATACCCTTTGTCTAAGAGTCTTGGTGATGTGGGGGAGTATATATTGAGGATGATATTTTATAAGGTGGGGAGGTTGTAAGATCCTTCCCTTGAGATAAGGTACATATCAGTTTGAATTTTTGGTTTATGAAATGTTTCATAGGAGTAGGTCATGATTTGGGGGTGTCTCAAGGGTTTCAGGCATGAAAAATATGGAAAAGAGGCCAAACTATATCTAGAGCACAGTTGGCACATGATTAGTAGTTACCATGGCCCATAACTATGAGACCTATGCAAGGGGTGTGCATGGTTATGAAAACTATATAGGTTGGCCCAGAAGACCATATAGCTTGAGCTTCACTAGGATAGTGGCGAGCGCAAAACCACCACATGGTTTTTTAAACTACATGGGTGGATAGTTAGACCAGGCAGCCTGGTTCTCTCTTGGATAGAGGGAGACACATTATTGGATCACGGTTTGGATAACCTTGTGTACAAACTAAGAGCCTCTTAAAAATGTAGAAATTATCATTTTTTCCTCTTGGGATTAAATGTTTCTCCCCCAAATATCTCCCCCATTTTACCCCTATAGCTAGGGAGACAAACCAAAAACCTCCTCCTCCATGGGTGTTTCTCCTTCGATTCATAGGCATTTAGAGTGTCATTGGTTATGAATAAATTCTACAGGTAAGTATTTGACTTTGATTGGTTCCATTTTCTTAAAGAGTATTGGTTTGTTTTTTCCTCTCCTTCTGAATTCCTAAACCCTGGTTTTATATGGTGTTCTTTATCTCAGGTTTTGAGGTTGTTTTAGCTTGAATCTAGGGTCATGATTGGATGAGTGGTTGTTTATGAGTATGACATAGTTGGTCTTAAATATTTTTCTCATACTCTTGATGTTTAAATATGTATGTGGTTGTTCTTATGTATCTCCTTTTTTTGTTTTGTTTTCTTTGACTAAGGAAAGTAATTTGGGCCCAAGATTGAGGTGAAATGCCCTTTACAGGCCCTTTTGGGTTCATTAATGATATGAAATCAAACTTAGACTAACCTTAGGGTATGTAAATTCCTTTAAAATGGTCAAATTATATTGTAAATGTGAGATGGGATAATTGGGGTTATTAATGGTATAGTCTTATGAATCTAATATGTAGTAATGGTTAATGGAATAATTAAAAATATTAGATGTGGGGATTTTTGAAGTTTCTAATAGGCTCTTTAAATGGTTTAAATTTTTTGTTTTTGTTTTAGATCCGGTTATGATTTTCAATGGATTAAAATGGTAATTGATTATGGGTAAGGTTTTAAAGGGAGGATTCAAACTCTAAGTTATATTAAAACGGGGATTCTCGTTAGATTTCAAAAGATGATTTGAAATGTAGGTGTGGTTTCAATTTTTCTGAAAATAATTTAATTTCTCTTTTAAGTGGTTTGAAATTGAAATGAAATCCTTTTGGAATCGTTTAGTTTGACAAAGAGAAGGCTCGTGTTTTAAAGGGTGAATTATAGATGATTTTAAAACAATTATTTGGTTCTGATGTTTAATTCTATAAAGAAAGGGGTGGGCATTATGTAAGTAATGATTTGGTTTTAAGGGTTCATTATGAACGTGGTAAATGAGATAATAATATGGTAAATTTTTTAAATGTTTAAAGAGGCATGTCTATGTGATAAGTTGTATGAGTAGGGTATTGGACTAAGGCTCTACTCCCATCGATCAGGCTAGACTGATGCTCTATGCCCTACCAATGTATTGTTTGATTAGATAATGGACTATTGCTCATCATGTTTGGGTTGAGCTATATTAATGCTCTAGGCACCATTGATGTTATTCCTAGTTTAGGATATTAGACTGAGGCTCTATGATCGTAAAGATGTCACGGTTTGTGATGTTGGACGAAATATCTATGCTCCCAAAGTATGGACATTATTTGGTTACATGGACTAATGATCCAAGTTATATGGTTAATTCGAACTAAATAGTGAATTCCCCCTTTGTTACTAAATGTATGTATTCCCTTTATGCTTGTAATGGCCCAGACCTCTCCGGCCCATTCCTTTGTCAAAAAAATGTCACGAAGTGTTCTAGAGGGTAAAATGGACTTTTCCCACACTTTCCAGAATTTTGAAACTACACGCCGTGTAGTGCGAGTACAGGCCGTGTACAACCTTGCCGGGTATACCCCATGTTAAAGGTCGTGTCCTTGCCATGTGCAATAAATGGGAACACGTCGTGTGTCCAGTACTACACGCCGTGTAGTCCTTCCCCGCGTATGCGTTACTAGTCAACGGTCATGTGCCATGTTGGAGTCGTGTCATTGCCGTGTGTAATAAATTGGTACACGTCGTGGGTCCAGTACTACACACCGTGTAGTCCTTCCCTGCGTACGCGTTACCAGTCAACGGTCGTGTGCCGTGTTGGAGTCGTGTCCTTTCCGTGTGCAATAAATGGGTACACGCCGTGTGTCCAGTACTACACGCCGTGTAGTCCCTCCCCGCGTATGTGTTACCCTCAAACCGTGTGTTGACCAGTCAACGGCCACGGAGCCGTGTTGGAAGCCGCGTGGAGACCGTGTGAAATAACCAAGTACACTCCGTGTACCATAAAGTACACATCGTGTACTTTATCTTTTCTCGTCTATAAAAGGAGGGGTCCCCTCCTCCTTTTCAACGCACCCCTCTCCTCCCCTTTCCTCTGAGCAGAGTTCTCCCAAGAGACTCGAAGGCTCTTTCTTCCATAACTTATTCATCCGAGCTCTGATTTACAATCCATCAGCGGACACAGGATCGTAATGACGAGGCGAAAATTACTAGCTTAGATCCGTTGTCTTTCCATTGGTCCTTCCTTTCCGACTTCCACCCGAGGAGGTTTTTCCGGGACCCGACAGAAGTGAAGGACGCCGACAGATGTCTTCTAAAGTTGATCTGGGGAGGAGTGTTGTTATCAGAACCTGTTGAGGTAGGGATTCTACATTCATCTCTCTAATTTGGGCATCATGTGGGGTGGGTTTCCTCTTATTTACATGAAACACAGTCGAACCGGTTTAATGAAGATAATAACTATCTTATATAATGGGGATGGGAAGTTTGTGATTACTGTTACCTTACTTTTTATATCCTGTGTTTTTTATATTGTGAATTGAATAGGCTTATGCCTACTGAAAATCATGGTCGTTGGGGGCCTTTTCTTGTGCAATTAAATGTTTACCTATCCTCTAGACCATTTTGTGAATGGAAACTTTGTGGAATGTTGAAATTGGTTAATCACGTAAAGTTGGTTGTTTTAAAATCTGGAACCCTTGTGTGATCACCCCGGTTGAACAAAATGGAATAATGAACATGTGGGTGTTGGCTTGTTTATGTGACATGTGATGGGGGTGTTTTGTGGGTTTTTGTGGATCGGGTGAGCAGCGGGGCTGCAGTTGACTTGGTTGTGGGTTGGTGTAAATGCTACGTTGGTGATGGGCAATGGGGCTGCAATAAATGTTATTAAAGGGATAATGATGTACGGGTTTCGGTGTGTTTATGGTTATGGTTTTTGGCAGCGGGGCAGCAGGGATGGTTTTAAATGTGAATGGGCTATGGGTCATGGTAATTGGAATGGGATTAATAATCAATGGGTTGGTTGGTTGATAAGAAGGACTTGGTTGTGTTTCTTGTGTTTTCCTAACATGATTTGTGGATGGCAGGGATGTGTTTTACGAATGATCGATGTGGTTGGTTGTGGAGATTTGCCCAGTAGTTATGGAACTAATAAACTAATTGTGCTGAAACGTGAAAACCTAAATGGGGTTGGGGTTGTTTGTTGTATGCATGCTTCGTGGTACCAGTGTCGAGGAACGTGCTCAGTTTCTCTGTTTAGAATCCATAGGTTTGGATGTTTGTTAGGTATACATATATATATATCCGTATCTTTTGTGTTTTATCGCACCCCACCCATGTTGAGCACTTAATGCCAAACACTCCCATTTCATGGGAGAGGGTGTTTTTCCCTTAGTTACTAGCTCCTTCCTGCTCTTTCTCCCCTAGACTGTGATGGATTGAGGCGACCTTACACCTAAGACTCTTCGAGTAGGTTTCGATTGGGGTGGTTCTAGCCCAAGACTCTTCGGGCAGGTTTTACTGTTTCCCAAGAATATTCAGGATGAGGCCCAGGTGTCTTCGGGAGAGAGTTCTGTTACTATTACTGTTCCCAAGAATCTTCGGGATGAGCCCCAGGTGTGTGCGGGCGGGATACGTGGTTGTGAGGCCCAGGTGTGTGCGGGCGGGATGTGTAGTTGTGAGGCCCAAGTGTGTGCGGGCGGGATACGTGGTTGTGAGGCCCAGGTGTGTGTGGGCGGGATACGTGGTTGTGAGGCCCAGGTGTGTGCGGGCGGGGAGAGTGTGGCAGCGTCAGGACGTTCTTCGTTTGGAAGAGTAGCTAACTAAAGGGAAATGGTGCGGGGTACCCAATACTCTTGTTTCTTATATACTACTACTACCTGTTGTGATTGTGTTTTTGGTGAGTGTGGTTGGTGAGGTTGGGTGGATATAATTCCTTGCAAGGTTTCTTCTGTTGTTCTCACGGGACGTTAGGATTTCTCCCCACTTGTGCACGAGAGCTTTAGGTTTCCCTACTGAGTATACTTGTATGCTCACCCTACGTTTACTTTCAGGTTTCCAGGAGGACTACTAGGGTCGTGCGGGACCCTACTAGTCAGACAGTTGGAGTTGTTGCAGTTGTTGTACTCTTGTTTTCTTTTGGTATTGTACTTTGAGATTTCTTGTACTTGCACCTTGTTATTAAAATTATTTAAACATGCATGTGGGCTTGGTTTGGGTTTATTTCTATACACTTTCTCTTTTTCTTTTTGGTGGTTGACTTGTCCTATTTCCTGATCTTTTAAAATAAAAAGGTTAATGCCTCCCATTTTGTAAAAACTCATACCCTTGGTGTTAGTCGCCACCCCGGGGCCTACTGGAGGCGGGACTCGGGGGTCATTATCTCCCTTTCACC
Source organism: Viscum album (assembly GCA_963277665.1). Lineage (NCBI taxonomy): Eukaryota > Viridiplantae > Streptophyta > Magnoliopsida > Santalales > Viscaceae > Viscum > Viscum album. Next base: position 30,427,119 of record OY728139.1, on the reverse strand, counting down.
ATTTCCATCTCAGGAGGGGCATCTTTGGTGGGAGGGGGTCATGACAGAATGGTATCAGAGATAATGGTTGAGAGATAGGATGGAGTCTGGAGTTAGGCATAGTGAGGATTGCATGGGATGGTAGGGTAACAGTGTTAGTTAATCTTGGTGCATGACATAGGTCAGGGAAGACTGGCTAGGACACGGGATTTTAGGGCCCCCCGTGATCTGATGCAAGGACTCTGAGACTACCGAACGACCAAGTGAGACTACATTGGTTTCAAGGTAGAGACCCTAGGGAAGGTACATGAATCATCATTATTGTGTTTTACTTGATTTGGGTGTTCTGGGAAAGAATTTGATTAAAATGATAAAATGAAACCTTGAGAAATTCCTTGCTACTTGGGCTTAGGTGATCCTTGTTTACCGTATAGTTATGGCACCTGGACGTCGTCCCCGAGTGGCCCAGATGGCCGAGGCCCAACAGATTTAGGCGGTCGATCAGTTGAGGATTGACTGAGAGGAGGAAGATAGCCAGTGACAGAAGACTCTCCATTCTTTTCAGCGGCAGACCCTCAAGAAGTACGAGGGTAGTACTTCAGATATGGAAACGGAGGGCTGGATTGAGGAGCTAGGGATCGCTTTTACCTTGATCCGTGCTCCAAGGGAGTACTAGGTTCCCCTAGCAGTCAGTCAACTGAGAGGTGCGGCGTGACAGTGGTGGATGCTCTACCTCAGAGAGAGGATAGAGGCAGAGGTTCCATGGGCTGACTTTGAGAAGGAATTCCAAGAGGAATTCCTTTCTTCTTTGATCAAGGTGGAGAAGAGGCAAGAGTTACTCTACCTTCAGCAGGGGAGTATGTCAGTACGAGAGCTGGGGATCAAGTCCAAGGATCTCCTGTGCTTTGCTTCGGATCTCTTTCCGGATGAGGAGTCTCGGGCGATACATTTGGAGGAGGTGCTTCGTCCTTCGCTCCAGTATGTTGTCACCCCCTTCACCCTTCTGATGTACTTGGTAGTACAGAAGAAGGAAGAGGTTGTAGAAATGATTCACTCGCAGGGAGGTGCACCACGTGAGGGGATCCAGCCAAGTTCGTCGAAGGGGAAGGCAGTCAGCAGCAGGTCTCCTATGATGGGACCTTCCAATTTCAGGCTAGTAGGGAGCAGGCCCCAGCAGTTCCACTTCAGATCTTCAGGTCCTAATCCCTTTTTCACAAGCCTAGGACCGAAGTGTTTTTCTTGTGGAGGTTTCGGCCACATTCAGAGTCGGTGCCCGACCCGAGCTTAGTACGGTGGAGGTGGGCAGGTTCAGCGCCCACCTCAGCAGCACCAGTTCCCGGCGAGGCCCTTCTAGCAGCAACAGGCTCCAGTCCCTCTGAGGGGAGATAGAGAAGGTGGTGGCCAGCCACAAGGAGTTCCTCAAGGATTCCAATCAGGACGTGGTCGAGGATGCAGACGTCAACAGAGAGGCAGAGGAGTTGGGCACAGATAGTTGCATGCATTAAAGGAAGCATCTCTAGAAGGACCAGGGATCGATAGAGATGTATTTGGGTTTTCTTGAATGATCTCCTTTATGTTTTTTTTGGGAGCATTACACTCCATTGTTGGAACTCGTTTGCTCATTATTTGGGCCTGGACCTTGTTTTTGTGAGTTTTTAATGCTATGTTGTTTCCCGCTTTTCTTAAAATGTACGTGAAGAGCCCTATCATGTAGCGACGGGAAGACCTAATCCCTTATCGAGACGCATTAATTTGGATGTCATTAAACCCGTGCAGGCGATTCATTGCCGCCTAAAGTAGATAATATCTCGACATGGGAGAAAGAATTCCCCAAGCCATGTTTTCGGGCAATGTGTGGGTTGTACGGTGTTGGGGGCAATTTCAGTTGGAAAATCCTAATATATGGAATTGGGAAGGCCTAATCCTTAATCGAGACGCATTAATGCAGATGCGATTAAACCCGTGCAGGCGAGTCAGTTCTGCCTAAAGCGGATAATATCTCGACATAGGATTGGGAATTCCTAACTCATATAATTAGGGTTGTCGGTTGTTTCTTGTTATGACAAGAGCCCTGAGAGGTATCTTGTGGAGTGGTTGTTCGGATCCATTCTTTTTTTGGGTTGGTTTTTAATTATCTAAGACGAGAATGTTTTGAGAGGTATCTGATGTAATGTCCCGGACCTCTCCGGACCATTCCTTTGTCAAAAAGAAGGTCACGAAGTGTTATGGAGGGTAAAATGGACTTTTCCCACACTTTCCAGAATTTTGAAACTACACACCGTGTAGTGCGAGTACACGCCGTGTACCCCCTTTCCAGGTATACCCAGTGTTGAAGGTCGTGTCCTTTCCATGTGCAATAAATGGGTACACGCCATCTACACGCCGTGTAGTCCTTCCCCGTGTACGCGTTACCATTCAACGGTCGTGTGCCGTGTTGGAGCTGTGTCCTTGCCCTGTGCAATAAATGGGTACACATAATGTGTCCAGTACTACACGCCGTGTATTCCTTCCCCGCGTACACGTTACCAGTCAACGGCTATGTGCCGTGTTGGATTCGTGTCCTTTCCATGTGCAATAAATGGGTACACGCCGTGTGTCCAGTACTACACGTCGTGTAGTCCCTCCCCGCGTATGTGTTACCCTCAAACCGTGTGTTGACCAGTCAACGGCCGTAGAGCCGTGTTGGAAGCCGCGTGAAGACCGTGTTAAATAACCGAGTACATGCCATGTACCATAAAGTACACACCGTGTACTTTTTATTTTCTCACCTATAAAAGGAGGGGTCCCCTCCTTCTTTTCAACGCACCCCTCTCCTCCCCTTTCCTCTGAGCAGAGTTCTCCCAAGAGACTTGAATGCTCTTTATTCTATAACTTCTTCGTCCGAGCTCCGATTTACGATCCGTCAGTGGCCACGGGATCATAACGACAAGGCAGAACTTCCAAGCTTGGATCCGTTGTCTTTCCTTTGGCCCTTCCTTTCCGACTTCCACCCGAGGAGATTTTTCCGAGACCCGACAGAAGTCATGGACGCTGACGGACGTCTTCTAATGTTGATCTGGGGAGGAGCGTTGTTATCAGAACCTGTTGAGGTAGGGATTTTACCTTCGTCTCTCTAATTTGTGCATCATGTAGGGTGGGTTTCCTCTTGTTTACGTGAAACACAGTTGAACCGGTTTAATGAAGATAATAACTGGATTATATAACGGGGATGGTAAGTTTGTGATTATTGTTACCTTACTTTTTATATCCTGTGTTTTTTATATTGTAAAATGAATAGGCTTATGCATACTGAAAATCACGGTCGTTGGGGGCCTTTGCTTTCACAATTAAATGTTACCCTATCCTCTAGACCGTTTTTTGTGAATGGAAACTTTGTGGAATGTGGAAATTGGTTAATCACGTAAAATTGGCTGTTTTAAAATCTGGAACCCTTGTGTGATCACCCCGGTTGAAAAAAATAGAATAATGAACATGTGGGTATTGGCTTGGTTACATGACATGTGATGGGGGTGTTTTGTGGGTTGTTGTGGATCGGGTGAGCAATGGGGATGCGGTTGACCTGGTTGTGGGTTGGTGTAAATTCTACGTTGGTGATGGGCAGCGGGGCTGCAATAAATGGTATTAAAGGGATAATGATGTACGGGTTTCGGTGTGTATATGGTTATGGTGGTTGGCAACGGGGCTATAGGGATGGGTTTAAATGTGAACGGGCTATGGGTCATGGTAATTGGAACGGGATTAATAATCAATGGGTTGGTTGGTTGATAAGAAGGACTTGGTTGTGTTGCTTGTGTTTTCCTAACTTGATTTGTGGATGGCAGGGATATGTTTTACCAATGATCGATGTGGTTGGTTGTGGATAGTTTTCCAGTAGTTATGGAACTAATAAACTAATTCTGCTGAAATGTGAAAACCTAAATGGGGTTGGGGTTGTTTGTTGAATGCATGCTTCATGGTAGCAGTGTTGAGGCACGTGCTCAGTTTCTCTGTTTAGAAGTCATAGTTTGGGCTATGTGTTTGGTATACATATATATATATCTGTATCTTTTGTGTTTTATCGCACCCTAGCCATGTTTAGCACTTAGTTCTGAACACTCCCATTTCATGGGAGAGGGTGTTTTCCCTTAGTTACTAGCTCTTTCCTGCTCCTTCTCCCCTAGGCTATGATGGCTTGAGGCGACCTTAAACCTAAGACTCTTCGGGTAGGTTTCGATTGGGGTGGTTCTAGCCCAAGACTCTTCAGGTAGGTTTTACTATTTCCCAAGAATCTTCGGAATGAGGCCCAGGTGTGTGCGGGCCGGATACGTGGTTGTGAGGCCTAGGTGTGTGCGGGCAGGGAGAGTGTGGCAGCGTCAGGACGTTCGTCGTTAGGAAGAGCAGCTAACTAAAGGGAAATGGTGCGGGGTACCCAATACTCTTGTTTCTTATATACTACTACTACCTGCTGTGATTGTGTTTTTGGTGAGTGTGGTTGGTGAGGTTGGGTGGATAGAATTCCTTGCTAGGTTTCTTCTGTTGTTCTCACGGGACATTAGGATGTCTCCCCACTTGTGCACGAGAGCTTTAGGTTTCCCTACTGAGTATACTTGTATGCTCACCCTATGTTTAATTTCAGGTTTCCAGGAGGACTACCAGGGCTGTGCGGGACCCTACTAGTTGGACAGTTGGAGTTGTTGCAGTTGTTGTACTCTTGTTTTCTATTGGTATTGTACTTTGATCTTTCTTATACTTGCACCTTCTTATAAAAATTGTTCAAACATTCTTGTGGGCTTGGTTTGGGTTTATTTCTATACACTTGCTCTTTTCCTTTTTGGTGGTTGACTTGTCCTATTTCCCGATCTTTAAAAATAAAAAGGGTAATTCCTCCCATTTTGTAAAAACTCATACCCTTGGTGCTAGTCTCCACCCCAGGGCCTACTGGAGGCGGGACTAAGGGGTCATTATCTCCCTTTCACCATTTCCAGCTCAGGAGGGGCATCTTTGGTGGGAGGGGGTCCTGACAATGCTACAGATTAGTCTCTTAGTATTGACGGAAAAATTTAGGTTGGTTCATTTTCATGATGGAACTTAAAGGATAAAATATCTATTTAATAATTTTTAAATGTGAAACCTACTCCTTTTTTCCCTGTTAATTTATTTTACCTTGATTACATGCATATACTATTATAGTGACTGGTTATTTACTTAGACATAATTATTAGTGGTCTATAGAGTTGTACTCACATCCTGCTTAGGCCACCATGTCACTTGGGGCCTCATAAGATGCTACTCATTTTCAGGTATAGGTTATTCATTGGGTGATGGGTTGGAGCATGGTATTTTAGGACCAGGTTGGGACTTCGGACCATGTTTAAGATATTTTATAGTTTTGGTTTTGGGGTTTTACTTTTATTATTACCTAACTTGTAGTGAATTCATCATATTTTCATAGCACATGTTACATGGTGACTTGTTGGATCTATCTGTATTCCATCCATTTATTTTTCTTGACAGTTATTTCATTGGTTGATATTACCTATATTATGGACTAACACTAATAAAAAAGTAGTCTCGCCATGTTTTTCTTTAGACCTATGATACTTGTCAACAACATCTAGAATACAGGTAGGATCACCTTAGGACATGTGGTGATTGGGCTCGGGGAACCAATTATAGTGGATACCGGGTTGGGCATTAAAATGTAGTTAAAATTTATTTAATCCAATAAAAATATAACTTAAAAGAATAAATAAACAAAAAATTATATTCCTTTTTTATTAATTTAATCTTGTGAATAGAAAGTTTACTAAATTCCTTAATAAATCAGTCATAAAATCAAAAAATTCCACAAAACAATATGATCTAATGTGCCTCATAGTGGTGGGGTATGGAAGTATTGAAATAATTTCAACATTTTCCTTATCCAATTTAATCACATGTTTAAAAATTATATATCCCAATACATTTCTATTTCCACCAATAAATGGAATTTTTGAAGTTCAGAACCAAGTTCTTTTCAATACATATTTTCTGGAAAAAAAAATATAGAATTTAAAAATTGGTTTCAAATTATGTTCCATACATTATGAAATAATCTAGGAATACCACAAAGTTTCTCTTAATCAATTCTAAATAGATACATACCATGACACATTAAAAATTACTGGGTCATTTCATAATCCAAAGGCACCCTTCAGTAAGAAAATATACTAAAGGGATTTGTGAATATGGTTTTTCGTGGTTATTTAGAGCTATTGGAACCTAAAACTACCCATAGAATCAATCAAGAAAGTAGTAATGTCATTTTATGGATATCCTTTTAAACATATAGTATACAAAAGGATGGGGAATTGGTTCTTTCAGATTACATGATTCAGTCTCCTATAATTAATATAGACCATCTGAATGTTCTATGTTCTTGTGGGAAATAACTCATTATTTTCATTTTGTACAATTGTGAATATAGTTTTCTTTGGAAAAATTTGAATGGGGATCACCCATTGGGATTATGATATGATATAAATGATACTAACTCCTAACAGTCTTTTAGAATCTTTTTTAACAACTTTCATGTGGGTAAAGTTGATCTCCTTTTGAGGATACCTCACATGTTTATATTCATATTATAATAAAATATAGTGCATAGATATGGTTGAGATATTCCATTGGATGTATTCTACTAACCATTATATTTACATAATTTGTTTTTCAGAATTTCTAGAATTTTATTCTATTGAGTAGGTTTCCATTAGTTTGAAATTATGATAGGAAACTTATCATTTCATTTTACAAAATGATATATAAAATTAAAATGGAGAATCTTCAATTTAAGTTAAGGGGTTATTCTAGTGATGATTTTAACTTTTAATTCTCTATATTTACAACCTACACATTTAAGAAATAAGTGTTAGTTTTAGTTATGAGTAAATTATCAAAAGAAAAATCATGTAAATAAAATTCATCAGCACATAGAAGTAAACCAATATTTACCTAATTTTCAAAAATAGATTCATCATAAACATAAAGTGATTCTAAATCTTTCCATAATCCTATTATTTTTATAAAACATTTCAATATCTCTCTTAGAGATATAAGTCAATTAAAAATGGTTCTATGTAGACATAGATTTCTCACCATGGAAATATTTCATATAATCTATAATGTTAAAGTTCATTTTCCACTCTTCAAAATACATGGAAACATTTATTATTATTTTGGAAATCTTAAGAAATAGTATACCTAAAATAATGGTAGAATGAGATTTATCATTCTCTTATTCCATGTTCAAAATGAAAAAAAAATCAATATGGAACAGAAATCCTTTAACCCTTACCAGAACATCCTCCAAAACTACAAATATGTATATAGTGATTTAGTTTTCCTATTGTACAACCAATCAGGTGCATTTTAACTCTCTTGTATATGGGTAAGAATAAACTGATTAAGTAATTACATTAATTTATTTTCCAAAATCATGCAATATATTTGAAAAGTGGGTTCTCCTATAGTAGAAGGTATAGTAAAAGTAAATGGGTAATATAATTTCCTATGTAATTATGGGGTAACAAGGATAAAGACATTTCTATCTAAATTTACCTTTTTATTTCCTCGTGATTTCCTATTCTCGATGCACATTTCCTTGAGAACCATTGCATACCTTTGGATTTGGAAGATGGATTCCAGTGAAAGGGATTTTGATCTCCACTCATTTTAATGTCTCCAAGATATCTTATTGTATAGATTATTTATTTATTTCTCTTGGGTGGTTTTATCCTAGTAGGTAAGGGAGGTTAGTGCTAATGTAGGTCTTCCATCTTGGTATTTACCTTATCCTTCATCATTAGGGGTTTCTCCATAGTTTTTTCTTCATAGAGTTCTTTTTTGGGACATATTCCTTAGGTTCATTAGGCTATCCACTTCTAGATTCAATCTACAATAGTGATTCACCGCTATTTTTCATCTCCTTTCCACTCCTTAAATAAATATAACTAAAATTTTCATTAGGTTTAGAAATTGACTAATCATGAATTTTAACTAAAAATTGATTTTTCAAGTCATTAAGAGTAGATATTATTTGGTTTTACTTCCCTTACAAATCCGTCAGTGCTAATTTTTGAGGGATGATAGAAGATGTTTGTGTGTTGTGATACTTCACAAGTTATTTAAAATGGACTTGTACTAATTGTTATTTATATTTTTATTATTGGTATCTTGTAAAGGTTTTAGAACTGATTCTTTAAAAATGTGGTATTTGGAATGTTTCTTGAAAACCCCATTGGAAAGGTGGTCTTGAGGCCTATTGGTTTATTTCTCTAAATGAGAATCAGAATAAACTATGAATACTTTATTATATGTTTTTTGTTGTAATTTATTATATAATTTGGAATCACAACTATCTTCCACTTGAGGATAGTAATTATTTTAGTTCCCTAAAGAGTGGAAAATTTGGTAGATTCTCATGGGTACAGTAGGTGATATGTCCTAAACCTTTTTTAGTGATAACTACCTCAAAAGAGAGTTTAGTTTTCTAAGATTATTTTCAAAAAAAAGGTATATTTATAACTATTTGCCTCATATACATCCCTATTTTTGGTTATTTTACCTAATTTTTGTGAGTTTTGGGAAATCCAATCTATTAGCTCTCTAGATTTTTCAAGGGGTTTATCGATCAGTGCTCCTCTAGAGGAAGCATATAGAAGGTTCCAATAATTTTTTCTAAATCCTTAGAAAAATAATACAGGGAAATGGTTATATTTATAGTTATATTGTGGATATTATATTTTTAATATCTTGAATCTATCGCTAAACACATCAATGGTTTCTCCACTTTCTTGGTTGATTCCATATATATCCTTCCTTGGCTGGGTAGTTCTCAAGGGAGAGAAATTCTCAAGAGAAAGGACTTTAGTAGATCATCCTAGATGGTAACTTCTATAGGTTTTAATTCAAACATAAACTATTTGGATGATCCTTCTATAGATAAAGGAAAGGATTTATAGCTCATTTTAACCTCAAAGACTCCTCAAGTTATAAAGATATTTCATAAATTTCCAAATGCTCGCATATTTCTTTTGGGATATTCTGCTAAAAACCTAATATTAAGGTAAAAGTGGAATAATTACCGTTCTCAGCTTATAATTTTATTAATTATATATTTTTATAAGTCGATTATTGATATTTACATTATGTTTATAGAGATATGTCAATGTTTTATTATATGTGATCAATTCTATTATCCATTTTTTTACTAGCTATAGTAACTCTAGTGGAAGAAGTAGAGGAGGGAAAGGAATTTTTCAATGGGATTGTGACAAAATCCCTTTAATCTTATTCAGTGATCATTTGAGTTTTGATTCATTACAATATGGTTTTTTCAACCTATGGATCAAAAAAAATGAGGTGATTTTAACTAGTCCTGGTTATGTATCAATATAGTTTTTAATGAAGATAAAAAAAATAAAAACAACAATGGTATTCATAGAAAAAGTTTTAGGTTGATGTGAGATGTATTACAATTCCCTTAGTAAACAAATTTATAAATCCAAGAAATATGAAGTAGTAATGGGAATCTGGTTTTCTCTAGAGATTAGAGTGTTATGGTTTTATTCTTCTCTTATTTATAGGTTCAATGTGTGTGTTAAAATACTGATTGAATTGCTTTGAATATGTAATTGGATTGTTTTTAGAATCATTTTAAAAATAGCATCTTATATTAAGATTAACCCCTTACTAACATATTAAATCATTATTATATTTCACTAAATTTTTCTCTCTATAATCAGACAGAACCTCATCTAACTATCCTCACCTGGTTCTTTTTGATTTAAGGATTAAATAAAATAACCAATATATCACTTTGTATTTTAAACTCTCGTGATCATAAAACACTAATCTCCCTCATATCAACCCACTTCTAATAATCAAATATAGTTAAAAGAACCTAAGAGTCTTGTATGTGTAATCTGAGAGTGAATAAAGGGGAAATTGGATGCAAAGAACAATGAGAATCTCTCATTTTATAAATAAAACTAGAACTTATAGGGATATGATGAGAATAGAATAATTATTTATAATTCAAATTAATCTATAGGGTAAGGTTTTAACTTAGGATTTAACACTAATATTCAAGTTTTTAAATCACTAGTTAATTACAACAAAATAGAAAAGAAATAAAGAAACATAACAGTTGATCTCGATTAGCAGCAACCCCCCTATTATAATGAAATGTTCTCCATTTTAAAGCGATGTGTTGGGTTTGATTTCATTCTCAAGTGTCACCCAATACCATGTGAGTAGTGAAAGATCTTATTTCATTTAAATAGATTCTTGATCCTTTGAGAAATTCCTTAACTTTAGTGTCATCGTCTTCTTCATCCTTGGATGATCGATACAGGTCCAGATCAAGGGTCACAATTTCTCTAGGTGAATTCATCTCAAGAATCTTCTATCAAATTATTAATTATTCACATGATATCAATCACCTTACATTGTTGTATGCATGCTATGTGGATCGATTTATATTTTATTCTTAATTTTTTAAAACAATTAGAATATGGTTTTATTTTGATTTTTGTTCAAATTTTACTGATAATGGGAATTTTTAATTTTAATCCACATAATCAAAATTTTGGTTAAGACTTGGAGAAAACATATAAAGAAAATTCATGGTTGATTAGTTTGAACATGTGGTCAATCAGATGGATGGTTAGTCATGGAGTCACTTGACAAGCACAGTTGGTTGAGGGGCATAGTTGATCAGATTTTCACTTGAGGTTTCTTCGACCCTTGTGGAAGCTTGTAAGTGTGGTTTAACCAAGATAAATGTGTGGTCACTTGAGTAATTCGAATAATTTTCATGAAAGGTCGATCGAGGAACATTCAGTTTTCAGGAATGGTTGACTAAGCCTCAAGTTCAATCCTTACTTATAGTCACTTGTTTATCACGGTCGCTTGCCTCATCCATTTCAAGTCCCATATAGTTAAAGTTATATTTCAATATAGGATTTTTCAAACTATCTTTATAATTTAAATAAAAAATTCAAACCAAATTAATTTTCCTTTGAATAATGAAATAAAATTATACAAATAAATGTAGGGATTTTCAATTAAATACAAAAAAAATATTAAAACCACTAAAAAATATTTTAATCCATTAATCAAATAAATTCAATATTTTACAAAGTCAAAAAATGAATGATTTATCCTGGTTTTATCAATATTAGGGGTTTAATTTTCAATGAAAATTATTTTAAAAGTGGGATTTTCATATCACATCATTATTATTTGAGGTTTATTCATAAATTTTTGAATGTACTATATTGTAAATTCATAGTGGATATCATGTGTGACTAAGTTTCTCGATATCCATGATTTAGATATAAAATAAAAAACATTGGAAAATCTAAATTTATCACAGTGAGAATCCATTGCATATCTAAAAAATAAAAATGAATAAGTAATGAAAAAAATAAAAATATATTTTAAATGATAAGATTGAAGAGTTTTTACCCTATACTATAGTTATTAAGAGTATCTCATAATATATTATTTTATTTTCAAATTATTCTTTTACTAGATATGTTTTTTTAAAATTTATTCTTCTTCTATTTAAAATTATTATGTAGAAGTGATATGAGGACAGATGAATCCAAATTTTTCTACAAATAGTTTTCCCTTTGCATATTTGTGATTTATATGATGATAAAAAAAATAGTATTTTAACTGTAATTAAAATAGAATGTCAATTATTGGAAAAGAATATAATAAAAATGCACCTCATGAATAAATTCACAACCAAGACTCCAAGTCATTCATGTTTGAGAATCTCATTTACATTCTCATGACCAATCATATCTATAGTGTCCTCTTGAAAAAATTTATCTTAAAATTAAATTTAGGATATATTTTTAACTTTGAATTTCATATCCATATAAACTTGTAATGTTAATAAATTCAGAAATTGAATTAGTGGGGAAAAGGCATTCTTGTAAAATTGTTTCAGTTTATTGTTTGATCCTCTATATTTTCTTGACATAGCCATTAATTTCCCCTTTTGTTTCAATATATAAAATAACATACCTCATTTCATACCTTTTCATTAATTTTTAAGTGTTATTAATAGAAAAAAATTATAAAGGAAATATATCATTATCATCTTATATTTTTATAAGATTAAATGGTCAGGCTATGAAAGTTTCAATGGAAATTTTAGTCATGTGAACATCCAAATCATAAAGGGGAAGAGGTATCTTAGTGCACAAACCATGATATATGTGAATCCATACACTCATGTTGTCTTTTGTAAGTTTTTTAATATGTATAATATCTCCATGGATATTATACATTATACCCCTTGAAATAAGGTGATGGGTGGGTGATGATAGATATAAATCATAATAAAATTCACATTATAGAATTTTAGTTGAACAAAAGAATCACTAGTTTATTGATTCATATTTAAAAAATTATGATAAAATGAATTACCTAGGGTAAGGAAGTCCTTTTAGGGGAGTGGATAGCCTCAAATCTGGGTGTGTCTCTTCATGTAGTGGTTATTACTGTGCTGATTCTTCTTGTTGATCCCTTGAAATAAATTTGTCTATAAAACTAAACAATGAACTAAATTTCTCCATTAGAGAATAAAATTTTACCAACATTTATTTCATTCATTTATTTCATCCCCCTATGCCTTTATTTCTCAAAATATACTTGAGATGAAACTTTAAAACCTACACCTCTATCATGGACATATTGTCTTGGCTCCTTTAAATCCACTAAAATTATTCATTCATTGGGTACTATCGATGATGATTATTATGTCTAAAATGTATTAAAAATATAATAGAATAGGTATTTTTTGTTATGTAATACTATTATAAAGTATAAATATTTCCACTATTTCATACTTACACATGATTATCATACTTTATGTGTGTTTTCATCTACTATATGAAACTTTTTATTTACACAAGTATCTTTTCATAGTGTATGAAGTAGGTTTTAAGTGTCTTCAAATTTTGATTCATAAATATATATATAAATAGGGGAATATAAGTATTATTATTTATTTCACATCACATAGAATATTTACTCTATATTTAAAATACATACAATTTTTTTCAAGTTAAGTATATGCCATCCTCGCTTTATAGTCGGGGTATGTTGGTTTTACTACATGATATTGATTTTCATCACTCTTTTTTTTTATTTTGTAAATTAAAAATTATAAATCAATGTGATTAATATATGTAATGAAAATAAAATAATGCCAACAAAAATATACCTAAAATGATTCCTCCTCGTGATATCCAATGAAATATTCCCATGTTTCTTAGTTTATCATTTTTATAAATATAGTTGGTGGGTGGGGATTCACTTTCCTCTATATATCCCTAATATGATGCTTCATATAGAGTGTCTAAAAGGATCTATAATACTTTCAAGTGAAAAATAATATAAATTTTATCTGACAATCTTATAATATAATTTCATTCTATATGGGATAATAAATATTAAATCAATATTTCATTATTTAATATTTTTTTTATAATATATAAATTATATCATAATTTTACCCAAATGTATCCCAAAAATATTTTCTTCAATATAGGCACAAACTTTTCCACATATCTACATCAATCAGAATATGTATTCGACTTGTGAGCCAAATATAACTAATAAAAATGATCTTTTAGGGTTAACAGGTTGGTCATTCTCACTTTATCCAACCTTGAATTTTAGACCTTGGCTTATCACCTTAATAGGTTTTATTAAGACTATCAAGACACAACACTCCTTTTTTCAACAATATTTTTTCTACTTATAGCATTTTCTTAGTTTCAACATTATCAATAGGTTATTCCTCAAGATTGGTAGAATCAAAATATAGAGAATCCATTATTTATAGATGTAGTTAAACAATTAATTTAGATTTCATAAATATAGTATAGAACACATAATATTATTAGGAAACACATTTTATATTTAAAAAATTGTAACATATTCATTGAACACTAATTTTTAATTAAATTTTTAAGGGATTTGGACCCACTATTTAGTATCTAAATCCCCTCTTTATAGTCACCTCTGGAATACAAGACACTTACTATATTGGTATCATCGCAATATAACAACGATGTCCCAATAAAAGGTTCATACTTACGGGAATTTTTATTTTACCTTTCAATTGTTTTAGTTAAAAATATAAGAATTTATCAATTTATGTTTCCAAGATATGTAACACAAAATAATTTTACTTCTTGTGATGTCATTATGAAAATTTCATCATTGTACCCTTTCATACTAAAATTCACTTTCACAAATTCTATAGTTTTCAAAAACACTTCAGTTATCATCACATTTCATCAAAAAAATAAACTCTTATAATTTTTTATAATCTAACTCACATATTTTTTTTCTATAATTACAAAGTATTAAATATTTTTGTAAATTCAATTTATATTCGTGGTACCCGTCGCATGCATCAATTCTTCCACAAAATTAACTCCACTATTTTTTATCTTATTATTTTCACCACATTACTATGTATATAATGTATAACTATTAATTATATAACCATTTTAAGATAATAAATGTAAACTTGGCCATCTAGCTAGCCAATTAAGTTCTTCTAAAATTGAATTTGGATTTGTGGATAACTCTATAAAAATATAGTCTCAAAAGTGTCATATAAACTATTGGTTATTAGTGATAAATATCTATATTTAAACCCTTAATGGATTAAAATTTATAATAATTAAATAATGGGTTTCAACATATCATTAAATCTCTATAATATTATGTAAACAATAAATGTGATCATGCTCCCACTTTGTAATAGTAATTGTGAAAAAAAACTCTTCTAAAAATTCATTCACTGACAAGGTTCCCACTATGTTAATATTTTAGTAGACCAATGCTATCTATATCAAGTAGGTCATTAGTATAGAATTTTATATCTTTCTAAAATATATATTTCTTCAATAAAACCTTTTGGATGACTTTAATTTTTGACTTACCCTTTCAAAGTCATCACATGTCATTTAATGGGATACATCCATCTATAATTTATAGGAACAAATAGTTAGATCTATCTCACCAATTGAACCATTATATCAAAAAAGGATGGTGTAAGAACAAATCTAGTTCACTTAATATGATATCATTTTCATTTTAAATGGTTGAAAAAATCATCGGTTATATTAATATACAGAATATAACTTTGAAAAATAGGAAAAGTATAGTTAATGTATATTTGAAATTTTGTATCAGAATTCAATATAAATCTACATGCATTAATTCCTATAATAAAATGTGACTATCATGTAATTTTAGGACCATTAAATTTAAATCATTAATTGATGTTATATTATTTATTTTTGATGAATAAAACACTAAAACCTTTACACCATTAAGTTTCATAATTTAAATTTCTCTTACATGGAAAGAGTGTAAACTATTTGAGGAAGAAAAGTCTATATTTCAGCTTTCACTCGTGAGAAATATTTTCTTATTCCAAATTCAATCATGTCCGACATAGAATTAATTCTATATTTTATTTTTCCAAGTGCATTTTACAATGTTATAATGATACCATCGCATACATTTTTTCTACATTTATGGAATCAAGAATATGTATGATGTAAAAAATTATATTATGGTAATTTAAAAATAACTAATCTCTTTTTCCAAATCATTTTCATATGTTTTTTCAAATAGGGTTTACCAAAAATGTTGACAACATTATTAACATTCTAAAACTATTTACCACCTATTTATAGTTATGGTGTAATAAGTAATTCTAAATTACCATATAATAATTTTATCTATGATTGGTATTTTTGTCATTGGGGTAAAAATTAATTATTTCCAACAGACACAATATTCAATAAATGTTTTATCCTAACTATGTGTGTACATTATTCACAAATGAGACACCAAAAAAACTTTATATCCTAACGAAATTCATAAGAAGTAAAGTCATTTATCCTCCCATAAAACATGTCTCTCAATGTGAAATATAAAATTCTATTAGAAACTAAAAATATAACACCTAAATCCAACATTAATTTTAGATCATTAAATAATGGATCCAAACAATTCAACATCATTGTCCAATTATTTGGGTCCTCATATAAGTAAAGAAAAAAAAATATTTGTTCTTCATTCATAACCATGATAGAAATTTATAATTTTACAAAATATTTTTACATTTACTATGATTTCCAATTTGTACACAAAATATGATTCATTCCATCAATATATAATGAAAGATAGAGTTTTTTGGATTTTTTCCTAATTTGGGATACTCATAATAAATTTTTTTCTATGAAGAAAATGTTGTTTGGTGATGTAGTTTATAATATTGAATTATTGTATATAAATTCCACCTCAATTACCTTGTAGTATCTTAAATTATATATAGGAATATATAACAAGGAATGATTGGAAATTTATATAAAACTTTCAAAGGACTTGATTAATCTTTCATGTGTTGAGTATCACCATAATTAAGTCGTTTTTTTAGTGATGAATGTTCCTTATGAAATAATATACATCCATTTAGGGAGAAATTTATTATTTCAGATATCATACCCTTTGAAAATATAATTAATTTAGTGGAATATTTTGAACAAGGAAGCTCAATATATTCTAGTATCATATCATTCAATAGATCATATTGTTTTTTGAAGTTGGTGTCACTCCATCTGTTGCTAGTTTTCAAATAATATCACTTCAATATGGATGAAAATGTTGTATATTTAGTACAACCAATATTAAATGGAATATTTTCATACATATTTAACTTATAAAATATCTTTGTACAATCTCGAAGGTCATATTCAACTAATTTTTTATTTCCTCAAAATGGTATGCATCATTTTTTATAGTTTTACTCATATCAAATGATCCATAAATCGTAGTGTTATCCTAGTAACTAGATAAATTAAGTTCTTCCATGTGTTTAGTATAATATTTATAACTTCAATATATTCTATGATATATGAAGTGTTCTTACAAATCCTATGGAAAAAATCATCTTGAATAACAGAAATATAAACATGGAAAAACTATTTGAGAAGGTTCACATGCATGATCTATTTCAAACTTAATGAACTCTTTAGCTTCAACAACATACTCTTTTATCATATGATTATAATCCATCCATTTTTATTCATATACATCATATTTGGTGAAAAAATATTAACATTTAATAGAAAATAAATAGTTAGACATAAGTTATGGATATTATGTATATATACATAGATATGTATGAAAATTAAATATTTAAGGGTAAATATAAAATTTTTTGTGTAAACATTGTTTTTTATAAATATATAAAGCTTGTGTTTTATAATAAATTGAAAAAATATTAAAGTTTGATTTCATTTTAGTGTATCATTTTTTATATATTAATCAACCACTAATTAGTTTTCTTGGGTTTTATTTTAAATAATTCATGTCATTATATACATTTTCATGGAAGGTTAATTTTAACCATCTCAAAAGAAATGGATATCCAAATAAAGAATGTATTATACAAAAAATAATCATAGAATAATGTTTTTAAATAATAAAAACCTATTTTTAAAAAAAAATATCTAAATTAAAGGTATTATAATCAAAATAACTCCCTATTTTCAATAAAAATAAAGAAACAATCCAAACATTACCCCATGATAAAATAAATCATTTGTTAATTCATCTTATCCAAACAAAACCTCATTTTTATAAAAAATAATTTACCTTAATTTTAAAAATAATCTCACAACATAAATCAAAAAATTAGTAATGTTTACCAATTTAAGAACTAACTTTGATGTTTAAAACATTCAATAAAAGAATATAAACTTTTTTTTACTCAAAAGTAGAAATTTTCAAAAATAATTTGTTAAAATCGTGAAATTTAAACCAACACGTGAAAAAAATAACACATTTATAAAACCATTCAAAAGAATTAAATAATTATTGAAAAACATTTCAATCACCTAAAAATTTCCATTATAGAAAATATTAAAATAAATTAATAAAATAATAATTTAATTCCTAATGAAACATCATTATGTATAAGAAAATATAGATTTATAGTATGAACTCAAAAAAATTCCAAAAGTATATTTAAAAAACACATTAATCCAAAATTTAACTGAACTCCATTTTTAAATTAGTTTTCCATTGAAATTAGTTATTTAGAATTTGATATATTATTTATTTAGTAAATTTTTAATTGACCTAAGCCCAGTCTCATTTTATGGCATCCTAAAATAAGCAAAGTAACCCACTAAGATAATTACATGTAATAAAATATGTATCAATCAATCAAAATACACCATATTCAATACATTAAAAATAATAAATGTTATAATAAAAACCATTTTATTATATTAATTTGGATATAAACTTCCTAGATTATGAAAATAATCAACAATAATTTGAAACCCTTTTACTATCCAACATAATTTCACTACACCAAATCAAATTATTTATTTTTTATTATCTGAAAATTTGAAAATCCTAGTAAAATAAATAATAAATCAATTTAATATCTTATTAATCATTATAATTTTATTTTATGTATTCATATTCAACATGAAAATTTAATATAATTTTTTAGTCGAAAAATAAATAGTTTTATTCTAATTAAATAGTTTTCTATAAAATATATAAGAATTAATTTAAATTGTGTAATAAAATTAATAGAAAAATTATATATTTTATATTTAAATAAATAATTAAAAAATATATGTTGATTTTATAATACTATTTTTGACACTTTATAACACAAGGGATGTTTTATTTTGATAAAAAATATTTTTTATTCTTTTCTTCAATTAAGTAATTATAAGGTTACATTAAATTTAATATTATTTTTAAAGTCACGTAAATATAATTTTTTTAATAATAAACCAATAAATTTTATTTTAATCAATACTATACTTTATTTTAGGCTAAATTCATTTTTTTTCTTAAAACGGAATTTTTCTAAAAAAATGGTTTTTCATTATATTTCAATGTTTATATTAAAATAAATTTTTAGCCCATCAAGAAATTTAATCTTTCAAAATTATTTTAATATTTGGAAATAAATTTTCAAATTTTATAATAGTTTCAATTTTATTTTTTCATAAGATTAAGTTACCATAGTAAAATTTATTCATCATGGTAAGGGTTAAATGGGTTAAAAAAGAGTTAAAACTATGTTATAAGGTCACAAATATCACATAATATGATCTCAAATTTGATTATATGAGTGTATTTAGACCTATTTTATTCTATATTATAATTTTTGTTTTTTAGTTCTTCTTAACCTTGAGAGATATATTTATATTAATTCAAAGTTAATATTATTTACAAAGGTACCACTCCGCTAATTTACAAAAGGATACCCTCCCCGCCTCACTTCTTCACATACATTGATCACCTTATCACAAAAAATATTTTCCAAAATCTATCTATAAAACTTTTATACATCATCTAAATATTCTAGTATTTCTAAAACATAAACCCAATAAGTCATAATGAGATATCCAAATGAGGATACCCAAGGAAGAGGTAATTATTTTGACTGAGTTCTTTCATGTTTAGTTTTTATTAAACCTATTTAAAAACATCTATAACCATCATAATATAGTGACATAAGTTTAATTAGTATACTTAAATTTTGGTTTTTTAACATTCATTATCTACCTCCTTTCCATCCATTAGAAAAATTAAAATCTTGATCCTATTTGTGTAGAGACTACCTCCTTTATGAACAACATATTTCATTTTTCATCACCACCTCAAATGCCTAGTAATAAATAAAGATTTAATGATTAAATATGAACTTTTCACCTAGATATGACTATGTAAAGATAAACCATTATATACATTCTTTCCTTTCTATACATTAGAAAAATAAAAATGTCGCTCGTGTGTACATATGGACTACCTCCTCCATAAATACCATATTTTATATTTCATCACTACATTAAATGAATGCTTCTATAATTATATTTAATGAATAAATGTAATATTTATAACATGATTATGATGTTGGAGATGATGAAACCATGACCAAGACACTAGGGAAAATGAAGGATATAAGGTAAACAGAAAGACCAACATCCTAATATTAATTTTGAAAATAAAAAAATTGATATATGGGTAATAATTAATTATAAATGTATTGAATAAAGTAAAGTAAAAATGAACAAGGTTATTTCTAAAATTAATAATATTAATTAAATTATTTTATGATGAAGTCAGAGCACATTAGACTAATAAAAATTCTGAGGTAAGGGGTTTTTTTAAAACCATATTTTAAATATATTAAATTATTCCTTCCAAATACTTCTATTACGTATCCATGTTCTTAAAAATGTGTTAAAAATATTATTATATATACTTAAATTATTGTTTAAATTCATTTTCATCTATCTATTAATTTATTTACAATATTTTAAAATGAATCTTTTTAAATTTTTCCATATGGTTTAGTTTTAATTTTCTTCAAAAAGATATAAAAAATGTTTTTCTTAACTTTTAACACTTGAACAATTTTCCCTATCATAATCAAAATTATTTATTATAAATATTAAATTTCAATATTTCATTTTTTTCAAAGTAAATTAACATTTTATCATTCTGTGAATTTTTCATTTTAAAGAATTATGTAGGAAAATGATATTTCTTATTATTTATGGGATAACTATAAGTGCTTATGCTTATGGGTTTAAAAATAATGTTTTTATGTGTTTTATTATGAAATTACAAGACACTATATATTTTATTCAGGTTATAGTTCTTATAAATTTTATAAGATTATGTGTGGGTCTAATATATCCCACCAATATATTAGGTAATGATTGATTTTCTAGGAAAAATAATTTTGGAATTAACTAGATAAGTTATTTTATTTTAAGTGTTCTTATATGAGTAATTTTAAGGTTTATATGAGTATAAAGTACCATGATTCCTACAAGGTTTTTCTATGATTTATATAAGTTTTATTGGAAATCATTTGATTTATGAGGTAAGAAAATGAGTTATGATTCAAGGTAAATTTATGATCTTTTAAAGGTGATAAGTTTACTTTTCAAGGAAATATTGTCTTAAGTTCTCATGTTTTTTCAAGTAAGTTTCATGATTATTACTTTTCCTTTTGGATTTCTTATAAAATGGTTTTTAAAGATATTTTTCCAATTAATTTTATTTCATGTGAAATTATATGATTATCCGAGCATAGATTTTATTATGTAAAAAGGAAAACTTTCTTATGGAATTTTTTTTCAATGGGATAATGGGTTTACTTTACTTTTATATACATTACTAATATTTTTTCTCTCTTAAAATGTTTTTAAAATGATTTTATAGGTTATAGGGATGTGTAGGAACTATATAATGGTTAGGATTTCAGTAATGAAGACTTTTCTTAGAATAGGAAATCATGTTAAGAATAAAATTAGAGTGTAAACATAATAACCCAATTTTTTTTAAAAAAAACTACAATGTGTATAAGTGTACACTTCTTATGTAATGGTTTTCCTAATTCTATAAAACTTTAAAAACAATGGATACTAATAATGTAAAATATTAACTAAGTTTAAATGTTTTAAATGAGGAAATTATGTTTATTATGATCATAAATATCCTAAAGGTAAATCTCAATATGAGGATCGAAAAGTTTTTATGAGAAAATGTTTTAATAATGAAGATGAAGAGACTATAATTGAAATATATAAGGTAAGAATAATTTTAACAGTATTTCTTATGTTAAAAGTAAGAATGGTGAATAAATTGTGGTTGATAAATCTTAAAACATGATTCAGATTTCATATTGTAGAAAGAAAGTATTAATGATTAAGATGAAAAATCTGAGATAATGTTTTATAAAGGAATTGGAATTACTGAATAATTGATTTTTTGGTATTTAGGAATTATATTATATAAGTTTTTTATCAATGATATTCTGGATATAATAATAATGAAACATCTAAGGATTATTTCACAGTAGTTCTTATTTAAGGATTTGAAATCATATGGTTAATGGTATCAATAACCTAGAAAAGTTTTGTATATGTAAGGTGATATTTTGTGAAAAAACTTGATTTAGGGACAAATAACCCTTAATATGTTCTTGATGTTGAGATAAAAATGTTTAGGTTGGATAGAGAGATGATTTATATTGATAAATTAAAATGGATAGTATTGTTGACCTAGAAACTATTTAGTGATTTAAGGATAGTGTGTTTTATGTTATCCTTGATGAAGTTTATATCAATTTAAGATCTATAGAATATATTTGATATTATCTGTAACACCCCATGTAAATAAAGAATATTACTTTTTCATATTTATTAATATTTTTGAATAAAATATTAATATTACTTTAAAGGGAATTCTATTCTCGATGGCGTACTCAATACGCAACAACGAGTTTCTTTGAAATCTTACGTTGAACTCTAATAATAAAATAATATTATTTTAAATGGTAGTTAATGCCTAGTCAATGTAATGGTTCGAATGAACAGAATTAACTACAAAATGATTATATATGTTTGTCAAATATTTTTAGTTTTTACAATAAATGTTAGAGGATCAAAATGCGAACGAATCCAATTTTAAGCATAAATATTCTAATATTCTTTAAAAGGTCGATTAACTGCCTTTTGATGGTGAACCATTTTTAAATACACTTTTTGACAATTTTATATGTTATATTGGACTAAATAAAATCCTTCTTTAGAATCGGGACATCAAAATGTACTTTGTGTACGTTTTGGTTATTTTTTTCGATAAAGTTCATTTTTAATGAATAAGTGAAAAATGTTGTATTTTAATTCAAAACCTATTTTTAATATAATTTATTTATATGATTAGATCATATTTTTAATTGGTTTTAAAGAGAAATTAGAATATATTTTTACCATTTAATCCAATTATGGTCATTAGAATTAATTTCACTTTGAAATTAGACTTAAACTAGTGTCAATCTTTTGATATATTTTGTTTCTTAAAAACACGCTATTTGTTTTGACAACGAGAATTAATTATTAAATTTATTAATGCAACTTATAAGTTTTGAATTTTGTAAAATATACATCATTTTTGAATTCAGAATATCAAATATAGGTTAGGGTGAATTTTTGGTACTTTTCTGAAAAACTTCAATTTTTGATGAATAGTGAAACCACTAAGTGGTAGTTAAAAAACTGATTTTTTGTTTAAATGAAATTTTACCACCTTGGTGATTTGAATTTCAAAAATCTGACATACATGGTTATCATTAGGATGTAAAATGTTGTTCAATGGGATGAAAATATTTTTTTGGTGAATACTAACTTTTAAGTTTTATTAATCGCTGTAAGAACCTGGTTCTTAGTTTTGATGTACGGGCTTATTCTTTTTCCTTTTCCTTAAGTGTTTTTGAGAAAATATGGAAAATGGGGGAAAATCCTAAATTTTGGAACTACACGTCGTGTACTTTTTCCACACGTCGTGTACTTCTGGCCGTACGGGGATGAGTATGCGGGGAGTGTAGCCTTGTCGGCAACGAGGGGTGTAGGAACTGACTACACATTGTGTAGTGGTACTTACATGCCGTGTAGTCAATCAGCAAACCAAAACAGTAAGGAAGTGGAGTAGCCGCCAGCTGGGCCACAGTACATGCCGTCTACTTGGGAGTACATGCCGTGTACTCATGTCGACGGATGAACAGTATGGCGGTGCCGCCAAATGAATAGTTAAATGAAAGAAGTACATGTTGTGTACTCAGAAGTACACGTCGTGTACTTTTTTCGGATTAAAATAGGCAGTAGCCTCCTCATTTGGCAGAGGATACACTTGAGTAGATTTGGAGACAAAGGAGGAGGTCGGACCTTTGAAGATCCACCGGGTGTTCATCTGGAATCGGTTTCCGCCTCGGACGATCCCGTTGGAACCGCACGGGTAAGGGCTTCCACCTCCTTGGATGGTTCTTACCAATTATTCTACTAACATAAGTTATTTACATTTTAATTGGTTTTTTTATTCATCGGATCTATGTCGTTTTTGGGCGTTTCTGGAGTCGGTATTCGGTTATAACGTTTGTTGGCGTATAACGTAGGTGGATTTGTGTTAATTTTTCCATCTGTCATGCATTTTATGCGTTTTCATTCCAAGAACCCATGTTGGGGTGTCATGTGGCTGAGTCTGTTGCTATATTTAATTCCTAGAATTGCATAGGTGATTAAATTGTGAAAATAAAATTCTGGTTGGGATCGTTGCTTAGATCTGGAACCACCCCGGGGGTGTGTTTCTCTGTTTAGCTGTTTGGCAAGGATACCCGAGGGTATGCCTTTAATGTAGTAGTTGTAGAATTTCCTTAAGATGAATTTCTTGTTTACAACATTTTGACATGTTGGGCATGTCCCAGTTACCTGTTTATCCTGAGGGCGTTGTTGTGATTAGCCTGTGGTCACTGCACTATTTAGCATGTGGGAAGTAGTTATTTCGGCCTGAGGGAAACTTCTTCCATGCCTGTGGGCAGCTGACTCTGTGCCTGTGGGCGACACTACCTATGCCTGAGGGAAAACTCTATTATGCCTGAGGGCAGATTCTTGTGTTGGATACTCGTTAACCAAGGGTAGGAGTTTACGTGTCTGAGGACACTGGTTGTTTACTTAGAAATGCACTGTGGTGATTTCTTATTTAAAATGGATTAAATGAATAATTAAATGGAAATTTAACTGTTAAGTTAGTTATTTTGTAGTACTGCTTACTTTATTGCATTTTACCACTGCACACTATTGTTGCATGTTAGCACGCAGTTGGGCACGGGCCTTTGGTGGGTGCCTACTGAGATATATTTCTCACACCCTGTTTGGGTCACGCTTTTCGGCCCAAAAATATTACGTTTCTATAGGTGTAGATAGGGGAAAGAGTCCCTATACAGGTACTTGACTGTTGTTGTGGTGTAGGAGGGCATGGGACCGAGCCTAGGCTCGCGATGCCACTTCCAGCTGTTTTGCTTTGTTTTTCTATACTCTTCTCTTTGTTGTGCTGTATTGGTGTATAATATGTTTTGGCTATTTTCTTAGAAATTGAGACATGTAGCATCATTATTTATATAATTTTCGTTATATCCACTGCTGTTGTTTGTTTCAGTTGTGTATGGTTTACTGCTTCCGCTGTTTGTTGTATGTTTTATTTTGTATTCCGTTGCGCTACACTTTGAAAAATGAGGGCATAGTTTCCCCACTAGAAGACCTGGGTCCTCGCTACTAGTCGGCAGCCTCTGGCGTTTGGGGAAATGTGCTTGAGGTCACGTGGCGAACCAGGTTCGGGGCACCCGTTGCGTGGCACCCGGATCTGGGACGTTACAAAGTGGTATCAAAGGAGATTCTTTTCTTTGACTTTCTATTTGGAGCTGTAGTCAGGTATAGGATAGACCGGTCGTTAGTAATAAGTTGTGCCTGGGCGTAGCTAACCCACGTACAGGGTAAAGCTAGTCTACCTCATATTTTTCAATTCTTCTGATTTTGAAAATTTTACAGTTGATATGTTTTCACCATTGGGTGACGCACTTGTATTGTGTTGTTTATCTTTTATCTGTGGGTTCTATTTAGTTGCAACCCGATGAGATGAGGGTATGTCATCTCATGCATCATTTAGGCACATTCTAGAATCACATGCCATGAATAGTTCCCATGCCACGTAGGAGCATTAGAAAATTTCTTGTTGTTGTGAAAGTTTTTGTGCTAGAAAAACATGTTGTAGTGATAGTTGCACTGATAAAATACCTGCTATTTGGTAGGGTAATTTTTGTGCGAGCTATTCATATAATGGATGCCAAACTTTGGTTTTTGGGGAGTATGGGCCCCCATTTACCGTAATTTGGTGGATCATTGACTGTTTATTAGTTATAACACAGATAAGATGTCAAACTTTGATTCGTGGGGAGTATGGGCCCTCACAGGTCGTAATTTGACACTTAGGTGTTGTTTTTCGATATTTTCTGGGTTTCGGGGAAGTTTCAGAGGCATACTATATGAAAACCTAGTATACACTCCGTGTAGTATTTTTTCACACGTCGTGTATGGCCTTCTGTTTGGGAAGAAAAAAATGAACTTTTTAAGTACATGCCGTGTACTCTGAGTACACGCCGTGTAGTCTTTTCCTGTGTCAAAAACCGTGTGGGTGGAGACACGGGTTAGGGATGTGCTTGGGTAAAACACGCCGTCTACCAGATATACACACCGTGTAGTATTGACCCGGAGTCCGTCCGTGTAACTAACAACACGGGGCGGTGAACTTCTGCACAGAACATGCCGTGTCAATAATGAACACGTTGTGTAGTGTGACCTGGGGACTCGGCTGTGTAACTAACAACACGGGTCGATGTCACTGTTCCTTGAATAGTCGTGTACCTTTGAGGACACGCCATGTAGTCTTGTCCGAGGACAGACCGTGGGGACTTATCCGTGTGGCTGGGAAACGGGGTGATGTACATGCCGTGTGCGGGTGTAACACGTCATGTAGTTTCAAGCCGAGTAGTCGGCTGTGTCACAAGAGACACGGGAAGTTGGAAAATAACACCATACACACCGTGTAGATTAAGCACACGCCGTGTAGTTTTGTTTAACGGTAGCCGTGTGGCTTAGCCATGCAGAAGGACCCGGGAAGGGGAAGGGAAGTCAAGTACAAACCGTGTAGTCATTGTACACCTCGTGCACTCTTGTTTTGCAAATTTTGAGATACCTTCTTCCTATTTTTCCCTTTATGGTTTCTTCGTTTCAGCCTTCATAACTTGGAATTTAAGGTGTTCTTTTAACCTTGTAGTGTCATACCGCCTAGATGACCACGTGTTTTTCACCAGGAGAGTGGTGATGAATTTACTCCGGAGATGGTGGGCCATGGGATACCAGTTGATCCTCCAGTAGAGCCAGATGCAGCGCCAGCTACTATAATAGACACAGGCGCGGAGGCACAGTTCTGTGAGGGCTTTATGTGGTTCATGCAGACCTTTCAGGGAGCACCGCAGGCTGCTACATCTATGGCCGAGCTAACGCGTATCTTCCAGCAGCAGCATCTGCCAATGTTTTCAGGGGATGGCGGACCACAGGCTGTGGAGTCTTGGATGGGGTCGATACAAACTATTTTCGAGCATCTTGAGACGCCTCGAGGGTGGAGGGTCAAGCTCTCAACTTACATGCTGCATGATTCGGCTAAGAGATGGTGGGATGTTACCACCCAGACAGATCATCACAGGGACATGGCGTGGGAAGATTTTCAGGCAGTCTTCTATGAATTCTTCTTTCCCGAGACGCTGAGGGCAGATAGAACTCGAGAGTTCATGAATCTTCAGCAGGGTGCTATGTCGGTGATGGACTATTCTTCTTGTTTTACGGAGCTTCAGCGTTTTGCACCCATGATGGTGGGTGATGAGACGTTGAGAGCCAGATGTTTTGAGGATGGTCTTCGGTATGACATCTAAGCGTTGGTGAATGTTTTCAGGTTGCCTACTGTACACAGGATTTTGAACTATGCATTGATTACAGAGAGGAACCTGTGGGAATCAAGTGGTGTGGGCCAGGGCTGTTCAACACCGGTTACTGGTACTATTTCTGTTGGCAAGAGGAAGAGACAGATGGACTTCTCTCAGGGTGGCATTACCAGTCAGAAGAATGCTTCAGGTGGCCAGGTTATGTTCTACCAGTGTGGTAGAGAGGGGCACAAGAGTCCACAGTTTCTAAAAGACCCAGTGGAGTTCCAAGCTTGCGGAAAGATGGGTCATCTGCAACGCTTTGGTAGGGCGTTTCCACCAGTGGCTAGTGAGAGGGGTTCTGTGCAGACTCTGCGTGCGGGGGCAGGACCAGTGGCTTCTTACCAGTCAGGGAACTGGAATACGTCAGGGTGTGTAGGCAGAGATGGTGGTCGTGGTCGTGGTATCCAGACGCCAGGATCTTAGAGCTAGCAGGGCGGGACAGCTCAGGGTAGCCAGGCTGTGTCACAGGGCCGCGGCACTGTGTAGGCATATGCATTGCAACAGACCCAGTAGGAGCGGGATCCCAGACCTTCTACAGTCAGAGGTACTATTCTAGTAGCTTCTGTCTTGTCTTCAGTACTTTTGATACGGGTGCTACGCATAGTTTCATATTTGTACCCGTTGTGGAGAGCCTTGGGCTCTGTGTTTCAACTTCTTCAGATATCATGACGCTAGAAACGCCATTGGGGACTAGGACGGCAGGTGTGCGTCAGTGTAAGGAGTGCCCCCTTGAGGTTGGTGGGTGTCACTTCCTTTGGGACCTCTATGTCTTAGAGATGACGAGCTATGACGTCATTCTCAGGATGGACTGGTTGGTTCCCTTTTGAACCTTTGTATACTTCTATCATTGTAGGGTGTGTTTCACGTCACCAGAGGGTGGAGGGTTTCTATACAAGGGCGAATGGGATGTTCAAGCGAGTCGAGCTGGACCAGAGCATCATGGGCGAGGTGGAGTCACAGCCCAAATTGTGAGCTTATATCTGGATGACCAGGGGACTTGTCAGATGTATTTCCCTCCAGTTGTTGATCGTTTCAAGGATGTTTTCCCAGATAACTTTTCAGGTCTACCTCCTATGCGTGAGGTGGATTTATCTATTGAGCTAGTGCCAGCAGCAGCACCGGTGTCCATTCCTCCTTATAGGATGGCCATGCCTGAGTTTCAGGAGCTCAAGAGGCAGTTAGAGGAGTTACAGGCGAAGGGCTTTATCCGACCCAGTACTTCTCCTTGGGGTTCTCCAGTCCTTTTTTCAAAGAAGTCGGATGGTACCCTCAGACTTTGCGTGGATTATCGGAAGCTGAACCAGTTGACGGTTAAGAACCGATATCCCCTGACGAGGATTGATGATTTGTTTGATCAGCTTCATGGAGCACGAGTGTTCTCAAAGATTGACTTGAGATCAGGATATCATCAGCTGCGCGTGAGACCATCTGATATACCTCTCACGGATTTCAGGAGTAGGTATGGTCTATATAAGTATACGGTTATGCCGTTCGGACTCACGAACATGCCAGTAGTTTTCATGGCTCTGATGAATTGTGTGTTCCATCCATATATTGATTCTTTTGTGGTAGTATTCTTAGATGACATCTTGGTGTACTCTCGCACTCAACACAACCATTCCACCCATCTTGAGATCATACTGAGTACACTGAGAGAGGATCGGCTATATGCTAATCTCTCTAAGTGCCACTTTTAGATGGACCAGATTCACTTCCTGGGTCATATCATCTCAGAGGCAGGAGTTGCAGTATACCCAGAGAAGGTTAGAGAAGTAGTTTTTTAGAAGCATCCTAAGAACATTTTTGAGATATAGAGTTTCTTAGGGCTGGATAGTTACTACAGACGCTTTATATAGGACTTCTCCCACTTAGCAGCACCGTTGATGGGACTGAGTAAGAAGGGTGTGAAGTTTGTTTGGTCAGAAGCTTGTGACACAACTTTTTAGGACCTGAAGGGAAGGTTGACATCAGCACCGATCCTGATACTCCTAGAGCAGGGTAAGAGCTATACAGTTTGCTGTGATGCATCAGGTATTGGGCTGGGAGCAGTGTTGATGCAGGGCGACCGATTTGTGGCGTACGGGTCTCGGTAGTTGAGGCCACATGAGAGGAATTACCCGATGCATGATCTCGAGTTAGCTGCAGTAGTACATGCATTGTGATGTTGGAGACATTATCCATTGGGGGAGCATTTTGTGGTTTTCACTGACCACAAAAGCCTAAAGTATATCTTTACTCAGCGTGACTTTAATCTGAGGCAGAGGAGGTGGGTTGAATACCTACAGTCCTTCGATTTTGAGCTTGCCTATACACCTGGTAAAGGTAATGCAGTAGCTGAGGCACTGAACAGGAAGACTCAGATACAGGCAGTGTAGGAGGCCAGCGGTGAGTGGGATCTCATGGCCTTGTTCTCTAAGATGCATCTGGAGGTGCACGACAGTCAGGGGCAGACTTATCTTTCATCTTTAGTTGTGACTTCTACCCTCCTGGATAGAGTGAGGATGCGACATCTATCTGATTCAGAAGGCCTAGTTCTACGGGAGTCGGTGGAAAGTGAGGACCCTCCTCCTGGGTGGACGATAGGCGATGATGAAGTTTTTTGTTTCCATGGATGAGTATGGGTTCCAGGGGATATACACGAGGATCTGATGCGGGAGTTTCATGCTGCGTGCATCGTCCTAGACTTTGAGGGATCTTGGGAGAAGTATATACCCTTAGTCAAGTTTGCCTATAACAATAGATTTCAGGCGACTATTGATATGGCACCATATGAGGTGTTATACGGTAGGTCGTTTCGATCACCTTTGTGCTGGTTAGAGGCAGGTGAGGCAGCTTTGTTGGGACCACGTCTCGTGCAGGAGACATCTGAGCAGGTCCAGTTGATTCAGAAGCAGATGTCTACCATGAAGTCTCGTCAGAAGTCTTATACTGATCTCCGCAGATGACATTTGTAGTTCATCGTCAGGGATCAGGTTTTCTTGCGTGTTTCGCCGAGGCTAGGACACGAGCAGATCAGGAGACATGGTAAACTTTCACCGCGGTATGTGGGACCATTTGTGATTCTTGATAGAGTCGGGTTGGTTGCTTATCGGTTGCGGTTACCACAGCGGTACCAAGTCATGCACAATGTCTTCCACGTATCTCAGTTTCATCGCTATCTTTAAGACCAGTCTCACATTTTTCAGCCCGAGGAGGTTGAGCTGGAGACAGATGTGTCCTTTTAGGAGAATCTAATTAGTATCATTGACAGGAGCACGAAGGTTCTCTGAGGCTGGTCAGTTCCTCTCGTACGGGTGTTATGGTAGTATGGACGAGTGTAGGACGAGACCTGGGAGCGGGAGGCTGACTTATGTGCTCAGTGGCCAGATATTTTCTGAGCTTTATCTTCACCACCCTTGGAAGGGAAATTCGGGGATGAATTGCTATAAGAGGGGAAGTTTGTAAGAACTTGGTTCTTAGTTTTGAGGTACGGACTTCTTCTTTTTCCTTTTCCTTAAGTGTTTTTGAGAAAATATGGAAAATGGGGAAAAATCCTAAATTTTGGAACTACACGTTGGGTACTTTTTCCACACGCCATGTACTTCTGGCCGTGTGGGGATGAGTACACGGGGCATGTAGCCTTGTCGGCAACGAGGGGTGTAGGAACTGACTACATGCCGTGTAGTGGTACTTACACGCCGTGTAGTCAGTTGGCAGGCCAAAACAGTAAGGCGGTGGAGTAGCCGCCAGCTGGGCGACAGTACATGCCGTGTACTTGGGAGTACATGTCGTGTACTCATGTCGACAGATGAATAGTGTGGCGGTGCCGCCAAATGAACAGTTAAATGAAAGAAGTACACGCCATGTACTTTGTTTTTTTAGCTTAAAACAGCCAGTATCCTCCTCATTTGGAAGAGGAGATGCTTGAGCAGATTTGGAGCCAAAGGAGGAGGTCGGACCCTTGAAGATCCACGGGGTGTTCGTCTGAAATCGGTTTCCGCCTCAGATGATCCCGTTGGAACCACACGGATAAGGGCTTCCACCTCCTTGGCTGGTTCTTTCCAATTATTCTCCTAACATGAGTTATTTACGTTTGAATGGGTTTTGTTCTTCATCAGATCTATGCCATTCTTGGGCGTTTCTGGAGTCGGCGTTCGGCTATAATGTTCGTTGGCGTATAACGTAGGTGGATTTGTGTTAATTTTTCCATTTGTCGTGTGTTTTGTGCGTTTTTGTGCCACAAACCCATGTTGGGGTATCGTCTGGCTGAGGCCGTTGCTATATTTAATGCCTAGAATTTCAAAGGTGATTAAATTGTGATAATAAAATGCTGGTTGGGATTGTTTCTTGGATCCGAAACCACCCCGGGGGTGTGTTTCTCTGTTTAGCCGTTTGGCCAGGATACCTGAGGGTGTTCCTTTAATGTAGTAGTTGTAGAATTTCCTTGAGGTGAATTGCTTGTTTACTGCATTTTGACATGTTTGGCATGGCCCGGTAACCTGTTTAGCCTGAGGGCGTTGTTGTGATTACCCTGTGGGCACTGCACTATTTAGCCTATGGGCAGTAGTTATTTCGGCCTGAGGGAAACTTCTTATGTGCCTGTGGGCAGCTGACTCTATGCCTGTGGGCGACACTACCTATGCTTGAGGGAAAACTCTGTTATGCCTGAGGGCAGATTCTTGTGTTGGATACTCGTTACCTGAGGTTAGGAGTTTACATGTCTGAGGACACTAGTTGTTTAATTAGAAATGTACTGTGGTGATTTCTTATTTAAAATGGATTAAATGAATAATTAAATGGCAATTTAAATGTTAATTTAGTTAATTTGTAGTACTTCTTACTTTATTTCATTTTATCACTGCACACTATTGTTGCATGTTAGCACGCAGTTGGGAATGGGCCTTTGGTGGGTGCCTACTGAGATATATTTCTCACACCCTATTTGGGTCACGCTTTTCGGCCCAAACAGATTACATTTATGCAGGTGTAGATAGGGGAAAGAGTCCCTATACAGGTACTTGACTGTTGTTGTAGAGTAGGAGGGCATGGGACCGAGCCTAGGCTCGCGATGCCGCTGCCAGCTGTTTTTCTTTATTTTGTTGTACTCTGCTCTTTGTTGTACTTTATTGATGTATAACATGTTTTGGATGTTTTCTTAGAACTTGATACATGTAGCATCATTATGTATATATTGTTGGTTATATCCACTGTTGTTGTTTGTTTCAATTGTGAATGGTTTACTGCTTCCGCTGTTTGTTGTATGTTTTATTTTGTATTCCGCTGCGCTACACTTTGACAAATGAGGGCATAGTTTCCCCACTAGCAGACCTGGGACCTCTCTTCTAGTCGGCAGCCTATGGCATTTGGGGAAATGCGCTTGAGGTCACATAGTGAACCAGGTTTGGGGCACCCGTTGCGTGGCACCCGGATCTGAGACGTTACAATCACGATTAAAGGTAATTAGTGTAATTTAAGGTGAAGATAATGTTATAATAGTGTGAAATTACCATGACACATGTCCTACCCTTATTAGATGATTCATGGCCAACCAAGACAATCCATGGGTCAACTTGGGTACCCCATGGAGCCACTTGGGTAAGAAAATGACATTAATAATATTTAAAGTTAAAATAAAAATGTCACAAACATGTATTGTTTTACTAAAACAATTTTTACATGGGGTTGTTCAAGTCATATTTTTGACTATAAATAGTAATTGGAAAGATAAAAAGATTTCCTACATCATAGTATTTGTTTTATAATTTTTGGACATTAAATAAATTAATTTATATATGACACCATGATGATGTAGTGATTACCTCATCAATGAACGATTTAAATAAAATGAAAAGATAATGTAAAATCTAAGACATAAACTTGTCAAAAACCTATTGTATGGGTGGATTTAGAACCCTTATCACCTTATCCTTGAAATATATCTTTTTGGGACCTTTAAAATCCGAAAATAATTTTAAAATAAAGTGACATTTCATGACTTTTCAAGAGTTCCCCTCCTCCCTCTTATAAAAGGTCCCCACCTCTACCTCCTTACCCACACCTCTGAATCCATTGGCTTGGCCAAAATCTGATCATTTTATCTCTCCACATCCCTCTATTCATCATATAAGCATTCCCTTAGGTAGAAATATCTTCAAGAAACCCTTTTGGTTCAAACCAAGGGGAGTTACCCGATTTGGAGGTAAAGTCTTCCCTAATGTTCTTTTGTTTTATTTTGCTTCTCCAACCCCCTAAACTCTTTTTATTCCTTTCTTTTGTCACAACACCAGTATCTTAAAAATTAAAGGGTGTTGTTATGAGAATTAATAGAGCTACAATTACACACACCTCCGTCTAATGGTTAAATAACATATTGTTTCTGTGGATGGCGAATAACTGCCTCACGAAACGATGATTGTTCTATCTTCTCCTACAACCTCTCATAGTGGCCATTATAATGGAAATATATTTATTTATGATATATATTATATTTATTTCATATCTATTCTTCTGTATTTTATATTTAATACATACCTTTATGATTTTCATGTTGTGAAAATGCGATAATTTCATTTGAGGAAGTTTGGACTACCGCCCCCTCAAGTGATGTGACTCGTTCATGCAATACATGGAATGTATAAAGAATGAAATTGATGAACTTGTGTGACCTATATAATATATATATTATACTGTAATTAGAATATATATATATATCTCTCATCTAGTTTTAATTCCATTAATGTTCCAAATAAATGAAAGTAGTGTTCATGCGTATCTACGGCCTACCGTCTCCATGAACGGTGCATTTCATTTCTTTTTATCACCAAATGTTATGGAATAGTATTAAATGAATATATACTGGATATATATAATATTTAAATCATTAATACTATTCTGGATATGATTTACTTATAACTACATAGAAAATTCTTTTCCAACAAGTTCAATTTTTACTCATATACCGAACATCGACAAAAACGTCTAATATGAACTCACATTATTAACCAATTATTACAACATTACAATATGTGATATGAACTGAATAATAATATTTAAAGGAGTTCATTAATAAATTATAAATTGAACAAAGTTTATTATTCCGGAATATAAAGAAATGAACAAGACAAGTCGGACTTGAGGTAAGGGATCATACCTCTCTCTTTCTTTTTAAGTACTCTCTTTTATGTCATTTCTTTTAAGCTCATATTTCTTCTTTTGGGGGATGTTATTTTATATTCCTCTTACTGTAAATTTTATTTTCATATGATGAGAGACCCTATTTTATCTCATCAATATTTTTTTTAAAGTTTTAAGGGGCGCCGTTAGGCTGTCGAATTTTCGTAAGGGATTTCTTATCTCACTTTTAATTCTGTGAGATTTCCATTATTCACCACTTATTTATTTCATGTGGTGTATTGTGTACTGCCCTTTCATATATATTATAACTATTATATTTATATTCATGGTATTATGTGATTCATTTTGTGTTTATTATCTTTTGGTCATACGACTCGATTGATCACAACGAGGTAAGGGGTTATTATCTCACTTTTTGTTCCCGTGAGATTCTTGCTACATTTTCCACTATTTCTTTTTGTGTGGTGTATGTACTGCCCATGATTGTATTCTTTGTGGGATATACATTAATTTATGGGTATTTACATCTTCATTGTATGACCCTTCTTTCATGGGGTGTACGTTTCGAAAGTTACCCAAATCGGTAAGGGAACCTTTCACCCTCCTCTTTTTAAAAAGACTTCTTTATGTTATGTCTTTTAATTTACATCTTCTTATATTGGGATATGTTCTTCTATATCCTTATTGATGTAAATTTTATTTACAAGTGATGAGATACAATTTTCTCTCTCATCAACTCATTTTATGAATTTTAAAGTGACGTCGTTAGGCTGTCAAATTCTTGCAAGGGAACTTCTTAACTCAATTTCAATCCTTTGGGTTAAACTTGTACTCCTTGAATATGTCATTCTATGAATATGTGTTAATGAATCTGATTGTTTTACACTTAATATCTTCTTATATTGGGTATATTTATATTTTTCATACATAATTATGTAATTGATTTATCCTTAATCTAAGAATACTGACTCTATAAGGGACTTCGTCTCAATCTCCTTTCCTGAGGCATATTTTTGTTCTAATACAAGACTTTATTTTATACTCTATATAAACACCTTTGACTTTTCATTTCATTCAAAGGGAATCTTTTTCTATGAAGCATTTTACTGAATGAAAAAAAGGATTGTTTCTTTTAACGTACGCGGTGACAACGACCTTCTCCGCCGCCGTGAGTACTATTTGACCTTTGGCTTCCTTAACAAGCCGTAATGTTTTTTAAAAGTAAAGAAATACCATATAATCTTTTATGTATTTTGGTATTGAAAATGGTTTTGA
Source organism: Viscum album (assembly GCA_963277665.1). Classification (NCBI taxonomy): domain Eukaryota; kingdom Viridiplantae; phylum Streptophyta; class Magnoliopsida; order Santalales; family Viscaceae; genus Viscum; species Viscum album. The sequence continues at coordinate 30,391,268 of OY728139.1, read as the reverse complement.
TAATGGATTTTTGATGTCAATATATTTAAGTGATATATTGTGATTGAAATGTGCAAATGTTTTCTTTCCATTATATTTGTTTTATGTATTATGATTTTGTAATGGTACTTAGACATTTGACAGGTGGTTACGTGATAAACCATATGACGGGTGGTGTCGTGAATACCAGGATTGGTGGTTATGTTATAAACCCCAAAGCATTGCGTATGGAAGTCGGCCGTATGGTTATTCCATGTAGTGATATGTGTGGAAGTCAACCGTATGGTTATTCCATTTATGTATGTTTATGTCCCACGTTACCTTTATATGTTATGTGTTATTTATATGGGTTTATGGTAATCTTTTGGCTACAAATGATAAGTGGTGATATTTTATTCAGTGAAGATTATTTATTACTTCTTAAAGGTGAAAAGTATTACTTTTATAAAGTATTCATGGTTTAATTGTTGTTTTGAAAAACTAACAATTTTCCTTCTTTTTGTATCCTTTACTGGGCTTTTTATGCTCATCCCAAGTTTTTGAAATGTTTTCCACAGGACTTAAAGATGAATAGGTTCAAGGATGGGATCAAGGAAAGACATGCTATCTAAAACATAGAACTAGAAATGTTTCTTTTTAAGAGTTTTTATTTTAAGGAAACTTAGTAGAAGTGTCTACTTTGTAATATTTTGAGATGTAATAGTTATGTCCTAATTCTTTAAAACTCTAAACCTAAAAAGATCCTCTATGTGAATTATTCATTTAATTTATGATTATGTAATGTTATAAGGCCGGGTCCTTATAGTATGTGGTTTTTGAGGAATAAAAATAGAGTTAATTTTTTTGGAATCATATATTTTTTAAATATTTTTTATGGTGACTTGGGTTATAATCATGTTTTAGGAGAATATATGATCAATATATTCACATGTTTGATGTGTGACAATAAGAGATACATTATGTTGTCTGGGGATTAAAGTTAAATTTATTTTGGAACTTTTTTGAACTTTTTATATTTTTTTGGGGGGATTTAATTTAGTTAGACATATTTTGGAGGAATATTAAGTTCAAATATTTATGGAATGGTTTATGTTGAACTTTGGGTGTTATTATTGAGGTTTTAGAGATTAATGAAGCATTCCATCATATTAATATTTTTTCATACTAGATAACTTGTACTAACTATTTTTTGGGTAAATTTGAATGGGTATTCATTATTTTATAGTTATTACACTTTTTTAAAAGTTAATTTTACTACTTCAAGTATAGAAAAGTCATATTGTTCAAATACAGATCAAAAGGGTGGAAAATAACTAAAACACACAACCAAATGATGAAATTATATTTATTGAATAAAATAAATCAAATAATTATATTTTCTGATATTCTATGGTAAAATAATTATTCAACTATCTAAAAATTGATCTTGAAAATGAATTTTTTTTTCTGTTCACGGTTTTTTCTAAGGATTTGATGGTCATTTTCACCCCACTACTGTATAGTTTTATGGACATTAACATTCTCATGACCATTTTCTATATCACTCTCTATTATTATTGGGGAATTATATTTCTCTACTATGTCTATATTTTCACTTCATATAATCTTATCATTTTCTGGGAACTCAATTATGTGTTATTTTAGGTAACCTTTATGTTTTCTACTTTTTCTTATTAAAGGAGGTTTTATTGTACCATTTTACAATATGGGATTTCAATAAAGGTATTTTTTAATATTGAAAATTTTATCACCAAGATAAAAATTGAAAGTATGAAATTTATTTAGCGGGGATGTAACACCCTTATATTTTATAATATATTTTTCTTTAAATAAAATATAAGTTACTCATAGCTTTCCTTACACCTAACCCTGAGTCTATATGAACCGAAATATATAGTAAATTGTTATAAGATAGCCCTTAAATTAATAAGTTTGATTTTTAATTACTAAATTATAAAAAAAAAATATTAATAAAGGTATTAAATAATTAAAATTTATTGACTAGATGATAATAAATAAGTACTCAATTTTCAGTAAAATCATTTTATGGTTTAAAAATGTGTTTTCTCCAAAAATGGTTTTTATTTCATTTTTCACACCCAAGAATCATAATTAATTTATACCATTTTTATAAATTTTATTTTTGGAAATTAATATCATTTTTTTAAACATATTTTCAATATTATCTTAGGGTGAAGTATTAGGATTTTTCAAAAAATATTTATTTTTTAGTGAATAGTGAATTTTCTAATTTTTGTAAAAACTGTCATTTATTTCCCAGAAAAAGCCCAATTATTTCTTGAATTTGATATTGAAGTTTTATAATACTTTTTAATTATAAATATTTTAATTATTTACATATGATTATTCATTATACTTTATTTTTATATAACTGGAGTTTTTGGCATAAAACACATTTTTCAAAAAGCTATTTTATACCCGTAATGTATTTTAATCTTAATAAATTTTATTTATGAATATTTATTAATTTTTTAAAGGAATTTTATAGATTATATATTAAATATTTTTAAAAAAAATACTATTTTATTGTTTTTAAAATGAAATAATTGGAAGTAAATTATGTTTTATTCTTAAAAATACATTTTTTGAAAATCGGTTTTCTTTTCAGTTTGCGTGCTTATTTAAAATTATAATCTAAAAATTATGAAAAAAAATGGTTAAAATAGATTTCATATTTTAATAATCATAATTAACATAATTTAATGGGACAAATTAATTTTTTCATAGTGAATAGTTGAAATGGTAAAATTTTGTTACCATGGTTAAGGTTAAAACGAGTTTACTGAAGGCTTAAACCAAGAGATAAGTGTAGTATTTCCAAAAAAAATATATTTAATTATTATTATTTTGAAGATATTAAATCCTTAAATTATAATACCTTTTAATACCTATCTATTTTTATCCACTTTACCATAAAATTGACCTTATATAATTGAAATCTTTTAAGAAATTCCTTGTGTGTCCCTCCCCTCACTTATAAAAGGGAACCTCCCCACCTCTCTTATTCACACCATTTGAGCCATTTATTTTGTAAAATACCTAATCAAAAACATTCATATATTAATTCCATTAATCTTATATATTATTTTATTCTATTAAGACCAATCCTATAAGGCTTAAGTTATAAGGTAAAAGGGGTCTCTCAAAGAAGAGGTATGAATCTTAACCAAGTTCTTTCAAATTTATTTCTAATTAAACCTTATCTAAAATTATTGTATCCATAAAAAATTATGAATATTATATCATAAAAATTATTATTTATAATTATTATTATTAAACAACCATTTACTTCCTTCCCTCAATCAAATGGGAGATGAAATTATCGCTCCAACATACTTATGGACTGTTGCCTCCATGTAGCAATACAATTCATTTTCCATAACCAACTTTCATGGATGGTTATTATTATGGGTTTAATGTTTATATATTATACTTATGAAATAATTTTTATTTTTTAATTATCATATCATATCTACCATCTTACATTATAATCGTTAGTAAATGGTAACATCGCTCGCGCGTACGTATGGACTACCACCTCCACTAAGTGATGTGATTTGTTTATCATTTTTTATTTAGTTGGGTGGTAGAAAGGATATATTTAATAAAATTATATGATATTTATAATATAATAATTATTCTATAAATTTTAATTATCATTTAATTTTCTCTCCTTCCATCAATCTAAAAGTGGAAACATCACTCATGTGTACGTATGGATTACCACTCCAAGAAGTGTTGTAATTAATTTTTCATCACCTCTTAATATGAATGGTTATATATATGTATTAAATGATTATATATGATATTTATATAATTAATAATATTATTTATATGGATTAACCATGATCAATGTTCAAGTAACATAACTTCCAAACTAAAACATACATGAAAAACAAAGCAATTAACACCCAAAATGAAAACTTTAATAGAGACTTATTAATAAACTATTATTGAAATGATATAAGGGGGTCATATATTAAATTATATGTATGAATATTATCATTTAATATAATTATAATAAATCTAAATTTATTATATAGGAGGTTATAATTCTTATAAATCAAGTCAGATATAAGGTAAGTGTTTCATCTCAATTTCTCTTTATTAAGACATGTTTTAATATTATACACCAATTTATTATTTCTATGGTGTAGATCCACACAAGAATTTATTTTATAATAAAATATTATTTAATTAAATGGATTTATATAACCATATTTTTTCAAGCTTCCAATTAATTTTTAATAAAAATTTACTAAAATCATAAGGGTTATTCATCTCAATTTTTGTTTCATTGAGTGATGTTTGAGGTTATACGATTATATTTTTTTATGGGGTGTATCTACTTATTCATTGATATTTTATATCATGAAGATACTTATGTTAATATTATTTACTATTTTATTAAAATATATTTCTTTCATGTGTGTTATGATTCAAAAGTTATCACAACTGTAAGGATTTTATGTTACAATCTCATTTTTACCGGGATTGTTTATGATTAAATTTTATGATGTTGTAATTGTATTATATATCTACTCAAAATATTATATATTATATTATAATATGGTTATTTTTATATATTTTATGATTTCTATTCATTTTCATCTCTTTAAGTACTCAAGAGATTGAAAAAATGTTTTTAATTAAAACTGACCATGTTTTTCCCTTCAATCTGGAATATTTCCTTCCATGTTTATATTTTATTTAAACAAATTTCAAGAAATTTTTTAATATTATACAAATATTATTTAATTAATTTATTATTTTATTTAATTTTTATTTCCAAGGTTTATAATTAACTTTCTTATCATTTTTAAAACATTACACTTTTTATTTTTTGCTGAAAATGTGAGAGAAATTTTTATCTTGACGTACACCACTTTAATAGATTTCCCCACCATCATAAATAATATTTTATTTAAAGATTATTTTATAATTATACATTGTTTATTTTCAAAGAAAAATTTTTCCTTAATTTTTTGAAAAATTTTATATTATAAATAAGTGATTTCAAATAAAAAAGATATTATTATCAAGAAACGTTCTTGTAATATTTTAAAGGTATTTTTATCTACAAAAATGATCGTTTATGTTTCTTATGGTTTAATAGGATACGATCCATTATTACCATATTTATTTTTTCTCTAAAAGGTTTATTGTTATAATGATGAATTGCTTATGAAACCTATATCCTCTCTACATGTTATAATTTGATAATATGATGAATGTATTATAATCTTATGGAACACATATATATGGTTTTAATTATGTGATGGGTGGTCCTAAAATTATATATCCCTACAATGAATTGGATAAATAAAGATATCTTATGAGTAATAAAGAGTGTAATGAGGAGTGATCCCTATTTAGTAAGGGAATTTTTCTAATTATATAGTCTTTAGAGTGAACCTTTACTAAGAAAATGATGATATGGGGAGTGAACTAAATCCACTATGACAATCTTAGAAGTTATCCTTGACTAAGGAAATGATTTTCTATGAATATTTATTTTTCTTATGATATATTATCATGGATCATGATAAATTATTTATGATTTTGTACTCTTGTGTCTTATATATTTTGATTGATAATACTTTATGCCACATTTCATGATTATGATATATGAATTTATGGGTATTATTTTCTAATATTAATCTTATGTTCTCATACCATTATACTTATATAATGATTAATTATTATCTTTTATTGATATATTTTTTTACCCTTTTTAGGAATCAGATGTCACTATTTCTTATGTTTCCCTTACCCATGTTAGGGATAAATATTTTAAGCATGTTATGTCAAAAAAGAGTTCTAGTAATGAATAATTTAATGGAAAATGATATAGATAATTTATACACCATTTTTATGTATCTATGTTTCCAAATACATTAAACCTTTATTTTTTATCATGGATTTTATGTTTATGTAATGAATATTCCACTAATAAGTTAAAGAATTAATGTATGAAAATTTTCATACACTATATCGATGCATCTAAAGAATTTCACTAGATATTATATAGTTTCATATTGTGAGTAATAGACATGTTTCTAGAATCTCCCACAATTTTATTATTTATAGAGACTGTGTTTTATCCAGTAGTGTGCATTAGTGTCGTGGTATTCAATGGTTATGTTTTTTTATGTTGTGAAGGGGGGAGGTGAGATGATGTGATTTATTTGTTTTTGAATTCAATAATTGGTAGTCATAATTTAACTAATTTCTCTATAGTGGTAGGGTGGTGGAAGTGGTAATGTAGTTATTGAAGATTTGTAATAGGGTGTGGTGGATCCATGCTCTTATTCAGTGGAATTAGGTGTCATCAAGTGTTAGGTGTGGATAGGTCCTGTTGTAGAATCCTAAGGTGGTAATTCTCCTAATACTTCATGGATTAGGTCACAATGGTGGATTTGAGTGGGGACTAGGTAGCCTCGTAGGGTAGCTGGCCATTTGGTTTCAGGCCCAACACTTTTTTATAGGGTTCTTATCCCTTAAAATTTTTTAGTTTCCTACTAACTCAAAAATTATTTCATACATTAATACAAAAAATGGATTTAAAGAATAAAAATAAAAAATATCATGCTATCATCCTTAAAACCATTCGATTTGAAACATGGGACATACACATTTCAAAAAAAATGTCCCTTTAAGATTTTAAAGATAAAGGAGGAATTTGATATGTGGAAACATTTTTAAAAATCACTTTTTAAATTCCCATGAATAAGAAAAATAAAAAATGGTTTTAACCATTATTAACATTTTATGATTTAAAAAAAAGACACAATTACACCTTTAAAGTAAAACACCACTGGAAATAAAAATTAATCATATCATCCATAATAATGGTAATAAAGTATATATATAAAATAATCATAATTCAACTATCACAGAAAAAATAGAATCATGTTTATTATATTATAATAAATAACCAGTGATCATGGGAACACTTTGGATCTCAGGGGACAATCTAAGACAATAATAAAATGGAATCTATCTTATCAGTACACCTAATGTGATTCAATATCCCTAACACTTCATATTTCCCTATCTATCTTAACTAAGTATAATATTCCCAAAGTATATAAAACACTAAAATAGGGACTAATATCTATAATTAGATCATAAATCGGTGCATCATGTGTGCCTAAATATCCCACTTCACTACTCTTTGATTCCCATGATATCTAAAAATATAGGTGATATGGAATTGAGGTAAATGATCAATGATAAGAAATTGTGATATAAATACCAAATAATAAACATAATTAAACCAAAACTTTTATAACCCTTCCTAGATGTTGTCCACTTTTATCTAGAATAACAATATAACAATAATTTCATATTACATTGACAATCTCATTCACATTATGAAAACAACAGTAAGATGGACTCACTTTAAGGGTCTATTCACTTTATAAAAACATTGATATAAAATTACAACTAAGCCTTTGGAATATCATTTAGAAAACCAAGTTATAAAATTGTTTGTCGAACCAAATCACATAATAATCATCAAACAAGTCATATTTCCAAATAAACACACACAAAAAATTGTGATTAACCCATCACAACCTTTTCTTAAAAACAAATCTTTAAAACATGGTTTACTTTCATTAAAAACAATGGGAATCAGGAAACAATCTTACACTTATCATATTGAATTGAAAAAGACTCTATGGAATTTCAAAAAAAAATATTGGGTGCATAAATTTTATATGATTTTTTTTTTAGCATACATCCCAGGGGAATACCCCTCATACCAAATTAAAATAAAATAGGGATTATATTTACTGAGAAATAATCATTAAATATACTTCATAGGAATTTAAATAGTCTCAAAGTGGGAGTAAAATATTATCCATCAATCCAAGGATTTTTTTTAAGTTAATACATGCAAAAACCAACCTCAAGCTGTCACTTTCCCAAAAAATGACATAAAATCAAAAAAAGAAGGAGATAGGAACCCTTTGATGTCCATTAGAAGACCTAAAATAAGAAAAACCCAAATTAAAATTGATCCCATACAAAATATGGGTTATTGAAACAATTCTAGGGAAATAAAGAATGAAGGAAAATAAATAAAAAAAGGATAAACAGGTGTTTAAATAACTTTACTTAGAATAGACCACCTCAAATCATTAATAAATCCATGGGAATAAACTTTTATGAGAGGGTAAACAAATGGGAAACATACCAAGGAATTGAAAGAGATGAATATGAGTATGAAAGGGCCCAAAAACGGTTTTATTAAATAATAGAAAATGAGAAATTCCAAAGTTTTTATGAACTAGGCAGTCCATATGGTTTGGATGAATGGTTTACCAAATTGTGCACCAACTATGTGGATGACACTAGATGCAGTTGGGGTACACCACATGGTTTAGTCATAATATTTTCAAAACTATGTTCCAACCAAGAATAATATTCCCCAAGGAAAGGGTGATCTACAAAATTCAACCACACTATTTGGAAAACTGTGAACAAACCATAAAATCACTTATGAAAAGAGTTGTAGGATTTTCAAGGTCTTGTTTCACAGTTAGCATTAACCTTGTGAAAAACATGAGACCTGAAAAAAATCTCCAATTTCTCAAAAATTTCAAAGTAAATAAGATTAAAAATAAATGTAAATAATAAAAAATATATTAATTAATTAATTAATTATGAAAATAATGTTTGTGTTTGATAATACACCCCACCATAACACTTTTTAACCCTAGAAAGTAGGAGGAGAAAAAGTTTACCAAAGAATGTGTGAGGTTTAACATCCATAAAATCATTTCAATTCCCAAAACTAAGGAACACAATGAAATTAACCAAGAAACGGTTCAAGACACTAACCAATAAAAATAATACAAAAAAAACATAATTACATCCCCTGAATAACCTTAAAAACCAAAACCAACAAATGGGTACCTCATCATTGATGAGATTTGAGTATACCTCAAACACACAACTTCTTGACATATTTAAACCCATAAAAGAATACAAATAAAATCACCATAAAATACTCAAGGATAATTTTTCTAACTTGAGACACCCTGAGCCGGGAAGGGTGGATCATGGAGTGAAATTTTTATTTTCTTTATGTTGCATCTTATTCCCCCATTGGTAAAAACATGTTGAAATTTTCATAATTAGTTTTACATTAATCATAATAAAAAATGAAAAAAATGAAAAACAAGGCATAATGATTTTACTTATTCCGCCACTAAGGGAAAGTATAAGGAGCATAAACCCGGTGTTGGGTCAGTGTACTAGAATACACAAATAATCACTATTTCAGTGGATAATATTCTTCAGCTATAGATGCTCTATGTGAGGATTAATTTATTTATAATTCAATTCAAGGAAATTCAAACCACATACCTTGGATCAAATTTTTTAACTCTTCTTTTATGCATTAAATCAGATGTATATATCCTCATTTTATCAAAATTTGGGCCACTTCCAAATAACCATGATATTTAAAGTGTTTTGTATCATGACGGAAAAGGTATGATGATTCAATGTAATCATCAGCCTTTTCTTAGATATTAATTCACTAAATTCTGGTTTCTCCCAAGTCTGTCTTCACCCATCTATCTTTTATAGAGTATTCACTTTCACCCATGTTACTTTATGCAACCTTCTTCACCATATTGTGCTCACTGAAGTGTAGTTTGTGATACTTCATTTACTAAGGTGAGTTCTCTCAAGAATGTTTTCCATAATTTCATCACTCTCCTTTGTTCAGGGAACTATGTCTATGAAATTATGTTCTATAAATTTTATTTATTATTATTTCTTTGCTCAGTCCTATTTGAATTCTATCATTTTATAACTTTCTTCACGAGAATTCCTTCACCCAGATCGATCTCTTAAGTTTAGTTTGCTAAGTGAAATTTACATGAAGAGATAGAGCCCAAAATTCTCATCTTAATATTTTTTTAGTACTAAATGAATGTAGGTAATTTAGTATTTATATGAAAACAACAACCTTTATACAACTTATCACAGTAGCTAACAAGATGCTTCATTCACAGTACTCCACTTTTGCATCACCCAACAACTATGAAACTCTCATCATTCATGCAGCTCCCTGAAAAGTGTGCAATCTAACAAAAATGAAACTCCTGATTATAGTGGAAACCAAACTAGTATGTGGTTTCAATACTAGTATGATAGAGATTTTATTAACGGGAATCTCCTCCCTTTTCTTTGAAAACAACTTCTGACTTCCTCTATCAAACTTTCAAATTCTAAAATCTTTAAATTGTCTCCATTTATATTAAGACACCTAAAAAATCTGAGAAAATTATTGGAAAAAAATAAAACATCATAAATATCCAAATCATATCACCTTGGCTTCAAATTTCATCCCCTTTGGGTTTGTTATAAATCTAAAATGAAATTTATCACTGACCACAAAGCATACTTCTTCCAGATAACAATGAAATATCTCATCCACCACTCTAAGTCTAAGAGAGAATTTCTAGAAAACAAGAGCTTAAGTGATAATTCCATGTATTGTGTATTTTATATTTCCTAAAATCCCTATGTTTTTTAATAGGATAAAACTCCATTATTTCATTCCTGATGAATCATATATCCCCTGACTTCCATACCATTCACTTCCACTTGATTCAAGAATCCCATTACTGATATCACTTGAAGAAAATAATATTATTCTTATAATTATATGAGAAAATACATTCTTCATATTATCAAATTTTGAACAATGAATTTAAGGATTATTCTACCCCTTTGAAAATAAATAAAAAGAGAAATAACTTTATAGAAAATGAAAATACCATATAAAGCAATAGATTCAAGTTAGGAGAGTGGAGGTATCTGAACCCCCTTAATCTGAGGGAGATAGTTGAAAACTATGGTTTAATAAACATTTATCCAACATAGGTTAGTCAAACTACTTATTCGTGATGCTTTACACATATTCATTAGTTCCAATATACTCCACCATGATCATTCACTATTCTAATTTTTCTTTAATAATGTGATACCTAAAATCAATATGATTTGTATGAGAGATTTGTAATGAATTTTTTGTGATATCAATCACACTATTTTTATCATATTATATCTCCATGGTATATTTTACTTCTTTATAAATATTGTTTAATTTTTTCTTTATCCAAAGAAGTTGAGGTCATGCGTGATTTGGTTACTGAAATGTATTCTACCAATGTCACACTCAGTGAAGTGCTTCCCTAATATTTTCTCAACACACCCATATATTTATTTCCAATGAATAATACACTAAAACTTATAGACTTTTATTCCACCATGTCACTATCCTAGTATGTATCAAAAAATTACGATAAATCATAATTTTTCCTAGTATCCAAAGTTGAGAGTGCCCCAGATGTACCTCATGATATGTTTAAGTACTATGATATAATATTCATCTATATTAATCTATAAACAGTCCAATAAACATATTTCAAAGTCAATATTGAACCATGTATAAAGATTATAATTACCCTCTAGTAAAATTTATGATCTATAGACTTCCCATAGTCATGATTATAAAATTTTTTTCTAACTGTATTTGGAGTTGACATTGGTTTGGAATCATTCTTCACAATCCTTTTACATACTTCACCTAAGAGATATATGGGTGTCTCTCTTTATGAATCACATATAGACTAAGAAAATATGTGATCTCACCAATCATATACATGGAAATTTTTAACTCATAATATTATAAAATTCATCAATATATTTCTACCACCTACCACCAAATATGATTTCATCATCATATAATAGAACCATGATCTATTCTTCCTTATACATATTCACATAGATATTGTGATCCAAAACCCTTCTTTTGAATTCAATATTCTTCAAGTATAATTTTATCTACACATACATGCACTTGGTGCTTTTCTTATCCTATACAAGTCTTTCTTCAACCAGCACACTTTGGTTTCGTCACTACCAATTAATAAACCCACTATATATTAAATATAAACCACATATTCAAGTATAATATTCAACAACAATGTTTCAACATATATCTAAAAAAATATTGAAACCTATTTGAATTTTGATCACCGTGAAGAGTCAAATTGACTCAAGTTGACCCACTAGTTTAAAATTTTCTTCAACGTCAACTTCTTCAATATATTTATATCCATTATAAACCATGCATGAATTATTTAAAATCATATTCCCATAATAATTGAATTTATTCTTGAAGATACACTTAGTTTTGATCACATTTTTATGTTTAGTTTTTCCATCAGTTATTGAGTGTTATTTTTATATATCTTATCTTATTATTCATTCATGGATTTAATCCACGATTTATACTTTGTTTCTAATTCAAATGATTTTGTCTCTAACATTGTTGATAGATTAGTATACTCTACATTAATATTCTTTATGATTGTGTTGGAGTAATTTTGTCTTTAATTATATTAGATGGATCAACTTATGTTCTCATATTTATCCTCTAAGGTATGGTATGTCTTTCATCAACAAAAATCTCCTCTTCTGATTCATACTTTGAATCTTAATAATTTGGTAAAATTTATACAACCAACAAAGTTGTATCTACTTCATCATATTCATCTTAAGATTTATCAAAGTTTGAAATTATAGAATTATTTCCATATTTATATTTAATTAATTTTATATCATTACTCTGCACAATTTTATTCAGCCTCTTATTAAAGTATTTATAGGCCTTAATATTTATTCATAAGCTTAGAAACACTCATTCATTTATTGCATCGCCATAATTTCCTTAACTTCCTTATTTATTTAAAATATGTCATATGCTTCCAAAGAACCAAAAATGTTTCAATGAGGGATTCCTTCCATGACACACTTTATATAGGGTCCTCTCTTTTCCTAGATTTAGAACTACCTAGTTTTTATCTACACTGAAACATTTTTGACTCCCTCTTAATAGTAATAAGAGATTTCACTTTCAATGAGAAATGTTTTAGCCATATTATTCACCTAAGGATTTCTTCAATTGAAAACTCATTTCTATTATGGAATTCATATGAACATAATCATACTTAATTTTTTTCTTAATGTAGTTTTCAATTTCAATGGATTTGTATTTTGTTCCATTGATGGATTAGAAGTTATTTATTGTGTATTTAAACTTATTTTCAGACCTTCTTTGATATCTCCTCCTAAACTCTATGACAGCTATTTTTTTCAGGAACATCACATAATTCATTATTCTATAAAAATAAATAAATATGATTAAATACCTCTCTCTAAATGTGACTTATTGATTCATTAGACCACATTTGTCTTTGTGAACCATATTGATTATATTACATTTCATTTTTTTCTTCTACTAGTATGAATTTCATACCATCTTTCCCCGTATACATGTGTCACATTTATTTTTGTATTCTCACTTTAGATTTAGAATATCCACTATATGTTTTACCTTAGATAGGTTCTATATTCTATGTTAGTTAATGTTGTCTTGCCTCTGATACTATAAGGTCTTCATCTATTCAATTATCAAGAGACAAGTGTTTACATTTCTACTCACTTGATATATATTATAAATTTTCCACTAACCTATCATGAGAGAGTTTCCATCTCTTCCATTGATTATGAATACCTTCTGATTAAAGTTAAACTTGAGTTTATATTCACATATCTGACTCACATTTAAGTGGTTGGGCCATAATACATCCACATAGAGCACTTCTGTCTTTATAAATTCATCGCTACCAATCAGGTATTTACACTCCCTTTGATCTTAAAATATCCATAAATACTAAAATACAGTATAGTATTAACTATTACCTTCACATTATTTAGTAGGTTCATATTTCTAGTCTTATGGGATGAGAACCCACTATCAAGGATCCAAGTGTTGCTGCTATTTGTAGCTTTGAGATAGATTTTAGTGATATGGTCCTTATATGTTTTTTGTTTTCCTTCTATGAGATACCGGGTTAAGTTGAGGTATAAAATGTCCTCTCCAATTTCTTTTGGGAACTCAAAATGTAATGATACTCATCTTTCTATTCTAATAGAGAGTATATTTTTCCAATGGAATTATGTTGGGTTGCCTTTTATTTTTACCCCTTTGACCTCATTGGTGGTAATTTCCATTTATTATCAGTCTGTAATAAATAAATTTATAACCAAAATTAAGACTATGAAAAAAATATAAATATATATAATTTCTTCATTTTTATGAAGGATATAGACTCATTATCCTTTACCAACTTCTGGTCATTTCCCCATTCAAATTTATCCTTACCACTTCATAGTAGGATGGTTGTGGCCAAGATATCCAAAAAATTGACATTTCATATTAGGAAATTTCATTCCTCTTTCATTCATCCACATTTTCTTTGCCTTCATAAATATCACCAGTTGATGATAAGTACTTGAGGATTGAAAAATGTTCTAAACCCTCTAATTTCCTATGAGTAAAACTATCCTTGTATATGGAACTATTGTATTAGTGTTGAAACTATAATCAACAACATTATACTTAAATTTATTTAGATCTATTTATATTGTTACTTTTTATTTCTTAGAATCATATTTGATTCCACTATTACCTACAAACTTGGGTCTTTATTCAATCATAATTTTTTCAAATCCTTTATAACCTCTCTTGGACCTTTCTAATTGTTCTCTATATATAAACATCTCTAAGTGAATTTTATTCCTTGAATATATTATTCCACTTATAATTAAATTTTATTTAAAAATAATAATCCCTATTCTTCAAGGTATTAAACCTTATTTATATGATCTTATATACAAACATTAAGGCCATAAACATAGAATCTCATTCTTCAATCTTCATCTTTAATTTCATTATATTTTATGGGTTCTCTTGAAAAAACTATTTGATCTACTAACTATTTTTCTATTTAGTCAGTATCATATTTGAACTGATGCACATATTTAGTATATTCTTTCATAAATCCACCAATATTTGGATTTTCTTTCTTTAAAAATCGATATCTTTGAGTGACCCTTCATGTGCTACATTGAGATCTGCCACACCTTTTTTATTATTTAATTCCTCCCATTTAGTTTCTTTTTTTCAACCAAAACCATCATAGAATCTCTATTATTTAATTTAATTTTTATTTAAACTTCCTCTATATGATCATCATTATCATATTCCTCTTTGTTAACAAATATCATTCTCTGAAACTTCTTTCTATATTAACTTCCCAATTTTTTGTATCTTTTGAGAGGGAATCTCTTACAAGGCTTCTGTGTGAATTATACTTAACTTTATTTATCATTAAATATTATTAGACTCATTTATACAATTCCCCAATCCATTCCATGTGAAAATAAGACAAGGAAACCTTACTATCAAACCTACATTTTACTCTTAGGAATTTTCTAGCCATAAGGGATGAAAACTCATCATCTATATACTCTTCATCATCGTTGCCTTCATTAATGTCAATATTATACATATATTTGAAATGAATATACTCCTTTAAGTGACTAGATGTCATTTATATCCAAACACACATTTTATATGCAACTAGACTACTTTAAAGATCATATACTAAGAAATCTACCAGGTTATTTTGCTCAAGATATGAAACCTTTAGGTTTTAAATAGGTGGAAACCTTCAAAGTTTTTTCTTTAAAAATTCAACATCTTATTTTTATTCACTAAATTCATAACATTTTAAAAAAATCAATGATTTAGTTGAATAAACCATCATTATTTTCATTAAGGTACATTTTTAAGTCACCAAACTTATTGTAAATCAGTTACAACCTTTATTACTTCACTTTGTTATCTCCTTCATATATGTTATCCATTTTATCCCACATGTATTTCACACTATAGAAACTCATCACATTCGTATAGATTTTATTTAATGGGGATACTTTGATCTTTATAATTAGCATTTATAATATTCCTTTTTACTTCAATCATGGATAGTTTTGATACATAACTAATATGTATACCATGTATGGTATCAAAGAAAACTTATAGAGTAAGATATCTTAAATTATATCTCATCATATTATTCTATATCTGATAATGGATGACACTTAATATAGGTAATACTTTGTTATTCACTATGTTATCCATTTTAGATGATTGATTCAACACATATAACCTGGATTAAATACCACTTGTTGCAAGTCGAGACAACCAAGGAGAAGAGGGGTGAATCAGGGGGAGAAATTTTTCTTTTTTATTATGTTGAATCTTATTATCATGTTGGTAGGTAAATATTGAGCCTATAATAATTAGTTTCATATCCACCATGATAAAAAATATATAAATGAAAAATAAGGAAAAATGATTTTACATGGTTCTCTGGTAAGGGATAATCCAAGGAGAATACACACGACATTGTGCTAGTGTGCCAGAATCCAATAATATTCACTAGTTTAGTTATTATAATACTTTATATTTGGTTATACTCTTCTATGATCACTACCTTTATAATTAAATTTAAAGGAAATAACACTACATCCCTTAGATAACTTCCATCAAATCTTCATTTATGAACTTCTTCGGATGTTATTCTCCTCATTTTATCAAAATATAGGTCACTTGAAAATCATTAAGAATACACAAAGTTCTTTACATCATGAAATAAATTGTACGATGCTCTAATGAAACCCTCGGGATTGTATTTGATATTTATTAACATGGTTTTTCTTCACCCTCTTATATTTTCTCAGGTCCATGCCATAGCCCAATTTCATTCATTCAACCTCCTCCACCTAGGTGTTCTTACTCAAGTGTGGTTTATGAAACTTCCTTTATTAAGGTGATTTATCTCAAGTTTGTTTTACCCAATTCTTTCACTCTTATATTTTCATGTAACTATATTTACACAAGTATATTTTTTTTAAATTCCTTCAATCTTATTTCCTCTCTCAACCTTGTTCATGTTAGTCTATTCACACAACCTTCTTTACACAACATTCTTTCCAAGATCTATTACTCATGTTTAGTTCATGAAAGTGACGCTTACACAAAGAGATAAAGACATTAATTATCCTCCTTAATATCATTCAATGCCAAATGAATGGGGGTGATCCTATATTTATAGAAAACCCCCACCTTCATGAAACATAGAACTCTAGATAACATAGTTCATCATTTACATTGATCCACATCTATGGTTCTAGAAAATCGTGAAACTCTTAGTACGAACAAGGCATCTAGAGAATCATGCAACCCATCCAAGATGAAACTGTCGATTAGTGTGACTCCTAGACCATCATGATGTTGTTATACCAATATGAGTGTGATTTGGCTATCATGAATCTCCTTTATTTCCTCTAAAAATTTTGGATTTACTCCATCAAACTTCTAGATTCCAATAACTGTAAACCATATCTGTTTGTTTTAACCTAGATAATCCTGGAAAATTATTGTCAAAAACACAACAAATCCTTAATCTCAAACTCAGATCACATTGTTTACAACACTAATAAAACTAAAACCCATTATAAGATAGTTTAGGGTTAGGGAAACTAGACACCACACCTCTTAGTCTTTCACAACATCAACTAAAAAGAAATAAATAAAATATCACACATGGTGGTCGACCCACAATATAATAACTCCACTAATGAATTGATTCTTCTAAGACAACTTCTAACCTCCATGCACTAGTGAAATAAAAAAACTATACACAGGAATAAGGCTTGGTAATAAATGGAAGGATCAAAAGTAATTCAATAATAATTAAAAAAAATATACTATAAGATACCATCCACAATGCTACAACATCAAACAAGAAAACTAGGATTAAAAACATGGTAGAAGACAAAAATAAAATATTGATACCTCGAGAAGAAACATGCATCAATAATAGAAATATGGGATCTATAATTAGGTCTAAAGTAAAATAGAGAGTAACCTATGACCTCACTTATTGAATAATGAATCATATCAAAAAAGGTAGAAAAAATAGGACATTAGCCAAAGAATAATATAATCTGGGGGTCGCACTCATCCTAGTCTCCCAATAACACACCCAAAACCTCCCATGTATAAACCCTCAAAATCAAAAATGTATCACAAATATAGAATCACATCAAAATCAAAAAGGGTAAAAGTAGTCACTGAGGAATAATAATTACCAAAAAACAATATTCCGTAAGGAATAACCAAGGTAATAGCTAAGAAGTTACATAAAATAAGAATTTCTTCAAAAGCATCAACTGATCTAAACACGATAGTCATAAATCTCAAAATAGGTATTCATAACCATCCCAAAATTGTGTAACACCTTGACATTTGGAGGAATAATCCTAAGTATAATGCTTAATTATATAAATTCTACCCTTCATGAAGTATTTTTGGAGAGGCATAATCTAAATAGAACAAAACATGGATATAATCAATTCATGTTTCCTCACAAAAATCAAATGGTCCCAACAAACACTATGGAAAAAATCCAAAATCTTAGGTCCTACAAAGTTAATATAATAAAAAAAAATTAAACCGCTATAATTCATAAATGATTCCAAAAACTCATTTTAATAAATTCCATGTGCATTAAAAACAACATTATTTTGGAAAATTTAAAAGAATGCATCTCATAATTTAATCATGAATTAAAATTTAAAATTACCTAATATAGAGTTCAATTTTTTTATAAAAATATAATTTTATTTAAACAAAATTTCCAAATTCCACAATTATTCCAACTACTTTACAAAATATCTAATGGAATGAAATATCTTTTTTCAAACAACCCATAGAAATTAGTTTTGAATTCAAAACATTTAAAAAAGTTTCATTTTTCCTAAAAAAGACTTTTAAAATGTTTTACCACACAAAAAATAAAACATTCATTCATAAATTTCAAAAAAAATATTAAAATTTTACTTTATGAAATCCCATTAGTCATATATTTAGATCCATTTAAAACATATATAAAATATAAATTTGATTTTAAAAACATTTCTAAATCACTTCTTAATAACATTGACAGTTCAAAAAACATTAAAGGAACTCAAGATAGATTTATAAAAATCTAAAATGAATCCTTAAAAATATATTATATATTCCCATTTTTAATAAAACAACCCCTTCAATAGATGAGATTTTATTTAAAATTCAAAACAAATGATAACATCACTTTTTACTAAAATAAGACAATAAGGATTTAATTTTGAAATTCCAAATTAAATCAAAAAACACCAATAACTTAAGAAAAACACTTAAATTCATCTTAAATGAACACTTGAGAAAAAGGTAAACAGTTTAGAACCTGAAAAAATAAAATCTTAATTTTTTTAAAACATTCACAATTGTTTTTGATTTGGACGCACAGACTGGAAAACTATTCTATAACCATGTGATTCCCATTATAGGCTTACTTAAGTGTACTAAATAGTATGTGTATATTTTTTAAGAGTATGTACAGTATCCATGAACCCCTATATTTCTTCCTATTTTCACACTAAAACGTGAATTTCCTAAAAATAACTCATAACTCATCAATCGAAAACATAAATACTCAGATACATACTAGAAAAATTTGAAAGAAAAGTTGAGAAAAATATCAATTTGAAGACACAAACATCCCAAAAATCCCTAGAAACTCATATTTAGTATCAATACTTGGTTATTATGAACTTATTCATGGCATACACCTTGAGATCTTACACTCTTATATATACACTACTAGACTCCCTAGATAACAACATGGATCTAATACCATTTGTAATTAATCAACCCAAGTTGACTCAACACATCACTTGACATAACCCACCACTTATCACAAAGAATGTTACCAATCTCTATGGGTTGGAAACCAGTGTTGGCGAATCAGGTAATAATTTTTGGGAATGATTTTTCATGATAAAAATTAATGAAATGGGGGATTTGAACTATAATTCTAGTATTACCACTTCATAGTTTGGAGGGTCATTGGTAAAAAATGAGAAAGAAACATAATAAACAAATCTAGATAGGTCATAAGAAAATAAACATATCTCATAAAGAATTAATGATACTAAATAAGTATAACTAAATTATATAAAAATAAATAAAACTGAAATTTAATCACAATACTAACACAAACTAATAAATAAATCATGAGAAAAATATTTAAATAGAAGGATACATCATATAAGAAAAATACCAGAATAAAACAAAGGGGCCTCTACTGCCCATATCCATACACTAAGTGAATAATCCTAAATTTTCTCCTCCACTATACATGGATCGCAATCCATCAACCAATCATCTCATCTAATAAGAAACTGTAATATGATAGGCATGAGAATAATATCCTAGTTGGTCACCTACTCACATCTCATGACTAACCTTTAAAAATAAATACATTTCATGCTAGTTTGAAATAAAAATATTATTGTAAGATTTTTTATTTTATTAAGAAATTATAATGTGTATCCATCATTGAAACCATTCTGCTTAAAACATCGGATGAGATATACTTTTCAAAAAAATATCCATTAAACATTTAAATAGAAAATAGTAATTTGATTTGGGAAAATATTTTAAAACATCAATTTGATATTCTTGTGTATAATAAAAATAAACGCTTGTTCCTAACCTTTGTAAACATTTTTTTAAATGAAAAATATGCATTTGTGGCTTTAAAGAAAAGAACCACTATTAATAATAATTAATCATGTCATCTATAAAAATAGTAATAAAGAGTCAATATAAAATAATCATAAGTTAACTATTACAAAAATAATAGAATAAAAATCATTATAATATATTCAATAACTTGTGATCATAGAAACACCTAGGATATGAGGGTGAAATATAGGAAAATAATATAATGGAATTCATATTATCAGCATACCTTATGTTATTTAATCATCCTAACACTTTGTATTTCCCAATCTGGATTAATCATGGGGAAAATTCTCAAAGAAGGGTGAACACTATACAAAGGGGCACTAACCACAACATGATTATAAACTAATATAGTAGGTGTTACTGTATATCACACATAGTTACTCTAAGATTTCCAAGATATCTAAAAATGTAGGTGAGTTAGAATGAATTTCATAAATAAATGGATACAAATAGTGATATTAATTTCCAAAAATAATCATAATTCACCCTCACATATAGAAACCATTCACAAAAGTATCCCATTTTTTATCAAAATAAAAAAATTAGAATAATTTCTTATAGTAGGGGTAATCTCATTCATTTTATGAAAATAATAGTATGAGGGGTTAACTTCAATGGTTTATTCACTTTAGTAAAAACTTGATATAAAATAACAATCATTCCTTTGGAATATCATTTAAAAACCAAGTTAGAAAATACATTTTGGAAACCAAATCACATAATAATCATTAAAAAACTTAAATAACTTAAAAAATAAACAAAATTTTAGGGTGAAAACATCACACCATTTGTGTAAAAACAAATATTTAAAATGTGGGTTACTTTATTTATAAATTAATGATAATAAATACACCCTTTTACACTTATAAAATCTATTTAAAAAATCAACTATGGAAGTTAAAACAAACAATAGGTGTGAAAATTTTATATGAAAATGGGTTTTGATCATAGAAACAGGGTAACAACACACTTAACAAATAAAAACCAAAGTAAAAAATAAATTTCTTGAGAAATAATCATTCAATATATTTCAAATAAATTTAAATAAGATCAATGTGATAGTTAAAACAATCTAGGAATCTATTTCTTTAAGTTTCAAAGTTCATGCATGTATAAACCAACCTTAAATAATTGCTTTCCCAAATAAAGATACTAAATATTCACAACAAGGTGAGAGTAACCCTTTAATATCCATTACAATTCATAAATAAAGAAAAACTGAAACTAAAATTACTATAACACAAACCCTAGGTCATTGAGACAATTTTATGGAAATAAAGAAAGAGGGAAAATGAAAAAATAGAAAAGAGGAAGGAGTTTAAATAAATTTACCTAGAAGAAACCACTTAAATTCATAAATAAATACATGTAAATAATTTTTGAGAAGAGGGGAACTAAATGGGAAATATTCGTGGGGGTAAAGAGAGATTAATGGGTGGAATACAGGACCCACTAAGGGTTTATTTCGAGAAGAAAAAATATTAAATTAACAATTTTTTATAACTTAGAAAATATGTATGGTTTAGTTGCACAATTTATCAAACCAAATTCCAACCAAAATGATAGAACAGGACGCACCAGGTGTACACTAAATGGTTTGGACACATGTGAAATTATTCATTAGGTTCTAATAATGATTATTAGAAAATGAAAAAATGATTTTATCCCTTTCCAGATATCATCCATGCAAGTAATATGAAATATTCACACAACTGAAAATGAATAATTTTTGTAAAATGGATCATACCTCACACTAAAGATCCTATTAAAAATATTCATCATCGTCATATGTTTTGATAAAGATCACCAATTGTATCTAAAGGATATTCTATCTCTATAGTGTATCCACGGGCTGAATGAATCATATGAAATTTGAATGAGAGATGTTTTATCTCCATGGAATGCTAGTGCCTCAAACAGAAAGAAGATGTATAAATAGAGATTTATATTTTTTAGAATTTATTCCAATTTTATAAAGAATACTCTCCTACCCCTTCCATTTCAAGGTAGTGTTTTTATAATTCACAAGGATTCTCCTTGGGTTTTTGCATTTACTTATGCATTTATAACACATTAATAAATGTTTATTCTGCCAAACGATGAAAAAGTACATGAATGATTAACTCCAGGTCCATTATATATTTTATAATGGCTACATAAATGGTAAAATTATGGTTGATTGAACTACCCATCCATAAATTTAATCATAGGTAGTATAAAATTATATAACCTTTTATGCATGAAAATAAAAATGAGTATAAAAACCATAAAATATATCTCATATATATATAAGACTTTAGGGAATATCTCTTTTAATCTCCCACTTTCATTAAATCCTAAGAGTCTTTTTTTTATTTCACCTTATATTGTATCGTATATTATAACTTTTGAAATAATATCTAAAAAATATTTTGGATATCGCCCAATACAGTTTTGGAAAGTTATCATTAACTTCACCATACATCCCATCATATGTAATACCATGTTAATATCCATATAAAACTCCTTTTTTATTAGCTGTAAAACCATTTTAGACCAATTATATGAGTCAAACTCAACCACCATTCTATCAACCAAAAATTCTGACCTTGTGTTTGTAGGTTCCAGGCGCAGCGGAAGCGCGTTGGTGGGTTTTCCCAACTTTAATTTTAGAGTTAAACAATATTTAAACTGAGATTTTTCACGATATAAAATGTCGGATCTTCGGAATATAATGAAGAATGAAAAACAAAAGAGGGAATCCCGTAACCATAGAGATAGGATCATCATATGTTGGTTATAATTAATTTAATTAATTCACAAGAATTAACTTGGTGGAATTCTTTCTTCATTGATGTGTCTGGTAACGATTCGGTGATCCATCATTGTGTCATAGAATCCAAGTGTAGGATTCCTCTAGCGGTGATCCACATGTGTTCCACGTATCTCTGGATGTCACCGAAGGGGTCTCCGGGTGTTATCACGGAAGAACCTTTGCTTGTGATGTCCGCCTTCGATCGCCTTGATCTCTTGGTCTTGAGATCGTTCTTGGAGGAAGGAGTTCTTTTGGACTTGAAATAATTCTTCAGAATTGTTGTGCTCAATGATTAGTTGGAAAAGTTTTGGGGTTGTGCAGATATTTATA
This sequence comes from Viscum album, assembly GCA_963277665.1. Classification (NCBI taxonomy): domain Eukaryota; kingdom Viridiplantae; phylum Streptophyta; class Magnoliopsida; order Santalales; family Viscaceae; genus Viscum; species Viscum album. The sequence continues at coordinate 30,367,566 of OY728139.1, read as the reverse complement.
ATCAGGTTTGAGGTTATAGATTTATGACAATAAATAAATGTGTTACGCGTTTTATTTATTTCATTAACTCTTATTGAAACCCCCATTTCGAATTATTAATTCCTTGACATGCGCCCACGCTGATTATAATTGATATCATTTAATAAAACAATATTATATCCTCAAAATCCCGCCTGGAAAAACTACACACCGTGTAATCATTAATACACGGTGTGTACTTGTTTTCATAAAACTACATGGCGTGTATATTAAAAATACGAAGCGTGTACTTTTATTTTCCACTTTTCTTTATCTCCTCCTCCACATTTATTAGACCTTGAGTAATGGCTCTTTATTTCTTAAATAAATGTAACTGCATTACTCACTAATAAATATATTATTTCACCCACAATATATTCTCTTAAATAACTAGTGTCGAGATAAATGCGATCAGGAATCCTTAAATAATTATTAAACCACAGTTGGGAATAATCTTTATTTACCTTGTTAAATTAATATTTAACTAAGATACATAGACACACTTAGTGTGTGACCCTCTAGTCCTCTTTCTCAGTGGCATTAGGCGGAGGCTGCCTAAAGTCCAAGGTTAGTGTCTAGCAACATGTCAAGGCACCCATAGAGAAAGAAGTTAACACCACAATGATGTGTCACCTCATACGAATGCTTACCGTGTAATATAATCCCTTTGTCTCGATATCTCTAATCAAGTGGGTTGCATGCTAGTGCCATCAACCCATGTGCTCGATCATTCTTTCTTTGACTTTCCAGAATTGAACTTTCCCATTCCTTACCATGGCCATGGATTTATTTAGGTTATATAAATTCCATCAAAGGGCCTAAGATATATACTTCCATTATGGAACAGAAGGGACAAATACTTTCTCACATTATCTATTAATGCAGTATTACTTGTGACGCACCCAACATATCCTACCTCACTACGAACAGTGTTTCGTTAGAGTTTTCGTCAATACATCTAAGTGTGTGAGTTGTAATACCCATTAATAATAATCTTAAAGTCTAATTACCAATACACACGTCCGCAGATAGGAACATCCAATGACACTATGAAATGTGGACTTCCTACTGGCGGGTCTCGTTCTCATAATATCCTCCTGGATATTACCAAGGGCGCACACTATGAGAAGGTGCCTCAAATATTTATGAGTCCTCACCCCTAATGGCCTATATTATTTGTTCCCCTCAAATAATATCATCTAGCCATAGAATATATATTCAAGAATAGTGTTATGGCACTTCCAGGTTCTCATCATAGCAGGGATCAGCTATGACCCTTTAATGAAACAGCTTCCCTTAGGACATTATCACATACATTATCATGTAGAAGAACAATCAAGATGTGATAAGGATTTTATTAATGAATAAAGTACAAAGTAGTTGGTTCTAGGCCACCAAATCTAACAGACTCCCACTTGGACTAGATCCAACTGCTAACAACCTTTAACTCGCTAGCTCTCACATGATAATCATGCTTCTGCTAAGATAGGACTTTAGTCAAGGGGTCTTCCACGTTCTCTTCCGTGGACACTATGCTCACTGCAACTTCATCCCTTTGATAGAAATCCCTCAACAGGTGATACTTCTGGAGTATGTGCTTTTTCCGTTGATGTGACCTTGGTTCTTTCGCAAGAGCCACTGCTGCAGTATTATCACAATACAATGTAATGGGATTTTTACTATTAGGCACCACATCATGCTCCTGGACAAAGTTCCAAATCCAGAAGGCTTCCATGGCTGCATCAGAAGCCGCTATATATTCAGACTCCACTGTAGAATCGGCGACAACTGGATGCTTTGAACTCTTCTAGATCACACCTCCTCCATTGAGACCGAAAACATATCCAGATTTCGAATTCAGATCATTCTGATCTATCTGAAAACTAGCATCAGCATACCCTCTGATGACAAACTCCACATCTCCTCCATACACCAGGAACATATCCATAGTTCTTCTCATATACTTAAGGATAGTATTAACAGTAGTCAATGTTGTTCTCCTATATCTTCTTGATATATGCCTACCATGCTCAGTGCATAGCCAACATCAAGCCTGGTATATAACATGGCATACATGATGGATCCTATAGCCAAAGAGTATGGGATCTTATTTATTCTATCTTTCTCTTGTTGTGTCTGTGGACACATTTTCTTAGAAAGATGTAGGCCATGTGACACTGGAACCAATCCCCTCTTGGATTGTTCCATACTAAATCTCTTTAGTATCTGGTCAATGTATATACCCTGACTTAGTACAAGCAGCCTCTTGGATCTATCACGAATGATCTTGATCCCTAGAATGTAGGCTGCTTCTCCTAATTCCTTCATGGAGAAACACTTGTTCAACCAGTCCTTAACTGACTGTAATACTGGTACATCATTTCCAATAAGTAATATTTCATCAACATATACTACTAGGATAACGATCACATTCCCATTAAACCGCTTATAAACACATGGCTCACATTCATTCTTAATGAAACCAAATTCCATTATGGATTCATCAAATTGAATGTTCTATGACCTGGATGCTTGCTTTAATCCATAAATGGATTTCTACAACTTGAAAACTTGTTTGGCTTCACCTGGTGTCACAAACCCTTCTGGTTGTGTTATATAGACATCTTCTTGAAGGTTCCCGTTAAGGAATGTTGTTTTGACATCCATCTTCCAAATCTCATCATCATTGTAAGTTGTTATGGCAAGTATGATTCTTATGGATTTAAACATGGAAACTAGCGAGAAGGTTTCATCATAGTCAATTCCTTGACATTTTCTGAACTCCTTAGCCACTAGCCTTGTTTTATAGGTGCTAAATTGACCTTCCATGTCTAGTTTTCTCTTGAATATCCATTTTCATCCAACAGGATTTATATCAACTGGCTCATCGACCAGAACCCAGACTTGGTTCTGATACATGGAATCCATATCATAATTCATAGCTTCTAGACATCTTGAAGCTTTTGATATTTCTACTACTTCCTTGTAGGAGAGAGACTCATCATTGTCCAACAATAATGATTCACCATCCTCGGTGACTTGGAAACCAAATCTCTCTGGTTCCCTTACCTCTCTTGAGCTCCTATGCAGTACTTGTGTTTCTGGAACCTCTTCCACGGGGACCTGTGGAACTTGTTTCTGTACAAACTCTTGTGTATCTTGAGCATCAACTTCATCAAATTCAATCTTTCTCCCACTATCCTTCTTGAGTATGTGCTCCCTCTTAAGAAATACGGCTTGTCTAGCAACAGTCACTTTCTTGTCTGAAGGTTTATATAGGTAATATCCATTTGTTTCCTTGGGATATCCTATAAATATACACCTCATGACCCGAGGTGCTAGTTTGTTTCCTGAGAAGGCCTTAACAAATGCCTCGCATCCCCATAAATGTGTGTGCGGAAAAGTGGGTTTCCTTCCATTTCATAACTCGGATGGAATTCCATTTGCCGCCTTAGTTGGTACTCGGTTTAATGTGTATGCTGCAGTTTGTAATGCATATCCCCAAAAGGATAATGGAAGATCTGCATGACTCATCATCGACCTCACCATGTCCAATAGGGTGTGATTCCTCCTTTCACTAACACCATTCCACTATAGTTTATAAGGAGGAGTGAGCTGAGATAGAATCCCAGACTCCCATAGAAGATCGATGAACTCTTGGTTCAGATATTCTCCACCTCGATCCGATCGAAGTTTCTTTATCTTCTTGCCAAGCTGATTCTCCACTTCATTCTTGAATTCCTTAAATTTCTCTAAGGACTCTGACTTATACCTCATTAAGTAGACATATCCATATCTACTCAAATCATCAGTAAAATTAATGAAGTAAGAATATCCACCACAAGATTATACTCAAAATGGTCCACACACATCCGTGTGTACCAATCCTAGAATCTCTATGGCCCTTTCACCTTGTCCACCAAAATGCGGCTTGGTCATTTTTCCTTGTAAACATGCATGACATCTATCATGTGGTTTTAGCTCAGTAGAGTCTAAATAGCCATCTTGGCATAGCTTTGTCAAGCGCTTCTCATTCACATGACTGAGACGGTGATGCCACAACTGGGTGATGTATGAGTCATGTGAGTTTGTTTCATTATTGATTTCCAACACTTGGTTTTCATATTTTAATACATATAATCCATTGTTTAAATGTGACATACCATAACATAAGTTGTTCTTATAAAAGAGACAACCCTTATTTCCAAATTTGAAAACAAATCCATCCATATCCAAACAAGATACAGAAATTATGTTCTTTGTAACACTAGGCACATAATAACAGTTATGTAAAACCAAAATCATTCCATTCGGCAGTGATAGGTGGTAATCGCCAATAGCCAACGCAGCCATCCTTGTGCCATTGACAGCTCGAAGATCCACCTCTCCTCTAGAAATATTTCTAAATCTACTTGGTTCCTGCATTTGAATACAGATGTGAGCCCCACAAGCTGTATCTAATGCCCAATGTGTAGAAATAGAAAGATTACACTCAATAACGAATGCACCATTAGTTTCCCCATGCTTTTGGGTGCAGTTCCTCTTCCAGTGGCCTTGCTTTCCACATGAAAAATACAATGCCTCCCATTCCTTGCCCTTCCTCTGGATCCTCCCCTTCTTGGAGGGATGGTGCTCAGGGGCTTCAGACCATTTATAAGTCTTTGTCCCCTTTTCTTTTTCCTTCCTTTTCTTATTCACCATAAGGACCACGGGTTTGTCACACCCCATGTCCTTATCTACCTGGTGAATCAAGGTCAGAAGCTCCGATAGACTCTTCTCATTGCCGCTCATGTTATAGTTGACAATGAAGCTAGATAATGTCTTGGGTAGTGATGATAGGATGAGATCTGTATGCAAATCATCCGGGAATTTAATCCCTAAGATGTCCAGGCATTCAATGTAGCCAATAATCTTGACTACATGAGGCCCAGCTGACGCAGACTCTCTAAGGTTAGTTGTAAACAAAGTATTGGAGATCTCATACCTCTCCTGTCTCGCATTCTCTTTGTAGAGATCCTTAAGTTGAGACATCATGCTATACGCGTCCATGTTTTCATGTTGCTTCAAGAGCTCATTGGACATGTCCTATAGCATAAAACACTGGACATCTGTGGCATCATCCATGTGTTTCATGTAGAGAGATAGTTCCTCATCACTGGCCTCTTTCCCAGGCGCAACTGGAATAGTCTCTTCCAGAACATACAATTTCCATTCATGGTGAAGGATGACGCGTAAACGCCTCTACCACTCTTGGAAATTGGTGCTGGTGAGAAGGTTTTCCTTCTCGAGTATGGTTTGCAATGATATGTTTGAAGTCATTTTATTGTCGTTTCTAAAAATTAAGATGAGCAAAGGTTTAGTACTTTATTACAAAACTAAGACAAATAAATAAATTAATACTTATTAGTCTCCCATTATTTTATCGAAATCCAATAGCCCTCACCTCAGAATATTCGGTTGCCTAAATATTCTAGTGTCAAGGATCCATATTTCCCTTTGCATTACCCCAACTAGGGTTGGTCAAGTAACTTGAAGGGTTTTAGGTAGACATTCCAAATTCCAACTGCATTAACTCGCAGCTCCTTGATCCGCTGAGTGGACTCCCCAATCCTAAAATCCTTTTATATTGGATTTCCTCAACCTTTTCCTCTTGGTCACACCAAGTCCTGATGTGGAAGTCAACCCTTGATTCGAACCAAGTCAAGTCAACCCAAAACCTTGAATTAGAATTCCCCAATAATTGAAAGCACCCCAACTAGGGTTGGTCAAGCAGTTTTAACTATGGTTCAATTCTAACCAAGATTATGGAAGGCTATACCGACTTAATATTTCTTTGAGGGATTTTATCCTTATAAGTAAATTTCCAATTATCTTTTATTACATTCTTGTTAATATTAAGTGGGATTTACTTAAGTGATTAACCATGTAAAAGATAATATTCATGTATAAGCCAGTTTTATTTTAGCTCCATCTTGCATGCTCGTTTAATTCATTAATTGTGTGATCGTGACAACACGCCCATAATAAATAAACCATGAAACTGACAGAAATAAAATAAATGGTATGGTCATGAGATTTTTCTATTGGTTAGTTCATCTAGCGGTTGATAAACTAACCCAAGACCTAGTGGAGAAACACCTTGAACATTTCAGGTTTGTGTTTATAGCTTTCCACCTGTCCACCTTTGCATCTCCTTGGATTGGTTTCACCTTGGCACCTGACTTGAGTCGCCTCCACTAGCTTGGGAGCTCCATCCATTACATATGCATTTATCTCACACGCAGGTGAGGGGAAAAGGGGGTTTTTACATAAAATAATTCTTGGGTGCGCAGGCCCTACATATTAATGAGGAGATGGCTCGCAGGCCAACAAATTTAATTTAAATAAATAAATTAAAATAAACCATTCACATACAAAGGTCTGAGTCTATCTCATGATCATCCATACATGCAACGATATTTACGCATAAATAAAACTATCATTCAATTCTTTAATCGTTCTTGTTTAATATAAATCACGCTCGAATCAATTAATTATCTTTAATTAATCAATCCTTTTATCTTAAACCCTTTTCTGAACTTCCTTGAGATTATCATCCATCATAATTTTAAACAAATAAATTCATTTAAATATATCCTTGTACGTAACTTGTACCTTGGAGGCAACTCGGTGAATTCTCATTCATTACACATATGTTAAATTAAACACATATATATAAAACACCTATCACGTGTTGTACTTCATCTGTACGCCAGCACCATGGTACACGTCTCAAGGGTTTGTATAATATAATAATAAATTTTAATAAATCTGCGTAATTTGGGTGAGTACACGGCGTGTAGTTCTGACTACACGGCGTGTACTTTTCTTCACCTTCCATCTGAAGTACATGCCTAGGCATATGTCGTGTTAATGTACTTCGGAAATTTTCGGAGTACATGGCGTGTTCTTTGGGACACATGCCATGTAGTTTCCATGTTACATGATTTCTAGTGGGGAAAGCCATGTACAGGGTACACGGTCCAACCCGAACCTAAAGGGACTAAACGCCGTATTCAGGTGGACCACACGGCGTGTAATCCGGAAACCGTGTGCCACCTGTTTTTGGTCAACACACGGTGTCTTAAATTCTTAAAAAGGATCCAATACATGGCCTAATTTGGTGGATCAGTCAATGCGTTGAACCTAGACTACACAGTGTGTACTTCTGAATACACGCCGTGTATTCTGGTGTTATACGGCCAGAAATGTTTGGCTCCTTCGGATGAGTTCCTCTATTTTATTTTAATCAAAATTAAAAGAAAAATTCATTTCTGTGAGGTGAAGGAGAAACGAGGGAGGAGGAATAGATCTCAAGATTCATATTTCCAGAACTATTAAACTTGAATTGAAACAACTAAATTATTAAATGCGTAAAACATCAATAAAAAACTAAATAATTATAATCAACGATATAACCTCACTCTGATACCACTTTTAGGTTCTGGGTGCAGCAGAAGCGCATTGGTGGTTTTGCCCAACTTTAATTTTAGCATTAAAAAATGTTCAAACTGAGATCTGTCACGATATAAAACACCGGATCTTCAGAATAGAACGAAGAATGAAAAAAAAGAGGGAATCCCAGAACCATAGAGATAGGATCATCATATGTTGGTTATAATTAATTTAATTAATTCACAAGAATTGCCTTGGTGGAATTCTTTCTTCATTGATGTGTCCAATCACGATTCGGTGATCCGTGGTTGCGTCATAGAATCCAAGTGTAGGATTCCTCTAGCGGTGATCCACACGTGTGCCACGTATCTCCAGACATTGCCGAAGGGAACTCCGGGTTCTATCACGGAAGAACATTTGCTTGCAATGTCCTCCATCGATCGCCTTGATCTCTCAGTCTTGAGAGCATTCTTGGAGGAAGGAGTTCTTTCGGTCTTGAAAGAATTCTTCAGAATTGTTGTGCACAACGATTGGTTGGAAAAGTGTAGGGGTTGTGAGGATATTTATAATCGGGTTGGAGGTTATAGAGTTATGACAATAAATAAATGTGTTACGTGTTTTATTTATTTCATTAACTCTTATTGAAACCCTCATGTCGAATTATTAATTCCTTGACATGCACCCACGCTGATTATAATTAATATCATTTAATAAAACAATATTATATCCTCAAAATCCATCCTGGAAAAACTACACACCATGTAATCATTAATACATGGCGTGTACTCGTTTTCATAAAACTACACGACATGTATATTAAATATACACGGCATGTACTTTTATTTTCTACTTTTACTTATCTCATCCTCCACATTTATTAGACCTTGAGTAATGGCTGTTTATTTCTTAAATAAATGTAACTGAATTACTCGCTAATAAATATATTATTTCACCCAAAATATATTCTCTCGAATAACTAGTGTCGAAATAAATGCGATCAGGAATCCTTAAATAATTATTAAACCATAGTCAGGAATAATCTTTATTTAACTTGTTAAATTAATATTTAACTAAGATACATGGACACACTTAGTGTGTGACCCTCTAGGCCTCTTTTTCAGTGGCATTAGACGGATCCTACCTAAAGTCTAAGGTTAGCGTCTAGCAACACGCCAAGGCACCCATAGAGAAAGAAGTTAACTCCAAAATGACGTGTAACCTCATATGAATTCTTACCATGTAATATAATCCCTTTGTCTTGATATCTATAATCAAGTGGGTTTCATGCCAGTGCCATCAACCCATGTGCTCGATCATTCTTTCTTTGACTTTCTGGAATTGAAATTACTCATTCCTTACCATGGCCATGGATTTATTTAGGCTATATCAATTCCATCAAAGGGACTGAGATGTCTACTTTAATTATGGAACAGAAGGGGAAAATCCTTTCTCGCATTATCTATTAATGCAGTATTACTCGTGATGCACCCAACATATCCTACCTCATTGTGAACAGTGTGTCGTCACAGTTTTCATCAATACATCTAAGTGCACGAGTTATAATACCCACTAATAATAATATTAACATCTAAGGACCAATACACACGTCCACAGATAGGAACATCCAATGATGTAATGAAATGTGGATTTCCTACTGGTGGGTCTCATTCCCATAATATCCTCCTGGATATTACCAAGGGCGCACACCATGAGAAGGTGCCTCAAAGTTTTATGAGTCATCGCCCCTAATGGCCTGTATTATTTGTGCCCCTCAAATAATATCATCCGGCCATAGAACATATATTCAAGAATAGTGTTATGGCACTTCCAGGTTCTCATCATAGTAGGGATCCGCTATGACCCTTTAATGCAACAGCTGTCCTTAGGACATTATCACATGCATTGTCACGCAGAAGAACAATCAAGATGTGATAAGGCTTTTATTAATGAATAAAGTACAAAGTAGTTAGTTCTAGGCCACCAACTCAAACAGTGTTTCTTTATAAAATTGACAAAAAATATGAATATATAGATCCATATATATAAGAAAATAGAGACATATAGAAAAGTATCAATTCAACTCAAGCTATAAAGGGATCTGATGTGATCTCTCTCAAACACATATGTCACTATACCTATGTCCACCAGCCTACACCATATAAAAATGTTCACTCTTATATTTTCCCTCTTTACATGACATCGAGTGACCATGGGACAAATAGTATTTCAATACCATATAGGGTGCTCATTTTCTCTCAATTCTCAAAGTATAGAATGGACTGGTTGATGAATACAACATGTGTCAATCATCTTCATGGATGATAAAATCACATGTCACTCATCGAAATAGATAAGAAAATCATATTTTATTTCTAGGTTCAAATATAAACCCCATAGTATATCTCAATTTAGGTCCTAGATTTCATACTCATAATATAAAAGAAAAAATACCATATCTAATTGAGCTCTAACTAATAACATGATAAACAACATACCCAACCACCCCCTAGTGATGGAAATGGATAATTCTCTATTTTTTGTGTTTTAGAAACCATTTGGATGGGTTTAGTAGAAACCTGAACAAAAATAGAAGAATAAAATCACATCTAAAAAATAAAAACGTCAATAATTAAAAGAGATACATAAATTAAACTCATTAATTTTAGAGTTTGATGGGCTAATCAAGTATTTCTAGGATATGTCCCTAATATCATGGTAAAGATAAACTTTTATTATCTATTCAATGTCAAAGGTGATGATTTACAAAACTACCAAGAAATAATCTATAGAGAAGAGGTCATAATAAAAAAACCTAAAAAAATCAAGCTGCAATGACATCCAATGCCTTCATTCTTAATCGAGGTCATGATGTCATTTCTCCTTATCCAAACTATTACACTCATCCTCTATTAGTTCAGTGTTGATGTAGGCAATGAGAAATTCCTGAGTATAATCTTTCCAAATTGGTGATAGGAAGAATTAAGTTCCCTAGATAAGTTATAAGAGATGAATATACCACCTACTTATGCTTTTATGGTCTCTTATTGATAGACATGGGGCTTGGACCCTTCAGGTCTGATTGAAATTGTAGTTACAATACTAGTGATTTATCTACTCCTTGTTCATTCGCTTGTATAGAAAATCCTTTAATATCTAATATTTTAATTGGTATCCTGGGTGGTGATGAATAATCCTTTCATGAACCTGGCCTTTTCATGGGCTTGGTGAAGTCTTCAGACTGAACTACCACCTCATTTCCTTTCTTGGGAGTGTATCAATAATATTATTCTTTTTGTACCTCTTTTTTAATCTTTGTTGAATATATATAGGTGTCAAATACCATCTTCAATTCCTTATCATCCATGATTCCTCCCTAATAAAATTACCCTTAATGTCTTACCTAACTAATTTTACAACCCTCATTAGTGTTCATCACATCATCACCCAATTCTATAAACTTGTTCTAAATATTAACACTAGATAGGGTCTCCTAGAAAAGCTTTCAGTTCATACCCATGACAAGATCCCAATATACTTTTCCTTTAGTCCTTTAACTCTATACTCTTTCCCAAAACATGCACCCGATCCAGTTAATGGGAGGTTATACATAGTAATTATAGTTCTATACTCAATAGAGTGGTATTTGGAACTAGATTTCTATAGAATATGAGATTCCTATTTCATTATTTCAACATAAGAAGGTTGGATTACCTTGGATCGAGACTCACCCATAGGACGTGGTCATTTTAATTTCTTATTCTCCCTTGAATTAAAATCTAAATTTTTATTAGGGGATATCATCTAGTATATATCTTCTTCTTATAAATAGTGATCCTTAAGATTATTATTACTCTTGTGATGGAAACCCTCTTCTCAAATCCATTAATGGTAGATAAAGGAATAAAACACAATTCATAAATCATTTTGAATAGTTTTTTTATGTTGGTACTCTCCCTAAATTTCAATCTAGATGGTATCCAATAGGGGTTTTGATACATAAACCTCAATATATATTATGGTTTCAATGAGGTGATAGACAACTTGGGTCCTAATATTTAAAGAGATTAAGTGACCAACATGGTTTCCAATCATCTATATAATGGTGGGGTTTTGGAAAGAAGTAAATTGGGATGATGAATCCAAATCTTCATAGTCTTAGGGTCATAATTCATATGCATCATAAAGGACCATATTAGTAGGAAAAAATGGAAATAATTGATGTATATTGATATGTTATACCACACATGGATTGGGACATCTTTATAAGAAAAATGAATCACCATTTTCTAGGCATCAAGTAAGTTGACCATCATGTGATTTTAAAGGCCCCAATATTCAATGATGAATATATTGACAACATTAATAGGATCTATATGACAAGAAAATTAAGGAACCAGTATTATATTGTGCATGGTTGATGTTTCACTGAATTATATAGTGGATATTAGAAACGAATGGGTCCCATTAGTAAAAACATGGACCTTCAAGCTAAGAGTGATACTGGGGAAAGTAGAGATTTTTTCCAAGTTTTTTGAAGGGGATAAATATTAGGAGGTATTGTCTCAGTTTTTTGGATAATTTTTACTTCCTCCCTCCCCATACGAAGAGGGAGTATTGGAAGAGCATCTAGTGTAGGGGAAAATAAAACCTAGGGATAATGATAGAGATCCATACTTTTATAATTCACTTATTAAAACATGTCTATGGTTAAAACTCGACTACCAGTTGTAGGATATACCACCCAAGAGTACACTACACATTCCCTAGCTATTAAAAGGATTTGAATAACCTTGTTTATAATATGAATGATATTCAAGTCTAGAATGACTTGAGACTGATCCAGTTCCCCCAGGGAATGATGGGTAAAACTAGCGGGTACCACTTAGCTTACACCCCATGTGATACCCAACCAAACATTGATTAGATAAGTAAATATTAGGGTAATTAGGCTGTCAATACGTAAATTTTCAATTACTAGGTATCTCACAAAACTTAGGTACTGAGGAATCAAATACAATCCATAGATCCCTAGTATCTGAAAGACAATCAATATGACACTACTTTTGTTATACCAAATGGGTCATCCCATGCATAAAATATCATTTTGTTCCTCATGAGAATATTCTGTATCTATACACAAGAATCATACTCACACTAACCTTAAAATTTCATCATTACCTATAATACTCTATAAAGACATTAGTTTGGGATAACTCAAAGTGGTACTTTGAGAGTTCACTTATTATTACACTTCACAATATGTATATCATTATATATATATATAACCAATATGAGATAATGATAAAGTTTATATTTACTTTTATGTATTATAGTAAATTGAATATTATATATTAATAGTATTTAACAAATCCAACATAAACACATCTCCATCATATCACATATGATAAAATACTAGATAATCCTTATGTATATGCAATTTCTAGGTTTTGTTAACTCCTTATATCCATATGTAATTCCTTTCACATATATATGTGACTATATGATAACCTTCCCCTACTAACTCTTTAGTGGGAATCATCTATGAAGTAGGATAGTTTGAATAATGGTAAAATTTAGGAATCATATTCCTTTCTATTCAAATCTTTGAACATATTCAAACATCTTAACTTCAGAATACAAAATGCTATGTTGTTAACTTCAGTTTCCTACATAGAAATTTTTCTAAGTGCATCATAATCATCCTCAAAACTCCTTCCATCAAACTTTTCCCTTGAAAATTTTCAAATAATATAGATTTTACATTGTTACTTTACTAGTATATTCTAAACCCTTTTAGAATTAAATGGAATTTACTCTATTATGGTAATTGTTTTAACTCAATATAATAACATTTAAACCCATACCATAAACTCTTTTGGGATTTTATTAGTAATTCACTTTGTAATTTGAACGGTACAATCCAATAGTAAATAGTGATATTAACATTTATTTATAACTAAATGAAACTATTAAAATTTTTATTTATCATCACATATATTAAACTCTCTAAAATATTAACTGAAAAATCATTTTAATATTATAAAAGTAAAATTATTTATGAAATAGTGATATACACTTTCTAAAGTAAATAAATGTGACTCTTTACATTTTCCTTTACTTTCACACATACTAAACTCTTTAGGATATTATATATAAACCAATATAATGTTAGACTAGTATAGTTATTTATTTTTTAACATTGAACTTATCTAAGTCCAAAAATACTCCCACTAACCTCTTAGATACTACATTATTTTATAATATCTTACTAAGATATAAAAACCATTTTTTTTGAAATAAAACTTATTTCCTCTTAGTATGAATATTTAAAAAATACAATATTGTCAATATATTATATATAGTATTCCATGTGTTTGAATCATTTTCCTTAAAAAAAATTAATTCATTAAAATTTCCCATTTATGGGTGGTTGAAACACATTCCTTCATGTTTTAACAAAAAAAATTGAATAATCAATTTTACTCTTTTATTTCTATAAAATATGTTATAGAATATAAGGAATGTTGAACCTTGTGTATACACTTAATCATATCATGTGGTTCATGTAAAAAAACTATAAAACCAATTTTCTTATGAAATTAAGATGTATATTGTTTAAAAAGATCCATATGATCATGATAAATTACTTTAAATTCAAATATTTGTTGTAAAAACCCATATATTCATCATTTTGATGAAAACTATAAGATATATCAATTATTCCCTTGATGTTAAACTCTTTTAAATTTAAAACACTTGAAAAATATACATCTAGTATCATATTTCCTTTAAAAGTAAATAATTGGTTTGTATAAAACCTATACAGAACATTAGAATCTATGGAGTTTCCTAAACTCTTTTAGGAATTTTGAATGATCCTATAATATAAAATTATTATTCATCCTACCAAGAAACTATAAATTTCAATTCCTTTGATTGGATTTTTAAAGAAACATTATTGAACCATTAAAATAAATTTTGTTCTTATTATTTGAACTTTTAACCACTAGAACTATCCTTATAGAACTAAAACTTAGAAATCACATACCTTGTTCATTAAAACTCAACACTTTGAAAATATTAGGTGAAATTTTCTTGAATTAAATCATATTGTTGGAAAATTTAAGTAAAAGAAAATAGTATTCATTCTAAAACCAAACCAATCCATTTTTAGTCACCCATAAATCATGTTATTAAATTTAACAAATCATAAACTGTGTGTTTTAAAAAACCCCATCTCATTTTATTAAATAATAATTGTTTACATGATCTTCTCAAGGTATAAATGTGAAACAAATATGCCTCTTATGAAAATTTTATCCAAGATTAAAGTATCTAAGTCTTTAATTCAGACACACCATTATGCTATTTCTTTAAATAATCCTTCAACCTCTAATATTCAATAATTTCTCAGCTTCTCACCTTTTTGTATATTTTAAAACTTTTTAAAAATATACAGTTCATATAAAATATCTGTTAGAATAATAAAATTGAATTATATAACCACCAAATATTTATGGAAACCATTAGTCTCACCATGTCATTAACATATTCAACCATATTGAATATCACTTGGGATGGACAATTATTTTTTTTTAAGAAGGTGGCGCTTTGGTCAAAAGACCAAAGCAATTTTATTAGCAAAAAGAAAAGAAAGATTACAAGAGTCTAAAAGACGGGATCAAATTAGAATCTTTGACTTGCAACGGAATCAGGTTTTCTGGGAGCTCCTCCATCCAGGTTATTGCCTGATTAATGCCTTTGTTAGCGAGAGCATCCGCAACCATATTCGCTTCACGGTAAGTATGAGTTGCAATGTAATTGACGTCATGGAGAGATTGAAGGCAGTTCATCCAGCGCGTAGTAATCGGCCAAGCAAGATGAAAATCTCTCTTCCAAATGGCTTGAACAACAGTAGTAGAGTCGCTCTCAATCCATAAGTTGTTCCACCCATGTCGAAGAGCAAAATCAGTGGCATGAATAACACTTAGCATCTCAGCTTCCAGAGAGGATGCAATACCACAGCCTCCAAAAAAGCATCCCACGATGTGACCATGATGATTTCTGAAGATAGTTCCACATCCCGCAGGACCTGGATTTCCCTTAGAGGCGCCATCCACATTGATTTTAATCCAACCTAGAAATGGAGGTCTCCAGAAAATCTCAAAGGTGTGCAACGGTTTCAAGAAAATGGCCTCAACTTGAAGACGGTGAAGGATCATAAAGTCCCCCACCGAATTGTTGCAGGAACCATTCTGGATCAAAGCAGTTTCCCGAATAGCGATGAGAATTCTCATTTTACCTGCATTAGTGTTGTGTGAGCAATTATTATGTAGAATAGAGTTTCTATCATACCAGATCACATGAATCAGCTCAGCAACCCCAGCTAGGAAAAAATTTCTAATTTGGTGAGAGGAGTCCATAGCAACGCAACGTTTAATCTGCTCATCAATATAGTTATAAACCGGCCATCTGCAATCAAAAGTGTCAAAAATATATTTCCAAAGAGCAGTGGCAGTAGCACAAGATAGAAATAGGTGGTTAGTATCTTCTCTATACTGATTGCAAAAACGACATTTTGAACAAAGTTGAATACCAAAACTTTGAAGACAAGCATCAGTGGGGACCCTATTGTAGGCAAGACGCCAAATGAGAGTGAGTCTGGAAGGTTTAATCCAGGGCTTGTCAAAAAGATTTATCCAGTTCAAATCATTATCAGCGTTGTGTAAGGAGTTGTTATAAAACTTTTTGGAGTTAAGAATCCCATTATGAGAAGGTTCCCAAATCAAGAAGTCACACGAGGCAGAAAAGTGGTAAGAATAAATAATTTGAACAATGTTTTCAGGAAGATTGTCAATGTGAGAATTAAGCACATTACAAATGGATGAGTTGATGTCATCAGGGATATCATCAAGGGGGATCAAAGAGATAAGAGGAGCGCCAGTCCAGTTGTCCAACCAGAATCTCATGGAAGAGTTTCTCGAGACCATCCATCTAGCGTTGTGCATAATAATGTCAAACGTGTCTCTAACAGAGGGCCAAATGGAGGAGGTCATGAAACTCCTATTAGATCTTTTCAATCTATCAATGAACCTATTTTTGATGAAAGCAATGGGGTGCGTGTCATTGTGAATCAGGTTCCAAGTTAATCTGGATTGAAGAGCTTCATTGAAGTATTTAATGTTTTTAATGCCAAGACCACCAATGTTTAGAGGTTTGCAGCATTTAGCCCAAGGGATAGTCACAAGTTTCCTGTCCAAGGTGCTTCCAGTCCAGAAAAAGTTTTTTATGTGAACATTTTTTTTTTATGAGACTAATTGGCCATTTATAGACCATCATCGAATAGACAAGTTTGGAAACAATAACAGACTTGACAAGGCAGATTCTCCCAGTCATGGAGAGAGATTTTCCTTTCCAGGAGGAAAGCTGATTAAGAACCTGGTCAACAATGTTAGAAAAGTAGCAAGCTTTAGGTCTACCCCAGAAAATGGGAATTCCAAGGTATTTGAAGGGGAAAGAACCTTCTTTGATGTTAATCTCATTGATGATATTATTTTTCCTAAAAGGAGGGATGTTTTTTCCAAAGTAAATGAAAGATTTATTCCATCTAATGACTTGACCCGAGACCTCATCGTAATGCTTGAGAGCAGCTTTAAGAGTTCTAATGTTTTTTATGTCACCCTTTAAAAAGAGAATGATCTCATCAGCATAAAGGAGGTGGGTGGGGGCATTCATGTTTCTGTAAGCATGAATTGGTTTGAGCTTGTTTTGCTCAACCATCTGGGTGAGCATACAGCTAAGATAGTCTTCTTCAATGGAAAAAAGAATTGCAGAAAGGGGGTCACCTTGTCTTACTCCTTTAGAGCATTTGAAAAATCCTCTAGGAGATCCATTAACCAGGATGGAAACATGAGATGAATGGAAGAGGGTTTTAATTCTAGAAATGAAATTATCATTGAATCCAAACCCATGAAGAACTTTGAAAATGAAGTTCCAATCCATAGTGTCAAAAGCTTTCCGAATGTCAAGTTGAATGGAAATGTTTCCGCCTCTATTCTTATTATTTAACATGTTAGTGCATTCCGAAGTAAGACAGATACAGTCTTGGATAGATCTTCCCTTGATAAAGACAAATTGATTACAGGAGATAATTTTATCAGTGATAGTTTTAAGTCTGTTAGCAATTATCTTGGTGATAATTTTATAAAGGGTGTTGATCAGAGTAATAGGGCGAAAGAGGTGAATTTCAGAGGAATTATCTACTTTGGGAATCAAAGAAAGGAATTGGGCATTTAAACCATGAGGTAAGAAGCCGTTAGCAAAGAAGGCTTTGACAAGCTTACAAACATCAGCATGAATGATATCCCAATAATTTTGATAGAAACCATTATTGAATCCATCGGGCCCAGGGGCACTATCAGGATTCAAACCAAAAACAGTGTCTCTAATTTCATGATCAAGGGGAACACTCAGAAGAAAACATTGCCATTCAACTTGAATATAATTACTTTAAAAAAGTGTACCATCCTACTTCCATATGTATCTAGATTCACTTGTTGAACAATTTCAACACTTGGTTACTCAGGAAGGAACTATTCTGAAACATAAAATTTTCCTTAAGAACCTTTCTTAAATCAATAATATTGATTAAGAAATTTTCTTAAGTTACCAAACTTAGGAGTAGCTTACATTAAGCTTCTCCATCCAGGGATAAATCTAAAAGTTTAGTTTGATGGTGATGATATTATTTATCACTAAAAAATCTTTTATTATATGAGAATTTTATTATACCACTTAATAATAAATTCTACTAAATAGAATATTTCTAAAATTATTACTAATTTTGCAAAAAAAATCATATCTATTTGTGGTCCAAGATTCGTATTTCACCACGATATAAATCGGTTTTTTCACGTAAATAAGATATTATTATTTAGTTAGGGTGTCATATGAATCAAAAAAGTTTTAAATATATGATAATTGAGTGGATAAATATTTATCCAAACCATTATATGGATAAAATCAACTTCATTCCTCTGACATCCAAACCATTAGTTTTTCTCAACTAGTGCATCCCAAAGAAAATGCCAAGAATAATTTAACAATGGACAATTAAGGGATACCCATACTGAGCTGGACCTTCCCCACATGATAATCCGAAGATAATATGATAAAAAAATACTTAATATTTAATTTATAATAAATGAAATAATTTCCTTACATTGTGTTAAATAAATTTATCTATAGAATATTTTGGATTAGATCGCTCATTTTCAAATTTGATGAAAATTTTAGTTTTGACCCTTTTAGGTTCACTACTGTATTTTAGTCATAAATATTTTCAATAGTTTATTTGAAATTGAAATACTGTAAACTAATTATTAACTTAATGGCATAAAAATTTAGTTTAGATCATACGAGATAGATCTTTAATTTTATTAGAGTAAATGGACCATGAATTCAAAGTTGGATTGGACTTGACAGATTGGGCAACACTTAAAAATTTAGGACATATGTTCTGCATCATAGCTTAGATTGGGATAAAATTTGGAAAGTATATAGAGGCCAAAATTTCTCAAAAATATAACTTCTATAAGTAAATCTGGTTCCTAAATTTTAGTGTTCATCAAGCTGTTGAAATATGTATTAAAATATTTGGCCTAATTTACCATTCACACTTGAAAAATATTGAAACCCTATCCTCCCCTCCCCTCCATAAATGGGTATTTTTCTCCTTTAGAATGTTTTGGATGTGAATTAGATGTTTTATGGAATATGGTAATTTTTTAAATCCATTTATCCAAACATTTCAAGAGAGAAAGATACTGAATCAAGGATCTCTTTATTGAATCTTTATTACTCTTCTTCACATTGTAATGCTTTTGTTTTCATAATTAACTTCTCAGTATCTATTCCATTTAATCTATTTCATTAAATATTATTCTTATTTAAATAATTTATTTGGTTTCAAAACTAAGAGTATAAACTTTATTAGGTTATACCCTTTCTGAACCTTTTTTAATTCAATTCGTTTCTACGATGACTACACCTCCCATTGAAGAGTGGTTTTTCTTAGTAATCAATATACCTCAAACCATATTAATTTTTTTAAATAAATGAGTTACTATCATTAAAATAATAAAATAAATGAATCGTTTTTATAACTTAAAATAAACTAAGAAGGATATTGAACAATTTACACAAAACACATGAGGTCAAGTATTGTGTGAATTATGAGAGCACAATACTAATTTGTAAAACAAAACAACATGGGATCAATTTGTAGAGTTGAAATATAAACCATAAAATCAATTAATATTCACTTATATTATTAATATGATACCTAATTCACCTCATAACATTACCTATCCTTGGAATGACAATCAATGTAGGGTTCAAAAATTTAAAGTTCCAAAGTTATCCTAGGGTTTTATTCATTTCATATTTATGGTTGAGGGAAATTCTCATAGGTATTAGTGGTTAACAAATTTGGGGATCATAATTAAGTGGATGTTAATTTAAATGATAATGATTAAAACATAAGTGAATAGTTATAGTTATATTGATTATTCCTTCTAAAAATATTTTTGAAAAAAATATTCTTATCGTGTTTTATCAATCAAATTTCAAAAAGAAAAAAAATCCATTACTACAAATACGCCCTTTATCAGCGCTAAAAATGGCATTTAACAGTGCTAGAAAAGCATTGTTAAAGCCGGTGAAGATAAACGGGGTCCCCTTTATCAGCACTCAAAAAAGTGCTGATAACGACCCCTTTTATCAGTGCTAAAAAAATCGCTAATAAAAGTACCCCTTTTTCAGCAATTTTTTTAGCACTGATAAAGGGATCCTATTTCAGCACTTCCTTTATCAGCGCTTTCATTTTAGCGCTGATAAAAGTTTAAAAAAATTAAAAAAAGTTAAAAAAAATTAAAAAAATTAAAAAAAATCATGCCAATATGGGGGGGCTTTATAGCGCTTTATCCCCTACTTTTAATAGCGCTTTCCACCCCCTCCAGCACCCCGCATGCACCCCCTCCACATAATCTATATATCCAACTCTTAGGGGTCGATCCTCCAAGGAGGGCTATAGGAGAGCCCACACCTAGCGGTAGAGCCCAGGGGAATCGATACTATGCAATGTCCCACTGGGGGTAAATCCCATAATGAGCATAGTAGGCTGAAATCCCACATGGTATGTGTGTGGTGCGGCCCATGAATATGAGTGCTCATGTGCATTCTAGGTGCCCACCCCAGTGCATTCATTTTTTACGCTCATCCCACGCCTAGGATTATAAACCAGCATGTCCCCCTCTCTCCATATAGATATAGGACAACCATTTATGGGTCACTTTCATCCTATTTAAAAATGCATGACCCATTCTTGGACACGCGAGCCCCACTGTCGCTACTCGAATATGCTTCCCTTCAATGCTCTGTACTCACCGGTCGCACTGCTCCTCACCAGAAGACACCATCGAAGGCACCCTGAAGCTCAGGGTCGAGCCTTTCATCACTTCTAAATCACCCGGACACCATGGATCATTTGATATACCCCATAAGATTACTATGAATCCTTATTTAAAGCTTCATCAATCTACTTAAAAGTTCAGATGAAGAAGTAGGATCTGTATCTCCACTTCCACAACCACGTTTCACTTAGCCACATCCACATGCATGCCCTGAAGACCATCCCTTTCTCCATGCACCATGCACGAGATGTGCAAAAGAGAGGGGAGTGATACCTCGCGTGGACTTATTCCATGATAAAATAAGGAAACCCCCATTATAAATCGGTTATTTTTTTAAAAGGATATCCCTATGAAGATTTGGGGAGATTTGATGAAGACCGAACTGCGGCTTCCCTTACCCATAAAAATAATATAGGGATCGCCAGTAAGAGGATTTCACACACACCACCAAGAGGAGATCCCAATTTAATGAGGCTAATTCATTTTAAATTTTCTTCTTCTGTTTTATTTTTTTATTTTTATTTTTAGGTCAATTAATTTTAATTTTAATCCATTCATTTATTTATTAGAATTGTTTTCCACCAACATCATCTTCTTCTCTTCTTATTCTTATTCTTAGTTTTTTTTTTAATTTCATTATTACCTATTTTATTATTTTCTTTTATTTTCTCAATTTATTTTATTTTTTTTATTCTTCCTCTCTCCCTCTCTCTTCTTCTTTTTTTGTGATTTCATGTGTTTTTTTTTTCTTTTTCTTCTCTAATCCCATTTATTTTTATTTTATTTTGTTATCTTATTTATCATTACACCATTGTGACCTATTACTCATGATAATGTGAGGCTGACTCATTTCTTGGACCAATTAAGTTTAAGGTGTTCTTCAATTTTTTTTAATAATCATTTTGTGTTTGGGGTAGATGTGAGCAGCATGCATGAGTTTAGAGATTTTCCCCTATGACATGATACTCAAATTTATTTCAAATATTTTATTTTATTTATTTTCTATATCTTCCAATTTTCATCTTTTCAAATGATGGATTTGATCCAATAAATTGATGAAATGACATACAATAGAGCCAGGTCCTGGAAGATGTCATATCCTTGATCAAGATGTTCCATCAACCTTGATTATTGGAGGATGTGGAATTTAGATTTATTTAAGCATTAAAGATTTAACTATTTCTAAATAAAAGGATAATAATTCATCATGACATTTCATGAATAGATTATCAAACTAAAATTAAACAAAAAAGGAGAATACTTATAGAACACAAAACTAAACTCAAGACCAAGTTATTTCTTTATAATTTTATTTTTTAGCATTTCATGTTAGTTTAGGTTTAAATTTTCATATTTCATGTCATTTAATTATTTTTTTAATGAATCAAAACCCAAATTATCATTTTTTTCATAAAATAATAAAAACAACAAAAAAAATTAGATTTAAGTGAATTAGAATAAGTAAGAGAAAAAACTAAGAAGATATTCCAATGATACAACCCTAATCAGCCTTTATGATTCATTAGGAAAATAATTTTCTTTTGTAACACCCTATGATAGGCGTGCATGAAAATGGGCAACGTTGTAGGGGATGGATTCATTAGTTTGCTTAATGTTTCTATTTAAATAGAGTAAATCGATTTCATTTCTTTAAAAACCCATAAAAATATCTTTTCTATGATGTATTAAAATGATTATTATTCTTCATGGAATAGTAAATCATAGGTGAAATAATGAGTAACTGAATCACCCTCGTCAATAGAAGATAATGTTACTTTATTTTTTCAATAGATCATAGGTTCTCAAAGAAAATTTATCTTATAGAAGGAATTAAAGTACCTCATTAAATATCTTAAAGAGACCCTCGAACAACCAGTTATAAAGGATTGTCCAGAGAATTAACTAAATTCTAGGAGTACTTCTAGTAATTTTATCAAGAATTTTCAAATAAACAAGTAGATTTATCTTTGTTTTCTCCTAACACTTTTTAATAAATACCCAAGATACAATTCTAGGAGTAAGTGAACAAAAAAATATCAAATTAATTTTTTAATATATTGAAGAAATGGTACAATACTTGCAAGGAATAATGGATTGGAAAACTAAAAACTTCAATATATCCCTCGAGCAACCTGAACCTAAACTAGAAGATGAGAAATGAGTCTTTACTAATTTTTCTAAGTGTATACAAGAATTTGAGTCTAATTTTAAGGAGTATTCACATCCCAAAAATATAAATAAACAAATACAATATGACCATGATGATTTATAGTGGATTAATAATGAGGAAAACTTGCCTATTGAGCTACGTATGGGAGATCAATAAGATCTCGATGAATTTTATAATGAGTACGAATTACAGCTTGATCTCCCAAATCCCTAAAAAGTACAATATCCATAAACTTTTCATATCTTTATATCCATGGATGAATAAATCACTCATGTGATGGAATTGAAGAAAATACATAGGAGTCTGGATATCTACTTTCAACTACCATCCAACTTCAAGAGGCACTCACCACTGAATGAGGTATTGAATCTAAACAAATTTAGGGAGTTTATATTATCTCAAACTTTATTTCATTTGATTTTATTAAATCTAAATTGAGTATTAATTCCCATTTCTATGAATTTTAAAATTCATACAATATTTATTATGCCTTAGATAAAGATGAAGAAATTGATCATGCATCTATTGAGGAACACATAGAGCTCCCTAATTTTGATGAACATGCATTTTAGGTATCCCATGAAGAATTACATGTTTCTGAGTCTATATAAATCAAGATAGAGGTTAATAATATTGAAAGAGAGTTGTTTATTATTAATAATTCAAATTTAAATCTTATTCAAGAAAAAATATCTGTTTACTTTCCCTTTGATCATTAAATTCATGTGGACCTTATTGAGAAATCATTGTGCAAGCAAGAGGAAGTTTCATAAGTAGAAACCAAAAAGGAGGATGATTCATACATCATCCTACCCACTACATGTAAGTTAAACTTAATTGTTATGGGGATGGATTTGGTATACTCTATTAATAGATCATTCATCGCCAAGATGGAAGAAGTGAAAGCTAGGAAAATCTACATGTGGTGGTTCAAATCCAAGAAGATCCACCCACCATCAGATTATGGATAACAGATGGTACTTCCCTCTAAATGTAGTAAAAATACAAGTCCAACTTGAGGGATCATACCAATATTTATCTTTACTTTTTTTCTAGGAATTTATATTTTAATTTCATTATTATAATGAGTTCAGCATGTAACACACTCTCTATTATATTTTTGATCTTAACTAACATGATCCATATACTTAATTGAATAATTTTATTTTATAAGTTCATGATAGTATAAGGTAGTCCCAAAAAAATAAAGGAGGAAATAGGACTAAGATTCATGGAACATGGATTTTATTCTTACATTATTTTTGTTGAAACCCTATAAATTTTTGTATGACAACCTGTTTTGAGCTTTAAAATAGAAATTCTTTTTCCCATGTTTGAATTTATGCTTTATATAATTTATCTAGGTGACATGAATTTCTTATGAATCCTATGGTTCCATGTTTTATATTTCAATTTCAATGAAATTTAATAAGTAAAATTTATAACTGAATAATTAAATTTAATCATGGATATTAAAATGAGGACTCGTGGTTGGAGGGAATTAGTTGATTTATATAAATGAAATTTTTCAAAACATTTTTCATTCATTGAATTTATAAAATTCATGTTAATTTATTTTTATTATTATTCATTCCTTGAGTGATTTTCCCAAATCATATATATCATTCTAGAGAGGAATTATAGACCAAGTTCTTCCCATTTATTTTTGAGCATATTTCTTGAGTGATCTTGGGACATTCCACCTTATAGAACATGTATTTACACTTTTCAAAGCTAGGAATGTGCAAGACCAAATTTAAGATGATTTATGAATCAATTTAAAAGACCTTATATTTGATAACACCTTTACATTGATCCTTGTTTATCCCATAGAGACCATGAATTCCCTTATTAGGAATGATCCATGTTTCAAGTCATTTTTATCCATTTCTACCCTCCTCTGAGTATTTTACATGATATATTAAAATTTAAGTGTGGGGTCTGGGGAAGTCCTAGAATATTGGATTAAATATATTGTAATTAAAAATAGTGGAGCTTCTAATTTTTTTAAAAAGAAATGTTTTTTATTCTTACATTATACTTTCATTGTTTTCCTTTCTTGAAAATAAAAGAGAAATATTATGGGTTGTGACATGGAAGAATAAAAAATAACCATTACTGAACTAATTATTTTTATCATATCTGGTTAAGTGGTGGGAGTGAGATTCATTCAAAGCATGACTTTCAAAAAAGTAAAAAAAAATAAAAAAAGTACTTTAAATGAGAAAACTAAATAAAAAATGTATAAAAATAGAGAAAAAAAATCAAGAACATACAAAAATCATTCATTATTCCTTATTTTGATCATGAGCGTACTCTATGCTTAGTGGAAATAGGAGTTACTACTTTGAAGGGGGTAATGTCATTTACACTTTTATTTTTGATATATTTCTTTAAAATTTAAGAGAGAAACCTCCTCTTTTATACTTAATTTTTAAAACATACATTCCTATCAACCATAACCATCATATTTATTTGAACATTTATTACAATCCCTCATGAGTTTATGTTCCTTTTTTTATAAAGTGGATAAAGTAATTCCTTTACAATATTATGTATAAGGAGCATTTATTCATGATATAATAATAACTCTACTTGAATTAATATCTTGAATTATGAGTAAAAAGATTTAAAACATAGGTAGATCATGATTTGGAATTTTTAATAATAATTAATTAAGTAACTTTAATGAATGAGATGAGAATTACCATTAATTTTAAATGGTAAAATGTCAAAAAAATGATTTTATTGTCTCTATCAAAAATGAAAAATTAAATTGATATTTTATGTGGATTTTTTAAAATTTGTTTTAACATTGATAATAATTTTATTTTATTATTTTCAAAATTAAATAATGATAATATTGGTTACCTATTAATTTCAATGTTAAGATTTTATTCTTGAGGAAAATCATGGTTTTATTGTGGGGTATTTGATAGAATCATATTTCATGCATAATTTCAAACAGTTTTTAATGGTTTTAAATAGATTTATGATCTAAATACCCATGTATTCCAATATTTTATTTAAAAGTTTTAATTTTTAAATATTGAGATAAATTTTGTTTAAATAAATTAATTAATGTTGAATTTTTGGATATTGATTTTATTTATAAAATTTTGGGTGTTACTAAAACTTTACTTATAAAGTTATCATATTTTTTAGTAGTACACTTTACCAAAAAAATGGACTATCCATGGAAATACCTCAACCACAACCCCACAAGACATATAACCTGCCCCTAGGGGTTGGCCGACCATGAAGGGCCACATGAGATCCTACACCTATAAGAATATCATGGGGGAATAATGCATATGTGGTGGCCCATAGGAGGTCATTACCATGGGGATAATAGTGGGCCTGAAGCCAACATGGGCCATGTGTGGTGCATTGCATGAATGTGTGTGTGTGTGTGGATTTTGGGTTCCCACCCTAGGGCAGGTGTTTTGTGTTCCCATCTCATGACTTGGATTATAATTAAGTTCATCTTACTTTCTCGAAATCGATGTGGGAAAAAATTCATGTGTTACTATTCATCCTGTTTAAAAATGTGTGCCCCCCACTCAGACATTCAATCTCTAACATCTCCACTTGACTTTTCCACCTTTCACCACTCTGTACTCACTGATCGTTGTTTCTCCTCACCATAAGATTCCATTAAATCCACAATAAAGTTTGGGGTTGATCCTTCCATCATGGAAAAATCACCCAGACTCCATGGATCATTTCAAAGACCCCAGATGATAACCATGAAGACTTCTTCAAAGCTTTATTCAACCACTTTGAAGGTCAGATGAAGAAGAAGGATCCTCCTCTCTACTTTCACTACCATGTTCCACATAGCCACAACCACATTCATTCTATTAAGAGCATCCCTACTTCCATGAAAAATTCATGATCCATGCACAAGCGAGGTGAGTGTTTCCCTATGTGGACTTCTTCCACACTAAAATAAGGAAACCCCCGTTATCATGGGGGATTTTTTTTAAAATAAAGTTTCCATAAATATCCAGGGAGATTTAATGAAGGTTGAATCGAGGCTTCCCCTACATATAAGAAGAATATAGGGATCACCACTAAGAGGATTTCTCAACCACCACTAGGAGTATAGGTTGATGTGTTGAGGCTACTTCCTTTTAAATTTTATTCTTCTATTTTATTTTGTTTTATTTTTAGTTTTAATTAAATTTATTTTAATTATAATTAGTTAATTTCATTATTAAAAGTGTTTTAGAACCAACATCATATTCTAATTCTCTTCTTATTCTTCTTCTTTAAATTCCATTATTAAATATTTTATTATTTTAATTTATTTTCTTTTTGTTTCTTATTCTATTTTTGTAATTTGATGTGTCTTTTTTCTTCTTATTTTCTAATCGCTTTCCTTCTTATTTCATTTTTTATCTTCTTTATCAATCCACCATTATGACCTCTTACTCCCGATAATGGTAGGCTGGCCTGAGGCTTGGCCTGGGGGTGGTTAAGGTGTTCTTAAAATTATTACTTAATTTTCATTTTATGTTTGTGGTAAATGTGAGTAGAATGCATAGTTGTGGCGATTGTCCCCCATAACATGCAACTCAAATTTATTTCTATTTTTTTATTTTATTTCTTTTCCCTCACTTTCAATTATTACCTTTTCACACAATGCATTTGATCTAGTCAATGTATAAAACTACATATAATGGAGCCAAGTCCTCAAAGATGTCACACCCATGACCAAGGTGTTACATCAACCTTGATTACAAGAAGAGGTGGAATTTAGTTTTCTTAAGGCATTCAAGATTTCACAATTTCTAAATAAAATGATAGTAATTCATCATGATATTTCAGGAATGGATTATAAACTAAAATTAATTGAATAAAGGAGAATAATGATGGAACCCAAAACCAAACTCAACACCAAGTCATTTCTTTATAATTTTATTGTTTTAGAATTCCATGTTAGTTTAAGTTTAAATTTTTATATTGCATGTCATTTCATTATTTTAGTAATTAATCAAAACAAAAATTATCATTGTTTTCATAAAATAATTAAAACAATTAAAACAATTAAAATTTGGTTAATTAGAATAAGAAAGAGAAAAAATAGAGAATCTTCTCAAGTGAGTCGGCACTGGTCAACCCCAGCACAGCATTGGGAAAATAATTTTTTTTTACAACACCCTATGACAGAAGGGTGTCAATACCACCCTTTGAAAATGGGGGGCCAAATATAAGGGATCGAGATATAAACCCTAGCCCTAACGGATGTGAGGATCACGGCCGAGAACCACTCAACCATGATGTTGTTCACCTAAATAATAATAATAACAATAACAATAATAAAAATAATAATAAGATAATATAATTAGTAATCTAGGTAAATTACAATAGTCCTGTTACAGACAACGTAAAGGTGAGAAAATTAATAATATGATTAATAAATATAATTATTAATTGAAAATTATATTTTATTTATTTAAATTATTTTTAATTATATTTTAATTTTCTTTTTAATTATATTATTGATTATTATTAACTATCATATTGCCCCTGCAAGTGGCTAGGTGGCTAGGGTGGGGTGGGGTTTGGGGTAGCGGTCATGTGATTGAGTCCCCAAACCGACTTATGTACCTACATGGGTGTATTGTAATAATATATATTATCATCTATCATATTAATTATTAATAATTTTCTTATGTAATTTTACTAACTATATAATTAATTAATTAATTAATAATTATCTTATTAATTATTAATGCTAAATATATTAGTTATTATTATTAATTATTATTAACATTATTTTTAATTATTAATTTTTATTATTAATTATCAATTATTAATAATTATTAATTAATTAATAATTATTACTAATTATAAATTAATTAATTAATTAATATTAACTATTAATGATTATTATAATATAATAGTTAATAATTAATATTAATTTAATTATTGTATATTACTAGCTTTTTTGAATTATTAGTTATAATTACCCATAAATAACCAATTAAAATTAATAATGTATTAATTATCATCATTTATTTATAAATTATTAATAATTATTATTAATAATTTATTATAACTTATAGTTTTTTATTACACTATTGAAAATATAGTATTTTTTTAAATCTAGAAATGGCAATCATTAGGGATAAAAAACATTGATGTTGTATCCATTTTAAAATCCATTGTTTTTTATCAGTGCTAAAAATAACTTTGATAAAATATACCATCACCAGCACTAAAAAAACACTGATAAATTTATCCCTTTATTGATGAGTTTTTATCCCTAATAAGGATATCTTGTATCAGTAATATTTTTGACACTGGTAAAAAAATCCTTTACAGGCACTAGAAATAGCACTGATAAACACAATGTTGTAGTAGTGTGGTGCTAAAATTTTCTGCACACTACAACACAAAATATGTAATTTAATTTCAATTAAATTTACATTACAATATAACAACAAACATTGTTCAGTGCTTAAAAAAAATTCAAAAATTTGTATATACAATTACATTAGTACGGAAAATATATGACAAACATCAACAATTTCAAAAACATTAATGTTCCATTATCTTTGGATCCCTCTCAAAAGATCCTCGTCATGTTACTAGTTACTGAAAAACCCACCCTAGATCGAAAAAAATGCACCTATATAAATTTTTTAATCTTAGTAGTACTATAAGTAAATAAATTAGGCATAAATATGATATAAGACATTAATAAAATGTTGTTTTTAAAATGGAAACATACACTTTGAGTCATATCAGGCATATTATGTGTTATATTAACATACGGTTGATTCCTACCCACCACAAATAATCTATGGATAACTATTCAAAATTATCAATAAAATAAAAGTATATTTTCTCATTTTTGAGTATGTGATGCATGTTTTTATCTAAAATGTCTATTTTACATAAAAATATACACTTTTAATCACATTGACCACACCATCTATTGGATTAACATGAAAGATATTCCAACTCATCGCAAATGATTTATACAACATTTCCATAAAATATAAAGACAATTCTTGTGTGTTTGCATTGTTTTCACTTGGTGGAATATGTGTTTAACTAAAATGTCATGTTTAAAAAAAAAGACATGGACTTTGAGTCATACCAGTCACACAGTGAATTGAATTGACATGTGGATTATTTATGCACATCAAAAATGAATTAAAGATTGTTTTCCTTAATTATCAAACTATATGAGTGTGTTTTATTTGTTTTCAGCTAGTGACATAATTATTTAACTAAAATGTTACTTTTAAACTGAAAACACACATTTTGATTCATACTAACAAATTGAGTGTTAGATTGAGATGCAGACGATTCCTTTATGTAACAAATAAATTATGGATTGTTTCCTAAAGTATGAAAACATTCTGAATGTGTTTTCTTATTTTTGAGTATGTCATGCATCTTTGGAAGTAAAATGTCAATTTTAAATCAAAACACATTGTTTGAGTCATACTGATCACATACGTGTCTGATTGATGTGAAATTGATTCTTATGTGTCAAAAATTAATTAAATATCACTATCCTAATGTATTAGGATAATTCGAGTGTGTTTTCTTGGTTTTTAATGACAGAAACACGTTTTTAACTTAAATGTCATTTTTAAACTGAAAACACGCACTTTGAGTCAGATCTAGGACATCGTGAATTGGGTTGACATGTTGCTAATTCATAAATTTAAAAAATGACTTATGGATTTTTTTCTAAAATTATCATGAAAATATACGTTCTTTTCTTAGTTTTGAGTAGTTAAAGTGTGTTTTGTACTAAAATACTAATTTTAAATAAATACAAGCATTTTAGTCATATCAATAAAATTATTTGTTATATTAATTTACAAATGATTGGTATATATTATAAATGAATTACTAATAATTTTATTTAATTATCAAGACAATATGGGTGTGTTTTCATGATTTTCAGTCAGTGTCGTGTATTTTGAACTAAAATGTTACTTTTAAGCTAAAAACACGCAGTTTGAGTTATACTAGGCATTTTGTGCATTATATTGATGTGACGATAATTCAAAAACATAAAAAATTACTTATGGATCATTTTACTAAATTATCATGGAAATAAAATGGCATTTTCATAGTTTGGAGTATATGATGTTTTTTGTACTAAAATGTTGATATTAAAAAACATGCACTTTTGGTCATACCATCTACACCATGTGTTAGATTGATTTGAGACTGATTCTATATGTCAAAATTCTTTATGGATCATTTTAATAAATTATCAAAACAATCCCAGTTAATTTTCTTAGTTTCAGTATGTGACACATTTTGAAATAAAACGTTACTTTTAAACTGATTACCCACACTTTGAGTTGTACCGGGAGCATTGTGTGTCAGATATATATGAAGTTGATTCATACTCATAAAAAAATATGTATATATCATTTTCCTAAATTATCAAGATAACAAGAGAATTTTATTTTGGTATTGAGTATGTGATGATGTTATGAATTAAAATTTCAATTTTAAATCAAAACATGTACTTTTAAACATACCAGGAACCCAGTGTATTAGATTGACATGAGGATTATTATTATATTCCAAAAATAACTTATAGATCATTTTTGTAAATTATAAATACAATATGATTTTGTTTTCTTAGTTTTGAGTATGTGACACATGTTTTAAACTAAATGGTAAATTTTAAACTGAAAACCCACACTTTGAGTTATATCGAGTGCATCGTGTATCAAATTAACATGTGTTAAATTAATACATATCAAAAATTAATTATGGATTACTTTATTAAAATATAAATACAATATGATTATTTTTTCTATTTTTTAGTGAGTGATGCAATTTTTTAACTAAAATGTAATTTTAAAATTAAAAACACACAAATGAGTCATACTGGGAACACTGTGTATCAAATTGATATGTGATTGATTCTTACTTATCAAAAATGATATATGGATCATTTTACTAAAGTATCAATATCGTTCAAGTGATTTTTCTATTTTTTATTGAGTGACATATGATTTTAACTAAAATTTCATTTTAAAACTAAAAACAGGAATGTTGAGTCACATAAAATTATTACTGTATATTTAAAATATATACCATATTTTTTTAAGTGTTTTATACCCCATCCTTTCTTTATGGCAGGTTTATGTTTGTTTTTATTCACATTGCTTATTTTCATCACTAAGTTAATTTTTTATAAATTAAAAATTATTAATCAAAGTGATTGATACATGTATTTCCAAGTAAATTATTACCAATCACAATGTACTTGAAATGATGCCTCCTCACAGTGGCTAATAAAAATATTCCAGGTTTATTGGTTTATCATGTGTGCATATAATTTTGGTGGGTGAAGGTTAATTTTCCATTCAACATCCCAAAGATAATGCTTCATAAGAATTATCTAAAAGGATTTATAATCTATTCCAACGATAATTAATACAAATTTCATTTGACATCCATCTATTATAAATGAAATCTATAAAGGATAATGAAGAGTAAATCTATGTCCTTTTATTTTATTTTTTTAGTAAAATAGAGAAATTATATCATAATTTTTCCCTAATATATTTCCATACTAATTCCTTCAACATGGTAAAAATATTGTGCCTTGTATATATATCAATTAACATTTTTATTTGAGTGGTGACCCCAATGTAACAAATGAAAATTGACATGTTGGGGTGAACACATTGGCCAAGTGCATTTCAACCTACCTCAAATTTTAGGCATCCGCTTCTCACCTTGATAATTTTTTAAGTCTATCATTATATTATGATCCTATTTTTATCATACGTATCTTGTTCACCTTATACCATTCCCTTAATTTCAACATTTTCAATATGTTTTTCCTCAATATTTGTAGCATCAACATGTCTAGAAATTATTTGTTCATCAAGATTAACAGCTTTAGCATTTGAGAAAACAGTTGTTTCTCACAATTGGGAACATTATCATGTGGAGAAAAAATTATCTATATAAGTGGTGGAAAATTTAATTTATATTATTTAAATATAGTAGTAAAGACATTATAATGTGAGGTAACACAATTTATATTAAAAAATATTAAACTGGTTATTGAACTCTTTATTTTTCTTTAAATTTTAAAGGGATTTAACCCCTCTATTGAGTATCCAAATTCCCTAATTGTGGTATCCTATAAAATAAAATACCACATCTACATTTTTAACACTAAATAATTATTACAATATCCCAATTAAAGGGTTATCCTTAGTTAAATTGACATTTTATGATGTAGTGGTTTTGGTAGATAAAAAAACAATTAACTACTTTCTATTTGTTGGATCCGGGACATAAAATACTTGTACTGCCTATAATGACATTATGAATGGTTTATCCTCATACCCTTCTATAATTAAATCCAATTTCATGAATCTCAATTCATCGATTTTAATTACAATCCTTTTATCAACCCTCTTTCGTTGAAAAAAAAACTTGGACTATTTTATAATCCAACTCCCATATTTTTTTAATTATGCCAATGTATGATATATATTTTCCTAGAGAATAGCTAATTGAAAACTCAAGAGGGGGTGAATTGAGTTTCAAAAAAATTTCTTCACTTTAAACCACTCTCTTAGAGGTATACGAGTTCAAATGCTTACCTTGATAAATGTAAGAAGTGAAAATATAAAAAATTGAAGAAATAGATTTAACATAAGATATTTATAGTGTTTTAGGGAATAATAATCCCCTATTCCACTCCACAATCACTCTACTCCATGATTGTGGTGATTTTTACTATGACTGCCCTTTTTCTAGGGGCTCTTAGCCGAGTATAATCACTTGTTACTTATTAAAAATATGAAATAGATTTCAATCAGGCTCTAATATTATAATTTATATCCATTTACTTAACAAACTCACTTATAATTATTGTAAAAAATGTATTTGAATAAATTTTTTAAGAATTATTAAAGCACATAGTTTTAACCAGTATTTGACAGTAGATAAAGATACATCCTGAGAAGATGATGATCTTAAAAGAATAGATCTGGATGATCATCGATTAAAAAGATAGACTTGAAATTGTAGCATACAAGCAATGTATATGATATTTTCTATGTAAAAACATTCTTTGTTGTTTTTATCAAAGTATTTTTATGTATGTTAATTCTTTCACATATATACATCTATATTCTCTCTCTTTTTCATGCAGTATCTAAATTCTTATATTTATATATCCTCCTTGATTTTGAACTTAAGTAGGTGATATAACCATATTGTTCAAGTTGATAATATATTTAAAAGTTGATAATAAATTCTATTAATTATATGCATCCATTCCTTCCAAATAAAGAATAAGTTTTTATAGCAACAATTCTAGAAATATTCTTATTCTTCAGATATTCTCATTTCTGGAAAAGTGACACCTTATACAAATTAATCATTCCTTAAATAGAAAATTTTGTTTCTGATATGCTTGAAATCATGAAATGACTTATCAATAGATTATTATAGTAATAATGACATTATACATGAAAAATAGTTCTTTTTAGGATATCCAATAGGTAGTATTGTTCTCATAATATCAACTTATGAGAGGCTTCATAAGATAAAATAGATCTTTGTCTTCTTTAGTGTGTAAGATAAACTGAATTTAACTGGTGTAGAATAATTTACCTAATAAGATAAATTTATAACTAAAGTTCGATTCTTATCTTTCATATCTTCTTATGGAATTACTAATAAAATATTTTACAAATATCATTTTCAAAACACAAAGATTTTTTATAATTACGCTTTTCTGAAATATATGACTTGAAAATGCAGTAGTCAGTCCATTGTATTCGTAAGATAATATCTTATGTAGTAAGATAAAATTACAATATGGAGTTTTTTTATTATGATTATATGAAATATAATATTTTAAAACTTCAATTATCATAAGATAAAATTATCTTCCATAGATTGAATACTCTACTTAGTGTAAGATAATCACTTATAATCAGCATAAGAACATTTCATTATGAAAAAATATCAAATGAAACACTTAATAAAAACTCATTAGAATAAAAATAGGGATTTTATGAATCATCAAAAGATATAAAAATAGAGATCTATTGGAAAAACATAAGTCTTAATAGTAATATCTCCCTTTTTAATGATCACAAAACGAATTGAATATAAAATTAAAATACATGAAAAGAGATTTAAAATAACTTTTAATTCTTGTAATATCCATAATATCTTTTTTCTTATCCATTTTTTTTAATTTTATATTCTCTTTTTTATTATCCCCCTTTTTTTTGATATCCAAAATAATTAGAACAAGGATATAAATAATATAATCAATATTTAAAATGAATAAGTGTAAATAGTTAATGATGCTGAATGTGAGAAGAATTTGGAATGAAGTTGTATTATTAAAAATAATGAGCAGTATAGTTCATTAAATAATTAAAGAAAATCACTAAAGAGTAAAAGATATGTAAAAAATTAAGGTAGCATAAATTTTGAGAACATATTGAAAATATAGATAAAAAAATTCACCAAAAACTATAATATTAATGAAATAAGTGCATTAAAAATACATGAAATTTATGCATGAAGGGATTAAAATGTTCCCTAAAAATATCATCCAAATGTTTGTAAAATTACCATTCAATGAAACATGAAAACTGTGAAAATTTATTTGTTATGGTATTTGAAATGAATTTTCATAGGGGGTTGAATGATTTTGGTTGGAAAGAAGGTAGATAGGATGTAAGAAAGGGATAATTAACTGTCTCTCTAACAACATCACACAACATCAGTAAAGATGCTATAAGTACTACTCGATCACTTTAAGAGATCCTTATAGAGGTGGATTTGATGTTGAGAGAATCTTGTTGAATCTCTTGTTATATCAAAATTATATACAGTAGAAAAGAAAAACTTAAAAGATGGTTCAAGTAAAGATAATGAGACATGCTCTGCAAACCTGATATTTTCTCTTAAGTGAACTTCAGCAGGGTCAAATATCACCTTAAGTCTTTGAGAGGTAGAGGCATGAAGATAAAAAATAGGAGGTCATATAACATGTATCCATTGAATTTGAAATACATATTCTAAAAAGTCATCAATTACCTACACTAATTCAATTTTTAAGTAATCTAAGAGAGTTTTGAATCCATTCCAAACCCACTGAGGAAGATTTCCAAGGAAATTTTGTGCATCTCATTTCTTTGTGCAACCAATTACTTACCTCTTTAACTCTTAAAACTAGTTACCTAACATACTAACTAGGTGATAAATAGAAATAATTTCCTTTACTTTTTAAGCTTCATGATTCCACTACGGTTCAAAAAATTAATCAACCTCTTATTCTTCTTATTCTTTATAGGATTATAGATTAAAACTACTTAGAACCAACAGATGCATATCCTCAAACCTATTTTCTAAAACCTCAAAAAAAATATAAGGACCCATCCATTATTTTTAGTCTAGTAATAAAAAATATTATGTCATTTTACACCTTATATGAACAATTATGAATTTATAGTACCTTTTCTTTTATTAAGGATCTTATTTAAATTTATGATTGGTTAATAGATATAATAGAACTCTCTAGAAAATCAAGAAACCTTCTTAAATTGGCTATCAATTATCTTTAAATATCTTGAACCATTTCCATTGAAATAAGTTCACATTGCATTGATGAAATGGTAGAAGTCATTGTATCTATTTCTATAGACACTTCTTCTAATCTTGAAATTATATCCACCTAACTTTTTATATATCTAAAGGTTTCCATTGGAAAAATTTCCAACAACAAAAGAACCAACAACTATACTTCATTAGCATCATATTTTGATACTATATGTTCACGAAGAGTATTGATCTCACTTATGCGATTAATCAACTGAAGTTTCAATGATTCTACCTTTGAAATCAATTTAGATTAACTTTATCAAACTATTTCATCAGTAGTATCTAGTTCTACTATAGGGAATTCCAAACTTGTATGTTGTGTGAGAATGGGAGAAAATGTATCTTGATGAACTTGTGTACTTAAAGTTTCATCAAATTTTTTATTTACATCAAAATTAGGTCTCTCTTATACAAGTGAAGTTGTTATAGATTCTAATATTTCTGTTTGATTTTCAATAAGATGTGTTACAACTTTAGGTTCTTCTCGTTCTTATCCACTAGTAACTTCTTTATTAACTGTTTCTATTCTAATTTTTCAACTCATATCGCCAGATAGAGAATCTTTTACAAGAGGTATTAGACATGAAAATTTTGATATGTTCCTCACTTTACCAACACTAACCAATC
The DNA here is from genome assembly GCA_963277665.1 of Viscum album. NCBI lineage: Eukaryota > Viridiplantae > Streptophyta > Magnoliopsida > Santalales > Viscaceae > Viscum > Viscum album. Next base: position 30,330,198 of record OY728139.1, on the reverse strand, counting down.
TAGTAATGGTTAAGGCCAACTATTCTCTAACAAAAGAAGTAGGTATAACATCAGGCTAAACTAAAACTTTAGCAAGAGGAGAACTAACTTTAGAAGAAATTCATTCTCTAGACTAAACAACAAATCTTTCTCATATTCTCCTTTCATAAAAGGTTTCCTTATCACGAAATATATTATATAAAAACTTTTCACAAGTCTTTCTATTAAATTGATATAACTATAGGAGTATAAATAACAACATCATTGGAAATTTCCATTTGAGAAGACTCCTCCTAAGTTAAAGAAGGATCTACCTTAATCAGTTCTTTATATCTTAGGAGTAATAGTTTATTTGAAGAAGAAATCCAATAAAACCCACTTCATTTTAGGATATTTTAACTCAATATAGTAAATCCATGATAATGAGTTGTCATATTGTCATTTGGACAAACGCAAATGTTATAAAAAACAAGAGTTATCATCCTTCCAAAAGGATAAAATTTTACTAAGTTATTTTCAACATGAAACATATATCTAACAGCATAACATGATAGATATATAGGCTTCTCGATCATAAACAAATACAATAATGTAATATCTTAAAAAGTAATTTGTTGAACTCACCATTGCACTGTATGATGGAAGACTGAATGAACTTTATAAGACCCTTCCTTTCGAGTTCCAAATATGTCATTGGATTTTTCTTGATATTTGTTAATCCAAATTAAGAATTTATAATTTTTTGTGAAATCACTTCGTCTACTATGACAAAATAGGTACCGAATTCAGCATAGACTTAATGATTACATTAAAAATCTTTATCCATTATGATATAAGTCATAAAAACACATCTGATTTATCGTATCTGTAATCAGATCCTCATTTTCACCGTAATGAAATATCATGGCTTCATAAAACTCATAAAATTATTTATAAAAAATCTAACTTTGTTTGTTTTTCATCAAAAAACAAATTCCCAGCCTTAATGGTATATGAACTTCTTGAGAAACATATCAATTCTATATATCCAACCAAAATTGATCATTATTCCATATAAAATATTCCTTGTTTTTCTTGGGCTTTTAGTATTACTATAGGTAGAATTATTGGTTCTCTTGGTTTTTTAATTCCTAAGTAGATCTGAAAGATTATAGGGTTAAGGAAGACATGTTCAGATAGCATAAAGATGAAGGTTAAAAGGTTCTCATGGGTTTCACACATAGATTTGACTTACCTTCTTTTGTTTTATGATAATCCAAGGGTCAAATAGGGTGACGTGTAGAGTAATAATAAAAAAACTAAGTGATGTGTCCTATTTTGATTTGATTAATACATGAAATAGTGACGTCCAATATCAAATAAAATAAAGTAAATAAAATTTTTATTCTTTTAAAAACTCATGCTACTAATTACAATTGAAATAAAATCAAGTGAAATTAAATAATCCTAATTTGGATAGGATAAAATCAAATCTATCAGCAAGAAATGGTTTAGTAAAAATGTATGCTCATTAATTTTCTATCCAAACAAATTCTAGATAGATATCACCTTTTTATGCATGATCCCTTAAGAAATTATGTCTCTGATCACTGTTCTTTTTTCTACAATGGTTAATAATATTTTTTGAAATGTTTATATCACTTATATTATCAAATTTGAATGAAACATGATTAAAATTGAATCCAAAATCCATTAGAGTGGGTCTTATCCACAACACTTGTCCATGGAAACATCCTACTATAATGTATTCTACTTTATATTTTGATAATGATACAGTGTAATATTTGTTACTCGACCAAGATATAACACCCAAATATTTTTTGTTATGTATCTTCTTAAATAAATTTAATTTATTTGATAGTTTACCATCATATACTATTAAATATTAACATGACCATTAAGAATATTAATGTGGCCACTAGAATAATAACCTCACCTATGAATGTATAAATAAAATTTAGGTATTTAATAAATGAAAATATGATATATTTAAAATAGGGAAAGAGTGAATAAATGTTTTAAAAATGATAAATTAAGTGTTGGGATTTTTGTGAAACGTAAAATTTTATTTACATTTTTATTATTAATATTATGATTTAAAAGAAAATTTATTTTCATAAAATAGATTCATAAATTAATATTTTATTTTATTATAATAAAATTTAATTTTATGATACCATAATTAATTTTTCAAAGTGTCATAAAATCTTTTATAATATTAAAATTGGTATTTTTTAAATAAATAATGATTTTAATTAAAAATTAAATTTCTCATATTTAGAATATTATTTTCATAAAATGGATTCTATTTTTTAAATCTAAATGTCAAAGAATGGTTAGAATTAATTTTTGGTATTTTTTAAAATAGTTTATTTTTTTTCAATATTGAAATACGGTAATTTACGGTATTTAACATTATAAGTAAATAAATGAATTATTGAGTCATAATTGATGTATGGATGAAGTAATAACCCATTATTTCAATCTTACAAGCTCTAGTTGCTGTATTTATTCATTCTAATCAACACTATTGATAGTATTGATCCCAAATAATAAATAAATGAATAAAATAATCAACCCCCCCCCCCTACGTCTCCTCCCACTATAAATACCACCCCTCTCCATAAATTCTCCTTACACCTTATAAGCCTTTAAGATTGTATAAATTATTACCAAATACCTTCCCAATCCTCTTCCCCACATCCAAGACCTATTTTTCTTACCAAAATACCAAATCCAAGTGTCTTAAGGATGTTCCCAAGTAAATTATAATTGAGATGTAAAGTCCTCTTTCTTTATCTTTTAATTTATTTTCCTTTATTATCCTTCCCTCACCTCCCCTATCCAAAGTAACATGATAAATCTGATATGATATATATATATATACTATAATTTTATAATCTTAATGTAATATCCATCATCAAGTATATTCTCTTCTTCTTTTATTCTAAAAATGAAAACATTGTCTGTGAGATGTCGATTCACCACCTTTGTGGATGATAAGTTTTCATTTTTCATTACCGCCTTCAAGGATGGTCATAAAAACATTTATGGTTAAAATAAATTTTTATATGTGTATTAAAACTTATATAATGTTTTATAACCATTATATTAAACATAATATTAAATAAAATGATATTATTTCATGATGGTCGTAAAAACTGCAAAAATAAACATATCATTTTTCATTAACATTTTATCTAATGAATCATCCTCATACCATATAACCAAATGATATATGACGACCATTTAAAATCCGATAAGTATATTAATACCATTTCATTCCACTTCTGTAGTTCTACATCCATTTCACTAGAACTCCCATAATTATACACAAGGAGACCGGATATAAAACCATGAAACGAACACTCTCATAACAACAAAATTAAACATTATGACTCATCGGAATGAACATAAATGAACTTAATAAAATTATAATAAATAAAATATATGTGTTTAATATGTTATATATTAATTAATTAAAAAATATAATTTTATTATCCAAAATATTAATTACAAGTGAAGAACACTTTTGGAGATAAGGTAATGGAATTCTTACCCCAATGTCCATTGTTTGTGGTAAACTTCAACTTCTTGATTTTTTCATGTTAATATTATTTTTGAAATTAATTTTGGTTATATTATGTTTTTTCATATTTGTTTACAGTGAATATACATATTCCATTAATTTTATTAGTTCTCTTTTAAATGATATGATATTTGTAAGGGACTTCATCTCAATCTCTATTTTATTGAGACTTACTTGGAATTATAAACCTAATCATTTTTATGTGGTGTTCTAATTCCCTTTTGAGATAATTTTTTTTAATTATATTTCTATTAAATATCCATATTTCGTGTATGATGAATATGATTATTTTCTAAGCCATACACCATTTTTAATTTTAATGTTATTTGATCAACTAAGAAATAATGTTAAATCTGTATCTTTTACTCAATACGGATATTCATTGATAGGGCATATAAACTTCCTGAATTAAATAAATCATTTCTATATTTAAGTAAGTATTTTTAAATGAATACATGGGTGGGTACTAGTTATATATATCCTCTCGATTAATCAATAGGTCTCTGTGACAAACCCTTTACATTTGTTTCCAAGCAGAATCAGAAGGGTTTCTACCCATAGACTTAAATCATCTTATCAAAGGTATTAATAATATTGTTTCATGTTTTAGATACATCACATCCAATAATTAATCATCCCCTCCTTTAATTATTTAGTTATTACGATTCGTGATATTTTTACTGTGATAAATCTATGGATGCATTTTTCATTCTCATTTTATTGATTATTCCTTATTAGTTATGATTCACTTATTATTGATTCATGTTTATGTTGTATGTAACCCTTACTGATCATCTGAGCTCACCCTTTTATTTTTTTCCTTCCATGTGTAATGAATATGAAGTCTTTGATTAAGTGTCAAGGAAGTAGTTTATTTTTCCTTTATTATGTTCTATGTTTAATTACCAATGTAATAAGGGGACCATATATGTATCTAGTTATTCAATACTACTAAACTAATTTATACATTGTGATGTGATATCTTGTATTTATTTCATTTTAATAAAATAACCACCGACTCATGGCTACTGGTGTTGGGGTTGTTACAAATATACTAGAGACTTACTAAGAAAATGGTTGGTTCCGAAGGTGATTTTATTATCTAGTCTACACCTAGAAAAATCAGCATCTAAATATGAACTTAAATTGAAATAAAAGTTTTTGGAAAAAGTAAATAAGGATATGTAGTTCATTTAAAATATATTAAAATTATTTTTGCAACATTTAAATGATATTATTTATAAATTTATAGAAATATTATACAAATTCATACTAAAAACATAATGTTTGGTCTACTTGAAGTAATATGCAGTATAATTCTAATGATTACTCTATACAACTTCTTGTCAATTTGTTTTCCAATATCATTTTTATCTAGTTTAACATTGGATCTCATAGGAGTTGAATAAGGCTTACTATTTTATATTCCACAATTTTTAAGTAAATCAAGTATGCATTTTCTTTAGTTTAGGACATTTCGAAAATCATTTTGATAAATTTGAAATCTTAGAAAATAGTTTAACTAACCCATCATACTCATTTAAAATTACTTTTGTATAATAATTTCAAAATAATTACATAATTTTTGGTTTTTTGATCTGAAAATAACATCATCAACATATATTTATACTAATAAGATATTTGAGGATAAGGTTTTCTTAAATAGTGTAGAGTTTTCCATTTCTAATATAAAACCATTTGATAAAATAAAATAGATTAATCACTCATAACATGGTCTTGGTGCTTGGTTAATGCCATATAGATCTTTAATAAGTTTAAAGGCATGATTTTGAAAGTGAGGGTCTTCAAAACCTTGAGGTTGTTTAATTTAAACATACTCCATAAAAATACATTTATAAGTGAATATTTAACATACATCTGATATAATTTGAAATTCATATAATATTCATATGCTAGAAGGATTCTAATTGAATTTAAAAAAGATATAAGGGAAATGGTTTCTTTATAATCTATTCCTTCTTCTTGATTGTAACAGTTTGCAACTAATATATCTTTATTTATAGTGATCACACCATAATCATCTTGTTTGATTCTAAATACTCATTTTTTTCTAATAAAAGGATAGTTATAGGGTACGTTAACTAATTCCTACACTTTTTTCTGAACTAATTTAAATCATCTTACATATCTAAAAACCAACATTCATCAGATAAAACCTCTTCTATATTTCAGGTTCTTATGGGATAAAAAGGTAGAAAACTTTACTAGGTTTCCTATATTTATTATAGTTATAACTCCTTCATCTATGCTTCCTATAACTATTTCTAAAGGATTTTCCTTAAGATTTATAGGTAATCTAGGCAGAACAGTTTCTGGTTCACTAGCATCAACTCTTATAGGATTCGGTTCAATATAATCTAGATTAAAATTAGCATCCTTATTGTTATTAAAGTTAGTTTAAGGTCTAATTTCCTTTATAGATTCACTCATGTCATTATTTTAAGTCATTCTGTGATAAAACGGATCACTTTCATCAAACATCACAAGAGTTTCTTCTTCAATAGTTCTTGACCTTTTTTGAAAACTCTATAAGCTTTGGAAGTAGTACAATAACCTAAGAAAATAACTTCATCATCTTTTATATCAAACTTACCAAGATTACCCTTGGTGTTTAATATGTAAACCTTTTATCCAAATATTTTAAAGTATACTAACTTTGGTTTTCTATTATTCCATAACTTGTAGGGTATTTTCTTTAAGATAGTCTTTTTTATAACTCTTTTAATGACATAACATGTTTCATTAACAGTTTCATCAAAAAAATATTGGGTATGTTATATTCACATAACATTATTTTAGAAAATTATTGAAAAGTATTTTTCCTCTTTTTAACAAATCCATTCTGTTGAAGTGTCCTAGGGCTAGAAAAAGTATGTTTAATATCTTGTTTTGAGAAATATGAATTAAATTCATGATTCTAAAATTCTCCTCTAGGATCACTTCTCAAAGTCACAATTTTAGCATATTTCTCATTTTTCACATGTTTATAGAAACTAATAAAAACATAAAAAACTTAACTCTTAAGTATCAAAAATTAAATCCAAGTAAATCTTGAAAAATCATCAACAAACACAAAAATATATAATTTACCAGCAATACATTTAGTTCTATTAGGTATGAATATATCCATATGGATAATATCTAGAGGTCTGGTTGTGGATACCTCTTTAATTAGGATAAAAGATAACATTTTTTACCTTCTCATTTTACATGAAACACATAGTTTCTTTTTATCCAATTTAACATCAAGAAAATCAGAAATAAAATGTATTTTTGATAAATTTTCCAAGGAGTGGACATTATAGTATCCAATCCTTCTATGACAAATCCATGAATCATTAATTTCAACATTCAAAAAATTGAAAAAAAAAATTACCCAAATAATTAAGATATAATGTATATACATTAATAGTTTTTTTTTCTTTTAACTTGAGAGATTTTTCATTGAAAACTGAAGCTTTATTTTTAGAACAATCAACAGAATAACCATCATCAAAAAGTTTAGAAATACTTATCAGGTGTTCTTTAAGCCTTCAACATAGAGAACTTTGTTGATGAGGATAGATTTTATATTTCTAATTGATCTAATACAAACAATTTTTCCTTTTTCATTGTCACCAAATGTGACATAGCATCCATAAATCATAGATAGTGAGTGAAATTTTGAGAAATATCCACTCATATGTCTTGAAAACTCACTTTCCATAAACTATTTTTCATTTTTGTTTATGTGGTTTCTTTCCTCATATGAATGTTCCATAAATCATATGTTTACCTTTTCATTATGCTTTATCTTATGATTATAAGGATTTATATTCTCGAGAATATTCATATGTACTCCATATGGACTACATAATATTCTTTAATTTCTTCTTATATCCAATAATCTTAAAGAAATTTTTGTCATGATTTTTATAACCATACAATTATAGATAGTCTGGCTTAATATTTATTAGTTTCTTCCACTCATATAATCATAATTATTTAGGGTTTTCACCTTACTTCTTATACTTATTTAATTATCTTTTGAAACTTATTATATTATTATAGAACCTTCTAAACTTTTGATAAAACTATACAAGTTCATCATTCAACCTAGAATAGATTGAGGAATATTTATCTTCAGATATCTCATAGAATTATATAAATTTATTCTTCTTTTCATATTTAGAGGTGGAAACCTTAAAAGTGGTATTTTCTTTCTTGGAAATTTAATATTCTCTAGGTTTAGCTTCTATTTTATCTTCATACATCATAATACTTCCAATGAGATCTTTTATTTTGAAATTATTGACCTCTATAGATTGTCTAATGGTGGACGATATTCCACTCTACTTGGGTGATAAAACTCTTATAACTTTCAATGATTTCTTGGGATTACTAATTTGGGTTCTTAGAGAAACAACATTATTCATGATCTCGGTGATTCTTCTATTCAACTGAGTAATGATTTAACCTTCATCCATTTTGAATGTGTCGAAATTAAGTTTGGTATTATCATATCTAAGGGCCTTAATATTTTCTATACCTTCATAATAAACTATTATAGTGGTCTATATATCATGAGTTGTTTAACACTAGGAAACTCTGTTGAACTCATCTTGACCTAGTCCACATATTATAGAATTGATAGATTTAGAATTCATATCATAGATTGATTTAGTATTAGAATCTATCATTTATGGTTGTGTCTTTAGAATTTCATAGGGCTTTATTATCTTAAGATAAACCTTCAATCCAAGATTCTTCAAATAGATGGTCATTTGTGCCTTCCAACAAACATAAATTTTTTCAATAAAGTAAAGATATCTAATCATTGACATTCCTTCTTATTTATCAACCATAGAATCCATTTTAAAATAGATCTTTATACTTAAACCTTTGATAGTTATGAACTCAAGAGTCGTGATCTCTGATACAAATTTCTTTACTAGAGAATGGATAACTAAAACTCAAGAGGGTTAAATTGAGTTCCTAAAATTTTTTCTTTACTTTAAACCACCCTCTTCTAGGTATGTGAGTTAAAATCCTTCCCTTGATAAAAGTATGCAGCATAAATATAAAAACATAGAATAAATATATTGAACATAAGATATTTATAGTGGTTTCAGGAATATAATTCCTCTAATTCACTCCACCAACACTCTACTTTGTAATGTTGCTAATTTTCAATGTGATATCCCTTTTTATGGGGGCTCCCAGCTGAGTACAAGTAGTTGTTACTTGTTACAAAGGTGAAAGATATTTCAAACAGGATCTCCCTTTATAATACATATCCAATGCCTTAACACATTCACTTACAATGAGTGTAAACAAAATAGATATGAATAATATTTTGAAGAATTAATGTACCCCACAGTTTTAAGTAGAAAATAATAGTAGATGAAGATAAATCCTGAGATTATGATGTTATTAAAACCATGTCTCTAGATTATATTTGATTGAAACTAATAGACTTGAAATTGTTGTATGTAAACATTGTATATGGTGTTTTTTATTTACAAAATATATTTTTTTCGTTATTAGAGTATCTGTATGTATGTGAGTTCGTATGCATATATTCCTCTATATATTCTTTTTTCATGTAGTGGATAACTAATTATATTTATATCTTCTCTTTTTTTTGAACTTAAACACAAAAGATAACCATAATGGTCTATTTTATAATTAGCTGAAAAGTTGATAATATAGGCTTTTAATTTCATGCATCCATTCCTTCTAAATAAGGAAAAAGCTTTCATAACAGTGATGTCAGAAATATTCTTATTCTTTGTATCTTTCCATTGCTAGAAAAAATAAACCTTGTACAAATCAATCCTTCCTTAAATATAAAAAAACTTTTCAGCTATACTTGAAATCATGAAGCGACTTATCAAGAGATTATGACATTAATCATTACATTCTTCATAACATCTAGTTATTTATAGGATATCCAATAGGTAGTACTATTATCATAAGATAAACTTATGAGATTATTTTTAAGATAAATATATCTTTTTCTTCTTTGATTTATAAGATAAATTGAATTCAACTTGCATAGAATAATTTTCTTCTTAAGATAAAAATTTTATTGATGTGTGACTATTAGCTTCCACAACTTCTTCTAGAATTCATAAGACAATATTTTTCAAATATCCTTTTAGTAAGATAAATATTTTTTTATAATTACACTTTGTTCTAAATATTTGAATTGTAAATGCAGTGTCCATTCCATTCTCTTTGTAAGATAATATCTTACATAGTAAGATAAAATTATAGCATGGATTTTTCTAATTATATGTAGATAAAATAAAATATTTCAAAACTTAAATTCTTGTAAGATAAAATGATCTTTCATAGATTGAATACTCTAATCACCATAAAATAATCAATAGATTTGGTGTAAGATAAATTCCTTATGACAAAATATCATCTGAAACACTTAATAAAATCTCATTAGAATAAAAATAAAGAAATTTTTAATCATAAAAAAAAAACATAAAAACTGAGATATAATAGATAAATATAATTATTTCCAATAATATATTTATGTAAATTATATTTATATCCTTGGTAATAGATATATACATCACTTATGGAATAAGAGTAAATCCTATATTTTTCATGGTACTATATTCTTCATAGTATTTTATATAAAATGTATAACAATTAATTTCATTACCATTATAAGATAATAAATGCACACTTGGTCCTCTGGTTAGCTGTCAAAGTCATCTCAAAGTTAAATTTAAATTTTTAGTTTACTCCTTGAAAAAAAATCTTGAATCTATCCTATAAAATATCAATTATACGTATTTGATATGCAATATTCATCCCTTTATGGATTCAAATACCTGATAATTAATTCATGGTTTTCAACATATAGAAAAAACTATAAAATGTTATACGAAATGTAAAGGTGATCCTACTCCCACTCTATAATGGTAATTATGAAAAAATTTATATTAAAAATTCCTTCACCCATAAGTCACCCATTGTGATGATATTTTGGTAGGCTAATGCTATCCACAATGGATAGATAGTCAGTATAGAATTCAATGTCTTACTCAATAATATATATGTCTATAATAAAACCTTCTGAATAGAATCAATTTTTGATATACTCTTTCAGAATATTTATGTACCATTGAAAGGGGTACATCCATCTCTAAATTATAGGATAACATAGCTAGATCTATTTAACCTATTGAATCATTAAGTGAACCATCATATCAAATAATGATGATGGGAAGAACATATCCAATTCACATAATATGAAATCAATTTCCTTTTCTATAGTTGGAAATTTTTTTAGGTATATAACTTTACTGTATATAGCATTGAAAAAGAAACAAATCTCAGTAAATATAATATATAAATTTTTAAAAAATGTGAAATGTAATGTTACAAGCACTAAATCTTACATCAAAACATGATATTCATATGATTTTTGTTTTTTAACTTTAAATCAGTCATTAACATGATATTATTGATATTTGATTAATACCCATATAGAACATTTACATCATTAAGGAAGTTGAAAATTAATATCTCTGTTGTCTAGAAAGAGTGTAGGTAGTTTGAGGAAGAAAATTACTCCTTTCACCCTTCACTGGTGCCAACTCTTAGAATATCCCCTTTAAAATCATGTTCAACCTATCTTTAATTTCATCCTTTGTTTTATTTGGTGAATTTATTAATGTTACAATGAAACTATAACATACATTTTTTTCTACATGAATTTCATCAAGAAAATGTTTGACATATGAAAAATTATAGTATAGTAATTCAAAAAAAATATCACTTTGTTCAAACATTTTCATATGGTTTTTAAAAGAATATTTACCAAAAGTGGTGACCATATTCTTTAGTTTCCCAAATAGTTGATCACCTATTAGTGTAGATGGTGTTTTACCTTTTCATAATTATCATAGAATGATGTCATCCAAGATTGGTATTTATATCTTCAAGGTAGAATTTTTTGGTGTCTTAGAAACATATTCTTCGATTAATGTTTCAAACTAATTGAGAGTATACCTTGTTCACAATTGGAACACCCTTTAGTTCCTTTAATTATATATCCCATAAAAGTTTCATAATCATGAAAGTCATTTATCATACCATACAATATGAATTTCAATGTGAAATATTAATTTCTATAAGCATAATACAACATAACACGTGAATCTCACATTAATTTCGGATCTTTTATCAATGGATCAAAATAACATCAATATCATTAACCAGTTTTCTTGATCCTGGTATAAGAATAGACTGTATAGTGAACTTCTATTTCATGCACGTTAGGATCACTTCAGGATGACCACACTTAGAGGTGTGGTGAATCATTTTGGGATTAATTTTTACCACTTTAAAACTTTTATCCCTTAATTTAACTCTCTCGCTTATTCTAAAAAATGATTTTCTTGCCTTCTTCACCTATGGTTTTCAAGGACGTGCATAAAAAATAAATAACAAAAACACCATGATTTTTTAATGAATTTCACCTCCAATGTGGATGACTAAAACCTTTGTGTATAGTGGTTATTATCCCACTCACACATAACTTTATTTTTATTATCAAAGTAATCATGATCAAAGGTATGGCCTTGTAATCATTTTTTCACCTAATAGGTATAATGGAATCTTTATATTTCAAGCACAAGATTAAAGGATATCATCATATCCCTTATAAATTGATCATAAATGTAAAATAAGACTTCTTTGATAAACACCAATTACTCTGAACAATTTCCTATGAATACAATAATCAAATGGATTCTTATATTTTACAGCAATAAAAGGGTTATCTTAGATCTGTAATAATCAATAACTACCTCTTATTATTCATTTAGAATATTATTAATGAATAGTAGACTAGATGTCTCATAATATAATGACCTGGCCCCAGTTTTCCAAAGCTGGTGAATTATTTTATTACATTGGAATGATTACAACAAATTCATATCCCATAGGACCGAATAGTTTAGTAGTTTTGGAAGACTAGATACATACATAATTTCAACATTACAACATGAAATGAAATGCAATATAGAATATCCATTAGTAACTCTCATAACTCCTAGATTAACCCTTCAAGTCAATCATAATAAAATTCTTTGCATCCAAGGGAAATATAAAACAGAAGAAAGGGGTGAGATCAGATTCTCATTAAGGGTAAATAATACAGTATAAGTAATCATAAACATAATTTCTAGGCATTATGAATATCTAAAAACACATGCCTTTAAAAATAAACTTGAACATAATATGGAAAGAATAGAAATTAGTTAAACAATGCCATAAAACATAACCATGGATATTATACTATCCAAATAATCACATGAACTATCAATATATAGTTTTATAATGAAAGAATTCATGATTTCATACATCATAATCATTCTTTTAAGGCCTCATACCAAGACCATACATAAATAAGTAAAAACCCAAACTAGTTTGTCTTGTGAGACCTACTGATGAATCAAGGGGCTATAGTGGGCCACACCCATCATGTAACAAGTCAAATGCATTCCTCATATAAATAGGTTTAAACATAAATAACATATACATTCATACTAAAACTAACATATGATATGTAAATAACTTTCCCCAATAAGTAAATATGAACACTAACCATTCAGATTAATATGGTGAATGGTATCAAGATAGCACATCCATGGTCAAAATAATCATAAAATATTAAATAAAATATGGTATATGATATCATAAAATATTAATCCTTGTTAAAAATATGAATCAGCAAGAGTTTTTAAATATATGAAAATAGTCTTATAAAATCATCGAGTAATTCTTAAGATAAATACTCTTTTACTTTAAAAAGAAGAGTTCTTTTGGAAAAATATTTTCATAAAACTAGAATTGAATTAATGTAGTTTTTTAATAATAAAATGATTTATTTTTTAAAAATAATGGGGGTTAAATAGAGTGAATTTTAAAATAGGTAAGAATTTGAGAAGTTCCTTTGAAACAGGCTTGTTTATCGGGAAGAACTTTTAAAGATCCTATTAAAACAAGTAACTACCCTTAAAATAAAGTTTTCCAATTGGTACACATATATAGAACATTAAAAAATAATTTATTAGGAGTATATAATAATAAATAATATTTTTATTTAAGTAATTAGATAATAAGAGTAACCTAACAGAAAATGGAGGTTTGGGTAGAAAACCCATACCTTATGTCTGAACGAGTTGTGAACTTGACCATAATGTCATGGATAATCAACTTAAATCCATTAATTAATTAATTCATAACCTTATATACATTTATCCTATTTATTATAATTTTATTAAGTTAATTTATGGAATTTTTTATGATTCGTAAGATACATTTTTATCGATCGGGAGCGTTCGATTCCTTGGTTTTCATGATCGGTATACTTTTTATGAGTAAGAAAGTTCATCTGGGATTGGTATAATTATCCAGAATTGAATTTATATTATACTAATTAAAATAAAAAAGGATTAAATGGTGATATAATTTATTTGGTTATATGGTATGAGGATGAGTTATTAGATAGAACATTAGTGATAATCATTTAGATTATTTTGGCGATATTTTGATTATTATGAACTAGTTTTGTTGTATAAATTAGTGTGGTGTATATATACTGGTTTTAAAACATTAAATAAGACATAATATATATTTTATAATCTGGTTTAACCATAAAAATGGTTTCATGACCAACCTTGAAGGACAAATCGAAGAACACAGGTTCTTCATCCGTGAAGGTTATAAATTGGCACCTCTTAGATGATGACTTCATTTTTAAAATAAAAGAGAGAGAGAGTAAAGAGATTGATGATGGTTCATAAAATAACATAATATAATTTCTATATATAAATTATACTGGAGTTATCATTGTCATTTGGAAATATTAGGTGAGGAGGAATAAAATAAATTGAAATGAAATTAAAAGGAAAGGAAGAGGATTTACCTCATGAATCAGCCTCCTTGAGAACCTCCTTAAGGGAAGGGGTTTTGGTATTTTGATAAGACCAAGAGCCCATGGAAGTTAGTATATACTAGGGAAGAGTATTTTTGAAGAACTTTTACATGCTTCAAGTCTTAGAGGAGTGAATAGAAGAGGTGTTGAGGGGTGGTTTTTGTGGTGGAGGAGAGGGGTGATTTTTGAATACCGTATTCATTATTTTATAATTTTGCTCATGAAAAGAAATAGTGTTTATTATTATGACCAAAAATAGTTATAAGTGCATGTGATTTAGAACCAAGTTTTCTTACATATTCCATACATCACTTATGACTCGATAAATCATGTATTTAGCATTTATCGTTAATTATCGTATTTTACTATTCAATAAAAATTCAAGTATTTTAGAAAAATCCCAAAAATTCACAATAACCTTTTTTTGGAATGTAGAATTCAAAAATGGACTCCATTTTATGAAAATAATTTTAAAATTATATGAAAGTAAATTTTTAAATAAAATCATTATTTACTTGAAAAATAAATATTTTAAAATTAAAAATGATTTTATAATACTTTTAAAAAGTAAATGAGGTCTCATAAAATTATCATAAATAATAGTACAATAGAATATTTATTTATGAATACATTTTATGAAAATGAATTTTATTTTAAATAAATTTATTGATTTAAAATTATAATTAAATATTTATTACTCACAAAAATATCAACACTTAATTATTAATTTTTAAAATATTCACTCTCATTTATAAGGTTATTAAATTTTATTTCTTCTTACATGGGTGAGGTTAGTATTCATAAGGTTCATATTAATATTCATATGGGTACATTACTATTCATAAGGGTCAAGTTACTATTCAAGAAAAATGTATGTTGATCCTATCAGACTCAAAATATCTTACTCATCGCAACCGTGTATGTCTGTTTTTCAAAATTCAAAACACAAAAGTGGAAAAATTATATCTAACGGTAAGGTTCTAACTATATTATATAATAACAAAGTGTTTTTTGTAGATATTTATTGTTACATTAATTCTATATTAAATTTATTTGTAACTCCATGGGGTGCTACATGCTTTAAAACCTTAAAAAAATTTCATCCTCAAAATTATAAAAATGTTACCTCATAAAACGATTTGGGTAGTTCTCCATCATATGCTCCTCAGGCCCCCAAGTCACCTCCTCAATTTAATGATTTTTTCAAAGTACCTTTACCATCTGATTAATCTCATTTCTCAACACCTGTTCTTTAGTTTCTAGAATCTGGATAGGATTTTTGCAATAAGATAAGTCATGTTCCAATTCTATACCTTTAGAAGTGAGTACATGTGTTGGGTATGGCATTTTTTTACTTAACTGTGAGATATGGAACACAATGTGTACTTTATAATGTCTAGGAATCATTTCCAAATGATAATCCATATCTCTAATTCTCTCCATATTTCAAAAGGTACAACATACCTGGGGTTGAGTTTCCCTTTCTTACCAAATCTTATAACACCCTTCCATAGAGATACTTTCAAGAAAATGTGATCTCCAACTTGAAATTCCAAATCCTTAATTTGATTATCATCATAGAACTTTTTCCTACTTTGACCTCCTTTGATATGGGTTTGAATAGTATTAACCTTTGTTGTTGTTTCCTCCATAAGCTCTAGCCCTACAGGTTTCCTTTCACCAACTTCATCTCAACAAGTTGGTGTGTGACATCTCTTTCCATAAAATGCCTCATATGGTGGAATTTGAATGCTTGAATGGAAACTATTATTTTAGGAAAACTTCACCAAAGTTATATACTGATCTGACATACCTTGAAAATCCGGTGAGAGCGACCTCAACATATCTTTTAATATTGGGATCGCCCTTTCTGATTGCCAATCAGTTTGAGGGTGATAAGTAGTACTCAATTGAAGCTCAGTATCCAAATAGTTTTGAATAATTTTCCATAATTTCAATTTAAATAATGGATCGTGATCAGAAAAAATTGAGATAGGTGCTCCATGAAGCCTTGAAAATTCATTAATATAGATTCATGCAAGACGCTCTAGTGGAAAATTCTCCCTTAGAATAAGGAAATGTGCAGATTTGGTAATTTGATCAACAATCAACCATACTGAATCATTCTTCCTTGGAGTTTTTGGTAATCCAATGAAAAAATCCATAGTGATGTCATCCCATTTCCATATAGTAAAAGGAAGAGGATTCATGAATCCTCTAGGATGTTGTCTTTTGGCCTTCACTTGTTGACAGAATAAACATCTTGATACATAATCATCAATTTCCCACTTCAGGTTGTCCCACCATAAATGTTCCATCAAATCTCTATACCTCTTAGTGATACCTAGGTGTATAGAGAAATTATAAATATGGGAATCGTCCAATAACTCCCTTTTTAGCTCAGTGATAAAGGGAAAACATAACCTCCTCCCAAATTTCAGAATTCCATCCTCACACATGAACTTATCCAACTTCCCATCATTCACAACTTTAATTTTCTTTCGAATATTCACATCATTAGGATAAGAACTTTTAATTATTTCCAAAAAATATGGTTATGAAACCAATTGAAAAAGAAGTGATGTTTCACCCTCTTTAATAACTACCATATCTATCCTCGCATGATCCATGTACATAGGATCCTTATCGATTCTCATTTTGTTTAAAACTCCATGATCCTTCATACTCAATGCATCTGCTACCTTATTTATGTTTCCTAGGTGGTAGTGTATAGAACAATCATAATCCTTGTGTATCTTGAGCTATAGCCTTTGACTCATGTTGAGTTCTTTCTATGAGAAGATATATTTCAAGCTCTTGTTATTAGTATATATCTCACACATTTCACCAGAGTGGTAATGTCTCCATATCTTCAGAGAAAACATTACAACTAAAAATTCAAGATCATTGTTGGATATTTCTGTTCATGAATTTCTAACTACCTAAATGCATAGGCAATAACTCTATCATTCTGTATAAGGACACAGCCAAGTCCTTTCTTTGATTCATTGCTATAAATCACAAATCCACCATTTCCTAGTAGAAGATTCAATATTGGATCATTAACTAACCTCTTCCTCAATTCCTCAAAACATTATTCACATTCATTTTTTCATACAAACATAACCCCTTTATGAGTAATATTGGTTAATGGGTTAGCTAATTGAGTGAAGTTCAGAATGAAACACTGATAATAACCTAGTAAACTAATAAAACTACGTACCTCGATTATGTTCATTGGAGTAGTCCATTTCTAAATTTCCTTTATCTTTATAGGATCAAATAATATTTCATCCTTAGAGGAAATATAGACAAGAAAAGAAATTGTTTGAATCTAAAATTCACACTTGCTAAAATTCCCATATAACTCGTTTCTTCTAAGAGTCTTTAGAAAAACGTGCAATTGATTCTAATGTTCTTCGTATATTTTGGATTATACCAAGATATCATCTATAAATATCCCAAAAAATAATCAATATATTCCTTGAAAACTATATTCATTAGATCTATGAAAATAGATGGTGCATTAGTTAGTCCAAAAGGCATTATTGTAAACTCGTAATGCCCATACCTGGTTCGAAATACTGTTTTTGTAATATCTTTATTCCTCACACACAAATGATGATATCCAGATCAAAGTTCAATATTTGAAAAATATTGGGCTTCGTGATGTTGATCAAATAAATCATCAATGCAAGGAAGATGATACATGTTTTTTATTCTAATGGCATAGATATCCCTATAGTCAATGCACAACCTCATAGATACATCCTTCTTCTTGAAAAAAAGAACAGGGGATCCCCATGGAGAAACACGAGGCTGGATAAATCCTTTATCACTAAATTACTCTAGTTATTTATTTAATTCTATTAAATCTACAGTGACCATTCTATAAGAAGTTTTTGATATAGGTCTTGAACTAGGAATTAGATCAATAGTTAATTCAAATTCTCACTCTAGAGGATGTCCGGGTAAATCCTCTGAAAATACATCAATTTATTATTTCAATATAGGTACATATTAAATTTTAATATTTCTTTCCTCACCTAAATGTATTCCATTCTCATCCTCCCCAAGAATAGAATTTAGTAGAGATAATGGGGTTGTATCTAGATAAGAATCAGATGGTGAGGTTTTTGATCTAAAGATAAGTTATTCTATATTATTCTTAAAAATTGTAATCTCCTTCTTCTTGCAATAGATTCTCACATCATAGTTTGAAAGCCAATTCATACCAAGAATTATATCAAAGTCAATCATGGATATGATGATAATTTTAGCAACTAAAGCACATTTTTATAACATAATAGGGACTGATTGACACATATTTATTGCAATGATACTTCCCTTAGGATATTTTACTAACAACACTTTTATTAAATCAAATTTGAAATGTATAATTTTCCTCCACACTTATAACAAACACCCATACCCTTTAGTCAAGTATCGGGGTGATTCTTCCCACAATTATCACAATATGTAAAATCAATTCTTCCCTTATTCCCCTTTCCCATATTTCCTTTTATAGAGTGTTTGGTAGCCCTCTTCTTCTCTTTCATTCCTTTAAAGTCAAAAGACTTAAAGAATTCTTTTTCTCTCTTGATATCACATGAGACTATATCTTCGTATGATGAGAAACATTGAGAGACTAGTTTTATTTAGAGGAATGGTTTTAAACCATAAAATAATTGACCAATATTTCTCCTTGGATTATGTATTTATTTTGCAGCATGCATTTGTAACCTTGTGAAGTTAACTTCATACTTTGAAAAAATCTCATCAACTTTTTTCCTCCGATTCAGAAACTTCCTTTCTAGATCTGCTCACTGTTCACAAGGAAAGTATTTTTCTAATTATATTTCCTTAAAATACCTCCATTACATATTTTAAATATCTTACTCCTCCTTTTAGTTTTTAATCAATGACCACCATTGATCGGCATCTCTCAATAGACGACAAACTACCATGACAAACTTCTCCCTTTTGTTACTTCCCAAAGTGAGAAATATCTTTTATAGGGAACTTATCCATTTATATTATATGAATTTGTTTGTAGTCCCATTAAATAATGGATTATATTATCGTATAAAGTGGTATAACATTTCTCCTCCACATTTTGGATCAGGATGATCCATCTAGGTAATTTTATTTTTCATAACCTGAGTTAGTTATCTCAGTATAGTTATAAGTTTCTCAACACCAGTTGCAGCATCATTATCCTACATAGGAGGGAAATATCTACATGGGGTATGCATGTTCATGAGGTTTCCATTTATTCCACTAGGCGCCATTTCAAAATAATGGCATACACTAAATTAGGTTATGAATCATAATGTATAATCTCAACTTTAAAAATACATAACATAAATTAAAATCATATGCATAACTAATCTAATAATCATAAACATCATTTCTGTGAGGAAAAATAAACTTTTAAATCCTTAATAATGGATTTTAATGAAAATTTTAATTATCCAAATAATATCTCCTAGGATTTTCAAACTAGGTGTGCAGTAAATCCTGTTATCATGTACCAGGTTACACCGAGTCAAGCCCAGAACACCTTGTCGGGGTTGTTACTCCTAGGTACATTTTTTCCAGAACCACGTCCACTTGTAGTATCCAAAAAGGGATTTATTTATAGGAAGATCCACATAATCTCTTCCTTTACAAAATTCAAGTATGTTATTGTATGATTATCCTTAAATTCTACCTTAGGGATTTGTTCCCTAATCTACTTCATTTACATCTAGTTCCCATGTTTTCTACTAAACTTACTTTGATACCAACTGTAATGCTCCAACCCCAATTTCTCAGAGCTGGTGCATTATTTTATTAAATTGTAATGATTACAAGAAATTAATATCACAAAGGATCGAATAGTTTAGTATTGTGGGAAGACCAAATACATAATATAATTTTATCATTACAACTTGAAATGAAATACAATATATTAGATCCATTAGTAACTCCCATAACTCTTAGATTAACCCTTCATGTCATTTATAATAAACTTATTCACATACTGGGGAAATATAAAACATGATAAAGGGATGATATCATATTCTCAATAAGGGTAAATAATATAGTGGAAGTAGTTATAAACATAAAGTCTAGGCATGATGAATAACTAAAATCACATGCCTTTAAAAATAAACTTGAGCATAATATGGTGGGAATAAAAACTGATTAAATAATTCCATAAAAAAACCATGGATATTATACTAGCTGAATAATCACATTTAATATCAATATATAGTTTCATAATGAGGGAATTAATAATTCCAGACATCATAATCATTCTGTCAATGCCTCGTGCCAAGACCATACAAAAACGGGTAAAAACCCAAACTACTTTGTCTCATTAGACCTATTAATGCATCGAAGGGATATAGTAGGCCCAAAATTTATTTAAGAAGTTAAATTAATTCCTCATATGAATGGGGATAAACTTAAACAACATATACATTCATATTGAAACTAATATATGAAATGTAAATAACTTTCCCCAATCATTAAATATGAACACAAACCATTCAGAGTAATATAGTGAATGGTATAAAGATAAAACATACATAATAAAACTAATCATAAACCATTAAATAAAATATGGAAGATGATATAAGAAAATAGTAATCCCAATTATTCATAATAATCAACAAGATTTTTGAAATATATGAAAATACTCTTATAAAATCATTGAGTAATTCTTAAGAAAAATACTCTTTTACTTTTAAAAGAATAGTTCTTTTGGGAAAATATTAGAATAAAATGAGAAGTGAATTAATTAAATTTTTTTATAATAAAATAAGTGATTTTGAAAAAATAATGGTGGCTAAAAAAATATTCTAGAGTGCATTTGAAAATAGGTAAGAATTTGAGAAGTTCTTTTGAAACAAGTTTGTTTATCGGGAAGAATTTTTGAAATATCCATTTAAAACATGTAAATCCCCATAAAATAAAAAAGGATTATTATTGATACACATATATAAAACATTAAAACATAATTTATTATGAGTAAATAATAATAATAAGTAATTTCATTGAGTTAAGTAGATAATAAGAGTAACCTAAAAGAAAATGGAGGTATGGGTGAAAAACCCTTACCTTATGTCCGAATGAGTTCTACACTTAACCTTAACATCCTAGATGATAAAAATAAATCTATTAATTAAATAATTTAGATAATTTTATAAATTTATTTGATTTGTTATAATTTTATTAAGTTTATTTATGTAATTTTTGATGAGTTATAAGATACAATTTTAACGCTTGAGAGTGTTCGATTCCTTGGTTTTCATGATCGGTATACTTGTATATGAGCATCAAAGTTCATGTGGAATTGGTATAATTCCCCATAATTGAATTTATATGATACTAATGAACATATATAAGATCAAATGGTGATATAATTTATTTTTTTATATGGTATGAGTATTATTTATTAGATAAAACATTAGTGATACTCATTTAGATTATTCTAGGGATATTTCGATTATTTTGAACTAATTTTGTTGTATAAATTAGTATTATATATATATTGGTTTGAGAATATTAAATAAGAAATAATAAATATTTTATAATCTATTTTGAGCATAAAAATTGTTTCATGACAATCATTTAAATATAAATTTAAGAAAAAAGGTTCATCGTCCATGAAGGTTGTAAATCAGCACCTCCAAGACAATGACTTTATTTTTAAAATAAAAAATAGAGTAAAGAGATTGATGATGGTTATTCCATTAACATGATATAATTATAGTATATAAATGATACTTGGGTTATCATGATCATTTGGGAAGATGAGATGTGTATAATATAAGGAAATAAAATAAATTAAAATGAAATTAAAAGAAAAGGAAGAGGATTTACCTCTTGAATCAACCTCCTTGAGAACCTCCTTAAGGGAAGGGGTTCTAGTATTTTTCTAAAGAGCAGAGATCCTAGACGTGGGGAGAGACTTGGGAAGAGGATTTGGTAGAAATTTTACAAGATTCAAGGCTTATAGAAGTTAATAGAGGAGGGAATGAGGGGTGGTTTTTATAGTGGTGGAGAGGGGTGATTTTTGAATATCATGTTCATTATTTTATTATTTTGATCAAGACAAGAAATAGTGTTTATTATTGTGACCAAAAATAGTAATAAGTTCACATGAGTTCAAACCAATTATTCTTACATTATCCATACATCACCTATGACTCAATAAATCTTGTATTTAGCATTTTGCATTAATTGTCATATTTTACTATTCACTAAAAATTCAAGTATCTTAGAAAAATACAAAAAAATCACTATAATAATTTTTCAACATGTAAAATTTAAAAATTGACTCAATTTTATCAAAATAATTTTCCAAATATGTAAAATTTAGTTTTTAAATAAAATCATTATTTACTTGAAAAATACAGATTTTAAATTTAAAACTGAATTTATAATACATTCAAAAATTAACTGAGGTCTCATAAAATTATCCTAAAATCATAGGAAAATAAAATATTTATTTAGGAATAAATTTTATGAAAATTAATTTTATTTTAAATAAAATTATTAACTGAAAATTTTAATTAAATATTTATTACTCACAAAAATATCAACAATTAATTATTAATTTTAAAAATATTCACTCTCATTTATAAGGTGCCTAAATTTTATTTCTACTTACATGGGTGAGGTTACTATTCATAGGGGTCATATTACTATTTATAAGGGTATATTAACATTCATAAGTGTCAATTTACTATTCACTAAAAATGTATGTTGATCCTATCAGACTCTGAATATCTTTTTGATCGCAATTGTGTATGTACGTTTTTCAGAATTCAAAGACACAGAAGTAGAAAAATTATGTCTAACGGCTAGTTTATAAATATATTATTTAATAACAATGTTTTTTCTCATACAGACTCATTGTTTCATGCATTCTATATTAAATTTATTCATAATTCCTTGGGGTGCTACACATAATTTCTCGATACACAATATAAACAATTATAATTGTATTGGTTATCCTCTATTCTCTTCGGTGCATAAAATATTTATGAAATTGAATCACACTACACTTTTGATATTATTTTTATGAAAGATCAAGCTTTCATAAACTCAATATCTTTAACATAACTCTTTTATTATTCTTATTATTTATCTGCTTCTCAAGTTCTCAAAATCATGCATATGAGTTTCATGCATCATAAATATATGCACTGTCTTCATCGTGAAAACCTTAACAAGTATGTGATGTTAATTGCATGAGTTATTATTATTTTCCTTCATGTGAACAAAACCCAAGGGATATACTCTTTGATATATTCCAATAATAGAACGACCTTCTCTACTTCAAAAAATTAAGTGACGCTTTATAAGATCCACATATAATACTATCTTCGTGTAAATACACTAAGATAGTATATTTTTCCTTACTTCATAAAACTCACAAATGTTCTATGAACAGGAGAGAGTATTCATAACTATTCTTTATAAAATCAACAGAGTTTCACATAACTTTCCTTTGTAAGGCCAGGAAGTTTTTTATTCTTCTTCATGCAAGAATTTTGCATGAAAATATCCTTTGTAAATCTGAGTAACTCACAGATAATTTTTTTTTGAATAAATGAGAGATCTTAATATTTTTGTAAGTGGAAATCAAATTATGTACCTTATTATCTATAGACAAGGTTCTCCACATATCTTCAATAAAAATTTCTGGTAAAGGAATGATTTATCTTCCCACAAAATATATTAAGTCCTAGATTCATATTATAATTTTTAATCTTAATATATTTTTAACTTCATGTGTCTTCCATCACATGACATAAAAAATCATAGAATATTCACATAGACGGATTCTTTCTTCACGATTTCAGGCTCATGTGCAAGTGATTATAACTCATAAATCATCTCATGCATGAATAAATCTTAGTAGCTTCAGTTTTCCCATAGCAAAAACTCCATGTTTCAAATAAATGGATTAAAGCGCATTGAATCATGCATGCATGTTGATCAGTATAATTCCTGTTTTAAATTATTATGAGATCAATATTAGTTCAATCATTGGAAGTCATGAAATAAAAAAATTTATGAACAGAATCCCTAATGTCGATCTAGGGTTATCCAAGGTTGAATATGATACAAAATCTTGATTAGACAACTATGATAAAATAGATCATGCAACCTTAATCATGTCAATATATTTTTAATAGAGTTGTCGTATCTTGCATTCATAAGTACCACATCAAAATTCCACATAATGTCATTCATTGGGAGGTTCAGGGTTCGAATCCTGGGAGTCAACTTTTGGGGCTAACCTATCCTCCAGGATCCACTTGTATTTCCGGGTCACCTATTTTTTGATTAGGTGGGAAAAAATGAGGCACAACCCAACTATTCGGACAGATTTCTTTGACGAATCATTGTCGTGTAGGATGTTACCCTCTAGGATGCTCTACTATCTTGACTAGCAACGAGTCCTTCCTAGATGGGGCTATGTCTTTGGGGAGTTACCCCTTCATGGGAATGGTGGTTTCCTTGTGTAGAGGGTTCTAAATGTCCACACATGAGAATTATCTTTAAAAGAGAAAAAAATTACATCATTTTCCTTCCACCTCTGAAGCTAGTATTAGGGTTGGCACTCGGAACATCTTCACACACTCTCCCATTATTGGTTCATGTCGCTGAATGTGTTTCCATGACACGTCAAATTGATTATGATTTAAATATGGTTTTATAGTATAGATAACACCCTAGGTCATCTCTCATGGATAATTGATAGGTTTAGAGTGTGTATTTTTATTAAAACAGTACTAAAAGAGTGGGGGTGGTTTGGAAAACATTTTTTAGAAAATAACTTGATTTAAAGAGTTTAATAGTTGATAAATAAAGGTAGTGTTTTAAGAATTGTGATAAAAGGATTTCATTTAAAGTTCACTAAATATATTTTATATTTCATTATTCTTCAAATTTTATATGCTTTAATGTAATTATTTGGTTGAGGGTTTTTAAGATCTCGATTCCCCTCTTGCCTTTTAAAACGATGTACAAAGAAGAAACCCTTGACACAATAATCATGGTGTCAAGGTTTGGACCTAAAGAATAGAAAAAGGTATACCAAATAATAATGAAACATTAGTATTATCTATGAAAAATAAGGATAATTGTGTTGTCTAATCAGAACAACCCAAGATCCCAACTTGAAATCTCAACCCAATCAATGTTGAGATAAAAATTGTTTCACTTAATTATAACAAAATAAATGTATTCAGAGGATAAGAACATCAAGATTCAACATAATTGAAATATTTAATACAAAAATTATAGAAAACTAGTAGAATAAAAAGTTCCAAAACTTCCTCCCAAGTATGTGTATCTCCCTCAAAATTATCATCCATCATTTATCTCGTCATCGAGAGGAGGAGAAGGCTCAGGTGGAACTTCACCTTCATCCTTAATCCCCATATGAGGATAGGGGACTCAAGAACTTCTATTATGAGGATAATACTCATCTAGGACTCCAAAATAGAATATATTTAATTCTAGTTCAAACTTGAAAATGGGGTGCCCAAGGTACTCTTTTTTAGGAAAAGTGGATGGTGGTTTTGGGCACCTAGATTTCAAGAAACCACTTGGAACATGGTTTTGAGTAGTTAGAAGGCCTTATCACTCTTTGGAGGAAACTAAAAGGTTTTTCCCCACCTATTGAATGTTTCCACTAAAATTTTGGCATTACTTGGTGGCCAACATCTTGAGATATGGATGAAACACATCACACCACTTTTGAATTCATGCAGATTCGGTGTCTTGGATAGATCAGTCCAAATGGGCCATCAGATGGAAGAATTGGTCTTGTTTGCTTTAATAAAAGTTTTATTCCATGAATTTTTTGATCTGTAAACAAAATTTCATCCCATTGTGAGGAACTTATTTCACAAAATTTTCAAAACAGTGGACTGTTGAGATTAGGATTCAATGTAGTTTAGCTCATCTTCCTTCGGGATCATATATGGCCCTCCAAACCACCTCCACCTACAATGTAATTACCAAAAAATTAAAATTTTCCTTTTTAATAGTGATAAATATAAAATAATTGAATCAAACATGAATTTCAATTTTTTATTATTTTTATAATTTTTAATACAAAACTAGTTTAGCACAGTGGTGCAAGGGTGAAAATGTAATAGTGAATCACGGTGCGATCACATACCCACACCGAAACAATTTCACTCTGGGGAAAATTCACATTTTCAAAGATGATGCATAGATATATTCCCAACTTCATAAAGGTTTAAATTTAAAATAAAATTTTATATCAATGTGATCAAAGCAAAAATCACACCAAGGAGTTATTCTTAGTGATCATGGGAAAAGATGTCTCATAAATTGTGTTAGAACAAAATTTTAAGAGATGCATGATACCAATATGAGAAAATAATTTACAGGTTAACCATGTCACTAATTATCCATGTGTGTGAGTGTGAAAACCATTCCATGCATTTCTTTCCACTTTCTATCTAGTAAATATATGTTATTTTAAACTTTATCTGCTTAAATGATTGTGTTCATCAAACTTTCCCTATATTATTTGCAATCAAATTTCAAGACCCAATTACTTAAGAATTCCAAAATGTCAATCCTTAAGCTCCTAACTTAGATATCCCCATATTTTTATATTTCATCACTCCCCTCATTTATTAATATTATTTTTTTTTTAAAGTTTACCTTGGAACAAATCTCGCACTCTTCTCTTAACCCTTCTTTGGTCTCCTCATGAAAATAATTGTAATAGTTATAAAAAGATCAAAGGTCAAGTAAGGTGGTTTTTAACTTTCCCAAGACACAACCCCTATTTTTTTTTTTATATTTTTTGAGGTCATACAATAGTTGGATAACAAGTACACACACATAGGTCAATCCAATTCAATAATGAAAAAGATCGGATAAGGAACAAATGTATGGAAAAATAATTTTTTAAAGAAAATTAATATTAACATAACTTAAATTTACCGTCCATTGAGTAAAAAAATATCACTTCACAGTTGGGTGCAATGATTTTTAGAGATATTAAGTGAAACAATTTTCCTATAAACTACTCACACAGTAAGTACCATTCTTCTAAAAGATTTCAAAGTGATACAAACATTTATATCATCGACAAACAATCAAAACTCAAGAAAAAGTCACATATCAATGTTAAATCCATGCTAAAACACACATTATATCATTGAAACAATTTTTTTGTTTTTTTTAATTCTAAAACAAAATGAAATAGGGAAATTCCTCATGAATTTTCAAAAACTTACATGATTAAGAGGGCATCATTTTTCGTGATAAATTGGGCATAAAAATTATCATTTCGACATAAAATTTAGGGGGGAAACACGGGTAAGTGAAAATACTATACAGCAAGAAAAAATAGAAAAATAAACAAATATGGTGAAAATCCCTATATAACCCAAGAATATACCCATCCCCTCACACCTAAAGTGTGAAGTTTCCTCACTGTAATAAAAGAGAATGTGGGGATGAAGGATAAAACCAAGTGAGTTTCATTCATATATTTCTTCTTGAATATGGATTTCCTCCATCGGTGACTCCAAAATGACTTCATGAAAGTTCTTCAGATGTTTCCCATTGATAGTGAAGGTTTGCTGTGTTTCTTCATTTTGAACCTAAACAACACCAAATAGATAAACATTTATAACAGTGTATGGTCCAAACTAGTGGTAATGAAGCTTACCTAGATATAACTTCAACCTTGAATTATAAAGGGGGAGCTTATTCCAAATGTGTAATTGATGATGAAGGATGAGATGGTCATGGGAAGACATAGTTTTCTCCTTATAAATCTAAGATTTCTCATATGAATCTCTTCTCATTTCTTAAAAATATTGAATCAGAAACTTCCTTTGAGCACCTACACCAGAATGATTAGAATTTCGTTGTTTAATGTCCTAGTAGGCCTGGTGCTCAATCTCAATAGGGAGGTGAAAACTCTTTCCAAAAACAATCTGAAATGGTGACATTACAATGGGAGTTTTGAAAGTAGTACGGTAATCCCATAATGAATCATCGATTCTAATACTCCACAAAAGTCTTGGAATCATCAATATTTTTGGGGTGTTCCTCTACCCATTTTGACACATAATCCACTATAAGAAGAATGCACAAGTTGAAAAAGGAATTAGGAAATGGCCCCATAAACTCAATGCCCCAAACATCAAAAATGTCATGAAAGAGAAAGTTTTGTTGTGTAATTTCATTTCTTTTAAATAAATTCCCCATTATTTGATAGTGAGGAAATAATTTATAGAAATCATGAGAATCCCAAAATAATTTTATCCAAAAGAGACCATAATTTAGGACCTTTTGAGCAGTCTATTAGGGACCAAAGTGGTACCCACAAGCAAGAGTTTAGAGGAACCTAAGTACATACTGAAACTTTCTATCAAGAACAAAACTCTGGAGGACTTGATCATTACATGTGTGCCAAAGGTAGGGTTTATCCTAAATGTACCAATAGGATTCATGTTTTAGATGGTTAACCTATTTTTTGATGAAATCATAAGGAATGAAAGATGCTACTAAATAATTTACAATCTCAGCATACCAAGGAATATCATCTTTCACTTGGTATAACTTCTCATCAAGAAACATGACATTTATGGGAATACAAAGGGATGAGTTTGTAGGTTCTGGGTGCAGGGGACGCATGGGAGGGACGGTGTCCAACTTTTATTTTTTCCATATTCAATGAACAATTCGAGATCAATATGATGATGAATTCCATTATCCATGAAATTGAATCAAGGATTTAGAAAAAGGAATAGAAACCCGAAACCAAGAGAGCGGAACAACATATTTTGTTTATAATTAATTTAATTTAATTAAAGAATTACATCCAAGGTGATTATTTATTCATTTATGTGCCCATCCACATATCTGGATTGTGACTTCATTGAGTTATATATATCATGGGTAGATCTCCTTTAGTGGTGATCCACACGTGCTCCACGTATCTCCAGATATAACTGAATGAGTCTCTAGGTGCTAGCAGGGAAGATCCTTATGCTTATGATGTTCACCTTTAATAACCTTGAGAACTGCTTCCAAAGCATTTTAATTGATCTGGAGGATGAGGATCTCTCTAGTTCTTGATAGTATGCTTAGAGATGGATGAAATCTCAAGGCTTGAGAAATTTTCTCCAATTCATTGTGTATAACCAATAGGCGTTGCTTGTCTAGCACTTGGATAATAAGAAAATAATATAACTAGGTATTTAATTCACTAGGGTAATAATAAATAATTTGAAAAAGTGCCTTAATTATTTTATTAATCCTAGTGAAATCCCCATATCAAATAATAATAGCAACATTATTATTTTTTTGAAATGTGCTTATCTTGCGAGTTATAATTAAATATTATTTAATCAAATAATATTCAATATTATTATTTCTCACTGAACCATTAACTCAGTCCACCAATCCTCAACTATATTTATTGAACCTTGAATAATGATTATTTATTTATTAAATAAATATCACTTCATTATTCTCCAATAAATATTTAAATATTATATTTATTAAATAGAAAATAAATATTTATTAATTATTCCACCCACAATATATTATCTCAAATAACTGGTGTCGAAATAAATGTGATCAGGCATTGTTATTAAACCAAAACCAGAAATAATCTTTATTCAACTTGTTAAATAATAAATAATATATTATTTAACTAAGATTCTGGATACACGTAGAGTGTAACCCTCTAGGCCTCTTTCTCAGTGGCATTAGAAGGACCTGCCTAAAGTCCAAGGTTAACATCTAGCTACATTCCAAGGAACCCATAGAGAAATAAGTTAATGTCACAATGACATATCATCTCATATGAATGCTTACCATGTAATATAATCTCTTTGTCTCGATATCTCTAATCAAGAGGGTTGTATGCTAGTGTAATCAACCCATGTGCTTGATTTCTCATTCTTTGACTTCCCATAAATTTAACTTGACTATAGAATACTATGGACATGGATTTATTTAGGCTATATCATTTCTATAAAAGGGTTTGAGATATTTCCATTATGGAACAGAAGGGACAAATCCTTTCTTGCATTATTCATTAATGAAATATTACTTTTGATGCACCCAAAATATCCTACCTCGCCGCGAACATATGTAATCATGGTTTTTTCCAATACATATAAGTGCCCGAGTCATAATACCCATTAATAATAATATTAAAGTCTAAGGACCAATACACATGTCCATGGATATGAATATCCAATGACACTTATAAATGTGGAATTCCTATTGTCGGGTTTTGTTCTCATAATATCCTATGGGATATCACCATGGGAATATACCATGAGAAGGTGCATCAAAGTTCTATGAGTCTCCACCCCTAATATCTTGTATCATCTGTGTCCCTAAAATGATATCATATGGCTATAAAACATATATCCAAAAATATTTTCATCGCACTTTAGGGTTCTCATCATAGAAGGAAACTAGTATGACCTTTTAGTGTGACAGATACTCTTGGGACATTATCACATGCAATGTTATGCATAAAAACAATCATTTTGTGATATGGAGTTTATTGATATTCAAAAATCATGAATATAAGTTATCATAAAGTACAAAAGAAGTTGGTTCTAGGGTACCAACTCCAATAGACTCCCACTTTCACTAGAGCCAACTGTTAATGACCTTCATTCTACTAGCTCTCGTATGATACTCATGATTTTACTGAGATATGCCTTTATTCAAGGGGTATACCACATTCTCTTCCATGTATAATCTTCCCACTACAACTTCACACCTTTGATAAAAATCCCTTAAGATGTGATACTTCTATTGGAACCAAGGCAGTTAATTGCTAATAATGGACTTTGGTTTGTGTTTGTTGTTAATCTTCACATGGATGACTAGAGAGGTTGTAAGGAATGAGATCATAAATTTGAGGCTGAAAGCAGTATTGAAGGTGGCAGAGTTTCCTAGTGTTTTCCAACTTTTTGGGCCTCAAATTCGGGATTTCGGTGTTGTAAAACAATGGTTTTTCACCTAGAAGTGAATCACTACTACAAAAACGGACAAGGGAAGCGATACCCTTTTATCAGTGATAAAAAAAGCGCTGATAAATGGGAACTTTTAACAGCGCTAAAAAAAAGCGCTTTTAAAAGTGACCCTTTATCAGCGCTTTTTTTAGCGCTGATAAAGGCCCCCCTTTATCAGCGCTTCTTTTAGTAGCGCTGATAAAATGGGGTATTTATCAATGCTTTTTCCTACCAATGATAAATTTTATGTTACAAAAAAACATGAAAAATAAAATATTGTTATATAAGTATATTTATATTGATATAAATATAATATATATTTTTTAAATATGTTTTAGATAATTATAAATAGACTATTAAATTTAATATATAAGAAATTTAGTGAAAATGACTTTAAAATATTTTAAAAAATATTATTAATTAATAATTTGCTAATTATTATTTATTAAAAATCATTTAATAACAATTTTAAGACACAAAAAATCAAAAAAAATAATAAAAGATCTAAAATAAGTAGAAAATGTAACTCAAACTTCAAACGGCCATATCTTTTGATCCGAGAGTCCGTTTCAGCTCTACAGCATATCAAATCAAATCATGTGATGAGATCTACGCGCTAATGAGTGATGAAAAGCTTATGTCACAATTTTTAAGGTCAAAAAAGACCCATAAGGACTCCAAAACTGAGTTTTTAGTCGGGATACCTCGATTTGTTAACATTGAAACAAGTATAACTTCTGATCCGGATGTTAGTTAGGCTTGTACCACATATCATATCGAATATTGTTTTATTTTCTTCGATTTGACTGGTTGTGGAGTTAAAAAGGCTTCTTTATTATAAGTTATGGTCATTTTAACATTCTATGCCTTTTCAAATGCACATATATATGTATTTATTCGTAAATATATATGTGTCTTTGTGTGTGAGTGTGTGTGTTGTATATATGTGTGTATGTATTTATTTATTTATTTATAAACACACATAAAAAACATATTTTATAAATGTATTTAAAACTAATCTTATAAGTATATATTAATATACAAATAAATATACGGATAAAAAATTATAACTAAAAATATATATTAAAAAAATATAAATATATATTAATATACGAATGAATATATATACACTAATATATGAATAGATATATTTATATTAATATGAATCTATATAAATATGTGAATAAATATAACTATATATATATATATAGATATATCATTAAATAGAGAAAAACGAAATGGATTAGTGGTAAAGGTGTAGCCACGAAAGGGGGGAGGTCGCGGGTTCGAGTTCGGGTGGAAGCAAAGGGGTGTGTGCATTTGAGGATGCACGGAAAGGGCAGTGCGTGGGAGAGTGTGAGGGGGGGGTCCGCCTAGCGCTGATAAAGGGGGGGTCAAGTGCTATTAAAATCTCCCCTGACATTATGTAATTCTTTTTTATGTTTTTTTAAAAAAAAATTGACATTTATCAGTGCTAATAAAGTGGTATTTTATCAGTGCTTTTTTTAACACTAATAAAAGGGGCCTTTATCAGTGCTTTTCGGAGCACTAATGAAAGGGACCCCCCCCCATATCATCGCTGAGCTTTACAGTGCTTTTTTAGCATGTTAAATCCCATTTTGAGCGCTGATAAATATCATTTTTATAGTAGTGATTGTTATGCGAAATGACAATGAAAATTGGAAAAATAAGGGAACTGCATACCTTGGAACATGGACCACATACAATGTTTCGGAAATGGATTGTGGCCGCATTCAAGGCAGCAGGAATGGTATGCATAGCGGTGCACAGAACTGAAAATAGTTTGCAGCAATAGTACACAGTGAAGGAATGTGGTACACGGAATACTGAAGGTTGAATCTAAAAATGGTTCGCAGTGATGGTACATGGTGAAGGCATGCAGTACGTGGAATGATGAAGGTTGGCAGAATTTCTTTGGTTCACGAAATAGGATCAGTACGCGGTGGAGGATAACAGTACGTAGATGGAGTTCAATATGCAGTGAAGATTGTCCCACATTGAAAATTTGTGTAAATAAGTTTAGAGAAATTTTCATAGTTATGTTCCTATCTAAGGAATATTAATCCACTTTATTAAGGGATGAGATTAGAGATTAAAATTTCAGGAAGAAATTCGGTGAATTATGAAGTGGTTCGTGGAGGAGAAAATGGTACGCAGAGAGAATCATGCACATAAGGAAAATATTCCATGGAAGAGTGTGTGGTTCACACAGGAAGCTCTCACAGTACGCGGTGGATCAAGGTAATATGTGGAGTAGGACGGTACGTGGAGGTGTGGAGAAGTACACAGATTTGGACGGAATGCGGAATAGCACAGATAATGGAGGATCTGGATGGTACGTGGAAACAACATCGGTACGCAGAAAGAGAAACAGTACATGAAAATAGCAGCAGTACGCGGAACACCTAAGGAAGCCTAAAAATTGACCAAATCAGTTTGTGAAATTAATTTCCATAACATTTCAGTGTATGAGAAAAATAAATTAAATCTATGTGTGATTATGGGAATTCAATAGATCATATATTTATAGTTTAGGAATCATGATCTAATGCTAAACCATTCAAGTGAACTTCAAGTCGATAAACTGAGTGAAGATTTTTTGAAAGTGGTGAGAAAAGGGGAGTCAGAAAAAGTAATATGAGGGATGTGGTGTGATTTCCCTAAAACTTTGTAAAGGCAGTACACCTGGCACAAATTAACTATGTTAAACTCTTGTAATCCTTAACTCGTGAAGATTAGTGGTTTTGGTATGATTGACACATTATCAGTGTATGCTCCTTAGATGTATCCATTAGTGGTGAACCAAGTAAAATTGGTGTGTCATTGAATTTCATGTGATTGTTTATTTTCTGAAATTCCTCTTTAGATAGGTTTAACAGGTTCCTACCTATGTGGGAACAAGATCCATCTGATTAAAAGAAAAATTTGACACCATGATTCACCCCTCCCCTCTTAGGGTGTTCTGGTGTCCTTCAAGTGGTATCAGAGCACAAAGGTTGTTGATGTTAAATCTATCCTTTTTTTGGGATGGGGAATATAGTGAATGTTAGGGGAGTTACATTGTTTGATGGAAGTAACTTTTAGATATGGAAGAATATGATGAGATCTCATCTAATATCTCTTGGAATATAGGTCTTATTTTCTACTATTTAGGTAATACAAGTCACTGATCCTATAGGAATGTCAATGACAGATACAGAAAGTAAATTACATGATGCTGATACAAAATCACAGAATGCTCTCACTGCATCACTTTCCGATCAGATTTATCTAAAGGTAATGAGTTTCACATCTGCCAAGTCAATGTAGGACAAAATATGGAAAATTTATGAAGGAGATAGAATAGTGAAGGAGGAAAAACTTAATGTACTACACAACAGGTTTTATGATCTGAAGATGCACCCTGATGAGAATGCAGACTCCTTTTTCAATCGAATTATTGAAGTTGTAGGAGAAATCCGAGGTCTGGGTGAAGAAATTAAAGTCTTTTACATAGAAAAAAAAATCTTGAGAAGACTTCCATCTTTTTACAATGAAAAGGTATCAGCCCTTGAAGAAATAGATCTCTCTATAATCTTAGTGGATGATTTGTAGAGAAATCTATCGACATATGAAATGAGAATCAAACCAGAAGAAGCTACGACTCATGTAATAAAGGAAATAGAATTCAAATACACAGACAAACTAGAAATTTCAGGATACTTTATTGATGAAGATGGTGTGTAAAAATATTTTCTTTCTCTCATTTCCAAGAAACTCAAGAAGGGAATAAGGAAATTTGAAGTCAAGCTACCTCTGGCTTGTTTTTGCTGTGGAAGAGTTAGTAACATTGCCTCTCATTGACCAAGAAAGTTCAATGATGAATAAAGAGAATATAAAGACATTAAAAATCCTCAAAAAAAAGGTTTTTCAAAAAGAGATATTTTAAATATGGAAAGAAATTTCAATGGAAAAGTTTTGTTTGTGAAGAAGAAGATGATGACAATGAAATCTTTGAGGAAGAGGAACGAGAATTCAAATTTGGAAACCATGCTTCCATGATGTCTACCATTGAAAATTCAGAACCATTGACAGATAAATCTAGAGATAATCGGTTGACTACTGATGTTGATCCCAAGGTGTAACTTAAGGATGCATTTAGTAAGATTTATAATAAATTTAAGAGATGTAATAAGTGGAAACAAATGGTGTAGGAATATTCAGAATATATTGATCATCTGGAAGTGGAAATTGATCAAATGGAAGAACTGGTGAAAGTTCAATCATCAATCCTTGAAAGCACCGATGTTGTTGTGGAACTAAAACATAGAATTGAAGAACAAGAAAAGGTCATCAATGACCCTACCTTGATACTGGAGGAGAAGTCCAAAATTATTGAGGGACTTGAAGAAAAAGTTGTTACTATGAGAAGTAAACTCAAAAGTGAATCAATTTCAAAATAAGCAAAGAATAAAATACAATTTGGAAGTTTCTATGATACTGAGCTGATAGAGAGAGAAAAGCATGGTTCTAATGGAGTTGAAAAGATCTTTAGTGATCAAAGACCCACATGCATGGGTAATAGTGTAATTGGTTGTGTTTCTAAAAATATCAAATGATATAAATAAAGTGAATCAGAATAAAGGCAAGTTTAAAGTTGATCGTGTTGAAAATCCACCAAAAGTGCTAAAAAAGAAACCATTAAATCAAAGTAAAAGGACAAATGAAGATTATCCTCAATTTTATAGAAATTATATGGAGTCAAACTATTTTTTCGAGGAATAAGGCATGAGGATAAATCAAAGTGAGAATAAATTTCCATTCATGAAGTGTCAGTTTTGTGGCTATCTAGGCCATACCATGTCATACTGTGAAGAGGAAAGGTGATATATGAATGGGGAATAGTTGGGAGTTCAAAAAAGGAGAACATATTCATATTATACTTCTTATAGAAGAAATAATTTCTATGGATATTATTTTAATGGTTCTAACTTTGGTTATAAATCTGTGTATTTTAGGTAGAGATATTACAGGATAAATTTTTTGAATGCTCAGAGACGAGTCAATACTCTTCAACCAGATGGTGTTTCTATTTCAAACAGGTTTTCTCCTATGGAAAAAGAATTTTAATATTAATAACCCATGTATATGAAAGATATAATTTAAAGGCCATCGGTGTCCTATACTCAATCCAATATCTCATGGAAAGAAAAAAGGAAAATTGAAAAATCCAATTTTGCAGAAGTATCCCTAAAAGCTACAATGAACAACAGCACTCGGATTCTTGACAGTGGATCTTCATCTCACATGATAGGTAATGTAGAACAACTAACGAATTTCAAGAAAAGGTTTGATGGATCAGTGAGGTTCAGTAACGATGGTGCTTTCAAGATAAAAGTTGGTGGAAGTACAGAGTTGGATAATAGAGAGCTAAAGAAAACTGAAGTCCTTTATGTGGATGGTATGCCTCACAATCTTCTGAGTGTGAGTAAAATCTGTGAATCAGGCCTTATTATGACATTCAATTAGAAGGGATATACTATAAGAGGAAATTATGGAAATTCTCTCATGAAAGTCTATAGAACATATGGAAACTTATATCAGTTTTATAGTAAAGAGAACATTTTCTACTTAATAGTTGAAGAGTAAAATAACTTATGGCATCGGATATTGGGGCACATCAATCAAAAAGACATGGAAAAGATATCTAAGAAAAATATAGTCATGGATATCCCTAATCTGAAGCGTGAATTATAAAAGACTTGTGATTATTTCTTATTAGGGAAACTGGTCTGAAGTTCGTATCGTCCAAAGAAGAAAAGGGAATCTCATCTTCTTGATCTCATTCATACAGACATATGCGGCCCGATAAATGTTACCATAACTCATGGAGAAAGGTACTTCATCCTTTTTATAGATGATTATAGTATAATTTCATGTGTAATGGTTATATAAAGGAAACAAAAAGTTCTTGAATGCATGGAAACATATCATTGAATCGTCTAGAATGATATTGGATGAACAATCAAAGTTATACAATCTAACAATGGAGGGGAATACATATCCATCAAATTTGAAAATTACCTAGAGAAGCATGGGATACAATAGGAGGTATCTTCTATGAGAACTCCATATCAAAATGGAGTTGTTGAGCATAGGAATCGACAAGTAAACAATATGTCCAAAACTATACTGATCGAGAGTCATATTCCTAGATATTACTAGAAAGAGGTAGTTCAAGATGCAGTTTATATTCAAAACCAAATAGGGATATATATGTGTGATACAATGACACCATATGAACTGTGGCCTGGAAGGAAGCCCTCCTTGAAATATTTTCGTGTTTTCAAAAGAAAATGTTTCATCTGAAACAAAGAAGGAAATCAAGGGATGTATGGTGATAATGCAGATGACAGAATATTTCTTCGATACTCAACAAATAGAAAATCCTAAAAGTGTTTCAATAAGTGCTTGGGAAGAATTGTGGAGAGCAGCGATGCTAAGCTCATTGAAGAGAAAAATAAGAATTCTTTAAGGAATTCTGATGCTAATGTGATAAAAGATAAGGAATAATGTGATCATGGAACAAATGATAATACAGAGGTAGAGGAAGATGTTCACAAATCTCAAGAGTCGCATCATGATGTTGACTCGAAAGAAGAATCATAAGAGGAAGCTATATCTAGAGAGAATTTGGTCGAACCGAAAAGGAGAAATTGAAGAGATCATATTGATCAGTCCAACATTATCGAGGATCGGAATGTACCTTTAAAAATGAGGAGAATGAGGAATAATTCTCAATATTCATTTCTATCAGTTATAGGACCATCCTCATTTGAAGAGGATAAAAAGTATGATTCATCGGTGAAAGAAATGAATTAAGAGTTAGATCATATTGACAAAAATAAGACTTGGGATCTTGTTAAAATACCTGAAGGTCACAATGTGATTGTTACAAAGAGGATTTTCAAAAACAAATTTTATGAGCATGGAAAATTGATCATAA
This sequence comes from Viscum album, assembly GCA_963277665.1. Taxonomy (NCBI): domain Eukaryota; kingdom Viridiplantae; phylum Streptophyta; class Magnoliopsida; order Santalales; family Viscaceae; genus Viscum; species Viscum album. Next base: position 30,291,607 of record OY728139.1, on the reverse strand, counting down.
ATAAGGCGCGCTTAGACTGTAAGGGATATTCACAAATTGAAGGTGTTGATTTTGAAGATACATTTACTCTAGTAGTGAGACTAGAGTCAATCAGACTATTTATTGTCATGGAAATATAAAGAGGCTATAAATTGTATCAAATGGATGTCAATACATCATTCTTAAATGGAGTATTGGAAGAATAAGTCTACATTAAACAGTCTGTGGGGTTCTTGATTCGCCATGATGAACTGAAGATTTGAAAATTAAATAAATCTCTTTATGGCCTAAAAGAGGCACCACGGGCATGGTACTCTTGGTTGGACTATTATATGAGAAAGATTGAGTTTAAAAGAGGAGTGGATAACAATCTATATGTGAAGAATTATAAAAAGGATCAGTTCATGGTATTGGTATATGTGGATGATATTATTATTTTTTGGAAGCAGACATGGATCAGTGGATGAATTTTCCAATCACATGAAATCAGAATTTGAAATGTCCATGATTGGTGAACTCACATACTTTTTAGGGTTTCAGGTGATTTATAAGAAATATTACACTTTCATTTATCAGGAAAAGTATGAAAGAGAGCTTCTAAATAAATTCAATATGAATGATTCCAAACCAATGTCGACTTTGATTGCGATTGGAACAAAGATCGGGAAGCATGGGGACAGGACTTCTGTGGATCCCACTATATACAGAATAATCATTGAAAGGATAATGTACCTGATGGAAATATGGCTAGATATTGTCTTTTAAAATTGCCTTATGTCCTGCTTCTATAGTAATCCAAAGTAAGAACATATTGAGGCAGTAAAAAGAATCATGAGATACATTCAAAGTACATATAATTATGGGATATACTATGCTGCAAGAAGAGATAGTGAACTATTTTCTTTTTCTGATGCTGATTGGGATGGAGATGTAGTGGATATAAATTCTACCAGTGGTGGATCATTCTATATTGGGAAGAAATGTGTGGGTTGGTTAAGCAAGAAAAAGGAAAGTACTTATCTTAGTACTGCTGAAGTGGAATATATATCTACTACCAAGGAATTCACTCAGTTACTCTGGATAAAGCAACAACTGACTGACATAGGTGATAAGGTGAAACAACCAATGGTGATTTATTATGATAACAAGAGCACAATTGATCTTATAAAGAATCTTGTTCAGAATTCTCATACAAAACATATTGAGATCATATATCACTTCATTAAGGAAAAATTTGAACAAGGTGTGATCAAAATAGACCATGTGGGAACTGATGAGCAAGTCATTAACATTATGACTAAGCCACTGTTAGTAGCTATGTTTGAGAAACATCAGTTAAACCCCAGTGTTCAGCCACATCCTAGGGAATAATAAGGTTATGATATTCCCCTCTTCCTAACTATTTTAACTGTACTAATCTGTTTGTGGAAGTGTTTCAGGTTTATTGGGGAGATACGATCCAGGGGTAGTTTGTTCTGAGCTCTACAATGTTTACATACCGTTCTTTGGGGTTTATTTCCATTGGATAGAGAGGATAAATTCAATACATTCAACGGAGAGAAATGTTTTTTTCTAGATACAAGAAAAATACAGAACTACAACTATGGGGGGGAAATAAAAGAATGATAAATCAATTCATGCCCTCTCTCTTGTTTTCTACACCAAGCACAACTGACGTAGACTTAGAGTGATGGATGAGTTGTTTCTTGAAGGTTCAGGTTTTGATCATGGATGGCACATTAGTGAATTTATTTGGAGATTGAAAACAAACCCAAAGGGGGATATTGTTGGAACCAAAGTTTTTTGTTGCTAATAATGTAGTTTGGTTAGTGTTTTTTGTTAATATTCACATGGATGACTAGGGAGGTTGAACGTAATGAGGTCATACATTTGAGGCTGAAAGCAGTATTGAAGGTGGTGAAGTTTCCCAGTGTTTTCTAACTTTTTTGGACTCAAAGTCTGAAGTTTGGTGTTGGAAAACAGAGTTTTTTTCACTTAGTAGTTAATGGTATAAAAATGACAAAGAAATTAGGAAAAATAAGGGAACCACATACCTCAGAACATGGACCACATACCATGTTCTGTAAATGTTTCGCAGACATATTTGGGGCAGTGGGAATGTTACGTGGAGTGGTGTGCGGAACTGAAAACAGTTTGCAGTAGTGGTACATGGTGAACGAATGCATTACGAAGAATGATGCAGGTTGAAATGAAAATTGGTTCTCAGTGATGGTACACGGTGAAGGCATGCGGTAGGTATAATGATAAAGGTTGACGGGATTACTACAGTTCGAAAAACAGGAGCGGTACGTGTTGGAGGCTAACCGTATGCAGATGGAGTTCAGTATGTAATAAATATTGTCCCACATTAAAAATTTGGGTAAATTGGTTTATCAAAATTTGAAGAGTTATGTGCCTATTTAAAGAACATTAATCCCCTTTGTTAAGGGATGATATTGGATATTAAAATTTCAGGAAGAAATACGGTGAATTCTGAAGTGGTTCGTGGAGGAGAAGATGGTACACGAAGAGAATAATCAGCGTAAGGAAAATAGTCCACTTAAGAGTGTTTGGTTTTCACAGGAATCTCTCACAGTATGCATCGGAGCAAGGCAGTATGCGGAGCAGGACGGTATGTGGTGGTGTGGAGCAGTACGTGGAGTAGGGAGGAATGTAGAGCAGTGTAGTTCGTAGAGGAGATGGATGCTACGTGGAAACAGAATCAGTACATGGAAAGAGAAGTGTTACATAAAAATAGCAGTAGTACACAGAACACCCAAGGAAGCCTGAAAATTGACCAAATCAGTTTGAGAAATTAATTTCCATAACATATCAGTGTACGGGAAAAATAAATTACATATGTGGGTGATTATGGGTCTTTAACAGAGCATCCATTTACAGTTGAGGATGCATGATCTAATGTTAAACCATTGAAGCAACCTTCCAGTCAATAAACTGAGTGAATATTATTCCAAATCAGTGAGTAAAGGGGAGTCAACAGAAGTGTTCCAGGAGACACAGTGTGTTATCCCTAAAACTTTGTAAAGGCAGTGTGGCAAGTACAAAGTGACTATTATATACTCTTATAATCCACAACTCGTGAAGATTGGTGGTTTTGTTATGACTTACACACTTTTGGAATATGCTCATTGGATGTATCCCTTAGTGTTGAACCAAGTAAAATTGTTGTTTCATTGCATTACATGTGATTGTTTATTTTTCCACTTCCTCTTCATACAGTTTTAATATATTCATACCTATGTGGGAACAAGATACATTAGTTTAAAATAAAAATTTGACACCCTAATTCACCCCTCTCATCTCAGGGTGTTCTGGGGTCCTTCAAGTGGTATCAGAGCATAATGGTTGTTGGTGTTAAATCTATCCTTTTTTCGGCATGGATAATACAGTGAATGTCAGGGGAGTTCTTTTGTTTGATGGAAGTAACTTTAAGATATGGAAGAATAGGATGATATCTCATCTAAGATCTCTTGAAATGGAGGTCTTATTTACTAAATCATAGGGAATACAAGTCACTGATCCTATAGGACTATCAATGAAAGATACAGATAATAAATTACATGATGTTGATGCAAAATCATATAATGCTCTCACAGAATCACTTTATGATCAGATTTATCTAAAGGTGATGAGTTTCACATCTTCCAAGTCAATATGGGATAAACTAGATAATATTTATGAATAATATAGCAGAGTGAAGGAGGAGAAACTTCAAGTACTACACAACAGGTTTGATGATCTGAAGATGAAACCTAATGAGAATATAGAATCCTTTTTCAATCATATTACTGATGTTATAGGAGAAATCAGATATCTGGGTGAAGAAATTAAATACATTGACATAGTAAAGAAAATATTGAGAATACTTCCATCCCTTTACAATGAAAATGTTTCAGCCCTTGAGGAAATAGATCTCTCCACACTCTCATTGGATGATATACTGAGCAATCTATCGACATATGAAATGAGAATCAAACTAGAAGAAGCTACGACTCATGTAAGAAAGAAAATGGAATTCAAAGCCACAGACAAACTAAAATTTTTTGGAGACTGTGTTGATGAATTTGATGATGAAAAATAAGTTCTTTATCTCATTTCCAAGAAACTCAAGAAGGGAACAGGGAAATTTAAAGGCAAGCTACCACTGGCTTGTTTTCTCTGTAGAAGAGTTGGGCACATTGCCTCTCATTTCCCAAGAAAGTTAAATGATAAAGAAAGTGAAGATGAAGACATTCAAAAGCCTTAGAATAGTTTTTTCAAAAAAAAAAATTTTAATATGGAAATAAATTTCAATGGAAAATTTTTGTTTGTGAATAATAAGATGATGACAATGAAATCTTTGAGGAAGAGGAATCAGAATTCAAATCTAGAAACCATTCTTCCATGATGGATACCATTGAAAAGTCAGAACCATTGACAGATAAAGCTAGAGATAATCAGTTGACTACTGATGTTGATCCCAAGGTGCAACTTAAGGATGTGTTTAGAAAGCTTGAGAATAAATGTAATAGATGTAATAAGTGGAATGAAATGGTGCCAGAATCTTCAGAATATATTGATCATCTAGAAGTGGAAACTGATCTATTGGATGAACTGGTGAAAGTTCAATCATAAATCCTTGAAAGTACTGATGATGTTGTGGAACTAAAACTCAGAATTGAATAACAAGAAAAGGTCATCAATGACCTTACCTCAAGACTGGAGGAGAATACCAAAATCATTAAGGGAATCGAAGAAGAAGTTGTTACTCTGAGAAGTAAACTCAAAAGTGAATAAATTTCAAAAAAAGTAAAGAAGAAAATACAATTTGGAATTTTCTTGGATACTAAGCTACTAAAGAGAGAAGAACGTGGTTCTAATGGAGTTGAAAGGATCTTGGGTGATCAAACACCTACATGTATGGGGAATAGTGGAATTGGTTGTAATATTGAAATGTCAAATAATATAAATAAAGTGAACCAGAATAAAGGAAAGTTGAAAGTTGATCAGGTAGAAAATCCACCATAAGTGCTCAAAAAGAAACCCTTAAATCAAACTAAAATGAGAATGGAAGATTATCCTCAATTTACTATAAATGATCTGAAGTCAAACTATTTTTCCGAGGAAGAATTCATGAGGATGAATCGAAGTGATAAGACATTTTCATTCATAAAGTGTCATTTTTGTGGCTATCTAGGCCATACCATGTCATACTACAAAGAGGAAAGAAGATATATGAATGGGGAAGAGTTAGGAGTTCAACAAAGGAGAAAAAATTCATATCCTACTTATTATAGAAGAAAAAAATTCTATGGATATTGTTTTCACTATTATAACTTTGGCCATAAAGCTGTGTATTGTAGGTAGAGATGTGAAAAGAGAAATTCTTTTAATTCTCATAGATGAGTCAATACTCTTCAACTAGAAAGTGTTGCTATTTTAAACAGGTTTTCTCCTATGGAAGAAGAATTTGAATATGAAGAACCCATGTACATTAAAGAGAGAATTTAAAGGTCATTAGTGTCATATACTCAATCCAATATCTCATGGAAAGAAAAGAGGAAAATTGAAAAATCAAATTTTGCATAAGTATACCTCAAAGCTACAAAGAACAATAGTACCTATATTCTTGATAACGGATTTTCATCTCACGTGATGAGTAATTCATAACTATTAAAGAATGTCAAGAAAAAGGTTGATGGAATAGTGAGTTTTGGTAATGATGGTGCTTTGAAGATAAAACGTAGTGGAAGTACAGTGTTGGATGATGGAGAGTTGAAGAAAACTGATTTCCTTTATGTGGATGGTATGTGTCACAATCTTCTGAGTGTGAGTTAACTATGTGACTCAGTCCTTATTGTGACATTCAATCAGAAGGGATGTACTATAAGAGGAAAGTTTGGGAATTCTGTCATGAAAGGTTGTAGAACATATGAAAACTTATATCAGGTTGACAGCAATGAGAAAATTTTCTATTTAACAGTTGAATAGGAAAACAACTTATGGCATTGGAGATTGGGGCACATAAATGATAAATACATGGAAAATATATCTAAGCTAAAGATAGTCATGGATATCTCTAATCTGAAGAATTAATAAAAAAATACTTGTGATGCTTGCATATGAGTGAAACTGTTCTATAGTTCATTTCATCTAAAGAATAAAAGGGCATCTCATCTCCTTGATATCATTCATACAGATGTATTTGGCCCAATAAATGTTTTCAGAACTCATGGAGAAAGGTACTTCATCCTTTTCATATATGATTACAGTAGAATGACATGTGTAATGGTTATACATAGGAAACGATAAGTTCTTGACAACAACAAAAACATATCATCGAATCGCCGAGAATGATATTGTATGAACAATTAAAGTGATGTGATCTGACAATGGAGGGTAATATACATCTTTTGAATTTGAAAATTACCTAGATAAGCATGGGATACAACATGAGGTAGCTTCTTTGAGAACTCCATTGCAAAATGGAGTTGTTGAGTGTATGAATCAATAGTTAAACAACATGTCTAGAACAATGTTGATTGAGAGTTGTATTCTTCAACATTACTGGAAAGAGGTAGTTCAAGATGCAGTGTATATTCAAAACCAAACAGGGTTATATATGGGTGAGACAAAGACACCATATTAACTGTGTCATGGAAGGAAGCCCACGTTGAAATATTTTCATGTTTTCAGAAGAAAATGTTTCATCCGAAACAAAGAATAAAATCAAGGGAAGTATGGTGACAATGTATATAAAGTAATATTTCTTAGAAACTCAATGAATAGAAAAGCCTACAAGTGATTCAATTATTTCTTGGGAAGAATTCTAAAGATCAGTGATGTTAAGATCATTGTAGAGAAAAATATGAATGTTTCAAGGAATTATTATACTGATGTGATAGAAGATGTGGAAGAATGTGAACATGGAAGAAATGATAATACAAAGGTAGTGGAAGATGTTCAAAACTCTCAGGAGTCACATCATGATGTTGACTCAGAAGAAAAATCAGAAGAGGAAGTTATAGCTAGAGATAATTTAGTCGAACCCCAAAGGAGAAATCGAGGAGATAAGATTGATCGGTCAAACATTATTGAGGATAAGAATTCACCTACACAGATGAGGAGAATGAGGAAAAATTATCAATATACATTTTTATCAGTTGTGGAACCATACTCATTTGAATAGGCTGCAAAGGATGAGTCATGGGTGAAAGAAATAAATGAAGAGTTAGATCAAATTGAAAAGAATCAGACTTGGTATCTTGTCAAAAGACCTGAAGGTCACAATTTGATTGGTATGAAGTGTATTTTCAAGAACAAATTTGATGATAATGGAAAAGTGATCATAAATAAGGTGTGTTTGGTCTATAAGGTATATTCACAAATTTAAGGTATTGATGTTGAAGAGACATTTTATCCAGTAGCGAGACTAGAGTCAATCGGACTATTTATTTCCATGTCAATATAAAGAGGATATAAATTGTATCAAATGGATGTCAAGACAACATTAATAAATGTATTATTGGAATAAGAAGTCTACATTGAATAGCCTATGGGGTTATTTCTTAGAAATGATGAATTAAAAGTATGGAAATTAAAGAAATATCTCTATGGCCTGAAATTGGTGCCATGGGCATGGTACTCTCAGTTGGACTCTTATATGAGAAATCTTGAGTTTCAAAGAGGAGTGGATCACAATATATATGTGAAGAATTGTCAAAAGGATCAATTCATATTATTGGTATATGTGGATGATATTATTTTCAGTGGAACCATACATATATCAGTGGATGAATTTTCCAATCACATGAAATTAGAATTTGAAATTTCCATGATTGGTGAACTCACATACTTTTTAGGGTTACAGGTGATTCAAAAGAAGGATTAAACTCTCATTTCCTAGGAAAATTATGCAAGAGAGATACTGAATAAATTCAATATAAATGATTCCAAACCAATGTCAACTCCGATTGCAGTTGGAACAAAGCTCAAGAAGCGTGAGGATGGGATTTCTATGGATCCCACCATGTATATAAGAATCATTGGAATCCAATTGTTCCTAATGGTGACACAGCCAGATATTGTATTTTTAACTTAACTTGTAGCCTGCTTCCAGAGTAATCCAAAGGAAGAACATATTACGGCAATAAAAAGAATCATGAGATACATTCAAGGTACACATAATTATGGGATATACTTTGCTGCTGGAAGAGATAGTGAAATATCTGCTTTTTCTGATACTGACTGGGCTGGAGATGTAGTGGATATAAAGTCTATCAGTGGTGGAGAATTCTTTATTGGGAAGAAATGTGTGGGTTGGTTAAGAAATAAACAAGAAATTACTTCTCTTAGTACTACCGAAGCTGAATATATATTTGGTACCAAGGCATGCACTCAGTTACTCTAATTGAAGTAGCAATTGACTAACATACGTGATGAGGTGAAACAACCAATGGTGATTTACTATGATAAAAAGGGATCAATTGATCTTACAAATAATCATGTTCTTCATTCTCATACAAAACATATTGAGATTAAATATCACTTCATCAAGGAAAAATTTGAACAAGGAGTGATCAAAATGGACCATGTGGGAACTGATGAGCAAGTGGTTGACATTATGACCAATACACTGTTAGCAGCTATGTTTGAGAAATATTGGTTGAACCTCAATGTTCAGCCACCTCCTAGGTATAAGGAGGTTATGAGATTCCCCTCTCCCCAACTATTTTAATTGTGCAAATCTGTTTATGGAAGTGTTGTAATTTTATGGAGGAGATATGATCCATAGGGTTTATTCTGATCTCTATAATGTTTATATACCTATCTTTAGGGTTTATTTACAATGGGGTATAATGGATAAATTCAATGGATTAAATGGAGAGTGATGTTTTTTTGGATAAATTAAAAATATATAACTACAACTATGGGGGAGAAAAAAAAGAATGAGAACTAAATTCATTTCGTCTCTCTTATTTTCTACACCAAGCACTGCTCATGTAGACTTAGAGTGAGGGTTGAGTTGTTTCTTGAAGGTTCGGGTTTTGATTATGGATGGAACATCAATGAATTTATCTAGAGATTGCCAAAAAAACTCAAAAGGGGGAGATTGTTGGAACCAAGGATATTCATTTCTAATAATGGATTTTGGTTTTTTTTTATTCTCAATCTGCCCATGGATGACTAGGTAGGTTTCAAGGAATGTGGCCATACATTTGAGGCTGAAATCAGTATTGAAGGTGGTGGATTTTCCCAGTGTTTTCAAACTTTTTGGGCCTTAAATTTGGGAGGTTGGTGTTGGAAAATAGAGGTTTTTCACCTAGTATTTAATGGTATGAAAAACAAAAATGAAAATAGGAAAATAATGGAACCGCATACCTAGGAACATGGACCATGTACCATGTTTTGGAAATGGTTTGCAACCACATTTGAGGCAGCGGTAATGGTACACGGAGCAGTGCGCAAAACCAAAAACAGTTTGTAGTAGTAGTATGTGGTGAACGAATATGGTACACAGAATGCTGAATGTTGAAATGAAAAATGGTTCGCAGTGATGGTACGTGGTGAAGAAATGAGGTACGTGGAATGATGAAGGTTGGACAGATTACTACGGTTCACAAAACAGGAGTGGTACACAGTGAATTCTAACCATACGTAGATGGAGTTTAGTATGCAATGAAGATTGTCCCACATTGAAAATTTGGGTAAATCGGTTTATAAAAATTTGTAGAGTTGTGTGCCTATTTAAAGAATAGTAATCCCATTTGTTAAGGGATGAGATTGGAGATTAAATTTTTGGGAAGAAATCCAATGAAGTCTGAAGTGGTTCATGGAGGGGAATATGGTATGTGGAGAGAATCATCTGCGTAAGAAAAATAGTCCATAGAAGAGTGTGTGGTTCGCGTAGGAATCTCTCGTAGTATGCGGTAGAGCAAGGAAGTACATAGAGCAGGATAGTACGTGAAGGTGTGTAGAAGTACTTAGAGTAGGATGGAATGTGGAGTAGCTTAGTTTGCAGAGGAGCTGAACAGTATGCGAAAACAGCATCGGTAAGCAGAAAGATCAGCGGTATGCAAAAACAGCAGCAGTACACAGAACACCCAACGATGCCTGAAAATTGTCCAAATCAGTTTTCGAAATAAATTTCCATAACATATCAGTGTATGGGGAAAATAAATTAAATCTGTGGGTGATTATGGGACTTCAAAATAGCATCCATTTATAGTTGAGGATGCATGATCTATTGCTAAACCATTGAAGTGACCTTTAATTCAGTAAACTTAGTAAATATTATTCTAAAATAGTGAGCAAAGGGGGTTCATCAGAAGTGATCTGAGGGATGCGGTGTTTTATCCCTAAAAATTTTTAAATGCATTGCTCTTGGCACAGAGTGGTTGTGCTAAATTCTTTTAATCCATAACTCAGGAAGATTAGTGGTTTTGGTATGACCGACACACTATTGGTGTATGCTCCTTGAACGTAGCCCTTAGTGGTAAACTAAGTAAAGTGGTTGTGTCATTGCATTGCATTTGATTGTTTATTTTCTACACTTTCTCTTTAGACAGGTTTAACAGGTTCCTACCTACGTGGGAATAAGATCCATTAGTTTAAAATCAAAATTTGACACCCTGATTCACCCCTCCCCTTTAGGTTGTTTCGGGTTCTCTAACTTTCGGAGTATGTGCTTTGTCCATTGATGTAACCATGGATATTTTTCAAGATCCACCATTTTAGTATTATTACAATACAATGTGATAGGTTCATTAATACTAGGCACCACATCAAGCTCATGGAAAACATTATGAATCCAAAAATCTTCCTTGGATGTATCAGAATCCATTATATATTCAGAATCCACTGTAGAATCAGAAACAAATGGTTGATTTGAAATCTTCCAGCTCACAGTTACTCCATTAAGACAGAAAACATATCATTATTTTGACTTCATATCATTATGATCTATCTAAAAACCATCATCAACATACCCTCTGATGACAATCACCTCATTTCCTCCATACACCAAGAACATATCCTTAGTTCTACTCAGATACTTAAGGATATTCTTAATAGTAGTTCAATGTTGTTCTCCTAGATCTTCTTGATATCTTCCTACCATGATCATTTAATAGGAAACATCAAGTCTAGTATATAACATGGCATACATGATAGATACTATTGCTGAAGAGTATGGGATCTTACTCATTCTATATTTCTCCTATTGTGTCTTGGGACACATTTTCTTATAAAGATGTAAACCATGTGAAACTAGAACCAATCCCCTATTGGATTGTTCAATACTAAATCTCTTTGGTATCTGTTCAATTTATGTACTTTGACTTAGTCCAAGAAGCCTCTTGGATCTATCATGATTTATCTTGATCTCAGTAATATAGGTTGCTTCACTTAATTCATTAATGTAGAAGTACTTGTTTAACTAGTCTTTAACTGACTGTAATGCCGGTATGTCATTTCCAATAAGTAATATGTCATCAACTATTAGGAAAAAAAATTAATTCCCATTAAAACTTTTGTAAACACATGGATCACATTCATTCTTAATGAAAACAAATTCCCATATAGCTTCATCAAATTGAATATTCCATGACCTGGATGCTTTCTTCAATCCATAAATATACCTTTGTAACTTGAAAACCCTTTTGGCATCACTTGGTGTCACAAACCCTTCTAGTTGTTTCATATAGACATCTTCCTGAAGGTTCCAATTAAGGAATTCATTTTTGACATCCATATTCCAAAACTCATAGTCATGGTAAGCTGTTGTAGAAAGTATGATTCTTATATATTTAAACATGGTAACTGGAAAAAAAGGTTTCATCATAGTCAATTCCTTGATGTTGTTTAAAACTTTTAGCTACTAGACTTGATTTATAGGTACTTACTTTACCTTCAATGTCGAGTTTCTTCTTGAATACCCATTTACACCCAACAATGCTTTACATCAACTAGCGCATAGACCAGAACCAAAACTTGGTTCTGATACATGGAATCCATCTCAAAATTCATATCTTCTATCCATCTTGCAGCTTATGAGCTCTATACTTCTTCCTTTTAGGACATAGGTTCCTCATTGTCCAACAATAATTATTTACCATCCTCGGTGACTAGAAAACCATATCTCTCTACTCCCCTTACCTCTCTTGAGATCTTATCCAGTACTTGTGTTTTAAGAACTACTTCTTCCATGGGGACCTATAGAACTTTTTCTTGTGCCAACTCTTTTGTATCTTGAGTATCAACTTCATCAAATTCAATCTTTATCCCTCTATCCTTTTTGAGAATGTGATCCCTCTCAATAAAGATGGTTTGTCTGGAAATAGTTACTTTGTTATCTGAGGGTTTGTATAGGTAGTATCACTTTTTTTTCATTAGTATACCCTATAAAGATACACCTCATGCCCCGGGTGCTTTTTTGTTGCCTAAAAATCCATAACAAACACCTCTCATCCTCATACATGTGTATGCGACAAAATGGGTTTCTTTCCTCTCTATAACTCAAAGAGAATTCCATTTTATTTCATAGTTAGTATGTGGTATAATGTTTATTCCACAATTTTTAATGCATATACCCAAGAGAATAATGGAAGATCAGTATGACTAATCATTGAACTTACCATGTTCAACAAGGTATGGTTTCTCCTTTCACTAACACAATTCCACTATGTTGTATAAGGTGGAGTGAGTTAAGATAGAATCCCAAACTCCCACAGAAATTCGATGAGATCTTCATTAAGATATTATGCACCTTAATATGATCGAAGCTTATTTATCATCTTATCAAGATGATTATCTATATCATTCTTTAATTCCTTGAATTTATCAACAGACTTGGACTTATACCTCATCAAGTAAATATAGTCATATATACTCAAGTCATTGGTAAAAGTTATGAAGTAATAATATTCACCTCTAGCTTCTATCATAAATGGTCTACACACATCAGTGTGTACCAATACTAGAAGATCTATGAATTTTTATCCCTATCCACCAAATGGTGTTTTGGTCATTTTCCCTTGTAAACAAGTTTGACATCTATCAAGTGGTTTTATCTCAAAATAGTCTAAATAACCATTTTAATAGATCTTTGTCAAATGCTTCTCATTTAAATGACTGAGATGGTGATACCACAATTGGGTGTTATATGAGTCATGTGAATTTTATTTTTTATCAATTTCCAACACTTTATTTTTGTAATTTAATACATACAAACTATTATTTAAATGTTTCATACCATAACATATGTTTTCCTTATTAAAGAAACAAATTTTATTTCCAAACTTGAAAATAAACCCATTTATATCCAAACTTGATATAGAAATTATGTTTTTGGTAACACTAGGTATATAATAATATCCATGTAAAACCAAAATCATTCGTGTTGGTAATTTGAGGTGGTAGTCACAAATGGAAAGAGCAGCTAGCCTCGCATCATTGGCAGCTCGCAGAGCAACCTCTCCTCTAGAAATTTTGTGGGATCTATTTGGTTCCTGCATTTGAATATAGATGTGATCAGCACAATCTATATCTGATACCCAATGTATAGAAGTGGAAATATTGCACTTGATAATGAATGAACTTTTGGCTTCCCATTTCCTCTAGGTGCAGTTTCTCTTCCAGTGGCCTGACTTGCCACATGAAAATCATATTGCATCCTTTTCTTTACCCTACCTTTGTATATTCTTCTTCTTTCTCGGATAGTGCTTAGGATATTTAGAGTTTTTATAAGTATTATGACCCTTTTCCTTTTCCTTCATCTTTCTATTCACTATAAGGATGGTGGGTTTTTCACGCCAATGTCCTTATTCACTTAGTGAATTAAAGTAAGAAGTTTTGATAGACTCTTCTCAATATTTCTCATATTATAATTCACAATAAAACTATAGAATATCTTGTGTAGTTATGATAGTATGAGATATATATGCAAATAAGCCAATAATTTAATCCCTAATATGTACAAATGCTCAATGTAGCCAATAAGATTGACTACATGTGGCCCAACTGGCATAGACTCTCAAAACTTTGTGGGGAACAAAGTTTTGGAGATCTCATACCTCTCTTGTCTTGTTCCTGAAGGTGATACATCATTCTATAAGCATCCATTTCCTCATGTTTCTTTAAGAGTTCATTGTTCATGGATGATATCATGAGTCACTGAACGTCTGTAGAATCATTCATGTGTTTCTCATACACAAAGATCTCCTAATCACTCACCTCATTTCTATGTGCAACTGGTAAAGGTTCTTCCAGCACATATAGCTTCTTTTCATGGTGAAGGATGACCTAAAGGCACCTTTACCACTCTTGGAAATTAGTGCTGATGAAAAGGTTTTCCTTTTCGAGTATGGATTGCAATGATATGTTTGATGTCATTTTAAGACTATTTCTACAAATAAGATGAATGGAGTTTTAGTACTTTATCTAATAAAATTAAGATAAATAATAAATAAATATTCCTTAGTCTCCCACTATTTTATCAAAACCCAATAACCTTCACCATTGGCTTTAGAATATCCTATTTCTTGAAAATTCTAGTGGCAAGGATCCATATTTCCCTTCACATTACCCCAACTTTACCTAGTCAAGTAATTTTAAAGGTTTTAGGTAGTCATTCCAAATGTCAACTGCATTAACTCATAGCTCCTTAATCTGTTGAGTGCACTCCCCAATATTGAAATCCTTTATTTTGGATTTTCTCAACATTTTCCTATCAATTACACTAAGTCCTTCTTTGGTAGTCAACCCTTGCTGTAAGCTAAGTCAAGTCAACCCAAAACCTTAAATTAGAATTACTCAATAATTTAAACCACCCCAACTTTGTTTGGTCAAGTACTTTGAACTATGGTTTAATTCTAACCAAATTAACGGAAGTTTATACCTTCTTAATATTTTATTAAGGGGTTTTATTCTTTATGAGTAAATTTCCATTTATTAACTTTTAACATTCATATTAATATTAAGTGGGATAAGATTAAGTGACTAACCTTTTATTAGATAATATTTACACATAATCCTATTTATTTTAGTTCCATCTTGCATGATTGTTAATTCATTAATTATGTGATCGTGACAAAACATCCATAATGAATAAACATACAACTGACAGAAATAAAATAAATGTTATGATCATGAGCTTCTTCTAATGGTTAGTTTATCTAGTGGTTGATAAACTAACCATTGACCTAGGGTAGAAACACCTTGAACCAATTAGGTTTGTGTCAATAGCTTTCACGTATCCACCTTTGTATCTTCTTGGATTTGTTTTACCTCAACTCCTAACTTGAACCTCCTCCTCTAGATTAAGAGATCCACCCATTACATATGCTTTTACTCACACATAGGTGACAGATAAAAGGGGTTTGACATAAAAGAAACCATGGGCATGCAGGTCCTACATATTAATAAAGAGAGAATGCACGCATACCAATAATTTAATTTAATGATAAATTAAAATGACACCAATCACATACAAAGGTATGGTCTAGCTCATGATCACCCACATGCATGCAATGAATCGTGTATTTAATAAAACTAGAATTTGATTATTTAATCATTATTATTTAAGATAAACATGCTCTAATTGATTAATTATTATCTTTAATTAATCAATCCTTTTATCTTAACCCTTTTATTAATTTCCTTGAGATTCTCATACATTATAATTTTAAACAAATTAATTTAAAATTAACTATGTACATAACCTGTACCTTGGAGGTAACCTGATGAATATCTTTCCAAAACTACCCAACATGTATTATACTTGTATACACTATATTCTTCATGACATTTAGCATGAACATAGAATAATAACTGTAATACAACTCATACACGATGTGCAGATTTTGAATATTATACAGATGTTAATAGAACACACACACACACACACACAAATATATATATATATATATATATTAAATCCTATCACATGGAATGTCCCAACTTTACACCCACACATAAGTACATGTCTTAAGGGTTACATAATATAATAAATTTTTAATACATGTAACTGGTAATAGTACAAGGCATGTAGATATGATCAACATTATGTGTACATTATTTACCATGTATCTAAATTACATGCCTAGGGACTTGGTGAGTGAGGCGTACTTCATAAATCTTGGAGTACACAGCAAATCCAGTGGGCCACATGCTGTGTTGACTCTGCATTACAAGGTCACTAGTTGGCTAAGCCGTGTATGGGATACACGGACCAGCCCTAACCTAAAAGGGACTACGTACCATGTCCAGTGGGCCACACAGTATTTATTCTAGCTAACCATGCACTAGTCTTCCCTAGTCAAGATGTAGTGTAAGAATTAACTACACCATGTTTCATTAATTCACATGGCTTGAGTGATTGTTGAACTTCTCTTGATTCATTGAACACAACTACATGACATGTAGATCCGACTACACAGCGTGTACTGTTATGTTACCTGGATAGGACCCTTGGCACCTTCAGATGAGATCCTCGATATAATTTTAATCATAAAATTAATCATTTCTATTATATCTATAATAAACAATAGAAGAAGAAATATATCTCATAATTCAGATTAAAATAATGATTAAACTTGAATTGATAAACTAAATTATTAAAGAGTAAATCATCAATAAATTATTTAAATAATTATAAGCAATAATATAACCTCTCTAATACCACTTATAGGTTTTAGGTGTAGTAGAAGCGCGAGAGGGACAGTACCCAACTTTTATTTTTTCCATATTCAATGAACAATCTGGGATCAATACGACGATGAACGCTAGTATCCACATAATTGAATCAAGTATTTAAAAAAAGGAATAGATCCCATAAACAAGAGAATGGATCAACATATTTTGTTTATAATTAATTTAATTAAATTAAATAATACCTCTAAGGTGATTCTTTCTTAATTTATGTGTTCGATCATAGATCTGGAGTGCGACATCATTGTGTTATATAGATCAAGTGTAGATCTCCTCTAGAAATGATCCACATATCTCCAGACATTACCAAAGGAGTCTCCAGGTGCTCGTATGGATGATCCTTGTGCTTGCGATGTCTGACTTCGATCACATAAATAACTGCTTCCAAAGCATTCTACTTGATCCAGTGGAGAAGGATCTCTCTCATTCTTGAGAGTATTATTAGATAAGGATAAACTCTCGAGTCTTGAGATCTTTTCTCCAACTCATTGTGCACAACCAATAGGTGTTGCTTTGATAGTGCTTGTCTAATAAGAGAATAATATAACTGGGTATTTAATTCACTAGGGTAATAATAAATAATTTTCACAAGTTCTTTAATTATTTTATTAATCCTAATTAAACCCCATGTCAAATAATAACAGCAGCATTATTATTTCCTGAAATGCTCTTATCTTGTGAGTTATAATTAAATATTATTTAATTAAATAATATTCGGTATTATTATTTATCACTGGACCATTAACTCTGTCTTCCAATCCTCCACCATATTTATTAAACCTAGAATAATGACTATTTATTGGTTAAATAAATATCAATTCATTATTCACCAATAAATATATAAATATTATATTCACTAAATAGAAAATAAATATTTATTAATTATTCCACCCATAATATATCTTCTCAAATAACTAGTGTCATAGTAAATGTGATTAGGTATACATGAATAATTATTAAACCAAAACTAGGAATAATATTTATTTAACTTGTTAAATAATAAATAATATATTATTTAACTAAGATACTGGATACACTTAGTGTGTGACCCTCTAGGCCCCTTTCTTAGTGGCATTAGGCGAACCTGCCTTAAGTCCAAGGTTAGCATCTAGAAACATGTCAAGGCACCCATAGAGAAATAAGTTAATGTCGTAATGACACATCACCTCATATGAATGCTTACCATGTAATATAATCCATTTTTCTTGATATCCCCAATCAAGAAATTTTCAAGGAAGTTCCATCAACCCATGTGCTCGATTTCTTATTCTTTGACTTCCTATAATTTTAACTTGCCAATAGAACACCATGGCCATGGATTAATTTAGTATATATCATTTCTATAAAAGGGCCTGATATATTAACTACCATTATGGAATAGAAATGAAAAATACTTTCTCACATTATTCATTAATGTAGTATTACTCTTGATGAACCCAACATATCCTACCTCACTATGAACATATGTCATCACAGTTTTCGCCAATACATATAAGTGCACAATTAATAATACCCATTAATAATAATCTTAAATTCTAAGGACCAATACATATGTCCACAGATAGAAATATCTAATGACACTTATAAATATGGATTTCATACTATTGGGTATCCTTATCATAATATCCTACTAGATATCACCAAGGGTGTACACCATGAGAAGGTGCCTCAAATTATTATGAGTCTCCACCCATGATATCCTCTATTATTTCTGTCCTTTAAATGATATGATTCGACTATAAAACATATATCTAAAAATAGTGTCATAGCACTTATGAGTTCTCATCATAACGGGGAACTACCATAACCTTTTAGTGTGACATCTACTCTTGGGTCATTATCACTTGAAATGTTACATAGAATAACAATCATGATGTGATAAGGATTTTATTGATATTAAAAACCCATGAATATAAGTTATCATAAAGTATAAAATAAGTTGGTTCTAGGGCACCAACTCTAATAGAGTCAATGTCCAAGGATGGTAGGATCCTACTGATATGGTCATCCCCCACATTCTCTACTCCTTTTTACTGCTAATTTCTAGATTTAATTCCTGAAGGAGGAGCATCCAATGAATGAGACATGGTTTGGATTCTATTTTCTTAAGTAGATACTAGAGGGATTCGTGATCTGAGAACACAATGACTTTGGACCCTAAAAGGTATAACCTAAATTTATCCAAGGCAAACACAATGTCAAGGAATTATTTTTCAGTGGTGGTGTTGTTTTCTTGGGTAGGCTCCAGTGTACATGAGGCATAGGAAATGACATGTGGATCTCGGTCATCCCTTTGTGATAAGATTGCGCCAACTGCATGGTTAGAGGAATCACATATGATCTTAAATTATAAATCCCACCAAGGTGGTTGAATTACTAGGGGTGATGTGAGACTCCATTTCAATTTATTAAAAGATTCCTAAAATTATTTATCAAAAACAAATTCCTTTTATTTATTGAGTAATCGAGAGAGGGGTGAAATCTTACTAAAGTCACAAATGAAACAAAGGTAAAACCTAGCATGACCTAAAAAAAGACCACGCATCCTGTGCATTTTTGGGGAATTTTAGGGAAGAAGTGACATTTACTTTTGATTTATCAACTTGGATACCATTCCCAAAAATGAAATTCCATAGTATTATACCTTGTCACACCATGAAATGGAATTTCTAATAATTTAATACAAGATTCTTTTCAATACAGCGATGTAGGACTAAACCAAGACTACTCAAACATTCATCAAAAGAGGATCCATATAGAGTGGAATCATCTATGAATACTTCCATGAAATTCTCTAGGTAATCAAAAAAAATACTAACCATGCATTCCTGGAAAGTACTTGGAGCATTGAACAGAACAAATGGAATCATTCTATATGAAAATGTGCCAAAGGGTAAAGTAAAGGTTGTCTTTTCATAATCCTTGTGGGAAATATGGATCTTAAAGTATCCATAATACCCATCAAGAAAATAGTAATGGGACTTCCCTGCTAGCCTCTCAAACATTTTTTCAATGAAAAACAATGGGAAATGTTCCTTTCTAGTGTCTTGGTTTAGTCAATGATAGTCTATACAAACTTGTGAACTATTCTTTACACAAGTTGGAACCAATTCATTATTTTCATTTTTAATTACTGTTAGACCAGTTTTTTTAAGAACTACTTGAATTGGACAGACCCATTGGCTATTAGAGATGGGATAAATGATTCTAGTAGACAATAATTTTGTTACCTCTTTTTTAAAAACATCTAAGAGGTTTATGTTCAGTCTACGTAGAGACATCCTCACTGGTTTAGCCTCGTCATTTAATAATACATGATGTGTGAAAATTAATGGGAGAATACTAGGAATGTCCACAAGTTTCCATCCCAATTATTTTTTATAATCCCTCAAAATTTAAAGTAGTTTCAATTCATGCTTAGGAGGGAGTGAAATAGAAATAATAATAGGAAAATTTTCTATTCTCAAGATAGGAATATTTTAAATCTTTTGGTGGTTATTTTAGTTCCAATTCAGAGGGATTTTGGATTTATGGGACTGTGTGTGAAAGTTAGAGGTCACTAATCTCATCTAACATCTTAATGGTATCATTATCATATGAGGAATTATATTTTATAATCTTATCAGTATCATCGATGGTCATGTGATCCTATGTGTTCAATAAATTATTAATTAATGAACATGCATGACATTTTTCTAGAGAGGTACAACATTATATGAATGATTCAATACCTATAATTTAAATCAAGGAATAAAACTTAGAAATGGGATTGGGAGAATGAAAAGATTTATTTTTAGGGAAAGTTAGTACATCAATTTAATTAATGGTGAGAGAGGAATGTTCTACTGAGGGGTTGTTCATGGCATCAAGGATGTTGAAGTGGAAAGTGTCACCACCAAACTCTATATATAATGTACCATTATGGATATTAATTATGGTTTTGGTGGTTTTTAGAAAATTTATCCCCAATATAATCAGGGCATGTCCATTCATCCTATCATCTTCCATTTTAAGAACCTAAAAATCAGTAGGAAAAAATTAAATTTTACACCCTTATAATAATATCCTCTAACACGCCAAAAGGGTGTGATGTACTCCAATTTTCTAATTCAACAACCATTCCAGTGGGATTTAGTTCACCAACCTTCAATGAAGAGTAAATATAGTGAAGTATCTCATTTATTGAACCACCCAAATCAATCATGGAATTGGAAAATGAATACTCCCTTATGGTTCATGGAATTGAGAATGCCCATATCATTTCATTTGGTGGGAAGTGATGGATATATCAATGTTGAGGTGTTCCTCCCCAATCTCACCTTCTCATTTCCTTGAAGTCGCCTTCGTTGTGTACACATCTCCTTTAGAGACTTGGCATATCATGTAATTTGCTTCATGGAAACAATCAAGGGGATATTAACCTGAATTTTTTTGAAATTTTCCAAGATTTATTTGTCAAGTTTAGATTCATTTTGTTTCCTTGGTTGGGTGTTCCTTTGGTAAAATTTATGAGTATTGGTTGGGCTTGTTGGTTTATCAAATGAAACATTCTTCCTTTTTGTGGGATTATTCTCATTAAAAGGATTTTTCTTATTTGGGTCTTTTGAGATGGTCGGAATGGAATTTTCCTCTAGAGGGGATGACTCTATTGGAGGGGTCATTTGGCTTTTAATTTTTTTTCACTCAAAAAGGTGATGGAACTAACATTTCCCTTATCACTAGGTTTAACTACTGGTTGAGAAGGTAGTTTACCTAACCCATGATTTTGGATTTCCCACACCGAGTTAGTGAGTTGGCCTAATTGGGTTTTTAGATCTTTTATGCAATCTTGTGTGGTTTTTTGGAATTTTAGATTATTGGAAGCCATTTTTTTCTTAATTTCCTCTAGTCTAGGATTGGGTTTTGGAGGGGGTTGTTGGAAATTCCTTTGCTGTGGTTGAGGATTTTTGGGTGGTGGTGGATGACTACTCTACTCCAGTTGGTTCCATGGTTGTTGAGGTTGGTTTGAATACCCCCCCCCCTCCTCCTATAATCTTGGTTTTCTTTCCACCTAGGTTTTTATGGATAGTAAGGTTCTTCACTAAAGTTTTTGTTATATGGGTGGCCTATAAATATTGCCTCACAACTCTCATAAGTTTCTCTCAGTTTTGGGAATTAGTCAGAATAATGGATGTTAGAAGAACATATTCGGCAGTGGATGGGAGGAGGAGATTGGGAATTCCCTTGGAAAATATAAATTTTTTAAATAAGGGTACTTACCTCTTCAAACTTCATATCCACCTTATTCTAAAACTTAGTACTTTTAACCTCATGGACACCTCAGATGGGTACACTAGACCTTGAACTAAATTGTTGTGTATTTTGTGTCATGTTCTCAATTAGGGTTCTTGTATAAATTGAGTTCATATCGAATAGAGCACCACCTGAATCATAATCGATCATATTTCAATAAATATGAATTAAACCATCATATAAATATTGAATTAAATGTTGATCACCTATTTGGTGGTGTGGACAGCTTGAAAATAACATAATATAGCCAATCTTTTGCAGTATCTTCTAATGAAAAAGGGAATTACCTAATATTTACTTATTCTTCATCCACATTAGCAAGTTTTAATATTGAACACACAGTGTGAAATTATTTTAAATTATTATGTGGGTATTCTCCAGTGAGTCTATGGAATCTTGGTAATAAATGAATTAAAGTGTATTTAAGTTCAAAATTGGGTGCCTCACCTTATAATTCAATGTAAGTGGGTCAGATATCAACATCAAGAGAGGTTTTTTATTTTATTGTTCTATTATTTTCAACCATGTTATACATGTTAATTTTAGTTTCTAATTTGTTTTAAGAATAAGAGGGGTTTAGAAAAGTCTCAAGTTGTGGTGTTCCCTCCTTCAAAGGATTTTGCCTATGTGTCTTGGTGTCATTGATGTAGGATCCTCTCCGGTTCAGGTTTGGAAGAGGGTAAATCTCCCAGATTAGAACATTTTGTACATATAGACTATAGAATAAATAAATAAAAACACCCAAATATATTTAAATGTAGAAAATAAAACAAATATATATTCATAAAATTTACAAAAATCTAATAAAAAACACACACTAAAAACTAAAGCGATCCCCGGAAACGGTGCCAAAAGTTGAACATGTTGTCATGACACATAAAATTTATTATGATTTAAAAATTATTTTTTGTTCTAGGGAATTCCCTAGGTTACCTATATAGGAGCATAGATAGGCTTAGAGTGTGTATTTTTAATAAAATTTACTAAAATAGGGGGTGGTTTTGAAAACAGTTTTAAGAAAATAACTTAATTTAAAGAGTCT
Source organism: Viscum album (assembly GCA_963277665.1). Classification (NCBI taxonomy): domain Eukaryota; kingdom Viridiplantae; phylum Streptophyta; class Magnoliopsida; order Santalales; family Viscaceae; genus Viscum; species Viscum album. The sequence continues at coordinate 30,268,587 of OY728139.1, read as the reverse complement.
AATAGTTGATAAATAAAGGTGGTGTTTTAAGAATTATTATAGAAGTTAATTTAAAGTTCACAACACATCTTAGATAGTTCATTGTTCTTCAAATTTTATATGGTTTAATGTAATTATTTGGTTGAGGGTTTTCAATATCTTGATTCCCCTCTTGGATTTTAAAATGATGCATAATAAAGCAACATGTGACACAAAAATTGTGATGTCAATGTTTGGACCTAAATAATAGAACGAGGGATACCAAATAATATTGAAATATCATAATTGTTTGTGAAAAAGAAGGATTATTGTGTTTTCTAATCTGAACAACCCAAGATCCCCACTTGAAATCTCAACCCAATCAGTGTTGAGATAAAAAGTGTTTCACTTATTTATAACAAAATAAATTTATTCAGGGGAGAAGCACATCAAGATTAAACATAAGTGAAATATTTAACACAAAAATTAAACAAAAACAGTATAATAACAAATGCTATAACTCCCTCCCAAGTATGTATATCTCCCTTGAAATGACCTTCTACTGTTTAGCTCGCCATCGAGAGGAGGAGGAGGCTCGAGTGGAACTTATCCTTCATCCTTGATCCCCCTATGAAGATAGGGGCATCCATAACTTCTAGGATGAGGAGTATAATCCTATAGGACTCCAAAATTTTAGACATTTACTTTTGGTTTAAACTTGAAAATGGGGTTCCCAAGGTACTCTTTTATGGGAAAAGTGGATGGTGTTTTTGGGCACCCATATTTTAATAAACCAATTGGCTAATGGTTTTGAGTGGGTATACAGCCTTCTCTCACTTTGGGTAAAACTAAAAAGTTGTTTAATAACATATTTAATACATTCACCCAAATTTTGGCATCATTTTGGTGCTAAAAAATCATGATATGGACAAAGCACAACACACCACTTTTGACTTCATGCAGATTTGGTGGCATGGAAATATTAGTCCGGATGGGCCACCATATAGCCAAATTGAGATTGGGTGATTTAATAAAAGATTTATCCCATGAAATTTTGTATACTTATGTAAAATTTAATCCTATTTTGAGGTATTGGTTTTTCACAATGTTCAAAATAGTGGACAGGTGTCCTTGGGATTCAATGAAGTTTGGCCCATTTTTCTTCTGGATCATATTTGGCCCTATAAATCATCTCCACCTACAATGTAATTACCAAAACAAGTAGCATTTCCCTTTTTAAAAGTGATAAACATAGAAAAATTGAATCAAAAATGAAGTGAAATTTGTTACAATTTTTATAATTTTCAATACAAAACTAGTTTAGCACAGTGGTGTGAGGGTGAAAATGTAACAGCGAATCACGGTGCGATCAGCCACAACATTGTGTAGTCCATCCAGACTCATACATGTTCACTACACACACACCATGCATAGCAACTTTGGAAGCTATGCATTCCCAGTTCCTACCTTTGCGCATGCTTACTATCTTTATGCATGTCTATGTAGGCTAGATCTCCCATGTGGTTGATTCCAACTCCCATAAGCGAGGGATTCATCTATCCTTCAAGGGTAGTCATGGTTGGAAAATTTTTTAATATATTTCCAATTAATAAACTAAGTAAAAACTAAGTATTAAAACCAAAATAATTCTTACCATAAAATTTATTTTTCATCATAATTCCCTGATGCAAATAATTATTTACATGGTCTTCTCCTCATGGTCTTCATAAAAACTTATTTCATGAAAATAAATATTTATATGGTATTCTACCTTATTATATTATGGTAAAAAATGTGTAACACATTAGGAAATGTTATTTAAAGATGTAGACTGGTTCATCAACCATCATACTTAAAATCTACTTCATTCAAAAATATAATATGTGACCTTTGAACTTCCCATGGATAGATATTATCTTTAGAAGTACCAAAAACACATACAATATTCTTTTATCAAACTTTGATATGTAAAAAAGTAATTCTCAACTTAATTCACATAGTTTCATGTGAACTTTACTTAAATTTTCAATAAACATGATTGGGAACACCAATGAACTTATAAGTTATTATTATTTACTAAATTCATATCAACATCAAGTGTTTCATCTCTTAATGACTTACTGAAAAAAAACATAAACAAAAAATTAGGATCATTAATCTTCCACTTTGTATTTGTTTTCAATACCAATGTAGAAAATAGGATGTTAATAAGTTAACTTCATATCTCTTTTTTCATTTTATTTTCTCCTCCATATTGATGAAAAATACAAAGTACCAAAGAGAGGATGGTATTATTACTTTCTTAAACAATGTTCCATCAATTATTAAACTCTAACTCTACATAATCTATGATCAGTGTATAAAATAGGAGGGTATAATTTAGACATCAATGTTGTCCACTATCAATTCAAAATATGATACCAAATGATATGGAAAAAATTGTTTCTCACCTAAAAGGTTGATCAATTGTTTCTAGGTTTATAATAATTGTTTGATTCTAATTAATACAATGAAAGTGGAAACTATATAGTATAATTTTAATGAAAAAATATAAATATACATTAAACTTGAAATTATTTCACTCATATCAACATGTAAATTAAAAACATTAAATTATAATAATAAGGTAATGTTCATGAACTTAGCCCAGGAAATTATTCAAGATTCTTTCACTCGTGTCATTGATTCATTTAAATTCCCCCCCCCCCCTTAAAATCATATGTTATTTCTTTTCTTGTGAATAAGGATAGGAGAGTGTGCCAACATACCTCATCAATGAGTTCTTGAACAATTACCTTCCAAAGATATCAATTTTAAAAGTATAGTTCTCTAGGAACTTCTTTAGATACTCCCCTTCAAGGGATGTTTTCTAATTTTACTACATTGAGATAGATCACCTTTTCAGTTGTTCTTTTGAATGAAAATTAATGTGAATACCAGCTTTTTTATCACAACCATGATTGTGAATTCAAGTTTTTTGATTAGTTATATCAACTTTATCATATTTATCAAGGATGATCTCTAGTATTTTTCAAAAAATAGTCTTCAAGATATTAGTATATATATCAAATCAATATGGTGACTTCCATTAACCTTGGAATGAATATTCCAGCTTGAAAATGTAGTACTATAATATTTTCATCAGTTCCCACCCTAAATATCTTCAACACCTTAAATTTCATTCATGTGTATATAGTAATAATGTGGATATCCTTTTCCTTTTAATGAGAGAAACAAGGATAATAATTTTTTATCAACCATGAAACTATTTTATTTTATCCTCTATTGGAGGTTGAACTCTCCATGATGACTTTTCTAAATTTCATTAAAGTTTTGGGTATCATGGTATATTCACTTTATTTTATGAAAACTTTGTGTGGAATTTTCATTTTCACACTGTCCAACAAGGAATATTCCCTACCAAATCCTTTATAATTATTCTTTATTATTTATGTTGATCTAGTGTTGTGAAAAACCAATCATCAAATATTTTTATATCCATTTTTCACCTTACACACAAAACTTTTGATATTTTCTAGTCATCGTTTGTTGACAACCTCTCATGAAATTAAACTTCTTCTTGTGGAATATCTTATTTTCCTTTATCATATACTTTCATCTATGATTCTTCTCATTTTATTTTTTATTTCCAAATCAACCATCCAAATTACCAGTATATCATTTGGAATATGCACAACATGCTTGGTTATTTCACATAGATTTTCAAGTGTTCCCTTTTCCACTTTAGACCTTTTATTTTGTTCTTGGACTAGTATTCCCATTTATTTCTTAATATTGATTCCATTCATTTTGATATCCACGGTCTACTTACATTTATCCATGATGTGAAGTCTTATTATAAAAAATAATAATCTTATTATCTTCAGTGTAGCACCATTTTTAATCATATTGGTTTTCTGTGAGTATTAGTCTACTTCTAATTTTTACCCAAGGTTGAATTATTTGTTTTATTTTTAAACTTATTGGGAATAGTTTTAATCGAGTTATTTCCAAAGGTTTACTTATCTCTATTATCCAAATCATGAGATATTATCTTAGGAATATTTTTAGTGTGATTATTTAATTATTTATACTTGCATACATCTTCACTATGACCACTTACATTGCGAATACCACATAGGATATTCAAACTTTAAAATGTGTTTATAACAGTTAGATTCTTACCTTTAATATATGGTATTTTCTTCATAACTTATTTACTCCCCCTTTATGTAGGAATATTTTATTTTTAGATAATGACATATTATACCAACAATCAGATGATCTATGTTTGAATATTTCATAAAAACCACAATAGCTAATAAATATTGGTTTCTTATTTAGAATAATAGTCTGGAAATATTGGCATGTTTTTTGTTTCTGTTTCATCTCATATTTAAAATGGGATTCTTTTTTGGAATGGTTCTTTATAATATTATATTCATTCACTATAGATTTAGTGGAAATCACTTCATCTCCTTTATTTATCCACATTTTCCTAGGTTTTAATTTTGAACCTGCATTATGCATAGAACCAAAATTAACATAAATAACATTTTTTAAAGTGCATGGTACCTTATTCTTTGGTCATACTGGAGATTTATAACTAAGTTATTTGAATCTATTTTTTACACTAGATGGAGGTCTTTTAGAATAATATTAATCCTTAGAAGTTTTTTTTGGTTCCAACTCTAGTTGTAACATCTCTTCTTTCAGCTTTTTTTTAAAGATTAAACTCAAAAAAATTCAATATTTTCTTGTTTGTCTCCAAGTTCAAGAAATTTCATATTTTGGAAGAATTTATTATCCTAAAATAAATTCAACCTATATTTACATTATTTCTGTATCTTCATAATATCTTCATCATGCATTTTTTATTTCTCATGAAACAATATTTTAAACTCTATGATTTTGTTTTATTTGATCTAAACTTGATAATTATTGACATACATGATGTATTTATATTTTTCTTCTAATTTATGGTAATTTTTTTCAAATTCATTAGTGGAATATGATTTATTCTGAATAGCATTTATCCACTGATCTTCAAAACTATAGAATCTTTCTTCAAGTTCAATAATATTTGCTTCTTTAGATCCAGTTTTCTTATAGATCTTAATATTGGTTTTCATTCATTCTTCAAAATCTTTCTCCAAGTTGTCTAAATTTTATTCACGTACAGTGATATCTTCCCACATACCTTTAAATGGGTAATAAATAAAAGTGACTATTTATTTGGGATTTTTATACAGCATATCTTTAAAATTAGCAATTGATTCATCATTAAACTCCTAAGATATGTGATCACTTTGACTAATGATTAGATATTTATGAGGTAAATTTTGGAATGATATTTTTATTTACACCTTTTCATATAGGGATGAAGTGATACATGTGGTAGAATTATAGTCCTTCTCTTTGGTAGTAAATTTTACCAGTAGATATTCTATTTTCATGTTTGACTTGTCTCTATTAAAATTAAAACATGTGAGAGCCCATTCATCGTCCTCTTTACACAAGAGGGAAGTCTTCTTTATCTTTCTAAATTATATATTAATTATATTCTTCAAGGTCATTTCTAAGATATAATTATTATATATAGTAGATGAATATACTCCATGTTTTCACTCCATTTTTAATTGAGAACAGAAATAAAATATTCAATGAGCTTCAAATCTGAGAATCTAGATAGAGTTGTGACATATCACTTTGATACCAATTATTTGGATCACTTTAGTATGGCCACACTGAGAAGTGGGGTAAATAATTGTGGGATAAATTTTTATCACTTTAAAACTTGTATCCATTTATTTACCTATGTAACTTATTGACTAAATGATTCTCTTGTCTTCTTAACCTATGGTTAAAAAGAATGCACATAAAGTAACAAATAACAAAGAACACTTGGATTTGTTAATGAGTTTTTCCTATAATGTGGATAGATATTTTCCTATTTTATGGTGGTTATTATCTAACTCACACACAACTTTATTTTTATTATCAAACAAATCATGAGAAAGTGTATGGCATTTTACTCATTTTCATAACGTTGACTAGATACAATGCAAACTTTATCTTTGAATCTCAATATTAAAAGATATCATCCTATCCCTTATGAAGTGATTGGAAATGTAGAATAAGAATAATTTTATTGGCGCCAATTACTCTAAAAAACTTTCTCAAAATGAAGTAATAAAATGGTTTCCTCTATTTTATAACAATAAAAGGGTTATATCAGCTATTATGAAATTAATAATGGATTAATATTCTTCATTAAGAATAATATGAATGTGTGGTGGAATAGATATCTCATAATTCCTCAATACAAAATATTAATAATTATAATTGTATTGGTTCTCCTATATTATTCTTAGTGCATAAAATATTTATGTAACTGAATCACACTACACTTTTGATATTATTTTTATGCAACATAAAACTTGAACAAACTAAATCTCTTGCACATAACCATTTATTATTCTTATTATTTTATGTGCTTGTCATGTTCTAAAACCATTCATATGAGTTCCATGAATCATGAATGTATGAAATATATTTCTCACATAGATATGAATAGATATGTGATGTTAATTGTGAGAGTGTTCCTTCTTTTCCTTCATGTGAAAAAAAAAACACACAGGATCTACTCCTTCAAACAAGATAATCATGGAACAACATTATATAATTCATGAAATAAATGGATTATTCATTATATCAATATATAATATTTTCTTCATGTATACACACTGATATAGTATATTTTTCCTTCCTTCACATAACCTCTGAATGTTATAAAAATATAAGACAATGTGTGGAACTATTCTTCATAAAATAAATACAGTTTCACAAAAATATTAATTGACAAGACCATGAATCTCATGTTTATTAATTGAGAAATATTTTTGTGTGGAACTCTCCTTCGTGAAGCTGAGTGGATCACGGATACTCTTTTTTTTAATAAATAAGAGATATAAATATTTTCAATAGTGGATCTTGGCTCAAAGAGGTTTACCACCTCCCTCTGATTAAAATTTCAAGTTAAGGATTGATTTAAATTCTTGAAAAATATGTCAAGTCATGGCTTGATATTATTTTACTGAATCGTTCAGTATTTTAAATTTCACATGATTTCCATCATGTGACATTGAAAATCTTGGATTATTCATATATCTAGATTCTTCCTTCACAATTTTGGGCTCATGTGCATGTAATCATATCACATGCATCAACTCGTGCATTAATAACTCTCAACTTCATTAGTTAATCTTAGATAAAAACATTTTCTTTTGAATAAATGGTTTCAAGAACATCAAATCATACATGCATGAATATACATATCATTTTTATTTTGAATTCTTATGAGATCGAGATCAGTTTGACTCTTGGAAGATATGACATATTTTTTAATGAATAAAATATCTAATGTTTATATAAGGTAGTTAGTGGTTGAAGATTATGTGGAATCATGATCAGATAGCTAAAATAAAATAGATCATATTACTTTCATTATGTCCATATATTTTTAGTAGAGCTATAACATCCTACATTCGTGAGTACCACATCAGACTACTACTTCTTCATTGTTGGATTAATATTACTTTGTGTTCATTATTCATCTTGATCCATCACTGGGTTCAGCACCTGGAACACCTTCACACACCCTCCCATCACCAATCCATGCCGCACCATTTCACGGTCCACCCAGTCTCAAACAAGCGCCCTGTGCAGACACCATGTGTAGTCTTTATGGGTGTTATACATGACCACTTCTAGACTTTCAGTTGGGCTACTATTTCCATTATTATCCATTTAGGTTGTATCTCCTATGTTTTTAATCCTAGATCCCACAAGTGTGGTATTGAGATAGCCTTCAAGGGAAGTCATGGTTGGACAATTTTTTTAATATAAGGTCAATTCATATACTTATTAAAACATAAGTATGAATGACAAAAAAAAATCTCACCATAAAATGTATTATTTAATATTAGTATTTCATGAAAGTAAATATTTTCATGTATTTTTCCTCATGGAATTTTTAAAAATATCTTTCATATGAACAAATATTTTCATGTTCTTATACATTCTTATGTTGTGGTAAATAATGTGCAACACATTAGAACATGTTCTTTAAACATATAGACCAGTTCATCAATTATCATACTCAAAATATACTTCAATTGAAAATATAATATAAGACTATAAAACTTCCCATGGATATATATTTTCTTTTTTAGTACCAAAGGCACATCTAAGCTTCTTTAATCAACCTTTGAGATACACAAAGTAATTCTCTACTTAATACACATAGTTTCTTAGGAAATTCACTTTTAATTTTTAACAAACATGATTGGGAACATAAATAAAATTCCAATCTATAATTCTTTACTAAATTTATATTGACATCATTTGTTTCATATCTTAATAACATATTAAAAATAAATACAACACAAAGACAAAGTATGATCATCAATGTATAATCATGATGGAAAGTTATAATTTACCAACATAATTGGTCATGTATTATGAGTGATATTCTGTACACTAAAAGGATTCAATCCATTTATAGAGAGTACAAGACAATTTTTTCTCATCTCGTTTCCAAATTCAGTATACTCATGATCAATTTTATTCTACTTAAGATAGTCCACTAAGAGAAGAGGTTTCCCATATTGATTTCATATATCTATATGCCATGTTAATTGTCTTGTAGTCTCATCACTTCTATATAGGTTCCTAATCCTTGGGATTATTGCAAAGAACTATAAAACATTCAAAGAAATTGATTTGGCTTTCTTATATCAATAGGAACCACACTTTGGTAAATATTTATGTGATTTATGGTCTTTATTAAATAATATACAGACATTTAGACATGCATGTCTTCTTTTAAAGATCATAATCATTGACTATAGCATTAATCTTGTGTCATATTCTCATAAAGGAAACTCGTTATATTATGGTATTGTATCATTCAAGAGATAAATTATTTTAGTTAATTTGGTTTCCCTATATTCATTTACAATTTTTACATTAATAGCTTCAGTATAAATGATGGTGTTGTATATTCATTACATCCAACATACAATGGAATCTTTTTATAGATCTTTAAATTTTGAAATAACTTTGGTCAATCATAAAGTTAATATTCAACTATTATTATCAATTCATTAATTTTGTATTCATCATCATTTACACCTATAATCATATCCTCAATACAATCTTCATCTTCATTTATAATTGTAATCATATTATATTATCCACAAAATATAGTGTTATCCCATTCACTGGCTATATTTAGTTCTACTAAGTTTTTAGTCCAAAATTTATAGCTTTGGTCTATTATGTTATAGAACAAGTGTTCTTCTAACTCCTTTAGACTAATTAGTCTTGAATATCAACAACATAAAAACAAAAAAAGGATTTGAGAAGGGTCGTATTCATAATCTTTTGAAAACATGAAGACCACTTTAACCCTATCCTTATACTATTTTTTGTATGATTGGAATCCAACCATTTTCAATTCATATACATTCTATTTGATTCATTAATATTCATATTTATAAAAATAAATTAATACATGGAAGTAATGAGATTATAATCCTAAAAGTATATTATTCATATATACACACATATAGTCATAATATTTTATTTAAATTTTCATTGCATCAACAACTTATTAGAACACATAAGTTTCAATAATTATATGAATTTAAAATATTATAAAACATTTTTTATTACAAGAATTCATATATCATAAATCTTTTTTTTAAAATGGATTCATCAAGGGAGATAATAATGTAAAATTTTAAAATATAGATCACCATATCTAGTCAATTAACTTAATTAATGGTTTTCAAGGTCATTATAAGTTATTAGAGGTCACATTGAAGAACATAACTTATAAAAAAATTGGATTCGTTCACATCTATATATCATATGGTGTATTTTTGAGTTTTTATACACATAACTTGGTTAACTATGAATGTTATTGTTTCGAGAGAATAATCCCAAATTAATATAAGAAATCAATATTAAATCCTCATTAGTTGAACCATATTTAACAATTATTTTTCTTTTAATATGCCATTATATTATGGTATTTTCAAATGAGTGGATTGTGATGTAATACCATGCTCCCTTAAATTTTTAGTAAACTCTTAACTTAGGTATCTAGTCCCTCTATTTGGTTAAAAAAATTTAATAAAATTTCTAAGATTATTATTTTTATGTAGTTATTAGATATTTTGGAACATTTCAAAGATTTAATATTTTTTCTACATTAGAAATACATATTTGTATATAATATAATCATTTATGAAGGTAATAATGTACCATAAACCAATGATTTATTTTTTACTTGTTGATCCACACACATATGTATGTTTGAGGGACAATAACTCACTATACCTATTTTTAATTTATAAAAGTAATTTTAGTAATTTTTTCCCAATTAAAAATAATCAAACATATTAAATAGGTTATAATAAAATAATTATGAAAATTTTTATTTATGGATTGATTGTACATATTTTTCATTTTCATATTATAATTGTTCATGATAAAATTTATATTTAATTTTTAACTTTTACCATCTTATTTTATACATTATAGTCATATTTTAAAGTCCATGATATATAAAACTTTAAGATCATATATACCACCATGAAGTATTTCATTTATGTAAATTAATACTTTTTTATTAATCCTTAAAAACCCTTTCTTATTTCAAGAAAGAAACAAAAATGAATTTTTTATGGTAGTAACTTAGTGTCAATTTTATAATCCCTAAATCAATCTTTTAATCAAAGGTAGATGGTAGGGTCCTACTGTTAAAAACAACCCTTACTCTTTTTCCCATATAATGATGGACTTTTACTTTAATCAATTCCATTTTTCTTCTCAAATTGTACAGATGAAAAATATATTATACACATCCAACATCCAAAATCCATGAAATATAATCAAAATGATTAATATCTCTAACATATATACCTTAATACCCAAGGTTTTTGGAATATCATTAATTCATTCATTCATATTGAATGCCTTTATGTTTTCATATTGATTTTGAATTTATAATACATGGAGTTCAATATAATAAATTTTATGTCAAAGGAAACAAAAAATTAATAATAGTAAAATGTTAATGAGGGTTTTTAAAGAATCATATAAATAAAAAAACATTATATTATTATGAAAATAAGTCAATTTAATTAAAACACATAAATTGTGAAAAAAGAAAGAACCAAAAAACATGAAAATAAGGGCCTAAATATCAATTAGAAGAAAAATAAACAAAAATAGCCCTAAAAGGGGGCCAAACATCAATCATAAAAGACAAACCAAGGAGAAGAACTAAAAAGCACAAAAATAGTTCCAAAACATCATGCATATAAGAAAAACCCAAGGAGAAGAATAAAAAAATCATGAAAAGGATAAAAGGTCAATTAAAAATGAGTAAGGAATAACATACCATAAATTTAATGTTTTATTTGATCAAAGGATTCAAATGAGATGACTATATAATTTGGATTCCATGAGAGGTTGAACAGCATGAGTAAGGGTGATCTCGGTTAGGGTTTATTTAAAATAGGGGAAGGGGTTTTATCATTGCTCATAAAAATCACTAATAAAATACACATTTATCAGTGAAAAAATTGAAAGTACTTATAAATTTATGATTTATCAATGATTTTATCTCTAATAATTACCTAAATTTATTAATTCTAAAAAATAACTAGAAAAATAAACATTTATCATCACTTTCCATTTTATCACTAATAAATGTGTATTTTAATAGTGCTTTTACTAGCACTAATAAATAATTATTTTATCAGTGCTTTATAAAAAAATATTTGGTGTATTTTTATTCCCACACTCATTCTTAGTTGATTAGGACCTTCTTTCTAGAGGTATGTTGTCACTAGGACTTTACAAATGACATCTTATAAAGTGTATTGGTCAAGAGGGCGCACCACGCCATTTTTAGGGGGATTATTTCCTACTCTAGAACTCTCATATATATTTAAGACATGTTCATGAATATTAATTAGTAATGTTAGTAACACTACTGGTTACCCTCATTAATGACACTCAATTAATTATGTAATGGTACTTTAGTTTAAATCATTTTTATCAGGGCACTCTAGAATTTAGTGTCATTTGGGGATATCATTGGTACATAGTGTTGAGATCAGGACCATTAAATGGGTTTCATATATAACCCTATGAATAAAATCATAATCCACATAGTTTTATGTCACTTAATGGGATACTTCATATCTTATAAGGTCATATGACAAGGACCGATCCGTATAGTTTAATGTCATGTCATAAGGACGACTAGGAGAATGGTGTGTAGTAATGGTTTGTGTGAGACTTACATATGAGAATACCTTTATAGTTGATCTTATAGGTAGTATGTCCTAATTATTTTAGTTTGGTATCATAAAGAATGTGGCCCTGTGAAGATGTATCTTGTCAGGAATGTGACTCGATGAGGATGAGATAAAAGGACTCTAGAGGAATATGGACCTCCAAGTAAGGACATGATTATATCAGGAATATGTACCAATAAGGATGGTAATAAATAAGGATGATTTTTTGTTTGAACCTAGTGTATTTTTTCTATGTATCTCATCAATATAGGGATAAAATCCCACATAGTTTGAATGGCACAGTTTTAAGGTCATGTGACAAGACCATACCATGCAGTTTAAATCCATACGATAATGACACTGTCATGAATTTTAATGTCATATGACTAATAATTATGTTTAATAAAATTTATAGTAATAGATAATAGATATGGTATTATTCATTTAATTTTTACAAGAATACGGTTTGGGTCTTACACCCAGTAGGATTCCCTTTTCATCATTTTGATGGATGATCACCATATATCTCTAAGACCACATGAGTCATGCTTGGTGTAAGAAAGAAGAGATAGTAGAAGATCAATCACATTGCATAATTAGATTTGGATGGAACATACACTTCGACAAGAATTATGAAATGGTATTTCCTCCCTTATTCATTGATGGGAGAGGTAGGGGACATGGAAGGTAGGAGGGATATGATTTCCTAAAAGAAAGTCTAGGATCTTAGTCTATAATGGTTTCCCAAGAGGAATCTACTCCCTACCTATTGGGGGATGAAGTAGGGGATACAAAGGTATAGCCATAAAAAATTATTTGGGGTCTTCCTCTAGGGGGTTCCCATTCCTGTACTCTTACATATTTCTAAACCCATAACTAGGACTTATTCATCCAATGATTGGAATACAATAGGTTTGGATGTTTCAATGCTCACTTCACATCATGAAACATTTAGGAACTAAATTCCACTTCTAAATTAAAAATGATTCCCACCATGATCCCAATGATTATGGCCCTTGTTACCAAGGGGATTCATGATTTCAGACAACCTGAAGACCCTTTTGGTTAGGGATGATAGGTAAAAGATAACCTTTACTAAGGGAATGAAAGTTAAAAAGGGGAAATGTTGATGTTCCTGATTCCCCAATCATGTGGATCTAGTGTCCATGGGGGAGGCCATAATTTTTCATATTTAGGGTTTTGAACCCTATTAATAGAATATTTGGGGTTCTTATGAATAGATCAAATGGGCAAGGAAAACATATTTTTAGAAGGTAATCATGATGGGGAAGGACATATCACATGAAGGGAGGAGCCCACATAAGGAATCCGCAAAAGGAAATCCATGAATAGAGAACCAAAAAAGGGGCACCATGAGATGGTGTGGCCACATGACTGTATATGGGGATTATCACACAATCGCATGATCTTTCTATTTATAATCCATATAATGATGTTCATATCATGTAGATTTATTTATATAGATCAATTCATGCGGGTAGAGATCACTCAGTAGTTTTATGTGGAAGAGTTCATTCTTCAGAGTTATTATTTTTTTTAGGCACTGGGTTTACCTATGAAATTATCCTCTTTCATATCTTAGTTTATCCTCTTTTATCTATTAGTTTCCTTATGTCTCTACTTTTATAGAAATTTCTACCAGTATATATAGGCACACACCAGTGACATGGCTTGGGTATCCAATTGGACATGTGGAGACAACCAATAAAATATATGAGAGATGAATCATATGACTGCATAAAAGAACTAAATAATGTGGTCATAGAAGCTTAATCAACCATGTAAGGGGCCTTTCTCTGAGTCACAAAATTAAACTCGCATTGTATGATCACATAATACCTCCATTTGAGATGATGGTTTCTCATGGCCGTGTAAGGGGCCCACCTTTGATCCATAAAAAGAGAATCAAATCTCATGGATGAGCGATAGTTCCCATGTAGGGTGATGTCATCTTATGGTCGCATGATGATTTCACCTCTAATCCATATAATGAAATATTTTGGGTTTACGTGGTTGGATTCATTCACATGATCAACCTAGCTTTGAGTCATGTGAGAGGGAAGGTCTCACGTGGTCATGTGATGGTTTTTCAGTACTAATTCAATCTTATATTCATGATTAATTATTCTAACTATACACTTCAATGATAAAATTATAAAATTCCAATGTACCATTATTCTAAAATCTAACTTTTTTAAGTTCATTTCCTAATGAATCAGGTGTCAATAAATCCCTCCTCTAAAATTGGGTTTGATCGGTATGAGAATAACCCATTTCTGAGATGTTTGAAGCCATCATGGGGTACTTATGATCAAAGGGTGATCAAACCCTATAAATACTCTTATAGTGGTCCTTATAACCACTTTCTAAAATTCAAATAATTCTATAGTTTTTGGAGTTTTTCTGCATGATATCAACCACATAAGAGATTTTTCTAATTAAGCCACGTGAGACCAACCACATGAGACCAACAACATGGAAGGATTTGGGAAATTGTGCCATGTGATTCTAACCATGTGGTACCAACCACGTCAAAGGGACTATGCAACCTTAACTGCATAATCGCAACCATATAATCAAAACCATGTTAAACCAAAAAGTGAATTGCCCGTCTCTCACGATATGAATCTCACGGCTGTGTAATTTCATATGCATAATGATCAAGTGGAACACACAAGGATTATGCAGTAAAATTCACTTCATTATTTTTATATATTTAAAAATAATTTATACATTTTTTGTGTAGAATTTATTCAAATCATGAATATTGGGTAATACTGGAAAGGGGATGGAAATGGTAAATTTAGTTTCCTTTGGTCAATGCAAACATATTCAACCATTACACACCTTCATTTCCAACCTACTAATAATGAACCTTTGATACTAAACAATATTTTATTTGATTCTTCATCACAAGTACAAGGTCCTAAATAAATACCCTGTTCTAGTACCTCAAAAAGGGAATCATCCACCTCTCTAAATTAATAGGCACCAGGAAGTGATTCATGCCAACATATCACCATCCAAATGCTTCATTAGAAAAGATAAGCATGTGTAGGGATTTTTCTTGGGTTAAACATTATTAGACCTTAAATAATAGGTTCATGTTCCTAATCTTAAGAATCATGTTTTTAGTTATATCATTGTAAATTATTCGACTGTTCATAAGTTTTTATGGTTGAAAATATAGGATTTTAGTTCAGGAATATATTTTCGCATGGATTACAAGTGTCCTTTCTGGGTCTAATAGAATTTTTATGAATTAGAAGTAGAGATGAAGGTAGTGTATATTTATAAATCCCTATATATTTCACAAAATCTATCCTACCAAAAAACATACCTTATCGTAGAACTTATGAGCATATAGAGTCTAGACAGAAACATTTTCCATTTTATTCATGGAGAGGTTAGGGTGAGCCACAAGGATTTGATCATGATTAGTGGAGATATGATCTTAGGGAACATGTATGATGAATTTGTCTCTATTTACTATGAGTTGAGGGGATTTTGAGTGAACCCCTCAGGTCACCAAGGAGTTTCTCAAGCTAGTGAGTGAGCTTTTGGGAAGATACTTTTGTCCAAGGTTTAACGTCCCTTTTAAAACATGGATTAAATAGTTTATCAAAAAGATTAAACATGAGCCACATGTGAAGAGACCCAAAGTTTTTTAGACTTTAAAATACTATGGTGTTAAGGATTATTACTGACCAACCATATAAGAAGGCTAGTATAATAGTTTGGGGTAGAAGGTTACTTCTCAAGATAATTATTCGGTCATCTTGGAGGATTTCCTAGTGATGTTTCTAAGTAGATATATTCTCCTAGTTGGAGAATAAAATACAAGAGTAATAATAAGAACATTTTTCATTTTGATGAAATTGGAATATGGTAGACAAATTGGTTTAGTTTTCTTAGTGCTTGCAAAGCTATTTCATCAATTGAGCAATATTTTCAAAGGAAAAGCTCTATTCAATCTCATTAGAACCTTCCATGTTATTTGGGGATGGATGGTGGCACATATGGGTGGATATGAATTTATCAATATCCAAGAGATTCACAATTATTTTTTCATGTGATTTATTTAAAGTATTAGTGGTATTCAAAAAATCATCCTAAGAGGCTCAAACAAGAAGGGTGAGTTGAACCAACATAAATTTTTTTCCTTCACACCTTATGGGTTCACGGCTAGTAGTATTGTTGATAATGAAACCATAGATCACAAGGAATGTTTATATATAATATAAATTAAATAATTAATCCTAGATTATAGGATATATAGGAACATGTTTTATGATATCTATGCACCTTACAGATTTGGGGTATAATTTAGGTGCATTTAGATGAAATTTCCAGCTCACCCTATGAGTATGCGATTTGAGATGCACCCAATGATAGTTCATCAGTTCCATATATTATGGATGAGGGATGAGAAAAGTATTTTAGTGAGATTACCACCATCATATTATATCATTAAATGTATTGAACTGGTGGAATAATCTGATGGTGACTCGGTTCTAGGTCCTTCAAAAGATGTGTTGAGATGCCAAAAGATACTCCTTCTAACAAAATGATGCTGAGAAAATATATGTGGTATTTGTACTTGGACCCTTCGACAAGTGAAGTGCCTCTATCATTGTCTATTCCTATCAGAAAAGTCTTTAAATATTCTTAGAAGTAGTGGGATACTAGTATTAATAGTTGTTCTGTATAGGAATCTTGGGATATACTCCAAGAGGAGGAGATTGAATTGTTGGGATTCAGTCATGTAACCACTCTCAAGCATATCTCCTTCTAGGAGAGACCCAAATAAGTATGATTGTATCTTGGAAAGATAGATAAATCAATTCACTCCTATAAGGGTAGGGTTTATTCCATAGACTAAGTGATAGATATACTAAGGATGATGGAAAAAGAGACCAGTTATATGAAAAGGTATAATGAATTCATGTTTTAAATCTTCCTTTAACTATTATTTTGATTCTTATCTTTGTAAAACTATTAAAATAGTATTAATATAAAATAAACTCAAATTACTTCCCCAAAATATTCCAATGGGGGTAGCACTTGGGGTGGACTCCTAATGAAGAAATTATGGATGAAGGTTCCCCCAACATGATAGATCATATAAGAGGGGTGATGGCTGGTCCTACAAGATAATTCCTACCTCTAGTACCACCAGTTGCTCATTCCATGAAGTTATCCTTGTGGTAAATCACTCAAAGGAGGTAGATAAAGATCCTGAAAATACGCCTCCACACCAGGGTGGGAGGATGATTTATTTCTATAAGGAGTTTGGGGCCGATTGAAGATATGGATACCTCAATCATTTACCCTCAAACATGGACTTCCATAGGGGTGACATCAGTAAAACCTCAAGGAATATTATTGACCCCCCAATGTTAACCAACCTCTATACTTCTATAGGGGTAGTCCATAGAAGTGGTGGAGGCTGAAGATCTAGAAATAAAAGGAGAAGGATTGACCTATGATTTGAATTCCTTGCCCATTATTTCCACACATTAAGGTATGGTAGAACATATCATGGGAGATGATAACCTAATTGATTAATCATTAAAAACTCTTTATGTAGTTGAACAATATTTTCAATAAGGTTTTTATTCCTTAAATATTGTAGATTCCTTTGTGTGATTATTATTTTATATATAAATTCACTAACTCTTGTGGAAATTCTTATGTATCTTCTAGAGGTGGTGGTCTTGACATGCCTAAATAGACAGTGCCTTATAGGTCTATCACCCCAATAGAGAATGTGATCCCACCAATGGTGTAATAAAATTTAGTTTTTATAACAATGGTGGTGGTGCCTCTAAGAGCTATGAAATAATTACCACAAGGGGACCTATCCATCATACATTCTTTCAAGGAAGTGAATGTTTCAATAGATGAGTGTAAGTATTCACATTTTCAATTGATTATCTTCTCTTAATTATATTAACATAATTTGGATTTCTATTTTATAAATTCCTTTAAAAGATCTTTATGTCCAAGAAGTGAATCCCCCAGCTTCTTAATTAGAATATGTTGTCGATACATTGACATACATAGGGAAATTTTCACCCATGGGAAATGAACTTGGACTTTCCTTAAGAGATCTAGTTCTTGAGTATGTTTCTACTCCTATGAAGGTATATAAGTTAGATATTTAGGTGAATAGTTTTTTCATTGTCGCCCATCATTTCATTTAGTGGTACATGAAAAGGCTAGTCTCAAAGACAACATTGGAAGACTTTATATCACAAATATGTAGGTTGCACAACATGTTCATGATGATAGGATATGCCATATTTGATTACCACATTATCCATTCTGCTATAAATGAAATCATTATATGGTGAGAATAAGAGAAAATCTTGCAAAAACATCCCATCAAATAGAGACTATCAAAGAAATTTTTAAATCTTAAGGTTTTGATATCTCATGAAGAGTCTCATTATGTCAATATGGTAGTCAATCATCATCATCAAATTAATGAGAAATCTCTTCGAGTGGTTCAACTTCAGAAAATAGGATGTGACCAAATAGAAACTAGTTGAGCATCGCCAGTTTCTTGAAGCATCCCATGCTCAAGTAAAAATGGTGTTTCTCCAACATTAGAGAATATTCACCTTACTAAAGTGGGTGAAGTTGTGAAGTAATTCAGGCTTTATCATTATGTTGTTTAATCCCAATAATAAATCCATAAAGTTTAAACTTATATTGGAATCATTTTATTCATGTTTTTTATTATATAGATAGAATTTTTCCTGTGGATATTTCTCTACACTTGGCTATAAAAGAATGAAAACAAAATTTGGGATTTTATGTCTATCAATCCTTTGATTGTTGTCCCAATATAACCATTATTTCATAATAACCTATGAACCTTGAATGATAATAATTTAGGATAATTTGAATTCATTTGGATAAAAAATGTAAATATGATCCTTAAATCAACTTTTTTTAGGTTCATAGTTGTAATCCCGTGATTTTTTTTAATTTTATTTTATTTTATTTCCCTAACTTTTTTCTAGGATTTATGTATGGGAAACCTAGTTGGAAATATATTGACTTTTTCTAGGTCACCCTTTTGGGGTTTTTGTATTGAATTGTATTATGCCTATTTCACTAATAGTTTAAGATCATGTAATTTGGGATATTAAGGTGAGACATTTTTACCCATCTAGAGCATATCAAACCTGATGTGAATAGAGGTCTAAGAGTCCCAAAAAGC
Organism: Viscum album; assembly: GCA_963277665.1. Classification (NCBI taxonomy): domain Eukaryota; kingdom Viridiplantae; phylum Streptophyta; class Magnoliopsida; order Santalales; family Viscaceae; genus Viscum; species Viscum album. The sequence goes on along the minus strand of OY728139.1, from coordinate 30,249,000 downwards.
TCATTTTTAGGATGTTTCATCTCACGGGAGTTGGTGCACATAGTTTAGGTTCATGATTCTTGAAAAAAAGGATTATGTGGTCTTATATCAAGTGATAAATTTCAAAATGTTCAAGAAAAAAATATCATATATTGTCTTGAAGATGAATACAATCTATAGAGTCATAACATTGGGTAAGTCAAAACCATTTGAATAGTTATATTATCGGTTGTGTAAATAATATTATAAGTAGTTTGATCTAATGATAATGAAATGGGATAGATACATAAAGGTTGTTCACTAATTATATTCATATGATAGGCCCCATTGTGAGTTGTCATTAAATATGGAAGTTAGAGGTCCCTCCCCTCATGATGATATACTTTTGGTTGACAATCCAAAATGGGGGCACATATGTAGGGACATATTGGGGAATATATTCATAGCCAAACAAAAGTATCCCTTAGAGTTGGGAATCCCTACTACCAATAGTCATGAAAGGTTATGGAGACTCGAACACTTGGTAAATAAAGTTTTCTATAGAATATGGGTGATCAAGAAGGGTTTGGGTACCCTAAAATTTATGTCTCTGTGTAATGGAAACAATCATAAATGTGAAAGATATATAAAAAATCATTTCTCTAACTTTTTATCAGATCAGTGGATCCAACGATCATAAATTGGGTTTTTCTTTTATCATATGGTGGACTTTACAAGCTTTGTGCCCCTTTTTTGACCTACACTTGAACTTTTTTATAATTCATACAGATTGGAGTCTTAAAAAGTGGATACTTCACTTCTTCTTAGACCACCATTTTCAAGATTTTAGTATAATAAGTTTTATGTATCTTTTACTGATAATTTTAGGTCATTCGATTTTTACCAATAATGGATGTGGTTTAAGGTCACACATATTTGACCAATATGTGTGGGGAAATCCATCTATCAAGGGTAATATGACACTCTACATTAGTAGAGGGATCATTGCTAAAATAGACTATACTAGAAAAGGTTATGCATAGTTTAAGGTCATGATTCTCAGTTCATGGTGTGTAAATAGTTCAAATTCACCATATAAAGGGGATATCAAGAATAGAGGATACCCTAATATCTCTAAGATGATGGATGATAATGAAAATATAACTCATGATTCAAGGTTCTCGAATCAGAAGTGGTCAAATGGGATAGCACAACAGCTAATCGCTGACAATATTCGAGTGGTGGGATCCGTTTCGATTCTATCTTGGCATGTGGGGGTTGGAGGTCCCTCCCCTCATGATGAGATGCCTTTGGTTGATAGAACAAAATGTGTCTACATATATAGGGTCGTATTAGGGAAAATATGAAGATTTAAACAAAAGTATCCCTTGGTGTATGGTATAACTATTACTAAAATCCATGGAATTTTATGGATATCTGATACACTCAAAGAATATCCAAATGAAAGATGGTGAAATTGTTTCAAATTCAAACTTATCATATCAATATTATCACCATCCTGTGAAAAGGAGAAGAAATAAATGGTAGTGTGTGGTTGGGTCTAGAATATATGCTCTAGACATCACTAATTATCCTAAATCAATTAAAAAACAATCCATATGTATTTCTCAAATATGTATCCCTTGTATAGATTTATCTCATATGTAGGGGAAATTATTTATTGATTTGAAAATTGTGGAAGGGCCTAAGATTGGTGATTTGGTCATCACTATGTATCCTAAATAAATATGAATCAAGCCATACATAGTACTTGGAGATTCCCCCTACATAGATCTAGAACATATGTATTGAAAAAATCATGATTTATTTATGGGGATTGTGTTTGGGCCTTGGATAAGAGATCCTAGAATCACTGCATATCCCATGATATGGGAATCAAGCCACACGTAGCTCTTATATATAGTTCCTATGAAAATATGATTCTTATATAAGGATGGGGCATTTCATTTTTAGCAGAAAACTAGTTTATTGATAATATGAATTCATATATATATATTTTGGATACATTTCTGTAGTATTTTTTCATGTTTTATAATTTTATTATTTGGATTTTGGATGGTTTTTTAAAGAAATAGTAGCTCAATATTCAAATAGGGTGTTGTAGTGATTTTAGTAATTTCAAATAATTTACATCATGAATCCAGCTTGTGACATTTAATCCTTGGATATAGGATCCATACAAACCAAATGCCAATAAATGAGACCAATAGAAGTTGTGAAATGTATTCGGTGAATAATTTCAAGATGTGAAATCATTACATGATGAGAAAGACTTAATTTCGGCACTCGAGATTCAAAAAGCAAGCTGTAAAAGTCAGAAGATGTGGAATAATCAAATATTTGAAGATCCCATTACATGACATGAATACAGTACATGATGTGAAATTTTAAAATAATAAGTAATTAAATCCAACTCACATTGTTAAATACTTACACGCCATGATCTGATCAGGACTATTTATATTCCAATGCCCTTGATGTTTTTTGGGTCTTCTTTTACACTTTCTTTTACATACTTTTATAGACCTAGTTTCTCTCATTTTATTTTATGTATTTTTCATTATTTTATATTTAACTTCATCTAAAGGAGTTTTTTATTTCTCTTTATTTATTATAAACCATACCAATTTCAATTTTGATTTATACTTTTAATTTCAATTATTTCATTCTTTTTTGTTTCTTCATTCCAAGTAAGTGCACTGGTTGATTATACTTTCTTTAATTTTTTATTTATTTAATTGTGAATTAATTTATTTTTTTAAAAATATTACTTATGGTATTTAAGTCATTTAATACCATCATTTCAATGAATGGATAACCCTCTTAGGGTTAGGGGCTGAGAGTAGGGGTAGCATAAACCTAATGAATTATTAAATCAAAACCTGGGAAACCATTTGGCTAGGAATTAGGTTAAGAACTCATGTCTATCATATTATTTTATATAACCCTGATCCATGGAATGGGAACTGAATGAACCTAGCCTAATTGTAGTTAAGAATACTAGAACCAATAGCATGAGATACTTTCTACCTTTGAATTTAAGCTTAACACACCTAGAGTGATAGTCACCTCTAGACCAAAGAGTGTTTTTCTATTTAGGAAGATCCAATTGGTTAGACCAAAATCAATTGGTGATTTCTGCACTTCTTCATATAATAAGCTAAAGGATCATCCTAAACTATTTTTACGAATACCCTTGCATAAGCTCCATGAAATTGATCTTGACCCCTTCTTTATCATTTGAATTTAAATCAATTTTCTTAGTCTTAAAACTCAACCTTTACAAATCATGTGAGGAATCCACTGTTAGGTCCATTTACCATGTCACCAACCCTTTCTAGCTCTCTATGTGGGTTCAACCCTGAACTTATACTATTTTACATACCTATGTAGTAATGCTAGTTGGGTTTAATATAAATTTATAATCTGATCATGCCTATGAAGAATCAACGAAACTACCTGGTCCAATCCAATTTTGGAACTGTTGGTAGGGACTAAGTTGCTTTTCATCACATTGGCCTATGGAATGAACCTAGGATTTCTCACACCACTTAATCCCTTTCCATTTCATTTTCTAATTTATATACACTGATTAGTTTCTTCATCAGTGCCTTTCTTCTAGTGCATGAGTCGGACCCATATGACTCATTCAAGGAGCCCAAAACATTAAGAACCTCTATAGTTAAACCCTAAAATCAAAATGTTCCTTTCCATATTTCATCATATAATTTTGGTTGTACATAATATTATTACACCACCTAATCCTCAAAACACCCAATATGTGAAAGCTGAACAGTAAGGAGTTCCACATTTTCTACCAGAGTACACCATTTTTGGATTATGGTTTTCTATTAATTAGTGGTATTGTTCCAAATATTTTTCATCCTCATATCCAAGAACACACTTTAAAAATAAAACCTAGAATCATTCACATGATCCATAACATGGGATAGTTCTATGGACTTCAGAGCAAAGATCCACATGATCACATCTCAAATTTCCTTGAAGTTTGTGATACCTTCTAAAACCAAGGAATAACTTCTAATTTCATTCAAATTATATTCTTTCTATTTTCCTTGTGAAATAGATCCAAGGACTATATGAAGATTCAAGCTCTTGAATCCATTACCACATGGGATGACTTAGATAAAAAATTATTAGATAAATATTTACCAACTATATATACATGGAATCTCTGGAATTATATATAAAACATTACTTAGGAATATGGTGAGTCAACCATGGAGGTTTGGGAAAATTTTAATTAATTTATTAGGAAGATACTGCATCATAGAACCCATGTTTGGTTGTAGATTTATACATTTTACCAAGGCTTAGAACCTGTTACATAGGCTATGGTAGACACTAACACTAATGGTAGACTTATTCTTAAGACACTAGAGGTTGGTTGAACACTTTTGGATGAGGTATCACAAAATGATAGTCTTTAGTAGAGCGATCGAGGACCTACTCGATGTGGAATTCATCAAGTAGATGAGACCATCCATCTTGTGTAAAATGTTGAATATCTTATGACAAATATTTAAAATTTTAGCTATCTTCTCCCACACAACCATCACCTCCTCTTGTTATAGACATTCAAGCTTATGAGATATGTGGAGGACCACTCCCATACCAAGGCTGTTAAGAAGGAATGGAAGAACCCAAAATCCAGGATTATAATTACATTAATTATAATAAATAACCACAATAATTTCATCATTATTTTATCAATAAATACCATCTCAATAACTACAACAACCAAATCAAGTTTACTATCAATAGAGGAGTGTTCAAGAACCACTACAAAAACAGGTACCAATTGGGTACCCAACTCAGAATCCATCTCCTTAACCTCAACAACCCTTTCAACAATAACCTCCCCCCACCCCAAGGCTTAGAATTTTGACCCCCTCATTAGCAATAGTTTCAATATGCTCTACTAATGAATCCACAACAAGCCCCACCTCAACGGTAAAATCTTGAAATTTTCTTACCACATTCATTCAAAAAGTGTACCAACACATGACTACCCAAGAAATGGAGATGAAAAATCAAATGAATTCTCTCTATAACCTCAAGCACCAATTAAGGAATATCTAAGTCATTTTCAAAATGATTACTTGGTACACTACCTGGTAATGCTGAGACGCATCTAAGAGAGGAGTTTAAGTATATTTCCCTTCATAAAAGAAAAGAAATTAACTTTCAATATCCATAAAAAATCTAGTAAAATAAGATACAATAACTAGAAGCACATGTGACAATAATCAGCAGAGAAAAAAATGAGAGCACCCATAAAGATGGTAAATAAAAAAACCTAAAAACAAAGGAAAATAAAAAAACTCATGTAAAAGATAAACTTGTAAACGAATATGTCGATGTGAAATTTTTACCATACATACCCCCTATTCCATTTCAAAGGTTCCAACTTACACGAAATTATTAAAGGATATGATTTCCGATAAAAGAAATATGGAAGAACTAGGAGTTGTCTACTTGAAATAAGAATGCTATAAAGTAGTTCACTAGAAAATTCCACCCAAGATGGGGGACTTTGGAAGCTTAATAATCCCATGAACTATCATATCATACAATTTCTCCAATGATTTATGTGATATTAGTACAAGAATTAATTTAATTATAATGATTTTTTCCAAAAATTAGGACTTGAAGATCTAAAGATGACTTCAGTAGCACTAAATTTTTTTGAAAGATCAGTCAATTATCCTCGAGGACTTATTGAGGATGACTTAATAAAAGTTGGAAAATTAATTTTACCTATTTATGTCCTTATCTTAGATATGGAAGAATAAGTATGCATACACATAATTTTAGGGATACCATTTCCCAACACTGGTAAGGAATTGATCAATGTGACTCAGGGTATAATTATCTTCATAGTTGGTGAATGAAAAGTAGTTTTTGACTTAGTGAAGAATTCCAAGAAAAGTGTCCACTCATTTGACTATCAATCCATTTTTCTGGCTAATTAAAAGGATGATTTCATGTATATTGATGATAAGAAAGGGAATTTGTCTCCTTATTAATATTAGTGTAGTGAATACGAGGAGGTAAAATATGTTAAACCTCTTATGAGAGATGTTTTTATAGAGTTTACACCCTCATTTATTAAGCAATCAACTTTAGAATTGAATCCTTTATTTATCACATTGAAGTACTCATTCTTATAAATACAAGATTCAATAAAAGTTATCATAAACGAAAAGATGAATAAATTTAAATAATATCAAATGATATAAGTCATTAATAGGTATAAAAATTCAATAGCTTGGGGTGTGGTTGATATCAAGGGGATCATCCCCATGATTTTTACCCATAAGATTCTGCTGGAAGAAGGTGTTAAGCCAAAATTCCAACCCCAGAGGTGACTTACCCCACCAATGTAAGAAGTCATTAAAAAGGATGTTTGGAAAATTCTCATCATTGGTATTATATTTTCTATACCAAAGAAAGGCATCTTGACTGTTATTAAGAACAATGATGATGAATTAAACCCAACTCAAACCAATACTAGATAAGGAGAATGTTTTAACTATATAAATATCAATAAATCAACTTGAAAATACCATTTTACATTTTCATTCATAGATAAAATTCTTTAGAGATTATATGGGCATGAATTTTATTTTTTTATGGATATTCTAGAAATAATCAAATCATTATTGACCTAGTTGATTATTCAAAAACCATGTTCACATGTCCATTCAGAACCTTCTCATATCAAATAATTTTATTCAAGATGTGTAATGCACTGGTGAAATTCCAATGGTGTACAATTTATATTTTTCATGATATAGATGAGTAATTTCAAAAAAAAATATTCATGGATGACTCCTCCATGTATGGAAAATATTTTGAAGTTTTCCTTAGAAATTTAGAACTAGTTATTAAATACTATGAAAAGAAATGTCTCATGTATAACTGGGAGAAACTTAATTTCATGGTCTAATGAGGAATCATCCTTGGACATAAAATTTCAATGAATGGCATGGAAGTCAACCCAAAAAAAATTAAAGTAATCACAGAACTGCTTGAACCCACAATAGTGAAATGGATAAGGAGTTTTCTGGGATATGTGGGATTTTATCATAATTTTTTTAAAGAATTTTCAAAAATATCCTGACCAATGAAATGCCTACTATATAAGGAAATTTCATTAGATTTTAGTGAAGTGTGTTGATAGGCCTTTACTATTATAAAAAATATCCTGGTGAACACTCCCATCATCATATCACCAAATTAGGACAAAGACTTTGAACTGATGTGTCATGCGAGTGACTTTTTTGTAGGTTCTATTTTAGGAAATCAAGTTGGACACATATTTCATCCCATTTATTATGCGATCCATACTCTAAACGAATATCATGTAAATTACATGATCATTTAGAAGGATCTTCTAGTAGTGGACTTCACATTTGATAAATTTTGATCATATCTCATTCTCTCCATAGTCATAGTTTACACTGATCATGAAACATTAAAATGACTTATGAATAAAAAGGATTCTAAACTAATACTAATATAGTGGATCCAATAACTACAAGATTTTGATATTTTCATAAAATACACAAAAGGAACTAAAATTTTTTTTACTAACCATCTGTCAGGACTTCCACTTAATGTTTAGGATGGTGATGAGATGAATATCAAAGTTGATTTCCCTGATGAGACACTTTTCAACATGGATGTGCAATCATGAATTTGGTTTAATATTATCACGAATAATCTTTCCACAAGATCCCTATACCACACTTCTTATATCAACAAATGAATAAGTTATTTTTTTATGCTTCACATTATTACTGGGATGAGGTGGTATTATTGAAGTTATGTGATGATGGTTTAATGTATTAAGGAATTCGAGAAGATGAAATTAAAAGTGTTATAATCATACATCACTGAATGTAATACATCATAGGACTAAATTTAGTGTGTCTAAAATCTTTAAAAATAGACTGTTTTGTTCTACTCTCCATTGAGATTCAAGGAGTTTTGTAAAAAGTTATGATTGGTGCCAGTGGATAAGAATCATTGGGAAATGTAACAAGATGCCTCAGAATCCCATCCGAGAGTTAGAAATATTTAATGTTTGTGGGATTGATTTTATAGTATCATTTCTCAATTTCCATGGAAGTTTTATATCTTGGCCAGCGTAGACTACATTTCAAAATGGGTGGAAGTAGATTCCACCACCCATGACATAGCCAAATTAGTCATACACTTTCTAAATAAAAACATCTTTTCCCAATTTGAATTTCCCTAATTACTCATTATTGATTGAGAAATTCATTTAAAGAATACTTTCATCAAATTATTTCTTGAAAATTATGGTATTTGATATAACATTGGCACCCCTACCACCCACAAACTGGTAGGAAAGTGGAATTATCCAATCAGTAGATCAAATGTTTTTTAGAAAATACAGTTAATGTGAGTAGGGAATATTAGAGTCTCAAACTTTACAATACACTTTGGTCATAATACATGATGTATAAAACACTCATCAACGCTACACCTTTCCAAATTGTGCATAGAAAACCCTATTATTTACCTGTAGAACTAGAAAACTAATCATATTGGGAAATCAAAAAGGTAAACCTAAATTATCAAAGATCTATCCAATAAATAATGTTGAAAATTGATGAACTCGAAGGGATATGATGGTATTCTTGTGAAAATTACCATATCTATATTGAGAAAATAAAATAGTGGAATGCTTGACATATCATGTGATAGATATTCACACTGGGGGATAAAGTTTTATTGTTAATTTCCCCTCTAAAATTATTCCATTAAAAATAGAAATCTCAATGGTTGGGACCTTTTGAAGTTGTTATGTTTTTCCCTTATGGAACAATCAAAATTCAAAGTGACGATAGACCACCCTTTAAGGTCAATAGTCATCAATTAAAAATATACCAAGAACCATTTCAAGAAGGATGTTTTGACTCATTAAAATTAATTTGATTCAAGGTTTATATAGATCCTGATGTTAAATGAATAATTTAATGGGAGAAAACCCATGGTTGGTTCTTTAGTTTTGAGGAGGTTTTATGATATTTGGATGCTTCGATTATACTGATAGTAGTCTGGAAACTCATGAAGAAATATTTGTACAATGTTCTAATTTACATCATGTATATCTTTCACAATGTGAGTATTTCAGGGATAAGAAAATATTTTCATGAATTATTCATGTCATAAATCAGATTCACAATGTGAATCTTTTTGGCTTCTTTTATTATCCATGAACCTAGAGTTCATGGGTGATGCCCAATTTTCCTCCCCTATATTGCTCAGTATCCATATTCTCCCCTCCACCACTAGCCATACCTCTTCCTTCTCCCTTACCTCCCTCTCATGTCATTCATGTCTTTAGTCGTGCTCCCTTCTCTTCCCTACTCTCTCCATTACTCTCCATCATCATGGCCTACAAGAAAGGAGTTAGCGTTAAATATTCCAAATGCATCTCCCAAAGCAATGATCCTTCTCTACCCAAGTTCATGGAACTTAATAATATATTTCCACTAGTAAAACCTTTCCCTCCACCATCTACATTAGGATCTTCCACTCCCATAACTTTCATCCATTTTAATTTTTCCTCCCATTAGTCATATAGAGGTTCCCAACAATCACATATCCACCCTTATCTCAAGTTTTATGAGCTCGATCCTTGGATCTGTTTAGTACATATTCGGGCCAATCCCATGTAGATGAATAAGATGCTTGACATTGTAGTACTTGAGACAATACTCATGGTATAGGAAGTCATGGAACTCATCATCTGCATGCATCTTTCACACATCACTGAGGTATGTGATGATGCATACTGGGTGACAGTTCTTGAGTTCTTGGTTACTTTGAAGCTATACATTATTCTCATCTCTGTAATATTAAGATAAAATCCATGGGAACTCACACTAGATGAGTTCCTTGATGGACTGGACATTTATTATTCCAAATTTGTTTCCTATCTATCATATTCAACATTGTGATTGGACCCCAACAAGGAAGACACTCTGAGGAGTTGGGAATTAATAACATGAGAACCCTAGAGCTTCCATGAGCCATGAATAGTGAAGTTCACCCAACTGAGGTTTACTTCTCTATGGATAATTCATCAGGATTTATCCCATGATTGGTAGACCATAGAATATTTACATGGGATTTTTATCTAGATCTTGGTAATAATTTTATATTCTTCTATGGTAGGTCCTACAATTAAAATAGAATAATAGTTATCTCTCTATTACGGGGCATGGGAGAGAATATCCCATGGATCTTTGATGGGATTGAACTTTATTAACAACCTAGAACATTATTTGGGCATCCTCGATTCATATCATCCCTTATCATCATTAGTATCGATATAGTTGGTCAATTTTCTACTACTAAATAAGATGGGGATTCTTTATAAGAGAGGGAGGAGTTATGAGTGTATTCCTGAGTATACTGAGGTCAATGATGAGGTGCCAACATATTATGATCTATCTCATGAGGTACCTACTCATATTTCACCAATCATAGCCATTGTGACTTTTCTTACTAATAATTATAAGACCACTCCACCACTTTCCACTTCCATGCCTTCATTTGAGGTACAACTCCCTGTCCATTTTGGTCATACCCCACACATTCCATTAGATCTCTGAGAGATATTTTGTAGATGTGAAAGTGTTCAATAATTTATTCTAGATAACCAGTGATAGACCTTCTATCACTTCTTCATTCCCTTTATTGAGCTATCCCACTTCCATCCCACTACCCCATATCATCTAGTTGTCACCCCTTCCACCCACCCACCTATTGTTTCCACTAATATATCTTCAGGCTCCGTACCCACCCATTTTACCTTAGCACCATCGACCGCCATGGTAAAGCTTCCTCCAGAGCATACTGATTATACTGCACAACATAATTTTCTTGACGGAGAATGATTGATGGAGAAAGGGTAGGTTTATGTCTTCTATATATAAGGTACCTTTTATTGATCTCAATTTCATACATTTATCCTTTATTCAAATTGGAACCTCACTACCTACAGCCTCTATCTCAGTTTCAACAGTGGTGAATGACCATGCTTCCAGCATTGCAACACCTGCCTCCACCTCTATAGCATCCATTGACAAGGAGGGGAAACTTCACCCACCCACTATTTGAAAGGGGACCCTTGATGTTGATAGTGGAGAGTCTTCCCACACTATTTAGTTTTTCCCCAGTGTACCCCTCCCCTATTTTACTCTTTTTCTAGGTTTATTTTCAGTTACAATATTCCTCATACTAGTTTTATCATTTATATTATCTACTATAAGGGATATAATGTTTTGACTATAAATTCTTCTCTCGCACTTTCCTTGTTAATTTTGAATTCAGTTTACTATGTCTCAATCTTCTTCCTCTATTATGCATATTGATGAGACTTCTAGGATACCATATGAACTTACCCATTAGTTATTTCTTTATGTAGCTAACATATAGGGATATATACAAGATCTCTATCTTTAACATTCACTAATTCTCTATCTTTCACATGATATTTTTGGTTGGCCCATTTCTGAGGTAGTGAACCCCACAAAGTGACCATTAGAGATCAAGGAAACCGCTTATAATTCTTGCAAGAGGTAGAGGATAGTTTATTCTATAGGCTACACCAATTGATCTTTTTTTATATGTCTTGATGATGATGTCTTGTTATAAATTAATGAGAGGAAACCCATATTTTTATATTTTGAGTTTTTGTTGGGTCTATTAGGTATTTTCATTTATCTTTTTATATTTCCATTTTATTTATTTTTCTAGGCACTTAGATTTTATTTTGATCCATGTACGCTTATTCAATTTGATATTCATTTTTGGATACTATGAGTACCTGCCCATTTATCTACTTTCATAATGTATTTACCATGTAAACTAATCATTTATTTAATATAGATATAGTTTGTTTATAACTTTACCATAGGTGTCCCATTTTATCAAAAACATCTAAAATTTTCCTCCATGGAAGGTTATTTGTTGCAAGGAGATCTAGATTCCCTAAAATATTTTCATACTTTTCATTTCAAATTTATCTCCACTACCTTTTCTATCTCTCTCATGTTACTTTCCAAAATAGTGAAAATATAATTTCATTTTAAGTGTGGGGGGGAGAGTTTCTTGAGAATTATTATATTTTCACCTATATTGTTGCTTGTTATCATTAGTATAGGTAAATGTTTTCATTTAAAACATTATTTTACTTGAAATATCAATTAATTCATATAAATAAAAGAACTTTTTTGGATATAAGTTATTAAAATCTATTATTTATTCTTGATTATAATTTTTTTCATGATTTTTGTGTTGATTAATTTACTCCTGATTCTAAATTCTTACAATTGATTTTGATTTACTTATTACTGGTTAATATTCCCTATGTGATTTACTTTTTATATATATTCTCATTCTTGAGAGGACTTTGGACATACTTTTTCCTATTATTTTATAAGCATATTTCATGAGAGATACTTGGGGTATATAAACCTATCAAAACATGCATTGGAATCTTATCTAGGCTATGACTAAATAAACACACTTTTGAAATGATTGAGGCATTTTTTTGGAGACATTTTTTCTAATACCCACTTTACATTTATCCTTATTTATCTTGTAGAATCAATGAATGAACTTTTTAGTATTGATCTATATTACAATCTCATTTTATCCCTTCCTACCCTGCTCTTGGTATGATTGCATGATTTTCACTTGAATTAGTGTGGGGAATGGTCATTACTAATAAACAAGAGATTTTTATTACTAAGTATATGACATTAGGTATTTTCACATGATTTTTTGGATGTGGTCCATGGTTAATTTTTATATACTTCATGATTATCTAGTTTTAATTTCAAAAAAAAGGTTGTGTTTTAGGAATGTTCAAAATCACCATTACTAGACCAAAGAATCTCATAGTAGATCATATGTGGTTCGGTGGTGAATGTGAGATATGTCATAACCATAAATTTTAAAATAATAATAATAATAACAATAAAGAGACAAGATAATTTCATTACATTTTCATGAAGCATACATGGACCTACCCTGAGATTTTGGGAGTGTGGAGATGCTATTTTTTGGAGGAGATTTTTTATTGCACTATTCCTAATTATCTTGCATTGTACTTGAGAGTTTAACATCCTTTTTTAGATTTATTTTTATCATTTACCCACCTACCCTCATCCTTGGAGTTATTTGAACCTTATTATTAAATCCCTCATGATCAATTGTGTATTTGTATTTACAAAGTGGATATGTTAGAACTAATGAAAGCCTATAGTTAGAAACATGTATTCAAGGTTTGAGTATAACACTAATTTCATTTTACCTAGAATGATGATATAAAATTAAAAGTAAGTTAAATTGAAACATGGGTATAGATTCTAATGAAAAGTTTATAAAAATTAATTTAAGGAAAAATTAATTTGATTAAATAATTTGACTATAAGGCATGACTAATTTTCTCTGATGGAGTAATTTTATAGGACTATATCTTTACAATAACATTTTGTTAATTTGTATTGGTTGTAATGCATTTTTATGGTTTTTTTTTATTTTGGGATCCTTATTGATATTTTTTTTCTTGAGAACAAAAAATTGTTCAAGTGTAGGGTAATTTGATAAGATATATATATATATATATATATATTCATTTCTTTAGGATTTTTTCATGTTTTAGAATATTATTCTTTGGATTTTGGGTAGTTTTATAGGAAATAGGAGCTCACTCTTCAAATAGGTTGTTGTTGTAATTTATTAAAGTGTAGAACATTCATGTCATGAATCTGAATCATGATGTGTAATCCTTAGATATAGGGTCCCTATAGACTGAAGGCCAATCCATGAAACCAATACAAGTCATGAAATGTACCAGGTGAAGAATTTTAGGATGTGAAATCTTTACATGATGTGAAAGAATTAATTTCATCACCCAATATTCAATATATAATCCATAAAAAGTTAGAAAAAAAGAATAATAAAAGATTTCAATATCCCATTACACAACATGAATGTAGTACACAATCTGAAATTTACTAAGAATAAGTAATTAAAACTAACTCATGATGTGAAATACTTACACGTTGTGAAATGATTGGGTCAATTTATATTCCAGTTCCCACGATGTTTTGTGGGTATTCTTTTATGATTTATTTTACACACTTTTCTAAACCTGTTTTCTCCTATTTTATTTCTTATCATTATCATCATTTTTTGTTTCACTTCACTTGAATAAGTTTTGTATTTCTCATGATTTTTTTAAACCTTTCTAGTTTCAATTTAGATTATTCCTTTAAATTTAAATTGTTTCATTATTTTTTGTTTCTTCATTCCAAGTATGTGTGTTACTTGATTTTACTTTCTTTAAAAATTAATTTCTTTAATATTGAATTCTTTATAAACATTCCAATCTTACTGTTGTTATTTCATTAATTTAATACCATCATTTCCATGCATGTCTAACCCGCTTAGGGTTAATGTTTTAGAGTAGGGGAAACATAAACCTAATGAATTATTAAATCAAAACTTGGGTAACCCTTTGACTAGTAATTTGGTTAATAAATCATGTTTATCATATTATCCTACAAAAACCTTATATGGGTAATTTCAAAAATAATTCCATGACCTAGTTGGAGTTAAGAAGACCAGGACCAATAGCCTGTTATACTTTATACCTTTTAAGTTTATCTTAATTCTCCTAGACTAATATCCACCTCTACACCAAATAGTGGTTGTATATCTAGAAGATCCAATTGGTTTGACTAAAACCAATTGGGGAATTATAAATTACTTCATAGACTAAGCCATAGGTCCATCCAAATATAGATTTAGGAATACCCTTTGTATAATCTCCCTAAATTTGATCATGATTCCTTATTTGTCATCTAAAGTTAAATCAATTTTCTTAGTCTTAAAACCCAACCTTTGAAAATCTTGTGAGGAATCATCTGTTGGATCTAGTTAATAGGTCACCAACCCTTTCCAACTCTCCCTATGGGTTAAACCCTAGACTTACACCATTATAAATACCTATGTAGTAGTGATAGTTGGGTTTAATATAAATTTATAATTTGATAACGCCCATGTGGAGTCAATGATGCTTTGTGGTATGATCACTTATATACAAAGGAAGGGGGGATTTATGCTCTAATACATAGGTGTATTGTGTTCCAAATAATTCTACATGGATTGATATATCATATATAGGAAAAATATTCCATATAGAATGGGATACTCTAAGTAGTTTAGAGTGATATAGGATGTACTTCCACAATACAGTTTAATATCTTGTGGGTAGGATGTAATTCTTTGATTATTTAATATAGTTTACCTTATATATACCAAACAAAGTGATTTACTAGGACCTTTAAGATCACTTGAGTTACACTAATTGTAAAAAACAATAGATTAATGGGAAATTACCTATGTTGGTTGATATTTCTTAGTAAGGGAGAAATAGAAATACAAGGGGTATTTTCACTATTCAGGATTACACATGGGTAGGTTTATTCAGATATTATTTCATAATAAAATGGTTTAGTATCAAATAAAACTTGTATTTGGGTCTAGGATAGGTGATCCTAGATGTCACTATGTATCCTATGTTAAAAGGAATCAAGCCACACATAGTTATTATATATAACCCCTACATGGATGCAGCTCATATATAGGGGTTCATTTCTGGTCATTTTCTGAGTAAACCATGACATTTTGATCGGCAAGTATATCCATAACCATCAGATTCCTAAAAAAGGAAAGGGTTCCCAATATTGATTGAGTTCATGCATAAGGGAAGGGTATTTCCATATTCTATCATGCTATGAGGATGGAACCATGATAAGATCCATATTTTGTACCTAGGATGACTTAGGAATAGATAATTCAACACTATTATAGATTTATGGATAGGTATATTATGTCACATAACCTCACATGGATCTCGATATCATATAGGTAATGGGTCCCATAGGATGGCCTACTCTTATTAGTTTAAGGACTTGAGGGATGGACCAACATGTCATGCAGTTTTTTATCATTCGACTAGGACTATGGCCATGAAGTTTAATTTTATATGGATAGGATGTGGGAACTATGTAGTTTAAAGTCTTTCTTCCATGAATTGATTAATTTTATGAATCATGTGAAGTAATTATTCAGAAAAATCACATTGGTTTTGGGGTTTATGCGCTCTCTATCCATGGTAATATTGGTATAGGCCTCATTGAAATAAACCTTATGTATAATGTAAGGTCCTTACCACTTTGGATCCAATTTTAGAGGCTTCTTCTCTAGTATCATTAGGGTTATAAAAGATAACATGATCTCTCCCTACATGAATAGAGGATAACCTTATTATTAAAGGATCATGTGACTTGATTCTGGTAGACTTCTATATTGTGCAATATATGCATCTTATTTTTTTCAAGTTTCTCCAATTCATCCAGCCACTTCTAAGACATCTCATATTTAGTTAGATAGTTGTATATGGAAGTGAGTAGTGAGGGTGTCAAACCTCGATGGAATAACTGCCTATGTCCTGTATACAATCGAATATGGGGTCTCTTGTGAGTCCATTTCATTTATGGCATGATAGGCTCACAAAGAATGCATAAGCTTGTTTAGCTAGGATTTCTTATTTCCATCTACCATTGTTTAAAGAATTTTAGATAGAGTCTTATTGAAGGATTTTATCTATCAATTAATTATTTCATGGTATCATGAGGAATGGTTAGAATAGATGTTATACTGCTGATATAATCCATTCAACTTTGAATAACATAAATTGGTGTCATTTTCTATCAATATCACATATGGGACCCCAAATCTTGTAATAATATTTGACTTCATGAAGCCAATTATAGCCTTTGTTCTGAACTCCTTGAGGTGTATTTTCTTAGTCTATTTTGAGAAAAATTTAGTGGAAGTAAGGATGTAATTAAATAGTTTGAATGTAGTTGGTGGATATAACCCCACGAAATCCATTCCCCATGTGAAAAGTAGACAGGAGTATTTGGAAGTGTGCAACAGCTCTAGGGGATGATGAATGAAGTTAGTTTGAAACTAAAGAGTATGGAATCTTCTAGTGAAATAAATGAAATATTGTTTCATCATTGGATAGAAATATTAAAGCCTCCTAATTTCATGAGAGACATTAGTTCCTGACTAATTTACACTAGATACTCTATTATGTTTCTCTTTCATAACGATAAGGATTTATGATACTTTAATTAATATAAGGAGTACTCCATTAAAGACTCATTTATAGAGGATTTCATGTGTAATTGGCCATCTTGGAGAATGAAATTGACCACTTAAAATTTGATATATTCTTTCTTAGCTCGATTTAATAGACAGATCGAAATTTTGAGATAGTATACTATGGGGGATATCCATCTAGTGGTGGAATCACCTGAAAAGGATATCATCTCATCATGCTCCAAATCAATGCTAATCTCCTTGATTTCTTTTATGATATATCTGATGACATTATAGATGACCCTGTGATGCGTGATATGAATAAATATTTATTTCAAATTAGGGTCTTCTAGAACTATATAAGTGCATGTTAAAGTACCAATTTGACAATTTTTTTAGTATAGGGAAAGGGTTAGAATCAGATCCCATGGTAATTTTTCTATTAGTTCATGAACATGATTGAACATAGGGATAAAATACTCCTTTTTAATGTAATATTTATCCTTAACCTACTTAATCACCAACTATAAATTTCCTTTAATGTGAAATTATGATACTGACAACTGAAGATCTAGCACCAGGCCACTGATGGGGGATTTATACTCTTCTTCATTATTTGTGCATCTTTCTGAAATTGGGGAGGAATATGGTAGGACTTCCTTAAATATGGATATGACCACAACAATTTAAATGGACCAATTATCTTTAAGTTCATTCATTCATTTCTCAATGGGTATTTTGGAAGGTCCATCAAAGTGCATCTCCCAAAATTGAGGGGATGTTGAATTAGAATGACTTCTTTATTGGGGTGTTTGATATCTATTTTCATATTCTAAAAGAATAGATGTTCCATGAGAAAAATTTCTAATGGATATCCCTTGATTTATTTTTGAGATATGAATTGTGCATCAAACTAATTTATTATGACCACCTAGTAAAGAAATCATTATGTTATCATTAGGAAACTGAGGATATGTTTGATTGAGTTTATGTGGACACCAAGTAGACTTTATAGTGTTGAAAATAATGTCTCATGCTCTATACTAAAAAGATAATCCCAAGTAAATTCTTCTCTAAGTTGGAATATTAGGTCTTAGTGTTGATCATTGTCATGTTATGATAGTATAATTTTTTTCCCTTTCCTACATAATTATTATAGATAAGGAGTACTCTAACAATAATTCCTAAGTAGCAACATAGAGGATAAGTGGTTTCCCTTCAATGGGTGGCATAAAGATTGGTAGGTGTAGAAGGTATTGCTTTATGATGTCAAAGGATTGATGAAAACCTTTATTCTACATATATCAGATTCCATTCCTTATCAATCTTCTGAATAGTAAATATTTTCCATCTAATTTAGTGATTAAGAATCTGATATAGGTGATACGTCCCTGTAATACTCTCAACTATTTGAGGTTTTGGGGTGGTGTAATATATGTTATTTCCTCTCTTTTATCGAGGTCATTATCAATGCCAGGATAGTGCACCATGAAATTGAGGAATTTTTCTGATGTTACCCTGAAGGCACATTTTAAGGGGTTCATTTTCAAAATAATTTGGAATATATTTCTAAACAATATTTCAATATTGTTAAAGTGATAAAATCACTTGTAGGACTTTACCACTAGATCACCATTATAGTAGTCCACATTCTTTCCCAAAAGGGGCTTGAATATATAGTGCATGGAATAATGGTTTATGGAACCATAATTTTTCAAACTAGAAGGTATTACAAAAATATAATTAAACCCATTTAGTATCTATAAAATTATTGGCCTCTTCATCTTCATGGATCATCAAATTTTTATTATAACCAGGATACTCATCCATGAAGGAAAGGTCTTAGAATCCAGTGGTCGCATCGATCAAAAGTTCTGTTGTAACACCCAAGGTTCAATTATAGTAAGTGAAAATTATATTTTAATAGATTCATAATAAAATGAACATTTTAATATTAAATGGAACATAAATCCTATTTTGGTAGGATGAATATCGATTTTAAACTTACTAGGTCAAAATAATCCTATAATAAGTTTTTGAAATTTTCCCTTATAAATAAGCTTATATGAATAATTGAAAATGTAGTATTTAACTATTTATACATTTATTTATAATAATTATTTATAAAATTTATAATTTACCATGTGATATAAATAAATATAATATCATTTGGAGGTAAAAGGGGATATTTTTTATAAAATTATCTTCAAATGCATAATGTCTTTCCATTTTAATTAATTAAAATAATATTTAATGATTAATGATTTAAATTAAATTTATTTATTATATATATAAATATATGAATTTAAATACATATAATTATTATTACTAGTAATATAGTTAATGTAATATCATTTTATGCTTGAAAAATACATTTTTTTTAAAAACATTTTTCGACACAAATTGTGGGTTTATTTTTAAATTAAATTCTGCCACTTCTGTGAATTAAATTTGATAAAATTGATTCTATAATTTTAATTATAATAATTAATATTATTTAATAATTTCAAATTAATTTTTTTCATAATTAATTGTAAAAACAGTAAAAATTTAATTACCATGATTGAGGTTAAAATGGGTTTGCTAGGGGGTTAACCTAAAAAGATAAGGATTAAAATTACTTAAACATTTTTTAAAACCCCATTGGTTGGTTATATTTAGAACATAAATTTATAAACTTATAATATGATCCATTTTATCTATTTTTTCTAATAAAGTGACATGATATTATTTTATAACATTGAAAAATTACAAGTGTGTTGCTCACCTCAATTATAAAAGGGAACCTCCTCCCATCACTCCTTCACAACTATTGGGCCATTTAGATAAATATAACCCTAAAAAATATATATATAACGTTATTAGACATTTTTATATCTAATTTTCTTCCTAAAATACCAAAGCTGGTGTTTTTAATAAGATATCTAAAGGACTTTTTTCTACGTTAAGGTAATCATCTTCACCAAGATATTTATTTTTATTTATTCTTTTACCACCTAAAATTATGTATTAATAATTATAATATAATAAAACCAGTATATATAATATAATTATATGTTATTATGTTTATTTAATAATATTTATCAATCTCCTCTTCCATCAAATATGAAATGTAACTGTTAATTCTGTGTACGGCGGACTACCGCCTCGCGAACCGATGTAATTCGTTTTCCATCAAGACCTATAATGGAGGGTTATAATGATGGATTTAATGTATATATATTATATTTATGAATTAATTATACTTATGGAATAATAATATCACATCATACTTCTTATCATTCAATATTTTGAAAAATGATAATGTCACTTGTGTGTACGTGTGGACTACCACCTCTACGAAGCGATGTGATTTGTTTTTTCATTTTATTTTAACATGGATGGTAATAATGATATATTTAATGAAAATATATGAAATATATGATACAATAATGATTCTTTAAAGGTGAATTACTATTTACCTTTCTTTCTTTCCATCCTTTTAAAAGTGAAAATAGTGTTCATGTGTATGTACGGCCTACCGTCTCCATGAACGGTGTAATTCATTTTTCAAACACAAAATTTTATGGATAAATTTATATATATATATATATATATAATATATATGATATTTATATCATTATTAACATTCTATAGATGATGGAACCCTGAACAAAGTAAAAGGACCATAACTACCGAACCAAACTTACATGAAAAATGAAACAATTAACACTTGAAAATGGAGAATTTAATAAATAATTATTCATAAATGGGTATTTAAATGTTATAATTAGTTCATGTATAATATAATAAGTATTTTTTTTATATAATTATAATAAATTTAAATTTTTATACAAGAGGCTAAAATCACTTACAACACAAGTCGGACCTAAGGTATGGGTTTACTTCACAAGCTCATCATTATTTAGGATTATTTGTGTTTAAGTCTCTATTAGTGAATTAACTTATATTTTTATCTTAAAATAAATATATTTATTAATATTTATTTATTTTGGTAAGTTAAATTTTTTTCTTTCATTTTTCTCTCTTTAAGTACGCAAGATACTGAAATAAATTTTATAAGGAAAACCGGTATTGTTTTTCTACCCATTCTAGAATCTCTCTCTTATATGTCCATATTTCCCTTAAAATGTATAAAATAATATTTTTAATATTATAAAATTATTTATTAAATACAATTTTACCCATGTTTGAATTTTTTTAAAATGGTTTAAAAGGAATCTTCTTGTCATTTTCCAAATGAGGTACTTTTTTATCTTTTTACAGAAGTGTGAAAGAAATGTTTTTTAACTTATACTTCATGAACATAATTTTACACAATAATTTATCCTAATTGTTTTAAATATTACTTTAAAATTTTATAATATTCCTTTAAAATAAAAAAAATCCTTAATATTTGAAAAAATATATATTTTTTGAATAAGATATTTCAAAACGAAAAGAGTATTTCCCTCGAGAAATATTATAGTGATATTTTAAAGTATATTCATCTATGTAAAAATTATATAGTGAATATTATACTTTATTGTGGATGTACTCTTCTTATTCCATTCTCCATATTACTCTAGATTTATTATTTTGTTCATTGATAGGGGAATTATTAACATTTCATATGTTAGTTTTCCAATACGAATGTTTACAATGATTATGTTTCACCCCCTTCATATTAAGAATGTATTTTTATTAGTAAGTGATGGTTGGGGGATAAAATAGCCTCTCAATGCATCAATAGGTCTCATGGGATAAACTATTATAGGTATCTGTCCTACACCTTAGCTGTTTATGTATGTTATCTTAGCATAATGCCTTGACAATAAGATTATGATGTTGAAAATTATGCATTAAATCATTATGAAACTAGTTATTGTTATCCATGTGATTATTTATGTTATTAATTTATCCATGGTTTTATCCCCCTTTATGGTATTGGTTAAATGGTATATTTGATTATTGTTTATCTTGACCATATTATTTATGTTTTATTTACTTTGTGATAGATTCTATTATATTGTTTCCCATATTGAGCATCTGAGATCACCCTTTATTATTTTTTTCCTTTACATAGGATATGAATAATGGATGTATGAATGGAATCAGGGATTTAATAGAATAAATATTAAAGTTCCCATAATAATTATTATATGATATTTCATGTTTTCTTATTTAATGTGATAATCATGTATGTATCTAGTCTCCCATGACTATTAAAATATTTGGTCCTTCAGGATGTGATCCCTTGTTCTTATTATAATGAGGTAAAATAACCATTGGCTCAAGGATATTGGATTTGGGTTATTATATTTGGTATCAGAGGAATTTTAGTGGAAAACTTGAGAAATAGATTTAGGATGATTATGGAACATATACCTATGAAAAACTCTAAGGATATCACTAATTATATAATAATATCATAAAGTTTTTGTTAAGGTATAGATTATGTGGTTTTTCTAGAAATATATCCCTATATGGATACTATAAGTGGACATGGTTTTGAGACACATGCATATAGGGTTAATAACCCCAAAAATAGTTGGTCAAGTATATCTTCGCCATCATTCTGGTGCACGATGAGTGTACCCTTACTTCACACCTAGTTTGACACTCTTGAGGGATATATTTAGGTTAATTTACATTTTCTTTATAAACCATTATGAATGATTAGAAAATATTGACAATATTTATAATGATACTAAGCTTATGATTATATTATTCTCTATGAATAAACATTATAGATACATTAAGTGTTTCATTATTTTTTAAATTATACATTATGTTTCATAATGTTATGACATAATCTAGTGTATATATTTTTTTATAAATCGTGCCTAGAGGAATGAATTGGAACCATATCAATGCACATAATCCATGTAGGGATTTCCCTCCAAGGAAATATAATAAAGTTAGAGTCGGTGTTGCCGCTAAAGCTGAATAGATTATAACTATATTGGGGAAGATAACTCTGATTATGAATAATAAACTTGCCCATATGTTGAAGCTTTTTGATCCACTATGCAGTGCAACAATTTTAGACCATTTAATAATTCAACAACCTCCATCATTAAATGAGACTAAAAATCAATTTTTGGTCAAGAAATAAACAAGATCTTTAGAGAATATATTTCTTGCTTTGGGAAGTAATGAAAGAGAAAATATTTCCATGGTATTTTATCAACTCATGGGGGTGAAGATCAATGGTAATTATTAATTAAAAACACTAAGGATTAGGAATAAATAGAAAACATCAAGTGGAATTATTTTAAGGTGCTTTTCTTGAAAAAATATTTTCCTCATGAGAAATAAGAAGATATAGAGAGAAATTTATTGATTCTAAGTAAAAAGGAAGATGAAAATGTTACTAAGTATAAATACAACTTTACAAAGTTTTCAAGACATGTTGCAGACTATTTATGAAATACAAAGAGTAATATTAACCATTTCTTTGATGGGTTAAAGAAAATTCTTATAAGGACAATAGTCTCCCAAACCTTCTCATCATATGAGGACATAGTATCATATATTATCAAGATATTGAAATAATTCTCCAAGTATTATGACATTGAAGGAAATAAATATAAGAAGATGGTGGTTGAGTACTCTGAAAAATGAAATATGGAAAAATAGAAGAAGGTAAGGGTGAAATTTATAACTTGTAATAAATGTGGAAATAAACATAGTTGAACATGATTTCTATGAATGTGAGTTTACATAAAGTATGGAGAGAAAGTCCATTATGCTTTTGATTTAAAGGGAAACAAATAAGATTATAATGTTCAATGATTTAACTATAAGGATATGGGAAACTATTAAAATTATTATTCTAAGCATCAAGGGAATTTTCCTCAGAAAAGGGAAACAAAGCAAGGCCAATATTATGTGATCACAATACATAAGGTTTTAGTTCCTAAATATGTGGTGTTAGTTTCATTAATCATATCCTCAAATTTATCTAATACTTTATTTGATTCTGTATCTTCACATTCTTTTATATCTTCCCTGTTTTCCAAGAAAAATAGATATTTACCTATCACCTTAATAAGGGAGTTGTCATTAAATAATCCTAGTGGAAGTCTCACCCCAATAAGGACGTGTTAGTTAATTCCTATTATGACATAAACATTCCATATTCTCTGACTTTATTATTATACTTATGGCTGATTTTTATATAAACCATGGTACGGAATGGATTTAAAAATATGATGCAAAAAAATTATTTTAAATAAAAGGAAATTATTATTCATAATGAAGATTTGTATTTTCTTATCTTTAGAGTGGATACTTAATCATTTTATTCATGCCTATATCCACCCCTAGTAGCTCTTCTAAATGAGATTCATAAGGAAGAAGGGCAGAAAATGTCTACAGATGGAAAATTTAATCATAAAATTGATGATGTACCTATTTTATGGTAATATATTGATGTATTTCCTGAGGATTTACATGGAAATACACCAGAGCATAAATTTGAGTTTCCTATTTATCTAATCCTTGATGAAAGACCCGTATCAAAGACTCTCTATAGAATTCCCACTGTAGAATTAGTGTAATTGGATAAAAAATAAGAATATTTGTGTCATAAGGGATTTATACACCCCTAATGTTTCACCTTGGGATCCCCTGTTCTTTTCATTAATAAGAAAGGTGGGTTTATGGGGATATACATTTATTATAGGAAAATAAATGCTATTATAATAAAGAAAAAGTATCATTTTCCTCACATTGATGAATTATTTGATCAAATTCATAGAGATCGATATTTTTCAAATATTTACCTTCATTATAGGTATTATTAATTAGGATTAAATAAGGCATATATTTCAAAGATAGAATTTTGAACGATGTATGGAAATTATGATCTTATAGTACTGCCATTTCAATTGACTAATAAACCCTCTGTTTTTATGCATCTAATGTATAGATTATCCAAGGAATATCTTGATTATTTTTTATGGCTTTTATTGATGACATACTAGTGTATTATAAAATTTATGAGGACTATGAGAATCACTTTTGGATCTTTATTATGACTCTTAAAAGGAAATATTTACATGTAAAATTTAGTAAGTATGAATTGTAGCATGAGAATATTTATTTTATTGGCCATGTTGTCTCCAAGGATAGAATATCATTTGATCCTATGAAGACAATGACAGTCAAATAATAGAATACACTAATGAACATAACTGACATATGTAGTATCATTATTTTTCCAGGTTACTATTAACAATTTATTCAAAAAAATCCCAATTTGATAATCTATTATCCAAGATTACATATAAATTTTTTAAGTTTTTATGGATAAAGAAATGTGAAGAATTTTTTTAAGAATTGAATAGGATATTGGTCAATGCTCTAATTTTGACTCTACTATCAGGAAATGATGGACTTATGATATATAGTGGTGCATCGAAGAATGGAATGAGTTGTGTCCTTATGCAAAATGATAGAGTTATTTCCTATGAATCAATGTAGTTAAAGACTCATGAATATAACCATACAACTCATGATCTTTATTTGGTAGACATAATATTTTCTCTAAAGATGTAGATGTATTATCTCTAGGGTAAAATATGTGAGATATACATAGATCATAAGTTTCTGAAATACATCTATTCATAGAAATAGATCATCATGAGGAAAAGATGATGGATCGAGATACTTAAGGATTATGATTTCTCAATACACTCTCATCCAGGAAAGGAAAATAAGGTAGCAGATGCACTAAGTAGTAAATATAATAGAGTTTTGACAAAAAATAGGATTGATGGGGATATTATGTTCATGGATTTAGTAAAGATAGATATGATAATTATTAAAAAGGGGGAAACATATCTATTTTTTTAAATTATTTCAAAACCATATTTATTGTAAAAAGTAAAAAGTTATCAGCCTATTTTTGATAGTTTTTTAAAGAAAATTAAAGCTATGAATAATAAAAAATTGGAAAGCTTTGTATATAAAGGTGGAGTTTTAAATTTTGGAAAGAGGCTATGTGTTCCATCTATACCTAATCTAAAAAGGGAATTATTCAATGATTATTGTAGGTTAAATTTCTCTATACATCATGGTATCACTGATATGTATTTGTATTTGAAGGAAAAAATTTATTTGGATAACATAAAGCAGGAAATTGTTTATAATGTATCAAGTTTTTTGGGTTATAAATAGGTTAAGGTTGAGAGACAACATCCTAGAGGGGTCATGAGACCAATTTCTATTCAAATGTGAAATGAGATGAAATTACTATGGACTTTGTCACTATATTACCAAATAATTCTAGAAAGAATGATGTAATATGGGTTATTATTGATCGAATTATAAAATTTTCACATTTTATCACAATAAGATAATATTTACCTATAGAGAACCTTGTACAAATCTATATTAATAAAGTTATAATACTTAATGGTGCACCTCTTTCAATTTTTTCTGATCATGATCTAAAATTTACATCAAAATTCTATAAAATCATCAAAAGTTTCTTAATATAGATCTTCATTTGAACACCACATGTCATTTATAGGCAGATGGATAATCTAAAAGGACTATTCAAATATTATAATCCATGTTGAGATCATGATAACATTAATTTCAAGGTATGTGGGATCAATATTTATCTTTAGTAGAGTTTTTCTATAGTAATAGCTTTTAATAAAGTATTAAAATTGTGTTATATTAAGAATTATATGGAAAGAGATACCATACTTCAACTTATCTATATGAAGTTGGTGAAAGGAAACTTATACACCCAGAACTTGTTGAGGAGAAAACAAAAAAGGTAAAAACTATTTAGATTTATATTAAATAATCTCAAATAATGAAAAAGAATTATGAAAATAATAGGAGGTAGGATTTTGAAATTCAAGTGTGAGATCAAGTTTTCTTGAAAGTGTCTCCATGGAAGGGTGTTATATGACTCAGTAAGAAGTGAAAATTGATCCCCAGGTACATAGAACCTTTTAAAATTCTTGAAATAATTTTATATGTGACTTACTGATTATAAATTCCTATGATCCTCTCTAAATTACATGATTTTTTCCATATCTCATTGTTAAGGAAGTACATGTCAAACCCAATTCATGAGCTCACCTTGGAAGAAACAGAATTGGAACTTCATATATCTTATTATACAGATACAATCTAGACTCTTGACACTAGTGAACAAGTATTTAGGAATCATATGACTGAAATGTTATAGGTATTTTGGATAAATCATAAAATTTAATAATCAATGTGTAAACTAGATGATTTTATGAATAAGAACTACCCTCGTTTGTTTAGAAAGTAATATCCATAAAAATTCAAGGATGATATTTTTATAGGGGGAAGAATGTAACACCTCAAACTAAATTATAGTGATTTGACATTATATTTTAATTGAGCTATAATAAAATTTATATATAAATATTTCATGGCACAAAAATCCTAATTTTATAGGATGAATATCGATTTTAAACTTACTAGGTCAAAGTAATCCATGAACGGGTTTTTGAAATTTTCCCTTAGAAATAAGCTTCTATGAATAATGAAAATGTAGTATTTAAAAATTTATAAATTTATTTATAATAATGTGTCATGATATTTATAATTAACCATTTATTTACTATCAATTTTATAAAAATAATTATAATATCATTTGGTGGTAAAAAGGGATATTTTCCAAAAAAATATTTTTATATGCATGATGTATTTCAATTTTAATTAATTAAAATAATATTTAAAGATTAATGATTTGAATGAAATTTATTGATTATATATCTAAATATATTAATTTAAATCCATATAATTATTATTACTAGTCATATAGTTAATGTAATATCATCTTATTCTCAAAAAATGAATTTTTCTTGAAAAACAGTTTTTCAACACGGTTTGCGGGTTTATTTTTAAATTAAATTCTTCCATGTATATGAAATGAATTTGATAACATGGATTATATATTTGGAATAAAAATAATTAATATTATTTAATAAGGTTAATTTAATGTTTTTTCATAATAAATAGTAAAAATAGTAAATAATTAATGACCACGGTTAGTCTTAAAACAAGTTTACCAAGGGTTAACCAAAAAAGATAAGGTTTAAAATGACCTAAACACTTTATAAAACCCCATTTGTTGGTTTTATTTATACCCTAAACTTATCACATTTTAATATGAGTCATTTTGGATATATTTTTTCAATAAAGTGACATGACATTATTTTTAAACTTTGAAAAATTACAAGTGTGTCACTCACCTCAATTATAAAAGGGCTCCTCCTCCCCTCAATTATTAACACCTCTTGAGTCATTTATCTCAACCAAAAACTACCCAAATTTCTCCCCAATATCCTTATACATGTTTTATATCTTTTTTTATTCCCAAAATACCCACCCTTGGGTTCTTAATAAGATATCCAAAGGATATTTTTCTAAGCAAAGGTAATCGTCTTCCCCAAGATCTTTCTTTTTTGCTTCTTATTTTACCACATTCAATTATGTATTAATAATTATAATACAATAAATCAATATATACCATATAATAATATGTTATTATGTTTATGTAATAATATTATCCGTCTCCTCTTTCATCAAATGGGATACAAAATCATCGATCGTGTGTACGACTGACTACCACCTCGTGAACCAATGTAATTTGTTTTCCATCACTGCCTATCAAGACTAGTTATAATGATGTATTTAATTTATATATATGATACTTATGAAATAATTATAATTTTTAAATTATAATATCACATATACCTTCTTACCTTCCAATCTTTTGGAAAACAATAATGTTGTTCGCGTGAACGTGTGGACTACCCCCTCCACAAAGCGATGTGATTCATTTTTTGATTTATTTTGACATAAATGTTAATAAGGATATATTTAATGAATATATGATATAAAAATGTTTTTTTTTAATTTTAATTATTATTTACCTTTATTTCATTCCATTTTTCTAAAAGTTAAAGCAAATTTCATGCATACATACAGCCTACCATTTCCATGAATAGTGTAATTCATTTTATACATATACCATTTTTGGATAACTACAAATATATATATATATAATGTATATATATGGTATTTATATAATTATTAAAATTATTTATATGATGTAACTATGATCAAAGTAAAAGGACCAAAACTATCGAACCAAAACTTACATGAAAAAAAAACAATTAACACTTGAAAATGATGAATTTAATAAATAATAATTGATAAATGGGTATTAAAATGTAATAATTGGATAATATATGATATTATAAGTATTTATATGTTTATATTATATAATTATAGAGAATTTATATTATTATTTATGAGACTAAAATCGCTTACAATGCAAGTTAGACTTAAGCTAAGGGTTTATTTCACAATCACATTATTACTTGAGATTATTTATGTTTAAATATCCACTAGAGGAATTATTCAATATTTCTATATTAAACCTAATATATGTTATTATTATCTATTTATTTCTTTAAATTGTAAGTTTTCCTTTAATTTTTCTCTCTTTAATTACTCAAGATACCGAAATAATGTTTTTAAGAAAAATCGACCTTATTTTTCTACCCTGTCGATAATATTTCTCTTTCATGTCCATATTTCCTTTAAAATTTCTAAAAGAATGTTTTTAATATTATTCAATTATTTATTAAATACATTTTTACCCATGTTTTACTTTTTTAAAAATGGTTTCAAATGAATCTTCTTATCATTTTCTGAGCAAGGTACTTTTAACATTTTTATAAAAAGTGTGAAAGGAATGTTTTTTAACTTTTATAGAATAAAAAGAATTTTTCTACATCATAAAAACTCATTATTTTGAATATAGCTTTACAATTTTACAATATTCCTTTTAGATATAATTTTTTTCTTAATATTTGTGAAATTTTTATATTTTCAAAAATTTGTTTCAAAACAAAAGGAGTATTTCCCTAAAGAAATATTCTAGTGATATTTTTAAAGTATATTCATCTATGTCTACATTATTAGGTTAATATTATGATTTACTAGGTATGTAATATTATCATACCATTCTCTATATTACTCTGGGTGGATTATGATTATGTTTATTAATATGGAAATTATTAATATTTCATATGCTAATTTTACAATACGAATGTTTACATTGATTATATTTTAACCCTTTCATATGATGAATTAATTAGGCTTAGTAAGTGATGGACAGGTCCTGCTATAGCCCCTCAATGCATAATTAGGTCTCATGAGACAAACTAGTTTTGGTATTTGGAATATGCCTTACCTATTTGTGTATTTTTTTAGCATAATGCCTTGATAGTAAGATTATGATGTCTAACATTTTATATTCAACAATTATAAAACTATTTATTATTATCCATGTGATTATTTATATTGTTATGTTATCCATATTTTTAGTCCCCTTTTTATGTATTAGTTATATGGTATATTTTATTATTTTTTATATCATCCATATTATTCATGTTTTATTTTCATTGTTATAGTTTCTTTTTTACTTTTTCCCTTATTGAGAAACTGATCTCGCCCATTATTATGTTTTACTTTCCCTGTGATATAAAGAAGGGATCTATGAATGAAATTAGATATTTACTAGAAGAAATAATAAATTTCTTATTATAATTATTATATTATATTTCATGTTTCTTATGTAATTTAATAATCTGGTATGTATATAGTCTCTCAAGACTATTATTCTATTTTTTTCCTTTAGGATGTGATCTATTGTTCTTGTGCCAATGTAGTAAAGTAACCATTGACTCTAGATACTAGAGTTGGGGTGTTATATCTATGATCAGGATGGGGAAAACATCTTTGGGGAAATATTAGTTGAGATCTATGAAATCAATACACACTGAGATCTTCCCATTATTTTTATTGACCAGGACAATATTGGGAAGCCACTTTAGGTATTGGACTTCCCAAATGAAATTATCCTTGATGATATTATCAACTTTAGATTCAACCCTAGAGGATAGGGTTGTGTGAATTCTTCTTGCTACCTACTTGTAACCATAGCGATCCTCTAGCATCCCCATATGATGGGTGGTTATGTTAAGGTCCAACTCAATCATCTCGGTATATTTCTAAGTGAAAACATCTTAATCCTATTTCAAAAAGACAATACATTTCTCATGTTCATAATGATTCATGGTGGCACTAATCCAAGTTGGTCATGGCTCTTTATTTATACTAAGGTTTACCTATTTGATCTCATCTACCATGGTTGAGACACCTTACTCAAATTCCAAATGGGGATAATTAAGATCCTATTGTTATTCTTATTCATATTACTATTGGGATCCAATAGAATAGTTTTCTCTTATGGGGATATTGTCTAAGGTTATACCATGTTCTCCCATAAGTGGTTGGGAGAAATTATTCTCAAAGGTTTATATCACTGATATCATGAAAACCAACGCACCAGTATTCTGGTAATATAGGTCATCATTGGATTTATATCTTTTATGGCTTGGACTCAGTGCCTCAATTTAGTTAATGGGAAACATGTAATCATTTATAGCATACCAAGTGGATTGGGAGGAGTGACCTTCAATCCATTTGTAATTATAACATGGTCATCATCACCTATTTCAAGATGATTTCCCTCCCTTTTGTAATAAGATGCTTCTATGTACTGAGCCTCATAAGAATCAAATTGGGATTAATCCCCATATAAAACTATGAATTACCCGTTAACTTCATATTTTAGGCATTTATGATGTAATATGGGAACTGCAACATGAGGTAAAATATATAGTCCACCTAAAATAAGGTTGAAAGTTATATCTTGGTGGATGACATGAATTCATGCTTTGAGATATGGTTTCCAAACTAGGCTTTAAACTTGATCTTTTCAAGAGTATTTTCTTCACTCTTATCGTACCCCTAGATGGTTAATTTGGATGGGGTTAATATAAAGACCCTGAAATTCCATGTAAATTTCCTTTTAATTAAATGGAATTATTATAAGACAGCAAAAATTGATGGTACATGATTCAAATGCCCAAAATGTCTGGAATGATACGTCGAAAAATGTTAAGCTTTAAATAGCACACATTAGTAGTTTTCCTGAAAAAGTGGAATAACTCTTAAACGGGTGCTCAGACCAGAAATCTGAGGGAACTGTTTCATTCAAAATGGCAGGTTTACACTAGGCGTGACTTAATTTTAGTTGGCGCATGCCTCCAGTGAGAAAACCCGAAAATGGAATAACTGTAAATAAAATAATTAAATACAATTATTTTATTTTTCAAATGATTATAACTCATGAATATTGACTCAGATTAAAAATATGAGACCATCGCTGCACTTATTAGGGTATGATTTCCTTAGGCATATCCTAACATTAATCGACGCAGGCCAACAGTGGAAGTTAGTTTTTGGCCGCAAATAAAATAATTAAGTAACAATTATTTTATTATTAAATTCTATAACTCCTAAACGGTAACTAGGATTAGAAATCTAAGAGTATCGTTGAGCTTGTGAGGGTGTGTTCCCCTTATAAAGAGCCTAAACTTGACCAGTACGGGTTAAGGGTGACTGTTAATAATTTTTGAACTTTTTTAAGGTACGTTCGGTAAATGCACGGGCGGCGTTTTCTATATTTTGAACTGGTGCTCGGATTAAAAATCCAAGGGCACAGTTGAATTCGCAGTGCTGGGATTCACTTAAGGAAGGATTAAATTTGACCGCAGTAGGTCGGGTGAAAAAGTTAGTTTCTGTGACTTTTAAAGAAATAATAAAATAAAATAAAAATTATTATTTTGTTTTCCTACCTCCTATTGAGTGGTGGTGGTGGGACTGATGGTTTGTCAAGACATTTAATGGATTGACTCTTCAGTTTTTAACAACACCGTTGAGAGATTAATATTTTCATTCATTAATGAATCTCATTAATCTCTCATTGTGTTAACCTCATTTTCCCCTCTACTTAATTGAGGCTTGGGTTGGGGGTTTTGACACGGTTGTGCGGAACATCTGGCGAAGTACCGTGAAATCTTCCACTGACGGAGGACAGAAGCTTGGGAGGCAATGATCCGAGATTGACGAACGTTGGTGACTTCATCCAATGAGGACTCTTCTCTCGCCACAACCGCAGCATCAACCAATGGATCTAGAGGTAGGGATTGTTTATTTCTAAATTCATGATAATTATTTCTTTACTGCCTTCTAGAAGCATGATGAATCGCAAAAGTTCTGAATAGGATTAAATTTTTCTTTGTGATGAATTGTTTATTAACTGCTTGATATAATGCAAACATAGAGGGCACAGGCTAAACAAACAAGGCTCGGACCCTCTACTGCTTGATTTTTCATTACATTCTTCAGGGGTGGATTTCTCAACTTCACGAAACCTTGAAACCGGGAGGCATGTAGAAACGCAGGCATCCTGAGAGGCCCGTAGGCACTTCTGGAAGGAAAAACTGACCACCGTAGCTCAACCAGTGGCCCGCATAAGACCCGCCGGCATGGCACCAGCGCGGTAGCGCAGGCGACCCACACCGGTAGGCGAAAGCGGCGACCGGCGCTCACCGGCCATAGAGGGGGCGATGTTGCAGCAGACCGAAGGGGCGGTCGTCTCTCGGCCAGCCACGTTGGTGGAAGGGCAGTGTGCCATAGTTGGAGGTTGTGGCTTCGAAGCCATGGCGGAGGGGGACCCATTCCCTACAGGTCCCACAGACAGCAAGGCGGTGCTACGTGGCGTCGCCGGTTGAAGAGTCGAATGGCTCTTTGAGCCGTTCGAGAAGAAGGGGTTGCGCGACCCCTCGTGTGGTTCATGCAAAGCTAGCGGGCCAGGTCGGTCTGCTACCCAGCATGCTGAGCCTTCCATAGCCCAACCCATCTGGTTCGGGTTGATCCGGTCTGCGGCCCAACGGGTCGAGCCCACCACAGCCGAGCTGGTTTGGGTCAGACTGGTCCATGGCCTAGCCAGTTCAGGCCAAGCCGGGTCGAACCCGGGTCAGACCCAGATCGGGTCGAGTCGACACAAACCAGGTCGGGTCGGCCCATGATGGGCGGGTCGGGTCGGTCCAGCTGGGTCAGACCAGACCCGGACCCTCTTCTACCCAGATACGCTTAAAAGGTCATATCTTACAAACCAAACATTTTTTTGACATGTCATTTGCAGTGTTAGTATCCTTGGGATGAGACGGTCCTTTGGAGATACTTCACCTGAGTTTTGGAGAAAGTTGGATTATGGATGGTTTGGATCATACCCGAATCCAACCGGGCCCTCAGCATTGAAATGTCAATAACTCTCAGAGTGGGCGTCTGATTGACGCACCGTCTGTTGCATTGGATCCCTTATGACATGAAAGATCATTGGGTTAATTCTTTGTGAGAATTCATGTTGGTTGAATTACGACCGATGGTTTGAGAATCAGATCCTCCCAGAATCAGGCGTACTATGTATAGAAATCCAGTGGCTGGTTGAGACGTGAAAAATGAATAGTGATCCTGTGTGGATCAGCACCTAGCGATCCTATGTGGATAAACACCTAAAGATCCTATGTGTATCAGCACCTAGGGATCCTGTGAGGACTAACACCTAGTGATCCTATGTGGATCAGCACCTAGCGATCATGTGTGGATCAGCACCTAGCGATCCTGTGTGGATCAGCACCTAGAAATCCTGTGTGGATCAGTAGAAAAACCCTTAACAGAATAAGATGATCTAGCTTTATGACTAATCATTTGTACTTTTGTACTTAATTTATACCTAGTTTGAGCTGATTCTTTTGCTTTTTTCTTTGTGATTGAGATCATGTTTTGTGGTTTTCCTTTGTGGAATTCTGAGAGACCTTTGGGGATCTCGAGGTCCCTACTGGATATTGTTATACTCACCCCTGCACGGGCTTCTCCCACACCTTATTGTGTCTTGTGCAGATGATGATCAGCTCGGTTGATACTATAGGAGCTAGGACCAGGTAGTACACGGAGGTGACTGGTTGACGTGGAGAGCTGTGGAGACGAGTTGTACCTACCCTTTAGGTAGTATCCTTAGCAGATGATCTTAGGAGTTGTTTTCTATTTTTTTGTTATAGTTGTATCTTTTAGTTGGGCTTGTATTCTGGCCCCTTTACTTTTAGTACACACTTTTACTACTGTAGTTTTACTTCATGGTTGCATCTTGTTGTGTTCTTGGACTGTGTTTTCGTACAGGTTTAAAGGCACTGCCTTCCCATTTTAGGGATATGTCTTTCTAGTGCTAGTCTTTAACCCTTGTCCTATGGAAGGCAGGCTTGGGGTAGTCATGGAATGGGCCCCGGGGAACGGGTCGTGACAAAGTAGTATCAAAGTTGGTATGGTCTACCACTGAGTAGGTGAAGATCATCCAGGAGCGGATGAAGATTGCACAGATCCGGTAAAAGTCTTACGTAGACAGGAGACAGAGACCCTTGGAGTTCGAGGAGGGAGATCATGTCTTCCTATGGGTCTCACCTAGATGAGTATTGTAGAGATTTGTTCGGGCGTCAAGTTATCTCTGAGGTTCATCGGATATTTCCAGATCCTTAACAGAGTAGTCGAGGTGGCGTACCATCTAGATCTTCCTCCACGGATGCACCGGGTGCATAATGTTTTCCATGTGTCGCAGCTGAGGAGGTATGTTCATGACCCATCGCATGTTATCAACTGGGGTGAGCTGGACATCAATGATAGGGCGACGTTTGTGGAGTTCCCGGTGGAGATTGAGGATCGATAGAAGTGGTTCCTTCGTGGGCAGTCGATTCCTCTAGTATGAGTTCAGTGGCAGCATGGGAACTTCTAAGAGAGCATATGGGAGTGGGAGGATCAGATGCATGTTCAGTGCCCCATTTGTTTCCCTAGATTTTGTTGTCACTTTCAGGGATGAAAATTTTTAAGGTGGGGAGAATGTAATGACCCGGAAATTCTATGTATATTTTCTTTTAATTAAATGAAATTATTACGATACTGCAAAAATTGATGGCACGTGATTCCGAGGCCTGGAATATCCATAATGATCCGTCAAAAAATGTTAATATTTAAATAGCGCACATGAGTAGTTTTCATGAAAAAGTGGAATAACTCTTAAACAGGTTCCTAGATTAGAAATTTGAGGGCACTGTTGTGTTCAGGATGGCGGGTTTACCCTAGTCGCGACTTAAGTTTAGTCGATGCAGGCCTCTAGTGAGAAAACCCAAAAATAGAATAATCGTAAATAAAATTATTAAATAAAATTATTTTATTTTTAAAATGCTTATAACTCATGAACGGTGACTCAGATAAAAAATCTAATACCACCGTTGAACTCATGAGGGTATGCTTTTCTTAGGTAGATCCTAACATTGACCGGCACAGGCCAATAGTGGAAGTTAGTTTTTTGCCGCAAATAAAATAATTAAGTAGCAATTATTTTATTTTTAAATTATATAACTACTAAACGGTAATTTGGATTGGAAATCTGAGAGTACCATTGAGCTCATGATGGCGTGTTCCCCTTATATAGAGCCTAACCTCGACTGGCGTGGGTCGAGGGTGACTTTTAATAATTTTGAACTTTTTTAAGGTACGTTCAGTAAACGCGTGGGTGGCGTTTTCTATCTTTTGAATCGGTGATTGAATTCAAAATATGAGGGCACCGTTGAATACACAACGACGGAATTATCTTAAGGGAGGCTTAACTTTGACCGTAGTAGGTAGGGTGAAAAAGTTAGTTTCTGTGACTTTTAAAGAAATAATAAAATAACATAAAAATTGTTATTTTATTTTCCTACCTTCTGTTGAGCGGTGGTGGTGGGACTGATGGGTTGTCAATCCATTTAATGGATTGACTCTTTGGTTTGTAACCATACCGTTGAGATATTAATAGGCCCATTCATTAATGAACCTTGTTAATCTCTCATTGCGTTAACCTCTTTTTCCCCTCTATTTAATTGAGGCTTGGGTTGGGGTTTTTGACACGGCTGTGAGGAACCTCCGGCGTAGTACCATGACATCTTCCACCAACGGAGGATGGATGCTTGGGAGGTAATGATCCAGGATCAACAAACTTCGACGACTTCATCCAATGAGGAATCTTCTCTCGCCACAACTGCAGCATCAACCAAAGGATCTCGAGGTAGGGGTTGTTTATTTCTAAATTCATGAGAATTGTTTCTTTGTCGCGTTCTTGAAGCATGATGAATTGTAGAAGTTATGAACAGGATTAAATTTATCTTTGTGATTAATTTTTTATTAACCACTTGATATAATGCTAATGCGGAGGTCGCGGGACAAACGAACAAGGTCCGGACCCTCCACCGCTTGATTTTTCGTCTCATTCTTCAAGGGCGGATTTCTCAACTTGACGGAACCTTGAAACTGGGAGGCACACAGCGACGACAGCATCCCGGGAGGCTCGTAGAAGCTTCCAAAAGGGAAAACGGACCACAAGAGCTCACCCGGTGGCCCACGGAAGACCCATTGGCACGGCGCCGGCACGGCGGCGCTGGCGACCCGAGCCGGTAGGCGAAGGCGGCGGCCGGTGATCGCCGGCCACAGAGGGGGGCATCGCTACATGGCGCTGCGGCAGACCGAAGGGGCATCCGGCTCTTGGCCATCCATGTTGGTAGAAGGGGGGCACGCCATCGTGCACCACAGGTGGAGGTCGTGGCTTTGAAGCTGCGTCGAAGGGGGACCCACACCCTGCGGGTCCCGTGAAGAGTAAGGTGGCATCATGTGGCGTCGTCGGTTGAATAGTCGAATGGATCTTTGAGCTGTTCAGAAGAGAGGAGTCACGTGACCCCTCACGTAGGTCGCGCCCAGCTGGCAGGTCGGGTCGGTTCACTGCCCAGCGGGCCGAGCCCGCCGCGGCCCCGCGCAGCCTGTTTGGGCCAGGTCGGTCCGTGGCTCAGCAAGCCGAGCCCACAGCGGCCCATCCGGTTCGAACTGGGCCGGTCCATGGACCAACTAGTTCGGGTCGGGCCAGATTAGACCCGAGTCAGACCTAGACCGGGTCGGGTCGGACCTGGACAGGTAGGCCGGTCTGACCGGGTCAGACCGGACTCGGACCCTCTTCAACCCAGATATGTTTAAAAGGACGTATCTTACAAACCAAACAATCATTTGATGGGCTGTCTACAGCATTGGAATCCTTGGGATGAGATGGTCCTTTTGAGATACTCCACCTGAGTTTTGGAGAAATTTATACTACAACCAGGTTGGATCGTACCCAAATCCAACCGGGCCCTCAGCACTGAAATGCCTATAACTCTCATATCAGGCGTCTGATTGACGCACCGTCTATTGCGTTGGAGACCTTATGACATGAAGAATCATTGAGTTACTTATTTTTGGGACTTCATGTGAGTTGAAGTATGACTGATGGCTTGAGGAGTGGATCTGCCCAGAATCAAGGGTACTATGTACGGGAATCCAGTGGCTGGCTGAGACGTGAAGAATGAATAGCGATCCTATGTGGATCAGAACCTAGTGATCCTATGCAGATCAACACCTATCAATTATGTGTGGATAAGCACCTAGATATCCTGTGTGGATCAGCACCTAGCGATCTTGTGTGGATCAGCACCGAGCGATCCTGTGTGGATCAGCATCAAAACCTTTGACAGAATAAGATGATCTATCTTTACGACTAATCATCTATACTTCTATACTGAAGTTATACTTAGTTTGAGCTGAGTATTTTTCTTTGTTCTTTGTGATTGATATCATGCTTCGTGGTTTTCTATTTTACAATTCTGAGAGACCTTCGGGGGTCTCGGGGTCCCTACTAGGTATTTTTATACTCACCCCTGCATGGGCTTCACCCACACCTTGTTGTGTCTTGTGGAGATGATGAGTAGCTTGGTTGAGACTATAGGATCTAGGACCAGGCGGTACACGGATGTGAATGGTTGATGTGGAGAGCTTTGGATATGATTTGTACCTACCCTTTAGGTAGGATTCTTGGCGAACGATCTTACTACTGTAGTTTTACATTGTGGTTTCATCTTGTTGTCTTCTTATAATGCGTGTTCATGGAGTTTTAAAGGAAATGCCTTTATGTTTTAGGGATATGCCTTTCCGGTGCTAGTCACCAACCCCTGGCCTATGGAAGGCAGGCTTAGGGTAGTCATGGCACGATCCCTGAGGAACGGGTCATGACAGTTAAATCATAATCACTGATTCCTAAGCATTGAGGGTTTTGGAGTGGAATAAAATTAATTATGGATCCATTTCCTATGAGTTCTTGATGAAAACCAATTTCATCAAGCTTTTCATCCAAATTCAGGGGTATGATATATCCATGTATATAATTTTCTAGATCATTTTTTTTAATTTATATGTCCATGTGACATTAAAACCGATCATTATCTATTTGGTATGCCTCCACTATGGAAACCTAAACTTTAAATTCATGGGGACTAGAAAAGGATAAAACTAATGCCACTTGGAAGTCCTTTATGAGGGAAAGGGTGTCCAGAATTGAATTCTTGGTTGGGGTTGTGGAAAACTATATTATGATATCATATTTTTTATCTAAGGGACTCCATTTCTTAGTAGGTATTTTCTATTTGAGTTTAGGCTTAGAGGTCATTGAATGTTTTGTTATGACTTTTATCCAACACTCGGAGATGCGTCTATTTATGGACTAGTTTGTGATGGCCTATATGAGTCTCAATAGTGATGAACATATGGATATGAATCAAACAATAAATCTTATAATATGATATGGTATGATCTGGATATAGATGATTTAGGTGTTGATTTATGTTCATATTAAACTTTTTGGAATACCAACCTTCGAGTCTCAACTGCATATATAGACTCTATGGAAAT
This sequence comes from Viscum album, assembly GCA_963277665.1. Lineage (NCBI taxonomy): Eukaryota > Viridiplantae > Streptophyta > Magnoliopsida > Santalales > Viscaceae > Viscum > Viscum album. Next base: position 30,209,010 of record OY728139.1, on the reverse strand, counting down.
AATGCCCTCAAAATGTGTTCGATCATAGTCCCATCTCCCACAAACCCATTGATCTCTATAGCCTCTACTCATTCAATCTCATCCCTGATTATGCATAGTAAATTGAGATTCATATTTAGTTTCTCCATCATAAATGGAGTCGGTCAAATAAATAACATTAACTGAATCATATAACAATTCATCATCTAATGAGGGTTTTTTTTAGTGGGGCGGTGATCATTAGAACATTTGATTGGTTGGTTCCCATTCTCCTAGTGTTGAGGGTTATAAATCTTATATAGTTTGAACTATATTAGGTATTTTTCGAGGTTCTTCTTCTTATACCCTATCCTTATTCCTCCTCTACTAAGTATGTTGGATTCTGTTTAACTGAGGTTTCAAACCATATGGTTTATTTGTTACTAAGGGAATTAGGGTATCAATTGTCTAATTAAACTATGACCTATGTATGGTGTTTTCTTGATCAAAAATTTTCTAGACCATCCAATCATTGAACTTCTGTGTACATTTTCCTATGACTTTTTTCCATGATCTTTCCTCCTATAGTGGAAAGGTGGAGACACAAGACACCTATTCTTGATGTTTTGAAAATTTTAAATTCTCCAGATTCAACCTTATTATATAGTATATCCTTAATTATAAAGTGGTCTTGAATATTATGCCCCAACATCTTATGGTAGGTACAATAATATGGGAAATCATTAAAACCAACCTCCTCTATTTTCTTGATTTTTATAAATCTTAGCTGATTTTTTTCTAGAGATGCTATAAAACATCCCAGGACCTCCTCATTCTAGAAGGAATAATTATTATTCCTTCTATATTAAAATCTTGGATAAACTTGATCCCTTCTCCCCTCCTTTCTAGGATTTTGTTTTTGTTGTAGTCACTTAAGGATAGACACGGCATGATATTAGGTGGGCTTTACCACTAGTGTCGGCACCAATGTTGGTTTGAGTGTGATAATATATATATATTCCTTAACCACTTTATTTATTTTTTTTAAACAAAATTGGTCAAACATTTTCCCTTATATGGTGTTGAGTAACCTCCAACCATTGTTCTATCAAGTCCAATTCTTTAAATCCATCAAGAAATTTCTACAGGATAAGGGGTGTTTCTAAATCATCATGGAGATTCTATAAGCATTTCTCTACCAGAAACTCTTGAGGGAGATTAATATCTATATAATATGTGATACCCTTACACCTAGAAATAAAATATGAGAATATTTCATTCTCGTGTTGTTTTAAATTTTAAAGTTCATTGATCATTGTCTTATTCAATGTGGATCTAAATTTAAATAGAAACTAGTGACACGAATCCTCCTAATTTTCAATTGGTAGGGTAGGGAGATTACTATACCAAATTAAAATTCATTCCTCCAATATTTTCATGAAATTCCAAATTTTGGATGCTTCTTGGTGCTCAAGTGTTCCAATAAAGGGATGAAAAAGAGACACCAAATGTTTCAAATGTTGTTTTGGATTATTGGTTTCATTAAATGTCATGAAAGTGGGACTCCCAAAGTTGGTGGAGGAAAGTTCATATACTCCCATTCAGGTTAAGGCTTTATATCTACTGTTAATGAATCATGCCTCCCCTCTATGGACTCTATCCAAGTGATGAGGATCTGGATAGTTTCAAACAACTCGGTTGGTATCAATGACTGAGGAGAAGCTTGGTTATTGACTTCAAGTGATGCATGATATGACCTACTTTCCTATGGTTCTAGAATGATAAAATTATGATACATAAGGTTCTAAAGGATGTAAATCCTGATAATTAGAAACTTTTGGATCTAGGTAAACAGGTAGTTTTTTTTTAAATTGATAGGGAGACCGGATCCCTCTCCAACTAACAAAATGTGCATCTCTGGCTGCCAATCTCACATTGGAGGGGATACATTGGTTCCCATCATAAGATTATATTTTGTAGGAATATTACCCCTGAGCAACTTAGTGTTTAGCCATATCAATTCTTATACTTTGGAATCATATCGCACCAATATATCCTTAATGAAAGATACATTATCTCCCTTAGGAGGGGCTTAAGATAATGCTTCCCCTTTTCCCTTATCCCTTGTTGGCGCACGTCATGGAGGTGAAAATTGAGTGCCTGGGGGTTCTATATTATGGGATTGTCTCTGGTTTCGAGTATAGATACCCTTATCATCAAGTATGTCAGTGTGAGTTCCATGTTCGACTTGTGTCACGACATCTTATTCCTATAGATCTATATTTTCCTCTACTATATTGGAATTGATGGTATTAATTGAAATATATTTGACATCCATAATCATATCATCATCTTCATATGAATTGTATGGGGTTTCACTGTTCCCTAAATATTCATCTGGAGATAGTTTTAATTAGGTTCCATATTTCTCTTTCTTTAAAGGTTGTTTGGTATTACAACCACTTTAGGGTTTGATGTTCCCCTAAACTACTTCCCAATGAGTGTCCTATGCAAAGTAACTTGTAAGGAGATACTGACCATTATTTTAATGCTTGACCCTAATCGTACAAATATGTCACACATTAGTGTAAATGTCAGAGATATTTACTGTGAGGCTTCTCTTGGACTGGTAAAGACTGGTTGTATTGGTGAGGAAGTTGATAATGGTATAAATTCCCCAAAACCTATGTAATGTGGTTCATTTTCTTGGTCTATAAAGTCTCTTTGTGTCTCTGAATTTCATAGTCAGGATGTTTTGGACTTGGATCATCAGAATGAGGTGAAGGAATGTTTTTTAGTAAGATTTTGTCCATTATATATTCAAATAGTAAGGTCTCTAGTATATGAATAGTATATTCATGTTATTTATTATTTAGATTTTCTTGTTAGGAAGAATGAAATAAAGGAACACTATTTAATTACATGTGATTTATGCTTATTCTGAGGAATTATATAGGATATTAGCAATTTCACACTAAAATACTTGGAAGATTGTGCTTTCATGAGGTCAGTGTTACCGATTAACCAGGTGGGACCCTCTATAATAGATAGGTGGTACCACTTTCTAAGTTATAATTCAATCATCAAGTGACATTAGTACTTCTTGTAATCATTTTAATTCATATGGAATAAATATTTTAGTTTTCTCCCATGGACATAGGATGAAAATATAAACTATATAATTCATGTGTTCCTATTTTTATTTATTCTTATTTCTCCTTATTTGTGTGTTTTATTTAGTTGGGTTTAGGGTGTTGATTTGGGTGTATCTGTATTTCCAATTTTTGGTATACTAAAATTAAAGTGAATCTTCATCAGATATTTGTTAATGCCTTTGTGATCTTCCAGGTGAAAAACATCTGGTTCTTTTGAAGTTCAGTTAGACGTACAATAAGTGGAGTCATAGGAGCTTTCTTGATAGGGGTGTCACACCAGGTGTTACTATGTTAGGATCATGTCATAATAATAAGTAAATTTAAGGGTGGATAGGTTCGATGGAATATAATTCAACTTCATTCAAATGCAGATAGATTATTTTCTGATCCAAAAGGATCTTGAAGTTCTATAGAATGGAACTAAACCTAATAAAATGGACAAGGTTGGATTAGAGAGGATAGAAAGTAAATATCTTATCTTAATAAGGATGACATTTACAATAAATTTTTCCTTCAACATCTTGGAGAAAAATATTGTTACAGATCTTATGGAAGCACAAACAAATATTTATGATAATCCGACCATTCTTAACAAAGTGTTTCTAATGGAAAGACTATTCAGATTAAGACTATATAAAGAGAGATTAGTAGAAGATCATGTAAATGATTTAAACATGATCAAGGATTAACTGGAGTTGGTAAAGGTTACATTTCCTGATAATGTTTGGGTGGTTTTATTATTTTTCTCTCAACCAGATTCATGGGAATTGATGGTAACAATGGTGATAAATTATTCTATTAAAACTAACCATGATTTTATTGATATTCATAATTTGATTCTAAATGAGGAGATCTTAAGGGAGTAATTACAGGGATCTTTTGGAATTACAATGAATATATATGGAAGATGACGCTCACCTCATATAAGGAACCAAATGAGATTAGTGGAAAAATATAGAGGGAGGATTTGTGGAAAATAAATAGGATATGCCCCTATATTTTGGAATTTTGGGAATAAAGGAAACCACAAGAAGAATTTCCATGATTATAAGAACAATGAAAGATTAGTTTTCATAAGTTCAAGTTCTATAAATTCAGTATTTGAAGAAGGAAACTTGATGTTTCTTAGTGTAAATATTCAAATGGATTCATGGATCATCAACTCAAGAGCATCTTTCCATTCCAATGGTTAAAGAGGATGCATGAAAAATTGTGTCTCTAGAAATTTTTGTGAAGTACATCTACCAAATGAAAAATATTTTTTAAATTATGGGAAAGGAGAATATGAAAATACTATTAAAAATAGAGTCTTTCTTGAAATAAATGTTTTTCATTTTATCCTCGACCTTTGGAATAATATCATTTCTAAGGGTCAGTTGGATGATATTGGTTTTGGTATAAACTTTTCTAATAGAGTTTGGAAGATTACCCATGGTTCTCTTTTCATTTCTAAAAGAGTTAAAATGGGAACCTTTATATTACGAGAAGAATAAGATTCATAATGGTTGGAATGTCAACTTCGAGAAAATCATATTTTTGGAACTATCAATTGGGACTTTTCAGTGAGAAAAGCATGAATATTATATTATAAAAAGTGATGCTAAATCTTGAGTGTTTATAAATTGGTAGTTGTGAAAGTTGTATACTTGGAAAACAAAAGAAGCTGTATTTTAACCTTAGTGTATGAACACCCTGATGTATGGGGACTAGATCCTATAAATTCACATCTTGTATCTCTATAATTTATTACTTTCAATGATGATTATACTAAAAAGGTATGGGTTTATTTCTTGAAATAAAAATCATATGTGTTTAGAACCTTTGTTCTGTAGAAGTTAATGGTGGTGAGGAAATTATGTTGTAAGATGAAAATTTTAAGTTCTAATAATTGAGGTGAGTACACCAAAAGGAGTTTCTAGAACTACTAAAAACACAATGGGTCAAACATGAGAAAATAATCCCAAGAATTCTAGACCAAAATGGCATAACGAAGAGAGTGAACATGAAATTTATGTAGAAAGTGTGAAGCATGAAGATACACTCAGGAATTCTCAAGGAAATCTAGGTTGAATCTATGAACATGAACATGTATCTAACCAAACATAGTCCCTCTTCAGTAGTAGATAAATAGTTACCAAAATCATGGTGATCTAATAAAACACCATAAATTCATCACCATAAAAATTTTGACTACATTGATTGTGTTCATGTGGATTCCAATGATCGTGAAAAGCTTAATGCTAAGTCTTGTGCACATTTTTTATTGGGTATGGAAATGAATAATTTTGATTTCGACTTTGGGATGATAGCAAAAATAAAGTTATCAAAATCCAAAATGTGATATTTAAGGAGAAGTTTCTATAAAAGTATCAGAACTTGGTTGTTAAGGATGATGAATGAAAAGAATCGTCCCAAATCCAAGTTGACATGAGAATAAGCGCCGAAAATTATAAAATATTGGTGAGTCTAGGGGGAACTACATCTATCAAAAATTCAAAAATTCTAGAGGAAATTTATGGATTAAGTATTGAAAATTCAGATGAAAAATAAATGGTTAAAATACCAAAGAGCTTAGTGACTTATGAAACTCAGGAAAATGTATTGGTAAATAAAATATCAGAAGTATCAAAACAAAAAAGATATGAATCATAGAGTAGAGTGAAAAGGTATTTCAGGATCATATGTCCATTTTCTAGCTGTGGAGATAATCTTCAGTTTTTACTTTTAATAGATAGAGGAGAACCTGAAATTATAGAAGAGGAGGCTAATCTCAATGATTCTTCTAAGTGGGATCTTGTTATGAAGGAGGGGTTAGATTAATTATATGATAATAACACCTAAAAATTAGCTAAAATACCACAAATAAAAATATCTCTATAAAACAAATGGATTTACCAATTAAATGAAAAATCCAATGGAAACTTGAGGTATAAATCAAGACTATTGGTCAAAGGTTTCCAATAAAAGGAATGAACTGATTTTTTGGGAAAAAAAATCACCAGTTATTAAGTATACTAAAATCAAGGATGTGTTGATCATGGTTCATAATAGAAATCTATATCTAGAACAAATTGATGTAAAGATGAATTTCTTTCATAGTGATCTAGAGGAAGATATATATATATATATAAAGAAACCAGATGGTTTTGTTGGTAAATAGGATCAAGTATTAGTGTGTAAACTCAAAAGGAGTCTTTATAGATTAAATCAAGCATTAAGGAAATGGAACCATAATTTCGATGCTTTTATATTACAGAAAGGTTTCAAGTGGAGAAACCCATATCACTGTTGCTACTGAAAGGAATTTTAGGATGTATGTTTCATTATTTTTCTCATATATATGGATGATATTCTTCTGATTGGATATGACTTCCAATGAATTTAGAAGTTTATGAAAGACATGTCGGGTAGTTTTGAAATTAATGATCTTGGTTAAACCAAAAATATATTGGGCATGTGGATTGAAAGGGATCAAAGTTTTTGGATTTTGGTACTCTCTCAAAAGGAATACATCTAGAAATTCATTGAATGATTTGGAATGATGGAATTTAAATCTATTACTACTCCTTTATTTGGAAATTTCAAGCTATCCATATATCAAACACCTCAAATGGAATATGAGGCAAACCTTATGGAAAAATGTTATTTGCATCTTCCATCAGAATTTTTATGTATTCTATGGTGAGAACCCATCTAGATTTACTCATTTAGTGGGATTGGTTAGCCGATTCATGGAAAATCCATGAAAAGAACATTAGGAAGTTGTAAATTGGATCCTCTAGTTCCTTAGAGGAATAGAATACATATATTTGTGTTTATGTTTGAATTAACCATTACAAGGATATGTTGATGGTGGTTTATGTGGATATTATGATATTTATAAGAGTAATCCTGGTTTTGTTTTTACTTACAGTGGAACAAATATCAGTTGGATGTAAAAATTGTAACTAGTTGTTGTTATTTCATAAAAATAAGCTAAATATGTTATAGAAATAGAAGTAGGAAAAGAAGTGTTGTGTTCGAAGAATCTAATTGAGGAACTTGGAATGGGACATGAAAATGGGACACTTTACTATAATAGTCAAAGTGAAATTAATCTGGTAAATAATCTAGTTTGTCAGGGAAATAAGGAGCACTTCTTTGACTGAGATGCATGGATGTTTATTAGCAATTCATGAAGCATTATTCAAGTGAGATGTTTTTGGTCTATGAAGTCTCTTCAAGTATTATAATTTAATACTTTTGGATATTTAAACTCGTCTCATTAGAAGGAGGCGCGGGTATGTTGTTCAGCAGGAGTATGACCATTGAAAGTTCAATAAATAGGGTCTCTAATAGATGAATAGTGTCATACTATGATTCTTTCATCATATTGACATACTGAGAATAATAAAATAATAAAACATTGTTCAGTTGTCAATTAGTTATAGTCATTATAAGGAATGTTATAGGAGATCCTCTATTTCACATTGAAATGGTAAGATGACTATACTTTCAGGAGTTCGGTATTACCAATTGATCGGGAGGGACCCTCTATAAAGGGAATGTGGAACCACCTGTGGAGTTGTGATCAAATCATAAAGTGTCCTTATTACTCCTTGTATTGATTATAATTATTATGGAATAAATCTTTCAATTTTCTCCCATAGATATAGGATGAATATCTGAACCATAGAATTTAGGTGTTCTTTTTTTCTTCTACTTGTTTATCCTTATTTATGTGTCTGAATCATTTGGGTTAAATGTGGTATTTTGGGTGTATATGTACTTCCAAGTTTTGGTATTCCAAACTTCAAGTGAATCCTCAATATATATTTTTCTATCTTTGTGATATTCTGGTGGAAAAACATTCAGTGTCTCTAAAGTTTGGTTGGATTTACAATAGATTTGTCCATGCCGCCATAAAATCTAGTATTCGCTTGGCTTTGATGATCCCATGTAAAGGGGTGGTGGTAAATATGATGAAAATTCCCCCATCCTATAGGATTAGATTGTTACTTTATTTCTATTTAAGTTGTTTCTATAGAGGCTTCTCATATTTTTCATGCTTTTACACGAGTATGAACTGGGTGAAGTACACGTTGTGGGATACTTGCCTAAAAGGTGTACTCCATAGCCGGTGACCCTGATCTTCTCTATTGTGAATCCCTTTAAACTTTCTTAGAATATTGGTGCAATATTATTATAAGAGAATATTATTGGAAATTGCATCATCCTTGTTCTTTGGGAGTGGCATGACTGTGCTGAACTAACTAGTCAACATATGCACCTCTTAGCCCTGTGACCTAACCTAAGTCAGTAACATTATAGGATGCCTACTACAAAGGGCTACACTGACTCGATAGTGAATTAAAATATGGTTCTTCATATTCTTACCATCATCTAATGTGCATGTCAGAGAATGGAATCAAAATTATCTATTGAAGTGTCTTTAAACTATTAATAAAAACATGTTGCATATTCTTATGTTACTTTTTCATAATTTGGGGATCATGTTGCTGATATGGTAGTTGAATTAGTCTGGTATAAAAGCTTTCTTACTATCTTAGTATGATCATCATATCACTCATGGGTCATATGTTTTACCCTAAGGTGTTGGAAGGTTGTCAACAAGTTAATGTGTAGATAGTACACACATTCTGCTCCTATATCCTAGGGATCCTTGTATAGGGAGGTAGTTGTGGGCCAAAAAATCACCATCATATCACCCTTATCCATCTATCTCTACATATCCATGTTATTTTCCCTTTTCTTGGAGGCATATTCATATACCTGATCAAACCATAAAGGTCGTTTCTCTGAAGATAATGACATGCAATCTGTGGGAGGTAGAAATGGTAGATATTGTCCCAAATCATCCCTAGATCATGGTGGAAGACTATCAATTGTTTATAGAGAACCTTTTTTAGTTGAAATTTATTTTTCTAGCACCTATCTATAATAAGTTACATTGAATATGGGATGATATGTCTTTCTGGGTGAGGTATTACCATGGGGATGATTCCCATGGTGGATATCAAGGGAGGAATCCTCACGATATTTTTGTGTGTTTTCATGGGGAGGACTTCCATGGTTTATATCACCTTTTATTTCTGATGTAGATTTAGTGGATCATTGTGTTTCCATTTAAAAACATTTTAGGGACTTAAGGGCACTAGAATTGATTAGGGTATAAATATTGGTCTGTAAAAAATCTATATACGATATAAGATGATTGCTTGCTTTAGACGATGTTCGTTGGGCTGTTGGGGCCATATGTGGTTAATGGAACCCTTATGTATTGGAAACCTCTCATATAGTCATTGAGTCACCATTAGAATATCCTAATGAAATCCTTTGATATTTGAGAGGGTATGAACCCATTGTTGGGTGACTACTAGAATATGTCAGGAAGTTACTGAGTTAGTGGAAGGGGTATGAGATTTCCCCAAAGTGATTGACAGAATGTACCAACGAACTGCAATTGGAATGAAAATATGCACCTGGTCCTGATTTTCATTCTTCTCTAGAATATATTGAAGACCCTACAGAATGGGATAGGAAATATTCACCTCCTCATATATTTCCTTTGAGGTATGCTAATGTTCTCTCTTATTATCAGGAGTATGAATACGGTTCATACTCTTATTCAACACTGGAATAAACCGACTGTCACTTCCCACTTACATAGCCAAAATATGTTGGAAATATTGTGAGATATGAGTAAGGATATATGTTTGGCCCTAGTTTTCCTTTGGAATATGTTGTTGACTCTCTGACATATTTATGACAGGGATATGTGCCTCCCCTAAGGTAACTCTCAAATAATGATGACATGCCTCAATTGGAATGGGAATATTTTCTCAATCCCAGGCCACATACTTCTCCAAAATATACTGATGAATGTTCTTAATGGGATAAAGGATATGAAATTACTCTAGATTAATTACATGACTCTGTGGATGAACTACTCTGGTGGTGGGAGTTGGAATATGTGTCTATCATGTTATGATTGTTGAAATATGCCGACATATCTCTTTTGTGGGTGCCAAAATATTCCAACAATTCTAAATAATTTCAGTAGGAATATAGGTTTATTGTTCTTATATTTCCATAATATGATGGTAGATATATTTGATTAAATAAGGAACATTTTCCCACTTTGTTCCTCCTTCTATTGTTAGAGTATATCAATGATCTTGATATAGGGGGCATGAATATGCGATTTCCCATGAGTTGTTTCCATATACGGGAGAGATCCTTCAACTAAAATTAGAATATGAGATAGTACCTAGGGTTTCATCATGGAATATAGTCATACTATATCCATGGGGATTGGATTATATGTTATCTCCCTATTAAAAGTATGGATATATTGATTGGACTGCTCAAAGAGAATAGAAGCATAGATGTGTTCCTCAGGCATTACAACTCACTACCCATGGAGATACCTTAGAGATTCCCTAGCATGAGTAGATGAAGAGGGGTTTCAGTGGATGACTTTAGATATAGGATGCTAGAGAATAGATGTTTTGTGGTATTGCTGACATCAGCTAGCAGGGGGATCCTTCCTTTTCACATCCTCATTAGTGATGTCACTGAGGGATTCTTCCATCTCCCTCAGATAGGGGAGGTGTACATTATCACGTTATATGGAAATAATCCCAAAATTGTTGAATGTGGTAAGGGGTTCCACCTGTCCAGACTTCATGTTCCTTTGATGAGGTGGGTTACTAGATTTCAGAATATGGATATTCTATCTAGAAGCCTATAGGGTTTGGAGGAACACCATTGCATTGGTTCTCCCTAGACAGGTTTTTAATGACCTATCACTAAAGAAACTAAGTGGGTGATGATGTCCTCTTAATACACTACTACAAAAACGGGCAAGGGAAGCGCTACCCTTTTATCAGCGCTTCTTTTAGTAGCGCTGATAAAGGGGGATTTATCAGCGCTTCTTCCTACTGCTGATAAATTTTATGTTTCAAAAAAATCATGAAAAATAAAATATTGTTATATAAGTATATTTATATTGATATAAATATAATATATATTTTTTAAATATGTTTTAGATAAGTATAAATAGACTATTACATTTAATGTATAAGAAATTTAGTGAAAATGGATTTAAAATAATTTTAAAAATAATTTTAATTAATAATTTTCTAATAATTATTGATTAAAAATAATTTAATAACAATTTTAAGACACAAAAAATCAAAAAAATAATAAAAGATCTAAAATAAGTTGAAAATGTAACTCAAACTTCAAACAGCCATAACTTTTTATCTGAGTGTCTGTTTGAGCTCTACAGCATATCAAATCGAAGACTGTGACGAGATCTACACACTAATGATTAAAGAAAATCTTTTGTCAAATTTTTCAAGGACAAAAAAGGCCCAAAAGGCCTCCAAAACTGAGTTTTTAGTCGGGATACCCCGATTTATTAACATTAAAACAAGTATAACTTCTGATCTGGATGTCTGTTAGGCTTGTACCTCATATCATATCGAATATTGTTTCATTTTCTTCGATTTTACTGGTTTTGGAGTTAAAACAGGATTCTGGATTATAATTTATGGTCGTTTTAACATTATATGGTTTTTCAAATACACATATATATGTATTTATTCGTAAATATATATGTGTATGTGTGTGTGTGTGTTGTATATATGTATGTATTTATTTATTTATTTATTTATAAACACACATAAAAAACATATTTCATAAATGTATTTAAAAATAATATTATAAATATATATTAATATACAAATAAATATACGGATAAAAAATTATAACTAAATATATATATATATATATATAAATATATATATATATATTAATATTTGAATGAATATATATATACTAATATATGAATAAATATATTTATATTAATATGAATCTATATTAATATATGAATAAATATAACTATATATATATAAATAAATAGATATGTCATTAAATAGAGAAAAAACGAAATGACTTAGTGGTAAAGGTGCATTCATGAAAGGGGGGAGGTCGCGGGTTTGAGTTTGAGTGGAAGCAAAGGGGTGTGCATGTGTGGGGATGCGCAGGAAGGGCAGCGCGTGGGAGAGTGAGATGGGGGGTCCTCCTAGCACTAATAAAGGGGGGGTCAAGTGTTGTTTAAAGCTCCCCCCCCCCCCCCGTATTATATAATTTTTTTAATTTTTTTTAATTTTTTTGACTTTTATCAGCGCTTTTCGAAGCGCTGATAAAAGGGACCCCCCCTATATATTCTCCTCGATTAACAGTTCTTTTTTTAGCATTGTTAATAGACTTTTCTAGCACTGATAAAGACCATATTTGTAGTAGTGATAGATGATATCATGACTTTTCCAATAGCTGAGGAAAAAGAACGGGTGTCCAATAATGATTTCATGGTTTTGGATTGAAGTGATCTTTGAAAGACTACCATCTTGAATCACGAAACAACCACAGAAAAGAATACTCATAAGTACAGCATCACATATAATGTTAATATTGACTAAATTATTCAACCATATTTATGAGTATAGATTTATTTCTGGTTTATATTTTTTGTTTCTGATGGATTTTCATGCCACAGTCATTTTGAGTCAATGTAGACTTGAATTCCAAAGATAGGCGGTCAGCAAGGCAATACCAATTGTTGGATTGTTATTTCTTGATCCATTCTAGATGATGTATTGGGATGAATTCTTGTGGCTTGTACTATGCACCAGGACATAACCTTCACGGTTCGAGCTCCACGGTGAGCTCGTTGGGTGTTTCAGGTGGTAACATGCCCTTGTTACGTGGGTCTTGGGTTGAAGGTCTTGGCATAAATTTTGGGGCACTATAGAAACTCTGACCACTATAGTAGAGCTAACTGACTTCCAGTCACCAAACACTGTATCATTTTAGACATGTGTTGCTATGACACTATTGTGATGCAGACTTCTTGTACGGTTGGTGGAACAGTGGATCTTCTTCCTACTTTTGTAGCCCATTTCAGGATAGGGTTTCATTGTTAAAAATTCTAGGAGATATTCTTATAATCATGATCCCAGATTTCATAGTGATATTTTTACCTCTCTATGGGCGTAGGGAACATTTCCCAAACAATGTAAATCTCTGTGTCTAAGATCTTCTTATTATTATTATGTTTTTTCCCTTTTACTCTAATATGAATCATTTTTTCACATTGTTGCTCCTGACATTTTTTCATAACAACCAATTACATCTTATAAAACACATTGGTCAAGAGGATGAGAGGTCAGGCTCACCACACCCTTTTAAGGGGGATTATTACCTACTATGGGACTCTCTTATATATTTAAGACATGTTGGTGAATCTTACTCAATAATTTTAATAAAACTACCGGTTACCCAATGGTACTTTATTTTAAAGCCTTGTTATTGGGGCACTCTATATTTTAGTGTCATCTAGAGAGGTCGTTAGTGCTTTGTATTCGGATTGGGGCCATTAAAGAAGGGGATGCAAACACCTAAAACTTTCATCAGAAGGCTTCGACTAGGCTTTGCAAGAACAATATTTCATGTCTCTCTCACCCTGATGGAAAAACTATGACTAATCTTGAAGGTATCCATGATATTATTTCATGTTATTTTCAAAAAATATATACTATAGGAAATTCCTCCATTTCTTTTGAGGTTGAGTCATGCATTTAACATGTGATCACCGATGAGATGAATCTCCATCTCAGAAAAGATTTTTTAGATGATGAGATTATTTAGGCTCTTAAGCATATCCATTCCACAAAATCCCCAGGTCCTAATGGTTTCCATGCTCTTTTCTTTAAGCAATATTGGAAAATTCTCAGCTTTGATATTTTCTCTCTGATGAAAGGTATTTGAGCTGGAGAAATCAATCTATTCTCTATTAACGATTCAATCCTTACCCTCATCCCAAAGATTAAGAAACCCCTCTTAGCTTCGGAATTCAGGACAATTAGCCTTTGCAATGTCTCCTACAAGATCTTCTCAAAGATTTTGGTCAATCGTTTGCGCTTGTGGTTACCTAGAATTATCTCTGAAAATCAAAGTGACTTTGTAGCAAATAGGCTTATCACAAAAAATGAAATTATGGCCCATGAAGTTTTTCATTCCATGAAAACACGATCTGTCACAAAAAGAGGTACTATAGACTGGAAACTGGATATAACCAAGGATTACGACAGAGTGGAATGGAATTTTCTCCAGTTCGTTATGAAAAAAATGGGTTTCTGCTCAAAATGGACAGATATGATCATGCATTATGTTTTGTCTGTCTCTTTTCGGATTAATGTTAATGGTGGCCTCACCCAAGGCTTCTCACCCACTTGAGACCTTCACCAGGGAGATCCCCTTTCCCCCTTTCTCTTCATCTTGGTGGCTGATGTTTTTTCTAACCTCATTTCCTTGACATCTTCCTCTAATTTGATTCATGGGGCAAAGATTTGTCTGGCCATCCCACCTGTGTCGCATCTTTTCTTTGCAGACAACTGCCTGTTATTCTCTCGAGCTACCCATAATGAATGTATTGCTATTTACCATGTGATCCGCCTTTATGAAAGGGCATCTAGACAAGTGATCAATCAGGTCAAGTGGGAAATATCTTTCAGCATTGAAGTACCACTAACCAAGAGAGCAGAGCTTTTTCTCCCTGCTGGTATTCAAATGGTTGATAAGCACAACAAATACCTTGGGCTTTCCACGATTGTCAGCCGACCAAAAAATAAATTTTCTCTCCTGCGGTGGATAGAATAGAGAAAAAATCCAAGACTCGACGTCGAAGATAATCTCTAAAGTGGGCAAGTAAACACTCATCAAAGCTGCTCTGCAGTCTATCCCCAGCTATATAATGTCCATGTTTAAGCTTCCTAGAGAAATTGTTGACCAAATCCACTCCTGTATTGATAACTTGTGGTGGGGTCACAATAATGGAAGAAACAAAATACACTGGATTTCTTGGAATTCTCTCTGCACCCCTAAAATAGGTGGAAGAATGGGATTTCAGGATCTTTGTCTCTTTAGTGATGCCCTTTTGGCCAAATAGGGTTGGAGCCTTTTGATCCATCCATCTTCTCTCTATGCATGGATTCTTCGTAAAAAATATTTTCCCCACTCAGATTTCCATAACTCCTCTCTTGGCCCTCGCCCCAGCTTTCTATGGAGAAGTATTTGGGGATCAAGATTTTTACTTAATAAAGGGTTAGGTTGGAAGATTGGTGATGGTACGAATGTTAACATTTGGACTGATCAATGGTTGATCGACAAAGATGGTATGCGGGCTACTTCCCCAGCCTTTCCTGGATTTGAGAATGCCTACATTTGTTGGTTGTTTGACGATCATGGTAGGTGTATGGATAAAATCAATTCATGGTTCAACAATAGTTACAAGAGAATTATTCTTAGTATCCCCTATGTGAAGGATGCGGCAAAATACTATTTATTTTGGAGAAATGATTCTTCTGGATCCTATACAGTGAATTCAGTATATAGGCTTGCTCTTGATGCTCAGTCTGAGGAAAGAGAAGGGCTTTAGAAAACTCTATGGCATCTGAATGTCCCCTCAAAAATCCAATACTTCTGGTGACAGGTTTTTAATGGTATTCTCCCCACCATGGACTTCCTCGCTTTCCCTCATGTTACGAATGACAAGAAATGTCCCCTTTGTTCGAGTGCTCTAGAATCTCATCTTCATGTGATCATCCAGTGCCCTGGGGTGGAGGAGATCTGGACTTCCTGGGGCTCTGTTATGGATCTTATGCTGGATAAGGTGTCGAACCTTCCAACACTACTGTTGGTGTGGTCTTCTTCTTTCACTGCTGATAAAGTTTCCTCATGGTGCGTTGTGGCTTGGATCATCTGGGTTCGACGAAATGACTTCATATTTAATCACACAACAATGCCTTCTGGGGTCTGGATGGAATGAGCTGACTCCTGGATCGAGGGGTGGAATCAGGACTCTAATCAGTATGGGTCATTTGGCACTCACACAGCTATCTCACGATAGTGCCCTCCCCCGAAAGGGATACTTAAGATCAATGTTGATGCGTCCCTCTCCAATGATGGAGTTATTGGAATTGTACTCTTGGCTTGGGACCATCATGGCCATATTATTGCTGCCAAACATGAATCAAACCATGCCCTCTGGTATCCCGTCGTTGCTAAAGCCTTCGCTATCCTTGCCGGGCTGAATTTTGCAAAAGATTTTGGATGGGAAGCTATCCACATTGAATCGGATTATCTCACCATCATCAAGGCTATCAGGTTTAATGATGGGGGCCTCCAATCTTTTGGCTTTCTCATCAGGAAAATCTAGTCTCTCAGTTAATGCTTCACAGCCTGCTCCTTCTCTTTCATCAAAAGGGAAGAAAATGAAGCAGCCCACCATCTGGCCTCACTACTAGAAAATCAGCCTATACCCACGGGTCAAAACTGTGGGTATAGCCCCCAAAACCGTGGGTATAGGCTATACCCACGGTTTTGGGAACCGTGGGTTGGAACGGCGTCGGTATAGATCCCCAACCTATACCCACGGTTTTCCAAAACCGTGGGTATAGGTGTTCTGCCACTGTGTCAACGAAACATACCCATTTGCCACGGTGTCAAAGGCTTTTCCCCACAGTTTCAAAACTGTGGGTATAGGTCGTAAAATAATGCGGATGGCGGGTTTCGAACCGCAACCTCTCTGCTGCAGACGAAGCACCTAACCACTACCCCAACACCGCTTTTATGTATATATATTTATATTTAGTTCAATATAGTTATATAAACCGTGGGTATAGAGGGAAGAACCGTGGGTATAGGACTCCCGCCAAAACAAAATTCCTTCCCGCGGAAAAAAAAATTCCCGCGCACACACGGGAACCCTATACCCACGGTTTTTTATAACCGTGGGTATAGGTATTTTATCCCAGACCTATCCCCATGGTTTTCCCCAAAACCGTGGGGATAGGTACCCCTATACCCACGGTTTTGGAAAACCGTGGGTATAGGTAAATTTTCAGTACCTATCCCCACGGTTTTGGAAAACTGTGGGGATAAACCCCCCTATACCCACGGTTTTTCAAAACCGTGGGTATAGGTCTTGAAAATTTACCTATACCCACGGTTGTCCAAAACCGTGGGGATAGGTCCAATTTTCAGTAGTGCCTCCTGTGGACTTTCTGACACGAATCATCTCTAGATTGATCTTTTTCCTCCATGGTTGTATGACTTTGTGACTGCTGATCTCCGTGATTAATATATCATTTCCCGTTGTCAAAAAAATGTTCCCTCGTGAAGGGAATCATAACTCACGTAGTTTGATGTCACTTAATAGTATCTTTCATATCTTTTAAGGTCATATGACAATGACCGATCCGTGCAGTTTAACGTCATGCGGTAAGGATGACTAGGAGAAAGGTTTCTAGAAATGGTTGGTGTGGGGCCTACGCATGAGAAACCCTTTCTAGTTGGTCTCATAAGAAGTATGGATAGACAGTTTTGGGTTGGTATCACAAAGAATGTGGCCCTATGAAGATGGCTCTCGTTGGGAATATGGCTCGATGAGGATGAGATGAAAGGACTCTGGAGGAATATGGCCCTTTGGGTAGGGGCATGGTTATATCGGTAATATGGCTCAATAAGGATGGTAATATGGAGTGATGATGTTGGGTTTGAACCATGGAGAGGTGTCCTACGTATCCTGTTGAGACATGAATCAAATCTCACATAGTTCGAACGAAAAAGTTCTAAAGTCATGTGGTAAGACCATACCATGCAGTTTAAAGTCATGTGGTAAGGATGTTGTCATGGAGTTTAAGGTCATATGGCTAGGAATTTTGTGTCATGAAAGGTACAATAAAAGAAAATAGAGTCGAGTTATGCATTAATGTTTCCCTAGAATGTATGTCGGGGCTTATACCCAGCATGAGGCCCTTTTCATCATGTTGATGGCATGATCACCACATATCTCTAAGCCCACGTGAGTCACGCTCAATGTGAGAAACAAGAGACAGTAGGAGATCGATCACATCACATAATTAGGTTTGCATGGGACTGACACTTGAACAAGAAGCCCGAAACAGGATTTTCTCACTTGCTCGTTGATGGATGAGGGAGGGGATATGGAAGGCTAGAGGGATATGACGTCCTGCAAGAAAGACTAGGGGCTTAGTCCATAAGGGATGTCTGGGAGGAATCTGCTCCCTGCCTACTGATGGATGGAGGAGGGGCTACAGATGGCTAGCTAGAAAGAAAGACTACGGGGCTTACTCTATGTGGGATGTCTATTTCTTGGTTGGTGTCCTCGTCTCTCTCATTTTCCAGAAATGGCTACCAATATATATTGGCAAACATCGGTGATGTGGCTTGGGTAGTCGGACAGCAGTTGGAAAATTTGTGAGAGTTGAATCATGTGGCCGTGTAAAAGAGTTGAATCTTGTAGCTACAAAAGATCGAACGACCGTGTAAGGGGCCCACCTATGAGATACAAAATGAAACTCACATTTCGCGGTTGCGTAAGACCTTCACATGAGATGATGGCATCTCTTGTCTGCGTAAGGGGCCCGCCTCTAAGTCGCAAAATGAGAATTAAATCTCGCGGTTGCGTGATGGTTCTCGTGTAGGGCGATGGCATCCCGCGATCGTGTGATGCTACCACCTCTGAGCTGCAAAAACAAAAGATGTTGGGCTCACACGGTCGGATGCTTTCGCATGATTGGCCTAGCTTCAAGCTGCGTGTGATGGAAGGTCTCACGGAGTTGTGCGATGGTTTTGCAGTACCAAACCCCTCTTGTCTTCATGATTAATTCTTCTAATTGTCTGCTTCTATGATAACTTTGGAAATTTCGAAGGCACCTTTATTCCAAGCTCTAACTTATTGGAGGTCGTTTCCCAACAAAGCGGGCATCAACAAGCGCTGATAGATACTAGTAGAAAATAAAACTTTAAAAAATACAATAAATAACTAATCATGTAAAAATGAATATTAGCTTACAACAATAACTAATAAAAATTAAAAATAAATAAATTACAAAAAATATAAAAAAAATAAACAATATTTTTATATTAAATGTATTAAAAATGTGATAATATTGTGATAAATGAACTAATATTATTATAAATGAATAAATGATATTAATTATGTAAGTCACAAAAAAATTAAAAATGAATAGACTAAATTAATTATATACATTGAAAAAAAATATATAAATGCATAAATATTAAAATTGAAACAAATAAATAAAAAATTGCATTTAAATTAAAAATATTTAAAACAAATTTCTAATTAAAAATGAATAGATAATAACTTGTCAAACATTTCAACAAAAAAAATACTAAAATAAAAATGAATAAATATTAATTATGTAAATTAAAAACATATTAAAAATATTAAATATTAATTAATAAAAATATATAAATAAATATTAAAAATGAATAAATTTCAGAAATATTAAATGAATAAATATTAAAATGGAATAAATTACAAATATACTAAAAATGAATAAGTATTAAAAATGAATAAATGATAACAAATGAATAAATATTAAAAATAAATAATATTTAATTATTATAAATGAATAAATTGCAAAAATATTAAAAATGACTAAATCATTTTAATTATATAAGTTAATGAAATATTAAAAATGTTTAAATATTAAAATTATATAAATAAATAAATATATGTATATATATGTATGTATTAAAAATTACATTTAAAAACAATAGATTTATAATGAGTTACTGATTATAAATGAATAAATAATGACTGTATAAAGATTTAAATTCAAATATATTAAAATAAAGATGAATAAATATTAATTGTATAAATTGCGTACATATTAAAATATTGAATATTCATATTTTAAAATGTATAAATAACTATCAAAATTGAATATATTGCAAAAATATTAAATGAATAAATATTAAAAATAAATAAATTACAGTAAATATTAAAAATGGAGAAATATTAAAAATGAATAAATAATATTAAATGAAGAAACACCCATACACATTACATAAATACACATACACGGATATATAAGCATAAACATACACATACACATACACATACATAAACTTACACATACTGATACACACACACACGCATGCATGCATACTCATACATGCATATACTCATACATACACGTAGACACACATATACACATATATACATACACATATACACATTTACATACATACACGTACATACACATACACATACATGTACACAAAAACATACATCTATATAAACATGTACACACGCAACACATATAGGCACATACAAGTGCGCACACACACACACACTCACATAAAGACGTACACATGCATCCACATACAGACACTTGCATACACATACATACAAATATATGTTTATATTTTAAATTATTTAATATGAATATAAATATATAAATTCAAATAAGAACTATATTTAATTAAATATATATTCTATTATAAATTTATTTAATTGTTTAAATAAAATATTAATATGTTATATTTATATATACATTTTGTAATTAATGTGTAAATATATTATGAAACGTGTTTATTGATTAATATAAATTTGATATTTTTTTATATAAAATTATGAAAATAAGATTGATAATATTTTTTTTATTATATAGTTATATAAATCATATTTATATATTATTTTTATTTATATACATTTATTGTTATATAAACCATATTTATAAATACATAAATATGTATATATAAATTAAATTATTTACAGTACCCTTTATTAGCATATTTTTAGTGTTATTAAAGGGGGAACCATTTATCCACGTTAAGAAAAGTGCAGATAAAAGGTCCATTTATCAACGCTAAAAAAAACAATGACATAGGTATCATTTTATCACTGTTTTTTTTACCGTCGATAAAGGTCACATTTATCATCTCTTTCAACTAGCAACAATCTCTTTATCAGTATTTTTTAAAAGTTGATAAAATTTAGCACTTAATAAACGTGAATCCATAGTGTTATATATACATAAATATATTTAAAACTAAAAAAATAGTTTTTTTAAAAAAAATAATGCATGAGGAGCTTTTCCTCATTCTTTATATTTTTTCACACATTTATCAAAGGCAAATGAGTTAAAGCCTTTAACGCATTGGAGGCACATATCTATTTTTTTTAACCTAAACCCATTTATATATATATTTTTTAGAAAACTATATTTTAAAAAACTCCAAAACATACGAGTTCACCTAACCATAAATAGATCGAATTGGTTCTTATGGGAAGATATCCAATCCAAACAATCTCACGTCTCATAAAATGCCATAAGGGACATTCATCCTTCGACATACGAAAATCAACAAAAAACCTAATCTATTATACAAAAAACATTCTTTAAGCTTTGAGTAATGTAGTGTCCCCATCATAGTGGGGTGGTACTATTTGTCACCTCTTGTTCTTGGATTGTTTAAATAACTATATACAATACATATATACATACATACATACATATATATATATATATATATATATATATATATATATATATGCAGGGTTGTAACACACCACACACAATTTTTTAGAATTATAAATCTTATTTTTGTGTTAGAATATTAAATATGGTCATTGTGATTGTGAAATAGTAAAAGATCCGTGATCAATAAATTAATTTCGGACAACATAAAAACAAAAATAGAAAACATGAAAATTAATTAGGATTGGATGAATTTCAGGTTCACGTCTGTCTGGGATCAATATATGATTTTTTTATGTTAAATGTTTTAAAGAGATACGTCACTACAAACAAAGACCTTGTCAAAACCGCTATGTATATTAATAGCGGCATTTAAAAAACGAGATATTTTTTTCTTGAACGGAGATTTTTAAAAATGTCAATTATCTTGTTTTTTTTTATAAATTTAGCATCCAGTATTTAAAAAAAAAATACATTAAAAAAACATTGCTAAATTGTTTAGTAATGGTTTTTTATTTTTTAAATATATTTTAAAAAACAATCCTCCACCAGTTTGTTAGAGTTTGCCAAAAAAATAAATATCAAAATATACAAAATCAAACATCAAATTATGAAATTATACAAAACCCACATGATCACACATTAGATAATGACACTTTAAATTTTACAAACACAAACATTTCCAAAAATTAATTCAGTATAAAAAAATGTAATTTAGTGGCATCATTTTAAAGGTGATTAAGCATAACCATCGTTAATTTTTGTTTCTACCAACTTAGCAACAATTTATCAGAAACCACCGTAAAGTATAAAAGCATTTTTAAAAAGTTTAAAAAAAAATAGAAGGGATGCTAACCACCGTTAAAATAAGCACCAATGATTGCATATTTTGACGATGATTTAATAATAATAATGATAATAATAATAATAATAATAATAATAATAATAATAATAATAATAATAATAATAATAATAATAATAATAATAATAATAGTAATAATAACAACAACAACAATAATAATAATAATAACAATAATAATAATAATAATAATAATAATAATAATAATAATAATAATAACAACAACAACAACAATAATATCATTTCAAGTTTTTTCTCTATTTTTTTTTTAAAACGCAATACAAAAAAAACAATTAATAATAAGAGGTAACAACATTACAAATACCCATAGTAAAAGAGGTTTATGAAAACAGGGAGAAGTTCTTTTGCAACTATCCGACAACCAAGTAGAAAGCCGGGTATGAGCATAATTGAGGCAAGCTGAATCCTCTTTTAATTTATAATAATTATTATTACAAATGAAATATATTAACCACAAATATATTAATATATTATAAGTGAAATATATAAATAAAAATTATGTATAGTAATAATTATGTATAATGATAATTATTCATTAATTGATAATTAACCATTAATATATTAATACATCATGTGAATGAAATATATAGATTCATTATATAAATGTAAATACTTATAAGTACATTATAAAAAGATATATGAAAACACACATTTTTTCATAATTATAAATATTTATGTAATATATATAAATATGGATGCATATATATAAATACATTAAATAAATTTATTTATAAATACATTAAATAAATTTATTTATAAATACATTATACATCGTAATAATCATTAGTCACACACACACAAATATATATTTTAATGATTTAAGTATACATTTTTTCTGACAAAGGAAAATGATATATTAATTATGAAAATCAGCAGTTACAATCTCATGCAACCAAGAAGGAAAATAGTCAAGCCATAGGTGATGTGCGACGGAAGATCTAAAAGACGCCAAGTGATGAGCTGCTTCATTTCCTTCCCTTTTGATGAAATAAAAGGCGCATGCTGTGAATCTTTGACTGAGGGACTGAATTTTCCGGATTAGGAGTCCAAAAGATCGGAGGCCCCCTCATTATTCCTGATAGTGTTGATGATGGTGAGACAATCCGATTCAATGTGTATGGTTTCCCATCCAAGATCTTTTGCAAAAGTCAACCCAGCAAGGACAACGAAGGTTTCAGCAACAACGGGTTCTCAAAGAGCGTAGTGACATTCATGTTTGGCAGCAATGATATGACCTTGATGGTTTCGGGTCAGCAGTCCAATTCCAACGAATCCATCTGTGGAGAGCGATGCGTCAACGTTAATCTTGAGGATCCCTTCCGGGGGCAGGCACCACCGTGAGGCCGCTATGTGAGTGTCAAAGAGCCCATGACGGTCAGATGTCTGATTCCACCCCTCAATCCATTAGGTGACTCGTTCAGTCCAGAACCTATAAGACTTTGTTGTGTGGTTGAAGATGAAATCGTTTCGTTGAGTCCAGACGATCCAAGCCACAATGCACAGGGAAGCAACTTTATCCGAAGAGAAGGAGGATGACCACAACATAAGCAATGTTGGAAGGTCCGGTGCCGAATCCAACATAAACTCCATCCCAGAGCCCCAGGGAGACCAAATCTCCTCCACCCCCGGGCACTGGATGATCGCATGCAGAGGAGATTCGAGCACCTCCGAACAGAGGGGAACTGCGTGTCATTCGTGACATGGCAAAAAGCGAGAAAGTCCATGGTGGGAAGAATGCCAGTGCAAATCTGCCACCAGAAATAGCGGATTTTTTGGGGGACATTAAGATTCCAAAGGGTTTTCCACAACCCTCCTCTTTCCTCGAGCTGAGAATCAAGCGCGAGCCGATACCCTGACTTCACCGTCTAGGATCCAGAAAAACCGTTGCTCCAGAATAGGCAGTCTTGCCCCGCATCCCTAACGTAGGGGATGCTAAGGATAATCCTTTTGTCCCTTTCGTTAAACCATGAATTAATCTTATCCATGCACCACCCAGTGCCATGATCGTCGAAGAGACAACGAACATTGGCGTTCTCGTACCCCGGAAAGGTAGGGGAAGCAGCCCGCATACTATCTTTATCGATCATCCAGGGATCAGTCTAAATATTAACTTTCGTTCCATCCCCAACCCTCCATCCCAGCCCCTTATTAAGCACCAGACGAGATCCCCACATACTTCTCCAAAGAAAGCTGGGGCGAGGGCCGAGAGAGGAGTTCTGGAAGTCTGAGTGGGGGAAATATTTTGCACGAAGAGTCCTCGCGCACAGAGAAGAAGGATGCATCATGAGGCGCCAACCCTGTTTTGCCAAAAGAGCATCATTAAAGAGGCGGAGGTCACGAAATCCCATTCCGCCGCCTGATTTAGGAGTGCAAAGCGCCTTCCAAGCATCCCAATGAATTTTGTTTCTTCCGTTATTGTGACCCCACCAGAAGTTAGCAATACGGAAGTGAATTTGGTCAACAAGCATACCAGGAAGTTTGAACAGAGACATTATATAGCTGGGGATGGATTGAAGAGCGGCTTTGATGAGTGTTTCCTTACCCGATTTGGAGATTCTTTTCAGAGTCCAACCTTGGATTTTTTTCTCAATTCTATCCATCGTAGCGGAAAAGATTTCTTTTTTTTGACCGGCCGACTATCGTTGGAAGCCCAAGGTACTTTTTGTGTTTGTCGACCATTTGAATGTCTGCAGTAAGATAGAGCTCTGCTATCTTGGTCAGTGGGACACCCGAACTGAACGAGATTTCCGACTTGCCTTGATTGATTGCTTGTCCCGAGGCCCTCTCGTAAAGGCGGATCATATGGCAGATAGCGATACATTCATTATCAATAGCTCTAGAGAATAACAGATAGTCGTCTGCAAAGAAAAGGTGCGAGATAGGTGGGCTGACCCGACAAACCATTGCCCCATGAATCTTTTTAGAGGATGTTGCTGAGGAAATGAGGTTGGAAAAGACATCAACCACCAAGATGAAGAGAAAGGGGGAGAGGGGATCTCCCTGACGAAGGCCATGGGTGGGTGAGAAGCCTTGGGTGAGTCCACCATTAATGTTGATCCGAAAGGAGACAGACGAAACGCATTGCATGATCATATCAATCCATTTTGGGCAGAAACCCATCTTAGTCAAAATGACCCGGAGGAAGTGTCATTCCACTCTATCGTAGGCCTTGGTCATATCCAGTTTCTAGGCCATAGTACCTCTTTTTGCAGCATATCGGGTTTTCATACTTCGTGGGCCACGATGGTATTGTCCGTGATAAGTCTCTTTGCGACAAGGCACTTTGATTTTCAGTGATAATAGCAGGTAACCATGTTCGCAGCCGGTTGACCAAGACCTTTGAGAAGATCTTGTAGGAAACATTGCAGAGGCTGATTGGCCTGAAGTCCGAAGGCAGAAGGGGTTTCTTAATCTTTGGGATGAGGGTAAGGATTGTCTAATTAATAGAGTAGATGTTAATTTCTCCCGCCCAAATGCCTTTCATAAAAGCGCACATGTCAGGGCCGAGAATGTGCCAAAATTGCTTAAAGAAAAGAACATGAAAGCCATCAGGACCCGGGGCTTTGGTGGAGTGGATATTTTTGAGGGCCTGAAGAATCTCATCATCCGTGAGGTCTTTCGTGAGCTGCTGATTAATTTCATCGATGATCACATTTTGATGCATGACTCCACCTTGGAAGAAAGGAGTGAATCGCCTGCAGTATAGAGTTCCTGAAAATAGCATGAAATAAGATCGTGGATACCTTCAACAGTGGACACAGTTTCACCATCAGGGTGAGAGAGGCACGAAATGAAATTTTTGCAGCGCCTGACAGAAGCCTTCTGATGAAAGTATCGGGTGTTGACATCCCCTTCCTTAATGTGGGTTTCACGTGCACGTATAGCCCAGAAACTTTCCTTAATGCGGAGGGCCGCGTCCAGTTCACTTTGAATAGTACCGATTTTGGAGAGAGTGTCATCAGTAGGGAAGCGAGCTAGAAGGGTGGTGAGCTGTCTCTCTAAGGAGTCACACTGCTTGTCGGGTTGTCGAATTTTTTTATTGCTCCATGACCTCAGATTAGTAGCTGCCTGCTGGAGGTTAGAGCTGACGACTTCCTTTCCACCCTTCCAACTTAAACAGATAACTTCTTCACACTCACGATCATTTGCCCAGAAGCTTTCAAACCGGAAGGGTTTCCCCTTTCTTGGGTTGCGATCACGGTGGGAAAGGTCGATCACAATAGGGCAGTGGTCCGAACAGTTCGGCGCCAGGTGGGCGATATGAAACGTCTTGAAAATGTTAGTCCAATCTGTCGATGCCAGAAATCTGTCCAGACGCTCTGTGATGCGTGTGCCCTCCGTGTTCCCCCAAAACCATGTAAAGGGGTTGCCTGCGTGGCCCAAATCAGCCAGATCTACCCTAGCAATCATATCTCTAAATACAGACATCGAGGTAGCAGACCGACATGCACCGCCGCGTTTCTCATCCTGGAACAGTTTCTCATTGAAGTCTCCGCCAACAAGGATTGGGCTAGGTATCCCTCGTCGCAATGAAAGGAGGAGTTCCTAGGATTTCCATTTATCATTTTGAGATGACCATCCGTAGAAACCAATGAAAGACCAAGGCAGAGAGAAGTCATCATGGATGGATGCAACCACATGATTTGACGAGTACGAGATGATTCTGACGTCGACGTAATCCTTCCACAGGAGGCACAGTCCCCCTGAGTGGCCTTGACGGGGGACCAGGAGGCATCCCTGAAAGCCGCATTTGAGTGCGATACTAGTGTTGTCCTTGTAATCTAATATGGTTTCGGACAAGAAAACCATATCAGGGAGACTTTGATCGCAATGGCGCTGGAGCATCTGAACCGTTCGTGGGTTGCCAAGCCCACGACAGTTCCAGCATGTGATTTTCATTGCTCTAGGCGGGGCTGGGACATGACCGCCTCCGCCTTTGAAACTTCAAAGAATTGTCCATCGTTTGCCACTTTCCACCTTTTCGGAAGGCTTTCATTCATTTGACAAGCCTCCAATCGCCGTTTATGGTCCCTAGGTTTTGCAATGATAGTATCCCCACACCTATCATCGCAGTTCACCCTTTTCCATGTCTGTTGAATGGAGGGGCCTGATGGTCTGGTCCTCATCGTGATGGATTCGTCCCTGGGGTTGAAGCTTAGGGACACTGACTCTTTACCAGGTGCAGAATCTGGTAATTTGATAAAAAGTTGCTTTGATTCGGGGGCTGGGTCTGGCAGTTCCTTGTATTTTGACATCGGTCCACTTGGTGGTGAGGCACAGTCTTTCCGAGCCGCCGGAACTCAGCTTGAGGAAACGTCTGGGTCCGAATTCTGCCACACATGCTTGTCCTTGGTGCTTTCCCTCTCCATTGCACTGTGAAATAGCCCTCATTCCGTCCGCTGTTTAGCTTGATTGTCCCCAGAAAATTACGGTGGTCCCAACCTGATGATGTTGTTGGGTTCGGGTTCAGTCTGCTTAGAGAGGGCCTTCGTAAGTCGGTCCCGATCCTTTTGTTTTTCCACCTCAGATATGATCGTGGATCCTGTGTTTTTGGCGTGAAGCCAAGGGCCATATTGAAGGATGATGTCGCCTTGTTCATTCTCCTTCCTCGAGTTGCAAGCTTTCTCTAGGTGTCCCAAACACCTGCAGAAGAAACAAAAAATCGGGAGCTTCTCAAATTTGAAGGAGATCCAGGCGTTGGAATCTTCAATTGCTAAAAAAATGCCCCTCATAAGTGGTTGGGTCACATTGACCAAAGCTCTAATCCTCACCACGGGTCCCCAATGAATGCGGTCAGATTGATCCCAGTCTAGAAATTTGCCAATGCGCTCACCTATTTCCCGCATAACACGTTCTGTTCTGCCATGAAAAGGGATTCCTTTAATCCGTATCCAGAAAGGTGAACTAGTCAGTTTAATTTTTTGAATATCGTCGCCACCTTTAAAGTCATCCATAAGGATAAACTGGTTGTCAAACGACCATGGTCTGCCTTTGAGCACCTTTTATTTATCTTTATTATTGAAAAATTCAAAGATAAGGAAACCTTATCCCACTTCCCGTATGGCAACGCCATCCTCCATAAATTTTGCAGAGTATTTTTAAGGGTCCCTTGATTGAAGGGATGTTTTGCTAAGAATTTCCCAACTACCAGGAGCGACATGCGGTGTGACAGAGAGGCGTATTCATATTTTTGTGTGGCAATTGACGCTTTCTCTTTATCAATCAACGACATGTTCTTACACCGATTCACTAGTTCATAATACATGGCACAGACTCCTCGGTGTCATCTCCCGAGCACCGCCCTTCGCGACCCCACACCTTTCGCGTGCACAGCTCCTCACCGCACTCAAAACGTTCCTTCTAGAATCAGAGTTTTCTCTCGTAGGGCGCCAAAGACCCCATGCAAATCAAAATCCACGGCCCAAAGTGAATCCCCACACAACTCGGGGTTGTCTCTTTTTCACGTGCACACCACCCCCATGTGGCCCCTCCTTTTCAGACCACCCCTCCACGGATCTCCTCCTTCACGGTCCCCCACCTCGGCGAACCATCACCTACACACAAATCAATATATAAATATGTTTAAATATATTATATAAATATATATAAATATATTATATAAATATATTTTTAATAAATACATTATATAAATACATTGTACACATATAAATGTATTTTTTTTGAAAAGAGAAACTAAATCAAATAGATGAAGGAATGTATGATACAATACTCATTGTCAGCCAACAAGGGAAATTATCCATCAAAACATGGGGATCACCAGAGAGGCCATGTGTATCCAATAAGTGTGCCACTCTATTTCTTTCCCTTTTAGTGAAGAAGGAAGAGCATACAAAGAAGTTGAGGTGCATCGATCGTATTTTACTGACAAACAAGCCATAAGGTTGGAGTCCATCCTCCGGAGTAGATATAGCATTGCGAATAGGGAGTTAGTATGATTCAATAATCAGTGCATTCTATCCACACTCCAATGAAAATGAAATGCCTCAAAGAATGACCTGAGCTTCCACGATAGGTGAAGCCCAAAATTAATTAGGTGTAAGAGGAGCAGACCGCAACAGCCAAACCAGCTGAGTCCCTAGCAATGTCGACAATGCTAGTTTTTCCCAAACATGAGATAGTAGCGTCCACATTAAATTTAAGAACCCCCAGTGGGGGTGGGTACCAAATAGCATAAGTATGATGAAGAGAAGGGAGAAAATTAGGCTTATCATACCTTTTCTATGCAATGAGCCAAAGGGTGGCTCTATCCACCCAAAGAGGGATCAATTTTGTCACTTGGTTAAAAATAATGTCGTTCCTGCAAGTCCACATAATACAGGCCATTGTACGTGCGAAGCTCATCTTCTCTCTAGAGAGAGAAATGGACCAGTTCTAAAATAACATCTTTAAAGACTATGCCCCATCAAGGATAAGACATGCCTCAGATCTCCACGCCTACCAAACAACCCAAGTGTCAGGGCACTGAATAATGGCATGAAAAGGGATTTCGATTGCGGACGAACAAATAGAGAAAGTGGGATCACTTGTGGTATGAAACAAGACAAGGAAGTCCTTCATGGGGAGAATCCCCGCGCAGACCTTCCAGACAAAATATCTTGCCTTTGGGGGAATCAGGAGCCACCACATGACATTCCATAGATCATATGCTCCTGTGGTCGGTTCATCGAGGGAAAACTTGTAGCCGAATCTGATAATGTATGAACCAGAGGCATCATGGGACCAACACAAGCAATCATGCCTAGAATTACACATGCATAGGATTCTTTGTAGAATTCGGCTATCTCTACACATTAAACCACTCCTCTAGTTTCTCATTGCACCACCCATCATCATCATCCTTGAATAAGAATTGGACAATGATGTCCTCACATCCATATACTAGTAAGGAATTAACAACAAATCCACTATCATCAATGATCCAAGGGTCATGCCAAATTCTTATAGAGCATTCGTCCCCAATCCTCTGGTAAAGCCCCCTATGAAGCATGCCACATGAACCCCGAAGACTCCTCCAAAAGAATCTCACGCATGGGCCAAGGGGGGCCTTGAAAAAACTCAAGTGGGGGAAATAATTTGTGCGAAGGACTCTAGCGTACAATGACTCAGGGTCATTGATAAGTCTCTATCCTTTATTAGCAAAGAGATCATCATTAAAGTGACACATATCCCAAAATCCCATACCACCACAAGCTTTGGGTCAGCAGAGCTTTTCCCAAGCAATCCAGTGGGTTTTGAACTTTCCATCGGAGGAGCCCCACCAAAAATTAGCCATCCAGGAATGAATTTGGTCAATAAGGAAGCCAGGTAATTTGAAAAGGGACATAAAATAAGTTAGGGTTGACTATGCCATAGCCTTGATAAGAACCTCCTTCCCCACTTTTGAAATCATTTTAGCTGACCAACCCTAAATTTTCTTTGCCACCCTGCCAATGATATTAGAGAATGCCTCTTTTGTTGATGACCTAAAGATAGTGGGGGGGGGACAATATATTTATGATGCTTATCAACCATATGAATTCTAGAAGCAAGACAGAGATCCTCTTTCCTAGAATGAAAAATAACAAAGCTGAAAGAAATTTCCGATTTTGAGAGATTGAAGGACTATCCTGAAGCCAACCTATACATGTGGATCAAATAGAAAATAAAGTTTCATTCTTCCAAAGTGGCCCATGAGAATAAAAGGCCATCCTCTACAAAAAAGAAATGGGATATGGGGGCTCCCTATCGCCAAACTTTCACACCATGAATACGGTTCTCATTAGCTGCAATAGATATGAGATTGGAGAAGACATCAACATCCAAGATGAAGAGGAATAGTGAAAGAGGGTCCCCCTGGTAGAGGCCTCTAGATGGGGGTGAAACACTGGGAGAGGCATTTTGATTTTTGAAAACAATAGAGGGAAGCCATGGCCACAGCTGATTCACTAAGATTTTGGAGAAGATCTTATATGTAACATTATGGAGGTTGGTGGGTCTAAAATCAGTGACCAAAGATGGTTTTTTGATTTTAGGAATAATGGTTATAAGATTTTTGTTAATCGAGTGAATATTGGCCTTGCCCACCCAAAGATCCTTCATGAAACCCAAAATGTCCTTGCTGACAATGTATGACAACTTCTTGAAAAAGAGAATGGAAATCATCAGGGCCTAGTGCCTTTTTTGAATGGATTTGGTTAAGTTCCATGAGAATCTCATCATCTATAATATCTCACATAATCTTCTTATTCATCTCCTCTAAAACAACTAAGATTATACAGTTCTCAATATGAGGAGAAATGGAAGACTCCCCCGCTGTATACAAGTCCTAAAAAAATGTAAAATAATATTACAAATATCATTATGATTTGAGACAGACCTTCCATCAGAATCAATAAGGTAAGAAATGTTTTTCTTATGGCGACGTGGAGATGCCTTTTGGTGGAAATAGAGGGTATTTGCATCACCATCTTTCATATGAGCATCCTTCGCTCACTTAGACCAGAAACTCTCCTTTATTCCAAGGATAAAATTTAGTTCCACTTCCATTTTAGATAATATGGATAAGCCAACATCTAAAAGGGGCCGTGAAAGAAGAGAATTTATTCTTTTTTTCAATCAGATCACATTGAATATCTGACTGGGGAAGTTTGGTGTAACTCCACTACTTTAGTTTAGTGACCACCTAATAAAAGTTCTTTTTAACATCATTGTCCTCTCTTGACCACCCCAAGTGGACCACATCCACACAATCATCCTCCATCACCCAGAAACCTTTAAATATGAAGGACCTTTCAAATATGGGTCTCCTACCCTCGCATGAGAAATCACCGAGGATTGGGGCATGGTCAGAAGCGACAAAAGGGAGATGAGAAACCTGGAAGGATTTAAAGATGCTGATCCAATCAGATGAACCTAGAAACCTATCAAGGCATTCTTCAATGCAGGTTTCCATAGGTAATTCCCTAAACCAGGTAAAGGGGTAGCCTGAGTAACCTAGTTCCATTAGATCCATATTTTGGGTTGTTTTAATGAAGTCCAACATCACCGACAATTGTTTGTGAGCACCCCCTTTTTTCTTTGAGCTATACATGATTTCATTGAAGTTTCCCCAATGAGGAGGGGTCCCTATTACTCATCATGAAATATACCAATAAGGTCCTAAAACCTTATTTTATCCCTTAGGGATGGCCATCTGTAGAATACTATGAACATCCATGGGAGGGGGGCATCAAGTGAGTGGATGGCCATAATAATATGGTTGGGAGAAAAGTTTTTTATTTGGACATCAAAGTCATCCTTACATAGAAGGAAAAGAACCCCTACATAGCCTTCCTAGTCCATTGGGAGGCACCCTTGGAAGCTGGATTTGATCACTGCATTCTGCATGTCCTTTCAATCCAACATGGTTTCAAATAAGAAAACCATGTCGGGGTGACTTTTTTCACTCCTACGCAGGAGCATTCGAACTGTGCATGGGTTACAAAGACCATGATAGTTCCAAATTAAAATTTTCATAGTGGTAGGAAGGTCTGGTTAATTATAGCATCTACCTCTAATAATTCAAGAGTAGATCCATTTTCTTCTATCCACCATCTTTTGGGAAGACGTTTGTCCGAAATCAACATCAATGCCTCAGAGCATTGTTTAGAGCCGCATTGAACTATGGTAGGGGTTTTAGCACTAGGGTATCTTATGGTTATCCTTCTCCATGAACAATGTTGTTTAGGCCCTGGTCTCATCCCATTATTCTTAAGGTCATCATCCTCTGAGGAGGGCATGTAGGAGTTTGTGAGAGGGGTGGCTACTGTGTCTGGGGGATTAGAGCATATTTGTTTGGTTTGGAGGGAGGCTATGAGTGTGCCCTTAGGACCAAATAGCGGGAATTTCAGTGATGTTATCTTGTTTGAAAGGGGGTGAGCCGCATCAGTTGGATTATTTTTGAAAGTGCTGGAGACAAGTTGGGGGCTTGGTTTCATTGTATCTTTCATGTGGCATATGGTCTTGGCTGGCATTGTATAGGGAAGAGATTTTTCCCGATCAAGGGGGTAGGACTAGATAAAGTAATTTTTGGTTGAGAAATATCCTATGATAATATAAAAGGAACTCCCCTTACCTCACAAGACAACCTACCTTATGGGACATCCTTTGAAGCCTCCATCCTAATCCGAGGGACTAGAGCAGTCTGGTGATATGTATGGTTAATAGCCTAATGTTATGTCTGGATAGACTTGGATTTGGTATTCATGCATATGTTCATATCCCCATAATCATGAATAAAGTCTCGAGTATTTCCTATAGAGAGGGGGAATGATGGAGGGCCCAGATAAATTATCATAGCCTTGGTTGCAGGTGTGTCATTGATAATGTGTTTTCTCAGTATTTCCCTCACACTCTACTTTTAAACCTTCAGTGTGGGTTGTCTACCATAAGGTTTGGCCCAAATCCATGGACCATATTGCAACATCATCCGTCCCTCCAAATCAATTTTTTTGAGTCCACAATCCTTCACCCCATGACTGATGAGACCATATAATAAGCATATGTATGGGAGTTTTTCAAATTCTAAAGACACCCACGAATTGGAATCAAAGAGTTTCAGAAAATATCCCTACATAAGTGGTTGAGTGATATACACCAAAAATATAATATGCATCATAGGGACCCACTAAATTGGGTATAAACATCCCATTCCATGAACTTCCCCATAGTGTTTCCAATTCCACGCATGACCAGTTCATTTATACCAGTGAAGGGGATTCTGTTCACCCAGATCCAGAAGGCAGAATGGGAGAAGGCCATCCCGTTGATGTCAAAGACATGCATGGAATCATTGATCACTATCAGGTGATTGTAAAATGACCATTGTCATCCATTTAATATGCTGTATTTTTCAATTTACCTAGCAAATTCAAATATAATTATTCCAAGTTTGATCTCCCTTATTGAAACACCTCCTTCAAGTCTCCATATAGATTGCATCATATTTATCAAGGCATTCAAATTTTATGGATGGTTGGATGTGATTTTACCCACCAGAATAAGGGATTGGTAATTTTGTAAGTTTGTATCCTCAATGGACTTGACCTCAATCATAGAATTTTCATGATCAGTTATCGAGATTTATCCCAAATTTTCAATAAGTCTTTATCCATAGTAGTGATGAAAAGGAACAATGGATCTAAAAAGTGACTTCATCACTTCACATGGATGATGACCCTAGTGGATGAATCATGAGGACATAAATTATATAAGAGGGGGTTGAGTGAGAGTTTTTCATTGATGGGAAGGCAGTAGAACCCGAAGATCGCAAACCATTGCAAATTTCTGCTCTAAAACTGAAGATATCAAATCAAAACCATCATAGATTACTAATCCAAAACTATCAGAACTAGATATCGAAGATCATAGATCAAAGCCGTCACAGAACACAAATCAAAAATCAAAACTTTCATGGGTCCATCGCAGGTCCGTCATAGATCCGTCAAAATTGAACAACCTGAAGATCACCGCAGAACCCGAAAGTCCCCAATCCGTCACAGATCATCAATGAATGAAAATGAACCTAAAGATCACTGGAGATCGAAGATCTCAATCATCACCGAAGAACGTAGATCTATCACAGATTCAAAGCATTATCAGAACCCAAATATCTCCCAAACCTAAGAAAACCCCAGGAATCGTACTCTTAAAGATCGAGATACTTTTATTAATAATCATATAAATGTATTTAAATGCATTATATAAACACATTGTTGATAAATTTTTTGTTAATTTGGATATTTTGAAGACATCTCCAGAGTTTTTTTGGATTTAGTATTTTTTCAAACAATCCATAGTTTTTAAATCATTCATTTCCT
The DNA here is from genome assembly GCA_963277665.1 of Viscum album. Taxonomy (NCBI): domain Eukaryota; kingdom Viridiplantae; phylum Streptophyta; class Magnoliopsida; order Santalales; family Viscaceae; genus Viscum; species Viscum album. Next base: position 30,173,777 of record OY728139.1, on the reverse strand, counting down.
ACTACAATTGATGTTATAGTTATCACCCTAGAACCAACTGATTTTGTACTTTCGGTTAACATGATATAAATATCTTATCACATAATGATTATTCTTCTATGCAACATTAATGTGATAATGTACTTGGAATATTTTTTCACATCAAAGAGATATACCAGTTCCCCACTATAACGAGTGTTGATTCAAATGACTTCTTTGATATTCTTATTTTAAAAATTACAATACACTTGATTATAATGAATTTGATTTAACTTTTCGATTATTTGTAAGTTCTGTTAGTGTATATTTTAAATTTTAATTCACTAAGTTCTGACAAACTGAATTGATCCTTGCAATTTCCTAAACATAGTGAAGTAAAATGAAAATACATTGAGAGGAAGATAAAGATTCTTTTGATGATGTTATAACCAAACCTCAAGATCTTGGATGTTACCATTGAAGTTTCTTATGATGAAATTTATAAATTACACCAAGTCTTGGAGGAATGAAACTTACAGAAAGGTGTGACATTACAAGTGCTGAAAAGAGTTACTTTGAGCTTTCACAATCTTAGTGCTGTTGAGAGTTCCGCTTGTAATCTTTTTTAGTTTTTTTCTTAGAGCTTCCAATTATGAGGTGATAAATTTAAAATTTTTAAGTTTTCATTATTTTAATCATTACTTTATATATTCACGACTGATGATATTACAGATAAATGAATCTTTATTTTTTGAACATTGAATTTGATGTAGTCCTGGTGTTGGACTTGCTGCTGATCAGGTTGATCGAAGAGGAGCTCAGGGATTGAGATGCACGCTGCTGATGGGTTTTTCAAAGAGATTCTAGGTGTGAAATCTATATCTTATAATGGGTTTTTAAAAGAAGTTCCTTTTGTGAATATTTTATCTTCTAACAGGTTTTTTGACAAAGTTATTAGTGAAAAACTTATATCTAAAAGGTTCCAAGGCATTGTGAAAGTGGTTGGGTCCATTCCCAACAAAGGTTTTTCATTGTTTTCATTGGATTTATCCTCATATAACCAGAAAAATAACAACCCTATAATCCACATGATAAGATCATTTTTCATATAATTTATAATTAATTTACAAATAAAATTACCTATTGTCTTGGAATTATTTCTTCATTATTGAATCAGTTGACCACTCTTATCATACCATCTTTCCGATAAAAGATCTAAGGGTAGAATCCCTCTAGAGATAATCCACACGTGTTTCAAGAACCTTATAACATCATGGATGTATCTTTTCATGCTAGAACCAAAGAATGATTTCTTAAAGTCATTCCCATTGATCACAACTAGAATTTCTTCCAGACTGGAAGGAATCTAGCTAGTTCTATCAGGGACTTGAGAGGGAGGAGGAGGATAAATTCTCTCTATTCTTGAGGGAATTCTAGTGAAAAGTTATTTCTAGGTATTGATAGAATTCTCTAGTGATAAATGTTTCACACAAAAATTGTTACCCTTAAATGATATAATTGGGTTTGAATACTTAGGTAAAATAATATTTATTGCACAAACTCCATTAACTATTCTATAAATTCTAAGATCCATGTCGAATAATAATAATAATAATAATAATAATAATAATAATTCCTTGATATGCATAACACTCATAAATAATGTTAATATCATTTTCACCAAACCCTTAACTCAGTCCTTCAATCCTCTACAACATTTATTGAACCTTTAATAATAACTATTTAAATAAATAAATATCACTGTATTACTCATTAAGTAGATATTTATGAAATTAACACAACCTGAATAATTATTATTCCTTAGAACTTGAAAATTGAAGTTCCAAAGGATCGAATAACAATTGAGAGGGGGGAGGGGCATTGAATCGGTTGTTCAATTTTTATAAGTGTAGGATCTAAATAATGATGTAGATTCTAAATTACAAGAGGGGGGGGTGGTGAATTGTAAGTTTAAAAAACTTTCATTTTTAACTTTAAGAAAAACTATGTTTAAAAAAGGTAAAAAAAAGTAAATTCACAAGATCTCTTTTAGTTTTATTAGAAAAACTTGTCAGGTTCCAAAAATATGGTTCTGGAAATGAAAATTAATGAAAGTTTAAAAGGAAAATATCCTACCTTAAAGTGTATAGAATCTTACTTATCAGAGTATACAAAATTACAAGAAAGTATAAGAAAATTATACTTACTTTCTTTATCAAAATGCAGTGGAAATAAACTTGAAACAAAACAAGTAACAAGTATGAAATATTTTAACCCAAAGATTAGGGTATCCAAAAACCTTGGATAAAGGTCCCTTGATTTATACTTTTAAGAAAGTTTGTCTTACCCACACCAGGGTAAGCCCTCGATAGGAATATCAGAATTTTTCTTTCTATCCCCACAATCCCTCAAACTTTAAGGTAATCGGCACCTCTATCTTCCTATCCCCAGAAGTCCTCGAACTTTAAGGTAGTTGACACATCTATCTTCCTATCTTCGTAAGTCCTTGATTGTACTCAGCAACAATCAGAATCACACAAAGCAATATGAACAAGATGTTCAATACGCACAAAGCATGAGAATATCTCTCTCTAGAAATCACTTCAACAACAAGCAATCTCTAGAGTGATGGAACAATATTTCTCTGTCATGAGCACATTCAAATGATATCCTATTTATAATCACTTTTCCAATAGTCTACTCCCTCCTCCAACATTCATATTTTTCCTTGAATCTCGGAGGGACGTATACACGTGTCACTCAAACAACAGTTAGTTAGAAACAGATTGTACGACATCATTTTATAACAAGTGTAAGGAAAATGAATAAGCACAACCAAATATATTTTTCAAAGTCTTGGGAAAAATAGAATTTAGAATCTGACCAAATAAACATTCAGAGTCTATAATAAATGGATATTTGGATTCTATTTTACAAAGAATTCAGAATCTGAAATCTAAAGATTTTGGAGTATGAATTTCCATGAATTTGGAATCTAAATTTTGAGGAATTCAGAGTATGAATTATGAGAAATTCAGAGTCCGAATTCTGAGGAATTCAGAGTCCGAATTTTGAGGAATTCAGAGTCTAAATTATAAGAAATTCAGAGTCTAAATTCTAAGGAATTCAAAGTTTGAATTTAAGAGAATTCAGAGTCTGAATTTCAGAGAATTCGGAGTCTAAATTTCAGTGAATTCGGAACCTGAATTCAGAGAATTCAGAACCTAAAAATAGAATAATCTATATCTAAGTATTTATAGGATTTCGAGGTTTTATATGTGAAACCAAATTTTTACTTAGTAATAAAATGAGTTAGATTTAGAAAGGTTATAAAGAGAACAATGAAAACAAAGGTAAGAATAAAATTTACTTAGAGAATGGAAAATTTCCTTAATGAATGGAAATTTTCCTTATAGAATGGAAATTTTCCTTATGAGAGTAATCCTTAGGGAAAATATATTTTTCCTTAAAATAAAGTGTTTTTGGTTTTCAAAACATAGAGGAATGGAAAAGTCATAAGGAAATCTTATTGACTCAACAATCTCCCCTTTTTGGAAAGCACAAACATACTTACGAAAAAGAATATAAGGACTAAGGTTTTTTGCTTTATGAACTTAACAGAAAAACTTATCTCCCTTTACTTATGGATCATAGTGAATACGACTAACTCCTTCTTAGGTTTTGAAATCCCTAAGGATCGTATTCTTGACTTCCTTAAAGATATTTTACATTTTCTTGCATAAGGAAATCTTCTTAGATAAAACTCCCCCTTAGATAGACTCCCCCTTACTTAGGTATTTTTCTTCTTTACTTAGTATTATTTTTATCATTCCTTTCTACCCCTTTGATATTTTCAAAAATGAATAAAGGTAATGGAAAAAAATTAGACCTGTAATATTAGTAATATACAAAAATACTCATAAAGGACAATAAAAAATTTCATTATGATTGAAATAATTTATACAAGAAAGAAAAAACAACAAAAGATCGGATTGGGAAAAAATCATCCTTTATTCTCCTTCGACATTAACTTCTTCATGATGATTTTAATCTTCTTAAGCTCCTTATGATCCTCTTAAAAATGCTTGAGTAGCTGATCCTGATCCTCATTTTTCTTCTCAAGAGATTTGATTTTTTCTTCCCGAGCCTTAAGAATTTCTGCCCAAGCCTTCAAAAGATCTTATGACTTTCTGAAAATTTCCTTAAAATCTATTCTGAGATCCATTTACCTCTTCAAATTCATAGCAACTGAATTAAGTTTTCCATTCATATCCTTGAATTCCTGCTTCTGAACTATTTTTTCAAGATCAAGCTTCTCATCAAAACTTGTAGTAAGGTCTTTGATCTTGAAATCTTCGGTATCAAAATCATCCTTCCCATTGTCTTGAAAGTCATCAAATATTCTCAGATATTCATTTTTTTTCTTAACCACTTTTTTATTTCCTTGCATGAACTCTTGCAAGCTTCATACCCAATGAAGAAGGATTTGAAATTGGCCTCAGGCCTGACAATCTTATCCATAAGCATGGAAAAAAAATCAGATTTTTGGTTTAATGAGTGTTGAATCATATAGAACCTCGAGTCTATACTCAGAAACAAAGGAATGATTTCAACCAACTTCTTCAATGATTGGACCACAGATTCATGTCCCAGAGAAGATAATTCTGAATCAGATTCTCTGGTTGGTGAAGATTCTTTCTCTATCTCTTTATCTTTTCTCTTTGACAAACCACCAACATCTTTCTTTTCCACCACAACTTTCCTCGGTGTATCAACCAACTTTTTTTTTACCTTATCATCTCTCAGAGTGATCTCTGTTTCTTTTGGAAATTCATATTCACTATCTAATAGTTGAACTATTCTTTATTCCTCAACGTTTTATTTCTCAGCATCTTCCACAAGATCATCTTGTTGAACCAATTCAAGATTTCTAATCTCTTCTTCAGTTGGTTTGTTTACTAATTCATGACCCTCTTCTTATTTTCCTGGGATATAAAGTTTTGAAGATTCATCTTGAGAAGTCTGGATCGAATTTTTTTGGAAGGACTCTCCTTCTCATGATAAAGATCTACTTTTCTTATGAAATTATCGATGTCATCCCCTTCTTCCTCCTCCTATTCTTCTTCTTCTTCCACTTCCTCTTCCTGCACAATTTCTTCATCTTCTTTTGGTTCCAGAATCACCATTTTCTTTCCTGGAGTCTCTACAGGTACTTGTTAATTGATAAAAGTTTCTAGTACCTGAAGCTTATCAGAAGCTTTCTCAGTATCCTTGAGAATAGATTGAACAATCTCGGTTTTAGATATTTCCTTCTTTTGCTTTTTCTCTTTTTCTTGCTTCTCAAATTCCTCATTAGCCTTAATCTTTAATGATTTTTCCTTACCAGGATCCAAGACAAAACTAGGCTCCCCTTCCTTCCTATTCTTCTTATCTTATCTCCACTTGGAAACCACTTCATCCGTATAGGTCTTTTTATTCTTAGATTTTGGAGGTGCGGATTGGGTTTCCTGAACTATAGGAGTTTTTTTCTTTCAATTCCTATTCCTTCATCTTTCTCTTATTCCCACCTTTCTTAGAAGTCTTAAACACTTCCAGTTTCTTTTATAAAGATTCAATTTTGGATTCAGATAAATCATATAATTCTCCAGATTCACTAGAGAAACCAACCTTCATTCTTCTCACGGTATCATCACTCAACAACATAACTTTGAAATTCCTTGGCTTAGAACAACACGATATTTTGAATGATTATAGAAAAAGGACCATGATCTTGGAAAAAATAGCCAGATACATAATTATCTGAGATTTTAGAGTCCCATTATTGATATTCATAACTGTAAGAAAAACATACTTCACCAGATTAATCTTCTCGAGGTTCAACAGAAAATCCAGAATGTAAATATCACTTTTTTCAGGGTGTTCTTTTCCCCTTTTCTTGGAATGAGAAATTCCTAAACCCATAAATCTAAGATTATTAGTTTTGTATAAAGATGGTTGATTTTTGGTGTCTACGCTTCTGACAAACTAAGTCACTCTATAACCTTCTTCTTATCAAAACTTCCTAAAACATCCGGTAGCTTGTGGGTGCAGAATTCAGCTTCTCCCTCATAAGTAATTCCAATGTTATTAGAAGCCATACTAAAATAAAGAGAATATTTTTTCCCATAACTATTAAAAGAAAACTTATCTTTTCTATCTTGAACAAAAAAACTTACGGTCTCATAAAATTCTACTATAAACTGTGGATAAACTAGATCATATCCCTTCACAAAATCTCCCAACCATTCAACTTGATGTTATTTGAAATTAGAGAATCATATTTAGCAAAGAACTTCAGATCTACTAACCTTTACCTATAGATCTGTCATCCAAAAATTTCCTTTACAGATGACATTTGCTTCTGCGAGGATGATTCCAAAGACATTCAGATTTAAGAAAACCAGAAAAAGAGGAACGACCCTTATGTAGAAAGGCAGAGTTTCAGAATGCCAAAGCTCGATAACCGATGTGGGAAAACCATCAGGGGGGGATTTATATAGGAGTTTGAGGCGACAACTCATCTTCCCAAAAAGATCCAATGATTAAAATAAGATTGATCTGATCTGATAGTTAAGATGAAAACCGAAGAAGGAATTTGGTAGGTTCTAATATTTTGAGGTTTTTAAGGTAAAAAATTCAGATTTAAGGAAAATTGAATATGAAAAATTTTCTTAAAACAAGAGGAAAATACCAAAAAGTAAAATTTGATTACAAAAAATTTATAAAGGAAACATACCTTCCATATTTATTTGAAAATTATTAGTAATGAGGAAAATTCTTCTTGAATAACTTTAGATTCTGTAAAATTTTCTTAAAGAAGGAATTTTTTTGAAATTGAGAATTTTTAGTGTACGAAACTTTTAGCTACGAAAAATTTTCACTAACGAAAAAAAATTTTGATTCTGAAAAAAAAATATGATTCTGGAAAAATTTATTTTGAAAAATTATTTTATTAACAAGAAAATGTACTCCCCCTATGAAAATGATTTTCTTACTGTAAGGAGATAAGTTTCAACAAAAAGTTAATATGGAATATTACCTTATGGTTATCATTCCTAACTTTTGTTTAATATATTCAAATCTATCAGATGGTAAAGATTTTGTGAAAATATCTTCAAATTGATCTTACATTCCGATCAATTAAAAGAATGATATCTCCTTTTAGTGTGGATCCCGAAGAAAGTGATGTCTAATGTCTATGTGTTTTGCATGAGAGTTATGTGCAAGGTTTTTTCTTAGATAAATGACACTAGTATTATCACAAAATATTTGTTGTTTTGGTAAAACTCATACCATAGTCTGTGAGTGTGTGTTTGCATCCACAAAACTTGGGCATAACAACTTCTAAGTGCTACATATTCAGCTTTAGTGGTAGAAAGTTCCACTGAGTGTTGCTTTTTGCATGACCAAAAAACTAATGAATCTCCTAAGAAATGAAAAGTTCTGGATGTACTTTTTCTATCCATTCTACATCCACCAAAGTCAGCATCCAAAAAATTTTAAAAAAAAATCATTTCCAGAAGTATAAAAGAGTCCTAAATCTATGGTTCCCTTTAAATAGCGAAAAATTATTTTCACTGTCTTTAAATGAGATTCTTTAGGATTGGATTGATATCTTGGCACATAAGCATACTAAAAACATTAAGTTTGGACGAATAGCTATCAAGTATAGTAAACTTCTATCATACTCTCTAGATGATGTTTGATTTACTAGTTTCCCCAGCTTCATCAAGATCAAGTTAGATTGAGGTACCAATTGGAGTACTTATACTCTTAGTGTTGTCATATCCATACTTTTTAAGATGATCTTTAATATATTTATGTTGATATATATAAGTTCTTCTGGTTTTTGATAAATTTTAAAACCTAGGAAAAATGTTAACTCACCCATCATACTCATTTCAAACTTAGATTTAATTAGATTTGAAAACAAATTGGGTTTAAAGATTACTGAGTTGAACCAAATATAATGTCATCAACACAAATTTGAACAATGAAAACACTTTTCTTATATTTTTTTATAAAAGGGTTGGATCAACAGTTCTCTTAACATAATTTTTTTGTATGAAAAAATCCTGTAAGTCTACCATACTAGGATCTAGGGGATTTTTTAAGTCCATATAAAGATTTGGTAAGTTTGAAAACATGTCTAGGATGTTTTTTGTCTTCAAAACTAGGAGGTTGTTCAACAAAAACTTCCTCTTGAACATACCCATTAAGGAAAGCACATTTTACATCCATTTGAAAAAGTTTAAAATTGAAGAATGCTGTAAAGGCAAGTAAAATACGAATAGATTCAAGTATATCTACTAGAGCATAGGTTTCTTGATAGTTTATTCCTTCTTGTTGATTATAGACTTTAGCAACTAATCTACCTTTATTTCTTATAATGATTCTATTTTCATTACACTTATTTCTGAAGACCCATTTTACTCCGATAATAGAATTTTCCTTAGGTCTTTCAACCAAGGTCCAAACTTTATTCCTTTCGAATTCATTTAGCTCATCTTGCATGGATTTAATCCAATCATCATCACCAAAAGCTTCATTAGTGCTTTTTGGTTATAATTGGGAAAGGATTGCTAGATGTTATACTTCATTTATTAAGGAATTTCTATTCCTTATAGGTTGATTTTCATCACCAATGATACTATCACTGGGATGTATTATTAAGAAACAACTAATTTGAGTTTTGTAATACCTGTACATCAACATATGGTAGGAAATATTCCGGGGTAAATACTTCATAAATGTTTTCTTGAAAATTTTCCTTATCAGAAGGATCTTATATCAAGGGTTGATAATCAGTTTTTGAAAACATATTCGAGGATGTAGGTTGAGGTTTTAAAAAAATAAAAGGATCAGTTTCATCAAATTTAACATGTACTGTTTCTTCAACAATACACGTATTTTTATTAACAACTCTATAAGCCATAGAAGTTGTGGAGTATACCTAAGAAAATTCCTTCATCATATTTAGGTGTGAATTTATGTAAATTATCTTTAGTATTCAGAATGAATACTTTTCAACCAAATACCTTGAAGTAGGAAAGTCTAGTTTTTCTACAATTCCACAATTCGTAAGCGGTTTTGTTAAGAAAATGTATAATCAAAACTCGATTTATAGTATAGGTAAGCCATACTTACAGCTTCAGCCCAAAAGTGTTTAGAAATTGAATATTCACTCAACATGGTTCTAGTTATCTCTTAAAGAATTCAATTTATTCTTTCAAAAAGACCATTTTTTGAGAAGTCCTTGGAGATGAGAAGTTATGAGTAATGCCTTTTCTACTACAAAAAGTTTCAAAATCTAAATTTTGAAATTATCCTCTATGATCACTATGAATAGTTATCAATGGAAGATTTTTCTCATTTTTAACATGGGATCTAAAAATTTTGAAATAAGAAAAAGCTGCATACTTCTTTGCTAGAAAATAGACCCATGTAAATCTAGTGTAATAATAAACTAATACAAATACATAATATTTTCCTCCAATTATTCCAGTTTTTGTTAGACCAAAAAGATCCATATTCACTAACTGTAATGCATTAGAAGTTGAGACTTCACCAATTGATTTAAAACTTGATTTATGTTGCTTGCCAACTTGACAAGGATCACAGACTTTTGAAGAATCAAATCTAAGCTTCGGTAGATCCTTAACAAGTCTTTTCTTAGAGAGTTTGCATATGTTTCTAAGGTTAAGATGTCCTAAACCTGCTATACCATAAGCAATATTGATCTTACATTTCACTAAGGCAAGGTAGATATTGGCTCCTAGGTATTCTAATTTTAGTGTGTATACATTCTCTTGCCTATGGGTAGAAAGAATAAACTCTTCCTTGAAATTGTGTACTAAGCACTTTTCATTCCTAAAATTCACAAGGTAACCTTCATAAAATAATTGACTTATTCTAATGATGTTGTGGATAAGTCCTACATTTAAAATAAAAGCTTTTCCAAGAAGAACAATGTTACCTATACCAATAATTTCTCTCTGAGCATTATCTCTGAAAGTTACTTTTCCTCCTTTTGTATTGATAATATTTTCAAAGAAGTTTTTGTTACCAGTCATATGCCGGGAACATCCACTATCCATGTACCATAAATTGCTGTTGGTACTTTCTTTGTTTTCCTAAAAATAAAAGAGTTAGAATTTTAGAATACAAAATTTCTTAGATCTAGAAATTTCAGAAAGAAAAATTTTAGGTATCCACATTTTCTTAGAAAAATAAGCTTTATGAAAACCTAAGGATTGAGTTTTGTTTAAAGAAAAAATTTTCACCCAATTTCCACCACACTAACATTTAGTGCAGAATAGATCACTTTGAGGAAAAAAAATAGTTATTACTAAAAACTAGTTTGCAATGGGTATAACCAAATCCAGAACGATTCCTTATAGGTAAAATTTGGGAATACAACTTGTCAAAGTTTTCTTTACCAGAAGTAAAGTTTGACAGACACTTCCTCAATGAAAATATTTTTGAATTTATTTTTATAACCAAGTTTTTATCCTAAAAAACATTAATTTTAGAGCTAGAGTTGGATTCTAAAATATTTTTATTAGAAATTAAATTTTCAAGATCCTTAGAAAGTTTATCCTTGTCAGAATTAACTTCCTCAAGGTTTTTGGAAATACATTCAAATTCAAAGGTTTTTTTATCAAGATCTTTAGAAAGATCTGACAATTCTTTAGTTAAAATAGAAAATCTAGAATTTTCCTTATCAAACTTTTTCTTGAGTTTATAATTTTCATTATCAAGAAGTTTAACAAACCTAAACACTTATTCATAAGAATGTAATGTATTATCTTATGATGAGGAAGATTCATCATCTGAAGATTCATAATATTCATCATCAATATAATTTTCATTCAAGGATACATTGGTAATAGATTTAGCATTGTGTACCTTGTCCATTAGACAATGATTTTCAATTGGTAGTCTTGCTAGTAGACCAAGATTCTTCTAACAAGAAGATTCATACTCTGAGGACTCATCAGAAGAGTCACCACCACTGTCACTCCATGTGTTATTGGATTTAAAAACTTTCTTAGCTTTATCCTTGTAATACTTCTTTCTATTCCTCTCAGAATGTTTTTCCTTTCTATCATTTTTCTTAAGCGTAGGACAATATGACTTGATATGACATAATCTTTTACATTCATAACAAGTGATTTCCGAGTCTCTCTTGTCTTTTCTTTCCTTTTCATTATATCTATATTGAAATTCTTTCTTCCCAACTATCTTGTTCATCCTTCGATCAAGATTATCTAACTCATTCTCAAACTGCTCACATTCACTAGACTTTGATAAAAATGTGACTTTCTTAGACTTATATCTTGTAACCCTTTCAAGAGTCTTGACTTTAGTAGAAAAGGCTACAATTCCATTGCCATTATTCTTATTATTCATATCAGCATCTCTTTTAATTCCTGTATCATGTTTAATAAGAGTTCAAAAAATATCATCAAGAGTAATTTGAGATACTTTTATATTCTAATAAATAGTTGTTCTATTATATTCCCACTCATTAGGCATGATATCTATAATCTTGACCAAAAGATCTTCATCATAAATACTTTTCTCACCCATAGATTTTAGACTATTAACAATTTTCATAAACCTTTGTTGCACTTTTCATACAGGTTCTCCATAAGGAAAAATAAATCCATGATATTCTGCTCTAAGCATAGATCTTATAGTCTCTATCAATTTGGATGTACCAAAATGTATGACTTACAATTTTTTCCAGATATAATTTTCTGCTTCACATGATGATATCTGACTATATATATTCCTGGTCATGGAACCCAAAAAAGTATTACATACCTTGTAGTTTAATTTATGTTATGTTTTTTCTTGATTTGTAAAGGTTCAAACTTCCTTATACGGAATCTTGTAATATTCAGTAAGCATGACAAAGTTTTCCACTCCAGTATTGATAAAAAAATGTCTCCATTCGATCTCTCCAATACTCATAATCATTCCCATAAAAAAATAGGTGGTCTAGTAGGATTTATATTATCAATCGAACCAATATTCATTCCTTCCATCTTTAAAAAAACATCTTTCCACAAAAAATTGTTAATATAAAAATTATGTAAATAAAGATAAAAATCCCTAAGCAAGGAAAATTTTTAAAATGATGAAAACTTGAGCAAGAAAACTTATATGTGAATATAAGAATTTCAGAGACTTCCTATGATACCAATTTTAGGATAGAAATAATGATGTAGATGCTCAATTACAAGAGGGGGGGGGGTGAATTGTAAGTTTAAGAAACTTTCATTTTTAACTTTAAGAAAAACTATGTTTAACAAAGTTAAACAAGGTAAATTAACGAGATCTGTAACACCCCAAGCTTCTACGGTACGTTTCCCTTCGAATAATGCGATAGCGTGTGTTGTACGCAACCTCGAGTTCTAACACACACCACAACTAATTAAACTAGCCGTTGTGAATAGTAATACCTACTTTTTGAAATCATATATATTCTATATTTCAAAATGGACTTCATTTTTGGATTCGGAATATCAAAATTAGCCTAGGGTGAAATTTTGGTACATTTCGGATAACTTTCATATTTTGATGAATAGTGAAAATTTCTAAATTTTAATTAAAAACAACTTTTTTTAATCAAAATAATTAATAGTGATAAATTATGAATTTGAGTGGTTTTAAAGTATATTTAGAATATATTTTTACCATTCAATTTAATGTTTATCATTGGACATAATTTTACAATTAAACCGAACATAAACAAGTGTCAATCTTTTGATAGTTATTATCTCTTAAAAACACGCTTTTTGTTTTGACAGCGGGAATTAATTTTAAATTAATTTCTGCCACTTCTGTGTTTTGAATTTAGGAAAATGGATTCCATATTTGGAATCAGGATGTTCAAATTGTGTAAATAGGTAACTTTTATTTTTAGACATTTTGAATAGTTACTGTGGTAAATATTTTATTTACCATGGTTAAAGGGTAAATCCGGTAAATAAGGGTTAAAAAAAATAATATTATAATAATAAAAAAATTACCCTAAAACGTGTCCTAACATTATTGGTGGACACATACCCGACCATGGGCATCCTTTGGTCAATTTGGGGACCCCTTGGAGCCACTTGTATGTGGTAGGGACACTTTATATTAATAAAGTTAAAATAAAAATAAAAATGGCATAAGCTTACATCTTTTAGAAGAACAATTTTTACATAGGGTTATACATGTTGGATTTTCGATTATAAACATTCATTAGAAAGCTAAAAAGATTTCCTACATAATGATATTTTATTTATAATTTTTAGACATTATATAATTTATTTTATTTATGACACAATGATGATGCAGTAATTACTAAAATAGTGAAAAATAAAAATAATTGATCTTATAAATACCCAAATAATTATAATATGAAACTTTTAATGAATTAAACTAATTTTCTATGATAATATGATATATTAGGATTGATTTAATTGACTTTTTTCGAAGTAATCAATCTGTTAGGAGTTTCACAAAAATCAACTATTGAATAGTGTCAAAATTGACATAAAAGAGTTCTTAAAACAAATATTATATTATTAATTGATATTAAATTCCTAAAAATCTAAGGTTCGGCCAAGAGACTTATATTATGATAGGTTACTCATTAATGGACCACTTGGGGGTCGCTTGGATGTATATAGTAAGTTTATTAATCATATTATATAAAAATACAAAGAGACATTGTAAAAGTGAAACTAATTAACTTAGAGTTAATACTTAAAGATAAGGTTAATATAAGTACCCAAACCTGTCTAAATTCTATTGGATGAGTTGTTTTCGACCTATCCACACCTCATCCTTTGAATTGTCAACTTTGGAGCCTTTGTAAACCGAATATGAATTTATTATAAATTAATATTTCTAGCTTTTCCAAAGGTGCCCCTCACCCCTCTTATAAAAGGGCACTCCTCCTTCTCATTTCTTCACACCTTCAAAGCCTTTTGGTTCGGCCAAACTCTGCCCAAATAATCTCCCAACATCCCTCACTACAACCTAGAGGCCTTAGTTTGATCAGAAAGCCAACCTAAGGAGCCCTTTTGATCAAATCAAAAGGAAGAACCCGAAGAAGAGGTAATGATTTCACCACCCTTTTCTAAGTTCATTTCTTCTTCCACTTCTTCTTCCTTTGTTCTTACCATTCTGAAATAATAACTCCAGTATCTCACATATACTGTGATGTTATTATAAATATGGTACAATCATATTCAGTATTCTATCCACCCTTTGAATAACATGTCACCATACGTGCGTACGTACGGCTTACCGTCTCCACATCGTGCTGTAATTGTTATTCAATATAATATTATTTGGATGGGTATAATAATGATGTGTAACTCATGTAAATAATAAATATAACATGTTAATGATTCTGTATATATGATATACCATCCATTTATATATTATTTTAATATCAAAAGAATGATATTGTCGCTCGTGCGTACGTACGGACTACCGTCTCCACGAACGCGATGAGATTCATTCTCCATCGTAACCATTAAAGCGTAATTATCATTTTATGATTTAAAAATGATGTTTAAGGACTTGATATCATTCTGGATATGAATAATATACAACCTATCCTTTATAGACATGTCTTACGTAACAAAACATATGAAAGAAAACAAGTAAGTTAACACCCGGAACAACGATAATACTAAGATATTATTATCAAATCAATATTAAAAGATCATATATGATATCATATTAATGTATATGATTCTTGTATAATTTAATAACAATTATTTCACCATTATACAGGAGGTTAACCTACCCCAACCAAGGAAAAAGTACAAGGTAAGGGTTATTTCACAATCTCTTCATTATCCGAGGTTGTTTATATGTAATAATCTACTGGGATCTCTTTATCATCCACATCCATGTTTCTTAAAAATGTATTTCAAAACATTTTTACTATTTACAAGAATATGGGTTAAAGTCATTTATACCTTTTTTTGACTTTTTATAAGAGGTTTATAAAGGAATCTTTCCGTCGTTTTCAAAACAAGGTCCTTTTTAACCTTTTCGACAGAATTGAGGTAAGAATGTTTTTTTTTAACTTATACGGCGGGTGCGGTTATTTTACGCCGTTATAAAATCTTCAAAGCTTTCCTTACAAGCTTATAAGAATATTTTCAAAGAAAATGTTTTATTTTATATGGATCTTAAATGATTTCAAAATAAAAGGAGATATTTCTTTAAAAAGAATTTTGATTTCATCTATGTCAACATCCTTTGATGGATTTTAAGATTATTTGAAGTTGATTTATTATGATACAAAACTTCTATATTGTATTGAAGGTTTTGTGATATGTTTGACTGTGGATGTGCTATTTTTATACCATTCATAGTTTATTGTGAAAGTATTGACATTTCGTATGCTAGTTTTAATACGAATGTTTATGTTATGTTTAAACCTTTTCATATGGGAATGCATTGGACTTAATAAGTGACGGGTGGAGCCCGCTATAGCTCCTCGATGCATCGGTAGGTCTCATGAGACAAACTAGTGTCTTGGCACAAGGCCTTGACAAAATCTTATTTGTAGTCTTGGCACGAGGCCTTGGCTATGTGGTTATGATAGTCTGGCATTATGCATTCCAACATTATGAAAGTGGTTATTTATTTTTGCATGTGATTATTCGATTAGTGGAATATCCATGTGAATAAGTAAATGGCATTATTTCATTTTATTTATGCCATACCATGTTGAAAGTTCATGTTTAAAAGGCTTTTGTTTTAGTTATACATTGCCTTAAATGTTTATTCTTATTGATGAAAGTTTCCGCTATATTGTTATCCTTACTGGGCATTTGAGCTCACCCCTTTTCTATGTTTTATTTTTCCCAGGAAGTGAAGATGTAAGTTATGAATGACCTGCAGGGATATTATGAGGGGATTGTAGTGTGGACTGTGGAAACATTATGTTGTTGTAGTAGTTTTTGATTTTATGATGTAATGTAAAACTTATGAATATATCTAGTGTTTCTAAGGCTACTAAACCAATCGGTCTTTCGAGATTTGATCTTTCTTGTGATCATGCCAATGTTATGTAATAATGCACCGACTCTAGGAAACTAGGGTCGGGGCGTTACAGTTGGTATCAGAGGAAGTTTAGTACAAACCTTGGAAGCTAGATTTAGATAAACTCTGATTAGAGCACGTAGACCTAAGATGAACTTTGAGGATTAGTATAGAAGAACTTCATAGAATTTTGGTATTGTAGAGACTTTGTGAGTTTTGCGAGCAATACATCCCTGTCTGGATACGAGCAGGTAGAGGCGGCTCTGGCACAGATGTACCTAGGGGTAAAACCTGAAAACACCGCTTTGAGCTAGACTCGAACGGGAACTGGTGCACGACAACGGGCCTTGCTGCACTCTTGGTTACGACACTCCCGGGGGATATGCTTAGGATAACTCTCACTTTCTTTACAAATCATTATGAAGGGTTTATGAGTATATACTTCCTCAAAGAAAACATATTTATATGGATTATATCCATAGATAGTTCAATTTATGTTAAGTGTTTTATAAGTATGGGATTATGTATTTTGATTCATAAACTGATCTAGTTTATGCCATTGTTTAGAAATGGCGCCTAGTGGAAGAAATGGAAACCGTATCAATGCACGCACTCCATGTAGGGATTGCCCTCCTGCTCAAGATAATTATAGTGGGGCTGGTGATGCAACTGGTGCTGATCAGCTAATCACCGTACTGGGACAACTTACTCAGGTTATGAATAATAACCTTACCCGTATGGAGCACCCTGATCCGCAGCGTGGAGGATCAATGTTAGATCGATTCATGAGACAACAACCACCAACGTTCAATGGGAGTACAAATCCCTTAGTAGCTGAGCAATGGATATTTTCCCTAGAGAAAATATTTCAGGCTTTGGGGAGTAGTGAAAGGGAAAAAGTTACCATGGCAGTTTACCGCCTCACTGGAGATGCTGATCAATGGTGGTCATTGATTCAAAACATGAAGGAAGATGATGAAGTATCAAACATGGAATGGAGGGAGTTCAAAGATCTGTTTTTAGAAAAATACTTTCCTCGCGACCATCGAGCAGATATGGAAAGGCAATTTCTGAGTCTGAGACAAAAGGAGGATGATAATGTCACAAAGTATGAGGCTAACTTTACAAGGTTAGCGAGGTACGCTGGTGATTATATTCGCAACCCAAGAAGTAAGATTGATCGTTTCTTTGATGGGTTAAAACCATTTCTCCGTCGAGCATTAGTCTCACAATCCTTTTCGTCGTACGAAGACATTGTCTCATGTGCTATCAAGACCGAAAAAGAATTCTCTAAGTCTTATGACTTTAAAGCGAAGCAAGAGAAGAAGATACCTGCTGATCAATCTGGGAATGGAAATAAGGGGAAGAAGGGAAAGGTTGAATATCCATCTTGTGGTAAATGCGGGAAGAAACATCCTGGTACTTGCTTGAAGGGAATGGGAGTCTGTTACAAGTGTGGTGAAAAAGGCCACCAAGCTCATGATTTCAAGGGGAAGAAGGAAGCTACCAACGTTCAGTGCTACAATTGCAGGGAGATGGGGCATTATGCAAATGCATGTCCTAAGCGTCAGGAGAACTTACCTCAGAAAAGGCCAAGGGATCAAGGCCAGGCTTATGCTATCACTACTGCTGAGGTAGAAACTCCGAAAGACGTGGTGGCAGGTAATTTAATGGTTTCCTCAAGTTTAGCAAATGCATTATTTGATTCTGGATCATCGCATTGTTTCATATCTTCCCAGTTTGCTAAGAAAATTAGATATTTCCAATTTGATTTAATAAGGGAGTTGTCAGTTAAAACTCCTAAGGGAAGTATCGTTGCAACAAAGTTTTGTGAATCAGTCCCCATTAGAGCACATAAATTTTCTTTATCTGCTGATTTCATCGTCATACCTATGATTGAGTTTGATATAATCCTCGGTATGGACTGGCTTTCGGACTATGATGCGAAGATTTATTGTAAGAAGAAAGAGGTTACGATTCTTGATGATAATGATAAGGAACACCTTATTTTTAGAGCAGAATCGTCACCACCTAATTCTTATTTAGACCCACCCCCAGTAGCTCAACTTAATTCAATTATTGGGGAGGAAGAGAATGAAGTAACTATCGGTGAGGAAAGGAATGTTCAAATAGAGGATGTACCTGTTGTGAAAGAATTTGTAGATGTATTTCCGGAAGATTTACCTGGACATCCTCCAGAACGAGAAGTTGAGTTTTCTATTGATTTGATTCCTGGATCAAGGCCTATATCAAAGACCCCTTATAGAATGGCCACTGTAGAGTTAGTCGAACTAAAGAAACAACTAGAGGAATTGAGTAATAAGGGATTTATTCGCCCTAGTGTTTCTCCATGGGGAGCCCCTGTTCTTTTTGTTAAAAAGAAAGATGGATCTATGAGGTTATGTATCGACTACAGGGAGATCAATGCTATAACGATAAAGAACAAGTATCCCCTACCTCGTATTGATGATTTATTTGACCAACTGCATGGAGCTCAATACTTTTCAAAGATTGACCTTCGATCTGGATACCATCAGTTGTGTGTAAAGAAGGAAGACATTCCGAAGACAGCATTTCGAACCAGGTACGGGCATTACGAGTTTACTGTAATGCCGTTTGGATTGACTAATGCACCCTCTGTATTCATGGATCTGATGAATAGAGTTTTCAAGGAGTATCTCGATGAATTTGTGGTGGTATTTATTGATGATATCTTGGTATACTCCAAAACCTACGAAGATCATGAAAATCACTTGCGCATTATCTTGAAGACTCTGAGGAGGCATGAATTATATGGAAAGTTTAGCAAGTGTGAATTCTGGCTTCAGGAGATTTCTTTTCTTGGCCATATTGTCTCTAAAGATGGAATCTCTGTTGATCCTTCTAAGACCAAGGCAATCCAAGAATGGCCAGCACCTACGAGTATAACTGAGGTACGTAGTTTTATTGGCTTGGCAGGTTATTATCGACGTTTCGTCCAGAATTTTGCCCGATTGGCTAACCCATTAACGAAGCTCACACGTAAAGGGGTTAAATTTGTTTGGACAAAAGAGTGTGAAGAATGTTTCGAAGAACTGAAGAGAAGATTAGTCAATGCTCCTATATTGACTCTACCATCGGGGAATGATGGGTTCGTTATTTATAGTGATGCATCAAAGAAAGGACTTGGCTGTGTCCTTATGCAGAATGATAGAGTTATTGCCTATGCATCACGACAATTGAAAATTCATGAACAAAACTATCCTACTCATGATCTTGAGTTAGCAGCTGTGATCTTTGCTTTGAAGATATGGAGGCACTACCTCTATGGTGAAAAATGTGAGATTTATACTGATCACAAGAGTTTGAAGTATATTTTCTCACAAAAAGAACTCAACATGAGGCAAAGGAGATGGCTTGAATTACTCAAGGATTATGATTGTACGATACACTACCACCCGGGGAAGGCAAACAAGGTGGCAGATGCTTTGAGTAGAAAAGACCATGGAGTTTTGAACAATATGAGAATTGAAAGGGATCCAATTTTCATGGATCTAGTGAAAATGGACATGGGAATAACCAGGGAAGGTGAAACATCAATGCTTTTTCAAATGGTTGCCAAACCATCTTTACTAGAAAGGATTAAGAGTTCTCAGACCGATGATGACGAATTCCAAAAGAAGATTAAAGCTGTGAATGATGGGAGATTGAGAGACTTTGTGTATGAAGATGGAATTTTGAAATTCGGGAAGAGACTTTGTGTTCCCAATATACCTGATCTAAAAAGGGAATTGCTGGATGATGCTCATAGTTCCAATTTCTCTATACACCCTGGGAGCACCAAAATGTATAGAGATTTGAAGGAACATTTTTGGTGGGACAACATGAAGAGGGAGATTGCTGATTTTGTGTCAAGATGTATGGTTTGTCAACAAGTGAAAGCTGGAAGGCAACAGCCTGGAGGAGTCATGCAACCTCTTCCCATACCAGAGTGGAAATGGGACAATATTACGATGGACTTTGTCATGGGGCTACCAAAGACTCCTAGAAGGAACGATGCAATATGGGTTATTGTTGATCGTCTTACCAAGTCAGCACATTTTCTTGCTATAAGAGAAGATCTACCCCTGGAACGTCTAGCAAGACTATACATTAATGAAATTGTGAGACTTCATGGAGTTCCCCTATCGATTGTTTCTGATCGTGATCCCCGTTTTACTTCAAGATTTTGGAAAAGTCTTCAGAAATCCCTGGATACTGAACTTCATTTGAGCACTGCTTACCACCCTCAGACAGACGGACAATCAGAACGGACTATTCAAACCTTAGAAGACATGTTGAGATCTTGCTCACTTGACTTTCAGGGTATGTGGGATCAATATTTACCACTGGTAGAATTTTCCTATAACAATAGCTTCCATTCGAGTATACAGATGGCACCATATGAAGCGTTATACGGAAAGAGATGTCGTACACCAACCTGTTGGGATGACGTTGGTGAAAGAAAACTTGTAGGCCCAGAGCTGGTGGAGGAAACGGTGGAAAAGGTGAAAGTAATCCAAAATCACATCAAAGCAGCTCAAAGTAGGCAGAAGAGCTATGCCGATAATCGAAGGAAGGATTTGGAATTTCAAGTCGGTGATCATGTTTTTCTGAAGGTATCTCCGTGGAAGGGAGTCATACGTTTTGGTAAGAAAGGTAAATTGAGTCCCAGGTACATCGGACCTTTCGAAATTCTAGAACGAATTGGGGTTGTAGCTTACCGATTGGCAATGCCGCCAAGTCTCTCCAAAGTTCACGATGTGTTCCACGTATCTCTATTGAGGAAATACATGCCTGACCCAACGCATGTACTCACCTATGAGGAATTAGAACTGGAACCCGATCTGTCTTATTGCGAAGAGCCCGTCAGGATTCTTGATACAAGAGAACAAGTACTGAGAAACCGGACGACGCGTCTGGTAAAAGTTTTGTGGAGAAATCATAAGATGAAAGAGGCAACGTGGGAACCTGAGGAACTTATGATGAAGAACCACCCGAGTCTTTTTATGCAGTAATACCCTAGAAATTGCGAGGACGCAATTATTTGAAGGAGGGGAGAATGTAACACCCCAAGCTTCTACGGTACGTTTCCCTTCGAATAATGCGATAGCGTGTGTTGTACGCAACCTCGAGTTCTAACACACACCACAACTAATTAAACTAGCCGTTGTGAATAGTAATACCTACTTTTTGAAATCATATATATTCTATATTTCAAAATGGACTTCATTTTTGGATTCGGAATATCAAAATTAGCCTAGGGTGAAATTTTGGTACATTTCGGATAACTTTCATATTTTGATGAATAGTGAAAATTTCTAAATTTTAATTAAAAACAACTTTTTTTAATCAAAATAATTAATAGTGATAAATTATGAATTTGAGTGGTTTTAAAGTATATTTAGAATATATTTTTACCATTCAATTTAATGTTTATCATTGGACATAATTTTACAATTAAACCGAACATAAACAAGTGTCAATCTTTTGATAGTTATTATCTCTTAAAAACACGCTTTTTGTTTTGACAGCGGGAATTAATTTTAAATTAATTTCTGCCACTTCTGTGTTTTGAATTTAGGAAAATGGATTCCATATTTGGAATCAGGATGTTCAAATTTTGTAAATAGGTAACTTTTATTTTTAGACATTTTGAATAGTTACTGTGGTAAATATTTTATTTACCATGGTTAAAGGGTAAATCCGGTAAATAAGGGTTAAAAAAAATAATATTATAATAATAAAAAAATTACCCTAAAACGTGTCCTAACCTTATTGGTGGACACATACCCGACCATGGGCATCCTTTGGTCAATTTGGGGACCCCTTGGAGCCACTTGTATGTGGTAGGGACACTTTATATTAATAAAGTTAAAATAAAAATAAAAATGGCATAAGCTTACATCTTTTAGAAGAACACTTTTTACATAGGGTTATACATGTTGGATTTTCGATTATAAATATTCATTAGAAAGCTAAAAAGATTTCCTACATAATGATATTTTATTTATAATTTTTAGACATTATATAATTTATTTTATTTATGACACAATGATGATGCTGTAATTACTAAAATAGTGAAAAATAAAAATAATTGATCTTATAAATACCCAAATAATTATAATATGAAACTTTTAATGAATTAAACTAATTTTCTATGATAATATGATATATTAGGATTGATTTAATTGACTTTGTTCGAAGTAATCAATCTGTTAGGAGTTTCACAAAAATCAACTATTGAATAGTGTCAAAATTGACATAAAAGAGTTCTTAAAACAAATATTATATTATTAATTGATATTAAATTCCTAAAAATCTAAGGTTCGGCCAAGAGACTTATATTATGATAGGTTCCTCATTAATGGACCACTTGGGGGTCTCTTGGATGTATATAGTAAGTTTATTAATCATATTATATAAAAATACAAAGAGACATTGTAAAAGTGAAACTAATTAACTTAGAGTTAATACTTAAAGATAAGGTTAATATAAGTACCCAAACCTGTCTAAATTCTATTGGATGAGTTGTTTTCGACCTATCCACACCTAATACTTTGAATAGTCAACTTTGGAGCCTTTTTAAACCGAATATGAATTTATTATAAATTAATATTTCTAGCTTTTCCAAAGGTGCCCCTCACCCCTCTTATAAAAGGGCACTCCTCCTTCTCATTTCTTCACACCTTCAAAGCCTTTTGGTTCGGCCAAACTCTGCCCAAATAATCTCCCAACATCCCTCACTACAACCTAGAGGCCTTAGTTTGATCAGAAAGCCAACCTAAGGAGCCCTTTTGATCAAATCAAAAGGAAGAACCCGAAGAAGAGGTAATGATTTCACCACCCTTTTCTAAGTTCATTTCTTCTTCCACTTCTTCTTCCTTTGTTCTTACCATTCTG
Organism: Viscum album; assembly: GCA_963277665.1. Taxonomy (NCBI): domain Eukaryota; kingdom Viridiplantae; phylum Streptophyta; class Magnoliopsida; order Santalales; family Viscaceae; genus Viscum; species Viscum album. The sequence continues at coordinate 30,150,794 of OY728139.1, read as the reverse complement.
AAATAATAACTCCAGTATCTCACATATACTGTGATGTTATTATAAATATGGTACAATCATATTCAGTATTCTATCCACCCTTTGAATAACATGTCACCATACGTGCGTACGTACGGCTTACCGTCTCCACATCGTGGTGTAATTGTTATTCAATATAATATTATTTGGATGGGTATAATAATGATGTGTAACTCATGTAAATAATAAATATAACATGTTAATGATTCTGTATATATGATATACCATCCATTTATATATTATTTTAATATCAAAAGAATGATATTGTCGCTCGTGCGTACGTACGGACTACCGTCTCCACGAACGCGATGAGATTCATTCTCCATCGTAACCATTAAAGCGTAATTATCATTTTATGATTTAAAAATGATGTTTAAGGACTTGATATCATTCTGGATATGAATAATATACAACCTATCCTTTACAAACATGTCTTACGTAACAAAACATATGAAAGAAAACAAGTAAGTTAACACCCGAAACAACGATAATACTAAGATATTATTATCAAATCAATATTAAAAGATCATATATGATATCATATTAATGTATATGATTCTTGTATAATTTAATAACAATTATTTCACCATTATAAAGGAGGTTAACCTACCCCAACCAAGGAAAAAGTACAAGGTAAGGGTTATTTCACAATCTCTTCATTATCCGAGGTTGTTTATATGTAATAATCTACTGGGATCTCTTTATCATCCACATCCATGTTTCTTAAAAATGTATTTCAAAACATTTTTACTATTTACAAGAATATGGGTTAAAGTCATTTATACCTTTTTTTGACTTTTTATAAGAGGTTTATAAAGGAATCTTTCCGTCGTTTTCAAAACAAGGTCCTTTTTAACCTTTTCGACAGAATTGAGGTAAGAATGTTTTTTTTTAACTTATACGGCGGGTGCGGTTATTTTATGCCGTTATAAAATCTTCAAAGCTTTACTTACAAGCTTATAAGAATATTTTCAAAGAAAATGTTTTATTTTATATGGATCTTAAATGATTTCAAAATAAAAGGAGATATTTCTTTAAAAAGAATTTTGATTTCATCTATGTCAACATCCTGTGATGGATTTTAAGATTATTTGAAGTTGATTTATTATGATACAAAACTTCTATATTGTATTGAAGGTTTTGTGATATGTTTGACTGTGGATGTGCTATTTTTATACCATTCATAGTTTATTGTGAAAGTATTGACATTTCGTATGCTAGTTTTAATACGAATGTTTATGTTATGTTTAAACCTTTTCATATGGGAATGCATTGGACTTAATAAGTGACGGGTGGAGCCCGCTATAGCTCCTCGATGCATCGGTAGGTCTCATGAGACAAACTAGTGTCTTGGCACAAGGCCTTGACAAAATCTTATTTGTAGTCTTGGCACGAGGCCTTGGCTATGTGGTTATGATAGTCTGGCATTATGCATTCCAACATTATGAAAGTGGTTATTTATTTTTGCATGTGATTATTCGATTAGTGGAATATCCATGTGAATAAGTAAATGGAATTATTTCATTTTATTTATGCCATACCATGTTGAAAGTTCATGTTTAAAAGGCTTTTGTTTTAGTTATACATTGCCTTAAATGTTTATTCTTATTGATGAAAGTTTCCGCTATATTGTTATCCTTACTGGGCATTTGAGCTCACCCCTTTTCTATGTTTTATTTTTCCCAGGAAGTGAAGATGTAAGTTATGAATGACCTGCAGGGATATTATGAGGGGATTGTAGTGTGGACTGTGGAAACATTATGTTGTTGTAGTAGTTTTTGATTTTATGATGTAATGTAAAACTTATGAATATATCTAGTGTTTCCAAGGCTACTAAACCAATCGGTCTTTCGAGATTTGATCTTTCTTGTGATCATGCCAATGTTATGTAATAATGCACCGACTCTAGGAAACTAGGGTCGGGGCGTTACAAGATCGCTTTTAGTTCTATTAGACAAACTTGCTAGGTTCTGGAAATATGGTTCCAGAAATGAAACTTAAGGAAAGTTTATAAGGAAAATATTCTACCTTAAAGTATATAGAATTTTACTTATCAGAGTATACAAAAGTATAAAAAAGTATAATAAAATTATACTTATTTTCTTTATCAAAATGTAGTGGAAATAAACTTGAAACAAAACAAGTAACAAGTATGAAATATTTTAACCCAAAGATTAGGGTATCCAAAAACTTTGGATAAAAGTCCCTTGATTTATACTTTCAAGAAAGTCTGTCTTACCCACACTAGGGTAAGACCTTGATAGGAATATCAGAATCTGTCTTACTATCCCTATAATCCCTCAAACTTTAAGGTAGTCGACACCTCTGTCTTCCTATCCCCATAAATCCTCAAACTTTATGGTAGTTGACACCTCTGTCTTCCTATCCCCAGAAGTCCTTGATTTTACTTAGAAACAATCAGATTCACACAAAGCAATCTGAACAAGATGTTCAGTATACATAAAGCATGAGAATCTATCTCTCTAGAAATCACTTCAACAATATACAATCTCTAGAGTGATGGAACAATATTTCTCTATCATGAGATCGTTCAAATGAGCTCCTATTTATAGGAACTTCTGAAACGGTGGGATCCATCCTCCAATGGTCATATTTTTCCTTGAATATCGGAGGGACCTATACACATGTCACTTAACGGTTAGTTAGAAACAGATTGTACGACATAATTTTATAACAAGTGTAAGGAAAATGAATAAGCATAACCAAATCTATTTTTTGGAGTCTTAGAAAAAATAGAATTTGGAATCTAACCAAATAAACATTTGGAGTCTATAATACATGGATATTTAGATTTTATTTTACAAAGTGTTTGGAATATGAAATATAAAGATTTCAGAGTCTGAATTTCTATGAATTTGGAATCTGAATTTTGAGGAATTATGAGTTTTAATTTTATGGAATTCAGAGTCTGAATTCTGAGGAATTAGAAGTCAAAATTCTGAGAAATTTGGATTATGAATTCTAAGGAATTTGGAGTCCGAATTTCAAAGAATTCAGAGTCCAAATTTCAGAGAATTTGGAGTCTGATTTCAGTGAATTCAGAACCTGAATTCAGAGAATTCAGAACCTAAAAATAGAATACTCTATATCTAAGTATTTATAATATTCTGAGGTTTTATATGTGAAACCAAATTTTTCCTTAGTAATAAAGTGAGTTATATTTAGAAAGGTTATAAAGAGAACAATGAAAACAAAGGTAAAAATAAAATTTACTTAGAGAATGGAAATTTTCCTTAGAGAATGAAAATTTTCCTTATGAGAATAATCCTTAGGGAAAATAAAATTTTCCTTAAAATAAAGTGTTTGTGATTTTCAAAACATAGAGGAATGAAAAATTCATAAGGAAAATTTATTGACTCAAAAATAAGTTTCGATACTTTTTAAAACATAACCCCTATAACCTGTGAAGATTTATTCCCTTATAAACTTTTTAGTAAATACTCATGCATGAAAAAGTAGGAAAGAAAGTAAAGCACACAAGATTTATAAGATTCAACCTCAGCGTGAGAACCTACATCCTTTCCATAGCCACTCCCATAGGTGTATGAAAATCTACTATTATGAAGAAGTGAATACAACTTTTTCCAACTCCTATTATACATCTTCTATGTTCCGATAGGAAAGATTATACTAACTCCCTTCAGTTTACAAAGTTGGATTACAAAAAAATTGAGCCAAAACAAAATAATAATACATTTTTCAATTTTCTCCACAAAATATCAATCTAGATCCTCAGTCTAATTTGGTTGGATATGATTATCTCAATATGATGAGGTCAATACGATTCTCCCTTACTCAATCCACACTTCTCAAACTCTACTCAAACATTCAGTCTGATCTTCCTCAGTCTAATTGAATCAATACAATGGACTCAATATGATGAACCCATTCTCAATATATAAAACTCGAACTCTAATCAAATACTCAATATAATCTTCCTTAGTCTGATTGACTCAATATGTTTCTACTATCCAGTAAACAAAAATTTTAGGTGTCTGATATTCTTATGAGGTCTTAGTTCAGAAAGAACTTTCACTCGAATTCTTTAGTGATCCACCTTTTCTGCTTATGTGAAGTTTACAATGAATGAATGATCTAAGAAAGTATTTATAGGTGACTCATAAAATCAAGAGTGGGAAAATTGAAAACTTTACCTGCTTCCTTATATTTCAAAACTTCAAAAACCTCTCACATTTAAATTTCAATTTTGACTTCTTAAAACCTTCTCAGATTTCTCAAAGATTTACACATAATTGAATATCAAGTTTTACTACTTCAACTCTTTACATAACTTCTTATCTATAATCATATTTCTTGAACTTCTTATATTTTCTTTAGTACAATGAAACCTCCTCTTCTCATTAAGATGAAACTTCCTCAGCTTTAGCTTACTTCGTTTATTGCGAACTGTCTTTCTTTATCCGCTCATTATGATCTACCTTTATTTCTCAGCTTATTATGATTTTCCTTTCTTTCTCATCTTATTAAAATATGCCTTTCTTTGTTATCTCATTAAGATATGAATTTCTTTATTAGATTATTATGATATGCCTTTCTTTCTTAACTCATTACGACCTGCCTTTCTTCTTCAGCTCATTACGATGGAATTCTCATTATGATGGATTTTCCAATTACGATGTAAATACCATTATGATGATTTTTCCATAATTATTTAATGTATTCAATGATGAATCCACTTATAATCTTTAAACTTCTTAAAACTTAATCAGCTTCACACATTCTAACTTTTGGATCTGATATTCTGTGTCCAAATTACTTGAATCTGATGAAGTCTTTGTCTTGATCACTAGAACCAATTCAACCATTATGATTACTTAATTTATTCAAAATATTTTATCATGATTATGTTTCATGATTTATAAGAAATTCATGATCATAAAATCATCATCTGGCTGGGTTAAAAAGTTTGAGAACTTTCTAACTCCTAACTTCACTTTCTACAACAAACCTCTTCAGAAACATTACAACTTCTTCACTCAGCAACATCTAACTTTCTAACCAATGCTGAGTCTATTGAATCTTCATGGATATGGATATAAATTCGATAAATCATTTGATCAACAAATTCATATTTATGATTGCTTCTGTATCTAGTGTTGTTAACTCAAAAAATGTGAGTCCAGAAACCTATGTTCAGAAAACAACTTTCTTGAAGAAAAAAACTTTTCTACCCCTTTATGTTTGTATTTGAACATTAAATGACTTTAAAATTTCTTATAGAACTCATTATGATGGATTGGATCTTATTAATGAATAAAAAAAACATTCTTACACAAAAAGGTTAGCTTCTAGAAAATATAAAAAACTTTGTTAAAACAATTTAACACAAAGGTTCTTCAATACCCCCCTTTGAATTTGTTGAAGACCCTTGTTAACAACTTTTTTAACACTTAGAAATTTTTCACAACTCAAATTTTGTAAACAAATTAAGTTTTTTTGACTTTTATCAAAACATATTCTTTCTCAAAAGATAATGTCTTAATAGCACACTACTGGATAAAGTAATGCTTTTGAATCCCTCAGTGGAAAGAAAATTTTACTACCATGTAAAGATAAAATTTACTCACTTTTATATTATCCTCTCTCACTTTTATTTTTCTCTCACATTTCTTTTTCTCACCCCCATTTTATAATACTCATAGCTTCAAATTCATAAAAGAAAGATAAGTAAAAACATATTACAAAAGAAAGTTGTTACTTCCTCTACCCCTTTATCAACATAATCCAAAACATTATGGGGGTAATTACTTAAGAGGTTTAAGAATCCATGGGAGGAGGTTGAACATGAAGTTGTAGCCTCAATTCCACAAATATTTCTTCTGAAATAGATTTTGTAAAAATATCTACAATTTGATACTTTGTTGAGATGTATTACAGAACAAAATCTCTCGTATCAACTTTCTATTTTATAAAGTGAAACTTTATATCAATGTGTTTTGATATTTAATGATAGGAACAATTTTTAGAAATATAAATTGCACTCTGATTATCACAAAGTATCGTCAATGGTTTAGAAACTTTTACTTTCAAATATTCTAGCTGAACTTTCATCCACAACATTTGAGTGCAATCATGAGTAGATGCAATGTATTCAGATTCATCTATGTTCAAAGTTACCGAACTTTGTTTCTTACTATTCCAACTCACACAATATTCACCCAAGGAAAAATGTTCACCCTAAGGTTAATTTTCTATCATTTCAATCTATAGGCCAATCAGAATCAGTATAACTATGAAACTTCATCTCATAATTTCTTTTATATAACAACCCATGTGAAGATGTTCCTTTGAAATATATTATAATCCTATTTGATACTAATAAATTTGATTCTTTTTAATTACTTTGATACCTGACACACAAAGTCACAACATAAAAAATATCAATCCTTGAGGCTGTAAGGTAAATAAGACTTCCTATCAACTTCCAAAAGTCCTACCGATTCACACTTATTCTAGATTCATCTTTACTCAACTTTGTTCTCACTAAAATAGGAGTAGAAACATATTTGAATTCTTCCATCCCAAACTTCTTTAATAATTCATCAGCATACTTTTCTTGAGATAATAAAATGTATTTTTATTTTTTTTGAACTTGTAAGCCAAGGATGTAAGTTAATTCTCCCAACATAGAAATTTCAAAATTCTTATTCATTTACTTAGAATTTTTTTTACAATTATCTTCTCTATAACCAGAAAAAATTATATTATCCATATAAATAATTACAATTAGAGTTCTAGATTCAACATATCTTATATATAAGTTGCTATCAACTTTTCCTTCAGAAAAATTTAGCATTCTCAAACAATTGTAAAGTTTTGAAAACCAAGCATGTGGAGGTATATTTAGAGACATATAATAAAATTGGAATGATACAAAGATGACTAGCAAGGATGACACACACAAATCAAGAAATGGACCAAGCATGTGGAGTTTTTTTTATATCATACAAATATTTCTTCAGTTTATAATTTTTTTTTATCCTCATAAAGTAGAAACCCACATGGTTGTTCAATGTAAAATTCTTCCTAAATCTCACCATTTAAGAAGGATGACTTTACATCCATCTATTAAAATTTGTAGTTTCATTGTGTGGCCACTAAAACAAACATTTTAATAGTTTTTAATCTTGAAAATGGGGAAAAAGTTTCTTCAAAATCCACACCTTCCACCTATGAATAGACTTTATAAATAAGTATGTCTTTGTTTCTTGAAACTTCTTCATGTTTATTCAACTTGTTTCTATAAACCCACTTCATTCTAATAACTTTTTTATTTTCTATACATGGAACAAGTTCCCATATTTTATATTAGCAATTTAATCCACCTCTTGATTCACATTATCTACTGATTATTTGTGTTCAATAGCTTCTGAAACTGATTCTGGTTTAACTTTTGAGATAAGTGAAGTTAGATATTATAATCTCAACTTTCTTCTTGTATTAACTAGAGCCTTCTGATTTCAAATAATGTTTTTAGACTCAACATGTTTTTTGTAAAGTAGGAAATTTCAAAGTTTCTTTCCCAACTGAACTTTCCATATCACATGATTTTTTTGAATCCTGATAAGGATGTTTTGACTTTATTTCACTATTATTGGGAATCTCAAGTTTATCCTCCTCAACATGCTCAACAAATTTTGTTAATAATTTTTGATTTTCAATTACCTTCACATTATATGAGTCAAACAACTTTTTTAAATGTTTTTTCCAACATTTTTAACTTATTCTATTTGGTGAATAACCCATAAAATTTCATTCCTTATATTTCTCATCAAACTTTCCCAAATCTAGATTTTTGATTTTAAGTAAAAATTGACTTCTAAAAACTTTGAATCACTTCAATGAAGGTTTCTTGTTATAATATATTTCATAATAAGTCATGTTGTATTCTGTCCTTAGAATTTTTTTTTTCTGAATATGTACAGTAGTACTAATAGCTTCTTTCTAGTAAAACTTTGAAAGTTTGTATTATTCTAACATAATTTTTCCCATTTCCACCAAGCTTATATTATTTTTTTATATTACTCTATTTTTTTTGGAGTATATGGAGAACTATACTGATGTTTGATACCATGTTTTCTTAGATAATATTCAAAATAATTGTTGGTGAATTCAACATCATTATCTATTCTCAACTTCTTTATATAAACCCCAGTTTCTTTTCTGAAAAATTTGAACATTTCCACAAACTCTAACTTGAGTTTCATAAAAACGATGTTTCTCATCTGAGTGAAATAATACATAAAATTGATAAAGTATAAATCTAATTTTGTTGATTAATGTCTGATCAGACTAGATAAATTATAATGAATAAGTTCAAGAGGTATGGTTGACTAAATCTCAACTCTCTTATGACTTTTATTAGTCATTTTTCCATTCTTACAAGTAATACAATCATATTATTCTCTAATTTTTAATTATATAAAGTTTATGACATAATAAACTTTAGAAAGTGTGTTCATGTTTTTCTATCTAAGATTACTAAGTCTTCAGTTCCATAATTTATTTTTATCTTCAGCTCTTGAGTAATAAGATTTGTTAAACTGTCCTATTTGGAAAAAATTCCCACTGGTTCTTTCTACTTTTGTAATCAATTTTCCATCCTTCACACTTTTGATAACACAAGAATATTTTGTGAAGATTAATTCTTTTCCAACATCAAAAATTTGACTTACACTAAAAAAGTTATGTTTTATCCCATCAAAAAATAAAACTTCTTTAGATTTCAACTTTTATGCTTCAATCTCAACCATTTCAATTCCTCTGATTTTTACAAAACTATCATTACCAAAGGTAACTTCTCCTCCATCATGACTTTCAACATGATTCAAGATTTTAATATCACCTATTATATTTCAATAACAACCACTATCAAGTATCCATGGTTTTTTCATTTTACTTTCTTTTAAAGCTATCTCAAAAAAAAGTTATTTCTTTAACTTTATTCTTTCTAACTTCCATTTCTTTTCCACCATAAAAAACTTATTTTGGAAGGAGTTTAATAAATTTTTTGGCATATTGACTAGACTCATAATATCTTCCACAAAACTCTTCCAAACATTAAAATTTATTTTTTGTTGGAAGGTTTCTCATATCTTGAGATTTTTCTTTTCTAACTTCCTATGGATTAGGAAAGTTATTCCTTCTTCTTTTGTCAAACCTTATTCCAGGAAGAGATAGGTTATTCCACAAATTATAAGATATGTGGAAATATATTCCACAAAACTATCAATAACCATAAAATATTGATTTTTTATTTAAGTAAGGTCTTTATTTTTAGAAGCCTTATTGAGGTTGATAACTTCTTCCTATTTCAACATAATCTGGTCATATACCATCTTTCCTCCTGGGTGAGTTCTCAAATTTTGTATATGTGATAGGTTTCTCAAATCCTTTTTCCACACAAGATTTCACAATACTTTTTTTGAAGCCTAAAATGTTAGAAAAATCAGATGAAACATTATTTTTGGTGGGTAAAGATTTAACCCAATTCTTGATTTGATTCTTCTCAGCAACATTAGAAGTCTCAGATTTTACTTCAAAGGATTTTTTAAAGTTTTCATTCATATTTTCTAAAGGTATTTTTAGACTCAATAAGTATTTATTGAAACTTTTTAACTTCTTATTTCTTAACTACCATCTTATTACTGATATCTTAAGCCATCTTTCCCTGTTTAGCATTTCTAAGTTTGAAACTTAAGATATCCTAAATGTATTCATCCTCCTGCTTGATGACATATTTTCTTCCTTCAGTAAATTATTCACAATATTTCTTTATCATTATGATTTATTTTTTTTAGATATTTGTTTTGATCAAGACATACAAGAAGTTCTATTCTAATATGACACTATCTATAAGATCCTTTACCTCCTTCTTCTTTACTATTTGAGGAATCTTCAACTTTATAAACTTTTTCAAAGAAGGTTTTGGATTTTTAAAAACTTTAATCTTCTAAAGAACTGTTGTTAGTTGAGTTTGATTCATATTTATTACTCAACATACTTATTTTGTTCCCAATAAAATTCTTTCTGTATTTGTTGAATGAATTTTATTCTTTATAATTTTTTTTCCACGTTTTCCATCGAGGGCTTTCATCAGAATAATCTTGATATTCTCCCAATTTCTTATTTGGGAAATTCATAGAAAAGTGTCAAATTATACTACACTCAAAACATTTTAGAGGAATTTTTCCTCCATACTTCCCTCTTCCTCTTCAATAGTTATTGGATATAATAGATATGATTTTATCATTCAACTTATCATCCTCTTTACCTTCAAAGTCACAAGGATCAAAATCTTTAACATCTTGATTTTTGAACTATATAATGGCTTCAAAAGACATTTCATCTTTCATATTTTTTTAAACATTGAATATTTTCTCATTTTATAAGCAATAAGAAAGTTATGCAATTTATTAAGAGATAAATCATCCTTATCTTCTAAAGAGAAAATTTTAGAATCAAACCTGTCTGGGAAGTAATGAATATGTTTCTTCACAATTGTAAAATCTTCTAGGACATATCTAAATCCTCTAATGTTGTAAACAATTTCATTTACTCTGATGAAGTATTCATCAATAGTTTCTTCATCTCTTATTTCAATGTCTTCATAATTACTACACCAGATTTTGATCTTTGATTCCTTTACTTCAGTATTCCATTAAAAAATACTTTCTAGATTTTCACACATACAATTATAAGTATTGAGACACATCAACTTTTGATAAAAATTCTATGATAAAGAAATAAGGATTTTATTTCTATCACTTCCATCAACTTCTATATTTCTATTATTAGTAAATATCATAGGATCATCTTTCTCAATAGGTGCAAAACCAATAGTAGAAAGATCAATAACTTCTTGGCCATGATATAGGATATAAGGAATCATCTTATTTTTTCATCCATAATAATTTCTTCCATCAAATATTGTAATTCCTATACTATTAATAGAATTGATATTATTCATGACAAGGATTCAATAAGGGAACCTTTGGCTCTAATACCAATTGAAGTTCCAAAGGATTGAATAATAACTGGGGGGGGGGGTTGAATTAGTTGTTCATTTTTTATAAGTTTCAATACTTTTTAAAACATAACCCATGTAACCTGTTAAGATTTATTTCCTTATCAACTTTTTAGTAAACAATCATGCATGAAAATTTTGGAAAGAGAGTAAAGCACACAAGATTTACAAGGCTTGAACTCAGTGTAAGAACCTACATCCTTTCCATAGCCACTCCTATGGGTCTATAGAAATCCACTATTATGAAGAAGTGAACACAACCTATTCCAACTCTTGTTAGAAACCTTATATCCCCCGATAGGAAAGACTATAAGGACTCCCATCAGTTTACAAAGTTATATTACAAAATAGTTGAGCCAAAAAAAAGAATAAGACTTTATTCAATTTTATCTACAACATCTCAGTATGGATCCCTAGTCTAATTTGGATGGATCCGATGAGGTCAATATGATTTTCCCTTACTCAATCTTCAATTCTCAAACTCTGCTCAAACACTCAGTCTGATCTTCCTCATTCTGATTGAATCAATATGATGGAATCAATATGATTAACCCATCATAAATCTATAAAAATAAAACACTTCACAAATGATCAATATCATCTTCCTCAATATGATTAATATAATGTGATTCTCTTGTCTTATAAAAAAACTTTCAGGTGTCTGATCTTCTTTTGAGATCTAAGTTAGGAAATAACTTTGACTCAGATTCTTTAGTGCTTCATATTTTATGCTTATGTGAATATTAGAATGAAAAAATGATATAAGAAATTATTTATAGGCGACTCAAAAAATCAAGAGTGGGAAACTTGAAAACTTTCCCCACTTCCTCAGATTTCAAAACTTTGAAAAAATCGCACATTTAAATTTCAACTTTAACTTCTTCAAACATTCTAATATTTCTCATAGATTTACATATAATTTAATATCAAGTTTGAAAACTTAAACTATTCAAATAACTTCTTCTCTATAATCATATTTCATGAACTTATTGTCTTTTCTTAAGTATGATGAAACATCCTTAGCTCATGATGATGAAACTTCCTCATCTTTAGCTTCCACTGCTTATTATTATTTTCCTTTCTTTCTCAGATCATTATGATATACCTTTATTTATCATATCATTATGATATACCTTTATTTATCAACTCATTATGATCTGCCTTTATTTCTTATCTCATTACAATCTTCCTTTCTTTCTCAGATCATTACGACCTGTCTTTCATTATTAGCTCATTATAATATGCCTTTCTTCTTCATCTCATTATGATGGAATTCCCATTATGATGGATTTTACCATTATGATGGAAATACAATTACGTTGATTTTTCTATAACAATGGAAAGTATTCAATGATAAATCCACTTAGAAACTTTGAACTTCTTAAAACTTCATTAGATTCACACATTTTGACTTTTGGATCCGATATTCTGTGTCTAGATTTCTTGAATCTGATAAAGACTTTGTCTTGATCATTGGAACCAATTAAATCATTACAATTCCTTCATTTATTCAAAATATTTTATTATGAGTATGTTTCATGATTTATAAGAACTTCATGATCAGAAAATAATTGTTTTTCTAGGTTAGAAAGTTTGAGAACTCTCCTGACTTCACTTTCTTCAACAAACCTCTTCAGAAACATTAAAACTTCTTCACTCAAAAACATACAAATTTCTAAGCAATTTTGAGTATGATGAATATTCATGGAGATAGATCTGAATATGATAAAAAATTTAATCAATAAATTCATCTTTCTGACTGCTTCTGCATCGACTGTTGTTCAGTCTAAAAACGTGAGTTTGGAAACTTATGTCCATAAAATAACTTTCTTAATGATTTTTTTCTCCCCTTTATGTTTGGATTTGAAGATTCAGCAACTTTCAAATTTCTTATAGAACTCATTAAAATGGACTGGGTCTAATTCCTGAATAAAAAAAACATTATTACCCAAAAAATTTAGTTTTCAACAAATACAAATTTTTTAAAAAAATTTATCACAAAGGTTATTCAAAAATAACATTAATTATAATATTAAATTCATATATAATTTAACTGAGGTTTTGGATACACTTAGTGTGAGAACCTCTAGGCCCCTTTCTCAATGAAAATAGGCTAAATCACCTAAATTCCAAGATCAAAATCTAACAACACATCAAGGCACCCATATAGAAAAATATTAATTTCATAAAAACAACAACCTCCTATGAACTCTTAGTATTTAATATAATATATTTTTCTCAATATCTCATCAATAAGGATATATTACCAATATCATCAACCTATATGCTTGATATATCATTATTTTAATTTCCTAGAATGAACTTATCGATGAATCTACATATCCATGGACTTAATTTGATAATTACATTCCAATCAAAAGGCTTGGAATATTTACTTCAATTAACTCAAAAGGGATAGATCCTTTATTAACTTATTTATTAATGTCATATCACCTATGACACACCAAATATATCCTAATTTTTTGTGAGCATATACCATCATGAGTTTTGTTAATATATCTAAGTACATGACTCATGATATGCATTACTAATAATCTAAAGTCTAAGAACTAATACACTCACTCGTAGATAGAAATATCTAATGACACATATAACATGTAGAATTTCTATATGGATGTCTATTCTCATAACCTCATCTATTGGAGATTACCAAGTGTGAACTTCCTAAGAAGAAGTATCAATGTCTTATTATACACCTACACCTAATAACCTGCATTATTTTTTCCCATAAGGTAGATTTCATCTAGTCATAGAACATATATTTAAGAATATCATCATAACAACTCAATATTCTCATCACAGTGGGGGATTTCTATGACCTGATGTAATGGATAATCCAAGTACATTATCACATTAAATTAATGAAGAAAAATATACATCATGTGATAAGTTATTTATTAATATTAAAGACTATGAATATATAGGTAATCTAAAGTATAAATCTATTGGTTCTAGGGCACTAACTCTAAAAAACTCACACTTGGAGTGGAATCAAATTTTATTAACTTTGAGTCTAACAACTCTCACATGAAATCCATTATTCTATTGATATATGTCTTCAGTCAATGTATATACCACATTTTCCTCTATCAAAAATATTCTTATGTTGACCTCACCCCTTGAAAAAAATCCCTCAAGAGATGATACTTCAAATTCATAAGTTTTATTCGTTGATATGACCTTTGATCCTTGGTGAGATCCACAACTATGGTATGATCATAATACAATGCGATAGGGTATTTCATGTTGGGAAACACATTAAGACATTGGATTTTTTTTAATCCACACTACTTTTTTAGCTGTATTAGAAGATACAATGTACGTGAACCCTACTATAGAATCGAAGACCACCTACTACAATGAGATCTTCTAGATTATAACTCCTCTATTGAGAGTGATGAAATATCTTGAATGTGATTTTAGATAATCCTAATCTATATAGAAAGTAGAATCTATATATCTTTTGATGAGCAGCTCCTCATCTCCTCTATAAACCCAAAAAATATCCTTACTAAACCTCAAATACTTTAAGATAGTCTTTAATTACATTTAATGATAGTTTATTGGTTCTACTTAATATCCAGCTACCATGATCAATGATTAGGAAGCATCAATCCCAATGCATATCATGGCATACATGACCAATCCTATAGTTAAAGCATAAGAAATCTTGGTTATCCTCGGTCTCTCTTACAGTGTTAAAGGGTACATTTTCTTGGAGAGATGTATTTCATGTGACATTGGAAATAATCCCCTATCAGACTATTCCATACCGAATCTATTCAGTATCTTGTCAATGTATATATCTTGACTTAGTCCAAACTACTTCTTAGATCTATCACATATGATCTTGATTCATAGAATCTAGGATTATTCACTTAAGTACTTCATGGAGAATCATGTGTTCAACCATGTCTTAACAAATAGTAAGAATGGTATCTCAATTCCAATAAGTAATATTTAATCCACATAGACTACTTGGAAAACAAACACACTCCAACTAAACTACTTATAGATATAGACATCACATTCATTCTTTATAAAACCAAATTACCTTATGGATTCATCAAAGTAAATGTTTTATGATCTAGATTATTACTTCAATCCATAAATGGATCTATGAAACTTTCACACCTTATTAACATCTTTTGGATTCACAACCCCGTTTGGTTATATCATACCAACATCTTCCATAATATTTACATTTAATAAAGTGGTTTTTGTTGGATTTAGAGTTCTAAAACCAACTATTTTTACTTTGGATTACATTTATATTGCAAGATTTGAATATTTATAAAAATCTTATTACATATTCTTCATTGTTCTTTATGAAATTAATGTAATAATGTACTATGGTATCGGTCATATTGATAAGGTTATAACAGTTCCACGCTATGATGATAACCTTGAAATTCCATAAATATATTCTTAAATATAGTTCTACATTTAGATAACATACAATGAAGGGACACATAGTATGTTGACTATTTGGTGCAGTACTTGTAAGAAGATGAGACTTCATATCATGAAGTTTACACTTAGTAATTTCAAAGACATAATATTATGAGAACAAACCCTACATTAGGATTTTTTCATGTTTATGTGTCATCAGATATTCCTATTTTCAACTGTGTGTAATGATCCTTAGAATTTAAGATTATTTTTAATGCATGTTATTACTTTAACACTTATATGTATTTCATAAAACTTGATGATATAGTTCATGGCCAAGTTGGATATGTTGGGTGTGTCACGAGTGATGTGTTATTAATGAATAAGACAAGGAATGATACATCCCTTCCATATTCACGGAAGATGATATCTTGACCCTTTTATTGAAATAGATCCATCATAGTAAATTCAATGTCCATGGTGTAATGACGAGTTTAGTTTAGATAGTAAAAGAAAGACATATCAAGCGTGTAGGTTGATAACACAGATGTGAAGCCTACTTGATGAGATATTGTGACAAAGGGATTATATTACACAATAAGCATTCATATGGGGTTGTTGACATTGTGACATTAATTTCTTTCTATTGGGTACCTTGACTCATTATTAGATAGTAATATTGGAATTCAGGAAAGCCTTCCTAATACCAATGAGAAAGGATCCTTGAGGGTCACACACTAAGTTTTTCCATTGATCTCAATTAAATTACATTTGAATTAAATTAATGGAATAAATATTATTCCCAAGATCGAGGAATAATTTTATTCAATTTTATGATCACATAAATTAAATAAATATATATTAATCAGACTATGAATAAAATATATTTATTTATTTTATTGAATATTTAATAAATATCTATTTCATAAATAATTAGGAGGATGAGTAGACCAAGATCATGTCTGGTGATAAATATTAATTGAAAAATTAATAAAATAATATTTATTATTGCGCCAGTTTGTGTAAATCATAAAATAATAATAATAACAAAAATAATAATATATTAAATTGGGTAATATAAAGATTATTATATTATTTGAGGGTCGTTGTGCAATTAAGTAATAATTTAACCTAAACCTTAAATCTATAAATAGATGGTTCTATCTATTGTACAGGGTTAATCGAGATTTGAGAATCATTGTGTACAACATATTTCTCTCTCCATCCCTCCTCTATTCCTCTAATGAATGAGAAGAACTAAAGAGATTCCTTCAAGCTTGAAGGATCTTTAAGTGATCAATATAAATAACACATGAAGATTTATCCATCATGCTAACACATAAAATTTCATCTGTGATTATTTAGAGATCAAAGGATAACATGTGGATCATCGCTAGAGGGGATATACTTTGGGTCCTCCCTATGAAATAAAGGTAATCTGAAAAGGGTTTTAGATAATAAAAATCTTCATTAAAGAAATATCCTTAGACCAGATATTATATCTTCAGATATAATATAAATTAATTATTAATTTAACATGTAAAAGATCCTATCTGGGTTCTGGATTTTCTTATGTCAATATTGAATGGAAAAATTTCATTGGTCACAGAGTTTATGTTTTCCACATTTTATGAATGTTCCATAAAATCCAAGAAAAACCTTTATGGTTGTTCTCTAACTAGGCACTTCTACTATACCCAAAACCTTCAAGTGGTATTAGTGGGGTCAAATTTTAAATTTATATTTATTTATTTGATTGTTGATTAATTATGCACATTAGTGGGTTGATCTTTCATTTTTAGGTCATTCGTTCTTTAATTTGATGTTTAATTAACATGATTTATAAATTTTAATTACTTTATTAAAGATTCATGATTTCTTACAGGACTAAGAATAGATAAATAATGATTGGAGATTCCATCATGAAGTGCTAAGGATTTTGGCTGGTGAGATTGGGTTACATGACATGTAGCCAGAGTGAATTCTATGTATCCAAGTGCACTGAACTTGGACATATCATGAGATACACAAAATTACAAATAGTAACTAAATGTGGTGCATTTATTTCACATCTCAGGTAGATTGGGACAACCTGGAATACAACAAGTTGGATTAAATGGTGTGTAGCTAACGTACACATCGTGTAGTCTACATGGTTTAACAATAAAATGCGCACTAACTGTGTGGTCAAATACATGGTTTCTGACCACATGATATAGAAATACTTTGTAATTAATGAAACACATAGCGTTCAGTTGGTGTAAATGATGTATAATTCATTAATTCATACATTTTAAGTACATTCTAATTCATTTAGTGGGTTATGAGGAAAAATTAAATGTGGAACACACGATGTGTATTCAGAGTACACGTTGTGTGGTACTGCATTTGAAGAACATGAAAAGTCCTTTGGAAGGTTGCGTGGACACACGCAATGTGTTATTCATAGTGTGTAGCTAGATGGTACACATTGTGTAGTCCAACCAAGGTACATGCCGGATCCCTAGGCATTTAACCTGGGTATACGATAATCGAGGGACACAACATGTAGCTTGTAAGTACATTCCATGTAGTCTCCAAATAAAGGACATAAATAAATTGCATTAAATAATTAATTATAGAATTAAAACCTAATTACACTGATTAGTACTAGATATGTTTGAAAATGTAATAAAGGTATTAAATAATTAAAAATTCTAAATTAATTTATTGTAATTTTATGTAATTATTGGTTATGCCATTTATTTTACATGATGCATTTAATGATGAGTATATCTAAAAGAATTTGGATCATAATTATTATAAAAGGGAATTAATTAATTAATTAATTAATTAATATAAGCAAATTTATCTTAATAATAAAGAATGAATTGAAATAAATGTTAAATAGTGTACTTTTGTATATTCATTTCATTTTTATGACCATTCATGAACTTGACCAAGACCTATGTATGCTTTGGTTTTATTTAATTTAATTTATTACATGGTTTTGGAATTATAAATAATTAAATTAAATATGATGGCCAATGAGTTATGCCTCCCTCCTTTATTATACAGGATTTTCATGTCCAAGTTTATTTATATAATTCCCCTTATCCAATCCTTTAGTTCCCCTCACCTACATGTGAGTTATAAATACCTGTAATAAAAGGATTATCCCAAGATTCATGGATCCAGTTCAAGATAAAACCAAGACAATACCAACCCAGTTGACACATAGGTTGATAGGTGGAATGTTATAACTCATGAAAAGATTGGCACAATGAGTTTCCACCTAGGTCATATGTTGATTTATTTTCAAATCAATAAATAAAATCTTAGATAATGTCATGATCATGTTATTTATTTATTTATTTACTTCCATATAATGCATTATTTATTTTATGGATACAACACTGCAATCACATAAATAAATTTACTAATATACAAAGATGGAATTTAAATAAAATGATTATGTATAAATGTTTTATCAAAACATGGTTAATCACTTAAGTAAAATCAAATTAATATTAAAAATATATGTAATAGATAAAATAGTAAATATTTATGCATAATAAAACAAAATCCATCATGTTAATATTAATTCATTAATCCTTACATCATTTGAATTAAGATGAACCAATAGTTAAAGTGACAGTTTAACCTTTGTCGAGGGGACTTTTAATTACTGAGAAGTCTTAACTAAGATAGTGGGACCAATTAACTGAATCTGTATTGGGTTCAATGGACTACATTTTTTCAATAAAAATTTGGAGGCAAGTGTTGAGGAAATCCTAGTTAGGATTTTTGGATTGGGTATCCCACTCAACAGATCAAGGAGTTTCTAGTTTATAGTAGGAAAGACTACCTAACTAAATAATTTCTTGTAATTTTCAGGGCCTATGTATTGATTATAAGAAAATAAATATGGATCCTTTCTACTAGAATATCTTGAGGGATGGGAAAATCCGAGTTCAATGGTGAGTTGCATTGAAACATGATAAAATAGTGAGAGACTTAATAAAATTAAATTAATTATATCTCACATAATTTGTAATAAAGTAAAGTACTAATAATATTATTTATAATAATTAAAGAAAAATAGAAATTTCATCTTCCATATTATTCCTATAATCTATATTTTATAAAGACAATATCCTTACTAGAAATAACTTCTAATAATTTTTTAGATGCCTACAGGTTGTGTTGCACTATGAACAAAAATCTTACATGTTATAATCCTCACTGACTGATCCACCTGCAAAGAAGGATAGTAATGAAGAGTTCATTATCTATGATAAACACTTTATAAACACGGTCAATGTTCAGTGTTTAATGATTTCATCCATGTATAGTGAACTCATGGAGTTTCATGAAGACATGGATAATTATAGAATACTCTAGAATCTCTATGGTATTTACCTAGAGATACAAAGATAAGAACAATTTAAGATATCCAAGGCACTCTTTCAGAGTAATCTTGAAGAAGGTGCACCATTTTTGCCTCATGTAGTCAAACTCATTGGCTACATTGAGCACCTAGAGATTATAGGGTTTAAAATCCATGAATAATTACACACCGATCTCATTATTTCATCATTACATCAAATCTTATCTAGATTTGTTGTTAATTTTAATATGAACAACATTGAGAAGTTTATTCAAGATCTTCTCACAATTCTTTTACACATTGATAAGGAGAGAAAGAATTAAAATACTTCCATCATTATGGTGAATAAAAGGAAATTCTAGGTGAAGAGATATAATCCCAAAGCTTCTTCACAATGCCATTCTAAGAAGATAAACATAAAGGGACAAGAAAGAGAACATGATGTTATTTGTTTCACATGTGGAAAGAATGTCCACTAGAATAAAATCTGTACCTAGGAAAAGAAGCAAGGGGAAGCTTCAGGTGTGTTTGTTATCGAGTGAAATTTATCCATTTCTACGAATAAGGTATTGTATAAATCATGTGGTGATCATATATGTATTAAAATATAGGAACCAAGTAGATTTAAGAATATTGAGTAATGGGAGGTAGATTTATGAGCATCCAATGGATCCTGACTAGCTGTAATGGCTATCAAGGACTACTACCTCACTTTTTTGACAAGAATGATCTTATTTTAAGATATTTTTATTATGTTCCATATATTATCAAAAATATTATTTATGTATTCAGACTTGATACAAATGGATTTATTTTAAAGTTATAAAATAAACATTTATTCTTTTATAAAGTCACAATTTTTATGGTAATTCATATTTAAATAATGATCATCATGTGTTAGATTACATGAAACAAGTAATGAAAATCGATAACGAAACTACTTCACATGACTCATACCATACCCAAATATGGAATCAATGATTAGGTCATGTAAATGAAAAGAGTTTAACTAAATTAAACCAATATTGATATCTATATTCTTTTGAGCTAAAACCACTTGGTGTATCTCATGAATTTTTACTAGGAAAAAGGATAAAATCCATATTTAGTGGAAAAGGTGAAATGAAAAAAAATACTTCTTAAATTAGTTCATACCGATATCTATGGATCATTTCCATTTGAAGCAAGGAGTTGGTAATTATAGCATCCCAAGCCCTTTAAACATATTATTATCATATTTTAGGTATAATTACCCATTAAATACAAATAAAGGATAAAAAAGTCTAGTTTCTTTGTAAGACTAGGTATATAAATAGAAATCATGAAACTAGAATAAAACATATTTTTTGTTAATCACCATAATGATATCCTAACTCCCTTTGAGATCCTACAACTACAAAGGATAACCTAGGGAATACATAGTGAAAAGGGGTGAGCTAAAAATCCTATTAAGGGAATAAATATGGGATTCAAGCATATCACATGAGTCAGAAGACATAACATGATAACATAAAAGGAATTGATATTAAATAAACACATGGAGGAACATCATGAAGAACATGTAATTATATGAACATGTAAAAATAGGAATGTGGTAGAAATATATATCACATCATAAACATGAGTCAAAGATAACTACCAAGACTATATCACATGGTAGACAGAGTCCCATAACAGATTAGGTTTACTTCCTAATATCATACATAACATCTCATGAGACTAAAACATTACCCAATGAATTGGAGCACTATTTTGGTACACCCATCATAACATGTACATGCATATGTGTGCCACATAAATAAATCAAACATAATGAATAATCATAAGGGTTACCCATGGAAATAAATGGGTTTTGTAATCATGTCATAGAGACAAACCAAAGGGGGTATCTGTAATGACCCAAAATTTTATCAATGGAATTTATCCCATATTATTGTAATGTAACATAGTATAAATCACATAAAATAACTTAGATACCAAAATAAAAACTTTATAAATGAATAATTAATGAAATAAGAAGTAATTCTATAAGTTAAGGAACCAATACTGATGAAATAGAAACTTGACCTTAAGAATAGTAATATGACCCTTATGAATAGTAAACTAGACAAATGAATAGTACCACACACATGAAAGTATAAATAAAATTTTGGCATCTTATAATTGAAAATATGATATAACTATATCACAGTATAAGAAATTAAATATTTTAAAAATTATTAATCAAGTGTTGGTATTTTTATAAGTCATAAATATTTAATTACAAATTTATGATTAATTAAATAATTTAGAAGAAAATTTATTTTCATAAAACATATTCATAAATTAATATTTTGATTTCTTATGATTTTTAGATAATTTTATGAGACCTTAGGTATTTTTTCAAAGTGTTACAAAATCAATTATAATTTTAAAATCTATATTTTCCAAGTAAATGATGATTTTAAATAAAAATTAAATTAATCATATTTATAAAATTATTTTCATAAAATTGAGTTCATTTTTTAATTATATACGTTGAAAAATGGTTAGGGTTAATTTTTGGTACTTTTTTAAAATACTTGAATTTATGGTGAATAGTAAAATACGTCAATTTTTGATAAATGCTAAATATTTGAATTTTTGAGTCGTTGTTGATGTAAGGATGATGTAAGAACGTTAATCTAGAACCATAATTCATTATTTTAATATATTTAGAGATAATTCTCAAAATATTTATAGTCTTGAGCCAAAATAATAAATCAATGAATATAATATTGAGAAAACACCTCTCTCCTCCACTATAAATACCACTCCTCACACCCTCTCCTCCCCACACCTCTCAATATTTAAACCTTGAAAAAATTATACCAAAAAATATTCTCTATCCCATTCCCCACTTCCAAGATCTCTTGGTATCATCAAAATACCAAGCCTAGGTGCTTTTAAGAGGATCTCAAGATAAGAATTCAAGAGGTAAATCCTCTCTCTTTTTCTTTTAATTTCCTTTCAATTTCAATATTTCAATTCATTTTCCTATTCTTTACTCACCTAACTTCATCCAAATGTAATTATAACTCCATTACCTTACATATATTGTAATTATATTATGTTAATGGAATATACAACATTAAACTCCTCCCTCTCTCACTTTTATCTTAAAAATGAAATCATCGCCCGTGATGTGTCAATTTACCGACATCATGGGCAATGTAGTTTTACTTTAATTAAAAACCTTAAAGTATGTTAATAAGAAAATAAAATGGTTTAAAAATATTGTAATTTTTTATAACCCTTTTTATGTTTTGTAAATAACTTATACTCATAATACAAAATGATAAAACAAAACGAGTTCATTGTGTTCGAAAAACGACCAAAATTAACCTAAAACGATCATTATTAACTTTTATCTAATGAATCATCATCATGGTATATAACCAAATACTTTGTAAGATAATTTATATTTTTTTAGTATCGTTAATAATATATAATAACAATTTTTTATGTTCATACTCATTTTAAATGAAATTCCATTCATGTATACAAACGAACCGATCATGAAAACTATGAAAACAAACACTCCCGAAAGACAAAATTAAACACTATAACTCATCCAAAGGATCATAAAAGAACTTAATAAAACCATAATGAATTATATTCATGTATAAAAGGATCTTCAATTATTAATTAATGAACCTAATGTGACTATACATGACATTGAAGTGAAGAAAGCATCCAGACACAAGGTAAGGGGAATTCTCAAACCCAAATCCCTTTCTCTAGTTTTTCCCTATTTCACCCCATTTTCAGTATGAATATTCCTTAAATATAATTTATTAATCATTATCTTAGATTTTCTGGGATATAATTGTTTTCTAATTGAGATTATAGCAAACACAATGTTTTCCAAAAGAACTCTTCTTTAAAAAAAACATACCTCTCAAGATTGTTTATTCTTCACCCAGAGTTGACGATTCTTAAATCAAGTATATTATTCCCTATTTAATTTTGGAATGAAAAGTATTTTAATGTATGTTTTATGAAATGAAACCCATTCCTTTCCATGGGTTATATTATTTGCAAGATTAATATATGTTTGATGCTGCATACATGATAATGTAAATGTTATAATGTGATGGGTGTGACTAGAATTATATAGCACAAAGTAAATGATAAGATGCGATGGGTGAACCCATAATTATATAGTGATCCAATTCATTGGGTAATGTGATTTATCTCATGAGGAATGCGAAATATGTGCAAACTTTATGCTATCTTTTTCCACAACTATGTGTGGTAGTTGACCACCCAGACATGATGTTTAATTTTTATGGATTGCCACATTCCATTCCTTTATCTAATTCTTCCTCTCATGATAATGGTGTTATGATTATGATCACCCCATTTCATGTTGTTTCATTATATTATCCATCCTCTTACTAGGATTTTTATCTCACCCCTTTTTGATGCATATCCTCAGGTGACTACATGTACTAAGGAGAACATAAAAAATAATAAGAAGTTAGAGAAGAAGGAATTAAATTAAAGTTTATGTTTTATTTTTTAAAATTCATGTATGGTAATAGTTTTCCCAAGACACTAAACCTTTTTATCCTATTGTGTAATGTTTTTATGTTGTTTATCATTAAAATGATATAATAGTAAGCACATGAGCCTCATCCCAGTTGGTGAGGACTCCTTAAGTGCATCCAGGAGACCCATGATCAAATCCAGGCGAAGGCTAATTTATGGGTTACTATAGAAGGACTGTAGAATTACTGTAGAAGGTACTGTAGTGGGAACTGTGTAGAACTGTAACAAGCACTGTAGCGGGAACTGTGCCGAAATGTAGCAGACACTGTTTGGCCTATAGCAGCCAAGAATATTCCTCTGTTTGGGCCTTCAGACCATCGATTTGGTCCCCAAGTCCTTTAAGACCTTTCGGCCACCTAGGCCTTTGGGTCAGTAAGGCCTTCGAGACACCTCAAGGCCTTCGGGCCACCTTAAGTGCAGATGAAAAACCGACAACCTACAAAGAAAAAGCTTCAGAAAGAGGAGGATCAAGGAGATTTTACCATAGAAGAAGCTAAACAGATTGCAAGAATGAGAGGGTATGGAAACTGCCATCGGGACAAGCCTGTGCATGCATGGGAAAGCCTAGCTGAACAACCATGCAAAGGTGGAGAGCTGATTTCACGATGAAGATGATGGGGAGGAGCAGTTCCAAGTTTATTAGTATGGATTGTATATAATTCTTGAAGCCTACGGGTAATTAATTACTCTAAGGCCTACGGGACATGTAATAATTACACCTAAGGTCCTTTCAAGGGTTCCAAATCACCCCTTGAAATGTGGATTATCAAAATCAATAAAAAAAATGAAGTCATTTGGGCCATTGGAGGATATAATAGTAATGTAAGAAAAATCAGAGTCGCTAGAGTATCATAGTTTTATCCATTAAAGAAGGTATTTCAATTAATATTGAACATTAATAAATTAAATATATGAATATATCATGAATAATGAAGTCCAAATTAAGTAAAAACATGAAAAAGAGTGGCTAGGTAACTTTAGAAATATGTCACTTAAGCATATTTTTAGGGAAAAGAATAAAGATAATTTAAAGAGAATAAAATTATATTTATTTCCATAAAAACATAAATTAACATAAATTTACTTTCATGACAATTTTATTGATTTTAGTCTTAAAAAATTTTATGGAGTGTACTTGAAAATGGTTAAGAAACAGAGAAGTTCCCTTTAACCATGTTTGATTATCAAGAGGAATTGAGAAGGGAACCTTTTAAAACATTTAATTCACCATATGAGAAAGATGAAATGAGATAAATAAATATTTGTGGTATATATACAAATAATACAGGATAATTATTTAAGAATATTTAAGATATAAATTTAGGCAAATAGAGAGAAAGTGTAACCCAAAGGAAATATGGAGGTTCGAAGAGATCCCTTACATTGCACTTTCATTTTGTTGAACATGATTTAAGATACAATATAATGGTTTAAAGCATATTATTAATTCATAAAAGAACCATATTTATATTTATTATATCATATATAATACTTATATAATATCTTACCACTCACTCGTTAATAATATTTCATTATTACCATTATTTTGGGTGTTAACTGTTTCATTTTCCATGCATGTTTTGTCATATAAGCTCTGATTCATGTGCATGGGATATAGATTCATTATCAATATAATGTTATTAATTCTATAAGTATAATATTTAATTATTTAATACATTTTTATAACCATTATAGAAAGTTGGATAAGGAAAATGAGTCGCATCGCTTGGTGGAGATAATAGATCGTATGCACGCATGAGCGGCAATATCATTACCTTAATGGTGAATGGGTAGAGAAATGGATGATATATTAATTTTAAATAATCAATATATTTTTATAATTATCATATATATATATATATATATATATTATTTACATCATTATAACCATTCATGTAAAGTGGTGATGAAAAAAAATTACACCGCTATGTGGAGATGACAAGTCGTACGCATGCACACGCGATGCTTTCATTTTTCATAGGATGGGTTAAAGGAGGAATATGGTTGTATCATAATCATAATAACATCTCAATCTATATATTATACTATATTTATTATTTTATTATGGTTATAACATCTTAATATGAGTTATAAGAAGAATTTTTTTTGAAGGGTCAGTAAAGACGATGACCTCTTCTACATAGGAGCTCCTTTATAACTTCTCTTAAGGGAGCTAGGGTAAGTCTTTTGTAAGAAATGGAACTATAATAACTCAAATAAGTATGTTTAGAAAAGAAATTTTCAGAATATAGACGATATATATTTCTCAAATTGGTGTAAATAAGTGAAAAAAGGGGTTCCCTTTTATAATTGCGGTGAGAGGAACTTTTGGAATTTCTCAAAATATTTAAATATAATACGACTATTCTAGATCCAAATACTTCAAAATGGCCTATAAATTCATGTAGGATGAAATTTTTGAACATATATTATACCATTTTGGATTATTTAATATTTTTAGTTAATTTAATAAAATATTAATCCCATAAAATATCGTTATCGTCGCATTTGATACTATTCATTACTTTGACTTTAAAATCATAAATACAACAATTAAAATAAAAAAAACTATTTTATTATATTCTAAACACATCATGGTCATCAATATAATTTTATTATCTCCTTAAATATGTCAAATTATATTTATTTTTAATATTTTGGATATCATTTATTTTATTTTATTCTTTAATTAAGTAATTACCATTTCAGCATTATGCAAGCTTTTAAGATAATTATTTTTTCCATAAAAATTAAAAATGAATATAAATATTTTATATTTCAAAATACTATTTATAGTTGAACATATATTCTAGATAAACACATATTGAAAATGTTATACTTATTAAAAATAATAGTGTGACATCTTTAACTTTTCTTTAAATAAAACATTTTAAAGGTTCTAATCACATCTAAATGGAATAAAATGGTAATATTACCAAAAATTGAATGATTAGGGATTAAAATTACTCATTAAATATTTTTTTTAAAGTTTTAGGGTCATTTTTGAGTCTGTATCATTTTATTTTTAACCTTAATTACCAGATTCCACTTATTGTGGTAAGAAAATTACAAAAATTTATATTCATATTGTATAGAAATAAAAGTGACCTATTTACTAAATTTGGACCTCCTAATTCCAAATATGGAATCCATTTTCCAAAATTCAAAACACATAATTTTCAAAATTTCATCCAATGGCCCGAAGGCCTTCATTTTTTTATTGATTTTGATAATCCACCTTTCAAGGGGCGAGGTGAAACCCTTACAAGGCCCGTAGGCATAAGTATTACATGGACTGTAGGCCTTAGAGGAATTCATTTCCCTGTAGGCTTCAAACATTACATACAACCCAGACTAACTACTTGGAAATGCTCATCCCCAGCATCTTCATCATGAAATTAGCTCTCCACCTTCGCATGGCTGTTCGGCTAGGCTTTCCCGTGCATGCACGGGCTTGTCCCGATGGCAGGTGTCATACCCTCTCATTCTTGCAATACATTTAGCTTTTTCTATGGTGAAATCTCCTTTCTCCTCCTTCTTCTGAAGCTTGTTCCTTGTAGGTTTCCTGGTTTGCATCTGCACTTAAGGTGGCCTGATGGCCTTGAGGTGGCCCGAAGGCCTTACTGACCCAAATCCTGGGTGGCTCGAAGGCCTTAAAGGACTCATGGACCAAATCAGTGGCCTAAAGGCCCAAACAGGGGAATATTCCGAGCTACTACAGTGCCAAACAATGCCTGCTATAGTTCCCACTACAGTACCTGCTACAAATCTGCACAGTTCCCACTATAGTACCTGCTATAGTACCTGCTACAATACTACTATAGTACCCCCCATAAATTAGCCTCTACCTGGATTTGATCCCAGGTCTCTTGGATGCATTTAAGGAGTCCTCACCAACTGGGCTGAGGATCATGTGCTTTCAAAATTTAATTTAAATTTAAACCAAAATAACACAACGAAAAATACTTTTTTGAAAAAAATTCCATTTTAAAATATAAAATGTTTTCATACTAAATTCAAGTGTAAAATTTTAAAAAACCATAATTGGATTATTTTTAATAAATATTAAATAATTAAAATTTAAAACTATTACAAAACATAATTTTATCTTTTAAATATATTAAAATAAAATATATTTTTCAATAAATATCATTATTTTTCACTATTCCTCGATGAATCAATATTTTAAAAAAATTATCAAATATTAATACTAAGATAAAAATGAAATTAATTGCTGAAAATAAATTTTATAAAACTTATATAAATTAATTATTATATTTACTTATTGAAAGCAAGAGAACCCATTTTTGAAGAATAAAATGACTTTACTAAAAATTCAAGTGACTATTTATAAATAAATAATTAACACATTAGAAATGAGTATGAACATTATATATTTAATAACGTGGTTAATAATATTAATTAACACCAATTTAACAGCTAGGTTACAATGTGAACATTTAAATAATAATATTTCTTTTTCCATTTAAGATCGGTGTTACGTATCTCATATACTATCGAACATAGCCCTTATTTAAAAAAAAACTCAGGATGTTACATTCTTCCCCCCTTTTGAAGTTTCACCCTTAAAATTTTGTTTTACATACTAAGGTGAAAACATGTTAGGGTACTTCTTCGTGTCTCCATCTGGTTCCCATGTCTCCTCTTCATATTTTTGGTTCCTCCATTGTACTTTAACCAGGTGAGTGGTCTTGTTCTGTAGAACTTTATCTCTACGGTCCAAGATCTTTACCAACTACACCTCATAAGAGAGATCATTTTCTAGTTGTACCACCTATGAATTCGGTACATGTGAGGAATCTGGTATGTACTTCCTCAGGAGGGATATGTGGAATACATCATATACTTGATACATAGTTGGTGGAAGTGCGGGTTGATATGACACATATTCGATGTGATAAATAATCTTAAAGGGTTGGATGTACCTAGGAGTTATATTTTCCTTATTCCTAAATCGTATGACTCTCTTATATGGAGATATGTCTAGGAATACCTTATCTCCAACCTCAAACTCTAAGTCCCTTTAATGATTATCTACATAACCCTTATTTCAAATTTGGGAATCACTGATATGATATTAAATGGTCTTCACCTTTTATACCATTTCCTAAACCATTTTAGGTCATAGTATATTAAATTCACCGACTTCATCCCAACATACAAGTTTTCTACATTTCTTCCCATAATGGGATTCATATGGAGCCATTTGGATGCTTGAGTGGAAACTATTTTTATAAGAGAACTAGAACAGTGGAAGATGTTAATCCCATCCTCCTTTGAAGTCTATTAAGAATGATCTCAACATTTCTTCCAGTGTTTAAATGGTACACTCGGACTAGCAATCTGTTTGAGGGAAACAAGTCATACTGAAGTTCAGCTTAGTATTTAGATCATGTTGGATACTTTTCTATAACTTGGAAGTAATTCTCAGATCTCGATCAGATATAATCGATAATGGTACTCCATGAAGTCTCACCACTTCTTTGATGTATATATATGCAATTTGATCAAGTGGGAATTCCTCTAAAATTGAAATAAAGTGATCTATCTTTTTAATATGATCCAAAAAATCCGATATAGAATTATTTCATCCATATTTCTTCAAAATTACAGTGAAAAAGTCCATGGTGATGTTTTCCCATTTCTATGTAGGTATAGGTAATGGTTAAATCTTACCCTTATACTTTTTCCTTTTAGTATTCAATTGATGAAATACTAGGAAATTTGATGTATATTCTACAATCTCCTTAATATTTTCCCACCAATAGTGACCTAAGAGATCTCAATACATCTTTGTGCTCCTTGGGTAGATGGAGAAGGTCGATCTATGTGAATCATTAAAAATATCCCTATTTATCTTAAGATTTTATGGTACACATAGTCGTGAATCAAATCTTATGACTCCTTCCTCATCAATTTCGAAATCTAAGGATTTATTATTTTTTATAGATTCCACCTTCTTCTAAATTTACACATAATTTCATTGATTATACTTTATATTCTCCATAATGAATGGTTGATAAATCATTTGAGAAAGGAATGATGTTATTACTTACCTTATGATTCTTATGTCCATCCTTTTTAGGTATAAGAATATTGTATCCTTCTCAATTATCATCATTGATAAAGTTTCAGGATCCTTTCTACTAAGAAAATATTCCACTTTATTTTCCTTACCAGTATGGTAGTGGATTGATAATCCATAATCCTTGATGACCTATGAATATCTTCACTAGAGAATATTAATCACATTATATGTGAATATATATTTTAGGATCTTATAACCAATATATATCTCACACTTCTCCCTATAGAGATAATGCTTCCATATTTTCAATGCGAAGATCATAACCACAAACTCTAGATCATGCATGGGACAGTTTTTCTCATGAACTTTTAGCTGCCTTGAGGCATAAGCTATTACTTTAGCATTTTGAAATAGTACATGTCACGAACTGAATCTTGTAGCCGCCAAAACCGACACCAAACCCAGCCCGTGACAAGGCCCAAATGGAATTCCCGATCCCCATGGGCTGGCACAAGTGCCCGAGTATCATATAATGATTAATGGAAACAATTTACCCGATTTTATAAACACTAAACAACAAACAAACTCAATAAAACAAATCTGTATTTTTCAACTAAAACCATCTTTTAAAAAATTTCAGAATTGAATTACATAAGTTAAAACTATGTTTAAAGACCATTAAAAAGGTAAAAAACAAATAAGGAGATCCCAATAACCCTCATGGAAAGGGGCACCGCCCTTAAGCCATCTCCACAAGACTTCACCACCAAGGACCTGCTAGAAACCCGAACCACTGGAACAAAACAAATTGTACACAACCTGTGACAAAAAAATAACCAAGTCTACTTACACCCAAAGGTGTAAGTAGGGTGTGATCCAATGCCCAGTAGGATACCACCACTAAGATATTCCATGTGATAAACATTCAAAGACGAAAAGCATGCAAGTTTTCAAAAACATGTAATTTCTAGTTACAATTTCTAAAAGACGCAACTTAAAAAAAAATCAGTTTTCAAGTGGGACAATTTAAAGAATAAACACTTTTAAAATAAATACCAAGGCTACTTAATTTTCCAGCCACTCATACCGTATTCCGATGATAAGCACAAAATATCTAGTGAGCACAAGCAATGGGAAATAACCCCTAGGCACTAACTAGTTGTGGGTCCCAGGTACCTCGTATCTCGGTGAGAGTAACCATCATAAATATCTGTTCTCATGAACGAGACACTAGTAGGGAATATACCCATAACCTAGTGGTCCCCAATCATCATCATCATAATTTAGTTAGAGTTGTAAGCGTCAATCTTGCTAAGTGAAACTGAGGCCAAACCCCACGGATTCACTAGCATACTAGTACACGTCCACCCACCTAGATACCCGGGTTTTCCCTTTGTGCTCAAACAAGTTCAACAAGTCAAGATATATAATTTTCACATGAAAATATCATTTCTATATCAAAAATTCACCAAACAACCCACATGTATACCACACAAGTCACAAAATTACACTTTTCATTCAAATTGATTTTGAAATCTGACTCATACAAAAATAGCCCACAATACTCTTCACATTTCATTGACACTTCCACAAATCCTTTAAACAATTTTTATAAACCATTCTAAGAAATTATAACTCACATAACATCCCACTCAAATAACATATAATACCACTTTCATCAAAAAAATTCAATTTTCACAACACACTCACACAAAACAGCCCACAACCATGTTTTGCAGCTCTCTTTCCATTTTCTAAAACATTTCAGCACTTTATAAAACATTCTAAAAAAAATATTTGAAATCTTAAATAACCACCATACCTTTCAAAAACACATATTAGGTGAACACCCCCCCCAAAAAGTAAATATACACCCTTTTATCCACTTTGTTTAACCAAACAAACATTCACAATTTTCATAAAACAACTCAAGGGGTGTAACTATGTCTTGCACACAAAACCCATTTCAAAACCCCCATTTAAGACCAAAACCATACCAATTCCTATCAAAAATAGAATTTTCATCCCTATATACATTTATAAAAACACATTCAAGTGTTATAAAATAACCTTGAATAATACCACAAATGATACAAATGAAAACACACATTTTCCTAAAATGACCTCAAGAAGTATAACAATGTTTTACACATCAAAACTATTCAAAAACCTTCTTTTTAGGACCACATGATACTAGTAAATTACCAAAACATAATTGGAAGGCCAAAAAATATTTACTAAACCAATTTCATAAGTTATAAACCACACCCAAATAAAACCCCATGAGTTACACATGAAAACACCCAATTTCATGTTAAAAAGCGACTATAAAATTTAACACATAACCAAATCAATAATAAAAAGTTTTCTCACCACACCCAACATATGAGGAATATGAAAAATGGTTAAATAAATCAAGCTAACTCATGAATAATTGTTTACACATGGAACCACCTACCTTTTGAGTCAAAACCCTTGAATCTTGGTGTGAAACCTCAACCGCACCTCTGCTGCACCACAAGGATGTGAAAACAAACCCTAAACCATAATATTTCACCAAAAATACTCCAAATAAAACCCTAGTTATGAAACCTAACTTCGGGACACTCTATAAATTTATGAAAGTGGGAGGAAACCCTAAAGAGAAGGAAGGAATTGAAGAGAGAAACACATACCCAAAATAATCTTGAAGAAAACGACCCAAAATCCACCAGAATATGAATTTTAAAACATCCAACCATTCATTGGAGGTTTTAAAAAAGATTAGTAGATCCTTTAGGAACTGGAATTGGGGAAAAAGAGTAAAAATAGAAGAAGTTATTAAAGGATCAATTTACCCCTCCAAATCTGGACGATTTCTGAAATCCAGAGAAGTTTCGACCAGTTTCGAGATTTTATCGAGCTTCAAATTGTGGGTGGAGGGAATTGGGTCGCGCCTTAGGTATGTGGGCTCGGGTGAGAGTTGGAATCACCTAAAAAACGAAAATAGTGAAGGAGATATTAAAGAATTTATATTTATTTTTTATGCAGAAAATGGGCTTTCGGGCAGGCCCAATCCCTTACATAAAAACCCATATCCACCATGATTATGGATTTATAAATGGTCCAAATTAATATGGAGGTGTTAATAGGTCAGGGGATGAAAATTAGGAATTGTAATGGATGAAATTTTTTGAAAAATGAAGGAGTTATAAAGGAATCAAAATTTATTTTTAAATCTGGAATTGGGCTCACGGTTTGGCCCAATTCATAAAAACTCCCACATTCCTCCATAAATGCTTGGGAAACCCTCAAAACAAAGCATGAATGAAAATTAAATGAAATTTAACTTTAAAATAAGTCATGTATGTGACAATTCTCCCCACCATGAAAACTTTCCTCCCCGGAAAGTCACATCAAGGCCAAAACAACAACCAAACCCAACTGAGAAACCAAGAGGTACTCCCTTGCCAGGTTTCACCCCCAAAGGCCAAAACACCTCTAGTGATCAATTAAGGATTAATCTCACAACCAAAACTTACACCACCTTCCGGAAACAATCAATCACATTCAGGATTTATCCCAAATGAAAACTCCTTAAACACAATCTGAACAAAACTTAATCAATTTACCTAAACAAACAACAACATCGAACAAAGTTACACTTACTCTACTATAAATAAACCATTGGGAACTCTCCAATATAAATGTTTACCCAAGGAAGATGTAGGTAGTTAGATATCTTTGAATGATAATATCTACTTCCAAGACAATACCAAGGGAAAAAAATGTGAGTTGCTCGTATGAAGAGACACAAATGGGCTCCCCACCATAAAAGACAACTTAAATTTTTCCCTGAGATAGAATCATGACACTAATAGGGGGAGGCCCGAACAGACTCCCTAGTATAAGGGGTATACATCCATTAGAAATTTCCAAATGAATATGCATGATACTCATGGTGGGTCTCCCCACCACAAGAACCAACCATCTTAAACGACCGGCGTGGGCTGACACGAAAAGACCCCAAAAATTTAATCATTTGGGAAGGCTTCACAATTAGTCCACACGGTTTGGGAAACCGTGCACTAACTGTGCAGATCATTCTTTCTGCATGGCTTTCGGGCACATGGTCACTACTAATCATGCATAAACCGCGTGCTCAGCCTGTCTAGCCAAATTTCAATCCATTCTCTAAAGACTCAATGGAAACCAAAGGGGGGGGGGAAAGATATTGGGTGATGACATGGGTACAAGGCCCTCCACCTATTTACACCGAACGAGAACAAAAAAATAAAGATGATGACACCATAGGTTTAAAATCCTCCTATCTTTCATACCGAGGATAAGACTTTGTACAAGGGTTTAAATGACCCTGTGATTTCCCCTGACTACAAGCCAACTTCTCTCCGAGACCTATGGCTGGAGCTCAAATGATTGAAGCATCTTTAGCCTCGCAGTTAGGATTTAGAAACCACCTGAATGAGAATTATTCTTTCGTTTCAAACAACAACTACACCGCAATCCCTGATAAGTTTTTCCAAGACATAACACATTCCAAACTCACTTTACCCTAACCCGATATTTCACTAAAACAAGGGATTAGAAGATGCACACACATCGAACCTTGTTTCTTTGGGTGCGAAACAACAGAAGGGAAGGGCACATATAAATACCTTCCTCTATGATAGAGGATTTGATGTTTTTACCAATGGAGATATACTCCCAACATAACAGAGAACCTAATAGGATTGCGTGACCTTCATCTTTACAGTCAAATGAGCACACAACATCACAATGCGTCACCGAACATGACCTTTGAGATTGATAGAAACAATACATGGAACAGGACCTTATGCCAAGTCCCTAAACAATAGAAAAGTCCAAAAAGTGGACACAATATCCTCTCATCACCAAAATCCCAAAATTGGTGGTTTAATAAGAACTCTTTCTTCAAAGAAACTATGAAAAACCCAGAGGCCCTCTTAGACACCATCGAGACACTCATCCACAGTAATAACCGCAGAACACTTCCACCTTCGATGAATTAGGAAACTTAAGAAACTAAGGTCTCTTTCAACATTCCACAAGCACTATCCCACTACAAGAGGATCCACAAATCAACTAAATTAATGGGTGTAGACTCAATCAACAATGATCGATAAAATATTCCTTATATTGATCAATTGGAGGATTTTACAATGGTGAAACAATACGGGTTTCACTTCAGTTGTGCATTAACCCTTAATGGGGGTGTACCTTATCCATTGAGAGAACCCAAAGACCCAACCAAACAGGTCCATTGGTCAAAACATGCCACAAACCAGATCCAAACACATGTAGGGAACCACCATAAATGTGTCTCGAAACATATCTGAGAATAGAGTACTAACTGATCCTTCTACCCAACTTGCCATCCAAACACAAACCCAAAACACAGTTCAAACAAGAGGGGTTCATGGACTCAAAACATCCCACAAAATCAACATTTTCCAAAAACACATAATATAAACCATCCAAAACAATTCAACAAGACATCATGTTTTTCTTTAAAAACATCTCTTTGAAAACAAATGGTTCAACGGTTAGCGTATCCACCAATGGTACCCCATGGGCCTCACACGTGCATGTTTATGTGCCACACCGAGCACCCTCCTCATATCTGTCCTGGCACTCATCCAGTCATTCCATCAACCATCCATCATCCCATATAACCCCATGCATGTGGTCTCTCATGAAAATACTAAAGTTTAAAATAAAAATTCATTCCACTTTTCAAAACCAAAACGGTTAACCAACACATCCTTTTTCTCAAAACCGCTAACCACAAGATCAAAATACAAATTCACATATTACAAAACATTTCAGAAAGACACAAACATTTATAAAAGAACTCAATTTCATGTTATTCACATAAATTTCAAAACATCTCATCCCATTAAAATTCCCTTTGATTATTTAGAAAACACTATTGGAAACACTTTTTCAAAACCAACTTCAATATAGTTCCTGATTTCAAAAGAGGTATAAGAACATCATTTTTCATTTCAAAATAATTCTGAAAATCCAGTTCCACTATTTCATAAATTAAACCATTCCCTCTTTATTTGAAAATCATTTCACAAAAAATTTTCTCTTCTTAAAACCAAGTCACTTTAAAACCAAAGTTCCAAAATTTTAAAACTAAAGAATACAAGACAACGCGAGAGGAAACTAGTTTTAGTGGGTGACTTGGAAATATGGTTGACAACCATATTCCAATCACTTCACCATCCATAGAGAGTGTTCTAGGTAAATATCCCCGGCTCCACATGGCTTGCCAGACCCTACGAGCTCACCGAGACCAGTAACCCAACTCTCTTTTCATTTCCCCTAATCATCATCTGTCACGACCCGCCTTCACCAAAAGGAGGGAAGGGTCAGCAGTTTGCCAGGCCCTTCCTTCTTTAAGTTGAAGGAGAGATAATGACCCCCGAAACCCGCCTTCAATAGGTCTCGGAGTGGCGACTAGCACCAAGGGTATATAAAATTCTCGGAAATGGAAGGTATTACCCTTTTTATTTTTCAGGATCGGGAAATAAGACAAGTCAATCACCCAAAAAGGGAAAGAAACAGGTGTAAATAAATAAACCCAAACAAATCCCCCATGCATGTTAAAACAGTTTACAACAAGGTGCAAGTACAAAAAGAGGCTCAAGGTACAATACCAAAAGAAAACAAAGGTACGACAACAGCAACAACTCCAACTGTCTGACTAGTAGGGTCCCGCACAGCCCTGGTAGTCCTCCTGGAAACCTGAAAGTAAACGTAGGGTGAGTATACAAGTACACTAAGTAGGGAAAACCAAGACTCTCGTGCACAAGTGGGGGAACGTACTAAAGTTCCGTGAGAAAAAGAGTAAACCAAACACCTAACAAGGCAAACTATCCATCCCAGGCCTCACCAAGGCTCACTCCCCAAATAACGCAAGTCAAGTAATATATATAATAAGAGCACATTGATGTTTGGGTACCCCGCGCCACTTTCCCACTGGTTATTGAGACATCCTACGCATCGGACCAATCCCTCCATTCTCACCGCAGTCCCACTTCCACACCCGCTCGCACACACCTGGGCCACAACCACACGCAGTCCCACTGCCGAATCCCGCCCGCACACACCTGGGCCACAACTGTCACATGTAACCATGCCTGCAAACACCTAGGCCAGAACAACCACCGCCACGCCCGAAGACACCTAGGCTAAAGGATCCACTGCCACGCCCGAAGACACCTGGGCCTCATCCCAAAGACACTTGGGAAACCACCTGCCGCACACACCTGGCCAACCACCACAACGCCCCGCCCGATGGTTCTTGGGCTAATAATGGACTTCAGGCCATCACAGCCTGCCTGAAGGTTCTTGGGCTATCCGGGAAAGGGAGCAGAAAAGGAGCTAATAACCAGCCACTAAGGATAGTGTTGGGAAAAACACCCTTCCCCCATAAATAGGGGTGTTCGGCACTGAGTGCTCAACTTGGGTGGGGCATGAATAAGAAACACAAAGCTACAAGTATAGATATAGGTAACAAACACTCACCCAGAGCTTAGGTTTTCCTAGCCAACCTACAGAACACAACACCACTGCATCCAAGTCACAGTTCACGACCCTTGCCCACAAAACCATTTGTCCCATTATTGTTTCACGTTCAATTAAAAATGTTCAATTAATTTTAATCACTACTGGGAAACTACCATAAGAATAACCAAGCAAAGCGTCAAAAGAAAGGATCAACCAAAACACTCGCACCCGGTTCTGTCAACAGAGGATCTCTCCCCAATTTGTGATATCAACAAGTAACCATTCAGATTTAAAACTCACAACCACCGAATCCATACCGACAGGAGATCCCATCCCCCAAATTCACACAACCACCGAGAGTATAAAAGAACAGGGGATCCCATACCCTCCCACATTTCCAGCAATCGGCCCGAAAGGAAAACAACCAACCACCACTAACAACACAAGTCAGGGATTTTCAGATTTAAACGACTTAACACACTCCATGATTTCAAATTCCGTGTGTTCTAACCGGGAGTTATCACAGAAGGGTTGATCCTGGTGCTTTCAACTTATCCAGCCGGGCATACGTGATTAACCAATTTCACAGCAGGAGTTCACAATTTCAGCAACCCATTTAAAACATCACGAGGGGGAATTCATCAGTGCACATACAACGACCACCAACGACCTCAATTTTCAGGAAACATAAACCAGCACAACAAAAAGGGATGATCACAAGATAAGGCATAACAACGATCACAATCCCTTCCCCTTCTTTCTTTAGTACTTCGTTTATTATCTTCATTAAGGTTCGGTTCAACCAATTCCAGAGGAACAAAAATAACGCCCACCCCGCATGATACACAAAAGTGAGAGACGAGAGAAATTCCCTACTTGTTGATAGATGATCGACGTTTAGGCCGGGGGCGCGGAACTTTATGGATAACGATGCAGTGGTCCCAATGCACCAGAAGAGCCACGATCGAAGAAGGGGGAAACCACGGCCTAACCCTTAATTTATAAGAGCCGGGGACGGTTGAGATAAAAACGCTGAACCGCGTAAGACGTGGAAGTCGTGGGTTGACCACGCGGCTTGACTCATAATTAAAGGTGCTGAGTGGTTTAAACCGACTCATGAGCTGATTCAGTATTTAATTAAACTTTTGTGCGCGTTACTGGAACAACTTGGCAAGGCCAGGTGACGTCGGCCGGTTCCGCCGATCAGTCGCACCGATTGGTCTCACCGATCGGTCGCACCGATCGGTCTCACCGATCGGTCTCACCGATCAGTCGCACCGATCCGTCTCACCGATCGGTCTCACCGATCGGTCTCAACGATCGGTCTCACTGATCGGTCGCACCGATCCGTCTCACCGATCGGTCTCACCGATCGGTCGCACCGATCCGTCTCACCGATCGGTCTCACTGATCGGTCTCACCTATCGGTCTCACCGATCGGTCGCACCGATCCGTCTCACCGATCGGTCTCACCGATCGGTCTCACCGATCGGTCGCACCGATCCGCACCCCTTAAGGATCCGTATTTTTGGCAAAGGGACCAAGGGGGGGGGGGTCTGGGTCATCACATCAGATACCTCTTAAACGATTCTCGTCCTCGAGAATCACAACAAACCAGAAGGAAAGAGAGGGTCCGAACAACCATCTTCGAAAGATACCTCTTAGGAGTGAACCTCTGCTAACTAAAAACACTCCCCTGTCAAGAACTAAGCAACATACCACGCCAAACCGCCCGGTCATGTGGGTTTGGGGAGTTTCCCTCCCCCATGTCAAGATATTATCCGCTTTGGGCGGCACTGACTCGCCCGCACGGGTTTAATCGCATCCACCTTAATGCGTCTTGATTAGGGGTCGGGTTCCCTCTTCCCTTTAGCTGGGGCTTTTCACACACAACAGAGGAAATAAACCGGTACATTTCATAGCCAGAAGTCAAACGTTCTACCACAACAGGTACAAAAGGAACAAAGCTCAAAACAACTCGGGGTATTGGGCATGCATCTGTGCTTCCCTTTCCCACGTACTCTCCTCGAGCCCGCCATGTATCCACAACACACGAACTAAGGGAATAGCTCGCCCACGAAGCACCTTCTCCTTGCGATCCTCGTTCATCACTGGTTTTTCCACAAAGGTTACGTCGTCCTCGATGTCCAGTTCACCCCAATCAAGGAAGTGTGAATCATCGTGCAGATAACGAAGGAGCTAGGATACATGGAAGACATCATGTATCCTTAGCAGCGACGGAGGTAACGCTAGCTGATAAGCCACGTCGCCGACCCTCCGTAACACTTCGAAGGGTCCGACGAATCTGGGGGAAAGCTTACCCCCCTTACCGAACCTCCGTTGCCCAAGCCGCGGGGAGACCTTCAAGAACACGTGGTCTCCAACCTAAAACTCCAAGGGCCTTCTCTTGGTATCAGCATACGACTTCTGCCGGTCCTGGGCCGCCTTCATCCTTTCCCGTATGAGCTGAATTTTCTCTGTCGTGTTCTGTACTACCTCCGGGCCAAGGATGCCTGCCTCTCCTACTTCGGTCCAACACACAGGTGAACGACATGGCCTCCCGTACAAAGCCTCAAACGGGGCCATACCGATGGTAGAGTGGTAGCTATTATTGTAGGAGAACTCTACTAGAGGCAAGTATTGCACCCATGACTCTCCTGAGTCCAGAACACATGCCCGTAGCATATCCTCCAAGGTCTGGATGGTTCGCTCCGTTTGTCCATCTGTCTGGGGATGGAAAGCAGTGCTAAGGCGTAACTGGGTTCCAAACGCATGCTGCAATCCTCTCCAAATTCGCGAGGTAAACTGTGCATCCCTATCCGAGACTATAGACCTCGGAACTCCATGCAACCGCACTACCTCATTCACGTACTTTCGTGCCAAAGCATCCACAGTACTTGAATCCCTGATTTCCAGAAAGTGAGCCGATTTCGTCAACCTTTCCACCACCACCCAAATGGCGTCACACCCTCCTTGGACCTTGGGTAGTCCCGTGACGAAATCCACTGAGATTTCGTCCCACTTCCACTCGGGAACAGCTAAAGGCTGCAGCAGGCCGCCTGGAACCCGGTGTTCAGCCTTCACTTGCCGACATACTAAGCATTTAGCCATGAATTCTGCCACTGCTCTCTTAACTCCGGGCCACCAGAACTGCCTTTTCAGCCCCTGGTACATCTTGGTAACTCCTGGGTGCACCGCTAGGGGTGAGTTGTGGAACTCACTGAGAACCTTGCCACACATCACTCTTGGAACAAACAACCTTTTCTGGAAAAGCATCCGGTGCTGACCGTCCTCTGTCCATTCTCTTGGAGCATCGCCCTGGTCAACCTGATCACGCATCACTTCGCATTCGGGGTCTCCCCACTGAGACTCCTCCACTTGTCGAAACAGAGATGACTGCACTATCATCTGATATAGGAAGCCTCTGCCACTATCCATCTTCGCATTCAGGTGTAAGGCAGCCAACTCCTCCATTGCCTTCCAGGCATTTGCCGACTCTCGGACCGCATCCTTCTACGTCCTCCTGCTCAAGGCATCGGCCACCACATTGCCCTTTCCCTCAGTATAAGAGATTTCGAAGTCGTAGTCCTGGAGGAACTCCACCCATCTCCGTTGTCGCAAGTTCAAGTCCCGCTGGGAGAAGATATACTTTAAGCTTTTGTGATCTGTGAAGACCACAAAGCATTCCCCGATGAGGTAGTGCCGCCATAACTTTAGCGCAAAAACGACCGCTGCAAGCTCTAGGTCATGGGTGGCGTAGTTACGCTCATGGGGGCATAGCTGCCTGGACCCGTAAGAGATCACCCCTTGTTGTTGCATCAACACGCATCCTAGGCCCTGTCCTGAAGCATCACAAAATACCTCATAGGCCATCCCTTCTTCTGGTAATCTCAACACTGGGACACTAACCAGCTTTTCTTTCAGGTAGCTGAAGGACGACTCGCATTGCACGCTCCACACGAAAACCTGGTCCTTCTTGGTCAAAGCCGTCAAAGGGGATGCTACTCGGGAGAAGTTGGGTACGAATCTCCGGTAGTAACCTGCCAGTCCGAGGAAACTCCGGACTTCCGCCACATTATTGGGTGCTACCCAAGAAACAACTGCCTCAACCTTTGATGGGTCGACTGCTACCCCCTGCTCAGACACTACGTGCCCGAGGAAGTGTACTTCTCGTGCCCAGAACTTGCACTTTGACAACTTCCCGTAGAGCTGGTGCTGTCGGAGGACTTCCAAAACTGTCCTCATGTGCTCTGCATGGTCCTTTTCTGACCTTGAATAGATCAGGATATCGTCGATGAATACCACCACAAACTGATCCAGGTACTCCCGAAAGATGGAGTTCATAAGCCCCATGAACACGGCCGGGGCGTTCGTAACACCAAAGGGCATGACCACAAACTCGAAGTGCCCATACCTGCATCTGAACGCTGTCTTCGGGATGTCACTCTCTTTCACCCTCAGCTGGTGGTACCCAGACCGCAGGTCGATCTTCGAGAACCATCCTGCCCCTTTCAGCTGGTCAAAAAGATCATCTATCCTCGGAAGAGGGTAGCGATTCTTGATCGTCACCTGATTCAACCTCCTGTAGTCGATGCACAACCTGAGGCCACCATCCGACTTCCTTGTGAACAAGAACAGAGCACCCCAAGGTGACACACTTGGACGAACATAACCCCTCTTCATCAGATCGTCAATCTGTACCCGCAACTCCCGTAGCTCCGAAGGTGCCATCCGGTAAGGAGCCATCGAGATTGGTCGAGAGCCGGGCTGCAGGTCTATCCCGAACTCGATATCACGTCGAGGGGGTAGAGTCGTCACCTCCTCAGGAAAGATGTCCATAAATTCACGGACGATCTCTGGCACTTCCACCATTTCCGCATCTACTGATTCTACCATCAGTTCGGTCAACAAGGAGAGGATAGGTTCCTCCCTCCTGTTTCCCTTCGGACAGATCCGCTCGCCGGTGAAGGTAACACGCTGGCCGTCCAAACCTGAGAACACCACCCTTATTTGGAAACAGTCGATGACGGCGCACACAGAAAATAGCCAGTCGATGCCTAGGATGACATCGTACGGCTGAATCTGTAGCAGAAGGAGATCTCTAACCAACTGATGTGGCCCCAACATCAGTCTACATCCCCGACAAACGAACAGCAAGTCGGTCTGACCTCCAACTGGTGTGCTCAACACCAGGGGCACTGGAAGTCTCTCGGCATCTAGACCCAAGGCACGGGCTAGACTGGGTGCAACAAAGGAGTGCGAAGCTCCGGTATCGAACAAAGCATAAGCAAGAGTGCTAAACACATTGATCGTACCTCGAACAACCTCTGGCCCTGTTGGAACTGTTGCCTCTGTGGCGTGTAGCTGTCCACGCCCAGCTCCCCTGCCCCTCAGCTGTCGGCCACCTCCCCGACCACGCCCTGGTCGAGGTCCCTGGGGAGTGCCCTGAGGTCGGACTCCTCCTCCTATGTCTGCCTGCGGAGGAGCGGGAGCTCGCTGTCCCTGCTGCTGCTGTCGGAAGGGTCTGGCTGGAAACTGCTGCTGCGGAGGATGCTGGGGATAACTGCCACTGCTGTACTGCACCCGATCGGGGAACTGACTCCGGAGATGTCCAGGGCTCCCGCAGATGAAGCAC
This sequence comes from Viscum album, assembly GCA_963277665.1. Classification (NCBI taxonomy): domain Eukaryota; kingdom Viridiplantae; phylum Streptophyta; class Magnoliopsida; order Santalales; family Viscaceae; genus Viscum; species Viscum album. The sequence goes on along the minus strand of OY728139.1, from coordinate 30,107,131 downwards.
AGTGGTCCCGAGCCTAAAGGGAAAGAACGTGGGCCAGGGGATCGAAACTGAAACTGCTGCGGTCTGCTCCCTGCGGGTTGGAACCTGGAGGGCCCCGATGCTGGAGGCCTGGTGCTGACGGTCTTCCCCTTCGATGGTCTTAGCTGGATCCCTTCTCGTGACACTCCGCCCAGAGCATGCATCCTTTCCACCACTTCGGACTTCTTCTGAACCTCTAAGTATGTCGAAAGGGTAAAGGGGGTGACAACATACTGGAGGGAGGGTCGGAGCGCCTCCTCCAAACGTCTTGCTCGAGACTCCTCATCAGGAAAGAGGTCCAGAGCAAAACATAGGAGGTCCTTGAACTTGATTCCAAGTTCCCTCACGGACATGCTCCCCTGCTGGAGGGAGAGTAGCTCCTGCCTCTTCTCCGCCTTCATTGTCGAGGAGAGGAACTCCGCCCGGAACTGCTTCTCGAAATCCGCCCAAGAAACCTCAGACTCTTTCCTATTCCCCAGGTGAATCATCCACCACTGACGTGCCACTCCTCGCATCTGGCTAACAGCCAGAGGAACCCAGTACTCGGTCGGGGCCCGAATCAGGCCGAAGTCTATAACTAACTCCTCTAGCCAGCCTTCCGTCTTCATATCGGAGGTGCTGCCCTCATACTTCTCGAGGGCCTGTCGCTGGAAGGCTCGAAGAGTCTTCTGCCACTGGTCGTCCTCTTCCTCTCGATCAGCTCTTTGCTGATTGGCCAAAGTAGTCTCAGGGTCCTCGATCGCCTGTACCACACGTGGTCGCCTTCCAGGTGCCATAGCTGCAAGGTAAACAAGGAATGCCTAAGCCCAAGTAGTGCAGAATATCATTCTTAAAACTTCTTAAGATTTAATTTATTCTTAATTCCCAAGACATCCCAGAAACACAAGAACACAAGTCATTATGATGCATGTACCTTTCCTAGGGTCTCTACCCTGCAATCAGTGTGGCCTCACTTGGTCGTTCGGTAGGTCCAGAGTCCTTGCATCGGATCACGGGGGGCCCTAAAATCCCGTGTCCTAGCCGGTCTTCCCTGGACCAATTCACGCTCCAAGGTCACCCAACACCGTTGCCTTACCATCCCATGCAATCCTCACTGTGCCTAACTCCAGACTCCGTCCTATCTCTCAACCTCTGCCTCTGATACCATTCTGTCACGACCCGCCTTCACCAAAAGGAGGGAAGGGTCAGCAGTTTGCCAGGCCCTTCCTTCTTTAAGTTGAAGGAGAGATAATGACCCCCGAAACCCGCCTTCAATAGGTCCCGGAGTGGCGACTAGCACCAAGGGTATAGAAAATTCTCGCAAATGGAAGGCATTACCCTTTTTATTTTTCAGGATCGGGAAATAAGACAAGTCAATCACCCAAAAAGGGAAAGAAACAGGTGTAAATAAATAAACCCAAACAAAGCCCCCATGCATGTTAAAACAGTTTACAACAAGGTGCAAGTACAAAAAGAGGCTCAAGGTACAATACCAAAAGAAAACAAAGGTACGAAAACAGCAACAACTCCAACTGTCTGGCTAGTAGGGTCCCGCACAGCCCTGGTAGTCCTCCTGGAAACCTGAAAGTAAACGTAGGGTGAGTATACAAGTACAAATAAGATTTTGTCAAGGCCTTGTGCCAAGACACTAGTTTGTCTCATGAGACCTACCGATGCATCGAGGAGCTATAGCGGGCTCCACCCGTCACTTATTAAGTCCAATGCATTCCCATATGAAAAGGTTTAAACATAACATAAACATTCGTATTAAGACTAGCATACGAAATGTCAATAATTTCACCATAAACTATGAATGGTATAAAAATAGCACATCCATAGTCAAACATATCACAAAACCTTCAATACAATATAGAAGTTTTGTATCATAATAAATCAACTTCAATTAATCTTAAAATCCATCAAAGGATGTTGACGTAGATGAAATCAAATTTTTTTTAAAGAAATATCTCCTTTTATTTTGAAATCATTTAAGATCCATATAAAATAAAACATTTTCTTTGAAAATATTCTTATAAGCTTTTAAGGAAAGCTTTGAAGATTTTATAACGGCGTAAAATAACCGCACCTGCCGTATAAGTTAAAAAAACATTCTTACCTCAATTCTGTCGAAAAGGTTAAAAAGGACCTTGTTTTGAAAATGACAGAAAGATTCCTTTATAAACCTCTTATAAAAAGTCAAACAAGGGTATAAATGACTTTAACCCATATTCTTGTAAATAGTAAAAATGTTTTGAAATCCATTTTTAAGAAACATGGATGTGGATGATAAAGATATCCCAGTAGATTATTACGTATAAACAACCTCGGATAATGAAGAGATTGTGAAATAACCCTTACCTTGTACTTTTCCTTGGTTGGGGTAGGTTAACCTCCTGTATAATGGTGAAATAATTCTTATTAAATTATACAAGAATCATATATATTAATATGATATCATATATGATCTTTTAACATTGATTTGTTAATAATATCTTAGAATTATCGTCGTTTTGGGAGTTAACTTACTCATTTTCTTTTATATGTTTTGTTACATAAGCCATTGTTGTTGTATCTTATCCATATCCAGAATGATATATAGTCCTTAAACATCATTTTTAAATCATCAAATGATAATTATACTTGAATGGATACTATGGAGAATGAATCTCATCGCGTTTGTGGAGACGGTAGTCCGTACGTACGCACGAGCGACAATATCATTCTTTTGATATTAAAATAATATATAAATGGATGGTATATCATATATACAGAATTATTAACATGTTATATTTATTATTTACATGAGTTACACATCATTATTATACCCATCCAAATAATATTATAGTGAATAACAATTACACCACGACGTGGAGACAGTAGTCCGTACGTACGCACGTATGGTGACATGTTATTCAAAGGGTGGATAGAATACTGAATATGGTTGTACCATATTTATAATAACATCACAGTATATGTGAGATACTGGAGTTATTATTTTAGAATGGTAAGAACAAAGGAAGAATAAGTGGAAGAAGAAATGAACTTGGAGAAGGGTGGTGAAATCATTACCTCTTCTTCGGGTTCTTCCTTTTGATTTGATCAAAAGGGATCCTTAGGTTGGCTTTATGATCAAACTAAGGCCTCTAGGTTGTAGTGAGGGATGTTGGTAGAGTATTTGGGTAGAGTTTGGCCGAACCAAAAGGCTTTGAAGGTGTGAAGAAATGAGAAGGAGGAGTGCCCTTTTATAAGAGGGGTGAGGGGCACCTTTGGAAAGGCTAGAAATATTAATTTATAATAAATTCATATTCGGTTTCTAATGGCTCCAAAGCTTATTATTAAAAGGTTAAGGTGGGGATAGGTCGAAAACCACTCAACCAATAGAATTTAGACAGGTTTGGGTACTTATATTAACCTTATCTTTAAGTATTAACTCTAAGTTAATTAGTTTCACTTTTACAATGTCTCTTTGTATTTTTATATAATATGGTTAATAAACTTACTATATACATCCAAGAGACCCCCAAGTGGTACATTAATGATGAACCTATCATGATATAAGTATCTTGGCCGAACCTTAGATTTTTAGGAATTTAATATCAATTAATAATATAATATTTGTTTTAAGAACTCTTTTATGTCAATTTTGACACTATTCAATAGTTGATTTTTTTGAAACTCATAACAGATTGATTACTTCAAACAAAGTCAATTAAATCAATCCTAATATATCATATTATCCTAGAAAATTAGTTTAATCCATTAAAAGTTTCATATTATATTTATTTGGGTATTTATAATATCAATTATTTTAATTTTTCACTATTATAGTAATTACTGCATCATCATTGTGTCATAAATAAAATAAATTATTTAATGTCTAAAAATTATAAATAAAATATCATTATGTAGGAAATCTTTTTATATTTCTAATTAATATTTATAATCTAAAATCCAACTTATATAACCCTATGTAACAATTGTTTTTCTAAAAGATATATGCTTGTGTCATTTTTGTATTCATTTTGACTTAATTAAAATAAAGTGTCATTATCACTTACAAGTGGATCCATGGGGTCCCAAAATAGACCCAAAGATGCTCATGGTCGACCATGTATCAACCAATAGGGTTAAGACACGTTTTAGGGTAATTTCGTATTATTATAATATTATTTTTTAACCCTTATTTACCGGATTTACCCTTAACCATGGTAAATAAAATATTTACCGTAGTAATTATTCAAAATGTCTAAAAATAAAAGTTACCTATTTACACAATTTGAACATCCTGATTCCAAATATGGGATCCATTTTTCTAAATTCAAAACACAGAAGTAGTAGAAATTAATTTAAAATTAATTCCCGCTGTCAAAACAAAAAGCGTGTTTTTAAGAGATAATAACTATCAAAAGATTGACACTTGTTTATGTTCGGTTTAATTGTAAAATTTTGTCTAATGACCAAAATTATATTAAATTGTAAAAATATATTCTAAATATACTTTAAAACCACTCAAATTCATAATTTATCACTATTAATTATTTTGATTAAAAAAGTTGTTTTTAATTAAAATTTAGTAATTTTCACTATTCATCAAAATATGAAAGTTATCCGAAAAGTACCAAAATTTCACCTTAGGCTAAATTCGATATTCCGAATCCAAAAATGAATTCCATTTCAAAATATAAAATATATATTATTTCAAAATTTAGGTATTACTATTCATAACGGCCAGTTTGATTGGTTGTGGTGTGTGTTAAAACTCGAAGTTGCGTACAACACACGCTACTGTTTTATTCAAAGGAAAGCGTACCGTGGAATCTTGGGAAGTTTCATTTTAAATTTTTTGATGTCTCCATTTAGTCAAAAAGTTTAAAATATTGTATTTAAAAAGGTTTCACTAAAAGTTGATAAAAGTGCAATACTGAAAATGAATCTGTTCTTGCATTATGACTAAGAAACTCATAATATGGATTCTAAAATTATAAAGTTTAAAATTTAGTTAATACTATTCATGACCTCTTTTAATGGCTTTTTTTTGGTAAGTCATGGTGCAATTGAACTCGGTGTTGCGTGTAGTGCAAGTTATTGAATTATTTTGAAGGAATAACACACTATGAAATCTTGGGGTGTTACATGCTTGATAAATGGAAGTGTCTTGACAATGGATACACTAACACTTTGATCTATGGTTTCATCATAAATCAATTAATGGAAGAAATTTATGAATTAATATTCTCTTGATTAATTTTTAACTTATGCATAAATATTCTTTCTTTTATCCTTTTACATGATTTTTAATATTATATGAATTTTACATAATTAATTAACCATGCATTGATAAAATAATATATGAATAATCTATTTATTTTATTCCATTTTTCATTATTGATAATTTATTTATTTTAAGTGATCATAATTAAGAATCTAATAACCATAAATAAATAACAATACATTTAATAAAAATAAAATACATATATGTTGAATGATCATCACATTTTCTAAAGGTATATTTATCAAGATAATGATAAACTAACCCTTAAACCCAGGGAAATAACTTCTTGAATAGAGCTCAGTTCAAGTTACAACATTCCACCTATTCACCTTTTATCTATTTGGTTGGTTTCACCGAAGATCCAAAATTAAACCATCTATAATTTTCTAGGAGATTATTCTTTTACATATTTTTACCCACACACAGTTTACGGGAACCAAGGGCATGAGGTTACATAAAAGAAACCATAGACATGTTGGCTTATACATAACTATTTTTGATGAAAATTTTACTTTCATATTGATTTTATGATAGATGGCTTGATTATGGGGGTTTGAATGGTTTAATAATCATTCACATTAATTTCATCATTTTCGAACAGATTCCAACAGGTTTTGTTCAAGGAGCCAGAAACACCCAATGGTTTCCTAATTCGAGATGTTTCATGAAACTAATTTCCAAAGGAAGATGTTTATTATAAGATAGACCAACAAAGATTAGGTTCTCACATTGGTTGAGAGGATGGGTGGTCAAGCTCATCACGCAATTTTTGGGGGAATTGTTTCCTACTCTGAGACTCTCTTAAATATTTAATAATTATTCACAAATCCTTTATTAATTCCCAAGTATGACATAGGTCAACCTTGAGTTAAAAATCAATTGATCACATGCATGAATCTTAGAATAATATTTATATATATGAGGTTATTCATTTATGGAGATATATGTATGTATACAAGGTTCTCTATCAATGGTATCCTCTTACATACAGGTTAAATATCCTTTTATAATTTTTTTATTATGATACTGGTTTTAATCCACATAGTGGGGAACTCTAGAATTTAACATCATCGAAGGAGGTGAAATCTATTTTGATATTGAGGCTAGGGCCATGAAATGGAATTCCTACATATCAGTGTGAAAGGAATAAGAACTCACATAGTTTTGTTCCACTTAATAAGACACATCATACCTTTTAAGGTCATGTGGCAAGGACTAAACCATGCAGTTTAACGTCATGATGAAATGAAGTCTAGGTGAAAGGTGCATAGTCAAAGTTTGATGTGGGACTTACGCCGAAGTATCTCAAGTAACCTAGAAGGGATGTAATCTCCCTTGTTGGATATTAAACTACTGTTAATGTTTCCTAGATAGAACTAGAGTTGATTTTGGGGTGTTGGGTTTGGACCTCAAGAATTCTTCTTATGTATCCCATTTAGATAGGAATAAAATCCAATGTAGTTAGAAATGGGTTAATTAACCACACCTATAGAGGTCCTTTGAAGTTCTATCACATATGGGATGTGGACCTTTGAGATGGATACATAGATTTGAGGACCCAAGCCTGTGGAGGCCCTTTGAAGGAAGGTGAGCGGAAGATCCAGAAATAGATTCTCTATTAGGAAATGCATCTGAATATGAGAATGTACCAATTATATCTAACCTATAATACCACGTGAATCATGATCATATGTGAGAAACAATAGAAATTATAAGATATGTAAAACTACACAATATTTCTTCCATTGGTGGAAAATGCTGGGGATATGGGAGAAGAAGCAATGGATTTGATGTGCCCATCTCCTATCCTATTTTCATAACCATGATAGTCACATCTGACTACCCATATGGATATAACCTATAAGAATGTCTAGGGGATTAATCCAGGAGGGATTTTATAATCATGGTTCTATATTAGAGATGAGGATAAAATACTAATCCTCATTAAAGGGAAAATCAAGTGTCATTACCTACCTTTTCATCTAAAATGGGATGTCCCTGGTCTCAGAGATGAGAAGGGGATATAAAATACCTAACCCTTGTTTATGAGACTAGAAAGTCCCAAGAACTACCTCTAGGGTTAGGGTCCTCATGACCAAATGGATGCATAACTGTACACACCCTAATGACCCTACCCGTTGGTTAGGAAAAGTGAGGGACACTATTGACTGAAGGAATGAATAACTGAATGAGAGACACACTAGTGTGTCTATCACCGCAGTTGTGCAAGTATGAAGGATTTAGTGGAGGATTTTATTTGGTCTCCCTTAGAAGGGAGTTCCAAGTAAAGAGGTTCCCTTCCATTGGTGGCATGAAGAGAGTTTAGAGGATGTTCGTATAGGAAAAGTCTAGGCAATATGGAGGGGGTCTTGTGTATAGTAAGTTCAGGGTGCATTATAAGTCTTCATGCAGGGTAGGCCCACACAAGCTAGAGGTTACTTCTGGATGAATAACAACCTAGGAAACAAGACTTGGGTAAGGCCTTTCTCTAGTTCCCAAGGGTTACCTTAGGTGTCCCTAGAAGGGCCACACATAGGTTCTTGGTTTAATAGGAGACCTTCACACTAGTCTCTATTAATTAAGAAGGGTGTGGTCCCTTATATAGGTGTTTTTTGTTTCACACCCAAGATGGACTTTGATTCCACTACCACTTTCTTCCCTCTTATCTTAGGTTTAAAAGAGACACCTGAGTGGTTTTGAGGGCCTGGGTGAAGGACTAGGGTGATAATATGTTAGATTATTCTACAGATTTTTTCTTTATCCAAATTACTATCCCTAGGATCCTATTTATAGGCAATTTTAGGACCCTGGGAGAAGGAGGTGTCTCATGTAGGTTATTTTCACTGGTCAGAGTGTAGGAATGCTCTGAGTAGTTCTCCTTGGTGTGCCTACATGGGGACTATGCATTTCTGTTGGCATGTGGGTGTGACCCAAGAAGCGATGCTAATTTTTACCCTACGTGATATGAATTTTTCAAATCATTAAACACTTGGAATTATTCTCTTCTCATTTACTCTAAGTATTTCCTTTTAGAACTCCTTATTTTTGTGATAAAAAATGGTGTAAAAATATCCCCCTTTAGTACCGTATCCAATTAGAAGAATAATGTCTGATCCTAAGGTAGAGGAAAAGGATATTGAGGGTCACACAGGTGGGTCGTATAGGGTGGCGTGTAGGTCAACCTCATGGATGATCCGATCAGGGGTCCCCTGCACAAATAAGAAGCATTAATGGTCGTAATGGTTCTTTTTGCCTCCATAATTATTTTCTCTTCATGATAGTATTCCATGAATATTGTATGATTAAGCTCTATTTTCTAAATCTCCATTCACATAGACCATGTATGCACTAATTTTTGTGACACATACACCTGGGTGAGTAACCTGCATGAGGCTACTTGGGAGAGTGGATTGCCCGAGTCCACTTAGGTGAGTGACCTGTGTGAGGCCATCCCTTTTACAAATTTTCTAGATTTATATTTTTTTTCAAAACCAAGATTTCTTCCTAATGAAATATTATTACTTATTTATAGATTACCAATGTCCACTCAGAAGGCTAATGTTTCTGATGAATAAGCTAGAAATAATACCAAACAGATGGTTGATATCATTAGGATAGATTACTACCACGTATGTGACACTATTCTCCCAAACTTGGAGAAACACATGAAGAAGCATCATCTTGAAAATCTTGAGAGTAACTATCCACTAATCTATAGACACATACATCTAAAGTACATATTCATCTTGATGCTGAAGAACTATGTCCCACTCTTCTAGTTCTAAGAATAAAAAAATTTCACCACTACCAACATCTTGGATCTAGGCACATACATCAATGTGGTAACCTCATCCATGGCCCATGTTATGCATCACAACAGCTCTGGACCAAATTTAAAACCTCATACCTTGAGTTAAAACCACATCTCTACTCATCCATATTTTGTAATTCCAAGATAGATTAATAAAAAGGTTGTAAGGAAGAATGATACCTCTGTATGAGATGCAATGTTAGACCTGAGTGGATATGGGCATACTGGGTGCGATAGATCTATAATGATTTTGAGGCTGAGATGAAGGTGGTCAGCATGTATGAGGATGTATGGGTGGACCATATGTATGTCTACAAGAATCTTGATATCATTCTCTAATTGCTTATCTAATGGAACCCACAGACCAATTACTTCCATATTATGCATGTTGAGGTCAATATTAGCTTATTGAATGTCTATAAGATATATAGAGCTCCCATAATTTGAGAAATGTATGATGAATTTATTCCACTAAAATCCACTTGGTAAGATATAGAAAGGACACCTGTTCTAGATTGCGAGCTATTAGAGATAGTCTGGGATATAAAGAATGAAGACCCTCACCTAAAGGGGTACATTTATTTTGAATCATGGATGAGTGATTTCATAGAAACTAGGGGGGAGGGCCCCAAATTCAAGCTTCCTATAGGATGTCTAGCAATGGAGAAGTGGGGAATTCCTAATAAATTCTAACCCACATTAGAGCAGGGTGAGTATAATAGGTGGGGGTATGCCATCAAGTCTAAAATTACTAGAAATATTAATCTTGTAGGATTCTTGGAAATGTGGATAAGAATATACATGATACCATTCAATGAATCCAATGGTGGTGTGAGGCTAGGAACATTTGTTATAGTGGGAAAGTTAGTAGTGAGGAAACATATAGGGTGGAAACCCCTATCCCGGTGAAGATCCATTGGTTCCTACTGAATGTTCACATAGGGAAACCCCCTTCATAATTGTAGTGTCATTCTAAGTATTTTGGGGATGGATTGTGATGCATTTAACCTCTCACACTATATTAATCAGAATCAAGGTTCTTGGGGGACGATTTTGACCATTTTTTCATTCCGTTTCTGGAATCCATCCCATTTAGTTGAAGCATGGTAGAGTCTTAACTAGAATAAATCAACTTAGGAAATTAAATTTCATTCCATACAAGAATTGAAACACTGGAATGTTCACTAATGATGGAAGGTATCATGAAAAATTGAGATCATACTTGATCACCTTTAGAGACGGCGTATTAAAAACCTGAATCAATGGTGAGTTTATATGCGAGGACTATATTCTATATAGATTTTCACATCAATTAAAATTGTTACAATAAACATCTATATATCTTAATATGCACATTCGATTATAGAGGAACCAGATGGTGCCCTGAAAACTCTGGATTCTTTCAACTATGGAGGTGAATCGATCAATAATTAATCTGCCTCTAATGAGTGCATCCACTAGGTTGACCTCCTAGTATGTTGAAAATTGGATTTCATTGTATCCTTAAGGGACATTGACATAATGAACTATACGATTCACAATTTTAATGACTACTAGATGGGGAAATCATGGTAGAAAGGATCCACCCATTCCCTAAAAAGATAATGATGAGACTCCGAGCTCACCCAAATGACCTCATGAACGTTTTAGCCCACCAATTAGGGTAAAATGGGCAATGAAAACTGATATTGATCCTAGATAGTCCAACCTCCATCACCCATAGGAAAACCATGATCTAGTTTCTTTCCCTTAGACTGCATCAGAGGGAGCCTAAAAGCTCGTGAAGTCGAAGAGTGTTAGGTATTATTCAAAGCAGGCTAGAAGAACCTCATATTTTGTGCTTCTAGAGGTAGTTCAAACATGAAAAAATAGGCCTTTTGATTCTAATGAACTATGGTAAATCCTTCATGTTGGGTTTCATATTCCACAGATTAGGGATGTTCAATCCCCTCTAGACCTCCATTTTGATGCTGACCGTATCGAAGAGGGAATATATATATCCGGGAGCTAGAGATGCTCATTTATGCCACCACTAATCAGATCCTAGCCACAAAGAGGGTAATTGACATGATGGAATGGGGGGGGGGGCGAAGGGGTTGATGAGCCATCCACTGATGAATGGGAATACTTCATCGATCCTCAGAATGTATGTTTTCCTCCTCTATTTCTTTTATTGTTTATCCTATAATTCTTTATTGTAACACCCCAACCCCAGCTTTCCAGAGTCGGTGCATTACTTCGTAACATTGGCATGATCACAAAAGATCATGTCTTGAAAGACCGATTAGTTTAGTAGCCTTGGAAACACTAGATACATTCATAAACATTACATTACATCATAAAAATGAAAACTACAATAACATGGTCTCCCTAGTCCACAATCATATCCTCACTGACTATTCTTGCAAGTCAGTCATAATACACTTCTTCACATCCTGGGAAAAATAAAACATTGAAAGGGGTGAGCTCAAATGATCCATAAGGATAACAATATAGCGGAAACTTTCATAAGAAAACATAAGCATTTAAGGCAATGTATAACTAAAACAAAAGCCTTATTGAACTTGAACTTCAGCATAATATGGAAAAAGTAAAATAAAATAATGCCATTACTTACTCACATGGATATTCTACTAGACGAATAATCACATGAAATATCAATAACCACTTTCATAATGAGGGAATGTATAATGCCAGACATTCTGAAACATTTTGTGAAGGCCTCGGCTAAGACGTCTAAAATGATTAAGGCCTCGGCCAAAACCATAAATCAAATTGGGAAAGGGCCTCGGCCAATTCCACGTCTAGTTGTCTCATGAGACCTACCGATTCATCGAGGATCTATAGCGGGCTCCACCCGTCACTTATTAAGTCCAATACATTCCTCATATGAATAGGTTTAAACATAACATAAATATTCGTATTAAAACTAGAATACGAAATGTCAACAATTTCTCCATAAACTATGGATGGTATAAAAATAACACATCCACAGTCAAATTTTTCACAAATTGCTCAATGGAAGTTTTGTATCATAAATCAATTTCAAATAAACTTAAAACCCATCAAAGGATGTTGACATGGATGAAATCAAAGCTATTTGAGAGAAATATCTCTCTTTTTTGAAATCATTTAAAAGTACCATAATTATAAAATAATACATTTACTTTGAAAATATTATTATAAGCTTGTAAGGGAAGCTTCGACGAAGTTTTAATGGCAGAAAATAGCCACACCCGCCGTATAAGTTAAAAAAAACATTCATACCTTAAATTTGTCAAAAAGGTCAAAAAGTACATTGTTTGGAAAACGACGGTAAGATTCATTTCAAAAACGTATAAGGGTATAAATGACTTTAACCCATTTTCCATTTAATAGTAAAAATGTTTTGAAAGACATTTTTAAGAAACATGGAGGTGGATGATAACGAGGTCCCAGTAGATAATTATGTATAAACAACCTTGGATAATGAAGAGGTTGTGAAGTAAACCCTTACCTTGTACTTTTACTTGGTTGGGGTAGGTTAATCTCTTATATAATGGTGAAATAATTGTTATTAAATTATTCAATAATCATATACATTCATATGATATCATATATGATCTTTTAACATTGCTTTGTTAACAATATCTTAGATTTATCGTTGTTTCGGGTGTTAACTTACTCGTTTTATTTTATATGTTTTGTTAAGTAAGTCGTGTTTTTCATGGATAGGTCGTATCTTATTCATATACAGAATGATATCATGTCTTTAAACATTATTTTTAAATCATAAAATGATAATTATACTTGAATGGATACGACGAAGAATGAATCTCATCGCGTTCGTGGAGACGGTAGTCCGTACGTACGCACAAGCGACAATATCATTATTTTGATATTAAAATAATATATAATTGGATAGTATATCATATATACAGAATCATTATCATGTTATATTTATTATTTACATGAATTACATATCATTATTATACCCATCTAAATAATAATATATTGAATAACAATTACACCACGACGTGGAGACGGTAAGCCGTACGTACGCACGTATGGTGACATGTCATTAAAATGATGGGTAAAATACTGAATATGGTTGTTAAATATTTATAATAACATCACAGTATATAGAATATACTGGAGTTATAATTTTAGAATTGAAATAATAAACAAAGAGGGAGTGGAAGAAGAAAGAAACTTGAAAGAGGGTGATGAAAATGTTACCTCTTCTTCGGGTTCTTCCTTTTGATTTGATCAAAAGGACTCCTTAGGATAGATTTATGACTAAAGTAAAGCTTCTAGGATGAAGGTAGAGAAGTTGGTAGAGTATTTGGGCAGAGGTTGGCCGAACCAAAAGGCTTGAAAGTGTGAATAAGGTGGTAGAGGTGGGGGCCTTTTATAAGAGGAGAGGAGGGGCTCTTTTGGAAAGATTGAAATGTTACATTATTATACAATGCTTTTCGGATTCTAAAGGTCCCAAACTTATATAATTCGTGGATAAGGTGATAAGGGTTCAAAATATACCCATCCAATAGTCTTTGGACAAGTGTAATCCTTGGATTTTACATTATCTTTTCATTTTATTAAAATCGTTAAATAATGAGGTCATCGCTGCATCATAATTATGTCATAAATAATTTAATTTATTTAATATCTAAAAATTATAAAAAAAATACTATGATGTAGGAAATCTTTTTATCTTTCTAATGAATATTTATAGTCAAAATTTGGACTTGTGTAACCCCACTTAAAAACTGTTTTAGTAAAACAACTCATGTTTGTGCCAATTTAATTTTAACATTAAATAAATATATATTAATGTCATTTTCCAACCAAAGTGGCTCCATGGGGTCCCCAAGTTGACCCATGGGTTTTCTCGGTCGGCCATGACTCATAAAATAGGATTAGGACAAGTTTCAAGCTCATCTCATATTATTAAAACATTATTTTTACCTTAAACTACACTAATTACCTCTAATCACGATTAAGAACTTAAAAGTTACTATTCACCAAAAAATTATTTTAATCTCATTGAACCGCATTTTACTTCTTAATGAAAACCATGTATGTCGGATTTTTGAAAATCAAATCACAGAAGTGGTAATATTTCATTTTAACGAAAAATCAGTTTTTAACAACCACTTAGTGGTTTCACTATTCATCAAAAATTGAAGTTTTTCAGAATAAGGGCAAAATTTCACCCTAAGCTATAATTGATATTCTGAATTCAAAAATGATGTCTATTTTACAAAATTACAAACATATAAGTTGCATTAATTAATTTTATAATTAATTCCCGCTGTTACAACAAATAGCATGTTTTTAAGAAACAATTTATATCAAAAGATTGGCAATTGTTTATGTCCAATTTCAATGTTAAATTAATTCTAATGACCACCATTGGATAAAATGGTAAAAATATATTCTAATTATACTTTAAAACCACTAAATAGTATAATTTATCACTATAAATTATTTTTATTAAAAAAGTTGTTTTTAAGTATTTTTCACTATTCATAAAAAATTAGAAGTTCTCAGAAAAATACCAAAAATTCAACATAGGCTAATTTCGATATTCCGAATCCAAAAATGAAGTCCATTTTGATAAATAAAATTTATAAAATTTCAAAAAGTAGGCATTACTATTCACAACGGCTAGTTTAATTAGTTGTAGTGTGTGTTAGAGCTCGAGGTTGCGTACAACACACGCTATTGCATTATTCGAAGGGAAACGTACCGTGGAAGCTTGGGGTGTTACATTTATTTTAAAAAAAAAGTAATTACTAAGGAAAGGGTGACCCTGATTATCAGTATGTAGAGGGGGAATCAGTTGAGATCTTGTTGCTGAGGTATAACCCAATTGGCTCCACTGTGGGGGATGAGGAATCATATTTTGAATTTGGGGAGATATTCTTCATTTATAGGATGATAGAGGATAATATAGTGGTAGAGTCTTCTCAACTTCCAACTCCAATACTTGTATTTGTGGTGTCAAGTTCCAAGATTCCTCCATTGAAAATGAAGTAATGACAGAGAGTGAAGAACGTGGCCCAGTGAATCATTAGTGAGGGTTAGTTTTCTTAACACTATTCATTGTCCATTTATCTAGAATAAATGATTAATTAAGCCCATGGGTTTCAATATACACTTATATATCCTCTCTCAAGGGTATTAATGATAACATCTTCTCTGATATCTAAGTAGGACATCCTGGATGAGGTGTAGGTTCCCACTAGCGAGTCTGTTTCCATGATAGGAGAAATATCAAGGGATGAGGCCACATCTATTCCCATCACTATGGATAGGGAAGAGAATCATGGTAATGTTAACACAATTCATAAAGTGTGATGGCCCAACTACTAACTTTTATTCCTTATGATAATTTAGATTCTCCGCACACACTAAAGGACCATATGATCACTACTACCGATCCTGTCACCACTCCAAAAGGGGTTGACATGGATCTCATACCATCCAATGAAGGTGGTGGTTTTAATATTGATCTGGAGGGGATTGTAAGGTTCATACCTACTGAAGTCATAGTGAATACTATTTATGGTAGTGCTAATTTGGGTGCTGATCCCAACATCTTGACAGCCTTACATATGAGTATTCTACGATATTGACACCTTGTATCATTAAATGATGGGCATAATTAATCTAGATATTGATATATTATTCTCCATTTAGGAGTTTGGTGACTTTAATTTGTAATTAAATGGACGCTAGTTTTCTCTTTATTTTGTTTTCAAACATTTCTGACCTTCTTTAATTTGATATCTTACACCAGAGCTCAACTTGTGTATCTTTTTCCATAGAAAACATTATTGAGGAACTTCATAACCAAGGAATACAAGTATATCCTGCTCCCATTACTAAGGGATTAATAGATAAGGACCCCAAATTGGGAGATCCTTGAGGGACTTCCACCCTTATCTCTAGGAAAACTTAGGAGAATATTCATTTTTAATAGGTACCTACCCAAATCATTGAGATTGGGGATGTTAGAGAGGAATCAATTAAATTCGTTAATCCACCATTGGGTGAGTGTGGTTAACTCCTCTAGTTGTTTCACTTTGTTTTATGTTAACTTCCTGATGTTAATGAGGGGTTCCATTTTCTATCCAGCACCATCCACTTCGGTGGCCAAGCCTAAGGTGGGGGATTCTGGGATAGTTCAGCCAACACTAGTAGGAATTGCTGGCACCATTTTAAGGGAATAGAGTAGGGTGACTCATTAATTTCACTGATCCCAAAATATACCCCCTCTAAAAGCAATTCCAAGTTAGACTTGGAGACACAGGATGCCTTGTGACCCACATGTCATGTCATTTGGAGAGATATCTAGAAGTTAGTCATAAATATACCTTTCGAAGACCTTCCATGGTAAATTCATCAACTTACAACCCTTTTTCATTTCTGGGGTATGATGGGTTTGATTACCATTTGGTCCACCTTGCTGTGAATTCAATCATTCAAAAACAAGAGGAGAAAAGGTCTAAGAAGGCTAAGGCATAGTTGGTAGGCCAGTTTGATGATCTCAAGACTGCTATATCCAAGATAGAGCTTAGCCATGACAAAGAGGTAGAGGATCAGAAACAATATCTAGATAAGTAATTTCTCCAAATGGCATGCCTTCAAGAAAAACTAAATACCATACATGAAGATATTTTCCAAACCCACCATTCTGAAAGAGGGTCTTGACATAAGGAAATGATTCTGTGGCTGCAGAAAAGGAGAAACTTTGTTACACTGAAGAGGACATAGCCATGAAACTGGTTGGGTGTTTTCAAGCTATGGAGAATGCTCAAAGAACAATTTAACATCTCAATTCCTATGTCTTGGAACACTTATAAATTTTTATAAAGATACTCCATGATGCGGAAGTTCCTCTGCATTTGAAAATGTAAATGAAAATGAATTTTTTGTTCCCTGATAATAAATTTCTATGTTCCTATACTCATTGTAATCATAATATAACATTTAACATGACTCATTTAATTGAATTAAATTGTGTCAATGATTTGGAATTATCATGATAGTAATGAGAGAGTGCTCTAATTTTTCCAAAATTCTTTAGACCTAGTGAGCATAGTTTGACTATTTCCTGGGTTACATGACAAGAACTAAAAACTTTGTATCTTTTCTTTCATCGACACGATTTTTTCCTAATTCAAAATGATGATGAATTAGTAGGAGGGACTTGTAATTTTCTTAGTCCAAAATTTTTGGGTTTTCATCATAATAAGTTTTTTTGTTTCTTTCACTTCTCAATTTTTCCCTAAACCTCATGGTGTGCAGGTCCAACGAGCTGAGAATTGACTTTTACCTAGAGTTCCCATTTTTGGTTTTTTAATCAGGTGAGTAATGTGTGTCTTTTTGAGTTAGTTTAGAGTATTGTAAGAAAAACTAATGCGACTGGTGTTTTAGGTGGAACAAATTTGACCATGATTTATGGAATGATGACCCATGTAGGGCTCACTAGCCAAGAATGATATGATATTATTCAAATATAAAAAGTGGAATTTTGAGTCATGTTTTTGTGATTTATGGATCTAAAACATGATGTAAGACAAACATAAAAGGAAAGTCCACATTCCATATTCAAAAATTTGTTTCCAACATTATATTTTTGTTAGGGATTATAGAGATAGGTCTCTCCCAAGGATGAATGTACTTTTGGTTGACAGTCCCTTTTGGTGGGAGACTTATGCAAAGCCAACTGGGGAATATTACTAGTCAAACCACATCTTTCTATGGATTCCAGAACCTTTTAGATATATTACTTATGTGAAGCCAACTGAGGTATATTACAACATAGTTATAAAAAGGTGTCTTCAAGAATTTTGAAATTCCAATACCGATGGCTGGGTAGTTTGTGAAGATCCGGATTTCTCAAGATAATAAAGGGTGGTTTCTCAAGGTCAGGTATATGATAATTAAGATAGAATCTATATTAGAATTTTCCATGGATGGGAAACCATTCCTAAATAAATTTTTCTTGTGTAAAGAAAGGTACATTTTATTGGATGGACAATTTCATAAGGAAAGGCTCCTCGCCAACAAGGGTTAAAGAATCACACAACTTAATGTCATGAGATCAGGACATGAACCATGTAGTTTAACTTCTTATGGTTTTAGGGGGTTAGGTACATTATATGGTTTGAGGTTTTTTTGTTTTTGTTGAAATATTAACAATTTACCCCTTCCATAGTAATATTTCCAAGAATTTTCCATCCTTTTCATGTATGAAGGGGGTAAGGTTACAAAATTTAATCCAGGGGTTTCCTGATATGAAGATTAATATGGGAAAAAAATTATTAGGGAATATGAAGAAATAAGAGGTATATCTTGAGTAAGAATGTGCTTATGATTGATAGGTCCTTTTAGTGGAAAAATTATGAAAATCTAAATGGGGTGTGATACTACATAGTCAAATAATAGAATCCTTTGATTGAAATAAAATTTTTGGGTAGAAGACTTATGAAAAGACAAATAGAGAATATTAATACCTCTCTAGATAAAGGCATCCTCAAGAATTCGACATTCCACTACTGATGGATGGAGAAGCTTATGGAGTTTCAGATTGTCCCAGACACAAATTTTGGTGTGTGGGAGGAAAGTACCTAAAATTGGAAGGGTATATAAATTACCCAATAATATGGAGAGATACTTCCATACACAGGTTTTACCCATACATAGAAAATTTGTATTTTTTTATTGTGAATGGTTCCAAGACATATAATTCAGGCATCACTACATATCTTTTCAAAGAGAGAATCAATAATAACATAATTCTTGGAAATATTTCCCAAAATTAGTGAATTATTATGTGGATAAGTTGTTTTTTATATGGGATTATAAATATCTAACTCATACATAAGAAAGTGGGGGAATTTCTTATTTTGTGGCTAGACCTAGATGTGGGATCTGAGTGTCACTGCGTATCTCACTAAAGATAGAATCAAATCACATGTGGTTCTTGAAATATAGTCATGAAAGATACACCAAACATGAAATTTGATGTCATGTGGTAAGGGAGTTTTCTTGACCTTTTAAGGTCTTGTAACTAGGACCATGGTAACCCTAAAAAGAACTAATATGCCCTGATCATGCCAAAAATCCTTTACCAAAACTTCTAAGACAACGTGAGCTATGCTCCATGTGAGAAAAAAGGATTAGAAACGATTTATTCCACCAAAAAAGGTGATATAAAGGAAGAAAAATGGAATTTTTATTTTTTAGTGTTTGGACTAGGATACATGATCCTATCATCACTAAATATATCATTAGAATGAGAATAAATCAGTACATAGTTTTGGAAAACCATGCAGTTTAGAGTAATGAAGCAAGGATATCAGCCATTTATTTTAACATCATGTGGTAAGGATGAAAGTGACTTGATGTAAAAAAGATATATAGAGGATGGGTCCAGGTCATAATATCCATACATTGCTATGTATATAGTAGGAATGATAATCAAGCAATTCATAGTTTTTAAACTTATGTTAACCATGCATTTTAATGTCATGTAGTAAGGATGTATGGTGTATTTTAGTTTTAGGTCATATGGTTAGGACCATCTATCTTGGAAATGATGAATGATATAAGGATGAGAGGTAAAAAAATTCTTCTACAATCTTCGGACATAAGGAAGGAAATCATAAACCATGATCCTAGGGATTCTCGAATCAGGATAAGTGGTATGGAACAAAATTCAAGGAATGAATGTGGGAAAATGATAAAAAAGTAGGTTACTATAATATTTTTTTGAGTCTTATGAAGATATAATTGGTCTCTCCTAAGGATAAATGTGAATTTGGTTGATAGGGCCTTTTGGTGGTTGACTTATCCAAATCCAAGTGGGTCGTGTTACGACATTTTCAGAGAAAGGTTTTTTTAGGAATCTAACTTCCTATTATCGATGGATGAGGAAATATTATATAGATATGAGAATTACCGAGATAAGTAGTATGATGCGTGGAAGGAATATGTCCAAGAAAAAAAAAGGAAAGATTTAGACTGGCACTGGCCATGGAGTGTGGAGTCCCTTGAAATTATTTTTTATATGTGGGAGAGGAATATTTCTATTTCCATGACGAGATCCTGAATGAGGGATACCAAGTTAAGGTATCCTGAATGTTTTTATATAGGATAGGTGATTTTTTTTCTTTACTTCATGTATAGGCTCAAAATATAGGGTCTAGGCATTACTACGTATCCCATTTGGAGAGAGGATCAAGCCACACATAGTTCCTATAAGGATCTCTGTGTAGGTATGACCCATACATATGGAGGGGGAATTTTTCTATTGAAACTAGACCCAATATTGGATATTTGGGTGTCACTACATATCATGTGATAACAAGAATCAAGACACACATATTTATTAGAATAGAGGTGTAGTGGGAAAATAATACCAAATATTTTGATCTGTTCAATCATAGACTAAAATGTTAATGCAGTTTTCTGTCATGCAACAAGGACATGAACCATGAAATTTTATGTCATGTAGTGATAAAATTGTCCTATATTTTAATGTTTTGTGACTAGGATGTTATTATTTTTAGTTTAAAGTCTTACAACTCAAAATATAATGTATTTTAATTTCTGGTCATACAACCAGGACCATATGGTGTTCCTTTTAAGTTTGTGCATACACAACCATGATGATATGTATTTTAACATTGTAGGAAAATGATTTTGGTCTCATGAATTTTATCATCTTGTGGTGTGGATTAAAATTTATTTATCACATGAAGTATTTATTAATAAATCTTACATTGGCGGGGGATGTAATGAGCCCTCCATCCATCGATATCAGGGAATAAACTCCGTTAAAGTGGACCTTGTGTATAGTGTGAGGTCCCCCAACTTTAGATCAAGATTTGGAGGTTTATTCCTTATTATCATTGGGGTCATATGGGATAATACTAGTTATCCTTGTAGGAATGAGTGGAGGTGGACCATCTTATTAAAATCCCATTCTATTTGATTTTGATGGACCTCTAGGTGATACAAGGTATGCAATATTTTCTCATCAAGTCATTCGAATTCATCAAGTGGTTTCTGGGATTTATCATCTATGGATAGTTGATCACATATGGAAACATAGAGTGATTGAAATTATACCTCAATGGGTAGGAATACTTCTTTCCTATACAAAAGTGAATATGGGGTTTCCCATGTGGCAGTACAGTTTGTAGTCTGATAGGACCACAAGGCATGAAAGAAATTGCCAAGACAAGACTTTTTATCCTTATCCACCATCTTATAGAGTATGTTATATAGGGTCTTATTGAGGGTATCTATCTATCCATTTACCACTTCATGATATAAGGATGAATGGTTTGATTTGATATTTTACTCTTGATATAGATTCTCTAACTCAACAGAGAAAAAATTAGTTCCATTTTCCATCAGCATTGTATGAGGGAAACCAAATCTGGTAATGATGTTGGATTTTATGAAGATAATAATTCTTTTGGTCCCAACTTCTTTGAGGGGTATTACCTCGGCCAATTTAGATAAAAAATGGGTAGTAGTCAGGATGTATTTGAACTACTTGGACCTTGTCGTAGGATGTGGTTCTTCAATATCCACTCCCCATATGAAAGATTTCCAGGATTATTTGGTTGTTTGTAGAAACTATTGGGGTTGTTAGATAAAGTTAGCATGAACTTGGTAGGAATGAATCTTCTTGGTAAACCTTTTGAAATCTTACACCATTGAAGGAAAAAAGTATCCAAGACTTCAGAGTTGATTTGAAATCTTGAACCCTAACTGGTAGGCACTACATTCTCCCTTATGCACTTCTTTCATGACAGTAGCAGTCTCTTATCCATAGATGAATCTGAGAAGTATTCCATTAAATACTTTATTATATAGGACTTTTTGGTGATTTGGACCATCATAAAGAGTAAAGTTGGTCACTCATCATCATATTTTATCTTTCCTAGTTCTATCTAAAGATATTACTCCATTTTAAAGGTAGTTCACAATGTGTATCATCTAACTCATGGTAAGACCATTCAGTTCAGGGATATAATTAACCTCATTAATTTATTCCATGCTAAAACAAACCAAATGAAAGACCATGTAATAGTGAGAAATGCTAATTACCATTGATTCTCGCTCAAATTTCCCCAAGAGAAGAAGGTAATACGGTCCTTGTAGTTTAGCTTGGGTTGTCGAATCCTCAGAGACCTAAGAAGTAACCTATAGACCCATACATTCTATGGACTATTTTTGGCTATGAATTGGCCAACTTGGGTTGATTTTAGATGGGTTTAAAGGAACTCTAATATAATTAAGTGAATTCAATTTAAAATAATGATTTGATCCTAGGTTATCGCTCGGGGTGGATTGGGCGTATTTCCTTTTTAATGATTTCAATTTCTTATATTTGAGACGGGTTCATTTAAGGAGATAAAAAAACATCATCACTTACTGGTTTAATTACTACACCCTTTAATACTAATCACCTATACACTTGAAGGATCAAAGTTTTGAGCACTTCAAGGTAAAGGTTCGTATTAGCACTTGAAGTGTGTGGCCTTAAATTCAACAAGGACGATGGAGTTTAAAAATCATCAAATAAAAATCTCAATTAAAGAAGTGATTATACATTAATGAGGTGATAAATAACATCCAATACAACCCCTTTATACTCCCTCGGATCAACCCATAAGTGGGTTATCCCTCCATTGATCCCATGGTTTCAATGGAAGCGGAAAGTAGACTCATGAGGGAGGAAATGGAGAAGTAAAGAAAACAACAAAAATAAAATGATCACTCCACCATTGTGTGAATAATTTCACAAGGTTTGGTGTGAATAAATTCACACGTTGATCCAATGGTATCAAAGTGATATGAAGAACAACAGAATAAGAGTTGAATAATAACTTTTATTAATAAACTAAATTGAATTGAACAACTTACATGTGAAAGACAAATTTGAGACAACAAAATTGCAGCATAACATTACAATTGAACAAAGCATCCAAGATGAGAAACTACTTCACCACCACTACCTTAAATAGGCATTTTGGGAGCCTTGGGTAGATCCTCAAACAATACAAAAGATCCCACTTGAGTATGGTAGGCCTAGTGTGGTGGAAAGTAAGGGAGATGAGACTTTTCCACCCTTGACCCGAGGTGGAAGACAACTTGCTTCCACCGAACAGACACGCTTGGATGACCTTCTAGATGGCCGAATAAGAGTGGTAAATATAAGAATAAAATGGATCCCCAGATGTCTCCTAACCTCATGTAAAATTTGGGCCCATTTTAAGTTGTATATTCGGAGATATGATCATATTAGTGGTATGTTTTTCTGGGACGCAGAATCTGGCCCATAATTTTATCTCTAAATTGGGCCGCCTAAATGGACACCATGGAGGCCGAATTTACATTGTATCATGAAGAGTGATTTGTTACTATACATGTATTATAGAATCCCACAAAATTTGGGATTCATTGGGCCTATTTGTTGGGCCCCACAGTCTCATCAGTGGCCTGGTGTCCAATCTGACTTCTTCAAAATTGTTTCCTTTTATCACAAAATATCCCCATCTTCTTCCATGAATTCTCCATTGATCCCTGAATAAAAAATGTTCATATTTAAGTGTAGATAAATTTCCAAAAATATAAAATTAAAATATGTAAAATTATATTCCTTAAAATCAGATGAATCATTGAGTAATTCAAATGATGTTAAAAAAATGTACCACACAATAGTGCATTTTAAGAAGGTATTACAATCATAATGTGAAATGATGTTAAAAGTGTAAAATGAACTAAAATGGTGTTTATGAATAATAAAGAACATGAATATTATATATATTAACAATGGATGTTAGCCTCATTTTGTGGCTAATCAACCATTTCATCCTAATACAGATTTTCCAATGTAGTGGCTGCATTCACCAATGTATCTGCCTGGTCATTCTGTGATCATGGGATGTGAGTCAATTTCAGCTCCAAGGGGGAATTATACCATCATTCCTTGGAAATATTCAAGTAGGGGGATCAGACCCTCCTGTCTGATAATATAATCCCCTTTGACTAGTTTTATTACCAAATATGATTCACCATTCACCTCTAAGTGGTCCACTGTAATTTGAAGTGCTAATTCTAGGAATACGATGAGGGCCTGATATTCTACCTCATTATTTATATAACCTTTAAAAAATAGGAAGGAGTAAGGAAAGACTTCCTTTTTTGGAGAGATGATAATGACTCCCAATCCGACTTTGTTGATCTTGGGGTCCTTCATTAGCCTCCCTATTGGGATTCTAGATGTTCTATCAAAATATATCTCCCATATATGGGGGATGTCTTGAAAAAATAAAATCTATTCATCCAAATATTTGGTATTCAATAAAATTATTTCTGCAGATGGGTTTTATATAAGTAAATCTACCAAATACTAG
The DNA here is from genome assembly GCA_963277665.1 of Viscum album. Classification (NCBI taxonomy): domain Eukaryota; kingdom Viridiplantae; phylum Streptophyta; class Magnoliopsida; order Santalales; family Viscaceae; genus Viscum; species Viscum album. Next base: position 30,082,623 of record OY728139.1, on the reverse strand, counting down.
CCTTTTACTACTTTTTGAGGCATGAAATGAATGTCAAACTACTACAGGATAACTGCCTTACATGCCAAATGTTCATTTAACATAGAACAAATGAGGATATATTTGAGTGGGTTGTTCTAAGAGACAAATTGTAACACCCGAGACTTTTATAAGAAATATATATTTTTTATTTTATATAAATCATCAAAGGAATCTTTCACTACACACAACACTAGCTTGGCTTACTTTACACACAATCGCGACCTTCCTTGATAGCTTGCGTCGTACGCAATACCGAGTTTCACTAAACAATGATATGCTATTAAAATATTATTAAAACTAGCCGTTATGAATAGTAATAACCACTTTTTGAAATTTTGTAAATTTTATTTTTCAAAATGGACTTCATTTTTGGATTCGGAATATCGAAATTAGCCTAGGGTGAAATTTTGGTATTTTTCTGAAAACTTTCAATTTTTGATGAATAGTGAAAACACTGGGTTACTATTTAAAAACCGACTTTTTATTTAAATAATTATTTATTTTATTTAAATTTATTTTAGGTCAAAATTGATACATAATACCTATATAAGTTCAATTCAATTCATTGGAGTCATTTTATAATAATTTTAGATATATAAAATTTTATTGAACTTTTCACCGTCTTTTACCCACCTCCTAGGAGAATTTGCAAATTTACATAAAACTTAATTTTACCGCTTCTGTGAGTGGAATTTCAAAAATCCGAGAGACACGGTTGATGTCAGTAAGTAAAATGTGGTTCAATGAGATGAAAATAATTTTTTGTCAATAGTAACTTTTTACTTTTATTTACCACGGTTAAAAGTAAATAGGGTAATTAAGGGTAAAAATGATATTATTATTACCCTAACACATGTAATAATTCTTTTAGATTAGTGTAATTCGACCAAAAACAACCTTAGGAATAAAATATGACCATTTAGGCCCACTTGGATTAGATTAGGACATTTATTATTAATTTATTTAAAGAAGGGTTAAAATAGTTAAAATCAAAGTTTTATAACTAAAACATTTTTAATATAGGGTTATACATAAGATAAATTCGACTAAAAATATTCATTAGAAAGATAAAAATATTTAATAAATAATGGTATTTTATTTATAATTTTTAGACATTAAATAATTTAATTTATTTATGACACAATGATGATGCAGTAATTATATTATTAATGAAATATTGACATAATTGATGTTATAAATACCCAAATAAATGTAATATGATACTTTTTATGAATTATAATAATTTTCTATGTTAATATGACATGTTATAATTTATTTAATTCACTTTTTTAGAACTAATATTTCTGTTATGATTTTCAAAAAAATCAATTACCAAATAGTGTCAAAATTGACATAAAATAGTTTTTAAAACAAATATTATATTATTAATTGTTATTTTATTCCTAAAAATCTAATGTTCGGAAAAATGACTTAGATAAGGTTATATATATTAATAATAAACAACTTGGGGTTCGTTTGTCTTGTTATAGTAAGTTTATTAACCTTATAGTGTAAGAAAACAAAAAGACATGGTAAAAGTAAAATTATCTAACTTAAAGTTAAATCTAAATGATAAGGTTAAAATAGAAACCTAAACTTGTCTAAATTCTATTGGATGAGAGGATTTAGATCCATCCCCACCGTATCTTCAAAATAAATTAATTTTTAGCTATTTAAAACCAAATATGGCTTTATAATAAAACAATATTTTTAGTTTTTCCAAAGGTGCCCCTCTCCTCCCTTATAAAAGGGAACCTCCGCCCTCTCTTCCTCACACCACTTTGAGCCTTCAAGCTCAGAAAAACCCTGAAAATGTATCCTCTCAACTTCCCTAGAAACATCCTAGAGGTCCTGGTCTTCTTCAAAGACCAATTTTAGTGCCCTAAAAGGAGGTCTCAAAGAGGCGCTTCAAAGAAGAGGTAATGTCCGTTACCGATTCTTTCAACTTTATTTCTTCTTCCACTTCTTCTTATTTAGTTGTTTCATTATGAAGTAATAAAATAAGTATAAATAATATAATTATATGTTATTATAAGTATTAAACAACCCTATTTCACCATCTATCCATCCTACGGAAAACAAAATCACCGCGCGTGCGTACGTACGGAATACCGTCTCCACGCCGTGGTGTGATCTATTTTCCACCACCACCTTACTTGGATGGGTATAATGGTGTAAAGAATGAATATATATGATTATTTTAAAGTGATATTGATTCTGAAATAGTATACATACACTCCAATACAATTCCACGATCATGGGAACAATATCATCGCTCGTGCGTACATACGGAATACCGTCTCCACGATGTGATGCGACTCGTTCTACATGATTTTCATTGCATAATGATTACATAAATGAATTGAGTGAATAAATATGATATATATTACACTAATACCATTCTGGAAATGAGGTATCTATAACCTAAAAAGAAGAATAAGAATTTATTCAACAAAACACGCATAAGAACAAAAAGTAATAAACACCCGAATAACAAGTAGCAATGAAATATTACTAATAATAAGCTAAGAATATGACCATATATGATATCATAAAAATAAGTATGATTCTGGAATAAGTCAATAACATTATTTAAATCATTATACAGGAGGTTCAGACACTTATGAAGCAAATCAGACTTAAGGTAAGAGAAAATATCACAATCTCATTTTTATCCGAGATTGTTTATACTTTGGTATTTAATGGGGTGTATTTTATCATCCACATACATGTTTCCTCAATATGTAATATTATTTTGCATCCACCTAAAATTGTTTAAATCCAATTTTACCCTTCGGTGAGTTTTAGTAAAAGATATGAAATGAATCTTTTGTCATTTTTCGTACGAGGTACTTTTTGACTTTTCCAACAAAAGTACGAGAAGAATGTTTTTTTAACTTATACAGCATGAATGGATTTTCAAAACATTATTTCCAAGAATCTTCCTTTACAAGTTTTCAAAGTTTATAATTGTATGACATGTTAAGAAGGAAAAGTGTTTTTGAAGTAGAAAGGATATTTTCCTCAAGAATAGAGTTCAAGTGTTTTATCAAAATTATTTTCCATCTAAGAAAATAAAGGGTTCTGTTTCTATCCCTATTATTACATTGATTTGATTATGTTGTGATGGAATTATTTTTATGAATTCCTTTATCTTATATGAATTGTTTTATGGTGTCACGATGTTTAAGATTCCCATTTTTATTACATGGGTTATGCTATGATGTATGGTTTATGATTTTGTGGCACACATAATAATGGTATCATTATGAGATGGTTGGGACCTATATCTCCCTCCAATGCATTGGGTAAAGATTTTATATCTCATGAGATAGACATGGCTGGAACGGCAGGTTAAACCGGTTCAGTGAAACAGGACTAAAACGAGGAATGAACTCGGTTCAGAAATGGACTTTGTCCACTAAGATAGTCTTGGCAATGAGTATTGACTAATAAGAAATGATTCTCTATGATTATGTGTGTTTTCCACAAAGCTTCATGTTTTAAGTGATGCTTATTGTGATTACATTTCACTACCATGATTTATCCCATGTTATGAAATTATGATCTCTTTTGCAGGGTAATATTTCCAAAATGTTATGTTCTTATGAATATGATGTGATTGATATTTCTTTTGTTTACCCTTACTGAGCATTTGAGCTCACCCTTTTGTATGTTTTATTTCCCCAGGTCTGGCACAAGGTTATTAAGTAAGATATTCCAAAAGGGACTATAGATATGATGAAATAAATGGGAGACATTGTAGACGCTTTATGAACCATTTGTTTATGTTTCCCAGTTTATAAAGACACTATACCTATACAGTCCTTTCATGGTTTTGTTATATGTTGTAATAAGTGTACTTCAATTTTGAAGTACTAACAATGTATGTAAAGTATGGGTCATTATAGTTGGTATTAGAGGAAAGGTATAGTCAACCTTTTGAAACTAGGATGTTAAAGCCTTAGTAAGAATCCTAAGGATAAGTCTAATCATAGAACACAATCTTAGTGTTTTAGAAATGGCCATGAATAACCTAGGATAAGACCTTAAGTGTGAAATTTTATTCTTGATTATGTGTTTTTCTTATTATAATTAGTGTTGCTCACACTATTATTCTTGGTTTTAGTCAATGGCTGGAACCCGAAGGAACCGTGTTAATGCGGAATGTGACGAGAAATGCAATGATTGTCCCCATGAGAAACCAAATGTTATGGGAGCTGGAATTCAAAATCTTGTAGCCATGCTCACACAACTTTCTCAAGATATGAATCATGTGGGAATTCCAAACGAGCAAAGGAAGGAGAAACATTCTGTTGAATCCTTCATGAGGCAGCGTCCACCTTCATTCAGCGGGTCTACTGATCCATTAGTTGCTGAACAATGGATCAGTACTACTGAAAATATATTTTCAGTTCTTCAATGTTCTGAACATGATAAAGTCATCTTAGCAGTGTATCGTTTGGAAGGTGATGCTGATCAATGGTGGAATCTTATCAAGAATAAGAGGCCAAGAGATGAAATTGATCCCATAGAATGGGATGAGTTCAAGAACTTATTTTTCAATAAGTACTTCCCTCGTATTCTCCGAACAAAGATGGAGAAGGAGTTTCTTGAACTGAAGCAAAAGGATGATGAATCTGTTGGTACCTATGAATCAAATTTTACAGGACTTGCAAGGTACGCTTCTGGTATTATTATCCAACCTAAGAGTAAGATTGATCGATTATTTAGTGGGTTAAAACCAAGTCTTCGAAGGGCGTTAGCCATAAGGGACTTCAATAGCTACAAGGAAATCGTTCGATGTGCTCTCAAAGTTGATATGGAGATTGGAGTAACCCATTAGTCATATGGGTTTGATAAGAAGAGGAAAATGGAATTAAAAGGAAAATCTAAAGAGCACACTGAAAAGAAGATGAGTTTTCCCTTATGCTCAAAGTGTGGAAAGAAACATGGAGTGAGTTGTCTTAAAGGGACAAGTAAATGTTTCAAATGTGGAAAGGAAGGTCATCAGGCATTTGAATTCCGCAATGATGGGAAGAAGATGTCTAGTGATGCGAACAATGAAAAGGCTACACAGAGTGCACCTCCTACACTTCAATGTTTCAAGTGCAAGGAGATGGGGCATTATGCCAATAAATTCCCTAATCCAAGGGTTGTTGATGATGATAGACGCCAACAAACTCTTAAGGATAAAGACAAAGGAAATTCACATGCAATTTCTATCAGCGATGTGGAGTACGATAACGAAGTGGTGAAAGGTACACTTACCATCCACTCTAAAGTAGAAAATGTTTTATTTGATTCTGGATCCAACCAATCCTTTATTTCTGAAGAATTTTCTAAGGGTATCACCGTATTACCTCAATAATTAGATGTTGAGTTAGCTGTGACAACCCCTAATGGCACAACAGTCGCATCAAAAGTTTATAATTCTTCTCCAATTAAAGTTTATGGGAAAGTGCTTCCTTCAAATCTTGTGATCCTTCCTATAATGGAATTTGATGTGATTCTTAGCATGGATTGACTTTCTCTATATGGAGCTCATATCAATTTCCAAAGAAGGGAAGTCACATTTCATATTCCAGATCAATATTTGATCGTCTATCGATGCGAAGATGAACATAACCTTCTAGTGGAAATTTCTTCCATCTTATGGGTCTTGATTCCACTAAATGAAGGTTATTTATCTCAAATGGTTGGTGAGAAACTCATGATTAAAAATATTCCCATTGTACGGGAGTTTGATGATGTCTTTCCGGAGGAATTGCCGGGTCTTCCACCAAATCGTGAAGTTGAGTTTTCAATAGAACTCGTACCGGGTGCTTTAACTATTTCAAAGACACCTTATAGAATGGCCCCAATTGAGTTTCAGGAATTGAAGAAGAAACTCCAAGAGAATATTGATAAGGGGTTCATATGCCCTAGTGCGTCACCTTGGGGAGCACCTGTTCTGTTTGTTAAGAAGGAAAATGGATCAATGAGACTCTTCATTGATTATCGAGAACTTAACAAGATCACTATCAAGAACAAATATCCTCACCTACGCATTGATGACTTATTTGACCAACTATGCGGAACTCAATACTTTTCCAAGATTGATCTTCATTTAGGGTATCATCAATTAAGGGTCAAAAGGGAGGATATACCAAAGATGACTTTTCGTACAAGGTATGGACACTATGAATTTATAGTGATGCCATTTGGTCTTACTAATTCCCCTGCCATCTTAATGGATCTGATGAATAGAGTCTTTAGAGACTATCTTGATCAGTTTGTGGTAGTCTTTATAGATGATATTCTTGTATAATCAAAGTGCAAGGAAGAACATGAAGATCACTTGAGAATTATATTGAAGACCCTGAGAAAGGAGAAGCTTTATGCCAAATTTACCAAGTGTGAATTTTGGCTTCAAAAAGTTTCATTTTTGGGTCACATAATCTCAAAAGAGGGGATATCTGTGGATCCAGCAAAAACAGAGGTTATCGAAAGATGGTCGAGACCAACAACAGTAACTGAGATCTGAAGTTTTCTTGGTTTGGCTGGATATTATCAACGTTTTGTGAAAGATTTTTCATGATTATATAATCCACTCACCAAGTTGACTCGAAAAGGAGTTATGTTTGTTTGGACGGAGGAATGTGAAAAGAATTTCAAGGAGTTGAAAAGAAGGTTATCCAGTGCACCTGTGCTCACACTGCCTTGTAGTGGAGAAAGGTTTGTGATCTATAGTGATGCATCCAAGAAGGGATTGGGGTGTGTTCTTATGCAAAATAATATGGTGATATCTTATGCCTCAGAACATTTGAAAATCCATGAGAAAAATTACCCAACTCATGATTTGGAGTTAGCTTCGGTAATCTTTGCATTAAAGATTTGGAGGCATTATCTTTATGGAGAAAGGTGTGATATTTATACTGATCATAAAAGTTTAAAGTATATTTTCACACAAAAGGAGCTGAATATGCGCCAAAGAAGATGGTTGGAGCTGATTAAGGATTACGACTGCTCAATCCATTACCACCCTGGGAAAGCAAACAAGGTGGTAGATGCATTAAGTCGATAAGACCATGTCAGTTTATTCATGATGAGGATCACAAAAGATCCAATATTTATGGATTTACAAAGGATGGATCTTGGAATTATAATGGAAGGGGAAAAATATTATCTTTATCAAATGAATGTTCAACCATCTATACATGTGAAGATTAAAGAGGCATAGAAAGCAGATGTACAGTTACAAAAGAAGGTGAGAAATGTTCCTGAATTTAACCTTGATTGTGATGGGATAATAAAATTCAGGAATCGAGTTTGTGTTCCTCCCATCCCCGAATTAAAAGAGCTGCTGGATGAGGCTCATAGTTCTTCATTCTCTATTTATCCTGGAAGCACAAAGATGTATAGGGACCTGAAAGAGTACTTCTGGTGGGATGAAATGAAAAGAGATGTTGCTGAATATGTCTCTCGATGCTTGGTTTGTCAGTAAGTTAAAGCTGAGAGACAGAAGTCTAAGGGAATGTTACAACCATTACACATACCCAAATGGAAATGGGAAAACATCACTATGGACTTTGTCACCGGACTTCCTAAAACATCCAAAGGCAATAATGCTATCTGGGTCATAGTTGATCATCTTACAAAGTCTACACACTTCATTGCTATTAGAGAGGATTTATCTCTGGATCAGCTTGCCAAGATATATGTAAAGGAAGTGGTAATATTGCATGGAGTACCACTTTCTATTATATCTGATCGGGATCCGAGGTTTACCTCAAAGTTATGGAGAAGTCTTCAGCATACTCTAGATACAGAGTTGAGTTTCAGCACTGCTTATCATCCTCAGATAGACGGTCAGTCTGAGAGGACAATTCAAACTCTAGAAGATATGTTGAGATCTTGCTATGTGGATTTCAAAGGTGGTTGGGATCAACACCTACCTTTAGTGGAATTTTCTTATAATAATAGCTTTCACTCCAATATTCAAATGGCTCCTTATGAAGCTATCTATGGAAAGAAATACAGGACTCCAACTTGCTGGGTTGAAGTTGGGGAAAGAAAGCTATTAGGACTTGATCTTGTTGATGAGATGGCAGAAAAGGTCTGATCTATTCAACAACACATAAGAGCATCTCAGAGTCGACAAAAAAGTTATGCCGACAACTGAAGAAAATAATTAGAGTTTGAAGTGGGTGATAAAGTGTTCTTACGAATATCTCCTTGGAAGAGAGTAATGATATTTGGAAAGAAGGGAAAGCTGAGCCCTAGGTATATCGGTCCTTTCGAAATACTGGATCGTGCTGGAAAGGTAGCTTACCGATTGGAGCTTCCACCGAATCTCTCTCAAGTTCATGATGTGTTCCATATATATCTCCTGAGAAAGTACATACCTGATCCCTCACATGTACTCAGCTCAGAAGTTGTACCGCTGGAACAAGATCTTTCTTATAAAGAACAACCGATAGAGATTCTCGATCGTAGTGAAAAAGTCCTACGGAACAAGACCACTCTCTTAGTGAAAGTTTTATGGAGGAACCACCAATTAGAAGAAGCTACATGGGAGCTTGAGGATATGATGTGGGAGAGGTATCCTCATCTGTTTGTTACAAGTGACGAATTTCGAGGGAGAAATTCATTTTAAGGGGGGTAGAATGTAACACCCGAGAATTTTATAAGAAATATATATATTTTTATTTTATATAAATCATCAAAGGAATCTTTCACTACAGACAACACTAGCTTGACTTGCTTTACATGCAATCACAACCTTCCTTGATAGCTTGCGTCGTACGCAATACCGAGTTTCACTAAACAACGATATGCTATTAAAATATTATTAAAACTAGCCGTTATGAATAGTAATAACCACTTTTTGAAATTTTTTAAATTTTATTTTTCAAAATGGACTTTGTTTTTGGATTCAGAATATCGAAATTAGCCTAGGGTGAAAGTTTGGTATTTTTTCTGAAAACTTTCAATTTTTGATGAATAGTGAAAAAACTAGGTTACTATTTAAAAACCAACTTTTTTATTTAAATAATTTTTTATTTTATTTAAATTTATTTTAGGTAAAAATTGATACATAATACCTATACAAGTTCAATGCAATTAATTGGAGTCATTTTATAATAATTTTAGATATATAAAATTTTATTGAACTTTTCACCGTCTTTTACCCACCTCCTAGGAGAATTTGCAAATTTACATAAAACTTAATTTTACCGCTTTTGTGAGTGGAATTTCATAAATCCGATATACATGGATGATGTCAGTAAGTAAAATGTGGTTCAATGAGATGAAAATAATTTTTGGTGAATAGTAACTTTTTACTTTTATTTACCACGGTTAAAAGTAAATAGGGTAATTAAGGGTAAAAATGATATTATTATTACCCTAAAACATGTCCTAATTCTATTGGATAAGTGTAATTCGACCAAAAAAAACCTTAGGAATAAAATATGACCATTTAGGCCCACTTGGATTAGATTAGGACATTTATTATTAATTTATTTAAAGAAGGGTTAAAATAGTTAAAATCAAAGTTTTATAAAAAAAACATTTTTAATATAGAGATATACATAGGATAAATTCTACTAAAAATATTAATTAGAAATATAAAAATATTTACTACATAATGGTATTTTATTTATAATTTTTAGACATTAAATAATATAATTTATTTATGACACAATAATGATGGAGTAATTATCTTATTAATGAAATATTGACATAATTGATGTTATAAATACCCAAATAAATGTAATTTGAGACTTTTTATTAATTATAATAATTTTTTATGTTAATATGACATGTTAGTATTGATTTAATTTACTTTTTTCAAACTAATCTTTCTGTTATAATTTTCACAAAAATCAATTACCAAATAGTGTCAAAATTGACATAAAATAGTTTTTAAAACAAATATTATATTATTAATTATTATTTTATTCCTAAAAATATAAGGTTCGACAAAATGACTTATATAAGGTTATATATATTAATAATAAACAACTTGGGGTTCGTTTGTCTTGTTATAGTAAGTTTATTAACCTTATAGTGTAAGAAAACAAAAAGACACGGTAAAAGTAAAATTATCTAACTTAAAGTTAAATCTAAATGATAAGGTTAAAATAGAAACCTAAACTTGTCTAAATTCTATTGTATGAGAGGATTTAGACCCATGCCCACATTAGATTCTAAATAAATCAATTTAGAGCTATTTAAAACCGAATATGGCTTTATAATAAAATAATATTTTTAGTTTTTCCAAAGGTGCCCCTCTCATCCCTTATAAAAGGGCACCTCCTCCCTCTCTTACTCACACCACTTTGAGCCTTAAAGCTAGTCCAACCCCTGCCAATTTCTCCTATCCACTTCCCTAGAAACATCCTAGAGGTCCTGGTCTTCTTCAAAGACCAATTTTAGTGCCCTAAAAGGAGGTCTCAAAGAGGCGCTTCAAAGAAGAGGTAATGTCCGTTACCGATTCTTTCAACTTTATTTCTTCTTCCACTTCTTCTTCTTTAGTTGTTTCATTATGAAGTAATAAAATCAGTATAAATCATATACTGATATGTTATTATAAGTATTAAACAACCCTATTTCACCATCTATCCATCCTACGGAAAACGAAATCACCGCGCGTGCGTACGTACGGAATACCGTCTCCACGCCGTGGTGTAATCTATTTTCCACCACCACCTTACTTGGATGGGTATAATGGTGTAAAGAATGAATATATATAATTATTTTAAAGTTATATTTATTCTGAAATAGTATACATACACTCCAATATAATTCCCGATCATGGCAACGATATCATCGCTCGTGCGTACGTACGGAATACCGTCTCCACGATGCGATGCGTCTCGTTCTACATGATTTTCATTGCATAATGATTACATAAATTAATTGAGTGAATAAATATGATATATAATACACTAATACCATTCTGGAAATGAGGTATCTATAACCTAAAAAGAAGAATAAAAATTTATTCGACAAAACACGCATAAGAACAAAAAGTAATAAACACCTGAATAACAAGTAGAAATGAAATATTACTAATAATAAGCTAAGAATATAAACATATATGATATCATAAAAATAAGTATGATTCTGGAATAAGTCAATAACATTATTTATATCATTATACAGGAGGTTCAGACACTTACGAAGCAAATCGGACCTAAGGTAAAGGAAAATATCACAATCTTATTTTTATCCGAGATTGTTTATACTTTGGTATTTACTGGGGTGTATTTTATCATCCACATCCATGTTTCCTCAATATGTAATATTATTTCAGTCCACCTACAATTTTTTAAATCCAATTTTACCCTTTGGTGAGTTTTAGTAAAAGATATGAAAGGAATCTTTTGTCGTTTTTCATACGAGGTACTTTTTGACTTTTCCGACAAAAGTACGAGAAGAATGTTTTTTTAACTTATACGACATGAATGGATTTTGAAAACATTATTTTCCAGAAGCTTCCTTTACAAGTTTTCAAAGTTTATAATTGTATGACATGTTAAGAAAGGAAAAATGTTTTTGAAGTAGAAAGGATATTTTCCTCAAGAATGGAGTTCAAGTGTTTTATCAAAATTATTTTCCATCTAAGAAAATAAAGGGTTCTGTTTCTATCCCTATTATTACATTGATTTGATTATGTTGTGATGAAATTATTTTTATGAATACCTTTATCTTATATGAATTGTTTTATGATGTCACGATATTTATGATTCCCATTTTTATTACATGGGTTATGCTATGATATATGGTTTATGATTTTGTGGCACACATAAGAATGGTATCATTATGAGATGGGTGGGACCTATATCTCCCTCCAATGCATTGGGTAAAGATTTTATATCTCATGAGATAGACATGGCTGGAATGGAAGGTTAAACCGGTTCAGTGAAACAGGACTGAAACGAGGAATTAACTCGGTTCAGAAATGGACTTTGTCCACTAAGATAGTCTTGGCAATGAGTCTTGACTAATAAGAAACGATTCTCTATGATTATGTGTGTGTTTCGGTGCGGATGTGCGTCAGGTTACGCTGTTCCGCCAGGACGCGTTCGCGCGTGCACCCGTCAACCCGAGGGGATGGGCGCGCGGCTTGTGGTCCCGCAGTCCCGCTTTCCGAAGGCGGGCGGCATCCGTCCCTTATTCAGGGGCGTCTGATCCTTGATCGAAACCGGGATGATGGGATGTCGGCTCCTCCTTCCTTGGACGTCTCCTCGGAACTTGTCGCCTAATCCGGGTCTCCCTCATAGATTTAAGACATGCTCGTGAATCTTGTTCCCGACGCCATATCTTCATGGACACCGGTTAATTACGCTGCTTCCGCCCGGATGCTCCAAGGAGTCTGGTCGGGGCAGCAACCTGCGGTGAGGAGGCCGGGTGGCTCTGGGTGCTGGGGGCGTGTCGTAACACTGCGGCTCTGCACGTCTATCTTCTGTCCCTAATAGGGCTTCTCGAAGGCATGATGGCCTGAGGCATCCCGCACTGGGTGCGGGGAACTGTGTCCCCTGAGGTTTTCCTCAGCTTCCCATGTTTAACACGGGGTATGCCGCGAGTTTAACGTCCAGCGGGGACGGCATCGGACCGATCAACACGAAAAGTGGATCAGATGACAGAACCCCTTGCGGGGAACCTCCGACGCTGGGGCCAGCGCATGGGCGACTTCCCAAGTGATATGGAGTGGAGTGAAGTGGCATGACCCCACCGGGATGTGGCGGCCCGGGCAAGGATCAGGATGGATGATGGAGTGAAGAGCTTGGACCCCGTAGGGGCTTCCTACGTACCGCGCGTTAGCACGGATCAAAGTCAACGTAGTTCGGGTATACAGTTTAACGTCATGCTGGACGTCGGCAAGCCGACTCACGAAGGGGTCGAGGCCGCCGGGCGGAGGATTGAACCGGACCACCTCGCACAGGGGGAGATGGAACGGCCGGGTGGATCACAGTTTCACGTCATGCTGGACGATAAAAGGAGAAATGGAAAAAGGGGCTGTGGGGAGGCACAGTGGAGATACACACGGGCAGTCTCCCACAGGGGCGGATTCATAGGTGAATCGACGCAAGCGTGAACCCTGGAGGGGTCCACTGATGGACGAACCGACGTGAATACGACCGGGACGACCAGGTGGTGGGCTTGAACCTCAGGGAGGCTTCCTACGTACCCTGTTTAGAAGACAGGGATCAAAGTCCACGTAGTTCATTCTGTCAGGACTTACGCACTTGAGGCAGCCTGGATGCAGCAAAACTCAGTTGGAAGGGACTTGGACCGAAAGTAAGAGACACCTCGATCCCAGTCACACCCTCTACTAGCTTCGGCAGTGGGGGAGCGCAATGGAGATACACATGTGCAGCCCCCCACAAGAAACTAGGGGTTTGTAATACCCTACCCCCGTAGGGAAAAGCCGCTCCCATTAAATCGTCCCTAAAGAGGGGCAATCCCGACATCCATGCAGAGACGAGCGGGTGGGGGCCACATCCAAACCGGGGGGGGACCCTGCGTGCGAGGCACGGGATCGGGTGATGCGGACGGTTTAGCGTCTTGCCAGACGAAGTACAATTTAACGTCGTGTGTTGAGGACGAAGCGGACGGTTTAACGTCTTGCTGGACGAAGTACAGTTTAACGTCGTGTGTTGAGGACGAAGCGGACGGTTTAACGTCTTGCCGGACGAAGTACAGTTTAACGTCGTGTGCTGAGGACGAAGCGGACGGTTTAACGTCTTGCCGGACGAAGTACAGTTTAACGTCGTGTGTTGAGGACGAAGGTGCTTGGCAGTTTAACGTCTTGCAGCACGGACGATAGGGGCTAGGCAGTTTAGCGTCGTGCAGCTTGGACGTAGTACAGTTTAACGTCATGTTGGACGGATGCAGTTTAGCGTCATGTGGGACGAATGTGCAGTTTAACGTCATGCTGGACAAATGTGCAGTTTAACGTCATGCTGGACGTATGTGCAGTTTAACGTCATGCTGGACGTATGTGCAGTTTAACGTCATGCTGGACGTATGTGCAGTTTAACGTCATGGTGGACGTATGTGCAGTTTAACGTCATGCTGGACGTTGGTTGCCGCCGATGGGTCCGTGTCACTTCGCGCGAGCCTGGAGGGCCGCACGGGAAGACAACGCACGGTGCGGGCACCCAGGATGAAGATCATCGGGCACCACGCAGGCGGGTACCCTCAGGGGGTCAAGGGGGGCGACCCTGGCGGATTGCGCGCAAAAGAGGAGTTTTGCGCGCAAAACAGGAGGTCGGCGCGCAAAATGGCGGGCTGGCGCGCAATCGGGCCAGCCCTTTGCGCGCAGATGATTGAGATTGCGCGCACCGGGCTTCGGGTAGCACGCGGGGGCAACGGCTCATTCTCTAACGAATGGCCACTTTGAAAATGGGGGGTGCGCGCAATCGGGCTGGATTGCGCGCACCCGGGGGCAATTGCGCGCAAGAGGCTTCTTTTGCACGCAAAGGCCTTCGGGTTAAGGATTATTCAAAGGAAAGGAGCCAAGAGGATTGCGCGTGAAGGCGAACCCCAAGGCTCTATTGCGCGAAAGAAAGAAGGTTACCTGAAGATCGGCATTGCGCGCGGAAGGGGTTGGATTGCGCGAACGAGCGACGCTTCGGATTCTGGCAACCTTCAAAACGTCGGGGGTCGCCTTATATTTATAGGCAACCCCGGGCGCGGAATCCGGTCGTCGGGCGCGGAATTCCCTTCGCCGGCGCGGAATCAGGACCCGGCGCGCAAGGGAGCCGCGCAGGCCACGGGCGCGCAAAATAGCGCGCCGGCCCAGCGCATTGCGCGCATCCCGGGAGGATTGCGCGCCGCGACTCAACTTTGCGCGCGGGCCTCTGAAATTTCGCGCAAGTCCTCCGGGCCCTCCGGAACGTGCCTCTGACTCCAAATATCACTTCGCTTTCCGCATCCGGAGCTTCGTTTGGGAACAACGGACTTTTCCGGCGTCTACAAAAGCCCCCCCTCGGAATCTGATCGGCGAGAGGCCGCAACGATCGGGTTCCGAGGGAGACGCCGGAATGCCGAAGTCCTGGGCTGCGCGGGACTTAGGCGCGCAAAAAGGGGCGCCAGGCGCGCAATTCGCCGCCGCGGTCGCGCAATCGAGCGTTCCGCGCGACGCGGAATCCCGGCCTCGTCTATAAATAGGGGTCCGGGGTTCCGCGTTCCGTACACAGGCCTTCCGCGCGATAAGCTTCAACGCTCTCGTGCGCGAAATTGCCTTTTCCGGTCGCGAAATTCGCCCGATCGACGCGCAAAACCATCCGGAATTCGCCTGTCTTTGCGCGAAAACCCGGAACTTTGCGCGACATTCTTCCCAATTGCGCGCCGTCCACTTGGATTGCGCGCCAACCTTCAAACTTCTCTACCAGCCTCGTCCGATCCCGCACGCTTCATCCCTTAACCCGCACGACTCCCAAAACTTCTGAGATGGCCGCGCATCAAGGAAATGAGGGGGATGCCGCCATTCGCAGAGCAGAGATGGCGGCGAACAAGGAGGTTTACGGAGCCAAGGAGATTGTTTCCAACAATCAATTCCTGTTCGACTTACTGACGCCGGCCCAGAAGACATATCCACTGTCGGACAACCTGCCGCTCTGGAACTTCGGCATCCTAGATGAGGTTCCGGTGCCAGGGTTCGAGGTTGATGCGCCACGGACCTGGGTGACTCGGGAGGACGAGCTTCCCCGCTATAACATCACCAACAATGGGCATCCTGCCAGGGAGACCAGGCACTTGGACGTCTATGTCCTGAACCCGAGGACGCGAACCATTGACGGGGGTGAGCCTACTGCGGAGAATTCTCCAGCCCTCTACTCGAGCATATATCGCCAGAGTGTCACTGACGACACCAAGGGCTGGGTGAAGGACTGGGACTTGCGGTCTGGGGGAAATTTCACCAGCGAGTGGGCCTGGGCGTTCTGGGTACGCCACACTTGCGATCACTTCGCAGAGGAGCTGCGGTACATCGGCCTGTTTGAGGCGGTGTGGACGTCGCAGTTCCACTTCTACCAGCAGTCCGAGCTCGGGCCGGAGCTGTTCACCCGCTGGTCTCCGGATACCAACACCTTCCATCTTCACCATGGGGAGGTCGGCATCGGTCTCTGGGACATCCACTGCATCGGAGGTATCCCGCTGGAGGGCTACCAATACGATGAGTTCCTGCCCCCGAAGAACACCTGGGGTGACAGGTCACGGACTCCCATCCTAACGTGGCATCTGCTGGACCTGGCTACAGAGCGGCTCGGGGTCAAGGACTTCCAGAAGGACATAGCCTACAAGGAGTGGTTCGGCCAGTTCTTGGAGCATGACCCAGCGGTCAAGATGCCAGGCAGGGGGAAGCGGTGCCCGACCGCAGCTCAGAGGAGCCGGAACGGGTCTTACTGGCGGGTCCTGGAGACGGGCGACTATCTCTCATGGGGGTACCGCGTCATCGAGGCTCGGGACCCAAATGTCCGGTACGCGGCATTCCTGGCCGCCTTTCTGAGTGGGTGGCTCCTGCCAGTGCGGGATGCGAGAATGGGCGTTCGCCCGGCGACACTGGCGGTGGCGGGTGCTATGGCTGCCAACAAAAGATACAACCTCGGGGTCCCAGTGCTGGCGAGGCTGTATGCCATCCTGGGATGCATCTCACGAGGGGGGTCTCCACGAAGGATCTGTGGGCCCTTTCAGTTCTTCCACGGCTGGGTGGCTGCTCACCTCGGTGGGTACACGTTTCCGAACGCCATCATTCCTCCGGGCAACGGCCTGCGACCCTCCCTGCTGAACATCTCGGGGGTCGCTCCGATGACCCTAAGTGAGGAGGGCGTGAGGATTCGGATTGGCAATCTTGCCAATTTCAACTTCAGTCCGTTCCCCACTCCCGTCGGCCAGATGATCGACAATGGGCAGGGTCCGCTGGAGCAGCATGAATACTTCCTGAACATGCGGGGCGGGGTGCTCGTGGCTCGGATCGACGGGAAGGTGATTTGCGAGCCTTACGTGCCAACCCGGTTCGCCAGGCAGTTCGGGTGCCTTCAGCGGATGCCGAAGAGGGTATTCACTGCCGTCCGGGAGGAGACGAACCCTTGCGTCCTTCGCCATATGTGGCTGATGTTTGCCGCTTTCGGCTCTGGCGACGTCATCACTCTCCCTCCTACCGGGGTTGACGCAGGCTTGGCAACCGAGTACGCCGAACACTGGGCCATCGCATACCCCGAGGGGCTTCTACGGAAGCTAGTTCGGCGGCTCGAGGTTACCCGTGCAGAGACCGGGCGTCAAGGAAGGAGGCGAGGCGCCGCCACACGGGGGAGAACGGAGGCGCGCCAAGCAGCGGAGCCGGCGCGGGCAGGGACTTCGGCGGCGGGCACATCGCGAGCTGCCGCTACGACCTCGGCGCCCAGAGAGGGGGCACGCGCGATGGTCGAAGAGCGGCCCGGGAAGCAGGTGAGACGTCTGCTCGAACCCTCCCACGATGCAGTCTTCCCGGCGCTGTGGTCGGCCTGGATGACCCTGCGGCAGTCACTGGGGACCGACGCCATCTGGCGAAAGATTCTCAGAGAAGGAATCCATCTGCCAGAGGTCGGGCACCTCCATATTGCCGACAGGGTGGACTTCAACCGGCAGTATGCGTATCTGACGGCCATGGACGATTACGCGCGCCAACGTGGTCAGCGTGCGGAGCCATCCCTTCTGGTGAAGGTGATGCTCGGTCTAGAGCCCGCTCCAGAACAGATGCCGCCGGAAGAAGACGACAGTAGCAACGACTCCGAGGAAGAGGGGGAAATGGGGGAGGATGAAGGCTCCGAGGGAAGATCCCATCAGGGGAGTCCGCGGGAGAGCGGCGAGGTGGCCGGCTCTGACAATGTTGATGTCACTGAGCTCCTCGAGGTCCGCTTCTATCCCTGCTCAATCTGCTTCATCCATTCTCTTATGCAGCTTCTAACCCATTTCTCCATCTTTCTCAGGAGCGCACGGATGTTGGTCAGGCGTCCTCAGCGGGAGTAGGAGGGGCGCCAGCAGGACAAGGCGGGGGCCAGGCACCCATTATCGAATTGACAAGCGCGGAAGGCCCCCCTGCTGTAACTGTTCCTGCGGCGGCCGGGGTAGCGGAAGATGACGCTCTGAACTCCCGTAAGTATCCTTACTTTACTGCTGGTGCTTGCCGTTGACGATCCGTGACTAACCATGGCATGCCCCGCGCAGCGATCTCAACACTGGAGGCTCGTCGGGTTGCCGAACCCGGTCCATCCACGAGTGGACCGGTGGCAGACATGCCGCCTGCTCCGGAACAGACTTCCCAAACCGAGCCGGCCCCACCAACTGCTGATCAGGGGGCTGCGGACGCCGGCGGTGCTGACATCGGAGAGAGGTCGGGGGCTGACGAGGGTGTCAGCGCCGCTGGGGAGAGAGAAGAAGTTTGCCCGGATGTTGGGGAACCCATCCCTCATGAGGACCTCCCAGGGGAGGACCCTGCAGCAGACCTGCTGGCTGCCTTCCCTGCCTACCGGCCTGCCGACCCCGAGGAGATGGACGACTCGGACGTGGAGGCGGTCGAGGAGAGCCGGATAACGCGCCGCAGGGGGTGGAAGTGCATCCAGCGCTTCCTCAAGCGAGACCCATCGGAGTGGCTGGGGCGCATGGGATCACTTCAAACCTGGCTGCGCTTCCTGTGTGCCGGGGGAGCTGATGCTCAACGCCTCCATCTGACAGTTCGTGATTTCATGGCCGAAAAGATGCGCGAGAGCTGCCGACGTGCCGACGTCACACAAAGTCGGGACATGTCAGAGAGCACGCGGGCGCTCCTCGCGGCGGAGCAGGAAGTCCGGCGCCTCGAAGGGCAGGCGACAGAGAAGGAGGCCTTCGTCGCAACGTGTACCGAGCTTGTGGAGCAACTAGCCGCCCAGCTGGTTGACGCCCAGGTACAGCTGATGGAGGCGGGCCAACAGATGGTCACAATTCAGGTCGAGCGGGAGCGTGCACAGGCCAGAATCGACGAACTGCGTGCTGCGACCGCCGACGAAGAGAGGGCACACAGAGAGCGAGAAGCAGCTCTGGAGGCCACCAGCCAAAGGGTAGCGGCATTAGAAAGACTCATTCAGCACGCTAATCCCTAAGGGCTTTGTTTTGCCGTTCCCAAAACATTTGCTTCCGCTACTTTGATCCATTTGTATGAATCAATATATTTATCTGCATCTTTTGGCTTAACATGCTCAACCACAATTCGTTGTCTTGCGGGAGTGTTAACCAAGCATCAGGCATCCATAATTGGGCCTGGATTTCTGGAGAAAAGAGGGAGGTCATTCCTAGGAAAGGAGACCTTAGACCTAATCAATGTATCATCCCCCCAACTTGTTCCAACACACGAGCGGGACAACGCTAGGGGCGTTGATATTTTATCCGAACATAGGGAAATGAGAAAGGGTGAATCGCGTGTCCCGAATCCAGACATCCACAACGGCCGGCCTTCCAGGAAATGCCCAAGACGGTAGGCGGACAGTGGATCGACCATAACAACTGCAATAGACGGACCGAAGGTTATCATTCATATTGCAGGAGGCGGACCACATGTCATCATGAATACCGCTTTGGGGTTCCTTCAGACACAAGGGTGGAAATCCAGATCGACAGGGCATGCGAAGCGTGGGGCGAAGTGACGATTGTTCGGACAGAATCCAACGCTCTCAGAATTGCGCCACCGTGGGGAAAGCGTATTAGGCGGATGCACTAATCTGGCCGTGAATCACCCCAATTCTCAGACAGCACCTCTTTGACGAGGAAACCGTCGCTTCCCACCATTGCAATGGGGCATCCCGAGCTGAATCGGGGAGAATATCACAACTGCACCACTCTACCAGAAGCCAGGCCAGACGGCCGGCGACAAGGAGGGGCGGGACTTAACGATCCCTGAGGCTGGACCCGAGTTGAGATGCCCGGGCGTTCCTACGTACTCCATCAGGCTGGAGATCAAGCCACACGTAGTTCTGAGAGTGCAGTTTATCGTCATGCAGGACGTAGAATCCCGTTTAGGGGAGATCTTAGTTTAGGGTCGTAGAGCTCGGACCATAGGGGTAGATCTTAGTTTAAGGTCTTAGAGCTCGGACCATAAGGGGAGATCTTAGTTTAAGGTCTTAGAGCTTGGACCATAAGGAGAGATCTTAGTTTAAGGTCTTAGAGTTCGGACCATAAGGAGAGATCTTAGTTTAAGGTCTTAGAGCTCGGACCATAAGGAGAGATCTTAGTTTAAGGTCTTAGAGCTCGGACCATAAGGAGAGATCTTAGTTTAAGGTCTTAGAGCTCGGACCATAAGGAGAGATCTTAGTTTAAGGTCTTAGATCTCGGACCATAAGGAGAGATCTTAGTTTAAGGTCTTAGAGCTCGGACCATAAGGAGAGATCTTAGTTTAAGGTCTTAGAGCTCGGACCATAAGGAGAGATCTTAGTTTAAGGTCTTAGAGCTCGGACCATAAGGAGAGATCTTAGTTTAAGGTCTTAGAGCTCGGACCATAAGGAGAAATCTTAGTTTAAGGTCTTAGAGCTCGGACCATAAGGAGAGATCTTAGTTTAAGGTCTTAGAGCTCGGACCATAAGGAGAGATCTTATTTTAAGGTCTTAGAGCTCGGACCATAAGGACCTCAAAGTATGCCAAATCGTGGTCCTATCCCATGGATATGCGAAGATGCACTGAGGGATAGTGTCAAGAGTGTCGAGGTTTCGCCTGGTCAGAATGGGAGGTGGACAATGTGAATCATGCGGCCATTCACTCAAGGACTGGGGGCACCGGGGTAACGATATGAGAGTACTGCCGACCGTGGCGGAAAAGCAGCATCAATATCGCACTAACCGTTGGTGGAATGAGGCAGCAAACGAGCATCGACCGCTCAATCGCAGGATTCATATCGATTTGCTGCCCGAGGCCATTGGGGGTACCGGCCCGAGTCGGTGGGAGAGCACTGAGGCATTGTGTCCGAACCGTTCACGGGGGATCCACCCAGGGCGTAGACGATGGGTCCGAATGAAAGGGAGCACGAAGCCTGAAAAGTGGAGGAAACCTGAACAAGCGGATCCTGACCCTCCTGGCAATAAACCAGAGTACTCTTGACACCGGTGGACCACTGCAAGGGGTCGGGGAACACGCCTTGAGGGTGACCTGAAGGCGGCGGATTCCCCAGAGAAGGGGGAATCTCTAAGAGGTGGGGGGCTGGACCCGAAGTTTCAAACATCCGGGCGTTCCTACGTATCCCATAAGGATGAGAATCAAGCCGCACGTAGTTCTTGAAGCGCGGCGCAACACAATCGGGCACCAGCGCGGGGAAGAGTGCGGGTCTGACCCTCGCACACAGAAGGAGCGGCATTTGATATTTCTTGTTTGTCCTTAAATATGAATGGTTTTTCTTTGTGCGGCGACATGCCTGTGATTGAGAAATCTCTAGCGTCGCCACAATAATCAAGCCACGGAAGGCATTGATAAATGGCGTGGTTATTAACCAGCGCCCAACATGAGTGTCCCCTGAGGAGGACATCACGATGCAGTGCCGTTTCTCGTCGGGCGGCCAAGACGATCACAGTTTACGGTCGTGTGGTAGGACCAGACAACACAGTTTAAGGTCGTGTGGTTCGGACCATGGAGGAATCCGCTTATCGTGGTACGACGGACACGGCGGAGGTGGGAACATACCCAGCCCTGCGGTCACGCACGATTCCAGGAGAAGAGTCTTGGGATAGGGGTCTGTGTATGTCCATCACCCGAGGGGCAGAGATGCTAGCCTCCAGATATACTGGGCCCAGAACGCGATTGTTCGGGCGACTCCTTCCTCCTTATGGGGACGAGGGTCCAGCTACGCATGGCCCTTAGGGAGGATATCCGCATATATCCTTGGTGCTCAGATCATGGGAGCCTCGAACGACATCATTACCCTGGTTGGTCTACCTAACGTGTAGAGGTGTACTGAAGGTCAGTATGAAGAGAGTGTCGAGATTCCACTACAACGCACAAAGGCGGAGTGTGATGAGGACTGCGCAACCAATGTTCAGAGCCTGAAAGAGTCGACATGGCGATCAAGGACGTTGCTGACCATATTCGCAACACAACATCCGATCGCGTCAGCCTAAGACGGGGCAAGCAAACGAGCATCAACCGCTCAATCGCAGGATTTATATCGATTTGCGGCCCAAGACCCGCCGGTAAATCGACCCGGAGCGGTAGGAGAGCACTGAGGCATCATACCCAAACCGCTAACGAGGATCCCTTTGAGTGAAGGCTCGAACAAGAGGAAGCGCGAGGCCTGACAAGCAACACAGGACTTGTCGGGATTGAATCTGACACTACGAGTCATAGACCGAAGTACCCAAAACATGTTAACAGATTGCCGGAAAGGGTCGGAGGACTCACCCTGAGAGCAACCAAAAGAGGGCAGATCCCCGTGATCAACCAAGAGACGGGGCTGGACCTGAAACACAAGCGTCCAGGCGGTCCTACGTATCCCATAAGGATGGGAATCAAGCCATACGTAGTTCTTGAGAGGCAGTTTAATGTCATGCAGGACGATGAGAGGTGTGAGGTGGTCCCACACACGGGGGGAGGCGTACGGCGCGGCCAGTAGACCAACGCGAATGAGGATATAATCCCCCGCTCACGCGATACTCCTCGCACAAAAAGGAGGGGAACTTGGGCCAGAGGCCCGACGCGGGATAGAGATTCCCGGGAAATGGGGCTGGGCCTAAAACATGTATGTCCAGGCGGTCCTACGTATCCCATAAGGATGGGAATCAAGCTGTACGTAGTTCTTGAAGTGCAGTTTAACGTCATGCAGGACGAGAAAAGAAGGGGGGAGCATAAGGCATCCCCAAACGTGGGGGGCGTACAGCGTGGCGAGCAAACCGACGTGAATGAGGGCATAGCCCCGCGTTCACACCATACGCCGCACACCCGGAGGCAACTGGGCCAAGGGCCCGAGATGGGATGGAAATTACCAAAGGATGGGGCTGGGCCTGAAACATGAATGTCCAGGCGGTCCTACGTATCCCATAAGGATGGGAATCAAGCCGCACGTAGTTCTTGAGGTGCAGTTTTGCGTCATGCAGGACGAATGCTGAACAGTTTAACGTCTTGTAGCTCGGACGCGGTGCAGTTTAGCGTCATGCGGGATGATGTACAGTTTAACGTCATGTTGGACGAAGCACTTGGCAGTTTAACGTCTTGCAGCGCGGACGATACGCTGGGCAGTTTAACGTCGTGCAGCTTGGACGTATGCAGTTTAACGTCGTGCAGGACGTTGGCACACTCAGACAAAGTACTGCTTGAGGAACCTAGCGTTGGTGGGAGGAGTGACATGCTCACCATCCATAGTCGCTAGGGAGTACGCGCCATTGGGATAGACCTTGTGGACAACAAAAGGTCCCTCCCACTTGGGCTCCAACTTGGGCGGCTTCCTGCCGGGGATCATCGGTGCTCTTTGGGCTAGCACTAGATCACCCTGCAGGAAGGAGCGGAGGCGGACCTTCTTATTGAAAGCTCGATCCATTCTACTTTGATGCCTCTCCAAGTTGTGCAAAGCGCGAAGTCTATTCTCATCCAGTGCTTCCAACTCGACTAGACGGGCTTCAGCAACTCTGTCCGGCGCTTGCTGGTCGTAGACCGCAGTGCGCAGGGACGGTAACTGGATCTCGATGGGCAGGACGGCCTCAGCTCCATACACCAGGGAATAAGGGGTCATCTGGGTGGAATTGCGAGTCGTCGTCCGATAAGCCCAGAGGGCGTTGGGGAGCTTGTCCGGCCAACTCTTCTTGTTCTGACCAACCATCTTTTGCAGAATGTTAGAGAGGGTTTTGTTAAACGCCTCGATCTGTCCATTCGCCTGCGCATGATAGCGAGATGTATGGTTCGAGCGAATGTTATACTTGGCGTACAACTTCTTCAACTCGGCTGCTCGGAAATTGGTTCCGTTATCCGTGAGGATAGCGTGAGGCACTCCAAATCGATAGATGATGTTGGAGGTCACGAAGTCAGCGATCGAACAGGATTTGACCTCTCTGAGCGGAATCGCCTCTGCCCATTTGGAGAAGAAGTCCGTGGCGGTCAGAATGAACCGGCACTGGCGAGCTGTCGCCGGTGGGTAAGGTCCCACAACGTCCAGACCCCAGACTGCAAAGGGCCAGGAATACTTAGTGGTATGGAGAGGCTCCGGCGGCCGATGCACAAAGTTCGCATGAACCTGGCACGCATGGCACCTCCTGGCATACTCGATGCAGTCATGGATCATGGAGGGCCAGAAGTATCCCAACCTCCGAATCTGGTGGGACAGCTTCGGCCCAGTATGGTGGGCGCCACATGAACCAGCATGAACCTCTTGCATGACTCGTGGGATCTCAACTCCCTGAAGGCAACGGAGGAGAACACCATCAAATCCGCGTTTGTAGAGGATCTGCTCCAGGCCGGGGCTGCTCTGGAGGACAAACTGCGATGCGCGGCGTCGAACTCGCTCGCGCTCGGCCCGATCCGATGGAAGAATTCCATGTTGGAGGTACTCAACCAAAGGCGTCCTCCAATCAGTGGCTGATCCGACTGTCATATCTGGGGTACTCGGGGCTCCGGGCATAGGGGCAACCGCGGTGAGATTACTTACCAACGGGCCGCGATCTTCTTCCGGGATAACGGGAGCGATGAGCCTGCGGAACGTCACGCGGATGATCAGGTTGTCCTGTTCAGGCTCCGCAAGTGACGCAGCAAGGCTGGCCAAAGCATCTGCTCGACCGTTCCGCGACCGGGGAATATGGACAATTTCCGGCCGATAAGGGAACCGAGCCATCAGAAGGAGGGTGCACTCCAACAATGGCACAAGTTCCGGCTTCCTGACAACATAGTTGCCGTTGATCTGCTTAACGACCAGCTCAGAGTCCCCTTTCACGCACAGACGGGGCACATCGATCTCGAGAGCTAACTCGAGGCCAGTGATGAGGGCATGGTATTCCGCCTCATTGTTGGTACAGCCCTCTGACAACAGGAAAGAGTATGGCAGCACGGCTCGCTCCGGGGTAATGAAGACGATGCCCAAGCCCACTCTGTTGAGCTTAGGATTATCGAGTCTTCTACCGGTGGGGCTCCGGGAGGCACCGTCAAAGTGCATCTGCCAGCATGGATCGGCTCGATCAACCGAGAGAATGGTCTCATCAGGAAAGCCTAGATCCAGCGGCTGATCCACGGAGGTCGGGTGAGCTGCCAGAAAGTCTGCCAATGCTTGCCCTTTGATGGCCTTCTGAGACACATACCTGATGTCGAACTGCTGGAGAATCACAGCCCACCGTGCTAGACGGCCAGTCAATATAGGCCGGCTCAGGATATATTTCAACGGGTCCACCCGAGAAACCAACTGTACCTCATGGTGCTGCAAGTAGTGCCGTAATTTCTGTACGGCAAATACGAGCGCCAGGCAGCTCTTCTCGATGGGGGAATACCTAACTTCCGCATCGAGGAGCATGTGACTGAGGTAATAGAGGCTATTCTCCGTTCCCTCGTTGTTCTTCTGGGCGAGAAGGGCACCCAGGGACCGTTCTAGGGCGGTCACATAGAGGACCAGCAGCTTCCCGGATACAGGCGGCATCAGAACCGGAGGTTGAAGCAGGTACTGCTTGATTTCCTCGAAAGCGGTCTGACACTCTTTATCCCATACATAGGTGGCACCTTTCTTCATGAGCCGAGAAAAGGGCTTACACTTTCCGGCCAGATTCGCGATGAATCGGCGTATATAGGCTAAGTGGCCTTGGAACCCTTGCAGTTCCCGGATGGTACCTGGGGGAGGCATCTGGCTAATCGCCCTGATTTTCTCTGGGTCGATCTCAATACCCCGGTATCTTACCACAAATCCAAGGAACTTTCCGGAGGTGACCCCAAAGGCACACTTCAACGGGTTCATCTTCAGGCAGCGAGACCGGAGGAAGCCGAACACTTTCTCAAGATCTTTGAGATGGTCCTGACGCTGGCGCGATTTGACAACCAAGTCGTCGACGTAGCATTCCACCAGTGTGCCGAGGATTGGCTTGAATATGCGGTGCATCGCCCGTTGATAGGTGGCACCTGCATTCTTCAGGCCGAAGGGCATGACCCGGTAGCAAAAGGTACCTTGGGGGGCCCTGAAGGCAGTGAACTCCTCATCCTCAGGGGCCATCCGAATTTGGTTGTATCCGGAGTATCCATCCATGAAGGAGAGGGCTTGGAACCCTGCCGTGGCATCAATCAACAGCTCTGTCACTGGAAGGGGAAAATCATCCTTCGGACAGTGGCGGTTGAGATCGCGGAAGTCGATGCAGACTCTAATCTGCCCGTTCTTCTTCCTGACCAGCACAATGTTGGCCAGCCATTTGGGGTACTGAACTTCCCTCACGAAGTTGGCTTTGATAAGCTTGTCAACTTCGGCCTCAACCATGGCACCGTGGGATGGGTGCATCTTCCTGGGAGGCTGCTTGAACCCGCGATGGTTCGCCGGGAGACCAAGGCGGTGGACGGCTACCTGAGGATCTAGCCCCGGCATCTCGTCATAGCCCCAAGCGAACACATCACGGTGCTGCCTGAGAAAGTCCACGTACTGATGCCGCTCCTCAGAGGGCATGGCGGCACTGACCAATGTGGGTCTTGGATCGGCCTCGGTTCCAAGGTTCACCTGTATTAACTCATCGACCGTGGCGGGGACGCCCTCCTCAAAGGCTGGGGGTGCGTCTTCCATATCCTCTCCACTCGGGGAGGGATCATCCACGGGAGAGACTGCGTTGGAAACTGCATTGGGGCTACCAGATCCTGCTGGGCCACTGGTGCTGGCGCGGGCGGTCGCGGTCATCTCATCAGGAGACTCGCGGGCCGTCGAGACCATGGCGACGTCCAATCGGTGAATCGGGAGGACGTAAGCGTCATCCAGACTTGCCTAGGGATCACTTGCAACAGCGAAAGGCTCAACCTCACCTGCCAGGATCTGCTTATCCTTGCTCTTGTAATAGTCCGCGTCCAGATAGCGGGCTTCACACGAGGCAAAAGGAGAGGCATCTCCTTGAAGCACGCCTACTCGACCATTAAGGGAGTATTTGAGGCATTGGTGGTATGACGAGGGAACCGCCGCGTGAAGGTGGAGCCATGGCCTGCCCATCAATGCGTTGTACGCAGTGTCCTGAGAGACTACCATGAATTCGGTGTTGGCAACCAAGTCACCGAATTGGGTCTTCAAACGTATCTTGCCGACCGGGGTTTGCTCGGTGCAGTCGTACCCCTGGATCCTGAGGTCGGAGGGAATCAAGTCATCCTCAGACAACCCCAACCTCCGGAGCGTCCGAGTTGGAATCAGGTTAATCCCGGACCCCGTGTCGACAAGACAACGCCGGACTTCAAGGCCATTGAACTGGCCAGTGACATACAGCGGACGAATATGTCCCTGTATAGGAGGGTCTTCATCCTTACCGGAGAACGAGATAACTGCCCGACATTCGGCGTCCTCGATCGTTTCGGCGTGAAAGGCCTCTGCAGCCGCAACCTCTGTCTCAAACTGGAGGGGGCTTTTCAGGGCTTCAGCGAGTGCCTCGCGCATCTCAGATGACATGCGCAGAGCCTCAAGGATGGAGAGCCTTGCTGGGATGTCGGCCAAGTGCTTCAGGACATCATACTTTTTGGCCAAGCGCGAGCCCCTGGTTGCAGGAGGTTGCTCTGCGGTTGGAAGCATGACGGGCCTTGCCGGTTGGATCGGCGGCCGACTGGTACTTGGCGCATCTCGCTGTTCACTGGCTGCAGTCCGGGAAATGGTCACCGTACTGGGGTTAGGAGGCCGGGATGGACCCGTGGCAGGGCGGAGCTGGTCGTGACGCGGCTGAGGCGGTTCTGCCTGGTCCCACACCACAAACAGCGGCGGAGGCGAATCCGTCATCCCCGAATGGGGGGGCGGCGCACGTTGTGCTCGGTTTTGAGCCTGCTGCCTAGTCTCAGTGGCGTGCACGGCCTGGCTGGAGGTACCAACGGCTGTGCCCCGGCGACTCCTGCTGCTGCGGTTCTTCCGACGGTGGCGACGACCGGGGACACTAGGGAGGTCCACCTGGTGTTCTTCAACGTCG
Source organism: Viscum album (assembly GCA_963277665.1). Lineage (NCBI taxonomy): Eukaryota > Viridiplantae > Streptophyta > Magnoliopsida > Santalales > Viscaceae > Viscum > Viscum album. The sequence continues at coordinate 30,054,523 of OY728139.1, read as the reverse complement.
GGAACCGAAAAGGGATTTACCAGCTCGACGGTGTTAACCGAAGCGTACCCAACACTGTCATCGGACGAATCATCCATCACCGGGCGGATCCGAGGAGGGACCCCCATCTCCGGGGGCATGAAATCGCCGAGAGTGCGGGATAGTGGCGGAACCGGCGGGGCGCGCTCTTCCTTCTTGCGCTGCCGCCGTTTGCTCCTCTTGGAAGAGGCAGGCTGGGACGACGATGCCGAAGCAGCACCCGCAGATTCTGGGGGCTCAGGCTGATTCAAGCGCGCACAGATGATTCCATGGGCGCGAATGGTCATCTTGCGGGCCATCCAGTTATTATACTTCTGGGATCCGCGGTTGGAGACCAGCTGCCATTCGTCCTCGTTGCCACTATCGTCATCTGATCCCACGAACATGCCCACCACTTGTGCTGGAGCTGGGCCCAACCTAATTACATTGTTGTTAATCTGGTCTTGGATCCAATCCTTGAACACATAGCACCGTTGGATGGTGTGCCCCAGGGCCCGATGGTAAGGGCAGTAGCGGAGGTTATTCGTAAGATGTGCCTCCTCTGGCCTCCAACACTTAGGCAGTCGCACAATCCTCTACTCCAGGGCGCTCCGGAAATAACTGGGGACCTGGTCCTCGTGGAATGAGTAAGTCAGGTGTCGCGGGCCCCTGGGAGCGTGGTCTTGATGAGGGGCTGGAGGGGCCGACCGAGGAGGTGGACCCTGATTATCTCGCCTGGGTTGTGGCGGTACATTACGCGGAGGGGCCGGCCGGTTCTGAGGCTGCCGCTGCTAGGCCGGGAACTGAGCCCGTGGAGGCGGATTCCTGTGAGGCTGTGGAGCTGGCCTCGCCGGCAGCAGCTCCAATGGCCTGGGGGCCTCTATCTGGGCAACAGCAGCGGGCTCAGCCCTGCTGACTCTCCTTGCAGGAATCATAGGAGGCAGCGGGTGTGCCTGGATGGCCTGTTGCAGGGCTTCCTCAAGACGTTGAGCTTTGTTTGAGAAGTCCCTGAACCCTCTGGGGTAATTTTGAGTGATCAGGGAAGGGACCAACTCGGTCTTGACGTTCCCGACGCACATTGTCAGCAACTGCTCCTGAGTCAATGGCATGTCAAGGGAATACGTGAGACCCTTCCATCGGGCGACGAAGTCCGTGACTCGCTCATCAGGCCTCTGCTTGCACTTGAAGAGGTCTGCGATACTTGTCTTCCGGGTCGTGGAACTGAACTGGTAGAGGAACTGTCTACGGAGGTCCTCCCAGCTGGTTACCGACCCGACGGGGAGCTGGCTGTACCAGACAAATGCTGGCCCTTCCAGTGTCTGAACAAAGCAGCGATGCTTAGCGGCCTCTTGCTGCGCCAGAGTCCCCAACATAGGCCCGCACCTCGAGTTGAAGTGGGCTAAATGCTGTGGCGGATCTCCAGTCCCGTTGATGGGAGCGAAAGTGGGATTCCCGAATCCCAGAGGCGCCGACATGTCATCAACCCATGCTGGGTAGGGCTTGCCGTCCGGTGGGATCGCCACCTGCCGAGTCTCCAAGGCCTCCAAGCGGGAAATGAGTGCCGCCATCGGATCGTCCGGACATGGGTTCCAGTCCTGGCGAGGATCTCTAACCACGAGCGCATTGCATGGCCCTTCAATCGGGTCGTCGACCGGGTCGTCGAACTCGGCAGCTCGTGGGATGGCGGGCGGAGCGGCCCTTGGGGCAGCGGGAGGAATCCGAGCGGGGTCTCTCAGGTAGTCACGCCGCTCGGGAGGGTGTGGCGAAACATACCGCGCCCTCTTGCCGTAGGCAATGGCCTCTCTCCTGTCGGCGAACACGGCGTAATCACGGTTGCCCGGGAGAGTCTCGTCGAGGAGCGGTTGTTCCGGTCCCTGCTGTCCTGGCCTAGGATCACCGTAGTCAGGCTGCCGTTCTGCAGCGCGATCGGCGAGGAGCTGGTCAACCAGCTTCTTCTGTTCGGTGAGCTGCTGACGTAGCGTAGCCTTCTCGGGATCCTCCTCTGCCCTCTGCATGGAGGCAGATGGGTCGGCGGGCTTTATAGCCTCGCTGTGCCCTTTTCCTTTGCTGACGTTTCGGCTCAACGTCAGTGCTTCAGTGGGTGCGGGGAGCCCCAGGAGGTTCCTCTGATGACGAGTGACTCTCACCGATGGCTCTGACGACGGCTTGTCTTCGGGGGGGAAGCCCCCGTCGAGAAGTTCCAAGTCGTTCCCCTCTCCTGACAGGTCAGCCATATTGACCATTTCTGTCCCTGGGGATATACCCTCAGGGCCACCTAGCGAATCGGGCTGTCGGCGAATCACACTGAAGCGTAGGGCAGCGTACTGCCCCCATCCACGGATATACACGTGGGGAGTGGCTTCCTCGATAACTTTGCGGAGTACTTGAAAACACTCAACGCATCGTTGTTGGAGGGCCTCGTGGTGCTCAAATGACCCGGGGTGCCGAGCCGCGGGGAGCATGGCCAGGTCAATTTGACGGCACTGCTCACCAATATCCTCCAGGTGCACTTGACTCCCGGGGTATGGCATTTGTAGGCGGTGAAGACAGGAGCGAGTCTCCCGGAGAGTTTGGCGGAAGCATTCGAACTCATCCGGGGTGAGCGATTCGGGTGCATCAAAGCCCGGTCCTGCGACTGGCCAAAACTTCTCAGGGAAGTGGCCCTCTGCAAGGACGGTCCAGAAGCTCCACGACTCAAACTCGGGACCCAGATCTCCTTGGTCCTCTTCAATGGCTGGGAACGGACGGGGAACCGGCAGTGGTGCCGAGGCGGGCCGCCGGGCTGACGGGCTGGCCGGCGGTGAATACGGCGAACAGGCCGATTGGCCTCCATATCCCGGGCCACCCTCTGAGGGTGGCGGTGCCCTGGCTACCACATCACGATAGGACGGGCCGGCGAGAGAACATCCCGCCGTAGCATCGGTGCTCGCCGAGGGTGCACCAGATCGTGGTTCGACCGTCGGTCCCCAGAAAAAGTCTCCGGCTTCTCCGATCGAGACGGAAGGCACTTCCAGAGGGGCCGGGTACCAACTGCAAGCTTGATCCTTGGGGGTCTACCAGGCCCTCGTTACTCCGGATATACCTTCGGAGAGAAGCGGGGATCACATCGATCTTGCTCTCGGGGAGCACGAGGCTGACGTGCCGCATTCCTACCCCTGCCCTTGACTGGCGGGATTGGGGAAAGGGCTCTGTCGCCGAATCGTATTCCGCCTCTGAATCAGAGAAGCGAACCGGTCGGATCTCTGTCCAGAATTCCGTAACATTCTTCCCTCGGCATCGACGCCTTTCCTTCCTGCCCCTGGGTGGTTCTTCGGGGCAGGGCTGATCTCTGTCCTGGCGTCCTCCGGCCGCACTGGTGCTGGGGCCAAGAGGACTGGAAACCAAGGTGCGAGGGGCACCGGGACAGATATCAAAGGGGACGCGGGGAGAGATGATTCCGGGCAGGCCTCCGGGCCGGGATCGGAAGGTGGGATGACCCATGCCTCCTGGATCGGCCACACGGAGTAGATCCCGCTGGTGAATAGCGCTACCGCGAGGTGGTCCGCGGTGGCTACTGCCTGCACCAGCAACCGGGAGAGTCGACCCAACCTGCCTTTGGGGAGGTCGAGGCCTCGATCCAGGTCGGGCATAGAAGTTCCCCTGCTCAGGATGCGCAGGGGCCTGGCGACTGGAGCCAACAGTGGCTTGGGCCAATGCGGCCGCTGTTGCTAGGGCCCCAAGGTGGGCATCCTCTTCCGCTCGTGCCCGACGTTGGCGTCGGGACAAACGAGTCGGGATGAGCGGCGCGGGCAGGTGGAGAGCCCGCTCTTCGACTTGAGAGGCCTGGCGGCGGTGTCGCCGTGGCCTGGCGGGAGTCCTTACCGTAGATCCCTGGAGCGAATCCCGGATAGGGTGATCCCGGGCATCTTCCACCTCATCCGCATAGGGAAGGGAACTGTAAGAGCGCTCTGAGGATAAGCTCCCGAAGCGGTTGGACGTTGAGGTAGGCAGCGGTGCCTCCCTGCGCGGCCCTTGGGGGCGGCGGTGGTGGCGAGGTGCAGCCTCCTCAAGGTCTAGGCGAGCCATGTCCCTAGTGGGGATGACTCCCTCTTCCTCATATCTCCGCACCAGGGTGTTGATCACCCTTCTCTGGATGACCTCCGAGGGGGAGAGAGGGCGTGGTCGTCCTGCAATTGCGGCTGCTGGGACGGCTGTGGAACGGGCGGGACCGCGCGGAGTAGCCGCGTCGGTGTTTCCCCTACCTCTGCGCCAGTGGGCGGGCGGTGATCGGGCACTGGATCGGGCGACCTGATTTCTGAAAGCAGGGAGAAGGACCCATTAACACTGACAGGAAAAAGGAATCGACAACCAACCATTAGTGCCATGACGCCTTCCGTGGGGGGAACCCAGGCCCTCGACGTTGCGAGACGGAGTGCCCGATGTCCCTTCCCCAGCCCCTGGCGGGTAAGACTGAATGCTTGGCCGGGCAACATGCCGGTTTTCCAACACCTCTGAAAGCCATCGGTCCTCGTATCGAGGAGAAGAGATTCACGTCGGGTTCACCATTTTTCTGTTTCGGTGCGGATGTGCGTCAGGTTACGCTGTTCCGCCAGGACGCGTTCGCGCGTGCACCCGTCAACCCGAGGGGATGGGCGCACGGCTTGTGGTCCCCCAGTCCCGCTTTCCAAAGGCGGGCGGCATCCGTCCCTTATTCAGGGGCGTCTGCTCCTTGATCGAAACCGGGATGATGGGATGTCGGCTCCTCCTTCCTTGGACGTCTCCTCGGAACTTGTCGCCTAATCTGGGTCTCCCTCATAGATTTAAGACATGCTCGTGAATCTCGTTCCTGGCGCCATATCTTCATGGACACCGGTTAATTACGCTGCTTCCGCCCGGACGCTCCAAGGAGTCTGGTCGGGGCAGCAACCTGCGGTGAGGAGGCCGGGTGGCTCTGGGTGCTGGGGGCGTGTCGTAACACTGCGGCTCTGCACGTCTATCTTCCGTCCCTAATAGGGCTTATCGAAGGCATGATGGCCTGAGGCATCCCGCACTGGGTGCGGGGAACTGTGTCCCCTGAGGTTTTCCTCAGCTTCCCATGTTTAACACGGGGTACGCCGCGAGTTTAACGTCCAGCGGGGACGGCATCGGACCGATCAACACGAAAAGTGGATCAGATGACAGAACCCCTTGCGGGGAACCTCCGACGCTGGGGCCAGCGCATGGGCGGCTTCCCAAGTGATATGGAGTGGAGTGAAGTGGCATGACCCCACCGGGATGTGGCGGCCCGGGCAAGGATCAGGATGGATGATGGAGTGAAGAGCTTGGACCCCGTAGGGGCTTCCTACGTACCGCGCGTTAGCACGGATCAAAGTCAACGTAGTTCGGGTATACAGTTTAACGTCATGCTGGACGTCGGCAAGCCGACTCACGAAGGGGTCGAGGCCGCCGGGCGGAGGATTGAACCGAACCACCTCGCACAGGGGGAGATGGAACGACCGGGTGGATCACAGTTTCACGTCATGCTGGACGATAAAAGGAGAAATGGAAAAAGGGGCTGTGGGGAGGCACAGTGGAGATACACACGGGCAGTCTCCCACAGGGGCGGATTCATAGGTGAATCGACGCAAGCGTGAACCCTGGAGGGGTCCACTGATGGACGAACCGACGTGAATACGACCGGGACGACCAGGTGGTGGGCTTGAACCTCAGGGAGGCTTCCTACGTACCCTGTTTAGAAGACAGGGATCAAAGTCCACGTAGTTCATTCTGTCAGGACTTACGCACTTGAGGCAGCCTGGATGCAGCAAAACTCAGTTGGAAGGGACTTGGACCGAAAGTAGGAGACACCTCGATCCCAGTCACACCCTCTACTGGCTTTGGCAGTGGGGGAGCGCAATGGAGATACACATGTGCAGCCCCCCACAAGAAACTAGGGGTTTGTAATACCCTACCCCCGTAGGGAAAAGCCGCTCCCATTAAATCGTCCCTAAAGAGGGGCAATCCCGACATCCCTGCAGAGACGAGCGGGTGGGGGCCACATCCAAACCGGGGGGGGGGGACCCTGCGTGCGAGGCACGAGATCGGGTGATGCGGACGGTTTAGCATCTTTCCAGACGAAGTACAGTTTAACGTTGTGTGTTGAGGACGAAGCGGACGGTTTAACGTCTTGCCGGACGAAGTACAGTTTAACGTCGTGTGTTGAGGACGAAGCGGACGGTTTAACGTCTTGCCGGACGAAGTACAGTTTAACGTCGTGTGCTGAGGACGAAGCGGGCGGTTTAACGTCTTGCCGGATGAAGTACAGTTTAACGTCGTGTGTTGAGGACGAAGGTGCTTGGCAGTTTAACGTCTTGCAGCACGGACGATAGGGGCTAGGCAGTTTAGCGTCGTGCAGCTTGGACGTAGTACAGTTTAACGTCATGTTGGACAGATGCAGTTTAGCGTCATGCGGGACGAATGTGCAGTTTAACGTCATGCTGGACAAATGTGCAGTTTAACGTCATGCTGGACGTATGTGCAGTTTAACGTCATGCTGGACGTATGTGCAGTTTAACGTCATGCTGGACGTATGTGCAGTTTAACGTCATGCTGGATGTATGTGCAGTTTAACGTCATGCTGGACGTTGGTTGCCGCCGATGGGTCCGTGTCACTTCGCGCGAGCCTGGAGGGCCGCACGGGAAGACAACGCACGGTGCGGGCACCCAGGATGAAGATCATCGGGCGCCACGCAGGCGGGTACCCTCAGGGGGTCAAGGGGGGCGACCCTGGCGGATTGCGCGCAAAAGAGGAGTTTTGCGCGCAAAACAGCAGGTCGGCGCGCAAAATGGCGGGATGGCGCGCAATCGGGCCAGCCCTTTGCGCGCAGATGATTGAGATTGCGCGCACCGGGCTTCGGGTAGCACGCGGGGGAAACGGCTCATTCTCTAACGAATGGCCACTTTGAAAATGGGGGGTGCGCGCAATCGGGCTGGATTGCGCGCACCCGGGGGCAATTGCGCGCAAGAGGCTTCTTTTGCGCGCAAAGGCCTTCGGGTTAAGTATTATTCAAAGGAAAGGAGCCAAGGGGATTGCGCGCGAAGGCGAACCCCAAGGCTCTATTGCGCGAAAGAAAGGAGGTTACCTGAAGATCGACATTGCGCGCGGAAGGGGTTGGATTGCGCGAACGAGCGACGCTTCGGATTCTGGCAACCTTCAAAACGTCGGGGGTCGCCTTATATTTATAGGCAACCCCGGGCGCGGAATCCGGTCGTCGGGCGCGGAATTCCCTTCGCGGGCGCGGAATCAGGACCCGGCGCGCAAGGGAGCCGCGCAGGCCACGGGCGCGCAAAATAGCGCGCCGGCCCAGCGCATTGCGCGCATCCCGGGAGGATTGCGCGCCGCGGCTCAACTTTGCGCGCGGGCCTCTGAAATTTCGCGCAAGTCCTCCGGGCCCTCCGGAACGTGCCTCTGACTCCAAATATCACTTCGCTTTCCGCATCCGGAGCTTCGTTTGGGAACAACGGACTTTTCCGGCGTCTACAGTGTGTCTTCCACAAAGCTTCATGTTTTAAGTGATGATTATTGTGATTACATTTCACTACCATGATTTATCCCATGTTATGAAATTATGATCTCTTTTGCAGGGTAAGATTTCCAAAATGTTATGTTCTTATGAATATGATGTGATTGATATTTCTTTTGTTTACCCTTACTGAGCATTTGAGCTCACCCTTTTGTATGTTTTCTTTCCCTAGGTCAGGATGAAGGTTATTAAGTAAGATATTCCAAAAGGGACTATAGATATGATGAAATAAATGGGAGACAATGTAGATGCTTTATGAACCAGTTGTTTATATTTCCTAGTTTCTAAAGACACTATACTTATACAGTTATTTCATGGTTTTTTATATGTTGTAATAAGTGTACTTCAATTTTGAAGTGCTAACAATGTATGTAAAGTATGGGTCGTTATACAAATGGACCTCATGGTGCTGTAGGTAGTGCCTCAGTTTCTGAACCATGAAGATCGACAACAAGAATCTCTTCTTGATATCTAAATAATGAGTCTCGATGTCGAGCATGGTTTGACTGAGATAATAAAGACTATTTTCATTCCCGATGTCATTGAGACTTCTCATGGAATTCACACTTAGTGATCTCCTAGAAGGGAGGTCATGAGGACATACCCGCCAATATGAATTCTATATATTTTATATGTAATTGGATATTTATATATGAGAACATTTTTATTTTTCCTTATAAATAAGATCATTATTAATTTTTATCCTGAATTACATACTTTGATGCATGGATGAAAACTATAATGATATATTCTCATATTGAGGTAATATAAGCTCGATGCATCATAAGTTATATGACATTATGTTATTGGTTAAGAAATTATTATTCCCTTATGGTTTTATGAGATAATATATATACAACCCTTTTATTGAAATAGAACTCTTAAAAAATTCCATTTCCATGATGGTTTATAAAATAGTTCATTTTAGAAAGTCAAGGAATTATTAATCAACCATATAGGGTGAAAATAAAATTATGAATACCACTTGATGAGATATTTGATGAAAAGGGTATTATATTACATAGAATCATTGGTAGTAAGGTTTTTATAGTTTATACCCCAACTTATTTCTCTATGAGTTCATCGAGAGAAGGTAATATGTTGGCCGATTGTCTTGCTTCACATGGGAAATATAATTCTGATGTAGATATTTTCTCATCATTCAGGATCCTTCCATTGGCCGATTCTCATGTATTATTGATCTCTTATATTTTATACAAATTTATTTTGTGTATAAAATTAAATCATAACTTATTTGAGTTTAGAATAAACGATTTGAATTTTATTTATACTTTAATTATTAACACGATGATGAATATTATATTTATTTATCCATAAGTTTCATGAATATAAAGACCCAAAATTATCATACATAATATTATATCTTAATAGAAAAATATTCATTACATATCATAATGATCCACATAATAAACATTTAGGTCTAGTTTATTTTGAAATTTAGACACATAAACAACTAGTCTATAAGTGAGCTACATCATCTTCAATTAAGTTCTTAAAAACTAGAATAATATTTAGACATATCATGCATAGTATACTTATTCATAACTTGGGGAAAGAAAACATAAGAAAGGGTGAGTTTAGATTCTTAGTAAGGGTAAACAAGGAAGATACGTAAATATAACATAAGCATAAGGGTGTGATAACATGAGAATAACTTTTAAAAACTATACTCTACATATCAAAGATCATAATCTTGAGTCATGGAATAAATCTTGTAAGTTCATAAGACATTAATCATAATATAATCAAATAGAATTATTTATGGGAACATAACATTGGCATAAGAAATAGGTTTTTGGTATACAAATAAGAATAGAAAATAATTTCCTTAGTAGTAAAGGATATTTTCCAAAACTATCATATCGAAATGGGTTTAGTCCCCAAACAATCATAGTATTCATGGTTCACTCCCAAGACTATAATAGTGAACAATGGTCCTTATTGAATAAAGTTCACTCCCCATTCCAGTCCTATTTATCTCAAGAGATATTAATCTTTACCCAATGTATTAGAGGGAGATATAGGTACCACCAATCATATAATTAAAATCATACATACATGTTCCATAAGATCATGAATCTTTTATTATATAAAAACCCATTAAAAGAAATGGGTTACATAAACATTTCATCACATCATAACCTATAGAAAAGGAATATGTTTCATAATCATTTCAACATTTCATCAAAGCATAACCCATGGAAAAAGAAGAATTTTTCATAAACATATTGTAATTATAGATATAAACCATCCAGATAAAGAATAGGAATGTAATACTTGGATCATATCCTTAGAAAAGCTTAAGTAATATCAAAATATTTCATCTTAGATGAAACATAATTCTGAAAACAATATCAAATGGAAACTTTCTTTAGGAAAACATCCTTTCTTTTAAAATAACCTTTTCAAAAATAGAAATTCATGAAAAATTATAGAAATACATTTCTTTTAAAATAACCTACGAAAATTATAAAGTAATCTTCAAAAAATTGTGTGTTCATAATGGAAGGAAATTCTATTCATTCCGTACAGGTTAAATAAAAGTTTCTTTTCACATTTTTGGTAAATCCAAACGAGCCATGTTTAGAAAATGACATGAATATTAATTTTTGGTAATACCATATATTATTTACTTTTGAAATTTTATTACATGTCTATTAACAATTACATATTAAAATCATGTTTCAGGTAATAAATGCTGTGTTTTTTGTGTATGTTTTGATTTGGTAATTTTGTACTATTAATTTGATCATGATTAAATAATATAAATAATTTTAACCATGATATAAAAAAAATTTATATTAATTATATTTTTATTTAGAGTAATCCATTAAATTTGGAGTTAAAAAAATGGATTACACCATTCATGGAGACAATAGGAAAATACATACGTAGGAATGCTATTTCCATTTTCTCGATGGATGAAATGAAAGAAAGGTAGATAATATATATCATTTCATGAATAATTTTTATGTCATATATATATATATATCAAATATTTTAATTAAAATTATCCTTATTACTTTCCATTTAAAGAGTAAGTGATGAACAAATCACATTGCTTCGTGAGACGGTAGTCCACCGTACACACGGGCAACATTATTATATTCTATATAAATAGAAAGTGAGACGGTATATGTGATATTATAATTCTATAATTATAATTTTTTTCATAACTACCATATAAATATATTAAATCCATCATTATATATATCCTTGATAGGTGGTTATGGAAAATATATAACAGTTGTTCGCGAGGCGGTAGTCCACCGTACACATGATCAACAATTTCATTTCCTATTTGATGGAAGAGGAGATAGATGTAGGTCATTAAATTAAAATAATAAAATCTAAGTATATTTTATATTTTTGTGTTATTATTTTATCATATTTAAATTTTATTTGAAGTATTTAGAATAATAAATAAATAAAAAATACAAGTTTAATAATTTTACCTCTTCTTCAGTGAACCTCTAAAGGTTTATAACTAAAGCCATATTAAGAGGGTTTAATAATAAAACTAAGGCATATAGGATGTGGGTAGAGAATTAAAGAAGATATTTTATCCATTATTGTTCGAATAAAATGGGTTTGTAAGTGTTAAAAGGTGAGGAGAGGAAGTTGCCTTTTATAAGTGGGGGAGAGGACACACATGTAATTTTTGAAAACAATAAAGTGTACCCATGTTTTTAACATTCCATAAAGATCCAAAATGGGTAATTATAGAACATTATAGGAGATAATTTATAAATATTTCCATAAAATGGGTGTTTCAAATGATTATAATTTATTTTACCCCTTATATTTTTTAGTTTAACCCAGGTAAACCCGTTTTAACCTTAATCGTGGTAATTAATTTTTACAGTTTTACTATTCATTTTGACAAAAAAATTAAGTTGATATTATTATATATTATTATTTATTATTATTAAAAATATGTAATCCATTTTTAAAAATTAAATTCACATAAGTGAAAAAATTTAATTTAAAATGAAACCCGCATACATGATGAGAAAGTAGTTTTCCAAAGAGAACATTTTCAAAAGTATATGAAGTTTTTATATCAAAAACCAATATGAAATTAATTATAATGATATAAATAATATTAATAAATATATAATCAAGCTAATTTTATTTTGAAAATCATATTAAAATAATTTGGAGCTTGTATATTCTTTAAATGAAAATGTAGTTTTTTTATAAAAATCTGTATTTTTCTATTATTCATTAAAAAATAATCTTCTTAGAAAAATTTTAGAAATTCATTTAGAGATAATTTTGAAATTTATATTTCAAAAATTAAGTTTATTTTTTCAAATAAATTTTCTAAAATTGTAAAAAATTACAAAAATAAATAGAAATCATTTTTTTGAGAAAATAGTATTTTCGAATCATATAAATACTTTACTAAAATTAAGTAATTTTTTATCAATATGTTTTCTTTATATAAAACCATTATACATAATATTTAAAAATTGGTTATTCATATTCATTTAACCAAGTTTAATGGCTATGTTATAATGGTCTTATTTAAATAATACTATTAATAATATATTATGGTTCGTTAAAACTTGGTGTTGTGGGTAACACAAACTATCAAAAAAATTAAATTTATTCAAAAAAAATTCATAAAATATCAGGGTGTTACATTATACCCCCATTTAAATGAATTTAATCCTAGAAATCCTACCACTTTGGTGCAAACAACTGAGGATACTTCAACCTCATTATATCCTCAGGTTACCACATAGCTTCCTCAAACTGGTGGTTTGGAAAAAAACATTGACTAGATGAGTGGTCTTGTTTCATAGCAATTTATATATATGATCCAAAATATACACTATTTATTACTCATAATAAATATCTTGATGTGGTGTTATGATCTATAAATTCAGTATATGTAATGGATCAGGTGTGTACTTTCTCAGGAGAGATACATGGAACACATCATGGACTTGAGAGAGGTTCTGTAGAAGTTCCAAGTGATAAGGTATGGTCTCAATACGATCTAGAATTTAAAAGGGTCTGATATACCTAGGTATATTTTCCATTTCTTCTTAAATATAATAACCTTCTTCCATGGAGAAATTATTAGAAATGCCTTATCACCAGCTTTAAATTACAGATCATGTCGATGATTATCAACATAAATTTTCTAATGACTTTGTTCCACCCTTATGTGTTGTTGAATGGATCTAACCTTATTTTCCATTTCTTTTAAAATATCAGATCCTAATAGATTTTTTATGTAACTTCATTCCAGAAAATTAGATATTTACACTTCTTTCCATAGAGGTCATCATAAGGAGCCATTGGAATACTTGAGTGGAAGCTATTGTTGTATTAAAACTCAACTATAAAATGGCGTTGATCGCAATAACCATTGAAATATAGTGAAAAAGATATCAATATATCCTCTAGGTTTTGGATTATTCTATCAGTCTAACCATCTGTCTAAGGATGATACGCATTGTTGAAACTGAACTCTATATCAATAGATTACAGACGACTTCACCAAAACTTTGAGGTAAACCCTAGATCCCGATCAAACACAATGGAATGTGATAATCCATGAAACCATACCACTTAATGAATATACCAGAAATATGATCTAGATATAAATATTATTTAATATTGATGAAGTGTTTTGGCTTTTCAAGGCTACCAACTACAACCAATATAGCATTGTTCCCTTTATACGTTTTGGGGAGCCCAATGAAAAAATCCATTTAAACATTTTCCCATTTCTATTCTAGTATGGGTAATGGTTGTAATATCCCCTTATTATTTTTCCTCTTAGCCTTAACTTTCTAATATACCAAGCACTGAGATATAAATTATTTAATATCTCTCTTCATGCCATCCCACCATAAATAATCCATCAAATATCTATATATATTTGTACTTCATAGATGAGTAGAGAATGAAGAACTATGAGATTTTTCTAATATATATTTATTCAAATATGGTATGGATGAAACACATACACAGTTTCTAAACCTTACCATTCTATCATGATTAGGGTTAAGCTCAAGGACATTTATCTCCTTCATTTTCCCATATCATCCTTTTAGGCCTCTTTTATCCTTACATGGATAGATACTTGAACACTTATTTGAGAAAGATAAAATTTCTCCCCTTACTTTAATATTTCAAGATCCATCATTTAAAAATCCATAAATATTGGATATTTTTTATTCCTCATCATAGATAAGCTAATATTATCCTTTCGACTCAAAGCATTGACTACCTTGTTTGACTTCTTAGTGTGGTATTGTATTGAGAATTAATAATCATTAATCAGCTTTAACCATCTTCTATGGATCATATTCAAATAATTCTATGTGAATGTATACTTTAAACTTTTTTTATCGGTATATATATCCCCCTTTCTCCATAAAGATAATTCCTATATATTTTTAATGAAAAAATTACCATAGCTAACTCCCAATCATGATTTGGGTTATTTTTCTCATAAAACTATAATTTTCATGTGGAATAAGCTATAACAATGTCTTATGCATGATAAATCATCCTAATACCTTCTTGTATGAATCATTATAGATCAAAAACCCTTCTACACTATAAGGTAATGTAAGTGTAGGTGAATTGTCTAATATTATCTTTATTTCCTTGAAATTTATCTCATAATAAACCATCTAGAGGAACTTGGATCCCTTCTAATTTAACTTTGTGACTGGATTAAATATCCATGAAAAATAATCCAAAAACCTTCAATAATATCCAAATAAACCAATAAAACTATAGATCTCAATCACCATGGTTGGTTTGGGCCAATGCTCAATAGCCACTGTCTTTGATGGATCAACTCATATAACCTCTCTTGAGATTATATGACCAAAAAATAAAACCATTTGTAACCAAAATTCACAATTTTTTAATTTTACATATAGTTTCTCCTTACATATATCCTTTTATACAATTCTCAAGTGATATTTATACTCTTTCTTTATCTTTGAATAGATAAGAATATCATCTATAAAGACTACCACAAACTGATCATGTAATCTATAAATAATATATTTATTAATCTATGAAGATAGTGGGGGTATTAGTATGGCCGAATGGAATCACTATATAATCATATTGTCCATACCTTGTATGGAATATAGTATTGGGTACATCCACCTTCTTAAACCTCATTTGATGATATCTTGAACAAAGTTCAATCTTGAAAAAGTAATGAGATCCAAATAGTTGATCAAACAAGTCATAAATACAACATAGAGGATATTTGTTCTTAATTGTAATCTTTTTCAGCTCTTGATAATCAATTCATAGTCAATTCGATCCATCTTTCTTCTCAACAAACAAAAAAGGTTCACCCTAAGGTGACACACTTGGTCTAATTAATCCTTTTTCAAGGTTCTCTTAGATTTTATTATTCAATTACTATAACTCAATTAGGTCCATTCTAAATGGAGTGTTTGAAATTTGTGTGGCACCAGGTATGAGTTCTATTGAAAACTCAACTTCACGATTTAGTGGAAGACTAGGAAACTCTTCTATAAATAAATCAACAGACTCCTGCACAATAGTAATATCATTTATACTGAGTTTCTTCTCAACTATATGAGATAAAAAACCCTTTTAAATCAGAATCAAGGCCCATACAATGGATATGATATCCATTGTAAGTTCATACTTATCATCACACTTATAGATGATCATAGGTTTTTTTAAATATAAAATTTTACTTCTCTTCCATGATTATTGATGTGGTATTTATGTAGAGAAATCAAATCTATCCCAAAGATAACATAAAATTCAACCAAAGGGATAATTATAAGATTTTTGAGAAACACATTCCCATAAACTTTGACTGGAGATGAATCTTAGACTTGAGAAGTGATCATAGTGACATTAAGGGTTTTCAATGATAATTAAACATCTAATCATTGATTTGGTACTTTTATAATCTTAGAAAAATATTCTGATATAATATTGTGGGTAGATACATAGTCAAATAAGACATCAATAGTTCTAGAGTAGATGGTTAGTGTACGTTTACCCACATTCTTATTACATCCCTCATCAGAAATAGTGATCACATTATATTTCCCTTTATCTCTCAGATTAAGATGCTACTAACATTGGTCATCATAATTAACCTTCAAGTTCGGGAACTGGTTAGCATAATACCCACACTCCTTGCATTTGAAACAATAGATACTGGGTGGTGTATTTTTTGGAGGTTTCACTCTATTTTCATTACTATCTAACTTCTTCCCATCATATTGGGAATAAATTACTCGATGAACTCCCTTCCCAAACTTAAAACTTTTACTAGTCCTCTTAATACAAATTTCTCCATGTTTTTTCCACACTTTAAATATGAAGAAAATACCATCTTCTTTTCTCCATGGTTTTTAGAGTTTTATTTGAATTATATATTTATTTTCTTATAAAAAACATGTGATTTATGGGTAACCCCAGTCTCTATTTCTACCTTGATATCACAATGAATTATTTACTCATAGCTACTGAATTCTCTTATGAAAAATTCCCTTTGAAGACTTGTATTTAAGACAATTAAGAATCAACCAACCTTACTTTCATGTTGGGTGATATTACTATAAGCATACCTCAAAAGTATTATAAAATTTGCCTCATAGTTACTAATATATTTATAATTATTCTTATTTAACTCAAGGAATTACTTCTCCATTTTCATGTGAAGAATACAAGGAAAGTACATATTAAAAAAATAAGTTCTTAAACTCATCCCATTATATGGATTCAACTCATCTAATTAAATAATATTCCTAATAAGATCCCACCATTTATCTGATTCATCTTACAAATGATAAACATACAAAATAAGTTTTTTATGAACCAAAAATTGGAGAATAGAAAATATATTTTCAATGGTACTGATCCATTTCTTAGTAACTAATGGATCAACATAAACACTAAAAATAGTGAATGTTGCCTCATGAATAACTAAATAGAATGTTTTCCCTCTTTTTATCTTTTGGAAGTTCAAAGTTATTCATAGTGAAATGACCTGAATTTTTTTAAATGAAATTCCATTTTTTAATGAAATTTAATTTTTAATGATTTAATACTTTATTAATTATATAAAACACATTCATTACTTTGGATATTTTGAACCATTGTATAGTGATTTAAATTTAAAATTTCATTAAAAATCACAACCCTTGATAACATATATGATGAATAGTGATAATAAGATTAGTATATTAAGGGTTATGATAAAGTCCATTCGTACAGATGAAGAAGCAATGGCCTCAACCAGTAGAAGCGTACCCTATAAATCCCATTTATCGGAGATTCCAAGGGTGATATCATCTCTAGGATTTTTCCTTGACCAATCACAAGCTGAGATTTAACAAATAAATCATGATTGAAGAAATTTATTAGAGAATTTAAATATCATCTAGATTGTAACCCAAACCATGTTCGTTGAACCACCCCAAGAAAATATCACCATCACACACCTTACCCTTAGGGCGTTCACTGATGTAATAAAAGGATATGTATCTTGAAACTAGCAGTATTAATATATATATATATATATATATATATATATATTATTTTCAATAAAATAATGATTATGTTTATTCCTTATTGTTTTTACTTTATAAATAATTAAGAAATGATTTTGAAAAAAATTAGATTTTTATATGATAAATCACAAATTGAATTTTTGGGTAATATAGAATTTAAATTAAGACATTCCTTTTGATGAATTAATGAATTAAAAAAATGATATTTTAATAAAATATTATTATTAAGTAGTGTATATTAAATATAAATGATAATATAATTTTATAAAGTGAAAATGTAATTTTTATATTGGAAAAAAACTGTTATTGTTAAAAAACCATTATTTTGTAATAAACAAAGATTTTAATTTTGAAGTTTAATTTCTCATATTTATAGAATTATTTTAATTTAATAAATATTATTTTTGTCATTATCATGTTGAAAATATCCAATGAATAATTTTTCATAATTTTCTAAGATAATTGATTTTTTTGGGTAAAAACTAAATACGTATAAATTTATGGTGTGTATTATGACATCATAATGACCCAAAAATGATTTAATATGTTCCATAAAAAGGTATCAATGACCAAATAAATGTTTCATATTTAAAAAAATGTTTCTTTTAGGTTATCTAACTAATTTTATAAACCCATTATGAATCCTCCAAAACCTATATTATATCTTAAGGTTTTAAAATCAATTGTTTATAAACTTGACTCACTTGCACATCACCAAGGGTATTATTTTAAGGTTATAAATTATTAGACTTATAAATAATAAAAAACTATCCTATTTGGCTGAAACAATTGGAAAAAACCATGGGAAGGTTTTTGGTTTTCATTACTTTATTGTATAGAGTCCAAAACCTAAGTTTGGTAAATAATAAAGAACCCCCTCTATTTTACAATATAAACCCACCCAAGATCTCATTTCTCTTCACTAAAAAAATATAAAACTTTATTAATATTCCATTCCTTATTTATATCCCTCCCAATGTTCCCCCAAGTTCTCAAGAAACCCCTCCCAAACTTGTAGATACACTCTCTCAAGGTAAGGGATCCTCTCCTTCTCTTCTTTATTCAAGAACCTTTTTTATGTAATACATTTTGTATTAAAATTACTACCAATGGAATATGAGTTTACACATGAAAATTATTACCCTTATTATTTCAAATTTATTTTAGACCCACTTCACTCTCATTAATCCCTCCCATGAACCTTTATGACCCCCATTATGATACTAAAATTGTCCTGTGTTTTTTCCATGCAGAACTTTTATTCAAGAACCCATTTTCTCTTATATATTTTAATTCCCAATTTTTCATGTTTTATTATATTCTAAAATATACCTCTTACTTCCATTATTATTTCAAAGTGATGAGATACCCCTTTTAGTCTCATGAATCCTTCCCATTAACCTTTATGCTCCTTCGTTATGCTACCAAAATTGTATTGGGATTTTCCATGACAAATGTCATGACCTGTACCCCCGGGCCCGTACTGTGAGTACCCCAAGCCCGTCTTCCATAGGCCAGGGGTTGGAGACTAGGACTGAGAAGACATATCCTAAAAATGGAAGGCATTTGCCTTTAAACCTGTACACATGCACACAGGACAAACTGAAAGTACAAAGGGGCCAAAATAGAAGCCCAAAACCACAATGGGAAGTAAAAGGGGCCATAATACAAGACCAAAACCACAGAGGAAAATAAAAATACCCCAGTACATCCACTAAAGACCCTACCTAAAGGGTAGGTGAAGGGTAGATACCTATAGCAGTAGTAGTACGCCTATCTATCCCATCTCATTGAGCACCACCTGGTCCTAGATCACCAAGGTCTCCGTCAATGCATCTGTATATCCTGTCTCACTGAGCACGACCTAGTCCCAGACCACCAAGGTTTCTATCAGAGTGACAATCACATTTATGGGACATGACACATTCGAGTGAAGCCCGTTCAGGGGTGAGTAACACAATACTCAGTAGGGATACCAAACCAAAAAATAATGACCATAAAGGAGAGTATGCACAAGGTACTGTCAGCACACCGCTGAGGAGAGTACACCAAGTACAATAAGTACACCACCAAGGAGATTACACCAAGTACTATAATCACATCACTAAGGTGAGTACGCCAAGTGGAATCTCACATAGGTATAATATAAATTATTGAAATCAAGACCATCAGTCGCAACACTGAACACCTTGGACTACTGGGGCACTCCTCCTTGATTATTACTATGGGTATACTGGGTAACACAGAGCCACTCCCCACTGTGGGGCTTCCGGGTCATATAGAGCCACTTCCCACCTTGGTCATCATACTGAGGTACTCATCCCTGATGAGTACCATGGGTCTTCCGGGTCACACAGAGCCGCTCCCCATTGTGGGCCTGTTGGGTCACACATAGCCGCTTCCCATTGGACCATAATAACCAATCCACATAGGGTTGCTTGTAGATGATCCACACAGGGTTTCTTGTTAGTATCATTTGGGTCTCAGTTCTCCATAGGATTCCTGCACACAGTGCACTTGATTTTGGGAGAAACTACTCCTCAATCTATTCACCACATTTCTACTTCAATAAAAACCTCCATAGAGTGTGCCAAAAGAACTGAATTGTTGCAAGGGTTCCAACTCCACAAATGGGTTGTCAATCGCACGCTTAGTCTGAAAGATATTAAAATTTTTGTAGTCATGGGCCGGTCGTGTCTTGGCCTGATCTAACCCAGTCGGGCTGACCTAACCAACCTAGTCCGGGGCCCCCACATGCCCTAGCCAGGTTTGACCGATCTGACCTGACCCAGTTCGGGTCTATGCTGACTCTTTCTAGCCTGGCCACTGGGCCAGGCGCATTGGTCCTTGCTGGACCCGACCTAGTTTGGCCGTGGGTCCAACCCGTTGGGTCGCCTAGTAACCAGGTTCCATCTGGCACGACCCACACCAGTAGGAAAACTTTTTCTGAAGCCTGGGCCACCCAGCGTCCCGGTTTATCCCACCGGCCTGGTCCACCCAGTGGCCCGGTTCGCGCCCCTCGACCCAGACCAAATGGCGGGCCGGTTCGAACGCACGCGATCGGAAAAAGTTGGCCACCTTTTCTACATGCGGTCAAGAAATACGTGCTAGACCCCTGACATGGGCTGCATGGTGTGGGATTATCTTTCCACACAACGCCCAAGTAGTACTTCCCTCCTTCACCGGTCCGCTCACACGGACCAGTTTCCCCCGCTTGGCCCGTGGCTTTGCCGTAGGTCCAGCTCACTGACGTGGTCCCAAACCGCGTGGCGCCTCTAGCGCAGCCGAGTGGCTACGTCTGCCTTCTTCTAGCTGTCAACCTCTGTGCTAGTAGCCCCTACCACCACAACTGTGGTGTCGTGGCCTAGTGCCATCACTGTGGCTGGGTTCCACTTCCGCGACCTCCTGCCGCCGGTGCCACAACCCACTTGACGCTTCCTAGACCATTGTGCCACTGCCATTACACCATGAAGAATGGGTAGGAAAAATAGAGATAGAGATATGGAGAGAGGGATAAATCACCAAGAATTCGAAAATGAACAACCAACCTTTTTCGTGTTGGTTCGAGATTGTTCATGTTAGTGGAAACACACAACATATATAATAATTACTAAGATAAAATATTACCTTTATCCCACATACATTAACCATCCTGTATGAACGTTTTAACCGCAGGTTAAATTTTTTGTGAGTTAACCCGCATTCATCGTCTAAAAAGTAAGAATGGGGAGAGTAAGAATTTACTGAAAAAATAACCCCCTACTTGGAGAGGGTTTATCATTAGTGTTGATCCATTCGAAGTCGTTGTCATTTGTCTATCTATGGTCCCAAATCCTTCCTCTAAGGTATCATCTCAGTTTTATGATCTTCCAGCATTATTTTTTGGAGATAAAATACTTCTCTATTTTTTAGAGAAATTCCAACTCTTAATCTCGAACCCATTATCTCATTAAAAGAGAAACACATTGCAGCGTTTCTGTTACACTGCGTTGTCGTGTCATTATGCTGTTTCATTAGTGAAATAGTGCATCTGTTACACTTCAATTAATGATTCATTACGATACGCATTTAAAATCCTTATTAATGGGTTTTGTCTCCGACTCATCGTCACACCATAGTGCTAGTGTGCCACTGCTCAACGGTGAGGAAAAGAAAAGAAAAGAAAATTTTAATTTATTTTATTTATCTTTTGAAAGGTCTGAAAAATTAACCTTTTCCATCAACCCACACTGGTCGAGGTTAGGTCCATTATTAGGTAATTTTGTCATTCTAGACACAACGGTTCCTTCTAATTTTCAATTTGGGCACCCGTTTATGAGTTTCCAATACCACACATGTGCGCCATTTTAATTCGCTTAAAAAAAGTTCCAAAAATTTTCTTTCACCCTCAACCCACACCGGTCAAGGTTAAGCTCTAACTAAAGGAATAACACCCTCAATATATCAATGGTAATATTGGATTTATAATCCGAGTTACTGTTTATGAGTTATAAGGATTTGATAATAAAATAATTGTTACTTAATTATTTTATTTAAATCCAAAAACTGACTTCCATTGTTGGCTCCCGCCGGACAACTTTAGGCTTTTCCTAAGGAAAGAATACCCCAATAAGGTGAAAAGTGGTCTCTAATTTTCAATCCAAGTCACCGTTCATGAGTTATATTCATTTTAAACATAAAATAATTTTATTTAATAATTTTATTTATGATTATACCCTTTTTGGGTTTTCTCACTAGAGGCATGCACCGACTAAACTTAATTCACATCTTGGGTAAACCTAATATCTTGAACATAATGGTGCACTCAGATTTTTGATCTGGGAACTCGTTTAAGAGTTATTACAATTTTTTTCTGGAAAACCGCTAACGTGCGCTATTTAAAACTTAACATTCTTCAACAGATCATTTTGGGGACTCTAGGCCTCAGAATCGCATGTACTCTCAACAATTGCTCTAAAAATAATTCCATATAATAAAAAATCATTTAATTTCAAGGACATCACATTACCCCCACCTTTAGTGATTCATGTCCCCATAATCCAAAACAAGGCTAAATAAACAAATGGGGGTACTGAGCAAGAATATGAGCCTCCTGCTCCCACATGCTCTCCTAGATGTTCCTGTGCTATCAATGAACACCCAATAGAGGAATCGACTGTCCACAAAGGACCTACTTCTATCAATCCTCTATGTCCACTAGGAACTCTGTAAATGTCGCCCCATCGTTAATTTCCAGATCGCCCTATTCGATGACGTGCAATGGATCATGCATGCACCTCCTCAGCTGGGACATGTGAAAAACATCATGAAACCAGTGCATCTATGGGGGAAGAGCTAGGTGGTACACCACCTCAAAAACTTTGTTCAGAATCTAGAATGTTCTGATGAAACTCGGAGATAACTTCCTGCCTTGACCAAATCTCCTCAATCTCCATCGAGGTGAGACATGAAGGAACACATGGTCTCCCTCCTCAAACTCTAAGTGTCTTTGTCACCTACCAGTGTATGAATTATTTCGGATATTTTTAGTCTTCATCCACTCTTGGATGACCTACACCTTCTTAGTGGTAGCCTGTACCATCACTGGACCCATGAGTGCTGACTCCCCTAGGTCTTTCCAGTATAACACTGAACTACATGGTCGTCCGTACGGTGCATTGAATGGTTCCATGACAATGGTGGAGTGATACCTATTGTTGTATTCAAACTCCACCATTGGTAGATGGTCTTCCCAAATATAACCAAAATCAATGACGTAAGCATTAAGCGTGTCCTCTAAGGTCTGTATGATCTGCTCCATATGACCATCAGACTGTGGCTGAAAGGCTGTGCTCAAACACAGCTGAGTCCCAATAGCCTCCTGTAATCCCTTTCACAACCAGGATGTAAAGCATGCATCATGATCTGAGCCTATCGTATATTGGACTCCATAGATTCAAACTATCTCCTATATATAGAGGTGTCCCAAGATCTCTATTGAACCCTGCTCTCGAATGGGTAGAAATTGGGATGAGTTTGTGAGTCATTCTACGATCACTCAAATGGCATTGTTCCCCCTGGATGTATGTGGTAATCCCATCACAAAGTCCATCGATATTCAATTCCACTTTCACACCGGTACCTTGAGGGTTTGTGACAAACATATTGGAACCTTTTGCTGAGCCTTGAATTACTGGAATGTGAGGAATCTCGAGACAAACTATAATACTACCTTTTTCATCCCTAGCCACTAGTATTGATGTCGGAGGTACTGGTACATATTCTCCATGCCTGGATGAACCACCAAAGGGGATGTATGGAATTCCCTCAACACCTCCTCCCATAACTCCATTGGTACTATGGTGCATCCTATGAAAAGGAATATGTGCTCTCCACCTTTAGAATATCCATCAGGGGCATGCCATGTGGACATCTGGGCACATGTAGTCTCGTAGATGGCATCTCCAAGTTGTGTCTCCCTAACTCACTATAGGATTGGAGGAGAAACTACCATTGAATGAAGATAAGATATCTCATATCTATCCACAAAGGATATCTAAAGCGAAGCCAAATACTCTGAGGCCTCGTTCAGTAGCTGTGAAATCGATCTCCTGCTGAGATCATCTGCCACTACGTCCCCCTTCCTTAGAGTATAGACTATCTTGAAGTCATTACCCTAGAGGAACTCTAGACAAATTCTTTGCCTCAAGTTAAAATCCTCCTAAAAGAAGATATACTTGAGACTCTTGTAGTTAGAGTATATGGTAAACCGTTCACCCATGGAGGTAGTGTCGCCACATCATCAGTGTGAAGACTATTGACACTAACTTCAGGTCATGAGTCGCATAGTTTTTCTCATGCAGTCTCAATTTTTGTGACCCTTCAGCAATTACTACTTTCCCCTACATCAGGTCATAAAAAATCCTGGTTACTGATGTGTCACAGAACACCATGTAGTCAGTTTCCTTCTCTGGAAGCCTCATGATTAGAGCACTCGTCAAGATTCTCCTCATCTGTTGAAAACTCTACTAGCATATTTTTGTTCACATGAATGATTTTTCCTTCTTCGTCAATTCCTTCATGGGTGCGGCTACTCTATAGAAGTTGGGTAAAAACCTATGATAGTACCCAAGAAAATAAAGGGAGCTACGCACCTCAGTAACAGTATTGGGTGGTTCCCAAGAAAGAACCACCTAAATATTTTCAAGATTCACCATTTCACTATCCACACGATGGGTTGGAAAATCTCTTAGTGAGATTTCCCCTGCCATCACTTGAAAAGACTTACTTCTTTCTAGGTCAACAGGACACACCCTATGGGACCTAAGCTGTATATCCCATGTCTTGGGACCTCTTATCAGAATGTCTCACACATCCAAGTCTCTGAGACTGACAATGACTTCCTGATTTCCCACTGTTGATATCCACTGGTTGTACCTGCTCAGCCAAATAACTTTCAACCACACATGTTCTCTCTATAATCCTAGCATAAGTAGGAATTAATAGAGGAATAATGCTGGCTAATATTTCCTTAAACACATATCACTAGGATGTCTGAGACCTAAATCACCAGTCATATTGTATTTATTGAGTACCTGGAAAGGTTGGTACACCATTGATGAATACTCAGCTCCCGACATGTTGTCCTGCCAAAGTTGTAGAATCTTTTCGGCACACATAGCGCTTAACTTTTATGGAAATATCCCCTTCTCTGAGAAAGGTTCTCAAGATCTGTGCATGGAAAATTCACCTCATCATAAGATCAGGTGATCTAAACACATTCATCACCCTGCTGAGCCTCATAGAAGGCTCACTGCCAGGACTACCATCTAATCAAATGGTGGCCTGACTACACGAAAAAACCATTCACCACATCAATCCAGTCCTTAGCTTCATATGAGTCGAGCTCTCCTCATAACCTAAGGGGTCTCTATCTCTGAAAATAATCTAAGGCATTGAGTCTACACGTGTCCTCTTCCGGTAGCACCGGTAGTAACTACTAATCAATGGGTGGTGGTAATGCTAGTGCACCACCCGGCGGGGCCATCTCTAGAATTGGTCCCTGAATTGACGCCTCATCGCTAGGCAGGATATCCTCATGACCACATATTGAAACCCTAGTGGGATGTCTGCATGGAGGCATCCTAAAACAGATCATGATGTACCATAGTAAATATATTATAACTGGTGAGATGACTCTATTTAAAGAAGAACACGAGGAAACACTCAATTCCTATATGATGCATGCAACTAGTGTTTCTATGTATAGAGAAAAAGAGAAGAATTAAAGGTCCTAGTGTATGGATACCTCGACCGCCACACCAACACTGGACTCTCTGAATCTAAAAGTCAAACTTGAAACATTGAACACTATTTCCCAAACAAAAACAAAACAACAGACTTCTGGTCTTTGAGGTAGAATTGACCAACTCTGATACCACTTTTTCACAACCCATCCCCCAGGGCCCATGTCGTGACTACCCCAAGCCTTCCTTTCGTAGAACAGGGGATAAAGACTATCACCTAGAATGAAAATCCCAAAAAGGGAAGGCAATTTCCTTTAAACCTATACACACACACACACAACACAAACTGAAAGTACAAAGGGGCCAGAATACATGCTCAAAACCACAAAGGAAAGTAAAAGGGGTCAGAATACACGCCCAAAACCACAAAGGAAAGTACAAATTCCCCAATACATCTGCTCAATACCCTACCTGAATGGTAAGTCAAGGGTAGATGCTTGTAGCCGTAGTAGTACGTTCGTCCATCCCGTCTCACTGAGCACCACTTAGTCCCAGACCACCAAGGTCTCCATCGAAGCGTCCGTTCATCCCGTGTCACTGAGCACCACCAAGTACTAAACCACCAAGGTCTCTGTTAGTGAGTCGATCACTTGAACGAGACATGAAACATGTGGGAAAATCCCATGTTGGGGTGAGTAACACAATACTCAGTAGGGACACCAAAATACAAAGAAAATACCACAAATGAGAGTATGCACAAGGTACTATCAGTACACCACTAAGAAGAGTATACCAAGTAAAATAAGTACACCACTGAAGAGATTACAAAAAGTCCTCTAAGTACACCACTAAGGCGACTAAAACAAGGGTCAGGTCACATAGGTATAATATAATATATAGAAAGCAAGACCATCAGTTTCAACAGTTAACACCTTGGACTGTTGGGGCACTCATCCCTGATGAGTACCATGGGTATGTTAGGTCACACAGAGCCTCTCCACACCGTGGGCCTGCCGGGCCACACAGAGCCACTTCCATTTGGGCCATCATAGATGATCCACATATGGTATTTTTTAGATGATCTACACAAGGTCTCTTATCATTAGTAATTGGGTCTCAGTCAGCTGTAGGATTCCTGCCCACAGAGCGCTGATTCCGATAGAAACCGCTTCTCAAGTCATTCGCTGCATTTCAAATTCCATAAAAACCTCCTTAGAGTATTTCAAAATAATCGCCTCATCGCAAGGGTTCGAAATTTGAAAACATCTCATCAATCATATGCTCGGTTTGAAAGATATCAAAATTTTAGTAATCGAGGGATAGTAGTGTCTTGGCCCGGTCTGACCCGGTCGGACTGACCCGACCAACTCGAACTAGGGGCCCAACATGCTGCGGCCCGGTTTGACCAATCCAACCCGACCTAGTTCGGGTCTGGGCCATCCAGTCCCATTGGGCCTTGTTGGACATAGGTCGGTTCGGCTATAGGTCCAACCCGTCGGGTCATCCAACGACCTAGTTCCATCTGGCCCAACCCGCACTGGTGGGAAGACTTTATTTGTAGCTCGGGCCGCCTAGCGGCCCGATTTATCTCACTGGCCCAACCTGAAAAGGCAGGCTAGTATATTCCATCCCGGGATGCCCAATGACCCGGTTCACAGACCTAGGCCCGACCCGCATGGTGGACCGGTTTCCTCTAGCTCGGACGCCCGTTGGGCATCTGGTTCGATCACACGCGGTCGACAGAAGCCAACTGCCTCCTCTGCATGCGATCATCGATTGTGTGCCAACCCACTACTGCGGCCCGCATGGTGCGGGATGCTCCTTCCACATGGCACTCGAGCGACACCGCCCTCCTGGACTGGTCTTCTCATGCGGACCGGTTTCCCCTGCCTGGCCTGCGACGTTGCCCTAGGTCCAGCTCGCCGACATTGCCTAGATCGCGTGGCACCTCCGATGCAGCCGGGTGGTTGCGTCTGCCTAACGCCAGCCTCTGTGCCAATGACCCCTGCTAACACTGTGACACGCTACCATCACGCCACCCCCTCCTACCGCTGTGACTGGGGTGCCACAACCTGGTGTCGTCGCCATGGCCAGGTACCACCGCCACAACCTCCTTTTGCCGGTGCCGTGACCCGCCTTACCGCGACCCTTCCACCTCGTGCTTCCTCAACCATTGTGCTACCACTATTGCGCCATAAAGAACGGGTAAAAAAAAGAGGGGGGGGGGGAATCACCAAGAATGCACAAATGAACAACCTTTTGTTTCTGTTGGTCCAAGATTATTCATATTAGGGGAAACACACAGCATATAAAATAATTAATAAGACAAAATATTCCCTTTATCCCACATACATTAAGCATCCTGTATGAACGTTTGAACCGTAGGTTAACTTGTTCATGAGTTAATCCACGTTCATCATCTAAAAAGGAAGAACTAGGAAAGTAAGAATTTACTAAAATGATAAACCCCTACCTGGAAAAGGTTCTTCATTGGTGTCGATCCGTTTGAAGTTGTTGTCATTCATCGATCTTCGGTGTTAGATCCTTCCTCCAAGGCATCGTTTCTGCTTTCCGATCTACCAGAATTCTTCATTGGATAGAAAATCCTTCACTATTTGTCAGAGAAATTCCAACTTTGATTCTCCAACCTGTTATCTCTTCAAAAGAGAAACGCGTCACAGTGTTTCTGTTACGCTGTGTCATCGTGTTGTTATGCTGTTTCATTAGTTAAACAATGTATCTATTATGTTTTAATTAATGAGTCATTATGCTCACTAGTGGAAAAATTTATTTCCACATCAGTTTTTTTACATTTTGACGTTGGTTTTTAACTGAAGTCTTTAAAGACAATGTAAAAAATTGAAGTTTCAATGTCGGTTATTATAAAACGACGTCAAAACTCATCCCCCGTGGGTCTTAGGCTTCGGATTTCATATAAACCGACACTGAAAGATATGAATCCTTAGTATTCAGTTTCAGTTTTTTTGAAAACCGACGTCAAAATTATGATTTTACATGTTTTTAACATTGGTTTTTGATAAAAACCGACGCAAAAAGTGTGTTTTTGAAAAAAATTTATTTTTTGTGTCGGTTGTGGTAAAAACTGATGTGAAAAGTGAATTTTTGAAAAAAAAAATATTTTTAACATTGGTTTTGGTAAAAACTGATGTTAAAAATTTTAAACTTTTAATATTAGTGTATAGTAGCTTTCCCAAGCTTTGATTTGAATATTCATAGAGAAAAAATAGACTTTAGGATCAAAAGTTATAATCGTCGTAAGTTGTACCTCTTTATGATTCGATAGATACAACTCACTTCAATGAAACCATGAGAAGAGAGAACAAAACAATATACACCAAATGACCAAAATAAATAATAAAATTAAATATTCAACATAATTTTAATTCTTTTATTGTTTTCCTATGAATCTATATCTTGTTTGTCATTATTTCAATTCTTTTTAGGGAAGAACTCACGAAATAATGAAAATGATGAACAATAAAGGATTTCAAACCTCAGACGATGAATCTCATGCGGATGTTTTATATTTGTATCCTGATATGAATAATTCTTCATCATCATATTAAAAATTGTCAGGAATTTTAATGATAAGGAAAAAAACAATTAAGAAATTAAATGATAAGAATAAATACCATGTTCACATCGTCGATTGAAGAATTGTTGAAATTTTGATTGTAACAAAGATGTTGAAAATGATGAAATAAGGCAAATGAGGATGTATATATTGTAAATAAAAATATTTTATGGTGGTGATGCATTAAAATTTAGGTGGGAATTTGAAAATAGAAACGCGCGTTGTGAAAAAATTAAAATACTGAACCCGCATATTTGAAATTTACTTTTAACATCAGGTAAATATATAACCGAGGTTAAAGCTATTCTCATGTTGGGGTTTTAAAGCTGGTTATTAAAAAACCGATGCCATAAAGTGATTTTTTAATGTCAGTTATTTAACAAACCGACGCCAAAAAGTGGCTTTTAACGTCGGTTATTGAAAAAACCGACGTTAAAAATCTTGTCGTATAATGTTCAACTTCCAACGTCCATAACTTTTGATCCGTAATCCCATTTTGCCTCCAAGAACTGTCAAATTGAAGCTTTAAAAATTATCTACAACATTGGTTTACTCTTTGAAGTCGGTTATTTGAAAAACCAATGCCAAAAAGTGTCTTTTTACGTTGGTTATTGAAAAAAACTGACGTTAAAAATATTGTCCTATAATTTTCATCTTCCGACGACCACAACCTTTTATCCGTAAGTCCGTTTTAGCTCCACAACCTATAAAATTGAAGCTTTAGAAATTATATACAACATTGGTTTAATCATTAACGTCGGTTATATGAAATACTAACGCCAAAAGTGCCTTTTAACATCGATTATTGAACAAAACCGACGTTAAAAATCTTGTCTTATAATGCTCAAATTTTGACGTCCATAACGGTTGATCCGTAAGTCCATTTTAGCTCCAAGACCTGTCAAAATGAATCTTGATAAATTATATAAAACACTGGTTTACTAATTAACATTGGTTATGTGAAACAATGACGCCAAAAGTGCCTTTTAACGTCGGTTATTGAACAAAACCTACTTTAAAAATCTTTTCTTATAATGCTCAACTTTTGACGTCCATAACGTTTGATCCATAAGTCCGTTTTAGCTCCACGACCAGTAAAATTGAAGCTTGAGAAATTATATACAACTTTGGTTTAATATTTAATGTTGGTTATGTGAAAAACCGACGCCAAAATTGCCTTTTAACGCCGCTTATTAAAAAAACCGGCGTTAAAAATCTTGTCTTATAATGTTCAACTTTTGACGTCAATAACTTTTGATTCGTAAGTCCGTTTTAGCTCCAAGAACTATAAAATCGAAGCTTGAGAAATTATCTAAAACTTTGGTTTACAGATTAACGTCGATTATTTGACAAAACGATGCCAAAAAGTTCCTTTTAACGTCAGTTATTGAAAAAAACCGACGTTAAAAATCTTATCCTATAATGTTCAACTTCCGACGTCCATAACTTTTGATTCATAAGTCCGTTTTAGCTCCACGACCTATAAAATTTAAGAGTGATAAATTATTTACAACTTGGATTTACTTTTTAATGTCAGTTATTTGAAAAAACGATGCAAAAAAATGCCTTTTAATGTCGGTTTTGAAGAACCGACGTTAAAATGCCCGACGTTAAAATGCCCGACGTTAAAGATCATTTTTCCACTAGTGGATACTCATTTAAGATCCTCATTAATGGGGTTTGTCGTCGCCTCATTGCTGCACTACAGTGCTGGCATGCCAGCGCTCAATGGAGAGGAAAATAAAATAAAATAATTTTCTAATTTATTTTATTCCTCTTCCAAAAGGTCCAAAAAATTAACTTTTTCCTTCAACCCACGTCGGTCGTGGTTAGGTTCATTCATAGGTAATGTCACAATTTTGGACACAACTATACCCTCAAATTTTCAATACGAGCACCCGTTTAGAAGTTTCCAAAATCGTGCATGCGCGCCATTTTAATTCCCTTAAAAAAAAGTTTCAAAAACTATCTTTCACTCTTGACCTGCGTCAGTCAAGGTTAAGCTCTGCTGAAGGGAAATATGCCCTCACGAGCTCAAAAGTACTCTCGGATTTCCAATCCGAGTTACCATTTAGGAGTTATAAGGATTTGACCATAAAATAATTGTTAATTATTTTATTTGCGACCAAGAACAAATTTCCACTATTGGCTCGTGCCGACCAATGTTAGACTCTACCTAAGGAAAGTATACCCTTAAGAGCTCAATAGTGGTCTTAGATTTTCAATCTGAGTCACTGTTCATGAGTTATAAGCATTAAAAAATAAAATAATTTTATCTAATTATTTTATTTACGATTATGCCACTTTTGGGTTTTCTCATTGGAGGCCTGCGCCAACTAAACATAAGTCGTGCCTAGGGTAAACCCACCACCCTGAATGCAACAATGCCATCATATTTCTAATTTGGGCACCCATTTAAGATTTATTCCACTTTTTTTTAGGAAAACCGTTCACTTGCGTTATTTAAAACTTAACATTCTTCGACGGATCATTCCGGGCACTTCGAGCCTCGAAATCGCACGCCATCCACTATGCCAAGATTTGTATTTAGCGGCGGTTTAAACCGCTGCTAAATCATTCTGTAACAGTTTTGGAAAACCACCTCTAAATCGTGTGTCGGGAAATAATTAGCGACGTTTTTTTTAAAACTGTCGTTGAACGATTTAGCGAGGGCTTTTTAGCAGTGGTTAAAACCATCACTAAATCAGTTTTAATTTTTTTATTTGTTTATATTAGCAATTTATTTATTATTTTTTTATATTTTCATAATTTATCTATTTATTTATTCATACATTTATTTATTCATGTATTTATTTATTATTACCACGCTCATGCCCATCTCAATGCACATGCCCATGCCATATATAGAAATTCTGTGGTGGGTGAGATTTGAACCCCTTACCTCTTTCTTATTCTTCAAAGACTTTACCACTCCAGCAAGCTCTTCATGTGGTCAATAAATTGAATTTAATATAATTATACATATATATATATATATATATTAATTGTAAAAACAAGTAAAACATAACAAATAGATACACACTAAATAATTATTAATCGATAATGATTAATCAATATTCAATAATTAATAATTAATAATATATAATATATAATATATAATATATAATATATAATATATAATATATAATATATAATATATAATATATAACATATAATATATAAGACATAATATATAACACATAATATATAATACAT
Source organism: Viscum album (assembly GCA_963277665.1). NCBI lineage: Eukaryota > Viridiplantae > Streptophyta > Magnoliopsida > Santalales > Viscaceae > Viscum > Viscum album. The sequence goes on along the minus strand of OY728139.1, from coordinate 30,022,377 downwards.
AATACATAACATATAATTCATAATACATAATACATAATATAAAATATAAAATATAAAATATAAAATATAAAATATATATTATATATTATATATTGTATACTGTATATTGCATAATATATAATATATAATAAATGACATATAACATATAATATATAAGTAATGTATAAATAATAAATTAATTAAAAAATAATTTAATATATGATAAATAAATAAAAAATAAAAAATAAATTAATAAATATTCGATAAATAAATAAATAAAACATAAAAAATAAAAAAGAAAAAAGAAAAAAAAAATAAGAAAAAAAAATAAAAAATAAATAAAAAAAAATAAAAAATAGTAAATAATAAATAATAAATAATTAATAATAATGAATTATTAATAATTTATCATTAAGAATTATTAATTAATAATTAATAATTAATATTTAAAAATTTGGAAATAATTAATAAATAATTAATAATTTATTAATAAATAATTAATTACAAATTAATAAATATTGAATATTAAATAAATAAACAAATAATAGATAAACAAATAATAAATGAATAATAAACTAATAATAAACTAATATTTAGTGAGTTAAAAATAAATTAATAAAGAATACATAATAAATAATAAATAATAATTAATAAAGAATAAAGAATAAATAAATAAATAAATAAATAAATAAGAAAATATTTATATAAATAATTAATAATTAATAATTATTAATTAATAATTAATAATTAATAATTAATAATTAATAATTCATAATTAATAATAACTAATAATTAATAATTGATAATTATAAAATTAATAATTCTTAATTAATAATTAATAATTAATAATTAATATTTAATATTGAATATTGAATATTGAATATTTAATAAATAATTAATAAATAATCAATAAATGATAAATAAATAATAAATGTATAATAAAATAATAATAAATTAATATTTAGTAGATTAAAAATAAATTAATAAATAATAAAGAATAAAGAATAAAGAATAAAGAATAAAGAATAAAGAATAAAGAATTAAGAATAAAGAATAAAGAATAAAGAATAAAGAATAAAGAATAAAGAATAAAGAATAAAGAATAAAGAATAAAGAATAAAGAATAAAGAATAAAGAATAAAGAATAAATAATGAATAATAAATAAATAAATGCATAAATAAATAAATAGATAAATAAATAATAATTAATAAGAAATAATAACTAATAAATGATAATTCTTAATTAATAATTAATATCTAATTTTTAAAATTCAATATTTAATATTTCATAAATTATAAAATTAATAATTCTTAATTAATAATTAATAATTAATAATTAATTAATAAATAATGAATAACGAATAAATAAATAAAAAAATAAAAAAATAAAAAATAAAAAAATAAAAAATAAATAAATAATAAAATAATAATAAATAAATAATAAATAATTAATAAATAAATTAAAAATAAGTTAATAATTAATGTGTACATAATAACTAAACAATAATTAAATAAATATTAAATATTAAATAAATAAATAAATAATAAATAATAAATTATAAATAATACATAATAATTATTACATTAATAATTAATAATAAATAAATAAATAAATAAATAAATATTAAATAAATAAATAAATAAATAAATCATAAAATGTTAAGAACCTCTAAAAACCCTAAAAACACTAAAATGACCATAAAATATGATCTAATACTCCTCTTTTAGTACCACAACTAGTCAAATCAAAGATCATGAAATGAGCTTCGATATGATATGTGGTAAAGGCTGAACGAACAACTAGATCAAAAGTTATAACCATTTGAATTTTAAGAAATCGGCGTGTGGAACTAAAACCTCTGTTTCATAGGCCTTCTAGGCCTTTCTGGAAAAATAAAAATGGGTATAGTACTTAAAGAGTTAGTACCAGACCTAAACAACGTAGTGCTCGTCGCATGCTTCGATTTAATATGTGGTTGAGCCCAAATGGACACCCGAATTAAAAGTTATGGCCGTTTGAAGTTGGAGTTCGATTTTCCACTTTTGAATTTTGAATATATATTTTTTCCTTTGATTATCATATAACTTAAATCTCACTTGGTTTTTGGTCATTTGATAAACTTCGATTTGACATGTTGTTAAGCTGAAATGGACTCTCGGATTAGAAGTTATGGTCATTTGATGCTGAAGTCTGTTCTTCTGCTTATTGATGATTTGTTTTTAGTTTACAAATACTAGTAAATAATAATTATAAATATTAATTAATTGACACATTATAAATATTTTAAATTATAAATAATAAACTATATTTGATTATAAATAATAAATAATAAATATTTTTTTTAATTTTTCTTAAATTTTGAGGCGGTTTTGAAAAAACCGCTGCTAAAAAATTGAATTTTTTTAAAAGTTAATAAAAAATTTATAAAAAATATTTTAAATTTTTTTTTGTGGCGGTTTTTAAAACCGCCACTAAAAACCATTTTCTTGTAGTTTTCTCAGCGCCTGGTCTTGAAATAATTCCATATAATAAAAAAAATTACATGGAATTTCCGAGACATTACACCAAACATGTGTGAAGTTTATACCCACACCCATTTCCACTCAGGGGTATTCACCTAGTTATACCTATACAAAATTTGTTAAGGACTTACATATATGTAATCCATATTACTTAATATTGGGATTAAATTTGTTGAAATATATTCATATGTTATGGGATCTATGTGACACACTTATGCATTTACATGATATGATTATGATGGGTGCACCCAGATATTGCTCCAATGCATTGGGTAATGTTTTAGTCTCATGAGATTCGATGTACAGTGCACTATAGTTTATACTAAGCACATTATGTTATGATGTATTGCTGGTTAACCTAGAATTATTCTTATAATGTCATGTTAAATGTGATTTTCATATTCCCATATTACCTTTATTCTATCACGTTATATCATGCCTCATTATTCAAGATTATGATTCTCACCCCTTTTATGTCCCATTGAAATTCCTATTAATAACATGTAATAATTTCATCTTGTTTTAATTTTATTACTCCCTTAATGGGATTTATATCTCAACCCATTCTTATGTATGTCCCCAGGTTATACCATACTATTTAAGAGCTTGCTAAGGAAGTTTTCAATATAGTAATTTTATCCTAGTTTTATGATGTTATGTTATGTACATAATCTCCCAAATTCACACGTAATTTTGATCTTGTGGGTTTTATTAATTGAAATTTTATGTAATAAATCATGAATTGATGTGTAATAAATATATGTATTATCATAGTTGGTATCTGAGGAAAAGGAAGGAATCTGATCCTTGGGAACTCTCATGTGTGAGCGTTAGATGAAGCATGGATCTCCACCCGAGGGATTACTAAGGAAAGGGATGACACTAGGGATGGTGGTGTTTCCCACCCAAGAGGTGTAACCACCCAAGAATTTCCTTGATAAGTATCAATTATAGTCTACTAGAAATAATTTCAGACTGCTATAATTGGTATCAATGGAAAGTCTAGTTATTTTTGGTATTAGGATTTGAAAACTCTTGATAAAACCTTAGGGATAATACTAAACATAGAAAAACATCCCTATATTTCTTTAAATTATAGAGTAAGTGGTTTCCAAGAAAATAAATCCCTATCTAGATACTAAAAGTGGATGTGGCTCTGGAACAAATATACCTAGGGGTAACAACCCCAAAAACACCGTGTTGAGATAGAATGACTAAAAATTACCTTTTTTTTATTAAGTATTAAAACAAGCCTTAAAAGTCAAGTTAAGGAGGGAAAAAGTGGTGAAGCCCTAGGGAATATCCCTGGACAATGAGATTACAATCTTTAGGAAGGGAACCTGTAAAAAAATAAAAAAATAGTGGGATCTTCATGGTCTCCTTTACTAGCCAGGGAATCCACAGTGAAATTACCTTCAATCCAAGTGTGAGAGACCAAAGTTTCCAGTTTAAGGAGTAATTTTCACTTCTTCATATGATATACCAAGTTCCAAGAAAAACTCAATTTAGTTTGAAGAATCTCAACAATCACTTTATAATCGGATTAAACCACCATAATATTGATATTAAAAAGTTTCACATGTGTAAAACCCTCACCATTTCCCTTGTTTTAGCTTCAATAAGATCTTCCGGACCATAAAAAGATCTGAAACCAAGGAGGAATGAGACTCAACCATCCCGCATGATCATGCCTCCTCTCATATTTCCATCCAAGAAAGAACTGTGTTGTGCTAGACTCAATTAAGAACTGGTGCATGACAATGGGCCTTACTACAAACCTATTTTGAAACTCTTGGGGATATGATTTTGTAAATTCAAAAGCTCATTATGAACCATTATTAAGGGAAAAAATATGCCCATAAGAGTCTTTGTTTGGAAATAGATCATGGATAACATAGATTCAATCCTATAAATTCAAAATTTAAGGAATATATATCATTTATGATTCATTCCTTTAATGTTAATGGTTTCCCATTTATGTGTTAAATAGTTTTAAAGTACCCATCCCTAATTTTTACATTATTATAGTGAAGGGTTGGAAATAAGAGAAACCAGATGAACATCCAATGTGAGGGGCAGTGTGATGACTGCCCAAATGAGATGCCCAACTTGATGGGAGAAGAATGCATGAAATTCATAATGATACTTTCTAAATTAACTCAAGTTATGAATAGAAACTTTAATAAGGATGAATTCCCAAATCCCATTAATAAATAACAAGATATAATTGAGACCTTTATGTGACAAAGGCCTTAGGGGATTATCCGATCCCTTAATCACAAAACAATGGATCAACTTCATTGAGAATATCTTCTCCATCCTTCCCTTATCTAAGAAAGAGAAGTTTGTACTTGATGTTTATCATATGGAATGAGAGACTGATCAATAGTGGGCGTTGATCAAGAATAAAAAGCCTGAGAAAGAGATCAAATTTATTAAGTGAAAGGAATTCTAGAAAATGTTTTTTGACAAATATTTCCCTCTCACTCCCTATCTTAAAATGGAGAGGGATTATTTTACCTCAATAAAAAAGATAATAAATCCATCAGGGCATATGATGAAAACTTCATAAGAATTTCATGATATGACTTGTATTTTTCATTACCCCAAAATGAAAATTTAACCAATTATTTTATGGGATGAAGTTGAGACTTTGAAAATTCATGGGGATTCAAGACTTTTATAATTATGATGAAATTGTATGATTTTCCCACAATGTTGAAATAAAGGTAATAGAATCTCATGGTTTCCATGGGGATAAGAATCAGATATTTGAGTTTAAGTTGGGCAGTATAATGGATAAATTTAATGTAAGAAATAAAGTTCAAAATCTCACTTGTCAAAAGTGTGGGAAGAAACATCCTGGAAATTACCTTTGGGGGATGAAAAATTATTTCGTTGTGGAAAGGAAGGGAACCTATATAGAGAATGATGATGGGATAAACCCACCAATGTGATGAAAGAGAGTAATTATCTAATAAAACCTTATCCTATTATACAATATTTCAACTACAATGAAAAAGGAAACTATGGAAACCACTACCCTAAGCCAAGGATTTTCTGAGACAATCAATGTCAACAAACTCCAAGGAAGAAAGGGAGATCATAGTCCATCCCAACTACTAGGGTGGTTCTCAAAAATTAAGTGGTTAAAGGTATGATATTTATTCATTAAAGAATAGTAAACATACTTTTTGATTCAAGTTCTATGCATTATTTCATATCACACAAGTTTATTAGAACTATTCAAACACCACCACAAATCATGGAAGCAGTGTTGTCGGTGAAAATGAAAAATGGGGAAATTATTTCATCCTAAGTATATAACTCACCCCCATTAATATTTGTGGGATGAACTTACCAGTGAACCTTATGATACTCACTTTAGTGGAATTTGATGAAATTATGGGTATGGATTTACTTTCCTTATATAGAGACAACATAAATTCCCAAGCGAAGGAAATGAACCTCTATATTGAAATTCACCCTCTGATTCTATACTAGTTAATGGAGGAGGACGAATCTTCATTAGTACCAAAATCTGAAGCGTGTATATTATTTCCCTATGAGTAAGTGTATCTTACTCAAATCATTGAGACCAAAGAAAATATCATCCTTGAAGAAATACCCATTGTGATGAAATACATTGATTTTTTTCCTGAATAATTTTCTATTCTTTATCCTAGATGAGAGGTTTAATTTTCAATAGATCTTATACATAGAGATTTTTCAATATCCAATAATCCATATGGAATGTCCATCATTGAAATTGATGAGTTAAATAAAAAACTATGAAAAAATATATATAAATGGTTTCTATTCCCATGTGCTTCACCATGGGGAACATCTGTCCTCTTTGTTAAGAAGAAGGATGGGTTAATACGAATTTGCTTAAATTATCACAAGATCAACAAAATCATGATAAAGAATAAGTATCCTCTTCTTAAATTTTATTAATTATTTGATTAACTATGTGGATCCCAATATTTCTTTATAATAGATATTTGGTCAAGATATTATCAATTAAAGGTGAATAAGGAGGATATCCTAAAGATTGCTTTTAATACAATGTATAGTCACTATGAGTTCATAGTAATTCTAATTGGACTAAAAAATGTTACAAAAATATTTATGGATTTTATGAATATTTTCTATAGGTATTACCTTGAAAAATTTATGTTAGTATTTTTTGATTATATTCATATCTACTCCAAAAGCAAGGAGGAATAGGAGGATCATTTTTATACTATAACAAAGACCTTACAGAATGAAAATATATATTCAAACTTCAATAAATATGAGTTTTGGTTGGATAAAATAACTTTACTATGGCATGTCATCACCAGAAAAGGGATATCTTTGGATCCTTAAAAAAGGAGAAAATTAAAGTGTGGAAAAGAATAAACTATGTGATGGAATCTGTAGTTTCATGGGATTAGTTGAGCACTATAACCAATTTGTGTGAAACTTATCATGATTTTCTAGCCCCCCAACCAAGATAACTTAGAAAGGATTCAAGTTATCCTGGAATTATGAATGTGAGGAATGTTTTAAATATTTTAAGAAGAGGCTAATCATTGAACCTATTCTCACATTACCCCCTAGTGGGGAAGGATTTTTGATCTACAATGATACATCTAAAAAAGGGCTTGATCTTTTTATTGATGAAAAATGAAAAAGTGACAATCTATACCTCAAGTTAGTTGAAATTTCATGAATAAAATTATCCAACACATGATATAGAGTTGGATACTGTGATCTTCACATTGAAAATCTAGCAGCATTATCTCTATTGGAATAAGTGTTAAATATATATGGATCATAAGATCCTCAACTATATATTCAAATAGAAAGAGATGAATATTTTCCAACAAAGATAGTTACAACTAATTAAGGACTATGATTTCTCAATACATTACCATCATAGGAAAGCAAATAAAGTGGAAGACACTATGTAGAAAGGATCCCAAAACCTTATTACTAATGTGATTTGAGAAGGATTTGATCTTCTTATAATTAATGAGGATGGACATGAGAATAATAAAGGAAGGAACATCATAAATCTTTTCACAAATTATTTATCAACAATCCCTTTTAGAGAAGATAAAGTATTCTTAAATAGATAATGTGGAAATTTAGAATAAGGTGTAAGATATATGAAATGGAAAATCCTCAGAGTTCAAAATTAATGAGGCAGGAGTTGTAATATTTGAGGCATGACTATATGTATCATTAAATCCTAAATTAAAGAAACATCTGTTGGATGATTCACATAGATCAACCTTCTCCATCCATCTAGGTAGCGTAAAGATGTATTGATATTTACAAGAGCATTATTAGTGGGGAAATATGAAAGAGATCACATAATATACATCAAGGTGTCTTGTATGTCATTAAGTGAAGGATGAAAGGAAAAAGTCTAAGGGGACACTGAAAGAATTACCTATACCAACATGGAAATGGGAAAACATAACAGTGGGATTTTTAATTGGTCTTAAAAATACATAAATATAATACAATGCTATATAGTTTGTGGTTGATCATCTTATAAATACTACTCACTTGATTACAATTCAAGAGGACTTATCACTCAATCAACATTCAGGGTTATACATTAGAGAAGTGGTGAGACTGCATGTAATACCACTATTAATTATATCTAATTTGAAACAAACCATCCCAAGATTCCATCCTACCTGACACTCAACCCAATTCACCACAAGGACTAAAGGCAATTCCTGATCCCCATGGGTTGGTGACCATCACCTGGCAATCACTGAAATTCCTTTGGGAATAATTTCACCCAAATTAGAGTTAAAAAATTAGAAAAATATATAAATGAAATATCCAAATGAAATAAAGAAGTAGTAAATCAATATATAACAAAAACAAACTAACTAAAAGAAATAACCTAAAGTAAGAAAGAAGGAAAACTAACTGAATCAAGCCAAGACCCGAATCATCACCACCTAACTCCCCCCCATGCCCACCGAAAAGAAAAAAAAGAATCCAACAGAGAACCTGTAAAGATATAGGCATGAGATAACAGCCTAATAGGTCACCACAACCCATTGAAACTATGAAATATTTTTATTAAGGCTAAAAATCAATGCTAGTTTGAAAATAAATATATAAAGTAAGATTTACATACATTATCATCTTTAGAAAAAACAAATCAAATCCATAGGAAACTTCTAATACATTTTACTTTACTTTCCAAAAACCAAACACATGAATTTGAAAACAACACAATGGGCCTAAGCCTTATAATAAACCACACACACCGTTATCATTTATAAAAAACAACCCACTTTCTTTATTTAACAAAAATAATCACTAAATTTTCAAATAAGGGTTAAATAAACACCCAAGGCCACTTAAGCACAACATAATCAAGTATCCACAAGGCATGAAAAAATAGGACATAATCATCAAAATATACTCAATGAAAACAATGGGAATAACGTATCTCAATACGTCATTTCAATCATGGAACTAAAAAAAATACATCAATAAAAAACAATCCAAACTAAGAATTGAATGTCTTAAGGGATCCAAAATACTGTGTTCAGTCATCCCAAACTCTAAGTCACCATTTGGAAAACACAGAGCATGAATTAAAGGAATGAAAAGGTAAGTAAGAATAAAACAAGTTCCATTAGCTAAAAATATTCACATTAATCATTTTATTCATTATTTCCATTTCATCACTTATACCTTCTATACCACTTATTTCATTTTCATCACACGTTCCATGGGTTAGGCATTTACATCATTTACACAATGGCTTAAGCCTATTAATTACTATGAAAAATGGAATAATTCTAGTTCTTTATCCCACTAGGGATAATAATTTCACAAAAATTATATCTCACTTACCTTGGATCATCAGTCCAAGTAGTCTATCACACTTACCTTGGAGAATCTGTCTTGTTAGTCTCATCCAATGAATCCGTTAGGGGAATAGAGCCTCATTACAACCTGACTCGTGGTCATAGAACCTCAATTCAATACCCCACATATCACCAATCCATGTTCACTTGCTTCTTTATCCATTTACCACATATAATATTTTAAAAGCATAGTCAAATAATAACATAACATTCACAATTCATAACTCCTCAATAGAGAAATCATTTTCATGCTATAACATATAAACACTTTACCATTTGAAAATCATTTCACATCAACCCATTAATATTATACCAAACACTCCCTCATGCCATGCTATCAATTAAGAACGATTAACAAAAATTTTATTTACAAACCATGTAAACCAAATAAACCCAATACTAAATGTTTCCTTTCATAAACCCATATTAACTTGTTATACATAACAATCCTAGGTTTAACACCTTAAATTCCACAAATTATATATTTGATGACCTGAAACCAAGTTCATGAACACACCACAAACCATGGGTAGCCTCAATCCCCACCCCAACATCCTCTATGAATCCCATGTGAATCATGAGGGTTTAAATTTTTAATTTAATTAATCAATCTATCATTTATCACCAATGGAACCCAAAATAACACCAAGAAGATACTAATATCACAACCATTTATCACATAACAAACATAAATCAAATGAACAACATAATCATCATCTACAAACAAGTGGGTTCAACAAGGGAAAATCAACATCACATTCCAAGTTCTAACTAGTACTATACTCATATCATATACATTTATAAATCCCTTTCTAAAAATATAAAAAATATAAACACAATTCCAAGGTAAAGCATAAACACATATAAGAACAACCACACAAGTTACGGGAATCTCTATTTTCACATTATAAAACCAAAATACCCTTTTTAAAATAAGTAAAACCATCAAACACAAAATTTAGTCCACTTAGAAACCCACATGGACTAAAACCTAAGGATCAAATGCATCACATAATGAAATATCTCATTTTAATTTTTATCAAACATGAATAATGCATAAAACCCCATTTCAAAACCATGTTCCACCGCATAACGCAATTCACCCAATATTTCTAAAGGAAAAACTCAAGACTTTAAAAAATATAAAGATCACCCCAAACAATGGATTTATTCTTTGAAAACCTAATACATGGCCAAATACATTTCTTCCATCATGATTTCTATAAAATAACTTGTAAATAATTTTTAGAGGTTAAAAAAATCATTCATTTCATAAAAAATTTCAAGGTACCCTATGAAAATCCAAAACAAGGGACGAGCCCTTTTTATTTCTACCAAACCACCCATAAATAAGCCAACTGATATTTTCCAAAAAAGGTAAACCACCCACACATTTCAAATCACAATTTGAAATAAAACTGAAAACCCTATTTTAATTCATGTGAGGTCAACACCTAAATTTAAGAATAAATTCCCATTAAAATATCATTTTCACTCAATAAAGACCAAACCGATTCAAAACCTATTGCCCGAATTTAAAACCATTCAAAAATCCCATATGGATTTCCTTAAAAGATTAGAAAAAATAAATATTCCAATTTAAATCATAAAATTTGGATTACAGAAAACCCACCATTTATGCCAAGGCCAGAGAATAATAAAATGGGTTCAAATCATCACAAGCATACCACATATATCTATACTTTCATAAAAACAGAATTAAAAATGCACAATCATATTATAACTCCAAAATAAATAAATTGAATAGTGACACCTACCACAAAGAGAAGAGGATCAAGCTAGAATACTTTGTCACTTAAAGCTTTCATCGACAACCAATCAAAGCTACTCTTTTCCACCCCAACACATATGCACCTTCTCATATATATATGGACACCTAGACCCTATGTACATATTTTCATGGCCATGAATATGTGCAAGGGGATCCTTAAATATATGCTTATATATGAACACACCCATTTCCACTTACACCCATATTTATTTTGAAAATATATACATAATTACACCTAGACCCATATATATATATATATTCACTACCATGGGTGAATATATATATAATGGGGGAACTTATGTATATATATTCCTACCTATGAATACACGGTAAGTCTCCTTTGACTATGGTGACTTGAACCCACCTCAAGGATGACCAACCACACTAAAAAATTATTAAGAACCTAAAATTATAGAATCATAATTTAAAATTGGGCTAAAATTAAAGAAATACAAAAACACTCACCCAAAATTGATGGAAAGTGGTCAAAAACCCTTCTCCTTCATTGTCGAACACTGAAACACATACAAAGATGACCCAAGAGGCACTTTTCATTCCCAAACACTAGAGAAGAAACTAAAAATTGGATTTAACCCTAACCTAGGGGTTCAGTCGATCCAAACAGGGGATGAGGAGATGGGAAATCAGCCAAAATAGGGATAAGGGAGGGAGAAGAGAGCTTACCTAGAGGTTTCGACCAAGAAACTAGAATAAATGTAGTGGAAATCATCGGAGAAGAGAGGGATGAGAGGGAGGGGAGGCACGTGGACATGGAAGGAATGGGGAGAAAACCTCCCACGATGCACATGGATGGGAATAGGGGAAAAAGGAAAGAAAAAATAATAATAAAAGAAAACCAAATAAAAAACTAAAAAATATATTTTTTAAATACTGGGCAACCACACAGTTTACCAAACCACAAACTAATGATACACTAGACACTTCTAAGTCTAGGAACCCATAAAAAGGTTACCTATAAGTAGATTCATAGTTGAGAAAACTGTTCTCAAACCTGTGACTCGATACTTTCAACTTACAAAGTCCAACCACACGCTTGCCGCATGGTTTAATAAACTGTGCACAAGTCGTGCACCACACCACTGAACCAAACGATCACCCACACAGGCACAAAAATTTTAGTAATAACCATATGGGTTAACCATGAAATAGATAAAATTCCTCCAAAAACTTAAATTTTCATCTCTCCAACTACCTACTCTCAAACCCTCTCCACAACCAGACAAAATAATACAAAATAAAAACATCATAACACCCATTGTATTACATTATCAAGATCCAATATTTACCTAAAAGTTATGTAAGAGTCTCCAATATACTCTATATACTAAGTCTAACTTTAGTATGATCTATCACCCCCAAAATGATATGAAATATAAGCAAACTATTAAGGCACTAGAAGACATGTTGAGAACATGCTCAATGGAATTCAAAGGAGGATGGGATCGACATCTTTCTCTGGTTGAGTTCTCATACACTAAAAGATTCTACTCAAGAATATAAATGGATACCTATGAATCCCTTTATTGTAATATATATAAAACATATACTTCATGGTATGAATTTAGTGAATGTAAACTACTGGGTCTTGAAATGATCTAGGAATTGGTGGAAAATGTCAATACCATTCAGCAACACATCAAGGATGCTCAAAGACAAAAAAAGTTCTAAGATGAAAATAATAAATGATACCTTGAGTTTGAGGTTGTATATAAGGAATTCATTCACATATCTCTAATTAAAAAATTCATGAGATTTGGAAAGAAGGTTAAGCTAAGTCCCAGGTACATTGGATCCTTTTTGGTTCTCAACCACACCGGAGCTATGGATTATCGACTAGAACTCTCACCAACCTTGTCTCAAGTACATAATGTATTCCAAGTATCCCTATTAAGAAATTATATGCTAGATCACTCACATTACTTAATTCATAGGTGTTTTCATTATAAAATTATCTTTTATACTAGTAGCATCTAGTGAAGATCTTAGATTATAGAGAAAAAATTCTTTGAAATAAGACAATGCACCTAGTAAAAATGATGATGAGAAAGAAAAATTATGATGAAGTGATGTGGGAACTAAAGGAGGTGATGAAACAAAAATACCATTATATATTTTTTGTGGATGAAATAAAATATTTTAGGGTGATATTTCTAAATGGGTGAATAATGTAACGACCCTAACTTTTATAAATTAACTTCCATTTTAAATGATTTAAGTATTTATTAATTATAGAAAACAAATGCACTAATTTGGATATTTTGAACTATTTTATAGTCTTTTAGATTTAAAATGTTTATAATCATCATGACTGTTGATAATATATCCATTGAACTGTGATCATATGATTAACATATTAAGGGTTATGATAAATTCGATTGATATAGATGAAAAACGTGATAGCCCCAACTAGTAGGATTGTATCCTATGAAGCCTACTTATTATAGATCCCAAGGGAGATATACTATTTTTAATTTTCCCTTAACTAATCCAAATTTTAGATTTAATAAATAAAGAATGATTGAAACCATTTATGTGATAATTCCAATCTCATCAAGATCACAACCCAAACTATGTTTGCTGAACCACCCCAAGAAAATCTCACTATTGCACACCTTTGATTTAGGGAGTTTGTTAGTGTAATAGAGAGCTATGTATCTTGATCATAACAGTATGAATATGTATATTTTATTTTCAATAAAATAATTTTTATATATATTTATTATTGTTTTTTTCTTTATAAATAATAGATAATTTATTTTATAATAATTACATTTTTATATGATAAAACAAAAATTGCTTTTTTGGGTAATATGCTATTTAAATTAAGGCATACCTTTTGATGAATTATTGAATTTTTTAAATAAATTAAATTTTAATAAAATATTATTATTAAATAATGTATATTGAATATAAATTATAATAAAATTTTACAATATGGAAATGTAATTTTTATAAGGGTTAGAAAACTGTTATTGTCAAAAAACCAATATATTTCAATAAATGGGGATTTTAATTTAAAGTGTGATTTATCATATTTGGAGAATTATTTTTATAAAAGAAATATTACATTTTAAATCATCATGTATATATTATAGAATTATTATTTTTTCATAATTTGGCGAGGCAATTGAATTTTTGGGTGAAAATTAAATGCAGTATAAATATATTGTGTGTATTATGACATAATAATGACCCATAATTGTTTTAATATGTGACATAAAAGGTATATGTGACAAAATAGATTTTTTACCTTCAAATTAATTTCTCTTTTAGGTTATTTTACTAACTTTATAAACCCTTTATGAATCATCCAATTCCAGTATTATGTCTTGAGGTTTTAAAATCAATTCTTTGCAAGCATGACACATTACACATAACCAAGGGTAATATTTATATTTTATCAATTAATGAACTTAAAAAATAATTAAAACCACTCCTATCTCATAGAAAACATATAAAAAAACCTTGGGAAGGTTTTTTTCTTGATTACTTTTTTTATAGAGTCCAAAACCTATGTTTGGAGAATAATAAAGAACTCCTATCCCTTTACCTATATAAATACACCCAAGCTCCCATTTATATTAACTAAAAAACATTATATAAAATCCTTAATATAACCTTTCATCTCTAGATCCATCCCAATGTTCCCCCAATCTCTCAATAAGCCCCTCCCAAACTTTTGGATACACTCCCTCAAGGTAAGAGATCTTCTCCTTCTCCTCTTTATTCAAGCACCTTATTTATGTAATTCTCTTTTACTTCAAATGAATATTGGTGGGATATGAATTTACAAATCCCTATCATTGACCTTATTATTTTCAAGTGATGAGATACCCCTTTCACTCTCATTAATCCCTCCCATTAACCTTTATGTTCCCCTGTTATGTTGTTGAAATTATTGTGTGATTTTTCCACGCCAAAAATTTATTCAAGAACACTTTTGTCTTATTCCTTTAAATTACAAATTTTTCATATTTTATTATTATTTTACATATTTTAATTAATTAAATTATTATTTAAAAGTGATTATAAATAACTTTAACTCTCATTAATCCCTTCAATGAACCCTTATATACCACCTTTATCCTACTGAAATTGTCCTACGATTTTCCATGACAAACATTTGTAAAGTATATATCCGTATCCATTTACACTAAAGGAAATTCAACTAGTTTTACATATACTAAATTTATTGGTTAATTACATGTATTTAAAAAAAATTCCTTAATCATGGTATTAAAAGTGATGAAATATCTTTTCATGTTATATGATCTATGTGTCACACTTATGCAAGTACCTAATATGATTATGATTGGTGCGCCCAGATAACACTATAATTCATTAGGTAAAGTTTTAGCCTCATGAGATTCTATGTAAAGTTCATGGTAGGTTATCCTAATAACATTATTTTATGATGTATTGGTGGTTAAACTTTACTTATTCTTATGATGTCATGTTTAATTTTGTTTCCGTATTCCCATTTCGCCTATATACTATCATGTTTCATCATTCCTCATTATTCAAGATTGTGATTCTAATCCCTTTTACATCACATTTAAATTCCTATTGAGTAACTTGTAATAATTTCATCAAGTTTTGATTTGTTTATTCCCTTACTAGGCTTTATAACTCACCACATTCTTATGTATATCCCCAGGTTATCCCATACAAGTTTAGAAGAGTGGTGAAAATTTATTGTTGACACCACCTTATTTTAATGCTAAAAAACCATGTTTATTATGTTTCTAATGAATTTGATGTTTTGTGATATAATTTCACCTTAAACGTAAATTTGATGAAAAAATTGTATAAGTGCTGAAATGTGTCACCACTAGAATGTATGACCACCAGAGTTGAGATGCCTCCAGACATGACTTGTCGCCAGAATGAATGACCGCCAGAGTTGAGTTTCCGCAAAACTTGACTCCCCGCCAGAATGTATAACTGCCAGAAGTGAGTCACCACCTGCATGAATCACCACCATACTTGAGCTTACACTAGAATTGAGTCACTTTCAAGATGGATCATTTCCATATATGATTCACCGTTAGAGATGTATTTTCTCTAGGAGTTCCATTGTTTCTAGTTTGCCTAATTTGGATTAAATTATCCATGACTATTTTATTGAAGTTAATTCAGAAGGATTATTTAATGATTATTCATCAAACTATTGCAAAAAATGCATTAAATAAGGATTTATAAATTAGTAAAAGGATCCAAAAGATCTTGATTATATATATTTAATGGGTAATCCTTCCTGTAACACTTTATATTTTAGAGGATCTCCATTGTGTGTGGAGAGATTGAATGTGTGTGAGTGTTGGAAGTAACACACAAAACAAATTTATGAATATTGGAATGGTGAAATCTTAAATGTTAATACTTTCAATATTTTAAGAGTGGATCATACTGAATATCCTAATCCTTTCCTACAAATAGAAAAGAGAACCTTATAATGCTCTATTTTCTTGTAATTTTCACAAAAACAATTGGGGTCCTCACCAATCCAAACCTGGGGACTCCTGAGCATCTAGAATATTAAAATTAGATAAAGACATCATTTATTTATCTCTATTTATTTTCTCTATTATTTTATGTACCTTTTGATTAGTGTGTTGTTTACTCTGTATTTTTACACACTCTGGATCCTTCACCGGAATTAGAGAATACTTGATATTCTCTTCTATGTATTTTCAAATTCTTTCCTAAGATTATTTTGGAAGATGAACCTTAGTAGATGGTGTTGTTTTTATACCAAATTATAATTGGAGAATAATACTTTGAGCTTGGAAATCTTGTAAGTTGTTTCTTGTATACATGATTCAGTTTTTAGATAAGCTTATATTTATATAATATGCTTGGTAGTGGGTTATTTTCAAGTGGATGGGATTAGGTCTCAGCTTGAGGCTGAACCCCTTATTTATTCAACTGTGTGTTTTAGTTTTTTTATTTATTTCAAAGATTTCACTTTATTTTTTTTAAAATATGAACAAAACCTATACTTTGATAGTTATTATTAACTTGTGTTTATATAAGGGGTTATTTGAGTAATTTGATTTCAAAATTTAAATTAATTTCCAATATTGTTTCAACTGAGCAGTAATCAAGATTTGATAAATATTTTAAAAGATAAAACTTATATCAAACTAATCTTTTAATTAACTGTGAGATTTTTTTTAATTGGGGGATTTTATTTGAACTTTTTTTAACATAAATTTTTATTAGGAACTCAATTCAACCCCCTATCGAGTTACTCACTCTGACCAAAATTTGGTATCAAAGGATTTAAAATATCTTTCAACTGTGATTTTGGTTGTCTTTTAAAGATACTAAATTTCCATTATATCTAAATTTAGTAATTTATAGATAATAGACAATATGGTTTTGCTACCAACATTCCACCTTTCTTCAATTACACTAATTATTCTTAGTGGAAAAGCACGATGAAAATACCTATCGAGAGCATGCATTTTGAAATATGGACTGCTATTGTCGAAAAATACGAAATACCTAAAATTACTTGAAATACATGGGAGGATGCTACTAAATATATATAGAATAATAACCACAAATACATGAATTCCCTATATGGTGTTTTGGGTTATGAGGAACTTAATATAATATCTGCTTGTGAAATGAATTTTGAAATTTGGGGTACTTTAGTTGTTTCTCATGAGGGAACATCTAATGTTAAGGAAATGAGCTTAAATACCTTTAATATTAAATATAATACTTTTAAAATTAAACATTATGAGCATATTTCTGAAATTTATCTCAGGTTCACTGAGATCATGAACAAAATGCATTCATTCGGAAATCCTATTTCTGACAAAGAACTAGTGATGCACCTATTGAGGTGTCTTCTAAAAAATATGGAGAGAAACCTTGTTATAAATTATAGAATATTATGATATAAGTAAATTAAATTTTAAGGATCTAATTGAAAAATTTATGGTGTATTAGGAAGAACACAAAGTCAAAAGATCAGTGGATGATGAACCAAAAACGAAATCTGTATCCTTCAAATCCATTACATCAAAATAGAAGGAGAAAATTCAAGCTAAAATTTCAAGTGATGAAGAATAACCATCTAAAAATGATGAAGAGATTTTCCATATGGATATATGATTTAAAAGGTTTTATAATAAGAATAATTTTTTAGGAAACCAAGGTATAAAGAAAATATGATAAAAGAGGAAATTTTAAGAAGGATTGGAAGAAGGATTATGCTTCGAATGAAATTGTTTACTATGTATGTAAAAGAAAAGGGAATGAAAAATATGACTATCCTACATTAAAATATAAAAAAATATTATGATAAGGATAAGATATATAAGAAATAAAAGAAAGAAACTTGAATTTCTTATGAAGACAACTCATGTGATTCAAACACTACTCAAGAGGATAGACATGATGGAGCTAACGTGTGTTTTATGAAATATGCATTTGAGGTATCCAATGTCTCTATGGCTTCTCCCACAAATATTTCTAATCATTTTGGAGATGAAAATAATTATGAAAATAAGTCTAATTAAGAGATGTTTGAGTATTTTAACATGCTTTAAGATTCATTCAATGATCTTAAGGATAAATACAAAATTTTAAAGAAATATCATGCATTTACTGCTAATTTTAAGTATAGACTTACTATTGAAAAATAGAAAAATGATCAACTATTAAAGGTGAATAATGAATTAAAATTGTCTAATAATTAATTAAATAAATATTTATAAATATTCACCAATGGAATAGATACTCATACTCAAATACTTGGAAAGCATACAACACCTAAATACATTATTGGTTTAGGGTGTCAACCTGGACAGAGGAGAATTTCTAAGAATTGTTTTATTCCTAATTCCAGTTCTGGAAAATTTTCTACTAGTTTTTACTCTTTCAGACGCAAAAAATATTTATTTCCAAAAGTTTAAGAACTTATTAAAGGAAACATATTAATAAAATATAGGTTCCTAAATATTTGATTACTAATATTTCGAGACCCATGAAGATTTGGGTACCAAAATCATTTTTTGTGTAAAATTTATTTTGTAGGGGAATTTATTGAAAATAACTAGTAAGAAACTATGGTTCCTTGAGAGTGATTGTTCCAAACACATGATTAGATATTATTAATTTTTCAGTAATTTGATAAAAGTGGATGGTGGATATGTCAATTTTGGTGAAAATGTCAAAGGAAAAATTATTGGCCTTGGCCATATCGATAATTCTAATACTGTGTTAATTTATAAAGTTATATTTGTAGATGGTTTAAAGTAAAATATTCTTAGAATATCACAGTTATGTGATGATGGATTTTATGTGAATTTTAAAATAATTCTTGAAATGTTTTTGATTATAAAAATGCTTTATTGTTTACTTCTTTGATAAATGACAATGTTTATGTTATTAAATTAGAATCATTATTTTCTCAATATATTTCCTATATAAGTGTATTTCAAAAGGAATATTGGA
This sequence comes from Viscum album, assembly GCA_963277665.1. Taxonomy (NCBI): domain Eukaryota; kingdom Viridiplantae; phylum Streptophyta; class Magnoliopsida; order Santalales; family Viscaceae; genus Viscum; species Viscum album. The sequence goes on along the minus strand of OY728139.1, from coordinate 30,002,697 downwards.
TTTGGAATAGGATACTAGTCCATTGTAATATTCACTCACTGATAAATCTCAATAGGAAAGGTTTAGTTAAAGATCTACCTAAACTAGAATTCCCAAATGATAAATTCTAAAACCGTGTCAAAAAGGGATACAACACAAGATATATTTCAAATAAATGAAATAAGTTTCAACTTATCAACCCATTGAGTTAGTTTGAATGGAATGTTTTGGGCCACCTAGAGTTTCTAGTTTAAATGTGAAGTACTATGTTTATCTCCTTGTATATGAATTTTCAAGGTATAATTGGGTATTCTTCCTATATCACAAAATTGAAGCCTATTCTTATTTTACCAAGAATGCTAAATATATAGAAAATAATAGTGGGCTTAGGATTAATACCTTAAGAAGAGATCATGGATGTTAGTTTAAAAATTATAACTTTGAATATTTTTTCTCACAAAATGGGGATAATCATAAATTTTATACTCCTAAGACCCGAAACAAAAATGAAATTGTAGAAAGAATAAATATAAAACTTTAAGAAATTTCCCTAACTATGCTTAATGAATATGAAATTCTTGTTTATTTCTGAGAAGAGGCTGGGAATAAAGTGTACTATATAATTAATAGAGTTTTAATTAGACCTTTTTTAAAGAAAACCCCTTATGAGTTGTGGAATAGTAGAAAGCCAAAGGTTAATTAATTTAAAGTTTTCAGTTTCGAAGTGTTTTTTATTAACACTAAGGATAATCTTGAAAAGTTTGCTTCAATGTGTGATGAAGGAATTCTCCTCAGTTTTTCAACTATTAGTAAATCATAGAGAGTGTTTAATAAAAGAACCAAGACTGTGGAAAAATCTGTCCATATCAAGTTTTATGAAACAGATACACATGAACCTAAGAGAACTTTAGAAAAACCTAAGGATGATATATTAATTCTGGAAATCAATGAATTTTGTTTTGAAAATTATATAAAATTAGAAGAAAAGTCATCTAATTCTGAGAAACATTCTCAACCTGAACCAAAATCTGTAGAATACCATGAGATATCCAGCCCTTATTTTCCTAGAGCTATTAGGACTCATATATACCATTATCTAGATTCTGTAGTTGGATACCAAGATAGATTTATACAAAGTAGAGGTTATCTTATAAACTAGGTTGAACATAGTACATTATTTTCACTGTATGAACTTAAGAACATCAATGATGAAATTTATGATGAATTTTGGGTGAGGGAAATTCAAGAAGAACATAATCAGTTTGAGATAAATAAAGTTTGGAAACTTGTGGTTAGACCTAAAGACACTCTGACCATTGGCACTAAGTGGATTTTTAGAAACAAAGTTGATGAGTTAGAAACTATATTAATAAATAATGCTATATTGGTTTCATAAGGATATATTCAAGAATATGGTATTGACTATGAGGAGACTTTTTCACCATTGGCTAGACTTGAAACCATCAAAATACTGCTTGCTTATGTAGTACATTTGGATTTCAAACTATATCAAATGGATGTTAAAAGTGCATTCTTGAATGGTTATATAGTTTAGGATGTTTTTGTTAAACAACTTCATGGATTTCAAAATCCATATTTTCAAAATAATGTTTTTAAACTAACAAAAGCTTTATATGGTTTAAAACTGGATCCTAGAGTTTGGTATGCTAGAATCACCTCTTTTCTAATTTCTAAAGGTTTTTCCAAAGGTATGTTTTGAGTCAAAATATGTTTCAAATATCTCTTTGATATTTTTTTAGAAATCACATATTACTTATTATTTATCATGTATTTTGTTTTAAAAATCGTAATCACACATATATTATTTTTCACGTTTGTTGTATTCTTATCATAATAATATAGGTCGTTCAATTACATTTTTTATATGATATTTTGAATCATAACTAGATTTTGTATTGCATCATAACTAGGAATCATAAACAGATTATGTACTACATCATAATCAGGAATTTTAACCAGATCATGTACTTCATCATAATCAGGAATCGTAACTAGATTTTGTACTACATCGTAATCAGGAATCGTGACCATATTATGTACTTCATTGTAATCATGAATCATAACTAGATTATGTACTACATAGTATTCACATGCAATATGACCACATTCATCTTAACCACATGCATCGTAACCATTTGCATTATGACCAGGTTAAGTACCATATCATAATTATGCATTGTAACCAGGTTAAGTATTGTATCATAGTCATAAATCGTAACCAAGTTTTGTATTAAACTTCTATTTATGCATTGAATTCAAGTATCGTAACTAGATTAAGTATCATGCATCATAACCATGTTAAGAATAGTAACCAGGTTATAAATTGTAATTGATATTCATTGTTATCATGATAATCATAGTAACGAAGTTATGTATTGTACTTTTTAAATGCATTAAAATCCTATCATAACTTCAATACTGATTACATCTTACTAATACTCATTGTTTCATACTTTTGTACTTATTAATTTCTAACTAAAATGATGTCGTTTAATTGGTTATTTACCAATCAAAACAATGTCGTGTATTCTATATGTTTTGACCGTTGTAATGCCAGGTGTGCAAGTCCCTCCAATTTTTTCAGAGAAATATGACCATTGGAGGAAATATGAACGTTGGAACATGAGGCCTATAAATAGGAGGCCATTCAAACCAGAATATAACTTTTTCTTCTATCAAATTCTAGAGAGAGATGATGTGACTTCTGTCTTGCTTCATGGGAAAGCCTTGAAGATAGAAGAAGTGAACAACTTGTTTCATGTTCTTGTATTTATGTAAGTGCTTTGTTTATGCTTTTGAAACTGATCATTGTGATAACAATCAATGGATTCTGGGGATAGGAAGATATTCTTCTAATCATCATATCGAGGGATTTCAATTTATTGAAAGATAGAGGTGACAATTACCTTCTTAATCGAGGGATTCCGGGGATATGAAGACATGATGCCGATCATCGTATCGAGTGATTTGAATTGCTTGAATGAAAGAGGTTCCAATTAACTTATTAATTGAGGGATTCTGAGGATAGTAAGAAAGTCATGCTGATCATCGTATTGAGGGATTACCAAGGTGGTGGTAAGATAGACCTTTTATCCTAGGTGAAAGGATACCATACTCTTTGGGATAAAATAATTGTAATACTTTTACACTTCCACTGCTATCTATATTAGAAAGGGGATTGTATTGTTTCCTCTTTCTATTCATATTCATTTTAATTATAATTGTTTCAATTATGATTCATTCATTATATATTGTATTAAGATATTCTATACTCTATATGGTAGAATAATTTACATTTTTATCACTCTGATCAATGTATTCATTTAAAATACAATTTTTTTACATTACTTACAGTGTTTCATCATATCATATCCATCATATCCAAGACCCATATGGTCAATTTTATTGATTGTGAATTGTATTAGTTTAAGACCTCTTAAACTAAGTTCTTTCTTAAGTGTTTAAATATAAAGTTTTTTAAACCTACAATTCACCCCCTCTTGTATTGTTCCATATAATATACATATATATCCCTATTTCGATCCAAAAATTGGTATCAGAGTAAGGTTTCAACTGATTTGTTTTACTTGATTTATTTATTTTTATCTCAATTTCATTTCTTTTAAAAATATTTTGTTTATAACTAATTATTACACTAACATGTGGAGTGAAAAATTATTGTTTTGTAAGATGATAGGAATGAATATTGGATCAATTGACAACCTAAATCCAACTAGACCACCTATTTTTTATGGGAATGATTATGAGTACTAAAGATATCAAATGAATAATTTTCTTATTTATACTTGAGTAGACAAATTTTTCATGATTACTGGAGAATAAAAAATAGTAGACAAATAAATTAGTACCTTCACCAACCAAGAGAAACAAGAATATAAACTGAACTACAAGGTACACAATACTTTGTTCTGTTCCATGACCAGGAATATATATAGTCAGATATCATCCTGTGAAGAATCCAATTGTATCTAGAAGAAATTGGAAGTCACATGTTTTGGTACATCCAAATTTATAGAAATAAGAAGAGCAATGCTTAGAGAAAAATATCATTGGTTTATTTTTCCTTATAGAGAACCATTATGCAAGGGGCAACGATGATTTATAACCATTGTCAATAGTCTAAAATCTATGGGTGAAAAGGGTCTTGATGATGATGCACTTTTCGAAAATATAATTGATATAATTCCCAATAAATGGGAATCGAAAAGGATAATTATTGATGAAAATAGGGAAGTTACTCAAATCACTCTTGATGAGTTATTTGGAGTTCTTCTTCAACATTAGACAAGAATGAAAAGAGATACTAATTTAAATAAGAAGAAGAATGGTAATGGGAGTGTAGATTTTACTACTATATACAAATCTAATACACTAGAAAGGATAACTAGATCCAAAGCTAAGAAAGATGTTTTTATATCATAATCAAGTGATAGTGATCACTCAGATAATGAGTTATCCCATATTGATCGAAGGATGATCAAGATTTTTAGAAAGAAATAATTTCAATACAGATTCAAAAAGAAAGATAGGAAGGATAAGAAAGACTTAGAAGTAACATTTTATGAATGTAAAATAGCAGGTCATATTACACCATATTGTGCTTTATTAAAAAGAAAAGATAGGAAGGATAAACATTCTGAAAGAAACAAGAAAAAGTATTACAAGAAAAATACAAAGAAATTATTGAAAGTAAATGATACTTAGAGTGCAAGTGGTGGTGATTCATCAGAAAAATAATCATAATACTAATCTTTTGGTTAGAAGAATATATGACTTATAGCCATAATACCTATTGAAAACCATTGTTTCATGTCTAAGGTACACAATGCTGAATCTCTTAAAAATGTATATTTAAATGATAATTACCCTGATGAGAAATATTCTAACTCTTCGGATGAAGAATATTCCCCAGTAGAGGACAATTTACATTCTTTTGAAGAAGTATCTATATTTTCCAAATTACTTAAGAATGAAAATTCTAAACTTAAGAAAATGCTTGATAAGAAAAATTCTAGAGTATCTATTCTTACAAAAGAAATATCAAATCTTTCAAAAGATCTTGACAAGAAAACTCTTGATTTTGAAAATATTTCAAAAACACTTATGGAAGTAAGTTCTGATAAGGATAAAATTTCTGAGGACTTTGAACAACTTTATTTAAAGAAAAATGTTTTTGAAACTAAAAAAATTCCAAAAAAAATTCTTATGAGAATGATAATTTAGTAATTAAAAAAAAATCTGAAATATTTTATTTAAATAAAATTTTATCAAAATTCACCTTGGGAAGGAAAGAATTTGATAAAATGTATTCTCTAATTATTCCTCTTAGAAATAGTTCTGGAATTGATTACACTCACTCAAAATCAATTTTTAGCCATAAATATTTTTCCCTCAAAGTGCCCCATTCGGTACTAAATGTCTATGTGGTGGACATTGGGAAAGAAATTATTCTCTTAATAAAACTCAATATTTAGGATTTTATAAAGCTCATTTTTAAAAACAAATATAGATTCCTAAAATAATTTTATCTAACATTTCCAGATCCAAACAATTTTAGGTTCTGAAAAACTAATTGTTTCTCTTTTAGAAAAATAAGAAGTGTACCAAAAACAAGAACATTTGGTACATGGATAGTGGTTGTTCTTGACGCATGATGAGAAATAAATATTTCTTTGAAAATATTATTAAAATGAAAGGTGGAAGAGTGACCTTCAGAGATCATGCTTAGGAAAAGATCATTGGTATAGTTAATATTGTTCTTTTAAGAAAAGTTTTAATTTCAAATGCTTTATTTGTAAAATATCTTAATCAAAACCTTATAATCATAAGTCAATTATATGATGAAGGTTACCTTGTGAATTTCAGTAATGATAAATGTTTAGTTCAAAATTCCAAGGATGAATTAATTCTTTCTTCCCATAGGCATGAGAATGTATACACAATCAACTTAGAAGACCTTAGGAGCCAAGATCTACCTTGATTAAGTGAAATTAAAGACCAATCCTGGTTATGGAATAGAAGGTTAGGACACTGTAATATTAGAAACCTTTGTAAAATCTCAAAGAAAAGACATGTTAAGGATCTACCAGATCTAGGGTAAGATTATTCAATTTTTTTGACCCTTGTCAATATGGAAAGAAACATAAAACTAGCTTTAAATCAATCAATAATGTTTCAACTTCTAATGCATTATAGTTAGTGAACATGGATATTTTCGGTAATACAAAAACTGGAAGCATTGGAGAAAAGTAATATGTATTTGTTTTAGTTGATAACTACACCAAATTCACATGGGTCTATTTTATAGAAAAGAAATCTGAAGCCTTTTTATATTTCAAACATTTTAGAGACCAAGTTAAAAATGATAAAAACCTACCACTGATAACTATTTTTAGTGATCATGGTGGTGAATTTATAAATTCAGATTTTGAAAATTTTTATAGCAAGAAATTTATTACTCACAAATTTTCAGCTCCAAGAACCCCTCAGAAAAATGGTGTTGTTGAGAGAAGAAATTGTATTCTTCAGAAAATGACAAGAACCATGTTGAGTGAATACTCAATTGCTAAGAATTTCTGGGCCAAAACTATTAGTACTGAATATTATACTATGAATCGTGTTTTAACTAGACCTTTTCTTAATAAAAAACCTTATGAATTGTGGACTGGCCTAAAACCTAAAGTTTATTAATTCAGATTGTTTGGATTAAAAGTATTCATATTGAATAAAAAAGATAATTTACCCACATTCACACTTAAATCCAATGAATCAATCTTTCTAGGTTATTCCACAACTTCCAAGGATTATAGAGTTTTTAACAAAAACTCTTGTAGAGTTGAGGAAAAAGTGCATGTTATGTTTGATGAAACTACCACCTTTGTTTTTAAATAATCCTTACCTATATCAACTGATGTGTTTTCACTAACTGATTATCAAACTTTGATTGAAAACTCTTCTGAAAAGGAAACTAATCAAGAATTTTTTTATGAAACATTTACTTCAGATGAATTTCTATCTTATGTGGATGAAAAAGTTTTACAAAACCCAAATCAATTGTTTCTTAGGAATCATCCCATTGATAATATCATTGGCGATGTGAATCAACCTATTAGAACCAGAAATTCCTTAAGAAATTAAATAGAACATCTTTATTTTCTATCTCAATTTGAACCTAAAACTTCAAATGAGGCCTTAGGTGATGAAGATTGGATTAGAAAAATGCAAGATGAACTAAATAAATTTGAAAGGAATCAAGTTTGGAGCTTGGTTGAAAGACCTAAATAAATAACTTTAATTGGTGTAAAATGGGTTTTTAGAAACAAATGTGATTAAAATAGAATCATTATAAGAAATAAAGAAAAAATTGTTGCTAAGGGCTATAGTAAACAAGAGGAAATAGACTATAAATAAACCTATGCTCCAATAGTTAGACTTGAATCTATTTGAATTCAATTAGCCTTTGTAGCATACTTCAATTTCAAACTTTTACAAATGGATGTAAAATGTCATTTTCTTGATGGTTTTGTACAAGAAGAAGTTTTTGTAGAGCAACCACCTACTTTTATAGATTCAAACCATCCTGGTCATGTTTTTAAACTTACCAAAGCTTTGTATGGTATTAAACAATCTCCTAGAGCATGGTATGATATAATCACATGATTTATTTTAAAAAACAATTATGCAAAAGGTATTGCTGATCCAACTATTTTTATAAAAATGGGAAAAAAATGTTATGATTGTTCAAATCTATGTTGATGACATTATATTCGGATCAACTTAGCAATCCTTAACTGATTCTTTTGCGAGTCTAATTAAATCTAAGTTTGAAATGAGTATGATGGGTGAGTTAACATTCTTTTTAGGTTTTAAGATATCTCAAAAAACAGAAGGAACCTACATATCCCAACATAAGTATATCAAAGAATTACTCAAAAAGTATGGATATGACAACACTAAAAGTATTAGCACTCTAATCGGTACCTCAAATACACTTGATCTTGATGAAGCTGGGAAACCAATAGATTAAACAACTTTTAGAGGTATGATAGGAAGTTTGTTACACTTGATAGTTAGTCATCCATACTTAATGTTTTCAGTTTTCTTATGTTCAAGATACCAATATAATCCAAAAGAATCTCATTTAGAAGCAGTAAAAATAATTTTTCGCTACTTAAAAGTAATTATGGATTTAGAAATATTCTATTTTTCAAGAAATAATTTTGTTTTGAAATTTTTTTCATATGACGACTTTAGTGGTTTTAGAATGGATAGAAAAAGTACATATGAAACATGTCATTTTTTAGGAGATTCTTTAGTTTCTTGTTCTTGTAAGAAACAAAACTCAGTAGCACTTTCCTCTGCTGAAACTAAATATACAGGTGTTGGGAGTGGTTGTGCTCAGGTGTTGTGGATGCAACACTCACTGACTGACTATGGCATGATTTTTTCCAAAACTCAAATACCATGTGACAATACTAGTGCCATTTATCTTAGTAAAAACCCTGCACATCACTCACAAGAAAAACACATAGATGTTAGGCATCACTTTCTTAGAGATCTCACACAAAAATGAGATATTGTTTTACATTTCATCAGAACTCAGTAACAACTTGCTAATATTTTCACAAAACCATTGTCATCCAATAGATTTGAATAAATTAAACAGAAACTAGGAATGATCACTGTAAAGTAATCATTAAAATCTATTTGTTTTTTAACCCATCTCCTTACATTAAGTTACTCTTTTTTTAAAGGGCGAGTATACATAATTTTTTCGATTTTACCCTTTATGTTTTGTATTTTATTGATTTTACTTATTAGTTTTGTATATATCAATTTATCATAAATCGGTTTTGCATGAATTAGTTTTACTGTCTATCGGTTTCACTATAATCAGTTTTACTCTTTAGTTTTTCATTTTATCAGTATTGGATTTATTGGTTTCATGACTTTATCAGTTTCATGTTTTTATCAGTTTTATGTTTTGGTTTCATACTATATTATACCATCAGTATTATGAATCTTTATCGATACTAAACTATCATAATTGAAATACTTTATCCGTATTGGACTATCAGTTTTGGATTATTCTACTGGTACTAAATAATCGGTACTAGCCTTTTTATTTTATTGGTTTTAGAATCTTATCAGTTTTAAATTGTTTATTGTTTGCATAAAAACAATATATTGAAACCAATACATATATCTCGGTACTCTGATGGGTACAATTTTTAAAGTCCTATTTTGGTCATTTCATTAGTTGTTTCTCAATTCTTTCTTTTAATTTCTAATCAAATTCAGTATGAATATGATTTTCTTTTAAGGAAAACCTCAAGAGTTCAAAATAATTATCAACTATTGGATCTTTCAGATCTAATCTTGACCGTCAATTTTTTTAAAAGAACCTATCCCCCATCGATATCATCTATTTTTCTCTCATGACTAGTTGCTCTACAAATAGTCAGCATGGTTAGAAATTAGTTCCTACCTCAGATTTCATAATCAGAGATCTACTTAGCTTTCATAATCAGGAGGATCTTCAAGGTATGAGTTAATATTTCATGACTAAGTCTCCCGCTTTATCTCCGAAAGAAATGCCTCCAAAATAATTCTCTTCCATGACCTTTCGAGGTGAATGGTTGGTCTCTCTAGAATTTTATGAGTATTTTGATTCATCTTTGAAAAGAATTATAAGTTTTCAAGACTAGGAATCAATTTTTGTGGAAAGACCAGATTCTAATCAGGATTATGTGTATCATGATGAGGTGTTTCAATTGTATGAATTAGTAGAGATAAAAAAGGATCTTAAAATTTCTTTTATGAGGTTTGAAAAGAAGTATAAAGCCTCCATAAAACAAACAGTTACGTTTTTAGGTGTTCCATTTATAGATGATGCATTATGTTCTTGTCATAAACTACTGGAATCTAATGGAAGTTTTGATAAGTATAATGGTGAAGAGTCACTTTTTTAGATTCATGAGGACAATAGAAAATTGAGTCATTTATCAGGGGATAATTGAATCATATCCCTCTGGATGCAAGGTGTTTTGGTGCTGAGAAAGGGTGACAAGGAAACTTTGAAAGTTTCATATGTGTATATTCTTAATTATTTTATAAACATGGGAAAATTCAATCTTATGGGGTTCATCTTCCTGACAATGAAGAATATCAAATCTGGTGGCATAAAATCATAGTTGATCACGTTTCCCACAATTATTAGTAAGTTTCTGAAGGAATGCTAGAGCCTGTGTAATATTGCAATCAAGTTAGATCTGAGTTCCTTCAAGGAGCCCTTATTTAGTAAGGATATGATAAGGAGGCTCAAGTTATGATTCAATGCTGAATCAAAAAAGTTTGAGAAAGATCAGGATGTTGAGAAAGAAAAGTAAGTAGTTGAAGGTAGTGACAAACCTTCTAATCCATCCAAGAAAACTTAGAATAAAAGAAATGTTGTTAATACTACAACTCCAAATCCATCAAAGAACCAAAAGGCTTTATCTGATGAGGTTTCTTATTAATAAAGAAAGAAAAAACAAGAAAGGGAAGAAGGGGATCCTCAGTTTGGATTGGATCCTGTTGAAACCTTGGCATTGAAAGTAAGGTCAGAAGAAACCTTGAAAGAAGAAGAGAGAAAGAAAATATTGAAGAAGAGAAAGGCCAAAGCTATTAACATTGATAGTCTTCTCAAAATAGTTGAGAAACTAAAAACCGAAATTGAAATAAGGAAGCCATGTGTTAAGAATCAATCGGTTTTAGTTGAGAAAGGCATGGAGAAACAAGTTTTTGAAAAATCGTCTACACAATCTCTTGCTCAAGAATATGAAAAAGAAGAAGTAGATCAGGAAGAAGAAGGGGAAGAAGAACATGGACAAGAATAAATAGAAGTGAAATAAATAGAAGATGAAAACATGATAAGTCATACCACAGAATCCTCAGAAGTTCCATCATTCAATTTTCCATCTCTGGATCCTCATCCTTCCAAGAAAGATTCTCAAAAGGTTTCCTACAAGAAAGTTATTCAGATTTCAGAAAAATAAGATGAATAATATAATAAGAATCAAAATCAGCTAGCTTAAGTGATCAGCACTAAAACTCATTTTGGTAATCTCCCACAATATACTGAAGGCATGGATTCTGAAAAACAATCACTATAAAATTATTTAATTACATTGAACATGATTTCAATAGATTGAAGAAATTATTACCGTTCATTACAAAAGTTGAATCCATGATAGATTTTCTTTCAAATTCCCATAATTATAGAATAGACTCTATCAAGGTTTTGATGGACATATTTATAAGTCTTGAAGCCTATTTCAAGATTTTGAAGGAATGTTCTACTAAGCACAGTAAGGCTTACAATAAGGTTGTGAAGTGGTCTTACAATGTTGATGAAAGCCTCAAGAATCATTTGAAAAAACAAGATTAATTGTTTCATCGAGTAAATGTTCTTAGAAACATGTATCAAAAGCTGATTTCTAATTTGAATGAAAATCTTGAAGCTTTTCAAAGACCTGGTGCCTCACAAAATGTATCCTCAGAAGAGCTTGAGAGTTTAAAGGAAAAGTTGGAAAATGAGAGTAATGAGGTTATTTCACTCTCAAACATAGTTTTTATACTAGAAAATGCCTAAAAAGTCAGGTTGGATGATTTCAATAACTTGGAAGCAAGGCTTAAAGCTCAGGAAGCAATCAATCGGATTCATGAAGACAGAATCCATAAACAAGAAAAGATAATTTCTGAACAACATGAGAAGATGATGTATTATCAAGAAGCTATTGAAAAACTAATTGAGGAAATAAAGGAGTTCAAAAAGTTGAAGCTATTGATGTTTAATCTTTTGAAAAAACAAAAGGGGAAATAATGATGTTTGAACTCTTATTGTAATGAATTATGTTTCAAGTAACAATTTTTGTTTCGTACTATGTTTCTCTATCTTTTTACATGAAATAAATAATTTCCCTTATTCTTTTTGAAAATAAAAAAGGACGAGAATGGTTTTGAAAAGAATAATTTGATGAGTACCTTATTAAGGGGGAAAACTCACAAATAAAAGAAAAGAGAATACGATCCCGAGTAATCTGAAACATAGGGTGCAATTAGTCATATTCACCATTAATTTCAGAAGAGTTACTAAACTTAGGGGGAGATAAGTCTTTATTATTTATTTTATTTTGTTTTATGCTTTAAAAAAGGGGGAGATTGTTGAGTCAAAATATTTTTCGACTATCTATTTGATCTTTTTGTTTTGGAAATCACAAATTACTTATTGTATATCGGGTATGTATTTTTAAAAATTATAATCACATATATATTGTTTTTCATGTTTGTTTTATTCTTATCATAATCATGTAGGTTGTTCAATCACATTGTTTAATATGATATTTTGAATCGTAACCAGATTATGTATTACATCGTAATATGGAATCCTAACCAGTTTATATAATGCATCATAATCAGAAATTGTAACTAGATTATATACTTCATCGTAATTAGGAATCATAACCAGATTATGTACTGCATCATAATCAGGAATTGTAACCAGATTATGTACTACATCGTAATCAGGAATCACAACCATACTATATACTACATCGTATCCACATGAATCATAACCACATGCATCATAACCATGTGCATTGTGACCAAGTTAAGTACCGCATCATAATTATGCATTGTAACCAGGTTAAGTATTCTATCGTAGTCATGAATCGTAACTAGGTTATGTATTATACTCTTATTTATGCGTTGAATTAAAGTATCTTAACCAGATTAAGTATCATGCATTATAACCATGTTAAGAATCATAACCAAGTTATAAATTGTAATCAATATTCATTGTTATAATGATAAGCCTATTAACGAAGTTATGTATTTTAATTTTGAAATGCATTACAATCTTATCAAAAATTAAATAACGATTACATATTAATCATACTCATTACTTCATACTTTTTTACGTACTAATTTTTAACTAAAACGATGTCATTGAATTGGTTCTTTACTAATCAAAACAATGTCATGTATTCTGTTTGTTTTGACAGTTTTAATGCCAAGTGTCCAAGTCCCACTGAGTTTTTTTTGGATAAATATAAATGTTGGAGGAAATATGACTATTGGAACCTGAGGCCTATATATAGGAGGTCATTAAAACTAGAATATAACTTTTTTCTTCAATCAAGTTCTAGAGAGAGATGTTGTGACTTCTCTCTTGTTTTGTGAAAAAGACCTGAAGATAGAAGAAGTGAACAACTTGTTCCATGTTCTTGTATTTATATATATTATTTGTTTCTGATTTTTATGACCAATCATTGTGATAATGATCAAGGGATTCTAGGGATATGAATATGTGCTGTTGATCATCTTATTGAGAGCTTTCAATTTCTTTAAAGACAGAGGTGACGATTAAATTCTTAATTGAGGGATTCTGAGGATAGGAAGACGTGTTGCCGATCATTGTATTGAGGGATTTAAATTTCTTAAAAGATAGAGGTTCCAATTAACTTCTTAATGAAGGGATTCCAAGGATAGGAATACAGTTGTGCCGATCATCATATCGAGGGATTACAAAGGTGGGGGTAAGACATACCTTTTATCCTAGGTGAAAGGATACCCTACTCTTTGGGATAAAATAATTGTAATACTTTTACATTTCCTCTGCTATCAGTATTAGGTAAGGGATTATATTGTTTCATATTTCTATTCATATTCATTTCAATTGTAATTGTTTTAATTACGATTGATTCATTACAAAATTTATCAATAGATTCTATACGCTATATGGTAGAATCACTTACATTTGTATTACTCTGAACATTGTATTCATTTCAAATACAATTATTTTACATTACTTATTTTATTACATCATATCATATCCATCAGATCCAAGACCCATATGGTCAATTGTACTGATTGTGAATTTTATTAGTTTAAGACCTCTTAAAATAAGTTCTTTCTTAAGTGTTTAAATTCAATTTTTTTAAACCTACAGTTCAACCCTTATTGTATTGTTCTATCTAATATACATATACATTTATATTATGATCCAATAGTATAGATGATTGTATTATTTTTGTAAAAAAAATTTTAAAAAAGGTTTTATATATTCAGATTTATGTTTATGATGTTATTTTTTTATTTCTAAAAACTATTTGTATACTAATTTTTCAAAAATAATGAAAAATGAATTTTAAATGAGTTTAATGGGTTAAATTATATTCTTTATTGGTTTTAAAATCCTTCATAATAAATATTTAATTATTTTAAATCAAAGTATTTACACTAAATTCCTTATAATTTTTTTTTGTTTTAGATATAACTAAAATTAGTGACACTCCCTTGAGTACCACTTTTAAGTTGGATCTTGATGAGGCTGGAAAGACAATGGATGAAACCAGATATTGAGGTATGACTGGAATATTTCTTTATTTAACTTCTAGGAAACCTGATATTATGTTTAATGTGTGTATGTGTGCCTGTTTTCAAAAAAACCCTAAAGAGTCCCATTTTCTTGTAGTTAAAAAAAATTTTAAATGACTCAAATATACAACCAATTTAGGATTTTTTTACCCTAAAAGAGAATCATTTGACTTATTGTGTTATTGAGATGTTATTTTTTGGTTTTTTAAAGTTAGATAGAAAAAGAACCTATGGAATATTTCATATTTTGATAAATTCAACACTATCTTGGTGTAGTAAAAAGAAAAAATATGTGGCACTATCTACTACTAAATATGAATACATAGATGTAGGGAGTTATCGTGCACAAATTTTGTAGATTAATTATTATTTAATATATTATTGATTTCAATTCAACCATGTACCTATAAATTGTGACAAAATAAGTTTGATAAATATTTTTAAGAATTCTATTTCTTATTCTAGGAGAAAGCATACTGATGTAAGGCATCACTTTTTGAGATACCATTTTTTAAATGGGTGTTATAACTCTTGAATTCATGGGGACTAAACATCAACTTGTTGATATTTTTACAAAACCACTGAATTATGAGAGATTAAAATACATCAAACATGAATTAGAAATGATATATTTGGATTATTACACAACTGTTGTAAAAGCTACCATTAGATGAGAAAATTTTGGAAAATTACCATTGGTGAGTCACCGTTGGAGAGTCACTATTGGGGAGTCACCATTTGCGATTCACCATTGGTAGGTCACCATTGGTGAGTCACCGTTGGTGAGTCACCATTGGCGATTTACCCTTGATGAGTCCCCGTTGGTGATTCACCATTGGAGAGTCACCATTGGAACATCTCCATTGGGGAGTCACCATTAGTGAGTCACCCTTGGAGAATCACCCTTGGAGAGTCACCATTGGAGAGTCACCCTTGGTGAGTCCCCATTGGCGAGTCATTATTGGTGAGTCGCTATTGGTGATTCACTATAAGTGAGTCACTATTAGCGAGTTACCATTGGACAAGTCACTAGTATCTATTTCAAGTGTTGTTGTCATTAATAATTTTAGATATTAATTTTTATTAATTTTATTTGTTTTATATTTTATTATATATTTTGATTTCAAATCCCTAAATGATATATCATGATTTAAGGTTTGAATTCGAGTCACTCTCACTCACACCTGCCTCCCTTGATACATTTCATCTTCCTTTTCTCTCTCAAAATTCATTCTTATTGAAATATTTCTTTAGTATTCATTTTATTGTAATGGTGAGAGTTAAACGACCTAAATAATTATCTCATAAGGAATTGAGTCCTACAAAAAAATTGAATTGAGAGCCTAACCAACTAATTATCAATTCGAGGAACCTGTAGCTTGTGAGTCTTGTGGTTATTGATGAAAAGGAAGTGGATACTGAATGGATTCTTTCTAGTAAGTCACTGGTGATAAGGGTGATACATGACTAATGATTGGTAGATTGGTTCTCTAGAGATGACATACCTTTTTAACCTAGGTTGGTTCATCTGTTTTATCAGTACGCCGAGTTTAGTTTTGGAAATAAGAAGGGGCATGATAGATAGTAAGGAGTTTGACTTTTCCTCAAAAGAATGGGAAAAATGTTTAAATGTGCCTCATTAAGGAGTTTTTTAATATTAACAAGGTACAATAACCAGTAAAAATGAGTCCTTTTCTTAGAAGGATGCACTACTTTATCTGACTTTTAGCAATACTCTAAGAAGGCCTACTGCTATTGAGATAAATGGGGAACGAAAACTTCTTTTTAAGTTTATTCATCATTTTTATTTCCTAGAAAAGGGGAATTAAATACTATGAGATATCTGGATGTGAACCTTCTATTCCTTATGAAATGAGGGGATATAATTAACCTTTGCAGATACCTCATGGTTAAGATGATAGATATGTGTAAGTAATCCTCCAGATAAAATTCTCCCACTTATCCTAAGTTAATTTTAGCCATGTTGGAAACCATGTTTGTGATTGATAAGGAGGAGGAAGCTGAAGTGAAAAGTAGTGGTTTCTTTCTAACTAAGGTTATTTATAGAAGGATGAAAGTGAGTAAGAACCCATGTATGAAGAAGTTCGTTAAGTATTATGAAAATATTTATGAGGATTTTAATCCTATAGATCATCATATTGGACCCAAGTACCTTGTTGATCATGTCTTAGAGCTAGATAATATAGTGATGTATTCAGATGAGGAAGAAGTTTCTATTGCAGTTGACGAGGAGGTGGCTACCTCAGTTGACGAGGGCAATGAACCTAATATTCCAAAGTATCATGTTATGAATTTTAGCCATGTTAGTCCTCCAACCTATCTCCCACTTTAGAGAGATTTTTCTATGTAAAAGAGAAGATGACGATGAGAAGACTGAGGTATGTGGAGATGATAAGACCAGGAGTTCTTCTAAGTCTTCTAAGGAAGTAGTAGAAATTATCAGGGAGGTTCTATTATGGCATAGGTTTAGGTGTACTCTAAGGGGAGCCTTACCCTAGTTCCAGACTTCTTAGAATAGATTATAATGACTAAGATGATCATGGGATTAATCTACCAAAGGATGATTTGCCTACTATCTTAGTTAGAGTTGGGATAGATCCTTAGTTATCTTTTTTTGAGATGATTGAGAATGTTGGTGAGCTTCATGCCTTACCTTCAGATGAATCTGCTACTAGATCAGAGCCTGTATAGGCTACTATGCCTAGTATTGAGAAACCTACTGCACCAGTGCCTTCAGATGTAATTTCCAAGGAAGATTTAGAGTCCTCTAAATAGTGAATCCTTAATGAATTCAATAGGATTTTGATATCTCAAGAACCTATGGTAACTCAGCTTAATAAACCTGATGTTAGAAACCTTTTTGAGCTAGTTGTATGTTATATCCAACTAAAGATGAATTATCATATTCCAGAAGTGGAAATTGAGAACTGAAGGTTTTTTGGGGAAATGGAGGCCATGGGATCTATTATAGAGGATATAGGAGACTTCGTTTCTAACAACCAGTCTGTTATGATGGAGAGTTTGGAGAGTTTAATTGCAGTAGCTTCTACATCTCCTTCTCCACCTCCCTTAGCCTTCATTGATGCCGAATGGATCATATCTATAGTTCAAGAGGAACTTCATGATATTTTGGGAGATTTTCATGCACTCATCAGGGTGACTTGAGAAAAATTCATTATCATCGTGAGAACATATAAAAAATGGTAAGAGAGTGTTTAAATGAGGCCCATAGTTATAGGTAAACAATCAATAAGTCTATTAGATACTATCTTTCTAGTGTCTATACCAAACATGGATTAAATTATTATATCATGTTTCTTGCTAATAACCCAAGGGTTTCGGTTGTTACTAGGTCATTCAAGGAATAGGTTGGATAGTTTAATGTTTTGGCTCTTGTGATCAAGATTTTTAGGGAGGTGAAGAAAGATTTTTTTAGTGCTATGGAGGGAGGGGGAAAATTATTATGGTTTTTTTGAACCTTATGAATTATTTCATGTATGTCTTCAATATGGTGGTGGTTTCTCCAGAGGTGATTTCTATGTATTCTTTCACCTCCGATCCTTCCTCATACCCTTTACCTCTATAATACTAGCCATTCAAAATATCTCCCATGGAATTCGTTCGACATATCATGCCAGTGATCACCATAGAGCTGCCTCAGCCTCCTTCAGTTCTTTCATCATCTACCACAATACCCTCAGCTTCAACATCCATGCCTCTTACCTCTAGCAGGGGAAAGGGACTGACTGATCATCCCTACTGAGCTGAGAGTGAATCTTATTAGACATTAGTCTTTGATAGGTATTTTGTTGTACTTTTCCCTGTATCTATTTTTGGGATGTAATATCATGACAATTTGTGCTTAATGAGTTGTATCATTATCATTATTTTTTGTTTTTTCTATTTATTGTTTTTACCTATTGTATAATTCCAAAAGGGGGAGAAAGTTGGATGAAATTTACCTTTGAACTCAAACTTATTATTTGATACCACTCTTATTACCTTTTTGATAAGTTATATTGATATTTTATTTACCTTTGATACTATCTTTACCTTTAATATACCGCCTTTGTTTCCAAGATTTTTTGGACTCATCTTTTGATACCATATTTATTTGGATTTTATTCTTTGATATGAATTTTTCTAAGGATTTTATCCTTTAATACCACATTTATTTGATACCATTTCTTTGATACCACACTTCTTTATATATCACATTTGAAATTTTAAATGTTAAGAATAATTTTATCTTTTAACTTCATACCTAAATGTGTTTTACATATGTTTTATAAAATTATATGATTTGTGATCATTAAAAAGTGAGAGATTGTGGGAACCTTCTTATTTTAATGTTTATAAATCATGTTTTTTATGTTTCTAATGACTTTGATGTTTTATGATATCATTTTAATTTATAAGGAATTTTGATGAAAATATGGCTTAGTGTTGGAATGAGTCACTGCCAGAATGTTTGATCGCCAGAGTTGAGATTCCACTAGACATGACTCACCGCCAGAATCTTTAACTACCATAGTTGAGCTACTGCCAAACATGACTCATCGTTAGAATTTCTGACCACCAGACTTGAGTCACCGCCAACATGACTCACTTCCAGACTTGAGCTACTACCAGACTTGAGTCACCACCAGGTTGACTAACCAACAAAGACAAGTCACCTCCATAGATGCATTGCCTCCAAGAGTTCCACTGTTGATGTTTTGCCTAATTTATTTTAAATTCTTAAAAAACTATTTTATTTAAGTTAATGAAGAAGGATTATTTAATTATTATTCATTAAACTATTGCACATATTCATTGAAGAAGGAGTCAGAGCTTAGTACAAGGATACATAAGATCTTGATGATTTTTCTTCAATGAGAAATCCTTCCTATAGTGTTTTTTATTTCATATGATCTCCCTCATGCCTAGAGATCTTGAAATTGTGTGAGTTTTAGAAGTCACAAATAGTGAGAATTTTAAAATACTAGAAGTGTTAAAGCTTACACACTGATAATTTCTATAGTAGAATAGTGGATCACACTGATTATCTTGACCCTTTCCTATAGATATAACAGAGAACCTTAAGACACTTTTTTTCTTTCAAAATTCATAAAATAGTTTTATCTACTCACCAATCCAAACTTGAGGACTCATGAGCATCCAGAACATTACAAATTGAGCATCACATAATTTATTTATCACTATTGATTTTCATTGTTTTTTTTTACTGTACCTTTTGAGAAGTGTGTTGTTTTCTCTATATTTTTATAGACAAATACTCATGTACCATAAATAGATAATAATTGATATTCTCTTATATATCTTTTCACCTACTCACCCATGGTTATTATGGAAGAGGTCTCTCCATGGCCTTTATTTTTTAATACCCACGTATAACTATGGAGGAGGCCTTCAAGCCTGGATAGATTCTAAGATGTTGATTTTATAACTAATCCTGGTTATAGATCAAATTATAATTGTATAATCTTCGTGGAAGTAGTTGATTTCTAATTATAGGGGATTGGTTCTCATCTTGATAATGAACCCCTTGTTTATCACACTATGTGTTTTAGTTTTTTTTTCTTCATTTAAAATATTTAACTATTTTTTAATACTATAAAAAACCTATAATTTGATTATTAGTCGTAATTAGTGTTTATATAATTATTTGTTTGAGTAAATTGATTTTGAATGTTTAATTAGTTTTTAATATCATTTGAACATATTAGTAGTCACAATTTTAAGAATCTTTTAAAAGATATAATTATATAAAACTACTCTTTTGATTTTATTTGAACTTATTTGTAATAATTTTTTTGGGAACTCAATTAACCTCCCCCATGAGTTACCCACTACAAATAATATTTAATGTAATTTTTTAGGAAGTTTTCAGTAATTTTTTTGCATACCAATTTAATGATCTTATGTTATGAACCTAATATCTCAAAGACACTAGGCCTCTCAATATTATGGGTTGTATTAGGTGAAATTTTATGTAATAAATCATGAATAAATGTGTAATAAAGATATGATTTGTTATACATAGCTTGATAAAGTTGTGTGAGCATATCAATGAGATTTTTTATTCTAGATCTCATAACATTTGTTTTCTCTGGAGGACAATCATTTCATTGTTCATTGCACTAAATATTAACACATTTTATTTAGGTCCTATCAATTGAATAAAAAAATAATTGTGTAAGAAACAATAATCATAGCATAGAACCACATAATCATGAAAAAGCACTTATAGGATGTCTAAATTCAATCACTTTATTTTAAATATAAGATACCTTAGGATTAACCTAGGTTATTCTTGGTAATTATTTAAATCGTTCATTATGGTTTGTAAATTTTCAAAGAATATCCCTTGAAAGTTTCAAAATAGGTATACAGAAAGTTCTATTTTCATGCACCAAGCAATGGTGAAACCTATCTCAATTCACCATTTTTTGGTTTATTACTTCTAGGTACCTCTTTTCAATATCTACATCAACTTTTAGTATCTAGACATGGATGTAATTGACTATAAACCACTTTCTCAATCCTTTACCAAAATTATAGGATATTTTCCTATAATTTAGATCATCCTTATACTTATAATTATACATATCCCACGATATATCCTTGGAAATATCCATAGATATGTCACTAATGTTTTCTCATCCTAGTTTCCAAAATTTGATGAACCTTTCTATGATACCAACTATAAAGACCTAAAGCTCTCATACATAAATACTATATATTAATATATGAATATTCATTACATAATATAACGATCTACACCAGAATCATTTATGTCTAGTTCCATTGGAAACTTGAAAAAATAGAAAACTGGTTCATAAGTGAGCTATGTCATCTCCTATTAAGTTATTCATAGCCATCAACCTTTTTAGACATGTCTTGCATAGTACATTTCTTCATAACCCAAGGAAAGTAAACATAAGAAAGGGTGAACTCAAATGCTCAGTAAGGGTAAAAAAGGGAGATAAGTAAACATAACATTAGTATAAGGGCATGAGAACATGATCATAACATTGGAAAACCATAACCTACATACCAAATAATATAATCTAGAGTCATAGTACCAATATTGGTAGTTCATATGACATGAATCACAATATAACCAAATAACAAGATTCATGAGAACATAATATTGGAATAATACATATATTTTTATCATACATATAAGATTAGAAAATAATTTCCTTAGGAGTGAAGGATATTTTACAAAACTATTATAATGGAATGGGTTCACTCCCTAATCCATCATAGTATTCAATGTTCACTCTCTAGACTATCATCCTAGATAATTTCCTTTACTGAATTGGGTTCAATCCCCATTCTAGTCCTTTTTATTTCAACATATATTATGATTTACCAAATTCATTAGAGGTTGATATAGGTCCCACCCATAACATATTGAAAAGAATACATAAGAATTCCACAAGATCATGAGACACCCATTATATAAGAACCCCTGAAAAAATGGTTTTAAAAAAAATTTCATCATAGAATAACTGTGAAAAATAAATAGGTTTCACAATAATTTCATCATTTCATAAAAGAATAAATTGTGGAAAAATAAGTGGGTTTCATAAAAATATTTTCATCAAAGATATAAAATATACATAGAAAGAATAATAATTCTATATTTGGATGATATCCCCAGTAAAGTTAAAGTAACATCAAAGGATGTCATCTTAGATGAATGATTATTTTGAAAATAAAATCACATAGATCATTTCTTGCGGAAAATAGATTTTTTTTTGAAAATAATTTTTTTTTGAAAATAAACTTTTTAAAAATAAAAATTCACAAAACATTATGAAAATAATTTTTATTTAAAATAACATTTTAAAATTATAAATAAATATTTATTACATTATGTGGTCATAATAATGGGAAATTCGGTTCATGTTGTACACATTAAAACAAACATTCCTTTCACATTTCTAGTAAAAGAAAAACATTCCTTGACTGGAAATATACATGGATATTTCTTTTGAAACAATTTAAAATTTAAAATAAGGGTAAAAATTTATTTAAAAAATCATTCGAGAGCAGTAAAAAATTTATTTAAATTTTTTTTTAAAACAAGAACAAGGAAGAAAAAGTGTTTTTGACCCAAGAGAGAAATAAAGTTGATTTTTCTTAACAAAATCCTTTTGAAATATTGAGTAGATAAAGAGATGAAAATGAAGGGAAAATAATTATTTTCATGAAATAAACATATGATAATAAAACTCAGAAGTTTCTCTAGATATGGATCATAATATTTCATCATCGAAATCATAATCATAAACAATCCTGATAAAAAATGATATTGTAACATCAAACTCGTACCACTTTGGTTACTTTAAAATCATAATCCCCATGATATAATAACATTAAATAAACTTAAAATATTATTTTAATAAATAAATCCATGATATTTATGATGTCCCTTCCCAGGTTCCACTAAATAGTGCCCCAGGCCAGTTGGCCACATGCCCTCAACCACGCCTCCCCGTATGCCAGAGGGTGCTGACTAGCAGTGAGGATCAGGTAAGTCATTCTTCAGAAGACTATAGTCTATTTTATTAGAATAAAACTCCAACATAATCAAACAAAAACAACCAAGTGCGGAAGAGTATAAATAACCTAAACAATACCACGTCATATGATATCCAAAACAAGAAAACACAATACTTAAATGAATGGTAAAACATGCTATGAAAATGTGAATGTCAAGTGTATAAAATGAAACTAACAGTAAAGACACAACAACTCCCAAGAAGGTCCCGAAACACGTCTGGTTCCATCTCCCATGATCCAATACCAAATAGAAACCTATACTAGGGCCTTTCCCTTATCTTGTCCTGCAACAAAAAAGTCTACTCGGGTGCTAATCAGGAATTCCGAATAGGGTGTGAGTATAACTCAGTAGGCCACCACCAATGGTGTCCAAAAAAATTCCAGTCACAAGATAGTGTATGTAGTTTTATGAAGCAATGAATACAATGAATAATTTAAATATTTATCACATTTTCATTTAATCTTTAATCATCACATTAGGCCCAATTTCAATTCATGTTTTCCATTTGAATCATCATTCATTATAATCATTAATTTGGTGTTGAACATCATGTAAAGCACCCCAAATTTCATTGAGTGTATGTCACCATGCCTATCACTCTATATCTCATTCAGTGTAGGTATTCATGACCAGAACCCCATAATCTAAATCTTGGATAACTATTAGGGAGGAATTCTATGTTCATGTCCTTAATACTAATTGGTCTATAATGATATTTATAGCACCAAAAAAATCCCATCCATTTAATCATTCTTTAATTACCAATAATTAGCCACATTATTCCTTTACTAATCCAATGATTAGTTAAACATTTAAAAGGCCATTAGTTAACTCAACAATTAACTAAGCACATAATCCATTAATTAATTAATTAATTAATCAATCAAAAAAAATTATCATTCCATAATTAATTATTCACAATTAATTATCCATATCAAATATCAACATGTCATAATTAATTCTCATAATTAATTATCTTTGATCAACATTATGGAACATAATTAATTCTTACAATTAATTATCTTTTATATCCAACATCATTTCATAATTAATTTCCCCTAATTAATTATCTTAACAAAATAAATTAAATATCTCAATTACAATATCTCAACCCATAACTAATATTTTAAAAAAATATTTATTTGGGAAACCCCCTTCATTTGTTTTGTGATTTAATTATCAATTAATCACCAAGGTAATTAACAAGTCAATTACCCATTTCTAATTTCTAGAATTTAGAAAATCAATTATCAAGGGAATCTATAAATTCATAAAATCACATTCAAATATCCAATCCAAGACTATGAGAGTTAAAATTAGACCACTTACCTCAGTTTATTTATGGATGTTAGCCCAATGTAAATCCCCAAAATCTGAGCGGCATAACGTCATCGATCAAGCTTCAGATGTAAATCCCTAAACCAAAATTAAGATCAAAGGCATCAAGATCTTGAAAATATGGATCTAGATTCTCAATCCTAGATCAAGATCTCAACTCATAGGTCTAGATCCATATAAATGGTGGAGATATTCCATAAAAAGATCAAGGAAAGATAGAGAAAAATTAGAGAAACAACGGGATGAAATCCACTTCCCGGGAAGAGAGAAGATCTTTAATATGGAATTTAGATCTCAAAGAATGATGTTATAATCACCTTGGAATCCCTCAAAAAGGATTTGGGATCACCTATAATTTTTCAAGCCTAAGGAAAGTTTGAAATATAGGAGTCTTGGAGGGTTCAGGTCATTTTAAAATATTTTTTAGAATAAAAACCCTACCCACATGGTTTCCTGGGCAGGGGCACATGGTTAGGGAAAACTATGCACCAACCATGAAGACCTCTCTGTCTTGGTTTTCATGGGTGGCACAGTTTGGTCGTACAATTTTTCAAGCTGTGCACAAACCGTGCAGACCTCTCTATCCAAGTTTGCATGGTTGGCCCAGTTTAGCTGCACAGTTTGTCAAACCGTGCACAAATCGTGCATAGACCACTATCCTTTAGTTTTTATTAAAAATTCACCCCAAAAAACCTCCGGACACTAATAAAAATAAAAGGTACTTAAAAGCTTCCAAAATTACCTGAAAACATGCTCGAGATGACTCCATAAAAGACCGAGATCTTACAATCTCCCCACCTTATATCAACTCATTCTCGAGCTGCACTCCCAAACTTCTCTAATATTACGAGTCAAAAAGATTGGGCCATTGAGCCCTCATGCCTTCTTCCCATTCCCATATTTCATATTGAACAATTACATGTTTCCATAACACACGAACTAACAACACAGTCTTTCCCCATAACACTTTCTCACTGCGACCCAACCCACGTATCTGATGCTCCTCAAAGGACGCATCTATCTCGAGGTCAACCTCTTCCACATAAATCACATGAGAAGGGTCGGGGTGATACCTCCATAGTTGTAAAACATGGAAAACATCATGCATATCACTGAATTTTTGTGGAAGAGAAAATCGGTATGCCACTAGACATATTCTCTCCAGCACCTCAAACGGTCCTACAAACCTGGGCACCAACTTTCCCTGCCTCTGTATCCTGTGGTGACCCAATCTAGGAAACACCCAAAGGAATACATGATCACCATTTATAAAATCTAGGGGCCATATCCTTCTATCATCATATAACTTCTTCCTACTTTGAGTCGTAACCATATGTTTCCGAATCAATTGCACCTACTCCAATGTATCCTGAACGAGACTCGGTCCCAACAGCTCGAACTCACCCACCTCTAACCAACATAACAATGATCTACAAGGTATTACATAAAGTGCCTCATATGGTTCCATATTTATATTTTCCTGATAACTATTTTTATAGGAGAAATGTATTAAATCCAATTTCTTCTCCCAAGAACCACCAAAGTCAAGAACACATGGTCACAACATATCCTATAACACCTATATGGTATGCTCTGACTGCCCATCTTTCTATGGGTGGAATTCCATACTTAACAAAACCTGTGTACCAAGTGCCTTCTGTAAGCCCTTCCAAAATCATGAAGTAAAATTTTAATCTCAATCTAAAAATATAGTTTGTGGAACCCCATTCAAACTAACTATCTATTATATATACAGTTCTCCCAAATGTTCTACTATAAAGGTTTCCCTAATAGGTAAGAAGTGTTCTACCTTCATTAGTCAATCCTTAATTACCCAAATAGCATCATTATTCCTAAGTGTCTTTGGATTTCCTACCATGAAATCCATATTTACGTCATCCCACTTCTATTCCAAAATAGGTAACGGTTGTAATTGTCCTCAAGGTCATTGATGTTCTGCCTTCACCTGATGATAGGTGAAACATCTTGTTATGAAACCTACTATCTCCTTTTTCATACCTAGACACAAAAAATTTCATCATAGGTCATGATACATTTTTATCACCCTAGGATGTACCTCCCACTTTTAGGTATGAAATTATCACATGAGTTCATCTCACATACTCGTAGGCACAACAACCTAATTAATTACATAGATGATCTCATCCTCATATATTATCCAGTCAGAAGGTGTATCCCCACATTCAAGGATTTCTATTATGGATAAACACTCTGGATCCTCATACTGCCCGTCCCTGATCCGTCTCAAGAGTGTAGACTCCACTACTACAGAAATTAGAGTCATCCTCTTCTAACTCTCCTAAACCGCCACATGCATTTCTGCCAGAAAAGTCATCATCTTCCACTCTGAACTCGACTCATATACCAACTGAGTCTGATTTTTCCTGCTTAAGGCATCAACCACACTATTCCCCTTTCTAGGTGCATATGCTAGTTCAAAATCAAAGGACTGCATATAATCTACCCATTTTTGCAGCTGAATATTCATGTTGCACTGTGAAAAGATATACATCAATATT
Organism: Viscum album; assembly: GCA_963277665.1. Lineage (NCBI taxonomy): Eukaryota > Viridiplantae > Streptophyta > Magnoliopsida > Santalales > Viscaceae > Viscum > Viscum album. Next base: position 29,975,781 of record OY728139.1, on the reverse strand, counting down.
TTGTGATCTGTAAATACTGTAAAATTTTCACCCAAAATATAGTTTCACCAATACTTAAGAAAATAAACCACTACTGCCAACTTGAGGTCAAGCGTAGGGTAATTCTTTTCATGTGGCCTCAATTACCGAGACCTGTAAGCAACGACTCAATCCCCTTGCATCAACACAACTCTGGGTCCGATCCCAGAAGTGTCACAATACACCATGTACTCCCCACCCCACTCAAGTAAGATCAAAATTGGTTTTTATGTAAAGAAATTCTTCAAATACTGAAAATAATTCTTGCATGCTTCTATCCAATCAAAATTTATCCCTTTCTTTATCAAACCTGTAAGCAGTGCTGCCAATCGGGAAAAGTCCTGGATGAACCTCCTGCAATAACTAGATAATCCCAAAAATATTTGGATATCAAAAAAATTATTGGGTTGCTCCCAGGAAATCACTACCTACACCTTTTCTGGGTCTATTACCACACCTTCTTTCGAGATGATATTCCCCAATGAAGTGTACATTTTCAATCCATAACTAACATTTAGATAACTTGGAATATAGATGACGCTCTCTCAGTGTACCTAGGATGATGTCAAGATGTTGGGCATGATCATCATGAGTCTTAGAGTATACCAAGATGTCATCCACAAACACCATGAAAAACTGATCTAAGTTAGGATGAAAGATCCTGTTCATCAAGTCCATAAGTACTGCCAGAGCATTTGTAAACCCAAACAGAATTACCACAAACTCATAAAGGCCATACCTACTTCTGAAATAATTTCTTGGTATATCATAGGTCCTAACTCTCACTTTATGATACCCTAATCTCAAATCGATCTTTGAGAACACACAATACCCCTTCATATAGTCAAACAAATCATCGATACATGGAAGAGGATATCGGTTCTTCACAATCATTTTATTCAACTTCCAGTAATCAACACACAAGCGTAAACTTCTGTTGGCCTTCCTAGAAAACAAGACAAGCGATCCCCAAGGTGAAGTACTTGGATGGATAAACACTTTATCCTTAAACTCCTTCAATTGCAATTTGATCTCTTGAAGCTCACTCGGTGCCATCCTATAAGGTGGAGTAGATACCATCTTAGCCCCTGACATGAGTTCAATAGTGAATTCCACTTATCTCTCAGCTGGAAACCTTGAAAAGTCTTCAAGAAAGACATCTTGAAATATTTCTACTATGGGTGGAAGGACGTACTACCTACCAATCCCATAATCCATCAAAAGACTAGTAACTTGGGTTGTGAGCCCTCCCAGTTGCTGAGTAATTGGCCCCGCTCAGCCTACATAGATATACCATTCTCCATGATGAACATATTGGTCACCCTTAGGAGATACAAAGGTCACTCTCTTGTGGTAACAATCTATGTGGGCTCAATATGAAACTACCTAGTCTATAACCATAATCAGCTTGAAGCTTGTTATATAAAGGGCATAGATATCCAAAAGGAAACGATACTCTCCGATCCTTAGAGAACATTCCTTGCATAAACAGATATATCTAGACCGTTTTCCCAACAGTGTATCAATATTCATCACGCAGCTTGCGAAATCCACCTCTAGGCTCAAACCATTAACAAGATTTGTAGATATAAAGGAATGAGAGGAACCAGTATCAAACAAGGTAGTAGATAAAGTAGAAGCAACTAGAATAGTACCTCTCACTTTCGATGGACCGGTCTCGATCTCCATAAGTATAGGCTGCACTGAATGTAATTTCCCTCCACACTTCCCTGTGGTATCATTTGAATCCCTTGAGTATCATCACTCTGATGATACGAGCACTCATACCCAGTAGCACCTCATCCACTACCTCTACTGCCTCTTCCTATAGAACTCTAAATGCTAGACCTATATGGTGTATAAGACCCCCTTCCCAGAATCTGACTCTAAGAAGCTTCTCCCTCAGAACTAGCCTACCACTGCTTTCTACAGAACTTCTATAGGTGCCCTATTTACCACAAAACCAGAACTCCACTGGTGGTCAAGGAAAATGTGTATGATAATGTCCCTTTTTACTGAATTGGTTGCAAAACTCATGAGTAAGATTCAGTGAAACTGGTCCTCCCGACTATCCACCTTGGTTTCCACTTTCCTGACTAAGATTCTCTTAATGATGCTTCCTGCTCTCAAAAGTCACACTCCCTGATTGTCCAGTGATAGATACCTATCCAGTACTAGAAGCCTCCTTCAGGTTCCCATTTTAAATGAGAGCCTGATTAACTACTTTTGAAAATTTCTTCATCCTAAAGAAATTTACCTAGGGCTTAATTTCATACTTAAATCCTTCCTGAAATCGTTTTACCAAATAATCATCATCTTCCTCCAAAACAAGAGAAAAATGCTATAAATATGTGAGATGTTTAGTGTAATACATTATGGAAATGATTCCTTGGGTTAGATGTGTAAAATATGATGCCTTCTTTTATCTCAATGTCTCTAGATAAAAGTGCTCTAAGAACTTCTCCAGAAAGTCCTTCCATAACATATCATCAGTCTGTCCAGATCATACCTGAATGTACCACTAGTGCTTCGCTAAACCCCATAGCATATAAGCAACCAACTTGATCCTCCTCCCAACCAAAGTCTCTAAATGGTCAAGTATCATCTCTATAGATTGAATCCAGAATTCAAATCCCTCAGGTCCACCTTCTCTTATAAAAGTTGGAGGGTGCTGCAGCGGAAAATCCATTATCAACTTAGGTAGGATTTTCGAAACCCATCCTGGGTCTCTCTACCTGAATTTCATGAAATGAGAAAAGTTCTCATAGAACTGTTTCCCTTCCTCCTTAGCTCGTACCAATGGTTCCTCAAGCTCCCTATCTGGAAGTTTGTTCTGGACCATACCCCTCAGTCTCTCCCTTAACAAGCATCATGGAGGCATATCTCTATAAATCAAAACACACGTCTTAGGTCTCATAACGCAACCTTAAAACATTTATGTAAGAAGAGAAACTAACACAACAAGTTCCAAAAGGTCCTTCCCCTTTTTCTCGCCACACAGTCAACAACGAGGCCTTATCCCTACCCTTAACCATCCTACTTATATGTCATGGTTAACAAGGGAACATATATTCTCATTAATTAATTCAACCATGAAATAATAACATTATCTTCTATTAATTAATTCAACAATTAATTAATTAATCATACCCATTTAATCAATCATGGTTTCATTAGACACCCATTTATTCTCATTTTGCCTCACTATTTTAATCTCACAACAAGGAAAAATAGTTCAATTTCAACAAATTACCCATAACCCGTTTTCTTATGAGTGCCTAGAATAATGAATGTCTCAACAACCCTGTGTGCCTAGAAATATGCATGAAGACTCAAGTATCATGCCTCTTTAGTCCATGAATCAAAATTCAATAACTGTCAAAACAAATATCACATCACACCACAAGTGCATCACCCAAGGTAAAATAATATCCAACTATAACAATAGACAACAATCCCACCCTAAGTACTTGGACTTTCCCCTATACATGGGTTTGTAAATCCCTTGCATGAGATCATTAACAAGCCTTGAATCTTCCTAGTATCCTATCTACCTTTCCCAAAATAGTAATACAAAAGAATGATAATGAAAATAATACCTCTCTGATACCACTTTGTGACATCCTTTCCCGAGTTCCACTAAACGGTGCCTCGAGCCGGTTGGCCACATGCTCTAAAGCGCGCCTCCCCGTACGCTAGAGGGTGCCGATTAGAAGTGGAGGTATGTTAAGCCATTTTTGGAAATACTAAACCCCCTTTTATCATAATAAAACACCAATGGAGGAAAACAAAAATAACCAAGTGCAAAAGTGTATAAATAACCAGAAAAATACCATGTCATATGATATCCAAAACAAGAGAGTACAATACTCAAGTGAAAGGTAAAACATAAAATGACAATTAGAATGTTAAGTGTCTACAGTGAAACTAAATGTAAAGACACAAAAACTCCCAAGAGGGTCATGAACCACATCTGGTTCCCTCTCCCATGCTCCAATCCCAAATAGAAACCTATCCCAGGGCCTTACCCTTATCCCATCCTTCAACAAAAAAGTCTACTTGGGTGCTGATTGGGTGGCCCGAATAGGTTGTGATTACAATTTAGTAGGCCACAACCAACAGTGTCTAAAACAAGTCCATTTACAAGATATTGTATGTAGTTTTATGAAGAAATAAATACAATGCATAGTTTAAATAGTTATCACATTTTCATTTAATATTTAATCATCACATTAGGCCCAGTTTCAATTCATGTTTTCTATTTGAATCATCATTCATTATTATCATTCATTTGGCTTTGAACGTTATATCAAGCACCACAAATCTCATTGAGTGTAGGTCTCCATTCCTATCACTCCATATCTCATTCGGTGTAGGCCATCATGCCTAGAAACCCATAATCTCAAGATTGGATAACTATTGGAGAGGAATTCCATGTCCAAGTCCCAACTTCTAATTTGTCTAGAACTCCATGTCTAGCACCACAAAAGTATCATCCATTTAATAATTATATAATTCACAAGAATTAGCCACTTTATTCCTTTACTAATCCAATGAATAGTTAAACATTTAAAATGCCATTAGTTAACTCAACAATTAACTAAGCACATAATCCATTAATTAATTAATCAATTAATTAATCAGTCAACACAATTATCATTCTATAATTAATTTTCAAAATTAATTTTCCATATCAAATCTCAACTTTTTATAATTAATTCTCACAACTAATTAGATTTGATCAACACTATGGAACATAATTAATTCTTACAATTAATTATCTTTCATAGCCAACATCATTTTGTAATTAATTTCCCATAATTAATTATATTAACACAATCAATTAAATACCTCAATTAAAATATCTCAAACCATAACTAACCTCCGAAAAAATATCTATTTGGGAAACCCCCTTCATTTGTTCAGTGATTAAATTATCAATTAATCACCAATGCAATTCACAAGTCAATTCCACATTCCTAATTACTACATTTTAATAAATTAATTATAAAGGGAATCTAGAAATTCATAAAATCACATTCAAATATCCAATCCACAACTATGGGATTCTGAATTAGACCACCTACCTTTGTTTATTGATTGATGTTACCCCAATGGAAATCCCCAAAATCCGAGCGGCACAACATCGTCGATCAAGCTCCAGATCTAAATTCCTAAACCAAAATTAAGATAAAAGGCATCAAGATATTTCAAATCTAGATCTAGATCAACAATAATAGATCTATATCTCAACTCATATTTTTAGATCCATAAAAATAGTGGATATATTCCCTGAAAATATCAATGAAAGATAGAGGAAATAATGGAAGAATCAACGAGATGAAATCCACTTATCGAGAAGAGAGAGAATATTCAATCCGGGATTTTGATCTTGAAGAATGATGTTTAGATCACCTTATAATCCCTATATAAGGATATAGGATTACCTATAATTTTTAAATCCTAAGACAAGGTAGAAATATAGGAGTATTAGGGGGTTTGGGTGGTTTTAAAATAGATTTTCAAAATAAAAATCCTAGGCATGGGGTTTTCTGGGCAGGGGCGAACAGTTAGGGAAAACCATGCGCAAACCGTGCAAACATCTCTATCCAGGTTTGCATGGTAGACATAGTTTTTTCACATAGTTTGTTAAATTGTACACAAACCGTGAAGTCCTATCTATCCATGTTCTCATGGTTGGAATGGTTTATCTGCACAGTTGGTCAAATCATGTGCAAACCGTACACAACCCACTATCCTTTGGTTTTTCTTAAACATTAACCCAAACACACCCCAAGCCCCTACTCCAAATCAAAGGTACTTAAAATATTCAAAAATTACTTGAAAATGAACCCGAGATGACTCCAGAAAAGGAAGGGATCTTACAATATCCTCACCTTATAACAATTCATTCTCAAGTTGCACCTCCTAACTTCTCTAAGATTATGAGTAAAAAAGATTGGTTCATTGAGACCTGATGTCTACTATCCATTCCCAAGTTTCCTCTTTAAAACTTCCATGTTTCCATAACACATGAACTAACAACCCGTTCTTTCCTCACAATAATTTCTCACTGCGACCCATCACACGTATCAGATGCTCCTTAATGGACACATCTATCTCGAGGTCAAACTCTTCCACATAAATCACATGAGAAGGGTCAGAGTGATACTGCCATAGTTGTGAAACATGGGAAACATCATGAATAGCACTGGATTTCTATGGAAGGGCTCATCAGTAAGCCACTGGAATGATTCTCTACAGCACCTCAAACAACACTACAAATCTGGGCGCCAACTTTCCCGACCTCTGTATCCCGTGGTGTCCCAATCTAGGTGACACCCAAAAGAATACATGATCACCCTTTGTAAACTCTAGGGTTCATATCCATCTATCAATATAATAATTATTCCTATAATGAGTCATATACATATGTTTCCGAATCAACTGCACCTGATCTGATGTCTCCTGAACGAGACTCGGTCCCAACATCTCTAACTCACCCACCTCTAACCAACATATAAGTGATCTACAAGGTCTACCATAAAGTGACTCATATGGAGACTTATATATAGTTTCCTGATAACTATTATTATAGGTGAACTCAATTAGATCCAAGTGATTCTTCCAAGAACCACTAAAGTCAAGTACAGATGCTCGGAACATATCCTCTAACACCTGTATGGTACACTCTGACTGCCCATCTATCTGTGGGTGGAAGGCCATAATTAACAAAACATGTATACCAAGCACCTTCTATAATCCCTACGAGAAGCATGGAGTAAATATTGAATCACGATACGAAACTATAGTCCATGGCACCCCATGAAAATAAACTATCTCTCATACATACAGTTCTCCCAAATGTACTTCTGTAAAGGTTTCCCTGGTAGGTAAGAAGTGTGTTACCTTCATTAGTCGATCCACAATCCCACCCTAAGTACCCGAACTTTCCCTCATACATGGGTTTGCAACTCCCATGCATGAGCTCATTACCAAGACTCAACTCTTCCTAGTCTTCTATCTAACTTTACCAAAATAGTAAGACAAAAGAAGAATAAAGAAAAGAAAACCCCTATGATACCACTTTGTGATGTCTCGTCCTGGGGGCCACTAATCGGTGCCTTGATCCTATTGGAAACATTCCCTCAAGCAAACCTCCCTATACGCTAGAGGGTGAAGAATAACAGTGAGGTTATGGTAAGTCAGTCTTAGGGAGACTATACCCTCTTTTATAAGAATAAAGCACCAATAGAATCAAACATCCGTAACCAAGTGTGGGAGCATATAAATAACAAGAACTATACCATTTCATATGATATCCAAAACTAGATAATACAATACTCCACTGAAAAGTAAAACATTCTATGACAATGTGAATGTCAAGTGTCTACAATGAAACTAAAAGTAAAGTCATGATGAATCCCAAGTGAGTCTCGAACCACAAATGGTTCCCTCTCCCATGCTCTAATCCCAAAAAACAACATATCCTAGGGTCTTGACCTTATCCTATCATGCAACAACAAATGTTACCCAAGTGAATATTAGGCATCCTGAATAGGGTATTATTACAACTCAGTAGGCCACCACCAATGGTGTCTAAAACAAGTCCAGTAAAAAGATAGTGTATGATGTTTTATGAAGTAATAAATACAATTCATACTTCAAACAGTTATCACATTGTCATTTAATCTTTAATCATCACATTATCCCCCGTTTCAATTCATGTTTTCCATTTTAATAATAATTCATTATTGTCATTCATTTTGTGTTGAACATCATTTCAAGCACCCTAAATATCTTTGAGTGTAGGTATCTATGCCTATCACTCCATATCTCATTCAGTGTAGGCCATCATGCCTAACACCCCATAATCTCAAGATTGTATAACTTTTGGGGAGGAACATCATGTCAAAGTCCTAACTTCTAATTGGTCTAGAAGTCCATGTCTAGCACCACAAAAATATCATCCATTTAATAATTATTTAATTCATGAGAATTAGCCACATTATTCCTTTACTAATCCAATGATTAGTTAAACATTTCAAAGGCCATTAGTTATCTCAACAATTAACTAAGCACATAATCAATAAATCAATTAATTAATTAATTAATCAATCAACACAATTCTTATTCCATAATTAATTCTTCACAATTAATTATCCATATCAAATATAAATATTTCATAATTAATTCTCACAATTAATTGTCTTTGATCAGTATTATGGCACAAAATTAATTCTTATAATTAATTATATTTCATATCCAACACCATTTGATAATTAATTTCCCCCAATTAATTATCTTAACACAATCAATTCAATATCTCAATTAAAATATCTCAACCCATAACCAATCTTGAAAATAAATCTATTTGGGAAACCCCCCTTCGTTTGTTTTTTGATTCAATTATTAACTATTCACTAAGGAAATTCAAATGTCAATTCCATATTCCTAATTACTCCAATTTTGGAAATTAATTATCAAGGGAAGGTATCAATTCATTTACTAACATTAACATATCCAATCCACGACTATAGGAGTTCGAATTAGACCAAATACCTCATTTTATTGATAGATGTTAGCCCAATAGAAATCCCCAAAATCTGAGCAGCACAACATCGTTGATCAAGCTCCATATCTAAACCCCTAAACCAAAATTAAGATCAAAGGCATCAAGATATTGAAAATATTGATCGAGATTAAAAATACTAGATATATATCTCAAATCATAGGTTTAGATTAATGAAAATAGTGTATGTATTCCATGAAAATTTCAATTAAAGATAGAGGAATGAATGAGAGAGGTAATGGGCTGAAATCCACTTATCGGGAAGAGATCAAATCTTCAATCCGGGATTTCTATCTCGAAGAACGATGTTCGGATCACCTTGAAATCCCTCCATAAGGATATGGGATCTCCTTGAATTTTTCAAGCCCGATACAAGGTTGAAATATAGGAGTATTATGGGGTTTGGGTGGATTTAAAATTGATTTGTGGAATGAAAATCCAGCGTGTAGGGTTTCCTAGGTAGGGGCATACGATTAGGGAAAACCGTGCGCCAACTGTGCGAACATCTCTGTCCAGGTTTGCATGGTTGGCACAATTTGGTCGCATGGTTTTTCAAAATATGCAAAAACTGTGTAGATATATTTATCCAAGTTTTCCTGGTTGGCACAGTTTATTTGCATGGTTTGTCAAACCGTGCACAACCCACTTTCCTTTAGTTTTTCTTAAAAATTCACCCAAACACACCCCAAGCCACTACTCCAAATCAAAGGTACTGAAAAGATTCAAAAAGTAACTGATAACGCACCTGATATGACTCTAAAAAGGATATGATATTAAAATATTACATGTAAATGGGGATGTATATACACCTAATAAAAGAAGATAGGTGAGGTTGAAGGCGTCTTCCGTGATAATGGGTATTTTTTCTAAAATGATGACGATGAGGTTGAAGGTACCTACTGTGATGGTGGTTTGAAGATGTGGTGGGAAGATTTTGGTGTGTTATTATTCTAGTGAAGTAGAGGAGATGTTGGTGTTCTTAACTTTCTGGGTGTGCAACTCAAGGTAGCTCACATCTTGAGTTTTTATGACTTGAGGCAATTCAGCGGTGATGGGATTAATGCGTGCATCTTTTTGAATTTTAGATTTAGGATATTCGGATGAATTAAATCTTTAATTTGAATTTTTAAATTGGGTGGTTTGGTTTGATTATAGTTTTTTATGAGTTTAAAACTTAAAAATAATTTGTATTTTTTTTAAAATAACAAAAAAAAAGGATTTAGAGGAGGAGGTTCACAACATAACATATATCATGACAAAGGAAAATTGAGACAAAAATTCCTTACATTGAGTATCATCTTCTTTCAAACAAATTTTAACCTAATGTATAATAAATATAAGTTAATTATACATATATTACTGAATCATACTTATATATATCATTCCATATTTTATTTAATTATGACATTTTATCATCAGTTTATTAACAATTCCTTGTTAAAATCACATTTTGGGTAATAAGTGATTTGTTTTTCATGTATGTTTTGATTTAGTGTCTTTGGTATTATTACTTTGATCATGGTTCCATAATATAAATAATGTTAAAATGGTGTAAATTACATATATATTAATTATATATGTATTTATATTTATCCATTAAAGTTATAGATAGAAAATTAATTACATAGTTCTTAGAGACGGTTGGCCATACATATGCATGAACACTATTTCCATTTTCTCGATGGATGCAATGAAAGAAAGGTAAATGATATATTAAATTTATAGAATATTTTTTATTTAACACAAAAATATATATATATATATATCAAATATATTTATTAAAACTATCCTTATTACTTTCTATGTAAAGTGTAAATGAAGAATGGACCACATCGCTTTGCGAGGCGGTAGTCTGCCGTACAGATGAGCGATGTTATCACATTCCCATGGAATGGAAAGTAATAAGGTATATGTGATATTATAATTCAATAAGTATATTTATTTCATAAGTATCATATAATTTCTTTAAATCCATCATTATACTCATCATTGATAGGTGTTGATGGAAAACAGATAACATCGATTCCTGAGGCGGTAGTCTGCCGTACACATGAGAAACAATTTTCATTCCCATTTGATGGAAGAGAATATAGTTTTAGTTCATTAAATTAACATAATAAAATATAGAAATATTTTATAAACTTATTATATTATATTATCATAGTTGGAAATTATTTTAATGAGGTGGTTGAAGAAATAAAACAAAAACACAAGTTTAAGAATTTCACCTCTTCCTTAGTGAACCACTTTGGATTTATACCTAAATAATTTTTTGGAGGGTTTAATAATAAAAATAATGATTATGGGATATGGTGAGGGATTTAAGTAAGATATTTGAGAAGGTATTGTCCAAAAAAATGGATTTTAAAGTTTTAATAGGAGAGGATAGGGGTTGACCTTTTATAAGTGGGGGAGAGGACACACATGGAATTTTTGAAAAGAATAAAGTGTACTATTGTTTTTCCCATGAAAAAAGGATAAAAAATGGTTCAGTATCAAAACTTAGAGGTAATAAGTTCAAAATATTTCTATAAAATGGATTTTGGAAAAGGTTATAGGTCATTTTATACCTTATAATTTAGTTTAAACCCCAATAAACCTATTTTAACCTTAACCATGATAATTAATTTTTTTGTTTTTTTATTTCGGTTTTGATTAAAAAATATGTTGAAATTATTACATGATATTTAATATCAAGATTCAAAATATTTAATTCATTTTTAAAAATTCCATTCATATAAGTGGAAAAATTTAATTTAAAATTAAACCTATATTCGCGATGAAAAAGCGATTTTCTGAAGATTTTGTTTTCAACTATGTAGAAAGTTTTAATATCAAAATTCAATATTAAATTAATTCCAATGAACTAAATTGGATTAATAAATATATAATTGAAATATTTTTTCTTTTGAAATTAAATTAAAATAAAATTAAGCTTTAAAATTATTTAAATGAAAAGGAAATTTTTAATAAAAATCAATATTTTCATTATTCATCGAGAAATTATTATTTTAAGAAAATTATAAAAAATTAACTCAAAGATAATTTTGACTTCTAGATTTAAAAAATGAATATTATTTTTTCAAATAAATTTTCTGAAAGTGGAAAAAATTACTTTTATTATTTGTTCACAAAAAGAAATAAAATCATTTTTTAAGAAAATAGTATATTTAAATCATATAAAGACTTTACTAAAAATTAATTAAAATTTTATCAATATGTTTTATTTATATAAAAATTTATAATTAATATTTAAAAATTGGTTATTCCTATTCATACCTAAAATTCTAACAGCTTGGTTATAATTAATATAATACCACTTTTTATGATTTCATGAGAAAATTAAGGATAACTATTATCATTCAAGAAAATTATTCACATTAGCTATCATATAAGAGTCATTAAATTAAGTTGTAATTCATCGGATATGAATTCATGTACGATTTATGTGAATTTGGATTAGGTATTAACTCATGCGTTATAACAGACGATTTAATGAAAAGACTATCAAGGAGTGTCCTTGAAGGCTTTGTAAAGAATCCCATATCCATGTGATATTTATTTATATGCCTGGTTGATGCTCATAAAATATTCCCTATCACCAAAATCTAACTTCTTTTACTTCCTATGAACATTGGGTGTACTAACATAACATGGAGGATGAAGGATCTCACTCATAAGATGAGTGATTCATGTGTAACTCATAGATACCTATTGAGGTGGGAGACCTTAGATTGTCACTAATACGATTTTCCTTAAGTCCATTCAAAGAACAAGATGGTGAAAGTTTCATCTTCAGTGTAAGGTACACACACTGTTTCTTCATTTTTCATTTCATGTATATGCATGGTTTAATTTATTCTAGTAATGGAGATCTTGGTTTGGGATTATTATTGTTTATGTTGCCTCTAATAACCATTATTAGATCTCTATGAATCCTAAAAATGGTATCATGGCATACCATAAACATTGATACAGGAAATCATGTTGTTGAAATGAATAAATAATTATCATATTTCATATCGCATTGTTATTATAAAATATGATATGTTATATTATTCTTTGGGGTTTTCATTGTGACATACAATAAGGATATCGTAAGCCATGACAAAACATTAATCTATATATTTTTACAAGACACAATGTATGACATCATGATATTGTAAGCTACGATTTTTTTGCGCTAAGATTCAAAAATAGAGTATCATATTATAATTAGGACACCTTTATATATTGTAAAATATGATATGTGATATTGTATAGAACGGTCGGGCTATCAGTCATAAAATACACTTGATAGTCCATACTGCTATTTTATCAACATTTCCTTATGATTTACCCTAGATTGTAGTATACAATTATGAATCATAGCCTATAACTCTTCCTTGATCATAAAATATGACGGATAAAGAAAAAATTTATTTTTATTTAATTCATATATGAATTGGATTTCAATATTTATAGATTATTTATAAATAGTGATAAAATATATTTTCTAGATATTTACAAATTAATAAAATGTTTTTAAATAAATTCATTATAAATATTTTATAAATTAATTAATTATAAAGAGTTTATAATTAATTAATAAATATTTATAGAATATATATGATTAAATATTCCTTAATATTTAATGTTAATATTAAAAACTTTATTTTATCACTTTATATGGCATGAATTATGGATTAGAATTAATGTTTTTTATATTCATAAGGGGTAATTTATAATGTTTTTATAAATTTAAAAAATAAGGAAAAATATATAACGATTTTATTTAAATTATGAATTTTTAATAATTAATTAATATAAATTATTCAAATTAAAACCTTATTTTGGGAAATTATTTAAACCTAATCAAAAAGTTTTTTGATGATTTATTTGATAAAGGTTTAAATAATATTAATTTTCTGATATTTAGATTATATAAAATATTTACATTATAGAAATTGGATTATAAAATGATTATACTCCATAAAATATAAAATATATAAAGTAAAATTCTATATAATGAATAATATGAAGGATTTAATATTATGAATGAAAATAAAGTGTTTATATTCAAAATTATAAAATGTGTATAATGATTAGATAATGATTATAATGTTTTTATAATTAAATTTTATATATGATTTTTTCATAAATGATTCTCTCATGTTTAAACATACAAACTATTAATTTATTTAAAATTCATTCCCCTGTTTAGTATTCATGAATATAAATTGATTATATTTTGAATAAGTGTATTTTTTAGTTTAATTTTTTAAACTACTTATTAAAAAATTATAATGTCTTGCATTACATGCTAGGTTCAAATGCATAATTTTAAGCTTTTCATATACCTTGACCTCATTTTGTAATTATAGTTATGATATTAAGTATAGTTTTTGAATATAATTTATATATATTAGGTTTTAGAGTTATGATGAATTGGATTTTTTTTCTTGAGTAATGTATCCCCGGGTAGTTGGAATTTGGGATGGACTTACGACTGAATCAATGGCTTATTCTTTTTTTTGAAAAGTGGGGGTTCGCTATCTATGGCTCCAATCTTACCCATGTCAATAATTTCAATTTCATATAATAAAAACCTTTATATTAAAAGATAACATACCTTATGCATGATATGTATTTTGATACGTCTTAATATATTTTTCTTCTATTTTTGGGTGAGTAATCCAAACTTTGGGTTGCTTAAAGAGTTACACATCAAAATGGGTCGAGCATATTGGTTTGGTGTAGGGAATAAGATTCCAAACTACATCATTAAAATCATGTACACATTAAGGAAATAACATATGGTAATATGGTGAGATTAAATCCCCTTATAAATACCGAGTGTTATATTCCTTCTAAAGCAGCACATATCAAGACCCCGATCATTCAACTGAGTAGGTTCTTTCAAAGAAGGGTTACCATGGATTATCTTATGTAAGGAATGATAGAAATGGATAACCCTAAGAGTTAGGTAACCAAATACCACTATTTTATTTGGGTCACATTTTTCTTGGAAACCCTAAGAACTAGGATACTAAAGAAAGATAATTTAGTTTGTCTATATGATTAATCGGGAAAATAGTTACCCGCCTAGTTATCTAAGAATATTATATGATGTAATTTGGATGATTCCCTAACTATTAACTAAGGTTGTGAGAGAAACACTAAATTACACTAATTTCTTAGTGAAATATGGATCTTAGCCCACTAATGGTTGTGATTAATTTAAAAGCAGGTCACCGTTTTAGTGGGAGCCCCTTTAATAAAAGTCTTTATTATATACTAATTAAACAAGATACTCATATCATAAAATCTTCTATAGTAGATAAATAACATCATAATCATCAAAATTATATTTGAGATCATTCCTATAGGAAATAGAAACTTAGTGTAAACAACACCTTTGATTGGTAACTTGAGAATATTTCTCATGTAAGGCATAATTTTATATGGTAGAGAAACACATTCTTGAGTAACCAAGTGTTAAAGTTGTTAAACAGGTGAATATAAATGCTTAGGTTATTCTTAAAAAATATCCAATTATTTTTTTAAAGGAATTATATGCTAAATGACTTAAGTAATTTTAGTCTCATATACTCACTATGATTGGGCATGTCAATTGATACTAAATATGATTGAATATGTAAATGAATAAGTGAGACTAGAATTTTCCTTATGTATTATTATAATTAAGTAAATCAAACTATAGTCATATATGGAAATGTTTTGACAAGATTAATGAGTTCAAGAAAATTTTACGCAATATTATCAATTGTTGGGAATAAATGAACTAAATATGTGATGTCTAGGTTATTATGATATTTAAACATTATAAGTTGGTAAAAGTTTAACCAGAATAAGAAAAGTTAGTTGGATATTCCAATAACTTTTCTTTGAATATCAAGTTAGGGTCATTGAAACCCAGAGGTGAAGTCAAAAAGGAAAGATTCCATAGGATGGGATTTTATAAGATACGAGAAGGGATTTTCAAAAATCCATGAAATATCTATGTTAGGTGTTAGTGTTATAGAAATAAATCCATTTATTTTAAAGGGTTTTTATATCAATTGTATACTTTATTTGTGTTATAAATATATTCGAGTTCAAAGTCAAGGGAATATTTGATTGATCTTGTAATTTTAATTGAAATTTATAAAACAAGAAGTTTCCTCCAATGGACCGAGGGTCTTTGTTTTTTTATTGATTTTTGATAATCCGTATTTCAAGGGGTGATGTGGAACCCTTACAAGGAACATAGGAATAAGCATTAAATAGACCATAGGCTTTAGAGGAATTCGTTGCCTGTAGGCTTCAAACATTACATACAACCCAGACTAACTACTTGGAACTGCTCCTCCCCAACATCTTCATCGTAAAATCAGTTCTCCACCTTCACATGGCTGTTCGACATGACTTTCATGTGCATTCACATTCTTATCTTGATGGTAGATTCCATACCCTATCATTATTGCAATTGTTTAATCTTCTTATATGGTGAAATATCCTTGCTCATCCTTCTTCTAGAGCTTGTTCCTTGTAGGTTTTCTGGTTTGCATCTGCACTTAAGGTGGCCCGAAGGCCTTGAGGTTGCCCGAAGGCCTTACTAACCTGAAGGCCTGGGTGGCCCGAAGGACTTAAAGGACTCAGGGACCAAATTAGTGGTCTGAAGGCCCAAACAAGTGAATATTCTTGGCTACTACAGTGCCAAATAGTGGCTGCTATAGTTACCACTATAGTTCTCTATACAGTACCTGCTATAGTAACCCTGAAAATTATTCCTCCGCTTGGATTTGATCCCGGTTCGTCTGGATGCACTTAATGAGTCCTCGCCAACTGGGATGAGGCTCATATGCAAGGGGTTTCTATATTAAATATTACAGTATAAAGGAATTTATCAATGTTAGATTGATCTAAATAATGAATGTTTATCTTTTTCTCATTTTTATAATACGATAAGTTGTTCATTAATAAAGAGTGGTTGTGAACAAAATGGGATGATTATTTTTATATACATGGTTTATGATTAACCAAATTATATAAAATTATTTGAAAAGGGAAAAGGAAAAAAAATCTTTATCCAGGATAATGTATTTATCTAGATATTTGTCAAAATATAAGGGAAGGTGTTCTCACCACCCATTAGTGATATATTTTAAGATATATTCTTCTCTTCATTGAAAAAAAATTCTCCAAACACATAGAATACTATATATGATATGAAATCAACAGTTTTTCTATTAAATAATCTTATTAAATAGAAATAAGGGTTATTTACAAACAAAAATTAGTTTTGTGTTTTGTAGCATGACATTCCAAGGAGAATATAGCGTCTAAGAGGAAAGTTGGAGTATTCTTGAACTTATTGATTATATCAGTCAAAATTAAAAGCCTAGTTTCACTCAATATCTTAAAGAGTTTAGGACATGTGGTTGGACTCACCTATTTTGATAATCCCAAATCATATTTCGATATTCCCAAATCATATTTTATTTATGTGATAATCATGTTTCTCTTACAAGATAATCATTTATGTGAAAATCATGTTTATATCAAAGTGATAACTATGTGCATTTAATCTCACTACTCTCTTATTTAAAGCTCACAGTGAAAAATTTATCTAAGTAAAAAGGTCACCGATGCAAAGGTCACCGATGCCAAGGTCACCGATGCAAAGGTCACCGATGCAAGGTTACCAATGCAAGGTCACCGATGTAAGGTCACAAATGCAAGGCTACTATTGGGAAGGTTACTGATATAGAGTTATCAATTGAAGGTTACCGATAGAGAGTTATCAATTGAAGGTTACCAAAAGAGAGTTATCAATCAAAAGTCACTAATGAAAGGCTACCAATGAAGAGTTATTGATGGAAGGTTACCATTGGAAAAGTTGCCAATGAATGTTGTAGATATGCACTTACCATTGTGAAGGCTACCATTACTAGTCTACCATACTCCTCTACTCTATACTTTCTAAAATTCTTAAGATTATTCTAATGGTCATGTTTACTAACTTTAATGCTTCTGGAATTTATTAATGCTGATTGTAGACATATCAAGAGATGGTATTTGGGGACAATACAAGGTACGATAAAGACTACACGTAATGTAATTTTACCTATTGTCAAACCTCAAATATAAAAGAGAAGAAAGAGGAATGCAAAAAAAAAACACAGAGTGAGGACCTGATGATGAGAAATGTGTCTGAGCATATGAAGAAACTTACTCGCTAGATCAAAGACAAACCATCCAGCTCTTACACTATGAACCTATAAGCATCACAAAGATCATTTGGGACAAACTCACTTCTGCCTTCTATGCTTTAGGAAACTCAAGATCAACACAAGAAGCAGAACAATCAATTCCTGAAAGCAAGAACATGGAGTTGTGCCACTTTTTTTTGGAGACAAATTCTAGAGAAAGACTTGAACATCAAATTCTTCACTTCAAAGAGTCAAGAGTTGAACTGAAAACACATAGAGCCATTTAAACTTAATATCATTATATTTTCTCTACTGTGTTATTTTATCTTACATTTTTCAGAAGTGTGTATTTGTGTCATACACACCGTCTCCTATGCTTGAACTAGAGGATATAAAAATCCTCACATCAAACTTCTCTTTCTCATTGTTTTCCCACGTATAACTGTGGAAGAGACTGTGTATGGTCTGTGTTATTTTTCATTCCAATAAAGAACTATGGTAGAGGGTGTGAACCCTAGACAGTTTGTGAAAACTGTTGTAAAGTCCGATACAAGCTGTGTATCAAGTTTATTGTTAATATTAAATTCTTGGTGTCAGGTGATCACCAAGTGGAGAGTATTAAGTCTTGGCTTGAGACTGAACCTCTTGTTTAACTTTTCTATGATCTGTGATTTTTTGTTGTAATATGTTTTATCTATTTTCCACTGCTTATTGCTAAAACATAAAACTGTTTTGCATTCACTTTGGTTGTTCTTTTTGGTATGTGTGTTTATGTGTTTAATTCATTAAACTTGTTTAAAAAGTTGAAGAAGTGTTCTACACTAATTTAGCTGAGGACTAATCACCCTTTGATAAACCTGTTGACCAATTAGACATCTATATCTATACTTCCTTAATTAACTGGGCCATTTTCAAAATTTGGGGGATCTTTATAATAAAGTTTTTAACATAAATTTTAAGTAGGAGCTCAATTACCCCCCCTCTTGAGATTCCACTTCGACCAATATTTGGTATCAGAGGATTTATTTTAGTTTGTTTTTACCACTACCTATACTATTGTGCGATTCGTCAAATTCTTTAACTTTGATTTAAGTTGTATCTTAAAGATCTTAAAATATATGTCATATCTAAATTTTCAGTTCTTTACAATTCTAATTAATAATGGATAATAGAATTGAGGGTGCTGCTACTAACGTGCCACCTTTCTTTAATGGTAATAACTATGCTCAGTGGAAATTAAAAATGAAAATGTATCTAGAGATAATGGACCTAAAATCTGGGACACAATTGAAGAAAAAAATGTATTACCTGTTACTTTTAGGGAAACATGGTCTTAGTTGACTAAAGCTACATATAACAATAATTTTAAAGCAATGAATGCATTGTATTGTTCTCTAGGTGATGAATAATTCAATAGAATAACTACCTGTAAAACTACATATGAAATTTGGGATACTTTAGCTGTTTATCATGAGGGAACAACCAATATTAAATAAATGAGATTAAATACTTATACTATTAAATTTGATAATTTTAAGATGAAGCTTGATGAACCTATCTCTGAAATGTATCTCAAGTTCAATGAAATAGTGAATACCATGTTTCTTCTTGGGAAACCAATGGAGAAAAAGGACCAGATTATGAGATTACTTTGATGCCTACCTAAAAAATGGAGAGGAACATCTATTTATATCTGAGAATCTTGTGACATAGGCATGCTAAAAGTAAAGGTACTTATTGGAAAGATTATGATGTATGGAGAAGAGATTAAGGTAAATCAAGAAGCAGATGAAGAACCAAGAAAGAAATCTGTAGCATTCAATACTTCTACCTCAAAGAACAAGGACAAAGAAAAAGGTAAAGCTCCTATAGACACTTCCAACAGTGAAGACTTATATTCTAATAGTGATGATGAGATGGCTCATCTTGCTAGAAGATTCAAGAAGTTCTACCGTAAGAAAAAGTTATTTATAAAGTCAAACTATAAAGGAAGGTATGATAATAAAGGATAGTGGAAAAAGGATAGAAAATGGAATGATAACACAAATGAGATTGTCTGTTATGAGTGTAAATGAAAAGGTCATGTGAAAGATTATTTCCCCAAGCTGAAATTTAAGAATAAATATAAAGACAAGGGAAAAAGATATAAAAAGGCTATGAAAGCTAAGTGGAGTGACTTAGAAGATATCTCAAGTGGATCTGACACTTCTGATGTTATAAAGAACAAACATGAAAACCTGTGTTTTATGAGAGAAACATCTGAGTTAACACCCAATTCTCCTGTACATAATGCTTACTATTCTGAGAATGAAAGAGAAACAAATAATGATGAAAATATAACTAAGGATGAACTATTTTAATACTATGGAATGATTGAGGACACCTTTAATGAACTAAAGGATAAATATAAATTATTGAAAAGAAAACATGATTTAAATTCCAATTATATGTCTGATATGGATATTTAAAAAGAAAAATGTGCTCAGCTATTAAAAGAAAATACTAAACTTAAATTATCCAATGAGCAATTAAAGTGAGATCTTGTGAAGTTTACTGCAGGTAGAGATACCTTGACTCAGTTAATAGGAAAACAGATTGATCAAAAATACACAACTGGTCTAGGATATTAACCAGGATAGAGAATAATTATTGAGGGTAAATTTGTTCCAAAATCTGGACAGTTCACTGCTTGTTTAAGTTTTGGAACATATTTTGAAAAACAATTCTCTAAAGGACCAAACAAAGTGTTTATGTATAAAAACATATCTGTTGATTATAGGAAATCTATGAGACAAGTGTGGGTTCCGAAAGTTTTACTTTCTAACCTCTCTGGACCCAAAAAAATTTGGGTACCAAAGTTACCTTTCACTTAATCTATTTTGCAGGAAAACTGTTTAAAGAGATCCTATAGAACTCTATGGTACTGGGACAGTGGATGTTCAAGACACATTACATGAGACTACTCATGATTCAAGAGCCTAACTAAAGTTTATGGTGGACATGTTACATTTGGTGATAATGAAAAAGGTAATATTGGTGTCTTAGGACAAATTGGTAACCCTAATACTGTATTAATTTCAAAATTACTTTTTGTTAATGGGTTAAACTAAAATTTATTAATTATCTCTCAGTTATGTGATGATGGTTTTAATGTTAAATTTGAAAATGATTCATACAATGTTTTTAATTATAAAAATGATTTAATATTCACTGCTCTTATAAATGAAAATGTATATGCTGTTGATTTAAATTCTTTAGCTAAGAAAAATGTTTCATGTTTAAATTCTTTTCATAAGGAATCCTGGTTATGGAACAGAAGATTAGGACACTGCAATGTGCACTCACTTAGGAAACTAACTAGGAAAGGTTTAGTTAGAGACCTACCTAAATTGGAATTACCACTTAACAAAGTTTGTAATCCTTGTAAAAGGAGAAAACACAAAGTTTCTTTCAAACCAAAGAAATAAGTTTCTACTTTTCAACCGCTTGAGTTGGTTCACATGGATTTGTTTAGACCATCTAGAGTTTCAAGTTTAAATGGGAAGAACTATGTTTATGTTCTTGTAGATTATTTTTCTAGATACATTTGGGTATACTTTCTTGCTCACAAAAGTGAAGCATGTTCTTACTTCATTAAATATTCCAAGTCTATAGAAAATCTTAATGGACTTAGAATTAAGACCTTGAGAAGTGATCATGGTTGTGAGTTTGAAAATTAGGAATTTGAATCATTTTGTTCACATAATGGCTATGCTCATAATTTCTCTACTCTTATAACACCTAAAAAAATGGAGTTGTAGAAATAATAAATAGGACTCTTCAAGAGATTTCCCGAACTATGATTAATGAGTATAATCTACTTATCTATTTTTTGGCTAAAGCTATTAATACAGATTGTTACATTATCAATAGAGTCTTGATTAGATCTGTTCTTAAGAAGACCCCTTATGAGATCTGGAATAATAGGAAGCCTAAGGTTAATTAATTTAGAATTTTTGGTTGCAAAGTATTCATCCTTAACACTAAGGACAATCTTGACTAGTTTTCTTACAAAAGTGATGAAGGAATTTTACTAGGTTACTCAATCTCTAGTAAAGCCTATAGAATATTTAGTAAGAGAACCAAATGTGTGGAAGAATTATTTCATGTCAAATATAATGAAACTGATCCACATGAACCCAAAATGTCTGTTGAACTCTTTGAGGAAGATATGTCAATTCTGGACCTTAATGATAAAGATAGTGAGACCTTAGTGAAAACAACCAATTCTAGAAATTTTCTAGAATTTTTTCATGATGAATCTGGACCTATAGACATTCAAGAGGAGTCTAGTTCAACTCTTTATAGAGGTATTATAACTCTCAATAATCATCCTTTAGATACTATAGTAGGTGATTTAAGTAGAGGAACACAAACTAGAGCTTCTATGAGAAACAAGGTTGAACATAAAGTCTTTATTTCACAACTTGAACCTAAAAATATTGATGATGCAATCAAGGATGAATTATGGGTGATAGCTATGCAAGAATAATTAAACCAGTTTTAAAGAAATAAAGTTTGGGAATTAGTAGAAAGACCTAAAGATATGTTGACCATAGGAACTAAATGAGTGTTTAGAAATAAAGTTGATGAATTCTGAAACATAGTTAGAAACAAGGCTAGATTAGTTGCACAAGGATATAGTCAAGAAGAAGGAATAGAATATGATGAAACTTTTTCACCTGTAGATAGACTAGAATCCCTTAGGATACTACTTGATTATGAAGATCATCTAAATTTCAAACTTTATCAAATGGATTTCAAAAGTGAATTTTTAAATGGGTACATAGTTGAATATGTGTTTGTTGAAAACCCCCTAGTTTTACAAAACCTCATTTTTCAAATCATGTCTTCAAACTTTCAAAAGCCTTGTATGGTCTCAAACAAGCTCCAAGATCTTGGTATGAAAGACTTAGTTCTTTCCTTATTTCAAAAAGTTTTACTAAAGGAATAGAAGATCCTACTCTTTTTATTAAAATGATTCCCAAAGATGTTTTAATAGTAAAGATTTATATAGATGGCATTATTTTTGGATCATTTAAAAATTCTTTATGTATTGATTTTTCAAAAATGATGCAAGATGATTTTGAAATGATTTTAATGGGGGAACTTAAGTTTTTCCTTGGATTTCAAAATTTTAAAAATAAAAATGGCATTGTTTTAAATCAGAGCAAATATACCAAGTATATTTTGAAACTTTTTGGTTTGGACTACAATAAAGGTAGTGATACACCTATGAGTACCACCTGTAAGTTGGATGTTGATGAAACTAGTAAAGAAGTGGATCAATCCAATTACAGATGTATGATAGGAAGTCTACTCTATCTTACTACTATCAGACCTGATATTATGTTTAGTGTATGCATGTGTGATCACTTTCAATCCAATCCTAAAGAGTCTCATCTAACTGTTGTTAAAAGTATTTTTAAATATCTCAAGTTTACTACAAACTTAGGACTATTTTATCTAAGAGGACAAACATTTGATTTAATAAGTTATTCAGATGATGATTTTACTTGTTGCAAGTTAGATAGAAAGAGCACCTATGGAACATGTCACATTTTTGGAAAGTCTCTAGTATCATGGTGCATTAAGAAACAGAATTCTATTGCATTATTTACTGCTGAAGCTGAATATATAGCTACTGGGAGTTGTTGTGCTCAAATTCTATAGATGAAACACACTTTACTAGACTATGGATATCAATTCAAACATGTCTCTATAAAGTGTGAAAATACAAGTGCTATTAACATATCTAAAAATCCAGTATCTCATGTTAGGACAAAGCACATTGATGTGAGACATCACTTCTTGAGAGATCATTATCAAAGAGGTGATATCACTCTTGAATTCATTGGTACTAAACACCAATTGGCTGATATGTTCACAAAGCCTCTGAATTCTGAGAGGTTAAATTATATCAAACATAAGTAAGGTATGATAAACTATAAGAGTTAGAAACCTCACTATTAGAGACCTCACCGATAGGACCTCAATGTTAGGACCTCACCATTAGAAACCTCACCGATATGACCTCACTATTAGAAAACTCACTGATAGGACCCCACCGTTAGAAACCTCACTAATAAGACCTCACCGTTGTAACCTCACCGATATGACCTCACCAATGGAACCTCACCATTGAAACCTCACCAATAAGACCTCACCATTGTAACCTCACCGATAGGACCTCACTGTTGGAACCTCACCGATAGGACCTCTCCGTTGGAACCTCACCGATAGAACCTCACCGATAGGACCTCACCATTAGGACCTCACTGTTAGAATCCTCACCGATAGGACCTCACTGTTGGAACCTCACTGATAGGACCTCACCATTGGAACCTCACCGATAAGACCTCACCATTGGAACCTCACCAATAGGACCTCACCTTTGGAACCTCACTAATAGGACATCACTATTGAAACCTCACTGATAGGACGTCACTGTTGGAACCTCACCGATAGGACCTCACTGATAGGACCTCACCGTTAGGAACCTCACCATTAGAAACCTCACGGTTGTAACCTTACTGATAGTTGATGTTTTTAGAACTTGTTTTTTCTCTTCCAGAAGTTGAAACATTTTCTGTTTTAATTTATTCTTTTACTTGATTTGTTTTTCGATCCCTAAATGATAAGATTAAAAGATCATACCACATTTCAATCCACCTAAAACTCTCTCACGAATCTCTTTCTCCCTAACCTTAGAACCTCACCCTCTTCCAAAACCCTCGAACCACTTCAAATCACATGGAAAGAGTGGAGAGACTGTTGGTCAGTGAAGAAGGGGATGCACCAAATCCAAAGAGACCTTGAGATGAACCGAGTAGTGGAAGAAAAGAAGTGACAAAACTGATCAACCCTCATCTGTCGAAGAGGTAAATAATAATTGAAAAAGATCTCAGTTCCGAGTGGTTATTGATGAGTATATCATTAGTGCTGAAGGCACTTGTAGCTCAAGGATGAGTTGAATACTTTACAAACAACAATGGAAGCTATTACCCGAAGTTAGTTAGGAAGTTTTATGAGTTTTTGAAATTCAAAAAGACCGAGGATGAGAACATAATGTCTTCAAGGGTAAATGGAGAAAGTGTAAGATTCTCCTCTATTGAATGGGATGCATGTTTGAGATTACCACATGAAGGGATTTATGATTACTACTCAGGAGTTGTGCCTACCATGATTAGTTTATTCTGTTATGAAGAAGCTTTAACCAAACTGACAGGGAGTGGGATCCCTAGGACAGTCATTACTGCTCAGATGGAAGGAGTAGACAAGATTTTTTTAAGTTTGTTCAGAATGTCTTGAGTCCCAGGAGAGGGAAATTTGCTACATTTAAATTTCAAGATGTATTTCTTTTGTACCTATTGAAGCATGGACAAAAGATAAATTTATGTAAGCTGCTGATGATTCAATTAGAGGATATGAGAAATTCCAATTCAAAATCTAATGCCCCATTTCATGCTAGATTGATATCCTTGATGCTAAAGGTGAAAGAAGTTTCTTGAGAAAAGGAGGAAACAGTTGTTGTAAGTGACAATTTATGCATTACAAAGGTAATTTTCAAATTAATGAAGATAAATTGGAACCCCTGGCAAAGAAGATGGGTACATGACGAGGCTAAGTTATATGAGGAATTAAACCCTTTCACTCATCCTACTAGTCCTAAGTATTAGAGATATTCTATTCTAAACCCTAGTGAATTAGAACCCACATATTCAGATGAAGAAGGAGAAGCTGCTGCTGTGTTAGAAAGAGAGGATTCTCCTATAGATGATAGGAGTGATCCTGACCTTCCCTTCATTACTCGTGCTAATACTATATCCTTTGGGGAGCCTATCCCACCAAAGAGATTGCCTAGAAGGGAGACTATTCTAAAGGACAATGATGATAAAGTTAACAGTGAATAAGAAGGGGGAAAAATATCTTAAGAGACATTAGAGGGACCTCAGATGAAGGTGAGGACACTGAATCTAGTCATGCTGACTTTGAGACTGCTGCTAATGGAAGTGAAGAAGAATGTCTAAGTCTCAGTACTCTGATAGGAAATATATAAATGTTTGAAGATGTAGATAATGAAGTTTCTGATTTAGTTGAAGGTAGAATTTCTTTGTAAGTATTTGAATATTCAGTAGAAGAAGTGGCAATGGACCCTCCTTTTGATGAAGTTGCTCAAGGAGGTATGTCAGAGATTGATATGGTTGATCAGGAGAATGCTCCAAGTAAGGGGGATGAACCTGTTTCCATAGGATCAGTTGCTATATCTCTTGGAATAGAATATTGGTCAGAAGACCCTGGTTTCATAGTTTTGGGAGTAGATTATGGAGACTCTGATGATGTCCAGCCTATCAAAAGTCCTCCAATTCCTACTATTTTAGAAACCACTATTGTGAAGCCAGTGGTTCTTTTGAATTGTGACTATGTGAATAAGGATTATTTGGAATCAATAAAATCAGATCTGAAGAGCCAATTGGATGAGAGAATTATTGGGTTAGAGAGGGATATGACTCACAATCAAGAAGTTGTTACTTCTGTAGTGGAAATTATAGTTTCTGCCTATCACTCCATGCTACTAAAGGAGGTAAAGGACTATAAGAATCTGATCAGAACCTTGGCAGATTCTATAGAATCCATGAAGCAATATATTTCTAGACTAGACTCTTATATGGCCTCAAGAGTTCAGGTGGAATAAGATATTCGATATATTAAAAGTGTGGTTTAGAAAATGGCCACTGTGTTTGAGGATTTTAAGAAGTCCATGGAGAAACATGTGAGTGACCAAGATAATGATGTGAAGAGACTGATCATTTGGATGACTAAATATTTTAATGAGAAAGTATCTTTCACTATGGAACCTCTGTGTGCATCTGCTTCATATTCAGCCTCTCCTACTATTGATCTAGAAGCCTTCGGTTCGGTTGTTAGAGAAGAGGTTGAGAATTTATCTAGTACCATTACCTCAGATCCCTAGTCTATGACTCAGGTTATTACCAATATGAGAGAAATTCATAATCTTATGGGAAATTATCTTAGGGAAGCTGCTCAAGATCAGAAGGCCATCAAGGAACAAGTTGATTTCTACTACAAAAGGGTATACACTAATCATCTGATGGATGGTCAATCCAAGTTGCTATTGGAGAACATGAGGATTCCACCTGTCACTAATGTCTTTAAAGATCAGGTTAGCAGGCTTAGAGAGTTGACTCCTTCTTTGTAGAAATTTATGGAGAATAATGATGATTTTATTTCAGCCATAGAAAGAGGAGGTATTATTATTATGGATTTCAGAAATCTTCTTTTTCCCTTCCTCCATGTGGACTGAACTCCCATAATTGTTCCTCCAGACTTGAATTCTACCACAGGTGCCTCAGGATCTTCTAGTACTGCACCTATGATGACTCCTTTACAGGCCATCAGAAGCATGACCCCCACCATTCCTCAGAGATCTAATCACTACAGGTCTACTAATGCTTCTGTTGTAGCTCATCCCACCTTGCTGACTTCCATTACTAGGCCCATCCCTCCAAATTCAGAAGCTACTTCCTCCACTTCCAAAGACAAAGCTTCTTTGGACATCTCTGATGTGGATTGAATGTGGGATGTCTTAATTGATAGAGATCTTTGTAACATTTTATATATATATTGTACTTTTGGTTCATTACTGGAAAATCCTCTTTTGTTTCTTTTTATCCTCTTGTATTTTTGTTAATCACAAAGGGGGAGAAATATTTAATCTTGAATCTCAAAGTTACCCAAAGGGGGAGAAACAAGTTGAATCTCAAAGTTACCCATAGGGGGAGAAACAAGTCAAGTTTAAGTTTTAAACTGCCTCAACTTAAAGAAGGAGAAATTTTTTTAGTTGATTGAACTCTTTGTGCATATATATAATATCTATAATTTTCCATAATATATATGGTTCACATGTTCTTATAGACACCTCTGAAGATATTAGAAAATGTGATTATCCCTAATTTATAAAATACTGACATAATTTGTGATTATCAAAAAGGGGGATATTGTTGGACTCACATGTTTTGATAATTCCAAATCATGTTTCGATAATCCCAAATCATGTTTTATTTATTTGATAATTATGTTTCTATTATAAGATAATCATTTATATGAAAATCATGTTTATATCAAAGTGATAACTATGTGCGTTTAATCTCACTGCTCTCTTGTTTAAAGCTCACATTGAAAAATTTCTCTATGTAAAAAGGTCACTGATGAAAAAGTCACTGATTGAAAGGTCACCGATGCAAAGGTCACCGATGCAAGGTTAACGATGCAAGGTAACTGATTCAAGGTCACCAATGCAAGGCTACTGTTGGGAAGGTTACTGATAGAGAGTTATCAATAGAAGGTTACCGATAGAGAGTTATCAATTGAAGGTTACCGATAGAGAGTTATCAATCAAAGATCACCGATGAAAGGCTATCAATGGAGAGTTATTGATGGAATGTTACCATTAGAAAGGTTACCAATGAATGCTACCGATGTGCACTTACCGTTGTGAAGGCCACCATTACCAGTCTACCATACTCTTCTACTCCATAATTTTTGAAATTCTTAAGATTATTTTAACAATCATATTTTCTAACTTTAATGATTCTGACATTAATTAATGCTGATTGTAGACATATCGATAGACCGTATCTGGGGATAGTATGGGGTATGAGAAAGACCGCATGTGATGTACTTTTACCTATTGTTGTACCTCAAATATAAAAGAGAATAAAGAGGAATGAAAAAAAACAGAGTGAGGACCTGATGATGAGAATCACGTCTGAGCATATGAAGAAACTTACTTGCTATATCAAAGACAAACCATCCATCTCTTACACTATGATCCCACAAGCATCACAAAGATCATTTAGGAAAAATCACTTCTGCCTTCTGTGCTTCATTAAACTCAAGATCAATACAAGAAGTAGAACACTCAATTCCGAAAAGTAAGAACCTGGAGTTGCGACACTCTGTTTTGGAGACAACTTCGAGAGAAAGACTCGAAAATTAAATTATTCACTTCAAAGAGTCAAGAGTTGAACTGAAAACACATAGATCCTTTTAAACTCAATCTCATTACATTTTCTCTACTATGTTCTTTTATCATACGTTTTTGAGAAGTGTGTATTTGTGTCATACACACTGTCTCCTGTGCTTAAACTGGAGGATATAAAAATCCTCACATCAAACTTCTCTTACTCCTTGTTTTCCCACATATAATTGTGTAAGAGACCATGTGTGGTCTGTGTTGTTTTTCATTCCCAAGAAGAACTATGGTAGAGGGTGTGGACCTAGGGCAGTTTGTGAAAACTGTTGTAAAGCCCGATACAGGCTGTGTATCAATTTTATTGTTAACATAAACTACTTCGTGGAAGGTTATCACCAAGTGGAGAGGATTAAGTCTCGTCTTGATACTGAAACTCTTGTTTAACTTTTCTGTGCTCTGTGATTTTTTGTTGTACTATATTTTATCTATTTTCCGATTCTCATTTCTAAAACATAAAACTGTTTTTCAATCACTTTGATAGTTAGTTTTGGTAAGTGTGTGTATGTGTTTAATTCATTAAACTTGTTTCAAAAGTTGAAAAAGTGTTCTACACTAATTTAACTAAGGACTAATCAGCCTTTTAGAAACCTATTGACCAATTATCCATCTATATATCCACTTCATTAATTAACTGGGCCGTTTTAAAAAAAATTAGGATCTTTATAATAAAGTTTTTAATATAAATTTTAATTAGGAACTCAATTCACCCCCCTCTTGAGATTCCACCCCGACCAACACATGTGATGGTAAAAAAGAATATAAAGAGTTACATTTTTCTACTGTGAGAAAGTTAACATAATTATTTTATAAAGGATCATTATAATCAAATTAAATAGTAAATTTCACTTAATATCTCAAAAATACTTTAGGGAATGAAAATAAAGATAAATGTAAAAGTTACAATTAGTTAATATATCTTAGTGAATGTAACTTTATCCTAACTTTTTTTGGATATGTTGGTATGTAATAATGTAAAATATTTCAATGAAAAAATTTGATTGAAAGGGTTCCAAGGATGAGGATGTAAAATTTAGAAAGATTCCTTAGTAAACAATATAGGTTGATGTCATAACATTTGATATTGTTTAGTTGAAGAGTTTGGATATGTTCAAGGTGTATATCATTAGAAATTTAATTTTAAAATCTCACTATTATTCAAACCTTATTTCTTAATATATGTTACTCACTAATAGTTTAATGAGAGGTTTTTATAAAATGATTACATAGACATGTGATTGGAATTACATACAGATGTAATAAGTTAATAGAACCATAGAAAGTGTAGAAAATATAAGGATGATATGTTATACTATCATATATGATATGATAAATATTTGATTATATTGGGTTTTGTTATGTATTCTTAAAAGAGTTTAAGAATATAAAATGTTTGAAATAAAAGGAAACCTTTATTTTATAATTCCTTAATGTTGGTTTTATATATGTATATATAGATATATATTTCATTAAGTGTGATTATAATTAATCTATCAAAGTAATAATTCAAGTTATACCTAATTAATATTCATTATAGAGTATTATAGGCTATGGTGAAATGTATTGGTTAGTGTGAAAATGATTATTGTATGAGATATATAATATTCTTAAAAGGAATATAAAATGTTTTTTCACACTGGATTCCACACTAAGAATACCACATGTTGTGTCATAAACTAGGTATTTAGTATACTAGGGGTGCATGAATTATATAGGATTCAATTTCACATAAGGTTGGAAATATACCTATTAATAGACCATTATATATTGATAAATTTCTTACCCAAGACTTGATGTTTAAAAATATGGGGGAGACTGGGTATGTTTATGATCATGTCATCGATCAGAACTTAACTAAGATGGGAGTTTTCCTCTCATATGATGAGTATGAAATCTATTCCCTTGATTAACATAAGATAAGGAGTATAAGGCCACACCTAGATATTACATATGATGTGATTATCTATTTGGATCAGGAGTATGTTATGTAAGATGAATGACATGTGATGTATTCATTAACTTGATTATTCTACACTCATGAAATTGATAATGAATTATTTTGATATATAGGATTGACATACTCTATTTCCAATGGTCAATTGATGTTTTAAACAAAGGGAATGTATGCGAATTCATGTTATAATGTGATAAAACTAGTGGAAATCGGAATAGATACACCTCAAATTGATGTTTATCACACCAAATCACTTTATTTTTTGAGTAGATTTGATGATTTTATAGACTCCACTCTTCTCTTATATCTATAGATACAACGATTCACATTTTTTTTCAATTTTGTAAAGGCCTGTGGTGTCACACTTTATGGTTGACTAGATAAAAATTGATTTTGACTTAGGGAGATACTGCCAAAGTATTTTTTTGTTAATAAAAAAGCGTTTTAAGTGGGTATTCACATGGTATTACATATGATGTGTTACATAATGAAGTTTATGATATCTTTCCAAAGTTTTTTAGTATATATACAAAAGCATTTTGGATATGATTTCATATTTAATTATATATGATATAATACAATGTAATATGGAACAAAGACTTTATGATTTAGTGTAGGTGGGAGATGAAGGATATATATTCTCTATGCCTTAAACATGTGATTTTATTTGGTCCATATCAAAGAGTAAGATCTAAACATGTTATATGGTATGACATGAAGAAACCAATGGTATGTGATATACCATGGTTTTTGCACACTGTATTTTATGGTATAACCATATCATATGATCCTGACCATGTAATAATATTCTATTATTAAGGGGATATCATATGGTATGAAAACTTGTAACTCCCATACAATTATAATATATTATTGGATGTGCTGTATTGAATGTTTTTATGCCATTTTCATGTAGTCGTAATGAATGATTTCCCATATAACATGGAATTTTATTTGATACAGTGCTAATATTTTTAGTTTCATGAGAAAATGGATGATAATGGTTATCATTTGAGAAAATATCCCACATTGGTTATCATCAAAGAGATGTTACATTATGTTATAAAATAAGGTATATGAAATCATATAATATTTACATGAATTCATCTAAGTCATTAACTCCTACGTTATATTTCATGAGTTAATACAAAGACTATTAAGGAGTGTCCTTTAGGGCCTTATAAAGAATCCCACTTCTATATTATGGTTATATGTATTCTTAATATATTCTTGAAAAAAATCCATATCACTCAAAGATATATTTTTCTACCCCCTCTTCACATCTTGGAAATGGAATTCCATGATGTATTAGGTTCTAAATCATGTGATAAGTGATTCAGATGAAAACCCTAGATACCATTAGAGGTGTGAGTCCTTAGGGTACCACTCACGTTGTCTTTATTAATCCCATTCTAATACAAATATGATTCAATTGGAATCTTTAATGTAAGGTACACACACTGATTCTTCAA
This sequence comes from Viscum album, assembly GCA_963277665.1. Taxonomy (NCBI): domain Eukaryota; kingdom Viridiplantae; phylum Streptophyta; class Magnoliopsida; order Santalales; family Viscaceae; genus Viscum; species Viscum album. The sequence goes on along the minus strand of OY728139.1, from coordinate 29,943,479 downwards.
TTTTTATTTCTAGTATATGCATGGTTTCGTTTATTCTAAGAATAGAGGTCATGGTTTGGGATATATTATTTTTTACACTACCTCTAATAAGTGGTAATATATCCCTAAGAATCCCAATAAGAATAATGAATCATTATTATGAATGATAATGAACAATATTAAGCACTCGATTCTTTTACACCAGCACCCGAGACATCAAGAACTTCATTCATAGATTCATGGAGCATGTGTGAATACATCCATATGGATCCTTGTTTGGATTTTCCACTACAACGAAAACACAATAACTGCATAAATATAAAATTTATAAATAAGAATACCAAATTCAAAGTAATTATATATTTAAATTAATTATAAAATAATATTTCATGATCCTATCTATGAAATTTTAGGGTGTGTTCATCTAGATCATAAAATGTATCAATTAATTTTGATAGAACACAAAAATTGGATTCTATTTAATGATTCCTTTCTACCCTGGAACCTTCAAGTAGTATTAAATAAGTTAAATTTTAATTAATAATTATTTATAAATTATTTGATCAATTTTATACATTGATTTGTGATAATTCATGTTTAGATATTTGTTTTGAGTCCAACGGTTGATATGGTGCATTAATACGACATCATATGGACAAGAATGAGCCCAAAATGTGAGATGAATGATGGAAGAACCCATCCTATGATTCCAAGTTTTCTGATTATTCAACACAATTACACAACATGTAGTGGTTGGGTAAATTCCAAGTGAAATTTTTTTCTCCAAATAATTCACATGTTGTGTAAATCATGGAACATAATGTTGGTCAATACAAAACATCATGACACAACATTTATTGACTTCCAGTGTAGCATGTGGTATGAAATAGACTACACAATATGTGCAGTTGAGTACACACTGTGTGACACATGTATCTATACATGAGATACAAACATTTTAATTCATGGTATGTCATGTGGGATAACATGTGGTGTTATTACATGCTGTATGTTGATTGCTAGTGAATAATGTGTAATGGAAGGATATATTGTGTGTACTACTCATGTTTTTCTAGTCCTACACATTGTGTACATTAATGTCATGATGTGTGGTTATAAACACTATATATTATATGTGATTTGGCCACATGAGATAAAACATCATGTATATAATGGAACACGATTTAGAGTTACATGTCATGTAGTATGTGGAAAATGACACAAACCATTAACAAAATCTATCACATGACGTGTTGTGTATAATTATATACCTTGCAAGATTAAAATTATAGTAAATAAAGTTAATGTTATGTTAAATTACACACCATATAATTAATTATTTTAATTAAAAAGTAAATTTATTAAATTTATTTGAAACTAATTAATAGGTTTTTTAATATGCCTAATGGACTATAAGTTGGAAAAAATTAAAGATAAAGAATTAATTAATTTTTTATTAATTCAAGTTAATTTATCTTAATAGGAATAATTGGAAATTAATTCTAGAAATGTTAAATGTCGTTGTTGTTGTATGTTATGAATGACCATGATCTTTTATTGACATATATATATATATATTAGATTTACTTATTTAATTTAATTATTTATGATGTGATGTTTTTTATTAAATTAAATACAACGATTTTAAAATCACCCCTATTTTTTATAGGTATGTATATATAAGGATTAATAAATATAAACATAAACCCATGGCACTCTTCACTTGTATGTGAGTATACAGTTTTAAAAATGGATATCCTAACTAGAGGAGATAGTTCAAGACATCATCCACAATTAATCTGAATAAGGAGATACCTAAGAGAATTGTGGATGCTGTAAATCAATTCATGTTATGTATAAAGGAGTTATTTTACCTTGGGTATAGGTTAGTTTATCATCACTCTATAAAAGAACTAGTAGATAAATCTTATAATCATTTTGTATCTTTATTTTTTTGGTGCATGGTTATTTATTTATTTATGCAATGCATGGTGTATATATTTAGTTAAACATGATCACATATTATAAACAATTAACAAGGATTCTTAGTCAAAATAAAAAAAAGTTTATAAGATTTATTTTATCATGTATAGTTAATTTATTATATATGTTTTCATATAAATTAATGAACAAGTATAAAAAAGATAAAATAGAATATCTTATGAAAGAATAATTATTGCATAAATCATTTTATCTGACACATTCATTTATTTATTAAAGTTTCACATAAAATTAATAATAATTTAAATAATTAAATAAAAGTATATTTACACATTAGAGTACACACATTTTTCAAAGCACTGGTCTATCCATCATCAGGGTACTTTAAATTACCAGGGAGTTCTAATGAAAGTATTAGATTGACTTATCCAAGTTAGCATCAAGATAATTTTTACAATAATTCTTGGTGTAATTTGGAGGAAAGTGATGTGGAAAGATATGTATAGGATTTCAGGATTGGGTAATCCACTAAACCTATCAAGGAACTATGATTTAATGCATTTGGGAAGAATATATCCTACCTAATTACTTTAAAATAAATGGAAAAGGCCTCATAATAGGTCATGAGAAGGGAAATATGAATCCTTGAAACTATAATATCTAAGGGAATATATATTTCAAATCCAAGAGTGGAAGATGTTGGTATTTGATAAAATATTGAGTGAAAAAAATTAAATCCTTAATTTTGTCATAACTAGTAATCATGATAAAATACTAAACTACTAAAAATTAATTACATATAATGGAATGTATCTATATGTATTCAATATCATTAAAATAGTTCTTAGAGAAAAAGAATATACTAACCAATGTAAACTTTTTGGAGTTGTACAAGCACCTATGAATTATACTACCCTAAAAAAAGAAGTTATATGTATTAGAACCCCCTATTCTTGTTGAGCCCATTGAGAAGGCGAGTGAGGAAGAGAAGGATGACTTATGGGAAAAATTTTATGATGAATTGGATGTCCAATGTGTTATTTTATCATTTATAGATAGTGATATTAAAAATATTTAACAAGACATGGATGTTTACTCTATGTTTTATCATCTCCATGATCTTTATCCAGAGAAAGAAAGACACGACATGTATGAAATATCCAACATAATCTTCAAATTAATGTTAGGATAAGGATCCCCTAATATAATTTTTTTAGTAAATATGAGTTGATACATTGAGTGTTTGAATATTTAAGGATTTATGTTGCAGAATGAGTTGTAAACAGACTTCATTTGCTCATATCTTTCTCAAAACTTCTCAAGATTTATTATTATTTTTAATATGAACAATATAGATAAACCTATAAAATATCAGATGAATTTTATTTTCCAAGAATATAAAGGAATGATGAGAGATAATTATTCTTCCCTTATGATAAAAAAATGATAAGAAAGTAAAAAATTACCAAGGAAGGATCTAATCCAAAGGAAACTTTGAAATGACCTTAAAAAATAATAGATTCAGATGGAGGATAAATAGGATGATGCTATTTCTTTTTGTTATGGAAATAAGTGTAATAAGAAGAAGAATTATACCTTAGTGAATAATCAAGGATAATCTTCCCATATATTTTTTTATAAAATTTAATCTTCCCACTTATATTAATTGGAAATTATATATATTTTGGTTCACAAACTTGTATCCAAATACACAAATCAACCAGATTCATGAAGATTACTAAATCTTAAGTAGATCTTTGAGATTCTAATAGATAGATACTAGCTATAGTGTTTGTAAGAAATTTTTATCTCACATTATTGACTATAATGATTTTAGTTTAGAGGAAATATTATTATGTTCCCAATGTAACCAAAAACATTATTTTTTTTGTTGATTTTAGACATAAATGGATTTATTTTCACATTTAGTAATAAAATTTTCTAGTTTTATAAATAAATAATATGTTAGGGTATGGAAAATATGAATAAATATATTTACAAATTATATTTTGAAAATCAATTCTTATAAATTGATAACAAATCAAGTTCACATAACTCATATTACACCTAGTTGTGGAATCATCGACTTGGTCATGTAAACCAAAATTGTTTACAAGGTAAAATTTTTTTTACCTTAAATATTTCTCATAATTGTTTACAAGGTAAAATGACTAAATATTCTTTTAGTGGAAAAGGCGAGAGAGCTATTTAGCTTCTAGAATTAGTTCACATAGTTATGTTTTGAATTTTTTAGTAGTGGCTGGAGGTTTTTTCTCATACATCATTACATTTAATATTATTTTAGTAGATATGGATATATCTAATTCATAATTTATAAGTCTTAATTGTTCTAAAATTTTATGGAATACAAATTAAAGTAGAGAATAAAATTGGTAAGAAGATAAGGAAAATTCACTCAGATAGAGGAGGAAAAAAATATTATCTAAGATTTCATAAATTATTTAAAATAGTATAGTATACTATCCCCACTCACTCTTTATTAAACACCCTAATGTAATGGTATAAGTAAAAAACAATAACCATACATTTTTATACACGAGGATATTTTTAAAGAGTCATGAAAATATTACATGATCCTTTTAAGAATATGAATTATAATTAATGAAATACATACTAAATTGAGTTCCAAAAAAAGCAACATGTAGAATCCCATATGAGTTATGGTATTGGAAGAAATCCATTTTTTATACACACATGTGTGGATATGTGAGGAATTTAAGGATAATTCAAGAAGAAAACATGTATCATGTGACACAAAGTGTATCATTATAGGGTATTCTGAAGATATATGATTAAATAATCTATTTGACCACTCATATAGAAAAATAATTATAGTAATACATAATATGTTTCAATAAATGGATAATATCTACAAAGGAAAAATGGGATAAAGATATACTTTGATGAAGATGAGGCTCAACATACACAAGACATGGCATATGGAAAAACCCCACAAGACCTAGTGGAAGAACTTTTTCTAGAGACACATGCTCTATGCACGAGTACTTTAGAGGATAAAGAATAAATAGATATATTTTTCTTGTAACTGATGGGGGATAATTGTTATTTTTTTGAAAAATGAACCATTTTCTTATAAGTTAGTAGTAAACAACTCAAATGCTGAAAATTAGTAAGAATTGATGAATTCTAAAATGGATTCCTTATACGCAAATAAAATTAGGTATTTCATAGATCCTATTATTTTTGTAAAATCTATTGGATTTAAATGGTTATTCAATAATAAAATAGAAAAGGATGATAAATTCAGAACCTATGATGCATGATTGATTCCTAAAGGTTTTAATTAAAATTAGGGAATAAACTATGAAAAAATAGTATCGCAAGTGTCTATGCTAATATACATTAAGATTATATATTCTATAGAAACTTTTAATGATTATGAGATTTAGAAAGTAGATGTGTAGACCATTTTCAACAATTTAAATATTATAGAAGATTTATATATTAAATAATTAGAAGATTTTATGATTCCAAAAGGTGACAATAAAATATGAAAATCATAGAGATCCATTTATGGATTCAAACCAGCATCATGTTTAGGGAATATTAATTTGTGTGAATCCATAAGAGAGTTTGGTTTTATAAATCCACGTGTTTAAAATAAGTCTAGTCGCAGTTCTATATTTCTCATAGTGATATATTTTGGTGCTATTTTACTAATGGGAAATGATATAACAATCTTATAGTCAGTTATAACATGGTTGAATAAATGTTTCTCTATAAAGGACTTTGGTTAAATGACCTATATTCTATAGATCAATATTTATTAAGATATATCTAAGAGGCTACTTGAACTAATTAAATGTGCAAAAATTGATAAGGTATTGAAAATATATAATATGGAATAATCTAAGAAAGAGTTGTTTCTTATGTCACATAGAATATACATATCTTTAATAAAATGTGTCCTCAAACATAATAAGAGAGATAAAGAATGAGTAAAACCCATCATGATTCTACAATTGAATATATCATGGATTCCATGTTATATACCATGATTGATTTTGTGTATTCCTTGATCATGGTTGGAAGATATCAAGAAGACCTATGAGAATAACATTGGATGGTTGTAAATGTTTCCCTATAGAACCATAGGCCTACAAAGGACATATTCATAGTTTATAGAGGATATAAGGAACTAGTTTTGAGGGTACATGGGTGCTAATTTCCAGAAAATCCAATATGATATGAACTCACAATTAGTATATGTGTTTTGAATAAATAGAAGAGCTGTAAGATAGAATAGTTTTAAGTAGAAAGTGGTGGATGATTCTATATTAGAATATGAGAATATTGTAGCTTATGATATACCTAAATAAATAGTGTGTATACAAAAAATCATTAAGGATATTGGTGTTTTACCTAAAATTAAAAATCTCATTATATTTTATTGTAACAATACCGCACCAAGGATCAAGCTAAAGAACCAATTTTACATTAAAAAATTAATTAGATACTTTGAAAGTATCACATCAAGAGATATTTTACTCAAAGGGATGATGTCACAATGTGTAGAGTATCTGTAGAGAAAAATTTAGAAAACCCATAGACAAAATCCATACCTCTATGGAAGAATGAACATCATGTGAGATGTAGAGACCCAAAGCATGATGTACATGGACATTACATTACTTTTTCGGAATACTTAATACATAACAAAAATAGACACCAAAGGACCATAATAGTTTAGTGTCTTTGGAAACTTGGAACGTAATCTACTAATTGTAGTGAAGAATCTTCAAATTCTCCCATAAAGATCTTCCCATTTTGTTTTCATACCTAAAACCTTTATTTATATCCTGGGGAAAATAAAACATAAAAAGGGTGAGCTCAAATGCTCAGTAAGGGCAAACATAGTGAACATAAAACAATCCATAAACATTTGAAAGTAAAAACTTGAACATGAAATTTAAACATCAAAATATTGAGCAAAGACATAAATCATGGAAGTATGCAAGGAATATATCATAATGGAACATCAATCATGATAAAATATAATGGGAATAAAACATGTAATTGTGGCAACCATTCAGCACATGTCATGATTTCCATAGTAGCCAAGGCATTGCTTCCAAGACCATCTTAGTGGACAAAGTCCCTTTCTGAATCGAGTTCACTCCTCGTTTCAGTCCTGTAACACTGAACCAGATTAACATACCGTTATAGCCATGTCTATCTCATGAAATATAAATCTTCACCCAATGCATTGGAGGGATATATAGGTCCCACCCATCTCATAATGAAATCATTCTTACTTGTGCCACAAAATAAACATACATCATTCATAATAACCCAACGAATAAAATGGGTTTCATAAACATCATCCTATCATCAAATAATCCATATAAAAGAAATGGATATCATTTCATAATAAGAAAAGTGAATCCATGTAAATCATAGAGACATTACACTTGAAACATACACATATAAAATAATTTCATCTTAGATGGAAAATGGCTTTGATAAAACACTTGAAATGAATTCTTGAGGAAAATATCCTTTCTTCTTCAAAATCATTTTCTTTTCACAAAATGCAATGAAATTTTAAAATAAAAGATATTTTGTTGAAAATAGTCATGAAATATTTTGGAGGAAGCTTCATGAAAATAAGGCTTTATAAAACATTAAAAATCCTTTGATGCCGTATAAGTTCAAAAAAACATTCTCCTCGTACTTTTGTCGGAAAAGTCAAAAAGTACTTCGTATGGAAAAAAAGAAAGATTCCTTACATACTTTATAGTAAAAGTCAAAAATTGGTAAAAATGACATTAAACATACATAAGGACACTTTTAGAAAACATGGACATGGATGATAACAATAACCCCAGTAAATACTTACGTAAAAGCAATCTCGCATAAAAAATGAGGTTTGCAAAATTATCCCTTACCTTAGGACCGATATGATTCGTACATATCTGAACCTCCTGCATAATGATTTAAATAATATCATTGAATTATTACAGAATCTTATTCATTGTTATGATATCATATATGGTTCACTTATGACTTTATATTACCCGTTCTTTTGTAAATTCCATGTTAAAGAGCGTTTTGGATTAAATCGTTTCATTTGTCGTCTGTGTTTTGACTTGTAATTATTCATATGATTACTTAGATCATGATTAATTAATTACAGAATATAAAACATTATTTATATATAATATATATTCAGAATATACATATATATAATAGATCGATAAATGGAAAGAAATACACCGTTCATGGAGACGGTAGGCCGTACGTACGCAAGAACGTTGTTTTCGTTTCCTCATTGAATTGAATGGAATTAATTGGATGAAATAAATAAATAAATATATACATAAATCCAGTAGTATTATTATTTCATATATTTCATTATTATTAATTATATAAACTTTATGATCATTCATGTATGGTTAACCTAGAGAATGAATCTCATCGCGTCGTGGAGACGGTAGTCCGTACGTACGCACGAGCGATGATATCGTTCCCATAATTATTGAATAGAATTGGAGTGGATGGTATAATATATAAGAATCAGTATGATGTTATAATAACCATATATAGTTTTTCTTTACACCATTATACCCATCCATGTAAGGTGTTGGTGGAAAAACATATTTCACCACGGCGTGGAGACGGTATTCCGTACATACGCATGCGTGGTGATTTCGTTTTCCATAGGATGGATAGATGGTGAAATAGGGTTGTTTAATAATTATAATAAAATATCATTATATGATTTATACTTATGTTATTACTTCATAATGAAACAACTAAAGGAGAAGAAGTGGAAGAAGAAATAAAGTTGAAAGAATCGGTAACGGACATTACCTCTTCTTTGAAGCGCCTCTTTGAGACCTCCTTTTAGGGCACTAAAATTGGTCTTTGAAGAAGACAAGAACCTCTAGGATGTTTCTACAGAAGTGGAGAAGAGAATTTGTCAGGGGTTGGAGGAGCTTGAAGGCTCAAAGTGGTGTGAGGAAGAGAGGGAGGAAGTTCCCTTTTATAAGGGAGGAGAGAGACACCTTTGAAAAAACTAAAAATATTATTTTATTATAAAGTCATATTCGGTTTTTAATAGATCCAAATTAATTTATTTCTAAGATAATGTGGGTATGGGTCGAAATAATCTCATCAAATATAATTTAGACAAGTTTAGGTTTCTATTTTAACCTTATCATTTAGATTTAACCTTAAGTTAAATAATTTTACTTTTACAGTGTCTTCTTGTTTTCTTACACTATAAGGTTAATAAACTTACTATAACAAGAAAAACGAACCACAAGTTGTTTATTATTAATATAAATATCCTTATCTAAGTCATTTGGCCGAACCATAGATTTTTAGGAATAAAATAACAATTAATAATATAATATTTGTTTTAAAAACTATTTTATGTCAATTTTGACACTATTTGGTAATTGATTTTTGTGAAATTCATAACAGAATAATTAGTTCTAAAAAAGCTAATTAAATCAATACTAACATGTCATATTAACCTATAAAATTAGTGGAATTTATAAAAAGCCTCAAATTACATTTATTTGGGTATTTATAACATCAATTATATCAATATTTCATTAATAAGATAATTACTGCATCATCTTTGTGTCATAAATAAATTAATTTATTTAATGTCTAAAAATTATAAATAAAATACCATTAAGTAGGAAATATTTTTATATTTTTAATGAATATTTATAGTCGAATGTACTTATGTATAACCCTATATTAAAAATTATTTACTTATTAAACTTTGATTTTAACTATTTTAACCGTTCTTTAAATAAATTAATATTAAATGTCCTAATCTAATCCATGTGGGCCTAAATGGTCATATTTTAATCCTAAGGTTTTTTTGGTCGAATTACACTTATAAAATAGAATTAGGACATGTTTTAGGGTAATAATAATATCATTTTTACCCTTAATTACCCTATTTACTTTTAACCGTGGTAAAAAAAAAGTAAAAATTTACTATTCAACAAAAAATATTTTCATCTAATTGAACCACATTTTAGTCCTTGATATTAACCGTGTCTCTCGGATTTTTGAAATTCAATTAAAAGAAGTGGTAAAATTTCATTTAAATGAAAAAGTCAGTTTTTTATCTACAACTAAGTGGTTTCACTATTCATCGGAAATTGAAGTTTTTTCAGAAAAATACCAAAAATTTAGCCTAAGAATTATTTGATATTCCGAATTAAAAATTGATGTCTATTTTTCCAAATTCAAAACATAGAAGTGGCATTAATTAATTTTAAAATTAATTCCCGTTATCAAAACAAATAGCATGTTTTTAAGAAACAATAACTATCAAATGATTGATACTTGTTTATATCCAATTTCAAAGTGAAATTAATTCCAATGACCAACATTGGATTAAATGGTAAAAATATATTCTAATTACACTTTAAAACCAATTAAAAAATTAATCTAACTATATAAACTATTGCAATGAAAAAAGTTGTTTTTAATTAAAATATAGCGTGTTTTTACTATTCATTAAAATATGAAAGTTATCAGAATAATATGAAAAATTTATCCAATATATATAATTATATCCTGATTCCAAAGAAGAATTTTATTTTGTCAAATTGAACTTATAGACTTTTCAAAAACAAGATTTAAGGTGGGTGCGCAATCAAAAGGCGGCAAAACTACATTTTTTGAAAAATACTTCTTTTACTCAAAAAATAGATTTTGTTCTCATACCATGTTCTAGAAAATGTGTAAGATGAATAATAATGTTATAAAATTAAAAATGTAGTTGATACTATTCATAACGGCTAGTTCATAATAATATTATAACCATATATCATTGTTTAGTGAAACCTGGTATTGCGTACAACACACGCTATTGAGGAAAGTCGTGATTGCGTGTAATGCAAGCCAAGTCAGGGTTGTGTGTAGTGCAAGACTCCTCCATTGTTTCGAATAACAAAATACAACCATATTTCATTTATACATTGAATATATAAATATTTATATATATACACTCAATGTTTCGTAGAATAACTACTATCAAAATTGTGTGTAACATGATCCAAGAATAGTGTTGTGTATACTGAAATCTCATGCGGTGTTGCGTATAGAGCAAGGTAATCTTGTTGTAGCATACAACACAAGACATCAATGATATTAAAAGAATATTTTTCATAAAATCTTGGGGTGTTACATTCTACCCCCCTTAAAAATGAATTTCGCCCTCGAAATTCACCGGGGTTATAAATCGTTTACTATTTATAGAAACCCACATCGTAAAAAGGAATAATAAAACTTAATTTTAAAAACTAAAGTATGAAATGTAACGATTACCCAAATAAAATCATCACTGTGTTTCCACATAGGTGAAAATATGGATATGGAAGAGAAATCTAACCATCATGTTCTAATGGAGAGTGGTAGAGAACATGGCTATGGAAAATCCAGCAATCACAAAGCCATAGATTTGTGATGATCAAAGGTACCATCTGATTCATCGGATATAAGGGCACTAGGACAACATTTTTTGTTCTCAAGATCATTTCCCTAAAGTTGAAGAAATTGGAATACTTTATTGATTTTGGTACAGTCTCACCATTGGTCGTTCCTTGGACAATTTCCACTTCATCTCTTAAAGAAATGATGTTGAATTTGTCATTCATGAAGTGTTAGCAGATCATGTGATAGAATGATGGGTCATTAAATCTGTCTCAAACAAAAAGTTTGCAAAAGTTATCAAATATACATAAGTCCATCTATAATGAGATTAATCGTATATGATTCCAAAAATGGACTTATACTTCATCTATCATACCGCTTAATAAAATAAAACTAGTTTCTACTAACCAGGGACTTCCTGTAGGCCAGTGGTAGGTGATAAAGGCCAATCGCACTTCGGTTGTGGGTTTGATTCCCACAGCCTTGTCCGACGCGATGGGCTGTCGCCCGTCCTGTAGGTTGTCCTTTTTTTTTCTAAAAATACATTATTATAAATTTCTATAAATAATATTGAAAAAGTTCTATCCTTAAACAATACTAACTTATTTCCAACATAATCCATTCCAATCTTTAGGCTTATCCAAAATACTGCTGTCCAATCTCATATTATAGTGAAAAAAATTACCAAAGAGTTCATATAACAAGCATGTTAATACCATCGTTGATCCCCATATATCATAAGATATGTCTTGTTGGTCACATTCCAAACATTATAAGGCCTTAATCATGTATTCTCTTAAAAAAATGAATACCCATTGAACCTGAGTGAAAACATGAATGCAGTTAAAAGTTAAAACTTTCCACATACCAAAATACTCAAAATTCTAGATACTCAAACCATGATATCACTTAGTCCTTATATCAATAATGGTCTCATGAATACTTTCAAACATTTAATTTTCTCCTTATCCCTTCATTATGCACATATCATCTGCTTTCCAAAATATTTGAATCAATTTTCATGGTTACCGGTACCATAAAATTATTGAAAACCACAATAGACTAATACAAAAATATTCTAATACACCATAAAAGTACCTCAAAAACATTATTCTTGAATACCAATAGATAAAAACTTCAATCCATCCTCTTCAATGATTGTCCTGGAATAAGTCCTTCCTTGATTTAGAAGTAACTTTTTAGGTCAGGGCATTGATTTGGGTAATGCCCATGTTCTCCACAAATAAGACATTAAACTCCATAATAGTCTGTCACTCTATGACCCTTTTCTCCACACAGATAACATCTGTTCCTCTATTTGTGGTATTCCTCAAGGTTCTTATTCCCTTCTTTAGAAATCTCAATCTTCCTTTATTTATGCTCCTCAACATGCGAACATGCATAAAAGTCTATCTTCCTCTTATTTGATGAATTAGGCATACCACTAAATTTCACCTTGTTAATCATATATCGCGATGACTGATTAGGCATAATCACAATATCTTTCTCTCTAGGCATTATGATTTTTTTTTTCTCATAGTCACCAATTTTTCCATTGGATTCAATGTTAACCGAATTCCTTCTGGTTCCCTCCATTGACTAAAACACAAAAAGAATTCTGTGAGAGGAAAAAATCATACAAGGAAAATAACATAATCACGGGGGAGTACCTTCGACATCTAACATCTTTGGTTTAATTCTAATATCATTACCATAATTCTAGGACTATAACCTATACTTATACTTAACCTTAGGGACATCCCTAGACATACATCAGAAATATCCATAGGGATCTCACTAAAGTTCTCGCATCCTAGTTTACAAGGTTGACTAAACCTTTCCTCTGATACCAAATGTAGAGACCCAAAGCTTGACGTACATGGACATTACATTACTTTTTCAGAATACTAAGTACATAACAAAAACAGACACCAAAAGACCCTAATAGTTTTGTGTCTTTGGAAACTTGGAACGTAATCTACTAATTGTAGTGAAGGATCTTCAACTTATCCCATAAAGATATTCCCCTTTTGTTTTCATACCTAAAACCTTTATTTATATCTTGAGGAAAAGAAAACATAAAATGGGTGAGATCAAATGCTCAGTAAGGGAAAACATAGTGAACATAATACAATCCATAAACATTTGAAAGTAAAAACTTGAACATGAAATTTAAACATCAAGATCTTGAGCAAAGACATAAATCGTGGAAGTACGTAAGGCATATATCATAATGGAACATCAATAATGATAAAATATAATGGGAATAAAACATGTAATTGTGGAAACCATTCAACACATGTCATGATTTCCATAGTAGCCAAGGCATTGCTTCCAAGACCATCTTAGTAGACAAAGTCCCTTTTTGAATCGAGTTCACTGCTCGTTTCAGTCCTATAACACTGAACCGGATTAAATTACCATTACATCCATGTCTATATCATGAGATATAAATCTTTAACCATTTATTGGAGGGAGATATAGGTCCCACCCATCTCATAATGAAATCATTCTTACTTGTTCCACAAAATAAACATACATAATTCATATTAACCCAACGAACAAAATGGGTTTCATAAACATCATACGATCATCACATAATCCATATAAAAGAAATGGATATCATTTCATAATAAGAAAAGTGAAACCATGTAAATCATAGAGACATTACACTTGAAACATACACATATGAAATAATGTCATGTTAAATGGAAAATGGTTTTGATAAAACACTTGAAATGAATTCTTGAGGAAAATATCCTTTCTTCTTCAAAATCATTTTCTTTTCACAAAATGGAATGAAATTTTAAAATAAAAGAGATTTTGTTGAAAATATTTATGAAATATTTTGGAGGAAGCTTCATGAAAATAAGGCTTTATAAAACCATAAAAATCCTTTCATGCCGTATAAGTTAAAAAAACATTCTCCTCGTACTTTTGTCGGAAAAGTCAAAAAGTACCTCGTATGGAAAAAAAAGAAATATTCCTTACATACCTTGTAGTAAAAGTCAAAAATGGGTAGAAAGGACATTAAATATACATAAGGACACTTTTAGAAAACATGGACATTGATTATAACAATAACCTCAGTAAATACTTACGTATAAGCAATCTCGGATAAAAAATGAGGTTTGCAAAATTATCCCTTACCTTAGGTCTGATATGCTTCATAAATATCCGAACACCCTGTATAATGATTTAAATAATGTCATTGACTTATTACAGAATCATATTCATTGTTATGAAATCATATATGGTTCACTTATGACTTTATATTACCCGTTCTTTTGTAAATTCCATGTTAAAGAGAGTTTTGGGTTAAATCATTTCATTTGTCATCTGTGTTTTGAATTGTAATTATTCATATGATTACTTAGATCATGATTAATTAATTCCAGAATATAAAACATGATTTATATATAATATATATTCATAATATACATATATATAATAGATCGATAGATGGAAAGAAATACACCATTCATGGAGACGGTAGACTGTACGTACGCATGAACGTTGTTTTCGTTTGCTCATTGAATTGAATGGAATTAATTGGATGAAATACATATATATATATAAATAAATCCAGTAGTATTATTATTTCATATATTTCATTATTATTGATTATATAAACTTTATGATCATTCATGTATGGTTAACATGGAGAATGAATCTCATCGCGTCGTGGAGACGGTAGTCCGTACGTACGCACGAGCGATGATATCATTACCATAATTATTGAATAGAATTGGAGTGGATGGTATAATATATCAGAATCAGTATGATGTTATAATAAACATATATATTTATTCTTTACACCATTATACCCATCCATGTAAGGTGTTGGTGGAAAAATAAATTTCACCACAACGTGGAGACAGTATTCCGTACGTACGCACGCGTGGTGATTTCGTTTTCTGTAGGATGGATAGATGGTGAAATAGTATTGTTTCATAATTATAATAACATATCAGTATGTGAGTTATACTGATTTTATTACTTCATTATGAAGCAACTAAAGAAGAATAAGTGGAAGAAGAAATAAAGCTGAAAGGATCGGTAACGGACATTACCTCTTCTTTGAAGAGCCTCTTTGAGACCTCCTTTTACGGCACTAAAATTGGTCTTTGAAGAAGACCAGAACCTCTAGGATGTTTCTAAGGAAGTGAATAAGAGAATTTGGAAGGGGTTGGCTGAGATTGAAGGCTCAAAGTGGTGTGAGGAAGAGAGGGAGGAGGTGACCTTTTATAAGGGAGGAGAGGGGCACCTTTGGAAAAACTAAAAATATTATTTTATTATAAAGTCATATTCTGTTTTTAATAGCTCCAAATTGAATTATTTCAAATATAATGTGGGTATGGGTCGAAATACTCTCATAAAATATAATTTAGACAAGTTTAGGTTTCTATTTTAACCTTATTATTTATATTTAACCTTAAGTTAAATAATTTTACTTTTACCGTGTCTTCTTGTTTTCTTACACTATAAAGTTAATAAACTTACTATAACAAGCCAAACGAACCCCAAGTTGTTTATTATTAATATATATAACCTTATATAAGTCATTTTGCCTAACCTTAGATTTTTAGGAATAAAATAACAATTAATAATATAATATTTGTTTTAAAAACTATTTTATGTCAATTTTGACACTATTTGGTAATTGATTTTTGTGAAAATCACAACAGAATTATTAGTTCAAAAAAAGTTAATTAAATAAATACTAACATGTCATATTAACCTAGAAAATTAGTGGAATTCATAAAAAGCCTCAAATTACATTTATTTGGTTAATTATAACATTAATTATGTCAATATTTCATTAATAAGATAATTACTGCATCATCTTTGTGTCATAAATAAATCAAATTATTTAATGTTTAAAAATTATAAATAAAATACCATTATGCAGGAAATATTTCTATCTTTCTAATGAATATTTATAGTCGAATTTATGTTATGTATAACCCTATATTAAAAATTATTTACTTATTAAACTTTGATTTTAACTATTTTAACCCTTCTTTAAATAAATTAATATTAAATGTCCTAATCTAATCCATGTGGGCCTAAATGGTAATATTTTATTCCTAAGGTTGTTTTTGGTCGAATTAAACTTATCCAATAGAATTAGGACATGTGTTAGGGTAATAATAATATCATTTTTACCCTTAATTACCCTATTTACTTTTAACCGTGGTAAAAAAAAGTAAAAATTTACTATTCTCCAAAAAATATTTTCATCTCATTGAACTACATTTTTGTACTTGATATTAACCGTGTCTCTCGGATTTTCGAAATTCAATTCACAGAAGTGGAAAAATTTCATTTAAATGAAAAAGTCAGTTTTTTATCTACCACTAAGTGGTTTCACTATTCATCGGGAATTGAAGTTTTTCAGAAAAATACCAAAAATTCAGCCTAAGAATTATTTGATATTCCGAATTCAAAATTGATGTCTATTTTTCCAAATTGAAAACATAGAAGTGGAATTAATTAATTTTAAAATTAATTCCCGTTATCAAAACAAATAGCATGTTTTTATGAAACAATAACTATCAAAAGATTGATACTTGTTTATATCCAATTTCAAAGTGAAATTAATTCCAATGACCAACATTGGATTAAATGATAAAAATATATTCTAATTACACTTTAAAACCAATTAAAAAGATAATCTTACCATATAAATTATTTCGATGAAAAAAGTTGTTTTTAATTAAAATATAGCGTGTTTTTACTATTCATTAAAATATGAAAGTTATCAGAATAATATGAAAAATTTATCCAAAGTAAATATTTATATCCTGATTCGAAAGAAGAATTTTATTTTGTCAAATTGAACTTATAGACATGTCAAAAAGAAGATTTAAGGTGGGTGCGCCATCAAAAGGCAGTAAAACTACATTTTTTGAAAAATACTTATTTTACTCGAAAAATTGATTTGGTTCTCATACCATGTTCTAGAAAATGTGTAAGATGAATAATAATGTTATAAAATTAAAAATTTAGTTGATACTATTCATAACAGCTAGTTCATAATAATATTATAACCATATATCATTGTTTAGTGAAACCTGGTATTGCGTACAACACACGCTATCGAGGAAAGTAGCGATTCCGTGTAATGCAAGCCAAGTCAGGGTTGCGTGTTGTGAAAGAATCCTCCATTGTTTCGTATAACAGAATCCAACCATATTTCATTTATACATTGAATATATAAATATTTATATATATACACTCAATGTTTCGTAGAATAACTACTATCAAAATTGTGTGTAACATGATCCAAGAATAGTGTTGTGTATACTGAAAGCTCATACGGTGTTGCATATAGCGCAAGGTAATCTTGTTGTAGCATACAACACAAGACATCAATGATTTTAAAAGAATATTTTTCATAAAATCTCGGGGTGTTACATGAGAACTAGTAGGTTAAGGGTTGTTAGTAATTGGCTCTAGTTCATGCGAGAAACTGTTGGATTAGTCACCCTAAAACCAAATGAATCTTTAATTTTGATTTCAAAAATGTAAATATATTATCACATAATGATTATTATTATATGAAATATTAATGTGATAATATCCTTGGAATATTTTTCATACTAAATGGTCACAACAGTTATTCGCTATAATTAGAACCAAGAGATTTTATAAAGATATTATTAAATGAATATGTCAAATGGTCTAGATACATATATATATATAACATGACATAAATGATGTATGAATATTAGGTGCAGGTGGGTCATAATCATTGAGATATATTCTCATGAAGTTCACTCTTGGTGAAATCTATGAGGGGGGTTCATGAGGATAAACATACTAATAAAAATTCAACATATTTTTTTTGTGTCTTTGGATATTCCTATCTATGAACGTGTATATTGATCCTTAAACTTGATTTCATTATTAATGTGTATTATGAATCATGTAATTTGATGTATGGAAACAAACCTCGATTATATATTCATGTTGTGAGGTAACATACATTTGGTGCATCATATGTGATATGGAATTGGATGAATAGATGAGAAATGAATTATCCCTTTAAAGTTAATAAAATATGATATCTCTACCCCTTTTATTGGAGTGGAACAATTTGAAAAAATCATTGGCCATGATTTTTAACAAGTTTATGTTAAAAATTTAAACAAAGATAAATCAAGCATATATGGTGATGACACATGTATGGATCATGTCTGATAAGATATTAGTTAACAAAGGGATTATATTATATAGTAGTGTTTTTTAAGGTCGTTTTAGTTTCTACACTATCTTTTTTATTTAAGGGTGACTTAACATATTATTTTAAACTAGTCTTTGAATTTAGGAAAGTTCCACTTATTTCTATTGATAAAGGAGAATAAAGGGTGACACACTAAGTGTATCCATAATCTCATTAAATTATATTGAATTTTATTTTAAAATTTTTTTATTCTCATTTAGAGGAATTGTATTTATTGAATAAAAAGTATATCGTAGTAATCCAATAATAATTTATTTTGGTTTAGAATATATGATTTTAATTTTATCTCATGATTAATTATTCACATGATATAAAATATCATATTTATTTATTCAAAAGTTTTTTGAATATGTTAAAATAAATATTTTATTCTTGATATGTGAATATTAAAATAAATATTTATTAAAAATTTGAGTGAATATAATATTTATTTTATTTTATCAAATGAAAATATTTTATTATTCAAGGTTTGATAATTTTTTGGTGAATATTGGTCGAGTTTAACGATATATTGAAAATTATATATCGTATTTAATATCATTTAAATAATTGTTAATTAATTTATTTAAGAAATAATTGGAGATTAAACTCAAGTTATTAAAATAATAGTAATAATAATTATAGTATTTTAGAAGGTGTATAAATTATAATAAATAAAATTAAAAGGGAATGTGTGCCAATATTTATATTTAAACCTAACATCTAAAAAATATGACACTTTCTATGTGTTAAGATCACTTTTCAATGTGATTAAAACTCAGAGGGACAGAGGGTAAATCAGTGTTGATACATTTTTCTTTTCATATTCCTGTCTTTATTATTCAACAAAATTATATAAATCTCACCTTAGTATAGAAATATAAAATATGAGAACAACGAATTTGTTATTAAGGGTCACCTATAAGATAGATGACTACATCCCTAGTGTATGATGGTTATTATCCCCCCATAAAAAACTTCTGTTTTATTATTAGGATGTTTCTACAAGTATTTCCTTGAACTAGAAATAATTTCTAGCAGAAAATCGTCAAAATAAACACCACTTGTTATAAAAAAATAACAAGAGACGATTGGTTACAAGTTGAAAGTACAAAACTCCAAAAGGATAAATGATAATGATATTATTCATTCTCACTTTTATAATAATACTAATGAAATGTTCTCTTCTAAATTTTCTTTAATAGATTATTGCATCATTTTCACTTGTATTTTTTCTTAAGAGAATATTATTTCATCACTCTCACCGTTTTACTTGGTGTCATCATTTTTATTCCAAAATATTAAATCCACTTTTATTTGAATATCGAAAAAATCACATAGATTATTTCTATAATATTAAATTCTTGGAAATATTATTGAGATTCATTCTATTTTATTTCCTCAGAAATATTTTTTTAAGTAACTAAATAAAACTATAGGAAATAATATCATCATTGATTAAATTTAAGTTTGAATCTATAATTTTTCCTTTCCATTAATCATAGACTCTTTTTCTCAGTTTTTTTTCCTTTATTTAATTCTTTAACCTTCTCAACTCCTTTTTTCCTTTTAATTTCTATAAAACCCATAATTAGGCTTCCATGAAACCTGTATTATAAAATTTCATGTGTACATGCTCTCATGCATATAAAAATTTTGGTGAGAATCCTCAATTCATGTTGAAATATTATTCTCTATATTTCATCCTAAAACAAGGATTGATTCATGGATGATCAATCAAAAGTTTTATTAGAATATTTGAATGAACAATAAATGAATCATCTAATTTAATATTACTATTCACTTAAGAAACCTATAATATAATCTTACAAACCGTTAGAATAGATATTATGTATTAGATGAAACCTAGTAGTTATTATTACATATAAAAATTGAATCTTATATATGTTCTGGAAAATATTATGTATCCTTAAAAAAATCTCACACATCACTAGAATGATGTTCCATACCATTAAAAATATGTTACATATCACTTGAAAAATATCACATATAACTTGTTAAATAGTACATATCATTGAATAAATTTTTCATATCACAGGGTAAAATCTCAAGTACTTCACCAATTCTACACCAGTAATATCCTTCATATTACTTTTCTAATTCTCCAATACCTCTGGAATAATATTTATAATATCAATCCAGATTAAATATCTTTTAAAATCATTTAAAAACCCATTTCTAGTCATCTCATCCATCTCAAATAAATCAATAACTCCTCCACATGTGTTGGAAAAAATAAAACATCATTCTCAATGGGTTCAAAATCCCCCCTTTGGATTTATATTAATACCATACACTTTGAATTCATTTTATTTTCAAAAACTCAATTATGAAGTCTTCTCTTATTCCCCTCAATCAATGAAAAAAAATTAATTTAAATCAACTGAAATGTGAAACCTCATACCCCCTTATCTATAATAAGGTTATAGGTTTTTATAAATGGGTTTTAGTATCCTTATAAAAGTAATGAGTCATGAATCAATCAAATCTAAGTTTACATGTGATAACTCTATATTGAAAACAAGATAGATCAGTTAAACAAGATATCATTGAATCAATACATCATGTGACACAAAAATATAATTTTTTGATAGAATATTATAAAAGTATTTCTAACCAACTTCTTGTACTCATATGAACAAAAAAATCATAATCAATGAAAAACATGATGGTTTTCCATATATAGATTATATATTTACCTTTTTCAAAAATAAAAACATGATTAAATGAAGGGGTAATCAAGAAAATATATATCCTATTATTGGGAAATTGGTTGTAGTCCCATTTGTAGCATCAACATCTTGAAAGACTCTGTTGGAAGTGGTTTTGTGAGAATATCAGTAATCCGCTCCTTGTGTGGAAAAAATTTTAGATTCAGTACACCTTTATCAAGTTTCTATATTAAGAAATGTTCCTTAATATTAATGTGTTTTTATCTTGAATTTTTGATTTGTTTATTGTACAAATTTATATAACTTTAGTTTTCATAACCAATGACCAATATATACTCAATTATAACATGCATATACTTACATTTAGTTGTCATCAAAAACATTTATTTAGGTACTAATGATTTAAAAAAATAAAAAGATTCACTCGAATCAAAGTTACTAATTATTTATACTTATAATGACATGCTACAAACCTACTACTAATAAATAATACTCCACCTAATGTGGAGTTTCTATCATTAACATGGAAAACCTAGCCAACATTTATGAATCCTTATAAATCCTAATCACTTATCTTCTCAAACAATAGGCTATAATTAAAATTATTTTTTAAATATATCAGAATTGTCTAGGCTACCATGAGATGTGATTTCTATGGGATAACTTGATACCTAACACAAAGAGTGATAAAAACAATTTCTAGATTTGAGGCAGTTAAATAAACCCCCCCCCCCCAATATATTTTCTGAATTATTTTTTGTTAATAAAATTTCCTTATAAAGTAGATATTATATAAATAATTTAAATCATATGGTTAGTTTTTGGATATTTTTAAATATTCGATTGGTGTATATCTTATGGTATGACATGAATTACCAAAATGAATATCTTATGTCATCTTCAAGGGATATCATATAAGACCTTTTGTAACACCCCAAGTTTTTCTAAAAATAAATAGAAATGTCTGGAACTTTGTTTTAAGTAGATATTTTTAACTAGCCTTTAAAACATAACTTTTCCACTTCTATGTTTTGAATTTCAAGAAACTGTCATCTACAATTGTGTTTAGTATGTTATTTGGAGTCAATTAGAACCAACTTGTTTTTTGGTGAATAATAACATACCCTTATGAATAGTAATATGAATAGTAATATGACCCTAATGAATAGTAAATTGTATTATTATTTTATTTTCTTAAGGATTTAAGATAATGACATCTTGATTAATTTTTCAATGTGATATAAAAGCAGTTGTAGTTTTTAAATAATTAATTTTTTTAATTAAGTATGATTTTATTTAAAAATTAAATTAAAAATATTTAGAAAATTATTTTCAAAAAATGGACTTCATTTTTGAAATCTACATGTCGATAAATGGTTAGGGTGAATTTTGGAATTTTTTTCTGAAACAATTGATTTTTCGGTGAATAGTAAAAAATACAGTTTTTAGTTTCGGTGTGTTGATGACATCATTAATGATGTAATAATGATGTCATAAATCTGGTATACTTGTGTATAGTTAAATAATATTTTAGGTGTCCCAAGTGGCTTATACAATGGGAAAATACCATGGACAAGCCCATGGTTTTGCAAATACCACCCATGAGGTGTCCCTTGGAAATTATTGAAATATTCCCTTACTCTTCCTATAAATACAAACCAATTCCTTCATTAACTTCATTCAAAATTCCTCCTCAACAAAGATCTGGCCTCCTTACCTTCCTAGTAGTCCTCCCAAGGTTTCCTCAATCCCTCAAGGTCCCAACTTTCAAGTTCCAAGGGTTACTCTACAAGGTAAGAAAATTCTCAATTTTCTTCTTTTTCCATTCATGTTCTCTTTTATGTGGTATAACTTTCATGTTTCCATATCGTGTTCTTATTTTCTTTTTATTATTGATATAATCTATATTATGATTCATTTCTTGATGGTTGAACCTTGTCCCATATCTTTTTAATATTTTCTCAAACCATGTTGCCTAGCCATTAGGCTGCCGAATTTTTTTAAGGGATTTCTCAATTATTCTCTTATTTTGAGTTCCTTTCTCATTCTTTCTTCATCTCTTCTTACCCAATTGGCATGAAATATAAATAAATAATTTATATTCTGGATGTTCTAATTTTCATGTAAAATTCATCATCATTATTTTTCTCCTCTTCCACTTATTCAAGGAATAATAACGTTGTCCGTGATGTGTTGAATTACCGACATCGTGGATGATGTGATTTAAATTTTCATTAAATATTTACAGTATGGTTATGAAACCATTTTTATGGTTAAACCAAGTTATAATATATGTATTATTTCTCATCCATGGTTCTCTAATTATTTTGTAATCATTGTTTTAATTTATAAAATGAACTGTGGTTGTTATTACCTAAAAAAACCCCACTAAAATGATCTAAACGAACATCATTAATGTTCTAACTTATGAATCATACTCATGTAAGAATTAAAAATAATAAATGGTATAATTTATTTTACAGGATATATTTAAATACTAATCCATTCCAATTTTTGAGTTTCACTTCCAATCGACAAGAACGTCCACCATGAACCAATCATAGAAATCATGTAAAGAACACACCCAAAAATAGTACATGGAGAAAAATACTAACAATTAAAGGGTGAAATGATTTTATGAAATTATAATATAAGATGTTATAAACATGAAAATGTTTCTGTAAAATACTAATAACACTCTTTTAACCATTATACATGAAGTTTAAACAAGTTTTAAGTAAGGTAAACTCAAGGTAAGGGAATTCTTAACCCGATTTCCATTCTTTGGGTTAACTTTCTACTTCATTATTTATGTGATATTTAAATTGTTTGTGTAATTGGTTCTGTTTATATTATGATTTATTATGTGTATTTACATTATATATACATAATCTATCTACTCTATTAAGTCTCTCTTCAATTGTATGATATTTATATGGGGATTTTCTTTTAAAATCCTTTTTTAAAATTCTGTTTTACAAAATTCAAAAGTAATGTATTTATGCTATTATTCATGTTGTATGGTTATGTTTTGGTTCTTGGGAATTGTTTATGATGAATGGTGGGACCTATATTTCCCTCCAATTCATTGGGTATGTGTATGTCGAAGGTCATCCGTATGGTTACTCCAAGTGTAACTGCGATGGTTACACAAAGTAAGGTAGCCGTGAGGGTTACAAATTATAAGGTAGCCAAGATGGTTATAAGATTATGTAAGTAATGCCCCAAGATAAATCTATGATTATATTTATGTTCTCATGTTTTGTGTGGATATTTTTTAAATATAATGTTACACAAGTAAGTATATTTGGGTGACATGCATGTCTTTTGTAAATGCTTTCATACGTTACGAGTATTCATGGACTAATGTGATCTTTCTTTAATTTCCATCCCTTACTAAGCTTATGTGCTCATCCCATGATTTTAAATGATTTTAACAGGTTAATGGATGTGTAAGAAAAGGAAGGAAGCCATCTTAAATGTTGAAGAAATATCAAGGAGTCATGTTTAAGTTTTAATGTTTTATATTTAAAAAAATGGAAACTGTTTTTATGGTATCCACTCTGTAATAATGTGTTACATTATGAATGTATTGTCCCAATTCACTAAAGATATAATCTTGAAAAGATCCTCAATGTAAATCTAAGTGTTATCTTGACTAAATTTAAGTTTATGTATGTAATAAGGCCGAGTCCTTATAGTTGGTATTAGAGGATGGTTTAGATAACTTTAGGGGTTAGGGTGATGTTAAAAGAATACCATAAATGATTTTCACTCTATGTTTAATTTGAAATGTTATAGCATTTAAATATTACCATGTTGCTTCATCTAAGATATGTTTGTTCAGAATGGTTGTCCGCAGAAAGAACATGGATGCTGAAGAGGAGAAGCACCGAAAGAATGACATCCTTCTGGAACTACAGCCAAGAATGGTAGGGATTGGAACCGAGCAGTTTTTGAAAGTAAAGGATAAGGTAATGCAAGAAATAAATGGTGGTGGCATCTATGCAAGAGAACCAATAGAGGTACCAAAATGGAACATGACAGTAGTGGAACATTTTATGAGAGAAAATTCTCCTGCATTCAATGGATATTTTGACCCAGTAGCAGCTGAAGGATGGATCAAAGCCCTTGAAAAGATATTCGATGTTATGGGATGTTCATACAATCAAAAGTTAAGTCTTTCCATTTATCATTTTGAAGGGGAAGCTGATCAGTGGTGGTCAATGGTAAGGAATATCAGCGGTAGAGATGATTTTTATACCTTGGAGTGGGATGAATTTAAAAGTCTTTTCTTTGAAAAATATTTTCCTAAGGCGGTGCAACTTAGAATGGAGAAGCAATTCCTTGAATTAAAACATAAATAGGAAGATTCAGTGGCTATGTATGAATTCAACGTTACCCAACTGGAGAGGTCTTCTCCAAATCTTATTTTGGATCTTGATAGCAAAATCAACCGCTTTTACTCTGGTCTGAAGCCAAGGTATCGAAGGGCGTTGGCCTCACGTGAATTCAAAGGTTGTGAGAAACTTGTCCGATGTGCTGAGAGGGTAGAGATGGAGTTTGCTGATGATCACATGAATTTTAGAAACAAAGATAAGAATATTTCTAGATGGAAATCAATGGGTAAGAATTAACCAAAGAAATCTGATGTTAAGAAAATCCAATTTCTAATTTGTGAAAGGTGTGGTAAGAAACACCCTGGAGAATGTCTTAGAAAAACTGGGAAGTGTTTTAAATGTGGTAAGTTTGGACATATGGCTCAATATTGCAATGAAAATTATCCTAAAACTGTAAAGTGTTTTAAATGTGGTGAAATTGGTCATTATGAAAATGCCTGCCCAAAGGGAGATCCAAATGATGAAAAGAAGCCAAAATACAAGTAGAAAGGTGTAGTGAGATCCTTTGAAACTATGTCAATAGATGTCAGACCATCCAATGAAGTTGTATCAGGTACATTTTTTGTTCACTCAGATTTGTCTAAAGTTTTGGTTGATATGGGGTCAGCACATTCCTTCATCTCTGAGAAACTTTCTGGTAAATTGGAAATATCACCTCAACAAATGAGATCCGAAATTATTGTTAAAACACCTGGGGAAAATGTTATAGAAAAGAGGAATTATAAGAATCTTTCTATTGTGGTCTGTAGAAAGACTTTACTTGAAAACCTTGTTGTTTTACCCTTAGTCAAGTTTGATTTTATTCTGGGAATGGATTGGCTTTCTGATTATTATGCTAAGATTGACTATAGAGCTAAAGAAGTTGTTTTTCAGAAAATGTTTCAGTTTTTATACAATAATGAACCCATACAATTGATAATATATCAGGAAGCTGAGAAACTATTGAAAGATAGAAATGGAAGTTATCTTGCTCATATTGTTGAAAACAAGGGAACTATTCAAATTAATGATGTGCCAGTGGTAAATGAATACCTTGATGTTTTTCCTGATGAGTTACCTGATGTCATACCTGATCGAGAAGTCAAATTCACAATTGACTTAGTTCCTGATGCTAAGCTAATTTAAAAACCCCCATATCATATGGCTCCAATAGAACTTCTTGAATTGAAAAATCTATTGCAGGATTTTCTTGACAAAGGCTTCATTCGTCCTAGCACTTCACCATGTGGAGCTTCTGTTTTGTTTTTTAAAAAGAAATATGGTTCCATGATACTTTTCATTGATTATAGAGATTTGAATAAAATCACTATTAAAAACATGTATCCTTTGCCTCAAATCGATGACTTGTTTGATCAGCTCTAGGGAGCTTAGTACTTTTTCAATATTGACTTGAGATCCGAATACCATCAGCTGAAGGTGAAGGAGGATGACATCCCAAAAACAACCTTTCGTACTAGATATGGGCATTATGAATTTGTTGTTATGCCGTTTGGATTAACTAATGCACCTGCTTTATTCATGAATCTTACGAATAGAGTATTTCATGAGTTCTTGGATAAGTTTGTGGTTGTATTTATTGATGAAATTATGGTATTTTCTAAAAATAAAGATGAGCATGAAAAATATCTAAGGGTTGTTTTGGAAACTTTAGAAGAAAATAAACTATATGGAAAATTCAGCAAGTGTGATTTTCGGTTGCAACAGATTTCTTTTCTTATGAACATTGTTAATGAGGATGGAATAACAGTTGATCCTACCAAAACAAAAGTAGTTGATGAACGGCCAAAACCCACAAATTTTACAGAGATTCGTAGTTTTCTTGGGTTAGCTAGTTATTACCGATGGTTTGTTATGAACTTTGCACGGTTATCTAGTCCGATAACTAAGTTAACACAAAAATAGGATAAATTCGTTTAGACAGAGGAATGTAATGTTTTTTTGAGGAACTAAAGAAGAGATTGGTGAATGCTCCAGTTTTGGTCTTACCTTCCTAGAATGGTGAGTTTTTCATCTACAATGATGCTTTTTTGAAGGGTCTTGGTTGTGTTTTGATGAAGAATGATCAGGTAATTGCCTATGATTCGAGACAACTTAAACCTCATGAGATAAATTATCCGACACATGATTTGGAATTGGAAGCTATGGTTTTTGCTTTGAAAATTTGGAGGCATCATTTATACGGAACCAAATGTCAAATATATACTGACCATAAAAGTTTGAAGTATATATTCACTCAGAAGGAATTAAACATGAGGCAGAGAAGATGGGTAGAACTGATAAAGGATTATGACTACATGATCAATTACCATCCTGGAAAAGAAAACAAAGTGGTAGATTCATTATGTCAGAAAAATCATGCATCATTACCATGCTACGTATGTCACATGATCCCTAGATTAATGATTTGATGAATTTTGGATTAGAAGTTATTGGTGTAGGAAATACCTCTGTTTTGTTTCAGGTTTCAGTGCAGTCTTCGTTGTCTGACAGAATTAAGCAAGCACATGAAAAATACCATGAGCTACAAAAAAGGTTTAATTGGTTAAAATGGGTAAGTTTCCAGAATTTTATCTTGATAAAGATTTTGTTTTGAGATTTGGAAAATGGTTGTGTGTGCCTTGTGATTCTCAGTTAAAGAAATAATTGTTGTGTGAAGCTCATAGTTCCCCATTTTCTGTTTATCCTGGTAGTACTAAGATATACAGAGACCTTCGGGAGTATTATTAGTGGGATGGAATGAAAAGAGATATTTATGATTTTACCATGAAATGTTTGACATGTCAACACGTTATAGAAGAGCGACAGTTACCGAAGGGGATGCTTCAGCCTTTTCCAGTGCCAGAGTGGAAATGGGAGAATGTATCTATAGACTTTGTGGTGGGACTACCAAAGACTTATCGAGGTAAAAATGCGATTTGGTTTATTATTTATCGGCTAAAAAAATCTACACATTTTCCTTATATTCGAGATATAATGTCCTTAGATCATCTTTCTCAATTGTACCTCATGTAGATTGTCAGGTTACATGGAGTTCCTCTTTCCATTGTATATGACCGAGATCCAAAGTTCACTTCTAACTTTTGGAAGGGACTTCATAAGTCGTTTGTCATAGAGTTAAATTTTAGTATAGCTTTTCATCCTCAATCAGATGGGAAATCAGAACAAACGATTCAAATTTTGGAGGATATGCTTCGATCTTGTTCAATGGACTATCGGGGAAGTTGGGATCAACATCTTTATTTAGTTGAGTTTTCTTATAGGAACAGTTTTCATTCCAGTATTTAGATAGAACCTTTTGAGGCCTTGTATGGGAAGCGGTGTCAAACTCCAGCATTTTGGGATGAAGTCAGTGAAAGAAAGATGATGGGGCCAGAATTAGTAGAAGAAGTGGCTGAAAAAGTGAGGATGATCCAGCAGCACATGAGGACAACTCAGAGTAGGTAGAAAAGTTATGTAGATAACAGAAGGAAAGACTTCTCTTTTGAGGCAGGTGACCATGTTTTCCTTAAAATCTCTCCTTGTAAAAGTGTGATGCGTTTCGGTAAGAATGGGAAGCTAAGTCCATGGTTCATCGGTCCTTTTAAAATCTTGGAGAAAGTAGGAACAGTTTCATACTGCGTATCTTTTCCTCTGAGTTTGTCTCAGGTACACAATGTTTTTCATGTTTCGATGTTGAGAAAGAATGTTCCGGATTCATTACATGTTTTGAGCCTAGAAGCAATTTAGCTGGAAGAGAACCTTTCTTATGAAGAGAAAAAAGTTCAAATTCTTGATCGAAGGGAACATGTATTGTGAAATAAGGAAATCCACCAGGTAAAGGTTTTGTGGAGAAACCACATGGTTGAAGAAGCAACATGGGAGTCTGAAAATTATATGATGGAAAAGTACCCTCAGTTGTTTAATAAGTAAATAAAATTGTGAGGATGTAATTTCCAGAAGGTGGGGATAATGTAACACCCTAAGTTTTTCTAAACATAAATAGAAATGCATGGAACTTTGTTTTAATTATATATTTTTAACTAGCCTTTAAAACATAATTTATCCACTTCTATGTTTTGAATTTCAAGAAACTATCATCTATAATTGTGTTCAGTATGTTATTTCGAGTCAATTGGAACCAACTTGTTTTTTTGGTGAATAGTAACTTACCCTTATGAATAGTAATATGACCTTAATGAATAGTAAATTGTATTATTATTTTATTTTCTTAAGGCTTTAATATAATGACACCTTGATTAATTTTTCAATGTGATATAAAAGAAATTATAGTTTTTAAATAATTAATTTTTGAATTAAGTATGATTTTATTTAAAAATTTAATTAAAAATATTTAGAAAATTATTTTGAAAATATGGAATTCATTTTTTAAATATAAACATAGATAAATGGTTAGGGTGAATTTTGTGAATTTTTCTGAAACAATTGATTTTTCAGTGAATAGTAAAAAATACAGTTTTTAATTTTAGTGTGTTAATGACATCATTAATGATATAATAATGGTGTCATAAATCTGGTAGACTTGTGTATAGCTAAATAATATGTGAGGTGTCCCAAGTGGATTATACCAGGGGAAAATACTGTGGGCAAGCCCATGGTTTTTCAAATACCACCCATGAGGTGTCCCTTGGAAATTATTAAAATATTCCCTTACTTTTCCTATAAATACCAACCCATTACTTCATTAACTTCATTAACAATTCCTCCTAAATGAATATCTGGCCTCCTTACTTTCCTAGTATTACTCCCATGGTTTTCTCAAGACCCCAAGGTCCCAACATTCAAGTTCTAAGGGTTAATCTACAAGGTAAGAAAATTCTAAATTTTCTTCTTTTTTCCATTCAAGTTCTCTTTTATGTGGTATAACATTGAAGCTTCCATACCATGTCCTTATTTTATGCTTATTCTTGATCTACTCTATATTATTATTAATTTCTGGTTGGGTGACCCTTGTCCCCTCTCTTTTTAATATTTTCTAAAACCATGTTGCAGAGCCGTTAGGCTGCCGAATTTTTGTAAGGGATTTCTCAATTATTATTTTATTTTGAGTTCCTTTATCATTATTTCCTCATCTCTTCTTACCCAAGTGGCACGAAATCTACATAAATAATTTATATTTTTGATGTTCTCATGTTTATGGAAAATTCATTATCATTATTTTTCTCCTCTTCCACTTATTCAAGGAATAAAAACATTGTCCGTGATGTGTCACATTACCGACATCATGGATGATGTGATTTCAATTTTCATTAACTTTTTCAAGTATGGTTATGAAAACATTTTTATGGTTGAACCAAGTTATAATATATGTATTATTTATCTTCCATGGTTCTGTAATTCTTTTGTAATCATGGTTTTAATTTATAAAATTAAACGAGGTTGTTATTACCAAAAAAACACTAAAATGATCTCAACGAACTTCATTAATGTTCTAACTTATGAATCATCCTCATGTAAGAATTAAAAATGATAAATAGTATAATTTATGTTACTGGATATATTTAAATACTAATCCATTCCTATTCTGGATTTTCACTTCCAATTAACAAGAACGTCCACCATGAACCAATCATAGAAATCATGTAAAGAACTCACCTAAAAACAATGCAAGTAGCAAAATACTAACAATTAAAGAGTGAAATAATGTTATGAAATGATAATATAAGATTTTATAAACATTAAAATGTTTCTCTAAAATACCAATAACACTATTTTACCCATTATAAAGTAAGTTTAAACAAGTTTTAAGTAAGGCAAACCCGAGGAAAGGGAATTGTTAACCCGATTTCTATTCTTTGGGTTAACTTTCTACTTCATTATTTATGTGATATTTAAATTGTTTTTGTTATGGTTTCTATTTATATTATGTTTTATTATGTATTATTACAGTATATATACATACTCTATCTACTCTATTAAGTCTCTCTTCAATTTTATGATATTTATAAGGGGATTTTCTTTTAAAATCCCATTTTTAAATTCTGTTTTACAAAAATTCAAAAGTACTGTTTTTATGCTATTATTCATGTTGTATGGTTATGTTTTGGTTATTGGTAATTATTTATGAGGAAGGGTGAGACCTATATTTCCCTCCAATGCATTGGGTATGTGTATGTTGGAGGTTGGCTATATGGTTACTCCAAGTGTAACTGTAATGGTTACACAAAGTAAGGTAGCCGTGACGGTTACAAATTATAAGGTAGCCAAGATGGTTACAAGATTATGTAAGTAATTCCCCAAGATACCTATATGATTATATTTATGTTCTCATTTTTTGTGTGGATCTTGTGTAAATATCATGTTACACAAGTATTATATATGGGTGACATGAATGTCTTTTGTAAATGCTTTCATACATTACGAGTAGTCATGGACTAATGTGATCTTTCCTTAATTTCTATCCCTTACTAAGCTTATGTGCTCATCCCAAGTTTTTAAATGATTTTCACAGGTTAATGGATGTGTAAGACAAGGAAGGAATCCATGTTAAATGTTGAATAATTATTAAGGAGTCATGTTTAAGTTTTAATGTTTTACATTAAAAAAAATGGAAAGTATTTTTATGCTATCCACTCTATAATAATGTGTTACGTTATGAATGTATGGTCCCAATTCCCTAAATCTATAAAGTAAAAAAGATCCTCAATGTAAAAGGAAGTGTTATCTTGACTAAATTCAAGATTATATATGTAATAAGGCCAGGTCCTTATACCTTTAACCTTTGAAGATATATGATTTTGTTTTAATTTTAGTTTAACTATTTTCTAATTGTTTAATGAACTAACTCTTGGAAGTAGGAAAGGTATCAGGAGTTCCCTTGGGTATGAGTACCTAAAAAGGGAAAAATACCAATATAGTGCATGATACACGGTCGGCGCAAGGTTAGTACTAACCATTGAACATGATCATGTGCCCTAGATAAGGTGGATAAATGGTTTGTAAACCATGAAAATTGGCCTTGTAAATAATGTAATCTTGAATAGAGTCAACCACATGACCTTAAAATGGGTTGGAAGACTATACGGTCTCCCCACAAAACCGTATGGTTCAGTTTACCATTGGATAGTGGGGACTGCATGGTTGGAACATGGTTTGGTAAACCATGCATTCAAACTGTACACCTCATTAAAATGGGAAAACTAACCATTTCCCTTAATTCTTATATCATCTAACCCAACTTTCACCTCTATTTGTTCCCTAATATCCTAGGGTGTGAACCAAAATCATCCCACTCCCCCGAGGTTAGTTCTCCTTCAATTCTAAGGAATTTGAACTGTCATTTATTGTGATTATAATCCTCAAGTAAGTCTATGAATATGTTTCCATCTATTTTCTAGAAGGGATTTGGTTGGTTGTTTCTTTTCTTCCAAATATCATGAACTGTTTTTCCAGGGAGATATTTGGTTTGGTGTTTGAGGTTGTTTTTTTCTTGAATCAAGGGCCAAGGTTGGAAAAATGGTTATCTAAAATCATAAATTAGGTGGTCTATAATATTTTTCCCATAATATTTATTTTTTATTTTTGTATATGGGCATACCAATGTGCTACATTTCTGTATTACTATTTACCCATATAAGATAAGTAATTTTTAATTTTTATTGATGTGTGATACCCTTTATGGATGCCTTCGAGTCCATGGATGATTTTAAGATAGGTACTATGGCTACACATGGGGTGTACCAATACCTTTAAAATTAGAAAAAGTGTTTTTAAATGATTAATTAGAGGTATTATGAAATGAAACTAGTTTTAATTATTGTTTAGTATGACATCATGACTTAAAGGGTTGTTTGTCTTAACTTGGTAAGTGATTATGTTATGACATGATAAAGAGAATTAAAGATAAATGAAAAAATGTATGTTCATGATATTAAATGTTTTTTAGAACATTTAAGTATTTATTTCATTGATTAAATGCTTTAAGTATGGAATTGGACAAAATAGGTTGAGTATATTATACCATGGGAATAAACGAATGTTGTAATGAGTGCAACCTTGATGAAAAGTCAAGTATATTAGACATTGAGAATTTTCGATAATGAAATGGTTAAAGATGATAAAAATGATGATTCCAATCCATGGGTAAGGATTTTAGATATTCCACCCCTTATCCTTGATATAGGATGACTAAGCATGACACTCAATATCCTCGAATTGATATAATGGACATGATTCTCCTTAATCTTCGCTAGGGAACGTACATAATGATCTGAGCAATAAGTGCATTTAATAAGGTAATGGTAATTGGTTCAAAAATATTTTGAAACTATGTTTGGAATGATAAATAAATGTATTATTTTTAATCATAGTGTTTTCCCCCTAAGATTGATAACTGGCATTGAGAAACATGTTTCTTTCATTATCATATTTAATTATTCCCTTTTTCTTCTGTATACACTATTACTATTATTAGACTAGATATTTCTCTAGAAACTATTGGTGGGGCCTATGGAGTTGTACTCACACCCTTTTAGGTCCGCTGATGGTACCAGAGCAGACTTCATAGTCACTGGTTCAAATAAGGGTAAGGTCATAGTGATTGATGGTTGACTTGGGATAGAGCAAGGATTAGGGGACTAGACTTGACATTGAGACTCGATTTTGGAAGTGTCATTGTGTTTTTATTTTTATTTTTCCTTTGACATATAAAACTATCATGAAATGACATGGAATATTTACTGTATTGATTTACGAGAATTTACCTAGTATTTGGATTTAGATTTTTAATGCATGGTTATTGTTTATTTATCATTATTATGATTTCTTATTATTTACACTATGGTATTATTCTTATAAATATGGTATAGTCACCCCATGTTCCTTTTAGACCCTTACTACTATTGAAAAGGATCTATCATATGGGGAGGCACAACTGAGGTCATGTGTTGAATTGGATTGGGGAATCTGTTTAGTGGCTCCCAGGTCGGGACATTACAAAGTGGTATCATAGTGGTCAGGTTTTTTCTATGATTTATTATTTGGTAATGGTGGATAAAATAATAGTATGTGTTGGGCATTGGTAATGATCTCATCCATAGGAGTAACTAAACCATGTGTGTGGGAAAACCCATGTTTCTCAATGTGGGGTTATTTTTTTCATGTTCTCCTATTATAGTTCGATTCTATTTATCCTTGGTGAATCATTTGATGTGTTATTTTTATTTTTTATGATATTTTAATCATCGGCTTGTATGACATGAGGTTTTGTATATATTCATAATTTTAGGAACCTATGAAATATATATGGTATGCATCATGTTAGAAACACATGGAAGAACATGCTATGGCTGGTTTATAGGTAGTGAAATAATTTTTTATTTATTTTATGTTCTTAAAGAGATGGTTCCTAAATGAAAAAGTATTAAGATACTTAAATTAATATTTAAGATGATGTAAAATGTAAATATGATAAAAGGTAGGATGTTACTATTAGAAATTGAAATATGTAAATTGAAAAGGGGATAAAACATTATAAAATGTTAAACTTGTAAAATATGGAAGTTTATTTTACACCGAGTTATCCATGAATGAGGATTGGGATGGTTGATGGTAGTGATAGTGCTAGAAATTTTCACCCTTTGTGATGGTGTATACAGAGTAGTTTGTTTATTCCTAGTTGAAAAGCCATATTTTGTGAAATTGTGGAAAAAATGTTTTATGTTACATGAACATGTGTTTTTAATTATATAGATATGAATCCATAACGATTCAAACTGGTAGGAAGACAAGAGTAAATTGCTTGGAATTCACCTTTAGTAGTGGGGCAGGATGCCCTGCCTGTTCTGGGTGATAGGGAGAAAGATAAGTTTAATGAAAATTTCACTCATTTTATGTAGTTTATGGAAGGGTATCCATGTAAGGATGTACTGAGTATGTTTAATATAACTAGGGAATCCTATCTACAACACCCTCTAATATTCACTAGAGAGGGTGGTCATAAGGTAGCTGAGTTATATATTGCGTCTATCCTAGTGATTCTAAATCACTTTGAGACTCTTACAGAGAAGAGGTTTAAGTAAGTATCTTACATGTTGTGAGGAAAAGAAAAGCATTGGCGGGATATTTAGGCCCATGATGATAATTTGGAGGGCATGGCATGGAATAACTTCTAAGAAAGGTTCTTGGAAAATTTCTACACAGAGACTCTAAGGCAAGAGAGTGTTATAGAGCTTATATGTTTTACCAACGGTAATATGTTGGTGATTGATTATACTGTATGCTAAACTAACTATAAATTTTTTGTTCCTGTATTGGTGGGGAATGATATAACTATGGATAACTATTTTAAAGATGGAATTAGATGTGAGGTCAATTCCTAGGTGAATATCTTCCATTCAAAAAAGTTTGCTGAGGTACTGAATGAGGCTCTCATTTTATTAAGGGGAATTAAAAGAGAATTATATTGGTGGATAGGTAGGATAAGATGAGTGATCTGGTGGAGCATCCGTCTATGTTAGGAATTAATTTTATGAGAGTTTTCACTAAGGTGGTGGGGTGTAGAGTATTTAGGGAAGAGGATCAACCTCTTAGGGAAGTATTTAGGTTCTTTTCTATCAGTGTGGGAAGACTGGTCACATGTGAGGTCAATTTCTTTGGACGGTTTTAGATTGAATATCTTGTGGTAAGATGGGACACCTATAGTGGTTATGAATACACCCTTATCCTATGGTTGATGGTAGAGGACCTAAGATAATACGAAACATCAATAGGGAATATGCTACCCCGTATCAGTCTGGTGACTAGAGTTCTATGGGATGTATAAAAACCATATTTTAACACACTTTATTTCAGTATTTTTTACATAAAGATACAATTAATACAACAGTAGAATATTTTTAGTCCTAGTATATTTGGGTAATTAGGCACACAACATAACAACTTAAAACATAAATACAACAAAATTATTTAAAAACTCCAAAACATGTGGTTATATTCCATGGATCTTTGAAAACATCATTGGGTAATCTGGGGACATATACAAGAAAAGGGTGAGCTATAAATCATATTAAGGGAATAACAAAAGTATAACATGATGATATTAATAAATTTGATTCAATAGGAATTTCAACGGGACATAAAATGGGTGAGAATCATAATCTTGAACAATGAGCTATGATAAAACATTATAACATCAAGGAAACATAGAAATGTGATAGCAACATAAAACATGACATAATCATAAGTCCATGATAACATCCAAGACAACATCACATGAGGGAAAAAGTACCATAATGCATTAGGTTCACTCCTTAAATCCATACATAATTTATCATTAGACAAAAGAATTACTCAATCCATTGGAGGGATATATAATTCTGGGCTCACACATCACATTCATACCATGTGCATGCATAACTGTGCCACATTGATCACACAATCTAATCAAATATTTATTCAATTTTAACCCCATAATTAAGGAGTGTGGATTACATACATGGAATTCCCAAAACAATGAAGGATATGAACAACTCGGAGAATACACGAGTTAAAATGGGGATGGGTATTGTAATGTTCCATGGCCTACCGTTCTATTACTTTTCCAGTTTTGGATGTTGGATGTGTTCGAGGGAGGTTCCAGGAGTTTTCATAGGATTTGTTGGTGAAATAGAGGTTTTTTAGGAAATAATCATCGTGTAAGTGTATTAAGAGATGTGAAATTTGGTTTTATATATTTTATAGGACTGGTTCATGGAATTTACATTTTTTGGGTTAAATAATAAAAAGGCGATGTTTTTTCAGTGAAACTGAACCCTGATGATTACATGATGTGAAAGGGGATTACACATCGTATAAACCCCCCAATATAGTATAGTTTTAAAATTCTTCTCCAACTGAATTTTTATTCATTCGGTCATGTATTCTTCTTCCTATAATTTTGGGAAAACCCTAGGCACCCCATGGAGTTCTTCAAGACCTCTTCTCCCCTCTTTTATTTTTTGGTCTCGGTGGTTGTTCATTGGAATTCCATGGTTAATCAGTGGTAGGTTATTCTCCCTTATGGGTGGATTTTCTTCCGTTCTTCTCTTGGGAATTCACTATGGTGATTTTTTATGGTTTAAGGTGCGTGTTGGGATATGTTTTTCTAGTATTTGGTTGCAATGTAGGTTGATCCATGGTTCTTGTGGTACAATTTTGGTTTTCGAGTATTCTTTTTCACCCTACGGTGTACTGCGAGTATCTAAGCTTCTTTAAGGTTGGGGATTTGTAATTTATCTTTATTATATATCATTCGGTAGGGGTTCACTTTTTTTTATCTATATATTATGTTTTTATGTATTAATCAGTAATATAGAATTGGTTAATTTGAAATTTAAGGGTAAAAATGGGTTTAACTCACATGATTTTATAGCTTTGATATGATTATGATATTGTGAATTGTATAGGCCTGATGCCCCACTAAAAATTATGGTCATTGGGGGAATTGTTTATACTAGATATATGTATTGTGACTATTTTGATTGTTATGATATCACCCTAAATAGAAATTGGTTAATTACCTACACCAAGCTAATGAAATGGTTTCCCTAGGATTTTGGTTTGTGTGATAACACCCCTAAAATTAAGAGGAATGTGACAAAATCCCATTTTTAAATCTATAAAAATGATCTTGAAGTGTTGTGACGTGTGGTTGTGTTTTTGGGATAACAATTTGTAGTTTCAATGTGGTGTGGGCTGATGTGTGGTTTGTTTGACCATGCTTTTGGGGTAGTGAGG
The DNA here is from genome assembly GCA_963277665.1 of Viscum album. Lineage (NCBI taxonomy): Eukaryota > Viridiplantae > Streptophyta > Magnoliopsida > Santalales > Viscaceae > Viscum > Viscum album. The sequence continues at coordinate 29,905,080 of OY728139.1, read as the reverse complement.
TGGTGGTTTGTTTGGTTGTGATTTTGGGGTGGCAAGGAGGTGGTTTTTTGGGCATGCTTTTGGGGTGGTGAGGTGTTGGTTTTTTGGCTGTTCTTTTGGGGGTGGTGAGGTGGTAGTTTATTTATTCTAGATGCATGAGTAGTGATTGAATAAATAAATAAATAATTGTTTAATAATGTTTGGAATGGATTGAGGTGGTTTGGTTAATGGGATGAAGATTTTTAATGAATAAATAAATGATCGGTTGTGTGGTTAAATGTGGTTGATTCTAAATAATGAAAAGAATGGGATGATTAAATGTAATTGGTTGGATATGTGAAATGATGCTTGTGGCGTGTTTTGTGGTTTTATACATTTAGATGTGGCAACAAAAGTGATGATACTGTGAGTTGGTTAGTTTTTTTGTAAACCCATAGGTTTTCCTTGAGTGCTTGATATTATATATATATATATACTTTTATATTCTTTTGATTTCTATACATACCCCACCCACATTGAGAACTTTGTTCCGACATCCACATTGTCATGTGGGGAGTGTTTTTCTCGACATCCGGGGATGATTACAAATGGATGGGTACCCTCTATTTCCCACAATCACTTCAAGGAGAGGTATGTATTAAACATGGTGTGAAGGTTGAAGGTCTGTTAGTGAATTAGATGGTGGTTGTAATAGCCCAGTTTTTTGCAGGTGAGATGTGATGGATTAGGTGTTTTTGGGTGGGATGAGATATGACCTTTCTTGTGGGGTGGCTTGTGGTTGGGGTCGTGCATGGTAGGATAAGAGAATGATTTTGATGTCTTACATGTTCAAAATACCATACTACTATGGTTTTAGAAGTGGTTGTGTTGTGGACGATGTGTTTTCGGTAGAGATGTGATGTGTCAGTGCTTGTGGGGCGACGAGCCAAGGTGTCTACGAGCAAGGTGTGTTGTGATCATGATTGTGGAGTGGTGTGGTATATGGAAGGGATGGGAGCGCCATGACATATGATGTTGAGTGTGAGAGTGGCATAAAATTTTGGAAAATATTGCAAGGCAACCTTGTTTATGTGATCATATTATATTATATTAATTTACTTGTGTTATTTGGTTAGCATGCCTTGTTGAGGTTGGGTTTGGTTAGTATACCTGTATAGGTGTTGTTTGGTTCTACAATTTTTTCACAGGTTCATTTGTATGCTTCATTCAAAAGTTCTCGAGAGACTTTGGTTTTCCTACTAAGTTTACTTGTATTCTTAACCTATGTATATAAAACCGTTTTCAGGTCTCCAGGAGGATTATGTGGACCATGCTTGACATTTCTAGATCGGATCTTGGATAACTACTATGTTGTCGCCTTAGATTTTATTTTGGGTATTTACTTTTAGAGTCTTTTATTTGTAATAGTTTTATTTATACATACATTTTGGGATGGTTTTGGTTTCTTTTTATATAATTTCTTGGAGTTTTTTTGGAGATTCATCTTATATCCCGATCTTGCCTCTTTTATAGAGGGAAATGCCTCCCTTGCTATAATATTTTTTATACCCTCAGTTCTAGTCACCAACCCGGTGCCAACTAGTGGTAGGACTTGAGGGTCATTATCTCTCTCCCCTAATTTAAGTATCTTTGGAAGGAGGGGGTCTTGAGAGAGTGTTATCAAAGGTAATAGTTGAGAGATAGGATAGATTTTTTTAGTTAGTCACAATGAGGGTTTTAAGGGTTGGTATAGAAATAGTGCATGTTGACCATGGTGAGTGACATAGGCCAGAGATACCTACTAGGACACTAGATTTTAGGGCCCCATGTGATCCAGTGTAGGGACTCTGAGATTATGGAATGACCAAGTGAGATAGGCTTTCTTTCAGGGTAGAGACCTATTATAGGTACATGCATCATAATGACTTGTGTTCTTATTTTAATTGGTTTGTTTTGGGAAATTTTAAATGGATAAAAAATGAATTAAATGAGTTAAAATGAATCTTAATGAATTTCTATACTACCAAGGATTATGAAATCCTTATTTTTCTTTCATCTATGGATTCAGTTCATCGTTTGGGTGTGACTCATGAAGTTGAGGTTCAACAGGTTGATCCGATCGATCATTTTAGGGTTGATCTGGTTAAGGAGGATGATCAGTGGTATAGGAGGTTGTGTGCTTTCTAGCAGATAACTTTGGGAAAGTAAGAGGGAAGTGTTTCATATGTGGAGAAATAGAGATGGTTAAAGGAGTTCGATATCGCTTTTAGTTTGATTTGGTCTCCAATAGAGTATTGGTTCCCTTTGGAAGTGAGTCAAATGTGGGGATCCATGCGTTAGTGGTTGACACTATATCTGGGAGAGTGTAAGGAGGCATATGTTTTGTGGGTTGAATTTTAGAAGGAGTTCCAGGAAGATTTACTTTCATCAACCATGAAGGAAATAAAGAGCTGGGAAATTATTTCTCTTCAGTAGGGGATCATGTCAGTACGGGAGTTGGGAATCAGGTTCAAGGACCTTCTAAATTTTTCCCTAGATATTTTTCTAGATAGGTATTCTTGTGCAAGACATCTTGAGGAGGCCCTCCATCCCTCTATCCAGTATGAAGTTACTTATTTTTCTTTTCTGACATATCTGGAGGTTCCAAAGAAGGCATAATTGATCGTGAAAATTTACTCATAAGGAGGTTTACCACGAGTATGGAGCCAATAGGGATCCTCAAAGGGAATAGTTTTTAGTGGCAGGTCTCAGGTTCCAGGGCCTTCGAGTTTTTGACCACTGGGGAGTCAACCTTAGTAGCATCCTTCATGGCCTTCTAGTTCTAGTGGTTTTTGTACTTTTCATAAGAGCTTTTTTACAGTATGTTTTGGTTGTGGGGTCCATGGATATAGTCATAACTGGTACCCAATAGTTCCCCAAGATCAGTTTGGTGGAGGTGGAGAGGTTCAATGCCAACCTCATCTATAGTTTCCAATGAGATTGTTTCAATAGCAAGGACAACAAGCTTATGCACTTCTGAGGGGAGACAGAGTAGGTAGAGGCTGAAATCAATATATTCCTCGTCTTTAGTGATCATGACCAGATCACAGTCATGGATGTGGTAATTGGAAGAGAGGTAGAGGAGCTAGGCATGGTGAGTTTCACGAAGTGGAGGTTGCAGTTCTAGAGGGTCCAGAGCTTGTCATTGGTACAATCAGTTTATTTAGTACCATTTTTTGTAATATTTTTTCTTCATGAGCTTTGAACTCAATTGTTTCACCTACTCTGTCCCATGCTATGGGATTAGACATAGAGAGGCTTCATGTGCCTCTGGTTTTAACTATGCTAGTCTGAGTCCAGACCTGCTTGTTTAATGTGTGTCATGGGTGTAGACTGATGATGGGGCCACATCAGTCTCCTAGGCGTCATTTCTTGTAGTAGATTAAATCATATGAGGTTATCCTCATCATCTAAGGGTTTTATTCTATATGTTCTATTATACTTTTTTTGGAGGAGTGTCATGTTTTCAAATGTGGATAACTAACCGTGTTGTTTTCATTGGTGAGTGGAGTTATCATATGGGCAGTCGGCATATAGAGACCCTAATTTTCTTTTTGGATGAGTTTTTAGTATAATTAATGGATGCTGGGATAGTATAGGTTCCCAGGGTTATTGGGGTGTTCCTCAATGTTTTTCCCAAGGATGTTGCGATGCTACCCCCACAAAGTGATGTTGAGTTTGGGATAGACTTTCAGCCTAGTTCTTCTCTGATTTTTATGGATCCTTGTCGAATAACACCTTCTAAGTTGTGGGGTTTGAGAATTAAGATAGATGATCTAATGAAGAAGGGTTTTATTTGACCTAGTGTGTCACCATGGGGTTCTCTAGTATTTTTTTCCAAGAAGGCATATGGTAGTATAAGGGTTTCAATAGACTACTAAAGGATAAATCAGGTGACAGTCAAAAACCATTACCATCTTTCAAGGATAGACAATTTTTTTGACCAGATAAAAGGGGAGAGTTGGTTTTATAAGACTGATCTATGGTATGGATATCACCGATTGATGGTGAAGAAGAGAGATATCTCGAAGAATGCCTTCATATGTAAGTATGGGCACTTAGAGTTTGTATTCATACCATTCGGTGTCATGAACACACCACCCATGTTCATGGGGCTTATGATCTCCATGTTCCATGAGTTCCTAGAACATTTATTCATCATATTCATCGATGATATATTAATCTACTCAATGATCGATGAGGATCATGTTGAGCATCTCATAACGTCCTTTCATATTCTTCGATGCCACTAGATCTTTGGAAAGTTTTCCAAGTGTAAGTTCTGGGCATGAGAGGTGAATTTCCTTGGGTATGTGGTGTATTAGAAGGGGGTGGCAGTAGACCCGTCGATGGTTGAAGCTGTTGTTTCATGGGTAACACCCAATAATGTGGAAGAAGTTTGTAATTTTCTTGGTCTTACAGGCTATTATCGGAGGTTTGTACATGATTTCTCTCATGTTTCATCCCCATTGATAGCTTTGACTAGGAATGAATAGTATTTTGTGTGGAATAATTTATTCTAGTGAGCATTTAGTTACGTAAAGGTAAATTTTTTCAGTGCTCTAGTGCTTCAGCTACTGGAGGAGGGCGTGTTGTTTGAGGTGTTTTATGACGCTTCCCGTCTAGGATTTTGGTGCGTCTTGATGTATTAGAAGGTAGTGATATATTATGGATCTATGAATTTATGGCCTCATGAATGTAACTATGATACCCATGATCAAGAGTTAGCAATGTTTTTGTTTGCGATAAATTTATGGCGACATTACCTCACTGGGGAGTGATTTTTGGTGTTTACAGATCACAAGAGCTTGAGATATGACTTTTCCCATTGTGATACAAACATGATACATCAGAGGTGGATGAATTTTCTTGAGGATTATTATTTTGAGATCTCCTATACCTAAAGAAAGTATATTTTATTGGTCGATGCTTTGAGAAGGAATTCATGGAAGGGTGTTGTTTGGGAGTATGAGGATTCTTGGAGATCCATGTAGGAGTTTGTATCCTTGCACTTAGATAAAATAATGGATATTGGTAGAGACTATTTGTTTTAGATGAAAATGTTGTATTATTTTTTTACAGTAGGTGGAGGAGTCTCAGTGGGGGGACTCATAGGTAGAGGTGATGCATGATTGTGTTGGCCATGGTGATGCTTTGGAGGGATGGTCGGAGGATGGTTAGAACTAGATGTTGTTTCCTAGAAGATTGTTTGTTTTGATTATAATGGATCACTGAGTCCTTTGTGAGTTTCATAACTCACCTTTTACAGTATACCTAGAAGTTCTCAAGATGTACTGTGGCTCGTGGGTGCAGTCTTGGTGGCCCAGGGTGAAGCGGGAAGTGGTGGAGTTTGTGGCTTGGTGTATGGTTTTCCAGTAGGTAAAGTCCAAGAATCACGTTCCTAGTGGTTTGTTGCAGCCCTTGGATATTATTGAGTGGAAATAAGATGAAATATTTATGGATTTCATCTCAGGGAGGTTGGGAGGCTATCTGGGTGGTAGTGGATCAGTTGAAGAAATTGGATCACTTCTTTGCGATCAAGGAGTCAGGTGTAAGGAATTATTTGGCTAAGAGGTATGTGGATGAGGTGGTGTGGTTCCATGGAGTTATGAGTTCCATTTTCTTGAACTGGGGCACACATTTTGGCTCACAATCCTAGATGGGTTTTCATCATGATTTTGGCACTCAGTTACGTCTCATTACAAATTTCCACCCTCAGACAGATAGGAAAATAGAACAGACTATCTAAACATTGGACGATATGTTGTGGGCGCGCGTCTTGGTCTTTAGTGGATCTTGGGTATGACACTTTCCTTTGTTAGAGTTTTATTATAATAATAGTTATCAATATTTTATTGACATGAATCCATTTGGAGATTTTTATGGAAGACTATGTCTTTCTCTATTCTGCTAGATAGAGGTTATGGAGAAAACTATTCTTTGTCCCGATATGGTGTAGAGCACATCAGAGAAAGTTCAGATTGTATGTGAGAGGATGAAAGTAGCACAAGATGAAAAGAATCTTAATGTAGATCATAGAAGGATTCCCTTGAACTTCAAGGTTGGGGACCATAAGTTCTTTAAGTTTTTCCCTCGACATGGGAAACATTGGTTTTCCATAGTGAGTAAGATTTCTCCCAGGTTTGTTGGTCCCTTTGAGGTGTTGGAGAAAGTTGACAGGTGACATATTAGTTAGAATATCCACTGTGGTTTTATAGGATCTATGACGTCTTTCATGTATCTCATATTTATCAGTATATTCATGATGAATCCCATTTTAATGATTGAGTAGAGTTAGATATCAAGGATGATGCGACATTTGTGGAAGAATAATAGAGGTCCAGGATCGCTAAGAGACGACACTACGTGGATGGACCATTTATTTGGTTCATGCGTTATGGAGGCATCGTTTCATTGAGGAGAGAAATTTGGAGTGAGAGATGCATATTCATTTCCTATACCCGGAGTTGTTTTGAGTTTTTCTTTACTCTGTTTTTCTTTTTGATGCAGTATTTGAACCTTGTTTTATGAGATGAGCTATTTTTCTTTAGTTTGTGATGTATGTGGTGCGATGTGTGATAACTTATTGATGTATGAAAAGTAGTGGAACTTATTCCTAATTGAGATGCATTAATTGGGATGTAATTAAACATGTGTGGGTGAGTCATTTACACCCATAGTGTATAATATCGTGACATGGAAGATGCAATTCTATGACTCATGTGTTTGGGATAGTGCAGTTCATTGGTTGTAGCAGTTGATGGTTTAGGTTGCGTGGAGGTTGATATAGCTGTACATTGGTGATTTGGAAGTTTGGTTGTGTGAGAGGAGGTGAATTTTGGTCATGCATTGTGTTTTGTGACATTTGGGTTGGTGTGTTTGGATGGAGGTAGCATTTTAGGTACGACAATATCCTTGAAAGGTATCTCGTGGGATGGTTGTTCGTACCCCTTTCCTTTTGGGATTGGTTTTGAATTTTTGAGGGTGATTATTTTTTAATAGGTATCTAATTTGAATTTTGGTGCCCTCTCGGTCTTTTACTTTTTTGGTTTTGGTTGTTGGAGGTGTTAGGAAGATGTTTTGGGAGTTTTCATGGGAGTTGCAGGTACAACAGAGCTGCTGCAAGAAATACATGTCGTGTAAGTGTATTACACAATGTGAATTTTGGTTTTACTACTTGAATAGGGATGGTTCATGAAGTGTATATTTTTGGGGTTAAATAATATAAAGGCGATTTATTTTTTGTAAAAACTAAACCCCAAGGATTACATGGCGTGAAAGGGGATTATACATCGTGTAAACCCCAAATCTAGTGTAGTTTTAAAATTATTTTCCAGCCAGATTTTCATCCATTCAGCCATGGAATATTCTACCTCTCATTTTGGGTGAACCCTAGGATCCCGAGGAGTTCTTCAAGACCTTTCCCCCCTCTTTGATCCATTGGTCCCATTGGTTATTTGTTGGCAATTCATGGTTCATCCATGGAAGGTTATTGTCCCTTCTTGGTGATTTTTCTTCAATTCTTCTCCTAAGAATTCATTGCAGTGATTTTTTTATGGTTTGGGGTGTTTGTTGGGTTGTGTTTTGATGGTATTTGGTTGTGGTGAAGGTTGATGTGTGGTTCCCATGGTAACGTTGTGGTTTTCGAGCATTCTTCTTCGTCCGGAGGTGCACAATGAGTTGAAAAGATTCTTTGAGGTAGGGAATCCATCATTTCTCTCTATTGTGTATCTTGAGGGAAGGGTCACTTTTTTTATCTATAGATTATAGTTATTACTGATTAATCAAAGATAAATAATTAGTTAAATTGAAATTTATGGGTAAAAGGGGTTTGACTCACATTCTTTTATAACTTTCATATGATTATGATATTGTGAATTGAACGGGCTTGATGCCCCACTGAAAATTGTGGCCTATAGGGTATCTATTTTTGTTAGATTAATGTATTTTTGCTATTTTTATTATTGTGATATAACTCTAAATGGGATTTTTTTAATAACCTATACTTGGATAATGAAATTTTTTCCCTAGGATTTTGGTTTGTGTGATAAAACCCCTAAAATAAAGCGGAATGTGATAAAAGACCCTTTTTAAATTTGTAAAAATGATCTTGATGTGTTGTGATGTGTGGCTGTGGTTGTGGGACAAAAATGTGTGGTTAAAATTGGGTGTAGGGTGATTCATGGTTTGTTTGGTCATGATTTGGGGGCGGTGAGGTAGTAGTTTGTTTGGTCGTGCTTTTAGGGCAGTGAGGTGGTGGTTTTTTTGGCCGTGCTTTTGGGACGATGAGGTGGTAGTTGTTTTTTGCTAGATGTTTGAGTAGTTATTAAATAAATAAATAATTAATTGTTTAATAATGTTTGGAATGGATTGGGTTGTTTTGGTTAATGTGTTGAAGATGTTTAATGAGTGAATAAATAATGGGTTGTGAGGTTAAATGTGGTTGATGAAAAATAATTAAAATAATGGGATGATTAAATGGAATTGGTTAGAGATGTGAAATCAGGCTTGTGGATTTTTGTGTGGTGTTATACATTTAGGCGTGGCATAAAAAGTAACAATCTTTTCAGTTGGTTGGTTTATTTGTGAAACTATAGGTTGGGATTTAGTTTTTAATATTATATATGTATATATACTTTTATATTCTTGTGTTTTCTATACACACCCCACCCACATGCAACACTTTGTGTCGACACCCGCATAGTCACAAATGGGGTGTTTTTTCTGACATCCGGTGTAGAGTACGGATAGATGGTACTCACTCTTTTCTAATAAATCTTCCATGAGAGGTATTTATTTCATAGGATGTGATGTATTAAGGTCTCTTAGTGCATTATATGGTGGTTGTGATGGCCGAGGTGTTTTTGGGTGATATGTGACGACCCATGTGCTTTTGGGTTGGATGAGATATGACAGTGCTTGTGGGGTGACTTATGGTGTTGGTCATGCATGGTAGGAGGAGGGAATGAGGTTGATGTCCTACATTTTTATGAAACCCTACTACTCTGGTTTTGGTAGTGGTTGTGTTGTGGACTAGGTATTTTCAGGCGAGATGTGACATGGTCATGTTTATGGGGTGGTGAGTCTAGGTGTTTGCGAGTGAGGTGTGTCATGAATATGCTTATGGGGAGGTGTAGTTTATATAAGGGATGGGACCACCAAGACATAAAAAAATTGGGTGTGAGAGTGGAATAATAGTGGGAAATCTATGTAGGGAACCCTCATCAACGTGATCATGTTATATTACATTACTTGACTTGTGTTATTCGGTGAGCATGCCTTGGTGAGGTTGGGTTTGGTAAGTATACCTTTATATGTGTTGTCTGGTTATGATATTTTCTCATAGGTGCATTAGTATGATTCTTTCACATGTGCACGAGATACTTTGGTTTTCTTAATGAGTATACTTATATGCCCACCCTACATATATAAAACTATTTTTCAGGTTTCTAGGAGGTCGTTCTAGACACTTCTAGCTCGGATCTTGGAAAGATGCTGTGTCACTCCCTTATCTTTTTTTTGTGTATTTAGTTTTAGAGAATTTTATTTATAATAGTTTTATTTATTCATTTATTTTGGGAAGGAATTTATTTCCTTTTATATAATGTCTTGGAGTAGTTTTTAGATGATTCATATTATCTCCAGATCTTGTTTCTTTTATAGAGGGAAATTCCTCTCATACTATGAGATTTTTTTACACTCTCGGTGCTAGTTTCCAAAATAGGGACTACTAGAGGTGGGACTCAGGGACTATTATTTATCTTCCCTCATTGCGGTATCTTTTTAGGGAGAGGTTTGTGAAAGGTATTCCCAATACAACTGTTTTTCTAGGAAAATTGTAGGTTAATTTTACCAACATAAAAAAGGTATATAAAGATTCATGGGAGGGTTTAATAAGAGTGTTATGGGTATCTCATAATTTAAACATCATAAATACAATAATAGGGATATGTAAAAACATATTACAACATGATAAATAGGAAATATAAAGGAATATTATAAAGAAGGTTCTTGAATAAAGAGGAGGAGGAGAGGATCCCTTACCTTAATAGAGTTTTTCTTAAATATTGGTGGGAGATTCTTAAGAGATTAAGGGAACCATGGGAGGGATCTAGAGAGGGAAGGTCAGATTAAATTTATACTCTAAGATTTTTTAGTGAATCATAATGGGATTTTGGGTGGGTTTTTATTGAAAAATAGATGATAATTATTTATTATTTTTTGAACTTGGGTTTTGGACTCTAAACGATAATGTAATAAAAACCACAAATGATCCCATCTGTTTTCCCATGGTTTCTTCCAAAGAGAAGTGGTTTTAATTATTTTATAATTAAAATAAATGATACCCTTAAAACAATACCCTTAGTGATGTGTAATTAAGTCATGTTAAAAAAGAATTATTTTTAAAACCTTAAAATGTAACATCGGTTTTGGAGGATTTAGTACAAGTTTCTAAAATTAATCAAAATAACTTCAAACCCCAATTTTTTTAATGGTGAAACAAGATTTTGGTAGTGGATAGATTTTATAAAATATATTACATCACTTTTGGGTAATTATGAAGTCATAATACATATCATATATTTATATTGTATTTAATTTTTACCCAAAAATTTGACTGTCTTAGAAAATTATGAAAAATGTATTATTTTATAATTTCAACAATCTGATTTAAAAAATAATATATATTTTATCAAAATAATTTCCTAAATATTAATATTTAAAATTTTAAATCAAAATCCCCATTTATTGGAAAATATTGGTTTATTAACAATATCATTTTTATGACTCTTATAAAAATTACATTTGACTTTAAAAACTATTTTTTAATTTATATTTAAATAAATATTATTTAATAAGAACATTTTGTTAAAATAAAATTTATTTAAAAATTCTTGAATTCATAAAAAATTTTATTGATAAAAACTCTACATTTCCCAAAAATAGAAGTAGCGTTTCATCGTATCAAAATATAATTTTTACCAAAATCATTATTTAATCATTTATAAAGTAATAATAAAAAAAGATAAATATAGAAATATAAAAATTCATATTTTTAGGGCCTAGATACATAACCCATTATTACACTAGTGTATTCCCTTAAGATTATAGTGTGTGATGGTGAGATTTTCTTGGAGTGGTTCGGTGAACATGGTTTGGGCCATGATCTTAATGAGCTTGAAATTATAATGTAAATGGTTTCACTCACACTATAGTTATTGAATCTCAACTCAGTCTTAGTCAAGGAAAAATACCAATGATTCTATATCTCTCAAAATCTCTGATAAATAGGCTTCATAGGGTAAGATCCTACTATTCAAGGCCATCACTTCTTTTCTATTTGTCAAATGGAATTTATCATAATCTTTAATATATAATAACCATCCAATAACTGTATAATGACTATACTATTAATGATTATGTTGCTTAATGGTATTTTAAATATGATAGTATATAACTTATTATATTCCAAAATAGCCAAAGTAGTTAATTTTTTTATTTAAATACATTAATTGATAAGGAATTTATTCATTCAAAAATAAAATTTCATTTATAAATGTTCATGTGGTTACATTATTCCTACATCATAAATTTTGACCACAAAATTTTCATTTCATCCATTTAAATAGATAAGGGTATTTATGTTTCATCACCTATTTTGTTTCCCAGGTCTTTTCCTCAAAATTGGGGTTCCATCACAACACTTTGACCAGGTGAGTTGTCTTGATTCATTGAAAATTTTCTCTATGGTGAATTATATTCACTGAATTCTCCTCATATGAAATATCATTCTTGAATATCACCACCTATAGATTTAGTACAAGTGAGTGGTTTGGTCAATACTTCCTCAATAGGGATACATGGAACACATCATGTACTTGAGATAGTTTAGGTGGGAGTGCTTTTTGATAGGCCACCATTCTGATGTGATCAAGGATCTCAAAGGGGATGATTTATCTAGGACTAAGTTTCCCCTTCTTCCCAAACCACATTAATTTCTTCCATGATGATATATAAAGAAAAAATATTATCTTTGACCTCAAACTCTAGGTATCATCAATTATTATCTACAAAATTTTTCTATGATCTTTTCTTGGATTTTATATGACACTGAATGGTTTGAACCTTCTCTGTCATCTCTTGTACAAGATCAGGTCCCATCATATTCTTCTATCCAATATTATCTGAACATGTTGGATCCAAAACCTCTTCCCAGACATAACATCATAAGGTTACATTTTAATGATATAATTGAAACTATTTTTATATGATATTTCCACTAGAAGAAGGTTCTAATCCCAACATCCTTGGAAATCCATTGAACATGATCTCAACATATCTTCTAGAGTTTGAATAGTTATTTTTGACTGACCATATATATAAGGGTCATAATAAGTGTTCAAGCTCAGTTATATATCCAATGATATCTCAGTTCTATATCTATAACTTAATGAAGGATTCTCCAAAACCTCAATATAAACCTAAAATCATGATCAAATAAGATGGAGAGTGGAAATCTATATTGTCTTACCCCTTATCTTATGTATATTTTAGAGAGTTTACCAAGAGAGAAATATTCCTTGATATAAATTAAATTCATTAAGTTTTTAATGTGATCGACTACCACCCATATGCCATTTTCCCTTTAGATTTATTGAGGAGTCCTAAGACAAAATCCATGGTTATGTTTTCCCATTTTCATATTATTATATGCAATGGTTGTATCATAAAATTGTACTTATATAATTCCTTTATGTTATCCCATATGATTTTTTCTTCAAATATATATACATCTTAGTTCTTCTTGGATGATTAGAGGTGCATGAGCTATTCACATCATCCCGAACTTCCCTCTTAAGTTAAGGTTTTGATGGGACTCATATTCGGGTTCGAGACCTTATAAATCCATATTTAGAAAAGTTGAACTTTAGAATATTCACTTAGTTTTTTTTATCACCTCATCATCTTTATATTCCTCCTTGATCCTCTCAAGAATGGATGGTTGAGCAGTTATTTTAGAATGGTAGGATGAAGATCATTTTATGTTTCTCATGTCCCTCCTTTGCATGTGTAGGAATATTGGTTCCCTTTCAATCCACATCATGGATAGGTTTGTAGGATCCTTTTTATTTAGATAATCTACCACTTTTTTTTCACCTTTTTAGGATGGTAATGGCTTGAATAATCATAATCCTTGATCATATCTAACCACATTTATTGGATCATATTGAGATCCTTTTGTGTGATTTTATACAAGAGGCTTTTATGATATGTATATATTTCACACTTATCCATATATAGGTAATGTATCCTAATAATCAACATGAATATCACTATATAAAATTCTAGAGTATGTGTTGGTTAGTTCTTCTCATGGATATTTAATTGGAAGGAAGTAGAGGCTATCAATTTTTCATCTTTCATGAGTATACAACCCAAAACCTTTTTATATTCATCATTGTATATCACAAATCCTTCCACACTGGTGGGTAATGTGGGTACATGTGAAGTGATTAGAATCTTATTAAACTCTTTCAAGATCTATTTTCATTTATAAGTCCCAAAAAACTTTAATCCATTCTTAGTTATCATGGTTAGTGGGATTGAAAATTTTGAGAAGTTTATCAAAAATCGATGATAGTAACCAACTAATCCAAGGAAACTATGGATTTCCATCATAATGGTTGATTTGGTACATGATTAAATTTACTATGTTCTTAAGGATCTATATATATCCCTTTTTTGGTGATAACATGCCCCATGAATGTTACCTATTCTTGGTATAAGTTCAATTGAGAAATCAACTTCTAGTTTAGGATGAATACTATGAAATTATTTGAGGAAAATTTTCTGTCATAATGGGAATGTCATCAAGAATTATCTTTTTATTAGTCATAATAATTTTATCTATATACACTTACTCATAAGGAAAAAACGTCCATGCCCGAGATGTTGATTCCAAATGAGATCAATCATTCTCCATACACTTCTATTGAATCAGAGGTTGATTCTATATATGAAGGGTGAATTCCTTCTTCCAGAAATTTATGTTGGCTCTATATATAAAAAACCAATCCATATATATGATAACATGAAATTATAATAAAGAGAGAATGATATGATTTTAAAGAATACCATTTCCACAAAATGTAACTTGTGATGCTATAATCAGAGAAGTTTTTCATAATGATATCAAATCATTTTGGGCGGTGACTTGATGTTTTTAGAAAAATTATAAGATATGCTAGTGTGGCATTAATTTAAATACAAGAATACATACACAACTATATAGTAGAGGTTATATATACTTCAATCATTATAATAAATTTTAGAATATGCAATTCCTTTTCCCCTTCCACTTTGAGATTTTTGGTGCTCATCATCCTTGTTAGACCTTGGAATAGAAAATTGTCTTAGATAATTCCCATGTTCCACACATTTATGACATAGAAAAATTAATGGTACCTTTTATTGAACCTTATTTTCTTCCATAATTTTTTCTGAATTAATATGTTTTCCATGATAATTAGCTACTTCCCCCTATTTTTTCCACACCGAAAACATTATCTAGTTCCTTAGTGACATTTCCCTTGGTGACTCTTTCCACATTTTTAACAAGTAGGAAACCAAATAATCTTTCCTTTTTCACAATCATCACATGAACTTCCACGAGACTCTTTCATCTTCTTCTTTGATGTGTTTAGAGATTGAAATTTGTGCCAGTTATTGATTGTAATTTCTGATAGAAGGTTTTTATAATCACAAGACATATTACTTTATCCCTCATTAGGTTTGGAATCTAATTTAGACAGTCATTACATCACCCATCACATTGATTGTTTACTTGGTTCCTCCTATTTCCAGTAATTGAATAAAAATAAAGTGAAAATTACGGTGATTATTTTTAAACTATTAAACAAAAAATGGGAAAACCATGAACATTAAAGGGATAAATCTTCGATGATATATATTCTTTAATCAATGAATTTATTTGTTCTAATGAATTTTATCTATGACCTATTACCTAATATATAATCTTTTAGAAATTTTTATCCCTTCATAATGGTTTGTAATGATATTGTGAATTTACCAAACAGTACCCCTAGGAGTGTCAAAATAGGTTTATATCGAGACCCATTATCATGAAATAGGTGAAGATTGAGTCTAACTCAATATTCCCTTTTTAGGGTTATTATCCCTAGTTACAATTGTACTAGAGACACATCCACTTGTAGTATCCTGATATGGATATATTTTATTGAAAACCACATACTATATACTTAAAAAAAATTTAGTGATGGTTTCATATGTTTAGACTTATTTCGAAGGATTTCAATTGAGTTTTACAATCCAAATCCCAAAATATAACTAAACTTTTCTCTGATTTTGACTATGATAACCCATATTTTAATACACTTTAATTTTTGAATTATTATATAGATATAAACTTAATAAAACCAAATAAGATCATGAGGAATAATGTATTTGGGTAATTAGGTACATAACATTCCAAATTTCAATATAAATACAAAAAAAATATTTAAAAACTCCATAACATGTGCTTATATTCCATGGATTTTCTAAATGTGCATGAGATAACTTGGGGACATATATAAAAGAGGGGTGTCCTATAAATCCCAGTAAGGAAATAATCAAATCATAACATGATGAAACTAATAAATGTGAGTAAATATAAATATCCATGAGAGATTAAAGGGTTGAGAATAATAATCTTGAATAGTGAGGTATGATGTAACATGATTACATCAAGGCAATATAGGAATGTGGAAATAACCTAAAACATTACATAAGGATAAGTCAAGGATAAATGGAAAGACAACATCACATGGTGGAAAAATTCTCATAATGGATTTGGGATAACTCCCAAATCCAATATATATTATCTCATGAGACAAAAAAACCCAATTTATTGGAGGTTTATATAATTTAGGGCCCTCCTGTCACATTCATATGATATACATTCATAATTGTGCCACATAGATTATACAAAATAAGAACAAATTTCATCACATTTGACCACATGATTAAGGAGTGTGGGTTATATAAACAAAATTAAACAATCAATGAAGTATAGGTACATCTAGGAGAATACCCTTGAGTGGAAATAGGGAAGTATATCCACTACACAAATGTTTTGTATGGAAAATCATAGGATGGTTTCGACAGAATGGGGTTAAATATTGATTCATTAGAGAGTTTAATAAGAGTGGAAGGGGGTATCTAAAAACATTTATATCATAATAAAAGTAAGAGGGATATGTAAAATCATATTCTCATATAATAAATTGGAAATCTAATGGCATAATAAAAATAAGGGGCTTGACTAAAGAGGAGGAGGAGAGGACCCCTTACCTTGAAAGGGCATTTCTTAAAGATTTGGGGGAGATTTTTAGGAGATTGGGGGAACCTTTTGAGGTATAATGAGAGATAATGTTAGAGAAAATTCATTCTATAAGAGTTTTTATTGAATAGTAATGGGATGTTTGGTTGGTTTTCATATCAATGGAGAGATGAATTATTTATTGATTTCCAAATTTAGTTTTTTTTGAATCTATATGATAAAGTAATCAAAAACCAAAAAACTTCCCTTGGTTTTTGAAAATGGTTTCTACTGAAGAGGAGGGGTTTTATTTATTTTACAGGGATAAGAACCAAACTCTTTAATATAACACCCTTGGTTATGTGTAAGTGAGTTGTTTTCATAAATAAATAATTTTAAAAACTTAAAATGTTACATAGGTCTTGAAGAATTCATTAAGGGTTTATAATATTATTAAAATAACTTCAAAAAATAAAATTATTTTAAATGGGAAATATAATTTTGGTTATGGATAACTTTTATGTCCTATATTACATCACTTTTGGTTTATTATGACGTCGTAATATATATTGTATATTTATATCATATTTAATTTTTACACAAAAATTTGAATGTCTTAAAAAATTATGAAATATTCACTGTTGGATAATTTTAAAATGATAATTTAAAAAATAAAAATAATTTTATCAAAATAATCCCCTAAATATTAAAATTTACATCTTTAAGTCAGAATCCCTATTTATTGAAAAATATTAAGTTTTTTGACAACAGTTTTTCTGACTCTTATAAAAATTACATTTGACATTATCAAATTATTTTATCATTTATTTTTACATAAATTTTATTTAATAATAATATTTTATTAAAATAAAACTTATTTAAAAAATTATTCAATTCAAAAAGTTATCTTTATCGAAAATCTATATTTTACAAAAAAAAAAATAATGTTTCATCGCATTAAAATATAATTTTTACCAAACTTATTTTTTAATCATTTATAAAGCAATAATAAAAAGGATAAATATAAAAATATAAAAAAATATAGTTATGGTATAGATACAAAACCATTTATTACACTAGTGTATTCACTTAGACTAGGGTTTGCGATGGTGAAATTTTCTTAGGGTTGTTTGGAGAATGGTTTGGGTCATGATCTCAATGATCTTGAACTTCTCCTGTAAACTATTTCACTAATGATTTAGTTATTGAATATCATATTGGTATTAGTCAAGGTAAAATCCCAATGATGTTATATCCCTTGGAATATTTGATAAATGGTCTTCATAGGGTATGATCCTAATGGTTGAGGCAATCACTTACTTTGTCTGTGTCTATTGGAATTTATCATAACCCTTCATATATTATAATTATAGGATCACTGTATGATGGCTATAATATAAATGATTATGATGATTAATGTCCTTTTAAGTTTGATAAAATATATCTTATAATATTCTAAAATAGAAAAATTAGTGCCTAAATTTTCTATAACTATATTACATGATAAATAATTTATTCAATAAAAAAATAGAAATTCATTTATAAAAATTTGGGTCATTATAGGCTGAATCAGTATGGGTGGAGGGTGAACCACTTCAGAGAAAGAAAATACGTATCAATAGAGTAGTGTAACACATGGGTCTCATATTGGAGCAAAGAGTAGAGGGATAGTTCAGTTGCATACAGTTCATCTTACACCCAGTGGTAGTGAGTATGGACCATCGACTGTTCGAGGTACAATTCTTGTAGCTTCTATTTGATTCTGACTTTTACTTGAGGTACAAAACCTTTGGTTTTCAGTTTTTGCTTAGATTTATCTTAATAGTTATTAATAATAAGGTTATAGAGGAAAAAAGGGTGTTTGGGGATTTTTATTAGCCTGGAACCTTCAGTTATGGAGAAAATAGCTAGGCTGCATGGTTAATCAAAATCATGCCACCCAATCCGCATGGTTATAGAAAACCATGTGGGGATTTTCATGGTATAGTAGAGGGCCACATAGTTTGAATTAATCATGAATTCTGGACAAACGAGCATGTAGGGATGCGATAGAGGGTGTACATATGATGTCATGGTTTGTTTAACCGTGCATTTCAGACCATGCGAGGTGTGCTCCCTGAGCAGTGGGTTGCACACAGTTGGTGCATGGTTTGGCCAACTATGCATCCAAACCATGTGACCTCTTAAAATGGACGATTTTAAAATTTTCTACTTCTATATTTTAAGGACTCACCCCTTATTATTTCCTCCCCTTGTGCATATTATCCCTCCATTCCTCTCTGTATCTCTCCCATGGCCTATCATAGTCTTTGAAGCCATTTGTCCATCCAGGCTCCAATTTTGGATTTGTTTTCCATGTTGGGTTTCCACATATAATCTCTCTACTCCTTCATATACTTTTTTCATTCTTATTCCTATCAATATAGCTATATTGGTTTGATCTTCTATGCCCTATTTTCAGGGTGTTTTTATATTTTTTCATTTTCTTTTGATCTGTACTGAACTTTAGGATGATACTGGATGAGACATTTTTAATTGGATTTAGGTAGGTGGTCTAGTAATTATCTCTCATGACATGTAACCTTATATTATGCATGGTGATGCCACACACCATACTCTACATGCGCTGAATATAAAATAAACTTAACCAACGTCTAAATTGATAGCCTTGATAGAAATGACATAGTGTCCCTTAATTCATGTTGGGATAGGTCCCCATTAACTATCCCTATTCCTCTAGGTGTACCTATGAAGTTTACCTTACTATTATAAATTATTTAGTGACCAAACCATATTCTACATGGTTTTGGTGTGACTCCTAAATGTGTTGACTATAATGAATTGAATAGAAAGTGAGTGGTACGACCACATTATGCGTTTTAATGGAACGGTGGTTATGCACTTGTTAAAGAGAAATGCTAATGAACTATGAACTATCTATTGAATATTCTTAAAGAATTTTACTGTTTACTACTATTGTGATATACGACCATGACATCCATAAATTTATGAGATATGATCTTAGAGTCATATATAACTTTGATACTTAGACGTGGAATCCCTTATACTTGTGATACTCAGGCATGTCATCCCTTATACTTGTGATACTCGGGCTTGGTATCACTTATACCTATGATACTTGAGAATATAATCCATTAAACCCTTGATATTGGGGAATGATATCCCTTTTACCTATGATACATGGGCATGACATCCATTACACTTATGATACTCAGGCTTGGAGTCCCTTACTATATTGTAAGACACCAGTGACTAGACATGGATACCTGAGTTCTGACTTGGGTCTAGGATAACACTATGTTTTATTCATATGTCTTTTAAATTCACTAAATATATAGAACAAATATATAAATACATTCACATAAACTTATATGTATATGTTCATGATGAAATATATTCATCATTTTTCTCGACATGGGCCAAAGTAAGTAGTGTCAGTTTAGTGTCCTTTAGGAACCAGAATCTACCCTTTACAGTCTTATTACTACTTACCATTATTTTATCTGCACAATACTCATATTATATGTACTAATTGGATATTTATAGACAATATTTGTGGTGGCCTACTGAGTATATCTCAAACCCAATCTAGGCCACCGATGACACCTAGGTAGATTATATGGATGCAGGTACAGACAAGGGAAAGCGCTCGATTTTCAATGCTTGATTTGATTTTAGCATGGGAGAAAAGGATCATGGGACTGATCTATGTCTCATGATGATATCTAGAGATAGTATTTTAGTATTTTTGGCTATTTTTATATACCTATATGTATGTGATCCCTCTTTCGTGTTTAACTATTCCATTTTGTTTATATAAATGACATGACATCATTTGTATATGGTACTGGATATTTCTATTTATGAATTTTTATTTTATTTGGATGTTTTATCTTCTGATAATAGTTGATATTTTGATTCTGATATTTATCTATTTATTTCAACACTGTCCAAATCTGATTACGAGGGTATAGTCTCCCCACTATAACACCTTGGAACTTCATTGCTAGTCGGCAACCTATAGCATACGTGGTGGTATGCTTGAGACCATATCACCAACTGGAATGAAGAAACTCTCAGTGGATTTTGGGTCAGGATGTTAAAAATTTATATCACAGGTTTGTTTTCTTTTAATTACTCTTTTGGGATAGTAGAAAAGTGACTAGTGCCTTTTATAAGTTGATAATGAGTTTGTTTATGGGATTAACTAACCCATGTACAGAGAAAATCTAAATTTCTAGGGGATGGGAATTCTTATTTTGAGTTTCCACTTATTATTATTGACTTGATTCCACTATTGGGTGAGGCACATGATATGTGATGTTTATTATTATTATGATTGAGGATTCCATATTACCCCTTCATCTGTCTTGAAATGGAGTGTTGAATCACTTATCACAGTAGGCACATAGAGATTCATATGTCATGCATTATTCCATGCCATATAGGTGCATCACATTGCTTGTATTTCCAGTGATTTATATTAGTGCCTTAATTATTATATATAAATAGAATTTTGATAAAATTTCTTACATTTAAATGGAAAGAATAAAGGGTTACTTAAAGTTTCTATATCAACCTAACAATGTTTTCTTTCATAGTTTGATGTTGACACCTTAAGTAGTCAATTATAGCACATCATTGAGTCATAGAGAATTGGTTCCACATGATAGAACATGTTTATGATTGAGATTAAATGGATTCCATATTTCAATTTATAATGTGTATGGGTCTTTATAAACTGGAAATGGTTATTTATTTAATTTAACCATTTAAAAGTATCTATATAAATAAGTATAAATTATCCAAATATACTTCTGGAGATGACGATGGATTCCGCCCGAGAGCCGCAACCTATGGGCGATCCTGGACGAAACCCTAGCATGCTCGCTGGGAACTATGAATCACATTCCTTTGCTGATGTTGTTGCCGGTCAACCCTCTCCTATGGATACTAGGACCTCTGACTCCATTTCTCCAAAAACTTATAAGCACCGAGGTTTAGCAACAATCTCATTTTCGACGGAAGAGGTAAATCTACTTTCTACGGACCTTCGTTTTGCTTTAGTTGGTAAATTCTTGAAAAGTCAACCCTCATTTCCCTTCCTTCGCAAAACTTTGGAAAGCATTGGATTTACAAATTTTCATATCGGACTTCTGAATTCTTTGCACGTACTGTTTCAGTTTTCCCTTGACAATGACTATTATAGATTTTGGACCAGAGGTTCGTGGTCTTTTGGGGGTTCTTTCATTAATGTTTTCAAGTGGTCACCTGATTTTGATTTTGATACTGAACCCCCAATCGTCCCTGTTTGGCTTGGATTCCCGGGTCTGCCTTTGCACCTTTTCAAACACAATGCATTATTCTCAATTGCTCGACTCTTTGGTCAGCCTCTCAAACTTGATCACGCTACACTATACTTGACATGCCCCTCAGTTGCAAGGATATGCACAGAAATTGATATCTCTCAAGAGTTTCCTTCGAGATTTTGGATACAAAATGGGGGGTCTGGATTTATACATACTGCAGTGTTTGAGAATGTTCCAGATTTTTGTAAGAAATGCTTTAAAATTGGTCATCCTACTAAAATATGTGGGATCGAAATATATCCACCTCACCCATGGCCACATTTCAAATCAGTGTGGGTTGAAAAGACTGCTCCAGAAATGCTACCTGCTGATCAGATTGGCATTCCCGCGAATGACTTGATATCCAAGAATAACCCAAGCAATCAACTGGTTAACACCAGTGAAAATGCTAGCCCTCATACTATAGGGTTGGTCCCTATACCTGGAGGTCATGTGATTAATAATGTTGGTCATGAGACTAGTGAGGATAAGATTTCTCAAGTGAAAGAAGATTTTCATCTAAAAGATCGAAAAGTGAAAACCATTGTTGACCCTACCTCAAGTGAAGATGTCACTGAGCTCTCTCCAAAGGCCTATACTAGTCAACAGGAGGGGGAGGGTGAAGCTCAATCTGACTTAGATGATACCATTCAGGATGATATTGACAAACCCTGTCAATTTGAGGAAGAATTCCTGAAATCAAGTACTAAGAAAGGGAAGAAGCCGTTAGTTGACGCAGACAGTTTTATTACTCCGAGTTATAGACACACAATAAAGAGCAAAGATCGCTCCAAAATAGAAAGAACCATTATTACAAGATCCCTTGCTGCACATGCAAAAGAAGAAAATGCTATTCCTCAACAGCCTCTGACAACTGAAATGTCATCTGACTCAGACACAATAGATTCAGAAGCTTCCTCCAGTGAGGATGATGAGAATGACCCTGCATATAGAGATGCTTACGTCATGGAGGAAAAATTGGACTTCTCAAAGGAGCTTGATTTGTGGATAGATGAGAATGACAGAACTGCCTTTCGGAAATATAAAAATGGGGACATGACCGCTGACACTTATCTTGAGCTCCGAAAAAGAATGTTCATCTTTGTTTGTGAGGAATTTAAGAAGAACCCAAATTTCAACTTCAATGAAATTGCATGGAAATAATTAGTCTATCTTCCCTGGATATGTTTGGTTTGATGATGCTGGTTTCTCCTGCTTGATTCGGTCTGCTTCATAGAAATTCTGTTTTGAAGGGACCTTGATTTCTTGTCTTCTCTTGCTGCATAGATCTGGATGGTTGGATCAACTGGAGACACCCCCTACATCTGCATAAAGCCGGGATGGCTCTCTCTTCTGGACTACTCCAGCTACATCATTTCTGTTTGCACACTCCTGGAATGCTGCTGGCTGAATCCTCAGTATTTATTTCCTTGAGCCCTATGATGTTGTATTCCAGTTCTGATGTCTGCTGCTATCTGTCTGCTTTGTAAGCCTATGCTGCTGTCCTTGTCTGCTTTTGGTGTTTGGCATCTCATGCTGGATGTTCTGGCGGGTTTGAGCACCTGGAGGCCCCCCTGCATCATCTGCCGTTGGAGTCCCACCTCTTCTGAAGACCCTGCCAGTGGTTCTTCACCTTGGGGCCCTGGATCATGCTCGGTTGCTACTCCTTGGCATGTGGGATCTGCTGTCTTCAACAAGATACAGAACTGCCTGCCTTTCTCGTGATTCCTTGACATACTTGCAGCAGGTCTGAAATTTCATTCTCCTTGGTTTTCAATGTATGCTTTTTTTGGTTTCATTAACTTTCAGAGGGTGTAATCTCATTACACCTCGAGATTTCCATGTACGCCTTTTTATTTAATAAATTTATTGGACATGAACTGGGAAACTAGTTCATGTCAACTTGATAAAAAAAAGTATAAATTCATGTGAATTTAAATTCTAAAATGAAATTATAATTGTTAAATGGGGATGCCAATCAAAAATTTAGGGAAATTTCCTCTATAAATTGCAATTGAAACTATGTATACTGGGACTCTTGAACTATACAAGTGAACTTGAGCCTAAACCAACCTTAGTAGTGGAAATTAAGCAACATATCTTACAATTATTATGACCTGTATGTCACCCAAACCTAGATTTAGGTGCAAGAAGAGGGGTTTGAATTTTATCTAGAAAGGCTTTATACCTAGTCTATTCCAATACCAGTAGATTATGCCATTATCAAAACCTATATTAGGCATGTTATTGAAATTTATAGAATTATGCCACCATGAAATCCTCGAGTCATGCACTAAGAGGGTGGTGAAGACTATGCTTTGGAAGTGGTGGGCCCGGAGCCACTAGGGATACCTCCAGTATTGCCTCCAGTATTGCCACTAGAATTGCCTCTAGTTTCATGAATGTTTTCTTATAATTATGAATAATGTTTTGGGAGTATAGAGGATTTCCCCTTATATGGAAGAGTTTATTAAAGGGTTTTAGCAAGAACATCCACCCATCTTTTTAGGGTATGGAGGTCCTTAGGCTGTAGAGTTATGTATGGAGGACATGATGAAAATATCAAAGAACCATAAGACACCTCCTTAGAAAAGAGTGAGGATCACTACGTTTATGCTTCAGGATTAGGCCAAGAGATGGAGGGATGCTATCATCCAAGAAGATTATTTTCAGGGTATGACCTGGGATTATTTTTCGATAGGATTAAATTACTTTTTATTTCCTTATATACTTTTAGTGGACTAATATTGAGAGTTTATACATATAAAGTAGGGTACTATGTCTGTTATAGACTATTTTACTCTGTTCATAGAGCTCCAACACTTTACACCAACCCTTGCTGGTGACACATTAGAAACATATATATGTTTTGAGGATGGGCTTGTATACGCCTTGCGATCTAAGGTAAATGTATTTTGGTTCACCACTATTTTGGAAATAGTAAACCAGAATATTATCATCAAGAAGGACTTGATGAAAGATGATGGTGTAGGCTAGGGTGGTTCAAAATAGAGATAACGATGTTGTTCTACTAGAGGCTGTAAATGTTGGTCTAAGACTGTGTGTAGGTGAAACAACAACTAGATGACACCCACTTATGGTTACATGGTTTTTCAATAGTTTGGGAAGCCATGGAATTATAGGACCAAGTGTCCTAGAGACCCTATTGAGTACTAAGGATGTGTAGGGTCGGGGAATCTTCAAAAATTTTGTAGGACCTTCCCATCCAAGCCCAGTGGGAGAGGATCCAAATTAACTTTTCCTTGAGGATAAGAATTAATAGTTCCATGTCATGTGAGAAGCTAGTCCACCATTGTTCGTACAAGTAGAGGAGGAGGTCTTGGTCAAGGTAGAAAGCTTTCTAATACTCATTTATAGTGGAGAATACCCACTTATGGTAGTCTGGTTGCAATACATGGCCATGGATTAGACCAGATTTATTTTGTACAACCTATACTCGAGGATCAAGGTGTCAGGTCATATTTATTTTGAGGTACTATTATAGTATCCTCTACTATCATGTCTTACTTATTAGATATGGTTCTTTCAAATTCCATTATCTCTATAGATATTGTATAAAACATTGGGATGGATATTGAGTATTTTTATGGCATGATGATACTTGATACTCTATTGGGTATTCGATCGGAGGGTGTACTCTAGTGTAAGTAATATCCCCTTGAGGTAGGCATCTATCATTTATTATAAGGCATCTTTTTCCTCGAGATGATGATCATTTATTTCATTCTATGGCTGGACTGGTTGGTTCCCTATCATGTATATGTAGCTTCTATCTCTATAGGGTATCATTTATATCACCAGAGGGTGGTAGTTACCTTCATGAGGGTGAATGAGATGTTTAGGAAAGTAGAGATGGACCAGAGCATTGTGGGATCGGTAGAGTTATAACCTATATTTCTAGCCTACATATAGAGGATCAAGGAATGCATCTGAATGATTTCCCTCCTATAGAAGAATGTTTTAGGGATGTATTACCTAATGAATTCTTTGGACTACCTCCTGAGAGAGAGAGAGGTAAAATTTACTATTGATATAGTTCTAGGATCTATATTGATATCCATTCCCCCTATAGGATTGATACTACTGAGTTGTAAGAGTTCAAGAGGTAGTGATAGGATTTGGAGTCTAAGGGTTTTATATGACCCAAAACTTCACCACGAGGTTCACATATCCTTTTCTCAATGAAAGTGGATGGTACCCTCTGAATTTTCATGGATTTAAGATACTTGAATTAGATTATGGTCAAGAATCAGTATCCATTACCTTGTATCAATGAACTCTTTGAACATCTTCGAGGATCGATGAATTTATCAAATATTTATTTAAGTCTAGGTTATCACAAAGCATGGGTTAGGCTTGCAAACATAACTCAAACAACATTCCATAGAAAGTATGGTCTCTATTAGTATCAGGTTATTCCATTCTTCTTTATGAATGTTTCGACCATTTTCCTGGATTTGATGAATCATGTTTTCTACATGTATATGGATTCATTTTTGGTATTATTCATAGATGACATCTTAGTGTATTCTTATACTCATCATGACCATGATAAATACCATTAGATCATTATAAATACACTAAGATATCACCAACTATATGATATTCTCAATAAATTCCACTTTTGGATCGATAAATTCAACTTCATGGGTCATATTACCATAGAGGAAGGAGTATAAGTTGACCTAGAGAAGGTGATATCTATATCTACCTTGGATAAACCCAAGAATATTTTTGACATACATATTTTCTTATGGATATCTAGTTATTACGGGTGCTTCACACAAATATTTTCATTCCTAGAAGCACCAATTACGGGGCTGACTAATAAGGGTGTGAAATTTGTATGGTCAGAAGCTTTCCTGATAGACTTTCAGAAGATGAAAGGAAGATTAAATTTAGAACCAATATTGATTCCTACAAACCAAGGAATAAGCTATAAAGTCTATTATGATGCATCATGTATTGGTATAGGAGTGATTCTAATTTAGGATGATTGAGTCATGACATATGGGTCTCGTTAGTTGAGACCACATGATAAGAATTACCTAACGCACAATCTTGAACTATCAACCGTAGTTCATGACTTATGTTATTGGTGACATTATTTTCTTAAAGAGAGTTTTGTGGTGTTTATAGACCACAAAATACTCAAGTATATTTTCACATTGTGTGACTTGAACCATAGATAGCGAAGGTGGGTTGAATAATTGTATTCATTTGAATTTGATCTTGCCTATACATCGGGGAAAGGAAATATTGTAGTAGATGCTCTGAGCTGAAGGACTCTGACCTAAGCAGTTAGAGAGGCCATTGATGAGTGGTAGCTTATAGCTCTATTTTATGATATGCACTTATAGGTTTATGACCATTAATGATAGTATGTACTTTCATCGTTATCAGTGACCTCTTCACTTCTTAAGAGAGTAAAGATGAGGCAATTATTAGATCCTGAGGGATTAGTCTTAAGGGAGAGTGTTTCAGGTGAGGATCCTCCAACTGGTTAGATCGTGGATGGGGATGAGATATTATACATCCATGGATGCGTCTAGGTTATAAAATACATCTGAGAGCAGTTAATGTGAGAGTCTCATTCTTCTACTTGGGTGGTACACCCAAGGATTTCAAAGATGTATTGTGATCTATTTTGATCATATTGGTGACCTGGTAGGAAAAGGGAGATATTTGGATTTGTTACTAGGTGTTATAATAGTCGTTAGGTGAAGGAAGAGCACCAATAAAAAATAGGGTCTTTATAGTTATCTCCCATTCCTTAGTGGAAATGGGATGATGTCACGAGAGATTTTTTGACTAGTTTATTGATATCCTATGGAGGTAGTGATGAAGTATGGGTGATCATCGATAGGATCATGAATCTCTCTCACTTCTTAACTATCAGATTGACCATCTCAGTGGATGATCTTGGAAGACCGTATGTCTATGACATTATACACCTACACAGGGTCCCTTATTATATCATTTCTGATAGGGATGATCATTTCACATCGAGGTTATGGAAGGGGTTACAGTAGGTTTTGGGTACAGAGGTGATTTTATAAACAAGCTTTCACCCTTAGAGTGACGATCATTCAAAATAGAAAATAAAGGTTTTGGAGGACATTATTTAAGTATGCACCCTTGATTTTAGAGGTTCTTGGGAGAAACATATACCACTTTTTGAGTTCTACTATAATAACATATTTTATGAGACAATACAAATGGATCCCTATAAGTATTTATATGGTATACCATGTTGTTCACCTATGTGATGGCTAGATTCAGGGGAGGTAGACATAAATGGACATCTCCATGTTTAGGAGACATTATAGAAGGTTTATCTTATTAGGAAGTGGATGGATACAACTTATTATAGGAATAATTCGTACTCTGATCATCACCATTGATCACTAGTGTTTGAGGTCAGGGATTGAGTATTCTTTCATGTTTCTATTAAACTAGGGAATCGATGGTTTAGATGGAAAGGGAAGAATTAAACTCAGTTTCTTATACCTTTTGAGGTTGTAGTGAGAGTCAGTTTGATATACTATCAATTGCAATTACCTTACAGGTACTGATCTATGCATGAACTCTTCCATGTTTTACATCTCCGTTAGTACAATATAGATACATATAATATCTTTCATCCTAATGAGTTTGGGTTAGAAGTAGATGAATCTGTTGAGTAGTATCATAAATGTATTATGTACTAAATCATGAAGGATTTCTGAGACATATTAGTCCCTCCCGTATGGGTTCCATGGAAGCATAATAGAGTTTAGGATGAGAATTGGGAGTGGGAGGCCGACGTACATATAATGACCCATAATTTACATAAATTTATATTAGTTTAAAGTTAAAGAATATTCATATAAAAATATAAAAAATCCACTATAGAACCATATATGTATAATGTATTTATAAACCTGAAAACATAAATAATTGGTTCATAAAATATCTTCATTGTCTCCCACATATTTTTTCATAATTAGACATCTTTTTGAAATATCTTACTTTACACCCTTATCTAGAAACTGGGGAAAAGAAACATAGGAAAGGGTGAGCTCAGATTCTCAGTAAGGGTAAAAAAGGAGATATCAATCATATCATAATCATAAGACATAATAACATAACATTTGAAAATCTTATCCTGCATATGAAAGATCGTGATATCATGCCCTGGGATAAATCATGAAAGTTCATAAATATCAATGAAAACAATCTCAAAAGTGATAATATAAGACATGAAGTTTTTTTTAATACTCATAATCATTGAAATTCTTTTCATATAAGTCAATTATCATTTCAAAGATCATCACAATGGACAAAGTCCATTACTGAACTGATTTCCCTCCTCGTTCCATCCCTGTATTACTGAACTGTGATCTTTTCCCATTCCAGCCATATCTATCTCATGAGATATAAATCATTACCCAATGAATTGGAGGGAGATATAGGTAACACAAATCTATAATTAAATCATTCTTTTGTGTTCCACAATAACATAAATCATTCATCATAACCCAAGGAATAAAATGGGTTTCGTTAAACATCAATCCACCTTAACATAATCCATATAAAACAAATGGATTTCATAAATATCATTTCATAATAAACCCAATAAAATCATGGGAAAAAATGATATTATAATTGAAATAAAACCCTATTAAATATTTCCATCTTATATGGAGAATCATTTTTATTGAATACTTGAAATTAATTTTTGAAGAAAAAACATCCTTTCTTCCTAAAAAATGTTTTCATTTCTCAAAATTATCTGAAATTTTATAAGAAAAAAATTTGAAAATAAACTTTAAATCATGTAGAATAAGTTTCATGGAAATAATGTGCTATGAATATGTAAAAATCCTTTAATATCATATAAGTTAAAAAAACATTCTCCTCATACTTTTACCAGAAAAGTCAAAAAGTACCTCATATCGATAATGAAAAAAATTCTTTTCATACTATTTAATAAAAATTCACTAATGGGTAAAATTGAAATTAAAAAATCATATAATAATTAATATAATATTAAATAACATGGATATGAATTATAAATATACCCTAGTAAATACTTACGTATAAACAATATCAGATAATAATAATATTACAAAATTATCCCTTACTTTAGATCTGATGTCCTTTGTATGTATCTAAACTTCTTGTATAATGATTTAAATAATGTAACTGACTTATTAAAAAATCACAGTACTTTTTATTATATCATATATGATCTTATTGTCATCCGTTATTTAGTAACATTTCATTGTTACTCATTATTTAGATATTAACTGCTTTATGTTCTTATAAAATCTTTGTCAAATAAGATCAAGTTCTCCTTATTAGGTCATGGTTATATCATAAAAAAATTATATTAATATAATATATACCATATTTATTCATCTTGTACATTTATATAATCATTCTTCAATGAAGATCATGTAGAATGAATCACATCGCATCACGAAGATGATAAGCCATACTTACGCACAAACGACGATATCATTCCCATAATTATTGAATTGTATTAAATTAGGTGGTTTATAATATTTCAGAATTAATATCATGTTATAATAATCATATATAGTTATTATTTCCATCATTATACCCATCCATGTAAGGTGGTGTTGAAAAATAGATTATACCACAATGTGGAGATGGTAAGTCATACGTACACACGCTTGGTGATTTTATTTTTCATAGGATGGATAGAAGGTGGAATATGATTGTTTCATAATTATAATAACATCATAGTATATAAGTGATTTTGGATATATTATTTTATAATGAAACTACCCATGAAGAGGAAATATAAGAAGAAATAAGTTTTAAAGAATTGGCAGAGGAGACTACCTCTTCTTCGACGTGTTTCTTCTAAATATCCCCTTAGAGCACTTGAGTTTGTCTTAGAAGAAGTAAAAAACCTCTAAAATATAACTAGGTATGTTTATAAGGGAAAATTTCAAGGGATGTTCAAGATTGAATGCTCAAAGTGAAGTGAAGAGGCGAGGGACGAGGTTCCCTTTTATAACTGATGTGACGGGCACTTTTGGAAACTCCATAAATAATAATTTATAATAAAATAAATCCCTACCCCAAAACCAAAAAATTTCCCAATTTAGAATATTATATGATATAGGGTTGTAATATCATCAACCAATAAATTTCTGACAAGTTTTCTGTCAATTCAAACCTTTATATTTTAATTAATATTTTGTTATTCTATTTTGTTTTTAACTAGGGTAACAAATATTTAAATATTAAAGGGGGGTAATATTTACTTATTTCATGTCAATGAGATCATAGAAAAATAGGTTAAAACATTTTTTACTGTATCATAATTATTATATATTTTTTGAAATGTTTTATTATTTTTAGATAATTTAATGAAACATTATATTCTTAAACAAACAATAGTGTCAATTATGACACTATAAAATTCATCGATTTTTAAAAATATTAAGGTTACAAGTTAACTTAGAAAAAATTAATTAATTATTTTTTTAATAAGTCAAGGTCATATAGAAAATTCATTGGACATATGAATTAGCCAAAATTAAATTTATTTTTATATTTTTAATAACATTTATTTGTTATCATCATTAATAATATAATTACTACATTAATTTTATGTAATTATTTAATATAGTTATTTGTTGAATGAATTACTATGATGAATATAAATCTACTCGATTTCATATGAATACTTTTGGTTGAATTAATGTTTTAGAAAATCCTACATTAAAAATGTAATAATTTTGAAAACATGAATGTGAAAACTTTAACATCACTTTAAATAAAAAAAGTTAAATAAGTGTCACAATCTCTTATATAAGGATTCAAATTGTTACTAACTACACTTTTTCATGGTTATAGTCGAGATATACATGAACAATAATATTTGTTCAAGTGTTTGGTTCTTTTTATGGTTATTAGTATTTTAATAAAAAAAAATTATTGATTTATCATAATTTAATTATTTTTTACATAATCAAACTATAAGTATCTAAGGAAAATATTTATTTTCTTAAAAATTACAAATAAATTACAATGATAAATAAAAAAAAATTATCTTTTAAATGAGTCTTTATAATCTAATTTATCTTATGTATAACCTTATATAAAAAATGATTTTGTTGTTAAAAGTTTAGTGAGACATATTTAAACATTCTTTGAAGAAAATAAATTAAATGTCATAATCTTATCCAAGTGGCTTCCAAAGAACACAATTTAAACTGAAGGATGATTTAGGTCAAAAAAATCCATCCAATTATATTAATACAAGTGTTATGTTAATTTTATAATTCCACTCTTACCCTTAATTACCCAATTTACCCTTTTTCCGTATTAATAAAAATTACTGAAGTTACTATTCATAATGCCCAAAAATAAAATAAATCTATTTACATAATTTGGAACTACCGATTCCAAATATGGAATAAATTTTTTTAAATTAAAAACATAGAAGTTGGAGTAATTAATTTTAAATTAATCTTGTTGTCTGAAGGAGAGAATACATTTTAAAAGTTAAAACATTGCAAAATGATGAAATATTTTTACATATGAATTCAATGTAAAATTAATTATAATGAATTAAATTATATTGAATGATAAAAATATATTTTATTTATAATTTAAAACCATAAAATATTATAACCTAACCATATAAATTATTTTGATGAAAAAGTTGTTTTCAATTAAAATATAGTGTATTTTTACTATACATCAAAATTTCAAAGTTATTAGAAAAATATTAAAAATTCATCCAAAGTAAATTTTTATATCTGTATTATATTTTTTTTATTTTTTCACAAAAAATTATTAATGTGTCAATATCTTAATTTTAAATGGGTTCACCATTAAAAGGCGGAAAATTATCATTTGAAAAATATTAGTTTTTATACATCAAATAAGGTTAATTCATAATCTAGGACAAAAATATATATTGTATGAATATTAAAAATATTTTATTAAGTATATAACATATATATTTCATTAATTTAATTTACTAATAGTAATTGACTCAATTTATTAACAAAAAATACAAAAATATAGTCGATTTATATTTTTCATAAATAATTGGTAGCGAAAGACTTCGACATACATTTTCATAAGTTATATATTTATTCTTAATAACCTAATAGCTTGGTTAAAATGTTCATTTAATAATAAGGGCATATCATGGTTCTTTTAAACTCATAATTTCACGTAGTGAAAGCTATTGAAGAATTAAAATTATTTAGAGAAAATATTTAATAGAAACATCCAAGTGTTACATTATACGCCCCTTAAACCAAATTTCACCATCAAAATTCATCACTTGGATAAAAATATATGTGGATATATATCCATTTTCATATCCTCAAGTTCCCACATTGCTTTCTAAAATTGTTAGTTCCGCTATAAAACTTTAACCAAGTGAGTGGTCTTGTTTCACAGAACTTTTTCACGACAATCCAAAATATATATGGGTTGTCATTCATAAGAAAGATAATGCTCCAGCAGTATAAATTCTGAGTTAATTATATATGAAGGATCATGTATGTACTTTCTTAGGATATATTCATGGAACACATCATGAAATTGAGATAGATTTGGTAGAAGTTTCAATCAGTAAGCTACCTTCCCAACACAATCCAGAATTTGAAAAGGACCGATTTACCTTGGGCCTAGCTTTATCATTTTTCCAAATGTAATTACTCTCTTATAGGGAGATATTTGTAGAAACACCTTTTCACCTACTTCAAACTCTAGTTATTTTCTTCGGTTTTTAGCATAACGTTTTTCCAACTCTGAGCTGATCTTATATGTTGTTGAATAGATCTAACCTATTATTCCATTTAATCAATAAGATCAGGTCCTAATATCTATATTTACCCAATTTCATCCTATAAAGTTAGAGTTTTGCACTTCTTTACATATAGGGATTCATAAGGATCCATCTGAATACTAGAGTGAAATATATTATTGTAAGAACATTACACCAAAGGTAGGTATTGATCCCAACCACCTTTTAAATCCATAGAGAAAGCTCTCAACATGTATTATAGAGTTTGAATTTTCCTCTCATATTGATTATCTGTCTGAGGATGATAAGCAGTGCTTAAACTTAAATTTGTATCTAGATTCTATTGTAGAGTTCTCTAGAACATTGAGGAAAACCTTAGATCCTGATTATATATAATGGAAAGTGGTACACCATGCAATCTTACCACATCCTTTACATATATCCTGATAAGATGGCCCAGAGATAAATCCTCTTTAATAGTTATGAAGTGTGCCGATTTTATAAGGCAATCAACTATAAAACATATAGCATTATGGCCTTTATATGTTTTGGGAAGTCTGATGATAAAGTCCATAGTGATGTTTTTCCATTTACAATGCTCTATGGGTAATGGTTGTAACATACCCTTAGACGTCTATCTCTCAGCCTTAACTTACTTAAAAATCAAGCACTGAGAGAAATATTGAACAATATATATTTTCATTCCATTCCACTAAAAATAATCTTTCAAGTCCCTATACATTTTCGTGCATCTATAGTGAATAGAGAATAGAGAACTATGAGCCTCATACAATAGATCATTCTTTAATTCTAGTATGGGAGGAATAAAAACATGATTCCAGAACCCTATTATTCCATCACAATCAAGGTTGAATTCTAGAAATTTTCTCACCTTCTTTTGTAGCTCTACATCATTATTCTTCACCTTCTTAATCTTCACTGGTATAGAAGGTTGAAAATTCATTTGAGAAAGATAAAATTTCTCCCCTTCCTTGAAAATTTCCAGATCCATCCTTTAAAAATCCATAAATATTGGATCTTTTGTGATCCTAATCATGGATAGGCTAGCATGGTCCTTTTAACTCAAAGCATATTCCACCTTGTTCTCTTTCCCAGGGTGGTAATGTATTGAGTGATTATAATCTTAATCAAATACAACCATATTATTTGATTCATATTCAACTCCTTTGGTTTGAAAATATACTTTAAATTTTTATGATCAATATAAATATCACACCTTTCACCATAAATATAACACCTCTATATCTTTAGTGCAAAGATTACCAAAACCAACTCCAAATCTTGAGTTGGGTAAATTTTCTCATGTTTTTTTTTTATTTTTCATGAGAAATAAGATATCACTATATCATTTTGTATGAGAAAACAACCAAAACCCTTCTTGTATAAATCACTATAGATCACAAACCTTTCTCCACTACAAGGAAGTGTGAGCATAAGTGAACCAGCTAACCTTTTTTTAGATCTTTGAAATTCTAATCATTTTCCTCCATCCACACTAAATTAACTCCTTTCTGATTCAACTTGGTGAGTGGATTAGATAATTGTGAAAAATATTTCACACAACATTGATAATATCCAGCCAAATCAAGAAAAACATCAGATCTCAGTTACTATTGTTGGTCTCGTCCAACTTTCAACAACTTCTATTTTTTTCTGGATCAACCGATATCCCCTCTCTTGAGATTATGTGACCAAAAAATGAAACTTTCTGAATGGAAAATTGACACTTGTTAAATGTTTCATAAAGCTTATCCTATCTTAGTGTCTTCAGTACAATTCCCAAGTGATCTTTATGCTCTTCCTTTATTTTCGAATAGAGAAGAATATAATCTATAAATACTACCAAAAATTTATCGAGATAGTCTCTAAATACTCTATTCATTATATCCATAAATATAGAGGAGTAATTATTAAGTCCAAAAGGCATCACTATAAATTCACAGTGTCCATACCTTGTAAGGAATGTTGTCTTTGGTATATCCTCTTTCTTGACCCTAAATTGATGATATCTTGAATGTGATCAATCTTGGAAAAGTATTGATCTTCACATAGTTTGTCGAATAAGTCATCAATGTAGGGAAGATGATATTTTTTCTTGATAGTGATCTTGTTAAGTTCTTGATAATCAATAAAGAGTCTCATTGATCCATCTTTCTTCTTAACAAACAAAATAGGTGTAATCAAGGTGACACACTAGGGCGTATGAGTCCCTTGTCAAGATTCTATTGGAGTTGTTTCTTTAATTCCTGAATCTCAATTGGGGCCATTCTATAAGGTGTCTTTGAAATACGAATAGCACATCATATGAGTTCCATTGAAAACTCAAACTCACGATTCTGTGGAAGACTTGAAAATTCTTCCAAAAATACATCATCAAACTCCAGTACAATGGGTGCATTCTTAATTATGAGTTTCTCCCCAACCATTTGAGATAGATAACCTTCATTTATAGAAATCAAGACTCTTAATATTGAAGAAATTTTCAATGTAAGGTCATACTAATCCTTACATTTATTTATGATCATAAATTGATCTGGAATATGAAATTTGACTTCCCTTCCTTGGAATTTGATATGAGCTCTATTTAGAGAAAGCCAATACATGGAAAGAATCACATCAAAATATACTATAGGAAGGATCAAAATATTTTTAGGAATCACTTTACCACAAACATCAACTATATAAGTGTTATAAAATTTTTATGTGACTATTGTGCCATTAGGAGTTTTCATAGCTAACTCAACATCTAATTGTTGAGGTAATATGACGATACCCTTAGAAAATTCTTTAGAAATAAAAGAGTGGGTGGATACAGAATCAAATAAAACATTTTCTAATTTATAGTGAATTATAAGTGTACCTTTCACCACTTCATTATCGTAATCTACACCACTTATAATGATCGCATGTTACCTACCCTTGCCTTGGGCCTTGAGAGTTTGCTGACACATATCATCATGAATAACCCTTAGATTAGGGAATTGATTTGAATAATTCCCCATTTTCTTTTACTTTTAACATTTAAGTGTAGGAGGTATATTCTATGTATCCTTTTCTATATTCATATAATTATACATATTTTTCTCATCACTTCGACATTCAACTGCCCGATGACCTTCTTTTACACACTTAAAAAATTTACTAGTCCCTTTAAGAAAATTTCCTCCACGTTTCTTTCCACACTTTGAGCATAAGGGTAATCTCATCTTCTTTTCCATGTGATATTTATCTCTTCCTTTTAATTTTATTTTTCTCTTCTTATCAAACCCATATAACTGATGGTTTTCTCCAATATCCATCTCAACCTTGAGAGAACATCGAATTATTTCTTCATATCAATTAAAGTACCTTATGGATAATTCCATTTGGATACTTGGTTTTAAGACACTAAAGAATTGATCAATTTTACTATTATATTGGATAATAATTCCAGAAGTATAACTTTCAAGTCTTGTAAAAGTTTCTTCATATTTACCAATGGATTCATCATCTTTTTGAAAAGGTTCAAGGAACTCATTCTCCATCTTTATTCGAATAATACAAGGAAAGTACTTATTGAATAATAAGTTCTTGAACTCATACCATTCCATGGACTCAATTTCAACTCTTTGCCTGATATTCTTGATAAGTTTCCACCATTGGTCAGCTTCACCTTCCAAACGATATACTGTTAAGACGACTTTATCATATTCTGAACAATGGAGAAATGAAAATATCTTTTCAATGGTACTGATCCATTGTTCAGCCACTAATAGATCAGATGACCTGCTAAAATAAGGTGGTTTGTACCTCATGAAGGACTCAATAGAATGTTGTTACCTCCTTCTCTCATTTGAAAGTCCTTCATGATTCATAGCTTCGTATAGTTCTGTGAGCATAGATAAAAGATTTTTCATTTTATCTCTAATATAATTTGGTTACTCAGGAGGACAATAATTGGATTTCCTATCACATTCAACATTAATACACTTCTCTCGGGTTAGAACCATTGACTAAAACCAAGAATCCTAGCGTGAGAAACACTAACCATAATGGGAAAACCAAAAAATAAAGAATAAAATTTTAATTTAAGGCAATTTTGGTTTTATCCTAGGTTATTCATGATCATTTCTAAAACAATCGAATTGTAACCAATACTTTGACATATCCTTTGGGTTCTTACTAGGGTTTTATCATCCTAGTTTCTAAAGGTTAACTATACATTTCTTCTAATACCAACTTTGATGACCCATTCTTTACATGTATTGATATTAATTCAAACTTGAATAATATTCATTAAAAAATATTACAAATTCATGGCAGGGCTATATAAGTACAATGTCTTTAGAAACTGGAAAACATAAACAACTTTTTCATAAAACATCTTCATTGTATCCCACTTATTTCATCATAATTAGACCCCATTTTAACATATCTTACTTAATAAACTTATTCATGACCTAGGGAAAAGAAACATATGAACGGGTGAGCTGAGATACCCAATAAGGGTAAACAAAGGAGATATCAATCATATCATAATCATAATACATACGAACCTAACATTTGAAAATCTTATCCTTCATATGAAAGATCGTAATATCATTCCACGAGATAAATCATGAATGTTCATAAAAATAAATTAACCTAATCCAAAAATTCATAACATAAGACATGAAGTTTTTTGGAATACACATTATCATATAAAATCATTTCATATTAGTTAAGGCTCATTTCCAATACCATTATAGCGAGAAAAGTCCATTATTGAACCGAGTTCACTCCTCATTCCAGACCTGTATTACTGAATCGAGATCATTTCTCATTCTATCCATGTCTATATTATGACAAATAAATCTTTACCCAATTCATTGGAAGGAGATAGAGGTGCCACCCATCTAATAATGAAATCATTCTTACGTGTTCCATAATAACATAAATCATTCATCACAACCCAATGAATAAAATGTGTTTCTTTAAACATTATTCCACCTTAACATAGTACATGTAAAACA
Organism: Viscum album; assembly: GCA_963277665.1. Classification (NCBI taxonomy): domain Eukaryota; kingdom Viridiplantae; phylum Streptophyta; class Magnoliopsida; order Santalales; family Viscaceae; genus Viscum; species Viscum album. Next base: position 29,866,551 of record OY728139.1, on the reverse strand, counting down.
AATGGATTTCCTAAATATAATTCCATCATAAAAAAAAATAATAGTAAAAATAAGGATATTATAATTGAAACATAACCCTATTAAAGAATTCCATCTTAAATGGAAAATAATTTTGATTGAATACTTGAAATTAATTCTGGAGGAAAATATGCATTCTTCTCCATTTTTTTCTTAAAGCACCACACAATTTTAAACAAAAATAATTTGAAAATAAACTTCAAATAATGTATAGAAATCTTCATGAATATAAGAAACTATAAAGACTTAAAAATCTATTCATGCTGTATAAGTTAAAACACATTCTCCTCATACGTTTTCTGAAAAAGTCAAAAAGTACCTCATATCGAATAACGAAAAATGATTCATTTCGTAACATTTAATAAAAATTCAACATGGGGTAAAATATAATTTAAAAAATTCTATAATAATAAAAAAATTATTATAAAACGTGGATGTAGATGATAAAAATGCCCTAATAAATACTTAAGTATCACTACACCAGAATTAAACTTTTACAGTGGTTTTCTAGAAGCGGTTTATTAAACCATTGTTATTTTTTAAAAATAATTTAGTGGAAGTTTATTAAAAACCATTGATAAAAATTTTATTTTTATCACACACTTGGTACTTCTCCCCCGAGCCCCCACACCTGCGACCCCCGCGACCCCCCAAAGCCATACAAGTCCCAACCCCCACCACCCCACGGAGCCGGTCTCGACCCTCTCCACCCCTCACCGTGCCTCTCCATACCTCACCATAAGTCCCTACCCTTACCACCCCTCGACATCGGTTGCTACCCTCACCCCCACCCCCAACCCTCATAGCCCCTCACTATTAGTCCCGACAAAGCCACTCATCACTACTCTCCACCAGTCCCAACCAAGCACCTCACCGACCCTCACAATTGGTAGGTTATCAATTAATATTTCATATTGATATTTAATAATTTAAATTAAAAGAGTTTTGGTTAAAAATGATAATGGTTAAGGGCTGAATGTGTGGTTTGAGATCGATAAAATATTGTTTTTAGGATGAACTCCTCATAAGGATGAGTCTTAGAGTGATGTTTTTGGGTCTTGAAATGTTAGGTATGAAAAATTGGTTGAACTTAAATATGTATTTGGCATTTTTCTGAGTAAAACTTTGAGATAAGATTTAGAATGAGAAAGATTTAATGAATTGAAGTAAATTATTTGTTCTTAAACAAAGTGATTGTAATTTATTGATTCTTTTTTATATAAAAATGACGATTTTGAATTTGATGATTTATAATGTTTATTGTATTGGGAATATCATGATATATAGATTTTTGTAAATATAAGTAATTATATCTAGATTATTGAGTATTGAATTAATGATATTGGGTTATATCACGGTTGGGTAAAAAGAGATGAGAAGAAAGTTTGGATAAATGTAAGATTTGTTGCGGAATTATAATTATTCAAGTATGAGATTGGATGATTGTGTTTATAACTACTGGTTTTTGAGAATAATAAATGGGGATAATCTTTTTTGTGAAAATTAGTGGGGGTTTTTGGAATGGAATAGTGTAACACCCGAGACTTTTATGAGAAATATTTTTTTTTATGTTATATAAATCATAAAAGGGATCTTTCACTGCACACAACACTAGCTTGGCTTGCTTTACACGCAACCGCGGACTTCCTCGATAGCTTGCGTCGTACACAATACCGAGTTTCACTAAAAAATGATATGCTATTAAAATATTATTAAAACTAGCCGTTATGAATAGTAATAACCACTTTTTGAAATTTTGTAAATTTTATTTTTCAAAATGGACTTCATTTTTGGATTCGTAATATCGAAATTAGCTTAGGGTGAAATTTTGGTACTTTTCGGATAACTTTCATATTCTGATGAATAGTAAAATTATTAAATTTTAATTAAAAACAACTTTTTTAATCGAAATAATTAATAGTGATAAATTATTAATTTGAGTGGTTTTAAAGTATTTTTAGTATATATTTTTACAATTTAATACAATGTTGTTCATTGGATGTAATTTCACATTTAAACCAGACATAAACAAGTGTTAATCTTTTGATAGTTATTATCTCTTAAAAACACGCTATTTGTCTTGACGACGGGAATTAATTTTTAAATTAGTTAATGTAACTGATATGTTTTGAATTTGGTAAAATAAACATCATTTTTGAATTCATAATATCAAATATATCTTAGGCATAGTTTTTGGTATTTTTCGAGAAACTTTCATTTTTTGATGAAAAGTGAAACCACTAAGTGGTAGTTAAAAAAACTGAATTTTTTCATAAAACTTAATTTTACCGTTTCTGTGAGTGGAATTTCAAAAATCCGAGAGACACGGTTGATGTTAGTAAGTAAAATGTGGTTCAATGAGATGAAAATAATTTTTGGTGAATAGTAACTTTTTACTTTTATTTACCACGGTTAAAAGTAAATAGGGTAGTTAAGGGTAAAAATGATATTATTATTACCCTAAAACATGTCTTAATTATATTGGATAAGTGTAATTCGACCAAAAAACAACCTTAGGAATAAAATATGACCATTTAGGCCCACTTGGATTAGATTAGGACATTTATTATCAATTTATTTAAAGAAGGGTTAAAATAGTTAAAATCAAAGATTAAAGCATTTTTAATATATGTTTATAAATAAGATAAATTCAAATATAAATATTCATTAGAAAGATAAAAAGATTTCCTACATAATGGTATTTTATTTGTAATTTTTATACTTAAAATAATTTAATTTATTTATGATACAATGATGATGTAGTAATTATCTTATTAAAGAAATATTGACATAATTGATGTTATAAATACCCAAATAAATGTAATTTGAGACTTTTTATGAATTCCAATAATTTTATATGTTAATATGACATCTTAGTATTGATTTAATTAACTTTTATCGAACTAATCATTCTGTTATGATTTTCACAAAAATCAATTACCAAATAGTGTCAAAATTGACATAAAATAGTTTTTAAAACAAATACTATATTATTAATTGTTATTTTATTCCTAAAAATATAAGGCTCGGCCAAATGACATAGATAAGGTTATATATATTAATAATAAACAACTTGGGGTTCGTTTTTCTGGATATAGTAAGTTTATTAACCTCATAGTGTAAGAAAACAAGAAGACACGGTAAAAGTAAAATTATCTAACTTAAAGTTAAATCTAAATGATAAGGTTAAAATTGATACGTAAAATTGTCTAAATTCTATTTGATGAGAGGATTTCGACCCATCCCCACCTTAGCCTAGAAATATATCAATTTGGAGCTATTAAAAACCAAATTTGACTTTATAATAAAATAATATGTTTAGTTATTCCAAAGGTGCCCCTCTCCTCCCTTATAAAAGGGAACCTCCTCCCTCTCTTCCTCACACCACTTTGAGCCTTCAAGCTCGGCCAAAACCTACCAATATCTCCTCTCCACTTCCCTATAAACATCCTAGAGGTCCTGGTATTCTTCAAAGACCAATTTTAATGCCCTAAGAGGAGGTCTCAAAGAGGCGCTTCAAAGAAGAGGTAATGCCCGTTACCGATTCTTTCATCTTTATTTCTTCTTCCACTTCTTCTTATTTAGTTGTTTCATTATGAAGTAATAACATAATTATCACCCATATACTGATATGTTATTATAATTATGAAACAACCCTATTTCACCATCTATCCATCCTACGGAAAATGAAATCACCACGCGTGCGTACGTACGGAATACCGTCTCCAGGCCATGGTGTAATCTATTTTCCACCACCACCTTACTCGGATGGGTATAATGGTGTAAATAATAACTATATATGATTATTTTAAAGTGATATTTATTCTTAAATAGTATACATACACTCCAATACAATTCCATGATCATGGGAACGATATCATCACTCGTGCGTACGTACGGAATACCGTCTCCACGATGTGATGTGACTCGTTATACATGATCTTCATTGCATAATGTTTATATAAATGAATTGAGTGAATGAATATGATATATATTACACTAATACCATTCTGGAAATGAGGTATCTATAACCTAAAAAGAAAAATAAGAATTTATTCGACAAAACGCGCATAAGAACAAAAAGTAATAAACACCCGAATAACAAGTAGTAATGAAATATTACTAATAAGAAGCTAAGAATATGACCATATATGATATCATAAAAATAATTATGATTCTGGAATAAGTAAATAACATTATTTAAATCATTATACAGGAGGTTCGGACACTTACGAAGAGAATCAGACCTAAGGTAAGGGAAAATATCACAATCTCATTTTATCCGAGATTGTTTATACTTTGGTATTTACTGGGGTGTATTTTATTATCCACATCCATGTTTCCTCAATATGTAATATTGTTTCCATCCACCTACAATTTTTTAAATCCAATTTTACCCTTCGGTGAGTTTTTGGTAAAAGATATGAAAGGAATCTTTTGTAGTTTTTCGTACGAGGTACTTTTTGACTTTTCTGAAAAAAGTACGAGAAGAATGTTGTTTTTAACTTATACAGCATGAATGGATTTTTAAAACATTATTTCCACGAAGATTACTTTAAAATTTTTCAAGTTCATTTTTAATCAACTTCTTTTAGTTTAAAATTTTATGACATGTTAAGAAAGGAAAATGTTTTTGAAGTAGAAAGGATATTTTCCTCAAGAATGGAGTTCAAGTGTTTTATCAAAATTATTTTCCATATAAGATAATACGGGGTTCTGTTTCTATCCCTGTTATTACATTGATTTGATTATGTTGTGATGGAATTATTTTTATGAATTCCTTTATCTTATATGAATTGTTTTATGATGTCATGTTGTTTAAGAATCCCATTTTTATTACATGGGTTATGAAATGATGTATGATTTATGATTTTGTGGAACACATTTGAATGGTATCATTATGAGATGGGTGGGACCTATATCTCCCTTAAATGCATTGGGTAAAGATTTTATATCTCATGAGATAGACAAGGATGTAATGACAGGTTAAACCGGTTCAGTGAAACAGGGCTGAAACGAGGAGTGAACTCGGTTTAGAAATGGAATTTGTCCACTAAGATAGTCTTGGAAATGAGTATTGACTAATAAGAAATGATTCTCTATGATTATGTGTTCATGCCACAAAGTTTCATGTTTTATGTTATGATTATTGGGATTACATTTCACTACCATGATTTATCCCATGTTATGAAATTATGACCTCTTTTGCAGGGTAAGATTTCCAAAATGTTATGTTCTTATTTTGATGAGATTGATATTTCTTTTGTTTACCCTTACTGAGCATTTGAGCTCACCCTTTTGTATGTTTTCTTTCCCCAAGTCAGGAAGAAGGGTATTAAGTAAGATATTCCAAAAAGGGAATATAGATATGATGAAATAAATGGGAGACAATGTAGATGCTTTATGAACCAGTTGTTTATGTTTCCCAGTTTCTAAAGACACTATACCTATATGGTCCTTTCATGGTTTTTTTATATGTTGTAATAAGTATGTTTCAATTTTGAAGTATTAACCATTTATGTAAAGTATGGGTTGTTATAGTTGGTATCAGAGGAAAGGTATAGTCAACCTTTGGAAACTAGGATGTGAAAGCCTTAGTAAGAACCCTGAGGATAATTTTAAGCATAGAACACAATCTTAGTGTTTTAGAAATGACCATGAATAACCTATGATAAGACCTTAAGTGTGAAATTTTATTCTTGATTATGTGGTTTTCCTATTATAATTAGTGTTGCTCACACTATTCTTCTTGGTTTTATTCAATGGATGGAACCCGAAGGAACCGTGTTAATGCGGAATGCGACGGGAAATGCAATGATTGTCCCCCTGAGAAACCAAACATTATGGGAGCTGGAATGCAAAATCTTGTAGCCATTCTCACACAACTTTCTCAAGCTATGAATCATGCAGGACTTCCAAACGAGCAAAGGAAGGAGTAACATTCTGTTAAATCCTTCATGAGGCAGCGTCCACCTTCTTTCAGTAGGTCCACTGATCCATTAGTTGCTGAATAATGGATTAGTACTACTGAAAAGATATTTTCAGTTCTTCAATGTTCCGAACATGATAAAGTCATCCTAGCAGTGTATCGTTTGGAAGGAGATGTTGATCAATGGTGGAATCTTATTAAGAATATGAGGAAAAGGGATGAAATTGATTCCATGGAATGGGATGAGTTCAAGAACTTATTTTTCAATAAGTACTTCCCTCGTATTCTCCGAACAAAGATGGAGATAGAGTTTCTTGAACTGAAGCAAAAGGATGATGAATCTGTTGGTACATATGAAGCAAATTTTACATGACTTGCAAGGTACGCTTCCGATATTAATATCTAACCTGCGAGTAAGATCGATCAATTCTTTAGTGGCTTAAAACCAAGTCTTCAAAGGGCCTTAGCCATAAGGGACTTCAATAGCTATGATGAAATCATTCAATGTGCTCTCAAAGTTGAGATGGAGATTAGAGTAACCCATCAGTCATATGGGTTTGATAAGAAGAGGAAAATGGAATTCAAAGGAAAATCTAAAGAGCACACTGAAAAGAATATGAGCTTTCCCTTATGCTCAAAGTGTGGAAAGAAACATGGAGGGAGTTGTCTTAAAGGGACAAGTAAATGTTTGAAATGTGGAAAGGAAGGTAATCGGGCATTTGAATGCCGCAATGATGGGAAGAAGATGTCTAATGATGCAAACAAAGGAATGGACACGCAGAATGAACCTACTACACTTCAATGTTTCAAGTGAAAAGAGATGGGGCATTATGCCAATAAATTCCCTAATCCAAGGGTTGTTGATGATGATCGACAACAGCAAAATCTTAAGGCAAAAGACAAAGGAAAGTCACATGAAATTTCTATCAGCGATGTGGAGTACGATAACGATGTGGTGAAAGGTACACTTACCATCCACTCTAAAGTAGAAAATGTTTTATTTGATTCTGGATCCACCCACTCTTTTATTTCTGAAGATTTTTCTAAGGGTATCACTATATTACCTCAACAATTAGATGTTTAGTTATCTGTGACAACACCTAATGGCACGATAGTCGCATCAAAAGTTTATAATTCTTCCCCGATTGAAGTTTGTGGGAAAGTGCTTCCTGCAAATATTGTGATCCTTCCTATAGTGGAATTTGATGTGATTCTTGGCATGGATTGGATTTCTTTATATGGAGCTCATATCAATTGCCAAAGAAGGGAAGTCACATTTCATATTCCAGATCAATCTATGATCGTCTATCGATGCAAGGATGAACATAACCTTCCATTGGAAATTTCTTCCATCTTATGGGTCTTGATTCCACTGAATGAAGGTTATTTATCTCAAATTGTTGGTGAGAAAATCACAATTAATAATATGCCCATTGTATGAGAGTTTCATGATGTCTTTCTAGAGGAATTGCCGGGTCTTCCACCAAATCATGAAGTTGAGTTTTCAATAGAACTAGTACCGGGTGCTTTGCCTATTTCAAAGACACCTTATAGAATGTCCCCAATTGAGTTGCAGGAATTGAAGAAGCAACTCCAATAGAATCTTGATAAGGGATTCATACGCCCTAGTGCATCACATTGGGGAGAACCTGTTCTATTTGTTAAGAAGAAAGATGGATCAATGAGACTCTGCATTTATTATCGAGAACTTAACAAGATCACTATCAAGAAAAAATATCATCTCCCACGCATTGATGACTTATTTGACCAACTACGCGGAGCTCAATACTTTTCCAAGATTGATCTTCGTTCACGGTATCATCAATTAAGAGTCAAAAGGGAGGATATACCAAAGACGACTTTCCGTACAGGGTATGGACACTATGAATTTATAGTGATGCCATTTGGTCTTACTAATTCCCCTGCTGTCTTCATGGATCTGATGAATAGAGTCTTTAGAGACTATCTTGATCAATTTGTGGTAGTCTTTATAGACGATATTCTTGTCTATTCAAAGAGCAAGGAAGAACATGAAGATCACTTGAGAATTATATTGAAGACCCTAATAAAGGAGAAGCTTTATGCCAAATTTACCAATTGTGAATTTTGGCTTCAAAAAGTTGTATTTTTGGGTCACATAATCTCAAAAGAGGGGATATCTGTGGATCCAGCAAAAACAGAGGTTATCAAAAGATGGTCGAGACCAACAACAGTAACTGAGATCCGAAGTTTTCTTGGTTTGGCTGGATATTATCAACGTTTTGTGAAAGATTTTTCATGATTATCTAATCCACTCACTAGGTTGACTCGGAAAGAAGTTAAGTTTGTTTGGATGGAGGAATGTGAAGATAATTTCAAGGAGTTGAAAAGAAGGTTATCCAGTGCACCTGTGCTCACACTGCCTTATAGTGGAGAAAGGTTTGTGATCTACAGTGATGCATCCAAGAAGGGGCTGGGGTGTGTTCTTATGCAAAATGATATGGTGATATCTTGTGCCTCACGACAGTTGAAAATCCATGAGAAAAATTACCCAACACATGATTTGGAGTTAGCTGCGGTAATCTTTGCATTAAAGATTTGGAGGCATTATCTTTATGGAGAAAGGTGTGATATTTTTACTGATCATAAACGTTTAAATTATATTTTCACACAAAAGGAGCTGAATATGCTCCAAAGAAGATGGTTGGAACTGATTAAGGATTACAACTTCTCAATTCATTACCACCTTGGGAAAGCAAACAAGGTGGAAGATGCATTAAGTCGGCCAGACCATGCTAGCTTATCCATGATGAGGATCAGAAAAGATCCAATATTTATGGATTTACAAAGGATGGATCTTGGAATTATAATGGAAGGGGGGGGGGGAGGAATCGTATATTTATCAAATGAATGTTCAACCATCTATACATGTGAAGATTAAATAGGCACAGAAAGAAGATGTAGAGTTATAAAAGAAGGTGATAAATATTCCTAATTTCAACCTTGATTGTGATGGGATAATAAAGTTCAGGAATCGGGTTTGTGTTCCTCCCATCCCAGAATTAAAGAAGGAGTTGCTGGATGAGGCTCATAGTTTTTCATTCTCTATTCACCCTAGAAGCACGAAGATGTATAGGGACCTGAAAGAGTACTTCTGGTGGGATGGCATGAAAAGAGATGTTGCTTAATATGTCTCTCGATGCTTGGTTTGTTAGCAAGTTAAAGCTGAGAGACATAAGTCTAAGGGGATGTTACAACCATTACCCATACCCGAATAGAAATGGGAAAACATCACTATAGACTTTGTCACAGGACTTCCTAAAACATCCAAAGGCAATAATGCTATCTGGGTCATAGTTGATCGTCTTACAAAGTCTGCACACTTCATTGCTATTAGAGAGGATTTCTCTCTGGATTAGCTTTACAGGATATATGTAAAGGAAGTGGTAAGATTGCATGGAGTACCACTTTCTATTATATCTGATCGGGATCCAAGATTTACCTCGAAGTTTTGGCGAAGTCTTCAACATACTCTGGATACAGAGTTGAGTTTTAGCACTACTTATCATCCTTAGACAGACAGACAGTCTGAGAGAACAATTCAAACTCTAGAAGATATGTTGAGAGATTTCTCTATGGATTTTAATGGTGGTTGGGATCAACACCTACCTTTGGTGGAATTTTCTTATAATAATATCTTTCACTCCAGTATTCAGATGGCTCCTTATGAAGCTCTCTATGGAAAGAAATGCAGGACTCCAACTTGCTGGGATGAAGTTGGGGAAAGAAAGTTATTAGGACCTGATCTTGTTGATGAGATGGAAGAAAAGGTCCGATATATTCAACAACACATAAGAGTAGCTCAGAGTCGAAAGAAAAGTTATGCCGACAACCGAAGAAAATACCTAGAGTTTGAAGTGGGTGATAAAGTGTTCTTACGAATATCTCCCTGGAAGAGGATCATGAGATTTGGAAAGAAGGGGAAGTTGAGCGCTAGATATATCGGTCCTTTCGAAATACTGGATCATGTTGGAAAGGTAGCTTACCGATTGGCGCTTCCACCGAATCTATCTCAAGTTCACTATTTGTTCAATGTATCTCTCCTGAGAAAGTACATACCTGATCCTTCACATATACTCAGCTCAGAAGTTGTACCACTAGAGCAAGATCTTTCTTCTGAAGAACATCCGATAGAGATTCTAGATCGTAGTGAAAAAGTCCTATAGAACAAGACCACTCGCTTGGTGAAAGTTTTATGGAGGAACCACCAATTATAATAAGCTACATGGTAACTTGAGGATATGATGAGGGAGAGGTATCCTCATCTTTTTGTTACAAAGTGACGAATTTCGAGGGTGAAATTCATTTTAAGGGGGGTAGAATGTAACACCTGAGACTTTTATGAGAAATATTTTGTTTTTATGTTATATAAATCATCAAAGGGATCTTTCACTGCACAAAACTCTAGCTTGGCTTACTTTACACACAACCACAGACTTCTTCGATAGCTTGCGTCGTACGCAATACCGAGTTTCACTAAAAAACGATATGCTATTAAAATATTATTAAAACTAGCCGTTATGAAAAGTAATAACCACTTTTTGAAATTTTGTAAATTTTATTTTTCAAAATGGACTTCATTTTTGGATTCGGAATATCGAAATTAGCTTAGGGTGAAATTTTGGTACTTTTCGGATAACTTTCATATTCTGATGAATAGTGAAAATTATTAAATTTTAATTAAAAACAACTTTTTTAATCGAAATAATTAATAGTGATAAATTATTAATTTGAGTGGTTTTAAAGTATATTTAGAATATATTTTTATAATTTAATCCAATTTTATTCATTGGATGTAATTTCACATTTAAACCAGACATAAACAAGTGTCAATCTTTTGATAGTTATTATCTCTTAAAAACACGCTATTTGTCTTGAGGACGGGAATTAATTTTTAAATTAGTTAATGTAACTGATATGTTTTGAATTTGGTAAAATAAACATCATTTTTGAATTCATAATATCAAATATATCTTAGGCCAAATTTTTGGTATTTTTCTAGAAACCTTAATTTTTTGATGAATAGTGAAACCACTAAGTGGTAGTTAAAAAAAACTGAATTTTTTCATAAAACTTAATTTTACCGCTTCTATGAGTGAAATTTCAAAAATCCGAGAGACATGGTTGATGTCAGTAAGTAAAATGTGGTTCAATGAGATGAAAATAATTTTTGGTGAATAGTAACTTTTTACTTTTATTTACCACGGTTAAAAGTAAATAGGGTAGTTAAGGGTAAAAATGATATTATTATTATCCTAACACATGTCCTAATTCTATTGGATAAGTGTAATTCGACCAAAATCAACCTTAGGAATAAAATATGACCATTTAGGCTCACTTGGATTAGATTAGGACATTTATTATCAATTTATTTAAAGAAGTGTTAAAATAGTTAAAATCAAAGTTTAAATCATTTTTAATATAGGGTTATACATAAGATAAATTAGACTATAAATATTCATTATAAAGATAAAAAGATTTCCTACATAATGGTATTTTATTTGTAATTTTTAGACTTAAAATAATTTAATTTATTTATGATACAATGATGATGTAGCAATTATCTTATTAATGAAATATTGTCATAATTGATGTTATAAATACCCAAATAAATGTAATTTGAGACTTTTTATGAATTCCAATAATTTTATATGTTAATATGACATGTTAGTATTGATTTAATTATATTTTCTCGAACTAAGAATTCTGTTATGATTTTCACAAAAATCAATTACCAAATAGTTTCAAAATTGACATAAAATAGTTTTTAAAACAAATACTATATTATTAATTGTTATTTTATTCCTAAAAATCTTTGGTTCATCCAAATGACTTAGATAGGGTTATATATATTAATAATAAACAACTTGAGGTTCTTTTAGCTTGATATAGTACGTTTATTAACCTTATAGTATAACAAAACAAGAAGACACGGTAAAATTTAAATTATCTAACTTAAAGTTAAATCTAAATGATAAGGTTAACATTGATACCTAAACTTATCTAAATTCTATTGGATGAGAGGATTTATACCCATCCACACCTTACCTTAGAAATATATCAATTTGGAGCTATTAAAAACCGAATTTTACTTTATAATAAAATAATATGTTTAGTTATTCCAAAGGTGCCCCTCTCCTCCCTTATAAAAGGGAACCTCCTCCCTCTCTTCCTCACACCACTTTGAGCCTTAATTCTCAGCCAAAACCTGACGATATCTCCTCTTCACTTCCCTAGAAACATCCTAGAGGTCCTGGTATTCTTCAAAGACCAATTTTAATGCCCTAAGAGGAGGTCTCAAAGAGGCGCTTCAAAGAAGAGGTAATGCCCGTTACCGATTCTTTCATCTTTATTTATTCTTCCACATATTCTTATTTAGTTGTTTAATTATGAAGTAATAACATAAGTATCAATCATATACTGACAGGTTATTATAAGTATGAAACAACCCTATTTCACCATCTATCCATCCTACGGAAAATGAAATCACCACGCGTGCGTACATACGGAATATCGTCTCCACACCGTGGTGTAAACTATTTTCCACCACCACCTTACTCGGATGGGTATAATGGTGTATATAATAACTATATATGATTATTGTAAAGTGATATTGATTCTGAAATAGTATACATACACTCCAATACAATTCCACGATCATGGGAATGATATCATCGCTCTTGCGTACGTACGGAATACCGTCTCCCTGATGTGATGCGACTCGCTATACATGATCTTCATTGCATAATGTTTATATAAATGAATTGAGTGAATGAATATGATATATATTACAATAATACCATTCTGGAAATGAGGTATCTATAACCTAAAAAGAAAAATAAGAATTTATTCGACAAAACGCGCATAAGAACAAAAATTAATAAACACCCGAATAACAAGTAGTAATGAAATATTAATAATAAGAAGCTAAGAATATGACCATATATGATATCATAAAAATAATTATTATTATGGAATAAGTCCATAACATTATTTAAATCATTATACAGGAGGTCAGACACTTACGAAGCAAATCGGACCTAAGGTAAGAGAAAATATCACAATCTCATTTTATCCGAGATTGTTTATACTTTGGTATTTACTGGGGTGTATTTTATCATACACATCCATGTTTCCTCAATATGTAATATTGTTTCCATCTACCTAAAATTTTTTAAATCCAATTTTACCCTTCGTTGAGTTTTTGGTAAAAGATATGAAAGGAATCTTTTGTAGTTTTTCGTACGAGGTACTTTTTGACTTTTCTGAAAAAAGTACGAGAAGAATGTTGTTTTTAACTTATACGGCATGAATGGATTTTTAAAGAATTATTTCCAAGAATCTTACTTTACAAGTTTTCAAGTTCATTTTTAATCAACTTCTTTTAGTTTAAAATTGTATGACATGTTAAGAAAGGAAAATGTTTTTGAAGTAGAAAGGATATTTTCCTCAAGAATGGAGTTCAAGTGTTTTATCAAAATTATTTTCCATCTAAGATAATATAGGGTTCTGTTTCTATCCCTATTATTACATTGATTTTATTATGTTGTGATGGAATTATTTTTATGAATTCCTTTATCTTATATGAATTGTTTTATGATGTCATGTTGTTTAAGAATCCCATTTTTATTACATGGGTTATGAAATGATGTATGATTTATGATTTTGTGGCACACATATGAATGGTATCATTATGAGATGGGTGGGACCTATATCTCCCTTCAATTCATTGGGTAATGATTTTATATCTCATGAGATAGACATGGATGGAATGGCAGGTTAAACTCGTTCAGTGAAACAGGACTGAAATGAGGAGTGAACTCGGTTCAGAAATGGAATTTGTCCACTAAGATAGTCTTGGAAATGAGTCTTGACTAATAAGAAATGATTCTCTATGATTATGTGTGCATGCCACAAAGTTTCATGTTTTATGTTATGATTATTGGGATTACATTTCACTACCATGATTTATCTCATGTTATGAAATCATGACCTCTTTTGCAGGGTAACATTTCCAAAATGTTATGTTCTTATTTTGATGTGATTGATATTTCTTTTGTTTACCCCTAATGAGCATTTGAGCTCACCCTTTTGTATGTTTTCTTTCCCCAGGTCAGGAAGAAGGGTATTAAGTAAGATATGCCAAAACAGGACTATAGATATGATGAAATAAATGGGAGACAATGTAGATGCTTTATGAACCAGTTGTTTATGTTTCCCAGTTTCTAAAGACACTATACCTATACGGTCCTTTAATGGTTTTGTTATATGTTGTAATAATTATGCTTCAATTTTGAAGTATTAACCATGTATATAAAGTATGGGTTGTTATAAATAGTGTGTTGAACTTGTCTAAATGTTCATTGATTTGGTTTATAAATAATATATTTATTTTGATATATGAAGTAATAAATAAGATGATTTTTGATGGATAAAGTGGGATTTAATTAAAATGTCAATTCTGAAAATGCATTAAAATAAGGGAAAAATGACCATGTATGAATAAAATGAATTATTTGACTTAAAATGGAATTAAAGGTGTATTGAGTGATAGATGAATGCTTGTGTTGGCATAGTCTGATGATGAATTTCTTGATGTTTAAATTAGTATTCTGTTGAAATTAAAGTGGTTATTGTATGGTAATGTGACGTGTTCATGTTGTTTTAAAATGTATATTTCTTAACTTTCTTTTATAGGAGATAGCCTCGAGTTCGGATATGATTTAACCATGAGTTTGTTTATTATGAAGTTATGCCATATGATATGTTTTATTGATATTTTTCATGAGTTCAAAAACAAGATATTAGGCCATGGGTTTGGATATTCTGTGGGTTCGATAACTAGAGGGTTTTTCCTTGTTCTTGACATAACTGTTATTTTTAACCACTTAATAATCAATATCCTCATAGTTTTCCATTTTTATGAATCTATAGAACACCCCTTCATATTAGAGACCTGAATGTAAAAAAACTCATCCCATTTCATAAGGGTGATAAAAATTTAAAAAAAAACTGTAACACTATAGAATGAATATACATGTTATGACTTCATGAATTTATTATAAAACATAGGAATGTACTCATAAGTATATTCCTAAAGGAATCTCAACTAGTTATTCAAAATCAAAATGTACTAAAGTAAATTCCAGAACACGCCTACTTAAATGCATTCCCTTGCAACCGAAGACCTGTTTAGAATCCTTATAGCTAAAACAATTTTGATTGGCTTTCTTACCAACAATAAAATTCCACCTGTAGCTTCAATATTGAACAAATGAATTGGTATACCCACAAACACAATCCAAATTGGATCCACTAAATAATCCATCCATTCTGTCCAATTTGGATTCATTTGTAATAATTTGTCTTAAAAACCTTGAATTTTCCATGATTCCCATCAGTAGTAATGGTTAAACTCTTCTTCCACCTCAAATTTCATAATCAAATTTGTCTCATTGAGTGGGATAATATCAACCCTTTACAGGTTGATGTTCTTTATATATATTTTTTAAAAAAAAATAGAAGGAAGACTAAACAAAAAATAGAGAAAAAATAATGATAAAATTATAGTAATAATACCTAATATTCCATGAACATCTCTACCAAGATACAATTTTAAAGGTAGATAATAAGATATTTAAAGAAAATGACACTTTATGAGAAATGAACCTTTGAAACATTAATAATGGATGGATTTTATTGGTTCTAAATTAAAAGAAATAAGCAAAATAAATTCATAGATATACATAAAATATAGAAAATTTGAATAAAAAATCCTTTATCATCATCATCAATCCACCAATTCAATAAATGAAAAAAATGTTAAACAATGTATCCATTAAATAAAAAAGAGTATCATGATAGGAGCCTAACTATTTTGAGAATCATTCTTGTCCTCTAATCAATTATTAACATCGGATTGTGATACCTTTTTCAATGATTTATTTAATGAATATTTTTATTAAAAATGGATTTCAACATGTATTTTTCCTCTTGGTTTTTTAATGGGTTTTAAATAATAAATTTAAGTATTTTACATGTCATTTTCCTCACAACTAGAATTTATGGATTTCAATTAGCCTTTTTAAAATGCTTCATTATTTACCATATGTATTTATATAAGAAAATATAATTTAACATATTCATATTTTTTCAACTAATATATATTAATATGTTTTCCTATTTAGTAATATTTATGTGTTTTAATTTTTTTAATAATGTGTAGGCACATTGTGATATATATATATGGATAAAATATGGATCACATTAACGAGGAACACACTTCAATATGCTGAGGGTTTGGAGGAGTTTTGGATTTTACAATTTCCATTCGATCCATTGATGGGAGAATATTATTTTTATGTCCTAAATGTAAATTTAGAATATGGTTCAAGAGAGATGAAGTTTATTAACACTTGATATTGAAGCAATTCCCTACTCAATATTTGTTTTGGATTTGGAATAGTGAATCAAAAATTATAAAAAATGTTGATATCTGATGTCAATAACCAGAATGAGATCCCAACTTTGTCGACAATGGACAATGAAATGAAAAACCTTATAAATTATGCATTCAGAATTGCAAGACACCAACATCAACATCAAGACATATCATAACAACCAGTTGAATGTGATACAAATAGAAATGTGACAAGTGATATTTTTAGGACTACAGGACAACCATATCAAGATTTTAACACATCATTGGATCCTCCTATTAATTCTATAGAGACTAATCTAAGAGAAAACTTTACTGAGCAGACAGATGCATTTCATGGTTTAGTTGACAATGGAAATAAAGAGTCGTATATTGGATGTTTGAAATATTCAAAACATTCTCCTCTTCTAAAGTTTTACTGTATCAAATCCCCTGTTGAATTATAAATAAGGCAATTTCCATGATATTGGAATTTTTGTGTGATACATTTTCTGAAGAAAAGATCCCTGATTCTTTTTATGATATGAAAAAAGTTGTTAATAATCTTGTTCTAAATTATAAAAAAATACATGTCTGTCCCAATGACTGTATGCTTTATTGGGGAGAGGATTCAATCTTAATGGATTGAAATTTTTTTATTCTTCTAGATGGAAGTATATGGGCTATGTTGGAAGTCTAAATCAACATACTACCATGAATAAGAAGAAAAAGAACACACCTAAAAGGTCTAGAATTACTTTCTTTTAAAGCCTCAATTGTAAAGATTATTCATGTCATCGAAAATCACCAAACACATGGAGTGGAGTTTTGTAGATAATAAAAATGATGATTTAATGCATCATATAAGAGATTCATAATCATGGAAGAAATTTGATTCATTACATCTAGATTACTCATCTGATCCTAGGAATGTTTGATTGGTATTGGTTGATGATTGATTCAACCCATTTGGGACTTTGAGTAACGGTTATAGAATTTGGCTGGTTGTTTTGATCCCTTACAATATTACTTCGTGTATTTGTATACAAAAAATTCATTTTATCATTTCAATGATTATTCTTGTAAAACAAATTCCTAGAAATGATATTGATGTATTCTTGTAGCCTTTAACTGAAGAATTATAGGAGTTATAGAGGAACAATGTTAAGGAACATGATGCAGCTTCTAGAACAATGTTTAAAATGAAATCCGCTCTAATGTGGACCATTAGTGACCTCCTTGGACTTGGGAATTTAGTTTGTTGGAACACTTAGATAGTTTTGTCTTGTCCTGTTTGTAACTTTGATTTTGAGTCTGAATAGCTACCTCACTTTAGAAAATGGTCCTTCTTGTTTCATTGAATATTTCAAAATGTATCTCATAAATTTTGGCTGAACAAGTCAAAATTCAATAATTTCATTGATCTTAGACCACCTTTAAAGTTTTTAATAAGTTGTGAAATATTGACACAACTTAGAAATGTTGAAACATAATTTGGGAAGGTGCATCATTTAAATGATAGTGGGAAATGAGTTTGAAGAGCATTGTGAAGTGAAATCGGAATGCAATAATGGAATAAAAAATTATATTCTTCAAACATCCATATTGGGAATTTAATTTTTTGCAGAATAATCTTGATGTGATGCATATTAAGAATAATATTTGTGAAAATTTGATATTCACATTGCTTAATGATCTTGGAAAGTCAAAGGATAATTTTTGGCACTGGAAAACGCATCCGCAAGATATTTCAAATGATTCTATACATGATTCAAGAGAATATCCCATTTCACAAGCTTCTATTTGATTGGTCGTAGAGCCCTAATAGATTTATTGATTAGGAGTTATGGACATTCGAAGTTGGGTTGAAAAACTAGTTCATGGAGCCCATTCGTGGAGCTCCCTCCGTGATCAAGAAGGAGAGGAACTTGAAAAAATCCTATGGGAGCACCGCCAATTCCATGAAAGGAGCCTTTGTGAGTCCTAGAAACATGACTGGAGCCTCCGTGAGTGGAGAAAAACCCATGATGGTTGGTTCTGCAACTTCGAGAAACTTGAGGGAACTACCTCAAGTTGTGGAGCATGATTTCCTTTATGGTGTCATTTTCTCTTCCTGGAATATATTTGTTCTCTACAGAGAGCTCTGCTGACCTCAATCACCTATAAATAGTAGGCTCACCCCCCTTAATAATGATGGTTACATTGCCCCTTCAGCGACCGATATCCCATTTCACGGTGCTACTGAGCACTGCGAAGTGATGCCCTTCGTGAAGACCTCCACCCTTTGCAATGGAGAGAGACCTATTCGGTTTTCTTGAGGCTACATGAAGCATCAAACCTTCATGGATCACTCTCATAATAATTCACCTTATGCTAAGGTGAGTATATTCTCCATGATCACATTTCCTTCGTGAAGCTACTTCGTGAGACCCTAAGCTCCGCGAAGCTCCATGCTCTATGAGACCTTGAGATCTATGATCCCCATGCTCCATGAGACCTTGAGATCCAAGAAACACCATGCTCCATGAGACCATGAGCTCTGCAAACCTCCATTCTTCACGAGACCCTATGCTCCATGAACTCCATTTCTTTAGGAAGCCCTATTCTTCATGAAGATCCTACCTTAGAACCAACTGGTCCATACTGCAGGGGCTACTCCCTAGCACCACCCTTGGGATCACTACCGGGCTATAGTCTCGGCCCTCCAGGCCGGTCCCTTCATTACCATCACTAAACCCCATGAAAAATGGAGAGTTGCGCCATGTACTTTTCAGGATGGGACGTTGACATTTTCCATTTCACCCTTATGCACATCCACCTTCCACCTCTGTAATACCATGATTTGAGAGGCTCCTTTACAATCCATGAAATACATTGAGTTGACATATTTCTATTGGTACCTTTCACATGTTGTGAGTTGAGATTATAATCTTCAATTCCTTGAGTACTTTAAGTTGAACCATTCCTCAGGAAACTCCTCCAAACCCAATCACTTGACTCCTCTACTTGGTTGAACCATAAAGGGATGCTCTTGCATAAGTGATAACACCAGCCATTTCTAGGAGCCTTATACCTAACAATCCTATCTACATGACAATAAATTGTAGTACACCCTTTATAAAAAACATAGTATTCCTCTTTTTCCAAATAAGATATCCCTTATACACCAAGCATAAGATATTAATAGTCCTCTCTACATGACTATAAATTGTAGTACACCCTATTTGAAAAAATAGGATGCCACCTTTTCCAAACAAGGGATACCTTATGCGCTAAGCATAATATTCCAGTAGTCTTATCTATATGACTTTAAACTATGATACATCCTATAAGACAAACATAGGATACCTATTGCTCCAAAAAGAGATACCTTATACGCTAATCATATGATACCAATAGTCCTCACTACATGACTTTAAACTGTAGAATTACCTATCATTAAATAATAGGATACCTCTTATTCCAAATAAGAGATGGATTATGTGACAAGAATAAGATAAATAATGCCTTGATTATAGTAGTGTGATTTCAAGGGCATTGGAATCCGTTAAAGCATTCCATCACTCCACCTCATGCTTTGTGTGTCCTTCATTCAGATCTTCATCCTCTTCCACATATGAAGGGACCCTTTAATGGCCAGGTCCCATTCCACTTCATCTCACCTACCATTTTTATCTAATTCCTTGGAATACTTTAGACAACACTTTGAGTTTGGCCTCGAGTTTCAAATATGGTCAGTGGTTGGCCCTTGTTTTTTTGTTTCCATCTTAGGCTAATGCGATGTGGATGCTGTGATTCAAATATGGTCAGTGGTTATCTCCCTTCTTCATGCCACCCCTATTGTGTTCCAAATTTTGGGCATGTGATTCATACTTTTCATCTCCCTTTGTTTGGACTAATTCCAATGCCCTTGAAATTATCCCGCTTATACACTAGCGCGTAGGTGTAACCCCTTAATGAATCACTCCACAAACCCATCTCCACATGACATTGTTGGTACCTTCCCTTCACCAATGGTTAAAGTGAACCAGTTATGTAAGTCCTAGGGATGGGGAGATAATCCTGATCGTTTGAGCTAAAAGATGTTAAAATTACAAAAATCATCATCCCTATAACATGACATTAAACTGTAGCCTTTACCCAACAATATACGTGGGGTGCCCCACCTCAAATATTTTCCACACCCACTCATATCCACAGGAGTGAGATATTATTCACATGGAATGAGATCCTTCTTACATGAAATGGCATATATCCGTGGGGGATGGAAACCAACCTAGTGTAAGCCCCTAGAATTTCTTGCAGGAGGTAGAACCCTTTCTCCTCCTCTATTCTTCCATGTGCAAAGGCCATAGGTGATATGGGCATAGGGGACTCTCAATACCCCATCCCTCTCCATTTTGGATTTATTTCCATTGGACCTACGTCCTGGATTAAGTCCCAATATCCATCTCCCTGGGATGTTAACCACATGTAAGTCCCATTCCATTCCTCACAGACACCGCACCTTTCACGACACGATTATTAGTTTTTTGTTTCCTCTTGTTTCTCACAATGAGCATGAATCACATGGTCTTAGAGTAAGCACCAACCATGGAATAATTTTTGGGTTACCTTACTATGTAATACCCATCCCTCACCACTAAAATTTGTGAACTTTGATCTTTTACCTCTCCAATAATGGTACGTAGGAAGCCTCCTTGAGGTTAAATCCCATCACCCATCAGTACTGACCACTTTACGTCGATTCACCTCATCCCTCATGATGTCAAATTGTATGCCCGTTTTTGTCTCGCATGATGCTAAAAACTAAGCTTATGAACTACGTGGGTTTTGATACACATATCCTAGGAAGGGTATATAGGAAGCCTCATTGAGGTTCAACCCCAAACACTGGTAAAATTTGGTGTCCCCTTTGAGAGGACCCACATCCTTGGTCCACCACTTAGTGATGTTAGACAAACTCTCAGGCTACTAACCACATGTAACCCCCAATATGTCATTGGGTTGTTTTCCTTTGCGTACAACTCGATTCCATGCCCCGTTATGAACTATGTGGACCTTGATTCCATGCCACATGGATATGTTGGAAGCCTCCCTGAAGTTCAAGACCATAAAAAATGTCCCATCCTAGTCTCTCCATTGAGCCTTTGTGTTTCTGGAAGGTCATGCCTTAACCCAGGGGTTCTAGTTCCTTCAGGTACCTTCCGTGCATCCATTCTCACAAGCCACCTCCTTAGGTGACTCATCGCCCCACTGAACTATGTGGACTTTTATTCCCTGCCACAAGGATACGTAGGAATCCTCTCTCAGGTTCAATCCCAACATCATCGTCATCTTCATGTCGGTTCCGTCCCATTCCTCTCATCCAATTCGTTCTACCATCCACCATCCATTCCTACCTAGGCCACCACATCCCAGTGAGATCACGCCATTCCCTTTGGAAACTAACCATGCATATGCCTCACACATTATATAACCATCCAAATAGAAGGGTGTATCTTGTGATGGGCCACTATCCATGCATAAGACCCAATATGTCTTCGGGTCATTTTCCTTTGTGTACACCCCGATTCATCATCCCTTCAAACAATGTGGGTTTTGATCCCTATTTTCTACACTAGGTATATAAGAAACCTCCCAGAGTTTCAATTCTAGCAAATGGTGAACCTTGGTGTTCCCCTTTCCAGGGTGAACTTTCCCTAATCCACCCTCAGTGGTGTCTAGATCAACCTTTACGGTGTGATATCTTCCCTCTATGGGACACACCACCTTGGATCCGTCCTTATTGGGTATTCTAATCCATCATCCGGTAAACCTTCCAGATGCTCCCTCCTACGGATGTACCTATCTAATCCATCTATATTGGATGTTCTGATCACTCTCATTTTGTCTCCGTTAGACATTAAAATCATGGATTAACTCATGTTAAACATGAGATTCCTCAGGAAAACCTCAGACGACATGCCTTTGGCATAACCATCTCTACTATATGTTAAACTCTTGGTATACCCTGTGTTAAACATGAGAAGATGAGAAAAAAATCAGGGAAATTCCTATGGAATATAATTCACTTCACTTGAAGTGGGATTCCTCAGGCTTACACATCCTCGAGAAGCCCTATCATAAGGGGAAGAAACCAAGGCACATCAGTGTTTCAGCGTTTAGACATGCCTGTGTTATCCAACATGATTACTCCACCAACCGAAGGTTGCTTCCCTGACATGAACCATTAGAATGTCCTGAAAAAAGTTGTGTAATTATCTGATTTCCATAAAGATATGGCATAATGAAGAGTTTCACGAACAATATCTAAATATTTAAGGGATACTCGGAGTAGGCGATGAATTCTGAAGAGGAATCGATGGAAGGATAGGCTAATTTCCCCTTATCCTATTTTGATTAAGGAGAAAACGTCCCTGAATAAGCAACAGATGTTTCCCACCTTTGTAAATCGGGAATGTGGGGCAACAACTAGCACATCACAACATAATGAAATGCACCCCAAAAAAACGTTTTGGAAACAATCATCTCAATCCTCAAAATGACTTACAAGTAATGAACATAAAGCATGATCTATGGCAAGATAAGAATGGAAAGTATTCTTTGAAAATTTTTGAAATGAAAAATAAGAATAAAGATAAATTTTGTTAAATTTTAAAACATGTGAAGGTATCATGTGAGTATTCATGTGACATATCAAGGTGAGTTTTCTTAAATCATCATAGGTTACATGGATTGAAACTCCACGATTTAAATATTTTGTTACAATAGTTACATCCATTAGAATTTAATATATTATTACCTAAAAAGGTTATTTCTTTTGTAATCTAATTCGGCACATTTTTCAGAAAACTATGTAAGAAAAATATACATCTATTTCAGCTTAACAACCTTCAGGAGATATTTTTAATGATACTTTATGCAATGAAGATGATCTTTACTCCATCCATTTTTACTATCATGATGAATTAAACTTTGCCTTTGGTTGAGGAAGCTAAATCAGGAGGCCCCGTACATTATCGATGGATGTATCCAATTAAGAGGTAATTTATTTATATTTTTTTTCCATTTTAGTAAATAATTCTTGGAACTTCATAAATACATAATTATATATTTTTATTTTATTTCATAGATATATTGGGAATTTAAATCATAAATGAAAAACAAATCTCAACCTAAAGGCTCTATTTCTGAATGCTATTTTGAACAGGAGTGTCTAACCTTTTGTTCTAGATAGTTAGATGATATTGAGACAAGATTGAATCAAGTTGGACATGTTGATGACACATCGAATCAATCTAAAATACATGGGAAATCAAAAATCTTTCCTACTATTGGTCGATCAGTTGGGAGAAGCTCAAATGTTACATTAATAGAAATGGAATTATTATGGGAACATAAATATGTGCTATTGAATAGTGAAAATACATATCGATTTATTGAAGAGTTTAGGATACAAACAAAGAAACTAACGAGAGGATGAACATGAATTGAGAAATATATAACAAAAGTTTTCAATAAAGATATTGAATAATCGTTTGCATGACATGTAAGTTCATAAATATTTCAATCAATATAGATATTAGGTTGATAGATATATTTTGTAAATATAATAATGTATATAACTTTTTTAGATCATGAATACTGAGACTCAATCTGATTTGTTAGAAAATTTGATTTTTATTCCTCAAGGTCCTCTAAAACAAGCTAGAATGTTCGATGGTTACAACATGAATGACTTTAGATTCCATACAGTCAATCAAGAAGAGGGTTTGAAAACATAGAATAGTAGAATATTTACATTTTCTGAAGTGTTATACTATAGAAAGTTGATCAATATTATATAATTAAAATACCATGGGCATTTTTTAGTTAATTTATTCAAATGGAATTAGGTAGATATTATCAGGGGTGTTAAAAGAGATTCCTTGCAATTTACTTATATGAACTTTTCTCGCTTGATGGATGTTGGTGACCATGAAATTCATGATCCTTATATCTTATCATCATAAGTGAAAATGATATATTATATGAATTATTTTATGGATGAAGGGTGGAGCATAGTTTCTCACGTAAATAAAACATACTCATATGATATGGGTGATGAAGTGTAAGATTTTACCTCTAACATTGAATCCCATCAACAGTAAGAAGAAGACTTATTACTCCATCATGATATTGAAAATATTTGTCTTGTAAGGGTTGATGAAGTAGATGAAGTAATGATGGAGTGGGAAACTGACATGATTAAAGGAGAAAATGATTGTATGTGCAGTTATCCATTCATTTATCAACCAAATATATATTTTTTTGCAGCCATTCATTATCTTTGTTATGTATATTTTGTTTTTTATTACTGTGCATATGATATCATTTCTATTTTTTCAGCTTGAATTTTTTGAAATATATGTTCGGAACATAATTTTATTTGATTAAATGATATGAATGACAAGGAGGAAGTGTTATAATAATGTTATTCAACTCTCAGTCGATGTTCCATCGACCACACTGTCATATAGTGATCTATCTGTCTCCCTCCCTACAACATCTGAGACACCATCATCTTTCCCCCTACACCGTCTCTCACACCCTCTATCAGAATCCCATAAGCAGCTCAGCTGAGGGATTCCCATTTAGCAACCTAACATTGAGGTACTAGGGTTCCACTCTTAGTTCTTCATGAGTATATTAGAGGGTGATTTTTATAGGTACAAATTTTAATATGATTAAATTTATTGCACTTTTTTATACTACTAGTTTTTTTTTCCATAAAAGATGGAAACAATGATACTAAGGAGAAAAATATGAACTGTTCAGATATATAAAATATGATCGAACTAAAGATAGTTGTATCATTTGATTCCTATGAGGTCCCTATGGATGATGCCATAGGATTACTTGTACAGATTCTAGGCTAGCTAGCGGTAGAGTCGGTTACCCTTCCCATTACGTTTATTGATTGGAGGCATATGACTTCATCTTGGAAAAATGCAATTTTTGATTCAAAAATAAAGGAAATTTTAGTACATTATGTTGTAATTGAATGTCATTAATTTATTAAATGCTAATATTTTCAAAATGAGTCTCTGTGTATAGATGTTTTTACACTTTACCATTGCTGATTTGGTAGCATGAAAGAGGACATTGAAAAATTTGGGCAAGAAATGGAAAGATTAAAAATGGAGATTATGGAACAAAGTCAAAGATACTTCATTGAGAACCCAAAAAATGTATAATTAGGTACCCAAGGGGGTACCTAGAGAGAAATGAAAATTATATATTGATAGGAATTATGATGATAAGCACATGGTATTCAAATATTTATTATTATATTAATCTTATTTTACATTTATACATGTATATGAAAAGGTGATGACATTGCATACATTACTATTAAATTAAATTTTATTGATTTTAGGATATTTCAAGGAAGAATGCAGAGTAAGGCTAAGAAATTCATCTCTCACACTACGGGGTCATCGAGTTTTTCCATAAGTAGATCAAATATGGTAATATTTTCATTAGTTTAAATATTTTTAAGACAATATTATCTTTTAAATATAATAAATCGTTGATTTATCTTTATTTAATGCAGTCATAGAGGTTAGGCCACCAAGTATCCCAAATATAAGTGTGGTTGGATGTTCATAAAAAACTTGACGACTGTTTTGTTAAAGAGCCCATCAAAGAAGTTGGGATATGAATTCATTTTTCATTATAATAACTTATTATTAGTTATCAATAAGTTAATATATATTGCTTTTAATATGATTGATATTTGATTTATAGGTAAAAATTAAAGAACTATGGGGTTCCAATCCCACACAGTCCTACTCTGTCTCCCAGGATGACCCAGTTGGTAAAGTCCTTGGGAAGGACCATCCAGGTCAAGTGTGCAAGATGGGTTTGAAACTATTACCATATGAGGTCTTTGGGTATAAATTTCGGATTGAAAGTGAATCTACTCGTGGTTATAGTAACTGCATACTCTAAGATTCTTAGAATATGTTTGATTCTATGAAAAACACAATTCAGGAATAGGGGGATGAGATATCCATTTTGAAGAAAGTGTTTCTTGATTTATATCAGAAGATGACTAGATCTTTCCCCAGGGATTTCGCATTGATGACTAGTGATGAGAAGTTAAATAACAAAACTTAAAAATCATTTAGTTCACAAAATTTTATTTATTTTACATTTAAATATAAATATAAAAAATTGTTTAATTTTCAATATAATTGTCTTACAAGTTCTTATAGCAAGAAGTAGATATGGAGATGGAGAGGGTGACGAGCAGAGTTCATCATTGGGAAATGATTAGTGGAGAGGGTTTTTTCATGTATGAGTAGGTCCAGTGTGTGTATTTTGTTTTATCTTTTTATTATATTATAGATGGGATTGGGACAATGGGTGACCTATGTATGTGTTTTATAACCATGTTTTTATATGGTGTGTTTCAACTGGATATGGAGATTGAAATTACTTTATGATCATATATGATGTTTAGTTTCTTATATCTATTTATCAAATAGGTTGATTTGACTATTATATTATACTATTTCCCACTTTTTTTCATGGTGCCTTACTAAGTATGTTTATATTCACACCTACATGGGATTTTCATCCATGATCTTTTTCTTATATATAAAACTGGTAGATTGGTGTTGTGCTTAGTGGACTTAGTATCTATGGAACATAGAATTAAGTGGAGGAACTGGACATATTTGGCAGTCATACTTCGGGATCTTGAGTTGGGAACTCATATTATTTTTTTCTTTCAGTTGTTTCTAGATTGAGACATACTTTCCTTCTTCTTGGTTAGACATATATTTTACCCTTTTCTATTCTTGTATATTTATCTATCTCATTATGATGTATTTTTTAGATGTTTATACATGAATTTTTAACACCATAGAGGTTTTATTTTATTATTCATATGCAATATTTCATGAAGTTCAGTGTGTGTGTCTGTGTTCATGTTCAATAGGATAAATCCTCCCACTTCAGTGATTTTATTACCCTTTGTTTGTCAGTTTCCCTTCACCTATTAGGGGTGAACATTTGGTATCACTATCATCTTACTAGTGTCCCAAGTAGGGCCCTTATAGGTCAAGTCATGACACAAAACCTCATGGATTTCTCCAAGACCGTAATCTCTATCTAACCCCAACCATTATAGGAAAGTCTATACCATTTTCCAAATCTCACATCACGACCTAGTCCTGCTAACCAAGAATCTTTCTATCTTATTTTTCACCAAAATAAGGTCCTATATAACTTATTCATACAATGATATCTCATGATTATAAATCTATGTTAGTTTTAATCCTCTCTTTTGGAAGTTCAAATCATTTATTGATATTTAGGGTGATTTCTCTTTTGGTATCTCTAGGTTATTTTGGGTGAATCTTCCATTTGAGGATTCAATTGTTTTTATCATAGATGGTTATTTATGGGGAGTGATCATGATATATTATTTGGGTTGTAGGGGTGTATTTTTGGAACATTTTCACTTCATGTTCAACCATTTTGGTGAGATTTTTAATGGTAGAGAGACCTATGATAGTTAAATAATACCATATTCATTATGATTTTATCTTGGATATTCCATTTAGTTTTTTATAATCCATTTATTCTTATTTTGGTTCATGTGCGGCTTAAATTCTTGTTAATTCAATCTAAAATTTGGTTAATAATTCCTTAGAATGCAATAGTTAAAATAAGTACTTGGAAATGATTTGTTTTGGAATTGTTGATTGTAATAGTATTTCAAAACATTAAAGGGGGAAAATGTTTCATGTCATAGTTTAAAGAATTACTTGCAAACCGTTTGTTTTGGAATGATTGATTACAATTTTATTTCAAAACATTGAAGTAATTGATCAGGGACACTTTTAAAAGTGCTTTCAAAAAATTGATGATAAAAATCCCTTTTATGAGCGCTTAATTGATAAGTGCTAATAAATATTTATTTTAATAGTGATTTTTAGTGCTGATAAAGATCTATCTTTATTAGTGCTAAAAGGGCTGATAAATATGCCTTTTAGCAGTGCTAAAACTATAGCGATGATAAAGGTTTTATAATCATAATTATTTAAATAAATTTATCATAATTTTATAATTAATTAAATATATATAATTATTTTTTTATAATTATATAAATACTTATTTAAAAAATAATAAATATTTATTTATAATAATTTTAAATATATAAATTCATAAATATAGTAAATATACATTTATAAATATATTTATTTATAAATATTTATTTAGAAATATTTTTTAACATTATTAGTGGATATATAATCTTAAATACATGCATTATAAAAATGAGTGAAATTGAATATTTTAAAATGAGTGCACTTTAAAAATATTGAAAAAATAGAAAAGTTTTCTTTGTTAAATATAAATTATTAAGAAAATATATGGATATATATATATATTGAAGTGGATGAATACATATTGAAAATTCTAAAACATAGTAAATAAATGTATATAAATAAGTAATATATAATGACCAAATTCAAAAATAAAATAAAAAATAAAAAATATTAAAAATAAATACCCTAAAATTAATAGTATAAAAAACATTTAATTAAATTTGACCAATTAAAACCATAATATATTAAACGTATCATGTTATAATGAGATTCTAAGATATATTAAAATTTAAATAAATTACATAAATATTAGGTGTATGTGTTTCTATATATTGTGTAAATATATTTGTGTGTGCGTTTGTATATAAAATTATATTAATTACACACACACACATACAGGTATGTGAAATCAATGTAACACTTGATGTTTTATATATGTTAAAATGAAAAATCAAACAATATTAAAAATTAATAAGACATTAATATGTTTTTAATTAGCATTTTTTTCATTATATATATATATATTATATAAATATATTTATATATATATATATATTATTTATTACTATTTATAATTAATATATATATATATATACATTATACTTATCCATTTTTATTAATAATTGTTTCATTAATAAATTTTGAAATAACTTTGTAATTTATTCATTTTTAATTTTTTTTAATTATTATAATTTATTCCTTTTATAAATCTATATTTAATATATACTATTTATTAATATTTATAATTTATATATATGTATATTAAATTTATTCATTTTTATCAATAATTATTTAATTAATTAAATATTTAATATTTTTTTAATTTACTAATTTTAAAATTTTATTTGTTAAATTATTTTATTTTATTCATTTTACATATCTATATATTTTATATATACTATTTATTAATTTTAAAAAAAATATATATTTTTATTAAATTTATTAATTTTTAACAATAATTATTTTATTAATGAAATTGTGAATTTTTTTATTTGTTTAATTGTTTCATTTTATTCTGAATCTTTATCACCACTAAAAAACATTGATAACGTGTACCCTTTATCAATGCTATTTTTTTTGATAAAGTGTATCCTTTATCAATGCTAAAAATAAAGAACTGATAAGGGGTAACCTTTATGAGCACTAAAATAAGCGTTGATATAGGGAGCCCTTTATCAGTGCTTATTTTAGCGCTGATAAAGATAGACTTTGTCAATGCATTTTACTAGCACTGATAAATTGCATCGCTGTTAAATGTGTGCTTTATTGTAGTGTGTCATCCCGGTGTTGTTCAAGAACTAGAGCCGACCCTTTACAATTTTTATTACTGCTTACCATTATTATATCTGCCCACTTCTCATCTTATATACACTAATTAGATATTTATAGATAGTATTGGTGGGGGAATATTAATTATATCTCACACCCTAACCGGGTCACTGATGATAGATAGGCAGATTATATGGATGCAAATAAAGATAAAGAAAACCGCCCAATTTTCGATCATTGATTTGATTTTAGCAAGGGAGCGGGGGAGCACGTGAACAATCTTTGGATAATGATACTATCTAGATATAATATATTTTTTTAATTTTTTGGTTCTTTGATATACCTGTATGTAAGTGATTCTACTTCCATATTTACCAATTCTTTTTTTATAGTGAAATGGCATGAAATCATTTGTATACGTTACTGAATATTTTTATTTATGAATGATTATATTAATTGAATGTTTTATCTTCCACTGATGATTGATATTATGCTTCCTCTATTTATCTATTCATTTCACCACTATGTTACTCTAATCTTGGGGGTATAGTCTCCCCACTATACCACCATAGGCCCTCACTACTAGTTAAAAACCATTGCATATGGGGTGGCATGCTTGGGGCCATGTGACCAACTGACATAGGGAACCACACATTGGATTCTAGGTTGGGACATTACATCTTCCATCATTTCTAGTTATTTGTGTGATATCAAATCCTCCCATTATTTTATATTTTTTTGATTGGAAAATGGTTTAGATCTTTTTTTGAGTACTTAAATTGGGTTATATCAATCTACAATCCATTAAGGGTGCGATAAGAGGGTATTTGACATTTCAAGGAGTGTTCCCTTGAGATTGGTGGGTACCATCTCCTTTGGAACTCGTTTGCTCTTGAACTTTTAGGGTTTGAATTGATACCAGACATGGATTTTTTAGATTCATATCAAGAGAAAAATGATTTTAACCATAGTAGAGTAATTTTCATGTCTCCTAAAGGTAACATTTGTGTTTATCATGGATAGTTACATATCTTAGAAGGCTATGAAGGGATAGTTCATTATCAGTTGGGTGAGCTAATAACCTATGTTTTGAGTTTGATGTTTGATGATGAGGGAGTGGAGTATGATGTATTCCCTCCTATAGTGGATTAGTATCAAGACGTGTTTCCTAAGGATTTCTCAAGGTTGACACCTAAGAGAAATATTGAGTTCTTGATTGACATGATTCCAAGATTTGATCCATTTTATATTCCTCATTATAGAATGGAACTGGAAGAGATTCAAGTGATGAAGAATCTTTTTGAAGATTAAGAAGATAAATGATTCATCTATTAGATTACATCACCTTAGGGATCTCCTATTTTCTTTTCTATGAAAGAAAATAAAGCGTTGTTTTTATATTTCAATTACCAGAATTTGAACTGGATGAAGAATAAGAACCAGTATCCTCTTCCCCATATCAATTATATTTTTGACTAGTTGAAGGGTGCCTATGTGTTCTCCAAGATTGATTTATTATCAAGGTATCATCAGCTGAGGATGATACGTTCTGATATAACATGAACTACTTTTAGAAGAAGATATGTTCTGTATGAGTTCATTATTATTATGTTTTGGTTAGATAATGCAAAATTTTGTATTTATGTCTTTGATGAACCAAATATTTAACCTGTACTTTGATTAGTTTTTTTGTCTTCGTTGATGACATCTAAAAATACTGATAGAATCTTGATGATAATTCCAAACATCTTGACATAATTACGAGTACACTAATAAAGATCCAACTATAATCCAAACTATCTAAGAGTGATTTTTGGATGCAAAAATTATATTTCTTGGGTTACATAATCTCATAAGAAGGTTTTTTATTAAACCCTTAGAAAGTATGGATGGTTGTTTCTTGGGAGAAGCCTAATTTTTTTTAATGTCTAAATACTTTTGGGCTTGTCTTTCTACTATTGAAGGTTTATGAAAGACTTTTCATGCTTGGTATCACCACTCTCAAGCCTAACTTATAATGGTATAATGTTTCTATGGTTTGAGGCATGTGAGAGCACCTTCGGAGAGCTAAATAGGTGTTTCACCACTACACTGATTCTGATATTACGTAACCTAGGTAAGAAGTATACTCTCTTTTGTGATACATCCACCATCGGTCTTGGGGAAGTGTAGATATAAAAAGATCGGGTCATGGTGTATGGATCATGATAGTTGAGCCACATGAATGGAATTACCATATGCACAATATCAAGCTAGTTTTGGTGGTTATGCCTTTAAATATTGGCAACACTATCTTATGAGTGAGAGGTTTATAGTTTATTTTCATCATTAGAGCCTAAGATATATCTTTTCTCAGTGTGATTTAAATCTATATCAATGTAAACGGGTTGAGTATATGTAATATTATGATTTATATATAGCTTATATACTGAGGAAGGGAAACAACATTGCTGATTATTTCTGTTAGAAGACACAAACTCAAGAGGTCTAAGAGTATAGTTTTGAGTGGAAGATGATGAGTTTGTTCACTAAGATGAATATAGGTGATTAGGAGGAGTGGAAGAAGATGAACCTCATGCCTTTATCTTTTGACCCATATCTTCAAAGATGGTTCAATAGAAGATAATATGAGGATCTGAAGTCTTTACAGTTGAGGGGAAACTTTAAAGGTGGATAGCTAACTCATGACTAGACTATCAATGATGATGATATCATCTATGATCATGTTTGTGTTATTAAATCTACTTGTATGTGGGAGGATATGATGCATGTGTTTCATGGATTAAAGTGGGTAGTGAACCATAGTTTGACTAAAATGTACCATGATATTCATAGACATTATTGGTGGCTAGGTATGAAGAAGAAGATCACAATTTTTTTTGATTTGATGCCATACCTATCAAAATGTCAAGGCTGAGCATCAATTTCCTGGGGACCTACTATAGACATTTCCTATTCCATAATGGAAGTGGGTTGATTTTACCATAAATTTTTGGGTGGTTTTATCTAGGAATCCTTGGAATATTGACACTATATGGGTTATGGGGGGTCAGTTGAAAAAGGTATCCCATTTCATATTGATTTAGTAGGCCTTCACCATGGATCAGTTGGGTGACTTGTAAATTTAGGAGATTATAAATTTTAAAATATTTCCATAATCTATGGTTTTAGATTGCAATCTATGTTTTACATCACACTCCTAGAAAGTATTGTTGTAGGTTCTTGGTACTCAGGTGTTTTTGAGTATATCTTTTCACCCACAGAAGGATAGATAATTTGAACGTAATATCTCGGTGTTAAAGGACATACTGAGAGTGTGTGTCCTATATTTTGGTGCCAATTAGAGACGTACCTATAACTTGTTGAGTTTTCCTATAATAAAATTTATTATAAGACTATTTAGATGTCACCATAAAATGTGTTATATGGTAGGTCATGTAGACCTCCTTAATATTGGACGGAAATATGAGAGTTAGAGTTATTGAGGTAGAGTCACCTACAAGTGATTTCAAAGTATATTCATTAGATCCAAAAGCATATTTCTATGTCCTAGAGTAAGTAGAATTCATACAATGATTAATGTTATAGACCTATTGAGGTTGGGTCACCATCATATTAAGAACCAAGGAAATTTAAAACCTAAATATGTCAGTCCATCTGAGATTATGGAGAGGATCAGATTGGTAGTGTGTCAATTAGATCTTATATAGTTTTATGGGGATACGTAATATGTTTTTCATGTGTCATAGATTTGTAAGAATCACCCCAAGCCTTCTCATGCAACTTATTTTTATGATGTTGAGATTGAGGCTGATTTTTATTTTGAGGAATATCTAATTAATGTTATCGATCACAATGAGAAAATTATTTGGGGCATGAACATACCTTTGGTCTAAGTGTTTTGGCAGAATGGTTGAATTTAGGAGGAAACTTGGGAGATGGAAGTTGATATGCTGGCCTAGTGGAACGATATTTTTTCATTTGAGGCTTAGGGATTCTTGGGAGAGTAGCTCGAGGATGAGCTATTGTAAGGTGGGGAGGTAGTAAGATCTTGAACCATTAATGAGGTACATTTTGGTTTAATTTTGGTTAAAATAATTTTGAAATGGTTAATGAAATGACTCATAGGAGTAGGAAAGGTCATGAGAGTTCCTCTAAAAAGAGACATAAAATTCATGGTACATAGTTGTCACATATTTATTACTAAATATTTCCCATGACTGTGCACCCTAGAGATGGGGGATTAATAGTTTTTAAATAATTCATGAGTGGCCCTAGAAAGCTTTGAAATTGGATAGAGAAAACCACATATCTTATGAAAAATTTGGAAAATTTTTAAATACCCCCAAAAAATCATGCAACTTGAATTACCTTGGGAAAGAAGGAACTCTACAGTTGGAACATGGTTTGGAAGACCATTTAGAAAAACTATTCACCTTATTAAAATGGGGGAATTTACCATTTTACCTTCTGATTCTTATATTATCAAACCCAAATTTCACCCCCATTTCTTCCCCAATAGCTTAGGGTGAGAACCAAAAGCTCCAAACTCCACCAATGGTAGTTATCCTTATATTATTTGGCATTTGAGGTTCCTCTTAGTGAAATTTTAAGACCATGTAAGTCTTTGACTATATTTCCTTCTTTTTTTTAGAAGAGGATTTGGTTGGTTGTTTCTATTCCTCTAAAACTCATGAACCCTTTTTCTAGGGAGATATTGTCTTTAGTGTTTGCGTCCAATTTATCGTGAATCAATGGAAAAGGTTGGATGAGTGTTTTTCTTTGAGTATAAGGTTGGGGGACTATAATATTTCTCCCATAGTATTGGTTTTATCTTTGTGTATGTGTTTTTTCTAATGCAATTCCTTACTATGTTTTTGTGTCCTTGAATAAGAAAACGATTTTTTTTTATTTTAATTGATGTGTGAGACCCTTAATATACCCCATATGGTCCATGAATGAGTTTTAGACTAGGCCTAAGACTACCCATTTGGTGTTACAATCCCTTAAAAATGGTGAAATGAGTGTTAAATGATGGATTAGAGGGATTATGGGATTAAAAATATTGTAATTGGTTTTTGTAATGTCAATATGATGTAAAGGTTAATTTTGTTTAACTTGGTTAGTAATTGTTTTGTGAAATAGAAAAGGTAATTAATAAGAAATGGGAAAAGGCATGTTAATGTTATTAAATGGTTTTGCTAACATTAAGTGTTGAGTTCAATTAATAGATATTTTAAGTATGGAATATGTCTAGAGGTTGAGTATATTAGACCATGGAAATAAATGAATGTTGTAATGGGTACTCCCATGATTAAAAGATAAAGTATGTTGGACCTTGAGAATTGTAGAATGATGAAATGGTTATAGATGATGGACCTAACAGTTCCAATATAAAGGTAAAGATGTTGGACATGCCACTTCTTATCCTTGATATAGTATGGATATAAATGATACATTTTCATCCCTAACATGATATGATGGACATGAAACACCTTAATCTTAGATAGGGTGTCGACATGATGATCCAAACACTAAGTTCATTTTATATGGTAATGGTAATTGGTTCAATTCTATTTGGAATCTATTTTTAGAATGATCAATAAATGAATTATTTTTAACCCCTATGATTGATAACTGATATTGAGAAATATGTTTCTTTCATTGAACTATTTAATTTTTGTTTTTTTCTTCTTCACACGATGTTATTTTTTATTGGAGTGGATATTTATTTAGACACCATTGGGGGTGTCCCACTATAATATACTAACACCCTTCTCAGACCACCGATGGTACCTGAGAAGACTTCATGGTTGTAGATTTAGATAAGGTAAAGGTTCCAACGATAAATGGTTGACTTGGGATAGATCATGGATGATAGAACATGAATTGATGTTGGGACCCGATTTGGGGTTTATCAATGTGTTTTTATTTGGATACTTCTTTGACACATGACTTTATCATGACATGACATGATATATTTACTGAATTGTTTTGTGGGAATTTACCCAGTATTGGGATTTGGATAAGTGACGCATGATTATTGTTTATTTATAATTATTATCATTTATCATTATTCTTTTGTGGAATACATTCATAAAGAGGGTATAGTCTCCCCAAATTCCCTATTAGACACTTGATTCTATTCAACAACCTTTGGAATTCCAGGAGGCATGCTTGAGGTCATGCGGTGAACTGAATCGAGGCACCAAATTTGTGGCTCTTGGGTTGGTATTTTACATATCACATGGAGTGTTATGTGATAACATTGTAGTGAATTGTTAATAAAGTTTTTTTTTCTTTTAAGACATTGAAATATATTAAAGAATATTTTTGAAGATAGACACTGATTCGATATAAGATTCTGAGGCCTAATGAGCCCGAAATTGATATTATAAAAATATTTATTATATTTATTTCATGTATTAATAGTTTTCCTAAAAACATAAAATAAATTAATAACAGTGTATCAAATCATAAATTTGAAACCATTTTTGATTCGGGTTGCGGGGTTTACCCTTGGTGCAACCTAAGATTGGCCGACGTCTAGTTGGGGCTGTAATTGGTGGTGTGTTTAATTAAAATATATAAATAATTAAATTTATTTATTCTATTTAAATTATTATTACCTAATTACCTATTTAAATACCCTCTTATGGAAATTAACTTGGTTTATCTATATAAAACTACAAGATTTGAGAGGAGGATAAACATCGTGGTTCATTGTTGGATCACATTGGGGGATAACGAGTGATTGAATCGAGATAGATCGAGAGGAATCTAAACGAAATAGGACTTATTTCTGGGTGGAATAAAAATTTCTCACCAACGATCAATCCTAATCAAAGTAGGGCTAATCAATTGTGGATATCACCCTTTTGATTAAATTATTAAACGTTGATTATTTATTTGATTTTGAATATGTGATCACACATTCTTCACATGAGCTTATTATAAAAATTATTTTGTTTAATTTGTTTTATCATTGCTTTGAAATGATCTCACTATGGATATCTTTGATTTATGATCATTTAAAAATAAATATTGTATAATGACATTTTCACCATTGTTATTGTACACTTACCATACCCATTCTTCACATTCTTCACCATTGTTATACTGGTTTGTGGTTTGGCATTTATATGGAGGGTTTTTGAATGATAAAACCCCAAAATTCATGGTGGTTATGTGCAAAAGGATCAGGTAACTGTTTTATAGATGGATTAGTATGGATTGTGGGTGATACATTGTGGATCCAGGATCCACAAACTGTGATGGGAAATTGGAGGCATGATAACTTCTAGAGGACAAACATATTTTGATTTCTGGGCATCAGAGGCCAAGAATCGATGGCTATAAGTGTTTTACATCAATTCCAGGTAGTCAAATAGAATAAATCATAGTAGTTCCTAAGGATCTAGTGATGTGTGAAAATAGTCTATTCTTCCTATGAGAAACCCAACTACACAACATGTAGTCTGGAAGAACACAAACTGTATAGACTCCCCTATGTGGTGCTAGGGTTTTGGGAAAAGTGAAGGGTCACACACCATTTGGAAGGACCAAAACCCCATGTGACACTAACTAGGAATAGAATTCATGTACTAGGTAATACATTCCCAAGACCTCATGTGGTTGGACACACCATGTACTCCAGGAGTACATGAGAATGAGCTGGTACCCAGGTATGACCAGGTACATGACCTTGAACTAAAGTACACAGTTAGGACTGTCAATAAACAAGTACACCCCGAGCGGTGGAGAAACACCGTGTACTACCAGAACACACCAGGTACTATGACTTTTTTACCCAACCTATTTCTAGAGGAGAAAACAAGAAGGAAATGAGGTGGGTTCATAAGCTGTTTATTCCCTCCTTCAACTTCTTCAGCTCATATACCTGTCTCTGAGACTCAGATTTTTGACCACGAGTATACATTACTGAGTGTTTGTTCATGTAGAATGTGATTTTAGTATTTTTTGTGGAATTAGAGATATTATGTGAGATGTTTTGAGTGTGAAACTTATACTGAATACACTTGATGATGGCAGTGATTAGTGTAGGATCTTTAGAGAGTTTTTAGGGTCAACACTCCCCTATTGTAATAGGGTGCAGATTCCACACACTCTTCATAATGTTAGAGTTATAACTCCCCTAAATTGGGAACATTACCTCTATCTATGGAGTAGTACTCCCACGTCTTCAAGTTTGGCAGTCTGAGGGTCCCCCATGGGAGTTGTGGCTCCCTTAGTTTTGGATCACCATCGCAAGAAGCAAGCCCCTCCACACATATTCTAGTGAGGTTTCATTTGATTTTTTCGATCAATGATATACTTTTGGAGTTGTAAGTTTATCCATATAATTCAACTGGGTTGTGAAATAGAGATCCCATTCTATCTCATATGGGTTTCTTTTTAGCATATATATATATATTTATATCTTTTGGATTTCATTTCCCTCTTTCTTTGGGTTGAGATAACTACTTTTTTTGGTATCTCTATTTTTCTCCTGAAGATCTCGGGCGTAGTGGAAGCTCGTGGGTGGATGCGCCCACTTGAATTTTTGTCATTAGCAATGATCAATCCGGGATCAACATGATGATAAATGCTAGACTCCACGGATCAAATCATAGAAATATACAAAGAAGAAGAAAAGTCCTGGAACCACAAAGGAAGATCGTCAAAGGTTGATTATAATTAATTTAATTAATTGACAAGAAATACATTTTGTGGTGTTCTTTATTTTTTATATTTCTCATCACACTCCGATGTGATTTGTCGTTGCGTCATAGAATCCAAGTGTATACTTCCTTTAACGGTTATCCAAACGTGCACTACGTATCTCTGGACGTCGCCAAAGGAGTCTCTAGGTGCTAGCATGGAGAAAACTTTGCTTGCGTTGTCTGCCTTAGATCGCGTTGACCCGATGGAGGTGGATCTCTCTCGGTCTTGAGAGCATTCTTGGAGGATGGAGTTATTTCGGTCTTGAGAGAATTCTCCAAAACTATTGTGCACAATGATTATTTTTGAAAGTGTTCGGGTTGTGAGGATATTTATAATCAGGTTTGAGGTTATAGAGTTATGAAAAAAATATACACGTTACATGTTTTATTTATTTCATTAACTCTTATTGAAAACCCCCATGTCGAATAATAAATTCCATGACATGTTCCCACACTGATTATAATAAATATCATTTAGTAAAACAATATTATACCCTCAAAATCCCGACCGAAAAAACTACACGACGTGTAATGTTTTTTCATAAAAAACTACACGACATGTAATAATCAATACATGACATGTAATTGTTTTTCATTTCATTTACAAAATAAAAACTACACGGCGTGTAATCATTAATACACGACGTGTACTTGTTTTTAAAAATAAAAACTACATGGCATGTAATCATTAATACACAACATGCACTTGTTTTTATTTTATTCTTCCTCCAACATTAAAATGATTTAGGATTCCTTGAATAATTATTAAACCACATACGAGAATAATATTTATTCTACTTGAGATATGTGGATACACTTAGTGTGTGACCCTCTTGGCCTATTTCTCATTGGCATTAGGCGGGCTTGCCTAAAGTCCAAGATTAATGTCTAGCAATGGTTCAAGGAACCCAAGAGAAAGAAGTTGACACTGCATTGATGTGTCACCTCATACGAACACTTACTGTGTAATTTAAGCCCTTTTCTCAATATCTCATCAACCAGGTTTCATGGCAGTGTCATAAACCTATATGCTTGATCCGTCATTCTTTGACTTCTAGAAATAAGCTCTTCATGACACCATGGCCATGGAATTTGGGTGACAATGCTATTTCAATCAAAGGGCCCAAGATATCTACTTCTATAAATATGGAAGGGACAAATCCTTCCTCGACTTATCCATTAACAACATGTCATTCGTGACGCACCCAACGTACCCTACTTCCCACCAACTGTCTCCATGAT
Source organism: Viscum album (assembly GCA_963277665.1). NCBI lineage: Eukaryota > Viridiplantae > Streptophyta > Magnoliopsida > Santalales > Viscaceae > Viscum > Viscum album. Next base: position 29,826,531 of record OY728139.1, on the reverse strand, counting down.
GGTTTTCATTAGAAAATCTAAGTGCAAGAGTCATGACATGAGTTAATGATAATCTTCCAGTCTAAGGACTATTACACACGCTCGTAGATAGAAATGCCCTATGACACCAAGACATGAAGAATTTCTACTGGAAGGTCTGTTCTCATAATCTCCCATCTTGGATATTACCAAGTGTGAACTCCATGAGAGAGAGTCTCGTCTTCTTATGAGTACTCACACATGACGGTCTGTATACCATGTGTCCTATCAAAGTATGTTATCTGTAACACCCGAGACTTTTATGTTATATAAACCATCAAAGGAATCTTTTTCTACACAACACTTGCTTGGCTTGCTTTGCACGCAATCGCGACCTTCCTCGATAGCTTGCGTCGTACGCAATACCGAGTTTCACTAAACAACAATATGCTATTAAAACTAGCCGTTATGAATAGTAATAACCACTTTTTAAAATTTTATAAATTTTATTTTTCAAAATGGACTTCATTTTTGGACTCAGAATATCGAAATTAGCCTAGGGTGAAATTTTGGTATTTTTCTGAAAACTTTCAATTTTTGATGAATAGTGAAACCACTAAGTGGTAGGTTAAAAACTGAATTTTGCATAAAACTTAATTTTACCGCTTCTGTGAATGGAATTTCAAAAATCCGAGAGACACGGTTAATATCAAGGACTAAAATGTGGTTCAATGAGATGAAAATAATTTTTTGGTGAATAGTAACTTTTTACTATTTTTACCACGGTTAATAGTAAATAGGGTAACTAAGGGTAAATATGATATCAATATTACCCTAACACATGTCCTAATTCTATTGGACAAGTGTAATTCGACCAAAAACAAACTTAGGAATAAAATATGACCATTTAGGCCCACTTGGATTAGATTAGGACATTTATTATTAATTTATTTAAAGAAGGGTTAAAATAGTTAAAATCAAAGTTTAATAAGTAAATCATTTTTTAATATGGGGTTATACATAAGATAAATTCGATTGTAAATATTCATTAGAAAGCTAAAAAGATTTCCTACATGATGGTATTTTATTTTTAATTTTTAGACATCAAATAATTTAATTTATATATGACACAAAGATGATGCAGTAATTATCTTATTAATGAAATATTGACATAATTGATAATATAAATACCAAAATAAATGTAATTTAAGACTTTTTATGAATTACACTAATTTTCTAGGTTACTATGATATATTAATGTTGATTTAATCAACTTGGTTCGAACATATAATTCTTTTATGACTTTCACAAAAATCATATATCAAATAGTGTCAAAATTGACACAAAATAGTTTTTAAATAAAATAAAATATTATTAATTGTTATTTTATTCTTAAAAATCTAAGGTTCGGCCAAATGACTTATATAAGGATATATATATTAATAATAAACAATTTGGGGTTCGTTTGGCATGTTATAGTAAGTTTATTAACCATATAGTGAAAGAAAACAAAAAGACACGGTAAAAGTTAAATTATTTAACTTAGAGTTAAATCTAATTGATAAGGTTAAAATAATACCCGAAACTTGTATAAATCCTATTGGTTGATAGGATTTCGACCCATCCCCACTTTAGCTTCTAAATAAGACCTTTTGGAACCATTATAAACCTATTTTGACTTTAATATAAAATAATATTTTGAGATATTCCTAAGGTGCCCCTCTCCTCCCTTATAAAAGGGCACCTCCTCCCCCTCCTACTCACACCAATTTGAGCACTCAAGCTCGGCCAACCCCTGCCATTTTCTCCTCTCAACTTCCCTAGAATAATCCTAGAGGTCCTGGTCTTCTCCAAAGACCAATCTTAGTTCCTTAAGTGGGGGATTCAAAGAGGCGTTCCAAAGAAGAGGTAATATCCATTACCGATCTTTTCAATTTCTTTCTTCTTCAACTTCTTATTCTTTAGTTGTTTCATGATAAAGTAATAACATCACTATTACTTACATACTGATATGTTATTATAAATATAAAACAACCCTAATTCACCTTCTATCCATCCTACGGAAAAATGAAATCACCGCGCGTGTGTACGTACGGAATACCGTCTCCACGCCGTGGTGTAATCTATTTTCCACCATCACCTTACAAGGATGGGTATAATGGTGTAATGAGTAACTATATATGATTATTATGAAGTAATATTGATACTGAAATAATATATATATACTCCAATACAATTCCACGATCATAGGAACGATATCATCACTCGTGCGTACGTACGGAATACCGTCTCCACGATGTGATGCGACTCGTTCTACATGATCTTCATTTCATAATGATTATATAAATGAATTGAATGAATGAATATGGTGTATACTACACTAATACCATTCTGGAAATGAATTATCTATAACCTAAAGATAAGAATAAGAATTTATTCGACAAAACACGCATAAGAACAAAAAGTTATAAAGACCCGAGTAACAAGTAACAATGAAATATTACTAACAAGAAGCTAATAATATGACCATATATGATATCATATCAATATGTATGATTCTGGAATAAGTCAATAACATTATTTAAACCATTGTACAGGAGCTTCGGACATGAACAAAGCAAATCGGACCTAAGGTAAGGGAAATATCACAATCTCATTTTTATCCGAGATTGTTTATTCGTAAGTATTTACTGGGGTGTATTTTATCATCCACATCCATGTTTACTCAATATGTAATATTATTTCCATCCACCTAAAATTTTTTAAATCCATTTTTACCCTTCAGTGAGTTTTTAGTAATACGTATGAAAGGAATCTTTTGTCGTTTTTCGTACGAGGTACTTTTTTGACTTTTCCGACAAAAGTACGAAGAATGTTTTTTTTAACTTATACGGCACGAACAGATTTCTAATGTTTTATAAAGCCTTATTTTAATGAAGCTTCCTCTAAAATATTTCATGACTGTTTTCAATAAAATCTCTTTCTTTTAAAATTGCATGATGTTTTGTGAAAAGAAATTGATTTTGAAGAAGAAAGGATATTTTCCTCAAGAATTCAATTCAAGTGTTTTATCAAAATTATTTTCCATCTAAGATAATAAAGGGTTATGTTTCTATCCATATTTTTACATTGATTTGACTATTTTGTGATGGAATTATGTTTATGAATTCCTTTATCTTATATGAATTGATTTATGATGTCATGATGTTTCAAGAATCCCATTTTTGTTACATGTGTTATGCGATGATGTATGTTTTATGATTATGTGGCACACATAAGAAAGGATTCATTATAAGATGGGTGGGACCTATATCTCCCTCCAATGCATTGGGTAATGATTTTATATCTCATGAGATAGACATGGCTGGAACGGAAGGTTATTTCGGTTCAGTGATACAGGACTGAAACGAGGAGTGAACTCGGTTCAGAAAGGGACTTTGTCCACTAAGATAGTCTTGGCAATGAGTCATGACTAACAAGAAATGATTTTCCATGATTATGTGTGCATGCCACAAAGTTTCAAGTTTTATGTTATGATTATGGGGATCTCATTTTCACTTCTATGATTTATTCCATGTTAAGATATTATGATCTCTTTTGCAGGTTTTGATTTTCAAAAAGATATGATATGATTTTTATTTCCTTTATTTGCCCTTGCTGAGCATTTGAGCTCACCCTTTTATGTTTTCTTTTACCCAGGTCAGGAAGATGGATATTAAGTAGAATTTTCTAAAAGGGACCCTATATATGATGAAATAAATGGGAGACACTGTAGAAGATTTATGAACCAGTTGTTTATGTTTCCCAGTTTCTAAAGACACTATACCTATACGGTCCTTTGTGGTTTTGTCATATGTTGTAATAAGTGTGCTTCAATTTTGAAGTATTAACAATGTATGTAAAGTATGGGTCGTTATAGTTGGTATCAGAGGAAAGGTATAGTCAACCTTTGGAAACTAGGATGTGAAAGCCTTAGTAAGAACCCTAAGGATAAGTCTAAGCATAGAACACAATCTTAGAAATGGCCATGAATAACCTAGGATAAGACCATAAGCATGAAAATTTTGTTCTTGAATTATGTGGTTTCCTATTATAATTAGTGTTGCTCACACTATTCTTCTTGGTTTTAGTCAATGGCTGGAACCCGAAGGAACCGTGTTAATGCGGAATGCGATGGGCAATGCAATGATTCTCCCCCTGAGCAACCAAACGATATGGGAGCTGGAATGAAAAATCTTGTAGCCATGCTCACACAACTTTCTCAAGCTATGAATCATGCAGGATTTCCAAACGAGCAAAGGAGGGAGCAACATTCTGTTGAATCCTTCATGAGGCAGCATCCACCTTCTTTCAGCGGGTCTACTGATCCATTAGTTGCTGAACAATGGATTAGTACTACTGAAAAGATATTTTCAGTTCTTCAATGTTCTGAGCATGATAAAGTCATCCTAGCAGTGTATCGTTTGGAAGGAGATGCGGATCAATGGTGGAATCTTGTTAAGAATACGAGGCAAAGGGATGAAATTGAGTCTATGGAATGGGACGAGTTCAAGAACTTATTTTTCAATAAGTACTTCCCTCGTATTCTCCAAAAAAGATGGAGAAAGAGTTCCTTGAACTGAAGCAAAGGGATGATGAATCTGTTAGTACCTATGAAGCAAATTTTACAAGACTTGCAAGGTACGCTTCTGGTATTATTATCCAACCTGAGAGTAAGATCGATCGATTCTTTAGTGGCTTAAAACCAAGTCTTCGAAGGGCGTTAGCCATAAGGGACTTCAATAGCTACGAGGAAATCGTTCGATGTGCTCTCAAAGTCGAGATGGATATTGGAGTAACCCATCAGTCACATGGGTTTGATAAGAAGAGGAAGATGGAATTCAAAGAAAAATCTAAAGATCACATGGAAAAGAAGTTGAACTTTCCCTTATGCTCAAAGTGTGGAAAGAAACATGGAGGGAGTTGTCTTAAAGGGACAAGTAAATGTTTTAAATGTGGAAAGGAAGGTCATCGGGCATTTGAATGCCGTGATAATGGGAAGAAGATGTCTAATAATGCAAACAAAGGAAGGGATACACAGAATGAACCTACTACACTTCAATGTTTCAAGTGCAAGGAGATGGGGCATTATGCCAATCAATGCCCAAATCCAAGGGTTGATGATGATGGTCGACGTCAACAAACTCTTAAGGCTAAAGACAAAGGAAAGTCACATGCAATTTCTATCAGCGATGTGGAGTACGGTAACGATGTGGTGAAAGGTACACTTACCATCCACTCTAAAGTAGCAAATGTTTTATTTGATTCTGGATCCACCCACTCTTTTATTTCTAAAGAATTTTCTAAGGGTATCACCGTATTACCTCAACAATTAGATGTTGAGTTAGCTGTGACAACACCTAATGGCACAACAGTCGCATCAGAAGTTTATAATTATTCTCCGATCGAAGTTTGTGGGAAAGTGCTTCCTGCAAATCTTGTGATCCTTCCTTTAGTGGAATTTGATGTGATTCTTGGCATGGATTGGATTTCTCTACATGGAGCTCATATCAATTGCCAAAGAAGGGAAGTCACATTTCATATTCCAGATCAACCTACGATCGTCTATCAATGCAAGGATGAACATAACCTTCCAGTGGAAATTTCTTCCATCTTATGGGTATTGATTCCACTAAATGAAGGTTATTTATCTCAAATAGTTGGTGAGAAACTCACGATTAAGAATATTCCCATTGTACAGGAGTTTGATGATGTCTTTCCGAAGGAATTACCGGGTCTTCCACCAAATCGTGAAGTTGAGTTTTCAATAGAACTCGTACCGGGTGCTTTGCCTATTTCAAAGACACCTTATAGAATGGCCCCAATTGAGTTGCAGGAATTGAAGAAGCAACTCCAAGAGAATCTTGATAAGGGATTCATACGCCCTAGTGCATCACCTTGGGGAGCACCTGTTCTATTTGTTAAGAAGAAAGATGGATCAATGAGACTCTGCGTTGATTATCGAGAACTTAACAAGATCACTATCAAGAACAAATATCCTCTCCCACGCATTGATGACTTATTTGACCAACTACGCGGAGCTCAATACTTTTCCAAGATTGATCTTCGTTCAGGGTATCATCAATTAAGGGTCAAAAGGGAGGATATACCAAAGATGGCTTTCCGTACAAGGTATGGACACTATGAATTTATAGTGATGCCATTTGGTCTTACTAATGCCCCTGCTATCTTCATGGATCTAATTAATAGAGTCTTTAGAGACTAGCTTGCTCTATTTGTGGTAGTCTTTATAGACGATATTCTTGTCTATTCAAAGAGCAAGGAAGAGCATGAAGATCACTTGAGAATTATATTGAAGACCCTGAGAAAAGAGAAGCTTTATGCCAAATTTACCAAGTGTGAATTTTGGCTTCAAAAAGTTGCATTTTTGGGTCATATAATCTCAAAAGAGGGGATATCTGTGGATCCAGCAAAAACAGAGGTTATCGAAAGATGGTCGAGACCAACAACAGTAACTGAGATCCGAAGTTTTCTTGGTTTGGCTGGTTATTATCGACGTTTTGTAAAATATTTTTCACGATTATCTAATCCACTCACCATGTTGACTCGGAAAGGAGTTAAGTTTGTCTGGACAGAGGAATGTGAAGAGAATTTCAAGGAGTTGAAAAGAAGGTTATCCAGTGCACCTGTGCTCACACTGCCTTGTAGTGGAGAAAGGTTTGTGATCTACAGTGATGCATCCAAGAAGGGATTGGGGTGTGTTCTTATGCAAAATGATATGGTGATAGCTTATGCCTCACAACAGTTGAAAATCCATGAGCAAAATTACCCAACACATGATTTGGAGTTGGCTGCGGTAATCTTTGCATTAAAGATTTGGAGGCATTACCTTTATGGTGAAAGGTGTGATATTTATACTGATCATAAAAGTTTAAAGTATATTTTCACACAAAAGGAGTTGAATATGCGTCAAAGAAGATGGTGGGAGCTGATTAAGGATTATGACTGCTCAATCCATTACCACCCTGGGAAAGCAAACAAGGTGGCAGATGCATTAAGTCGACAAGACCATGCTAGTTTATCCATGATGAGGATCACAAAAGATCCAATATTTATGGATTTACAAAGGATGGATCTTGGAATTATAATGGAAGGGGAAAAATCTTATCTTTCTCAAATGAATGTTCAACCATCTATACATGTGAAGATTAAAGAGGCACAGAAAGAAGATGTCGAGTTACAAAAGAAGGTGAGAAATGTTCTTGAAATCAACCTTGATTGTGATGGGATAATAAAGTTCAGGAATCGGGTTTGCGTTCCTCCCATCCCCGAATTAAAGAATGAGCTGCTGGATGAGGCTCATAGTTCTTCATTCTCTATTCATCCTGGAAGCACGAAGATGTATAGGGACCTGAAAGAGTACTTCTGGTGGGATGGCATGAAAAGAGATGTTTCTGAATATGTCTCTCGATGCTTGGTTTGTTAACAAGTTAAAGCTGAGAGACAGAAGTCTAAGGGGATGTTACAACCATTACCCATACCCGAATGGAAATGGGAAAACATCACTATGGACTTTGTCACAGGACTTCCTAAAACATCCAAAGGCAATAATGCTATCTGGGTCATAGTTGATCGTCTTACAAAGTCTGCACACTTCATTGCTATTAGAGAGGATTTCTCTCTAGATCATCTTGCCAGGATATATGTAAAGGAAGTGGTAAGATTGCATGGAGTACCACTTTCTATTATATCTGATCGGGATCCGAGATTTACCTCGAAGTTCTGGCGAAGTCTTCAGCATACTCTAGATACAGAGTTGAGTTTCAGCACTGCTTATCATCCCCAGACAGACAGTCAGTCTGAGAGAACAATTCAAACCCTAGAAGATATGTTGAGAGCTTGCTCTATGGATTTCAAAGGAGGTTGGGATCAACACCTACCTTTGGTGGAATTTTCTTATAATAATAGCTTTCACTCCAGTATTCAGATGGCTCCTTATGAAGCTCTCTATGGAAAGAAATGCAGGACTCCAACTTGCTGGGATGAAGTTGGGGAAAGAAAGCTATTAGGACCTGATCTCGTTGATGAAATGGCAGAAAAGGTCAGATCTATTCAACAACACATAAGAGCAGCTCAGAGTCGACAGAAAAGTTATGCCGACAACCGAAGAAAAGACCTAGAGTTTGAAGTGGGCGATAAAGTGTTCTTACGAATATCTCCCTGGAAGAGGGTTATAAGATTTGGAAAGAAGGGGAAGTTGAGCCCTAGATATATCGGTCCTTTTGAAATACTGGATCGTGTTGGGAAGGTAGCTTACCGATTGGCGCTTCCACCGAATCTCTCTCAAGTTCACGATGTGTTCCACGTATCTCTCCTGAGAAAGTACATACCAGATCCTTCACATGTACTCAGCTCAGAAGTTGTACCGCTGGAGCAAGATCTTTCTTATGAAGAACAACCGATAGAGATTCTGGATCGTAGCGAAAAAGTCCTACGAAACAAGACCACTCGCTTAGTGAAGGTTTTATGGAGGAACCACCAACTTGAAGAAGCTACATGGGAGCTTGAGGATATGATGAGGGAGAAGTATCCTCATTTGTTTGTTACAAAGTGACGAATTTCGAGGGCGAAATTCTTTTTAAGGGGGGTAGAATGTAACACCCGAGACTTTTATGTTATATAAACCATCAAAGGAATATTTTTCTACACAACACTTGCTTGGCTTGCTTTGCACGCAATCGCGACCTTCCTCGATAGCTTGCGTCGTACGCAATACCGAGTTTCACTAAACAACAATATGCTATTAAAACTAGCCGTTATGAATAGTAATAACCACTTTTTAAAATTTTATATATTTTATTTTTCAAAATGGACTTCATTTTTGGACTCAGAATATCGAAATTAGCCTAGGGTGAAATTTTGGTATTTTTCTGAAAACTTTCAATTTTTGATGAATAGTGAAACCACTAAGTGGTAGGTTAAAAACTGAATTTTGCATAAAACTTAATTTTACCGCTTCTGTGAATGGAATTTCAAAAATCCGAGAGACACGGTTAATATCAAGGACTAAAATGTGGTTCAATGAGATGAAAATAATTTTTTGGTGAATAGTAACTTTTTACTATTTTTACCACGGTTAATAGTAAATAGGGTAACTAAGGGTAAATATGATATCAATATTACCCTAACACATGTCCTAATTCTATTGGACAAGTGTAATTCGACCAAAAACAAACTTAGGAATAAAATATGACCATTTAGGCCCACTTGGATTAGATTAGGACATTTATTATTAATTTATTTAAAGAAGGGTTAAAATAGTTAAAATCAAAGTTTAATAAGTAAATCATTTTTTAATATGGGGTTATACATAAGATAAATTCGATTGTAAATATTCATTAGAAAGCTAACAAGATTTCCTACATGATGGTATTTTATTTGTAATTTTTAGACATCAAATAATTTAATTTATATATGACACAAAGATGATGCAGTAATTATCTTATTAATGAAATATTGACATAATTGATAATATAAATACCAAAATAAATGTAATTTAAAACTTTTTATGAATTCCACTAATTTTCTAGGTTACTATGATATATTAATGTTGATTTAATCAACTTGGTTCGAACATATAATTCTGTTATGACTTTCACAAAAATCATATATCAAATAGTGTCAAAATTGACACAAAATAGTTTTTAAATCAAATATTATATTATTAATTGTTATTTTATTCCTAAAAATCTAAGGTTCGGCCAAATGACTTATATAAGGATATATATATTAATAATAAACAATTTGGGGTTCGTTTGGCATGTTATAGTAAGTGTATTAACCATATAGTGAAAGAAAACAAAAAGACACGGTAAAAGTTAAATTAATTAACTTAGAGTTAAATCTAATTGATAAGGTTAAAATAATACCCGAAACTTGTATAAATCCTATTGGTTGATAGGATTTCGACCCATCCCCACTTTAGCTTCTAAATAAGACCCTTTGGAACCATTATAAACCTATTTTGACTTTAATATAAAATAATATTTTGAGATATTCCTAAGGTGCCCCTCTCCTCCCTTATAAAAGGGCACCTCCTCCCCCTCCTACTCACACCAATTTGAGCACTCAAGCTCGGCCAACCCCTGCCATTTTCTCCTCTCCACTTCCCTAGAATAATCCTAGAGGTCCTGGTCTTCTCCAAAGACCAATCTTAGTTCCTTAAGTGGGGGATTCAAAGAGGCGTTCCAAAGAAGAGGTAATATCCATTACCGATCTTTTCAATTTCTTTCTTCTTCAACTTCTTATTCTTTAGTTGTTTCATGATAAAGTAATAACATCACTATTACTTACATACTGATATGTTATTATAAATATAAAACAACCCTAATTCACCTTCTATCCATCCTACGGAAAAATGAAATCACCGCGCGTGTGTACGTACGGAATACCGTCTCCACGCCGTGGTGTAATCTATTTTCCACCATCACCTTACAAGGATGGGTATAATGGTGTAATGAGTGACTATATATGATTATTATGAAGTAATATTGATACTGAAATAATATATATATACTCCAATACAATTCCACGATCATAGGAACGATATCATCACTCGTGCGTACGTACGGAATACCGTCTCCACGATGTGATGCGACTCATTCTACATGATCTTCATTTCATAATGATTATATAAATGAATTGAATGAATGAATATGGTATATAATACACTAATACCATTCTGGAAATGAATTATCTATAACCTAAAGATAAGAATAAGAATTTATTCGACAAAACACGCATAAGAACAAAAAGTTATAAAGACCCGAGTAACAAGTAACAATGAAATATTACTAACAAGAAGCTAATAATATGACCATATATGATATCATATCAATATGTATGATTCTGGAATAAGTCAATAACATTATTTAAACCATTATACAGGAGCTTCGGACATGAACAAAGCAAATCGGACCTAAGGTAAGGGAAATATCACAATCTCATTTTTATCCGAGATTGTTTATTCGTAAGTATTTACTGGGGTGTATTTTATCATCCACATCCATGTTTACTCAATATGTAATATTATTTCCATCCACCTAAAATTGTTTAAATCCATTTTTACCCTTCAGTGAGTTTTTAGTAATACGTATGAAAGGAATCTTTTGTCGTTTTTCGTACGAGGTACTTTTTTGACTTTTCCGACAAAAGTACGAAGAATGTTTTTTTTAACTTATACGGCACGAACGGATTTCTACTGTTTTATAAAGCCTTATTTTAATGAAGCTTCCTCTAAAATATTTCATGACTATTTTCAATAAAATCTCTTTCTTTTAAAATTGCATGATGTTTTGTGAAAAGAAATTGATTTTGAAGAAGAAAGGATATTTTCCTCAAGAATTCAATTCAAGTGTTTTATCAAAATTATTTTCCATCTAAGATAATAAAGGGTTCTGTTTATATCCATATTTTTATATTGATTTGACTATGTTGTGATGGAATTATGTTTATGAATTTCTTTATCTTATATGAATTGATTTATGATGTCATGATGTTTCAAGAATCCCATTTTTGTTACATGTGTTATGCGATGATGTATGTTTTATGATTATGTGGCACACATAAGAAAGGATTCATTATAAGATGGGTGGGACCTATATATCCCTCCAATGCATTGGGTAATGATTTTATATCTCATGAGATAGACATGGCTGGAACGGAAGGTTATTTCGGTTCAGTGATACAGGACTGAAACGAGGAGTGAACTCGGTTCAGAAAGGGACTTTGTCCACTAAGATAGTCTTGGCAATGAGTCATGACTAACAAGAAATGATTTTCCATGATTATGTGTGCATGCCACAAAGTTTCAAGTTTTATGTTTTGATTATGGGGATCTCATTTTCACTTCTATGATTTATTCCATGTTAAGATATTATGATCTCTTTTGCAGGTTTTGATTTTCAAAAAGATATGATATGATTTTTATTTCCTTTATTTGCCCTTGCTGAGCATTTGAGCTCACCCTTTTATGTTTTCTTTTACCCAGGTCAGGAAGATGGATATTAAGTAGAATATTCTAAAAGGGACCCTATATATGATGAAATAAATGGGAGACACTGTAGAAGATTTATGAACCAGTTGTTTATGTTTCCCAGTTTCTAAAGACACTATACCTATACGGTCCTTTGTGGTTTTGTCATATGTTGTAATAAGTGTGCTTCAATTTTGAAGTATTAACAATGTATGTAAAGTATGGGTCGTTATATTATCCAACTGTAAAACTTTATTTAATAATATTGTTATAGTATTTCAGGATTCTCATCATAGCGGGGATATTCTATGACCTTATTAATGTAACAAATATTACAGGAAATTATTATATTATAGTCATGCAGAAAAATGAACAATATATAACAAGTGTACATTCATGCAATCAAAGTAAAAATAGTTGGTTCTCAGAATAGCAACTCTAACAAACTCCCACTTGGACTAGAGCCAACTGCCTATGACTTTTAGTACTATAGACCTCACATGATGATCATGTTTCTTCTGAGTCAAGGCTTTAGTCAAGGGGTACACCACGTTGTCTTCCATGGAAATACTGTTCATTGAAACCTCACCTCTATGAGAAAAATCCCTTAAGAGATGATACTTATGAAGTATGTGCTTTGTCCGCTGATGTGACGTTGGATCTTTTGCAAGTTCCACTGCTACAATATTATCACAATAGAGTGTGATAGGATCTTTACTACGAGGTACTACATCCAGCTCTTGGAAGAATCTTCGCATCCATACTGCTTCTTTAGCTGCCTCAGAAGCTGCGATATACTCGGACTCTTTTGTAGAATCTTCAACCACACCGTGTTTTGAGCTCTTCCAGCTCACTGCACCTCCATTCAAACTGAAGATGTATCCAGTCTGCGACTTCATGTTATCTTGATCAGTCTGGAAACTAGCATCTACATGTCCCATGATGACTAGTTCCTCATCTCCTCCATAAACCAGGAACATATCCTTAGTACACCTCAGATACTTAAGGATAGTCTTGACAACCATCCAATGGTGGTCTCCTAGATCAACTTGATATCTACCTACCACATTTAATGCATAAGAAACATCTAGCCTTGTAAATAGCATAACATATATGACTTACCCAATCGCGGATGCATAAGGGATACTTTCGATTTTCTTTCTTTCCTCATGTGTCTGAGGACACACTTTCTTGGAAAGATGAATCCCATGTGACACTGGCAACAATATCCTCTTGGACTATTCCATATTGAATCTCTTTAGTATCTTGTCAATGTATATACTTTGACTCAGGCCAAACATTCTCTTGGATCTATCAAGATGGATCTTGATCCCAAGAATATATGCTGCCTCGCCCAAGTCTTTCATAGAGAAGCATTTATCCAACCATGCCTTAACTGACTGTAAGACAGGTACTTCATTTCCAATTAGTAATATGTGATCAATATATACTATTAGAAAAACTAATGCACATCCTCTAAACCTTTTGTAGACCCAAGGATCACATTCGTTCTTAACAAAGCCAAATTCCATTACGGATTCATTGAAATGAATGTTCTATGACCTTGATGCTTGCTTTAATCCATAAATGTATTTCTGCAACTTTCGTACCTTGTTGGAATCCTTTGGAGTCATAAAACCTTCAGGTTGTGTCATTAGACATCAACCTGGAGGTTCCCATTAAGGAAAGATGTATTGAAATCTATTTTTCAAATTTCATAGTCATGGAAAGCGAAAATGGCCAATAGGATTTTGATGGATTTCAGCATCACGATCGGTGAAAAGGTTTCATCATAGTAAATTCCTTGACGTTATCTAAAACCTTTTGCAACCAGTCGTGCCTTATAATTGCCGAATTTCACCTCCATGTCCAATTTCTTCTTGAATACCCATTTATTACCAACAATATTTATATCAACTAGAGGATTTACCAAAATCCAGACATGGTTTTGGTACATGGAATCCATTTCAGAATTCATGGCTTCTTGCCACTTGGCAGCATCTATGCCTTCAACTGCTTTTTTGTAGGTAAGAGGATCATCATTGTCAACCAATAACGAGTCACCATCCTTGGTGACAAGAAAACCATATCATTCTGGTTCTATCACCTCTCTCGTGATCTTACGCAGTTCTTGTGTCTCTGGAACAGATTTTTCTTCAATAGGGCATTGTGGAATATGTTCTTGTACCAACTCTTGTGTATCTTGAGCCTCCAATTCATCGAAGTCTATCTCGCTCTCAATATATCTTTTGGATATGTGCTCCCTATCAAGGAATATGGTGTGTTTTTCCACTATTAACTTTTTATATGAGGGGTTTTATAGGTAATATCCCCTTGTTTCCTTGGGATATCCTATAAAGGTACACTTTGTACCTCGGGGTGCAAGTTTATTACCTGAAGAGGCCTTAACAAATGATTCGCAACCCAAAATATGTAAATTTGACAACATGGATTTGTGTCCACTCCATAATTCATATGGAATGCCATTTATCGATTTATTTGGTACTTGGTTTAGTATGTGTGCTGCTGTTTGTAATACATATCCCCAAAAGGATAATGGAAGACTCGAATGACTCATCATTGATATCACGATTTCCAATAGGGTTCGGTTCCTCCTTTCACTTACGCCATTCCACTGAGGTGTGTAAGGAGGAGTGAGTTTAGATAGAATCCCAAACTCCCGTAAGAAATCAATGAAGTCCTGATTAAGATATTCTCATCCTCTATCGTAGGGGAGTTTCTTAATATTCTTACCAAGCTGGTTCTCAAATTCATTCTAGTATTCTTTGAACCAATCAAAAGAATCTGACTTATACCTGATTAAGTAAATATATCCATATCTACTAAAATCATCAGTAAAAGTTATGAAGTACAAAAACCCACCCTTGCTTCAATTGGAAATGGTCCACACACATCTGTGTGAACTAATTCTAGAATCTCTTTATCCCTTTTACCTTTCCCACTAAATGGTGATTTGGTCATTTTTCCTTATAGACACACTTGACATACACCAAGTGGTTTTAGTTCGAAAGAATCTAAATACCCATCTTGATGCAATTTTTTCAAACATTTCTCATTAACATGACCTTGCCGATGATTCCAAATTTAGGTGTGGTATGAGTCATGTCAATTAACTTTGTCATTGATTTCCATTACTTGGTTTGTGTAGTATAACACATAATGGCCGTTATATAAATGTTCCCTACCAAAACAAATGCTATCTTTATAAAAGTAGCAACATTCATTTCCAAACATGAAGATGAATCCATCAGTATCTAATCTAGATACCAAAATAATGTTTTTGGTTATAGAGGGTACATAATAACATCCTTTTAATACCAAGGCCATCCTAGTAGGCAATGTGCGGTGGTAATCTCTGACCACTATAACAGCGAGTCTGGCTCTGTTAGCTGCTCGTAGATTCACCTCACCTCGGTCAATCTTTCTGAATTTACTTGGTTCCAATATTTGGAAAAAGATGTGAGCACCAAAATCAATATCCAATACCCAATTGGTAGAAATAGATAGATTGCATTCGATAACAAACGCACCTGAAGATTCCACTTATTTTCTTGGCTGGGTGTAGTTTTTATTCCAGTGGCCTTTCTTGCTACATGAAAAACAAACAGCCTCCTATTCTCTTTCTCCCTTTTAATCTTCCTTTTCTTGGAAGGCCTTGAAGAAGATTTGGTCTTAAAGCTCTTCGCATTCCCTTTCCTTTTATTCACCATAAGTACAGAAGGATTTTCATGCTTCATATAATTTTCCACTTGGAGAATGAGGATAAGAAGATTAGATAGAGGCTTCTCAATGTTGTTCATGTTGAAATTTACAAAAAAGTTAGAGAATCTCTGGGGGAGTGATGCAAGAATGAGGTCAGTACCCAGTTCTTCGGAGTGATTAAACCCTAGAACATCCAAGCGCTCAATGTAGCCAATGAGCCTAACTACATGAGGCCCAACTGGGGCACCCTCTCCAAGTTTTCTCTGAAATAGAGCCTTGGAGATATCAAACCTTTCCTATATTGCTCTCTCCTGGTATAGACCACAGAGGCGCTCGAGCATGCTCTAGGAATCCATGTATTCATGAGACTTCATGAGTTCACTAGACATTGATGATAACATCAAACATTGAATGTCAAGTGCATCGTTCAAATGTTGATCATAGACCAGGAAATCTTGATCACTCGCCCCTTGGGTAGGAGAATCAGGTAGTGAGGACTCCAATATGTAAAACTTTTGTTCATGGCATAGGATAACCCAAAGGAACATAAACCATTCCTGAAAGTTACTACTGGTGAGGATATTGTCTTTATCCCAAATCGATCACAGAGAAAATGTGGTTGACAAGCTTGTCATATTTATTCTATAAATTAAAAGAGCAGATTTATCAGTATCATTTGATTACATTTTCTGAAAAATAATAAATGAATTTATTAATTCTACCACTATTTTATAAATTCCCAATGGCCCTCACCATTGAACTCGGAATGTATAGTTTATTTGATATTCTAGTGGCAAGGATCCATATTCCCCTTCTCATAACCCCAACAAGGGTAGGTCAAGCTATTAGAAGGGATTTAGGTAGGCAGGTCTTTGACAACTGTGAGATTACAGTTCCTTGATCTGTAGAGTGGACTCCCCAATCCTAAAATCCTGACTTGGATTTCTTCAACACTTTCTTCCATTTTACAACAATTCTAGCAAGTAATACTCCACTTGATGTAAAATGTTTAAGTCAACCCAAAAATTTCATAAGATCCTCCTTTATAAAAGTTAGTGTCCCAACAAGGGTTGGTCAAACACATAGTTTTATTGAGTCTTTCCCTTAATCAAGTAATGGAAGGCTTGGTCTGACTTAATATGGTATTTGAGGGATTTTATTCTTTATGTGTATTTTTTCATTATCACATGCTTGTTAATATTAAGTAATTATTTCTTAAGTGATTAACGATGTTCTGATAATGTTTATGAATAGTCCGGTTTTTATTTTATTCCATCTTTGCATGATTTTTTGTTTCATTAATTATGTGATCACGAAAACACATACATAATAAATAAACCATGCAATCAGACAGAAATAAAATAAGATGGAATGACCATGATCTTCTATTGGTTAGCTTATCTAGCGGTTTTGATAAGCTGACCCTGACCTAGGGAAAAACACCTTGAACCGATGGTTTGTGTTTTGCAGCTCCCACCTGTCCACCTTTGTATCTTCTTGGGTTGGTTTCATCTCAGCTTCAGATTTAGAAACATCTCCTATGGCTTGGGAGATCCTCCATTATATGGGGTTTACATTAAAGAAACCATGGGCATGCAGGCCCTACATTTTATTGGAAGAAGGATCACTGGCCAATGAATTTAAATTAAACAAATTTAAATGAAACCATACACACATACAAAGGGTCTTTGGTCTATCTCATGATCATCCATAGCATGCAACAATATTTACGTATATTTAGAATTCAAGTTGTTTTAATCATTCTTTTATTCAAGAAAAGTCACGCTTGAATTCACTTAGTTATGATCTTATAATTAATAAATTATTTATCTTAAATTCCTTTCTGAATTTCCTTGAGATTATTCTCATCCATATTCCTTGTATGTGTCTTTTTACTTTGGATGGAACCTCGTGAAATTTCATTTCTGGAATGTACATGGCGTGTAGGCTATATTACATGGCGTGTATTTGTTTTCACCCTTTATCCAAAGTACACGCCTGGGGATTTGGATGTTTTCTGTACTTTGGAAATTTTGGAGTACACGATGTGTAGATTAATCTAACACGGTGTGTACTTCCGTGTTACATGGTTACCGGACTAACAATCCCGTGAACGCGGTACACGACTTCTTCTTGTACATGGTTTCACCTGGGCTAGATCGGACTACATGATGTATTGATTCAACATACAGGCCGTGTATTCTGGTTTCCATGCACCGTTCAGTTCTGGTCAACATGGTGTAATAAATACTTAGGCATGCTCAATTTACATGGCATGGTTTGGCAGACCAGTACCGGTTCGTTGAACCTAAGTACACGACGTGAAGTTTTCACTACACGCCGTGTATTATTGTGTTGTACAGACAGAAAGAGCGGCTCCTCTGGATGAGTTCCTCATTTTTAATTTAATCAAAATTAAAATTAATAGGTCGTTTCTGTGATGTGAATCAAGAAATGAAGGAGGAAGAACAGATCTCATTTATTTAGTTTTATAGAATGATATATCTTGAAATGAATCAAATATAAATGCGTAAATTATCAATGAAAATAAAATAACTATAATCAACGTTGTGACTCCCTCTGATACCACTTGAAGGTCCCGGGTGCAGCAGAATCTCATGGGTGGATGTGCCCAATTGGCTTTTTGTCATTAGAAATGATCAGTCCAGGATCAATACGATGATAAATTCTAGACTCCACAGATCGAGAAGAAGCCATGTGTAGACTTCCTCTTGTAGTGATCCAAACGTGCACCATGTATCTCTGGACGTCGCCAAAGGAGTCTCTAGGTGCTAGCATGGAGAAACCTTTGCTTGTGCTATCTACCTTAGATCACGTTGACCCAATAAAGTTGGATCTATCTAAGTCTTGAGAGAGTTCTTGGAGGATGAAGTTCTTTCAGTCTTGAGAGAATTCTCCAGAATTGTTGTGCACACCGATTCTTTTTAAAAGTGTTTGGGTTGTGAGGATATTTATAATATGGTTTGAGGTTATAAAGTTAGGACAATAAATATACACGTTACGCATTTTATTTATTTCATTAACTATTATTGAAAACCCCCATGTTGAATAATTAATTCCTTGACATGTTCCCACACTAATTATAATAAATATCATTTAGTAAAACAATATTATATCCTCAAAATCCAGATTGAAAAAACTACAAGGTGTGTAATCATTGATACACGGTGTGTACTTGATTTTCAAATAAAACTACACAGCATGTAATCATTAATATATGACATGTACTTGTTTTTCATTTCCTTTCCAAAATAAAAAGTACACAACATTTAATCATTAATACACGACGTGTACTTGTTTTTAAAAATAAAAACTACATGACATGTAATCATTAATACATGGCATGTAATTGTTTTTAATTTATTCTTAATCCAACATTAAAATGATTTAGGATTACTTGAATAATTATTAAACCACGTACGAGAATAATCTTTATTATACTTGAGATACATGGACACACTTAGTATGTGACCCTCTAGGCGTCTTTCTTGTTGGAATTAGGCAGGCTTTCCTAAAGTCCAAGATTACTGTCTAGCTATGGGTCAAGGCACCCAAGAGAAAGAATTTGATGCCATATTGATGTGTCACCTCACATGAATGCTTACTGTGTAAATTAATCCCTTTGTATCAATATCTCATCAAGCAGGTTTCATGGTCATTTCATAAACCTATATTCTTGATCTGTTATTCTTTGACTTCCAGAAATATTCTCGTCGTGACACCATGGCCATGGAATTTGGGCGACAGTTCTATTTCAATCAAGGGGCGTGAGATATCTACTTCCATAAATATGGAAGGGAAAAATCTTTCATCGACTTATCCATTAACAACATGTCATTCGTGACGGACCCAACGTACCCTACTTCACACCAACTGTCTTCGTGATGGTTTTCAACATCAAATCAAAGTGCACGAGTCATGACATGAGTTAATGATAATATTCCAGTCTAAGGACCATTACACATGCTCGTTGATAGTAATGACCTATGACACCAAGACATACAAAATTTCTACTGGCGGGTCTGTTCTCATAACCTCCCATCTTGGAGATTACCAAGTGCGAACTCAATGAGAGAGAGTCTCGTCTTCGTACGAGTACTTGCACATGACTGTATGTATACCATTAGTCATATCATAGTATGTCATCTAGCCATAAAACTTTATTTAAGAATATTTTTATAGCATTTCAAGGTTCACATTATAGAGGGGATCTTCCATGACCTTATTAATGAAACAAATATTCCAGGACATTATTTTATTATAGTCATGAAGAACAACGAACAATATATAATAAGTGTACATTCATGTAATCAAAGTAAAAACAGTTGGTTCTCAGGACACCAACTCTAACATATCCCTCTTTAGTTTTTGGGGAATCCTACTGGGTATGTATATACTCACCCCTACATAGATTTTCCAGCATTTTTACTATATTTTACAAATTATAGATAGATTGGTGGTGACTTTGGATGAGCATAGGGATGCTTGGGTGATTTAACCACATATGGTGGTTTGGGATTGGAGTTTAGGAGGCTGGATCTCACATAATTTTTTCTATTTTTTATGATTTTGGGACTTTATTTCTGGTTGGAAATGTATTTTTCCACTTTAAACGTTGGTTTTATTCTTTCATACTCTAATGTACTCCCAAGAATTTACTGCATTCATGGTTTTCTCTATATATTACTACATTTTTATTATTCCTCTACACTATTTCATAGAGATTAATGGGTACATGAATACATGTACATTGGGAAAAAGAATCCTATTTAATTTATTCCATTTTGGCACTTGGTACCAGCCCTTGGCCTATTGAAGATAGGCTTGGGGTTGTCACGTCTAAGCCTTTTTCCTTCTAGGTGGGCCCTCATGGGTTAGGTTGTGACAATGTAGTATCAGAGGTGTTTTATCCTCAAGTTGATGTAGAGATAAACTCATGGTGAGGATTGGTTGGGAAGTTAGGGTAACAATGTTTAAGTGTATCAAGTACATATTTCAGTCTAGGGAACCCAATATTAGTGTGGAGATCAACGTATAAATACACCAAGATTCTTACTACCTGTTTTTTAACTTGACATATCAGGTCATTGGTTGCAAGGAAAAATGGTATATACATCATATAGGATTGAGTATTTTGACTTCCATTCCTTAGAAATATCCCCATATACGTATATACATATATACACATATATATATATATATATATGCTCATTTTGTTATGGCATGTCATGATTACTTTCAGGATTCCTCTATAAAGATATCCATCTTGGTTTCCATTTCAGGATTGTGATGACAATTAAATAATTGATGATGCCTCAGTTAAGGGGAAATCTCATGATGTTTTCCTCAAAATAGATAGGGAGAAACACCCCCATCTATTGCGTAGCTGTTAGTACCAGTAGTTCAGGATAATGATGCATATAGTTTTAATTCACTTCACAAGTTCTTATGTTGGAGACCATCAAGGTTTCTTGGTGATCCAGACTCACAGGCGGCAAAATATTCGCCTATGTCAGTGATCCATGTCTTTAGAATTGTTTGAACCCTAAAAAATTCAACAGTTTCCCTAGAAGATGGTCTTTTCCATGGAGAAGCTCGACACTGGTGGTGTTTGGTTACATGACCCATGATGAGATGATGCTCTCATAGTATGACTTCTAATGGTTGTTTTGTTAAGAGTATTACCCTCATGATTTCGATTAGTTTGGATTTAGGAGATTATTAAGCTATATTAGGATATTATGATAGTTCTGGAGTATATTATGAGGTTTAAAAGACTTATATTATAGTCCCTAGATATGGCACAAGGAAAATTATTCTGGGAGAGAAATTTCTAACAAGTTTTCTATAGATACATTCGAGCCAGTGTGGTCTCCTTATGCTTTCCCACTTATGCTAGAGTTCTAGAGAGAGCTCTAGTGACTGAAATATTCCTAGAAAAGGTATTCCAATTAGTTGTAGATGATGGTAGGAATCATGTTGTATAGTTATTTTTAGTTGGTTCTAGTAATTAAACATAGAGTTCTTAGCAGAGGAGGCATTATCACTCTTGGATGCTGATGTGTGGCTCCATGTATCATGGATCACACAGATGATCTAGTCATCATGGAGAGGGTTAATTTCATTCTTGTGATTGTCTTTTTCACATAGATCATGATTTATTGACCTATCATGTTGATCAGGATAGGCATACAGTGGATAGACCCCCATATAAGTGGTAACACTATGATACAGGATCTCATAGATGTGAGCAAGATGTTCTTAAGGGAGGCTATGATGATAGAGGAACATGATTCTCTTAGGAGGGAGTAACAATTTGTGGAGGATGACACTATGAGCTCTTACCACCACCACCACCAGGTGTGCATGTCAACCTCCAGGAGTCGGTAGTCGTCACTGTGGGTAGTTGCAGGCCATGGGGGCTATGACTAGGCTACATGTGAGGTGATATGTGGTACAATTTGTGTTTATTCTACTATTACCCCAATACTATTAGAAATAAGTGAAATTATTTCCTTCACCTCCTTATTCCTGGTTCATTATATGGAGCTTCCAATTGAGACTTTATTCCAACAATCACTGATAGGGATTCTTAGAGGGTTAGATTCTTCGATATTTCTTATTTTCAAGTTATGAAAGATATCTCTTGGTGGAGAAAGTTTCTAATGGGACCTATTAGTCATAAAAATAAAACCTTTTGAAATTATCTTTGGTATGGATTAGTTTTCTATGGTCCAGGGCCAAATTAACTATCATCCCAGATTTGTTAGATGCCTATGAACATATGGGATTATGTTCTCCTTTGTGAGTTAGAGAGATATCATGGTAGAATGAGTGGGTTTTGGGAGAAATAATCTAAAACCAATAACCCATCAGTGGGAGAGTTTATCCCTTAGTTCAATGAGATATTTAGAAATCTCGATTACTTTGTTAGTGAAGGAATTTATGGGCATATTCCCTAAGGATGTTTTGAGACTACCTCTGAGGTAGGTGATAGATTTTAACATTAGCTTTAAACATGGGACCATGCCAATATATTATGTGGCATATCAGATTCCCCCTATCAAGATCTAGGAGCTAAGGGTATGGTTGGAATACCTTTTAGAAAAGGGATTTATCAAACCTAGTGTGTCCCCCAAGATAACTTCAGGTTTGTTCATAAAAAAGGAGAATGAGAGTTTGAGGATTTATACTGATTATCATCACCTTAACCAAGTAATGATAAAGAAAAATCACCCCTTTATCAAGGATTGAAGACATATTTGACTAGTTTCAAGCTGTGAGTTGATTACTGAAGATCATTCTTAGGTCTAACTACTATTAGTTGAGAAATTATGAGGATGATATTCTAAAGATGATGTTATGATGTCTCTATAGACACCATGAGTTCCAAGTGATTTTTTGGGCTCTAGAATTCCCAAGATATGTTTATGTCTTTATTGAATCATATCTTCCATACACATGTGAAAAAACTTATTGTTGTATTTGTGGATGAAATACTAATTTACTTTTTATTAGAGGAGGATAATGTAGTGCATCTCAGTATGGTTTTATACCTACTCTATGAGAACCATATTTATGGTAATCTATAAAAGTTCATGTTTTGGATCCATGCTATTTAATTTCTTGTTAATTTCATATATGAGAATGTATTATCCATTGGAAATTGTGAAGGTTTATGTAGCTCTTTCTTGGGATCCAGCCAAGATAATTTTTAAGGTATGAAGACTTATTGGCTTAGTAATGTACTATAAAAGGTTTTTGATAGACATTTTCAGACTAGAAGCCCCTTTTTCTACCTAGATATTGAAAGGTAATCCATTTACTTGGACTAAGAAGTTCCAGAGATCATTCTATCACTTGGGGTTGAGGTTGTCCAATTCTCCTTTTTTAAAGAATTGGAAGAGGTCCTAGAGTATGTAGAGTTTTGAGATACCTATAAAGCTGGGAATGACTACATGTTGATTCATATGAAGGAAGTGATTACATATGGGATGAGGAAGTTGTGACCCCATGAGTATAGATACATGAATCATGAATTGGATTTGGCAATGGTATTCTTTGCTATGAAGATGTTGAGGCACTATCTTATGGGAGAGCACTTTTTTGTTTACTCAGACCATCACAGTCTCAGTAATATCTACACATAGAGAGATATAAACCTAAAACAGTGGAATTGGTTGGAGTTCCTATTGTACTATGAATTTAATATAGTCTATACTATTGTTAAGGGAAACATGGTAGAATATTCCCTTAGTAGGAAGTACCCTTTTCTCTTGGAGGAGGAGGTGTATGAAAATTGGATTCTTTGCAACATACCCCAGTAGAAGAGAGGAGTGAATATTTTATTCACTTTATGGTGTCGAATCAAACACTTCTTTAGTGTGTGAGATAGGTTCAGTTGGGATACATCCACTATGAGGTTCTTTGTGACCATATATCCTCAGGGGATTCACCAGATGTATTCTTTGAAGGAGGGGAGAACATAATCCCCTTCTAGGAAAATATTATGGTTCTAGTTGTGATGTGAGAGGAGGGGATGAGGGAGTTTCACACTACTACTTTGGTTTTAAATCCTGGTGTGGAAAATATGTACAAGGATATTCAGTGGTATTTTTTGTGGGTTTTCATGAGGTAGAGTGTTGTGGAGTTCATCTATTAGTTCCTTACATGTCAGTAAGTGAAGGATGAGTACTCGATTACAACATATTTGATGCATCCCCTTGGTATCCTAGATCATAAATGGGATAGAATATCCGTGTACATTTTGATAGTTATTCCATGAATATCATGCGGAAATGATTTCATCTGGGTGATAGTTGATTGAAATATGAAGTTGGCTTACATCCTTTCTATCCGGGAGTAGAGTTTTATGGAGAGTTTATTGAAGTTTAATGTGCTAGAGATCATCCAAATCTATGAGGTACCCTCCACGATTTCTCAAATCATGATATGTTGTTTACATCACATTTATGGAGGGGCCTATAGGAGGAATTTGGGACCTAGTTGAGGATCAGTATATTGTTTCATCCTTAGATGGATGGGCAAACTGAACAGATTATCCAGGTTTTGGAGGATAGGATGAGGTCTTGTGTGTTGGACTTCGAATATAGTTGGGAGGATCACTTTATAATGGTACATTTCTCTTATAATAACAATTATCTCTATATTATTGGCATGATACCTTTCAAGGCCTTTTATGGGATACCCTATAGGTCACACTTATGTTGGTCTAATATTGGTGAGACTTCTATTTTTGGGATAAAGATGGTGCAGCAGATGATAGATAAGGTCCTAGTGATCCACGAGTAGATGAAGACAACCTAAATCTGATATAAATATTATTAAAATCGATTTTTATGCACTTGAAGTTTGATTCGGGAGACTACTTTTTCCTAAGAGTCTCCTCGTGATGAGGATTGAGAAGATTTGGTTGGCGAGGGAAGTTATCCTTGAGTTTCATTGGTCCATTTGAGATCTTAATGATAGTTTTCAAGGTTTCTTACCACCTAGACTTACCCCCACTGTTGGAGCGGGTGCATAACACATTCCACGTATCACAGATAAGGAGATACATACATGATCCTATCCATTTTATTGAATAGGGTGAGTTGTACATTGAGGATAGGTCCGCCTTTATAGAGTACCTAGTGGTAATCTAGGATCAGTAAGAGAATATCTTTCTAGGATAGACCATTTAATTAGTTTGTGTGCTGTGTCAACTTGGGGAAGAGTTCTTAGGAGAGTGAGAGTTAGATGCGGGCTCATTATCCCCATATTTTTGTTAATATTTTCCCATTTATGGAAAAAATACTTGTTGGAGTGGATAATATAGTGATTTTTTTCCTAGTTAATAAATTGAAATATATTATGAAATAATTTCAGATCTAGGTGCTGAATTGGCATGAGATTCTAAGACCCAGTGAGGCAGTAATTGATATTATAAAAATATAAAAAATATTAATATCTTGCACACATAGTTTTCTTTAACAAGTAAAATAACTCACAAATAGTGTCTCTGATCATAAATATGATACACTGGATGTGTCCAAAACATGGATTTTAACTTAGGCGTGACCTAAGGTTGGTCAGCATCGGACGACTGATTGAGGCATTCATTGGAAGCACATTTAATTGAAATAAAAAATTAAATTTATTTACTTTATTTAAATGAGCATGAAATATTTACATCTTTTAAAACTCTCATATAACAATTCTATTGGGTTAGATGCATAACCCTATGAGATTTTAGAGGGGGATAGATATCGTACTTCGTTGGAAGATCACATTGGATGAAGATGGGTGATAGAATTGAGGTGGATCGAGAGGAAAAGAATGCAGTGGGACTTCTCATTCACTAGAAAATTTATTATTAACCAATTATCAATACCAATCAAGGTAGGGATAAATAATAATGGATTTTCCCTTTTTATTAAATGATTAAGAATCAATTATTTATATAATTTTTATTTTATGACCGCACGTTCTTCGTATGATCCCAACATATGAATTATTTTGTTTGATTTTAATATCCTTGATTTTCCATGATATCACCCTAGATATCACTGATTTATAATTTATGTCCAAGAATTCTTGGAAAAATACATTTTAACCTTTGTTCTTGTGCATTTCCCACATCCATTATTCTCTTTATTTTCCATTGTCCCATAGGGTTGCAGTTTGACATTGTTAGGGTGGGTTTGAGTGTGATCAAACCCCCATATTCATGGTGGTCATGTGAACGATATTGGATTGGTGTTTTTTGGATGGATTGGGATAGATTTCGGGTGATACATTGAGGATCCATGATCAATAAATGGGGATGGGAGATGAGATGTGCAACGACTCCAGGCAGGTGAATGCGTTCCGATTTCTAGACAATGGGGGATAGGAATTGATGGTCATAGGAATTTTACATCAACTCCTAGTAGTCTAATAGTGTAAATCATAGTGGTAGTGGAAGAAATAGAGGCTTATGAAAATAATCTTGCTAGCCTGTGAAAAAACCTAACTACACATCATGTAGTCTAGAAGAACACACACTATGTAGTATCCCATGTGTAGTGCTAGGGTTTTATGAAAAGTCTAGGATCACACAACATATTGTCGAACCCACATGCTGGGTGAACCTTGTCAGGAATCCAAGCCATTTCTAGATAGAAAACACCTAGATACCCCTATGGTTGGAAATATTATGTACTCTGGGAGTACACAAGAAAAGGCTGGTACCCATACACGACTAGGCACATGACCATGAACCAATGTAAACGAGCACAAACATATATACACAGGTACGACCCTATTAAATGAAATATTAAGTGTACCAAAAATACATGTTGTGTACTATGACACAAAATCCATAGACATGTCCAGAGGATAACTCAACCATGAAACGTGGTATTGTCAAACATCATGTGGACCCACCATACACACAGTGTATTCCCTCCCCCAACTTCTTCCTCTAATATCTCCTTCTTTAGGGTTTGTATTTTGGCCCATGAGTATCCTATCCTGAGTGTTGTTCTATATAGAACATGATTGTGGAATTTTTTAGGGAATACGATATATGATGCAAGATGTTCTAAGTGTGATGCTTGATGATGGTATTGATCATGAAAGGATCATTAGAGAGTTTCTGTGGTCAGTACTCCTCTAATTCATTAGGGCATGGGTTCTCGAGACTCTTTATATAGGTAGAGTTATAAATATTCTACACTAGATGTGGGTCCTCTATCTAGGAGGTGTTACTCCCCAGTCTTTGAGCTCTGATGGTGAGAAATTCCTCTATGGGAGTTGTGGCTCCCTTGGATGAGGAACATAGTAGCAAGGAGCATGTCCCTCCACACATATTCTAGAGAGGTTTCATTTCATGCTGGGAACCAGTTATTGGATTTGGGAGATTCAAGATTACTCATTGACTTTGGATGGGCTATGAAATGGAGATCCCACTTCTCTATCTTCTGGGTTTCATTATTTAGGCACACACAGACACACACACACACACACACACAGATATATATATATATATATATATATCTTTTGGGTTTTGTTTCCCTATTTCTTTGGGTTTATTTAACTACTTTTATTGTATCTCTCTATCACTTCCTCTTTGGTTTTTAGGGAATATTAATATGTATGTATATACTCACTCCTGAATGAGATTTTCCAACACATTTTATGTCTTATATAGAACAGGAATAAATCAAAGATATCTTTGGAGGGGCTTAGGGATACTTGGGTTCATTGACCAAATACGGTGGACAAGGCTCAGAGATATGGGGATGGGAACTATCAACCTTATTTTATTCCAACTTCTATCAAGTTGAGACTTCATTTCTGGTTGGGCATGTTTTTTTACCCTTTAAACTTTAGTTTTATTCTGGCATACTCTGATTTATTCCCTAAGGGTTACTACATGCATGGTTTACTCTAGAGTTTACTATATTTTTATTATTTATCTATATTGTTTCATGGAGATGGATGGGTTTATTCTTACAGGTACATTAGGTAAATTCCACAAATTATATTTATGCCGTCTTAGTGCTTGTCTCCATCCCCTAGCCTATTGGAGGAGAGCTTGGGGTTGTCAAGGATCGACCTTCCACTAGCAAGGTGGGCCCTAGTGGGTGGGTTCATGGTAGTTAGGGATAACATTTGAACTCTTACTTAAGAAATCATTAAATAAGATATTCTATAACATAAAATTCTTGTAAGGGGTTATTCTTTGATGTGATGGACTCATATTTAGCATTGGAATTAAATCATACTTTATATCATATGAGTAAATATAAGAGAGTATCCCATAGGATATATAAGGGAGTAAGGACCATCAAGATGGTGTAGTTCATTCCTTCCCAAGCTCCAACCAGACCTCTCTCTCCTTGATCCCATATCTCTATTCCTATTCCACCCTTAGTTTTCATTAGTAAATTTCATGATGTGGGTGATGGGAGGTGTTTTCTCATGTAAGGATTGACCAAATACATCTTAGGCGGTCTTCATCAATCAGAATGGATAATGAACATCCAACAGTGGATATAAATATGTTGAAAATTGAGTGATTTATTTATTTTATAGTTCATGCATGGTTCTATGTCTCTAGAATGGAGATAATTGTTTTTATTATTTCTTACACTACTTAGTTTTAATTTTAAACTATAATAATAAAACTAATTGTGGTATCAAAGTAAGACTTGTTCTTGATTCTAAAAAACATGTGTTCAAAATAAATATGTTTGTTTTTGAAAAATAGAGCATCGTTCCATTTTAATCGATACAATATGAGTAATTATATATTACTAAATAAAATGATTATAGGGATATAATAGGTTAATAATAACCACATAATATTAACACTTAATTAATGATATGAATCTCGCTTATCATAGGTCGTAGTAGCCGTAATATTAGTGTTATCCATACATAGGCACCGTGGGGTAGTATTAATTTCATGACGCATTTGGTTTAATCTGAAGCGGGATAACATGGATTTATTTCTACATAGATTAATCATTTTCATGGCCTGTTTTATTGAATTAGTGACAAACGGTGATAAATTTAATGCTATAAAAGGCTTATTTCATATTCTATGATTTACTAGAATAGTTTTAAGTTATTCTTATGTGATTACCAATGAACTCAATTTATGGAGATCTTATCGTGCCAAGTTAATCTCACACAGGTTCACTCAGCACCTCTTGATTTATATGTGAGGGTCGAATGTAATGAATTCATCTTAGCCTAGTGAATCGTATGAAGGTCTATGCTGTCTGAATTAATTATTTAAAGAATTATTTGCACCAAATAAAAGTGAGTTTTAATGTTTTATTTTATTAATATTTATATAAATATTTGATATATGATATTTTTATTATTCAAAATGTCTACATAATATAATTGAAGTATAAATTGTTTATTTTTCACATAATATCATATATTTAAACTAAATTACATATAATAATAATAATAAAGAGTTTATATTATTAAATGAATATAAAAAATTTATATTTGTAATTATGGGATGCCTATAATATTAGATAAAATTATAAAGATTTTATAATTAACTTTAATTTATATATTGTTCATAAACTTTTGATCACCTGTTTTAATATGTAAATTGTTAATTTATTTAAAATTTATTCCTATGTTTATTATTCTTAGATATAAATTATTTATATTAGTCATATATGATTTATTCTTTAGATTAAATTATTAAAATTTTTCTAAATATTACATAAATGTATCTAAGGAGTTACATGAAAGGTATGATATTGGATTTAGTTTTCGTCTACATTGAATTTGGGTCATATTAAGTTATGAGAGTAAATTAAGTTGTTAATTTTTATTCATATACATTAAATGATAGATTTATTATTGACTTTTTATATATATTGAGTAAAGTATCCCTATATAGAGGGACTTTGGGTCAGACTTCTCACTGGCCTAGAAGCTTTTGGATTATCTATAAAAGTGAAGGTTGACTATGTTGGATCCAAGATTACTCATATAGATATTATTGATTTCATATAACTATATGAATTTAAATTAAAGGATTTCATGTATTATATACATGGGATTCATTTGTATGTTTATAGATATATTTGGATTTTAATTTGGGTTATTAACATAAGTTATGAGTTGTGTAAAAAGTTACACATCAATATTGTTTGAACATATTGGTTTGGTGAAAGGAATATGATTGAAAAAATAATAATTATAATCATATATACCTATAAAAATTAATTAAATGATATAATATGGTGATATTAAATCCCTTTTAAAATACATAGTGATAGATTCCTTCTAAAGAAAACACATGTGAAAACTATGATTATTCAACCAGGTAGGTTTTTCCATAGAAGGGTGCCCATGGTTTATCTTATTTAAGGCATGGATTAAATGGATAAACCCAAGAGTTAGGTAACAAAATCCCTTTATGTGGTATGGGATAGACATTAATGTGAAACCATTAATAAGGATACTAGAGGAATAGAGTTTTTATTATATCAATATGATGGATTTGGTGAAGGGTTTCCAAATAAACTATCCAAGAGTCCTATATGATATAATTACGATAATACCCTACCGAAATAGCTAATTATGGGTTGATAAGAACACCATATAATACTTATTACTTAGTTAAATAAGATTATTTTCCCACTAAATGATAAAATGAATTGAAATGGGGTCATCAGTTCAGTGGAATCACATTTAATAAAAGTCCTAATTATTTTTTTGTAAGACATGTTAAAAATTTGATGAAAGGCCAAATCAGATTTTTCAAAGGTTTCTTACATCATTATTTTGGTATTGTAATTTATTATTAATTTGTATTATAGGACATGATATATGCTTTAAATAATTATTTCCAACATAATTGGAACTCTTTATAGATTTAATTTGATTTTGAAATTGCTGTTTGGGAACTGAAGGAAAGCACTATGGATGCTCCTAGGAAGATTCTACCTCATTAGATTGAATGCATTAATCATGCCAAAAACCTAAAATTGATTATCTCATATTCCTACAAGGAATCTAATCAAGTTTATGATTCTTTTTTAAAGAGGTAAATTATGTAAATGAGCACGATGTAGTATTTTAAGACCCCATATTGTTGTGCACTAATGGTGGGTGTAGATATGTGGGGTGTGATTCACTCCAATATTTGAAAAACCCCTTATAACACTTGATATTAGTTGTTTATTTTTATTTAATAGTTTTTGGGACCAAATTTTCCAACATACTATATCTTCTTAGTATCATTCCTTGAGAAGGATAATCTTTATGTAAGATACTCCTATGACTAGTAACTTAATAAAATTTATTAATTAAGATAAATTCTAGGTGTTAGAGAAAAACTCTCCTGATTCAGCAATAATTGATGTTGTTAAACACTTGAATGTTGATTCTTATGATAAGTATATAGAGATTCATTCAAGTTTTGAAAGGAATTAATTGCATGATTATCCAAAGGAACATTAGTCTCTACTCTCACACAAAATATAATTGACTATGAAAATGAATAATTGAGACTAAAGGTTTAAGGCTTGTTCTAGTTATGGAATTCATTCATTTTTAAATTTTCTAAAAACATGAAAGAGTTCAATAAATGTTTGAACTATATTTCTCAAAGTGTTGATAAAATATTAACTAGGGAATTTGATGTCAGTTTTTGGTACTATATTTATAGTACAAGTAGGTAAATGTTCAAACCAAAATAAAAAAAAGTTAGTTTGAAAGTACAACAATGTTTCTTCTAATATAATGTCAAGGTAATTGAAACATAAAGGTTTTTGAAGATAAAAAATGGTATCATTATTTCTCTTAGGTATAATCGAGAGAATTTTATTTTAACTTGGACAACACTAATTACAAAGGCATAATAAAGTAGAAGTATGATGTCAAACCCACAAAGAGAGAGGAACATGGGATGAAATTCTTAACTAAAGGTGTGGGCTCTATAAATTTAGTTTTTTTATTAAAATAATGATGAAAATTAAATAAAAACATTGATGAAAAGTTAAATTAAGGTATTAGGGTCAATTTTTGGGTTTAGGTAAAGGGTAATCCTAAATATAACTTGTGATAGACCAATGGTGTAAGCTGATAAGCGGTGAAAAGAACAATAATTAACCTTATTATAGCCAATTGGATCAACCTATGATGGAAAATACTCCTTTTTATAGAGTAATTGATAATGTAAGTACATTAATATTGGATTATAGGGAAATAAATTGTATGATATTATCCCTACCTTTATCTTCTCCAACTAGGTCATATCCATTCAATTTTCAACTCTGATGGTCATGGATAATTAAAAATTATGAGATTTATACTTGTTCGAAACCATGTTACTAGCTACTTGGTTACCTAGTTTAGATCTTTAGATATTCATTAGGTTCAAACCACCCCTACTTTTGAACACTAACCCTATGGAGATTATCCACAGATGATAGAATTGAATGAAAAAATGGAAATAAATGAAATTCTTGACACAATGACTAAATAATTCAAAATTGGGAAATAAAAAATTGAAATAATAATAAATCGATTAAAAACTAACCTTAAGAAATAAAGAACAAATAATGTAGGAATATATGAATGATTGGGAATGACAATGAATAAAATAAATATACTGGAATTAAACTAGTAATCATTCAATATGACATAATGTAAAGAAAAGGAAAACATAAACCTATCTATTAAGAACGGCGGGTCAGAACCTTACAACAACATCCAGACAGTTGATCCTCACTACACCTAGAATGGAATGAATATCTCTTCAAGATATTCTTATTTATAAACCTCTAGGTCATTAACAGGCTTTCATAGGTCAATGAAAGTTTTAAATGTCCATTTAGGTTCTTAAAGAAAAAGTATCTTCAAGGATATGATAAAAATCAACAATTTTATGTTGTGTCCGACATTTACATGCTATGTAATGTTTACACGGTGTGTAATCTTTAGGTCTAAAATGTTTCACGACAACTGAATGTCATGAAAAGATCTCTGAAAATTCTTAAGAGGTGTCACAACATGACATATATGTGTCATGCTCTAACACATTTGAATATCACTCTTGGAGTTTCTTCTCCTCTTCAGGTCATGTAAAATTTTAATTCTTTATAAATTAACACTATGTTCAATGGTTACACGATGTAAAAAGTCATCTACTAGTGTTAAAAACACTGTTTTCCTTGGTTCTTCATTTTTATCCCTCAAGAACCTCCTACGATCATCCAATATCAAAGGAAATATTCATTCAATGGTTTTCTTGGTCTCTTGAATTCAATATTCAATGACTAATTCATCATCATTTCCATTATCGCACTGCGCCTCTTTATGGATAAATGTAAAGTTCCTTTTTGTTCTTTTATTTCCATATTTTCTTTGGTATTTCTCTAAATGCTGGTCCTATAGAAGAATACATAAAAAATTAATATCTATCAGGGAACTCAACCTTAATCAATAATATTCATTGAATTCATATATAAAAACACATGAATAAATAGATATAATTAATAGATATCAATGTTATTTGGAAGAAAGAGTAATTATTCCATAGGAATGAATTATCTCTGATACCTGAAGGGTTTAAGAAACTCCTTCGAATTTCCATGTTATGTATCAGTGTTATATAAACGAATTCTTCATTTTTGAATGGCATATGATACAAAATGTATACTTTAAAAACAATTTAAATATGTAAAAGTTTAAAATCGAAGGTAAGAATTGAAATAGATTATAATTTTCATTCAAGTGATTTAGAAAAGATTTAATAAATAAAATATTTGATTGTGAAGGAATATATAAAACTTATATGGATCTAAGTAAATAATTTTTATAGTTATCTAACTTCCATTATATGATAATAGAAATTTTTTATTAACAATGATTTGTTATGAGCAATCTAAGATAATGAATATGATATACATGATTTATGATTCATCAATTTCCTTGACATGTTTTGATAAAAATATTAGGATAAAAATATTTTATCCAAGATAAATTTTTTTATCCATATGGTTTCTAAAATATGTGGAATTGAGATTCCACCACCATTAATGGCATTTTTTAAAGAATAATATTCTTTTCAAGAGAAGGATCCAAAAAATAAAATTCCATAAATGATACATATATAGTATTTTATTTGTTAAATAATAATAATAAAATAAAAATAGTGTTACTTCTATAACAAAAAGAGAATTTCTGTGTCTTATAAAAATATTAAAAAGAGAATATAGTGTTTAATAGGATAGAGGGAGTATGTCCGGACTTAAAAAGTTCAATGTTAAATAATAAAAGGTTTTCATAGTAAAAATAAAAAATAAATGTCACATAATATCTTAATGAAGTTTAAGATGTATTGGTTTGTAGTAATGTAATAGTTACATTAGTTACAGAAAATGTGTTTGGAATTTTTTTGATTGAAAGTGTTCTATGAATCATAATTATGTACATAGGAAGAGTTCAAAGTAGGAAGCAGAAGATAATAACATTGTAATATTTTGTATCATGAAGTTTAAATATATTCAAGGAGTTGAACATTAGGAATATGATTCCTAAGTCTCACCATTATTAAAATTAGATTTCTTCATAAATGTTACTAACTAAAGAGTTCAATGGGAGTATTTTATTAGGTGTTCACAAAGAGATGTGGAAGTAATTTCCTAAAGATGTAATGATTTTAACAAAACCCCAAAAGGTATTGAAAATTTGGGATTATCTAGAAGTATATCATATATGATATGTTAGACGTGTTCTTATATATGGTTTTTAGATATTATCATAGGAGTTAAGGAATAGAAAATGTATCAAGTTATGTGAAGGAAAATTTATATTCTATCATTATTTCACATTATATTCATTGTATATATTGATATATATATATATATATATAATATTAAATGAAATAATAAATGATCACTCAAAGTACGACATTTAATTATCCATAATTGATTTTTTCGATAGAGTATTATAGTTTATGAAAAAAGTTTTAGGATAGTATGAGTTAGATTCCTGTATTAGGATACATAATCTTATCATCATGTACAAATTGGGTTTTTTACTAGATGGACTAAGAGGTATACCACATGGAGTGTCATAGGCCATGTATTGGATATAATAGTGATGCATGGATCATATTTGGAATCCCAACTACCCATGGTTAGTCAGATACCCAAAATTAGAACCTTCATACTTCAATATCATTTTTGAACAATCCTCAAGGATTAGATAATCTAGGATGGTTCGGTATATTTCTGATCATGTTAATGGTTGGAGCTTAATCAAGATGTGATTTTTCATCTCATAAGATCAGTATGAATTCTGGGACCTCAATAAACATAGATTGATAATGTTTAAAAACATACCTAGTTAAATCATATGACAATTATTTATATTAATGTATAGGACACATGATATTATCATCCATTAAGGTGAATGGAATATTATATATTCATTGAACTAATTTGTATATAATTGGCGAATCAACAATGTTTTAAACGGATATATGAGATTGACATACTCTGTGACCCATGGTCACTTGATATATTAGATAAATAGATAACATGAGAATGTATTCTTTCATATGTTGCATTTGGTGGGAATATGTATAGAGATATATGTGTTTGATGGAGATCATTCCAAATCCCTTTATAGTGTGGGTATAATCGATGATTTATGGGAGGCTTCTCTTTTCTTACTCTTTTGGATCTGATGATTTTTTTATAAATGCTATAAATTCCCATAGTATAACACTTTATGGTTGGGTGAATGGGAATTGAGTTTAACTCAAAGCGACTCTAAATTTTTTTTGGGATTACCTAAAAAGTGTTTTTCTATAGGTATTCATAATTTATTTTATTTGGTGTGATATATAATAGAGTTTATGGTAGACTTTTTTTGAAATATATTCAAAAGTATATTTGGATATGGTATCATAAGTGATTATATATGATAAAATATGATATGAAATGGAATAGAATATTTTAGGCCTTAGAGAAAGTTGATTATTAAAGGAGATATTCTCTAATGACTATAACTCATATGATGAATTTTAACCATTTATTATTATAAAATTTGTGTATGTAATATAGTATGTCATGCTTGAATAAATCTAATATTGTAAGCCTATTTAAAAGGATATCACATTAACTTTTATGTAAAACAATGGAAGTGGAATGTTAAATCCAAAATTGAAATTCTTAATTATTCTATCAGTAAATAATCCATTTTTATAAGATGAAATAATCATAAGGGTTGATTCATTCTTCTTATGGATGCATGGTTAGAATTCGAATTAACTCTTACATTAAAGAATATTATTTAATTAATTGGTGATTCCTAGAGGGTATATAAGGGATTAAACACCATTGATATAGTGTAACACATTCCTTCCCAAGCTATATCCAAAACCCTCTCTCGAGAATCTCATATCATTATTCCTATTACACCCTTAAATTTCACAATTCACTATCATTTTTTGGGTAATGTGGGGATTATTCTAGTGCAAGGATTTATTAAATACATCATATGGATAAAGAACATAAATAACATATGAAGATCCTCGTTAAGAACATTAAAAACATTGAGTAAAGAACGTAAAGTACTAGCAATCTATAGTGAAAGGTATACAAGTTATTCATTTTATATTAAATATATTTTTGGGTTTCATGTTTGGATATCCTAGTTGTATGATTTATTCTTTCTTTTTCTACTTAGTTTAATCATTAAAAATTAATAATAAACCTAAAAACTTTACTATCTTTACTTATATTTGTGCCTTATTGAATTGTTTTATAAAATACTCTAAATCCTTCCATGAAAAATATTTTCGATAACTCATTGGCATATTTTTCTTGAGAGGTAAAAATGTTACCAATAGCTTGGAAAATATTAAAACCCATAAAGAATTTTATCTTACCCAATATGGGCATATCAAATTTCATCTTTATTTGTGTGAAAAATTCTTGACAGATTTTTTCTTCATTACTAGTAATGATAATGTCATCAATATATATAATTTATATGAGTGATGTGGTGGTGGTCTTACTCATATATAGGTTTTATTCCAACTATCCTTTCCCAAATTACATACTTATTATGTATTCATATAGATGAAAATACTAAGATATTGGGACTTATTTAAATCCATATATACATTTATTTAATTTATACACCTTGATTGCATATTTATTAAGCATAGAACCTTTAAGTTTTTCATATAAGATTCTTCATTATACACACCATTTAGAAATTATGACTTCACATCCATTTGATAGGCTTTAAAATTTATTTTCATAGTGATGTAAAGAAAAATTATGATGGTTCCAAGTATGTTTATTGAAAAAAAAATCTCATCAAACTTAATTAAATCAATTTTTGAATAACCCTTGCAAACCAATATTTCATTATTTCTTGTGACCTCAACTTTTTCATTTTTATTATTTATAAAAATATATTTCTTTCCTATAGTTATTTTTACATTTAACCCTAGGTAAAAGCTCCCCTATATTATACCTTTTAATCTATTCTAATTCTACACCCATAGCCTTGATCCATTCTTTATGTGAAAATTCTTGATCAATATTTTGGGGTTTAATAATTGAATGTAATGTAATATGACTTAACATTATGATTTATCTCTTTATTTGTAGACCTTGATTCCCATATCCAATTATATTATTAGTATCAATTTTTTTCCTATGGTTCTCAAATATATAGCCTCATCACTTGAATTGGATGAATCTACTTGATCATATTGATTTTTTATATTTTCTTCAAGTCGTGTAGTTGGTTAAGTAGTGAGAATGTCATTCTCATTATCATTTTTTATTGATTTACTATGTTTATATTCATATTAAAAGACTACCACATCATCATAATAAATTATACACTATGTTTTATTTTTATAGTATATATATGTTCATCCATTTGGTGTATGACCAAGAAAAATCACATCCTCATCTTTCTCATAAATTCCCACAATTATATCCTTCTTGATCATACATGGACTCCCAAACACTCTAAATTGGTTTATATTTATATTCTTCTTGAACAATATTTTATAAATATTAATATAAAAATTTACCCTCAATAAGTATCCATTTTAAATAATCCTTGTTGTATGGATATATTAACACTAGAAATATCTTGAAGTTTTATATTCAATTTTCATTGTTAGAACCATATAAAAAATACTCTTATTTTCCTTTCCACCACTCTATTTTTTTATAAAGTAACATGAACTAAAATCATATATTATACTATATTTATTAATATATTATGTTTATTTTCTCTAGTAATAATCTATTTTATAGTATGATCTTAGCCTCTTCGAGGAAAAACTATTTTTCTTCCATGAAAATATATTAAAACTTTTAAGCATGCTCAATGCAAGAAATTTGTGAGACATAAAAAATTAATTTCATTATAGTAAATTGATCAATGAGTTTTATGAGGTACTTATCTTCACTTATTGATTTATTGGTAATGGGTCCATGATTATGAGAGTAAAATAATTATAATGGTCTTCTAGTTTTGATCTTAACTCCCATGTGAGCTTTATTCACAAACATTATTTTTTAACTTGTTTTTCATGTATTTATAGTGTATTATTTAAATACTATAATTTTTCTTGTATAATTTTCTCTAATAAATTCATGATGGTCATTTGGAAAAGATATCCTAGCCTTATATGTTATAAATTATTCTCAGCTTGCACACACATAAAGAAGCCTATTTTTTATTCTCCAACCTGAAATAAGTTACCCTAGGTTCTCAAAGATCTTATTATAAAATCTCTACATTTTAGTCTCTTCACTAAAAAACCATTATTTTTTAAAATAAACTCATTTATTCCATCACAATGTTATGATACACTTAACTGATTATCCTTCAAACCATCAATAAATAGAACATTTTTGGGGTTTATCTTATCCTACACAATTGTTTCCACTCCAATACCTTTTTTCACAAATGATTTATTTTGGGAAAAAGAAAAAGACTCCTCCTTTATATCATTCAACATTTTTAGGTTATTTAAATAACCTATACTTTG
This sequence comes from Viscum album, assembly GCA_963277665.1. NCBI lineage: Eukaryota > Viridiplantae > Streptophyta > Magnoliopsida > Santalales > Viscaceae > Viscum > Viscum album. The sequence goes on along the minus strand of OY728139.1, from coordinate 29,787,235 downwards.
GGAAGAGAAAAAACTATCCATGATCCCTGGACTATTACATTTTATTGGTTTAAAATAAACACTAAAATATTTTCTGGTTTTCTGAATTTATTACTTTTCTAAATATTATCAGATCCCTAGTTTTTATATACTTAAACTATATTGAAATAAATTCAATTGAGAAATTTTCTTCTAGATCATACCTTATGTAACCAATATTTAACCTATCAAAATATTTTTTTACTTCAATCTACTTATCAAGGTATTATTGATGTTACTTTGTTATGTGTTTTAATTGTCTCTCCTTGGTTAATTCTATATACTTAATCTAGGTTGATAAATTACATAAAATAAACTATAAGATTTATTTCCAAGAACACCACAAAACAAGTAGTAGTTGTATAGTATTATTTTTTGATAAATATTCTGGTGTTGAAAAATATGTTTTCCAAACCTCTAATGATCTGATTTCACCAAACACTCATACATACATCTTCTTAGGAAATTTAGGGATGATAAGAAAATAATTATATATTCTTTAAACTTCCATAAATGTGTAGTTTTACTCTTTATTAATATTTCCTAGCTATGTTATATTTATTTCATTCATTGAATTATCCTAAAAACACAATATTATTTTGAGGTATAGTGTTAGTGGATTCCTTTCTTTATACCCAATATATTGTGAAAAAAAATTTATTTCTTTTTATTTATATAGACACTATATCAACCATAAAGTAGGTTTTATTTGTTTTTATGATTATAAAGGGATTTCACATTCTCCTATGACAACTGTATTATAATTATAATTGAATTTTTCCTATACTTTTTTTGCTTCAATAATTTTAAAATTTTTATTTTTACCACTTCACCCCTAATAATGGCAGTGGAAGTCATATCATCAATTACCCATATTTTCTCGTCACTATCAAGTTTTAACTACACAAATTATTTGGCCAAACATTCTTTTAAATCTATTTTTTTCTATCATCAAGATTTTTCTTGAGATGTGACTTTTATCTCTTTGTATTATAATATTCTTTAGAAACATCTTAATATCAATTTTCATTGTTCATTCTCTATATATTTCTCCATTTTCAAAAAAATACTCACCAAAATTTGTGAGTTATTATTTGAGAATATACTCTCTTCATCTTCATGATTGATGGTAACTTTTTGTGAAGTTTGTTTCTATGTTTTCTCAACACCACAAATTTATTCCCTATCTAAGATAACATTATTAATATATAGGAAGGTCCTTTCATAAGAATTGAATGGATTTTTTTTCTTACCTTTTGATTGATATTTATTTCTCTTTTAGGAATCTTCTTTCTTAAAGGATCTCTTAGTTACTTCATTATCTTTATATTAATTTTTTTATTTTCAATGGAAACATGGTTGAAAATTGACTAATTTTACTATAATTAAAGAATTAAAAATCAAATTTACCATGATACCCACCATTCCCACCATTTTTAATTTCATAACAATAGGGAGAATATATCCTCAAATCCTTCCATATTTCCTTCTTTATCAAAGGAAATGATCTAATATTCAATCTTTAAATTATTAAAAGCATTCAATGAAATTTATTTCTATTTATTGACCTTGATTTTGATAGAAGGTCCCATTCTCATATCACAATTGAATAAAGTTCTAGGAAATTGATGTATTATAATGCCATCAGGATCAATATATTTAATAGTGGATATTTTTATATAAAATGTGTCTATAATAATTATTATAAGTTTATTCAATATTATAATGTCTTCAAGAGTTTCCCTATATACATTTATCGTACTGAAATTATTTTAAACCTCATTAAGAAAGCATTAGTAGATTCATCTTCTTGTATTGTAACATCATGAAAATGAATTCTAAGAAGTTAAAAATTTTCATCCTTAACCTATTTATCTCATTTATAAATTCTATATATAATGGTGAAAACTTACTTGTTACTTTTTTATCCCATGATATTTGTCCTTCTTCCCTGATAAAGAAGACAATAATGTATTTCTTGCGATCCCATAACTTTTAATATTATTCCAATCAGACAAGGTTCATGCAACAAACTCATCTAGTACCACAAAAACATAATTAATATATTCAAGGATATCATATCCAATAGAGAGAAGATAAGGCACCATTCATTCCTTAACAATATGAAAAAATTTACTATCAAAATTTGGAACTCCTTTATTATTGTATGAGTTGCAATAATACATGGAAAAGTCAAAATATCTCTCAAGAGTAAACCTTGACTATGATAAAAATTATTATAATCACATGTTATTGTGATCAACACTAATATTGGGAGGAGGTTAATCAATGTTTATACTTTTTTCCTTTTTAAACTTCTCTCTTTTTTATTTATCACAATTCTCTAAATATCACCTTAATGATGAATTATAAAAGAAGAAAACTTAAAATTTATTAATGAGGTTCATATATATGATGTATTAATACATCCCCAATGTATGGTGGTTATTATTTCACACACATACATATTATTTTTTATTTTCAATATGAAGATATAGGAAATGGTATGTCCTCTAACCTATTACAATTGTTGGCATGACTAGTCAAGACAAGCACCCACTTGTAATAAGAAAAATAATAATATAAATTTCTTGAAGAATGATCACTAGTTGAAAGTAAAATCCACCAAAATGAAAAATTAAAATGTCTTTATTCCTACTCACATTTGTAAAAATCAACAGAGACCATTATATTCTCAATTATATTATACAGATTGTTGCAAAATTTTAACTTGACGTTATTCTTAAGAGAATATTTTTTAGTAGTGTCAATATTTTTCATGGATATATCATTTTTATTTAAAAAATAACCATAGATATTATTTTATTATAATCTCTAAAAAATCACAAATATTCTTTATCCAATATTAAATATATCAAAATTTGAAAAATATGCACCCCTTAGTCTAATAGGGAATCAACCATTAAATAATAAAATGTAGATGTATAAAATACAATCAATGTTGAATAAACTAAAGATTAAAACTCTAGTATTGAATTCTTATTAATCCAAAAATATTTATCTAAGCATGTTTAACTTCATTTAATTCTCTATACTTCTCAACTAATTCATTCCTTTAAATTTCTAGAAAAATTTCAATTAGGTTCCCATAAAACCTACATTATAAAATTCCACATGTGCATGTCCTCATGAAAATAACTATTGTGGTGAGAGTCATCAATTCAGGGTGTAATATTGTTCTCTATATCTCAGATTTAAACAAGTCTTGAATCAATATTCAGGAACAATATCACGATATTCGAATCTATAATAGAATAATGAATTAATTATTAGGTTTAATCTCACTTTTCAGTAGAGAAACCATCTATAACATCTTATAGACCATCAGAATTGATCTTATATATCCTTTGTTACTTTGGATTTATCCTTACATATCACTAATTAAATCTTAAATATGTTCTATAAAATATTATGTATCCTCTAAAAACCTTACACATCACCTAGAAGATCTTACATGTCCTTGATTCGATGTCACACATCACTTCAAAAATCTTTCATATGAGTTGGTAGATATTACATACTATCGAATAAATATTCCACATCATATTGAAATATTTTCAATTATTTTATAATTCTACATAAATAATAAATTATGTATTAATTTATCTATTTCAAAACACCTATAGAATAATATTTATAATATTTATCTGACTTAGATACATTTAGAACAACTTTAAACACCCATTTCCAATCATATATTCTATATCAAATAAATTAACAACTTACCTGTATATATTGAAAAAAATATAACATCATCCTGGATGTGTTCAAATCTATGAGATATAATGAATATGTTTCTAAAAATTATCTTAATCCCTATATAAAATTCTCCCATTCTCTGATTCTCAAGAATATAGAGAGCTAAAATGAGATCGACATTCCAATCGATGATGGAAAATGTTAATCACTCAATTATTATATGCTAGCACCCAATATAATAAAAACCTTATTTCAAAATTTTTAGAGAATGTGTGAATATATATATATGGATCCTCCATTGTGTTCGCCATCGCAATGAAAACACAACAATAATGTCAATAGAAAATTGGTAAATAATAATTCCACAGTCAATGTAATTAAATATTTAAAGTAATTATAAATTACATATGTATATCTATGAGATTATTAGGTTTTTTATATAGTTCTTAAGATTTATCTATTTTTTTAAACCCAAAATTGTACCTCAACCCAATGAATCTGTTTCACCCCGTAACCTTCAATGAACACTTCTATCAAGGTTAGTAATTTAATAGATGCCAAAAAATGTTATTCTACCATAGTAAAATTGGTTAGAAAAAACCCTCCATTGATTTATGTAATTACTAAATTTTCTATTTATAAAGTATACATTCCCTTGGTTAATGAGGGAGTACTAAACTCTATAATTATGTTGGAGCTAACTCAGGTTTCTGCATGGGACCCAAGTGAAGGTTTCACTCCCCTAGAAGCACTCTCCGATCCCTAGGGGCTTGGTACTTGTTCCTTGAGTCTTGAAATTTAGTTTGGGAAATATTTACCACTTTGGTTATATAATTACGTTACAAAATGATTATATAAAAACTCCAAAATGACATATTTGTAAGTCAATACTCCCAAAAACAATACCCACGTATCAAAATAATATATAAACGGGAAAATGAGAACATGACCATACCACAACCCTCTATATTAATGTGAACCAGACCAATCTAAAAAATATATAAACATTACATATACAACATCAAAATTTGGAATAATACTGGAGTCAAAAGGGAAGATAAGGGTACAAAAGGAAACATCCTCCAACCATCACACCATCCAGCTTCATTACTCACATGGGAACTGATCCTTCTCCAAATATGCACATGACCAATAATCCCCAAACCACTATATTTACTCACATATCTATATATACTTCTTAATTATCTATGTAGGTTATAAAAATAAATACTCAGTAGGGAACCACTAATTTATTCACAAATCACACAATGAATAATTTTTTATATTCATTAACATGTATGCAACTTTTCATAAATAAAACATAGATACTTGAAAAATAGTTATCATATAAGGTATGATAGTAAATAATCAATAATTTTATACTCGAACAAATAATTGGATAAAGAAGTTAGACATGATTTTTTTAAACCATAGAAAAATATAACATGCTACAACTAAAAATTAAAATTTTCAACCATATCATCTAAAACTACATTAATATATGATTGAAACTCATATATTGTACCAGTATACAATAATAAACCCATTCACTAAGGATTTCTATCATATCTCATCCTCTATAGAATGAAATGTGAGTACACACACACATAAGTATAATCATCCTCTTCTAAGAGACGAATCATCTCCTTATAGAGAGGAAATATATATATATATATATATCATCCCCACCTACGAGACTAATCATTTACTCATAGAAGAAACTATATATATATATATATCATCCCAACCCAAGTGTCCACTCATATTTTCATAGTAATTAATGTATATATATATATATATATCCATTATCATATATATATGTGACCCTCCTATATATGAGGCCTATCTATCCTTAAATAGAGTAATTGATTACATACACACACACACAAATATATATATATATATCCATTGGTATCCAATAGCTGATTCCAAAGTTGTAACCTTCAAGAAAAGTTTTGAATGCCTACATGTGCAACATAAATAGCAATCAGTCTATTGTATGGAAATAAACATGTTCTATATCAAGAAGACACACACAATTAATATCAAATTATAAAATATAATGGACAATAAAAATGTAAATATTATTTATAAAAATTAAGAATATATACACGATGTCAAATAAATTAACATGTTCCATAAGAAATCGTAATGTACATTCTCTTTATACACCATTATAGATCCGAAATAACATGATAGAAACTAACAACGTATAAAATAATTTCCCAATTAGTAATATTAAAACAAACAATAAAATAATATAGTACTCAAGAATAATAGTCTAATACCATATGAAATAGTATACATGGAATAAAAAATAACATTGATGTGTTATGTGTATGGAAAATGGGGCACTGGCCCAGAAAAACCAGTAGAAGTGGTTTGAAAACACGGGAAAGGCATAACCAGTGTCCAAGGGTACATGATTCTACAATAACCTCCTATTCTAATAAATATTATTGTTAACCTTGACTTCCTTAATTTTAATACTTAGTTGGAAGTATATATCCACCAAACAATTTAATCTAAGACTTTGGATTTAAATCAAATCCCAATAAGTACTCAATGCATAGGTAAAACAATTACTGGTTCTTAGTATTCATTGCTAAAGGGATTTGGTAAGAATAAATCAAATGATCTAAATTTATAATTATAAAACCATGGTTTAAAATATAAAGGTAGGTTTCATTAAAATTATATTTTAAAAATATGTTTTAAAGGCTAAAAAATATCGTAGAGATTATTTCTAAAAGGAACTATTTGAAAGTCATAGTTTTACTTAAAAATCCACATATCTTTAACCCTTTTCAGAAACCATTATGTTTATTATATAACCACGATTTATGTTATTCTAGGAAAATAATCATTTCATGTCAAATAAATCATTCTTACTTATAAAATACAACCACTACATCACCATCAAAGAACCCTGTTAATCAATTGTTAAGTATGGTTTGTTGACTTACAATGTATTCTGGTTTTAGTGGGAAGTGGTGACTTATTTTGTGAAATAAGAATATGAATAAAATTATGAAATTTTACTTTACCTTAAAAAACCAATAAAGTGTATATTAAAAACATATTTATGTTTATTAGTAGTTATTAATGTGATTTGACATAAAATACACTTTAGGAATCCATTTAATCCAAGATAACATCAAAGGAGATGGCTAAAATTTTAGATAATATAATTATGTGACATAACTCAACATGGACACCCAAATCACATTATGAAATAAAAATCAACATTAAGAATAAAATATTTCAAGGTGTTAACCATTAAAAAATAGTGATATCAAGTTCCTTAAATTAACAATATGTAATAATTAAACTAACTTAGCTATTAATATTTATTTTGAAATCTAATTCCCATATATATAATGGATTTATAGAAAGATAGAATCTAGAATAATGATTTTTGGAACCATATTTGGGTTGGGGAAGTGGAACCAGTGTCTAAAACTAATTATAAGTAGAAACAAAAACTTTTATGAAGTGTTAAAGGGAAAATATATGAGTTCTAAATATATCTATATTCAATGAATTTTGAAATTTGAGGTGGTAAATTAAATGGATATATGAAAATGGACTTGATTGAATAATGATCAATCAAAAAAATTATATTATAGTGTAACTGATATAACCGACTGAATACTATAGTTCTAGTCAATAACTAGATGGGTAGGGTAACCTTTTTTTTGCGTACATGGTACCATTGTATTACTATTTGTGGTTATAGAAATGTTCAGTGGGTTTAAGTTATTTTTCATGGGAGGGTTTATAATTTTTCTATTTATTATTAATTAATGTCACAATGTTTCCTCACATGGAGTAGGAAATGTCCTATACGATATAAATTATAAGTGTTCTTTTTGTTCATTGTTTAGTTTTTTGTTTGTTGTGATTTAGAAGGAATTTCCTGGATGGTGGTTTAGATATAGTTCATGGATAAAGTTAAATGTATTTTATGATTTATATATTTTTAAATTTCATGTCATTTCATTTTTGGAGTTTTACACTTTGTTTCATGTTTGATGTTTCAGAGGGTTTCTTCAGAATTAGTGGGATCTAACACAACATGTGTTATCAAAACTAGTTGTGTTTGGATGATTGATACCAAAACATGTGGCATTAGATCTTGGTAAAATAGTTTGTTATATCAAAACTTAGGTTAGGTGTCAAGAGATTATAGTTGAGTGATTTTCTGAGATTTTACTTACAGGTGAAATCTGATAGACATTTTACAACTTTACACTTTTCCATTTTAGTGGGAGTTTCTATTTTGGATGGATGAAATTAAAAAGGTATTGTTCATATTTATATATTTAAAAGGTTATATTTTATATTTTATAGGATTAAAATTGAATATTATATATTCTATAGAGATCTATAGATTCTATATATGGGAGTCAAACTAGAAGTGATGTCAAAGGAATAATGGAAAAACATGGCTCGAAGGAACTAAGTGTTTTTTGAATGATGCTATCCTAGAAGATGGCCATGAAGATCTAGGAATTGAAGACCAATTCTATGTTGATGAACACACTTTCTAACATATATAATAATCTAACCACTATGAATAAATTATTTATGATGTAGTGACTTTTCAACATGAAGACACCCAAAGAATGGTCAGTAGAGAACCAAGTTAATGACTTTAATGCAATTCAAATTTAGTTTAAGTATTTTAATGTAATTTTTTAATATAATTATGAATTTCAATCATTCTATGTTAACTTATAGAATCATGGGATGATATGGTTACCATGACAAGTAATTCTAGTGGAGTGACTGAATTAGTGTTTGGGGATGTCCATGATTTGATTCTGAACAAATAAATTCATTATAAGGAGATCCAAGGTGCTAAAAATAATTACTATAGTGAAAAAAGTAGAGTAAACAATTCTCAATGAAAAATTAAAAAATAATGAGAATAAATAAATAGATATGAATCAAGGTTATTTTGAAGATCCCAAGTATATATGTTGGATTTGTGTTAAGATAGGTCATGTGAACATGGGATAAAAAACTAAAGGGTCGATTTCAGATGGTATTATTCTGGAAGTTCATCATAAAATAATATTTTTGAATATGAGATCTATATGATTCTAGGTTTCATCAATCCACTTGATTAATAGATTATTTAATTTTTGTAATCCATTTAATCTATTCTTAAGAGGGGATTTATGAATTTTATTTTCTATAATATTTGGTAGGGTTCACCTTGTGAATGATGAAGATCTTAAGATTCTCAGAAAGGGTAATATCTCTATCAAAATTTCAAATAAATTCTACTATATTTGAAATATGTGTAAAACATTCTAGGATTATAGAAGAACCTGATATTGTAAGGAAAAATAGAAGATATAGGTTTTGATTTAAAAAATGTGGATGGTATCTGGAAGACAACATGAGGTTCCATGGTGGGGGATAAGTTTGTAAAATAAAATTCAATGTTTCTCACAATGAATTTGGATGGAGGAATTAATTCCAGTGTTGAAGCTTGATTTTTTTCAAAGGAGAAATTTCAGTGATCTCTCAGAAGGAGAAAATAATTATCAAATGTGAATAAAATAATTGGGCATCATGACCATGTGTCTAGTTCCATTCATCACCAACACACCTTATATAACTAGTGTTCTCATCCACCATTTATTCCCATTTTAGGTTCTCTTTTTAGACATGAAATGTCATTCCACACATCTAGTGAACTTCACACCTATACCCTTATTCTAAGAACATGGTTCCTTAAATTGTTATTGATGGTTATATATGTTCCCAAATCCCATTCCCTATATAAAGACCTGCAAGCCTCATATCCAAGGAGGATAAATCTTGGAGAAATTGGAGTTCTTGTAGAATGTTCCCATACCTTTGAATATTCCTCTTTAGATGATTTTTAAGTCCAAATTAAGGAGAAAATATTAAAAATAAGGTTGATTTCATCCTCCATTGATCATGGTCATTGAAAGATACCACTTTACATTGGGAACCACCAATACCTAGGTGAAGTAATCTTTTTAAGAGGTACTCCCAAATGAACAAGGTGAAATATCCATGCATCCTATCTACCCTAAAGACCACAAACCTTATCTTCCATAAGTATATCATGCACTGTCTTCCCTAAGTATGCCTCACCTAGCTATTAGAGACTATAAAATTGAGTACCCTTTCACTTAGTCTTCTAAGTTATAATGGTATTTAACCTTTGAGGTCTTCTCCCTAGGGCACCCAAGACTTCACCATTAGACTAATGACTAGTTTACTCAATTGGTACCCACACACATGTTATTTCCAATCAATCACCCACTATACTATAGCACAAAATTAGGTCCCCTTACACCCAAGTACATTATAAGGACTCGTAACTTGTTCCCAATAAATATATGGTGTGAAACCAATATGGGTTCCTCATTCACATTGATACTTTAATTTTGATGAAATGATTTCCAAAAAGATATTTCCAATAATTTATGACCCAAACCAACCCATTAGTGAGTCCCATTGACCTATGAATCCCCCACAACCTCTTGAGATAATTGATTTTATTTTTTATTCCAAGAAATTCCATTAAGATAATATATTTCTTTAATAATTATAATTAGGTATCCTGTAAAAATTCCCCTGGGTTTGCTATCTAACCAATAAGAGTTTAAAGATACTACCAATCATTTATTCCCTTAGTAACACATACCCTTGTCTCTTAGAGTATTGAGGTAAGCTTCTATGGGATAACTCTCATAGCTCATCTCACACAACATGATTGGATTTCCAACAACAACAATTTATCCATAAATATGAAATGGGTCCTATTTGGTGTATTACCCATGTATAACCTCATTGGCTTAGATACCAACAATTAGGATGAATCTAGAAGGTTTGATCTCTTGTTATTCTCACACAAACTATTTCTAGGTTCCTTTATTATAGGAGTCCATCCAACATGAAATTAAACTACTTATAATAGGACCTTGTTGTGTAACCTTAACCTATAATAAATGATGTTACTTGCTGAAATAACTTAAAATGAATGTCTTTAGCCATGGTTGTATAACAGTAAAAGTAATCATAATGTTATTGGATGTACAGACTTAAAAGGCACATTGTTTTTCTTATACAGGTATCTTGAAAAGGAACTTCATTGTTCATGGATACATGATCTTAAAGGGAACCATATCGGTCCTCATTGTATGACTAGAAACTATAATACATTATGTCCTTCAATATATGACCTTAAAAGGAACTTATTTGGTCACAAATTAAGGTCCTTAATAGGCACTACAATGGTCCTACTACTAAAAACTTAAAATTCACCCCATTTGTCTAAGATGCACTAAATAAATTTAAAATACACCATAATATCCATGGTTGAACAATATTAAATAGCACACCATTGGTCCTGGATGAAAAAATATAGAGGGAACTTCTTTAGTCATGGACGCATGACCATAAAAGGCCCCACAATGTTTTTGGTTTCAGAATCTTAAATGGGACCACATTGATCCTAGATGTAAGACCTTATAAGGGACATATTTAGTAATAGACACATGACCTTAAAATTCCTCATAATGTTTTTGGATGAACAACCTTAAATGGAACCCCATTGATCATAGATGTATGAATTTTAATGTTAACTCATTATTAATATATGGGCGACCTTAAAAAGAATCACATTGGTCCTTATCACATGACCATAAAAATAATTCAATGTCCTATTACATGGTAATAAACTATATGGGTTATGATTCCCTTCATCAGGATATATAGAAATCCGGTATAGTGTTATTGATTATAACTACCCGATAACTATTTCTTTCCCGAATGATACTGAATTCTAGAGTTCCATGTTGTTTTTCTTTAAAACATAGTTTAAGAAAATGGTAAGGGAGAAGGTGTAGAACCTATGATATATACATATGTTCACATTGATTTATAGTAATGATCAATCAATTTCATGACCTAAGTAAATAGTATTTTTATAGGGAATGATTTCATGAGTACATCTTAAATTTATAATAGCATACCATATTAAGTAATAAATCCTCATGGAACGAGTTAAATTCCAATTCTCTCAACTTTAATGCACAATTACATGTGTCTTAAAAATTCCCAATGACTTTCTACCTTTAGAAATAATGTTCGCAACTAAACTAACTTCTATAGTGAAATGTATGTGGGAAGAGAAATATTAAACCTAACATGAAATCCATTACTTGTGAAAGAAATTGATTGACTATATATTTTTGTTTATGATACTACGTCAATGAGTTAATTGTTTGTGGTTTTCCCTCTAAGATATCCCTTCAATCGAAATGAAATCATCACTAAAATCATTGACCAAAGTAAAATTCCCTCTCCAAACACGGGTCACTAATAAATTGACTAGTGTACCTAAACATCCCTAGAAGGAGGCACCCTAGACATACAACTCAACCATGATGATGGATATATCCCCATAGTACGAGTGATAACTATCACCAACCAAATACCTATATATTCAAGTGGGGAATTTTCTTGTATAGGAATACTACCTCAGTGGATCATTCCAAAATTTTGATTCCACTAATGAAATATTTATGTTTAGTGTTCTTTGCAAACTGTTCCATGAATGAAAGTCTAGACTGGATAAAGTGGTCCCTATTTCCATATAAAATGAATTCATGAGTTTATACAAAGAGAACACAAAAACCTATATCCATTATCATAGGGAGGTGGATAAGGATATAAATGACATCCCTATTGCTATTTTGGAGAAATACAAGAGAGAAACCTTCAATTGTCATCATCTCTAGTGTCACATGACCATGAATACTCAAGAATATAATGAGGAACTTACTTTGGGGTTCTCAGACCGAATTATACATACTAGGACACCCCATAGGAGGACTCACTAGGGGAATTTAACTCTTGAATTTTGGGAGTAGTTCTGCACCCATTTTCCCATCAACACCTATGATTCCCATTGACATATACTAACAATAACCAGAGATCCACTTAGGTGGGATCGAACTAACAAAGGTATATACCAAAATTATGTGACTATGACCAAGATTAATGTTCTGAACCATATTTCCCAAGTGAAGAAATTCATAAGGATGGATCACTAGGTAAAATATATTATCTCAATCTAAGATAAATTCCCTACACATGTTGACACTGATATCCCTAAGAGTCAATGATGTACCCTGATAGTGTCCTAGGTATTGTATTGAGTCATTCTTGTCATGTGTATTAATATTTTAACAAGATGACCATCAATGACTACATCCACCAACTTCTAATCAATAGAAAAATGAGATTATATATGTGAAAGACCTCCCCACAACACTATAATTAAGTATTTTTATAATGATCCCAATCCTATTAATAAAAATACAAATAACAGACCATAATGGTCAAACAATCTTGAAAACTTCTCATTGAAGATGAAAAAGAATCTATTATTATATGGAAAGAATTAGCTAAATAGAGAAAACCAGTCATGTTTTGGATCATAGACACTCTTAAATATGATATTCCTAAGAAATTGATGTAAAAATATATAATTTAACTTCATCACAACATATAAGAAACTCTCCATTGTATCAAGTCTAGATACCTAACTTACATGAAAGATGTTAACCATATTAAGATTCTAGATGAGATTTTCCACCATACTTTCTTGTACATTGTCATGGTTGCTCAAAAATATAAATTGAGAAGATAGAATTAGTGCCTCTAACAAGCCTTGATTTTTAGTTTTAAGGAAATCCACAAAATTCTCATTGATACCCACATTATATGTATATTTTAGTTTGTGAAGAATATGGATTGTTGCAATTCACACTACCTATAGGCCAACAAGGCTCATAAGGATGTTATTGCTTCATACCAAGTCTTATGTCATAGTTTTTCAAATGTTGGTTAGTTTCTATAATGAAATATCTGAATTCCTTAAGACCAGAAAATGTGAACTCAGTGAGAGAGTGCTATTGACAAGATCCGATTCAATATAATTCTTAGTCATAACATTGAATATTATTGTGATTTTCGCTACTAAAGTTTCATGACTCAACTCCTTTATTAAGGGATCATTCAGTGAATGATATGAGATTCTTATTTAATATTACTATCCAAAAATGTTTTCTAATAGAGTGTCAAGAGGAGAATGTAAAAACTCACTAGATATGTAAGTAAAAATAGTTTGATATAAAAATAAACATAAAGGAGGATTATAACCTGTTCCTCATAGAATACTCTAAGGATGGAGAACTCCCTAACTGCTCTAACATGGTCGAGGACTTGATTCTTATGGAATGATTCATATTAGAGAATATTATTGTCATCAACCCTATATATAATTTTAAACATGACACCAATATAGAAGAAAATAATGAGGACACATTTATTAAAAACATTTTCCACACCAAAGTGAATGAAGTGGGTGTGTGTATTTAACATTATATGTAGGATCAAGATTTAAAAGCTCCTATAAACATTCATATGTTTCCGAATCAAAGAGCTATGTCCTAAGATACGGTGAAAGAAAAGAATTTATAAACAATCTAACCACTACCTAATGAATTATATCCACTTTTTACCATGGAAAATATTGTCTGATATGAATTTGAGTTGAATAAACCGAGACAAATAAATGCTTAATTACTTAGAGGTAATATAACCATTAAGAGAAACTCTAAATTTCTGGCCACTATGCTTCCTCTGCCGAATAATCTACAACAAGAGGAGGTCTATTGACCCAAAAAAGGAGAATAAATTCATCCTATTAACTCCAGGCTATGTAAATATGTTACCTATCCCCCATATAAGAAGATTATTAAGAATCCCACACCCCCAGTATAAAAAAAACCACTGCCAATCTAAGAATGTTATCCTATGATAACTCAAGTTAGTTACAAACTAAATTTGAATAATGTGTAACATAATCAAGTTATTATAACCACTTAAACTTGAACATCAGCTTATATGATAGTATCCTTGATCTTCTTAAATCAATTAAGACACTCTCTACTTTAATGAAAGCTATAGAAGGGTAGTGTGAGATTTTTTAGGTAGGGAGGAAACTATATCATGAGTGGGTTCATATGAATCCAAATTTACCCAAATTTTAAAATCCCACTTTATTGATTTTAAATGGTATGAAATATTCAGAGATGTATCTCATATACTTTTAATACCTCTATGGCCTTAAGATGGAAAAATTAAAATAGTAGGAAGATGTATAAAAATTTGGGGGTTTTATATTGAATTCTATTTATGATTTTTTATAATAATGTTTTGTATTTCTTAATATTTTTTTGTTATGAATTATTTTTTCAATAGGTTATAAAGTTGATTGAAGAAAGTTTTATTAAAAAGTTTCTAGTAGTTTATTAAGAAAAATTCATTACAGAGTTTTTGGATGTTAAGAAAGTTTTTTTATAATGTTACTGGTGAAGAAGATTTTCATAAAGTTATGAATTTTGATAGTTTCATTAACTTTGAAAATAAAATTTCTAATTTTTTTTGATAATTATACAATGTTTGATCAATGTTTCCAACGTCATGAAAAAATTCAAGATACAAGCTTCTAATCAAATGGTTATTTGTAGTTCTAGATGAAGATATTGTACAGTCCAAGGGATCAGTGCTAGATATAGATGATCATAAAAATATTACAGACAAAGAAAGTTTTTTGAAGTTCAGAAAAATTTACATATTTGATGAATTGTGAAAAATGATAGACACAATTTTCACATCTGATGAATAATTAGAAAGGACATACAAAATTTTCACATATAATTAATTGTGAAAAGGGGAATACAAAATTTTCACATATGATAAACAGTAACAATTGATGTACATAATTTCACAACTGATGAAAATCATAATGTAAATAGAAAGTGAAAAGTGGATGAATAGTAAAAACAAACGGATAAAGTGGATGAATAGTGAAAAAGTGAATTTTTGGGAAGCGGATGAAATTTTTTGAATTAGATGAAATTTTGTGAAGCAGATGAAAATTTGAGAATCAGATGAACATTTGTGAAGAGAGTGAACTTTTGTGAAGTGGATAACTTTTTTGAATTAGATAAACCTTTGTTAATAGGATGAAATTTTGAGTATAATAAGAACTTTTTTGAAGAAGGTATACTTTTGTAAAGTAGATGGAATTTTTTGAATTGAAATAAATTTTGTGAATTGCATGAACTTTTGTGATGAGGATTATATTTTTATGTATAAAATGAAATTTATTGTAGTGGATGAAATTTTTTGATTTAGACAGAATTTTGAGAAGTATAATTTTTTTTATTAATCAGATGAACTTTTGTGAATAAGAAAAAATTATTTACATCTGATGAAATTTTTTTAAGAAGTAAATTGATGAAATTTTTTCAATCAGACAATTTTTTTTTACTAAAAAATGAAAATTAATGGAGTTCATACATAGTTTTTTACATAGTTAAAATTGTGAAGATAATATAAAGTTGATGTTATTAAGTCAAAGTTACGATATGTTAAAAGTTGAAGTTACAAAGTGGAATATAAAATTTGTAAAAAGTTCATGTTAGATGTTGTATAAAGTTCAAGAAACAAAGTTAAATTTGTATTTGTACAAAGTTGAATAATAATAAACCAAAATAAAAAATCACAGGAAAAAGTTCTTAGAAATATTAAAGAAGTTTCTTAACATTGTGTCTAAGGAAATTTAATGAAATGTTAGTGATTCCTTGTTTGTGAAAATCTTAAAGAATATTATAGAAGTATTAAGAAGAATCTAATGAAATTGAGTTTTGTTGGAGTGTTTGAATTTAAATTTCAGTGATTGGGAAAATGAATTTAGTTTCCCACCTCTACTATCTTGGGGGAACCTATATAAAGGGTTGAAAAGTACAATCGTACAAACAAAATTACTGAAAAAAGATTAAGTTCTGAAGGATCTGTGTTATAAGAGAGTTTCCAACTAAAGTTATGTTTCGTGTTGAAGAATTGTTTTGGAAATAGTTTTCATTTAGGTAATTAGACTGAATTATACTTTAGATTTTCACGAAAAAGACGTTTGGATGGAGTTTTCAATAAGAGTTTGTGAGGCTTAATAGTTTTTACAATTGGAAATAATTCAGGTTATATGTCTGTCATAGATTTTATTAAGACACAAAGAAATATAATTCACTAGATGTAGAAAAGGGTGGACTAGATGAACTTTTCGTATGGATAAATTAGACATAATATCTGGACAAACATTTTTGGGGAGTTGTTTTTACAAAGTTTTTTATCTATTGTTTTGTGTCAAGTAATTTAAGAAAAACTTTTAAACTAACAAGAGTTATAATAATACCTATCGAGGGAAAGAAAGAGTCTAATTGAAGTTGTATTAATGTTATATTAACTTTTTTCTAATAGTAAATTTCCATGGACTTATGAGAGTGGCCATAGTAAGGATGTAGGTTATAACACTGAGGCCAAATATTGTGTACCATGTTTAATTTCTCATATTTCCATGTTTTTTAGATTTTTATAAATTTTTTTAAGAAAAATAACACTAATAAGTTTAAAGGGTTATGTAGAGACCTTGACCCCAGTATCCTGGTTCCAGTGTATTCTTTATTTCATAGAAATAAGATATAAGAGATCACATCCCGAAGGACAGAATAGTTTTGTAGTCTTTTTTAAACTAGATACATACATGAGTCTCTCATTATAATTGGAAACACAAATTACAACAATTTTTTTCGAGAATAACATTAATCCCTCTAGTATATTCTTGAAAAAAAAATTTATTACACTTCATGGATTTTTGGGAATGGAAAAAAATAACGGTGAGCTCAAATTATTAGTAAGGTTTTAGTATAGTAGATTCCATCATGAATCAATAAGAATAATTAATATGGAAAAGTAATGAACTAAAAACCCATTATATATAATTAATAAAACGAGAAAAAATTTCATCCAGATATAATATTACTATGAAAATCTCATTGATAATAATAAATATCAAAAGGTAAATAATTGAAAACATAAGAAATTTAATCGGTTACATGACTATAATCACTGGATAAGGTATAATCGATATAGAAAGGTAAATAACAGAAAACACATTTCATTTAATTAATAAACTAAGAATAAAATGAATATAGAGATAATATAATTTTTAAAATATCATGGATAATAATTATTTAATTCTAAATGAAGACAGTGATTAATTATTTAATGTCATTCCTGAGATACATGATACCTCCACTATCAAGGCCTTTTATAGGATGGTTTAAACTATAGGTAAAACCCCATTTAATGTTATCTTACCTATTTTTCTCGTGAGAACTCAAAATTCATCAAAGGGATATATAATACTTGGCCCCACCCATCACTAATATTCTAAATAATTCTTTATATATTGAATAATTTATTTAATTCATGAATCAATATTATATAACATCAAATATCCTTATTGAGTAAATGACACACATTTATAAATATTTCCCCAGTCAAAAAAATAAATTTCAAAGTATACACTAGATGTAGAAATGAGATACAATTTAATAAATAAGCACATCCATCCTAAATATTATTGATATTTAGGGGAAATTTAATGTCTAATGATCACAGGAAAGTGAATATTTCATGAGGAAGTTAATGACTAGAAAATGAAATAAGGTAGTGAATTTCAATACCACCCTTGGTCAAAATAATTATCAACCATCTAGTGTGAGAAAAAATATGACAACAACATATATCTATTTGAGTAATAATAAAGGGTTTTTTCATTGATGAATATAAATAATGTAAAAATATCATTCAAAACATTCTTGAGGAAAATATCCTTTTAATTTTGAAAATAAAAATTTAAAACATAAAACATATTGAAAATACATTTAATTGAAAATATATTTTTAAAACTTAGAATTATAGAATATTAGGATAAAAATTTTATTTAATTTTTTTTTAAACTTTAAAATGAAGCTTGAAATAAATTTTGGTCATGATGGAAATTAATTCTACACATGTCGTACAAGTTAAAAGGAATATTCCTTTTTCACTATAAAAAGGTTAGAAAAGTGACTCATTTAGAAAATTACAAGAAGATTAATTTCAAATCATTTTTTAAAAAGTAAAACATGGATAAAAATGTCTTTAATAAATCATTTTTAAATGGGTAATTTTTTTTGAAAACATTTTTTGAAAAAATTGGTTTTGATGAAAAAGTTTTGTCAGTTAAAGAGAGAAATAAAGTCAGATTTTATAAAAACATTTTATCAATATTTTTAAGTACAAAAGTGTAGAAAATGGTGCTTTTAATTTAAAATTTCAGGAATAACTAGAGGGTAATAAAATTAAATGGGTTTATTAATAAATGGTCAAATAATTTCCTTTAACTGAAAATCTAGAATAAACAATCTCGATTTGAATTAGATTATAAAATAAACCCTTATAATGATCATAACATTTAAGTGATAATTAGTCAATGAATAAATTATATTTATCAACTATAAATATACATAAAATAAGTGGAAATAAAATATAATATAACAAAAATTAATTACACAATTAATCTTATAATATCAAAGATGATAAATAAGTAATATAACCTAAAGAATATAAATTGAGTTATGAAATTATTTACCACTTGGTAACCCTTAAGTCAAATCAACATAGATGAAATAATTAAAATTTAAACATAAAATACCATTAAATTGAAGTATTCATGATATTACATTTCAAAGGGTCAGTATATACACCATTTAAAATAAACTGGGTGTATAACATTATAATATTCCTCAATGAAATGAAATTGAGACAAATTACCTTACCACATTGTTAATATTTAGAATCATGACTCCCAATAACGAATTACGTCAAATGAAAATCTCAATATCTTGAAACTAATAATATTAATGATATAATATGTAACATTGGTAGTAAATACACCACACAAAATAAACAAGTGGTGAATATGGTATGTATTTCCCAATAATAAAATAGAGACTAGAAATTTCTTACCTCCCACTTCATTTTGGTTGATCATGATTTAAACTCAAGTATAGTGGTTTTAAACATGAATTTAAATTATACCAGAACCATATTAATATTTATTATAACATATATTATCCTTTTATAACATCTTGTCACCCATTTGTTAATAATATTTCATTATTTTCATTATTTTAGGTGTTAATTGCCATCTTTTCTCATACATGTATCATCATGAAAGATACATTTATTATGCCTATTATGTATTTATATCATATATAGAATAAAAATCATGAAATAATTATCATATTTATATATCAATTATACTTTTAATTCCAATCATGCAGTATTTTTTGAAAATTTAAGTACCTTACGATTTATAGAGACAATATGTCGTACGTATGCATGCGTAACATTTTCATTTTTCAATGATCATTATGGAAAGGAGGTGTGTGATATTTTATTCTTACAAAATGACAATAATATCAAAAAAACATATTATTTTTTATATATACATATATATATATATATCATCAACGTGGGGTGCTGATAAAAATAGATTCACATTGTTTCATGAAGGCAGTAGTCCACGCGTACATGATCAACGTTATCATCTTTCTATAAGTGAAAAGGTAAAAAGAAAAAATTATATATATTATATTTTAATATGATAAATATTTTATATATATAATAATTATTTCATTTATATAATATATAATCATTAAATATATTCTTTTCACCATCCATGTAAAGCATTAGTGAAAAACGAATCGCATCACTTCGTGAGGCGGTAGTCCGCCGTACACATGAGTGATGTAATCGTATCCCTTAAAAAGTGGAAAAAATATATGATATAATTATTTAGAAGGTATAATTATATTATAAATATAATATATTTAATTTATATTCATCATCATTCCCAACATTGAAAGGTATTAATGGAAAAATGAATGATATCGATTTGTGAGGCGATAGTCCACCTTACACACCAATGATAGTTTCATAACCTATTGGATGGAAGTGAAGGTGGTTTTAGGTAAAAATATTAATAGAAAAAAATCTATGTATATTTAATATATTTATTTTATTATATAATCATGTTTTAAAAATAATTTAATGTGTTGGAGAAAGAAATAAAATAATTTTTTTTATCAAAGAACGTTACATCATCTTTTGGTATCTTCCTTAAGTTTGCACCAAATACTTCATAGGTTGGAGTTTTTAAAAAATAATTCTTCTAGGATTATTCCATGGAAATTTTAAATTTATTTGGGTAGGTATTTTCTGAAACAAATATATTTTAATGAGTGAAGAAGGGAGGAGAGAGGGTGGCCTTTTATAAGTAATGTCAGTGGCACACTTATAATTTTTTTAGAAGATTCAATCATACCCATGTTTTTATCATGTAAAAATCCACCAAAATGGTAAATTATAGAAAATATAATATATAAGGTTGAAATATAGCCATAAAATGAATTTTATATGAGTTTTTAGGTCACTTTAAATCCATATCTTCTTAGATTAACCCTCAGTAAATCAGTTTTTACCAGAACTGCAGAAAAAAATTATTACTTTTTCACTATTTATTTTTGTCAAATGTTAAGTTTAAATTTTTATACAATATAAATTATTATTGATAAAAATATTTAATCCATTTTTTAATTTATATTCATATAATTGGAAAATTGTAATTTAAAATTAACCCCACAAATGTGACGAGAAATCAGGGTTTTCAAGAGAAAATGTTCAAAAGATTACAATGTTTTTATATCAAAATTCAATATGAAAATGACTCCAATTAATGAAGTTGTATTAATTGATAATTTTTTTTAATAATTTTAATTTTAAAAAAATTAAAAATATAATTTATCATTATAAATTATTTAAATGCAAAGGTATTTTTCAAATAAAATTAAGTATTTTTACTATTCATCAAAAATAGAACTTTAAAGAAAAATATGAAAAGATAAGCCTAAGATAATTTTTGTATTACAATTTCAAAAATTAATTTTATTTTTTAAAATAAATTTTATAAAATTGGTAAAAGTAAATTTTAAATTACATGCACAAAGATTGACTAAACTATCTTTTAGAAAAAATACAATATTTTCTAAAAATATTCCTTTTTTTCTTTTAAATGATAGTTAATTTATTAATAATAAATTGATAAGTAGTAAAATTTTGTAAGATATACATTTTAATAATTTTTTTAATAATATTCATCCCCACCATTCCAATGGCTTGGTGATAACTATCATTTTAAATAATAATATTAATAGCATATTATTGTTCTATAAACACGGTTTTCATACTGCACAAGATAAAAGGAGTATCATGTGTAATGAAAGTTATTATATAGATTGAATTTAATGAAATATATTTTTTTGGCTTATTTAATATAATTTTTTCATTTTACATACAATATATAACAAATTATTATCCTTTTATAGTTTTGGGGTGTGACATTCTCCCCACTAGAAATAAATTGCACCCTCACAATTTAAAATTGATCTTGGAAATCAAGGGTTTGATATTTGAAAATTATTTAACTGAAAAACCATATCATAAAAGACATAATGAAATATCCACTTAATAATATAGAAAAGGAAGTTCCAAGTTTAAATGAAATAACATATAATTAGGTTTCCAATTAGGATATCATTCAAGGAGGATGGGAGCGGGAGCTAGGGCACTGCCTGGTGCGGGCGATGGTGAAGCTAACCCTAGGGGAGGGTTCCGCGATGCAAGATCCTTTGCAGAAGTTGTCGTGGGTGCCGATTCATCCACTGACTTGAGGAAGGAAGGGCTTTTCGCTCCAAAAACTTACAGACACCGAGGATTAAGCGCCATATCATTCTCGAAGGAGGAGGTAAACAATCTTGCCTCAGATTTACATTTTTCCTTGATAGGTAAATTCTCAAAACAGCGCCCTTCGCTCCTGTTCCTAAGAAATACCCTTGAAAAGATTGGTTTCTCTGATTTCAAAATTGGTTTCTTAAACTCTTGGAATGTGCTTTTTCGATTCTCATCAGATTCGGATTATTATAGATTTTGGGTACGTGGTTTTTGGAACTTTGGGAGATCCAACATGAAAGTGCTTAAATGGTCACCCGATTATCTTGCTGGTTTTGAATCCCCCATCGCTCCAATTTGGATTGCTTTCCCTGATTTGCCGATCCATTTGTTTAAAAAGAAAGCTCTATTTGCTATTTCTAATCTCTTTGGAACCCCAATCAAGCTAGACCATGCTACGGAAAATCTAACAAGACCCTCGGTTGCAAGGGTATGCACCGAGATTGATCTGTCCAAGGTCCTTCCGAGCTGCTTCTGGATTCAAAATGGTGATAAGGGATTTGTGCAGAACGTGGTTTTTGAAAACCTACCAGAATTCTGTAATTTATGCTTCAAAACTTGACATGTTTCCAGCAAATGTGGAAAACAGGAAGCTCCCCCAACAAAACAGATATGGGTGGAAAAAACTCCAAAGGAAACTGTTAATTCTCAGAACCTTCAAACTGTTGATGGCAAGATCTCACCCCCTTCTAGAATTCTTAACTCATCTAGTATTCCAAGCTCTTCTAAAGACCCCATTCAGGTGGTGGAACAGATTAGTGTACCTAGTCTGGAGGTTAGGGTCGCTACTGTTGATTCTCAAAATTCTGAGAATCAAATTGGAGATTTTGTCAAGGCTGTTCTCGATGCTACAGAACAAGCTCATGTGGAAAATCGGGTCACACAACATGAACCTGTTAATGACAAGGTTTCTGTTCAACATTCCATGGAAGATCATAACTTGCATCTTGATGTTAACCCAGCAAATTATGCAAGTAAGGATTTTCCTACTCTATCTGTTAATGCAAATCAAGTAGTAGGAGAAAGGGACCAAAAAAATGACTCTGACTTTTGTGGATCATCGGTTGGAAAGGATGATATCCCTGGGCAACTAGAAGATGCTCCCTCTGGTCTAAGGGATAAACCAGACCTGATTGCTGAAAAATTCATAAAGGAAATGGAAAAAAAAGGTAAGAAACCCCTTGTGGATGAGGATGGGTTCATTACCCCACAATCAAGAAAATCTAGAAGACGAAAGGATTTCTCGAACACTGAGCGCACAATTGTGACCAGATCAATGAATGCTTCCAAGTCTGAACCAGTTGAGGCTCCTAAGGAAGACCATCTGGTAGAGGCCTCCAATCCTTTGCATGCAGAGAAAACTCAAGATAACACTTTGGTTGCTGCTTCTAGTACTCAATTGTACTACTTTTCTCAGAATTTTGATGAGCAGGATTTACAAGTTTGGATTCAGTATATGGACAGGCAACAAGAAATTGCCCAGCAAGAATTTCAAGAAAAAAAGATATCCCAGGCTGAGTTCATTAGTATAAAAAGATCCATTGCCGAGGAAAAAGAAAAGATGAGTTCTAAATCATCCTAATTCTGGATGGTTTCCTTTCAGTCTCCGGATGTGCTGCTTTAGCCTGTTTTTGGTTGGGGACTCCTTCTCCTCTGGTTTCTGATCCAATCCTGCTATGCTTGCATGAAACTCCTTGTCTGTTGAAACCTGGAAGCTGCTGGATGTTTTTATACTGGTTCTTTGATGCTGTTATTTTGTTTTTTTTGTTTGAATGCATTCTTGTTTTCAGATGGCTACATGTATGGCGTGGTCTGCCCCTTCCTCTCATGAAGGCTGTAAGTGTCCTGCCACCTTTGTTGACCCCGGTCAGTGGAACATCATCTTGGGTACCTGGAGCTTTCCCAGTTGCTGCACTACTTGGAGTAGAACTGAAAGTCCATTGCCCTGCAGAAAGGCTGCTCTTCATCTTGGAGCTTGTTTAATGCTGCATTTTGATTTGTTGGTCTGCAATTATGAAAACTTCAGTCTGGAAGCGCTTGGATGCTGAAATGGAGTCTTAAATGGAAGAATCTTTGCTGTGGTCTCTTACTGCAGACCTGAAATTTTTTCTCTGGACACAAAACACCGGTTCCTGCCAAGAAGGAGAGTCTCACTTCTCCTCAGTAGTCTGATGTCCAGAAGGTGGTGCACACTGGATGATTATTTGGATGACAGCGATGATGAAGATGATCTGAAGTTGGGTGATGCTGATGTTAGTTCTGAAGATGTTTATGAGGCCGACTCTGCGGAGGAAGACTCTGATGCCAACGAAGATGCTCTGAAGAAGGTGGAAGTAGGAAAGTGGGTCCTTGGGGAGTCTGTTTTTCTTTGTCATTTTCTTGTATCCCCTTTAATTTCCCTGCTAGTGTAAATTCTTTACACCTCGAGTCTGTACTGCATACTTATTGTCTTTAATAAATTCCTTTGGGTGGCATGAACTAGGAAACCAGTTCATGTCATCAATTTTTCAAAAAAAAAAAATTAGGATATCATTGATGGAAGGTGAAGATATGGACATGGAATAAAAGCATAAATATTTATATAGAGTGATTGAGGTCTTTGATCCCAAGATAGTGAATCATAAATACAATGTTTAGGTCCTCAAAACCATAATTTTTTAATTATTTTAAACACCATTTAATTTATCAGATATGAATCAACAAAAATTAAATTTTAATGACCGAAGAACTAAAATTCACTTTTAATAGATTATAAGATCCATTAAAGAGTGAAAAGTCTTTTCATCCATATCTAACTATTTTCCAAAACCAATATGGTTCGCACAAGTTATCATATACAGTACATTAATCAATAAGAATCAAAATTTACACCAATGGTTCATTATTAATATTTTTGTTGCAAATTTTATAACTATAAAATGACATATTAACTAGGATATCGTGTAGGCCAATGGTAGGTGCTAAACCCTTATCATCCTTCGGTCACATGTTCAAACCCCACGAACTTTCTAGATGAGATGGTTTGTCATACCGAATAAAGTTTTCCCTTATTATATAATATATTAATATAATTCATATAATGTTCCCACGAAATATAATAAATATCCTTTAAATAAAATTAAGCCTTAAATAATCTTTTCACTAATGTTTTCAATACAACATAATTTTTTTCCACAAAGTCTATTAATATTATTTTACTATTATTACTATTTCATTAATGATCATATCACGCCTAAAGGTTATCAATACCGTTAAACTTATGTCCATATAATGTGAAGGCATTATTTTCTAAATAACCTTTTCACTAAAACATATACTAAACCAATGCCTTTTATTATTACAAATTCCTCCCAAAATATCCTTAATCTTTCTAGACTCCCATAACGTAAAACCTAAATAGGAGTGTTTAAGACTTTTATCTTATGATCAATCTTAAACTTATAAACCCTTGATGGTGTCCATAACACTTAATTTAATAAATAATTATATTCTTCTAAAATTTATCACAAACTTTATATGTTTCATGATTCTTGTAACCAAAATACCATTTGTATAATACTTAAAAAATTTAATTATTGAATCAAAATACATAAATACTTCAAAAATTTTATTTTAACATAGGTCCTTCCTTGGTCTATGGATTAACCATTAGAAGAGGGCATTGACTTGGATAATTCCCACGTTCCCCACATTTAGAACAAAAAATTATAAATGGATCTCTATGATGAGTTTATTTTCTTCCATCATCCTCATCATTTTTATTCAACAATTATTTGCATTATACTATTATTTTGAAAAAGAAAAACATTTCCCATTACTTTGAGACACATTATTTTCAATTTAAGACCCATTAGGTAAAACCTAGGTCATTCATTGTCATTATTATTTTTTCAAATCCTTCATAATTATTAGTAAATAAAATGCGAATTATCCTAATAATATTCCCCAAGAGTATGAAACTAGGTGTGCAGTAAGGATTAGTTTCAATCACCAGATGAATATTAGGTCAATATGAATGCACCCATTTTATAGTTATTACCCCTAGGTACCTTTGTACCCAAAGCACATCCAATTGAAGTATCCAGATATGGATTTATTGTAATGAAAAACCACATAATCTCTACTTTAACAAAACTTTAGGATGTTCGTCTATACTTATTATAAAAGTATATCATAGGGTTATATTTCCAAATCTATGTTTTCTTAAATCTAGTTTATAAGGTTTCTACTAAATTTCCTTTGATATCAACTATAGAAACCTTTAACCTAATAGCATAGAAAATATGTTTTCTTTATTATATTGAATTTTGATACATAGAATCTCATCTTGAAGGAATGAATAGTTTAGTAGTCTAGGTAAACTAGATACACACATGACTCTCACATTACATTTGAAAAAAATACAACATAATTTATTTCAATAATAACATTAATACCTCTAGGATATTCTTTCAAATATTTCATTGTACACTTCATGGATTCATGGGAAATGAAACAAAATAAGGGTGATATAAAATGATCATCAAGTGTTAAGTATAGTGGAAGCTATCATGAATCAATAATCATAATTAATATGGTAAGGTAAATAACTGAAAACACATTCCACATAATCAATAAACTGAGAAATAAGTGCATCCAGATATAATATCAATGCAAAAATATCATAGATAATAATCAACATGACAAAGTAAATAACTGAAAACACATTCCATATAATCAGTAACATAAATATAACAAATGGATAAGGAATAATTAATATAGAAAGGTAAATAACTAAAAAGACATTCCATTTAATTAATAAATTCAGAATTAGGAATCTATAGATAACATCATTGTTAAGATCTCTTGTATAATAATTATTGAATTTTGATTGAAGTTAATGCTTAATTATTGGATGTTATATCTCAAGAATAGTATACCTCTACCATCAATAACATTCACAAGATGGTTTAGACTACAGGTATGAACCCATTTAATTCTAGGTTACTGATTTGTATCATGAGAACTACTGATGCATCAAGGGGGTATATAATACCAATCCCACCCATCACTGTAGGTCAAAATCATTCCACATATATTGAATAATTTATTTAATTCATGAATCAATATTCCTTAACATCAAATATTTGTATTGAGTAAAGGATACATATTTATCAATATTTTCCTAGTCAATCAAATAAATTTATAATTAAAACACCATATTTTGAAATGAGTTATAGTTTAAAAAATAATCATATACATGATAAATAATATTTATAATTAGGGTAATGTTAATGTACAATGATCATTAGAAAGTTAATACTTAAAGGGGAAGTTGATGACTACAAAATGAAATAAGGAAGTGACTGAAAATACTATCCTTGGTAAAAATTTTCAAAAAACATCTTGAGGAAGAATGAGGACGGTATCAACACATACCCATTGGTGCAATAATGAAGGGTTGTTTTCATTGATTAATAGAAATAATGTAAAGATATATCTAAAAACATTCCCTAGGAAAATATCCTTTTCATTTTTAAATTCACTTTTCAAAATATAAAACATTTTGAAATTCCTTCTATATGAATTTTTTTTAAAACCTAAGAATTTATATAATTTTAAGAAAAAAAAACTTCTTTAAAAGCACCTTATAAACCTTAAAAGTAAGCTTCAAAGAAGTTTCAGACATGATGGAAGATAATTCTATATATTCTACACAAGTTAAAAAGAACATTCCCTTTACACTCTAAAAAGGGTAGAAAAGTGCCTTGTTCAGAAAAGAAAAAGAAGATTACATTAATACCATTTTTAAAAAATTAAAAAATGGATAAAAATTTATTTAATAAATAATTTTTTAAAAATTAAAAATATATTTTGATAACATTTTTAGAAAACATGGGTTTTGATGAAAAAGTTGTTCCAGTCAAAGAGAAAAATAAAGTCGGATTTCATAAAAATATTTTATCAATATTTTTAAGTACCAAAGAGTGATAAAATTCTAGTATTACATGAACGTATCATAAATATATAGATAAGAAGAAAATTAAATGGATTTATTTGGAAATGGTAAACTAATTTACTTCATTTGAAATTCAAGTAAAGACACACATAATCTTAGAATATCAAAGAAGTAAAAGAAATAATATAACCCAATGAAAAGAAATTGAGTTGCGAAGTTATTTACCCCTTGGTAAACTTTAGCTCAAATCCTATTAGGTTAAATAATTAAAATTAAAACTTAAAATACCAGGTATAATTAATTATTCATGATATTACAT
Source organism: Viscum album (assembly GCA_963277665.1). Classification (NCBI taxonomy): domain Eukaryota; kingdom Viridiplantae; phylum Streptophyta; class Magnoliopsida; order Santalales; family Viscaceae; genus Viscum; species Viscum album. Next base: position 29,758,439 of record OY728139.1, on the reverse strand, counting down.
GTAAAAGTGGCATTATATACACTATATAAAAAACTAGGTGTATAACATTACAATATCCCTTAGTGAAATGAAATTGAGACGAAATACATTAAAGATTTAGTAATATTCTAAATTATAAGACCCAATAAATAATAACAGAAAATGTAACTTTAAATATCATTAAAATTATAATAATAATGATATAAAATGTCGAATAGAAAATATATAGACGACATGAAATAAACAATTGGTGAATATGGAATATGTCACCCAGAAATAAAAGATAGACTAGAAATACCTTACCTCACACTTCCTTTTGGTTGAGCATGATTTAACCTCATGTACTGTTTTTTTAAGAAATTATTTACTTATAGAAGAACCATATTAATATTTATAATATCATATATTAATTATCACGAAAGATCCTCTTCTTGCACAAATTATATAGTTCTGTCATCTCAAGAATAGTAATCATGAAATAATTATCATATTTGTACATCAATTATAATTTTAAGTTAAATAAAGAAATATTTTTATGAGAAATGAAGTGCGCTATGATTCATGGAGATGATAGGTTGTACGTACACATTCGTAACGTAGTCAATTTTCAATGATCATTATGGAAATGAGGCATGTAATATTTTATCCCTAGAGAATGATAATAATATCGTAAATACCATATTATTTCATTATATATATATATCATCCTTGTTCTGTGGTGATGAAAAGAGAGTCACATCCTTTCAAGAAGGCAGTAGTCCACATGTACACGGATGATGTTATCATCTTTCATTGAGTGAATGGGTAAAAAAGAAAACGATATATGTTATTTTTTCATAATGATAAATATTTTATTAATATCATAATTATTTCATGTATATATATAATATAATTACTAAATATATCTTGATAACCTTCTATACAAACCGTTCATGAAAAAATAATCACATCGCTTCATGAGGTGGTAGTCTTTCGTACACACAAGTGATGTTATCATATCCCCTAAGAAATGGAAAGTAAAACAATAAATATATGAAATAGTGAATCCATTGGTATAAATATTTTATAAATATCATATATATACATACTTTATATCCATCATCATTAAAAACTATGAAATGTGGTAATGGTAAAATTATAGTTATCGGTTCGCGAGGTGGTAGTCCGTTGTACACACGAATAATGATCTCGTAACCCATTTGATGAAAGTTTGGTGGGTTTAGGACATAAAGTTTTCATAAAAACATACAAATATATGTAATATACTTCTTTTATTATATTATCAAGTTGTAATAAAAACTTAAGGTTGTGGAGGGTGAAATAAAATAAAAATGATCATCGAAGAACATTACCTCTTCTTTAGGTATCATCCTTAGGTTTGCACCAAAGCCTTCCTAGGTAAGATTTATTCTAAAAAAACGATAATAGGATGCATTTACATAATTTGGGAAGTTATTTGGGTATTTATGGGGTGAACTAATGAGGTTTTAATATGTATATAATGGAGGAGAGTTTGTGGCCTTTTATAAGTGAGGTAAGTCTAAAACTTGTAATTTTTTAAAAAGATTAAAAAATAATTACGTTTTTATCATGAAAAAAGACTAAAAATGAGATTTCTTAGATAATAGAAGCTAAAGGTCAAAATATGTCCATAAAATGGGTGTTTGAAAATTTTTTAGATCCTATTTAACCCTAATCTTCTTAGTTTAACCCCCAGTAAATCAATTTTTAACTTAACCACAACATAAAGTTTTTAATGTTTTTCACTATTCATGTTGGTAAAAAATTAAGTTCAGAATATAAGACTTTATAAATTAAACTGATTAAAAATATGGAATCCATTATTCCAAATTATATTCACATAAGTGTAAAATGTTAATTTAAAATTAATCCTCTATAAGCAATTAGAGAGCAGGTTTTCAATGAGAAAATATTCAAAGGTTTATAATGTTTTTATATCAAAATTTAATATGAAAATTATTTCAATGAAATATAACTGATATAAAAATTAACTAATTTTACATTAAAACCAATTAAAAATATAATTTAAAATTATAATTCATTTAAATTAAAAGGTATTTTTCATTTAAAATTAAGTATTTTCACTATTTATTAAAGAAATGAAACTTTTCAGAAAAATAACAATAATTACTCTTCGATAATTTTGGTATTATGATTTCAAAAATTAATTTTATTTTTTCAAATAATTATTCTAAATTACGTATAAATTAATTTACTTTACGTGTTCAAAGAATGACTAAAGAATCTTTTAGAAAAAATACAGTTTTTCAGAAAACATTTCTTTTTTTAAATGATGATTATTTTATTACTAATCAATAGATAACTAATAAACATGGGTAAAATATATATTTTCATAATTTATTTAATCCTATTCATACCCTCCATTCCAACAATTATGTGATAACTTTCATATTAAATAATAATGTTAATAACATATTCTTATTCGGTAAAACTGTGTCTTACATGTAATGCAAGGTAAATTTATTATTGATTGTAATACAAGATATTGAAAAGTTTAAATTTAAATAAATATGTTTAGTGGTTTATTTAATCTCAGTGTTTTATTTCACATACACTATCGAATAAAATGTTATTCTTTTATAATTTTTGGGTGTTGTGGGTCATATTTCGTAAATTTAGAAATTTGTAAAAATTAAAAAAGTGTTTCACCCCCCCCCCCCCCGATACAATGATTCAAGGATACTTATGAACATAAAATGGTATTACATCCAAAGTTTACCCTATTGAATCCTTGTCATGGAAAATTTCAATTCATTCAACATCAGGGGTATTCCAACATTATATGGAAAATACTATCATGGATCATGGATAGAAAAATAGAATGATACCCTATCTTTTTTCACTTTCCATAGTATTTATTGATAAAATAACTATTGGGATTCCACCCATTCATAAAAATGATCCTATGAAGAGGAAACCATTGAAGTAATATTAAATATATCATAATGAGCAATGAAGAAACCATTAATAAGTAAGTTACTAGAGTTAATGAATTTTTTTCAACATCAAAGGATTTGAAGATAAATTAGAAGATTCTACCATTTTAAAGAAACTCATGAGAAACATCCCTGATAGGGTTGACTCTAAAACTTATACCTTAGAAGGAAAAGATGATTTATCTCTTGTTTTATTTTTAAACTTTATTATTTCTTATTAAATGAGGAAAGTTATAAAATGGAACAATAAAACTAAGGATGAAATTTATTTTGAATCTATGAGAAAGATGAAAATCCATGATACTAAGATTTTTAACCTTAGTGATTTAGAAGATAATGAATATGATAAAATTAATGAAAATATAATGTCTCTTATCTCCAAAAACTATTAAAGAAGTGTATGAAAGTTTTAAGGAAAACATATACTCAAATTTTATATGTGTAGATGTATTAGAAATTTTGAATTCAGCCAATATGAAAGTTGGATAATATGAAGATCATTGTGAAGAAAATTCTCGGTTTATGATGTTTAACAAAACATATTTGGAAAATAAAATGTACATCAGTTGTAAAAAAGGTATTTGGAAATAGAATAAGTATATTGAGTAAATAAGTCAAATCTAGATCTAATGAAAATAATTTTTCAAAATACGATAGTTTAAAAAAAATCTTCTTTTAAAATGTTTAGATAAGTGAATATTCCTCAAATAGTGACGAAGTAGGTGAAGAAACTTACAGAGAAAATCATCTTGCATTATAAATTTTGTAACATAATGAAAAGAACACTAAAATCAATAAATAAATTATAATTATAAATAAATAAATTATAATGAATGATGAAGTAATGCAATATATTATTATAAAGTAAGATGTGCATGTTGAGGATATCATAAACCTCAAAATGAGGGTTTCTGATCAAGAAAATTTTGTAGAACATTTTAGTAAGAAAATTTATTCCAATAAAAAATTTTTATTTAAAAAATAGTAAACATTTTCTCGGTTTAAATTAACATAAAAAGATGAATGAAAATTTCAACAAGGGTTCATAGATAGAAGCTTAATCATCTCAATTTAATGAGAAATATCACTTAAATAATTATGTGAAATACTCACCCACTAAATGTAAAAGTTCATATTACTTTAAAAACAATAAAAATATTATAAAAAATGTTGGAAAAGATTATATTGATAAGGGATGTGATAAAAAAATCACATTGATAAAAGTTTAGAACAACCTATATAAGAAAGTTTCCCCGTTCCCATAAGAAATGAATACAAAAAGATGTTATGTACCTCAAAAAACTGATTACAGGGAAAGATTGTATTTCTTTATAAAACTATTATTCCATTGTTTTTTGTTGTTGTAGAACATATTGGAAAAATATTATAACTTTTCACACAATATTTTTATCCTTATAAATAGGTTTGATATTAGGGGGAGTAATAGTGAAAGAAAAATGAGTAACTTTCAAAGTCATAGGTATAATGAAATGAAAAATTGTAAGTTGTTATGTGGTTTTAAATAAAAAAATACTTTGGTTTCTAGGAGGAAGTTTCTTTAATATTTTACCATCTAGGTCAATTTTTTAAATAATTTATGACTACTATTATAGTACAAATTTCTTTTTCTAGAAATTAAAAGTAGACTAGAAAGAAGAAATTTGAAGAAAGAGATTTTATTGTTGAGATAAATCTGAAAAAAGGTAGTAAAATATGGATTATTCAGGGTGGTTGTTCCTCAATATGATAAGAGATTTAAAAATACTGGAAGATTTTGAAAATAGGGATGGAGGATGTTTTTGTAATATGTTACTAACCAAATCACTTTTCTAAATAATTTCTCACTACTCTTCTAGGAAAAAGTACGTATGATAGAAATTAAAATAAGACTAGAATGAATAAAATTAAAGAAAGAGATTTTATTGTTGATATAACTATGAAATAAAATAAAGGGGAAAATATGGATTCTTTATAGTGGTTTTTCTTCAATATGAAAGGATATTTAAAAATCATGAAAGATTTTGCGAATATGGATGGAGGAGTAGCTACTTTCGGAAATGATAGTTCCTTAAAAATCACATTAATAAGAATAGTTGGGATAAATTTGTAAAACTAAAATCAAAGGAAGTATTATATGTTTATGGGATCAAACAAAAAATAGTTTTTAAGATCCTACCTTTTCATTATGGTATTAAAGTGATATTCAATAATGATTCATATATCATCAGAAGTGTGGAAGATGGTAAAATTGTTACCAGGGGAGAAATAACCATTATAAATATATTTTATATTTGAAAAAATTAAAACTCATGTTATTTGAGGGATGGATATAGAAAAAATTTATGGCATTTCAGGCTTGGTCATCATGGCCAAAAAAGTATGAAACATTTTCGAAATTAGATGTCGTAAGAAACATTATAACATCTAAAAGGAAATAAGTTGATATTTATATAGCTTGTTAGAAGGAAAAATCCAAGTAAATAGAAAAAGAAAGTTGAAAGTCATTCTACCATAAAGTTTGAGCTTATTCACTCAAATCATTGTAGGACGATGAGATATAAATCAACAAAACATTATTGTAACCTTTTCAATTTTATGGATTATATAAATTGTATGATAAACACAATTTTTATAAAGAATAAATTAGTGGATGAAGAAATATTAAGATTTTTCAAAAGAGAATTTGAAATAGGGTTCGTGGTTTATATACTAAAACTAAGAACCAACAGTGGATACAAGTACACATGAAATTATTTTGAATAAAACCTAAATAAACATGTACTTAAACAACAATAAAATGTTACATACACCCCTAAAAAAATGACTCAGAAAGGAAAAAAATAAGTTTGGTAGAAATGGGAAGTAGTATGCTAGATGTGTATAATATTTCTATGTTTTTATAGAGATAATTTATTTGTACTACTTTACATGTATAATAATTTTTTTATCAAAAATATAATCCAACATGACTTACTACGAAATGTGGTATAATAAAAAACCTTCATTGAAATATTTCAGGACTTTACAAATTTCCCATTTACTAATGATAAAAAAACTCAGATCTTGGAAAACTTTATGAAAAATAAGAGATGGAATTTTCATGGGATATTCAGCCAATATAAGAAGTTATATATTTTGGAAAGAAAATTTTAATTTTTTTTTGGATTTCTATGATGTGAAGGTTATTGAAAATACAACTTCCTTAACAAAGGTTGTTGATAATGTTGTGGAAAATAAGTTAAATAATTCCAACAATCACTAAATTAAAATATAAAGTGATCCCAAATAGGTGACTGGATATTCAGAGGAATCATTTGGTGAGGAATGTAAATAAAGAAGAAAATTATCTAAAATCTTTTACTCTATAGAAATAGATTTAATCATAAAATATTATTGGAAATTATAAAGCACCAGTTCAGACTAAAAAAAATGTAAGATTAGAAAATCAATCATCTCTTAATTAATATTTTTAACCATAATCAATTTTTATAAGTAGATAAAAATAAATAATAGGTAGATGCTACGAATGATGAGTTGAATAATATAAAAAAATGATGCATGGGAACTCATTCCATGACCAGGAAGAAATAATATTATTTAGAAACAATTTTTGTTCAGAAATAAGATGAATGATCATGGGTAAGTTTTTAGAAACAAATCACAACTTTTTTTGTAAAGTATATTCATAGGTGGAAGGTTTCAATTTTAAAGGAAAATTTTCTCCCATTTCAATATTTAAAACTATAAAAATGTTCTTAGTAGTGGCGTTATATTATTGTTACAATGTTTACTTGATGGATGTACACTCCCCTTTCATAAATGGAGAGATTGTGGAAGAAGTATATATTGAAAAACCATGTGGGTTATAACTTGATGAAGAAGAAACAAAGGTATTAAATTTTATGAAATATTTATATGGGTTAAAATAAGATCCATGTGTCTAGTACTCAAAACATGATAGTTTCTTGAGGAAATTGAAATTTTCTAAAGGGAATGTTGAAAATTACTTATTGGTGATATGGATGAAGTCAGGTACCCTAATCATTATTTTTTATATTGATGTAATAATTTTTGTAATAGGTAGATAAAATGCTTGTAAATAGTTTTCAGATGAAGTGAAGAGAAAATTTTAAATATTAATTATTAAAGAATAAACTTATTTTTTGGCTTACAAGTGAAACATAGGTAATGATATATATTCCTATGGTAAGAAAATAATGAAATAGAGTTGTTAGAAAAGTTTTCCAGAGTGGGTTACAAATACGTTTCACTTCTATTTGTGTCGGAAAAATGTTGAGTGAAGATGAATATGGGAAAAGTGTGAATCAAAAATATTTTATAAATTTTATAAAATGTTTTATCTATATTACAGATTCAAGGCCCAAAATCATTTATACAATTACTTTGTGTGACATATATTAGAGTGATCCAAAATAATCACATATGTTAGAATAAAAAATAATTCTCAAATATGTTAAAATAACATCTTAATATTGGTTGTTGTACAAAAGGAGTTGGGATATAAAATTATAATAATTTTGATTGGGATGGAGATTGTAATGATAGAAAATAAACTTCAGGATGTAAATATTTCTTGGGAGAATGTGTGTGAGTTGTAATAATAAGAAAAAATTCTTATTACTTTGAGTATAAGAGAAATATAATATTTTTCTACTACCCATGCTTGTACACAATTTATTTAGATGAAAATTATATCATGAACATTTGAAAGTGAAAGTTTCTACACAATTGAAGATTTATTGGGAAAATCACATTTCTATTAATGTTTTGAAAAATCATGTCCAACATTCCAGATCATAACACATTTATATAAAGTATAACTTTATAAAAGAGAATGTTTTTGGTGTAAATGTTATGCTAGATTACATTTCTATAAAATTTATAATTTCAAATGTTTTCACCAAATCAATTCCAAAAATGGATTTATGGAATTGAGGTTACAAATTCATGTTTATCCTCCTCCAATGACTTACTTAAATTCTAGAGAAACTTCTCCCACTATGATTTATATTTTGTTAAAAAGGGAAGATAGAAAGTAATAAATTAGTAATATTTTTTACAAAACTTTCTATAATTACTTAAAATATTTGGTTATCATAAAATGGGGGAGGACAAAATGTTAAATAGTGAAAACATTTTGAGTTGGAAATTTGTAAAAAAAAAGTGGAGAAGATAAAAGTGAGGAGAGATTATCTTAACATGGTTAAAAATTTTCTTGTCACTGAGGGATGAAATTCCTTAAAATACATTACTTTATCTAGTTTTTTTTTCAGGAACTTCTCTTTGATAAATGATATGATTTGATAAAATTTGAAAAATTGAGAGATAAATTTTTTGTAAAAGACATAGTGAGTTGTGAATGAATGTTTCCAAAAAATAAAAAGGGGGATATTGAAGATACTTTTTGATGGTTTATATAAATGTTTTTTAAATGTTTTTGTTATGAATTTTTTCATTAATAGGTTATAAAGTTGTTGGAAGAATGTTTTTAAGAAACGTTCGTTATGAATTTTATATGTATTAAGAAAGTTTTTTTATAATGTTATTGGAGAAGAAGAATGTTAGAAATTTATATATTTGAAAGCTTTTCTCAATTTTGTTAAGAAAATTTCTAACAAAGTCAGATGATTCAATAATATTCAATCAATTATTTTATAAATATATAAAACCTCATGATTCAATATTTTGATAAAAGTTTGAGTCGAAGTTATAGAAAAACATTTTTGGATAAAGCTTTCAAATAGACTAGGGGAGAAGAACTGGACGCAGATCATCAGATACATTCTCAAGAAAAGGAAATTTTCTTAAGTTTATATACACTTTTACTTCTAATTAACATTTATTTTTTTTAAAAAATCATATATAATGAAAAGTGAAAAAGTATTCATAGAATTTTCCCATATGAAGAAGAGTGAAAAGGGAGTACAAAATTTACAGATCTGATAAATAATTAAAAAGGACATAAAAAATTTCACAATTGATGAACAAAACAATAGATATAGAAAGTGAAAAGTGGGTAAATAGTTCAAATGGATTGAATGAGTTGATGAACAATTGAAATGGATGAAATTTTATTATGTGGATGAAATTTTTTTAATAAGAAATAATTTTGTGAATCAAAATAACTTTTGTAAAGAATAAAAAAATTTGATAATCGAATGAACTTTAGTGAAGTTGATGAACTTTGGTAAGGAAATTGAACTGCTATTAATTCGATAAAATTTAATGAAGAGGATGAAAGTTTGATAATAGGATAAAATTTTGTGAATAGAATGAAATTTTGTAAAGCATATTAACTTTTTTGAATAGGATGAAATTTTATGAAGTGGATGAACATTTTTGAAGCAGATGAACTTTTGTGAATCAGATGAACATTTTTGAAGAAAATGAACTTTGTGAATCAGATGAAATTTTGATATGAAAACAAAATTTTGTAAATATAATGAACTTTTGTGAACTGGAAAAACTTTATCCCATCATAAGACCATTTTGGAGGAATTTAATTGGATGAAAGTTTCTTAAATAGGAAAACATTTTTACATGAAAAGTGGAAATAGATGGAGTTCATCTAAAGTTGGTACTAATTTAAAATTTATGACTATATAATTTTAATTTTACAAATCTAAAGTTAAAAGTTGAACATAAAAGTTGTACTAAGTTCATGTTTAAGGATATATAAATTTCAATAAATGATGTTAAAATTGTAGTTGTAAAATATTGATGAATAGTAAATCTGAAAAAATTTCTCTTAATGAAGTTATTGGAAAGTTTGGAGAATTTAATTAATGTTGTGTTTAATGAAATTCAAATACTTTTGGGTGATAGTGATTTTGTAACAATATTCGAGAATATTATAGAAGTATTGAAAATAATCCAGCAAAATTGAGTTTATAAAGAGTGTTTAAATTTTAATATTAGTTAATTAGAAAACTAATTTTGTTTCCTATATTTTCTATCTTGGGATCACCTATATAATGAATTTAAAATTGTAATCATACTGAAAAATATTCATTGAAACAAAGATGAATTACATACGTATTTTTTTCCGATGTGAGTTTCCAACTAAAGTTCTATTTCATGTTAAAGAAGAGTTTTGGAAAGAATTTTATTTTATAGAATCCTATAGAGTTTTTTTCATAGATTTAAAACAAAGAGGAATGAACAAAGTTCTCAATAATATTTTATAAGGAGAAGTGGGGTTTCAACCATAAATAATTTAGGTTATATATTAGGAATTGGTTTTATTGAGACTCAATGGGTGTACCTTCACTAGACATTGAAAAGGGTAGACCAGATAAAGATTTCAAATGGATAAATCAGATATAGTTTCTAGAAAAACATTTGTGAGGATTTTTTTAGAATGTTTCATATAATATATTTTTTATCAAGTTTTTTATGAAAAATTTTATAATATAATGGGAGTTAATATAATTATACCTATAAATAGATAGAAGTTTAATGGGATTTGAATCAAAGTTTTATTCACTTCTTTTTAATAGTGGATTTCCATAGAACCATTGGGGTGTAAATAGAAAGGATATAGGTTGTCACACTACGGATGGACCATGTAAATCCTATATTCCTTATTTACATTTTCATATTTTCATCCTTGTGAGATTGTTTTAAAATTTGATAAGGAAAATAACTCTAAAAAGTTTATGGAGTTAAATTTCTTAAATTTGGATGTTTTTTAAAAGACAACCATTGATTCACCCCTCTTAGTGGCTAAGTGATCGTTAGTCACTTAAATTGAAAACCTTTGAAGGACCCACATTTTTATACTAAAAAAATATTCTATATGTTTATATCTCAAATTGGGAATATTTTTTATGGAAATTTATTCACTAATTGATCTTGATATTAAATAATTCATTTTTCATCCACCTTTTAAATTACAAAATATGAGAAAATGAGGGTGTTTTAGACTTCATCATCATGTGTAAAGGCTTGAAATACTCTTTGAATTTACAATATTATAAAGAGTAAATATTGAAGATATGTCTATAGAATCTATGAGATGATTTGTAAATTATGATCCTTCCATAGAAATACCCTGGAATATTTAGGGAGTTTTTTTAATAGTGCAGCAGCTAGAAGATTCCATTTGGTACTCTGAAGAGAAATACCAGTCAATGCTATTGACATGACATTTTTTTGGAAAAGTAGATCCCATAACCATCATGATGAATCTAGTACCAATTCCATATCCAACCCCTGATTCCACTCACTATCATATAATTTCTCTTTCCGAAAAATAGTAGTGGAAACAATTACCTTATTCATATGAAAAGGATAAAAATATCCAGAACTATGAAAATAGAAAGAATAAAGTTTATTATTTTTAAATGGAATTGTTTCTAGGATTTTTCATTTTTCCTATAGAGAATAACATAATCATATTAATAGAGATTAAGAAACCCTGTGAAGTTAGTCTAGATTATTTCCCTAATTACTTCCTCTTCCATTGGATATTGGGAAATAAAATTCCAGAATGTTTTATCTTCAAGGAATTTATTAGAATATGATTAACATTAGCCACATAAAATTGGTAAAACTACCAGCATAGGTTACCTATGTTTCTACTACTCTATTATAATAAGAAAAGTGGTAATAATTTCTGAAATTAAATATTGAAAACTTGATGACTGGATGAATATAAAATTAATCAACTATACATATGAAATTATCCGGGCATAATAAAATAAACAATTCACGACCCCAAATCCATCTTCAACATCAATAATAGAAAAATATATTCAAAATTAATCAAAAGGTTTATGAAAAATTCATTTTTATAATAAATAAAAATAATAAGCACATCAATAGGAACCTAATTTAGTCCAAAATCTCCTAAATTTCTTACTAGATTCACTAAGGAGGATATGAACTTCCCCACCAAATGGTATTTTATTAGGACGAAGAGTCATAATATGGATTAATCAGTTCCATTCACTTGAAAAAACCCTTCATTTATGAGGATAATTCATATGAAAATGGGTTTCCCATTAGTAATCAAAGTGGAGGCTGTAAGGGATGAGAAGAGAAAGGTGGAAATGTGAACATAGGTTTGATATTTAACCCTCTAGGAATCTCTCCAATAAAGATATAGTGGTAGAATAATTAATATATAAATATTCATCTAGTCAACACCAAGATGTTGGAAGGCCAGATATATATAATTCATGTTTGAAAAAAACACCCCATGTTTTGGAAAAGGAAAGGATTCCCTAGAACAATCAACAATGGTCCCCAGGACCAAGGTGTTGAATATATTAAATATAATAATAATTGTTCTTTGATATAGAAATATGAGAATTTGAAACATCTCTATATTATCCCTGACAAATTCATGATTTTAGAGACCCTTCACCTATCAAAAGACTCAAATAAGACCTTGTCAAGGATCTATGAAGTCCTTGATAATTTTAGGCTGAAGTAGCTATGGTTTAAATAGATCATGCAGAAACCTTATCTAAGAAATTTAACATGATCATTTCTTTCAGAAGAAATGACTTGCAAGATTCCTTACCAGGGTACATCATACACTTTTATGTATCTGGAAAGCATAATGATATCCATATTCACCGAAACTTAATTAAAAATTATACTAGAATCAATATCATAGAAATCCAAAACCTCTATATCTTGAGCTACAATGAATCATACATATCTCCCTCAAACCTATTAATCCTTGGTTATGAACAAATTTAGAAGAATCTACTGAAGAGTATCAGGTTGAAGAACTAATTTAGAGGCCACTTTTCCAAATTTTAATTCATGATAGACTTACATTACATGGATTTCAATGCTTTTTTGATAGGTAACTCTATTTATATATGTGTAACAATCCCCTAATCTTATATCAAATGTCTGGATTACTCCATTCATGGGAAGCTTGAAGTATTGTATGGTGAAAACTCTCCTTTTCAATCCAGTGAATCTCATTACATTGCTACACAATAATAAAAAAGGTATGTTAAACACCTAATGGTACAAAATGATTTGAAATAACCACCCCTAATGGTATGTAAGTTCTTCTAGTGAAGCCTTATATATTTCTAAGTGATTTAGGTATAATTTTAGAACTAGGAAACCAATAGGTTATATTTTCTGTTGATATAAATCCTCAAATTGATTTCCTCTCATATAATTTTCAAGAGAATGATTCACTTAACTATCCTACACTAATATAAGAATATTCCACCTATAATACTTTGATATTTTAAAATAATACTATGTTTGATATCATATACAACACACAATACTTTTTTTAAATGAACCACAAAATATTATTATTTAAATATAACTATTGTAACCTATCTGTTGAATTGGAATGAATTAGTTGGGCTAACCACATTAAGAAAATATTTATAAAGGTTTTATATAATTTTGTAATTAATAATAAATAAGTACTTAATTTTTTGTAGAATCATTTTATACTTTAAAAATATATTATCTTCAAAAATAGTTTAATTTTTCATTTTGGGTGTGGGAATTATAATAAATGTATTACAATTTTCTAAATTATAATTTATAATATGAAAATAATTCTTTAATTTATAATGTAAAAATTAACCAAGTGTGATATTTTATGATTATATATAAAACTTTATTTTTTTGGGGAATAGTGAAAAATATTGATTTTCATTGAAAATTGTATTTTTGTTTCAAGAATTTACAAAATTCCATTTTATTTGAAAATGAATTCAAAGTAAAATTAGTTATACTATATTATGAATAATTAAATTTATTTTATTGGAATCATTTTTTTGGTTGAATTATGTATAAAAACATTTTTATACTTAAAAAGGCATTTTTTATAAAACTTTTTTTTGTTGCATTTTACGTTTTAATCTTAAATTAATTTATTATACTTTTAGAAACTGAATCATGAAAAATTAATTCTATATTTGGAATCATGAGGTCCAATTTTTTAAAATATTCTCATTTATTTTTTGTCATTTTGAATAGTAACCGTAGTAAATAATTGTCAGCATGGTTAGGGAAAATCAGGTAATTAATGTTAAAAATAATATGATAAAGACTAAAAATGAACTTAAAAAATGAATTTATCCAATTGGATGAGTGAATTTTATCCATTGATATCCACATTTGAATAATATGATAACTATGTTCCATATTTATTTGATTTTGACCTTTATAATATTTAAGTGAGAGGAAAAGACAAAAATGTCACTTTTATTCCTTTAATATCATTAATATTTTTTTGATGGGCAAAGATACAACTTATGTTCCTTTTTTCAATATTATTTGAAATATTTCAGAATTATTTTTATCATGGAATTTTAATTTAATTTTTTATACATTGAATAATTAGATTTAATTCTTACAAAACATCGACACTATATTTATTCAATTATTATAAAAATAAAATAAATGATTTTAAAAGTATAAAAGTAATAAAAATTAGATTAATTATTGTATTACATGATTTTTTTAGATAAAATTACATGTTATTGATTAATGGAAGGATTATATTTGAATTACCTTTTTTTTGATGTATTTAAAGTCAAATTAAATGAATAGTGCCAAAACTAACATTAATGATATTTTATAATAAATAATATTTTTTAAATGATTTAAAATTTATAAAAATTTAATAGTAATAATAATAATAATAAATGAAATTTATTTTAAAACATTAAAAATTATCAGTTTATTGGTCTTTTCCCTTTTATGGTAACATTCATGACCCTCAAAGGCTACAAAACAATAATATTATGGTAATTGTCAAAAGGGATAACGATGTGCTGAAACAAAAATATAAGGGTGAAAACATAACCAAAATTTTTCTAGATTTTCTTAGATGAGATTATTTCAACTCAACCCAATATTAAATTCTAATTATATCAATTTTGATTCATTTTTACATAGAAAATAATTTATATTAATTTAATACTTTAAGAAATTCAAAGAATGTCGCTCCCCTCACTTATAAATGGATACTCATTCTCTATTTTATTTACAACACTTTTCAAAACATAGCTAAAAAAGAAATAAAAAATTACCTTTTAAACATAATTATACAATTTATATAGGTTATATAACTTTTAGAAGGACAACCCTACGTATTTTTATATGATATCTAAAGGATGTCCACCGAAGAAGCGGTAATTGTCATTATCGACTCTTTAAAGTTTATTTCTTCTTCTACTTCCTCTTCATGTATTTTACCCATAATAAAATAATAGAAAATTATAATTAATATATTTATATTTTATTATAATTATGTTAAAACCATGTTATATCTATTTTCCATCATACGAAAATAAAAAACATTGGTCCTGCGTACGTACGACTTACCGTCTCCACATAGCTGTGTAATTAATTGTTCATAACCACTTTACTTGGATTGTTATAAATATAAAAATAATGAATATATATTAAATTTAGGAAATTAATATGGTTCTGTATTTATAATATCATATATACCTTTTACCTTGCAATCTATTAAAAAATGATAATGTCGCTCATGCGTACATGTGGTCTACAACATACATGGAACAATGTGATCTGTTTTTCATTTCCATTTTACTTGGATGATAATAAGTATATATATAACTAATATATATGATATATATGATATAAAAATGATACTATAAAGGTAAATTATTTTTTTCTTTTCTTGCATTCCATATTCCATAAAGTGAAAACAACGTTCATGCGAATGTCCAACCTACTTTAACCATGAACACTCTGATTCATTTTTCTACATCTTTTTTTATAGATGCCTATAAATATATATTTTCAATATATATGATATTTATATCATTAATAACTTTATTTATAATATTTCACCATGATTAATATACAAGTACCAAAACTACCAAATCTAAACATACATGAAAATGAAGTAGTTATCACTCGAAAAAATGATAATAATATATGATTATTAACAAACTGGTGATAAAAGTTTATAAAGGGATCATATATGATATTATAGTCATGTATATGATTTTTTATGTAATTATAATAAATATAAATTTCTTATAAATGATACTAAAAAAACATACAAGGTATATTGAATGTAAGGTAATGGATTTCGTCTCAATTTCCACTCTATTGAGATATATTTGGTATTACGTACCTGTTTATTTTTATGTTTTTTATATAATACTAATTTTAAGAATTTAAAATGAATAAATATTTATTAATTATAATTATAATTTTATTTCAACTTTAATATTTTTAGGGGCTTCATTTTGAATGTTACAAAAGAGGTAAGAATTTATTTTCCAATCTCATTTTTTGGATTACTCTTTCTAATTTTGAAGGAATCTTATAATATGGACTTAATAACCTCCATATATTTTATTATACTAGGTATATTTAAGGATGTTCCATATTTTCTTACAACTTTTCCTCTATTTGGATATTTAATCATTTAGGTAGAGTTTTAAAATAAATGTATAACTTAATTTTCATTTTCATAGGGTATGTTTTTCATCCATGTCCATATTTTCAAATTTATTTTACAAAAGTAAATTTTATAAAAAAATGATTTATTAAGAAAATTTTATGTTATGAGTGAATTTTTATGTCATTTGAAAGGAATATTTCTGATTTTTTTTAAATGTTCATTTTCAATTTTATTTATAAAAAGTCAACATGAATGTTTTATTTTAATGTATAGGATGTTAATAAACTTTCCCATCACTATAACCATTTTACTCTCTTTAGATTATTCTACATATTTTCAGCAGTTTTACAAAAAAACTCTGTAATGATTTTTTTAATTATTCACTTCTATTTTTTCTATTCTTTAAAAGAATTTATTTGACAATAAAATATAGTTATATGATTCTTATCTCTCATCTCTTGATTAATTTTGTGTTAATTAAATTTATTTTGAAATGTTTACTTTCTTGTGATCATTTTTAATTAGAAATTAAATTTATATTAAATATCCATATTCCTTATATCATGGATATACTTATTTCTCAAACTGTATATCAGTTCTACAATTAGTGGGTTACTATGAATGTTATATAATTGATTGGGTAAAACCTTTATAAATTTGTATTCATTAATCTATATTGATATTTTTTGATAAATAATATTATTTATGAATTTAATTTATCATTAAATATATTAGTAATTCATTGGACTTGTAGTGATGGGTGAGGCCCAGTTACAGATAACCCCTTGATGCATAGACATACCAAATAAGATAAACCAGTAGTCTAAACTTATTTAAATTAATTTCTAGTCTATTCCTACCCATAATTTAAATTTCCTTGGTGAAAGGACTTAATATTAGAGATATCATAATGCGTGAGATCATGATGTACAATATTATAAATTTTCTTTATTAAAAGTCTAGTTATTATTATCCAGGAGTTTTTCCATTGATATTATCCAAGGATGAATTTTTTTCATAAGTTATTTATTAAATTGCATGTGTTTCTAGATATTTTCCATGAAATATTGATTATTACTTATTTACTCATGGTAGATTCTACAATACATAACCCTTAATAAGAATTTGAGATCTACCATTATTTGTTTTCTTTTCCCCATGATATGAAGAAGGATATTATGAATAATATCAAGGTTGAAAGAATATTTTTTGCTATGTATTTTATTTTTACAATATAATATATGAATCATATATTCATCTTGTTCTTCACTAATGATATAATGGTCAATCCCACATGGTGATATCCCTTGCATATCATCCCAATGTGTTAAAACAAATATCGGCACAAGGTTACCAGACTCAAGGTGTAACAACTATTATCCGAATAGGTTTAGTAGAAACATTTTGTACTAGAATATATATAAAAAATATAACATGAGAATTATGAAAATAACTTGTAGTATTTAATTTTTTTTTACCGTTATAGAGATTTAATTTACTTATCAACATTCATGATGATTATGTCCTAACTCAATGAGTTCCATTATTTAGTGATGGTGCCTAATGGAAGAAATAAAATCAACAATCTTAGATAAAGTAGGTACTTAACTATTGATAAAACCAATATATATGGTGTTGTAACTGAGGACTTCATGAAAATATTATGGAATATTACTCGGGTTATGATAAATAACCTTTTCTGTATGGAATACCCTATTTTTTGACAACATGATTCACCTATTTTGGATAAATTAATATGAAAAATCCACCATCTTTTAGTGGAACGAATAATCCATTAATATCTGAGATATGGATTAAATTTATTGAAATGATATTCTTGGATTTGGGATGTAAGAAAGATAAAAGTTTATTCTAGTAGTATATTTTTTGAGAGGATATTCCAATCAAAAGTAGTCATTAATCCAGAGCATTAAATTGGATGAATAAATAGAAATTATAGAATAAAAAAATAAATTTATTTTATTATAGAAATTAATCCCTTGAGGTGCAAAATTTGAAATAGAGAGGAATTTATTTACTTTATAGAATAAAGATGAAGAAAGTGTCGTGTAATATGAGGCTAACTTCACAGGATTGGTTATGAATTATTTAGACTACATAAAAAACTTGAAAAGAAATATTGATCACTTATTTTATGGGCTTTAGATGATTCTATGAAGGGAAATAGTTTCTAAAATTTCTCATCATATGATTATATTGTATCAAGTGTCATTAAGGTAGAGAAGGAATTTATTAGATACAATATCTTTATTTAAAATGAAGAGAAGAAGAGGGCGAATGATAACCAAGAAAAAGGGAAAGCATCAAAGAATAAAAAGTTAACAATGTAATTTATTTCATGTGAAAATTATGGAAAGAAACATCTGGGAAAATACTTCAAGGGTATGGAAGTTTGTTACAAGTGTGGTGATAAGGGTCATCCAGATAATGGCTATAAGAAAAAGAAATAATCCACTACCATCTAGTGCTTCAATTGTAAAGAGATTGGGAATTATTCAAACCAGTGACCCAATAATCAAGGGAATGTACAAGAGAAGAAATCAAGGGGATATGGACAAGATTATAATATTACTAAAACAAAAAATGGAATGATTAAATTTATTTTGTATTTTAATTCAATAATAATGATATATTGTTTACAAGAATCATGAAACATATAATGATTTTGTTGTAATAGTTTTTCCTTAAGGACTTGAAAGCAGATGATAAATGATACCAATAACCAAGACAAGAGATTTAGTTGTAAGGTGATATTTTTGGAGAATACATGGAAAGTTAAAAATAACACTTATATGTTTTTGATATTGAATTAATAATATTTAGTTGGGATAATGAGAAAATTGGCATTGAAAAAGTTAATAAGATAGTATTGGATATCTTGAAAATTGTTTTTTATTTGATAAAAAAGTAATTTTTGATGGATTTTACTAAAATTTTGGATTTTAGGGATATAAGTAATATAGATAGAGTTTATTTTTTATAACCGGTTATATTTTTCTAGGATTCATAGTGCCAAAGGTTATTATTATTTTTTAAGAGAATATGTGGTCAATGTATTCACTTGTTTGGTATGTGACATTGTGAGATACTCTATGTTGTATGGGGATATAATTTTGATAAAATATTTTAATTTTCTGTATTTTGAGTTTTGACTAAAATATTTTGGACGATTATTAATGTTAACTATTTATAAAATGGATTAATTTGAACTTTGGGAGTTGTTACCTAGGTTTTAGAGATTCATGTACTACTGGACAACTTGCTCTAACAATTTTTGTTTTGGTAAATACCTATAGATAGGAGGAATTAATTTTCCTTTTTTATGGATTCTATGATCCATTAAAAGTTAATTTTAGTTCTCTAGGCATAAAAAATTCGTATTGGATATTAATTTCATGGAGTAAGATATGAAGTAGAAATTTATTGAAGCACATCCAAAGGATGAAATTTTGATAATGAAATGGAATGTTATCAAGTAAGTATATTTCATTATGTTATTAGTATAGATGGTAAAGGATTTCTTCAACTCTAGGAAAATAATCTTGAAACAGAAATATTATTATATTATAATCATTTCCAAGGAATGGATAATAATTTCACCATTACAGATTTATGGATTTTTGGTTGTTAACTTTGTGCTGACCATGTTTTCTCTTACTCTCTATTATTCCTTTAGTGTAATTTTTCTTCTTCATTTCAATATTTTCACATACCCCTTATTTTATTCCATTTGGGATCTTACTTTTGTGTTATTCGAGATAACCTTCATATTCTACTTTCCCTCTTTTTTATGGGGAATTTTTATTAACCCTTTTTAAAGATATGAGTTTTCCCCAAAGGAATTTTCAATTTTCAAAAAAATTATTACCTATAAAAAGTTCAAATTGTGATAATTAAACTTATTAAAGGTTTGTGAATTTAACAACACAATATTTAGAAATAACACTACATTATAAAGCGTATATAACATACAACACCGAGTTTAAACAAACCACATAATATTATTATTTTAATATGAACATTATAATCTAGATGTTGAATGAGAGGTAATGAATATGTTTAAACACATTATTAAATGATTTATATTAATTTTATATAATTTATTTATTAATAATAAATAATTACTTAGTTTTTAGTAAGATCATTTTATACTTCAAAAATACATTTTCTTCAATGATTGTGTTATTTTTCATTTGGTGTGTGGGAATTAAAATTATTTTTTCATATTTTAGAGATTTTATTTAATAAAATGAACAAATTTTTTGAAATTATAATATCCAAATGAACATAGGGGTAAATTTTGTGATTTTCTAAAAAGATTTATTATCAGTGAATAATGAAAAATACAGATTTTTATTAAAAAACCTGTATTTATATTTCAATAATCTAAAAAGTTTCATTTTATAATTTATTTTGAAAGTAAAATAAATTTTATTTTATTACTAATAATTAAATTAATTTCTATATAATAAATTTTATGGTTTAACTTAGTACAAAGCCATTTTTATACTTAAACAAATTCTGAAAAATAATTTTTTTGTGTTGTTTTGATTTTTTATCTTAAATTAATTTCTAAAAATTATATAAATTGAATCCTAAAAATGGATTCCATATTTGGAATTAGAATGTAAAAATTTGGTAAATAGGTTTCTTTTATTTTTAGTTATTATGAATGTTATCCATAGTAAATAATCATCACCATCACATGAGTAAATAAGATAACTAATGTTAAAAATAGTATTATAAGAACTAAAAATGAGACTAACACTTGAATTTATCCTATATGATGATTGGAGTCAAGAAAAACTCATCCAAGGTTTTAAAATATGGAAAATTTGTTCCATATGTCTTTGATTCTGACTTTTATAATATTTACATGAGTGATAAAGACAAAAATTTCATTTTTATTATTTTAATAATTATAATATTTTGTGATAGGGATAAATACAACTAATGTTAATTTATAAAATTTTAATTAAAATATTAATGAATTATTTTTATCCTGGTATTTTATCTTAAATTTTTAGTGGTTAAATAACTAGCTTCAATTATTACGCAATGCTGATACATTATTTATTCTATTAACATAAAAAAATAAATGATTTGAAAAATATTAAAAGTAATAAAAATTGGATAAATTATTGTGTAAAAATAATTTTATAAATATATATAAAATTTTAAGTATGCGTTAAATTATTATACTCTAATTTAATTTTATTCTTGATGTATTTAAAGTTAAATTAATTGAATAGTGTCAAATATGAAATTAATGGTATTTTATAATAAATAACATTTTATTAAATTATTTAAAATACATAAAAATATAATATTCATATAAGTTATGGTTTTATGGTTTAAAACATAAAACATGGTCCATTTATAGGTCGTTTTTCCATTTATGTTAACATTCATGACCATTAATGGGAAAAAAATTTGATATTGTAGTGATTTTCAAAAGGTTTAGCGTGGGATTAAAACTAAAAGATAAGGGTGAAAACATAACCAAAACATTTCCAAATTTTTTTGTATGAGATAATTTATACTCAAAATCATATTATATTATAATTATAATAATTTTATCCCTTTTTTATATAAAACATAATTTATAATAATTTAATACTTTAATAAATTCTAATAAAACCCCTCTGCTCACTTATAAAAGGACACACTTTATTTATTATCTATACACCAAATTGAGACATATATTGTTTTAACCGTGGATGTCTTGTGCATGAATTGGAGTATGGTCTGTGTTTGTTGTCAATCCTTAGTGGAAGTTCAGAACATGTACCAGCAAAGTGATCATACAGTTCAAGCAGACGACAGTATTGAAGATAGCATCGTTTCCTAGTGTTTGCCAAATTTTTGGGCCTCAAAACATGAAATATGGAGAAATGTGTTTTTGGAAAAGAGACTTGTGAACCGAGGCCTTGGATGCTTGGAAACTTGTGCGCTTGATATTTTTTTGAATGAGAACATGAAAATATGGCCAAGGAAAGATGGTCGCGCAAGTATTGGTTTGGTCGCGGAAGTGACTTGCATGCCATGAAAGGAATTGCGCGCCGGTACCTTAGAGGATTGGAATGTTGCACGCAATTTGACCATCATGTTTTGATCATAAAAATATGGAAAATAAATAGGGGCGCCCAAGATTGGAAGTTGGTCGCGCAAGTGTCTAAGAGGACCGAAGGGTTGCGCGCCGAGGGAAGACTTGGGCGCCACCGCACAGGGTATCCGAATGCCTATAAATAGAGGACCTCCCCTCCTCATTCAACACAAACTTTGGGCTTGAAGAAATTCAGAGCTCCCATCGCGCAGGTGTTGAAGTCACACAAGTGTTGGTGGATCGCGCAAGGTGGAGCAGCGCAGCAGTTTTTTTCTACCCATCCAGTAGTCCCGCAAGTGATTTAGTGATACTTGAGCGCCAGAATTGAAGTTTCGCGACAGGTTTTCCGTAGGTTTCAAAATCGATTTGGGTTGAAAAGAAGTTGAGTTGCACAAGTTTTATTTTAGAGAAGGTTGAATCGCACAAGTGTTGGAGGAGGACTTTTGCGCCAATTATAACCTGCGCGCCATCCTTAAAAGCTACGCGCGGTCTTGGTGTTTTGCGCCAGGTGTTTGTTAAGGCTTTCTAATTGTCTTGGAGATGCACGAAAGTTGAAGATCAGTTAATGAGTGATTGTTGGACTTCAATAGAGCATTTACATATAACAGAGTATGCTTTCATTGAGCAATGACGAAGAGACCTTCACATCTATAAACTGAGTGGGACTTCACCAACGGAAGTGAGTCAGGGGGAGTCAACAGGAGTGACCCGAGGGGCGCAGTGAGCTATCCATGAACAATTGTAATGGTAGTGAGCCTAGGACATAGTGACTATGCACGAACCATTGTAATCCACATCTAGTAAAGATTAGTGGAATTAGGTACGACCGACAACTTTTCGGCGTATGCTCCTTGGACATAGCCCTTAGTGGTGAACCAAGTAAAAATTGTTGTGTCATCTCTTTTGCTTGCGAATGTTTGATTGCTGATCATATCCAACATAGAGGTTCAACTTGTTTATACCAACATGGGAACAAGATCCTTTAATTTAAAAGAAAAAATTGACACCCTGATTCACCCCTCCCCTCTCAGGGTGTCCCAAGGTCCTACATCTATATCCTAAAAACCATGAAAAATTACCTTCCCAAAATCCTTATACAAATTATATAGGTTTCACCCTTTTCAAAATACCAACTCTAGGTCCCTTAATAAGAGATCTAAAGGAAGAATACTTAAGAAGAGGTAATTTTCCTTATCGACTCTTTCAAGTTTATTTCTTCTTATACTTTCTATTAATATGTTGTACTCATAATAAAATAAAAAATCCAATATCTACAATATACTAATATGTTATTATAGTTATGATACAACCATAATCCATCATTTTTTCCTTCTTATAAAAAGTGATAACATCGCTCGTGTGTATGTAAGACTTATCATCTCTATGTAGTAGTGTAATTAATTTTTCATCACCACTTTAATTGGATGGTTATAAAAATGAAACTAATTAATATATATTAAATTTATTAAATAAATATTGTTCTATAATTATAATATCATATATAACTTCTTACCAACATTTTGTGCGCCATATTTTTAAGTCCCTTTCGGGGAAGACTGTAAAATTTTCTATGGATGATTTGGTGGTCAAATCCAACTACTATTGTGATCACCAAGCAAATATCGAAGCATTATTCAATAAATTACATAAAAAAACATAAAAAATGAACCCCTTGAAATGTTCATTTAGTGTGACATCAAGAAAATTCCTCAGTTTCATTGTATTCCATACCATTATTGAAGTCTTCCATGAGGAAGCAATGAATATACTCAATATTAAATCTCTTCAAATTCTTAATGAATTGACAGGACTCCAGAGGTTACTTCCTTACATCCGGCCCTTCATAGAAAATCTCATAGACAATTGTTTTCTCTTTATATATTTGATGAATAAAGGTTCCACCTATCAATGCAATGAGTATTTTCATAGAATATTCAGTGATCCCAAAAAGTATCTTTTTCACCCACTGGTCTTGATGCCACTCATAGAAGGAAGACTCTTCATCCTTTATGTAGAAACCTTGGAATGATTAGTTTCTCCCCTCCTTTATTAGAAGAATTATACATTAATTGATAATAGTTTCTATTATCACAACATGAAAATGTTGGATACTGAGACCTAATATTCCAATATTGAGACAAACTACCTTGCATTGGTTTTCATACTATAGTTAAGATAATATCTATAATACCATGTGGTCTACCTGGTATCTTGTGTGGAACAACTTAAATACTTCCCCGGTCATCTGATGTTAAATAGACACCAACGGTAATGATCATTTGTTATAAAATAGTTTATTTCTATCTCTCTCAAAGTCTCATGCCTCCCACAAAACCATTTTTTATAAAGATATACTTTTCATAAATTAATATTTGGGTTATGAAATTCAATTTCTCAATACATTAAACTACTCAAAATAGGGCAAAGTCCCATGATCTATAATTGAAAGAAAAAAATTCCTTCATTTTATGACCCTAAACTACATGGATCCCATGTCCCTTTTACAAGATGTTAAATTTCATAAGATATAATCCACCTTGAATGACTTTTAAATTGAATGGAGGAATCAATTCATATGGACTAATTTTCTTACTTGAGAACTAGATCTCTATAGGATTATTTAGTTCACAGTTCCCTATACATAATATTATACTGGGTTAAAAACATCCCAATTTATAATAACTATATTCTAGTGTTTGTTATATAAATTCTCATTAGGTTTCCCTTCCACAAATCAGCACTGGGATGAAATCATCAAATCTTACTCTTATACATAATCTAGATCTTTGAAAATACTTCCTTGAACTATGTGTGGATTTATTATTATTCTTATAAAATATATACTAATTCCATGAAGCCTTAATCAATATATAGCCACATACCTTGTCAACTTTGATCTCCCTCTATATCTTAGAGTTTGGGCTTCATCCTCATTCACCTCAGGTTATCTCCAACAAACCTTCATTAGGATGGATCTATTCATCATTTTTCCTAAGTATGACCTATATCAATGCATTAATATTTTATAATAACTAAATTTAGTGTGATCCTTATCGTTATAGGATATATAATGATTCCTATATCCCTCAACATATATCCAGCTGAAAATCCTATCAACTTTCATTCCTCTCTATCTAAGTGTATGAGACCTTAACAATTTATATCAGGTATCCCAATGTCCCTATATTTGGATGGACCCATTTCACTGCTCCTTGGAATTGTGATCCAATTAATGTTGGGTTTCTCTTCTTCTATCACGAAGACACTCACCCATTTCCATACCATTACCACTAAACATGATCTAGTTATGTGTAAAGTCCTTATAATAAATACTTTTAACTTCATTCTTATCATTTTATGATACATAACAACATCTAGATCACTTATTTTAGACCCCATAAAAATTCCATTTACATTCCATTTCAACCACCATAATAAAATTTTTTTGTCCCAATTCACATCATGTTTCCCCACATTAATCTTGTAATTTGTATGGAAAAATTTACATACCATATCCAAGAACTACAGACCTCCTGATTCCTAATATTAATGGGTATGTAGTGATGTCTGAACCATTTTTACTAAATCCTACCAAAAATCATCATCTATTTCCACTTCCCCTAATTTCATATTTTTCATATATTGGTCATTTTGGATAAGAAGTGTTCCAACCCCCTTCTGAATATCTTCTTCTAGTATACCACACTTTTTACCTTAATTATTTGAATCACCAAATACTTTTCATGGATATTGGTAATGAGTGTATCTGGTTCCAAAAAATGATCGATCTATTTGGTGACATCATATATTCTTTATATAATACCCTCTTACAATAAAATAAATGTACGTTTTCAGCCTATGATGAAGATTTTATAACCCCATATGTCCTCAATATTACTATAGAATAACTAATTATTTGATTTAGGTTAGCTTCCATCCTCATCAGGACTATACCGTTTCATTAATTCATTATTCAAATAATTTAATTTATGATTTACATTATTTTAATTCCTTGTTAAAATATGTTGGAGTTATCTTAGATTTTAAACCCCACTTTTATTTCAATCAAAGTTGTATGATCATAAAAATCAGCTTTATTGGTCTGGCTTTCAAGACCTTAATTTTCCATAGGAATGATACACGGTACTCATTGGGTTAAATACCTGAAAATGATATCCTTGGATAGAGTTGAGTATCCACTCTGTTATCTTAAACCTTAAAAATACAAATAAAAAATAAATCATTTAAAATAAATTAAAAGGCATAAATATTACTATATTTAAAATCCAAAATGTGTGGCCTTAGAAAAATTCATGTTCCTACCCATCATCCTTATAAACTAGGAAAATTTTATAGATAAAATAAAAAATACATTAATATTTTTAGTACCACTATTTATCCCAAGAGAAATTCATTATATGCTCACAGGGCCTATGAACCTAGGAAAAAGTTAGAGCACTATTCTTCTACTAACATATATTGGTTCATATGATCTAAAAAGGATACACAAAAATGTAATTTCTAGGAGCATGTTCCCTCTTGAGAATCAAAATACTCATGAAAAACCCCATTTTATAATTTCTATAATTATATATCATTAAAAGTCACAGATCAAGATGGAGTAACTTTGGATTACAATAATGGAAAATGTATCACGTGTTTATCTTTAAAATATTCATCTAAAAGTACAATTTTAGGATAATATCAAACCATTCGATATTTAATCTAATAGTTCCACCCAGACTTATGGTGTTGGTATATTTTCTATGTATATGGACTTCCTATATCTGTATGAGAGTAAAAATCTTAAGGGGGTCAATTGATTCAAACCATTTGTTTTATTGACTCAACTGTTTTGGGATTATGGTTTACTATATTTTTTTTCTTGCAATGTTTAGGTGGATTTAATTATTATGATATTACGCTTTGTAAGTTTCATGAATTTTTATATATTGATAGAAAAAAACATTTATGTTTTGGATATTTAAAATAGTTCGAGAAATAATGTTTTTTTCATTCATTTTAGGAAATAGGGAAATAGAATTCACAAATTTAGTGCCTTTTTGTAATTATTTACAAAAAAAATAATAGGATAGAAAAACATTAAAAAATGGAAACTAAAACATGAATTATATTGAATATCAAAGTTTTATTTATGAATGGTATAGGTCATCAATAACATAAAAGAGTTTAGAAATATTTTTAGTGTCTACCTCCTCCTCCTATTGTAGCTTATGTGATCTAATGTAACCATTATTTCATTATTTTTTCAACTACTTTAGTAACCCTACCTTATAACTTGTCTTCAACTTGACTTCAAATAGATATTTTTGGAGATGTTTTTCTAAGGATAGGCCTTCATTAACTAATTTTTCTACTCATCCACAATTTCATCATGTTGAGGTAGTGCTTAAATTTCTTAATCCCTATGTACATATGGAAAAAGTTTATCTCAAAAATTGAAAGATCCTCCATATGTTTCTTAGAAAACTCCCAAACATTATTTATTTTATTTATAGTAGATTTTTTATCCCTAATATAAAAAACATTGTATCCAAGGGTGATGTACATAAGTTCAATCCTGAGTAGTTGGTAGAATAATTACCCCATGCAAGTCTTATAGATCCACTTTGAGATGTCCTACCACACCAATTATGTAATAGAACATTAGAGTGAAAGAGAAACTATGTTAAAAGTTGAACCCATTGAGAAAATGAGAATGTAATCCATAACAGAGTCACTTAATGTGACAAGATAATGACATCTTCAATTCCCCATGATATCTCTCATTACTAAGATAATAGGGTATATGTATTGTTTGATTGAAACTATGAGACTACTAGTGGTAAAAATATGGACGATCGCATAAAAAAATAAGAATAAATAAATATATGTGATAGTTAATGATGATAATTTTTTGTGTTAACCTATGATTCTATGAGTATTAACCCCTCTAGTTACCACTCCTTAACTAGAAGACTCAATAAGAATACCCTATAACAATGCAGAATCATTTTTTTCCAAGATAAATGACCACCATCACTACCATAACTTCATCATCTTGATTGATCGACATGTATTATATTTGTGGAGTTACTATGGTAGAATTAGATGGAAACCCTAACAAGTTTTTTGGTTCTACCCAAATATTTAATTCAGAAGATATAGGGAGATTAGATAATAGCGATGTAGGATCTAAAGCCTCTCAATCCTAAAGAGATATAAAGTAATCGATGTTATTCAAACCCATGATATCTCTACCATGTTATAAGAATGTTTAAAGTCTCACAATTACTTTTGGTTATATTATTAGAATATAATTATAATCATCACTATATGTTATAATATCCTTTTAAAGAAGTACTGATGAGATTTATCTATTGGTTTCTTGAGTAATCTAGTAGAGCCTTTATTAGTGTCGGTTATACCACAAAAAGAGGCCCTAGATGAATCCATGGAACATCCAGCATCAAAAATACCTCCAAAATGTCTTGAGTACTAAATTTAGGTGCTAGGATATTGTTAGAAATAGTTGGGGATTCTACCGTAAGCATCATAATCCCATTTCTAGAAGTTGAGATCACCATGTCAACATTGGGAGGATGAGTAACATATCGACACTCTACCTCCTATTATTCCCCACTTGATGAATAAGAAACTAATTTTTATAGAGAAAATCATAAATATCTAATTGAGTAATACATTAATGAACCTAATTTGGGCTGAGGATAAAGTTTATCATAAAATGGTTCATTAACTAGTGGGAATTGTTCCCCTGTTTCATCATCATGTATTTCTTTATATGGTTCCCTCTTCAAGAAGAAAGATTTTATGAGTAAATAAATATGATATCTATTTCTAATGTAAAAAAAATTGAGAAAGTTTTTTGAAAACCACCCTCTTTCACCAGTACAATTGTGTTTGGATAATATATTAGTTCTTTTTTAGTTCCCAATAAAGGAGTGTGAGATATCTAGTCATAGTTTTGGGTTAAATGGTATTGGGTCTAGGAGGGTAGAGTGTGTGTTTAGTCCCTCTGCCTCTAATATAATTCTTTTACAATGTAATAGTTCCTCTTTCCCTGAATTGGGTTATCTGAATGCACTACCAACCAAGATTCATATCTTGGTGTATTGGAGAGAACTTATTGGAAACTATTTCACCTTCTTCCTCTATAAGAATATAAAAGTTGAAAATATTATATGTAGTTTAAAATTTAATTCAATATTACAAGAAAATATTTTCTATAATTATTTGGGTTAAATGATACAATTCCACTCCCCATTAATAGATTCATTTATTATACCTTAAAAATTGTATTTATTCAACATTTTTCATAAAAATGATGTGAGGGAAGCCCTATTATTAGTGGTATAGACCTACATCTCCATCCGATTGATGCATAAAAGGATTTTTGTTTGGTTAGTTTCAAAGGTGATGATAATAGAAGCTTTGAAGTTTCCTATATATGGGATTTGTAAACTGACTTAAAGTGAAACCCACATGTCCTAAAACATTTTTACAAATTGAAAACTACTCTAGAAATGTAATAACTCAACATACAAATAATTCAAATAGAAATTTGAAGGTTCTTCCACTCGTCTATTGGATGTTTTTGACTTTTTTATCTTTAGTTGTTTTGCTGGAGTATAAACTTCAATTGAAGAATCATATCACCACCTTCAGAGTGACCACCTCACCTTAGGTTATCAATATGTTGGTTCTTCAATTATAAGCTATTATAAAGATTGTATGCATGTCTACTTAGGATCATTGGATGCTTCAACTACAATTCCCTTCATCCAAGGGTTCTTGTTTCATTATTCTCCTTTCCTCAGAGCCAGGTCCTCACTCACTGTAGGGACTTTCTAATATATATATCTGTAGGATATAAAGAAATATAAGCATGTTCATACCCTAATTATAACCCAATGATTTCATTTGAGGAATGAATTCTGATTTATACATGAGTGGTATCTTGGTACATCATTATATATATTTGTTATGACACAATAGGATGTTTCCCTACTCTTACATTGTAGGTGGTTTTAAAACATTCCACTATAGTGATTAGAAACATTATTCATACATATATGTTGAATAATAATAAATGATGACGACGTAATCCACTCATGCTAATAATACAACATATCTTAGATATTGTACATGTGAACTTTCCTTTTACCTAGTATGGTCATCATCTAAAATGATCTCTATCTAGAATTTTCTATAATGTAATAAGTTCCACAATCTATTTTTTTTATATTTTATAAATTCCACTTTTTAGAAAAGTGGGAACCATACAGAAAGATCCACAACCTACATCCTCCTTAAAACATACCACAAATACCCCATTCAATGTTTAAAATACAATATTCAAATTCCCCAAAAAATAAATTCAAAGTACCACCTATGACATCCACGTCATTTAGTAGTCTACTTTATATTTCCATCAATGAAACAAAAAAATCCATTTCAAATTTTGAAATTAAAAAAAACCGTGAGACTGTCATCACTTCCTCGGTTGCTGAACTGCCTCGAGACACACACACTGAAAAAGATAATCCAGTCGTCAGATCACCAATAAGATCCACCCAATGTAAACTCCCATCACCACCTTATGCATCGTTGCTGTCACCATAGAGTGTCAACATAAACCATCTACTGTGCCAGTGAGAACACCCTCATTGCCGTCGTGAGATACCATCACCACAAGCCATCAGAACCAAAATATTAGGTCGCTCTATAGAGAAGGCACTAACTATCACCACTAGAATCTTCACCATAAGAACACACAAAATCAGAAACATCCACCGCTGGTCACATCGCCTCATAACAACGTACCACTCCCCTAACACATGCCAAAATCTCCATGGTAACCATCACACCAAAACGATCTAGAAGGGAGCAAGGAAATAGTAATCCAGAGTAGGAAGGAGCGGTAAGGAAGGGAGGAAGAACACACCGATAAAAGAAAACCCAAAAACAGATCCAAAAAACTATGAGGCAAGAACAATCCTAGAATGAGAAAGTGGAAATCATGGCTGAATACCTAAGGAAAATAAGAACATAAGGGAAATATGGGGTTTATACCCAAAGATAACCACCATGCTACAAGAAAGGGTAAACCGAAACTGAAACCCTAAGAGAACAAAAAGCATAATAGAATGGAAGCCACTGAACAGAGGTTCCCACATTACCCCTACTCCCACCACCACTGTACCAAAACCATCTAAAAACCAACAAAAATGACCAAAGTGGGGTCTTATGTGTCGTACTAGACCAGCAGAGTAAGATAGGGAGAGGATAAAATGGGAGAAATCCTAGAGCGAGGAGGACAACAACCCAGAAGGGGATAACATTTGAGAGGAAAGTGAAAACAAAGAGGGAAGAAAACCTGGAGTGGAAGGAGGAGGAAGTTACATTGCCATCGGGGAGAGATCAAAACCCTAAGAGAGTTGGAGCTTATAGAACAACCAGGAGAGAACTCCATGAGAGTGGGGAGCTATTGGTCCCCCATAAGGTAATAAGTTGAATTCTGAATGTATTATTTGAATTTTGACTTCCTTAACATACTTTATTAATATGGGGAGTATGTTCTCCATGATTGGGATGAATTAGATATACCTTTACATGATATTTGAACCAAGCCGTGAAGTTCATATTTTTAAAGTGTGCAGTGAACCAATCCTATTGCATTTAGAATGGGCTTGAAATATTGAAAATAGACTATCCATTGTATATATTTAATAGGCACTAGTGAATCTTAGGAAACACTATCACTTCCAAGAAAATGGGCCTTCCCTCTTCCAATCTATCTTACATCATCAATGTTTTTGGTCTTACCCAAATATGAGAGTCCCAAATTGTCAAAAAATACCCACTAAGACACATTTCAAGGAAACCAATGAGATGATTTTGGGGATCTATACCGACATTTACTCTATAACCCAATTATTCATATTTAAATCTTTATAATTTAGGCTAATGAGTACCCAAAGTTCCAAAATTCCACATTATAGGACATTCCATGTGGCATTACAGGGTCGGCCCCTCACTATTCATGAACAAGAATATGTTCATCCATTTTTTGAAAATAATTTTCATTCATAGATGATGTGTCCTATTTGTAGAACTTGTTGTTTCTATTAATAATAATTGATCCAAATAGATGTGTTCATCTATAATATGAAGATAAAATATTATAAACACACATCTATAATATGTAAAGTATTGGCAATGATATATGAATTATTATAAACACACATCTATAATATGAAGATAAAATATTATATTTAGTCTACTCATAACTGATCATTGAATTCATCACATGTAACTTCTCAATATTTCAGTATATAAAATTTCTTTTAATAATACAGAGTTCACTACTTTATTCACATCCACTAAATTAAAGGTCATGATACATTAATAAATTAAATTGACCATATTTAAAATATTATTATAATAACATATAAGATAAATATATATTTTTTATATAAAATATTAATTTTTTTAAATTATAATGTTGGTATGTAATAATATTAGAAACACTTAATTATTAATAAGTTTTTTTAAAATAAATATAGCATGTCTTTATATTTTTCATTTTCTATTAAAAGTTAAATATATAATTTTTAAAAATATAATTAGTTAAAATTAATTTCATTTTTTAATTTAGAATATTAAAATTTACTTAGTGTGATTTTTTAGCATTTTATGAAAATATCGATTTTTAGATGAGAATGAGATTTTTACAAAAAATATTTTTTTCATGACTTTATTGACATATAAGAATGATATAGAAGGTAAAAAATCATTTAAGTGGTAAAATATAAAATTAAGGAATATAATTATTCTTTTTGAAATTTTATTTGAACTTTAAGAACCCATGACCAATATTTTTAAAACTAATGTTAAAGGTTACTTTAATAAAGAAGAATATTTTATATATTTTCTTTTAATTAATCAATATTTTTTTAAATTTAGGTTATTGTAAATTCCATAACTTACCATACAAAGATATTATATATTTTTAGATGAATATTTGTTACATTACAGAAACTCATGCCCAAGGATCGTAAAGGTATAGTGCCTTTGGAAACTCAGACACATAATGAACTAGTCCATAAGCAGGCTGCATCACCTCCCACTATGTTCTTCATATCTAGAACCATTCATAGATAAATAATATATTTCATCATAAGTTGGGGAAAGGAAACATAAGAAAGGGTGATCTAATATTATTAGTAATGGTAAACAAGGGAGATATCAACATATCATGAATATAATGGAATAATAACATGAGAATAACATTTAAAAACCATACAGTTCATATAATATATCAAAAACTTGAGTCATGGAATTAATAAAAGTAGTTCATAAGACATTAATGAAAACAAAATCAAATAATAAAATTTATGAGAACATAATTTTGTCATAAGACATATATTTGTGGTATACACATAACCATAGAAAATCATTTCCATAGTAGTCAAGTATTATTTCCAAGGCTAACATACTAGAATGTGTTC
This sequence comes from Viscum album, assembly GCA_963277665.1. Taxonomy (NCBI): domain Eukaryota; kingdom Viridiplantae; phylum Streptophyta; class Magnoliopsida; order Santalales; family Viscaceae; genus Viscum; species Viscum album. The sequence goes on along the minus strand of OY728139.1, from coordinate 29,724,422 downwards.
ACTCAACAAACCATCATAGTAGTCAAGGTTCACTCCCATGAATATCATAGTGGAAAGAGTCCATTATTGAGAGAAATAATAATAATGTTATCCTTAGATCATATAATAACCCATGGAAGAGAAACATGTTTTATAAACATCTTGTCATTATAAACTTAAACCATTGAGAGAATGAATAATAATGTTATCCTTAGATCATATCCCTGGTAAAGCATAAGTTATAGTGTTTTCATAACATGTCAAATTGATTATTATTTTAAGGTTTATGTGTAGTCTAGGGAATACCCTAGGTCATATATCAGGGAGAGTTGGATGTTTAAAGTGTTTATTTTTAATAAAGACTACTAAAAAAGGTGGGTGATTTTGAAATCTGTTTAAAAAAAATAACTTAATCAAAATAGTTTAAAGGATGAAAGGCCAAGTGGATTTTGAAAAATATGAGATAAAGGGGTCATTATGATTTCACTACACTCATTTCAAGTTCATTGTTTTTAAAGATTCATTCAAGTTTGGAGTAATTCTTTGGTTGAAATTAATTGGAATCCAGATTAATTCCTATGATTTTATTTCAATTCACAAAGAACCAAACCTTAAGTTAAAAATATTTTTTTCAAGGTACAACACTTATGCATGGAATAAGAGCTTGAAAATAAGATTTAAATCTCAATAAAGTGGGTATGAAAATGATTCTTGTACTATCCAATCAAAATAACACAAATCACGCACTCAAAACCTCACACCGATCAGTTAGAGATTAAGAGAATAATGGTCACTTGTATCAAAACAAGAATTCAAATATGAAATCATGTAAGATAAATGGAATTAAATATTTAAAAACCCAAATTACACCAAACCAATAGCCAATATATGTGTTGTAACTCCCTTGACATGTTTTTATCTCCCTCACAACAAACACCTACCGTTTAGCCTGACATCGAGAGGAGGAGGAAGCTCGGGTGCATCTCCTTATTCATTTCATGTCTCCCTATGAGGATAGGGAGATAAAGTACCTCCAAGGGGGTGAAAAGACTACCCTGGAACATCAATTTTGTAACTCCCCGACCCCAGCTACCCAGAGTCGGTGCATTACTTCGTAACATTGGCATGATCACAAGAAAGATCAAATCTCGAAAGACCGATTGGTTTAGTAGCCTTGGAAACACTAGATATATTCATAAGTTTTACATTAAATCATAAAATGAAAAACTAATACAACAACATAATGTTTCCACAATCCACACTATTAACCCCTCATAAAATCCCTGCAGGTCATTCATAACTTACTTCTTCACATCCTGGGAAAAATAAAACATAGAAAAGGGGTGAGCTCAAATGCCCAGTAAGGATAACAATATAGCGGAAATATTCATAAATAAGAATAAACATTTAAGGCAATGCATTACTAAAACAAAAGCCTTTTAAACTTGAACTTCAACATAGTATGGCAAAAGTAAAATGAAATAATGCCATTTACTTGTTCACATGGATATTCTACTAATCGAATAATCACATGCAATATCAATAACCACTTTCATAATGTTGGAATGCATAATGCTAAACGTTAATTTCTTTGTCTAGGCCTCATCCCAAGACCTAGGGGTTACTTCTAACCGGAACCCAACCCGGAGTGCCTCTAATAACCGGACACCAACCCGGAGTGCCTCTAATAACCGGACACCAACCCGGAGTGCCTCTAATAACCGGACACCAACCCGGAGGGCATACTTTTACCAGTCCCTAACCTGGAGGGCTTACTTTAACCAGTCCCCAACCTGGAGGGCTTACTTTTACCAGTCCCCAACCTGGAGGGCTTACTTTTACCGGTCCCCAACCCGGAACATACTTGTTTAGCACATTCATCTGAAGAAAAGTTTGAAATATAACATAAACATTAGGATTAAAACTAGCATACGAAATGTCAATAGTTTCACCATAAACTATGAATGGTATAAAATAGCACGTCCACAGTCAAACATATCACAAAACCTTCAATACAATATAAAAGTTTTGTATTATAATAAATCAACTTCAAATAAGCGTAAAATCCATTAAAGGATGTTGACATAGATGAAATCAAAACACTTTTTAGAGAAATATCTCTTTCTATTTTTGAAATCATTTAAGAGCCATATAAAATAAAACATTTTCTTGAAAATATTCTTGTAATCTTGTAAGGAAAGCTTTGACGATTTTATAACGGCGGAAAATAACCGCACCCGCCGTATAAGTAAAAAAAACATTCTTATCTCAATTCTGTCGAAAAGGTTAAAAAGGACCTTGTTTTGAAAACGACGGAAAGATTCCTTTATAAACCTCTTATAAAAAGTCAAACAAGGGTATAAATGACTTTAACCCATATTCTTGTAAATAGTAAAAATGTTTTGAAATACATTTCGAAGAAACATGGATGTGGATGATAAAGAGATCCCAGTAGATTATTACGTATAATACAACCTCGGATAATGAAGAGATTGTGAAATAACCCTTACCTTGTACTTTTCCTTGGTTGGGGTAGGTTAACCTCCTGTATAATGGTGAAATAGTTGTTATTAAATTATACAAGAATCATATATATTAATATGATATCATATATGATCTTTTAACATTGATTTGTTAATAATATCTTAGAATTATCGTCGTTTCGGGAGTTAACTTACTCATTTTCTTTTATATGTTTTGTTACATAAGCCATGGTTGTTGTATCTTATTCATATCCAGAATGATATACAGTCCTTAAACATCATTTTTAAATCATCAAATGATAATTATACTTGAATGGATACGATGGAGAATGAATCTCATCGCGTTCGTGGAGACGGTAGTCCGTACGTACGCACGAGCGACAATATCATTCTTTTGATATTAAAATAATATATAAATGGATGGTATATCATATATACAGAATCATTAACATGTTATATTTATTATTTACATGAGTTACACATCATTATTATACCCATCCAAATAATATTATATTGAATAACAATTACACCACGACGTGGAGACGGTAAGCCGTACGTACGCACGTATGGTGACATGTTATTCAAAGGGTGGATAGAATACTGAATATGATTGTACCATATTTATAATAACATCACAGTATATGTGAGATACTGGAGTTATTATTTCAGAATGGTAAGAACAAAGGAAGAAGAAGTGGAAGAAGAAATGAACTGAGAAAAGGGTGGTGAAATCATTACCTCTTCTTCGGGTTCTTCCTTTTGATTTGATCAAAAGGGCTCCTTAGGTTGGCTTTCTGATCAAACTAAGGCCTCTAGATTGTATTGAGGGATGTTGGGAGAGTATTTGGGCAGAGTTTGGCCGAACCAAAAGGCTTTGAAGGTGTGACGAAATGAGAAGGAGGAGTGCCCTTTTATAAGAGGGGTGAGGGGCACCTTTGGAAAAGTTAGAAATATTAATTTATAATAAATTCATATTCGGTTTACAAAGGCTCCAAAGTTGACTATTCAAAGTATGAGGTGTGGATAGGTCGAAAACAACTCATCCAATAGAATTTAGACAGGTTTGGGTACTTATATTAACCTTATCTTTAAGTATTAACTCTAAGTTAATTAGTTTCACTTTTACAATGTCTCTTTGTATTTTTGATTAATAAACTTACTATATACATCCAAGCGACCCCCAAGTGGTCCATTAATGAGGAACCTATCATAATATAAGTCTCTTGGCAGAACCTTAGATTTTTAGGAATTTAATATCAATTAATAATATAATATTTGTTTTAAGAACTCTTTTATGTCAATTTTGACACTATTCAATAGTTGATTTTTGTGAAACTCCTAACAGATTGATTACTTCGAACAAAGTCAATTAAATCAATCCTAATATATCATAGTATCATAGAAAATTAGTTTAATTCATTAAAAGTTTCATATTATAATTATTTGGGTATTTATAAGATCAATTATTTTTATTTTTCACTATTTTAGTAATTACTGCATCATCATTGTGTCATAAATAAAATAAATTATATAATGTCTAAAAATTATAAATAAAATATCATTATGTAGGAAATATTTTTAGCGTTCTAATGAATATTTATAATCGAAAATCCAACATGTATAACCCTATGTAAAAATTGTTCTTCTAAAAGATGTAAGCTTATGCCATTTTTATTTTTATTTTAACTTTATTAATATAAAGTGTCCCTACCACATACAAGTGGCTCCAAGGGGTCCCCAAATTGACCAAAGGATGCCCATGGTCGGGTATGTGTCCACCAATAAGGTTAGGACACGTTTTAGGGTAATTTTTTATTATTATAATATTATTTTGTTAACCCTTATTTACCGGATTTACCCTTTAACCATGGTAAATAAAATATTTACCACAGTAACTATTCAAAATGTCTAAAAATAAAAGTTACCTATTTACACAATTTGAACATCCTGATTCCAAATATGGAATCCATTTTCCTAAATTCAAAACACAGAAGTGGCAGAAATTAATTTAAAATTAATTCCCGCTGTCAAAACAAAAAGCGTGTTTTTAAGAGATAATAACTATCAAAAGATTGACACTTGTTTATGTTCGGTTTAATTGTAAAATTATGTCCAATGATAAACATTAAATTGAATGGTAAAAATATATTCTAAATATACTTTAAAACCACTCAAATTCATAATTTATCACTATTAATTATTTTGATTAAAAAAGTTGTTTTTAATTAAAATTTAGAAATTTTCACTATTCATCAAAATATGAAAGTTATCCGAAATGTACCAAAATTTCACCCTAGGCTAATTTTGATATTCCGAATCCAAAAATAAAGTCCATTTTGAAATATAGAATATATACGATTTCAAAAAGTAGGTATTACTATTCACAACGGCTAGTTTAATTAGTTGTGGTGTGTGTTAGAACTCGAGGTTGCGTACAACACACGCTATCGCATTATTCGAAGGGAAACGTACCGTAGAAGCTTGGGGTGTTACATTCTCCCCTCCTTCAAATAATTGTGTCCTCGCAATTTCTAGGGTATTACTGCATAAAAAGACTCGGGTGGTTCTTCATCATAAGTTCCTCGGGTTCCCACGTTGCCTCTTCCATTTTATGATTTCTCCACAAAACTTTTACCAGACGCGTCGTCCGGTTTCTCAGTACTTGTTCTCTTGTATCAAGAATCCTGACGGGCTCTTCGCAATAAGACAGATCGGGTTCCAGTTCTAATTCCTCATAGGTGAGTACATGCGTTGGGTCAGGCATGTATTTTCTCAACAGAGATACGTGGAACACATCGTGAACTTTGGAGAGACTTGGCGGCATTGCCAATCGGTAAGCTACAGCCCCAATTCGTTCTAGAATTTCGAAAGGTCCGATGTACCTGGGACTCAATTTACCTTTCTTACCAAAACGTATGACTCCCTTCCACGTAGATACCTTTAGGAAAACATGATCACCGACTTGAAATTCCAAATCCTTCCTTCGATTATCGGCATAGCTCTTCTGCCTACTTTGAGCTGCTTTGATGTGATTTTGGATTACCTTCACCTTTTCCACCATTTCCTCCACCAGTTCTGGGCCTACAAGTTTTCTTTCACCAACGTCATCCCAACAGGTTGGTGTACGACATCTCTTTCCGTATAACGCTTCATATGGTGCCATTTGTATACTCGAATGGAAGCTATTGTTATAGGAAAATTCTACCAGAGGTAAATATTGATCCCACATACCCTGAAAATCAAGTGAGCAAGATCTCAACATGTCTTTTAAGGTCTGAATAGTCCGTTCTGATTGTCCGTCTGTCTGAGGGTGGTAAGCAGTGCTCAAATGAAGTTCAGTATCCAGGGATTTCTGAAGACTTTTCCAAAATCTTGAAGTAAAACGGGGATCACGATCAGAAACAATCGATAGGGGAACTCCATGAAGTCTCACAACTTCATTAATGTATAGTCTTGCTAGACGTTCCAGGGGTAGATCTTCTCTTATAGCAAGAAAATGTGCTGACTTGGTAAGACGATCAACAATAACCCATATTGCATCGTTCCTTCTAGGAGTCTTTGGTAGCCCCATGACAAAGTCCATCGTAATATTGTCCCATTTCCACTCCGGTATGGGAAGAGGTTGCATGACTCCTCCAGGCTGTTGCCTTCCAGCTTTCACTTGTTGACAAACCATACACCTTGACACAAAATCAGCAATCTCCCTCTTCATGTTGTCCCACCAAAAATGTTCCTTCAAATCTCTATACATTTTGGTGCTCCCAGGGTGTATAGAGAAATTGGAACTATGAGCATCATCCAGCAATTCCCTTTTTAGATCAGGTATATTGGGAACACAAAGTCTCTTCCCGAATTTCAAAATTCCATCTTCATACACAAAGTCTCTCAATCTCCCATCATTCACAGCTTTAATCTTCTTTTGGAATTCGTCATCATTGGTCTGAGAACTCTTAATCCTTTCTAGTAAAGATGGTTTGGCAACCATTTGAAAAAGCATTGATGTTTCACCTTCCCTGGTTATTCCCATGTCCATTTTCACTAGATCCATGAAAATTGGATCCCTTTCAATTCTCATATTGTTCAAAACTCCATGGTCTTTTCTACTCAAAGCATCTGCCACCTTGTTTGCCTTCCCCGGGTGGTAGTGTATCGTACAATCATAATCCTTGAGTAATTCAAGCCATCTCCTTTGCCTCATGTTGAGTTCTTTTTGTGAGAAAATATACTTCAAACTCTTGTGATCAGTATAAATCTCACATTTTTCACCATAGAGGTAGTGCCTCCATATCTTCAAAGCAAAGATCACAGCTGCTAACTCAAGATCATGAGTAGGATAGTTTTGTTCATGAATTTTCAACTGTCGTGATGCATAGGCAATAACTCTATCATTCTGCATAAGGACACAGCCAAGTCCTTTCTTTGATGCATCACTATAAATAACGAACCCATCATTCCCCGATGGTAGAGTCAATATAGGAGCATTGACTAATCTTCTCTTCAGTTCTTCGAAACATTCTTCACACTCTTTTGTCCAAACAAATTTAACCCCTTTACGTGTGAGCTTCGTTAATGGGTTAGCCAATCGGGCAAAATTCTGGACGAAACGTCGATAATAACCTGCCAAGCCAATAAAACTACGTACCTCAGTTATACTCGTAGGTGCTGGCCATTCTTGGATTGCCTTGGTCTTAGAAGGATCAACAGAGATTCCATCTTTAGAGACAATATGGCCAAGAAAAGAAATCTCCTGAAGCCAGAATTCACACTTGCTAAACTTTCCATATAATTCATGCCTCCTCAGAGTCTTCAAGATAATGCGCAAGTGATTTTCATGATCTTCGTAGGTTTTGGAGTATACCAAGATATCATCAATAAATACCACCACAAATTCATCGAGATACTCCTTGAAAACTCTATTCATCAGATCCATGAATACAGAGGGTGCATTAGTCAATCCAAACGGCATTACAGTAAACTCGTAATGCCCGTACCTGGTTCGAAATGCTGTCTTCGGAATGTCTTCCTTCTTTACACACAACTGATGGTATCCAGATCGAAGGTCAATCTTTGAAAAGTATTGAGCTCCATGCAGTTGGTCAAATAAATCATCAATACGAGGTAGGGGATACTTGTTCTTTATCGTTATAGCATTGATCTCCCTGTAGTCGATACATAACCTCATAGATCCATCTTTCTTTTTAACAAAAAGAACAGGGGCTCCCCATGGAGAAACACTAGGGCGAATAAATCCCTTATTACTCAATTCCTCTAGTTGTTTCTTTAGTTCGACTAACTCTACAGTGGCCATTCTATAAGGGGTCTTCGATATAGGCCTTGATCCAGGAATCAAATCAATAGAAAACTCAACTTCTCGTTCTGGAGGATGTCCAGGTAAATCTTCCGGAAATACATCTACAAATTCTTTCACAACAGGTACATCCTCTATTTGAACATTCCTTTCCTCACCGACAGTTATTTCATTCTCTTCCTCCCCAATAATTGAATTAAGTTGAGCTACTGGGGGTGGGTCTAAATAAGAATTAGGTGGTGACGATTCTGCTCTAAAAATAAGGTGTTCCTTATCATTATCATCAAGAATCGTAACCTCTTTCTTCTTACAATAAATCTTCGCATCATAGTCCGAAAGCCAGTCCATACCGAGGATTATATCAAACTCAATCATAGGTATGACGATGAAATCAGCAGATAAAGAAAATTTATGTGCTCTAATGGGGACTGATTCACAAAACTTTGTTGCAACGATACTTCCCTTAGGAGTTTTAACTGACAACTCCCTTATTAAATCAAATTGGAAATATCTAATTTTCTTAGCAAACTGGGAAGATATGAAACAATGCGATGATCCAGAATCAAATAATGCATTTGCTAAACTTGAGGAAACCATTAAATTACCTGCCACCACGTCTTTCGGAGTTTCTACCTCAGCAGTAGTGATAGCATAAGCCTGGCCTTGATCCCTTGGCCTTTTCTGAGGTAAGTTCTCCTGACGCTTAGGACATGCATTTGCATAATGCCCCATCTCCCTGCAATTGTAGCACTGAACGTTGGTAGCTTCCTTCTTCCCCTTGCAATCATGAGCTTGGTGGCCTTTTTCACCACACTTGTAACAGACTCCCATTCCCTTCAGGCAAGCACCGGGGTGTTTCTTCCCGCACTTACCACAAGATGGATATTCAACCTTTCCCTTCTTCCCCTTATTTCCATTCCCAGATTGATCAGCAGGTCTCTTCTTCTCTTGCTTTGCTTTAAAGTCATAAGACTTAGAGAATTCCTTTTCGGTCTTGATAGCACATGAGACAATGTCTTCGTACGATGAAAAGGATTGTGAGACTAATGCTCGACGGAGAAATGGTTTTAACCCATCAAAGAAACGATCAATCTTACTTCTTGGGTTGCGAATATAATCTCCAGCATACCTCGCTAACCTTGTAAAGTTAGCCTCATACTTTGTGACATTCTCATCCTCCTTTTGTCTCAGACTCAGAAATTGCCTTTCCATATCTGCTCGATGGTCGTGAGGAAAGTATTTTTCTAAAAACAGATCTTTGAACTCCCTCCATTCCATGTTTGATACTTCATCATCTTCCTTCATGTTTTGAATCAATGACCACCATTGATCAGCATCTCCAGTGAGGCGGTAAACTGCCATGGTAACTTTTTCCCTTTCACTACTCCCCAAAGCCTGAAATATTTTCTCTAGGGAAAATATCCATTGCTCAGCTACTAAGGGATTTGTACTTCCATTGAACGTTGGTGGTTGTTGTCTCATGAATCGATCTAACATTGATCCTCCACGCTGCGGATCAGGGTGCTCCATACGGGTAAGGTTATTATTCATAACCTGAGTAAGTTGTCCCAGTACGGTGATTAGCTGATCAGCACTAGTTGCATCACCAGCCCCACTATAATTATCTTGAGCAGGAGGGCAATCCCTACATGGAGTGCGTGCATTGATACTGTTTCCATTTCTTCCACTAGGCGCCATTTCTAAACAATGGCATAAACTAGATCAGTTTATGAATCAAAATACATAATCCCATACTTATAAAACACTTAACATAAATTGAACTATCTATGGATATAATCCATAATCATAAATATGTTTTCTTTGAGGAAGTATATACTCATAAACCCTTCATAATGATTTGTAAAGAAAGTGAGAGTTATCCTAAGCATATCCCCCGGGAGTGTCGTAACCAAGAGTGCAGCAAGGCCCGTTGTCGTGCACCAGTTCCCGTTCGAGTCTAGCTCAAAGCGGTGTTTTCGGGTTTTACCCCTAGGTACATCTGTGCCAGAGCCGCCTCTACCTGCTCGTATCCAGACAGGGATGTATTGCTCGCAAAACTCACAAAGTCTCTACAATACCAAAATTCTAGGAAGTTCTTCTATACTAATCCTCAAAGTTCATCTTAGGTCTACGTGCTCTAATCAGAGTTTATCTAAATCTAGCTTCCAAGGATTGTACTAAACTTCCTCTGATACCAACTGTAACGCCCCGACCCCAGCTACCCAGAGTCGGTGCATTACTTCGTAACATTGGCATGATCACAAGAAAGATCAAATCTCGAAAGACCGATTGGTTTAGTAGCCTTGGAAACACTAGATATATTCATAAGTTTTACATTAAATCATAAAATGAAAAACTAATACAACAACATAATGTTTCCACAATCCACACTATTAACCCCTCATAAAATCCCTGCAGGTCATTCATAACTTACTTCTTCACATCCTGGGAAAAATAAAACATAGAAAAGGGGTGAGCTCAAATGCCCAGTAAGGATAACAATATAGCGGAAATATTCATAAATAAGAATAAACATTTAAGGCAATGAATTACTAAAACAAAAGCCTTTTAAACTTTAACTTCAACATAGTATGGCAAAAGTAAAATGAAATAATGCCATTTACTTGTTCACATGAATATTCTACTAATCGAATAATCACATGCAATATCAATAACCACTTTCATAATGTTGGAATGCATAATGCTAAACGTTAATTTCTTTGTCTAGGCCTCATCCCAAGACCTAGGGGTTACTTCTAACCGGAACCCAACCCGGAGTGCCTCTAATAACCGGACACCAACCCGGAGTGCCTCTAATAACCGGACACCAACCCGGAGTGCCTCTAATAACCGGACACCAACCCGGAGGGCATACTTTTACCAGTCCCTAACCTGGAGGGCTTACTTTAACCAGTCCCCAACCTGGAGGGCTTACTTTTACCAGTCCCCAACCTGGAGGGCTTACTTTTACCGGTCCCCAACCCGGAACATACTTGTTTAGCACATTCATCTGAAGAAAAGTTTGAAATATAACATAAACATTCGGATTAAAACTAGCATACGAAATGTCAATAGTTTCACCATAAACTATGAATGGTATAAAATAGCACGTCCACAGTCAAACATATCACAAAACCTTCAATACAATATAAAAGTTTTGTATTATAATAAATAAACTTCAAATAAGCGTAAAATCCATTAAAGGATGTTGACATAGAAGAAATCAAAACACTTTTTAGAGAAATATCTCTTTCTATTTTTGAAATCATTTAAGAGCCATATAAAATAAAACATTTTCTTGAAAATATTCTTGTAATCTTGTAAGGAAAGCTTTGACGATTTTATAACGGCGGAAAATAACCGCACCCGCCGTATAAGTAAAAAAAAACATTCTTATCTCAATTCTGTCGAAAAGGTTAAAAAGGACCTTGTTTTGAAAACGACGGAAAGATTCCTTTATAAACCTCTTATAAAAAGTCAAACAAGGGTATAAATGACTTTAACCCATATTCTTGTAAATAGTAAAAATGTTTTGAAATACATTTCGAAGAAACATGGATGTGGATGATAAAGAGATCCCAGTAGATTATTACGTATAATACAACCTCGGATAATGAAGAGATTGTGAAATAACCCTTACCTTGTACTTTTCCTTGGTTGGGGTAGGTTAACCTCCTGTATAATGGTGAAATAGTTGTTATTAAATTATACAAGAATCATATATATTAATATGATATCATATATGATCTTTTAACATTGATTTGTTAATAATATCTTAGAATTATCGTCGTTTCGGGAGTTAACTTACTCATTTTCTTTTATATGTTTTGTTACATAAGCCATGGTTGTTGTATCTTATTCATATCCAGAATGATATACAGTCCTTAAACATCATTTTTAAATCATCAAATGATAATTATACTTGAATGGATACGATGGAGAATGAATCTCATCGCGTTCGTGGAGACGGTAGTCCGTACGTACGCACGAGCGACAATATCATTCTTTTGATATTAAAATAATATATAAATGGATGGTATATCATATATACAGAATCATTAACATGTTATATTTATTATTTATATGAGTTACACATCATTATTATACCCATCCAAATAATATTATATTGAATAACAATTACACCACGACGTGGAGACGGTAAGCCGTACGTACGCACGTATGGTGACATGTTATTCAAAGGGTGGATAGAATACTGAATATGATTGTACCATATTTATAATAACATCACAGTATATGTGAGATACTGGAGTTATTATTTCAGAATGGTAAGAACAAAGGAAGAAGAAGTGGAAGAAGAAATGAACTGAGAAAAGGGTGGTGAAATCATTACCTCTTCTTCGGGTTCTTCCTTTTGATTTGATCAAAAGGGCTCCTTAGGTTGGCTTTCTGATCAAACTAAGGCCTCTAGGTTGTATTGAGGGATGTTGGGAGAGTATTTGGGCAGAGTTTGGCCGAACCAAAAGGCTTTGAAGGTGTGAAGAAATGAGAAGGAGGAGTGCCCTTTTATAAGAGGGGTGAGGGGCACCTTTGGAAAAGTTAGAAATATTAATTTATAATAAATTCATATTCGGTTTACAAAGGCTCCAAAGTTGACTATTCAAAGTATGAGGTGTGGATAGGTCGAAAACAACTCATCCAATAGAATTTAGACAGGTTTGGGTACTTATATTAACCTTATCTTTAAGTATTAACTCTAAGTTAATTAGTTTCACTTTTACAATGTCTCTTTGTATTTTTGATTAATAAACTTACTATATACATCCAAGCGACCCCCAAGTGGTCCATTAATGAGGAACCTATCATAATATAAGTCTCTTGGCCGAACCTTAGATTTTTAGGAATTTAATATCAATTAATAATATAATATTTGTTTTAAGAACTCTTTTATGTCAATTTTGACACTATTCAATAGTTGATTTTTGTGAAACTCCTAACAGATTGATTACTTCGAAAAAAGTCAATTAAATCAATCCTAATATCTCATATTATCATAGAAAATTAGTTTAATTCATTAAAAGTTTCATATTATAATTATTTGGGTATTTATAAGATCAATTATTTTTATTTTTCACTATTTTAGTAATTACTGCATCATCATTGTGTCATAAATAAAATAAATTATATAATGTCTAAAAATTATAAATAAAATATCATTATGTAGGAAATCTTTTTAGCTTTCTAATGAATATTTATAATCGAAAATCCAACATGTATAACCCTATGTAAAAATTGTTCTTCTAAAAGATGTAAGCTTATGCCATTTTTATTTTTATTTTAACTTTATTAATATAAAGTGTCCCTACCACATAAAAGTGGCTCCAAGGGGTCCCCAAATTGACCAAAGGATGCCCATGGTCGGGTATGTGTCCACCAATAAGGTTAGGACACGTTTTAGGGTAATTTTTTATTATTATAATATTATTTTTTTAACCCTTATTTACCGGATTTACCCTTTAACCATGGTAAATAAAATATTTACCACAGTAACTATTCAAAATGTCTAAAAATAAAAGTTACCTATTTACACAATTTGAACATCCTGATTCCAAATATGGAATCCATTTTCCTAAATTCAAAACACAGAAGTGGCAGAAATTAATTTAAAATTAATTCCCGCTGTCAAAACAAAAAGCGTGTTTTTAAGAGATAATAACTATCAAAAGATTGACACTTGTTTATGTTCGGTTTAATTGTAAAATTATGTCCAATGATAAACATTAAATTGAATGGTAAAAATATATTCTAAATATACTTTAAAACCACTCAAATTCATAATTTATCACTATTAATTATTTTGATTAAAAAAGTTGTTTTTAATTAAAATTTAGAAATTTTCACTATTCATCAAAATATGAAAGTTATCCGAAATGTACCAAAATTTCACCCTAGGCTAATTTTGATATTCCGAATCCAAAAATAAAGTCCATTTTGAAATATAGAATATATACGATTTCAAAAAGTAGGTATTACTATTCACAACGGCTAGTTTAATTAGTTGTGGTGTGTGTTAGAACTCGAGGTTGCGTACAACACACGCTATCGCATTATTCGAAGGGAAACGTACCGTAGATGCTTGGGGTGTTACAAATTTGGTCACACTTTACTCTCTTGGTTGAACTTTCAAATGAAGATCCCATTATTCTATTTTATAGGCAAAGTGGAAGGTGGTTTTGGGTACACAAATTGTGTAAAACCACTTGGACAATGGTTTTAGAACACTAGAATGTAGAATATTTCTTTGGAAAAAAATATAAAAAATTTCCACACCACTTTAATATCTCCACTGAATTTTTGGAACCATTTGGATAAACACAGCTAGAGATATAGACAGATCACAATACACCACGTTTGACCTCATGTAGATTCAGTGTGATTTATAGATCAGGTAAGTTGGGCCACCATATGGCCAAATGTGGATGGGTTACTTCATATGAAATGTATACCAATGAAATTTTGAACAGGCCACAAAATTTAATCCCATTTTGATACACAGTTAAGTGTCAGTATGCGGTTTAGTAAACTGGTGTGCTTGGATCCTACGTAGCTTGGCCTATTTTTATTAGACTTCAACATGGGCCCTCCAAATCACCTCCATATTCAATGTAATTATAAAAACAAGTAACATTTACCTTTTTAATAGTAATAAAAACAAATAAATGGAATCAAACATGAAGTGAAATTTATTATTATTTTTATAATTTTCTATACAAAACTATTTTAGCATAGTGGTGTAATAGGTGAAAATGAAATAGTGAATTGCGGTGCGATCAAACCCCCACACCTAAAAATTTTCATTCTTGGGAAAATTATTATATCCAAACCAAGTGTCATTCCAAAATAAAAGATGAGAAAATTTCCAAGATTCTTCTGAAATGAAATTCATCATGTCTCGTTTATGAAATCAATTTTCCAGTCACTTTTCTTCTCTCACATTCAAATTTTTTCAACTTCATTTATTCACCCACGAAACATGTTGAATCCTATATCACTTAGAAATTTTACCTATTAACTCAAGGAACATATGAAAGTGGAGTTATTATCTTTTCCCAAAGTTCATGTGATCTAACATATGATTTCTAGGATTCTAAGTTCTCTACCAGTATAAACTAGTTTGCTAATCAATAGGACTTGCAATAGATTGTTCTGAGGATCAAGGGTTGGTAGGATTAATGTTTAAAAAATATGAGGTAAAAGAGGAATGTTTAATCTCTTAATTAAAAAACATGTCAAAATTCAACAAGTTTTTACAATTTATGTACACACTCATCCCATCACAAAGTGTATCACTTCCAACTCACTATCCCCATATTCCATTTGTGTTGGTCATAGCTGATCAGTGAATGATAACGAATAAAATTCCTCTTTTCTCCATTAGTTCTTTTCTTTTTGTTCTAGTTTTGTTTTTTAATGTACGTAAATATTTTTTGTTTTTTGAAAATTTTAATTGGAGATAAAGAAGGAAAATTTGTAAAACAAAGATACAATTTGGATCATGAACCCACTCCTAAAGGAAAATGTAGTCACCCTTTCTATCAACATAGGGAAACCCCCTCTCCCCCACACTCTCTCCATGGAAAGAACCTATCCCCCACACTTTCAGAAAGTAAAACAAGAATTTACACAAGATATGGGTAAGTAGGATAAATGAGATTGTAATATGGCTACTTAATAGGAATTTCATGGTCTCTAAGAATTAATAAGGGTAAAATGTCAGGGTGGAAAAAATATAGGTTAATTGTACAAAGGTATTTTCAATGAATGGCGAAATCTATCATGAATATTGAACACTTGAATATTATAGATTCAAATATAATCAATGCAAGATCTTGTTTCTCTATAGGACCTAAGACGCTCAAGAAAGTGATTAAATGGAAGAATATGCAATAAAGGGATTAGAATGTCTCTCGGGAAAGAGATTAAAATATTAGTCATTGCTAATGATGTATGGGTTTCAAAAATCCATTAAACAACTAAGAATGATTTGAAAATATAAATTATAGAAAAATATTCCATATCAAAATTCATTTGGAAAATTTTTCCAAAAACAATGGAATTTTCAACACAATTGACTCATGAATAAAAAATGATTTGGAATTATTTTAATTCGGGCATCTTTTTCCATGATAAAATTAACATTCCAGCATAAAATAGAGGGATAAAATATGGGGAAAGCGATAATACTATTAAAAAAGAAAAAATGATGAAAATTATTAACCAACCCAGGAATGTACCTATCACCCCACACCTAGAACATGAGGTGTCCTCACTGTAATAAAATGTGGGATGGAAGGATAAAAACTGGTGGGTGTCATTCATAGGTCTCTTCTTTAACACAGAGTTCCTCTATCAGGGAATCCATAATGGATTCATGAATGTGCTTTAGCGGCTTCCCATTAACGGTGATGGTTTTCTTGGTTTCTTCATTTTGAACCTGAACTACACCAAATGGAGATACATTGGTAACAATGTATGGTCCAAACAATTGTGTACAAAGATTAACTGGATGCAACTTCAGCCTTGCGTTGCAGAGGAGAAAATTCTTCCTAATTTGGAACCAACGATGAAGGATAAGGCGATCATGGAAATCCTTGGTTTTCTCCTTTTAAATCCTAGATTTCTCATATGCATCTCTTCTCATTTCCTTTATCTCCTGAATATGCAACTTCCTTTCAGAACCTACACCAGAAAGATTAGAATTGTATTGTTTGATAGCCCAGTAGGCCTGATGCTCAATCTCAACAGGGAGGTGACAACACTTTCCAAACACAAGTTGATAACATGACATTCCAATGGGAGATTTAAAGGTAGTAAAGTATGCCCATAATGAATCCTTGATTCTAAGACTCCAATATTTTCTATTGGGTTGAACTATGTTTTCAATAATTTTTTTACCTCCCTATTCAACACCTAATCTTGAGAATTTTTTTGTGGGTGATAAGGAGTAGACACTCTATGCCAGACCCCATACTGACACAAAATATATTTCGCTGTTCGGTTGTAGAAATGAGAACCCTGGTCACTAATGATGAACCTAGGTAATCTAAACCTATAAAATATTTGGGTTCTCATAAACTTCAAATCATTTTTGGAATCATTAGTTATTGTGGATCATGCCTCTACACATTTTGAAACATAATCCACTTCTATAAGAATGTAAAGGTTACCAAATAAATTGGGGAATGGTCCCATAAAGTCAATTCCCCAAACATTGAAAATTTCATGGAAGATCAAGGGTTGTTGAGGCATTTTATTTTTTAGATACATTCCACATTATTTGACCATGAGAAAATGATTTACAGAAATCATGGGCATCCCAAAAAAGTGTTGGCTAAAAGAGACCAGAATCAAGGACCATGCGAGCAATCTATTGGGGACCAATGTGTCCCCCACAAGAAAGAGTGTGGAAAAACCTAAGGACGGACTGAAACTCTTTATCGGGAACACCGAGCCTAAGGAATTGATCATTGCATGTTTTCCAAAGGTAGGGATCATCCCAAATGTACCAATGTGACTCTTGTTTTAGATGTTTGGCCTAGTTTTTAATGGAATCTGTAGGAATGCAAGATTCTACCAAATAATATACAATTTCAGCATACCAAGGAATAACATCTTGCACTCAGTACAATTTCTCAACTGGAAACATGTCATTTATAGGAATACAAGGGGATGAGTCAATGTTTTAGGATGATTGAATCCTAATAATATAGTCATCCTCCACATTATTTGTTCCTTTTTTATCCCTAATTTCTAAATTTAATTATTGAAGGTAGAGCATCCAGTAAATGAGATGTGGTTTGACTTCTAATTTCTTAATGAGATACCAGAGGGATGCATGGTCTATGAACACAATAACTTTTGACCTTAAAATAAATGACCTGAATTTATCCAAGGAAAATGAAATGATAAGAAATTATTTTTTTGTTGTGGTGTAGTTTTCTTGGGAAGGGTCCAGTGTATGTGATGCATATGCAATGACATGTGGAGCTCGATCGAACCTTTATGACAAGTGTTACCCAACTGCATAGTAAGAGGCATCACATATGAGCTCAAATGGTAAATCCCACTAAGGTAGTTGGATTACCATAGGTGAATTGAGACTGCATTTTAACTTATTAAAATATTATTCAAATTCCTTATCAAAAACAAATTCCATTTATTTGTGAAGAAATAGGGTGAGGGGAGTGAAAGTTTACTAAATTCACAATTGAAATGATGTTAAAATCCAGCATGACCAAGGAAATACCACACATCTCATACATTTTTATGGAATGGTAAGGAAGAAATGACATCCAATTTTGATTTATCAACTTGGATACCATCCACATAAATGGAATGTCTCAATCATTACCTTATCTCATTATGAAATTGAATTTCTCATTATTTAATATGAGATTTTTTTTAATACAGTGATGTAGGACTGAAGCAAGACTACTCAAACATTCATCATAAGTGGATCCATTAATAGTGAAATCATCAATGAATACTTTCATAAAATTCTCCTGGAAATCCAAAAAATACTAACCATACATATCTAAAAAGTACCTGGATCTTTGCAAAAACCAAATGGCATCCTTCTATAGGAAAATGTGCCAAATGGGCAGGTGAAATATGTATTTTCATGATCCTTAGGGAAAATATGGATATGAAAGTATCCAAAATACCCATCAAAAAAACAGTAATGGGACTTCCTTGCTAACCTCTCTATCATTTATTCAATGAATGGTAAGGGGAAATGGTCCTTCCAAGTGTGTTGATTTAGCCTACAATAGTCTATACAAACACACTAACTATTTTGTACACGAGTTGGAACCAATTCATAATTTCATTTTTGATTATTGTAAGACCAGTTTTTTAGAAACTATATGAATGGGATTGAACCTTTATCTATCATAGATGGGGTAAATGATTCCAGCAACCAGTAATTTTGTTACTTAATTTTTCACTACATCTAAGAGGTTTGGGTTCAGTCAATGTTGTGCCTTCCTTACTAGTTTAGCCTCATCATTTTTCAAAATATGATGTATACAAACTAATGGGATAATACCAGGAATTTTAAAACATGTCCATACCAATGCTTGTTTATACTCCGTAAAAATTTCAAGCAATCGAAATTCGTGCTCAGGAGGGAGTGGACTAGAAATGATAAAAGGAAACTTGTTTCCATTCTCAATATATGAATATTTTAAATATTGAGGTTGTTTTTTTAGTTCCAATTTAGGTGGATTTTGGATTGAAGGTAGTGTTTGTGAAAGTGATAGGTCACTAATATCATCTAACTACTCAATGGTATCTTCCTCAGATGAGAAATGATATTTTACAAGCTTAGTAGTATAATAGATGGTCATTTGATCCTCAGTGTTCAAGAAATCATTAATTAATAAACATGCATGACATTTTTATAAAACATTACAATAATCAATGCATGATTAATTTCATAGAATTTTAGTTAATGATGAAAACTCAGAAAGGGGATTGGGGGAAAGAAAAGTTGTTTTTTAGGGGAAGGGAGTACATCAATTAAATTAACTGAGAGATAGGATTGTTCTTCTGAGGTGTGCTTCATGGAATCCGGGATGTTGTACTGGAAAATTTCACCCCCAAACTCCATAGATAATATACCATTGTGGACATTAACTATGGTTTTGGAAGTTTTCAAAATGGGTCTCCCCAATATAATTGGGGCTTGTCAATTCATCATATCATCTTCCATTTTATGAACATAAAAATCAGCAAGAAAAATTAAAATTTTCACCCTCATAAGAACATCCTCTAACTCCTCAGAAGGGTGTGTGTACTCCGATTTTTTAATTGAATGATAATTCCAATGGTCTTCCATTCTCCAACCGAATATGAATATTAAATTAAGTGAGGCATCATATTTATAGAAGCAAATAAATAATGTATAGAATTGGAAAATGAATACTCCCCTATGGTGCATGGAATTGAGAATGTCCCAAGATTATTGAACTTGGTGGGAAGTAATGATTCTATCAATACTGATATGTTCCTCCCCAAGCTCACCATTTCATCTCCATGAAGTCTCCTTTGGTGTGTATACATATCCTTTATAAACATGGTGTATTGTGGAATTTTTTTCATATCATCAATCAAGGGGATGCTGACGTGCACTTTTTTGAAAGTTTCCAAGATTTCCTTATCAAGTTAAATTTCTTTTAGTTTTCTTGGTTGGGTGGAGCATTGAAAAAATGGAAGAGGAATGGTTGGTCTAGGTGACTCATTAACAGAAACACTTTTTTCCTTTGGAAGGGATTCTCTCAGGACAAGTTGCTACCTCATTTAGAGAATTTCTAATCATTGGGATGGTGGTTTCTTTAGGAGTGAAATACTCTAGTGGAGGGGTGATTTTGATTTTATGTTTTGTTCCACTACAAAGGGTGATGAAACTAACATTTCCCTTATCCCTAGGGTTAACTAATAGTTGAGAAGGTAGTTTACCTAACCCATGGATTTGTATTTCCCCCACCGAGTTGGTAATTTAGCCTAATTGGGTTTTTTGGTCTTGTATGGTAGGTTGTGTGGTTTTTTGGAATTGGATATTATTGGCAACAATTTGTTTCATCATTCCTTCTAGGCCAGGATCAGGTTTTGTAGGGGTTTGTTGGAAAGTCCTTTATTGTGGTTGAGGATTTATGGGTGGTGGTGGTCGAATACTCTACCCTATTTGGTTCCATTATTGTTGAGGTTGGTTTAAATACACCCTTTCATATAGGCTTGGTTTTCATTCCACCTAGGGTTGGATGGATAATTAAGTTTTTTCCTAAAGGGTTGATTATAGGGGAAGTCTAAAAATATTGCCTCACAAATCTCAAAAGTTTATCTTAGTTGTGGGCATTGATCAGAGTAGTGGGTTTCAGAAGAACATATACCACAATGGATGGGAGAAGGATATTGGGATTTCCCTTGGGAAATATAAAGTTTTCAATGAAGGGAACTTGCCTCTTCAAAATTTGTGTCCACCTTATTCTCAAATTCAGTACTTTTCACCTCATGGACACCTCTAATGGGTACACTGGACCTTTACCAAATTATTGAGTGTTCTCTGCCATGTTCTCAATCAGGGTTCTTGTAGAAATTGGGGTTTTATCTACTAGTGCACCACCTATAATGGTATCAATCATATTTCGATCAATAGGTATTATACCTTCATAAAAATACTGAATTAAAAGTTGATCACTTATTTGGTGGTGTGGGAAGATTGAACATAACATTTAAAATAATTCCCAATATTCATTTAAGTTTTCCCCTTGTGATTTCCTTATACCACAGATTTATTTCCTTATAGTTGCAGTTTGAGAGGCCGAGAAATATTTTCCAAGAAATAGATGTTTCATGTCCACCCACCCTCTAATTGGTGAATTAACACAGTAAAGCCATTCTTTTGTAGTGTCTTCTAATGAAAATGGGAATGCTCTAATCTTAACTTTTTCTTCATACACATTTTTAGGTTTTAATGTAGAACACATAATATGAAATTCTTTTAAGTGATTATGTGGATCTTCTCCCGCAAGTCCATGGAATCTTGGTAATAAATTAAATAAAACTAATTTCAGTTCAAAATTAGGTACCTCACCTTGTATTTGAATATAGGTGGGATGGATATCAAAATTAGTATAGATTAATTATTTTAGTGTTTTATTATTTTCATACATGTTATACACATTAATTTTAGGTTCTAATTTGATTCCAGAAGAAGTGGGGTTTAGAAAAGACTCAATTGGTGGTGCGTCCTCCTTCAAAAGGGTTGTCTTATGCATCTCGATGTCGCTAACATGAAATCCTATCTGGTTTGGGTTTGAAAGGTGATAAATCTCCCATATTAGAATGGTTCATGAAGAAAACCTACAAAATAATTAAATCATAACATAAAAATATAGGTAAAGGTTTAAGATAAAACAAATATATATTCACAAAATTTACAAAGGTCTTATAAAAAACACGCACATAAAACCAAAGTTCCCCCAATAATGAAACCAAAATTTGACCACGTTTCTATAAAATGTTAAATTGATTATGTTTTTAAGGTTTATTTATAGTCTAGGAAAGACCTTAGGTAATCTCTCAAGGAGCGTTGGATTTTTAAAATGTGTATTTTTAATAAAGATTACTAAAATATAGGGGTTGTTTTTAAAATTGTTTAAAAAAATAACTTAATCAAAATATTTTAAAGGTTGAAAGACCAAGTGGATTTTGAAAAATATGAGATAAATGGTCATTATGATTTCACTACACACATTTCAAGTTCATTATTCTTATAGATTCATTCAACTTTGGAGTATTTTTTTCGTTGAAATTAACTGGAATCCCGATTAATTCCTATGCTTTTATTTCAATGTTTAAAGAACCAAACCTTGATGTAACAATCATATTGTCAAGGTAAAGAACTTATGAATAGAATAAGATCTTAAAAAGTAGATTTATATCTCAATAATGTGGTTATTAAAATTATTCTTGTTCTGTCCAATTAGAACAACACAAATCACACACTCAAAATCTCACAGCGATGGGTTAGAAATTAAGAGCTTAACGATCACATGTATCAAAACAAGCATTAAAATATGAAATAATTTAATATACATGGAATTTAATGTTCAAACACCCAAATTAATCCAAACCGGTAGCTAATATATGTGTCATAACTCTCTTAACATGTGTGTAGATCCCTCATAATGAACGCCCACTATTTAGCCTGACATCAAGAGGAGGAGGAAGCTAGGGTGCATCTACTTCTTCATTTCATATCTCTCTATGATGATAGGGAGATACGGTGCCACCAAGGAGGTGAAAAGACTTCTATGGAACTTCAATTTGGCATCACATAACTCTCTTGGTCAAACTTTCAAATGAGGAGCCCAAGCTTCCATTTTATAGAGAAGTGGATGGTGGTTTTGGGCACACAGATTGTGTAAAACCACTTGTCCAATAGTTTTGGACCACTAGATAGTATAATATCACTTTGTAAAAAACTAGAAACATGTTTAACCACCTCTTTAACATCTCAACAAAAAGTTTGTCATCATTTGGAAAACTAGATTTCTAGATATGGATAGATCACATCACATCAATTTTGACCTTGTGTAGATTCGATGTGTTGGACAGATCAGGTCGTTTGGGCCACCATATGGTAGAATGAGGTTTGGGTTCCTTCATATGGAATGTATCAAAATAAATTTTGGACCAAAATACAATATTACAACCCATTTGTATTCATGGTTAATTATAAATATGTGTTTTAGTAAACTGGTGTGCTTGGATCCTGCACAGCTTGGCCCAGTTTTCATGGAATTCATCCTGGGCCCTCCAAATCACCTCCATCTTCAATGAAATAATAAAAACTAGAAATGATGACCTTTTTAATAGTCATAAAAAATAATGGAATCAAACATGGATTGAAAATTTTAATTATTTTTATAACTTTCAACACAAAACTAGTTTAGCATAATGCTATAAGGGTGAAAATGAAATAGTGAATCGTGGTGTGATCAATAAGTAACATCAAAGGATGTCATCATAGATGTAAAAGGATACCAAAATGTCACTTCAATCATTTTTTCTGGAAAATTGACTTTCCAATTTGAATTTTTTTTCAAAACATAAAAATAATTCAATATAATTTTCTTTAAAAACAAGATTGGACAATTATAAAGTAAGATTTAAAAATATTTTGAAACATTTCTTGAGGAAAATATCCAAACCATTTTGAAAATAACCTTTAAAAAAAGATTATTTTTTTCAAAAATAAGTTTCTTTGAAAAAAATACTTTAGAACTTGTAAAATAAGAATTAAAATAATGATGGGTCATAATGGTGGAAAAATATCATTCTTGATTTCCATGTTAAAACAAATATTCCTTTCATATATTTGGTAAAACCCAAATGGTAATTGATTGAAAAAAGGCATGAAAATTCTTTTCAAAACATTTTCTAAAAAGTAAAAAATCATTTAGAATGTCTTTAATTAATCATTTGGATAATTTTAAAAACATTTTTAAAAACATTTTTAGAAAGCATTATTTTGGAAGAAAAATGATTTTAGACCGAAGAGGAAAATAAAACCTAGATTTTCATGAAAAAATTCTTCTGAACTCAATAAAGCATAAAGAGAATAAAATGAAGAGAAAAATGTATTCTCATATAATAACCATATCATAAGAAAATTCATGACTTTCTTGAGAAATGAATTATCATATTTCATTAACATAAGCCTAGACATAAATAATCCTTATAAATGACAAGATTATATTATTAAACCATTAACACTTTGGTAAAATTGAATCATAATCCCCAAGAAAAAATAACATTAAATGAGACTTAAAATATCATTAATAGAAGGATATTAGTGATATAACATGTCAAGGTGGATTTATATACACCGCACAAAATAAACTATTGGTGAATATGACATAAATGAAAATAAGGAGGGATATGTTGCAAGCAATGGAGAGGGATTCTTTAGGAAATCACCCTGGAAATATTAACTCCGATGTCCAAACCTTTGTGGATGTGGTTGTCGACGGATATATTGATCCAAAAGAACCTCCCAGTAATCCGAACGATGATAATTTCATCAAACTGAAAAAGTTTGAACATATAAATAGATTGGAAATATCATTTTCATTGAATGCAGTATACCTTGTTTCCTCAGATCTATGATTCATTCTTATTGGGAAATTTTTCAAGAATATGACTTCTTTGAACTACTTAAGAAAATAAATTGAATCCATTGTTTTTTTGTTTTCACATTGGGTTTCTAAACTCCTTGAATGTTGTCTTCCATTTTACTTTTGATAATGACTAATATCGTTTCACGATGAGGAGCTCATGGGTTTTTGAGGGCTTCTCCATGAAAGTGATAAAGTGGAACCCATATTTTTATCTTAACATTGAACCTCCCATTACTCCATTCTAGTTTGAATTTGTTGGACTTCTACTTCACCTTTTCAGACAAGTGTCCCAGTTACCAATTTCCAACTTAATTGGCCAACCCCTAAAACTGGACCCTCCCACCAAAAATATTTAAAGAATCTCATTTGTGAGATTTTTCAAAAAAATTGAATTTTTTCAACCTCTTCCATCTTATATTTGTACTGCAAATAGAGATTCAAGTTTTTAACAAGAGGTATCTTAAAAAAAATCAAATAGCCTACTATAATAATAATCACAAAATTGTTCATTCCTACAAAGTTTGTGGTCACGAATGAACTATTTGATGCCCTCTTACCTGTAAAAAGTAATTATGGGTGGAAAAGGATAATCAGAAAATACTTCCCAAAAACATTAAGGATCATGATGATAGGAACTTATAGAAACATTTGGCCCCTACTGGACCAGTTTTTTCCCAACCTTTTTAAGAGATTGTATTGGTGGATAATGCTCATCCAGGCCTTGAGGAGATGGCTAAGGGGAATCCAATAAGGATCACACCCAATAAGGATATGGATGGTCTTTCTAAATAGTCCCATCCTTTGAGTCATAATTTTGATTAATTCTCTAGAGTTGTGGATGTTTTTAATAACACTCAACCCATTTCTGTTACCTCATATATTTCTCCTAGTCATAAGAAAAAACAAGAAAATCTATCTGACTCTAGGGAATCCAACCAACATTCACTTAATATAGTTTTCCAAATTGAGAGAACTATTGTCACCAGATCCTTGGGGATTCAATTGAAAAAACCTACTATCTCTCCTCATCCATATGTTGGTAAGGACCCCTCCCTGTCATCGAATAATGAGGATTACTCCGCCTCCTCTGATGAAGAGAAGTCAGAGGATGATATTAAGATTAGGAATTTCACCCATGTTATTAGGGAAGTCTATAAGGAGGAATTCTACCCTTGGATTGAGTATTATAAGAGAGGTTAATTTAGAAGGTATCTTAACAAGGTGATAACTTTGTGCATTTATATAAGTATCAGAGAAAAAATAGTTGATAAGGTGGAATTTGAACTTGATAGAAACCATGTTTTTTATTTTTTACACCTTCCTTGGGAATATATATTTTAGGAGAGAACAACATGGTTGTTTCTATTATATTCTTTGGTCTATATATCCCATCTTGTATTGCTCTTCAAAATTATTAGTTATCTGTCTTAAATAGTTTAAGTTGTTTTTGGCTGGATAATTCTATTTCTCCTTTTGCATGATGAGAGATTTTTTCATTGACCATTTTTTGGATGTTTCTATATTTTAGGATTATTTTGGGAATTTATTTCTATTAAATTATTTTTTAGTGGTTTATTTTTATCTTTATATC
This sequence comes from Viscum album, assembly GCA_963277665.1. Taxonomy (NCBI): domain Eukaryota; kingdom Viridiplantae; phylum Streptophyta; class Magnoliopsida; order Santalales; family Viscaceae; genus Viscum; species Viscum album. Next base: position 29,698,358 of record OY728139.1, on the reverse strand, counting down.
AATAATTTCAAAGTGGTATATGTTTCATGGACTTCCTTTTGGTTTACCCATACGATAATCAGTAGTTTTGTGGTGCTATGGACAGAGGATCTGAAGGTATTATAGGATGATCACACTAACCCCTTTGAATATACTTATGAGAAGATTATCCTTCATGTTTATGATGGTGGCCTAGTGGTATTACCAGTTTTTTTATTTTTTTAATTTTGGGATGGAAATGTACCTTGTTCTCATGTGTTGGGACCTTAAAAATGAAAAAATTGTAGTGCACTGGGTCTTCTGAGACAACTCTTAATGGATTTGAAGTCTTGTTTTGGTTAGAACATGCTATGATAAGAAATATTTTAGGTTATATGAATTGTTTTTTAGACCTGTATTCATTGTATTTGTGCATTGGTCTTGATCTGGGTTTGGAGTTGGTTTGAACCATCTTTGTCATCTATTGGCAGTGCATGATTTGATTACACAATGCTGCATTTTGGCTACACTAGTTTTTAGGTTCATTGAGGCTTGATGAATGGGTTTTAAATGGTTAGAATAATTATTTACCTATTGATTTAAGTGATTTTGTTGTTGTGTATTGAGAAAGATCACTTGGATGTGGGACTATTCACTAATGTGTATATGATTGATTGTATGTTTCTCCTCTCTTTCTATTTCTAGTGGGTGTATGCTCATTACGCCTCATGTATAAAATGATATTAACTTTTTATTCAATTGTTTTTGGGGATATGGGTTGGGAAACCAACTCATATCTTGGCTCGTTTTGGTAATATGGCATAAGTCTTCCAAAAATAAAAGAGAGATTATAAATCCCTTACCATAAGTCTCAAATTCATTAGTACACATTAAAACAAACTATATAATAAATATATTTATTATATACATATATTAAATAACCACACACACACACATATATATTATACTATATATTATTTACTTATGACCTTTTATTATCCATTTATTAACAATTCCATCTTAAAGTCATGTTTCGGGTAATAAATGTTTTTTTTCTTGTATGTTTTGATTCAGTATTTTTGGTCCTATTAATTAAATAATGGTTAAATTATATCTATATTTTTAAAAATGGTATAAATATACATTATATTCATTATATATATATATAGATTAATCCATTAAATTTATAGATAGAAAATGAAATAAACTGTTCATGGGGATGGTAGGTCGTACATACGCATGAATGTTGTTTCCATTTTCTTGATGGATTCAAATAAATAAAGTTAATTAATATATCATTATTAAATAGTTATTTTAATTTCATATATATAACATATTTTCAATAAAACCATCCTTGTTACCTTCCATGTATAGTGTGAACGACTCACATCGTTTTATGAGGCGGTAGTCCGCTCTACACATGAGCGACATTATTGTATTCCCATATGATGGAAATTAAATAAGTATATGTGATATAATAATTAAAAAAGTATAATAATATCATATATATCAACTATAAATATTTAATCCATCCTTATATCTATTTGTGAGTGGTGGTGATGGAAAACGAATAACATCAGTTCACGTGGGAGTAGTCTACCATACAAACAAATGATGATTTCGTAACCCATTTGATGGAATTTGACATGGTTATACATAATTACATTAATATAAAAGATATAAGTAAATTATATATATTTAGGATATTATATTATAATGTTTTATAAGATTTTAAGGAGTGAGAGGAAGAAATAAAATAAAAAAATTCGTTGTAGGATGCTACCTTTTCTTCAGGTAACTACTTTTGGTTTGCGCCAAAATACCTCTTTGGTTGGAATTATGAACAAAATAAAGATTATAGGATGATATGAAATAATTAGAGAAGTTATTTGGTAAGGTATTTTCTAAAGCAATAGGTTTTTTAAGTGTGAATACGAGAGGAGAGGGGGTGACCATTTATAAGTGAGGTGCGTGGCACACTTGTAATTTTTTAAAATAAAAAGGTGTACCAACATTTTTCACCTAAAAAGGGATAAAAATGGGACATTATAAAACCTTAGAGTTTATATGGTCAATATATGTTCATAAAATTTTATTTTGATAAGTTTCAAGGTGATTTTACTACGTAACCACTTAGTTTAACCCTCAGAAAACCCATTTTCACCTTAACCGTAATAATTAATTTTTAATATTTTTTACTGTTAATTATGGTAAAAAATTAATTTTAAATAATTAAATAATATTAATTTTCTGATTACCAATATGGATTGTATTTTTTCAAATTTCAATAAAATAATTGGATATTTTTTAATTTAAAATTAATCCCACAAATGTGACAAAAAACGACATTTTAGAGAGATAATGCTCGAATGTTTATAATGTTTTTATATCAATATTCAATATTAAATTGATTAAAATGATCTAAATTGGATTAATAGATATATTATTGAACTAATTTTATTGTTAAAACCATTTTAAGAAAATATGGATGTTTTTTTAAATCATTAAAAGGGATGACATTTCTTAATAAAAACCAATATTTATCACCATTCACTGGCAATTTTATCTTTTCAGAAAATTCACAGAAATTCACTCTAAGATAATTTTTTACATTTATATTTCAAAAAATAATTTTATTTTCTCAAATAAATTTTCTAAAATCGGTAAAATGTACTTTTTTAATTTTTTCATAAAATAAATAAAAACTTTTTTGAGAAAATAGTATTTTCAAAACATATAATGTCTTTTCAAAATATTAAGTATTTTTTATCAATATTTTTTATTTATAGAAAACCAATGTAATTAATATTTTAAAATTATTCATTACTATTCATATATCTATGTTTATAATCTTGGCTATAATGGTCTCATTTAAATAATAATATTAATAATATATCATTGTTTTTTAAAGCCCAGTTTCGCATGTTACAAAATATAAAACAAGTGTTGCAAGTAAAAAAAATATTAAATCGGTCTTATGTGTAATTTATGATACACTAAGTATTGTGTTTAGAGAAAGTTAAAATTAGTGTTTCACGTAATTCAAGATAAATTCATTGTTGTGTGTAACTCAAAATTGAAAAAAGATTAAATTTATTTAATTTTTTTTCCAGAAAATATTAGTGTGTCACATTTTATGCACCTTAAAATGAATTTATCCATTGAAATTAATCACATTGGTAATAAAAAGATGAGGTTAATTCTACATAATTACATATTTATATCACCACTTAACTTCCTTTCACTGGTGGTTTTGTCACAAAACATTGACCGAGTGAATGGTCTTTTTTCGTAGAACTTTCACTGTATGATCTAGAATATCCACTGGTTGTTCCTCATGATAAATATCATTATTTATTTGTATAAAAATTGAGTTCTATATATATAATAGACCCGGTATGTAATTCCTGAGGATAGATACGTAGAACACATCATCATTAATTTCATTGGGACCATTATACCTAGGTCTTATTTTTCCCTTCCTTCTTCCATGGAGAAATTCATGGAAACACCTACTCACCAAATTTAAATTATAGGCCACAGTAATGATTAGCAACATAAATTTTCTTTTCAATTTGTTCTACCCTTATGTGTTGTTGAATAGACCTAACCTTATCATCCATTTCTTTAGATAGCTCAGGTCCCTGTAGAATAATTTGTGAAACTTCATTATAGTGCGTTGGAGTTCTAAACTCATTTCCATAAAGTGCTTCTTAAGGATCCATCTGAATGATAAGGTGAAAGATATTTTCATATAAAATTTAATCGATAGGAATATGTTGATCCCAAACACCTTTTAAATCCATATAACAAGATCTTATAATATCTTATAGGGGTTGAATTTTTCTTTTAGACTGACCATTTGTCTGAAGATGATACTCAATAATGAATATCAACTCCACATCATGAAATTTCAAAAGAATTAACCAAAAAATCAATGTAAACTTCATCCCCAAATTATATTCAATTGAATGTGTTACTCTATTTAACCTTACCACTTCTTTAATGAATATTATAGCAAGCGGATCTAGAGAGAAGCCTTATCTGATAGAAACTAAGTGTGCTAAATTCATAAGGTTATCGACTAAAATGGATAATTACATCAACGTCCAAGATAAGATAAATCCTAAAGGTTATCAGTACCATTAATAATATGTATATAAAGTTTAAATTCATTCCTCTTCAAATAACTTTTTCACTAAAATATATACAAAACCTAAGGGTTGTATTGACATAAATGTAACTTAAAATATCCTTAATCTTGATTAACTCCCATCACATAAAACCTCATAAGTGGTTTCATTGACTTTGACCTTATGATCAACCTTAAACTCATAAACCAATTATGGTATCAATAACTATTAAGTTAATCTTACATGGAGACATATACATATTAAAAGTTAATTTTCCCTCTATTCCTTATAGAATCTATTATCTTATACAAAAAAAATTTTCATTTGAATCATATGTCCATCCTTGTATTGATAGAATATCAAATTTTATTTCACCACTCTAAAATCCATGTAGAGGGCAATAATCAATTCTAAAAATGACATGAAATTTCACTAAATTATGAACAATAAGATTTTCATAGGACTCAATCATACAAAAATAAAACATGAAATTGCCAACTAACAAGGAGAGGATAATGTTCCCTAATAGTCACGATTCGCTGCATCCATTTTGATTGCATAATATTTCACTTTATCCATTGTATTCAGATGTTTTTGTGGTTTAATATCGACATTAACCCTTAGATTTGGGAATAGATTCTTATAATGCACAAACTCCTTGAACTTGAAACCCCGGAGTTTAGGTGGTTCATTCTGTTGATATATCTCTCCATTCACTTCATTGACTGACCTCTTCATATCAGATCTATATTATTTTTCTCGATGGACAAGATTCCAACACATGTAAAACCCCCACGATAGAAAAATCACTACATATCAGTGGTTAATCTTAGATATGATAGCGATTTAGATCACTGATAAATTGTGTTTTGGCATATAATATGTGGTATTTTTTTAATTTAGTGGTGGATTATGGTAACTTTCGTAGTGAACGCATTTCGTGGAAGGTTTTTTGGTTTTAGCAGCATTTTTCCAAATGGAAAATGATTTTTTTTTCACGGCTATTTACACCGATTCTAAAAAATAATTTCATTATCTCTGGGAAAACCATCACTAAAACCAAGGTAACCGCCGCGAAATGATAACGGTAGATGAAAACTGCATAGAGGCTGTCACAAACCAGGCCGGGTCGCCATCCGACTCGGCGCCTGACCCGGTCCGTGACATGGATCGAAGGGCGTTCTCGATCCCTACAGGCTGGCACAAGTGCCAGGGTATCAAACATTACATGGGAATGATTTACCCAAAGTAAAATATAGAAAAAAACTAATAAGATAAATAAACAGAAACTAGAAATAGACAACCAAACACGCCTTTAAACTATGTACAGGCTTAAAGTTGACAACTCGAACCAAAACTAAAAAGCAAAAAGCGACCGTGGGAACTAAAACTCTTACTCAAACCTCCCGGAAAAAGAGAGGCCACATCAACACCACACTGCATGAAAAGACCAACTGCAACCTGAACTACCATCACTGAGAACGAAGTTACAACCTAGAATGCAGAAGAAACAGAATCTACATACACCCAAGGGTGTATGTAGGGTGTGATCTAAAAGCCCAGTAGGACGCCACCGAGAAAAGGTTCCACACATAATTATTAAAAGACAGATACATTTGCAAAGTTAATTAAAGAAAAGTAAATGTTGGAATAGTTTTAAAGAAAATGGGATTAAGGAAAACCGTTTCAAATAGAACAACTGAAATGAAAACACATACAACCTTACCTTTTTAAAATAACCAAAGTGTCACACCGACGAGCGTAAAGTAACCAATGAGCACTAATAAGGGAGAGGCCACATGGGTGTTATCCAGCATGGGTACCTAGGTCTTCGTGTCTCAATGAAACGTGTCTTAGAAGGCCACGACCCTCAGAAAACGTGGCTTAGAAGACCACGACCCTCAGAAAACGTGGCTTAGAAGGCCACGACCCACAGAAAACGTGGCTTAGAAGACCACGAACCTCAGAAAACGTGGCTTAGAAGGCCACGACCCTCAGAAAAGCATATGTTTAATTAGTGTTGCAATCGTCAGTCCTGCCAGTGAAACGGGGTCGAGTCACCTCTGGAACACTAGCCCATTAGTCTAGTCCACCCTCCTAGCTATCCAGGCTTCCCAGTTTGTGCTCAAAAAGATTCAAATTCATGTCACATGTCACACTAATGCATAAAATCCAAACAGGGTATTTACACACACATAATCACCATTGCACACTAAAAACCTCTTTTAAAACCATACACACACAAAAGTGTTTTCAAAACTCAATATGAATAGGTTACGTACTCGGTTAAACCATCCGCACAATAAATAAAACGCTTATCATTAAAACAACCACCAATTACAAACATAAACGCCTTTTTGAAATAAGAAACACACTAAAACATTTTTCAAACGCATTTTACACCATTTTCATAATTTAATACACTTCTAAATATATATATATATATATATATATATATATAAAGAAGTAGTAGAAGAGTTACAAAGCGTTGACACACACTAGAATAACCAGTTATAAATTCAAATGCATTCCAACATCACACGCACCCAAATAAAGTTTTAAAGTGTAAGATATACTACTAAATGGTTTGATAGAAAACACTTACACCATATGAAAAATACACTTGCATAAACCACATAGTTTAACAGGAAAAAAATAAAATCTTATAAAAAAGTTTAGAATAAATCGCTTAGCGTTAACCACTAAAATCAATCAAAAACTTCTTTTACGACCAAACGCACCCGACGCCATGTCAGAAAAACAGTTCGCACCACTTGCATGACTTAATAAGATAACCGCACAATTCAAAAGTCACTAACAGAGTTCTTGGCAGAAAACACTCAATAATATGAACAATCTACTAAACAATTTCAGTGTAAATCAAACTTTAAATAAAACCAACTTCTCACAAAAAAAATTAATTAAATAAAATTCTAAAAATATTAAGCATTGCAAATTAATTCATCAAATAACAATTAAACGGGGAACCACCTACCTTTTCATAGCAGACTTCACTTCCATGGTGTGCAAAGACCGTCGCACATCAACCACAACTCAAAAAAACTCAAATGTGAACCCTAAATAAGAAATCGAACTAACAATTTATAATTAAACCCTAAAAGAACCCCATAGCCACTGGACAACCAAAAATTCAATAAAATAAAATAAAATAAAATAAAATAAAATAAAATAAATGAAGGAGAGTACTCAACCAGGGAGTTTCTTGTGCGGAAGGTGGGAACGGCGCCAGAGGTTTCGCCGGACAAGGGGTTGCGACTGTGCGACGGGGTGCTCAAAGGAGGAGGTGGTGGTGGCCTTCAACGCACAGCAGGGGGAGGCCGAGGTTGAGGGTGGTGTGGCAGCTCGATTTCAGTGCAACGCGATGGGAAGCAAGAGAGGGGTGTGATGTGGCGGGGTAAAGGAGGGGAGAGGGATGTGACGGGCCGAGGGGGAGAGTCGGAGGGAGGTTCGGGGTGCGGCAGGTCTGGCATGCAGGGCATGCGATGGGCTTCGCCGGACAGTGCAAGAGAGGGGAGGTCCGGCGCGATATGGCCGGATGGGAGGGAGAGGTGAGGGAAGACGCACTTAGGGTAATGGGGAGGGAGGCCGCGTGGGACAACTGGGGGGGAGAGGATGTGGGGGAGATAAAATAAGGAAGGGAAAAAATAAGGAAAAGATAAAATGAAGTGATAAAAAATAAGTACTAAAATAAATAAATGAAATAATAATAATAATAATTGTAATAGCATCACATAATATTTATTAATCTCAAACAATATTTTTATTATTATCATTAAAACAATTTATTAAAGTTTATTAAACTTTTTATTTCCATTTTATTTATATTGCATTATTCATTATTATTTCATTATCCCATTATGTTTCAACTAATTTTGAAAGCCGGGAAGACCGCGTAGTCTCAAAACTGTGCCTCACCCATGCGTCCAGTGACACATGACCCAAAACACTCATAATAATTATAATATTAATAATATTGATAATAATAAACTAAAATATAAATAATGATGATAAAAATAATAAAACTCATTTGATAATACTAAAATAAATTAAAAATTCATAACAATTAATATAAGAATAATAATAATAATATCCTTAATTAATAATATTATTATTATTACAATTAAGATAATTAATTAAGTTAGTTACATTTTTATTATTCTTTTTTTTCACTTTATTACATATATTATTATTCAATACATTTTATTAATCCCTGCTGATCATCAGCAAGCAGTGCGGTGAACAGAACGAGGTCGCGCGGTGATCCGGGCGAAGTCACGTGGCTTCGATCATGCCCTCCCCGTGCACTGAATGATGTTGAGGAAAAAATATAAATTTTTTAAGTAACTCGAAATTTTAAAGTTGAGCTTCAACCCGGACTAACCGATGCCCATAAATTTAATAAAATAATTTATTTAAAGATGACGGGTGTGACAATTCTCCCCACCATAATGCTTTCTGTCCCTAGAAAGCCACAATTAAGGCTGAGACCCACAGTAGAAACTGATACCCCATTATGGTTCAGAGAGGATCCCCACAAACAAAAAGCGAGATGAGGAAAACACATCGTTCTCGGAGAAAGTGACTCAAAGAAAACTTCAAGAAATTCATATAAAGACTTTCTGATACATGTCGCCCACCCCAAAGAGTTTGAACGCCTCCAGTTGACTGATCCAGGAAAGCGAATCTCGCACCTGTGGAAACCAACCTCACAAACCAAAATACCTCAAGAATCATTGAACACACCATTTTACTGGAATGAAGAAACAAGACCAACCCACATCCAAAGAATACTCCAATAACCTACCACTGAACCATCTCTAGGAACAAAACTGAATGGTCTAACACGGGAAAGCCTGATGTGGCTCCCCACCATTAAATCTTTCTGACGCCCGATGCGAGACTAGAAAAACGACACGACGAGGCCCGGGAAGAATCCCCACCATTAAAGAAAAGTCGAACACCAATTCATTCCAAATACATGCGCACAAGATCCAATGTTGGTCTCCTCGCCATTGGAACTAACAGCAGATACAAAACTTTAGAAATTTTCTGACGGGGACCAATCACCCCACCACAAGGGGCAGGGCGGGTCGGGCCCAACTACCGGGCGTCAAACCCACAACCCAAGACAAACCAACATCTTCACATCCCTGGACGGGCACCATTCCAAATTGAGACCAATTTACACACCAGACCCCATAAGGACCACTCAAGCGATCACATTCGATGCGACGCAGCCCCTAAGACTTTAAGGCGGTGAGATGAACACACCTCCACATATTCACAAAAACCTTATGCAGTGAGATAGTTCGTTCGGAATGGAATTATTACATAAAACAATTTAAATTACCTTTACTTTCAACACTGGAGACAGAAATAAGGTTGGGTCTCATACACTCCCGGGGTTCCTGACCACGCGCCAGCTTCACTCCAAGGCCTACGGCTGGAGCCCTGATGTTTAAAGCATCTTATCCCTCACTGTTAGGTGTCGAAGACTCCCGAACAAAGCTTCTCCTTTTGGTGTAACACGCAATCACACTGCAACCGAGACAACACCAGAAAACACAACACATAACGACATCCAATTGATCATACATGGAACATTCACTTACACCAAAGCTGAAACGGTGCATGCGCATCAACCTTTGTCACACTGAATGAGGACACGCCACCACAAATCGTAACTGAGCATGATCATTACCGTCGAGAGAAACATTACACTGAGAAATACTTTAAGATGCATCTTGAACAACATGTGATTCCTACAAATAACCATAGAATCCTCATATGACTGGGTCTACCAAACCTGTAGCCTAACACGAACCTTCTCTTAAACAGAACAAACCAAAGACCAGGGGTTATTTAGAACAATATACCACACCAACAACTTAGGGTTGCTTCCACCTTTTTCCCACTAGAGTCTCCTTTACCGCTTCCAAACAACCGTTTACTATCAAAGGGACCTCACACTGCAAGATGTCACCCAACCATGATCATTGAGGCCGATAAAAGAACTACAAGCTTTTCAAGACATTGGTCAGCACCAATAACTCCGAACCACCTTCACACTTCTATACTAGAATTCCTTTAACCGTTTCTAGGGGGAACCTTCAGACACGACAATGTCAAACTTCATAATCGACGAGTTAGACACTCAAAAGACCAAAACTCCCTTAAAATCCCCCTTCAATTGTCATCCCGATGTGAGAGGATCTACTTAACTGAAAGTAAAAGGAAAATACTTAGCATTATCACCCAAAAAGGGAGAGTCCTTACCTTAATCAACTGGAGGGTCGGCCAACAAAGAATTAATCGTGGCCGCACTTTAATCACATATTAATGCTTTATGGGGGGCATACACTAGTCAAGGAAGAAAACCATGAACCCAACCAAACAAGTCCAATGGTCAAGACATACCACAAGCGAACCCCAAATGTGCAGGGGGAACCACTTCAAGGGCTCCCCGATACTTTTCATAAGAATTAACTAACTATACGCTTGCATACCAACTTACAAATAAGAATTCAAACTCAGGACACAATTCAGTTCAAAAGGATTCTCAACCCAAAATGTATCACATCCAACATGTCAAAATCACAAGGACACACTATCCAATCACCGGTTAATAAAACACCATATTTTCATTTAACAAAACATTTAAAAAAATAAGCAAAGTATGTGGGTTTCACAAACACCAATGGTGTCCCATGGGCCTCGCACATGCATGTTCTCGTACCGCACTGGCACCCACCTCATATCCATCCAGGAACTCATCCACTCATGCCATTAACTATTTCTCCTTCCCATATACATTCATGCATGTGGTTTCCCATGAGAACACCAAGAATAAGAACCAAACCTTTCCATTTATTTCAAAACCAAAACATCCAACCCACAATTTTCAAACCTCACATGCCATTTCATTTTTAAAGCGCTTAATTTGAAAACATTTTCCAAGACCGAAACATTTTTACTTAAAAACCAAATTTCCAGAAATCCAAAACAAAGAGATGAGAAACAATGCAAGAGAAAACTTGTGTTAGTGGGTGATTGGAATATATAGTTGGCGGCCATACGCCAGTCACGCCACTGCCATGGAGGGTATTCTAGGACAACGTCCTCGTCTCCACATGGCTTGCCAGACCCTGCGAGCTCACTGGGACCATTGACCCTACTCTCTTTTAATTTCCCCAAAACAAGACTAACCGTAAGAACCAGAGACTCAGACAAACCTCAACTTACGTTGGTAACTCGATTCCCTCCATGAGGTGTGCTGGCCATGCACATTGCTCGTAGCTAGAATGTCGAGTTCTGACAACCTTAATTTTTGGTCTACTCTGACTCTATCTCAAAAAAAAATGACCCAAGAGAGAAAACCTACCTTCAATACTATTTTGTCACGAACCAGCCCGGGTCGCCATTCGACCCGGTGCCCGACCCGGTCTGCGACATGGCCCGAAGGGCGTTCTCGATCCCCACGGGCTGGCACAAGTGCCCGAGTATCAAACATTACATGGGAACAATTTACCTGAAGTAAAGGGAAGAAAAACAACTAATAAGATAAATAAACAGAAACTAGAAATAGACAACTAAACACGCCTTTAAACTATGAACAGGTTTAAAGTCTACAACTCGAACAAAAACTGAAAAGGAAAAATTGACAGCGGGAACTAAAACTCTTACTCAAACCTCCCGGAAAAAGAGAGGCCACATCAACACCACACTGCATGAAAAGACCAACTGCAACCTAAACCACCATCACTGAACACGAAGTCACAACCTAGAATGCAGAAGAAACAGAATCTACATACACCCAAGGGTGTATGTAGGGTGTGAGCTAAAAGCCCAGTAGGACGCCATCCAGAAAAGGTTCCACGCATAATTATTAAAAGACAGCTACATTTGCAAAGTTAATTAAAGAAAAGTAAAAGCTGGAATAGTTTTAAAGAAAACATGATTAAGGAAAACTGTTTCAAATAGAACAACTAAAATTAAAACACACACACCCTTACCTTTTTAAAATAACCAATGTGTCACACTGACGAGCGTAAAGTAACCAATGAGCAATAACATGGGAGAGGCCGCATGGGTGTTAGCTAGCTTGGGTCCCTAGATATTTGTGTCTTGGTGAAACATGGCTTATAAGGCCACGACCCTCATAAAACATGGCTTAGAAGACCATGACCCTCAGAAAACGTGGCTTAGAAGGCCACGACCCTCAGAAAAGCATATGTTTAGTTAGTGTTGCAATCATCAGTCCTTCCAGTGAAACCGGGTCGAGTCACCTTCGGAACACTAGCCCACTAGTCTAGTCCACCCTCCTAGCTACCCGGGCTTCCCAGTTTGTGCTCAAAGAAGTTTCAAATTCATGTCACATGTCACACTAATGCATAAAAAGCCAAACTGGGTATTTACACACACATAATCACCATTACACACTCAAAACCTCTTTTAAAACCATACACACACAAAAGTGTTTTCAAAACTCAATCTTCATAGGTTACGTACTCGGTTAAACCATCCGCACAATTAATAAAACACTTATCATTAAACCAACCACCCCTTAAACACATTAACGCCTTTTTGAAATAAGAAACACACTAAAACGTTTTTCAAACGCATTTTACACCATTGTCATAATTTAATACACTGGTATATATATATATATATAAAGTAGTAGTAAAAGAGTTACAAGGCTTTGACACACACTAGAATAACCAGTTAGAAATTCAAATGAATTCCAACATCACATGCACCCAAATAAATTTTTAAAGTGTAACCTGTACTACCAAATGGTTTGATGGAAAACCCTCACACCATATACAAAACACACTTTCATAAACCACATAATTTAATAGGCCAAAAATAAAAGCTTATAAAACAATTTAGAATAAATTGCTTAGTGTTAACCACTAATTTCAAGCAAAAACTTTTTTTAGGACCAAACGCACCCGACACCATGTCAGAAAACTAGTTCACACCACTTGCATGACATAATATGATAACCGCACAATTCAAAAGTCACTACCAGAGTTCTTAGAAGAAAACACTAAATAATATGAACAACATACTAAACAATTTTAATGTAAATCAAACTTCAAATAAAACCCACTTCGCACAAAAAAAAATTAAATAAAATGCAAAACAAATTAAGCATTGAAAATTAATTCACCAGATAACAATTAAATGGGGAACCACCTACCTTGTCATAGCAGACTTCACAACCATGGTGCGTAACGACCGTCGTACATCAACCACAACTCAAACAAACTCAAATGCGAACCCTAAACAAGAAATCGAACTAAAAATTTATAATTAAACCTTAAAAAGAACCCCATAGCCACTAGAAAACAAAAATCTCAATAAAATAAAATAAAATAAAATAAAGTAAAAGAAATTAAGGAGAGCACTCAACCAGGGGGGTTTGTTGTGCGAAAGGTGGGTAGGGCGCTGGAGGTTTCGCCGGACAAGGGGTTGCGGCTGTGTGACGGGGTGCTCAAAAGAGGAGGTGGTGGCGGCCTTCAGCGCACAACAGGGGGAGGTCGAGGTTGAGGGTAGTGTGGCGGCTCGATTTCAGTGCAGCGCGATGGGAAGCAGGAGAGGGGTGTGATGCGAAGGGGTAAAGGAGGGGAGAGGGATGGGACGGGCCGAGGGGGAGAGTCGGAGGGAGGTTCGGGGTGTGGCAGGTCTGGCAAGCAGGGCGTGCGACTGGGCTTCGCTGGACAGTGCAAGAGAGGGGAGGTCCGGTGTGACATGGCCGGATGGGAGGGAGAGGTGAGGTGCGGCGCACATAGGGTTAGGTGGAGGGAGGCAGCGCGGGACAACCGGGGGGGGAGGAAGTGAGGGAGAGAAAAGAAGGGAGGAAAAAAATAAGGAAAAAATAAAATGAAGAGATAAAAAAAATAAGTACTAAAATAAATAAATGAAATAAGTGAAATAATAATCATAAAAATTATAATAGCATCACATAATCTTAACCATAATATTTATTAATATCAAACATTATTTTTATTATTATCATTAAAATAATTTATTAAAGTTTATTAAACTTTTTATTTCCATTTTATTTCTATTGCATTATTCGTTATTATTTCATTATCCCATTATGTTTCAACTCATTTTGAATTCCAAGCAGACCGTGCGGTCTCAAAACCATGCCTCGCCCATTCGTCCGGTGACGCAAGACCCAAAACACTCATAATAATTTTTTTTAAAAGGTTGGGGCCGAAGCCTCATTTTTTTATTAATAAAGCAAAGCAAATACCTCTTTTAACTGGGTAGAGGGAGACCCATTACATAGCCTGAAGGCCCAGTGGGCATGTATCCCATTATATAGCCCGTAGGCCCAAATTCTTGGCCAAATTCCTATTCTGTGAATAGTAACCTGGCAGATACAGTACCCTCTACAGTACCGCCGCCGCCACAGTGCCCTGCCGCCGCTACAGTACCCGCCGATCAACAGTACCGCCGCTGCTACAGTACCGCCGCTGCTACAGTACCCTGCGCCCAAAGGGTTTTGAACCCCCATTTTTCATGGGGTATTACGGGGTGCTTACCACTAAGCCAAACCCCAACTACACACTCATAATAATTATAATATTAATAATATTGATAATAATAAACTAAAATATAAATAATTATGATAAAAATAATAAAAATCATTTGATAATACTAAAATAAAATAAAGTCATAAAAATTAAGATAAAAATAATAATAATAATATCCTTAATTAATAATATTATTATTATTACCATTAATACAATTTATTAAGTTAGTTACATTTTTCTTATTCTTTTTTTTCACTTTATTACATATATTATTATTCAATACATTTTATTAATCCGTCTTGATCATCGGCAAGCAGTGCGGTGAACAGAGCGAGGCCGCGCGGTGATCCGGGGGAAGTCACGCAGCTTCGATCATGCTCTCCCCGTGCGCTGAATGATGTCAAGGAAAAAACATAAAATTTTTAAGTTACTCAAAATTTTAAAGTTGATCTTTAACCCGGACTTCCCGATGCCCATAAATTTAATAAAATAATTTATTTAAAGACGACGGGTGTGACAGCGGCAGTTTTAACGGCCGCTAAATTATTGTATGTAGTGGTGGTTTTAACCACCACTGATAGTAAAATATTAAATTATAGAGGAAATTTTAAACACCTCTAAATATTATTCATTTACTTAGCAGTGGTTTTAACCAACGCTAAAGCTAGATTTACAAAAATAAACAGGTTATTATGTAGCCCCAGTAACAGTGCCCTGAAGAAAACCATTCCAATTTCACATGCACATACATCCTACATCCAAAATAATATAAGGAAACGAACATTTTAAAATGAAAAATAATGTTAAAATCCACACACACTTGTCTGAGTATCACTCATTTCATGGTGTAATAATCATGCCACTGAGCCCATCCATGTGTTCCCCCTTGGGAACCAGTGTTACTCATATGAAGCTAAGTAACCTAGAAAGTGTGATCATCCATGATATAACATGTATCACCCCTGACGTACAAAGTATCAACAACCTATGATCCCATCCTTAGAATTCCGTAAAGAGGAAAACAAGTGTCTTTCAAGGTGTAACGTATACATTTATTTTCTTTAAGTTTTAAATACTAATGATTCCATGTGTAGAGCCATGCGATCTTATAAATCAAGTGGATTTAATAAGGTTCACAACCATAATCCATTTCAATTATAAATTCATAAGGGACATGTATTAATCAAGCCACAACTCAAACAGTTTCATTTAATTAATTAGGCAGTCTATTTCATAATTAATTTTTTCTGATAATTGAATAAAAGTAATAGGTCCTTGTGAACTACCCATGGTAGTTAACACTATTCAAGAAAAGTTATGTGGTAGGCCATGATAAAATTAATTCCATATGAGAAAATCTAGTTCCCTCAATAATACTTAGGCCCTAACCACCTAAAAGAGGGTTTGGTCACTAAGGCCCACATATGGGGTTGTCACGTCCTCCCAAAATTCATTTAAACTTCACTTTGATAGTTTAGAAAAGAATACACTTAAAAGGGGTTTTTATTAGAGAAAAAATAATTATATTAAGTCATTCAAGGATTACATTATTTTGTGAAGTTCAAATTCAGGTTCATTGTCCTTAACATGGACAATTTAAAAAACAAGGGATACTAATCCTAATGAACTATGTTCAAAAAATTAAATAACAAATTCACAAGTCCCTTCATAGAAGTTCTGCCAAAAATCATAGTGACATAATTTAAAAAACATCAATACTCTAAGGGAAATGTTATAGACCACCTACCAAATACCATGGATGACTGACATGACCAATATCGAGGCTTTTTTATATCCATATTGATAGAAATTATGGAATCAAATGAATGCCATGATAATATGGTGAATTTAATTTCACCAAAATAATGAATCTAGAGAGGAGATAAATGTAGAAGGAAAGAAGGAAGATTCCTAGACTCACTGAGTGATATATAACTCACTTGATGGAGGTTGGATTCAACTTCAGATAATAAGGATAAATCTAACCCTTTGAGAGGAGTGGATATGAGGAGCATGGGCGGGATCCACCTTGAGCACATGAAGGAGAAATAAAGACAGAGTTAAAAGAATTAAGGACAGAGGGGGATTTTCATAATTTCTACCCTATTTAATGAGGAAAACAGTTGTTCTACAAAGTTATCCATACTCTTTTCCAACCATTCTCATGCCACTTATTATGGAGGGTGTTCACATAGTTCATGAGAAAAAATTGGGAAACCATGCACAAACTGTTTATTATACCACTTTTCAGTACATGTGTCATGTTGTACTAGTGATGGGATCTTTGTTTGTTTTCTCTAAAATTATGAAACTATTAGGATGACAGTATAATGATCCCTTAGGATGATGTCGATTTTGGTATTCACCATATATGGATACATATATAAAACTTTCCCTATTGTATTCATAGCATGACACTCGTGGATTATATAATCTCGGTGAAATTTTTACACATTATTATATGATTCATAAATATAAATATCCATTAATACAACATAAGGAACAAAAATTCCTAGTGTATTTGGAAGACTGGGTTTATAATATATAAAAGGAAACATGAGAAATTAAGAAAGTGTCAGGTCATGAATATGTTTGGTGGAAACTCTTTGCCACACATGATACATATACAAACCGACTGTTACCATATTTTTCCAAAATATCAACAATACAAATAATCACTATCTGATGATGAACAAAGCTCGTCACCCTCTCCACCTCCATCTCTACTTCTTACTACCATCTCTAATAAAATTATATTGAAAATTAAATACAATTATATATTTATATTAAAACATAAAACCAATAAATGTCTACAAACTAAATGATTTTTAATTTTCGTGATTTACCTACTCACGACCAGTTGATGCAATACCACTTGGGGTGATCCGATCATCTTATGATATAAATCAATCAAGGCATTCTTCAAAGAGGATATTTGCCTTTAATCATCGTATGAAATAGGAAGGGAAACCATCTCTGCAACCATCTGGCCTACAATCTAGCCAAATAATCCCACAACGTCATCCGTAGGGACCCTATATGAATCAAATGGGACAACTATCTTCTCTCTGGCCAGATTCCATACAGTATAAAACTTCCTCCTTGGAATTAGTATCATTTAATCAATTAAAATTATGTTCAAAAAATATATTTCAAAAAATTTATGCAGAAAAAAATTACAAATGATAATATATGGACATTACTAACAAACAAAATATACATAATAAGGATAATGAATGACTGAACAAATGAAATAAGTGGTTTATAAATGAATGAATAACTATGTATACATAATTTTCCCCTTCAATCATGTCAGTTTCCTACTCCATTTCTTAATCCCCCTCATCCATTATTTCTAGACTAATATTTTCAATGTCATGATGGATAATTAATATCGCTTGGTGATGTTGATGATATTCAATGTCAGACGTCAAATCTTCTACTTCATCACCCATATCATACAAATATCTTTGTTTTAATTGATCAACTACACTCGACCATTAATTGAAAACATCATTCACATAATATACCATTTTCACTTATGATGATAAGATATATGGATCATGAAATTCATGATCACCAACATCCATCAAGAGAGAGAAGTTTACAGATGTAAATTGTAAGGTATCTCTTTTAAGACCTATGATAATATCAAACCAGTTTCAAATGTAAATATACGACTATTTTGTGTTGTCAAACCCTCTTCTTGATCAACTGTAAGAAATATAAACCCATTCGCATTATAAGCGTCAAACTTTCTAACTTGTTTTAACAGACCTCGAGCAAGAAAATTCAAATATTCTAACAACTCTACTCGAGTATTAGTATTCATGATCTAAAAAATATAAATTATTAGATTTACAAAATATATGTGTCAACCTAATATCCATATTTATTGTAATGTTTATGAACATACACATTGTGAAAACTATTCTACAAGATCTTTATTAATAGATTTTGTTATATCTTTCTCATTTTGTATTCGGCCCCTGATTTGTCTCTTTATTTGTATCCTAGACTCTTCAATAAATGGATTTTAAATTTCACTATTTAGTAGCACATATCTATGTGCCTGTAATAATTCCTTTTCCATCAGTGTAACATTTGAGATCCTCCCAACTGATCGGCCAATAGAAGGAAATATTTTTATTTTCCCTTGTATTTTAGAATGAGTCAATGTGTCATCAACATGTCCAAATCGATTAAATATTTCCTCAATATCATCCATGTATCTAGAAAAAATTTAATACACTCCTCTTTCAAATCGCCTTGAGCAATATAGCCTTTTGGTTGCTATTTATTTCTCACGTATGATTTCAAATGCCCAAGATATATGTGGAATAAAATAAACAAACATAATTATGAATTTAATTAAGTTACAATAATTTTTTACTCAACTAAAAAACATATAAATAAAGTACCTCTTAATTGTATGCATCCATCGATAATGTACGAGGCCTCCTAATTTAGCTTCCTCAATCAAATGCACATTTAAATGCATCTTGATATTAAAAAATGACGGAGGAAAGATCGTCTTAATTGCAAAAAGTGTCAATACAAACCTCTCCTGAAGGTTTTCAAGCTCAAATGGATATATAGATTTCTCACATAATTGTCTGAGAAATGTGAAGAATTGGAGTACAACAACAATATCTTTTTCAGGTAACAATGTAGGAAATGCCAATGGTAGTAACTTCTATAACAAAATATGTGAATCGTGACTTTTCAATCCATGTAACCTTTGATTTTTTAAGTCAACAAACCTAGATATGCTACTTGAATACCCATAAGATACCTTCAAATGCTTTAAAATTATAAGGAATGTATCTTTAGCCCTATTTTTCATTGCAAAAAATGTCGGTGCATACTTTACATTATCATCTAGCCATAGATCATGTTTTATGTTCATTACTTGTAAGAATCTATGAGCATTGAGATGATACTTTGACTTTCCATTCTTATTAAGAAATGTGAAGATCAAATTGTCATATACGTTCTTCTGAATATGCATCACATCAAGATTATGCCGCAACAAATGAAATTACCAATATTGATGTTTGAAGAATATACTTTTTTTCTTCCATTGTTGCATTTTGATTTCACTTAACTATGCCCTTAGAACTTGTTTCCCACTATCATTAAAATGATGAACCTTCCCAAATCTTGTTTTAAAATTTCCAAGTTGTTCCAATATTTTAGAACTAGTTAACAACTTTGGAGGTGGTATATGATCAATGAAACCATTAAATTTTGATCTGCTTAGCCAAAATATATGAGATGCATTGAGAAATATTCGATGGAACAAGAATCACCATTTTTTACCATGAGCTAGCTATTTGGGATCAAAATCAATGTTAAAAATAGGAAAATCCAAACCAATGTAAGTGTTCCAACCAGAAAAATTGTCAAGTCCAGGAATGTCACTAATGGTCCACATTAATGAAGCATGCATTTTGAACATTGTTTTAGAAGAAGAATCATATGTCTCAATGTCGTTGCTCCATAACTCATGTAATTATTAAATTAAAGGATGTGAATATACATCAATATCATTTCCAGGAATTTTTTTCAGGAATAATCATCGAAATGATAAAATACATTTGTTGCATACACATCCATAGAGGTAGATAGTAATGGATCAGAACAACTAGTCAAATGTTATAACTGGTACTCAAAGTCCCAAATGGGTTGAATCCATCGACATCCAATCCCAATCACAAATTCCTAGGATAAGCTAAGAAATATGGATGTAATGAATCAAATGTCTTCCATGATTGTGAATCTCATGGATGTTTCATTAACTCATCCTTGTTATTATCTATATAATTCCACTTCATGTGTTCGGTAGTTTTTGATGACATGAATAATCTTTGCAATCAAGGCTATATGGGAAAGTAATGAAAAACCTTTGCAGGTGTGTTCCTTTTATTCTTCTTCATGGTAGTATATTGATTCAGAATTCCAAACTCACCCATTGACTTCCATCTAGAAGAATATTGTTTTTAAATCCTCTCTACTTGAATCCTCTCTCCAATAAAGCATATAATCATTGGGACCCACATTTGTTTTTGTATAATTCAGACCAAGCCTGTTAACAAATTTTTCCATATCATAAAAAGAACCGGGAATGTTTTCTTCAGAAAATGAATCATGAAACAATTCAAATATCATGGACATTGCATTATTTTTAATTCTATATAGACATTTTATATGGTACAACATTATCAAAAAAGAATGTTTTGAATATCTCAAACATCCACTATAAAACTCTTGATTTCCATCGACAACTAAACCATGAAATGTATTTTCCTCAGTGATGTTTTATCTTACATTAGTCTCCACATAATCAAGAGGAGTATCCAATAATATGTTAAAATATTGATATGGTTGTCCTACAGTCTCAAAAACATCACTTGTCACGTTGCTATTTGTAGCACCCACTTATGGTTGTCCTGACATGTTTTGATGTTGATGGTGGGTTCTTTTAATGCCAAATGCATCATTTATAAGGTTTTTTATTTGATTTTCCATTATAGACGAAGTTGGTATCTCAATCCATGGATTGGAATCATTTCTCAACCTTTCTGTAATGTTCGATTCTCCGTTCCAAATCCAACACAAATATTGAGCAGGGAATTGCTTCAATATTAATGGTTCATAAACTTCACCTCTCTTAAACCATATTCTAGATTTACATTTAGGACATGAAAATTTTATTCTTCCTTTAACAGATCGATTGAAAATTTCAAAATCTAAAAACTCCTACAAACCCTTAGTCTACTGAGGTGTGTTCCTCGGTAATGTGATCCAACTTTTATCCATGTATATCACAATGTGCCTATACAATGTTAAAAAATTAAAATACAGAACTATTACTAAATAGGGAAAGAGATTCATATATATTAGTTGAAAAAATATTTAAATATGTTATATAAGATTTTCCTATATAAATACATATGGTAAATAATGACCCACCCACTAGAAAAAAAATAATTCAAATTAAAAAGATCCATAAAAGAATATAGAGATAATAAAAAACAAACCATGCTCTAACAAATGAACTATATACTAAATGTTAAGAAATGAATACAATAGTATCATATCATATACATTAGAAAACAAAATTCCAAAAGACAAAAATAGTAAAAACCTTGAACATGGTTCCAAGTCCAATCCTATTCCTAAACTCTCATGATTTTTCCTAGTAATCCATTCATCAAGCATTGAGCCTTGCCCAAACCCAATCCTACAATCAATTATCATCAACTTGGGTACCAAGTTCCATGGTATCCTGAGAAAGGTGTGACTATAATTAAATAATCCACCACCAATAATATCCCTAAATATAACCAGACTATGATAATGTACATGTATAAGTGGTATAAATAAAAAAATTACTAATTTAATTAAAAGTTAGTAGATAACCACTAACGACCAGGCTCTACGATGACACTTGAGAAGCTGATGAAAAAAATATTCCCTATGAATGAAAAATGTAATGAATATATAGATGAAATACATTTCTCGGATGATAATAATATTTCATGCATTATCGATCAGACTAATGATAAAAAATACATAGAAGAAAACAATGACATTACTGAAACCAAGAGTATATATGATGAAAATGACACTAAAAAAATTGATGCATTGAATGAACTCAAAGAAATAGATAACACCAAATAAATGGATGAAATAGATTACATGGTTATGAAAAAGAACACTAACAATGTTTATGATTCTAAGAATAACAACAATTACAAAGATTGTGGTGATGTTGTAAAAACCTTTGATGATAAAGACACCAATTAAATTAAGAACCAAGGGAAAAATGATGTTGATGAAAAAACTAATCACCACAATGACACTAAATACATTGATCATACCAATGAAATTGAGGACATAAACCATACCAATGGAAATTATGGCATAAATAATTTCAATGATGCCAATGAAATTGAATACATCTATGAGGAAAACAGCATCGGTGACACCTGAGAGATGAACCATACTGAATAAACTCTTGAAAAAAATAAAATATATGAATCCAATGATTCTAAAGAAATTGAGGACACATATCACATTTATGACACTTATTTCCATGAGAAAAACAACACAACTACATATTATAATGAATGTGACAACACTGATGACATCAATAATGTTGATGACTCTAATGAAACCATAAATTCTAGAAAGACAAATGAACCCAATGATACTAGAGACACTAATGATATTGATGAGATAGAAGAGTCCAATTACATCACCATCACTTATGAACCCAATAATAATGATGACATAGGTGACATTCAGGATACTGAGTACATTCATGATATATAGGACAGAAACCATGTTAGAAAAATAGTTTTACCTAATGAAACTTGACGCATAAATGACATGGATAATAATAACTACACTAAAAAATACTATAAAATCAATGAAACTGATGATGTTGATGACTTAAATTACACTAATAAGACTAATGAAATTAATGATATAGATGGCCCAAAATAATGATATAGTTTTACCATGTCGAGGGATTGGGGGGGGGGGGTCATCAAGGTCACCGGGGTTGCTGGGGTCATGGGCTCCTAGGGCTTTAGGGTGTTGCAGGGGTCGAGATGGGAGGAGAGGCGTGATGAGGGGCGGTAAGGCGTGGTGAGGGATTCCGGGGGTCACTAGGGTCACGAGGGTTTTTGGGGACGTGGGTTCCTCAAGCTTTGGGGGGTCGCAGGGGTCATAATGGGCGATGGGGAGTGGTGAGGGATAGCGAGGCATGGTGAGGGCTTCACGGGGGATGTCGGGGGGGAGTTGGGGGAGTTGGGGGGGAGAAGTGTCGTTGCTATAAAAAACAATGTTTCGTGTCGGTTTATTCAAAACCGCCACTAATTTATTTAAAAATAATTTATTGGAGGTTTAATTAATCACCACTAAAGGATAATAATGTTGTAGTTCCTATTGTTCCATTTAGGAATTCACTTGAGTGCTTCTTCCCACATTTATGGCATGTGGGTGACTGGAATTTATTTCCACCATGTGATTTATTCGTGTTCTCATGAGACTAAATCTTCAATTTCTTATCAAAATCATAGGAATGGTTAGAATATCCAATTTATATTCCTACATTCCATACACATCGAATGACTTCTTTATATCTATTAAAGTCTCTTATAGACTATGGCCTTCAAAGACATATCATTAAGACACCAAAGAATAAATTAATTTTTATTTCTTGATTAAAAATTAAACTAGAATCATACCATGAAATTTTGGTAAAATTAGCATCATAAGCACCAATAGATTCAACATACTTCAATTTTATCTTGATAAATTCCTTGTTTATCCTTATTTGTTGAATAAGAGTGAATTAATTACTGAAAAATATTCTCTTAAACTGCTCCATTATATTGAGTCAATTACCTCTTATTGAATTGTATTCTTAATAAGGTTCCACCATTGATCTTATTCTACTTCAAAAACAATAGACAAAAAAAATTAATTTTTAATGATATTAACAATGGATAATGAAAAATATATTTTAAGTGTTATTGATCCATTTCATAGTGACTAGTGGATCAGTGGACCAACCAAAATAGGGTGGAAATTTTATCATGAAGGACTGAATAGAATGTTGATCCGTTTTTTTCTTATTTAGATGTTCAACATGATTCGTAGCTTGAGAAATTTATTCAATAATAGAAATGAAATTTTTCAGTCCATATCCCATAACATTTGGCTGATAAGGAAGAAAATCATTGAATTTTCCATTTCATTCAACATTACTATGACTCATTTAGGTTCCATCCATTGAATAAACCTAGAAATAATAGTGTGAGAAACAAAAATCATAGCCTAAAAAAGCATAATCATGAAAAATATATTATAAGTCATTCATGGTCATTATTAAAATCCATTATGATGGTTCATAAAGAGTTTCTGATTTCCTAAATAATATCCACTAGGAATGTCAAACTGGGTGTATAAAAAGACCTGTTGTCATGCACTCATTAATGACCAAGTCCATCTCAATGCAGTCTTTCAAAGTTATAAACAATAAGTACCTCTGTGTTAGAGTCACATCCACTTGTAGTATCCAGATAGGGATGTAATTTCATAGAAACCACTTTCTCTATCCTTTACCCAAATTCTAGGATATTTTCATATACTTTGACTCATCTATAGACTTATCCTTATATATATCATTATATATATCCTGAGAAATATCCCCATTAATCTCACTAAAGTTTTCTCAACATAGTTTCCATAGGTTAACTAAACCATACCTGTGATAAAAACTATAAACACCCAAAATTCTCATACAAATATATTACATATTTTTAGATGAATATTCATTACATTATACAAATACATGCTTGAGGATCATAAAGGTATAATGCCTTTGGAAATATGAATACATAAAAATATGGTCTATAAGTGAGTTATGTAATATCCCACTATGTTCTTCATAACTATCACCCTTCTTAGAAATATAATACATAACATATTTCAACATAACTATCGTAAAGGAACTATAATAAAGGATGATCTTAGTTTCTCAGTAAGGGTAAATAAGGGAGGTATAAACATATCATGATTATATGGGAATGAGGACATGATACTAAAATTTAAAAACCATTCTCTATATATCAGAAATCATAAAATTGAGTCATGGAATAAATCATGGATATTCATAAGGAATGAATCATAATATAATCAAAGAAAATGATATGTGAGAATATAACTCTATTTAAGAAATAAATTTGTGGAATAAAAATAAGAATAGAAATATATTTCTATATTATTAAATGATTATTTAAAAGGCTATAATAGGGTAATGGGTTCACTCTACAATCTATCATAGTAGTTATGGTTCACTCCCAATACAATCATAGTGGAAAGAGTCCCTTGAACATGGTTCACTCCCCATTCGAGTCCATTTTATTTTATGAGATATCAATCTTCACCAAATATATTGGAGGAAGATATAGGTACCACTTGTCTAGGTTATATGATAACCAATGTCAGTGGAAATAAGATAACCATGATCACATAATTAAAATCATACATATGTGTACCATAAGATCATAAAACATTTATCATATCAGTACCCATGAAATAAATGTTTTTCATAAAAATTTCCACATAACATAACATGTGGAAAAGAAACAGGTTTCATAATGATTTCATAATTTCATCATAGTATAACCCATGAAAAAATAAGATGGTTTCAAAAGAATTCTATCATTGTATAAATCATGTAATAGAAACATTTTTTTAAAAAATATTTTCATCATAAACATTATATGTATATATAAATAATAAGAATGGAATAATTGGATCATATCCCTAGTAAATCACTTGTTACATTAAAGGATTTCATATTATATGAAAAATTATTTAGAAAGATCACTTGGATTTTTTCTTGAGGAAAATAACATTTCCAATTTGAGAAACACTTTTTAAAATAGATTTTTTTTGAAATAATTTTCCTTAAAAATAATACTAGAATATTATAAGAGAATATTTTAAAATCATTTCAAATATTTCTTGAGGAAAATATCATTTCCATTTTTAAAATAAACTTTTATAAAAAAATGTTCCTAAAACATTTTGAAAAAAAAATGAAAATAACCTTTTAAAAATTTTAAAATAAGCTTTAAAATAAATATTTTTTCATGACATAATAAAATACCATTCATGTTTCACATGTTAAAAAACTATTCCATTCACATTTTCTATAAAACCTAAATAGGCATTTCTTGAAAAATGACATGAATATTACCTGAAATTTTATTTTTAAAAATTAAAACATGTGTAAAAAAAATATAATAAATCATTAGGAAAATTTTATAAACATTTTTTAAATAATTTTTTAAAAAAAATATCTTTGAAAAAAATGATTTTCGACTAAAAAGTGAAATAATATCATATTTTCTTAGAAATATTATTTGGAAATCTTAAGTATATAAAGAGATAATAACGAATGGAAAACAAGAATTATAATGAAATAAAGATAGGAAAATAAAATTTATGAGTTTATTTATAGATGGATCATAATATTTCATTATCAAAAAGATAAACATAAGCAATCTCAAAAAACGATGATATTGTATCATAAAACCATTACCACTTTGGTAACATTAAATCATAAGCCCCATGAATGAATAAAATTAAATAGAACCTAAAATAGAAAAAATATAAGGTGATTTATTATATAACATTTCAAAGTTTCAGTATATACACTACACAAAATAAGGGAGTGGTGAATATGACAAAAGTTCCCCAGAAATAAAAGAGAGACTATAAATTTGTTACCATATGTCTCAAATTACTTCTTAAATGTTTAAAACTCTTATATAATGAATATAATTTTATTATAAATATATTAGAGAAAAATTTAAATATTTTATATTCTATATGATTTACTTATGAACTTTTACTACCATTTTATTAATATTCAATGATAAATTCAGGTTCCAGGTAAAAACTAATTTGTTTTTTGTGTATGTTTCGATTTGGTATTTTCAATCCTATTTAATTGATAATGGTCACATCATTTTGTGAGGTGGTAGTTGGCCGTACACCAGGGAGACATTATCGTATTCCCACAGAATGGAATGTAAGGAGGTATACATGATATAATATTTAAATAAGTGTAATAATATAACATATATAATATATATAAACATTTAATCCATCATTATATCAAATCGTGAGATATGCTAATAGAAAATGTATAACATCATTTTGTGAGGCAATAGTCCGCCCTACAGACAAATGATGATTTTATATCCCATTAGAAGGAAGTGGATACGGTTGAAGGTAATGACCTTAACATAAAAACATATAAGTATATGAAATAAAATTAGGTCAATATATGATCATGTTTTAATAATAACCAATGTTGGAGGAGGATGAAATAAAATAGAAATGCTCATTGAAGAATGTTACCTCTTCTTTTGGTAACATTATTTGATTTTCACAAAAAGCCTTCATTAGTTTTCTTTAGGACAAAAATAGACATTATACGATTATAGTATGAAATTAAGTAAGTTATTTGGGAATTTATTGGATAAAATAATATTTTTTTGTGTTTTAATAGGGGAGGAGAGTGGGTGGCCTTTTATAAGTGATGTGATGGGCACACTCGTATGTTTTGAAAATTTAAATGTGTACTCATGTTTTTTAAATGTAAAAAGGAACAAAAATGATAAATTATAAATCCTTATTGGATATATGGTCAAAATATATCTATAAAATTATATTTTAACATGTTTATTGTTGATTTTTCCCTTATATATTTTGTTTAACCCCTAATAAAACCATTTTCACCATAACTATGATAATTAATTTTTACTTTATTTTAATAATATTTATGGTAAAAAATTAAGTTGAACTTATTAGATAATAAAAATTGATTTCATTAAACATAAATAATAATATTTTTCAAAATTAAAATCACATAAGTGGGAAAATTTAATTTAAAATTAATCTCACAGACATAATGAGAAAACAGGTATTCAAAGAGAAAATGTTCAAAAGTTTACAAACATTTTATATCAGAATTTAATATTAAATTGACTCCAACAACCTAAAATGGATTAAAATATGTATAATTGAACAAATTTTACTTTTAAAACCATATTAAAATGGTTTTTACTTTTTTAAAAGCTTTAAATGAAATGAAAATTCTTAATAAAAACCATTATTTTTAACTATTCACTGAAAATTTTATCTTTTCAGAAAATTATCAAAACCTCACTCCAAGATAATATCGTAATTTTTATTTCAAAAGTTATGTTTATTTTTGAAAATAATTTTTCTAAAATTAGAAAAATTTAGTTTCTATTAATTGTTCACAAAATGCAATAACTGTTTTTTGAGGAAATAATATTTTTGAAACATATAAAGACATTTATAAAGATTAACTACTTTTCTTATCAATATGTTTTATTTGTATAAAACCATTATAATTAATATTTAAAAATTATTTATTATTATTCATATATCTAATTTTAACATCTAGTTTATAACAGTCATGTTTAAATAATAATATTAATAATATATTGTGGTTTGTTAAAACACAGTGTCCTGTGTAACACAAGATATTTTTTGTATTTCATTTAAAGAATAATTAAATCAGGGTTGTGTGTAACTAAAGATACACTTAGTTGTGTGTGTAACACATTCTAAACTTAGAGTTGCATGTAACAAAGCTGAACTCAGTGTTTCATGCAACACAAAAAATGAAAAAGATTAATTTTTCTTGAAAAAAAATTTAAAAAAACTTGGGGTGGTATAGTTATGGATTTATTTTAATGTCACATAACATTTTTTATTATAATAAATCAATTAATCTCATTAAAATAAACGACGATGGAAATTTTAACTCACACATAAGTGTAATGTTTTAAAACACTATTTTATATAATTTTTTTATGTGTTTTTTGTGTTTAATTTAAAATCATATTTTTATATATTTATAAATTTAATTATCTTAAATAAAGTCCAAATTCTTAATCATAATTATAAAATTTGGTAATAATAATATTCTTATAGTTTTAGTAATAAAATAATTGACATGATTAATATTTAGTCAACAGTAATAAGTGTTTAATTGTCAAATCTAAAGTGGCGCAAATTTTCTAAAGTTTACATGAACTTTAAAACTTATAAAAACAGTTTTTTAGGTTGGAAAGTGATACCTAAATAACTTAATAACCATACCACATCTAACTCATTTAACTTCCTTGCACTTCTACTCTAATATATTATATAACATTCTTTTTTATGGAAAGGTCCCTTTTCGTCACATATAAAAGGAGACAACTTCCACCCCATCTATACCTCACATAGAATTCAAATGTCTTGTTTAAGATCTACCATTTTTTCATCCTAGAACTATATCCCATTAACCATATCCTTTTTCCATCATTAATGTTTCTAATCCCTTCATTACCAAGTAACGATTCAAATAAAATCTAAGTCACTGACTAGAGTGTTTATTTTTATTGGCCTTTATTTTTTATTTTTTATTGTCCTTATCATAAATAAATACATTTATATAATTTATTTAGAATAATTTATATATGTAAATATTTTTTATATTTAATTAGCAACAATTATCCATCCTAATTCTTCCACTAAGAAAAACCTAAGCATCGAATGTGTGTTATGTGGACTACCGCCTCCATGAAACAATGTGGTTTATTTTTTATCACTACATCATAAGACTATTATAAAGGATATGGTTGAAAAATAATTATGTACTTTATGTCCCTTAAATAATTTTTAAATGGTCACCTATTACATTTACCATCATTGCATCCATTCGTTAAGGAATGCAATCATTTTTTATGTGTATGTGTAGAAAACTGCCTCCATGAAGGGACTTTCTTATTTAACTTATCCACCAAACATGGATGAAAATAAATGTGTAATTAATGATATAATATTATTTTTATAACATGATTATGATTATTAAAGGATAAATCATTTTACTTTATACCACCCTCTAATTTTATGGAAAATAAAATTATCGACCGTGTGTACATGTGGATTACTGCTTCCACATAGTGTTTCATTTTTTTCTATTACCTATAATCATGGATGTATTTAAATATTAATTTAATGGATAAAAATTATATTTATTACACTATTGATATTTTTTATTTTGAGAATCTAATTTTTTATATTGGACAATCTAAGAGGGAAGTGAATTGAGTTTCCAATTAAACTTTCTATTGAAAAATATTTAAAATTAAATCCACTAGATTTTAAAAATATAATAGTGAAATAAGATAGTAGTTATATATAATTTGATATTTTAAAATGGATTCTAAAAAGTTTTATCACAACTCTGTTAAAAAAATTTAAGAATTTGTTAACTTTTGAAACAAATTTACTTATATCAAACTCTGTATATAAAACAGTTATTAAAGCTTACTATCAAAGTAATGATTTTCTATATATTTTTTGAAAAAAATAATTGGTTTTATTTTGACACAAAATAAAAAAATAAATCACATAGTAGAATAAAAAAAGTGTTTAGATACATGATTAGACCAAGTTCTACCCATTTGGAAATCACGCACTACCAAGCAGTTTATTAAATAAAGAAATTGATCCATAACCTGGATCAAGTTTTTATAGAAACAAAATACACACAATAAGTCCAAGATACATAAAAAATATTCCATTGTTATACATGGGTTAAAATATACAAAATAATAAAGAAAATAATTTATGTTACTCTTTAATACAGTACAGGATCATAAACTCATGGATATACAGAGTAATGTAAACAAATCTCAAATAAGAAAGTTAAAATAAAGGGAGGGAAATATAGGAGTGAAAGTATGAAGAAGATAAATATGATCAACTTCATTAGGTTAATTTTATTTAAACATATCCTTGAAAACCTTCGACTGAGTATTTTAATGAGAGATCTCAAACCAGAGTATTGTGGAAGCATCTAGTGAAGTAATATATTAGCATAAGTCCTTAGTATATGACTATGTTTTTCATGAATACACACAAATACTTTTTCCATGAGTGTATATACTTATAAAGAGAGGTCCTTATCTAATTATCTATTTTAGGATATTCATAAATTAATCCTCAAACTCATTGGAAACCTTAAATTCTCTAAATGTGCAATAGATACATTAAAATATAGTCATTAGGGATTTGAATATATCTTGATGATTAAGTTAAACAAGGTCAATTAGTATTCACTTAATCATAATAACTTAGTCTTTTAGTCACTTATCAAAGTAATATTCCATTTTCACTTTCCATAGTCACTTCCCATGGTCACTTGGGACCACTTTCACTTGGCATAGTCACTTCATATCTTCATGCAAGCACTTATTGTCTTATTGGTTCAACTTCCCTTCTTATTGTGGACACTTATCTTGTTCTTGTGTCCACTTTATTTTATAATGTGGTAGGTTGAATCCTTTATGTGGTCAAATTAACTCCTCATATATTATGTTTAAGACTTATAAATTTTATTTATCAAAGTCAAGGTTACTTGATAGTTCAT
Organism: Viscum album; assembly: GCA_963277665.1. Lineage (NCBI taxonomy): Eukaryota > Viridiplantae > Streptophyta > Magnoliopsida > Santalales > Viscaceae > Viscum > Viscum album. The sequence goes on along the minus strand of OY728139.1, from coordinate 29,666,652 downwards.
ACAGTCACTTGGATTTCATCATGTGATCCCTTCAAGAAGTTTGTTAATCTTCTTTATGAATTAGGTTTACAAGGTCACTTCAAGACTTATCCATTTTTATAATTTTGCCTATAAAAATAGTTTAATATTATAAAACATAACAATTATCAATTATATAAAAATTTGATCTTTAGTCATTAAAAGTAGATTTGTTGGACTAATCCGACAATCTATCCATTTTTTATGATTTGAAATCATGATATATATATATAAGAAATACATGGATAAAAATATTATTTTAGTACTAATTTTAAAAAGATTAAAAAATTTACCTTATCCGGTACTCTAATTAGAATCGAAATCAGAAACATCTTTGATGTCATATGGTAGAATTGGATCCATTAACTTGGTTGTGGAGGTTGAGGTTATAGGGGTAGGTTGTGGTGTAGAGGTAGTAGTAGTTTTGTGAATAACCATAAAACTAGAAACTGGATGAAGATGATGAACTACATGTCTGGAAGATAAGATGAAAGGGTTGGTATAATAGGTGTTATAAGGAGGTGATAAATAAATGGTTAAGGTTGGGGGAGCCAGGATAGAAATATTTTCAATATAAATTTTTGACTCAAGAAATCTAGTAAAATCCTTAACAACCCTTGGACCATACTCCCTAGCTTGAAAATAATATTCCTTGTTCTCGATAAAGGATTCCATAACATGAGTAATAATTTATAACTTCTCTAATGGATATTTCAAGGATAGAATTAGTGGAGGAATTATAAGATCACTATACAATTATCTAAATGTTGTCTATGTATTATATTTGGTGAATATTCTATTGATATATAAATCAATTACCCTTCAGATGGTGTCTTTATCTTTACCAGTTATCTTTATATATTTTCTAGATAACTCCATGTTCTTTACTACATGGGTTTGAAATCCCTCAGACACCATATCTCAGGTTTTCTTAAGCTCAAGAAAGCATACTTTCAACTTATCTTGAATAAGATGTATGATGTGATATTCAATATAAATACTGCATATTGGCATAAGAGGTTAAACCTAATAATATATTGGGGCATTATATGTAGAAGAATGAAGTACTATATTCAAAAATATTTTATCTAAATTCAACATCTTATCTTGAAGATATTTCTATAGGGTACCAAATTGGGATCTAAAATCTTCAGTCTCATTACTAATAATATCCAACATAAGATGTATTTTTTGTTTAAAATGAGAAATAACCAATGTGATAATCCATTATATGTCTTCCTCTATGATTGGTTCCCATATTATACTAAAAAATAAATAATTCCTTCCAAGAACACATAAAATATTATTCAAATGAATTTAAATCTTATTTAGTTATATAGTATATAGAAGTGTAAAAAGAAGGTAAATGAGGAGACGAATCAGAAGCTTCCTACCTACCATCTAACTCACATTCATTCTCATTATCTGATCTTAAAGACTTAACTTATAGATCCACATTAGATTCTTTATGAAATTCAAGAAGATATGTGTGAAAATATATTTCAGGATCTGTCATATGGTTGTCCATAGGCTCTTCAATATCTTGGTAGGAGTTATACTAAACATATCTTCCAACATTTAGTCAACTAATTTCCTTGGAGGAGATACTTCAAGTTTATCTTGAGTATCAATCATAATAATCATATATCCTTCCAGTACTCTATGAATATAATAGATGGGATTTCCACTATTCTCATGTGAACTACCCCCATGGTTATCACCATAAGATTTCTCCCCCTGAGGAGGTTCTTCCCTTACTCCTGGACTAGGTTTACATGGAATGATAGGGATTAATGTGGAATATTTTTTTAAACTTTATTCACTTTATTCAAACTAATGCAAGTCACTATACTCCAATTGAATTTACTCAATAAAACCATTCACTAAAACCCCATTATCCTCAAGATATTCATATTTTAACTCTTCTTCTCAAAAAGTAAGAGGTAATGTAGAATTATGAGGTCCAAAATACATTATAGGAGAGGGTTATCTGGTATCTTCATGAGATTATATAATATCTTCAATTAAATAAACTACCTAAATATCCTCTTTCTTAGTTTCCACAACCACGTAATTCTCATTTGGATAATACTCTAAAATTTCATCCAGTTTTAAACTAGGGTCTACTTGGTCTCTTGGTTTGACGTAATTATTAATAGGGTTAAGTATTTGATAAATCTTTTCATTGTATTCTACCCATTACTTTCTATAATAATTATTTTTTTATATGTTTATATGTATTTTAATTTAGGTAAAACCCATTAGTATAAATTTATATTTCCTTCCCATTAGGAACTAATAAATTAAATTCCAATAGCACTGAGTTGAATTTTTGGTAATGGAATTAAAATTTGTGGAGGGATTACATATTTCAGCCATATTCATCATTAAATACCTGTATAATCTAATCTAAACTCCATCCCTTATCAGATAAAGAAATAAATAATCTTGGTTCCTTAATATTTGGAAGTACCTTTTTGGGTTTTATAAAATTTTGGTTATAATTTAGTAACTGTCTATATTCTCTTATTAATTTCATGATTGTTGGTATTTCAAAAGTCGTATACCCTGTTAATTCCTCCAAATAATTCATAAACTCAAAATGAGCATGATTTATAGGATATTAACTCTCTTAATCATAGTATTATTCTATTTGAGGAAAACATAAGAATTTAGCCCAAATATTTTAGGAGAAGACCATTATTTCTCTATTTATCACAATTCTTATGGTGTCCCATGAATCACCAGAATTTAATTCCTTATATTAATTGAAATACTTAACTAATAAATGATAAAAATTCATAATTTTATCTTTAAACCATTCACTCAAACCTTTTTTCTAAATCAATTTCCATAATAAATATTTACTGAACTTAATCCACTTAGTAGAACTTCCTTTACCACCAAAACAAGATGATCTAGAAAATGAGGATTATACAGCTAGACTGTAGTACTTGAGCCACCCTAGTCCTTATTAGATTTCTCTAGAGGAGGTTATTCTGTAATAGATGAAACATCATGAGTTATTTTCACTCAAAATATTTTTACACTATTATTTTAATCTTGGATGGGTTGTGTTTGAATTTGAAAAAATAATGTGTCTTGAGGAAGAGGAATTCAAGAAAGTGATAGCAAGTGGGTATTTAAAAAAGAGAAAGTTTTTTTAATAAGGATATTTGAGAAGATTCAAATTCTGATTTCAAATTTATTCAATCATTTATGGAATAAAATAATAATAAACTGAGAAAAAATCCTTCCAAACAACTTTTAATAAAATTTTAAATTCAAATAGTCATGGTAAGTTAACTAATCACATGAAAAATTGGTCTTGATCACTAAACTAATAGTATGAAAAAAATATAATGGCCACTAAAATGGTCATGCGAGCAAAAAATCTCATGGTCACTTAACTGTATGTGTGAACAAAAATTATCATGGTCACTTAACTGACCATGTCAATAAGGATTCATAGTTACTTAACAACAAGATTAGTAACAACATTTGATCAAAATATTAAATTAAGAAATAGATAAATAAAAATATATTTTAAGTAATATAATTGTCATTATACAAATAAAATAGTTAAATCTTAGTTATAATATTAAGGAATAATTAACCAATCTAAACTCATGTATGATAAAATCATTTTTCTCAATACTCAATTGATTTTTAAAAATATTAGTGAGTTGTTGTTCAGCACCAATAAAATAAAAATTAATATCTATTTTTTTAAATGGTCTCTCAAAATGTAATATCTTATAAAAATTTAACTTATCCTTAAATGAGGCACATGATTCATTGAAACACTTATAGCACTTTTATTTCATAGTTTATAGGTACATGTCTAAAATAATATCTATAATCCATTAATGTGTGTTTCACCCACAGAATCTATGCACAATAACTACATATATCTATGTACTCAAAATTAGTAGTATATACTAAAAAATTGTTCTATTTCTTTCTACACCATGAAACTAGAGACTTTACTTAAAGGGGACATGTTCCAGAGGTTCTTTTTCAACCTAAATTGCAACCACCAGAATATAAATTTTATTAACTAACCAAGTTAAGTTATTTTCCTTTAAGATAGAATGAATCTAAATTGGTTTTACTTTTTAGGTATTTTAAAATTATTTTAATAGCATCTAAATGAGATTGCATTTGATTTTTTTTGAAAATGATGATATACTATCTAGTTGGCTAATAGTTATGTATAGTAAACTTCCTATCATATTTTTATTAATTTCTTGGTCAACTGAATTTCTAGTTTCATCCAGATCTATCTTATATATTAAACTCATGGGATTATCACTAACTTTGGTTATATCAATAATAAAATGTTTTAAAATAACCTATATGTATTTATTTTATTTAAAATTATTCATTCCTTATTTTCATTAATATGAAAATGAAGGAAGAATTTTAACTCAACCATTAAACTCATTTCAAATTTATTTTTCATCATTTTAGATATTTTTTTACCCAAGGAGTTTTTATGTGATCTTAAAAGAATATTATAGAAATGAATTTGAACTACCAAAATATATTTGTATTTTTTTTATGAATAAGGTTAAATCAGTTATACCTTTTTAAAAAACTTGATAATTCAAAAAAGAGTTGAGCCTACATACCAAGATATTTGAGCTTATTTTAGACCATAAATAACTTTAGTTCATTTGTAAACATGATTTGGAAAATGTGGGTTTTGAAATATAAGGGGATATTCAATAGAAAAATCCTTAGCAATGTGACCATTTAGAAAATCACCCTTACCATCCATTTGATATAATTTCAAATTAGAATGTTTAGCATCGAAAAGAACCATTCTAATAGCCTCGATTATTCATTCTGGTGGAAATGTTTCTTCATATTAAATTCCTCTTTCTTGATTGTATCCTTTTGCAACTTGTCTAGAATTATTTTGAATTATTTTTATATAACTATCTACCTTATTCCTAAACACACTTTAGTTCCAATTTCCAAGAAGACTTTATATCTTTCCACTAGTTACAAGGAATTTTTTCTTTCAAATTGATTTAACTCTTATTGCATAATAATTACCCAAAATTCATCATCAATATATTAATATATGTTTTTATGTTAAAGCTATGAAAAAAATTCTTGATTCTCAACTTGGTTTCAAAGGGAATCTCTAGTTTTCATACTTCTACCTATATTTCCTACAAAAGTATCTAAAGGATGGTATCTATGAGTTCTAATGGATCTAGGGATAAATTTACTTGGTAATTATGTTTCTTCTTCAAGGTATGGTTCAAATAGTTCCTCAGTTTTGGTTTTTTTATACAATAGGTTTTGTAGAACAACTAGTTGGCTTGGTTGAGGTATTGATGTTCAATATAGAATGATCATCATCGTGGTTTTCTAAATTAGTTTTCGGATCACGTGGATCTATTTAATAAACTTTTACATGTAAAAATTCTTTCACAAGTTTAGTTCCATTGTTAAACACCCTATATGATTTACTATGGGTTTAATAACCAAGGGATATTCTTTTATAACCTTTAGACATAAAATTTTATAAACTTTCTTTTATGTTAAATGCAAATACCTTACAACCAAAAAACTCTAAAGTAATCAATATTTGGTTTCGATCCTTTTCAAAATTCATATGAAACATTCAATAACATTGGTCTAATAATAACCCTATTGATTATATAGTAGAGAGTATTAATATCCATTTACCATAAATAAACTAACAAGTCTGGCTCATTAAGCATGGTTTGGGAAATCTCTTGAAGAGTCCTCTTCATTATTGTTACAACACTATTCTACTTGGGAGTCCTAGGAGTAGAAACATTATGATTTTAGACATGTTGAGAGCATAAATTTTCAATGAATTTATTTTCAAACTCATTTCTATTATCACTTATTAGGGTCTTATTAGTAATTATGATAATATTTTTTACTCATTTTTTATACTTTAAACAATAGTAACAAAATTCATTTTGGTGATCTATAAACAATAACCCAGTATATCTAGAATAAAAATCTATAAGAACATAAAAATCATGATTTCAATTTAAGATCAAAACTCTAGAAGGTATAAACAAGTCTATGTTAACAAAGTATAGGGTTTGATAAGTTAAAATATATTTCTTTAGTTTGAATGAAATCTTATATAGTTTCCCTTTTTCATTGGGTTAATAGAATTTATCTTTTTGGAATTCTAGTTTAGGAAGGTCATTAAATAATACTTTACTATTTATATTTCTAATATAGTGAATGTTTTGGTGGAATATTCTTCTATACCAAAGCCAATATAATTTTTGAAACGCACTTAAATAAGAAATGTTTTCAAAAAATAAGGAATCTAAATAATCTGTACAAAAAATTATCATTACATAAAGAAGTAAATAATAAAACATTCTTAGAATCATTTATTTTGAAATAATTTTTTCAAAATTGTCATGATAACCATCATCCCATAATTGTGATATGGAAATTATATTATACTTTACACTATTAATAAATAAGACATTAGAAGTTAAAACCTAATTTTTAGTTATTTATTTGAACTAGTAATATTATTTTTTCTTTTATCTTGTAACCAAAGTTAACATGTACACCATATAATTTTATATGACTCTTAAATATTGAGTATTATTTAGTCATGTTTCTTGAATATCCACTATCACAATACCAAAAAAGATTAATATTAACCATTAAGTGAGTTTCCAACAAAGAAATTAAATAAGAAATAATTTTGATAACCACACATTATTGGGTCCAAAGAACTTAATAATAATATCTTTTCAATTTAATTCTATTTAATAGGTTTCCCTTATGTTTAATTACAACTTTTAAAAATAAAAAACTTATTGTCTCTAAAAGTTTATAAATTTCTTACATAATTTGAAGATTTTTAACTAGGAATAAATTTCTTTCTATAAATTCTCCTTTGACCAGGCTCGTATCCAATACCAGTTCTCTAATTAGGTGTGGTATACTTACCTAGAATCATGTTTAAGGTTTCTATTCATTTGTTAAACCTTTAAATATCCTTTTTTATGTTTCTCATTATACATTTTAATTTCATTATTCTATTTTAATAAATGATAATTATTTTCTTTTTCAAATTGAAGATAATTTTTATCAGGGAAACATAAAACATGTTTCTTTATATTCATTGGTATTTATCTTCTAATTTGTTTTTATTGTTGATGCGTACAATTCATTAATGATTGTTAACATAATAATACAATCATTTTAGGGTTTAAATAGTTAATTATTTATGATATTTTTAGAATTTTTTTCATATTTGTAAGGATGAATTAATAAATGGGAAATGATAAAAAGATGCTAAAAAAACCAAAATTTATATAAAAATATGACTTTTCATGTCAAAGGATATATATAGGATGCTTCTGTGAGTCAAAAGTTAAGGGAAAAGATAAAATAGAGTTTATGACATTGAAAATTGAAAATTCACATAACGAAAGATGTTCAGGAGGTTAAAGGTTTACAAGACATGATGGGAAAATGGGACATGCCCCATTTTAGAGTAGATCATGATTTTTCATTGTATGAAATTAATTTTCACATCTTGAGAATGGATAGACATACCCAGTTATGAATGTTTCCTTTGGGATTTCAATGAGAGACAATAATTAATGACCCAAGTGGCTATTTATCAGTTGAGATGGACCTAAAAATCATAATGGGATATTTTAATGTTTAATTAAATTAAACCTGATCCCTATGGGGTTTTATAAATTGATTTTTTATGCACTACTTCTGGGAGAGGATTCTGGAGGCCAAAGATAGGGAAAAGAATATGTGTTGTGTTGGCTCCCCACTAATCGACCACTCCACATTATTCATGTTTTATTTTTTATTCTATTCTTCCCCCTTAATCACTCATCTATAGTATAAGGTGAATACCACTTCAATGTTCTAGGGTGATACAGTATAAGGGGGAATGTTTTTTTGGATTGATTGTATTTATTTTATTCAAGTATTTGGACTTCCATAGTTTCAATTTAATTTATAATATATTTTTCTTTTCAAGATCATTGAATAAAATATATAATCTATTGTTAAATTTAAAAAATTATTACCATAAATTAGGAATTTTAATTTTCATTTTTAGGTTAATCAAGTTTAAATATGGTATGAAGACAAACTCTATTTTTAAATTTTGCAAATTACCTAATTGTGATAAAATGGAGATTTCTGCTTTGAGGGGGGTGGGATTTCATTAATGTTGAATCTATATCATATCAAATATAACCCCAATACTGAAAAATTGAATTATTTTCTAAATCTAACTCTACCCAAACCCTAAAACTAGACAACCACAACACACCTTAAAAACTAATTTTCAAAACTAATCAGGTTTGCCTTTATTTTTACCTTTTTCCAAACTATCTTCACAAAAAAAAAATATTTTCAAAATCTATTTCTTCTATATAATTTAATAAAATAATTTATTTTTGAAACCTAGTAAATTTATTGTAATGTATTTATGGGTTTTACACTATAAATTGTTTCATATTATATTTAATTTGTTGTAAATATTTGAGTCTATAAAAATAAATAATTTTTTGTTGTCCCCATAAGGAATTAATTATGCATGTGGGTGGTCCAAACTGGTTTCGCTTTTGGGGACGATTTCATTTTTATTTTCAGTGTTCTAATTTTTAATTAATTTAAATTTTTATAGTCTTATTTTAATTTATTTATTTATGTTAGGTTATTCGTGCTATATATTTCATAATGTTAATTTTTCTTTCATGATCACAACATGCAAGAAAAAGTAAAATAAGTCTTTGAGTTTGATCCTAGACTTGAGAAAAGCATAAGGAATATTAAATATACCATGACCATGGATTTGGAAGAGAACCATCTGGTTTTTAGGGTACTAATCAGAGAACCAAAAATGCATACACTCGTAGATTACAGGTGGCCATCAAACAAAATATTTCAATCAAGATTTCTATTGTCACTTATTAGGGTAAATCATTTCAAGATCAAACCTACAATAATCTATATGATCAAGAAAATGTGAAATTCATTGGACTGGCTCATAAAGATCTAAATGTTCATATGAGAATATTTCTTGATATCTACAACAATTTTAAATTATCGAATACACAAAGTGACATGGTAAGAATTTTATTTTTTATATTTTCATTGAGGGATCGAGCTCATAAGTGTAGTTATAGTTTTACCAATCATTCCATCACTAAATGGGATAATTTAGAAAGTAACTTTGTCAATCGATTCTTCCCTCCTTCAAAGTCAATGGATATGAGGGTAAATATTATTAACTATTGTAAATTTGCTGAAAAATCACTCAACTATGCTTGAAAACATTTAAAGTATATTACTTGTAAATTCTATCATTATGGTATTGAATTATGGATATTAATACAAATATTTTATATGGGGGTTTTATGGAGAAACAAGTTAATTTTAGATACTATTTTTTGAGGATCTTTGATGAAGATGTATCCCGAGGAAAGCTATAGTCTACTAGATGTAATGGAAAGAAACAACTTCCAATGGATAAATAAAGGGATTCAAAGAAAATGTGCCCACATGATCAACAATAAGGATAAAATTTTAGTGAAAATAGAATCTATGATGAGGAAGATGGATACAATAACAGTTCTTTATAAACCCCAAAGAATATTTAATGAGGATAAAAATTACATTGATTATAAAAGAGAAAATCAATTTCTAGGGTAAATTCAACAAAAACCTAAAGTACAATGGTACCAATAAAGGGAATAGGGGTACCAAAAATAAGTACACTAAGTTAACACATTTAATATCAAAGTACATACATTGGAAGAGACATTGGACACATTTATAACCATGATCAGGGTGGTATTCAAAGAGACGAAGAGACAAAAAATGATCTATAATGTCACGCTATGAAATATCGGGATTCTAGTATAGAAAATTACTGAGCAACTTAGAGAGATACTGAAGGAGTACTATGAGGATTATATGAAGTGAATCTCTAAGAATATTTTAATGTTATCTCTATGTGGAGTGTAAAAGTCACCAATGAACCACCAAGTTCATGAAAAATACAACAATAACAAAAAGTTGAAAAGAAAATTGAATTGTTGGAAAAGATTGAGGAAAAAGTAGATAAAGAGAAAGAAGCTGAAGAATAACCACCATATTTCATGTTGAGACTACCTTTTCTAGATAGATTAGGTCAAGTGAAGATCGACGTACAAAAAGGTAAATTTTTTGAGCACTTTAAAAATTTACATATTAACATTTATTTTGGAAAGGATCTTTAAAATATGTGAACCTAAGAAAAATTCAGGAAAGATATTGTGACAAATAAGAATAATATTTAGTAAATTGACACTATTCTACTAACATGAAAATTCTAAGTAGTAGTTACAAAGGACTTAATGAAAAAGTAATAGAACCTAGGTTGGTTTTAAATTCCAACTCATATTGGATCAAACAAATTGGGAAGTAATTGTGTGATTTATGTGATACTTTAAATATCATGTTATACAACACATCCAAGATCTTTTATTTAGTTGAGATGAATAAAAAAAGAGTTTGAATCTAGTTGGAAGACTCGAAAGTGAAATTACCCCGAGGAGTCATTGAAGACATAATCGTCAAAGTAGACAAATTCTAATTCCCCATAGATTTAATTGTTCTAGATATAGAAGAGGATCATACGATATTAATTTTGGGAATGTTATTTTTAAGAATTTTTCTAGCACTGATAGATTTATAAAGTGGAGAATGTTGTATTAGAGTTGTCATCAAGCAAGTAAGTTTCAATATCCACTTAGAAATTAAGAATTGTGATGTGAGAGAATATGATTAACTAGGAGAAGAACAACTATATGAAGTTGAAGGTATTTGTGATATTGAAGAATCAAATGAGGTATCTTCTATCATACAAGAGTATATTCATATTAAATTTCTTGAAATCAAGAATGAGAAGCTCATGACCAAACACACTAGAAGAGCGACCGACTCCCCCATGTTTAAAAAAGGCCTACCTATACGGATAGTACATGACCAACTATTCAGTTTTTCTTGATTAAGGAGGAAATAGTGGATCATCCAAATGGATATTTAGTAAGTGCTACTAGGAAGAATATTTAAGAAGTTTATATAAGGAGGAAAAGCATCCAACCATGTAGATAGGTTATAGTTGAGGCAATTTAAGGAACCTGACTAGGTAAAATAATCCCAATAATTTATCACATTTTATAAAGATGAAATAGGTAAGGTCAACCCAATGATGTTAAAAAAAAGTTCCTTCAGGAGGCCACCTATGTTTTTAGGGATTTTCTTTATTAATTTTTCATTAGTAGGCGCACACATAAACTATCACCCAAACCTTTTAAAAATGTTATTGATTATGGCCGGTACTTTCACATGATTATTTATAGGACCATCAAGAACCAATTAGGTATAATGAAAAGAAGCTACATGACCAACTTATTCCATGATCCCCATTAACATTTTGAAATAAATAAAATAAATGTTAGGAGACAGATTCACGTAATAAATATAGTGCAAACAAAACCTATTCATCTAAGTTAAATTATCATTTTAAGGTGTGTTATCATTTAAATTATTTATTTTTTCAATTGTATTTCCCAAATTTAATTGTTTTTAGTTTTAACTTACAATTTCATTCCATCATTGATTACTACTTTAATTAACTGAACTAGGATACACGTTAATGATTAGGATAATTTCATTCCATGATTTAATTTTCTCTATAAATATATTCAGAAGAGAAAAATGGGAGAAAGAAATAGTATGGATAAACATGTGGATTAGTATTTGACTAATCATGATTTTGGGGGACTGATTAATTTTTGTAAATTAAATTTTTCTATTAATTGGCTTGCCTTGAATTTCATATATTTTCATTAATGTAGTTTATTATTCATATGAATTTCCATGAGTGATTTTCTGGTATATTTTTCTAATTCCCAAGACATCCTCTGAGATAAATATATTTCACTCTTTCTATAGTTATTTTTCTTTTGGGGATTAAACATGTTCTCTTCTAGAACATTCTTGGCATCTTATCAAAGGTATGATTGAATATAATCTTTTTTTATATGATTCAAGCATATTTTTTTAACCATTTTCCTATATGCACCTTGAATTAATCCATTTTAAACCCATAGAAACCATGAACAACCTTATTTGGAAATGAACCTAGTTATAATCCTATTTTATCAATTCTTTCCATATTTATAGTATATTGCACGATATTTAAAATAATAAGTGTTATGGAGAGGTTGTACATGAATAGAGATACACTTAATTGAGGAGATTGTTATAGGGTTTTTTCCTATGATTTGATGTCATCCTAGTCTGTTAATTTTAGGTTTTGGTGGTTGGAATTGTTCAAAGGAGGCTTAGAAAGAGTTTGGAGAGGTTTGGTTGCTAAAGGTTGGAAGTAGGATTATTACACGTCATGTAATAACACTACATGGCTTGAATCTCAGTTTTATGGATTGGATAAGACATTTCATGATTTGTAGATATTGTACAAGGTGTGAAGAAGAGTTTCACAGTGTGTAATATTTTGGGGTTTGAAACAAGAAATAAAATTGAAAGGTGATTGGATTTTTGGAGGAAGTCGACCTCAAGGGATTACATGTGTGAAGGGGTATTACACGTCATGTAATTCCCACTATTATAACTTTTAAATTTTCTTTTCAGCCGCTCAGGTTATCAAACCCTATAGCTATAGTAATTTTCTTATGACTCTAGGTGACCGAGAGACCCCTATCTAGTTTTTTGAAGGTTCCTTCAACAAGGATTAAATTCTATCTTTTCTTCTTCGATCCATGGTGATCCAGCATCAATCTAAGGTTCTTTCTTCCTCAATTCCTACAATTTCTACCAGTTTGTCCTTTATTTCCCTCCGATTCATCTTTTTATCTAGTGGAAGATGTTCTTCATCACTTATAATGTGTTCATATTTGATTTTGATTGGTTCAGTGGTGCCGTTACATCCTCAGGTGGATGCATATCTTGAGAGATTGTTAATCGGAGGACTGTTACGTGATCTGTTTTTGTGCAAAAAATGTTGAAACCTTTGATGTTGGGATTTTTAATCATTTTTATATGATTTTGTATCATGTGGGAGGTATCTACTCTAGTTTGACTATAAATCATAGTTTCCCCACACCAATCAAATATAATAAAAGGGTAAATGAAATAAAGGGGGTAGATTGATCTGATGTGCATGTTGTTCTAGCTTTGATATTATTGTAATTTTGTGAATTATATGGGCTAAATATACCTTTGAAAATCATGGTCATTGCTGTTCCTTGTTTTTTAACTAAACAAGGTACTTGATGGTTAGTTCTTATTGAACATTTGTATATGTAAATTAGTTAATCATGTACACTTGAATAATAAAAGGATACCCTAGGATTTCCCCATTTCTATGAAATTCCTTGAATTATGAAGTGGAATTAGAAAATGTTTTCCACTTTAAACCTAAAATTGTTTTATTCTTTGGTATGGGGGGTGATGTGTTGTTTGGGATAGTGTATTTGTGTGTGTAGGATATATGAGATGTGAAGTGTCCATATTTTGATGTGTGGTGGATGATCTTATTGATGATACATCATCATGAACATGTAATGGAATATTAGGTTGAGAGTTTGATTTATTGTGGAATGAATGAGAAGTTTTGTGTAGTGATTCTACGATTGGTCTATGTAGTGATGTGTTTTTCGATTGCTTGTTGTGTCTTGTGCTTGGTATTTTACCGGACAAAAGAGGAATAAAAGAATAAAAAATTGGTTAATAAATTACATAACTGGCTTAAGTTAGTTTGGTTAATGGAATGAATAAACAATTTGTGAATAATGGGTGGGTGCTAAACATTGGGAGAAATGTGAAGCCACAATAGCTTTCCAGGATCTTCACCTTCAAAAATTATTGTTGTGGTTAATGATAATTTTAATTTAACGGTAACAAGAATGTTGTAAGTGTTGTGAGATGGTTGTTTATTGAGAACCCATTTGTTGGGCTTGAGTGTTTGGTATCATATATGTATATACTTGTATCTTTCCATTGTAACTTTTATACGCATCCACCCAAGTTGAGAATTACATTCCCAACACCCCCATCATTATGGGGGTGGATGTCTTTTCCAAACATCCTAGTGGGAGGATGGATGATTGGCCACCTGCTCTTCCTTGTTCACTCTTCTAGGCGGCGATAGCCCAGTATTCTTTGAGCAGGTTGTGGTTGGTGAGGCTGAGGTGTGTGTGGGAGAATTTTGGTTTCCCAAGTGTCTTTGGGATGATATGGGTTGTGTTTAACCAAGTGTATATGGTATGATATGAGTTGTTCTTTCCTAGGTGTCATTGAGATGGGATGTGAAGTGTTTTGTGGCCCAAGTGACAGGATGGGGTGTGGTTGTGGGAACCAAGTGTCTTTGGGTAGGATTTTTTGTGGTTTGGGGTTGGGTGTTTGTGGGTGGGATGTGATGTGGCTTGTGGCCCACGTTATGGGACAAGGTGTGGTTTTGGGGCCCATTTGTGTGCAGAAAGGTTGTGATATGGTTCATTTGAAAGAGGTGGGAGTGCGAGGAAGTTTTCCATTATGTAAGAATAGATAAACTAGTGGGGAGTGGTGCGAGGTACCCAAATAATCAATGTTCTAACTATATTAATTTACTTCACTTGAGTTATTTTGTGAGTATTGGGATGGTTAGTATACCTATTAGGTTCTGTTTGGTTTTATTATTTTCTCACAAGGGCATTAGTATGATCCCTTTTACTGGTGCAAAAGAGACTTAGATTTTTCCTAATGAGTATATCTTTATACTCACCCAACATATATAAAACTATTTTTAGGTTTCTAGGAGGATTAAGTAGATCGTAATTATAATTACTAGCTAGGGATTTGGGACAGTTGTTGAGTAATTGATGTAGCTTACTTTTGGTACATAATTTCGAGTTTTATTTCAATTGTTATAGTTTTATTTTAAACATGCATGTGGAATGGATTTTGGTTTTCTTATATATATATATATGTGTGTGTGTGTGTGTGTATTGGAGTTATTTTGGGATGAACCATCTTTTCTCCTAATATTGTTTTCCTAAAAAGGGAAGTGGCTCCCATTTTTTGCGAGAATTTATACCCATTGTGCTAGTTGCTACCTCATATCCTACAAGAGGTGGGACTTGGGGGACATTATCTCCCTTTCTTTAATGAGATCATATGAATGATATCTTTGGAGGGAGGAGGTCATGAAAGAATAAAATGAGAGGTGATGGTAGAGAGATAATATAGAGTTTGTGGTTAGGAATAGTGAGGATTTCATGGGTTGGTAGGGAAACAATGTTAGGAGATCTTGGTGTGTGGCATAGGCCAGTGCAGCCGGGATAGAACATTGGATTTTGAGTCCCCCCATGATTTGATGCAAGGAATTTGAGCCTACTGAATGACCAAATGAGGCTATACTGGTTGCAGGGTAGAGACCCTAGGAAAGGTACATGAATCATTATAACATGTGTTCTTATCTGAATTGTGTGTTTTGGTAAATTGGGAATGAATGAAAAGAAATGAGTTAAATTGAGTTAAGATAAAGTAAAATGAATCATAAATAAAAATTCCATACTATTCTAGTTTAGAAATTACTTTTTTACCTTTCAGTTATGGCACATGGTTGTCATCCACATGGGGCTCGGGCTGTTAAGGCTCATCCAATTGATCTAGTTGATTTGTGGAGGGTTGATCTAGTGGTGGATGTTGACCAGTGGCATAGAACATTATGTGATTTCACAAAAAAGGCTTTGTGAAATTATGGGGGTTTTATTTCAAACAAAGATATAGAGATATGGATTGAGGATCTTGAGATCACCTTCAGATTTATCCAGGCCCCAACGGAGTACTGGGTTCCTTTGGTGCTTAGTCAGATGTGAGGAGTTGCATGTCAGTGGTGGATGATGTACCTGGGGGAGAGGAAGGAGGTTGATGTTCTGTGGGTTGATTTCGAGAAAGAGTTCTGAGAATAATTCCTTTTATCGACCATGAAGGGTGAGAAGTAGTAGGAGTTACTCAACCTATAGCTAGAGCGTTTGACAATATGATATCTAGGGATCAAGTTTAAGGATCTAATCATTTTTTCCTGAGATCCATTTCTGTATGAAGAGTATCATGAGAGACATCTAGATGTGACACTCTGTCCTTTGATCAAGTACACGATTTCTCCCTTTACATTGCCAAAATATCTATTGGTCTAGAAAAAGGCATAGGTGGTTGATAGGATATACTCGTGAGGAGTTTTAGCATGAGAGGGCAGCCAATATGGTTCTTAGAGAGGCATGGTTAGCAATGGCAGGTCTCACGCGCTAGGACCTTTGAAGTTTCAACTGGAAAACAGTCAACCATAAAAGATTCCTTCTCAACCAACTAGTCCTAAATTTTTTTTGCAGGCTTAGGGCCATGGTGTTTCTTATATGGATTCATTGACTATATTCAGAATCAGTGTTCATCAGTTATTCAAGATTAGTATGATAGAGGTGGGAAGGTTCATCTCCAGCCTCAACATCGATTTTAAGTTAGACCATCTCAGTAGTAGGGATAATAGACTCATGCCACACTGAGGTGATATAGAGAAGGTAGGGACTGACCCTAGGATTTCCCTCATGGGCCTCGACTCAAGCATGGTCATGGAGGTGGTCTTTAGTTGAGGGGAAAAGGAGCTGGGTGTAGTCAGTTCTGCACAGTAGAGGTAGCATTTTTGGCTGGACCCAAGATCGTTAGATGTACGATAATTTTATTTGGTACCCTTTATTTTTCTTTATTTTATTTTGGAGCTTCACACTACTTTGTTTCAAGTTCTCTAGCCCATGCTTTACAGATAGACATAGAGTGTCTTTCTGTTCCCCTGGTGTTAAGTACACCAGTCGGAGGTATAACCAGCTTGCTTGTTGTGTGAGGGGGATAGAGATTGATAATGGGACCACATCAGTCCCATGGGTATATTTTCTTACTACAAATATAGACATATGATTTCATTATCATCATTTATTGGTTAGATTATTTTCAGGCTGTTATTGATTAATTCTATACGATAGTTTGGTTTTTCAGATATGGATGGACATCGTGTAGTTTTAATTAACGATTGGGGTTGTTAGGTGGGAAGTCAGTGAGTAGAGAATATTATTTCTTTATTGGATGATATTTTAGTTTAATCAATAGATATTGGGATAGTGGAGGTTCCCAAATCTATTGGATAGTTTCTGAATGTTTTTTCTAAGAAGATTGTGATGCTACCCCCTTGATGTGATGTTGAGTTTGGGATTGACCTATAGCACGATGCCTCTCCAATTTTGATGGATCTTTGTTATATAGAACCTTACAAGTTAAGAAAAATGAGGATTTAGATATATGATCAAATGGAAAGGGATTTATCTGACCTAGTGTGTCACTGTGGGGTTCTCTAGTGTTGTGTATAATAAAGGTAGAAGGTGGTATGATGTTGTGTATAGACTACCACTGGTTGAATCTGGTGATGATCAAGAACTGTTACCCTATTCAAAGGAAAAACGATCTAATTGACCAACTAAGAGGGTAAAGTTGGTTTTATAAGATCAATCTTTGATCTAGATACCACAAGTTGATGGTAGAGGAGGGAGATATCCCAAAGACTACTTTTAGGTGCAGGTATAGGAACTATGAGTTTGTAGTCACGCTTTTCGGTGTTACAAATGCACCGGTCATGTTCATGGGGCTTATGAACACTGTTTTCCATGAGTTCCTAGATCAGTTAGTCATTGTATTAATCAATGAAATATTTATCTAATCAATGTTAGAAGAGAAACATGCCGAGAATCTCAGGACTATCTTGAAAGTTCTTTGATGGCATCATATTTATGGAAGGTTATCCAAGTGTAAGGTCAAGAAATGAGAGGTGCATTTCCTCGAGCTTGTGGTGTCCCAAAAAAGCATGGAATTAAACCCTTCGAAGGTTGAAACAATTTTTTCTTTGGTAAAACCTAATAATGTGGTGAAAGATAACATTTTTCTTGGTCTTATAGGATATTATTAGAGGTTTGTACCCAATTTATCATGATTTGTATCTCCATTATAAACTTTGAGTAGGAAGGAATAAGATTTTTTATGGAGTGATTAGTTCTAGGTAGAATTTAGCTATCTGAAGGGGAAGTTGGTTTGTTCTCCAGTACTCTAAATTCCAGAGGATGGGGTGATGTTTATGGTGTTTGTTGATGCTTCCCATCTGGGCTTGGGATGCTTCTTTATAAAAAAAAATGAGTAGTAATCTATTATGGCTCTAGCCAATTTTTTCCCCATGAGTATAACTGCACCACCCACGATCTAGATCTTAGAGCAGACATATTTTCACCAAATTTGAGATGACATTACCTCATTGGGGAGTACTTTTTAGTCTTCATAGATCACAAAAGTTTGACTTATATTTTTTTTCTAGTGAGATCTGAACATGAAGAAATGAATGTGGGTGGAGTTTATTCAGGACTATGATTTTGAGATCTCTTACACTCCAAGTAAGAGAAATATTGTGGCTGATTCATTGAGTAGGAAGTCCCAGAAGGAGGTTTTTCATGAGTTCGTGGATGATTGGAAGGTGATGGAGGAGTTGGAAACCTTGCACTTATATGAAAGAGTGGAAGGTGAGAGAGGTTGTTTTTTTAGATGATACTATAATATTATATGATTCAAAAGGTGGGGGAGTCTCAGTGGGGAGACTCAGATACAAAGGTTATTTTTAATCATGTTGGTCATTGTGATGCTCCAAAAGGATGGTCGGATGATGGTCAAAAATGAGTGTTGTTTTAGGGGAAGATTATTGTTTCTATGGTGATGCATTATGGAGTCCTATTTGAGTTTCATAGCTCACCCTTGGAGTACATTTGGGAATTTCTAAGAAGTACCATGGATAGAGGATGCAGTTTTGATGGCCCAGGATGAAATGGGCAGCGGTGGTGTTTGTAGCAAGGTGCTTAGTTTTCTAGTAGGTGAAGGATGAGAATCATGTTCCCAATGGTTTGATGAAACCTTTGGATGTCCTCAAGTGAATGTGGTATGAAATATCAATGTATTTTTTCACAGGGTTACCCATAGATCAGGGATACTATGATTCTATCTAGGTATTAGTGGATCGGCTGATGAAATAATTCCACTTCTTAGTGATTAAGGAGTCAGGAACAATGTATGCTTTGGATAAGAGGTGTGTTGATTAGGTGGTGTAGTTTCATGGATTTACAATGACCATTGTCTCATATAAATACATATGTTTTCCACACATGTCTAGAGGGAACTGAATCATTCTTTTGGAACCCAGTAAAACCTGATAACTTCCTTCCACCCTCAAACATATGGGAAGATAGAACAGACTATCCAAACTCTCTAAGATATGTTGTGAGCTTGTGTCTTGGTATTTGGAAGATCATGAGTGTAAAAATTACTATTTTTAGTGTTTTCCTATAATAACATATATCATTCGTTCATTGGAATGGATACATTTGAATATTAGTATGAATGACCGTGTCGTTCACCCCTATGCTAAACCGAGGTTGGGGAGACAGTTTTTCTTGGCCTCAAGGTAGTTCAGAGCATGACAGAGAAGATTCATATCATTATTGAGAAGTTGAAAGTAGAACATGACCGTAATAAGCTATATATCGATCATAGAAGGAGTCCCTTTGAGTTTGAGGTTGGGGACCACGTGTTTTTGATGGTGTCCCCTCAATGTGGGAAGCATAGGTTTGGAAGAGGGAGTAAACTTTATCCTTGGTTTGTTGGACCCTTTAAGGTGTTGGGGAGAGTTGGTGAGGTGGAATACCAGTTGGAATTTCCAACGTAGTTGGATAGGATCTATGATTTCGTCCATTTGTCTCAAATTTTTTAGTATCTTCATCATGAATCCCATGTCCTTATCTAGAGAGATTTGGATATCAAGGATGACATGACGTATGTGGAGAAGCCGGTAGAGATCCCATATCATTAGGATAAGGTGTTATATGTATGGACCCTTCCATTGGTTCATGTGTTGTTGAGGTATGGTGACCTAGAGAATAGTAATTGGGAGTGGGAAATGCATATGTATTCCCAGTACCCATAGTTGTTTTTAGTTTTGGATTTTTTTGTTTTGTTTTGAAATGTAATTTTTGAACCTTTTATGTGATGAATTGTTTTCCCTTGGTAGTGTTTTGTGTAGTACGCTTTGTGATAATGTATTGACATGTGATAAGGGGAATACTTAAATCCAAATCAAGACTCATTAATTGTGATGACATTAAACCCATGCAGGAGAGTTAGTGCCGCCTAAAGATAATATTATATTGACATAGAGGGAAGAATTCCTTGATTTTTGTGTTTGGGATGGTGAAGTTCATTGACATAAATAGTTGTTGACTCAGGTTGTACAGAGATTAATACAGTTGTGTGGTGGATGTATGGAAGGGATTTTGTGGTCATTGGGTCAGCTTTCTTAGCTGGTGGTAGTGCTTGATGAGCAATTAGAACCTTGAGTGGTATCTCACGAGGGGGTTATTCAGACCCCTCTTTCTTCTAGGCTTGGTTTTAGATTCTTAAGGGAGAGAACCATTTGAGAGGTATCTAATATAATGGTCTATTTCCTCCCGGTCTATTACTTTGTGGGTTTTGGTAGTTGGAAGTGTTCATAGAAGGCTTAAAAGAAGTTTAGAGAGGTTCAGTTGCTAAAGGTTAGAAGTAGGGTTATTACACATCTTGTAATCATGGTACATGACATGAATCGCTATTTTATGGCTTGTCATGGAGTTTTGATGACATGTATATATTTTACACTGCATGAAGAAGAGTTTCATGGTATATAACATTTCCAGATTTGAGAAATAAAATAAAATCAAAAGTATATGGGATTTTTAGTGAAAGTCGATCTCGAGGGATTACACTACATGAAAGGGTATTATACATCATGTAAAACCCCAGTGTTGTACCATTTTAAAAGTTTTTCCCACTACTCGAGTTATCAAACCATATGTACGGAACAATTTTCCCTCGACCCTAGGTGACCCGGAGACCCCTATCCAGTTTTTTGAAGGTTCCTTCACCAAGGATTAAATAATAAATTTTCTCCTTTGATTTGTATCAATCTAGAATTAATCTATGGTCTGTTCTTCCTCCATTATTACTATTTATACCCGGTTTTCCTCTCTTTTCATCCTGTTCTTATTTCTATGTAATGGATGATGTTCTTCCTCATTTATATTGTGTTCTTCTTTGATTTTAATTCATGCGGTGGTTTCACTGCACCCTCAGGTGTATTCATATCTTAGAGAAGTGGTAATCATAGAAGCGTTATGTGATCTATTTTCATAAAATGGATGTTTAAACCTTTGAGGTAGGGATTTTACTTCATTTTTATCTGATTGTGTATCATGTGATGGGGACCTAATCTTGTATTCCTACAGATTATAATTTCAACACACTAATCAAAGATAAGAACCATATAAATGAATTAAATGGGGGTAGAGAGATCTGATGCACATGTTTTTTTAGTTTTGATATTATTGTGATGTTTTGAAATATATGGGATAAATGCCCCATTGAAAATCATGTCTATTGGTGGTCCTTGTTTTCTCAATATTCAAGTATCATAATGTTTGGTTCCCATTGAACATTTTTATGTTGAATTTGGTAAATCACATGCACTTGGATAATAAATGGATGCCCCAAGACTTCCTATTTTATGTGAAAACCGCTTAATTAAAAAGTGGAATTAAATAAGGGATACCTCGTTAAATCTATAATTGTACTATGATTTGTCAAGTGGGTGATGTGTTGTGTCATAAAGTTTGGATGTGTGTGTGGGATATATGAGATATGAATTGTCCATGTTGTGATGAGTGGATATGCTATTGTTTTAATTGTGGTATATTTGTGAAGCACAAGTGTGTGTTTTGGGTTGTTTTGGGCGGTGTGGTGGATGAACTTTTAGAAAATGCATCAACCTAACCATATAATGGAATCTCAAGTTGAGAGTTTGACTGATTGTGGAATGAATGAGAATTGTTTCACAGTAGGGCTATGATTAGTCTCTACGGTGATGTATTTTTAGGTTTCTTGTTGTTTTGTGTTCTTGGTAGTTTTCTGGATAGTAGTGAGATAATATAAAAAATAATTGGTTAATAAGGTTGGAAACTAGATTTGGTTGGTTTTGTTAACTAAACGAATAAACGAGTTGTGAATAATGAATGGGTGTTAAACATGGGGGAAATGTAGAGAGACATTAGTTTACCATTATTTTTTCCTTCTACAATGATGATTGTGGTTACTAATAATTTTCATTTAGGTGTAGCAAAAAATTTGGTAGTATTGTGAGACAGTTTTTTGTTGAGAACCCATAGGTTTGGCTTGAGGGTTTGGTATCATATATGTATATACTTGTATCTTTACCATTTAATTATTATAATCACCCCACCCAAGTTGAGAACTACGTGCCAAACACCCCCATCGTCATGAGGGAGGGTGTCTTTACCAAACATCCTGATAGGAGGAGGGATGGTTGGCTACCCGATCTTCCCTGCTACCTCTTCCAGGTGGTGATATCTTAGGATTATTTATTCAGGTTTTGGTTTGTGAGGCCCAGGTGTCTGCGAGTGACTTTTTCATTCCTAGGTGTCTTCGTGATGAGATGGTCATGTTTTTTTAGGTGTCTATGGGATGCTATGATTTGTTCTTTCCCAGATGTCTTCAGGATGGGATGGGATACAGCTCATGGAGTAGGTGATAAAACAAGGTGTGGTTGTGGGGATAGGTTTCTATGGGTGGTATTTGATGTGGTTTAGGGACTAGGTGTATGCAGGAGGTATGTGATGTGGATCTTGGCCCAGGTGACATGATGAGGTATGTTTGTGGGGCCCAAGTGTGGGTGGTTGGGTTGTGATGTGGTTCCTTTAGAAGATGTGGGAGTGTGAGGATGTTTTCCATTAGTAAAGAGAAGCTAAAATAGTGGGAAGTGGTTTGAGGTACCCAAATCACTTGTGTTCTTACTACATTACTTGAATTGACTTGGGTTATTTTGTGATCATGAATTGATGAGGACTGGGACGGTTAGTATACCTATTAGGTTTTGTTTGGTTCTACTTTTTTCTCACAGGGGAATAAGTATGATCCCTTTCACTTTTGTATGAGAGAATTAGGTTTTTCTCATTGAGTATATTTGTATACTCACCCAACGTATATAAAATTATTTTCATGTTTCCATGCGAATCATGTGGACCATTCTAGGTGTTATTAGTTTTGACTTTGGGATAGTTGTTGAGTCATTACTTTATCTTTCTTTTGGTACTTACTTTGGAGTTTTATTTCACTTGTAATAGTTTTATTTTAAACATTCATATGTGATGAATTTTTAATTTTTTAAATATTTTTTTTTCATGGATTTGTTTTGGGATGAACCATCTTATCTCTCGATCTTTTTTCCTAAAAATGTAAATGCATCCCTTTTTTTGTGAGATTGTATTCCCTTGGTGCTAGTGTCCATCCCATAGCCTACTGGAGGCAGGACTCAGGGTCATTATCTCCCTTTCTTCATTGCCATCCGAGGAGGGGTATCTTTGGAGGGAGTGGGTCATGAGATTAGGGTTTAAGACATGTATGATTTATTATACTATATTATTCACCTCTCTTTCTAAAAAATTTAAATAACAATAAAAAAATAAAAAATGGGTTGTTTTTAGGTGGTTTAAAATCACAATTACCAGGATGATAATATTTCAATGGTA
Organism: Viscum album; assembly: GCA_963277665.1. NCBI lineage: Eukaryota > Viridiplantae > Streptophyta > Magnoliopsida > Santalales > Viscaceae > Viscum > Viscum album. The sequence continues at coordinate 29,642,872 of OY728139.1, read as the reverse complement.
TGTGGTTAGGTGGTGGATGTGACATTTTTCTTATGAATAATTTTCTAAAAAGGGAAAAATAATATGAAAGATAGGATGATTAATTGATTTTTCTTAATTTCATCAAGAACCCACTTTGAGATTTTTAGAGGGAAGAGAGATATAACAAGTGTAATGGGATATTTTTGTTGATATTATATTTTGATACCATGCACTGTGATTTTTAGTCAAACCTCCTTTTTATATATTTAATTTTTTACATCATTTACTCAATTACCTTAAAGCCTCAAATTCATTTCAACCTAATTAATAAGCCCTCACAATTATCTATGATTTATATCTTTATGCAGTGGAGATGCTAGATGCACTGCAAGACTATGGTAAGTGGCATATTCTTGAGGTATGTGCTTACCACTATTCATAATAATACCTTGATGATGAATGAGAAAAATCAAATTGAGGTAGATTACAAGTTTTATTTTTGTTAATAATGAACTGAAAAATAAAAATAGACGAATGAAAAGGATTGTCTATTTAAATAGAAGAAAATTAAAATTTATTATTGATTTGTTTCTTTGTAGAGTTAGGAATTACTAAATTTAACCTATGTGAATGTTGAATATTAAATTTTCTATTTTATTAATTTATTTATTGAAATTTATTTTTATTCCTGGTAGGGTGAATTTCCATTTTAGTTTGTTGAGATTCCATGATTGAGGAAAATTATGAATTCAAATATCGGGGATTTGACATGTCTAATTCATGTATGATTTTTAATTAAAAAATGCACTATATTTTTTGGATTAAATGACTAATTACTTCCCAAATATTTAAAAAATAATATTTTTTAAAATCATACAATTTATTTGAAATGATAAAAAATACAATAAAACCATGATTTATATCAAAATATGACTTTCCATTACAAAAGATACATATGTGATGCTTATGGGGTCAAAACTGAAGAAAAAAGGTGAAATAAATATTACAACGCTAGAAATTGACAATTCATATCGTGATGGAAGTTCATGATGTGAAAATTTTACAATAAGTGGTGGGAAAATCGGATGTGAACCATTTTAGAGGACATCACTATTTTTCAGGGTATGAAATAACCTTTCATGCCAAAGAAATGGATGGAATGAAATAGTAAAGAATGTTTATATGGGGATTTCAAAGGAATGTCAATAGTTAATGATCCAAATGGCCATTTATAACTTGGAGTTGACCCAAAAATGATATTGGTGAGAAATAGAGTGTTGTTGCACTGCGTCCAAGAGAGGATTCTAGAGAAAAAAGATTGGGGTGAGAAACTGTAATGTATAGGGTCCTCACAAGTCGACATCTCAGATTTCTTCATTTTTTATTTTATTATTCTCTCCTTCAACCTTCCTACCCCATCACTAGGATGAGGGGGTAACTATCTCCATGTTCTAGGGGGATGTAACTAAAGGGGAAGGTGCTTTTGAATTTTATTTTCCTTATTTTATTCAAGTATTTGGGTTTATGTAGTTTCAATTTAATTTATAATCCCATTATTTTTTATTTTAATCATCATTGAATTAAAATTAGAAGTGATTATTGAATTTTGAAACTTAATACCCTTAATTACGCATTACCATTATTTCATTTAAGAAAATCAGGTTTAAAAATGGTATAGATACAAACTCAATTCGTCAATGCCCCAAAATTACTTGACCATTGGAAAAGGGGGATTTTAGTGCCAAGGATGGGATTTCATGGACATTGAATCTATATCATCTCAAGCATGACACCAATACTGAAAATTTTAATTATTTTTAAAACCCAACTACAACCGAACCCTAAAACAAAAAAACCCGACACACCCTCAATCATGATCTTCAATACCAATATGCTTCTCCTAATTTTTTTCCTTTTTCCCAAATGTCTATAAGGTGAAATAAATTTTATTTGTCTCTTTCTTCAAATAAATTTATAAAATTATTTTTTTTAAAACCTATTTGATTTATTGTACCATCTTTGTGGGTTTTATATTCTAACTTACTATGTACTAAATTAAAATTAATTAGTTGATATTTTTTCATTATATAGAAATAAATAAGTTTTGGTTATACCTATACAGAATTAATGATGTCGCATGGGTGTTCAAGTGGCTTCAAACATAACATAATATTCCTCTATTTCTTTAGTATTCATATCTGATTCTAGCGGGGTATCATTAAATGATGTAAAATAAATTGCCTCAAATGTTCTTTCTATTAAGAACTTTTTTTCCATATCTATCATATATTGTAAACTTGAATTAGAATCACTCTAACTATCCTTAGAAATACTCTAGGTTTATTTCATAGATTTCTTTGGTCTCTTTCCTTTTCCCTCTTGATTTTTCTTATACGTTATTTTTTTACATTCATCTTTGATATTCCCTTTACACTTGCATTCATTACAATCCACCTCTTCTTGTTGATTTTCCTTTGTATAGTTTTATATTCTATCATACTTTCCTCCATAGTTTGATTTATTGAATAATTTCTTCTTCCTATATAACTTCTTAAATCTACTATCTTGATGAGTCATTTTTTCATCACTATGAGAGGGTGATTCGTCCTCACTTGAAATGTCTTCCTTGATTTTTTTCCTTCGCCTTTGACTCAAAATCATATAAAGCCACTAATTTTACATTTGGTTCATTATCATATTTTATCACCTTCTAATCTTTTTAATGCATTATGATTTTTCTAATCACCTCCTTCACCAGTAGGTTTCTTATATTGCATGATTCCAAAATAGGGATAGAAGTTCCTCCCTATTGATCTGGTAAGCGTCATAGAAGTCTCATAACTTTTTATTTGTCATCAATTTTCTTTCCAAGTGAATTCATCATATTATAATTTTCATTGATCTTGATATTCATGTTAGAAATTTTTTCATCAAGATTCAGTTTAAAAGTATCATATTTAACAGTATAGTTATTTAGGTGAATTTCATTATCATTAGATGTTCCTTCATGAGAAATAAAAAGAGTATCCCAAATTTCATAATGAGTAAAACATGTGAAAATTATATTTAATTCATATCTATTAATGAACAATATAATGCATTCATAGTTTTGAAAATATATTCATAATTATCTTTAGTAGAATGACTCCAATCATCTATATAAATTTTTTTTTTTCATATTTGTCTTTTATTTTAGTTCGAATATTATATCTCATGCTCTTAATATGTATTTTCATCTTAATCTTGCATTATGTGTAATTTTTATCTCTAAAATAAAAGGAATTTTAGTAGTAGTCCCCTAAAGTATATTTTTATCTATAAATATATACTTTTAGAGTAAATATAAATTTTGATCATTTAGGGTGATAACTACTTGATAAACATTAAAATAAATAAAGGATTATATAATACCAAATGTTTTATGGTGTATACTAATAATTAGGTGGGTGAATTGAGTTTCCAATTAAAATTTTTTGTTTAAAAATATTTAAAACTAAATCAACTAATTTATAAAATCAACCTAGTTCAATAGAATTGTATAAATATATAATTTTGATATTTTTAAAAGGTTTCTCAAAATTTCAATTACAACTCGGTTGATTTTTTTTAAAAATTTATCTTTTGAAATAGATTTACTTGTATCAAACACTATATATAAAACACTAACTAAAGCTAGCTATCAAATTAATGTTTTTTTATATTTTTTGAAAATAAGAACTGGTTTTCTTTTGAAACATAATAAAAAAAATACACAATAGAATAAAACAAGTGGTTTAGTCATAAGTTGATACCTAGTCCTCTCCACTCAGAAATCACCAGATATTAAACAGTTTAATAAAAAAATAAAAAAATCTAAAACATGGATTAGGGTTTTCCAATTAGTAACTTTACACAAGTATCCAAGCTACACACAACCTCTTCCTCAATTATACGATGGATAAAAAAATTAAAAGAATAAAAAAATAGTAACTAGTAATCTTCATTGTGGTGAATGAGTATATGATGATGAATACATAGAGTAATGAAAACATATCTCAAAAAGTAAGCTATTAAAGAGAGAGACAGATATGGAAAGAGTGATTGTTTTAGGAAACTCAATTTGATCAACATGATTTGATCAATTATCTTCAAATTTTTCCTTGAAAATCTCTAACACAGAGTTTCACTAATAAGTTAAAAAATAGAGTATCATGGAATTGTTTAGTGAAGTATTATGATCGATTGTGTCCTCAATATATCACTATGTCTTTCATTTATGCACACTACTAATTTTTTCATGAGTGGATCTAATTATTAAAGAGGGTACCTTCTCTAATTACCCATTGAAAGAAATTCATAAATTAATCATTATAATCAATAAAGACATAAATTCAATGACACTACAATAAGTGATTCAAAATTTACCTCTTGGATAATTTAATATATATATGTCAACTTAAGTTAATCATGGTCACATAGTCTTCACTTAAGCACAGTAACATAGGCTAGTAGTCACTTTTCATAGTTACTTCCACAATCAATTTCCAGATTCAATTTTCATGGTCATATTCCATGATCACTTAACAAGGTAACTTGGAAAAATCACTTGAAATGCTTAGTTGGAATAATCACTTTTAAAATTCACTTAGCATGTCCACTTCATGTCTTCTTAAGATCACTTCTTCTCTTATTGTGGCCACTTCTCTTATTATTGTGATCACTTCATTTCTTTTGCGATAGGTTGAATTTGTTGAGAAAGTGTTGTTTTCAATAACACTCTATTTTATTAAGGGGAGATCATTGAGAACAATACACATTATCTTTATGATGATTTTGATGTTCACAAATATCCTTATTTGTTATTCTAATGATTTTACTTTGAGTATATTTTATAAAATTAATATTCTTTATTTATCTATTTTGGAATAATAATAAAGTATTCAATCCATGTAGAATATTTGGAAAAGTGTTTGGAAATCGTTTTATCTTGTTTTGGAAACACTGTTCATGCTCTACATGTTAGGAAATCACTTTTGTGTATTCTGAAATCACTGTTCATACCCTACATTGAGGAGTGTAGCGTAAGGATGGAATCCATCGTTTACTTTATGGCATATGAAAAAAGTATGGTTAAGTTACCTTACGTTTGGAATACCCGAAAAGTATGGAAGAAGAACCCTGTGTTTGGAAGGAACCTTACGTTTCAGATATCGAAAAAGTATGGAAGAAGAACCATATGTTAGTTTGAAACGTTATGTTTGTTTCTCAAAAGTATGGTTCATCAACCATACTTTTGAAAAAAAACCTTACGTTTTATCAAAAAGTATGGATCATATACCATAAATTTAGAAGCTGATAAAAGTATGGTTCATCAACCTTAATTTTATAATGAACCTTACAAATCATATATCTTATGTTTTGCTAAAAAAGAAAGTATGGATATTGTACTGTACGTATGAAAGTTGAAGAGAAAAGTATGGTTGATCAACCTTACATTGTGAACCTTACATTATTAACCTTACGTTTTGAACATTATGTTGGGAACCTTATGTTATGAACCTTATGTTCAGAGAAATAATGCTATGCAGTTCAACCCTACGTTTGGGGTCAGAGATTTAAATTACAACTTTATTAAGCAATGATCTTTATGCAGATTATTAGGCTAATTTCACGAAAAATTTGAAGCCCGATTTTAAATCATGTCTTTGACTGATTCAAAGATATTTATTTTTGATTCAAATGATCAATTTTAGGGGAGTTTTTCATGCTGAATATTCAGGGGATTTACGACTGCTCTGTTATTCAAACATTTGAATATAGCGATTCTAAAGGAGACTTTTGTGTATCTAAATTTTTATGGAAAATTATCATCATTATTATATATATATTTGTGATATTTTTTATTACCAAGAGAGGGTGAATGATCATGAAAATATATATAAAGAACTTTATTTTTTCAAAACTATAGTTTTACAGAGTCATTTGAGATTTACAGATCTGCTGTTATAAGGAACCACAAGCTCTGTCTTTTCTAAAGAAGAAGAAATACGTTGAAGATTCATCGATTCTACTTCAATTATCTTTTGTGAATCTACTATTGTTGAATTTTCTAAATTCATTTCATGATCTACTGAAACCGTATTGGATCAGAACTACTTCTACCTGAAGATTATTCTTTCTGAAGACGAAGATCTATCTACTGTCAGTTGCATACTGTTGTAACTGTAATGATCAACTGGAAAGTATTTAAAGACAAATACTCTTTTTATTTTGAGTAACTGGATTCACATACTAAATTGGGTATTTGGTTCTCTGTATGAACCAGAAGGATCTGTTTTTAGCCTTAACTTGTAAAGGTGTCAATTGCCTACACTCAGCTGTGGACAGTCTATTGATAAGATTACCAGATTGTGAAAATCACCAAGCTCTAGGAGTAGTGCGTTGGTGGAGTGGACTAGGGGCCTTCTATTCCCCAAACCACTATACATCCTTGCTTCCTTTAACTTTTTATTTTCCGCTGTATAAAAAATCTAATAAAGAAAAAATGAAAGACTCGATCATCATCGCGATTCGTGAAAAAATTTGTAAAAGTCACAATTCACCCCCTCTTGTGCGTATTTGGTATAACCTAATCCAACAATTGGTATTAGGGGAGGATATTTTGTCAAACCTATAACAAGATAAAAGTTTTTGGATTATACAGAGTATAATGGATGATACATGAGAGGGTATGTAAATTGTTTGATCTCCTTAATTCAATGGTGAAAATTATGGATGCTGGAAATCAAGGATGATCACTTACTTAAAGAACCTTGGATACAAAGTCTACTAAAAAATTCTAACTCCCTATGTGATTCCAAAGAAACCTAAAACATGGAGTGCAGATACATAAACTGATTACAAAATAAACTTGAAAGCTATGAATGCTATCATATGTAGTCTTGGACCATATGAATTCAATAGAGAATCTCAGTGCCTGACTGCTTATGAAATTTGGAAGACAAATACAGTTGCTTATGAAGGAACTGACAATGTCAGATAGATGAGGTATGCCATAGATAAATTGAAATTCAACTAATTCATAATGTTTGAAGGAGAAAGCATCACCTAGATAAATGGAAGGCTTACAGAAATTGTTAATAACAACATTTCCTTAAGAGATCCTATCAAACAAGAAGATCAAGCATTAAAAGCACTAAGAGTAATACCACCTTGATGGAATGGAATATCAGTGTCTATTAGAAAATCATCACCAGTCAAATATCTTAAAATGAGAGAGTTAATTGGAACTCTTATGATGTATGAAGCTTAGATTCAAGATGAAGAAAATGAGCATAAATTCATGAACAAGAGAGAAAATACTGATTTGAAAGTAACATCCCAAAAGAAGAGAAGAAAGATGAAGAAATAAATCAAAATAAAATCAGAGAATTCTGATTCATCTAATTCACATGTAGAACCGGATCAGCTAGCTAGAAAGTTTAGTAAATTATATAGAAAGAAGAAGGGATTAAGAAAATCCTTCAAAAAGGATGAAAAAGAACCAAGGGAAGTCAAATGCTATGAATTCAAGATGATGGGACACATTAGACCTGACTGTACTCAATTAAAAGAAGAAAAGAAAAAGAAAATTTTCAAAAACAATGATTATGAGAAGAAAGATAAAAGAGCAATGAAAGATACTTGGAGTGTTTCTGAAGACTCCATCATCTCATCAAAGTCTAACTCAGAAAAAGAAGAATCAAATCTAAAAGTAAATATGTGATTTAGGGAATAAGCTGATGAGGTACAATTTTATTACTCATCTGATTCTGATTCTAATTCTAATCGTTCAAATAATAAACTTACATCCAACTACAACATGCTGGAAGAAAAATATGATTCATTATTTAAGAAACATAAATCACTAAAAAACATTCACATTATTATTTTAGGATAATGAGCCACTCTTCTAAAACAACATCAAGAGTTAATTGAAAAATATAACTCATCAAACATAAACTGTACTGATAATGAAAATAAAATAAAAACACTGCAAACAGAAGTAGAAACATACCAAAGCGCAACTCTTATTTTTAAAAAAGGAGAAAATACACTAAATGAAATTATTGGAACTAATGTGATTAAAAAAGGAAAGATATGGAATAGGAATTAAAGGTGAGAAACCTAAACTATATTATAACTATTCAGTTCCAAGTACAAAATTTAAAATTTCCATCTTCTGTGGAACAAAAGGTGACATATCTAAAAACATTTATTTAAGGCAACTACAAATAAGTGGGATTAAGAAAGCCTTTGTTGAAAGTATTTTATATTATTCTATTGATTATAGAAAAACATAGAAAGTCTGGATTACCAGGTCTTTGTAAGCTAACACTGCTGGACCCAACAAAATATGGGTATAAAAAATAACCATTTTTTAAATGTCATTATAGGAAGTAGGTCACAGAAGCCGGACTGAAATATGGTATATGTGTATTGGATTATCCAGGAATATTAGTGGGAATTCATTGAATTTTAAAACATTAACTCAAAAGGATGGAGGATTAGTCACATTTGGTGACAATGTCAAAGGTAAAATTATTGTCATTAGAACTGTTGGAGATCCAGAAGTTGTCTCAATTAATAAATTACTATATGTACAAGGATTAAAACATAACCTAATAAGAATATCTCTACTCTATGATGATAGTTATTTTGTTGATTTTTCTAACAACTTTTTTTCTATTTTTAAAGATAAATTGCTTAAATTTAGATCACTCAGAAATGATAATGTTTATACTCTAGACTTAAATTATTTGTGTAAACAAAACGTAAACTGCTTAACTGCTAAGATAAATGAATCTTAAATCTGGAATAGAAGACTTAGACATTTTAATGTATATTCTTTACATAAGTTATCTAAGAAACAATTAGTTTCTGATTTACCTAGTCTCAAATTTGAAAGTGATAGATTCTATGATTCATGTCAACTTGGAAAGCAGCAAAAATCAACCTTCAAATCTGTTAACAAAATTGCTACATATAAACCTCTAGAACTTATCCATATGGATTTGTTCAGAACTTTAGGAATAGAAATCTTGGATTGTAAATTATATGTATATGTTTTAGTTTATGACTATTATAGATTTACATGGATTTATTTTCTAAAATATAAAAAATGAATATTTTACTATATTTGAATGTTTTTGCAAAGCTATCCAAAATGTAAAAGGTTTTAAAATAATTTCATTAAAAAGTGATCATGGTGGAGAATTTGAGAATATGGAATTTAATTCCATTTTCTCAAATATGTGTATTAAACACACCTTTTCTGCACCAAGAACACCTCATCAAAATGGAATTTTTGAAAGAATAAATAGGACTTTTCAAGAAATAGCTTGGACTATGCTAAATGAGTATATTCTTCCTACCAATTTCTAGCCAGAAACTGTAAGTACAACCTTCTATATAATGAATAGAGTTTTAATCAAACCAATTTTTAAAAAGACACCCTATGAACTCTGGAATAACAGAAACCCTAAATTAAATTACTTTAATGTTTTTATATGCAAGGTTTACACCTTAAACACCAAGGAAAATCTTGGTATGTTTGATCCAAAATCTGATGAAGGCATTTTCTTAGGATATTCAGCCACTTCCGAAGCTTATAGAGTTCTTCATAAAAAGTCAAGGATTGTTGAAGAATCAGTTCATGTGAAATTTGATGAATCTGATCCCTTTGAGAAAGGGAAAGACCAAATTGATGAATCTTACACTAATGATAACATGAGACTTGAGAAATTAAAAAGAGATTTTGAAAAAGATTTAAATGAAATTCAGTCCAGTTAAAAAGAACATGACATTGAAGAACCTAATAGTGTACTACCTAGACAGTCTAGAACCCTAAAGAACCACCCTTTAGAAACTGTTAGAGGAGACCTAGACACTAGAAAAAAACTAGAAGAAATGTAAGAAATATTCTTGAATTCTCTGCCTTTATATCCCAATTAGAACCTAAGACATTAGAAGAAGCCTTAGTTGATGAAAGTTGGATGATAGCAATGCAAGAAGAACTAAACCAATTCAAGAGAAATGATGTTTGGAATTTAGTTGAAAGACCTCAGAACTATCTAGTTATAGGAACTAAATGGTTCTTTAGAAATAAACAAGATAATCAAGGAATAATAACTAGAAATAAATAAATACTAGCAACTAAAGGATATAATCAGGTAGAAGACATAGATAATGATGAAAAAATTTCACCCGTATCTAGATTAGAATCCTTTTAGCCAATGCATCTCATATGAACTTTAAATTATTTCAGATGGATGTTAAGTCTGCCTTTTTAAATGGTTACTTATTGGAAGAAGTTTATGTTGAGAAACCTCCTAGTTTTTAAAATTCACAAAAACTAGATTTTATTTTTAAATATACTAAAGCTCTTTATGGCCTTATACAAGCACCTAGTGCTTGGTATAATATATTAAGTTCTTTTCTTTTGAAAAATGATTTTACAATTTGGATGGTAGATCCAACATTTTTAAAAAAAACTGTCAACTAAAATATTTTATTTGTTCAAATTTATGTTTATGATGCAATTTTTGGTTCAAAAAATAAAAAACATTGTCATGAGTTTTCAAATTTATTTCAAAAAGAATTTGAAATGAGTATGATGGGAGAATTAAATTTATTTTTAGGACTTCAAATTTATCAAAAGAATTTTGGAAATGTTTTAAATCAAAGCCAAGACATTACTGATTTACTACAGAAATTTGGACTTGAAAACAAAAAGACATATACAAATCCTATGTGTACTAATATAAAACATGATTTGGATGAAACTAGAAAATCATTTGAAAACAAGTTATATAGAGGTATGATTGTTAGTTTATTATATCTTATTTCTACCATGCCAGATATAATGTATTCAGTATGTCTTTGTGCTAGATTTCAATATGATCCTAAAGAATCTCACATAAGTGCGGTAAAAAAATTTAGATATTTAAAATGAAATGCTTTTCAATCACTTATCTATCAAAAAAATTATGATTTTAATATAATTTCATATTAAGATGCTAACTTTGGAAGTTGTAGATTAGATAGATAAAGAATGTTCAAAAACTTGTCACTTTTTTTGGAAAATATTTAGTATCATGGTCGAGAAAGAAACAACACCCAGTTTCCTTATCAAAAACCGAGGCAGAATATATATTTACAGGTAGTTTATGTACACATGTTTTGTGGATGAAAAACACTCTTAGGGACATTGAACTAAATTTTAATAACACACCTATTTTATGTGATAATTCAAGGGCTATAAATATTTCAAAAAACCCTATTAATAATTCTAGAACTAAGCATATTGATATCAAACATCATTTTCTAAGAGATCATATTCTTAAAAAAGATATATTCTTAGAATTTTTAAGTACTAAAATTCATTTAGCTGATATTTTTACTAAACCATTTCCCACTGTGAGGATTGATTTTATTAAGGGGGAGCTAGGTTTATTCAATTTTAAATGAAATTTTAATTTTATTTTTTACGCGTTTATTTTTTTCTTCATTGTTTTAAATAATTTAATTATTTGTTTTTAGAATAATTTACAAATTCATTTTTTTCCGCGTACATTTTATTTTATTTAAATAATATAATGATTATTATTTAATTAAATGACACGGGAATCAAGGATGTCAGAAACCATTTCAAATTCCAAACCCGTTCACTTTCTCAAAACCTTTTGAAACACCAAAAACCCTTAACGACTTCATCTAACTTTGGATAAAACTTCGAAACCCTAAACCTTTGATCCTTTAGAACTTTGAAATAGATATTTCCAAGACATAGAGAATCTAGAAAGGAGAATCTAGTAATTCCAAGCGTCAATGAACGGTAGGAAGAAATATTCTACAGGGAAAAGTAATTGACCTCGAATGGTTGTATTAAATAGATCTCATACTACATCAAGCCCTCTATTTTCAGATTCTCAAGAAAAAATTCAGTTGAAAAAATATAGAGTTTCTATATGAGTTAGAGCTTCTTCACTTTTAAAAATCCATTCAGTTCAGTCTTGGAGATACAAAGGACACTATATTTGCGAAAATTGAAGATCCGGATTTTTCAATTTCATCTGTAGAAATAGTTAGAATCTTAAACTGTCCTCATGAGGGATTTTATCATTTCGACTTAAAGAATATTGGATATGATGAACATAAGTCAGATGAAATTATGTCATTATTATTTGGATCTACAAGTATAAGAAAAATTTTAGTGAAGGATCTGTAACATGATCCGAATATTCTTACTAATTTTGTGAGAACAGGGATTGCACCTAGGATGTTAGAGATGCAGAAGATTTTGTCTCCTAACATGTACATATTTTTGTTATGAGTGAAATCAAGTTGAATTTTCTGAGATATATGGTAAGATATCTCAACTACTACTGTCAACCAGAGGCTAGAATGAACTTCTATCCATATGGGAGTTTCATTTCAAAATTACTATTTAAGTCTGATATGGTGAGATTAATAGATGCCAGAGTAAGATTTCATCATAAAAATATTCTCAATGATGGAACTCTAATTATGATTGGATTCTTATGGACTACTGTGAAAGGAAAGCTTTTGCCTGTTGGAGCTGAGGAAGACCAGGACTCGGCTCAGGGGGAGAAACCTGATAAGTCAAAGAAAGGCATTGCTAAATCAAGAGAAAGTGGAAACTTAAGAATAATGAGATTTAAAGCAGTTGATCCACCTTCTGATGAGGAAATTCAAGAGGGAATTCAGAGGAAAAGACATCGAGTGGCTCCAATTGGTGAGGAGCTTGTTCAAGCAATTGCTGATGCAACTGAACCTCCTCTAAGCTACAGGTTTATTAGAGAACCTGTAGTACAAAAAATTAAACAACCAATAGTTTCCTAGATTGAGGTGTATCCTCTAGTGGAAATCAAAATTATGTCTTAAACTGTTGAAAATACTGGAGAAGTTGAAGTGGCTGGACCTAAATATACTCATACTGTACAAACTAATAAGATTGTTCAAGAGGAATTAGCTTAAGAGGAACCTATATAAAAGTATCCAGTCTTGGAGGAACTCAATGAAGAATAATCTACTGAAGAGAAACATCCTACTGTTGTTAATTTAGAATAGAATCATTCTGAGATTAATATTGAAGTTCTTAATGAAAATTTTTCTATGGATGGCTCAGTTCATGACTCTAAGGGAAAACCTGTTGAGAAAACAGCAGAGATGGATACAGATTAGAGATTTTATGCTCAATAGTTTCCTTTAATTTTATTAAATGAAGTTGATAATCATGCACAGAGTGACTCTGATTCTGAGAATGATCATGTGGAGGAGTTAATATGAAAATTTAATAAATTTTAAGCTGAAAATGCTTCTTTGAGAAGAGAATTAGAAATAGAGATACAAAAATTTCAGAACATGAAAGATAGTTCAGTTTCAAAAATGGAAGTTGTTGTTTTTAAGAAGGAAATATTAGATGAAGATAGAAAAATGAAATCTGAATGGTAATGAAGTTAGAGTTGGTGGATTTTAAGATTTTCATAGAGAAAAAGGTTGCTACTTTCTGGGATAGTCAACCAGGTACCTTAGGTACTTTTCCTGATCTGATAAGGCGATTTCAGGCCATTACAGCAGTAATGAGCAATATGAATGATAGATTGTAGGACTTATAGTGTAACAATACTCCATTATCTATTCTGATGTATAATAAAAATCATCTTGTTGACCAACATACCTCATCTGCACCGGGGGTTAGAGTTCTATTGGACAGATTCACATAGAAGCTAAATCAGTTTATAGAGAAGGAAGAAAGGTTAAATGAGTTTTTTGGAGTCAAGTTGATTGAAGATATCCATATGACTTAGGATGGAAGGGATCTCATAGTCCAGTTAGGCGATTAAGTGATGAAAAGGTTGTGACTATAGATGTCCGAGCTCAAGGAATTCATTCTGAGGCGCTGAAACCTATTTCCCAAACCTTTTTAGCCCAACCTTGATTCTCATTGTCATTACTATACATGTAATTATATTTTCATTAAAATATACTTTCGTTTAATTTTCACATGTTTTTATTTGTTTTACTGTACTTTCTGTATTCAAATGCTAGTAATCCAGTTTCAAATATTGATAAATAGTTTATTATAGCATTTACTTTAAGTTCAGTGCTACATTAAAATGTGTTCTATTCCTTCTTCTATCATTATTTTCTATATCAAAAAATGGAGGAGAAATATGAATAAACACAACATTTTTTTATATAAATATTTTACTCAAAGGGAGAAAAAAACTTTTCATTTTAAGGGGTGAAATTTCTAAAATTGTTTTTTGGGAAATTTTTTTGGATAAACACAAAATTGTATTTTCCTTATTTATAAAGTAGGAGATCATATTTTACTTTATAAAGGGGGATAAAATGTAACAATTAAGAAATAATTTTGTTACAATTAAATATTTTTTTATCTTTTCAAAATTATAAACTATATATAACTAATTTTGTAAGATAATTTCATTGGTTATTTCATGGGTTTTGTGACTATCAATAGGGGGGAGATTGTTAAGCAAGTTTTTTTTCAACAACACCCTATTTTATTAAGGGGATATCGTTGAGAACAATACTCTATCTTCTTATGATGATTTTGATGTTCATAAATATCCTTATTTTTTATTCTAATGATTTTAATTTGAATATATTTCAGGAAATTAATATTCTTTATTTACCTAATTTGTATTAATATTAAAGCATCTAATCCATGTGGAATAATTTACAAATTGTTCAGAAATCGTTTTAGTGTGTTCTAAAAACACTGTTCATGCTCTACCTATTCGAAAATAACGTTCGCATGTTCTGGAAACATTGTTTATACCCTAAATTGAGGAGCATATCATAAGGATGGAATCCGTCAATTACATTATGGCATATCAGAAAAGTATGGTTAAGGAACCATACATTTGGGATATCAGAAAAGTATGGAAGAAGAACCCTACGTTTGGAAGGAACCTTACATTCAGGATATCAGAAAAGTATGGAAGAAGAACCATACATTAGTATGAAACGTTATGTATGTTTCTCAAAAGTATGGTTCAACATCCTTACTTTTGAAAACAACCTTACATTTTATCAAAAAGTATGGATCATATGCCTTAAGTTTAGAAGCTGATAAAAGTATGGATCATCAACCTTACTTTTATAATAAACTTTATGGATCTTGTATATTATGTTTTGTTATAAAATGAAGTATGGATATTGTACCATACGTTTGAGAGTTGAAGAGAAAAGTATGGTTGATCAACCTTACATTGTGAACCTTATGTTATCAACCTTATGTTGTGAACCTTACATTCAGAGAAAGAATACTATGAAATTCAACCCTACATTTGGCATCAGAGATTTAAATTACAACTTTATTGAGCAATGATCTTTATGTAGATTATTAGGCTGATTTGAAGACAAATTCAAATCCCAGATTTAAAGCACGCCTTTGACTAATTCAAAGCCATTTATTTTTGATTCAAAGGATCGATTTATGAGGAGATTTTCTTGCCGAATATTCAGGGGAGTTACAACAGCCCTGTTATTCAAACTATTGAATATCGCGATTATAAAGGCAACTTTTGTGGATATAAATTTTTAAGGAAAATGATCATCATTATTCTATATATATCTGTGATATTTTTTATTACAAACAGAGGGAGAATCATCAAGAAAATATATAACAAGATCTTGAGTTCTTCACCACTATAGTTTTACAGATTCATTCAATATTTACAGATATGTTGTTACAAGGAACCACGGACATTGTCTTTTTTAAAGAAGAAGAAATACATTTAAGATTCATCAATTATACATCCATTATCTATTGTGAATCTACTATTGTTGATGTTTCTAAATTCATTTCAATATCTACTCCAACTGGATCGGATTAGAACTACTTCCACCTGAATATTATTCTTTCCGAAGACAACGATCTTTCTACTATCAGTTGCGTGTTGTTGCAACTGTGAAGATCAACTGGAAAGTATTTCAAGACAAATAATATTTTTATTTTGAGTAACTGGATTCTCATACTAAGGTCTGTATTTGGTTCTGTGTATGAACAAAAAGGCTCTGTTTTTAGCCTTAACTTGATAATGTTTCAACTGTCTGCACATAGTTGTGGATGGTTTATTGATAAGAGGACCAGATAATCAAAATCACCAAGCTCGTGGAGTAGAGCGTTGGTTGAGTGGACTAGGGGCCTTTTGTTCCCCAAACCACTATACATCGTTGCATCCTTTAACCATTTATTTTTCTCTTTATAAAATATATGATAAATATAAAAGGACTGACTCAGTCATCATCGCGATTTGTAAAGAATTTTAAAAATTCAAAATTCACCCCCCTCTTGTGCATATTTGATATAACCCGATCGAATAGAATTCTTCATGAAATCACACGAGATACTCATATAGTAGGTTCATGACATAAAAAAACTGATAATCTAATATAAGGTCACTTGATTGTAATTTTTTTCACTTATATTTCATCTTGCATTCACTTAATGAGGTAAGATAAACATTTGCATGTAGCTGATTGACATGGTCACTTTAAGACTTAACATTTTTTATACCTTTGTGTAAAAAATAGTTCACTTCAAAAAAACATAAATATCATATATAAAATTAGAAAAATGATTTATGGTCAGTAAAATAATATTTTTATGGATTAATCCATAAATTTTAAAAATAAACTTAACCTTGGTCAACATTCCCAGAGAATCATGTAAAAATATACCAAACCACCTCGAGGAATCGACATGAGTCAAAACGATTTAATAAATGAAAATTTTATGATGATTAGTATACCTTAAGAAATTAATGATAGATAAAGAAGGTTTTTATTAAGGTTTTTTATGATAATAATTTTATAATTCAGAAAGTTAAGTGAAAATGTCGAATGCTTTGAGATACACATAAGCGATTCGTCTCAAAACTTCCTTCTTTGAGACACATGTTATTTTATGTAGATAATTTCAATAAATAATTAATAAAATTCCATTTTGATATTTAATTTCATTTATTATCTATATTCATTGTATGTTCACTTCAACTCTAATCTATCCTTTCTTCAAATGGGTTTTATTAGTATGTTCTTAAGCCATAAGGGATCTTTCAAACTCCCCTTATAACTTATCAGTTATGATTTCTTTTTTATTTTCTCCCTTACATGTAAAATTCTTGTCTTGTGCATATTATATTTTTTTTATCTTACATATATATATCCATTTTATTATCCTTTCAATTTCTGGTGTTATATATGTTTTATATATCCTTAAAAATACTAACTTTTATGGAAGCCCCATTAAAGGGGATTTTCAAAATTCACATTTCAAATCAACCACCACCCCTTAATTTTTTTACACTATGGATAGATTTTAAAATCATAATTTTTTATATATAAAAATATAGTTTCAATTCTTATTTTAACATAAAATTATGATCCCTTTTCTCTAAATGATTCGTTGATTATTTTGAAAAAGAATCACCAAAGTGGTTCATTTTTTATTCTTACTTATTCAAACGTTCTCATGGATTTTTCTACCATAGGACTCCATGATCAAGGTTTATATTCCTTTTGAGATATTAATGTATAAATAAATTTAATTCCTTCTTCTCTTGGGAATCCTTCAGTTATAACTTTCTGATATTTCTTAAGACAAGATCATGAAACCCAGTTCATTATCATGGATATTTGCCATGTACTCAACTTATGTATGATTTATTTTCCTCATTTTTTACACATATGTATGATATAAATTATTTGATGGGTGGTCTGTAATTATATATTCTTCTAATGTATTGAGTAATGTTTCCATCTGATGAGATATTGTGGTGTGTTAGCATTGAGCCTAGCCAACTACGGTGTGTGGGAAAATATCCTAAATAACTATGTTTTTTCATCATGGAAGGGAGACTTGGTTTGTACTTATGATGTCTTGTTAATGTTTTCATCACATTCCTATGATGTCATTATCTTATGTTATGATCATTTTTTAATACATGTTCCTATGATATCATCTCATTATTATATACCCTCTTTTTTATGATCATTTTCTTTATGATATCATGTTATGCCTCTTAAATTTTATAAGTTTTATCACCATTATTCTATACATTTATTATTACCTTAATCAGTGTTTGATCTCACCCCTTCATATGACTCCCTTTCTCCAGTTTATATAAGAAAGTATTGAGCA
This sequence comes from Viscum album, assembly GCA_963277665.1. Classification (NCBI taxonomy): domain Eukaryota; kingdom Viridiplantae; phylum Streptophyta; class Magnoliopsida; order Santalales; family Viscaceae; genus Viscum; species Viscum album. Next base: position 29,624,694 of record OY728139.1, on the reverse strand, counting down.
TGTTAATTCTGGATGATTATCCTGTATAGAAACTTTATGGGTGATGTTTAAGACTCATTATTGATTTATTAGCTTCTTATATTGTGGGAAAAGTGACCATTTTATGGAAATACATGATATTTATTTTTTGGTAATTTTTAATTAATTTATAAAACTCTAAACTTAAAGGACCTTGAATTCTAATCATTACAAAGATATTTTAATCATAGATGGGTATCATAGTTAAGGATGATATTTATTTTAGTGGTGTAAATAAACCTTTAGGTTGGAAGCTTTGAATACCATATGTTGTTTGGTGATTATGACAGAATAACATTAGTGAAAAGCCTAATTATACTACTAAGTATAAGAGAACCTCTTGAAATTTTAATGAAGTGAATATTGTGTAGTTTTCATAGAAAGTAAACCCATTTCTAGATATTAGAAATTGCACTTGGATTTGGAACAAATGGATCTAGAAGTAACAACCACAAAAATAATTGGTTGGGAATAAAATTTTCATCATTTTATGGGATGATGAATGGGTCATATTTTTTTCCTGGACCAGAAACTCCCAGAGGATATTCTTAGTTAATTCAAATTCTTTTTATAAATCATTATGAAATATTTGGATATTCTATTTTATGGAAGTTTACATGATTAGAGAACCTAATAGTAAAATAAATATGGATAACATAAATTGAATATAAAGACTCATAATTTATGGTAGTCACATAATTTATTAATTATTTCTTCTAATATTATAGTTTTCCCATTATTACATTTACTAATTTAATTATTGAAATCAATAAAATTTCATTTAAAGTAATGGATAGATCGAGGTGGAACCAAGATAACAATTGATGCAATAGACAATGCAGTAATTTTCCTAACATATAATATATTGGAAGAATAAATATAATTATAAATATTATTAATAAAAAAATTCAACAATTGCAAATTAGGAATAACCAAGTGAACATAGTTGAATTCCTTACCACACGAGCGAAGAAAATGACAGTCTTAAGAAATTTTAGGTGATGTAGATGATGAATAAAAAAAATAAAATTTCCTTCATGTAAAAAATATGTGAAGAACTACACTGGGTAATGTCTAAAAAGAACGAGAAACAATTAATTTTTGGTAAAGTATGACATAAAGAATCTAGTTTTTATGGGAAATTGAAGCATTCAGTTAACTTCACAATCCGTTTTTTTGTATTATTTAAAAGTCATTTATGGGTAAGTGGGAACCACACAAGAGAGCCACCATTTCAAGCATATCCCACATCCACAAAACCACTAAATTCATAAACCAAAAATTGAACATTAAAATTCAAAACAGGAAAATGCAAAATACATCTAAATCTACCTCGAACCATGAGTAATCCCATCCCGATCCATTAGCAGTGAACCATCAACTATCATGACCTCTAACTAAGAGAGTCATCGTCATTCATCACCGCTGTCATCATCATCATCATTATCATCTCGTCATCATCAACACTGTCATCGATGCCTTCCAACACCACTATCATCACCACTGCTCAAAACATCCCCATCATCATCACCTGAAATCCTCGTCGCTAAAACTACAATATCCATTCTCAAAAAACACCATCTTTGTAGACACCAAAACTGATATTAAACAACACAATATGAACTAAAATAACCATTATAGATTCACCCTCATCATCATCATCAACATCAACTCCATAACCACACCAGAAACTAAAATCACAGAACAGACCAAAAATATATCACATCACTAATCAATCAAAAATTCCACTTGCAATATACACCAACCATAACCATCCAAACCAGAGAAGAAACAAGGAAACCAAATCGACACCATCATCCATCTAGATGAACCGTTCACGAAATCATTCACCTGCAGCAAAACATTTAAGAAATAAGGAAAAACGAAACACACCAAGCTACCCATCAGTTAAAATGAAGATGGAAGATCAAAGAGGGACAAATCCTGAAATAGAAAATCAAGAAAGAAGATCAAAACAGGAAAAATCCTAAAATAAGACTTGGTATTGAACCCTAGGAAGGAACCTGATTAAGAAGGATACATTGAAATACATCAATAACCAGAAAATAAAGTGGGATAGAACCCGATGAAGGGATTGGGATTGAAACCCTTGGAATAAGGAACAACTCCGGTAATGCCTATAAATATGCATTCCCCCAAACTGCCTGCTAAAAACCTCAGCGTATCTCGTGCTCCAAATCTAAAATAGAGAGGGGTTGATGAATGAAATATCAAAGCGCAGAGAGGTGGATGGGGAGAAAAATAAAATTCTAACATAGATCCAGGAAAGACGAGTGAGAGAGAAATAAAACAGAGAGAGAGTGAAACCAGAGAAAGTGAGAGAGAAGAATGAACTCGAGAGGAATAGAGCAGAGGATCGTCGTTGGGAGAATACAAAACCATAGGAGACAGGATCCAAGATGAGGGCATAAGAGTGACCAGGCGAGTGAGGTGCCACCCACTCAGTATTCTGTTAACTTGATAGATTGAGAAGATTTGTATTCTAGTTTTATTTATGATATTAATGTAGAATTTTCATTTGAAATTTTATCTCAATTCATGCATAGATTTTTGGAATCCTTAATTAATTTAATTTAAAAAAAATCGAGTGGGAAATTTTTTTTGGGGAGAGGGGGATAATTTAATATGTATATACATTTTCATTTACTAATGTTGTGTTTGATATCTTTCTTCACATGTATTAAAGAAACGGTGAGGATATATTATTAATTTAAATTGACCATCTTTAAAATATAATTATGATGACATATAATATATCTATATTTTATATAAATTATTTAAAGAATTTAAATTATAAAGTTGGTATGAAATAATATTAGAAATTCATAAGGTTGAAGAACGATTTTTTAAATAAAAGTAGTTTATATTAATATTTTTGTTTTATAATAAATGTTAAATATTTAATTTTTTGAAAAATAATTTTATAAAATTAACATTTTTTTGAATTTATAATTTCTAAATTCACTTTGTATAAATTCTTGAGTATTTTTTAAAATATTATTTTTTTATTAAAATGAGGTTTTTGTAAAACTAATATATAATTTCCATGCCTTTATCAATATATAAGAATAACATAGAAGGCCTAAAAACCATTTAAGTGATAATATATGACATTAAGGAGAAAAATTATTCTTTTTAAAATTTCTTTTGAACTTAGAGAACCCATGACCAATATTTTTGAAACTAAAGGGTTACTTTAATAAAGAAATTTTTTTATATCTTTTCTTTTAATTAATTAATTTTTTTCTAAAAATTAGTTTATATAATTATTTAAATGTCACATGAAATTAATTTTTTATAATAAATCAATTACATTAATGAAAATTATTAACCATAAAAAACTTATCTTATACACATATTTAAATTTGATAAATAATCTTTTATCAAAAAAATTTATGTGTTATGTGTGTTTAATTTAAAATATTTTTTTTCTAATATTTATGAAATAAATTTTGTTAAATGAAGCCTAAATTCGAAATCACTGTTTCAAAATTTGAAAATAATTTTCTACTTATATTTATTGTAATAAAATAAATGACATGATTAATATTTAGTTACAAGTAATAAGTGTTTAGATGTCTAATCTAACGTGGCTTGAATTTTCCAATGATTACTTGACCTTCATACCTTCTATAAACCCTTTATTAGGTTTTAAAGTCCTAATACACATTTTATAACCCATTCCACACCTAAATAAATTAAATTTTATGCACTTCCTTTTTTATCCCTTAACATTATTTTTCACGAAAAGTACCATTTTCTTAACTTGTGAAATGAGACCACATACACTCCTTCAATATGTCACCTACCATTCAAATTAAATGGTTAAAATATTTTTTTTAATCCTATAACCCTATCCCATGAACCATCACATTTTGGACCATTAATTTTCCTATTACCATCATTTATAAGGATATTTTTGAGGGAAATCTAAGTCTCTGACATGAGTCCTTCTTCTTCTAAGATTGTTTTATTTTTTTATCTGTATCTTACCCACCCCCATTAATATATTGGATTAGGTATCATTTATATATTTAAGAATAATTATTTTTGTTTAACAATAATTATCCATCCCCATGAATCCACTAATAAAAACACAAACATCGATCATATGATGTGCGTACTACCTTCTCCTCGATGTGATGCAATTCATTTTTCATCATCACCTGTTAGGTTTAGTATAAAATATGGGGTTAGTGAATAAATATTTTTTATTTACCTTATAAAATTCTAAAATTTTCATCTTCTACATTAACCATCATTATATCCGTTTGTTAAGGAATGTGATCATTAATCATGTGTATTTGCAAACTACCGCATCCATAGACAACACATCTTATTTGTCTTAACCACCCATCATTGATGGAAATAAAATTTTAATTAATGAAATAATATATTTTTTAAAACATTATTATTATTATTATTAAATGATAAATAATATTAATTTTAAACCCCTTATAGTTTTATGGACAATAAAATTGTCGACCATGTGTATGTGTCGATTACCGCTTCCACGCAGAGACACATTTTGTTTTACAATACTGCCAATCATGGATGAATTTAAAGTGATATTTATGAATAAAAATTTACATTTAAAACAATATAGATACATTTTAGGTTGAAAATATATTTTAAAAATAAAAATAACTTTGGAAAACATGTTAATATATTCACGTAAAAATCAACTGAACCACATCGAGTAACCAAAATTAGTGGAGGTGATTTAATATATGAGAAACGTATAATGATTAGTATACCCTTATAAATTAATGATATATGAATATTTTATTATTAATTTTTTGAATAAAATTATTCTTATTATTAAATATGTTAAGTTCAAGTGCATAACACTTTCAGATAGAGGTAAGGGTTTTGTCTTAAAACTTCATTCTTTGACACACATGTTCTTTTATGAGTCTATTTTTTTATTGATGCATATAATAAAAATTGGATATTAAATATGATTTATTATCCTTTTTCATGCTATTTTAAATTTAAATTAAATATATTAATATTTCAAGGGTATTTTATTAGAATGTTTTTAATCCATAATGGATATTTCGTACTCACCTTATAACATACCAATTATGATTTCTGTTTGTTTTATCCCTTACATTCCAACATATTCTCATGGATGTCTTATATATGTTTTACATATTTCCCTTAATTATATACCATGTTTAATATACCTTTTATTTCTAGGGTTGTACATTTTTTAATTCTACTTCAAAATACCCACTTTTAAGGAAACCCGATTTAAAGAGCTTCTACAAATTCTTATTTCATGTTAACCAACACCCCCTTAAAAATTATTTAAACCATGAATTGATTTTAAAATTACTCTTTATATTATTTATAAACATCTAGGATTATTTATTATTTTAAATGAAAATTATGATCCCTTTACCCTAAATAACCTTTTCTTATTTTAAAAAAGCATCAACAATGTGGCTTGTTTTTTATTATTACTTATTAAAACCATCTCATTGATTTTTCTACCATGGTAATCCATGATTAATACTTTTATTCCTTTTAGAAAATAATGTTTAAAGGAATTTGATTACTTCTTCTCATGGGATTCATTATGTTATAACTTTTAGATATTCCTTAAGACAAGATCATGAAACCCTGTTCCTTCTCATGTGTTTTTACTATGCATTAAACTTATGTATGATTTATTTTCCTCATGTAGAACAAATATGCATGATATTTATTATGTGATGGGTTAGTAAATAATTATATATCCCTCCAATTTATTGGGTAATGTTTCCATATTATGTGATATCACGGTGTGTCGGCAGGGAGCCTAGCCTACAATAGTGCATGGGGAGTTGGCATAGCCAACTATATTATGTTAACAAGTCATGGAGACTTGAATTATTATTATGATATTGTGTTTATTTTATCTCCAAATTCTTATGATGACATGATATTATGTTAGGATAATTGTTTAATCCATGTTTATATGATACAATCTTTTTATTATATGCCCTCATTCTTATTATCATTCTCCATTTGATATCATGTTGTACCTTTTGACTTGTATAAGTTGTCTCACTATTATGATTTAATTTGATTATTACATTAATAAGAGTTTTAGATCAGACCTTCTTATGTTTCCCTCTCCCTTGGTAATAAAATAAAATACTAATCATGCTAAGACATGATGAGTATCTAGTGAGGTGATTTTATGGGCAATGGTGAAGCCTCATTATGGATTAATTATCTTATTATATTTTGAAAAAAAAGTGACTATTTAATGATAATGTTTGAGGTTTATTGGTTAGCGCATTATATTAACTATATAAAACTATAAAATTAAATATACTTGGATTTTAAATATGAGAAAGTTATTTTAATAATGGATGTGTACCAAATCCAGTGTTGTAAGTTAGGTATTTTCAATACTAGATATGAGAGCTTGTTTATGGGGTGCTACAATGCATGTCTATTAGACCCAATACCCCCACATACATTCCAGATAAAATATTACCTCAGGATAATGATCCCACCCACCATTACATTCTTGGAGTAATTCAATGATTTCCTAGATATATATGGACTAATAATAATGTGTTTTAGGCTCTATATCATACCAAATATCATCTAAATATTCCTTGGAATTCTATATAAGATAACCCAGATCAGTGGAACCCTCTATAATTTACATTTCCTTTGATGATATGTTCACCACTTACAATTTCTTATAGCAAGTGAATCACGAATATAGTAAATTATCATCTATCTTTAGAATGCGGACATTTTTAAGAATTCCATAACTGTATAGTAGAATATAGTCTGATTTTGAATATTTCTAATGAATCAACTATATAACCTATAGAAATGAAAGATATATTATTTTCACTATCAATATTTCCCTTGAAAATAATCATTAACCATATAGTTAATACAAGTGAAAACATCTACATCGAGAAAAATATTTAAAGACCGGCCATTTCCTATAAGAGAATTTGAATGAGTTAGAACCACTACCACACCGACATGAATGATAATATAAGGGTATATAAGTATGATAGTACATAATATTCCATGATAATATGTGGGGTGAAAATTTTACTAAATGTGAATTTTTTCCTAAGTCATCATTCCTAGGTCGCATCACTTCGATCCTGGTGCCTAGTTACTCATTCCAAGACATGAAAAACCTAGTTAATTTACTTAGTTGACTATTTATAGTTCTCTTTCATAGGTATTCCATATTTAGTAAACCATATCCTATCACTTGAGCCTATCCTTCACTCTCAATCCGTCATTCCTGATATCAAAATATACTGAAGTCTAGTACCTACCAAACATAGTGCATGAATTTGGTGAAAAGAGAGGGATATATCTGAAGTATTTTCCTAGGTAATAGGAACACATTGTGTATGAGGTCAACCTTATTTATAGTTGATGAATGTATCCCACATCAGATACCACACCTAGAACATAGTGCACACCACACTAATATTTGGGCACGTGACTACTTCCCAACCAAATCACATATACCTTGAAGAGTTCTTACTCAACCAATATATACCTCAAAATTTGATCCTATTTGTGTTGATTGAATCAAATTATGGGGGGGGGTGCATTTATTTTTAATTAAATATTATTTAAGGAAAAATTTCATCGATCTATCACAAGGATGAAATAATTTTCAAAGGGGTATAAAATAACATCGAATCCCCACCTCATACCTAGTCCCATAAAATGACCATCATCCCTATGTAAACATTATGCCTATGTACCCTTAATTCCTATAATAGGATCCCTATTAATTAGGTCCCTATCTTACAAAACTACAATATGAAACATTCCAAGTGAACCCCACACTCGCACCCTACTCTAAGGAAATGGTCACCCTGAATGATTAATGACAATTACTTGGGAGCTCAGATCATATTGGCTTTATAAAAACCTCCTAGAATCCCATCCAAGGAGGTAAAATCTCCAGAAATATTGAATTCATGAAATTTTCACCTAGGATATCCAGTATTCCTCTTTAGGTAATTTATAAATCTAAATTAAAAGGAAAAATATGAAAATTAGGGGCAATTATATCCTTCAATGACTAATATCATCATAAGAGACCTCTTCATCTAGGTAACCTTGAAGGCTAAGAAAATTAAATACTACTAAGAAGAACTCCCATGTAAAGAGAGTGAATAAAATTATCACCCTGTCTATCCTAAGGAACACATTCCCTATCCACCCTAAGGAGATCATGCCATGTCTTCCCTAATAAGGTTACACCTAGTTATTATAAACCATAAAACTAAGATCCCACTTACACAGGTTCCAAATTTAAAAAGGAATGCAACCTATGAGATATCCTCTACATGGTACATAGATCTTTACCACTAAATCAACTCCCAGTTCATGATACCTACCACATATTCCCTCATTCCTCCCAACTAGGAACCCACTTTCCCAACTCACCAAACCAGGATAATCTTATCACAAGTCCTCTACTAGGGGATACACCTATTTAATAATACCTATCCTACATGAAACACACATGATAATTCCATTGACTCGGTTCCTTTAATTATGATGGAATGATTTTCCAAAATAGATTACTATCACTCTGTAGTCCAAACCAACCCACTATTGAATCTGATTCACCCATTCCACCTCTATAACCTCTTGAGATACCCGAATAGATTTTGTATAAGAGAGATATACTCTTTAATAATGTATTCCTTTAATAATGGGAATCAATTATCCTATAAGATATATCACTAGTTTTTCCTCATCGATTGATAAGAACATAGGGTTATAATCAATTATGTATTCTCTTAATAATTAATACGATCACTCTTCGAGGATTAGGGAAGGATTCACTTGCCTAACCCTCTTGGATAATTTGACCCAACACTACTAGCCTCTTGAGTCAAATTAGTGAGCCATGAATTTTAAAGTCCCACTTATTTAGTTTAATCCCTAATAATACCTTCTCCTATATAGCTACCAAAAATAGGATTGAAATGAAAGGGATTCTCATGCAGAAGTAAAATGCAGACCACTTATATGTTCCTTTCATCAATTAGTCTATTATGTATGATTTTAAACTAATTGGAATTGTTTCTCATTAGATGAATGTAAACTACAAGACATTATAGTCTTGGATGCATGAACTTAAATGAAATTTCCTTTTTCATGATTTCATGAACTTAAAAGGAACCAAAATGGTCATGGATACAAAACCTTAAAAGCCTCACCATTTTTCCTAGATGCATGACCTTATAATTAACTTTACAGGTCTGGGATTCACAACATTAAAATGAACCACATTATCCATAATCATATGATTATATACTATAAGACATGATATTCCTAGATGTATGAATTTAAAGTAACTTCTTTGGTCATGAATAAAATACATTAAATGGAACAAAAATAGTCTTGGTTTCATGACCTTAAAAGAAATAGTGTGGGAGCTATACACCTTACCTTAAAATGAACAACATTTTCCCCAAATTTTTGACCTTAAAAAGAACATCTTTGGTCAAGGCTAAATTTTTTTAAAAGGAACCACAATGGTTATAGTTTCATAAAATCAAAAGGCACACCATTGGTCTTGTATGGAAAAATTTAAAATGAGCTTTATTGTTTATAGATACATGACCTTTAATGGAACCGAATTAGTCATTTTCACAATTTATTAAAATTTATGAATTTTCTTATTATGTGTCACTAAAAAATATTGGTTCTAATTACCAACATAAGGATATATAGAAATCCCTTTTTCATGGGTGAAATCCTGAACCCATAAAACCTATTGCCTCTATGGATGATAATAAATTATTGATTTCCCCATTTTATGAATTTAAAATATAGTGTAACTAACCAGTAAATGATAATACATAGAAATTATGATATATAGATGTTGACATTGATGTACGGTAATGATCAATATTTATCATTAGACACGTACCAATCATTTTAACTAGAACAATTATTATGAATATTTATTAAATTTACATGAGTATCCTATGTAAGTGAATAATACCCTTATTGGATGATCCAAATTATCATCCTTTAAACCCCAATACAAAATTAAAAGTATCATTGGAAAATCCTAATGATCACAAGACCTTATAAAGAACTACTTCGTCTAAAATAACCATAAGCATTGAATACATGGGGGAATAACCAAAAATCAACTTATAGAACTGTGAAGTTGTGACGTGATTATCTCAGTCACATGAGTGATAATGGAATGAATGTATTGGCTATAAAAATAAAATTTAAACTTAGGTGCATGGAGAATGGAACTTGTGAGGGGTGTATCATTGGTAAGTTGTGAATGGTTTTCTTCAATAAAAAAGGAAACACACTGAAGAATAGGATGATAGAGATCATTGATATAGATTTATAGAGGAAAAACTAGGTTCATTATCTTTAGGGATCACTATAATATTGGATATTTATTGATTGTGTGTAATGAAAATATTTTTTTTTCTATTTATTAAGTAAAAGTCTAATGTTTTTAGAAACTTAGTCTCATGGAGATCCATAATGGAAAAAAGGACCGAAACAAATTTGAAATAATTTAGGCTTGATAATTTTGGAGAGTACGATATAGATTCTATTAAGGAAATGAATATGGATTGATAAGACCATACATATAATACTAAATTAGAATAATGTAACAGAATGGATAATTCAAAAACTAAATGAGAGGGGAAAAGTATAAGGTTTCATATTGGTTTCTTTAATAAGTTTAGTGAAGAAGTAATAAACTATGAAACCTATATTGTGAATCTGAGTCCTAAAAATTAATTGTCATATAATCATTTATAAAAATACTATACCTTAATAATGGTCGATACATCACACCTGAATGTTTTAAGATGAGTCACTTAGTTCTACATTGAGGCTAGGTAAAGGGACAAGCTGGAAGAATAATATTGGGCATGTTACTTTAGGGGTTATAGTGATGAAAATATTGGACTCCAAATCATGCATAAGAACTTATGGAAGATCATAAAAATTTAAAATTTCCAATTCAATGTTTAAATCCAATGGAAGGATAAGACCTTAGAGGAGGATTCAGTTTAGAACAAATAATCATCAAATTCCAAAGATCATTTTGATAGAAAGCTAGATGTTTTGGTTAGTTTTGGTAGTATTCCAATTTCAAATATTCCTGAGTACTGTGAAGATGATTTTTTATAGTATTCAAATTATATTATTATTTCTAGTTATAGATTTATCATAATTATTAAAGACTATAAAAAATCAATTAAAATTCCTAGAAGGAGTAATTATGAATGTAGTGGTTCTGGAAAGGGAATATCCAAAATTTAAAATATGGAGGTACACTAGGGATCAACTCCAAATGTAGAGTTTTAGAAGTAAAATACATATATTTATTCTAATACATGGTGGATAACTTGATATATCAATGGAGCTGGTAATTTTTAGTGACTTGAGATAGTGGAAGTTTGCAATGATAGAGGGGATGGTATAAGGAAAACCTTGTTGCAAAAAGATTTAAATAATATAAGGTGTGAATTTCAGTGAAATCTTTCCTTCAGTTATAAAGTAATTATGAATTCAAATAGTCCTTTGAATGGTTGTTTTGAAGATTCTAAATATTTATTAGTTATATGTGAATACAAAATTCTTTAATAGTGATTTTTAAGAGAATATTTTCATGTATAAACCTGGGGGTTTCATGATAAATGGAATAGATAGGCTGATGAGTTACCTAAAATAGAGTTTGTATGGTTTGAATAAAAAACATGGGTAATGGAATCAAAAGTCTAGTTATTTCATGGTGGAGAATGAATTATTATGGAGAAATATATATCATTAATTTTTCATAATGGTGTTTTTTTTGTTGTTAGTTTTATGATTATTCTTCTAAATGTTGATGATTATTATGGGTTGGAAGATAGATCACAATGAAAAGGTGAAAGTTGTTATTTTTAGAAAGTTCAATGTAAAAGATAATAGGGCTATGAAGAATATTTTAGGGGTAAAAATTAGATGGGACTTGGGAAATATAAATTTGTTTCTATCATAATTGGAATACATCCAGAAGGTATTAAATATATTCAGAATGAGCATGTTTAAGATTATGATGAATCCTTTGTCTAGACAATTCAAGTTATCCATGGGGACACTACTAATAATAGAAAATGGGTATGAGTACATAGTTGGGGTTCCATATGAATTATTGGTGGAAATATTTATTTATACCATGGTTTTTTTGAGTCTTGACATTTCACATGTAGTGGGAGTCATTATTAGGTTCACAAAAAATCCAAGAAAGGAGTGTTGGGAATCAATAAAGTAGATACTCTAGTATCTCACATATTTTCCATGCATGCCACTTTATTTTGTTATGGATGATCTGTTATAGGTATTTTGGGATTTATAGACATCAATAGGTAGTTGAACTGTCAATATCATAAGCAAATTATATGGAAACGATGGATTTTGAGAAGGATTTTATCTCACAGAAGGGGTTTTTGAGGATCTTGAAGGAATTCAAGGGAAAAAATTTTATTCAATGACTTTTCGAGTACGATCCATCTTTTAAAAAATATAATGTTTCACTATGGGAAAAATAATATTTAGGTGAAGTATTACATCACATAGAAGATGTTGGAGGATGGAGATTTAGATCTTTAGAGGGTTTATGGATATAAAAATCCACTAGATATATTAATGTTTGTCATAGTGTAATCACCCAAAAATTTATATATGGATTTATCCTTTTGAATATACATGCATGAAATATTTATGAATTTATTACATTATAAAACACACTCACCACATAATAAACAACAAACATAATTTATTTTTTCAATATTGAACATTATAGAAAGAGAATAAACACACCCCATAAAATTTAAAGTAGTAAAATGGGAAAATAAATTCAAAAAATAACATAACTAGAATAGGAATATGTAAATCATTATGGTCTCATAGAATTATGACTATTGAAAACAACACTATTAAAATTAAAAAAATGTTAAGAAAATGATTAAAATATTATAAAATACAGAGAAAGTTTTTACAGAAAACTAAGTGAATGATGAATGAATAAAAGTTTGGTTATTTATAAGAACTATAAAACAAATATGTCCATTGGAATAGTAACCTAACCCTTGGTAATAAAAACCTATTTATTGGGAATAATAACCTTAAAACAATAATAGTAACATGACCATTAGAATAGTAAAATATATTTTAAATAATATTTAATATTAAGAAAATAATCAAATATAAATGTCAGAGTTCTATAAAATAAATACATTTATTAAAAAACACAAAATAAACTATATTTAATTTTTAATAAAGTTTATTTTAGTATATTCTATAAAACCATAGTTTTTATATTAAATATTAAAAATAAAAAACATTTTTTAATATAATTAATTTCTATTTTTAAATTATCATGTTTAAATTGTCCAACTATGAATTTTTGATAATTTAATGAAATTTTTTAATTTTCGATTGATTAATAAAAATGATGTTTTTTTAAAAATACTAATACTTTAGGGTGTAATATTGTTGTAATAATGAATTAATTAATCCTTAAAAATGTTAGATATACCCAAAATACATTTAATAATGTAAATAATTTATTTAAATATAATAAAATGTATTCAAAATATAAAAAGTAATTTTAAAAGTCTAAAAAGATAAATTATTTCCTAAAAACCAATTTTTCATTTTTTTTCTTCTTTTCATTTGTATAAACTAATAAGATCTCTATTGGAAATTTCTAAATTCATAAAATAATGTAACTTTATTTAAATTTGATTCATAATATCAAATATTACCATTATTTCATGTTCTACTTAGGGAATAATTTTTTTTCAATATTTTAACGTTTAAATACCCCTCCCCTCAAGTATAAATACTCAATCTCACCCCACTTGGAAAATAACTTTCCTAAAACATCACATTACCCTATATATTCCCAATTATCACCTTATAAGTTTATTAAAATCATATGGATTCTTTGGGGTAATAAAAATCTTTGATTCTAAGGCATTAAGGTCTTAGAATATGGGATACTTCAAAGACATGGAAACCCCTCTCATTTTTCTTTTATTTCACTTTTCATCTTCCAATGTTTACATACTCCACTCCTCTAAAAAATAAATCTCACTAAGATATTTTAATTACTATACTAACATGGTATTAATTATATTAATTTACTCAAAAAAGGTTTTTAATGTTGTATACATAATATATATCCCTCTCCCCCTCATTTACATATCCGGATAAGGATTGTATTATCTACTTACAAAGACATTTCCAATTTTTAATAATAACCACATTCATAGAAATTTATAATAAAACATTTAAAATATATAAATATTTAGTTTTATATATTTTTAAACTTCTATAGGTAATTTTACTAGAAAATAAAAAATAATGAGTTGAATCTATGAAATAAAAACAAAACATGTTAATTCAAGGAAACTTATTATCAAACCATTTCATTTTTTATAAAATTATTAATAAAAAAATATAAAGATTATAATTTTTTAATAATAACACAATTAAATATTATTCACTTATGTATTTATGTTTTAATTAATATAAGTTGGCGATACAGTAGGTGTAAACTTGAAGAAATAAAACATAATTTAAGGTAAGTGGATTCTCTATTGACTTTCCACATTGGGGTTCTATCTTTTTTATAACATCAATTAATTTTTTTTGTTTGTATGCTATAAATAAAATAAGTTATTCATTTTATTATTAATTTTTTTTGATTTACATAAAAATTCTCTATAATCTCAATTATTTAATCATATAATGATTTTATGGGGATGCTCTCTCTATATTTATATTTGGATTCACACTCTTTAATTAATTCTATTTAAAAAAATTCATTTAGTTTCTACTCTAATTATAATATTCATTTTATTATTTATCATTTTTATATAATTATATATATATATTCATTTTAATCTCAAATATTTATGCTCATATCACAACTTACCATATTTTTAAGGTTACTCTCAAACACAAATCTTCTTTTGGATCTATATTCTACCCCTCTATATTTTTACTGTATTTATTATAAATCCTATTATAATTTTTTTATTTAAATTTATTTTTTATTTTATAGGTATGTGCATTTATTTATTAAATTGGGATTAATTCATTTCTACCTTGATGATTTTGATCAATCCTTTTCTCAAAATATCTTATGTATTATTCTTGTGTTTTTTATTCTTTTCTCCTTGAAATATATTCTTTTCATTATTAATTATATCCTTGAGTATAAAAAATAATCAATTCATTCCATATTTTGGGAAACACTAAGTTTATACTTGACATATTTTTTTAGATATAACTAAGAAACCTGTTATTTTATGATGTGTTTATATCATGTTTATGTTTTATGTGTGTTTTCTTTACTATGTGGAATGCATGGCCATAAGCATATTATGATGTGACAGGTGAGACTAGAATTATATTTCCATTTAATGAATTGGGTGAATTTATGCATCTCATGATATTTTGTTTGTTATTCATGAATGTGATGTGAGATTTTTTCACAATATATGCTATAATATTTTTATACATATGTTTTGTGTGTACATTATGCTTGATTTTTTTCACATTCCATGTGTGGGATATGTCAACAATGTTATGATGTTTCATTATTTTTCATGTGTCACATTATGTATCTCTTTAAAATGATTTCCTAGTTATTAATTTTATTATTATATGATGATAATGATTTTTCTCACACATGTACTATATTTATATATATCTCATGCTTCTTCCATATTATCCATCCCCCAACTGGGGTTTTAGATTAACTTTTATTTGATGTTTTTCTCATGTTATTACATAAATTAAAATATCATGATAGATTTTATTAAAACCATTACAAATTATATAAATAATTATTAAAATTTCATATGTAATCATGTTTTTTGAACATAATTTTCCTAAGATATTTTGATGTTATTTAACTTAAAAATGATGAAATAATATTGTGTGCAAGATGTGGGTCACTATGGTTGGTATTAGAGAATGATTTAATTAATTTTGAAATTATATTAGTAAAATATAACCTTTATTAAACTTAGATACCTCACAATTAAATAATTTATAATTGATTTACACATGTGAATAAGTTATTTTCCCATGCTCTATTGAGTTAGGTTTTTTCCTAACATTAACTTATTTTGAAAATTGTGAGAACCAGAATCAATAAATTGAAATGGTGAAAGGTAAATTTAATATCTAATAAATTTTAGTTAATATTTTATTTAATTATTGTTCAATGGATTCTTTTATATCCTGAAATTATTCTAAAACTATTGTTTTACCAACCCAATACCTGAAAGAAGATATATCTAGGAAAAACCCTATTGGTGAATTCATTGGAACTCAAGTGTTGGAATCTTCCCATATCATCATATGTGGGAATATTATCCCCAAAAATATCATGATTATTCATTTCTTATAAATTTATGTTAACCTGTAATTAATTGGCTCAAATTATATGGATCTTTCCTCAACTACCAAAAAAATGAAATATCTTTACATATCAAGAACCATCCCATAATCATATACAAATACTTGGATGATTATTAATCTCTTTTAGAACATCTTTAAAATGTATGGGCGATGATATCCAATGAAGTATCAAATCCTACTCAAATGGTTGAGACAAAGGAATGATTCAATCTTGAATCCTTTCCCATTGTAAGAGAATATACTGATATATTCCTTATTGAATTTCATGGCCTTCCACTAGATTTTGAATATAATTCTCGATAGAACTTATACTTATTTTGACACTTATATACAAGATCACCTATAGGATGACATTGATATAACAGGATAATCTGATGAATTAACTATAATAGCATTTAAAAAAATGATTTATACGCCCTTGTTCATCACCATGGGATACATCGATTCTCTTTGTTAAGAAGAAGGACGGGCCAATTTGGATTTACATCAATTACTGAGATCTCAACAATATCATCATAAAGAAAATTATTAAATAACATGGATTTATGACTTATTCAATCAACATCAAGCATAAAACTACTTCTCAAAAGTGGATCTTAATTTTGAATATCATTATTTCAAGGTAAAGAGAGAATATATTAAAAACAGTATTCTACATAAGATATGGACACTATGAGTTCATAGTAATGGAATTAGAACTTAGAAATCCCAAAAACTTTTGTAGACATGATTAATAGAGTCTTTATAAGATATCTTTACAAAATTATTTGTGGTATATATTGAATATATTCTCATATACTCCAAGATAAATTATGAACATGAGGTGTATCTAAGGATTATTATAAATACATTAATTAAGGAGAAGATGTGTGTTATGTTTAAAAAGTGAAAAATGTGGTTGTATTATGTCACATTATTAGGGATTGTGATAAAAAGTGAAAAAATTTGTATTTATCCTTCAATTAAAAATGTAATTATGGAATTAAATATACTAACCAGTTTAAAAGAGATCAGTAGTATTATTATATTAGTTGGGTACTACCAATTCATTGTGTGAAATTTCTTAGTATTTTATAACCTTATCTAAAAGTAAAAATAAAATATATTGATGTAAATATATAAATTATAAAGTAAATATCAATTTATGGATCTTAATAAGAGGCTATTAGAAACACTTGTACTCACACTACCCTCAATCTGATATAGTTTTGTGATATTCAATGATTCTACAATGTAAGTATTGTGTTGTAGTTCCCTCACGTGATTTGATCATTCAGGTTTTGTGTTTTGATGTGGTACAACATTCCAAAGGAAAGGTTAATTGGGACATACAATATAAACTTTTAATCATTCATTATTTTAGAGGATGATAGCTTGTATCGTCCATTAAGGTTTCATATTTCCTAGTCCATTAGTCTCTTATAAATTTATGAAGTATTCATGGAATATTTTCAAGTAACAATACATATTTCCTTATTCTTGAGAGAAATAAGTCATGACCATGCATCAATGTGAAATTAAATATATATTATTGGTTCTCTATCTTACCCTTTAATGGTTTATTACACTATAGTTTTAAGACACACGGCTAGACACTCTAGAATTTATCACCATCCAGGTGGTGATATGTATTATAATGGTTGGATCAGACCCATGATAGTGGATTCTAACGCGTCCCTATGAATGGAGTCTAAACACATGTAGTTTGGGGCCACTTAAAAAACACATAATACCTTTTATGGTCTTTTGAAAATAATTATTTTGGTTCCTTTTTAAATTAGGTATCCACGACCAAATTAATTAACTTAAAGTTTGTGTTTCCAAGAGAAATGAAGTGAATTTTATAATCATGAAACTAAGACCATGATATCCAATAGGTTAACATATTAATTCTAGAACCCATTCCATATAGTTTAAATTCATGTATAATGTAAAATATGCAACAACGTTTAAATTCATCCAACTATAGATAGTATGTGAGTTAAAACTAGAAATGGTTTTTATGGGACTTATACATAAAAATTCATTTCTAGTTCAACATGGTAGATAAATTTGGTGATGGTATGTTATGGGATTATACCATGCTGTTATCCTTTTATATGTATGTATAAATGATGGGGAAGAAGGGTTTGATCATTAGTGAGGAAATGGGTCAGGCTTATAATTAGTAGGAGAATCATATATACATGTTTATCCCTCATCTGCTACAAACTATATGGGTATGGAAGACCAAGATCATGGTTGGTATGAATTAATGATATTTTTTTGGGAATTACACTAGATTGGAGTCTTATACTCTTATATATATCTCTATCTCATTTATTATTAAAATCTATGGGGACCAGTTTAGGGAATCCTAGTTGGGAATATTGATCTAGGAAAGTTTTTACAATTTACTAATAATAAGAACCCTCACTATCAAGGGAATAAATTATTTTTAAAAGACTATCCAATAATTCTTGGAGAAAAACCCCAGTAAGGTCTTTCATGGTATTTGTGATACTCATTACCAAATGAATACATGATTGAACGGGAGAACCTTGGTGTTCATAACCCATACATATATTTCAATATTCCATGGTGGAGGAATAAGTATATGGGTTCCAAGGGAGGTGATAAGGGTATATTGGTGACCTATGATAATGAGAACCCATGTAGTTGACCTAGGTGAATAGGAACCCCGGTAGGTGGCTTAGGAAAAGGGTTTCCCAATTATGTAACATGAGTGTGACTTCGTTAATTAAGTCTTAGGCCTGACACCTCTTGGTGAGACTTTTATATTAATTACTTTGGGGATACATGGGAACCATGTGATGGAAGTCCCAGATGTTTAGAACCACTCTAAACTAGATACCTGATAGAATAATTGTTTATTTGGATGGAATCAAGGATCCAGTCATGGTATTTTGAGGCCACATTGGGTGCGATCCCTTAATAGATAATTTATCATCAATGGGGAATTCCCTAATTACTTGGGAACAAAAATTAAATAGGATCATTCATCTTGGTCATATTGATCTCCAATTTGAAGGGTTCTTACATTGGATGCAACCATTAAAAAGAAAAAGTACACTTCCCTACCATAATTCCCCCTTATATTGGTGTTGAATCTCAATTAATGGGGATATTGGAAGGTATATGAATGCATTTATTATCCTTATGTTCTTTTGTAACTTATAATTTATTCTTAGTTCATGATACTTTAAACTGGGTGTTGAAATTGGGGTTTTAAGCATCTTTGTATTGGAAATGGGAGAATGGTTCCAAAATAAATGATGGTAATCACTTGAGGTATACAAAACTTTTGATTAGGGCATGCGATATGTGTGTGAGTAGGTTTGGTCACATGTAATGGTTTTCTACTGAGGAAGATAGGGAACACAATTAAAAAAATTATAGACTACATGGACACCTTTTAAAATTTTGTGGGAGTTGAGCATGGTGCCCAAATGGTTTATCCCTCCTTGGAAAATTTTCAATTTTCTAAAAGAATTGGTGGAATTATTCCTTTTCTAAAATTCAAGGACCAAAAAATAAACCCTTCATAATTAGATCCAATAAATAGAAATATGATCAAATTCTAAGGTAAATATATTACATAGTCATTAATTGGGATTGGTGTACACACTTAGGGGAATAGATCTGTCGCTTTCTCTAGCGGGGTACAAAATGTGCTCTATTTGGATAAAATGATCACAAGTTGTTAAACATGTAATTTAAATTTTGGGACACATTAATAACCTTTAAATACAAGGGAACTAGGTTCTTAAACTTGAATCAATGACCTAGGTAAATCAATAAGATTTTATTATCTATTTTCACTCATGAATTATTCTTTGTTTTCTAAGTCCTCTATTCCACCTTAATTTCGGTACAAAGAACAAGTTTGAGAGAATGAGAGAAGGTTATAATTGATAAAGAATTTATTTATAGGATTGAATTGAATTCATGGGTGAATTGGGAATAAAATATGAATTATTTCATAGTTTCCCACTTTTGGGTGAAAGAATCTAAGCTCCATGACCTAGGCATTATGACATGAGAATGAGTACTTAGGTGAAAATTAATTCTTAGTGAAATTTTCACACACATATTTTTATTAATTACCTCATGATCTTCACCCATTTATTATATTATATGTATTTTATTTCACTATGAATATAACATTACTACATTCTCTTATAGGAAATAGATAAATATTCAAATACTATCTGTCCGGAAGTAGCATTCACTTTCACTAAATAAATGAATGAAATAATATAGTCTGGTTAGATTCTATAGTGTCAAATGTATATGAAATATCTTGAAAAATATCAAAACAACATAAATACTTTCCAATATTATATTTTCTACATTTTATGAGTATTGGCTACTATGTGATGCTAAAATCTCCAGACCATACCAAAACTTACCATCATCCTAGTTTACCTATTAGTCGAGTCTTGAAAAGGAAAATATTTCAATGAGTAGTTTTTTATCATGAAGTATTAGGTAGACCAATTGTACATCATATAGAATGTGTAGGCCACTCGTGAAAAATCAAAAATCTCAAATGGATTCCCAGATAAATTATTATCCATCGATTCACTCTCTGATAGATAATGACAAAATCTAGGGATGGAATGAGGCTTAGGACCTTCTCCCTAGAGGTGGATTTAATCTTGAGTGGATGTGGTCTTAATGGGTCTAGAAACAATGTGTAGATCCGAGTAAAAATATTTAAGTCACATCAATATATGAGGTTGTCTATGTGTCACATATATTTTTTATAATAATTTATACATCATTACACATCATCTCAGTTGATGGATTCCCATACAAACACCTTAACTTTGGAACATATAGAGGCAGGTATTATTTTATGGGATGTATATAATATTTATAAGACACCAAAAATCAGAGATATGTATGTTGAATTATTCCCCAACTTGGTTACATAGGGGGATGCCTAGAAAATACCACTAATTTAATTGTCTTTTTAAAGGAAATATGAGATAGTTTTGTGGAAGGAGCCATGCCCTCCCATTGAAATACAATTTGTGAGGTGTATGTATTTATTTATATTTATGAATGATAATGGATCAACCTCTCAATTCCTAACATTGTATCCCACCATTTAGAATAGGTTAACCTAAAGTACCTACTTACCGAAAATGAAATGAGGTCAGTATTAATGATGGGGTTATAGAGTTAATATAGACATATAACCCCATATCCATAATTATTTCATATTGTATATATATTAGTTGGTATGATTTTGGTCCATGGTTCACATATAGGCATGAGACCAAACACATCTATGATGGTAGTGAATTTAGAAAATAAAAACTCAAGGCATATCAATTTAATGGATCCAATACTATAAAGATATATAAATATTTACTGCATTATTATTATGGGAAGTCCTTGTTTCATATATTTATACCATTCTTGGAATTTTATATCTGTATAAAAATCATTTTACAATTTATGAATTTAATAACATTGGTGAGATTATGAGGTGTATATTTCATCCATATTTTTAGATTAATTCAAGAAAATGGGGACTACTAATCGAAAATATAATAGTTTCAAAGACTATAGGGATAAATTTAGAGTTCAATTAATCCCATTAAAATAAGTCCCTAACATAAAAATTCATATATTATGGTCATTTAGGTTATAAGTATTAATTAGGTATAATTTCTATTTTTCACTGTGTATTTTACACACACATATATTGCAACATAACCTATGAAGGATATACACCTGACTAGTTTTTATGTAAATTTTGATGCATGACACAATTGTATACGACACCATTTATGAATTATGGGATGCAATATTTTCTTATGGTTTCTAGGAAACATTGTTTAATGATGATTTGGGAGGATACCAATGTCACAATCAAATTTCCTTTCCTAAAGGCTAGTATCAGGTTAATGTTGGAGTATAAAAATTTATATATATCATTTTATCCTTATAACGTGTTATCCAATAATTTCATAATGGTTATCCCATAAAATTAGATTGATAATGGGAAGCATGAGATAAGGAATTGTTCAATGGGGAATTCCATGCCACAAGTGTGTGATCATTATGAAGTGGAATAAAAATCACTTAAATTGGGAATGTGAAATATCCTTTTGGAATATCAAATGAAAATAAATATTATAGAGGTTATTATATTCAATAGTGAGTTATAAATTCATCTTCAGACTATTCATGATATATTCGAAAATTACCAAAAGTTTGTAGGAGTTTCTAGACAATGAGAATGTTGAAGGGGTAGTAAATCGATACATTGATTTATAATGGGATGAAATCCTTGACCTAAAATATGTATGTTGATGAATTTTTATTAATATTGTATTTAATTTTCAAATTACTTATGAAACCTTAAAGTATGTTCCTTTTAAAAGATGTTATAAGTGAAAAAATCACAAGTAGAGTCTCGTTTGTAAATTTAGGGTTGAAATATGATAGGTAGTGATGCAGAGTTTTCCACCTTAGAAGAAGATGAATTCTCACTGCACAATAGAATGATGTCAGAGTTTGATGTATTGGAAATTTAATATATCTTCTTGTTTTTGGATCGTCTATCATGGAGGTTGAACCAGATATCCCTCTACCCTTAATCTAGTGTCAACAAAGAATCACCATATTATTCAAACAATGAGGCACTGATGAGATATGTTTGTTTTAAAAAATTAACTTTTTATTATCATTAAAATGTTTATATATCACTCCTTTCATTTGAAAATACAATTTCTCAGAGTGGGTAGATAATAGAAAAGCTTGTATGATAAATTAGAGGAATGTGTCCCATTAGATAATTAACCCTTCATTGGTGGACAATAACCCCAAATTTGATCAAACACTTAGTTATATTTATTAGTGAGATATTGACACTGTTATTTTTTTATTTCTGTGCCTTATCAAAAAATTTATGAAGATGAAGAACACGAAGATCACTGAGACACCTCAATAATTCCCAATGTTGATATGCAATGCTTAATTTAAAGGGTAGAAATTATAGTGTCACAACATGAATCCATCATTATTATTGATAAGGCCTTGATTTCTAAAAGTGTTTTATGAATTTATGAGAATGTTTCCTTGGAAATATAGTGTCTTGAGACTAACATACAATCTCATTTTGGATAGGAGGTTACATAGAGGGTGGATTTTCCAAGAATATTTGGTTATCAAGAATTAGGCCTTTTTAATATGTCATCTAGAGTTATCAATGATACTTATGAAAAAAAACCTTATTCTCACAATAGATCCCAATAATGTTTAGAGGCTCATGAAGATTGAATAATTTGTGAGGGATATCATGGAGATGGATATCATAGATAATTTTGTGTCATTTTTTATAGATCTCATTGACCCTGAGGAGTAAAGGCATCAGGATAACCTATCAAGTTCAATGGGGGAATTAGCTAAGTGTTCTAGAGGGATTATATTAAGAGAAGGAACACTAACCAATCTGACTAATAAAATGGTAGTAGTGATGATTTTTTTACCTCCAACATGAAAATGAGTCATTAGTGATAGAGGATATTCCTTTTGTGGGTTATAGAAGAGTAGAGATAATGGGAATGATTAAAACACCCAACAATGGAGGTAGACACCAACACTACATTTCTTTAATTCATGTATCTATTCACTAATGGATAAATTTACTATGAAAATACATAATATAATCACTAGCTATTGTGGAGTGACTAATAGAAAAGTATACTACTTCAGTGCCCTTATCTCAGAGGAATCATAAAGTAGTGAAAATATCAAGAACATGTTTATACTAAGTGAAATATTTATAACTTACTTTCCAGTCTCCTCAATGAGCTCCGTTTTATGTTCAAGAAACCTTTAACTTCAAAAATCCATAATTTAACTGGTGTGGTAAGAAATATATCTATATATCCATGATATTTCCATTCGATAACTATTACATTAAATACCCAATATTAAAAATATTCCCATCAGTTTTGGGTATAATGAATTTGATTATATTAGAATCTTTAATTCCATGAAAAAATTGTTGATGAGTGATATCTAGTTGATTAAATTAATATGGTTGTTTCAAGGGTTTAGGATATTGTTATCCTTGATGATCTTAGGGCCATAAATCTTTGGGAGATACCTAGACATGTTATTATGGTGGGTGAGGAATTAATTTTTTTTGTAAAAGGGGTATCCTTTCCAAATGACATCGACTAATTACTAGATAATGTTGATGAATAGTTAAAATAGAATGGGAGGATCCCTAATAAATTCTAGAGGTAGGGTTAGAATTCATCAATCATGTCCCACTAGCTTATATTAGAGGAGTATGTAATTGTCATAATGCTAAACAAACTTCGTTGGGATATTGATGACTCAAATTAATAACTGATCCCACTACAAGTGTAGTGATAAAGTTTAATGACACAAACTTTTATAACTAAAATTTTATTTTGAATGAATAAATTTATTTTTAAGTAATAAAGTTATAGAAAATACATAAAATACATTGGTTATTTCACACCCTTATAAAATATCATATGTCAGATTTAAAAGAATATCGAGCATCATAACCCTGGATAATAGTCATTATATAGTGACTGTTACGATTAGTATATTTTAAGAAATATGATAAAGTCTAATTGACACAGATGAATGAAGCACTGGCCTCGACTAGTAGGATTGTACCCTATGAAAACCATTTGTTGGGTCTTCCAAGGGAGATGACGTCATAGGGATTTATCCTTTACCTTAAGCAGTATGAGATTCAAAATATAAAACATGATCAAAACCATTTACTAGAGAAGCTGAAGCTTATTGAGATCACATCCCAAACTATGTTCACCGAACCACCCTAATAAATCACCACAACCACACACCATACCCCAAGGGTGTATACTCATTTAATAATGGGTGATGTATCTATAGCCTAGTACTATGAATTTTTTTGATTTCTTTTCAATAAAATAAGGAATATATTTATCCTTTTGTTATTATTAATTTATATATCATTATACAATGAGTTTGATAAAAATTAGATTTCGATATAAATAATTAAAAATTGTATATTTGGGAAACATATAGTTTCAATTAAAACAATCATTTTGATAATTTTGAGATTTTTTGAAATACATATTATTTTCATAAAATATTCTTATTAAATAATATTTTGTTTTATACAAATGATGATATAACTTATTGATGTCCAATTTAATTTTTATAATGGTCAGAAAGTTGTTTGTGTTATAATAACTTGTATTTTCCTGTGGATAAGTATTTTTTAACAGTGAAAGTTATCAAATTTATAAAATTATTTTTTTTTTGAAAAAGAATATTATTTTTGAAATCATCATGGTGGAATTATCCAATGGTGATTTTTTCATAATTTTATAATGCATTCAAATTTTTGGGTAAATTTTAAATGTAGTTTAAATACACTGTATGTTTTATGACATCATAAGAGACTAAAAGTGGTGTAATAAATAGTATAAAATTAATCTTTACCCAATATTTATTTCCTATTTAAAATAATTTATTTTTGATGTTATTTGTTCAATATTATAGAACTTTAATGAATCCTCTAAAAGATATATTATATTTTATGGTCTTAAAATCAATTATTTATTAAGATGACTCACTTACACATTACCAATGCCATTTTTTAATATTCTTGGTTCTTTTACATATAAAATATTTAAAACTACCACTCTTTGGTAGAAACCATAATCAATAATCTTGGGAAGATATGGGGTTTTAAATATCTTATTATATAGAGTCCAAAACTAAAATTTAGAAGTTAATAAAGAATTACCTTTTTAATACCCACTCAACATACTACTCCTCTTTACTAAAACCCCATTTATCATTATGTTCTTATCTGACTACCTCTATAAATCCTTCCCAAGGTGTTCCCATGCTGTTAAAAATCTCATCCCCTACATTTAAAAGAACCCTCTCAAGGTAAGGGATTATCTCATCTTCCTTTTTATTCTAGTACATTATTTGTACTAAGCATTTTTATTTCAAATTGATATAATTGTAATATTTTTTTAACATCCCTTAATTCCTATGTAATGAGATACCACCTTTTACTCTCATTAAAACCTTTCCCTAAACGTTTTTGTACACCCATTTTGTTGTCAAAATTATCCCATGATTTTTTATTCCAAAATTTTATGTTGTGAATATCCATTCCAATTTCCACTCAAGGGTATTCACCTATATGTAACTATCCTTCATTTATTGGGTAATTATATTTATATGCCCCACATTACTTAATAATGTTATTAAAATGTATAAATATGTTATTTTGTTGCGTGATCTATGTGGCATAGAATTTCATGTACATAATATGAATATGAAGGGTGGGCACAAAATTATATAGCCCTAAAATGCACTAGGAAAAGATTTTATCTCATGAGTTACCATTTATGGAGCATGAGAGGTTATCCTAAGAATTACATGTTGTGATATCCCAACAATAATCCTTGACTTATGATTATGATTTCATGTTTTATGTTGTTAGAACCTTCTTTTTCTTCCTTGATGTTATCATATTATATCATGATTTGATGTTCATTTTTATGATTCTCACACTTTTTTCACATGTATATTCCCCTTGAATCACAATTTTAAATTTCATCATGTTATTATATTTTCATTCCCTCAATGGGATTTATATACCACCCTTTTATTATGTACGTCTCCAGGATATCCTATGTAGTATTATAATATCAATGAATGTTAATGTCTTATTATGGATTTTTAAATAATTCCTTTATATCCCCATTTCAATTTAGTGTTCTATGAATCAAATTTCTTAATGAAATTAGGCATCTCTATCTTCACTAATTGTATTATGTGTATCTATATGTAATAATCCACGGAATGAGGTATATGAAATTCATGGGATTTCATAGTTGGTATTAGAGGAAAGGCCTAGTTTTTTTGTGTATTATTATTAGATAAACTTTGTGAAATAATTAGGGATAAGACTAAACATAGAAAAACATCACTAAATTTTGGTAAAGTATAGAGTATGTGATTTCCATGAAATAAAATCCCTCTTTTTAAACTACAAGTGGATATGTATCTGGTACAGTAATACACAAGTATAATAACCATCATAAGGTTGAATTGTTGTTTAAATAATTCATCACCTGGTGCTATATAAAGAGGATTTTCATCACACTTTGTTTGAAACTCTCTGGCGATATGTTTTGTAAAATCCACTAGCTCTTTAGGAACCATTTTGAAGTGAATAAAAATGTACATGAAATTTATTTTAAGGAAATAGACCATGGATAACTTAGATTGAAACATATAAATTAATAGGTAAAGGAATACATACCATTTATGAGTCATCTATTTAAAGTTCATAGTTTCCCTTCAATTAATTTAATTGTTTTAAAATAATCACCACTAAGTCTATTTTGGACGAATTAGATGATTAGAACTGGAATCAAATTGTGATAGGCATGCATGTAATCCATTCATGAACTTTAAATATCCTACATAACTATTGTTCTTTGAATTCTTTCATATTTATAAAGTTTAGTAGAACCATTCAAACACCACATAAAAACATGGAAGTGGAACAATCAATGAAAATGAGAAATTGGGAAATAATTGCATCCCAAGTATATAACTTCCCTTATTTCCATATTCTTGGGTTGAACTTCCCAGTGAACCTTGTGATAATCTGTTTAGTATAATTCAATATAATTATCAATATGGATTTTATTTTTTTTATATAGAGAAAATGTAAATTACTTAGAGATAAAAATCACTATCCCTATCACAAATATCGCTTCGATTATATACAATTGTAAAAAATGAGGATGAGTCTGATTTAGAATTATTGTCTCAATAAGGGAAATCATTTCATTATGAGCATGTGTATCTAGATTAAATGACTAATACTAAGTAAAAGACCATCCTTGATAAAATTCCCATTGTGACAGAATATGATGATGTGTTTATTAAAGAATTGTATGTTCTTCCTCATAATTGAGAGGCTAGTTTCTCAATCTAACTTATACATGGACATTTTCTAATATCCAAGACTATATATAGAATTACCACTATTGAAATTGAAGATATTAAGATGAAACTATTTGAGAATCTAGATAAAGGGTTTATACACCCAAGTGTTTCACTATACGGTGAGCCAGTCCACCTCCTCAAGAAGAAGTATTGGTCAATGGGCCTCTGTATTGATTATCAAGAACTCAACAAGATCATGAATGTGAACAAGTGCACCTGCCAAATATTAATGACTTATTGTATCTACTAAATTAATCCCAATACTTCTCTAAGATGTAAATTTTTTAGGATATTATTGAGTAAAGTCAAAGAAGGTGGAAATCCCCATGAATTATTTTTGTAAAAGGTAGTATAAGTATGAGTTCTTAGATATTTCATTTAGACTCTCTAATTCTCTATATATCTTCATGGAATTTATAAATATAGTCTTTTGGTATTACCTTAGTAAATATGTGGTAGTATTTATATATGATATTCGTATCTTCTCAAAAATAAAAGAGGAACAAGAAGAGAATTTGAATTCTATACTAAAGACCTTGAGAAAAGAAAAGTTGTAAGTAGAAAATATATGTTTTGGATAGAGAAAATATCATTATTTAGTAATTTTATCACCAAAAAGGGGATACATATAGATCCTTTAAAAAATAGAGGTAATTAAAGGTTAAAACAAAGCAACTTCTAGGACAGATATGTGTAATTTCGATGGATTAGATGAGTACTATCATTGATTTGTGAGAAATTAATCATGATTTTCAAATCCACCGACTATGATAAATCAGAAGGCAGTGAAGTTTATGTAGAATAATTAAACTGAAGTGAGATATAAAGAGTTAAATAAGAGGATAATCATAGTACCAATGATCACATTCCCCTCCAATGGAAAAGTCTTTGTGATCTATAATTATGCATCCAAAAATTGATCGGGTTGTGTAATCTTGTAGGATAGAAAAGTGAAAGCATATACCTACTAACAATTAAGGATCCTTGAGAATAACTACCCATACAATGATTTAGAATTGGCTACAGTGATATTTTTATTGATGATTTGGAGGAATTATATCTATGGGGAAAAGTGTTACAAATTTATGGATAATAAAATCCTCAAGTATATATCTAAAAAACGGATATCGATATGCACCTAAAAGGGTGGTTATAGATAATAAAGTATTATGATTTCTCATTCCATCACCATCCTAGGAATGTTAAAAAATTATAAGATGCTCTAATTATAAATCATCTTATAACACTATCCATAATGAGGATTGATAGGGATCCAATCTTCATGGTAATGTAAAGGATGTACATTTGAATCACAAATGGATCTCCATGTTATCATTCTCAAATAAAAACTCAACCATCCTTTATAGAGAGGCTCAAGATGGCCCAAAAAGATAATGAGGAGATATAGAGAGAGGTAGGAAAAATTCTAGTGTTAAAATTTTCTAAATACGGAGTCATAAGATTTGGAACCCAAATATGCATCCAATAAATACCAAAAATTTAACAGGGAAATTATACATATATCAAATAGATTATTTTTCTCCACTCATTCAAGAATCACTAAGATGTATAATGGTCTAAATAAAAGATTTTGGTGGTATAAAATGAAGAGGGAGATTGCAGAATTTGTTTCTTATTTCTTGGTATGACATCAAGTTATGGATGAATAATATAAGTATAAGGGTATGACTCAACCATTTCCCATACCATCATGAAAATGAAAAAACATGGATTTCATCTTAAGATTCCCTAGGTAATCTAAAGGAAATAATGAAATTTGTGTGGCAGTCGATTTCCTTACAAAGTCAATACATTTCATTTTTATTAATTAAGACTTCTAGCTTAACTAGATCCTCAAGATATATATAAGGTAAGTGGTAAGACTATGTGGAGTTCCATCTAAATTATATCTAATAGAGTTTTGAGGTTTACATTGATGTTCTGGAGAAAAAAACAACAAGAATTGGGTACATAGTTGAGTTTCAGTACTGATTATCACCCACAAATGGATTGTTAGTTTAAGAGAACTATTAAAACTGTAGATGATATAATGATATCATGTTCAATTTATATATAAGTATGTAGGTATCAACACTTTACCTAAGTGAAGTTCTCATATAATAAAATTTTCTATTCTAGTATCCAATTGGCACCTTATGAGGATCTAAATGGGGATATGTTTAAGACTTCAATACCCAAGGATAAATTTGGAGATAGGTAGATAATGGTAACTATCCTTTTCTAAGAGATTATAGAGAAGGTTTAAACCATTCATCATCATAAGATATCGATAAAATTCTGAAAAAAATCTATTTAGAAAATCATTTATAAGACTTTGAGTTTGAGGTTAGAGATAAGGTCTTCTATTACATATTACTATAGAAGAAAGTCATGAGGTTTCAGAAGAATGGAAATCTTGGTCCAAGTTACATCATCCCCTCAAAGATAGTTGATCACATCAGAGATATGAACCATTGACTATCACTCCCACTTAACCAATCTAATGTACACAACGGGTTCCATGTATCCCTCTCGAGGAAGTACATATCAGACCCCTCACATGTACTAAATCCTATGTGGGAACCATTGGAGAATTATATTTCATATCAAGAGTATCTGATGAAGGTATTATATTATAGTGACAAAATTAAATGAAACATGATAACTCACCTAGTAAAAGTATTTTTTTGGAACCAAAGGTTTGAGGAGGAAACATGGGAACCAAATGAGGAGATGAAATATAAGTACCCTAATCTATTTAAGTGCATGAAAAATAAATTTAAAATAGAATTTTTTTTAGAGAAGGTAATAATGCAATGAATAAAACATTTATAAATTAAATTCTCTTTTGAATGAATAAATTTATTATTAATTAATGTAGTTCTAAGAAACACACACTAGTTTTTTTATTTTGTACCGTAATAAAATATAGTGTATCATATTTAAAGGAAATTTAATCATCACAACCATTGATAATATATCCATTTTATAATTACTATTAATATTAGAATATATAAATATTTATGATAAATTCTAATTGACATAGGAAAATGAAGTGATTTCCTCAACCATAAGTATTGTATCCTAAAAATTCCCATTCATTTGTGCTTTTTAGGGAGATGAAATCATTGGAATTTTCCCTTGTCCAAGCCCTGGATGAGATTCAAAAAATGAAACATGATAAAAACCATTTACATGAGAAGTTCAGTCTTATCGATATAATAACACAAACAATGTTATTCAAACCACCCTAAGAACGTACCACCTTCATACACAGTACCGTCTAGGCATTTTCTGGTGTATTAAAGACTTGCATTTTTAGAACCTAGTAGTATTATTTTCATTGTTTTTATTTTTAAGAAAATAATGAATATATTTATCCCTTTTTATTATTACTTTATAAATTATTATATAATGAGCTTGATGAAATATATATTTTGATATAAAGAAATAAAAATTTCATTTTTGAGAAATATATATTTTCAATTAAAACAATATTTTGATAAATTCAAGAATTTTTTAAATATATATTATTTTTTAAATATTCTTAGTAAATAAAATTTATTTTTATTTAATTGATAATATAATCTAATGACGTATAATTTATTTTTTATGAAGGTTATAAAGTTGTTAGTGTTGTAAAAACTAGTATTTTCTAGTTAATAATGATTTTAAAAGTGAAATTTCTAATATTTAGAAAATTTAATTTTTTTAAAAAATATTATTTTTGAAATGATAACATAAAATTAATCCAATTGAGATTTTAAGAAGAATCTAGACAGTCATTTTTTTGGGTAAAAATTGAATATGGTATAAATATACGGTATTTATTATGTTATCATAAAATACCAAAAGTGATGTAATGAACATTATAAGATGAATTCACATAAAATATTGATTTAAAATTAAAAATGATGTGCTTTTTATGTTATATGATCAATTTTATAAACCTTTAATGAATCCACCAAAATAATGTGTTTTATGTTTTTAAAATCAATCCTTTATGAATATGACACAATTACACACCACCAATGGTATTATTTTAATATGTTCCGCCCTTGGATGTGTGTAATATTTAAAACCACTCATCTTCAGGAGAAACCATGGGAACAAACCATTTTAGTCTTTTTTTTATTATTATCTTGTTATATAGAGTCCAAAACCAAAGATTAGAAATTAATGAAAAAGTCCCCTCTCTTTTTCTATAAATACCCAACCAACATCCCACTCATCTTCACTCAGAACTAGAAGATCAAAAATTTACACTCTCTATGCCTTT
Organism: Viscum album; assembly: GCA_963277665.1. Classification (NCBI taxonomy): domain Eukaryota; kingdom Viridiplantae; phylum Streptophyta; class Magnoliopsida; order Santalales; family Viscaceae; genus Viscum; species Viscum album. The sequence continues at coordinate 29,591,864 of OY728139.1, read as the reverse complement.
ATAAACCCTCTAAGGTGTTCTAAATCTCTTAATAATATCCCCCCAAAATTTTAGAGGTTCCCTCTTAAGGTAAGGGATTCTATCCTCTTACTTTTTATTCAAGTTCATTTTTTATACTAAGCCTTTTTATTTACAATTTATCATGTTTTAATGTGTCTTTACACATCCATTTTCTTTCATTATGATTTCAAAGTAATGAGATACCGTAGTCCATTTTAATTAAACCATTTCATTGAACCTTTATTTACACCCGTTATGATGTTGAAATTATCCCATGATTTTTCATGCCAAATATTTTTATTGTGAATAAAAAAACCATTTACACTCATGGGTATTCACCTAGATGTAACTATCCTCTATTGATTTGGGACCTCCATGTATGTATCCCACACTCCTTGATAATGGGATTAAAATTGATGAGATATGTTCTTATTTTTTATAATCTATGTGATACCCAAATGAATATACATAATATGAATGTGATGAGTGGGCATAGAATTAAATAACTACCAATGAATTGTGCAATGTACTTGTCTTATAAGATACCATATATAGTGGATGAGAGGTTCTCCTAATAACACTATGCTATTATGTATGGGAGTTTTTCCATGAATTCTTCTTATGATGTCATGTTCTATATTGTTTTCACATTCGTAAGCTTCCATGTTGTTATCATCTTATGTAATGCTTTTGTGTTCATTTTTATGATTCTCACCCTTTTATATAACCTTGATATTCATATTGACTCACATGTATTAATTTCTTCATGATATGCTTTGATTATTCACTTAATAGGATTTATAGCTCACCCCTTTCTTATATACATCTCCAGGTTATCCCATTCAATATTTCAAGATCAACAGATTTTATGTTAATGTTATCAAGCCTTAAATAATATCTTTATATCTATATATCAATTTAATGTGTAATGTATCTAATTTCTCAAAGACACTTGGCCTATAAATTTTCTGGGATTATGTTATGCCTATATTTAAGTAATAAATCACGAAATAAGGTATATAAACAATATGAGTTGGAAAAAGCCTCGGAGCAGCATCTCCCTCATCCTCACAGCGGATAGGGTTTCTCTCGGGATTTTCTTCCCCTTCCCCCTCCGGCTGGGCTCGGTTTGCATCGTCTTCCTTTGGATGTCTCAGTGTAGGCGCGACTTGGTGACGAAACACATCGGTGGAGTTCCGGTGTGGTTCGGGTGGTGGGTTCCTAGTGTGGTGCGATGGTCTTCAGCCGTTTTCGGTGATCGACGACTTGGCAGAATAGTTTCTCGCCCATTTCGACGCGGTTCGTTCTCCTCGGCGACGTCATCTCACCATTGCTTGGATCGGAATGGCTTGGAATCTGTGACGGTGGTGTGGAGCGGCGATCGGACTCCTCGTCTTGGTCTGACGTGGTCAGGCGGTGTTTAAGGTGTTCATCCTATGTGGGTTGGCATCATATCTGGTGATCAGAGGGGGGGATCCTTTTTGTGTTTTAGTTTTTGCAGGGTTGAAGGTTTTTCTTGTGGAGTCACCGTCGCTGAGGTCCCCTGCTCCTCCTCGTTGCTCTGTATTACCTTGTACGACTCCGATCTACAAATTGGCTCTGCTTCGAGTTTCTTAGGTGGTTGGTTGGAGTTTCTCATGGATGGTGGCAGGGGTTTTCCGGTGGTGGTTCCAGCATCTGGTGTAGGTCTGTTGATGTCATGACTGTTTTCTTGATGATCATGGTTTATTGCGGTTGTTTTATTAAAGTTAGAATTGTTGATTTTTGGAATCTATGCCGCTGCATTTGTTTGATGTAGACAAAGTGAATCTGGTGTTGTTAAGTTCGTATGAGTTTGATGGATGTTTTGTTTTTATGAGTTTGGTTTGATCTCGAAGGCGGTTAGTACAACCAGATTTGATCGCAGGAACAGGTCTCCGAGGAGGATTCAGAGCTGACGGTTTATCTTTGCAGTGCATGTCAGATTTGGTTGTTGAGAGGGTATGACGTCAGTCATCAGATCGGGCATGTGCTTTGACATAGGACACTTACTGGCTGATATTCATTGTAATGATGATTGTCAACATTATCATAGGCTGGGGAGGGACACTTTCAGTTTTCAGTTTGGTTTTACTCCTTTGTACTTCGGGTTATTTTGTCTTAAGTCAATGATGACTTTGGGTTTCCCCCTTCTTCCCTTAAAAGGGGGATTTATCAGTAATGAAAGAAAATTTAGAAGGCCTTCGGGCCATTGGATGGATAAAAAAACGAGTTTTCATTAAATTCATATTGTAGCAATCTATAAATATAATATCATCATTTTATTTCTTTTAATCAATTAGTAATAGGATTAAAGTCTATGAATTCCCCTTATATTTGTGTTTAGTGAATGAAAAATGTGGTGTACTTTAATTTATTATAATCAATTATTAAGAGGATTCAAGTCTATGAATTAATTTTATATTGTTGTTTAGTGAATGAAAAAGTTTTTCTCTCAAACCATTGTCAATTTTATGATTTTTTTTATTATATTGACCATCAATTCATGATAATCTTAGAAACTCAAAAAGGGTAATGTCATGATAAATTAATCTAATTGAACATTTCTTGGAGATTGATTAGGTAAATCATAACTCCATAACATTTGAATTGATAATGAAATGTTTGAAGCAATGCATTCTTTTTAAGTTACCTTCCAATAGATTGATATAGGTTTCCAGATTTGTGGTAAATATACAATCTTTGTAAGATGGGGTAAGTTTATATGATAAAAGGCTACAAATGAATCTTTCCTTTTAAACTTTTAGTTATATTTGGATATAGGCAGTCTGGATATGCATTGCATTTACCAATACCATATGCCAAGTTTATTTCATTCAAATATGCGACTTGATTCCCTCCTAAACTCATACTCTTAGATGAATATACGAAGGCTAGATATGCATCATATTTAATATCACCATAATCTAAGGTCAATATATTAGGATGTGATAGAGGTGAATGAATAAATATATTGAAAATCATAAAGGAGTTTTATGTGTATTTCAATTCTAAAAAAGGGATCAAGTACCCTAAAATTGCACCTTAATTCATTTTTCACAAATCATTTTAACTAATAAAAGAAATTAAAAAGGGGTTTTAACTATTTCCTAGGTTGATAAAATTAGTGATCATAGATTGACTTTATCTGGTGATAAATGGTCCTCTGTTCAAGATTTATATATTTCTTATTCTAGCCCTAAATGTTTCCTAAACCTGTATGGAAAGAATCTTAGATTTTAGAAACATATATTTCATTTAGAATATATGTTTCATTTTTTTGATAATTCCCCAATCCTAGTTACCCAGAGTTTCTGCATTATTACATAACATTGGAATTATCACAAGAGATCAAGTCCTGAAAGATTGATCACTTTATTAGCCTTGGAAGTTCTAGATACATATATAAATTTTACATTACATTATGAAATGAAAAAGAAACATTGTTTCTCCTCTGGACACACTCTTATCCCCTAGCCTATCCCTGTAGGTCAGTCATAATATAATTCTTTGCATCCTGGGAAAAATAAAACATAAGAAAGGGGTGAGCGTAAATGCTTAGTAATGATAACAATATAGCGGAAACTATCATAAATAAGTATAAAAATTTAAGGAAATGTATAAGACTAAAACGTAAGCCTTTTAAACTTAAAATTCAGTATAATATATAAATGATAAATTAAATAATTCCATTTAATTAATCACATGGATATTCTACTAGTCGAATAACCACCTTTAATATCAATAGCTAATCTCGTAATGATGAAACGCATATTTCCGGACATCAAAACCATATAGTCAAGGCCTTCTGCCAAGACTACAAATAAAAATATTATCAAGGCCTTGTTCCAAGAAAATAATTTTTCTCATGAGACCTACTAATGCATTGAGGGGCTATAGCAGGCCCTGCCCGTCACTTACTACATCCAATGCATTCCTCATATGAAAAAGGAGAAACATAACATAAACATTCGTATTAAAATAACATAAAAAATGTTAATACTTTAACCATAAACCGTGAATGAAATAAAAATAACACATCCACCTTAAAACATATCATAAAAATATCCATAAAATATGGAATATTTTATCATAATAAATAAACTTCAATTATACATAAAATCCCACAATAGATGAAATCAATCCGAAAACTATTTGAGAGAAATATATCTTTCTAATTTGAAATCATTGAAAATACTCATAATTATAAAATAAAATAATTATTTTGAAAATATTCTTATAATATTGTAAGGGAAGCTTCAAATGTATTATAATGGCAGAAAATAGCCGCAACCGCTGTATAAGTTAAAAAACATTCTTTCCTTAATTTGTCGAAAAGGTCATAAAGTACCTTGTTTGGAAAAAGATGGAAATATTCCTTTCAATTTTTTTTATAAAAATTCAAAAAAGATATAAAAAATTTTAACTCGTAGTCTAGAAAATAAAAAAATGTTTTCAAATACATTTTTAAGAAATAAGGATGTAGATAATAAATAAGTCCCAGTAGATACTTACGTACAAATAACCTCAGATAATAAGGAGATTGTAAAATTAACCCTTACCTTGTAATTTTACTTAATAGAGGGTACATTAACCTCAGTTATAATAGATAAATAATTGTAATTAAATTATACAAGAACCACATACATAAATAAGATATCATTTATGATAATCTAATGTTGCTTTGTTAATAATATTTTAGTAGTATCATTGTTTCGAGAGTTACTGATTCATTCTCCATTATATGTTTTGTTACATAAGTCATGTTTGTTGTGGATAAGATGTATTTGATTCATATCAATAATGATATTAATTTCTTAAAAATTATTTTTTAATAATCAAATGAAATTTATTCTTGAATGGTTATGATGGGGAATGAAATCTCATCGTGTCATGGAGACGGTAAGCCGTACATACGTATGAGCGACAATATCATTCTATTTATGGTGAAATAATATGTAATTGGATAGTTTATTATATATAAGGAATCATTAACCTTTTATATTTGTTATTTACATCAATCATACTCATTATTACATTCATCCAAATAATGAAGTGTTGAATAATAAACTAAACCACGATGTGGAGACGATAAGCTGTACATACGTACGTATGTTGACTTTTTCATTCATAGGTTGGATATAATAATGAATATTGTTGTACCATATTTATAATAACATCTCAGTGTGTATAAGGTACTGTAGTTATTATTTTATTATGGAAATAACAAATAAATATACAGTATAATAAAAAAGAACTTTAAAAGATGTGATATAATAATTAACTCTTCTTTAAGTGCTTCCTTTTGATTTGAAAAAAAGGGCTCCTTAGGTTGTATTTCTGATCAAAGTAAGGCCTATATGTTGAATTTAGGGTATTTGGGAGCGTTTTTAGTAGGTTTTGTCGGATCCAAATGGATTTGGAGTTGTTAATTTAAGATACGAGGAAGTACCCTTTTGAAAGAGAGGTGCGGGGCACTTTAGGAAACACTTGAAATATTAATTTATTATAAAACCTTTTTTCGGTTTCTAGTAGCTCCAAATTGATTTTTTTCAAATATAAGGTTGTTATGGGTAGAAATCCTCTCAACCAATAGGTTTCAGACAAGTTTAGGTCACCATATGAACCTTCTCTTTTAGATTTAACTCTTAGTTAAATAGTTTATCTTTTACCATGTCTTCTTGTATTTTTATACTACATGATTAATATAGTTACTATAAAATGATAAGAAAAACTCATGTGGTTCATTAATGACATATCTAACATTATCTATGTCCTTTTATAAAATATTATATTTTTAAGAATATTATATCATTTAATAAAATAGTATTTGTTTTAAAAATTCATTTATGTCAATTTTGACACTATTTAGTATTTGGTTTTTGTGAAAGTCATAACAACTTGATTACATCAAAAAAAAATACATTGAATAAACACTAAAATGTCATATTTACCTATAAAATTCGGGGATGACATCCAAAGTTTCAATTTATATTTATTTTAATATTTATAATATCAATTATTTTAATCTTACATTAATAAGGTAATTACTCCATCATCATTGTGTCGTAAATAAATTTTATTATTTAATATCTAAAAATTATAAATAAAATACTATGATGTAGGAAATATTTTTATATTTCTAATTAATATTTATATTATAATTAATCTTATGTATTACCCTATATTAAAAATGGTTTAGTTATTAAAATTTGAATTTAACACTATTAACTCTTCTTTAAATAAAATATAATAAATGTACTTATCTAATCCAAGTGGATCAAAAAGGATCTTATTTTTGTACAATGGTTTATTTTTGTTGAAAAAACACTTATAGAATAGAATTATAACATGAGTTGGGGTGATTTTATATTATCATAGTATTATTTATATCTTTAATTACCCTATTTACTTTTAACCGTGGTAAATACAATTCAAAAGCCACTAATCACCAAAAATTATGTTCATCCTATTGAACCACATTTTACTTAATTTTTTAAAATCGTGTCTATATGATTTTTTTAATTCAATTCAATGAAGTGGTAAAATTAATTTTTATGCATATTTGTAAATGTGCCTAGAAGGTGGGTAAAAGACGTTAAAAAGTTCAATAAAATTATATATATATATATAATATTATAATAAAATGACTCAAATTAATTACATTGGACTAATATAGGTATTACGTATCTATTTTTAATTTAAAATAAATTTTAATTAAAAAAATTATTTAAATAAAGAGTCGGTTTTAAACAATAACGTAGTGTTTTTTACTATTCATCAAAAATTGAAAGATTTCAGAAAAATAAGAAAAAATCACCATAATCTAATTTTAATATTCTGGATAAAAAATGAAGTCCATTTTAAAAAATAAAAGTTATAAAATTTTAAAAATTGGGTATTAATATTCATAACTACTTTTTAAGTTACTAGTTTGATTGGTCGGGATTTTCTAGAACTCAGAGCTGCGTACAATGCAAGATATTGTATTATTCAAAGTGAAGTGTACCATGGAAGCTTGAGGTGTTACATTCTTCCCTTTTTCAAATAATTTCATCCTCAAAATTTCTATATTATTACTGCATAAAATGATTTGGGTGGTTCTTCATCATAAGTTCCTCAGGTTCCACAATTGCCTCTTCTATTTTTTGGTTTCTCCAAAGAACATTTACCAGACGAGTTGTCTGGTTTCTCAACACTTGTTCTCTGGTATCAAGAATCCTAATAGGATCTTCACAACAAGACATTTTTTGTTCCATTTATATTTCTTTATAGGTGAGTACATGCATTGGGTTAAGAATGTATTTTGTTAACAATGATACGTGGAATACATCATGAAATTTGGATAGACTTTGCGGCATTTCCAAATGGTAAGCTACAACTCTAATTTTTTCTTGAATTTCAAAAAGGTCCAATGTACCTGGGACTTAATATACCCTTCAACCTGAATTTGATAACACACTTATATAAAGATATCTTCTAGAAAACATGATAACCTACTTGAAATTCCAAATCCTTTATTTAGTTATTAAGATAACTCTTTTGCCAATATTGAGATGTTTTGATGTGGGTTTGGATAATCTTCACTTTTTCCATTGTTTCCTCATCAAGTTCTGGGCCTATGAGTTTTTTTACCAACATCATCCCAACAAGTTAGTGTGCGACATCTCTTTCCATATAACGCTTCATGTGGTGCCATCTGAATACTTTAATGGAAGATATTGTTATAGGAAAATTCTACCAGAGGTAAATATTGATCCCACATACCTTGAAAGTCAAGTGAGCTAAATATCAACGTTTTTTCTATAGTTTTAATAGCCAGTTCTGTTTGTCCATCAGTTTGAGGGTGGTAGGTAGTGCTCAAACAAAGTCCAGTATACAGGACTTTCTGAATACTTTTCTAGAATCTTAATGTGAAACAAGGATCATGATCAGAAAAAATCTATATGGGTACACCATGAAGTCTTAAAACATAATTAATAATATTCTTTCTAAATGTTCAAGTGATAAGTCTTCTATTCTAGAAGGAAAATATGCTGAATTGGTAAGATGATCAACAATGACCCATATTTCATCATTACTTCTAGGACTCTTTGGTTTTCCCATGACAAAGTCCATCATAATATCATCCCATTTCCATTCAAGTATGGGAAGAGGTTGCATGACTCCTCTAGGATGTTGTCTTCTAGCCTTCACATGTTGAAAAATGTTATATCTTGAAACATAATAAATAATCTCCCTCTTCATGTTGTCCAATAAAAAATGTTCCTTCAAATCATTATACATCCTAGTGATACCATAGTGTATAGAGAAATTGGAGTTATGAGCATCATCCAATAATTCCCTTTTTAGATCAGGTATATCGGGAACACAAAACCTCTTCCCAAATTTCAGAATTACATCTTCATATATGAAGTCAAACAATCTCCCACCATTCATAGATTTAATTTTCTTATGAAACTCCTCATCATCAGAATGATAAATTTTTATCATTTCTAGTAATGATTTTTTGGAAACCATTTGAAAAAGTATTGATATTTCACCTTCCATGATTATTTTTATATCTATCTTTACTAGATCCATGAACATAGTATCCCTTTCAACTCTCATCTTGTTCATAACTCCATGATCCTTTCTGCTCAAATCTTCTTCCACCTTATTTTCCTTCCTCGAGTAGTAGTGTATTGTACAATCCTAATCCTTGATTAGTTTAATCCATCACCTTTGCATCATGTTGGGTTCTTTCTATGTGAAAATATATTTCAAACTATTGTGATCAGTATATATCTCAAATTTTTTACCATATAGATAGTGTCTTCATATCCTCAGAGAAAAGATTACATCTGATAACTGAATATCATGAGTGAGATAGTTTTTTTTCATGAATTTTTAGCTACCATGATGCATAGGCAATATCCCTATCATTCTACATAAGGACACAACCAAGTCTTTTCTTTGAAGCATCATTATAAATAATAAACCCATCATTCTTTGATGGTAGAGTCAAGATAATATCAATGAGTATTATTCTATTCAATTCTTAAAAACATTCTTCACACACTTTTTTTCCAAAAAAAATTAACCCCTTTACATGTGATATTGGTTAATGGGTTATCCAATCGGGAAAAATTCAGAATGAAACACTAATAGTAACCTACTAAACCAATAAAATGGCATACCTCAGTTATAATATCTGGTGCTTTCCATTCGTGGATTTCCCTTTTCATTGAAGGATCAATAGATATTCCATCCTTGGAGACAATATATCCAAGAAAAGAAATCTCCTAAATCCATAATTCACACTTTCTAAACTTCTTATATAATTAATTTATTCATAGAGTTTTGAGAATAGTGCGCAAGTGATTTTCATGATCTTCGTAGATTTTGGAGTATACCAAGATATCATCAATAAATACCCCTTCCAAGTCATGAAGATATTCCTTGAAAAATATATTAATTAGATCCATGAAAATAGAGGGTCATTAGTCAATCCAAAATGCAGTACTATAAACTCGTAATGCCCATACTCGTTTCAAATGACCTCTTTAAAATTCCTTCCTTCTTCCTGCACAATTGATGGTATCCATATCGATGGTCAATCTTTGAAAAATATTGATCACCTTGAAGTTGATCAAATAAATCATTAATGTGAGGTAGGGGATACTTTTTCTTTATTATTATAGCATTGATTTCCCTATATTCAATGCATAACCTCATAGATCCATTTTTTTTCTTAATAATGATGATAGGGGATCCCCATGGAGAAACACTAGGGTGAATAAATTCTTTATTACTCAATTCCTCTAGTTTTTTATTTAGTTCCACTAATTCCATAGCGTCCATTCTATAAGGGGTCTTCGATGTAGGCCTTTAACCAAGAATTAAGTTATTAGAAAACTCAATTTCTCATTATGGAGGATGTCCAGGTAAATACTCTGGAAACACATCAACATATTTTTGCACAATAGGTATATCCTCTATTTGAACATTCCTTTCCTAACCCATAGTTAAATCACTCCCTTCCTCCCAAATAATTGAATTTAGTAGATCTACTGGGGTTGGATCTAGATAAGAATCAGATGGTGATGTTTCTTCTCTAAAGATAAGGGATTCCTTATCATCATAAAAAATTGTAACCTCTTTCTTCAAACAATAATTTTCACAGCATGGTCCAAAATCCAATCCATACTGAGGATTATATCAAATTCAATCATGGGTATTCCAATAATATCAGCATATAAATCACTTTTATATGCCATAATGGTAATTGATTGACATAAAATTATTACAATGATACTTTCCTTAAGAGTTTTGACTAAAAACTCTCTTAATAAGTAAAATTGGAAATATATAATTTTCTTGGAAAACTCGGAAGATATGAAAGAATGCGATGATCCAGAATCAAATAAAGCATTGGATAATTTCGAAAAAAACTATTAAATTTCCTTCCACCATGTCATTCAGAACTTTAAACATATTAGTTATGATCACCTAATCTTGGCCTTGCTCCCTTGACCTTTTATGAGGTATGTTTTCTTGATGCTTAGGACATTCATTTAAAAAATTCCCCATCTCTTTAAAATTGTAGCATCGAACATCGATAACCTCTTTCTTCCCCTTATAATCACAAGCATCGTGGCATTTTTCTCCACACTTATAACAAAATCCCATCCCCATTAGGCATGTACCAGGGTGTTTCTTCCCACAATTATTGCATGATATAAATTCAAATTTCCCTTATTCCCCTTATTTCCTTTTACAGAGTGTTCAAAAGATATCTTCTTCTCTTTATTTTCTTTAAAGTCATAAGACTTATAGAATTCATTTTTTGTCTTGATAGCAGATGAGACTATATCTTCGCATGATGAGAATGATTATGAGACTAATGCTCGATGGAGAAATGGTTTTAACCCATCAAATAATTGATCAATCTTACTACATGGTATACATATATAATCTGCAGCATGCCTTGCTAACCATGTAATGTTTTCCTCCTACTTTGTGACAGTATCATCCTCCTTTTTTCCTCAGACTTAGAAATTTCCTTTCCATGTCACACTCGTTATCTTTAAATAAATGATTTTGTTAATATTTTTGGTATCGGGTAGTCCAGGTTGAATCCCAACTTAAATTTTTGGGTTCTTATTTAAAAACGTGTGTTTTGGCCTTGTCTGCATCCAGTGACAGTATCATCCTCCTTTTTGCGACAGTGTCTTGAAGGGCTTTGTAGTACTTTCATTGGCTGAAAGTGTCATGTTTGGTGACGTCTTGTAGTGTGAGTTCTCTTTGAAGAGAAAGGGTGGATTTTGTAGGATTCTTAGTGAATCCCTGTTTTCTTAGGAGTGCATCCTCTCATGCAGTTCTAATTTTTCAATCCAAAGGGGAGTGTTTGGTGTGCATATTTTCTTCTTAAGTTTATTGGTTAAGGTTAAAGGAGATGTATGTTCTCCCTCTAAACACCTATTTTCATGGATGTGCTCCGAGCGAGTAGTTGGATGTCGTGATGTGTTGTGTTTGCTGGTGTTGTCTCAGTTATGGTATGGTTGTGTGTGACACCAAAAGGAGAAGCTCCATTCAGCAGTCTTCAATACCTGACTGTAAGGAAAGAGATGCTTCAAACATCAGAGCTCCAACCATAGGTCTCAGAGTGAATGTGGGACATGGTCAGAAACCCCAGGAGTGTATGAGACCCCAACATTATTTATGTCATTGGTATTAATAGTGAAGGTAATTTAAATTGTTCTCTGTGGTTGTTCCGTTCCAAAGGATCTGTTTGGGTGCATGAGGTTTCCTCTGGCTATGAGGAGGCGTGGTCGCCTCATTACATTAAAGTCCTAGGGGTAGCATCCCATTGGATGTAACATCTTTTAGTGGTCCTTATGGGTCTGTTTAGGTGAATTGGTCTCAAATTTGAATGGTGATCATCCAGAGATGTGGAGATGTTGTTTTGTCTTGGGTTGTGGTTTTGACACTCTGGTAGTTGGGCCCCTCCCTCCCTGCCCCTTGTGGTGGGGTTTTTGGTCACCGTCTAGAAATTTTCAAGGTTTTTTATTTTTTGTCAGCTCTAATGGTGGGGAGAACTGTGATAGGACTCGCTAAAATATTTCTAGAGTGAATTAGTGTTGGCCGTCTTCATAATGGAGGGAAGACCGCTCGGACCAGTTTTCTAACCTCGTCTTGGCTGTTGGTAGGTTCCTAATGGTGGGGAGCGTCTCAAGATCTCCCATGTTGACCTTTTGGTTCTGTTTTTAAAGATGTCTTAGTGATAAGTGATAATAATGTTCCTTGGATGTGGTTTGGCCTTGTTTGTTCATTCTAGCCAAATGGTGTGGTTTTCATTTTATAGTGCTTGAGATGTTTCGGCTTGTGAAGTTGGTTTCCATGGGTGAGATAGTTTATTTCCTTAATCATTCAACTAGAGGTGTTCTAGCTTGTTGTGGTGGATGACACATATTAGAAATTCCTTTTAATCATTTCATGATGTTGTCTTTGAGTCACATTATCTAAGCAAGATGCTTTTTCCTCTTTTCTCTTGGTGATTGTGGAGATCTTCTTCGAACCTTAGTGGGGTAATAGTTTCTTCTTTGGGTCTAAGCCTTAGTTGTGGCTTTCTAGGGACAAAAATTTTTATAGTGGGGAGAATTGTCACACCCATCATCTTTAAATAAATTATTTTATCAATTTTCTGGGTATCAGGTAGTTTAGGTTGAAGCCCGACTTAAATTTTTGGGTTCTTATTTAAAAACACGTGTTTTGGCCTTGTCCGCATACAGCGCACCATCGTCGAAGCCATGCAGCCTCTCTTGGGACACCGCGTGACCTCTCCTAGATCACCGCATGCCTTGACGATGTTCAATTAATGAAATTAAATGATTTAGTAGTGGTTTTAATAAAAATAATATCAATATTACTTGAGAATATTATTATTATTATTATCTTGAATAATAATTTAATTGAGAGTATTATTTTTATTATTAGAATTTTATTATGTTGATTTTTGTTTAGTTTACTATATAGTATATGATGATGGTTGTTACCTTAATATAATTATTATTATCATTACAATTGTTATAACTTATTATTTTTGTTTTCCATTTAATTTTATTATTATTATCATTATCATTCTTATTTTAGTTTATTATTATTATTAGTATTATTATTATTATTATTATCATCAGTTTTTGTTTTATGATTACTACTATTATTTTTTTATTATTTTACTTAGATTGATCCTTCTTTTTTTGGGTAGGGTTTTCTCCATGTTTCTCCAATGCGTTGCAGGTCCGCTTTCAAACTGTGGGCCGCCGCTGGCTTCCCCCTCATTCCAAGCTCGCGACCCCAATCCTCCTACCCTCTCCAATGTTGCACCAACCTCCCTACATGCCTTCCACCTATGCTGAACCTTTCCAGCTCCCTCACTTCGCAGCTGTCGCACACCCAAATCCTCAGACCAACCACCTCCTGACTGCCCTCCTCCCCCGTACCATCTCCGCCAGACCAGCTGCAACCTACAGCTCCCCAACTGACCTTCCCCTCGTATCGTTTCCATGGAAACTACCATCCTACTCACGCACCTCCCTTGCGCAGTGGCCTCCGACTGATGCCCTGCTCCCCTATGGCTCCGCTATCTGACCACTCCCCCAAAAACCCGCCATCTTGCTCAGCACCTTCCGGTGCCGACCCTCCTTCCTATGTTCGGAAAACTCCAATGACCCTACACTGTTCGAACCTTCTCCCCCATCTCCCTCGCACCCTATTCCCTGCTCGTACCCACATGGACCCCTACCGATGACCTCCCTTTTTTGGTCAGCAACACCTCTGACACCTTTCCCTTCTTCCGCACAAACAACCCCCCATTTCTCCCCTTCCAGGGATGTTTTTTCAATATTTTCTGTGTCAATTTCTTCTTGATTTAGTGATTTCATTTTTCACAAACCCTATATGTTAGGGTTAGAATATTTTTGTGTTTAATTCTTAATTTGTTGTTCAAATGTTGATGTTTTAGATTTTTTATCATTCCGCATGTGCAATTGGGGTGCGAAACACATTTCGCACTGATCTTTGGTTAGTCTTCATCGATTGAGTTAGACTTCCCTAAGCACAACCTTTTTAATTTTCATTGCAACATTTTCTTATTATTCTCACCTTATATTTATTCTATGTATTATATTTAAACCATTGGTTATATTATTTAGCGTGAAACATGAAAATTGATCCCTTGTTTCTTGATGAATGGTGATGTTTTTTAAAATAATGCATGCCCATTGTGTGAATAGTTTTATGGTTGTCTTTTGAATGTTATATATTTACGAAAAAGATTTTTTTGATGTTATAAATTTATTTGTAGTGTGAAAAATAATGTTTTGGGGTTTATTATGTTGTTACCGCATTGGTTTTGGTTGGAAATGTGTTTTCCATGTCGATTTTGGTATATTGTGTGTGCAAAGTTTTTATTTGTGTCTCCTATGAGTAGTGTATGAGTTTAAATAAATTATTAAATTAAGAAGTTGGAAATTGGGTTTTCATCATTCGTTGGTTTTAAAAGACGTTATGAAGGGGTTTTGGGTTTCTAAAGCCATGGGTTTCTCTTTGAAAATTGTTTTATAAATTTTAAAGTAATTTGGTAAATAATGTAGATAGTGTGAGTTGTGTTTTGAAAACATGTCGAGGTGGTGTTTGTGCTATTTGTTCATTTGAATTGTTTTGAGTCCGTGTTTATGTGTTTTTTTGTGAGGTTGTTGCAGTGTGTCAGTGAGGAAATGCCGCAATACTACAGTCGCAGGCTTGCGAGTGTTAGTGCGTCTGTGCAAGGCATGATGCACCATTATGTTTGGACAGCGAGCTGAGGTAGGTCCCCACTACACTTTCCATTATATATATAATTTATTAATTTCTTGTCATTTCATTAAATATTATATTAATGCTAAATAATATTAAATAACTAGTTTTAAAATAAATGTTCATTGTAAAGGATAATGGTTCTCTCTTGTTTTGAATTACATGAAAGTGTTTTCTTTTAAATGTGAATCATTAGTGTGGGTAAAATGCCCAGTTGGCCTTTAGAAGTAAATTATATTTTGTTTGAAGAATGTATTGGGTTTCAAATGTGTTCTTCTTTTTAAAATTTATTTCTTAAATGATGTTTCAAATGGTTTTGAGATTGAAAGTAGTGTTCCTTTGATTCTTTGGAAGTGAGTTGGAGTGTGTTGGTTCTTCTGAAAATAGGTTGGTATCGATTGGTTGGTTAACGCCCATTTGGCACTTTGATAAAATAAATTATTTTGAGAAAACTTTTTTGGGATTACACAAGGGTGTTCTAGTTGTGTTCGACGATTGGGTGAGATTATTGTGTGTGATGTTTGTGCATTGGAATTGGTTTCATGTTTGACATTATTGAATCACCCCTATTTATTATATGTGTTGACATGGGAACCTAGTATAGTAAGTGAATATTCTGAGAACGATTGCTGCACTAGTTTAGATTTCGCACTGGCTAGTGGCCCTTAGTAAGAATTACACTCTGCTAGGGGATTGGCCCCCTCGGTTAGGCCAGGTAGGGTGATACCAAGTGTTAGGGGGTTATGACTTCATCGAGAGTAGGCATGCCATCAGAATGAGTCACATGTACAATATGTTCTGCATTGTTCAAAAGCTCCTAGGTTTTACCCAAGTTTTCTTTAGTGTTTATTTGTATGTGGCGGATTATTGAGTGGTCTAGTTCGGTTTCTGGCCCCTGTGTGCCACCTTTTCTATTTCCCTTAGTGTGTGTTGTGTGTTGTGTGTGGTTATCCTTTTTACTAGCAACTAAAATTTGGATTTCTAATTTTTTCACAAAAATGTTTTAAAATGAAATGCACCTGTTCCTTTCAAACATTAAACTTTTTTTTAAATTAGAAACTGAAATAGACTGTTACATGTCTTTGAAATGAAAGTGTGTGTGGAAACCCATATTTTATATACTTTAGTTCAAACCTGAAATTAGTTAATTATTTATTTAAAGTTATTGCATTGGGAATAGTTTGTTGGGCAAGCCTACTGAGTTTTAATACTCACTCCTATAGTGTTCTTCTCATTTTTTTGAGTTTTGTTGCAGGTTTGAATCGAGCTTGTTCACCGTGGGAGAGACTTGGTTGTGGTTTGGATAGTGACACTTGAGGTCATGTGGAGGTTTTGGTTGTGGTCAGGTTAGTTTGTTGTTGTTTGTCAATCTTTCTTTTTCGTGTTGTCTACATACTTTGCGTTAGTAAACTTTTTCCGCTGTTTTATTTATTTTCACTAAGCAAAATCATTCCCATTTGTCCTCTATTTATTCCATGGTGCTTGTCGCTAGCTGGTGAGTATTGGGAACACCTCTTGGGACTTTTCTTGGGCCAACTCAGGTGACCGGTTCAGGGTCGAACCGGGTTGGTTCGTGTCAAAATGGTATCTGAGGGGGTTTACTCTTTTAGGTCATGTTCCTTTGTGATAGAGTTAGGGTAGATCCAAGTTAAGGGTGTTGGAACTCGATGTTATATCAATGAGAAAGGTGCTTGTCCAGCACACCTCGTGGCGGGACTCGACTTACTAATGTAAGATGATGTTTATCTGAGGCTTTGGTCCTTACAGTTAATCTTGTCTAGGGGAAATGAATAGGGAGTAGGGTTAGTGGTCTTAATGAGATCACAGGGTCTGGAAAGCCATGTGGAGCTGTGGACACTGTCTTAGAATACTCTCCATGGCGGTGTTGTGATTGGCATATGCCCTCCAACCATATGTCTCAGTCACCCATCAACACTAGTATCCTCTTACGTCGTCCCTCGTCTCTTTGTTTTGGATTCATGGAAATATGGTTTTTAAGTAAAAATGATTTGTTCTTGAAAAGTGTTTTGAAATAAAGCGCTTTAAAAAATGATGGGTATGGTTTGAAAAGTGTGGGTTGAATGTGTGGTTTTGAAAAATAAAAAGGTCTGGTTTTTATTCTCAGTGTTCTCATGGGAAACCCCATGCATGAGTGTATATGGAAATAGAAATGGTTAATTGCACGTGTGGATGAGTGACTGGATGGACGTGAGGTGGGTACTGGTGTGGCACGGGTACATGTATGTGTGAGACCCATGGGACACCATTGGTGTTTTTGCAACTCACCAGGTTTTTTTATTTTCAAAAATTTTGGAAAATAAATTAAAAATTGTGGTTTAATAGACGGTGATTGTGTGATGTGTCCTTGTGTTTTGGGAAGTGTTGGATGTGAGGTGTTTTGAGCCAAGAATCCTTTTTGACTGATTTGTGTCTTGAGTTTTTATTTTTATTTGTAAGATGGTGTGAAAGCGTGTTGTTAGTGAATTATTTTGAAATGTGCTTTGGAAATCCATTGTAGTGGTTCCCCCTGTATGTTTAGTGTTCGCTTGTGGTATGTCTTGGTCATTAGAATTTTTTTATTAGGTCAATGGTTTTCTTACTTAACTAGTGCATGCCCTCCATAAAGCGTTAACATGCTATTGAAGTGTAGCCACATGTAATTTTCCATTGTCCAACCCCCCAGTTGATTAAAGTGGGAACTCTCCCCTTTTTGTGATAGAGCTAAGTTTAACCCTCTTTCCTTTTGGGTTAAGAGGATCCTCTCGCAGTGGGGTGACAGATACGAGGAGAGTCTAAGGGAGTTTTGGTCTCTTTGAGTCATCTGAGTCGTCGGGTGTGAATTTTAACACTATCGCATCTAAAGGTTCCCCCTAGAAATGGTGAATGGAATTTCAACTGGGAAGGGTAAAGGCGGTTCAGAATTTTCAGTGTTGACCAGTGTCTTGAAGGGCTTTGTTGTAATTTCATTGGCCGCAAGTGTCATGTTTGGTGACGTCTGGAAGTGTGAGTTCTCTTTGAAAATCAATGGTGGATTTTTTAGGATTCTTAAGTAATCCATGTTTTCATAGGAGTGCGTCCTCTCATATAGTTCTAATTTTTCTATCCAAAGGGGAGTGTTTTTTGTGCATATTTCCTTCTTAATTTTCTTGGTTAAGGTGAAAGGAGATACATGTGCTCCCTCTAAACCCTTGTTTTGATGGATGTTCCGCAAGCAGATAGTTGGATGTCGTGATGTGTTGTGTTTGATGGTGTTTTATCAGTTGTGGTATGGTTGCGTGTGACACCAAAAGGAGAAGCTCCGTTCAAGATTCTTAAATACCTGACTGCAAGGCAGGAGATGCTTCAAACATCAGGGCTTCAACCATAGGCCTCAGAGTGAAGCTGTCGCATGGTCAGGAACCCCAGGAGTGTATGAGACCCCAACTTTATTTCTATCATTGGTATTGAGGGTGAAGGTAATTTAAATTTATCTCTATGATTTTTCTATTCTGAACGACCCATTTGGGTGTGTGAGTATTCCTCTGGCTATGATGAGGCAGGGTCGCCTCATTACATTAAAGTCCTTGTGGTTTCATCCCATTGGATGTAACCTCTTTTAGCGGTATTTATGGGTTTGTTTGGGTGAATTGGTCTCAAATTTGAATGGTGCTTATCCAGAGATGTGGAGATGTTGGGTTGTCTTGGGTTGTGGTTTTGATGCCCTAGAAGTTAAGCCCCTACCTCCCCGCCCCTTGTGGTGGGGTGTTTGGTCAACATTGGGAAATTTTCAAGGTTTTGTATCTCTTTTGTCTCTAATGGTGAGGAGACCTATGATAGGTCTCGCTCAAATATTTCCGGGAGTTAATCAGTGTTGGTCATCTTCATAATGGCGGGGAGTCTGGTCGGACCGCCCCGTGTCAGTTTTCCAGCCTCGTCTTGAGCGTTGGTAGGTTCTTAATGGTGGGGAGCCTCTCCGGCTTCCCCATGTTGACCTTTTTCATTCTGTTTTTAAAGATTTCTTTGTGATAAGTGATAATAATGTTCCTTGGATGTGGTTTGGCCTTTTTTGTTCATTCAAGCCAAATGGTGTGGTTTTTGTTTAATAGTGCTTGAGATGTTTCAGCTTGTGAAGTTGGCTTCTGTGGGTGTGATAGTTCCTTTCCTTGATCAGTCAACTGGAGGTATTCTAGCCCATTGGGGCGGACAAACCATATTAGAAAGTCCTTTTTAAGCATTTCTTGAAGTTTTATTTGAGTCACATTCTCTAAGCACGATGCTTTTTCCTCTTTTTTCTTGTTGATTGTGGAGATCCTCTTTGAACCTTAGTGGGGTATCGGTTTCTTCTTTGGGCCTAAGCCTTTGTTGTGTCTTTTTAGGGACGGAAAGTTTTAAGGTGGGGAGAATTTTCACACCCTTCATCTTTAAAAAAAAATATTTTATTAATTTTCTAGGTATTGGGTAGTCTAGGTTGAAGCCCGACTTAAATTTTTGGGCTCTTATTTAAAAACACGTGTTTTGGCCTTATCCGCATCCAGCACACCATGGTCGAAGCCATGAAACCTCTCTTGGGTCACCGTGTGACCTCGCCTGGATCACCGCATGCCTTTCTTATGTTCAATTAATGAACTAAAATGAATTAGGAGTAGTATTAATAATAATAATATAAATGTCACTAGAGAATATTATTATTATTATTATCTTGGACAGTGATTTAATTAAGAGTATTATCTTTATTATTAACCTTTTATTATTTTGATTATTGTTTAGTTTAATATATTTTTTATTAATATTATTGTTACCTTGTTATAATTATTATTATCACTACAATTGTTAGAACTTATTATTATTGTTTTCCATTTAATTTTATTATTATTATCATTATCATTCTTATTCTTGTTTATTATTATTATTATTATTATCAGTTTCTGTTTTACGATTAATAATATTGTTATTTTATTATTTTATTTAGATTGTATTTTATTTTTTTGGGTAGGGTTTTCTCCATGTTTCCTCATCGCGTTGCAGGTCCTCTTGTGCACTGTGGGTCGTCACTGGCTTCTCCCTCATACAAATATTGTGACCCCAAACCTCCTCCTCTCTCCAATGTTGCGCTGATCTCCCTTCATGCCTTCCACCTACGCTGATCCCTTCCGACTCCCTTATGTCGCAGCTGTCGCACGACCAGCTCCCCGGACCAGCCGCTTCCCGACTGCCCTCCTCGCCCGCACCGTCTCAACCGGACCAACCCCACCCTGTAGCTCCCCAATCGACCTTCCCCTCGCGTCGTCACCATGGAACCCACCTTCATTCTCGCACAACTCCCTTGTGTAGTGGCCTCTGGCCAACGCCCTGCTCCCCTATGGCTCCGCTCTCTGACCTCTCCCCTGGACACCCACCGTCATGCCTAGTGCCTCCCGGTGTCGGCCCTCCTTACTCTGTTTGGCGAACTCTGGCACCCCTGTCCTGTCCGAACCTTCTCCCCCATCTACCTCGAACCATGTTCCCCACTCAGACCCACACAGACCCCTTTCGGTGACCTCCCCTTTATGGCCAGTGACACCTCTAACACCTTTCCCTTCTTCCACGGAAACAACCCCCTTCCTCCCCTACTAGTGATGTTTTTTCCTTATTTTCTTTGTAAATTGCTTTTTGATTTAATAATTTCGTTTTTAAAAAACCCTATATGTTAGGGTTACAATATTTTTGGGTTTAATCCTAAATTCGATGTTTAAATGTTGATGTTTTATATTTTTTAGCATTCTGCTTGTGCAATTGGGGTGCGAAATACAGTTCGCATTGATCTCCAGTTGTTCTTCATCGATTGAGGTAGAATTCACTATGAAAAACCTTTTTTATTTTCATTTCATCATTTTCTTGTTATTCTCACCTTATATTTATTCTAAGTATTTTATTTAAACCATTGGTTAGATTATTTAGTGAAAAACACGGAAATTGATCCCTCGCTTCTTGATGAATAGTGATGTTTTGTTAAATAGTGCATGCCCATTGTGTGAATAGTTTTATGGTTTTATTTTGAATGATATATGTGTACAAAAAGGTTTTTTTGAAGTTATAAATTTATTTATAGCATGAAAAATCATGTTTTGGGTTTTATTATGTTGTTACCGCACTGGTTTTGGTTGGAAATGAGTTTTCCATGTCTAGTTTTGTATATTGTGTGTCCAAAGTTATTATTCGTGTCTCCTACAAGTAGTTTATGAGTTTTAATTAATTATTATATTAAGAAGTTGTTTAAAATTGGTTTTTCATCATGATTTGATTTTAAAAGAGGTTTTTAAGGGTATTTGGGTGTCTAAAGCCATGGGTTTCTATTTTAAAATTGTTTTATAAATTTTTAAATGGTTTAGTAAAAAATGTAGATGGTGTAAGTTGTGTTTTGAAAACATGAAGAGGTGGTGTTTGTGATGTTTGTTCATTTGAATTTTTTTGAGTCTGTGTTTATGCATTTTAGTTGTGCGGTTGTTGCAGCGTGTCGATGAGGATAACCAGTAATACTACGATCGTCAGATTGCGCCTGTTAGTGCGTCTGTGCGAGGTGTGACATGCCATTTTGTTTAGACAATGAGCCAAGGTTGGTCCCAAATTCACTTTCCTTCATATTTATAATTTATTAATTTCTTGTTCTTTCATTAAATTTTAGATTAATGGTAAATAATTTTGAATAATTAGTTTTAGAATAAATGTTCACTGTAAAGGAGAATGTTTCTCTCTTGTTTTGAATTACTGAAAGTGTTTTCTTTTAAATGTTCATCATTAGTGTTTGTAAAATGCCCAGTTGGACTTTAGAAGTAAATTCTATTTCGTTTAAAGAACGTCTTGGTTTGAAAATGTGTTCGGCTGTCTAAAATGGATTTCTTAAATAAAGGTTAAGATGGTTTTGAGATTTAATGTGGTGTTCCTTTGATTCTTTGGAAATGAATTGGCATGTTTTGGTTCTTCTGAAAATAGGTTGGTGTTGATTGGTTGGTTAAGGCCCATTTGGCACTTCCATAAAATAAATTATTTTGAGAAAACTTTCTTTGGGATAACACAGAGTGTTCGACGATTGTGTGAGATTCTTGTGTGTGATGTTTGTGCATTGGAATTAGTGGCTTGTTTGACATTGTTGGCTCAACCTTGTTAATTATATGTGTTGACATGGGAACCCGACATAGTAAGTGAATCTTCTGAGAACGATTTTTCCACTAGTTTATATTACGCACTTGGTAGCGGCCCTTAGTACGGATTAGACTCTTCTCGGGGATTAGGCCCCTCTGTTAGGCTAGGTAGGGTGATACTGAGTGTTAGGACATTTTAAAGCCATCGAGAGTAGGCATGCCTTCAAGATGAGTCACATGTAAGGTACGTTATGGATTGTTCACGAGCTCCTAGGTTCGACCCATGTTTTATTTAATGTTTATTTGTATGTGGCGGATGATTGAGAGGTCTAGTTCGGTTGTTGGCCCCTGTCTGCCACTTTTTCCATTCCCCTTAGTGTGTGCTGTGTGTGTTTTTCCTTTTTAATGACCACTAAAATTTGGTTTTATAATTTTTTTTCAATTTTTTTTAAATTCAATGCACCTGTTCCTTTCAAACATTAAACTTGTTTTTAAATTAAAAAGGGAAATGGACTGTTATTTGTTTTTGAAATGAAAGTGTGTGTGAAAACCCATATTTTATATAATTTAGTTCAAAACTGAAATTAGTGAATTATTTATTTAAAGGTAGTGCATTGGAAATAGTTTTTTGGGAATGCCTACTGAGTTTTAATACTCTCTCCTATAGTGTTCTTTCTATTTTTTCAATTTTGTTGTAGATTTGACTTGAGCTTGTTCGTTGTGGATGAGACTTGGTTATGGTTTGGAGAGTGAAACTTGAGGTAATGTGGAGTTTTTGGTTGTGGTCAGGTTAGTGTGTTGTTGTTTGTAGTTCTTTCTTTTCTGTGTTGTCTATATACTTTGCGTTAGTCCAATTTTTCCACTTCTTTATTTATTTTCACTGGGAAAAATCATTCCCATTTGTCCTCTATTGATGCCTCGGTGCTTGTCGCCAGCTCGGGAGGATCGGGAATGCCTCTTGGGCCTTACTGCAGGCCGACTCGGGTGACCGGTTTAGGGTCAACCCAGGTTGGTTCATGACATTCCATATCGGATCGATGTTCACGGGGGAAGTATTTTTCTAAGAAAATCACTTTAAACTCCCTCCATTTCATATGTTATACTTCTTCATCCACCTTTGTGTTTTGAATTAATGACCACCATTGATATGCATCTTTTGATTGGTGATAAAATGCCATGAAAACGTTTTCCCTTTCATTAATATCCAAAGCTTGAAATACTTTCTATAAGGAACGTATCCATTTCTCAGCTATAAATGGATTTGTAGTCCCATTTAATGTTGGTGGTTGTTGCCTCATGAAGTGGTCTAACACTGATCCTCCACATTGTGGATCAGGGTGCTCCATACGGGTAAGGTTATTATTCATAACCTAAGTGTGTTGTCCCAGTATGGTAATTAGCTACTCAACACCATTTGAATCAATATATATACTATAATTATCTTGAATAGGAGTTCAATACCTACATGGATTATGTGCATTGAGATAGTTTCCATTCCTACCACTAGGCGCCATTTCTAAACAATGGAATACACTAGATTAGTTTATGAATCACAATTCATAATTCAAAACTTGTAAAATACATTATATAATTTGATTTTTTTATATAATCCATAATCATAAAAATGTTTTCTTTGGGGGAGTATTTACTCATAAATCCTTCACAATGGTTTGTAAAGAAAATGTAAATTATCTTAAGCATATCCCGTGAGAGTGTCAAACCAGGTGCACAGTAAGGCCAGCTGTCATGTACTAGGATACCCTGGGTCAAGCTCGAAACTCCTTGTCAGATTTCTCACTTCTAGGCACATCTATCCCAGAACCACATCCACTATTAGTATCCAGAAATGTATTTATTGCTTACAAAGCCCCCATAATATCTATATTAACAAATGTTTTGTATGTTCATATATATTAATTCGTAAAGTCTATCTTAGGGTAATGTTCTCTAATATGAGTATTTTTAAATATAGTTTCCATGGTTTGTAATAAACTTCCTCTAATACCAACTGTAATGCCCCGATCCTAGTTACCCAGAGTTGTTACAATATTACATAACATTGGCATGATCATAAGAGATCAATTCCCAAAAACGGATCAGTTTAGTATCCTTGTAAGTACTAGATACATACATATGTTTTACATTACATTATGAAATGAAAATTCAACATCGTGTATCCTTTTAACACAGTAATATACCTTAGCCAATACCTACAGTTCAGTCATAATATACTTTTTTCACATCTTAGTAAAAACAAAACATAAGAAATATGTGAACTCAAATGATGAGTAAGGATTACAATATAGCAGAAACTATCATAAATAAGCACAAACATTTAAGGTAATGTATAAGACTAAAACACAATCCCTTTAAAGTTAAACTTTTGCATAATATGGAAAATATAAATCAAATAATTCCATTTACTTATCCACATAGATATTCTACTAGTCAAATAATCACATGTAATATCAATAGCTAATCTCATAATGATGGAATGCATAATGTAGGACATCCTAACCACTGAGTCAAGGCCTCATGCCAAGACTAAAAATAAAAATATTGTGAAGGCCTTGTGCCAAGACATTAGTTTGTCCTAGGAGACATACCAATGCATCGAGGGGCTATAGTGGGCCCCGCCCATCACTTACTACGTCCAGTGCATTCCTCATATGAAAAAAGGTGAGACATTACATAAACATTCTTGTTAAACTAACATACAAAATGTTAATACTTTAACCATAAACCATGGATGAAGTAAAAATAACACATCCACATTCAAACATATCATATAAATATCAATACAATATGGATTATTGTATCATAATAAATCAGCTTCAATTAAATAGGAAATCTAACAATAGATGTTGACATAGATTAAATCAATCCAAAAAATATTTAAGATAAATATCTCTTTTTTACATTGAAATCATTTAAAAGTATCACAATTATAAAAGAAACATTTATTTTGAAAATATTTTTATAATATTGCAAGGGAATATTTGATGGTGTTTTAATGGTGGAAAATAGTCGCACCCACTATACAAGTTAAAAAAAGATTATTTCATTAATTTTTCAAAAAGGTCGTAAAGTACCTTCTTTGGAAAATGATGAAAAGATTACTTTAAAAAAAAATTATAAAAAGTAAACCAAGGTTATAAATTTAATTATCCTATAGTCTATGAAATAATAAAAATGTTTGGAAATACATTTTTAAGATACAGGGATGTGGATGATAAAGAAGTCCCCGTAGATACTTACGTATAATCCACCTCAGATAATAAAGAGTTTGTAAAATTATCGCTTACCTTGTACTTTTCCTTAGTTGAGGGTATGTTAACCTCATGTATAATGGTTAAATAATTTTTATTAAATTATACAAGAACCACATACAAAAATTTGATATCATATTTGATCCCTTAATATTGCTTTGTTAATAATAATTTAGTAGTATCATTATTTTGGGTGTTACTAATTTGTTTTTATTTATATGTTTTGTTACATAAGTCATGTTTTTTAGGGATAGAATGTATTTGATCCATATCCATAATGATATTATGTTCCTAAAAATTATTTTTTAAATCATTAAATAAAAATTACTCTTGAATGGTTACGATGGGGAATGAAATATCATCACGTCATGGTGATGATAAGTTGTACGTGCGCACGAGCGAAAACATCACTCTATTGATAGTGAAATAGTATGTAATTGGATGGTATATTATATGTAAATAATAAATAAAATGTTATATTTATTATTTACACCAGTCATACTCATTATTATTACCATCCAAACAATGGAGTGTTGAATAACAAACTACACCATGATGTGGAGACGGTAAGTCGTACGTACACATGTATGATGACATTGTCATTCATAGGATGGATATAATAATGAATATTTTTTACCATATTTATAATAACATATAAGTATATAGAAGGTATTATAGTTATTTTTTTAGTGTGGAAATAACAAAGAAAGAGGAAATAGAAGTAGAAAATAAGTTTGAAAGAGGTGATAAAATAATTACCTCTTCTTCAGGTGCATCCTTTTTATTTGAAAAAAAGGGATCCTTAGGTTGCCTTTATGATCAAATTAAGGACTTTATATTTAATTTAGGGTAGTTGGTAGGAGATTTGAGAAGTTTTTGGCCAAGCCAAATGGATTTGGAGGTGTGAATTTAAGATAAGGATATGTACCCTTTTATAAGAGCGGTGAAGGGAACTTAAGGAAAGGCTCTAAATATTAATTTATTATAAAATTATTTTCAATTTCTAATAGCTAAAAATAAATTTATTTCAAGGATAAATTCGGGATGGGTCTAAATAATCTCAATCAATAGGTTTTAGACATTCTTAGCTCACCATATTAACCTTATATTTTATATTTAACTCTTAGTTAAATAGTTTATCTTTTTCCATGTCTTCTCCTATTTTTATACTACACAGTTAATACAGTTACTATAAAAGGTCAAGAGAACCTCAAGTGGTTCATCAATGAAATATATAACATTTTCTAAGTTATTTTTCCGAATATTATAGTTTTAGGAATGTTATAACATTTAATAAAATAGTCTTTGTTTTAAAAACATACCCATGTCAATTTTGACACTATTTTGTGTTTGGTTTTTGTGAAAGTCATAAAAACTTGATTAATTAAAAAAAATACATTTAATCAGCCCTAAAATTTAATATTCACCTAAAAAAATTAATGGATGGAATAAAAAGTTTCAATTTAAATTTATTTTATTATTTATGATATCAATTATTTTAATCTTCCATTAATATGGTAATTACTACATCGTCATTGTGTCAAAAATAAATTTAATTATTTAATGTCTAAAAATTATAAATAAAATAATATGATGTAGAAAATATTTTCAGATTTATAATGAATATTTTTATCCTAATTTATCTTATGTATTAACCTATATTAAAAAAGGTTTAGTTTTTAAAATTTGAATTTAACACTTTTAACTCTTCTTTAAATGAAATATAATAAATGCCCTTATCTAATCCAAGTGGATCAAAAAGGATATTATTTTTTTCCTAAGGTTTATTTTGGAAGAAAAAAACTTATCCAATAGAATTAGAACATGTGTTGGGGTAATTTTATATTATCATAGAATTATTTCTACCTTTAATTTCTCTATTTACTTTTAACCATGGTAAATAAAATTCAAAAAGTTACTATTCACAAAAAATTATTTTTATCCTATTGAACCTAATTTTAATTTCTAATGAAAACTGTGACTATCGGAGTTTTTAAATTCAACTCACAGAAGCGGTAAAATTATATTTTATGCAGATTTGAAAATGGGCCTAGAAGGTGGGTAAAAGGCATTAAAAAGTTCAATAAAATTTATATATATAATATTATTATAAAATGACTCCAATTAATTACATTGGAATAATATATGTATTATGTTTCTATTTTTAATTTAAAATAAATTTAAATTAAAAATAATTTTTTAAATAAAATGTTGGTTTTAAACGATATCGTAGTGTTTTCACTATTCATCAAATATTAAATGATTTCAGAAAAATACCAAAAAATCGAACTAAGATAATTTTCATATTTCAAATCCAAAAATGAAGTCCATTTTGTAAAATAAAATTTATAAAATTTAAAAAAGGGGGTATTGATATTCCTAACTACTTTTTAAACTGTTAGTTTGATTGGTCAAGATGTGCTAGAACTCAGAGTTGCGTTCAAAACAAGATATTGTATTATTCAATGAGAAGCATACCATTGAAGCTTGGGGTGTTACATTATTGCATCATTAAAATAATGTTTTCTTCTAAATTTCTAGATTATCACTACATAAAAATATTTTGGTGGTTCTTTATCATAAGTTTCTAAAGTTCTTACGTTGCCTCTTCCATTTTATGGTTTCTCCAAATGACTTTTACTAGACGAGTCATACAGTTTCTTAACAATTGTTCTCTGGTATCAGGAATCCTGATAGGCTCTTCACAATAAGACAAATCTGGTTCCAGTTCTATTTCTTCATAGGTGAGTACATGCGTTGGGTGAGGTATGTAGTTTCTCAGCAGTGATATGTGGAACACATCATAAACTTTGGGGAGACTTGGTGGTATTTCCAAATTGTAATATACAAATCCAATTAGTTCTATAATTTCAAAATTTCTAATGTACCTGGGACTTAATATACCCTTCTTACTAAATTGTATAACACCCTTCCATGTAGATACCTTCAAGAAAATATGATCACCTACTAGAAATCCCAAATCCTACTATTGGTTATCGGCATAGCTCTTTTTCCAACTTTGAGATACTTTGATGTGGGTTTGGATAATCTTCACCTTTTCCATTTTTTCCTCAACATGTTCTAGGCCTAAGAGACTTCTTTCACCAACATCATCCCAATAAGTGGGTGTGTGACATCTCTTTCCATATAACGCTTCATGTGGTGCAATCTGAATACATGAATGGAAGCTATTGTTATAGGAAAATTATACTAGAGGTAAATACTAATCCCACATACCTTGAAAGTTAAGTTAGAAAAATCTCAACATATCTTTTAAGGTTTGAATAGACTGTTCTTCTTGTCCATCTATTTGAGGGTGGTAGGTAGTGCTCAAATGAAGTTTAGTATCCAGGGATTTCTGAAGACTTTTCTGATAGTGCGCATGTGATTTTCTTGATCTTCGTAGCTTTTGGAGTATACCATGATATAACCAATAATTACCACTATAAAGTCATCAATATATTCCTTGAAAACTTTTTTCATTAGATCCATGAAAACATAGGGTGCATTAGTCAGTCCAAAAGGCATTACTGTAAACTCATAATGCATATACCTGGTTTAAAATGTTGTCTTTGGAATGTCTTCCTTCTTCACACACAACATATGGTATCCATATCAAAGATCAATATTTAAAAAATATTGAGCTCCAGGAAGCTGATCAAATAAATCCTTAATGAGAGGTAGGGGATACTTGTTATTTATTGTTATTGTATTGATTTCCTTGTAGTCAATGCACAACCTCATAGATCTATTTTTCTTCTTAAAAAAAGGACAGTGGCTCCCCATAGAGAAACACTTGGGAAAATAAATACTTTATTAATCAATTCCTCTAGTTTTTTCTTTAGTTCCACTAATTCCACAGTGTCCATTCTTTAAGGGGACTTCGATATAGGCCTTTAACTAGGAATTAAGTCTATAGAAAACTTAATTTATCGTTCTATGGCATTTCTAGGTAAATCCTCTAGAAAACATAAACATATTCTTGCACAATAGGTACGTACTCTATTTGAACATTTCGTTTTTCATCCATAGTTATTTCACTCCCTTCCTCCCCAATAATTGAATTTAGTAGAGCTACTAGGGGTTGATCTAGATGTGAATCAGATGATGATGTTTCTTCTCTAAAGATAAGGGATTCCTTATCATCATCAAAAATTTTAACCACCTTATTCTTATAATAAATGTTTATATCATGGTCCAAAACCAATCCATACTGAGGATTATATCAAATTCAATCATGGGTATAAAAATATGACCAGCAGATAAAGCACACTTATATGCCATAATGGTAACTGATTGATAAAACTTTGTTTCAATGATACTTCCCTTAGGATTTTTGACTAACAACTACCTTAATGAGTTAAATTGGAAACATTTATTTTTCATGGAAAACTCTAAAGATATAAAAGAATGCGATGATCTAGAATCAAATAAATAATTAGCTAATTTTGAGGAAACTATTAAAGTATATGCCACCATGTCATCTAGAACATCAACCACATCAGTTGTGATCACATAAGCTTGGAATTTCTACCTTGGCCTTTTATGAGGTAATTTTCTTTGATGATTAGGAAATACATTTAAATAATTCCCCATCTCTTTACAATTGTAGCATTGAAGATTGATATACTCTTTATTCCCTTTGTAATAATGAGCATGGTGTCCTTCTTCTACACACTTGTAACAAACTCCCATACCGTTTAGGCTTGTACCATGTAGTTTATTACCACAATTACTACAGGATGGAAATTCAACATTTCCCTTCTTCCCCTTATTTGTTTTTCTAGAGTGTTCAACAGATCTCTTATTCTCATTCTTTTCATTAAAGTCATAAGAATTAGAGAATTCTTTTTCTTTCTTGATAGCACATAAGACTATATATTTATACGACAAGAAGGATTGTGAGACTAATGATCGATGGAGAAATGGTTTTAACCCATCAAATAATCGACCAATTTTACTTCTTGGGTTATATATATAATCTGCAGCATGTCTTTCTAACCTTGTAAAGTTTTCCTCATACTTTGCATTTCTATATCAGCTTGATGTTCATGAAGAAATTATTTTTATAATAAAATATCTTTAAAATCCCTCCATTCCATATTTGATACTTTTTCATCCTCCTTTGTGTTTTTAATTAATGACCACCATTGATCTACATCTTTTGAGAGGCAGTAAACTTCCATAAAAACTTTTTCCCTTTCGCTAATCCCTAAATAAAGAAATATTTTCTCTAAGGAACTTATCCATTTCTCATCTACAAATGGATTTGTATTCAAATTTAATGTTGGTGTTTGATGCCTCAGAAATTATTTTAACATTTATCCTTTGCGTTGTGGATCAGGGTGCTCCATACGGGTAAAATTATTATTCATAACCTTAGTGAGTTGTCCATGTATGGTTATAAGCTGTTCAACACCATTTTCTTCACCATCTACACTATGATTATATTAAATATGACGAAAATATGTATATGGATTATGTGCATAATTACGGTTTCCATTCCTTCCACTAGGCACCATTTCTAAATAATGACATACACTAGATTTGTTTTTGAATCACAATGCATTATTACAAACTTGTAAAATAATATAAATTAATTGAAAAGATTATGCATATAATCCATAATCATAAAAAAAAATTCTTTGGGGAAGTATTTACTCATAAATCCTTCATAATGGTTTTTAAAGAAAATTTTAATTGTCCTAATCATATCCCCTAGGAGTGTCAAACCAGGTGTGCAGTAAGTCTCATCGTCGTGTACCAGGATACCACAAGTCAGGTCCGAAACTCCTTGTCCAAGTTTTCACTCCTTGGTACATCTGTGCCAGAACCATGTCCACTTGTAGTATCTTGAAAGGGATTTATTTCTTGGAAAACCTATATAATATCTATATTACCAAAATTCTCTAATGTTCATCTATACTAATCCTAAAAGTCTATCTTAGGTTAATGTTCTCTAATAACTGTTTTTCTAAATCTTGTTTTCAAGGTTTGTACTAAAATTCCTCTGATATCAACTGTAACACCTTAATCTTAGTTACCCAAAGTCAGTACATTTTTACTTAACATTTCCATGATCATAAGAGATCAAGTCCTAAAAATATGATTAGTTTAGTAGCCTTGAAAGTAATAGATACATACATAAGTTTTACATTACATTATGAAATGAAAAAGCAACATTGTGTCTTCTTTGAACACAATCATATCCCTTAGACTATACCTATAGGTAATTCATAATTTACTTCTTCAAATCTTGGAAAAAAATAAAACATAAGAAAGGGGTGAGATCAAATGCTTAGTAAGGATAAAAAAATAACAGAAACTATCATAAATAAGCACAAACATTTAAGGCAATGTATAAGACTAAAACACAATCATTTTAAATTTAAACTTTAGCATAATATGGAAAATATAAATCAAAAAATTCCATTTACTTATTCAAATAGATATTCTACTCATCAAATAATCACATGTAATATCAATATCTAATCTCATAATGATTCAATGCATAATGTCGGACATCATAACTATATAGTCAATGCCTCATACCAAGACTACAAATAAAAATTTTGTCAAGGCCTTGTGCAAAGACAACAGTTTGTCTCATAAGATCTACCAATGCATATAGGGGCTATAGTAAGCCCCAAACATCACTTACTCCGTCTCACACATTCCTCATATGAAAATTTTATAACATTACATAAACATTCTTATTAAAATAATACACAAAATGTAAATACTTTAACCATAAACTGTGTATAAAATAAAAATAACACATCCAAAGTCAAACATATCATAAAACTATCAATACAATATGGAATATTTTATCATAATAAATCAGCTTCAATTAAACATAAAATTCAACTATAGATGTTGACATATATTAAATCAATCTAAAAACTATTTCAAAGAAATATCTCTTTCTAATTTGAAATCATTTAAAAGTCCCATAATTATAAAAGAAAACATTTATTTTGAAAATATTCTTATAATCTTTTAAGCTAATATTTGAAGGTTTTATAATGATAGAAAATATCTACACACACTATATAATTTAAAAAAATATTCTTTCCTTAATTTTTTGAAAAGGTTATAATGTACCTTGTTTGGAAAACGACATAAAGATTCCGTTCAATTTTTTTTATAAAAATTCAAACAATGGTATATATGACTTTAACCATTAGTTTAGGAAATAGTAAAAACATTTTGAAATACATTTTTAAGAAACACTAATGTGGATGATAAAGAAGCCCCAATAGATACATACGTATAAACAACCTCGAATAATATAGAGATTGTAAAATTAACCCTTACCCTATACTTTTCCATACTTGAGGGTATGTTAACCTCCTATATACTGGTTAATTCATTGTTATTAAATTATTCATGAACCATATACATAAATATGTTATCATATATAATCCTCTAATATTACTTTGTTAATAATATTTCAGTATTATCATTGTTTTGGGTGTTACTGATTCATTTTCCTTTATATGTTTTGTTAAGTAAGTAATGTTTTTTATAGATAGAATTTATTTAATTAATTTCCATAAGGATATTAAGTTATTAAACATTATTTATTTAATCATCAAATGAAAATTATTCTTGAATGGTTGTGATGTAGAATGAAATATCATCGCATCGTGGAGACAGTAAGTCATATGTAAGCATGAGTGAAAATATCATTCTATTGATGGTGAAATCATATGTAATTGGATGGTATATTATATATAAAGAATCATTAAAATGTTATATTTATTATTTAAAGAAATCATACTCACTATTATGCCCATCCAAATAATGAAGTGTTGAATAACAAACTACACCATGACGTGGAGACGGTATGCCGTACGTACACATGTATGGTGACTTTGTCATTCATTAGATGGATATAATAATGAATATGGTTGTACCATATTTATAATAATATCTCAGTATTTATAATTTATTGTATTTATTATTTTAGTATGGAAATAACAAAGAAATATGAAGTAGAAGCAGAAAATAACTTTGAAAGAGGTGATAAAATAATTACCTCTTCTTCGGGTTCTTCCTTTTGATTTGAATAAAAGGGCTCCTTAAATTATCTTTCTGATCAAAGTAAGGCCTATAGCATAAATTGAGGGTATTGAGGATGATATTGGAGTAGGTTTTGTTCAATCCTAATGGCTTTGTGGGTGTGAAATTAAGAAAAGGAGAAGTACCCTTTAATAATAGAGGTGAGGGGCACTTTAGGAAAACCCTGAAATATTAATCTATTATAAAATTATTATCAGTTTATAATAGATAAAAATGGATTTATTTAGAGGATAAGGAAGGTATGGGTTTAAAAACTCTCAACTAATAGGGTTTATACAAGTTTAGGTCACCATATTAACCTTATCTTTTAGATTTAACTCTTAGTTAAAGAGATTAACTTTTACCATGTCGGCTTGTATTTTTATACTACATGGTTAATATAGTTACTATAAAATACCAATAGAACCTAAAATGGTTTATTAATGGAATATATAACATTATCTAAGTATTTTTTTCTGAATATTATATTTTTAGGAATATTATATCATTTAATAAAATAGTATTTTTTTTGAAAAACTCGTTTATGTCAATTTTGTTACTATTTAGTATTTGGTTTTTGTGAAAGTCATAAAAACTTTATTACTTAAAAAATACATTGAATCAACCCTAAAATGTCATATTAACCTATAAAATCCGTTTATTGCATCAAAAGTTTCAATTTACAATTATTTAAATATTTATAATATCAATTATTTTAATCTTTCATTAATAAGGTAATTACCCAATCATCATTGTGTCATAAATAAATTTAATTATTTAATGTATAAAAATAATAAATAAAATACTGTGATGTATGAAATATTTTTAGATTTATAATTAATATTTATAGTCTAATTTATCTTATGTATAACCCTATATTAAAAATAGTTTAGTTGTTAAAATTTGAATTTAACATTTTTAACTCTTCTTTAAATAAAATATAATAATGGTCATAATCTAATCCAAGTGGATCAAGAAGGGTCTTATTTTTGTCCTAAGATTGATTTTGGTCAAAACAAACTTATCCAATATAATTATGACATGTTTTGGGATAATTTTATATTACCATAGTATTATTTCTACATTTAATTACCCTATTTACTATTAATTATGGTAAATAAAATTCAAAAAGTTAATATTCACCAAAAATTATTTTCATCCAACTGAACCACATCTTAATTACCAATGAAAATTGTGTGTGTCAGATTTTGTTAATTCAATTCATAGAAATGATGAAATTATGTTTTATGCAGATTTGAAAATGTTCCTAGAAGGTGGGTAAAAGACGTTTAAAAGTTAAATAAAATTTTATATATCAAATATTATTATAAAATGACTTCAATGATTTACATTGGACTAATATAGTTATTATGTATCTATTTTTTAATTTAAAACAAATTTAAATTAAAAATAATTATTTAAATAAAAATTTGGTTTTAAACAATTACAAAGTGTTTTTCACTATTCATCAAAAATTGAAATATTTCTGAAAAATACCAAAAATTCACCCTAAGCTAATTTTGATATTCCAAATCCAAAAATGAAGTCCATTTTAAAAAATTAAATTTATAAAAGTCGAAACATTATGTATTACTATTCATAACTACTTTTTAAATGGCTAGTTTGATTGGTTGGGATGTGCTAGAACTCGAAGATACATACAGTGAAAGCAATTGTATTATTCAAAGAGAAGAGTACCATGGAATCTTGGGGTGTTTAATTTTTAACCAGATATATTTTTTTCCATTTTCCTTTTCAAATGATCAACATTATTTTTAGGCTGTGTAAAGTAAAATCCTAATGAGTTGAGACTTTAATTTACCAAGGATTCTCTTTATGGGTTTTAAACCTGGCTAGTTTCATGCCTCTTAGAATTAATAGTGTAAGGTCATGAAATCCAAACTAATAAATCAATTTTTAATTATTAAACATCTTTAACAAAAAAATGAGGCTAGATTTTGGGGTTATACAAAATTGAAAAAATGGAGATATGGTCTATAGAATAAGGGTACGGTAAAACCTTGATTTGAATTGAGAGACCAATGTTAGTATAGACAATATTAGGAATAGATGCATATAATTAAAGGTCATAGTACTCAGACTAGAAAATTTGGGGTAGTTTATTTAGTGGTAATGTAAAGTTGATAACCCAACATGAATGAGTATGGTCCCACACTGATATATAATACCATAGGGATGGGTTCATGTAGTTTAAGAAAAAAAATATACCAATAAATGCAATGTTTAAGGTCGTAGAGCCTTGACTAAAAATGAGGTAACACATCTAGCGATAAGGTTAAAATTGGATTGACCTAAATAAGGCCTCAACATCAATGTGAGAAGTATTATTTAGAAATGGTTAAAGTAGTTTAAGGTAATAATTATTTGACCAATTAATAAGGGTGAGATATGATAACCCAAAGGGTGATTAAGAGACAATAGTTCTCAAATAGATTTGAATAAGTAATGAAAGTGGTTTAAATCAAACATAATGTATTTTAGTCAGGAATTGATGAAATAAAACAATTATACTGAGGTTAACTATCAATAAATTTCAAATGATGGGTTTCATGACAATATCATTGAGGTCACTTGGACTTATGATATGTTTTTTATAGGAGGAAAACATTCCTTGGGTTTGATATATGGATATACATCATAGATATTACTATTGACCATAGGGGTCATTTTTGGAATCAAATAAACTCAAAACTAATATCCACTAAATTTTTATGGTTATTTAAATAGTTATGTTTTTTAGTATGGTATAAGGTAAGAGGATATTTAAATGTAATTGGTACACTAAAATATTAAACTAACAAAATATGAGACATTATGGGACGTTTAAGTTTATAAAAAGTGTATGATAACCTAAAACTAGGTCTATAATATATTGTTTATAAGTCACTAAATTTCTTATAATAAGAAAAGTTAATCCATATGTTGTTTTAGTAAAATATATATCATCCTACTATATATTTTATTATAAAATACCTGATGTAAATGAGGAGAAAATATGGTGGTATAAGAGTTTTAAATTTATGAAATATATGGTTGGTCGCAAGATATGTAATCTAGACATAACAAGGTGTCCCATAATCATAGGAATCAATACACACATAGTTATTATCAGTGATATCAATATAGATATGTCTCATATTTAGAAGAATGGTTTGTTTCCTAGTGTAATGACTTTTTAAGAAGTTTGATTTGAATTAGGAGAACCCACGCATTAGGATTAAGTGAAATATTAGATAAAATTGATATTAACTTGCTAAATCCATGATTAGGGGTTTTAATGTCCCTTTGTATTCTTTGATAAAAGAAATCAAGTCACATGTTGATTGAGAAAAGGATGTCTATATATATTTGGTTCATGTGTATGAGAGGGTGATATATATATATATATATATATATAAATATGTATATATATATGCACCCTAATGATAGTGTATAAGATGAAACTTTATGTGAATTGGAAAGGGTATCATAACTGAGAAAAAATAACACATAGAATTGATGGTTAGGAATGCTATCAGAGATCCTGGTGTCACTATATATCTTATTAAATTACGAGTCGTGACTTACATAGTTCCTGAGAGGGGAAATTTTATTCTAGTAAAATTTTAGAACCAGATGTAATCCTTATTGATAAAATATGTAGGAGTATTTTTGCTCATTATATACTATCTCAATTTATTTTTAATGTAGATTTCCTTAAGTGAATGGGGAATTCTCACCCACTGATAGTTCTTGTGTAATGGATAATTTTTTGGATAAACCCATCATATGTGTTCTAGACATCACTACATTTCATGAAATTACAGAAATAGAGAAGCATATTATTCTTGGTAAGGAATCTCTAAATAGATCAAGGTCATATACATGAGAGTAGAATAATGATCTAGTCTTAGGGTAAAGCAATGGAAGGGGAAATTCTGACATTAATTATTAGGACCCAAACTATTGGGAAATGTTATTGAGAATGGGTATTTTTATACTACTAGAGGTTTATGGAGAAGGATCTATAATCCAGTAGAATATTATAAGTATATGGTTCCCATGTAAGTATATTTGGTAAGATACTAAACATATCTCTAATTAGTTTATAGGCCATGCATGGTAGACTATAGTCCATGTGTTTTAACATCATGTGACAAGTAGTTAGATTCTATATAGATTAATGGGTTACAATAAGGGACCTTATGTAGTGGGAATTACATATACCCGACTCATGTGCGAAATAAAGTGGTTTTTTTCTTAGTGTTGAATTAGTATAGTAAACCTAAATTGAATTGATCAAGTCTCAAACATCAAGAGAAAACAAGATTTTTTTAGGATGAAACATATGGACATGATTAAGATAAGAAATATGGACACACAATGTATCTTAAAATTATACAAATCAAGGCATACCTAGTTTTGGTAATGGGGGCCCTTTACCAAATTTGGATCCCAAGTAAGGAAAAGTGAGGAAGCCTTATTTTGGTGTCAAGATGTTGTGGTAAATCCAAAATGAATAGGAATAAATCCAAGAGGATTTTCAGTTGGACCTAAATTAAGAATTGTGAATATGATTATGTATCTTATACTAACATGAATCACACCATATGAATTTCTTAAAATTAGCCTCTATAAAGATCAAGCTCAAGTGTTAGGAAAATAAAATAGTTTTGTACTAGTGTAAGATTATTAGAGAAAACCATATATAAAATTTTAAAACCATACAATAGGGTCTCTTAAATAGATATTAATCATACATAATTGAATCTTGTTAAATAATATAGAATATTATATGTAGTTTCTAGTCTTACATGATTGAACATCATTTTTTTAGTTTACGGATTTGTGACTAGAATCTATTTTTCGGTAGTGTATTTTCATAAAACATGGACCATTTCCAAGAAATGTTATATCATTTGAATGTCCAGTTACTTGGATTTCCTCACTCTATTGTATCTAATAATGATCTAAGGTTTAAAACCAATTTTTAAAAGTTAATTTAAAAGTTTTTGAGTACTGAATTAAGTTTTAGTATATATCTTCATCCTTAATTAGATATAAAATCAGTGCAAAAAATTCAAACATTGGAGGATATGCCTTAGGACTTCTCGTTAGATTATCATAGAAGTCGGGATCAACACCATTCATTTCTGGAATTTTCTTATAATAACTATTTTCATTAAATAATACATATGCAACCATTTGAGGAATTATATAAAAAGGGATGACAATCTCATGAATGTTAGGATGTAGTTTGTGAGAGAAAATTTTTAGGATCTAAATTGGTAGATGGGATTATAGAAAAGGTAAATATGACTCATCACCATATGATGGAATCTTAGAGAAAGAATAAGTTCTATATAGATAACCGAAGGATAGGTCAATTGTTTTAGGTAGGAGACCATGTCATTCTTAAAATATTTTCTTAGAAAGGTTTGATGTGTTTTATAAAGAAGAATAAATTAATCCTATGATTTATTGGTCCATAAAAAATTATAGATAATGTGGCATCAGTTTTTTACTGAGCAGTATTAATCTATTTTTACCTCAGGTACATGAGGTGTTTCAGGTTTCATTATTAAGGAAGTATATGCCTAATTAATCTCATGTATCAATCCCAAAGTGTTATAGTTAAAGGAGAATATTTTTTATTATGAAAATTCATTTCAAATACATCATTTTATATACAATGTGTTGTGAAATAGATTAACAAACCTAACTATTGTTTTGTAGAAGATCATATTATTTATGAAGTAACATGGGAACATGAAACTGTTATGATAGAAAAATATCCCAAATTATTTATCAATGAATAAAATTATGAGGAGTTAATTTATTTAATGGAGGTA
Source organism: Viscum album (assembly GCA_963277665.1). Classification (NCBI taxonomy): domain Eukaryota; kingdom Viridiplantae; phylum Streptophyta; class Magnoliopsida; order Santalales; family Viscaceae; genus Viscum; species Viscum album. The sequence goes on along the minus strand of OY728139.1, from coordinate 29,552,726 downwards.
TAATTTGTTGTAACACATACAATATTTAGTTTAAAATAATAATAAACTCGATAACTTTCTCATCATGAAACATCGATCTCTATGTGAATTATGATATACTATAAAAATAATATTATTATTTAAATGTTATTATTATAAACTATTCGTTGAATTAGTGTTTATGAATAAGAGTAACTAAATTATGAAATATATGCATATTTTTACCAATAAATGAATATTTATTTATTTATTCATATAAAAAAATCATGTGTTTTTTAGTGAATCCATTTTATTCTTCCAAAATAGTTTTTCTTCAAAAATAGTTTTTATATATTTTATAGGGAAATATTATAATCAATTAATAAAACTTTTATATATTTTTTTATAAAAATGATATATTTTTTTGAAATAATCATATAAAAATTCTATTAAAGTGAAATTTTTGTAATTTTCAGAAAATATTAATTTCTCTGTGAATAGTGAAAAATACTGATTTTATAAAAAACTATATTTTCCATTCAAGTGTTTACAAAGACCCATTTTTTAAATTAATTTTAAAATTTCGTTAGATCCATTTTATTAAACATTATCCAATTAATTACATTATAATTTATATTATTCCTAATTTTGTTAGTAAAATATTTTTATACTTAAAAATACATTTTTCTAGAAAATAATTTTTTTCATGTATTGTGGGATTATATTCAAAGTAATTTTTGCCAATTATAGGGATTAGATTTGATAAAAATATCTTTAATATTTATAATTATAATTTCAATTTTTTTAAATTTCCCAACTTTTATTTAGTTATAAGGAATAATTTCCATGATAAAAATATTGTCAATATGGTAAGTGTAAAACTGGTAGAGCAATGTTAAAACTATGATATAAGGATTCAATATAATCTATAAATATTATTATATTTAATTAGATGAGTTTCATTCAACAAACTCTTTAAAATATTATAAAATATCAAATTTATAAATATTATTCTATGATAAACACCACTTTTATATTTTAAGTAAATAAAATTTCTAAAATGTCTCTTTATTCCAATTTAATACCAATAATATTTTTTTCATGGATAAAAACAAGAAATTTATGTTAATAAAAGTTTAGTTTGAAGATTAATATTGTTTTATATTAATTTATTTTTAATTTTTAGTGAAAAATAATTACCTTAAACGGTTATGAAACACTAAAATAATATTCATGCAAGTAGTATAAAAATCAAGTAAATGATTTTAAAAACATAAAAATTAATATTTTTTACATAATTTATTCTCTTCAATAAATATTTTGGATAAATATTTTTTATTTTAGATTTTTTAAAATTTTATCTTCAATTTACATTACAATCTTGTTTTTTTTAAAAAGATTGAACTATTTTAATAGTCTATAATATGAATTTATTTTTATATTATATTAGATAATATTTTTTAAAATAAATTAAAAATCATAAACAACTAATATTAAACTAATTTAATGTTATATGGTCTATTTTGTTAATAATTTTAAACTTCTGGGTCACTTTTTCATTTATAGTAACATTCGTGAACCATAAAGAGTCAAAAAAATTATATCATGCTAATCATCAAAAGGGTTTATGGGAGGTTAAAAAAGAGATAGTGGTTAAAATATAACCTAAACTTGTCTAAATATTATTGAATGAGATAATTAAGACTTATTTGGAACCAAGTTTATAGATATATCCATTTTTATCCACATTAAGTTGAAAATGAATTTACAATAATTTAATACTTTATGTAATTCCCAAGGTACCAATTTCCTCTCTTGTATATGGATAACGCACCACCTATATTCCTCCCATATCTTTAAGCCGTATATCTCGACCATCCTAGCTAAAAAATATTATAAAATTATTTATCTAATTTATATAGTTTATTTTATTCTTAAAATACCATCCCTAGTGCCATTATGGAGAGATCCAAAGGATGTTCTTTGAAGATGAGGTAATTGTCTTAACCTGGAATTTTCATTTTACTTCTTCTTCTACCTACTTAAATTATATGCTAACTATTCCAATATAATAAGATTAGTATATAATATATACTTATATATTATTATGTAAAATTAATAACCTTATTCATATCCTTTTTTCATCAATTTCTAAATGAAAGTATAACTCTTGCATGTGCGTGGACTACCACCTATAAGAAGCAATTTGATTCATTTTTCATCACCACATAACATTGATATTTTTAATGATGAATTTAATAAATACATAAAATATTTATGATAATATTATTTTTCTATAAATATGAATAATAATTTACCTTTGTTTTTATCGGTCAATTGAAAAATGGAAGCATCACTCGTGTGTACGTACGAACTATCGTTACCATGAATAGTTTAATTCATTATTCTATATCTATATTTTATGGATGATTATTAATATATGTATATATATTGAATATATATTATGTTAATTTCATTATTAACATTCCATATATGATGGATCCTTGATCAGGATGCACCAAACAGATGTACCAAACAGATACTTACATGAAAAATGAAATTGTTAACACACCAAAAATGATGAATTTAGTAAAAAATTATTAATAAATTGGTGTAAAAATGATATAATTGGATAATATATGATTTTTTAAGTATTTATATGGTTATTTTATAAAATTAAAATAAATTTAAATTTATTATAAATTAGGTTACACCATTTATTGACCAGCTCGAGCATTAGTGAAGGGTTCTTCATCTCAATATTGATTCAATGAGACATGCTTCATGTTATACAGTTATTTATGTTTATGATAAATATATAATACCTATTAAAAAAGTTTTATCATTAATATATTTATGTTCATGATATTTATTATTTTATTTTATGTTATTCTTTCATGGGGATTTTGATTCAAAAGTTACTAAAGTGGAAAGAGATTTTTTTAGAATCTCGTTTCCTTTTGGGATTATCTATACTAAATTTATGTTAAAGGGGAAAATATGGATCATGTCCTTAAAAATTAATATATTTTATTATCATATATTTATTAATTTAATTTATAGTAATTTTACCATTTTCCTCTTCTTTTTCTCAAAATATTTGAGAAAATGTTTTAAAGAAAAACTGATTATATTTGCTCTAGTAAGGAATATTTTATTATATGTAAATATTATCTTTAAAATTATTTCCATAATATTTTAACCTTTAAATAATGATTTAATATTTTCATTTTACATATATTTTACTTCCTATAAAAATTAAAAAAATTATTCTTCTGATTTTTTATGTAAATTATGTACTTCTTACCAAAGGTGTGAAAAATAATTTTTTTTAATATATAATGGATGAAATAATTTTCACACAGTCATGAATACTCTATTGTAAGATTTATTTACATGAATCCATGTTTATTTTCAAAGTAAATGAATTTTTTTATATTTTATAAATATTATATTTTAAATAAGTAATTTGAAAATAAAAAGGTTGTTTTCCTCAAGAAATGTTTTAGGGATTTTTTAAATTTTATTTTCATATATAATAAAATAATTTGTTGTTACTTATACTTCACTAGGGAAATTATACATTGATACCATCATTATTCTTTCTCTAGAAGGTTATTGATTATGATGGTGAAATCTTGATTAAAATCCTTATATTTACCATATGTTAAGCTATGACGAAATGATAAATGTTTTAATGACCTTATTGAAAACTTTTTAATATATTATGATTTTTCGATGGTTGTTTCTGTTATATACCTCTAATTAATTGAATAATGTGAAATAGAAATATTTATATATCATTTTCATATGTTTTTACATTATTTTAGATAACTTTTATGCATGAGTATGATTTATTCTAGCTATTCTCATAGGATTATGAGTATAAATGAATGTGGATAACTATATTCATAAGATTATGATTTATTATTCTTATGGTTCCAAATATCTATGTTATGAATTTTGAATTACGATTAATAACTTGACACCCATATTGGTTATGCTATTGAGAATGACTTTATTTGATAGTTTATAGTCAAATCATTTTTGGGTATGAATATTTTATATTGAGAACAAACACTTGATTTTATTAACAAACCCTTATTATCATCAAATTTCATATTGTAATTGATATCTCCAATGTTTAACCTTACTAAGAATCTAAGCTAACCCTTTATTATATTTCATTTTGTTGGTTTGTATAAAAAAATTTCAAGCGGGGTATGACCAAAAAGTTTAATATGGGAGAATACTATAGGGGAGATGATGAAGATATTTCAGAAAGAATAATATGATTATGTACATCATCTAAAAATGAACCAATCCTTTACAATCTTCAAGGATGTTCTATTAATAAATATATTGAATATTCTTCTAAAATTTTGTAATATTTATGTATGTAATGTTGGTTCACTATAGTTTGTATCATAGATTGGTTGATAAGCCTAAGTATAAGTTAACATCATATGTCATAGTAAATAAATGGGTGTGGTTATCCAAGAAAATACTTCCATTTTTGGATACTTGCAAGAGGGTGTGGGGTTTTCACAGATACATCTAGGTGTAAGAACATTGAATGGGTAAGATTGGGTATTAACTCAATCATCATCAATGTATAATGATAGGCCTTAAGACTTAAAAAAGGTATAAACACTCCTAGGGTATATTCTTAGGATACTTCATATTTTATTTAATAAAAAATATGAAGTATTTAAATATATGTCGACCACAAATGACCTAGGTTAAACATAAGGTTTCATATATTAAATTCTTTTCATGATTTGGACATCTTATAATTCTTTTTTCATAATTGTATGATTTATCAGCCAGATTATCATTTCTCATATTAGGATTTTTGGTTCTAGTCAATAGATGGAATCACGAGGAATAAAGTAAAAACTAAGTTTAATGAATGATTAAATGGTTGTATTCATGAGAATAAAAATTAAATAGGACATGGAATATGAAATATTGGTATTATATCTAACCACCTATATAAATATATGATTTACACTGTGAACATAGTTGAGTGTCTAAATTAAACAATAAGAGAAAAATAGAGTTACAAAAATACCAAGTAGTATAGATGATTCAGCTTCTTATATGATGAAAATGTTATAAGAATAACCTAGGAAAATGTATCTAAGTAAGGGAAATATGTTTTAGGTGTGGAAAAGAAAGACAAGGATCAAGTAATTTTTGAGAAAAAATAAAATTTTCAGTTAATGTAATGGATGAGAATAATGGTTTTCATGTGTTATCATTATTGGTTAAATGTTTTCAATGTATAAAGTATGGGAATTATAAAAATTGATGTCATATGGGGAATGATCGAGATGATAATTATCATGGTTGTTTGATATAAGGTTTTATTATTGATAATAAAGAGACTATAAATGACATATGAGAGGTAATATTTATTTAACAGTATTACTAATGTTAGAAATAATATACATGAATAAATTTCGATTTATTAATCTTAGGAAATGATTCATATCCCATATTTTAGTAAGTAATAATTATAGAATATGATGATGAAGCGTAGTTAATTATTTAAAAATGAATTCGTATGAAAAAATTGAAATTTTTCTGGATTTCAGAATTATGTTGATATTTTTATTAATGATATTTTGGTTATAAGAGTCATCAAACATATAAGGGTTATTCTGTAAGAAAATATTGAACTCTAGTGATAACCTTGCAATGTGATTTAGTGGTAAGGTGATATTCTGGAAAAGACATTATTAAGAAAAAGATAACCCTTAATATATTATTGATATTGGGATTATAATTTTATTTTTGAAAAATGAGAAGATTGATATTTGTAAATTAAATTGGATATTGTTGGTGACCTTCAAATTGAATAGTGATTTAACAAGAAAATGATTTATGTTATCTGTTATGAAGTTTATTTAATTTTTTAATTTATGGAATATATTTGACAATGTATGGTTTTATTTTAGGAATAAGTATATATAAATTTTTTGGAAGTATATATGTTTTTAATGAGGCTTCATGTTTATTTTGGTTATTATCGTGTTTTAGGAGAATATATTATCAAGGTATTCACATGTTTGGTATATGACTTTATGAGCTACTTCATGTTGTCTATAGAAAATGATAAATTTTATCTTTTAAAAAATATGGGGTCAAATATTTCAGACATTTGGATTTTTAATTTAGTTAAACATATTTTATAGGATTCTTATGGTTAACAATTTATGAAATTTATTAAGTTAATCTTTAGGTGTTATTATTTATGTTTTAGAGATTAATTTATTATATTTATCCATATCTGATAACTTGGGCCAACTATTTTGGTTTTGGTCAATATTTTGAGATAGATTGAATGAATTTTAATTATATTATGGATCTTATGATCCATTAAAAGTTAATTTTAGTTCTTTGGGAATTAAAAAATGTTCTTTAATATTCATTTCTTAGAGTAAGACATGATGTGAAAATTGATTGAAGAACCAAAAAAGGATAAAATTACACTTATGAAATGGATATAAAATAATTTAAGAATATTTTATTATGTTCTATATCTTTATCTTAAAATAATACATTATCTTTTGGAAAATGATCTTGAAAAAAATATTATTTTACTGTTATTTCTGATGAATTGGTGGTCTTTTTACCCTCTATGATTTATTGTTTTTTGGTTATTAATTACCTCATGATCATGTTATCTATCACTCTATATTAGAAATTAAGAATTATTTTTATAATCAATATCCATATTTTCAATTTTCATAATGTTATTTTTATTTGGGAACCTGGTTATGTGTCATATCATGTAAATGTTTTATTCCCCACTCCCCTTTTTTGAAGAAAGATTAATTACCCCTTTGTATGATGTGGGTTTTTAACAAAGTTATTTTAAAATATTGAACACATGATGACTGAGATAAAATTTTGAGAATGAAATTTATTTTTGGGGGGATAATTTAACACCACATTTTTTTAAAGAATAAAAATATTAGCAGATTTCTTAACATGAAACACCGAACTGTAAATGAATTGTGATATACTATAAAAATATTATTATTTAAATATGACCATTATAACCAAAATTTTGAATTGGTGGGTATTAATAAGAGTAAATGAATTTTAAAATATATTTATAATGGTCCTAATAAATAATAATTTACTGATTAATTTTTTTCAAAATAAGAACTCAAATTTTAATGAAGTCGAATTAGGATACATAAAATATTTCTTCAAAAATTATTTTCATTGATTTTTGTGAGAATATACTATAATAAATTTAAAAAATATTTATAAACTCTATTTTATTCAAAGGTTATAATATTTTAAATAATAATATCAAAATTACAATAACGTTAAATTTTTGGTAATTTTATGAAAGGATGAATTTTTCCTGGAATAGTAAAAAATACTAATTTTATAGAAAATTTCATTTTTATTCAACTTTTATAAAATTTATTTTTTTAAATTGATTTTAAAATTTAATTAATTTATTTTTATTATACATAATTAAATTAATTACATTTTAATTTAAATTATTCTTTAATTTGGTATAACTTTTTTCACTTAAGAATTCATTTTTTATGAAAAACTACTTTTCATCGTGTTTTTCTTTTTTATTTTATAATTAATTTATACCTCCTATATGGATAAAATTTGATAAAATAAATTCAATATTTGGAATAATGTGACCAAATTTAATAAGTAGGAAATATTATTTTTATAATAAATTGCAAGCTTGGTAAAAATATTTTCACAATTATATTTGTAAAATGGGTAAAGCAAGTTCAAATATATGGGATAAGGCTTAAAAATAATTGATAAACTTAAATATATTTAATTTTTCAAGTTTAATTTTACCACCCCATTCAAATATTTCAAAATATAAAATTTTTGTGTCATTAGACTTTGATAAATATCTTTGTTATATTTTAACAAGATGAAAATTACAAAATGTCTATAATGTTAATATATTTTAAAATTTAGTTCATATAATTAATTTAAATGTTTACGCAACACCAACATAGTGTTTTTGAAAGTAGTAGAAAAATAAATTATGTGATTTTAAAAAATTAAAAATTAATATTTTTGGGATTAGTTATCGTGTTCCAAAATGTTTTTGGATCAATAAAATATTTTAGAGATGTGCTAAAATTTTATATTCAAATTAAATCACTATATTTATTTGTTTAAAATTCATTTATGTGAATAGTCTTGAAAATAAATTTAAAGGCATCTTATGTTAAATAATATTTTATTAACAAAATAAAAATTCATAAAAACATTGATATATATATATATATGCATGTGAATGGGATATGGTTGAGTAGATCAATAATTTTTTACTTATCCTTTCCGTTATTTTTTATAGTAACATTCATGACCCCTAAAGAATAACTTTTTTTGATATTATGATAATCATAAAAAGGGTTAATGGGGGTTTAAAATAAGGTTTAAGGGCTAAAACATCCAATAAAATTTATAAATATTGTTGAATTATATTATTTGGACTTATATTCATCTTAGATTTGAAATATATAAATTTCGATCCACATGAACATGAAAATTAATTGATATTAATTTAATAATTTAAGTACTTCCAATTGTTCCCCTCTCATATCTTGTATAAGGAAACCACCTCCTCTCTTAATCACACCATCTTGAGATATATAGATAAAAAAACATGTAAAAATATTTATTTAATTCTTTATATAAATTATAGTGGGTTTATCTTTCTAATAGACCATCCTTACGATCCTTAAGGAGAGATCCAAAGGAGGTTCGTCAAAGGGAGGTAATCATCTTAACCAAGAATTTTAATTTTACTTATTCCTTTACCTCATTAAATTCAATAATAATCATTAAAAAATAATAAAATCTATATATAACATATACATATATGTTATCATGTTAATGGAATAACCTTATTACTCTCTATTTTCCTTTAAATTATAAATGTGAGTTTCACTCATGCGTACATGTAGACTACCACATCCACAAAGTAATAAGATTAATTATCCATAAATACCTCATATAGATGTTTATAATTAAGTATTTAATAAATATATATGATATTTATTATATTATAATGTACATTAAAATGTGAATTTATATTTACCTTTCTTTTTTTCCATCTATTGACAAATAAAAAAATCACTCATGCGTACATCTGAAATACTATATCCATAAATTATGTAATTAATTTTTCATTATATATCATTTATATATGGTTATAAATATGTATATATTTAATATATATATATATATATATGATATTTATATCATTTATAAAATTATTTATATTATGGAACCATGATAATGATGCAATTAATGTAAATGCCGAACCGAAACATACATGTAAATCAAAACAGTTAACACTCAGAAATTATGATTTTAATAAATAATTATTAATACATTGGTGTCGAAATAATGAAATTAGATAATATTTTATATTATAATTATGTATATTTTTCATTCATATAATTTAAATAAACATAAATTCATTATAAAAGAGTTTAGAGAGCTTACAAAAAAAATCATGTGTGAGGTAATAATTTTTCGTCTCAATATTGTTTCAATGAGACAAGTTTGATTTTATATTCCTATTTATGTTTATTATGGGAATATAATTCCACTTTGAAATATTATATCATGAATATCTTTATTTACATGATATTTAAATCTTTATTTTTATTTATTCTTTCATAGGGAACATGATTCAAAAGCTACCAAATTGGTAAGGGATTTATGTTACAATCTCATTTCAATTGTGAATTCCCTACAATAAATTTTTATTAAAGGAAATTATATGGATTTTTTTTAGACTAAATATATTTTATTATTATCTATTTATTAATTTAATTATAAATTAATAGTACTATTTTCACTATGTGGTACTCAAAATGATTGAGAAAATGTTTTTAATAAAATTCGATCTTATTTCCCCTTTGGCTAGGAATCATTTTCTTCCACATATATATTTTATTTAAATTATTTTCATGAATATGTTCACTATTCTCCATTGATTTACTAATTTCATTTTCCATATATTTCACTTTATATAATTGGTTTAAAAGGAAAATTTCTATTGTTTTCTGAGTGGGTTACTTTTTACCAAAGGTATAAATGAAATATTTATTTTAACATATAATGTATTAATTTATTTTTATTTCCATCATGAATATTCTTCATTTTGAATATTAATTTAAAAGTTACCATGGTTATTTTAAAATAAAATTTATTTCATAATACTATGAATTTTTTTGATATTTTAAATAAGTGATTTCAAAATAAAAATGGTATTTTCCTCAAGAAATTTTACAGCGATCATTATAAAGGTATTTTCCTATATAACAGCATCATTTATTATTTTTTATGATTATGTTAGGACATTATCCAATGATAACTTAAATATTATTTCATGGGATTAAAAATGATTATGATGATAAAATATTAATAAAACCTTCTTTCATTAACATAGGTTAAGTTATGAAAAATTGATAAGTGTTTTCATAACCTAATGGAATACTTATGAATGAAATATGATTATGTGATGGTTATGTCTATTAATTCCATCCAATAACTTGGGTAATGTGATATATATATCTAACGATATGATGATGAAGATAATTATGGACATGATTGTGGATAGATTTTTCACATTTTGACTTGTGATTATAATCAATTTTAGCTATGCTCACAAGATTATGAGTGGAATTGATTAACAAGATCTATGTTCACAAGATTTTGATTTCATATTCTTATGATGTAAAATTCTTATGTTATGAATCTTGAATTTTTATTACTACTGTAATACCATTATTGATCATGCTTCTGGGTAAAACATTATTTGTCAGTTGATGTTCTAAGTTGTTCTTGTTAGGAACCTTTTATATTCAGAACATGAACTTGATTATGTTATCACACACTTATGATAATCTTATACTCAATTAATATTGTTATCTCCCATGTTTAAAACTAATGAGAATGTGAGATCTCCCTTTTTCAGGTTTCATTTCTTCAAGTTATGAAGAATGGTTTTAAGTAGGGTGTGACTAAAACGTGTACTATATGAGAAACATTTGTGGTATATGTTTAATATATTTCACAAAAAATTATATTATGTGTCTATTATTCAATGATATTAAACACTTTCCATCCTAATGAGTGTATTATTGTGAAATTTATTGAATATTCATCTAAAATTATGTAATATTTCTATATGTAAGGTTGGGTCTCTATATTTGGCAACTCAAGTATTTTTATTAATGAATTAGTTTTATATTATTTTGATATTAATTCTATAGATTCATATTAAAATTTTTTATAAATATAGAAATCATTTTATTATTTTATAGAATAAGGGTATGATTTATCATTTGAAAAATAAAGTAGACTTATTATATCTAAATTTTTTTCCATATTTTATATAGATTTGATTAAAAAATAAATTTCTAAGTTTTATTAATTTAAATTGATACAATTAACTTCATTTTTTTGATTCTATATTTCAAATTTCACATAGGTTTATTTTTTTTATAAAATGGTTTATTTTTAGGTGAATGGTGGAAAATATGTTGTTCTCCATTACCATTACTTTTCCATTTCATAAAATATTTAAACATTACCATTATATTTCAGATTAGTTTTAATTAATTATTAATATTATTTTTTATTCATAAACTAATAATTTTCATGAGAATAAATTATATAATTTTTTTTTGTAAAAATTAATTTTTAGCCCTAAAAGGTTTTTTTCTTATAAATACTGTTTTTCATTAAATTATGCATACTTATATTTATATTAAGATTTAAAAACTCTAAAAATTTAATTTTTTAAAATGGTATTGAAATTATGAATCACAATATTTGAATTAGTTAATATGTATCATTTAATTTTTATCCATAAAAATAAGTTACCTTGGTAAAAATTTGTCACCACAGTGGTTGTTAGAATGAGATAAAATACTTAAAACCTAAGTTATAAGGACACAAAATATTATATTTAACTAATTGGTTGATTGGACTATCAACCATACCAATACTATGTTATAAATTGGCCTATTTTTGAAACTTTATATGTTTATTAAATTTATTTTATATTAATAAAACAATTATTTGTTAGAGTGTCACTCCTATCACTTATAAAAGGATTCATTCACCAAATCACATATATACAAACATTGAAATACTTATATCCGAATAATAACTACAAAAATAATTCCCCAAATATGTTTTCCATGACTTATATGTTCTTTTCATCCTAAAATACCAATCAATGAAGGCTTAATCCTAGGCTTAAAGGAGGATATCCAATAAAGTGGTAATAGTCTTTACTGAGTTCTTTCAAGTTTTATTATTCTTGAACCTCCTCCAAATCTACTATAACATTACTAATATAATGAAATAAGTATAATTATTATAATTAAATGTTATTATTTTTATTTAAAAATTATGATCTTCCTTCCTCCCACCCCCTGGAAAATAAAAAACATGACCCATGTTATGTGGTGACTACCCCCTCCTTGAACGACATATTTCATTTTTGGTCACCACATTAATTTGAAGATTTTAAAAAATAAAATAATTAATTAATATGATATTAATAAAATTTTAATTTTCAAAACAATTATCCATTATATTAAATATATTAACAATAAATGGTCTTATAAAAATTAACTATCTAAAATGGTCATACTGACACGTATTATAAGTAATATCTAATTAACATTACCATTCATTTATCTTCTTCATATATGTAACGACCCAAAAAATATACTTATTTTATTTATGGATCTCTTTCTTTATAATAACTTTTTATTATGTTTTACAATAAAAGAAAATTGAATTACTTTGAAACCAAATTGTAGTTTTCATATATGATATAACTGTTATACCAAATTTAGGTATATAGAATAATGATTATTTTAATTAAATAGTATGATTAAAACACCCCCTTTTAAATTTAAACGATAAAATATTTTTTTTTATGTCAAAACTTTCACTATGCAATTTCACTATTCATTTTCCATCTGCTGTTATTTTTAATAATAATAATTTTTATAGTTTAAATGTTAAATTACTCATACTTAGAGAATTGTTATGGTTAAATAAACATTATTTTTGAATTCCAAATGTCAACATTAATCTTGGGTGAATTTTTATTAGTTTTTTAAGACGTTTTAATTTTTGATTAATAGTATTTTTATGATTATTATTGGATGTATAGTGTTTTCTTGAAGAATAGTGTTTTCTGATGAATCGTAAAAAATATTTTATTATTAAATAACATTTTCTGTGAAATGATTTTAAAAAATACGATATACATGGTTGTAATCAGGGTGAAAAATGTGGTTCAATAAGATCAAAATAATTTTTTGGTGAATAGTAAATTAACCCTTTAGAATAGTAATTTTACCCTTATGAATAGTAATTAATAGAAAGTTTTCCAAAAAAATAGAAACTTCACCCATGAATGTATAAATACAATTCAGACATCTTAAAAGTGAAAAAAATGATCATCGTATAAGTATTAGTATTTTTATATGCCATAAATATTTTAATTACAAATTTATGATTAATTTAATAATATAAAATGAAAATGTATTTTCATAAAATGTAATCATAAATTTATACTATATTGTCTTATGGTCATACAATAATTCTATGGGACCTTGATTACTTTCATAATGTGTTACAAAACGAGTTATAGTTTTAATGTTTTTTTTGGAATAAATAATGATTTTAAATAAAAATTAAATTAAAAATATTTAGAAAATTATTTTCATAAAATGGAGTACATTTTTGAATTCAGATAATCGATATTAGGTTAGGGTAAATTTATGATATTTTTATAAAAATTTTATGTTTTTCAGTGAATAGTAAAAATACAGTTTTGAGTTTCTGTGTGATTAATGACATCATTAATGATGTAATCATGATATAATAATTATGGTCGACTTTTGAATAGTAATATATGTTATAATGTGTCCCAAATTTCCAATACCATGGGAAAATACCCTGGGAAAACCCATGGTTTTGACAATACCACCGATGAGGTGTCCCTTGGAAATTAATTAAATATTCCCTCACTTTTTCTATAAATACCAACACATTACTTCATTAATTTCATTAAAAATTCATCATCAACAAATATCTAGTCTTTTTACCTCTCAAGGAGTCCTCCCAAGGGTCCCTAAATCCCCCCATGGTCCGAACCTTCAATCTTTCGATGTCACTCTTCAAGGTAAGGGAACCTTTCACCCTCATCTTTTAAGTCAGGGATTCGTTTATGTTATGTCTTCTAGTTTCTATCTTCTTATGTTGGGGTATGTTCTTATATATCCTTATTATTTTCAATTTCATTTCCAATTGATGATAGACCATTTCTTCTCTCATAAACTGATTTTCTGAATTTTTAATTGACACTGTTAGGATGCTGAATTTTGGTAAAAGGAATCGTATCTTCTCTTTTCTTTCAGGTTTCTTTTTCATGTGGTATGTCATTCAAACATCCATACCATGATCTCATATAAATTTTATTATGTACCTATACTTTATTATAAGTTATTTATGAGTGGGTTACCCTTTCCCTTTCTATTTTTAATGTTTTCTAAAAACATGTTATGTAACCATTATGTTGTATAATGTTCATCTCAAAATCTCTCTCTTTTTCTCTAAAAATATCTTGTTTTATTTATGTGAATACCCAAATATATTTTCATTTCCAGAGGTCTTGATCAATTCATAAAATTGATCTATTTTAATATTTAATTGACATACATATAACCCTCACTCCATTTCCATGGGTTATAAATGACATAATGATCTTATTTTTAAGCACTTTTAAAAGGTCACGGTTTTGAAGTGAAACCCATTTATTTTACTCTCTTTGGGTTATTTATGAAATGTATTATTATGATCTATGTATCTCACATGAAAATAAAGACATATTAAGGTTGTTCTTTAATATCCCTCCATTGCATTGTTTAAATAATTTAATCTCAATAGATGACAAGTTTTAAGATACCTTGGTGAATAACCTTGGTAAAGTTTTATAACACCTTGGGGATATACCCTGGTGATATGTTCATGAATGTCTAAATTATATGTTTTAGCCACACTTTCAAGATATTATTCAATTTATTATTGCTATGATATGCCTCTTTATCATTCCTTTATGATATCCTTCATGTTCTTATGGATATCTCTCAACATCACATATAAACTGTTTCACTTGTTTTCCATACTGGGCCTTCTGCTCATCCTTTCCTTTGATGTATGTCTCTAGGTTATGAGATGCAGTAATTATACATAGGATGAACCTTTAATGAAGCCTTACATGTGGATTAGAATAATTTTTAATGTTTTAATGTATATTGTTCCTGATTTCCAAGATACTAGACTTTAAAGATCCTTTGTTTGTAAAATGTAATGAAAAGTTATGTAATAAAAGGTGGGATGCCATAGTTGGTATCAAAGGATAGTTTAGTTATTTGTAGAAATTATGCTTTGAAAACTTTAGGAAGAACCCTATATAAAAGTTTATATATAGGAAAAATTCCTATTATTTAGGTGATATATTAAGTAAGTGGTTTCTGAACAAATAAATCTATGTCTGGATACGAACAAGTGGATGTGGCTCTGGCATAAATATACCTAAGAGTGAGAACTCTGATAAAGAGTTTCTGGTTTGACCCGAGGTATCTTGGTACATGACAACAGTCATTTTCGCACTCCTAGTTTGACACTCCTGGGGGACATGTTTGGTTAATCACAAGCTTTTTATGAACCATGATGATGGATTTATAAAAAATGTAATTATTATTAAAGAATAATATTTTTTAAGACGTGAAATTACTTTTTAATTTTATGTTTCCTTGTAGTGATAAATTCCTAATAATAGAAAATTGTGAGGAAACAATTTCTTTAAGAGGGGAATAATATAAGGACCCAAAAAAATGAACTTCTTTTATTTATAGATCTCTTTCCCCCTAATAACTTTTTATTATGTTTTACAATAAAATAACACTGAATTACTTCAGACCCAAATTATAGTTTTCAGAAATGATATAACTATTATATGAAATTAAGGTATACAGAATAATGATTATTTTAGTTAAATAGTATGGTTAACAGACTACCTTTTAAAGTTAAATGATAAAATAATTTTATTTTTTTTATGTCAAAAATTTCATTATGAAATTTCACTATTCATTTTCTATCCGCTTTTATTTTTAATAATAAGGATTTTTATAGTTTAAAAGTTAAATTACCCATACTTAAAAAAAAATTATGGTTAAATAAACATCATTTTTGAATTCCAATTGTCAACGTTAATCTTTGGAGAATTTTCATTAGTTTTCTAAGAAGTTTCAATTTTCGATGAATAGTATTTTATATGAATAGTATTTGATGAATATTGTTTTATTGATGAATATTGTTTTCTTGATGAGTAGTAAAAAAATATTTTATTATTAAATAACGTTTTTGTGAATTTATTTTCAAAAATACGACATACATGGTTGTAATCGGGGTGAAAAATATGGTTCAATAAGATAAAAATACTTTTTTGGTGAATAGTAACTTAACCCTTTCAAATAGTAATTTTATCCTTATGAATAGTAATGAACAGTAAATTTTCCAAAAAAATAAAAACTTCACCCATGAATGTATAAATACAATTTACATATCCTAAAAGTGAAAAAATGATCATCGTATAAGTATTAGTATTTTTGTATTGCATAAATATTTTAATTAAAATTTTATGATTAATTTAATAATTTAAAATATAATTTTTTTTCATTAAATGTAATCATAAATTTATATTTTTTGTCTTATGGTTATACAATAATTTTATGGGACCTTGATTACTTTCTTAATGTGTTACAAAACGAGTTATAGTTTTAATGTTGTTTTTTTGGAATAAATATTGATTTTATTTAAAAATTAAATTAAAAATATTTAGAAAATTATTTTCATAAATTGGAGTTCATTTTTTAATTCATAGAATCGATATTAGGTGAGGGTAAATTTATGATATTTTTATAAAATGTTTTGTTTTTTGGTGAATTGTAAAAATTTGAGTTTCGGTGTGATTAATGACATCATTAATGATGTAATCATGATGTAATAATTATGGTCGACTTATGAATAGTAATATATGTTATGATGTGTCCCAATTGAAAAATACCATGGGAAAATACCATGGGAAAGCCCATGTTTTTGAAAATACCACTGATGATATGTCCCTTAGAAATTAATTAAATATTCCCTCACTTTTGCTATAAATACCACCCCATTCCTTGATTAATTTCCCTAAAAAATCACCATCAATGAAGATATGGTCTTTTTACCTCCCAAGGAGTCCTCCCATGATTCCCTAACTCCTCCCAAGGTCATAACCTTCAAGATTTCAAAGTAACTCTTCAAGGTAAGGGAACCTTTCACCCACCTCCTTTAAGTCATGACTTCCTTTATGTTATGTCTTCTAGTTTCCATATTCGTTTGTTGGGGTATGATATTATATATCCTTATTATTTTCCATTTCAAGTCCAATTTATTATATACCCTTTCCGCTCTCATCAATGGATTTTATGAATTTTTAATTGACATCACTAGGATACCGAATGTCTGAAAAGAAATCACATCTTCTCTTTTCTTTGAAGTTTATTTTTCATGTGGTATGTCATTCAAACATCCATACCATGATATTATTTAAATTCTATTATATCCTTATACTGTTTATGAGTTATTTATGAGTGGGTTACCCTTGTACCCTCTCCTTTTAATGTTTTCTAAAAATATGTTATGTAGCCATTATGATGCAGAATGTTCGTCTCAAAATTTCAGTCTTTTTCTCAAGAAATTCTCTTGTTTTGTTTATGTCAATACCCAAATATATTTTCTTTTATAGGGGTATTTATAGAGACATAAAATTGATCTATTTAATTTGTAATTTAAATAAATATAACCCTCACTCCCTTTCCATGTGTTATAAATGACATAATGATCTTATTTTAAGCACTTTTTAAATGTCATGATTTTGAAGTGAAACCCATTTCTTTTACTCTCTTTGGGTTATTTATGAAATTTATGATTTTTATCTATGTGTTTCACATGAAAATAAATACATATTAAGGGTTCTCCATTATGTCACTTCAATGCATTGGGTAAAGAATTTAATCTCTAGAGATGAAAAGTTTTACGATACCTTGGTGAATAATCTTGGTAAAGTTTTATGACACCTTGGGGGTATACCTTGGTGATATGTTTATGAATGTCTAAATTAAAATTTTTAGCCATATTTGAAGATATTATTCATGTTATTATTCCTATTATATTCCTCTTTTTCATTTCTTTATGATATCCCTCATGTTCTTATTGATATCGCTCACGATCACATGCATACTATTTCACTTGTTTTCTTTACTAGGCCTTCTAATCATCCTTTCCTTTGATGTATGTCTCTAGTTTTTGAGATGAAGTAATTGTACCTTGTATGAACCTTTAATTAAACCTTATAAGTGTATTATAATTATTTTTTATGTTTTCATGTATATTTTTCCTGATTTCCAAGACAATAGACTTTAAAGATCCTCTGTTTGTAAAATGTAATGAAAAGTTATGTAATAAAAGGTGTGATGTTATAGTATAAATCTTATTGAATTGGATCTATCAACTTAATAATATATTTTTTAAATCATTAATATTATAAATTATTTATATTATAAATTTAAAATAATATATTCTTACTCATTCATTCATTATAACATGTTCTTGTTTTGGACAGTTTGACCACCTACTTGAAGTATATTTTAATATTTATATCACTAATGATTAAGAAAAATTAATGATAATAATTTTATATAAGACAAATAAATTTAATATGTTTTTATAATTATATAATGGTGAAACATTCATCATAATAATGTAATTAAATTTTCATAATCATTGTGATTGTAAATAGTAAAAAATAGACTCATCAATGAAGAGTCCCAAAAAAGTAACTATAGCACATTCCGTTGAAATAATGTTTTACTAAAATGATATAAATAACAGAACATTAAAAATATTTAACTTATGGAACCATTTTTAAATGTGATTTTACTATTACTATAATACC
Source organism: Viscum album (assembly GCA_963277665.1). Taxonomy (NCBI): domain Eukaryota; kingdom Viridiplantae; phylum Streptophyta; class Magnoliopsida; order Santalales; family Viscaceae; genus Viscum; species Viscum album. The sequence continues at coordinate 29,533,654 of OY728139.1, read as the reverse complement.
AAATCTATTTTCATGATTATAAACCGAATGAAACAAAATTGACCAACATGAACTATAACAATTGTGTAAATAAATCAAACATGGTAATTAATGAAATAAAAGGAATTATAATAAAGGTATAAAATTTTAAAATGTTCTGAAGATAATAAATAAATAATATAATTTTATTATTCAAGAGGGTAGAAGTCATGCAATGTGATTTGGGACTCAAGGTAAGGTATTTTTCTTTTAAAACTTATTTTAAATATTTTGAAGTTTACCCTTCAACTACTTCACTTTCATGTCTATATTATTACCAGAATGTATTTTTATACACTTAAATTTTTTCTTAAATTCATTTTATATTATATTTTTATTTCATTATTATAATTAAAAAAATCATTTTAACATTTTTCATATGAGTTCTTTTTTGTTTTCATTATAAATGTGTGAAAAGATGTTTTTTAATATTCACTTCATTAATTTGTTTTCACATCATCATGGTTATTCTCTGTTATGAAGTTCCCTTTTCAAGTTTTCATTGTTTATAAAATTAAAGTAAATTCATATTGTTTTGTAAATTTTTATTTTTAAAGAGTTACCAAGGATGGTATATTTCCTTTTATTTTTATGTGATAACTTTAAGTTTTTATACTTATAGGTTCAAATGAATATTTTTATGTGTTTTATGATAAAAGTGAAAGAAATAATGAATTTTATTTTTGTTATGATTCTTTCAAATTATATATGATTATGAGTTGATATAATATAACCATCCATTGATTTCGGAAGTCTTGATTTGATATGAGTCACTCCAATGAAGATGTTGGAATTATCCAATTAAGTGATTCCATTAAAAAAATACATTGAAATTAATAGAGTAGGTTATTCTGTTATAAATTTTATTGTAAGGGTTCTTATAAGAGTGATATGAATATAATTTCTTAAGATACCTATATATTTTTTATTTCATTCTATATGGTTTAATGGAAATATTTTAATATAATTAAATATGAAAAAAAATTCATCATTGAGGGAATTTTTATTATCTATGAAGTGTGGAAGGTTTTGTTTCAAAAAAAATATTTTTCATTAGTTATTTTGTTTTCCAAGTAACCTGCATAAATATTTATTTCCTTTATACTTTATTAATGGAAATTTCATGAAACTATTCAGGAAATTAATTTTATTTCATGAGTATATAAATCATGAACAATGTTCTTCAGGACGTAGACCCGTCTACCTCTTGCGGCTTAGCTAGGTGTGGAAATCATAAGAACCTATTTTTTTAGAAAAAAATGCACACTATATGAAAATTTACTCTATTATATTTTAATTTTTTTCTTAATTATCTAAATATATAAGCCTAAAATATTATGGAAATATATGGAAATTAAATACCTACTATAAATCATGTAATTATGGGTCAGTTATGTACCAATTTTTATACACAAAATAAAAATGGTGTGGATATCAAAATAAATATAGCATGAAAATTAGAAAAAATTATGATTAATCACTCCCCTAAACATATCTTTTTCTCTCTATGAAAATACCATATAACAAGGGTAAATTAAAACCCTAAAATAAATATTGGAATATCTTTTCAATTCATAAATTTTTGGTATTTTCATGCTTCCCACATTAACATCATTTTCACAGTTCATTTTTATCCATAAAAATCCATTTAGTTTACTAATACACCCATTAACATTATCTACCAACCTTACAAGAAATGTATCTCTCTTCAGATAAGATATTTTATACAAGTCTATTTTATTCTCATGTATATACATGATTTTTATTTTTTTTTCTTCTAGTTTCTCTACCAATTGGAAGGTTATGGCACTCTCCATCAGTACTCCTATTATGCCTATTGTGAAGGTGAGAGTTACTCTTGGATCCCACCACTAATATTCTATGAGTTGGAGACTTTCACTAAGGGTATACAAACATATGTATAGGATAAATTACCCACATAAATCCAAAGAATATAAATAAATACCACCAATAACCTCTATATAATATAAAATACAACTAATATCCCACAAATTCATGTAATTTCATACATTAAAATAAAATAAAAAATGACATAGTAACAAAAGAACCTATTTCAGAAACCCATAACAATTTTTATGAGTTTCATGAGCATGTAATTTTCATCCCATCCACTAACTCCCTCCAGTAAATATTAAAAATATATATTTATATGTAAATATACATATATATGTGTGTGTGTGAATATAAGTAAGAATATATGTATACTCAGTAGTATTATAAAAATATATTGATACCCAAACACCCATATTTTGTGTTAAAAACCTACTATATATTTTTTTATAAAATTTAATCGAAAAAATATATAGTTATTTACCCATCAAAAAAATATTTTCAATGTATATTTTTATGGATTAAGAAAAATGTTGCAACTTATCATAGATTTTTACAAATTATCTACAAATATTTTTTTGACTTTACTTTCACTGGCTCTTTAATGAAAGTAAAAACATTTCGAACTTCTAATGATGCTATTAAGAACATTTTAAAAAATAGGGTGAGTATAAAATTCCCCAGTAATGTGTTTTAAATCAAAGTTTATGTCTGTTTATAAAAGCATTGAAAAAATTATGTTGAAATAATTTCTCATTAAATCAAATACAAAACATTTGATATAATAAACTTTTTTATCAAAAAATATAAAACTATGGTTTCCAGGAAAAATAAATAAGAAAATATTTTTCAGAACTTTTAAAATACATATTATATTGAAAATACATTTCATTTTCAAATATAATAACCCGAGAAATATTTACTTGTATTTCTCCTTAAATATATAAAATGTTTCTTTGAAAATAATAACTTTTTATAGGTAAAATGATACTTGGAAACCCTTAATAAATCCAAGATTCCACTAGCATTATCACTTTTAGGAAAATGTACCCTTTGATTTCATGAGTTTAATTTCCATTAATAATCATCAAATTTAATACCCAAGTGCATATTTTATAGAAAAAAATCTTATTTATGGTTTTCATTTTACCTTTTACTTCCAAAAAAATACTTAAAAAACAACACATATTAATTTCAATTGTATGTAATTTTATATCATATAGAACTTTGAAAAATAATTTTTTAGGGAAACACCATAGTGGGAATGATAAATCAATATTTCACAATAAATAATTATAATAATTCATGTAAAGAAATAATAATAAAGGAAAATTTATTTCATAAAGATTATATAACATTAATGATTAAAAAAATAGTATAGTAATTTTTATATACATAATTAACATCCAATGTTTAAAATGAAATTTTATGTATAAAATGATAACTATAAAATCCATTTGGAACCTGTAAATAAAATTATATTTGAATAAGGACTAGAAAAATAAAATACCAGGGTTCAAATATTGAAAATCCCCTAGGGTGATTAATGATACAGGAAGTGAATCATGTATGATGCAGGTAGGAGGAATTACAGGCATGGCCTTGGAAAGTAATGATGTGGTTGGTGATTCAGGCATGATGTTGAGACTTTAGGCTAGTATTATGGTCCACTTGACATTGGGTTTATAGACCATATAATGGGTTTCCCTTTACCTATTTAGAAAGAGTTCTTTTCTTTCATAATAAAAAATAGGCATCAACCTCAACTTTTAAAAAAACATTTTAACCATAAATATGGAATATAAATTTTAAAAACACAATTTCCCTTACATAAAATTGATTTTAAAACCTATAAATTATGAAAAATAAATCAAATTTCTATTACAAAAAATGGGTTTAAAAAATAGTTGTTTGAAAATAATAAACACCCATTACATATGTGTTTTAGAAAATGAAAACATAAGTATATTAAAAAAATCATTTACAATCAAAAAATATAAAATATAAAATATAGTTGCCTAACTATATTTCTACAATGGAACTAAATCTCATTTCTCCTTCTTAAAGAAAACCCCATGGGGACTCGATCAACCGTTCTCTAACCAGAGGAAGCACACTTTTGTTTTTTTAAGGATGTGTTTCCCTATGTAATCACTAAAAAGGTCTGATTTAAAATTATCTTCATGAATGGATTTATTAACAATCCATTCAGTATTGGAGTGGAATCGGGTGTGTATCTTTCAATTGCTTACCCTCATGAATCTCTACCTTTTTCAATTATTCTATTTTTTCATCTTGGTTGTATATATGATTATATAAATATTTTATCACCCAATAAACTATCTTAATAATATATGGGAACATCCACCTTGTCTACTTACATGTTATAGTTGTTTCCATGAAGACCCCATAATAGTGGAATGATTAAGAAAACAATTATGTGTGAATCCTTTTCCTTTTTCCACCTTATATACACACATGTATATATAAATTTTATATATCTACTATATAAGAGTTTCAATATTGTTTATCATTAGAGTGTGAGGTGGGGTATGACATCAAATGGTGTCATTAGGGAGAGAGATGAGTAATGGTTGTTCAATAAAAAGGTTAATGGTGAAAGTTATTGGCATGGTCTCCAAGAGGGGTAATGTGGGTGATGTGGTTAGTAGTAGACTTGGGGAAGATGAAATTAGGGGTACTTGGTGAGGTTTGGATGTGGTGAGTGGTATTGGAAATCACTATTAAACGGGTGATGAAGGTCGAAGGAGGGTAGCAATGGTGGTGACTCATGGCCTTAGTGTATTGGCTTCCTAAAGAATACCTGCCCAATTGCATTTTTTCACATATTTTTCCCTTTTTCTTTTATGTTATATATATATACATATCTTTATTTTTTTATTTTTTCTAATGTACACAAGTGTGCCTATGTGTATACATAAAAATTTGTTAATTAAAATTCTTATTCTTACCCTTTTATAGTCTTAAATGTTTAATCCATTAAATATACATGAATATATACATTAACATTTTCTTCTACTATAAATATATATGGACATATAAACATGTAATATATATATATGTAAGACATATTATACATACATTAATTTTTCAAATTTTGTTGTTATTATTATAATTATACTTTAAATTAATGTTACTCAAATATATTTATATTTCGTTAATATTTTTATGGCCCATAGTTTTGATAATCTTTAAAACACGTTATTTTTCTTTTAAATTTTTTACTTTTTAAATATATAGTCATATATGATCGTCTTAAATTATACTGTTTTTAATATTTTTAATTCTATTTTAACATCATAATTTTTATACTATTATGTCTGTACTATCAATAAAATGTTATGCTTACTTACTTTGTTAAATAATTTTTATTTATACTAATAATTTATTTTGTTATAATGGTGATAATAATAACATATATTCTTATATATAAATTTTAAAATGTGATCATGTAACTCTATTCTAAATAATATTTTATTAAAATTATTTCTTGGAATATAAATATGGTAAAAGTAGAATATATTTCTTTATTTAAATTTTTCTTATTTTGTAAATAATTTATTAATTCTTTTAACAAATAATTCATGATGAAATATATTTCATACAATATAATTATTATTATATTTATATAATAATATATATTAGTAAAATTAATTATTATATAATATATATTTCTAAAATTGTAAGTTATATATTCAATATGTCATAATAATTATCATTTTTTCACCTGAGTTTATAATTTTAATTAAAAATATTTATTTCTAAAATAAAATCAAATATAAATAAAGTATATTTAAATTTATAATATGAATTCTTTAATTTAATTTATTCCATAATATATAATAAAAATTATAATTAAAAGAATAAAATTATACTAAAATTTTTGGGCATTAAATTCTACTCCCCTTAAAGGAATTGGGTCCTCGCAATTCTATTTACGTACTTAAAGAAATTCTAAATCTCACTTCTCATAATTTATGAAAACTAAGATCGCAAAAAAAATTATCATTAAGAGTAGCGAAATATCTAATCACCTATAACATCAAATGAAAAATTATAACTCTCAAATTATCCTTAAAAAATGTCAAAATCTCAAAATTTGTCTAAATCGTTCTTCTGATACCAAATAAAATAGTTTGATACCTGCACTCCTAGATCTGATGCTAAAAACATGTTGTAATTTTTTTATAAAATTAAACTAAAAAATATACATCCCTTTACACATATAAGGATATTTTTTGTCAAGGTTTTGGAGGAATAGTGAAAACTTTACGACATATCATAGTTTAGTACAAATTATCTATAAAAATTTATTTTACATAGATCTTACTAGATCATTAAAGAAACCAAGAAACTTTGGAACTTATAATGATCGCATCTAAAACATATTAAAACATTGGGTGAGAATAAAATTTAACACTATGGGGTTTTAACTCCAAGGTTAAATCCTTTTATAAATACTTTAAAAACATTCCTTTGAAAACATTTCTCTTTATATCAAATATAAATCATTTAATATAATAAATAATTTTTTCATAAAATATACAACTTGGGTTTTCTAGAAAAATCCATAGTAAAATACTGTTCAAAACATTTAAAATACATATTACTTTGAAAATTCATTTCATTTCAAATTATAATAACCTGTGAAATATATACATGGATTTCTCTTTTATGTTTTAAAAAATTTCTTTGAAAATAATAAAATTTTATGGAAATAAATGATACTTGAAAACCCTTAAGAGATCCATGAGACCAGTAGTAGTATCACTATTAGGGAAACATCTCTCTTGAGGTTGTGGGCACTCTACTCATTCCTCATCATCTCATTCGATATCCAAGTTCCATGTTTTATACAAGAACATTTTTTTAGGGATTTATTTTTTTATTTTATTTCCAATAAAATATCCTTTAAAAACTATATAAATTACTTTCAAGGAATTTTTTTATTATATAGACCTTAGAAAATATATATTTTTAATAAAACACCATAGTGGTTAAGAGAAATCCATATTTAATAATTAATACATAATATAATTCATGATAAGAAGGAAAAAATATCGGGAATGTTTTTTCATAAAAATTATGCAATTTTAATGATAATAATAGAGTATGTTCATATATATAAGCACGATTAACATCCATATGTTTAAAATTATATCTCATGCTTAAAAAATTACTGTTAAAAATACATGGAACTAGTAAATAAATTTTTTTAAATTAAATTCTCACATATTTGTTTTTGAATAATAAAACATTTTACCCATAAATATTCCATAAGAATTTTAAAAAATAATTTTAATTCCATAAAAAGGGTTTTGAAAACCCAAAAATTAGAATCTTTAAAATAAAATTAACTTTAAATAGAAATGGGTTTGAAAATGGAAGTTTTAAAATAATAAATCCCCCTTACATAGGGATATTTAGAAATGAAAACATAAATTTTTTAAAAAAAATTCCATTACAATCATAAAATATAAGTTTCAAAATATTATTACCTTACATTATTTCCATAATAAAACAGAATTCTAGTTCTTCTTCTCGAAGGAAAACACATGGTACATGTTCTCCCTTTCTCTATCAATAGGAAGCACATATTTGTTTCAAGTATTCATTTCATTTTTGAGCTACTAATGATTTATGATTTATAATTATATTATTGAATTTCATTCCTAATAAGAAATTTATTAGTGGAGTTGAAATTGTTGTGTATTTTTCTACTACTCACCATTATTCGTCTATCACTTTTTTAAAATTATTATCTATTTTCCACTTGGGAGAATATATGGTTTTTAAAAAAAATTATTACACAACCAAATATCTTAACAATAAAGGTGGATATCGACCTTTTCTGCTTTCACTTTATAGTTGTGTCTATGAAGACCCATAATAGAGGAAGGATTGGAAAAAAATAATGAGATGTGAATCCTTTTTCATCCAAAACCTCATAAACACACCTGTACATATAAATATTATATAACCAATATGTAAGAGTTGCATCAGTGTTGATCAACCGCAGATGAGGTGGGGCGTGATGCCATCCGGTGGAATTAAGGAGTGAGAGGGATGGTGGTTAGTTGGTGGCAAGAATAATAGTGAGGGTCATTGTATTCATCTCTAAGAGGGTTAAGTTGGGTGTTGTGGTCCGCGGTGGTTTTAGGGAAGATGATGAAGACCGTTGTCGATGAGGCCCAATTGAGGTGGGTAGTGGTCGAAAGAGGGTGGAAACGGTGTTTATTGGTGGCCTAGGTATGTTGCATTCCCAAAGAAGACACACCCAATAGAATTTTTTTTTTTTTTTCATATTATATTTATATATATACATATATATATATATTTGTATTTATATTTCTTTTAAGGTACAGAAGTGTGTTTTTGTTTGTGTGTGTGTCCTTAAAAATTTATTAAATTAAATTATAATCCCTTCCCTTTTTATATTCTTAAATGCTTAATCCATTAAATATACATTCATATATATATATATATATATAAACATTTTCTTCTACAATATATATATACATATATACATATAAATATGTATTTATATATGTATGTATTATTATAAATACATTAGTTTTCCAATTTTTTATTATTATAACAGTTCTACTTAAAATTAATATAATTTAATTACATTTATATTTAGTTAATATTTTTATGGCCCATTGTTTTGGTAGTCTTGAAAAAATATTATTTTTCATTTAAATGATTCACTTATTAAATACATCTTCATATATATTCATCTTAAATTATATTATGATAAAGATTTGTAAATATTTTTCTATTTCATAATTTATATACAATTAAATTTTTATTTATTAGGAAATATTATAATTTTATAACTATGTTAAATAATTTCCATTATTACAAAAAATTTATTTTTTATAATTATAATAGTAATAATAATAACTTATATGCTCATATATAAATTTTGAAATGAAAACACGTAACTCTATTATTAATAATATTTTATTCAAACTATTTCATGGAATATAAATATGGTTATAGTAGAATACATATTTTTAACTTTTTTTCCGTATATTGTAGATAAATCATTTAGTTTTTAGAAAGATAATTAATGCAAAAATATATTTCATACACTATAATTATTATTGTATTAATTATATAATAATATTAATAAAATTATTTTTTATATAATATATATTTCTGAAATTGTAATTTATATATTCATTATGTCATAATAGTAATCACTTTACAATAAGAATTTATAATTGTAAATATATATATTTATTTATAAAAGAAACTCAAATATAAGTAAAGTATTTTTAATTATATAATATAATTTTTTAAATTTAATTTATTCTAAAATATATAAATAAAACATATAATTAAAATAAAAAAATATATATTAAAATCCCAAGGTGTTATAATTATCCTTAGGAACTATCCTGAAAATATAAAACAAGTATATGAAGGACTTATTGAATAAATAGAAGAACCAAAAAACCCATAAACCTAGATAATTACCACAAAACCTCACTAAGGCTACATCTACCAATAATGAATCCAAAATTAACAACTTATTATTATAAATATATATAAAGAAGGTACCCTCTAATCACTTCCCCATTGATATAGTTTCTCTCAGGCCTCGACAGCATATGCCTTAATGATATTGTCAGTTATATAAAACTGCATCACCACATCATTTTAAAAACTAGATATTCATATCCACATAATAACACAACCACTTCCACAAGACATGTAACACCCCGCCCCTTTCTCATTAGTTTGAGAAGGTGGTGAGGAGATACAAGGCCTGAAGCGATGTTCCCAAGGTGAAAAAGTATGGAAATAAATGTTGAGGTCTTCTAGAATAAATTAGGGAATGATTTTCCCTTGATATAAACCGACCAACCAAACAATCCATTACCAAAAAGACTACATGATTCATGTTAACATAGAAACCCAAACTATATAGTACCATACGACAACCTAACTAATCCATAACTATTCCCAAAAACTAACACAACCAAACCATACCAAAACAAAATTAGAGTACGAAATGGAAGACTAAAAAAGATACCCATAGTAATCCAAGACACACTCCACTTCTCGACATCAAGACTCATTCTCTAAGAACCACTAAACCACTCGAGCATCATAAATAACTACTAGAAAAATGAGATGCTTTACTCTCACCTGGGTAGCAGAATGCAACATCTGCAAACTCACCAAGATGAAAATGTATGGGTGAGTAATAATACTCAGTGGTATTTCCCCAAATAACGTTCCTACACACTCCACTAGTAAATAACCATTAGCACATTTATATAAAACAATTTATATAAAACATCAAACAGTTTAACAATTATCGATAAACTATACACACCATTACCAAGTAACCTTTACCCAAACCATGAAACCCAAGGGAAAGGAAAACAACCATTCCATAATCTATTTCACTATTTCACATTAGCACATAAATTTTCATATTTCATAGAAACACACAACAAATCAAACAGCCACGGTGGAACTTCCCATCCAAACCCGTTGACAACTTTTCTAAACTAACGGTACTTCCAGACCACTTAACCATAATGGTGGCCCTTCTTTCCAGTATCCATCACCTTTTATAGTGACACTTCCTTCCCACTTCACACACAATCAAAAAAAATAAATAATACTTGACCAACTAACAAGAATAAATCACACTAAGGCCACACATTATGCACACAACCATTTTTAACACATGCCCAAACACTTGAATAAATACCCCCATTTATTAAAAACACCCTTTAACCATTTTACATTCAAAAAAAATTCAATAAAGTAACATTGTTATTGAAATTCATCTTTTATAATAAATTTTCCATAATTCTAATGATTACCAATTTTTAAATCAACATTTTTAAATCACACAACAAAACCCCTTTTTGAAACAATATCCCATTTTACCCAAAATCCCCAAATCATCACCAAATGGTTTTGTACCAAGATTCGCACAACATATTAACAATTAATTTCAATAAAAATTAATTAATTTCAAACAAGGCCTCATGTTCTAGTAAAGTGGAGACGAGAGAGAAGCCACGTACCTTTAGGGTTCTGGCGAAATCAACCTGCAAGTAACCCCACCACCAATTCGGAAATATTATCCATGAAAACCACTCTAGATCTCCTTCCCTATCAACAACAAGACCTAAAATAATCACCTAAGGAAACAAAAGCCCTAGATCTACATGAAATAGATGTAAATCTAGAAAACCAAGAGAGGTAAGAGAGAAAATCTAGATGAAACCACAAATAAACCAAAAGAGAAGATTTACCTAAGATGAACCACCTTCAAAACACCTTTAAAACCCTTCAAATCCTTTCCAAAATGAGTGGGAGAGCACCCCTAGCCATTGGGAAGAAGAAATCACGTGTAGGTTTTGTATGGGAGAAGAAATGGGTGAGTTAGGTCAAATACTAAATAATCCAATTTTTTAAAAACCATTTTTAATGCGCCTCATGTTTAGATCACATTGTTTGACAAACCATGCGCTAACTGTTCAGATTGTACTATCTGATCAGTGGTATATCGCACAGTTACTTGGGATTCTCACACGTTTTCTTCTAACTATTTTCAAACCGTACAGCCTTAAGAAGGCCTCAAAAAATTTTAAAAACCATTCTAAACTCCCCCCAAATCTCTCAAACATTACCCAACCACATTATATACATAAAATTTATCAAAAATGGTCACATACCTCAAACTGGGGGTGATACATTCTCCCCATCATTGGAATTTCCATCCACAGAAAGTAAAGAACAATATATTTGAAAAAAAAAGTGCTTAGGCCATTGCTCAGTCATCTCTTTCTCCTGATCCCATGTCTCCTCTTAAATTTGACCATGCCGCCACAAAACCTAAACTAAACCGACGAACTTACCACATAAGAATTTATATTTACTTCCACAATCTTCACAAGTAGGTGCACCAAAGAAGAATCTAGTTCTACTCAACATGATCCTAAGGAATCACATGGTCACGATCTGGCTGATAATTTTTCAAATACGACACATGAAACAAATTGTGCACCCCACTAAACTATGGTGACTGAAAAATTTGATTTTTATTTTATTTTTGAAAACCCCTTTTTGGGTGAGTAGGAACTGGACCATAAACGAGATTACCAAATCACTGAAATCCAAAAACCATGGAGGTGAAATTCAGATTTGATTCAAAATTAAAAAATGTGGTCAGCGAACCACCTCGGGACTCAGATCCATGATAAGCCTCCCCGAGCAGCGCCTCTGATTCCATCATCATTGTTGTACCATTAGCAAAACATCGAAAACAACATCACCTTGTAAACTATTGTCATATCCTTTCATCCCTGGAGTCAATGACCGAAAGAAAACAAACTATAGAACTATTCATCAACAGTAAACGTTTTTCATCGCCATAGTCAAAACCACCCCACAGAATAGTCAACAGGTTAAACGCCATCTAGTCGCCGCCCGAACCACCCTACAACATGTCAAGTAAATTTCTCCATCCACATCATCATTTCCATTATCACATCAATGTCATCATCTTCCCGTATCTGCCGTTCACTCAAAACATCATTCACAACATCACCGAGAATCAATTCTTTTCGACACCACCAAACATCTGAGAACATCACCATTGTCTCCAGGAAACCGAACCAGCAGACATCACAAAATCACAAAAAAATATAAAAAATACAAAATATGGAATGGAAACCATCATCAGGGAAAAATCACCTAAGACAAATCAATTAATCGATTAAAACCAGGAAAAAACAACGCCATCAGAACCCTATAGGAAGGACCGAAGCCTAATCCTATTGTACCTCTTGGTACACCATCGAGATCTGATCCAGCACATCCCAAAAACTCATAGAAAACTACCACACTACACTAACTAGGGGGTGGTAGGACTTGATTCAATATTAGATATTGAAGCAAGAAATGGTCTCAACATGGATCCATAATCTTCACCAGGAAACAAATCCTTCCTTCTAATCGGGCAGTAAGAGAAACTGGAACCACCGAGTGCTAGCCAGGCCATAGCGTTGAGCCTCCTCACCACCCTAATCTAGCATAAAAACCCTCGTGATGGACCATAGATAGAGTCTATCATGAAGGGAAGGATTAAAATAGCATAGGATGTGCGCTGAGGCAACGACTATGAAGATTGAGGTCCCAAAAACCAGAAATGAAGACAAAAACCTTAACAGGGGAAAATGGAAAACAGCAGAGATGAGTGCTGGTAGGGGTAAGAAGTAAGATGAGTAGGATATGGGGAGATGATGCCTGAGGTCCACGCAATGGCCTCCCCCACTCCAACTTTCCACCAGGGAGGAACCCTATGCGAGAGAGAAAAAGGAGAGATGCTGCTCAGAGGCCAATCCAAACAAGTAACTATGGTGGAAAATCCAACCAATAAGCCACCTATTCAATCCTCTCATATATCTCAAAAGGCTTAATATTCATCGGAGATAACATACCCTTCCTTCCAAACCAAAGATGCCCCAACCTAGGATAGATTCTCAAAATCACATGATTACCCACCTCGAATGACAAAGGCTATCGGTGATGGTCAACAAGGGATTTCTAACATCTTTGAGCCATATCTATCCTCTTTCTGATGAACATGATATTCTACATAGTCTATTGGACAAGGCAAGGTCCAATCATTGAATCCTCACCTATTTCCACCTAACATAATGGAGAACAACACAAACACCCACACAATGCCACAAACAGAACCATATGTATTGAAGCTGGATAACAATTATTATAGGATAACTCCACCCACAGTAAGTGCTCTTCCAATGAACCAGTATAATCCATCACACAATAACTTATCATATCCTACATTTTTTTTATCATCCTCTCAAATTGTCCATCCATCTAAGGATGATACACCATGCTCATCATCAACTGTGTCCCAAGGGCTTTCAGCAAAGATGTGAACCTCAGATCTCTATCTAATACAATTGAAACTGGAACACCATTCCTCTTTACCACTTCCTGAATATAGATTTTGGGCAAATCCTCCACCATATTAGATTCATGAATCATGATTCAATGGGCTGACTTTGTGAGCTGATCCAAAATCACCCATATTGCATCATGTTTCTTGACCATTCTCAGAAGACCTGTTGGGAAAAAATCTCTCAAGGTATCATTGAAGAATTTTTGAGGTAATTGTGTTTGTTGACAAACAAGACCTCTGTGTTGACAGAGTAGACCACAATGATAATTTTTGTAGACAAAGGGGGTTTACATGGTGATTTTTCAAACTCCATAGATATTGATGACAACCTATGTTGATAAATAATGATGACAAAACAATAGAGGATCTGGATACGGTAAAAAAGGCATGAGGGGTGTGAAGGATTTGAGAATTAGTGTGAAAGATGAGATTGAATGAAAGATCTGAACATTGGTGCAAAAGATAAGGTTGGCGTGAATGAAACATGTGTGCCAAAAGTGATGTCAAATGGGGTTTTGTGCGCCAGTAATGATTCGTGGTCTGAACTTTGAAAAATGGCAAAGGAAGGAAGCACGTGAAATATTCAAGAAGGGAGCGAAAGAAGAGGTTGGTTCAAAAGAGTATTATGCACCAAAGGGAACGTAAAATGGGGTTTTGCGTGACACGTCAGGATCTTGCATGACAAATTGGGGTTTTTGCACGCAGGAGTCAATGAGGTCTATAAATAAGAGGTGACCCCCTCACACTGAAAAATCTCGATACTTAGAGAAAATTCGAGCACCAGATCATCTAAGAATTTTTCACAAATGGACTTGTGTGAAATATTTTGAGTTTCCTGCAATGATTGATATTGTGCAAAAGATTGAAGTTGCGTGAAAGATTTGAGTTGCGTGAAAGATTGATGTTGTGTGAAATATTTGAGTTGCATGAAAGATTGAAGTTTCACGCAAAGGTTGTTTTTTGACAAAAGTGGAATCTTGTGTGCAAGGCGTTAAAGTTGCATGCAAGATGTAGTAAGGTTGGCGTGAACGATTTGGGGTTTCTCATTATACCCAGTTCAAAGGGAAATTCATCTGTGGGTGAAAGCTGGACATCAACATAGCATCAATCAACAGTTAAGGATGCAGATTTCATTAGAGATAATGAAGATACCTACAGGTATATAAACTATGAGTGGATCTTTTGAATAAGCAGTGATCTCACTTCAGTTGAAAGAGTAGTGAGTTTTTAAATTGTGAGTGGTTGTAAACTAGGAGGGATAGCGATTCTGCTCTGAACGTGTAAACAACAGTGTGTTTATAGTGGAATTGGCACATCAGCACACCTCCAGTGTATGCTCCTTGGACGTAGCTCAGTGAGGGTGAACCAAGTAAAACTTTATGTGTCCTATGAATGCTTTAAGGTTTATTCATACTCCACAATAGGAAGGAGAGAGAAAAGGTTTTTTTCTAATAGCAAAATAAGATCAGAAGGGGCAATTTTTTTAGTCTTTCATACCCTGATTGACCCCCCTCCCATGGTATCTAGCCTAGTGGACCTAACAAAACCTGTCACAAAATCCATCACTATATATTCCCACTTCAACACTAGAATACGAAACGATTTCAACATTTGTTTTGGCGTGGATTCTCTACCTTGACTTACTGACAAGTTAAGCATCACGAAACAAACTCATCCAATTCCCTCCTCATAACTACATACCAAAACTACTCTTTTAACGTCTTATACTTATTCTAAATTCTAGGATGGGAATACCACCTAGAATGATGATAATCCCTAAGAAGTTCCTCCTGACAATATACTGGTACCACCATCCGATTCTGAAAACACAAATTTGAATTCCCATTCAGTTCCCATCCCTCAATGGCCTCCCCACCATTGAGTTTTGACTTCATCACCATTCAATTGGAATAATATGAATGTGCCTCTTTAACCAACCCCAAAAATTCAAGAACCAATGAAAATAGAAATAAGACTACTCTGGCACCCCGGTCCTCACATTAAAACTTCATATCGTCTATGACCGACATCAACTACCACTGATTTGATTCCTGTTTCACCACATGATCATATGATGTTCTAATTATGCATCATCCACTGAATTTCCCTTACTCAGTGTGTATATTGAGTCAAAATAAAACATATAATGTTATTACATCCATCTCCTTTACCTCATGTTCAAATATATTTGTGAGCAAATATGCTTTGAACTCTTTTGATTAGTAAACACCATGAATTTATCACTAAATATATAATAACTCCACATTTTCAAATCATGAACCAAAAAATGCTAACTCCAAATCCTGTGTTGTGTAGTTCTTTTTAGGAAACTGCAACTTCTATGAGCCATATTTAACCACTTGATCCCCATTCATGAAAACACACCCCAATCCTGATCTCAATGCGTCACAATACACCACGAACCCTTTCCCTTGTTCACGAAAAACCAATATTGGTGCGGATGTAAGGTGGCCATTTATCTCTTCAAAAAATTTATAACACTTCTCAACCTAGGGAAATGGAACATTATTCCTTGTCAAATATATAATAGGTGAGGCCAATCATGAGAAATCGTGAACAAAATGTTGATAATAGCCAGCTATATCAAGGAAGCTCCATATCTCAAAAACGTTCTTTGGCAGTTGCCATGAGATAAAAACCTCGATATTTTTTTGAATCTATTGAAACAACCTTCTCAAAAATAACATGGATAAGGAAATAAACCGCCTATATCCAAAAGTCACACTTTGACAATTTGGCATACAACCAATGATCCCTCAAGACCCCCATCACTATATCCAAGTGCTTCTCATGCTCCAACCTTGTCCTTCAATACACTAAAATATCATCATCAAATACCACCACAAAAGAATCCAGATATTTCTGAAATATCTGATTCATCGATTCCATGAACACCACTAGTACATTCGTTAGACCAAAGGGCATGATCGCATACTCATAATATTCATATCTACTTTTGAAAGATGTTTTGGGAATATCCTCCTTCCTCACCCATAATTGATGATATCCTGACCTCAAGTCAATATTGGACAACCACTGAGCTCCCCTCAACTTTTCAAACAAGTCATTAATGCATGGAAGTGAATATATTCTCTTTATAATAATCTGATTAAGTCTATGATAATCAACACAGAGATGCAGAGTTCCATACACCTTTTTAACAAACAAAACTGGTGTTTCCCACGGAGACGTGCTAGGCTGAATGAACCCTTTGTTCTCTAAACCTTCTAACATTACTTTTCAATCCTGCAATTCTACTGGTGCCATCCGTTATGATGGAAGTGATATAGGACTGGTCCCCATAAGGAGATCAATTGTAAACTCCACTTCACTCTTGTGTATAAAACCTAATGATTATTCTGTAAAGACATCCTTAAACTGATCCACAACTATCGGGAGAACAATCTTCTCAACACCTTCCACTGATACCAACAATTTATCACCCCAAGATTTCATAGTACATTATTTCTTCAAAGTAATTCAATAACTCGCACTACACGCAACACCGAGTTCTAGCGCACCATGACTTACCAAACAAACCGTTTAAAAGCGGTTATGAATATTATTAACAGAATTTTGAACTTTATATAATCCTTATAATTTTAGAATCCATATTATGAGTTTTTTAGACATAATGTAAGAACAAATACATTTTTCAGATAAAAGATGTATTTTTCAAAAAAAATGCAATTTTATCGCCTTTTAATGGCGAAGCCTTTTTAAATCAAGTATTTGAAACTGTTATATATTAAATTTGACAAAATAAACTTCTTATTTAGAATCGAGACATAAAAATTTAGTTTCGATAAAGTTTTGGTGTTTTTCTGATAACTTTCATATTTGGGTGAATAGTGAAAAATACTTTATTTTAACTGAAAACAACTTTTTAAATCAAAATAATTTGTATTGTTAAATTATGAATTTTAATGGTTTGGAAGTATAAATTGATTTCATTTTTACCATTTAATCCAATGATGGTCATTGTAAATGATTTTACTTTGAAATTGGACATAAACAAGTGTCAAACTTTTGGTAGTTATTATTTCTTAAAAATAAGCCTTTTGGTTTTGACAGTGGGAATTAATTTTAAATTAATAAATGCAACTTCTATGTTTTGAATTTGGTAAAATATACTTCATTATTGAATTTGGAATATCAAAATTATCTTAGGGTGAATTTTTGGAATTTTTCTGAAAACTTTTAATTTTTGATGAATAGTGAAAAACACTAAGTTATAGTTTTAAACCGATTTTTTATTTAAATAATTATTTATTTTATTTAAATTTAATTAAGGACAAAATAGATACATAATCCCTATATATGTTCAATTTAATTCATTGGAGTTAGTTTAGAATAATTTTAGATATATAAAAATTTTATTGAACTTTTCACCGTCTTCTACCCACCTCCAAGGAGAATTTGGAAATTCACATAAAACTTAATTTTACCGCTTCTGTGAGTGGAATTTCGAAAATCCGAGAGACACGGTTAAAATCAAGGAGTAAAATGTGTCTCAATGAGATGAAAATAATTTTTGTTGAATAGTAACATTTTACTTTTATTTAACACGGTAAAAAGTAAATAGGGTAATTAAGAGTAAAAATGATATTATTATTACCCTAACACATGTCCTAATTCTATTGGCTAAGTATAATTTGACCAAAAAAACCTTATGAATAAAATATGAACCTCTTTGGTCCACTTGGATTAGATTAGGACATTTATTATTATTTAATTCAAAGAAGAGTTAAAAGAGTTAAAATCCATGTTTATTAACTAAAACATTTTTAATATAGGGTTATACATAAGATAAATTCAATTATCAATATTCTTTAGAAAGATAAAAAGATTTCTTACATAATGGACCAAAAAGGACTCTTTAAGTGCCTTCCAACCAATTCCTCACACCTCTCAAGCCTTTTGTCTAGTCCAAACTCTGCCCAATTAAGCTCCCTATATCCCTCTCCTCCTCCTAGAAGCCTTACCTTAGGCAGAAGGCACTTCAACAGTCCTTTTTGGTTCAAACCAAAGGGAGTTACCCAAATTAAAGGTAACGATTTCTCTTAGATTTTTTTCTTTTATTTTACTTCTCCAACCCCTAAAATCTTCTTATTCTTTTATTTTGTAACAACACCAATATCCTAAATATACTAGGATATTGTTATGAGAAGTATTCGAACTACACTTACACACACCTCCATCTAATGGGTGAAGAACATAATGTTTCTGTCGATGGAAACCAAACGCCTCATGAAACGATGGTTGTTCAATTATATCCTACAATTAATTATGTTATAAATGATATTTATTTTATATATAAGCTTCTGTATTTACATTTCATAGCATACCATTATTCGTTTCATGTTGTATATATATATACGATAATTTCATTTGAGTAAGTGTGGACTACCACCCCCTCAAAGTGATATGACTCATTCATACCATACATGGAACATATAAAGGAATGTGTTAATGAACATAAGTAACACATATAAGATATTATATTATACTGTAATAATAATATACCTATGTATCATTTGGTTTTGATTACTTATAAATGAAAAATGAAATGGAAGTAGCGTTCGTGCAAACGTACGGACTACCGTCTCCACGAACGCGATGAGATTCATTCCCCATCATATCCATTAAAATATAATTCTCATTTGATGATTAAAAATAATTTTTAATGAATTGATATAATTATCTATATTAATAAGACACAACCTATCCATAAAAAACAAGTCTTATGTAACAAAACATATAAAAGAAAACGAGTAAGTTAACACTCGAAACGACGATAAAACTAAAATATTATTAACAAGGCAATATTAAAAGATAATATATGATATCATATTTATGTATATGATTCTTGTATAATTAAATAACAATGATTTAACTATTATACAGGAGGTTAACCTACCCTCGACCAAGGAAAAGTACAATGTAAGGGTTTATTTCACAATCTCTTCATTATCCGAGGTTGTTTATACGTAATTATCTACTAGGACCTCTTTATCATCTACATCCATGTTTCATAAAAATATATTTCCAAACTTTTTTACTATTTAATATAAAATGGGTTAATGTTATTTATACCCATATGTGTTTTGAAAGGAATCTTTACGTCGTTTTCCAAACAAGGTGCTTTTTTTACCTTTTCGACAAATTTAAGGTAAGAATGTTTTTTTAACTTATACGGCGGGTGCAGGTATTTTCTACCATTATAAACTCATCGAAGCTTCCCTTACAAGCTTATAAGAATATTTTTAATATAAATTTTTTATTTTATAATTATGTGACTTTTAAATGATTTCAAAATGAATATTTTAAGAATTTGTGAAAGGTACTCTATATCAAGATCAGAATTTTAAATGTTTTAAAGATTTATCTTTCTAAATATTTTTAATTAATGTCAATTTTTTCAAAATGATTTTGAGGATTAATTTATATGAACATGAATGTTTTGAAAAGATATTTGTTTTTCAATAGTTTCAAAGTTGTATGGGACACATTGATTCAAAAATATTTTTAAATTACTTCCTTAATAAATGTGTGACTTTTAAAATGATTTCAAAAAAAGTTATATTTCACTCAAATATTTTTGATTTCATCTATGTCAACATCCTTTGATGGATTTTAAGCTTATTTGAAGTTGATTTATTATGAAGAAAATTTCCATACTGTATTTAAGGTTTTGTAATATGTTTAACTATGGATGTGTTATTTTTATACCATTCATGGTTTATGGAGAAAGTATTGACATTTAGTATGCTAGTTTTAATACGAATGTTTATGATATGTTTAAACCTGTTCATATGAGGAATGAATTTGACTTAGTAAGTGATGGGTGGAGCCTGCTATATCTCCTCGATGCATCAGTAGGTCACATGAGACAAACTAGTGTCTTGGCACGAGGCCTTGACATAATCTTATTTGTAGTCTTGGCACGAGGCCTTGGCTAAGCGGTTATGATAGTCTGGGATTATGCGTTCCATCATTATGAAAGTGGTTATTGATATTGCATGTGATTATTCGACTAGTAGAATATCCATGTGAATGAGTAAATGGAATTATTTCATTTTATTTCTACCATATTATTATGAATTTTATGTTTAAGAGGCTTTTTTTAGTTATATATTGCCTTAAATGTTTATGCTTATTTATGAATGTTTCCACTATATTATCCTAACTGAGCATCTGAGCTCACCCCATTCTATGTTTTATTTTTCCCAAGATTCCAAGAAGTGTATTGTTATTGATATGCAGGGTTAATACAAGGGAATAATGGCATTCATACAGGATTATTTATGTTGTTTTGTATGTTATAAAGTGAATTGTAACATTCATGTATGTAATCTATTTTCCAAGACTGCTAAACTGATCAGTCCCTCAGAACTTGATTCCCTGTAATCATGCCAATTTATTAAAATAATGCACTGACTCTGAGTAACTGGGGTCGGGGCATTGGAGTTTGTATCAAAGGAATGTTAGCAATAACCTTGGAAGCTTGATTTAGATAAACTCCGATTAGAGCACATAGACCTAAGATAGACTTTGAAGATTAGTATGGAATAAACTCCTAGAATTTTGGTAATGTAGAGAATTTGTGAGTTTTCTAAGAAAATACATCCCTCTCTAGATACTAACAGGTAGAGGAGACTCTGGCACTGATGTACCTAGGGGTAAAACTCAAAAACATCTCTTTGATCTAGACTCGAACGAGAAATGGTGCATGACAATGGGCCTTGCTGCACTCTTGGTTACGACACTCCCGGGGGATATGCTTAGGATAATTCTCATTTTCTTTACAAATCATTATGAAGGGTTTATGAGTATATACTTCCTCAATGAAAACATCGTTATGATTATGGATTATATCCATAAACTGTTCAATTTACGTTAGGTAGTTTACAAGTTTGGAATTATTGTAATTTATAAACTGACCTAGTTTATGCTATTGTATAGAAATGGCACCCAGTAGAAGGAATGTGAGCTCTAACAATACGTATGATCCAATGAGTAAGAAGTATCATATATTTCACAGTATTAAGCCAACATTTAGAAGAGAAATATTCTCCCATGTATTCTCAACATATTTATTAATAATATCATTTGTTAATAAGATAAGTAAAGAATTATCTGAGTCCTATGGCATTGAAGGCAAGAAAGAGAAGAAAAGTATGGAAGAGAGAAAGATGGATAAAGGGAATAGGGAAAAGAAGAATTATCCCATATGTGATAACTGTGGGAAGAAAAACCCTAGAACTTTCCTAAAGGGAATGGGAGTTTGTTATAAGCGTGAAGAAAAAGGACACCAAGTATGTGACTGTAAGGGTAAGAAAAAGGATTCAAATGTACAATGCTTCATCTGCAAGGAGTTGGGACACTATGCGAACCAATGTCCAAATCATCAGAGTATACCCCAAATGATGCTATTGGAAAATAATTACGTTATGATACTGCCACATATGAGGAGGAATGATTAGATTTATTATGTTGTTATTAAAGAATTATATCATTTGAGTGTTGTATCAACGTTGTACTGGTTATAATAATTATGGAGTATATAAGGATTTTACTTCAGTACTATTTTATTAAGGACTTGAGATTGTGTGGAACCAAGAAAAGTGACTCAATAACATGTTAATTTTTTGGAAAATATATGGTTTAGAGAAAGATAAACAATAATATGGTTCTGATACCGAGTTAGTGATTTTGGAAAAATACATGATTTATCTGGATAAATTATATTGGATATTCTTGACTACCATAAAATTGATTAATGATATTCCATCATTGTTTGAGTTTAGAACAGTTTTGGATAGAAAGATTATATCCAATATTCTATAAGGAATAAGGGATCGTGAATGTAATCAATAAGGTTTTATGGTAATTGAGGATGTTGAATTGTTTTAAAAGAATACATGATGAAGGTGTTCACATGTTATTACGCGGAAAAAAGGATCTTCATTGTGTTTAACTTACTTATAAATTTTGGACTGTGAGTTTGGACATAATTATTTAGGATAATTCTCGTTTGAGATTATTTTTGGATTTCCATGAAAGGACAACTCGGAGGTCGGGCAAAAACCTGTCGCGTCCAGCAAGGCCGCGAGACTTGAACCCAAAACTGAAGGGCGACAAGGGTGTATCACCTACCACTGACCCACGTGATGTCCGAGATTGAATAATGTAGTCTTTTTAGAAAACCAAATTCTAGTAGATTAATTATAAATTCATTTTTTTTTGAAACCCTATACGAATAGGATAAATAGAATATTATTTTTAAGTTCTATTATCTTTTAGAGTGAAAGATGAGTTTGTGGTAGAAATTAGTTAAAGGATGGGACTATAATTTCCAAGTATATATTTTTCTTCTTCTCTTATTTTATGAAGAAATTAATTCTTATACTTTAGTGAAGGGATCTTAAAACAAAAATTGTTTTATCCTAATAGCATATGTTTTGTTGAACCGATGGTATTTTAAATCATCATAGATTGATGAATTTAAGGCCCTAAATTTTACACTTGTTTGTGATCTATGACCTTAATCACTACCTATAAATATTTACATTTTTCTTCAAATTATATGTCTCTAATTTCCACCAATTTTCTCCTAATCAAGATAATAATTTGGTGGTGACCCTTTCATTTTCCTTTTCCTCTTATTAAGACAAAATTTTATTAACCTAATTTCTGATGTGGGTTTTCCCAAATGTATCTTCTATTTTCAACCTTTTATTTTCAAAAAATAATTTCAAATTGTGAGGATGCAATTTCTTTAATGGGGGAAGAATGTAACACCCCAAGATTTCACAGTACGTTATTTCTTCAAAGTAATTCAATAACTTGCACTACACGCAACACTGAGTTCAAGCGCACCATGACTTACCAAACAACCCGTTAAAAAGTGGTTATGAATATTATTAACTGAATCTTGAACTATATATAATACTTATAATTTTATAATCCATATTATGAGTTTCTGAGACATAATTTAAGAACAAATACATTTTTTCAGATAAAAGAAGTACTTTTCAAAAAAATGAAATTTTACCGCCTTTTAATGGAGAAGCCTTTTTAAATCCATTATTTGAAACTTTTATATATTAAATTTGACAAAATAAACTTCTTCTTTAGAATCGAGACATAAGAATTTAGTTTCGATAAAGTAGTGGTGTTTTTCTAATAACTTTCATATTTGGGTGAATATTGAAAAATACTATATTTTAACTAAAAAAAACTTTTTAAATCCAAATAATTTATATTGTTAAATTATAAATTTTAATGGTTTGGAAGTAAAAATAGATTATATTTTTACCATTTAATCCAATAATGGTCATTGTAAGTAATTTCACTTTGAAATTGGACATAAACAAGTGTCAAGCTTTTGGTAGTTATTATTTCTTAAAAATAGGCCTTTTGGTTTTGACAGCAGGGATTAATTTTAAATTAATAAATGAAACTTCTATGTTTTTAATTTGTTAAAATAGACTTCATTATTGAATTCGGAGTATCCAAATTATCTTAGGGTGAATTATTGGTATTTTTCTGAAAACTTTTAATTTTTGATGAATAGTGAAAACACTAAGTTATAGCTTAACACCGAATTTTTATTTAAAAAATTATTTATTTTATTTAAATTTAACTAAGGTCAGAATAGATACATAATGCCTATATAAGTTCAATTTAATTCATTGAAGTTAGTTTAGAATAATTTTGGATATATAAAAATTTTATTGAACTTTTCACCGTCTTTTACCCACCTCCTATGAGAATTTGGAAATTCAGATAAAACATAATTTTACCACTTCTCTGAGTGGAATTTCGAAAATTCAAGAGACACGGTTAAGATTAAGGAGTAAAATGTGGTTCAATGAGATGAAAAAAATTTTTGGTGAATAAAAACTTTTTACTTTTATTTA
The DNA here is from genome assembly GCA_963277665.1 of Viscum album. Taxonomy (NCBI): domain Eukaryota; kingdom Viridiplantae; phylum Streptophyta; class Magnoliopsida; order Santalales; family Viscaceae; genus Viscum; species Viscum album. The sequence goes on along the minus strand of OY728139.1, from coordinate 29,508,850 downwards.
CCACGGTAAAAAGTAAATAGGGTAATTAAGAGGAAAAATGATATTATTATTACCCTAACACATGTCCTAATTATATTGGCTAAGTATAATTCGACCAAAAAAACCTTAGGAATAAAATATGAACCTCTTTGGTCCACATGGATTAGATTAGGACATTTATTATTATTTAATTCAAAGAAGAGTTAAAAGAGTTAAAATCAAAGTTTAATAACTAATTTTTTTTTTTAATATAGGGTTATACAAAAGATAAATTCGATTATAAATATTCATTAGAAAACTAAAAATCTTTCCTACATAATGGTATTTTATTTATAATTTCTAGACATTAAATATTTTAATTTATTTATGACACAATGATGATACAGTAATTACCTCATTAGTGAAATTTTAAAATAATTGATATTATAAATACCTAAATAAATATATTTTGAGACTTTTAATGAATTACACGAATTTTATTGGTTAATATGACATGTTAGGAGTGATTAAATGAATTTGTTTCGAATTAATAAAATTATTAAGACATTAAGAAAAATAAATTATTAAATAGTGTCAAAATTGACATAAAAGAGTTTTTAAAACAAATATTATATTATTAATTGATATTATATTCCTAAAAATCTAAGGTTAGTCCAAAGGACTTATATAATGATATGTGTATCATTAATTGACCACTTGGTGGGTCTCTTATATGTATATAGTGAGTTTATTAACTATATTATATAAAAATACAAAGTGACATGGTAAATGTCAAACTAATTAACTAAGAGTTAAAACTAAAAGATAAGGTTAATATAATGACCCAAACCTGCCTAAAATCTATTGGTTGAAAGGATTTAGACCCATCCCCACCTTAGACTTTAAATAATCCAGTTTGAATCCATTATAAACTGAATATAAATTTATTATAAAATAATACTTTATGTTTTTTCTAAAGAGCCCCTCCTCACCCTTATAAAATGACACCACTTCTAACCAATTCCTCACACCTATCAAGCCTTTTGGATCGTCCAACATATGCCCAATTAATCTCCCTATACCCATCGCATCCTCCTAGAAGCCTTACCTTAGGAAAAAGGCACTTCAAGAGTCCTTTTTGGTTCAAACCAAAAGGAGTTACCCAAATTAAAGGTAACGATTTCTCTTAGCTTCTTTTCTTTTATTTTCTTTCTCAAACCCCTAAACTCTTCTTATTATTTTCTTTTGTAACAAAAACATTATCCTAAATATACTAGGATATTGTTATGATAATTATTCAAACTACACTTACACACACCTCCATCTAATTGGTTAAGAACATAATGTTTCTGTGGATGGAAACCAAACGCCTCACGAAACGATGGTTGTTCAATTATCTCCTACAGCCTATCATGGTGGATATTATGATGGAAATATAATTAAATATGTTATTAATTATATTTAAAATATATATAATCTTATTTAAATCCATTTCATAGCATACCATTATTCATTTCATGTTGTATATATATACAATAATTTCATTTGAGGACGTGCGGACTACATCCCCCTCAAAGTGATATGACTCATTCATACCATACATGGAACGTATAATGGAAGGTGTTAATGAACTTAAGTAACACATATAAGATATTATATTATACTGGAATAATAATATACCTATGTATCATTTGGTTTTGATTCATTTTAAATGAAAAATGAAATGAAAGTAGGGTTCGTGCGTACGTACGAACTACCATCTCCACGAACGCGATGAGATTCATTCCCCATCATATCCATTCAAGTCTAATTACCATTTGATGATTAAAAATAATGTTTAAGGACTTTATATCATTCTGTATATGAATAATATACAACCTATCCATAAAAAACCCATCTTATATAAGAAAACATATAAAAGAAAATGAGTAAGCTAGCACTCGAAACGACGATAATACTAAAATATTATTAAGAAGAAAATATTAAAAGATCATATATGATATCATGTTTATGTACTTGATTATTTTATAATTTAATTACAATGATTTAAATATTATACAGGAGGTTAACCAACCCTCAACCAAGGAAAAGTACAAGGTAAGGGTTTATTTCACAATCTCTTCATTTTCCGAGGTTGTTTATACGTAATTATCTACTGGGACCTCTTTATGATCCACATCCATGTTTCATAAAAATATATTTTATTTTTTTTACTATTTACTAGAAAATGGGTTAAAGTAATTTATACACTTATGTGTTTTTAATGGAATCTTTCCATCGTTCTCAAAACAAGGTACTTTTTGACCTTTTCGACAAATTTAAGGTAAGAATGTTTTTTTAACTAATACTGCGGGTGCGACTATTTTATACCGTTATAAACTCATCGAAGCTTCCATTACAAGATTATAAGAATATTTTGAATGTAAATGTTTTATTTTATAATTATGTGACTTTTAAATGATTTCAAAATGAATATTTTAAGAATTTGATAAATGTACTCTTTATCAAGATCAAAATTTTAAATATTTTAAAGATTTATCTTTCTAAATATTTTTAATTAATGTCTATGTTTTCAAAATGATTTTAAGAATTTATTTATATTGACATGAATGTTTTGAAATGATATTTATTTTCAAAAGTTTAAAAGTGGTATGGGACACTTTTATTCAAAAATCTCTTTTAAATTACTTCCTTAATAAATGTGTGACTTTTAAATGATTTCAAAAAAAGAGATATTTCTCTCAAATAGTTTTGATTTCATCTATGTCAACATCCTTTGATGGATGTTAAGCTTATTTGAATTTGATTTACTATGATAAAAAACATCCATATTATATTGAAGGTTTTGTGATATGTTTAACTGTGGATGCGTTATTTTTATAGCATTCATGGTTTATGGAGAAATTATTGAAATTTCAAATGCTAGTTTTAATACGAATGTTTATTTTATGTTTAAAATTGTTCATATGAGGAATGCATTCAACTTAGTAAGTGAAGGGTGGAGCCCGCTATAGCTCCTCGATGCATCAGTAGATCTCATGAGAGAAACTAGTGTCTTGGCACGAGGCCTTGATAAAATCTTATTTGTAGTCTTGGCACAAGGCCTTGGCTACATGATTATGATAGTCTGGCATTATGCATTACATCATTATGGAAGTGGTTATTGATATTTCATGTTATTATTCGATTAGTAGAATATCTATGTGAATGATTAAATGGCATTATTTCATTTTATTTCTACCATATTATGTTGAGGTTCATGTTTAAAAGGCTTTTTTTTAGTTATACATTGTCTTAAATGTTTATGCTTATTTATGAAAGTTTCCGCTATATTATCCTTACTGAGCATCTGAGCTCACCCATTTCTATGTTTATTTTTCCCAGGATTCCAAGAAGTGTATTATGATTGATATGCAGGGTTAATCCAAGGGAATAATGGCGTTCATAAAGAATTATTTATGTTGTTTTGTATGTTATAAAGTGTAATGTAACATTCATGTATATAATCTATTTTCCAAGACTGCTAAACCGATCCGTCCTTCGGGACTTGATTCATTATAATCATGCCAATGTATTAAAATAATGCACTGACTCTGGGTAACTAGGGTTAGGGAATTACAAACAACAAATCCACTAATTTATACAAGATCGTTCCAATAGCTGGTGCTAACAAATCTGTTGCACCGAGCTTTTCATTCTTCTCCCCTCAAAAGAGGTGTTCAATGCCATCCCCCATAATAAATCTAACTGTTCACGTGTATAAATCAATTTGGGACTTAAATATTGTCAACCAATCCATTCCTAGGATTATATCATATGAATCCATCTCTAGCACTGAGAAATCATACACCAATTCAATGTCGTCCACAACTAAGCAACATGCTCTACATAGGAAGTCTCGACACTCTCTTTGACTTAGTAGAGTTTGATGTTTTAAAAATGAAGGAATAATTTCCCTAGTTAAACCCAAAAAACTAATAACATGGGAATAAATAAAAGAATGGGAAGAACCTATATCAAAAAATCTTGTATCAACATGGAATTCAAAAGAACTATACCTCACACCATGGATGATCCCAACTAATCAACCATCACAACCTATTCAAATCTAAAAAAATTCTTCCATTACATAATCTTCTCATTATTAACCTACTGAGGTGTCATGGTATTTAAAAAAATCACCATGACTAACTTGGCTATACTAATGAGGATTATGCTATAACCCTCACCCCGCCAAGGAATAGGATGCCTGCGACCCCTAAGGAGTGTCATGAACACTCAAACTCAGAGCATTACAGCAATACCACTGAAGATTCCCCATCTACTTAAAGTTATGAAAATCTCAAGGTTATGTCGTACAATCCCATTTGATGTGTCTGGTAGATCCATAATAAAAACATACTACATTACTATGAGACTTCTAAGGAAGATTAATCAATCCTTCCATCGGATTCTGAGCTGCACTCCCACCCTGAAAATAAGTATCCATCTACCGCTTGAACCTAGAATTCTAGTTTCCACTATTCCCCATGGGTACCAACATACTTCCCCCACCTGTATCCCCCAAATGATCTCACTCATCCAACATAGCTCTATTCACCATTTCTGTGTAATCATTTATACACAACAACTCTATCATGGAATGAATTTACAACTTCAACCCTGCTAAAAAATACACGATTTCAAGGTTGTACTACCTGAATAATTAGGTTCAAACCACACTAAGTTAATAAAAATATCCCCCTATTCCATTACCTAAAGTTACTCTTTCCTCAAATGGAAGAAATATGTGGTGCGTTTAATTCTGAATTTTCAAGGGTAGAATGTTTTATTAAACAACACTTCAAAACCCTCCCATGTTACACCTTGGTCCATTCCATCTTGGATCGCTAGGTCCAAAAACTGAAGGAAAAGATATTCTAACATGCACGTGGAAAACTTCACATTCATCTATACCAATGTTCACAAGAAGTTAAATATCCTATTCATTATTTTCATCCTTGATTCATCCCTTTACAGCTCCTAATCACCCCTAAAAATGGATGGATTCTACCTTTGAAACGGAACCGCAAGATCCACATGCTTTTGTTAATCAACTTTATTCCAACTTTCCATAGCTTGGAATACATACACTATAGACTGCACTAGCTACTGGCTCACCTAAGGCTCAAGTGAAACCACATTTTCAGCATCCACCTCTGGTTGGTGCCTATGACACCTACCTGGTTCCATTTCTATCAACACAAAAACAACCATAAGTCTCACACCATTAGTAATAAAATTATTTTGATTCAAATTCAACTACATAACAACTATAAAATTCAATATTTCCATAAGTTCACATTTCCCATGTTGCAATGTTCTAAAAAATCCACCATCTTTTGAAAATAAGTCCTTTTTCAAAATACCACAACCATTCACATTTCAAATCAGCACATTTGAACTAATTTCCAGATTTTTCACACATCCATATATTCATAACATAACATAAGTCATTATACCAATTAAAATATTAATCCTAGAAGTAAGTCATTTATACCATACATGTTATGTTTATCTCATTGGCTACACCCACGACAATGAGATATCCAATGTTTGTAAGTGTCTCCAAAATATTTATGTACCCAACTCAATGGTAACTTGAAGTTAGACATAAAATGGTTAGCTACGTCCATTTATACTATACATTCGATGTTATGAAAATCCTAAACTGTTCTACCATCTAGACTTATTGAATGGAACAAGTACAAATGTCAACACCAAGACCAACAGTTAACACCAAAGGACCGAACAAACTGACACCACTTGTAACTCCCCACCCCTTCTTCATTGTCTTGAGAAGGTGGTGAGGTTCTTCTAGGCCTGAATCAATATTCCCAAGGCACTAAAGGATGGAAATAAATGCATAGGGCTTCAAGAATAAACTGAGGAATAATTTTCCCATGAGAAAAACCAAATAACCAAAAAAACCATTACAAAAAAAACTACATGATTCATGTTAACGTAGAAACCAGAATCATATAGTATCAAAATACAACCAAACTAATCCATAAAAATTCACAAAAACCAATATAACCAAAACATACCAAACCAAACCAAAATCTGAGTACCAAGAAGTTGATTAAAAAAGAGACCCAAAGTAATCCAATACTCACCCCACTGCTCCACAACTATACTGATTCTCCAAGAACCACCAAAACACCCGATCATCATGAAAAACTTCTAGAAAAATGAGATAATTTACTCTTACCTATGTCCCATATTGGAAAATCTACAAAATAAAAAAAGTTATAAAGCATGGGTGAGTAATAATACTTCATGGGATTTTCCCAAATGACTTCCCTACACACACCACTATGAAATAATAGTTAGAACATTTATATTAAATAGTTTGTATAAAACTTCAAATAGTTCAAAAATTATTAATAAGCAAAAAACACCCTTACATAGCCACATTTACCCAAACTGTACAACCCAAGGTAAAGAAAAACAACCATTCTATAAGTCGTTTCACCATTTTATATTAGCCCAAAAATTTCCATCTTGCATTGAAACATACAATAAGGAAAACAACCATGGTGGAACTTCCCATCCAAACCCATTTACTACTTTTCCATACTAGTGGTACTTTATGACCACTTATCTATAACGGTGGACCTTTCGTCCACTATCCATAAACTTTTATATTGATACTTCCCTCCCACTTCACACACAATCAACACAATCCATGATAATCAACAAACTTGCAAGCATAAAGCACCACAAGACCACACATTATGCACACAACCATGTCCAAAACATGCTAAAACACTTCAATAAATACCCCCATTTATTGAAAACACTCTTAACCATTTTCCATTCTAACCCAATTATCAATAAAGAAATATCTTTATTGAAATTAATCTTTTATAAAACATTTTTCTTAATTGTAACGATTATCAATTTTAAAATCAACATTTTAAAGTCACACAACAAAACCCCTCTTTGAAGAAATATCCCATTTCACCCAAAATCCCGTAATCATCACTAAATGGGTTTCCACCAAAATTCGCACATCATATTCACAATTAATTTCAAGAAAAACAAATTAGTTTCAAACAAGGCCTCAAGTTCTAGTAAAGTGTAGTCGAGAGAGAAGCCACCTACCTTTAGGGTTCTGGTGAAATCGACCCAGAAGCAACCGCATCCCCAATCTAGATAAAAAATCCACCAAACCCACTCTAAATCCCCTTCCCTATCATCAACAAGCCCTAAAATCATCACCTTAGACAACAGAAACCTTATATGTATATGCAACGAATATAGATGTGGAAAACCAAAAGAGGGAACATAGAAGATCTGGATAAAACCACAAAGAAACCAAAATATAAAACTTACCTAAGATGAACCACCTTGAAAACCCTTCAAATACCTTAAAAACAAGTGGGAGAGAACCCTTAGCCCTTAAGAAGAATAAATTTGACCTAGGGTTCGTATGTGAGAATGAATGGGTGAGTTATAGAAAATCCTGACTAAACACATTTAAAAAACCATTTTTAATAGTCCGTATGGTTAGCTTGCACCATTTGATATATTGTTCACTAACTGTAGAGATGCTACTATCCAAATAGTGGCATATCCTAGGGTTACCTAGTATTGTCACACAATTTCCCATAATCTTTCTCAAACCGTGAAACATTAAAATAACCTCCAAACCTTTCTAAAACCTTTCCAAACCCCCGAACACTTCCAAACATTACCCAACCACTTCATATACATAAAAAGGTATCATCAAAGGTACCTTACCTCAAAATAGGGGTTATACAATCCATATCACAATATCACAATGGTGTATCACATCATCATCACAGTAGGTTAACATGAACATAAAAAAATCAACCTCATGCCCACCTCCCATCATGAATTCTACCCAATATTCATTGAATCTCAACCTATATCACATTATGATCAATAAGTTACATCAAGTTAACTCTAACCTCAATCCATTATAGCTAGTGAGATGTAACCTCAAACAATTATAAACTATGTTATATTTGAAAGAGAGATCCTAGAAGATGGAGTAGTCAGCCGTCTATTTCCTCTCAGACCTAGATGTTGGGAGAAACACGTGAAACCAAAAACTATATGGGTGCATGTAAGGTTATAATACATTAGTGGGGGTGTATAATAAATAACATGAAAATAAAAGGTATAAGAGTCACACAAAATCTAATTACTAAGGGTCCTCACATAACACGTCGCTCATCTTGAAACTATCACATCAAGACAACCACCTCACTGCAAAAACAACTTCCATAACTACTATAAAACCATACCCAACCATATAAAATATATATACACCAAAATAATAACTTATCATTTGATCATAACATTAATAAATTCTAGATTCACCATTACCAACAGCATTATATTCATTTAGGCATGTATAATGTCAAATTATAATTATTTATTAATTTATAAAATAAAATTATTTAATTATATTTATTCCATCCACCAAAATTTTATAACATCCATTCCATTTTTCTTATTCGATTAATCATCACACTACCTATAATTTCAGCCTATTATTTATATAATAATTCCAATAATTTTATCCAATTTTCATTCAATTGGGCCTTTCTAACACAACCACACAAAAATAAAATCCAAAACTCAAACATATACTACATAAACCATTAAAATATCCACCATAGAAAACAGGAAACCATCCCCTTATCTAAACAACTTGTTCTACCACTGCTAACATAAGCACAAAATAACCCATCCTCCACTACTGCAAGAATAAGAACACCTCACCATCCCAACTGGCCACCTCCAAAATACATTACCAATTTAACCACAATATGAATGAACCCATAGTCCTAAATAAGAAATGAAAAAAAATTAAATACATATTAAAAAATATCTTATTAATCATTATTTTGTATTGTTTAATCTCAGAAAGAATAAACAACATCAATATGAATTCTAGACTTCTATGAAATCAGTTCATTGCCATCCAGAAGTAATTGTCCAATTATGATAGGTGATCATAAAACTATGAAAGTGTAAAATAATGATTTTATAGTGTCAAATATGATTCATATTTATAATATAAACTAAAAGGAAACATATGAAAGATAGTATAAAATTATAAAAACACATTTTATTCAACACATTTCCATTACATTACATTAATCAAGGTCATTATAATATTTTTTTTAATCTATTATATCCACCGAATGAATTAAAAATAATGACTAATCCACATTTACACATAATAAAGGAAGAATAATTCTATGATCGTATACCTCATCCAAAACATTGAATATTGTAGTAAAAAATTGAGGAGTTAAAGTTAACTACAAATCCAACAATACCCAATGAAATAATAAACAACCTATAGAATAAAATCCCACAACATTCAGTCAACTCAATGTCACCAATGATAAGATTAATAGGGATTCTGGATATTAGAGAAGTATAATGTTTTGGAATCTAATAAGATTAATAGTGCTTAGGAATAGTGATTTGGAATATCAGAGAAGTAGAATGTTTTGGAAGGGATCCAAGTGGGAAATTTAATTTATAAATGTTCTAGAAAAATAGGTAATCGTGTAGTGATAAGAGTCATTATGTCGAAACACATACTCAATATTGAAATCATGGCATAATATCCCTTGAATACTAGGGGTCAAACCACTTTAAACATTATATAATTAATAAAGACCATGATTCAAACAATGTGGTAATTTAGTAACACTAAACACCCCTAGAGTCATTATTTAAATCTTAAAACCTCAGCTCAAACTTAAGACACCATAAGAAGAAAACATGGTGTAATGATACACACAATTTAATGGCCAATCCTAAATAAGAAAAATCAATAAATTCAATAACATAGTAACTTATATAATATCACCCATCTCTATACAATAACTATCCTACACCAAGGGTCTTCCATACCATAATTAACCTCAACAAGAAATAACAAATATCCCTCGTTTGTGTATAGAAACTCTTAAATTTAATGATATCAAACCAATTACAAAAATCATACCACATGTCATGACCTTGCCCCTCATGATTCATCACACCAGTCTACAATAACTCCCCTCCTACAACCAACTAACTATGCCATAATTTCTAATGATCATGGCATGATCTGTGTTGATGGAAAAAAATTAACTGAAACTCCTCTTTTATTCAACCAAAACTCCTCCAAGACATACTTGACACCTCTAACAACCAATATATATAATGTAAAGGTAAATAAAGTTCTATTAACTTATATTAAATACCTCTTAAATAATTATCATCCAAGATAATAAAAACCAATTATAAAATAAATAAAATATCTATAATACTCAAACATCCCTTTGTTAGATAACTCTTAGAAAAAACCTTCTCATAGAAAGAATGTAAATGTAAAAAAGTGAAGAATATTGATCGTACTCGTCATAAAATCAACCCAATATCATCATAGAAATACAAAACATGGCTCAAAATAGTTTGGGATATTAATCAATAATTTTTAATATTTCACCAATATATACTTCCCTAAGACACAATGCCTTCATTAGATAGGAACCAATTGAAGGAATTTCTAATGTAGCACCCTATCCTAAATATCATAAATATTTATGTCATACTTTGTGAACATTTTACCCACCTCAATATAAAACTCACCCAAATTAATGATGTTATAAGCACTTTGAATATACCATTGAATCGATTACAAAAGAAAGAATCCATGGATCTCATCAAGTTATAGAGGAAGATCTAATCAATATGAAACCTCCCCATTATGGTTCAAAACCTCAAATGTATTGATAAAAAAATATGAGATATTACCTCATTTACCAAACCTTATTTTCCCCTGATAAGGAAAAACCATTACGAATATGTGATATTCGAACTCAATCTCCTGGTTACTCCTCCTATGATCATATTCACAATTATAACTATCTTGTACTGCCATCATCTACTCATAAATCATATTCACCTTCTTGATCCTACTCAACACCACATCATGTACATGGATTGAAAACTTTGTAAACTAGGTATGTCACTATAGTTATGTGAAAGGACACTAATAAAACTCATCAAATGGATCCATGCTGATAGATAGTTGATAGGTGTTTTTATAGAAAATCTCAACCAAAGGTTGGTACTTAACCCACGAATATCCAAAACCTAGAACACAACATTTCCTCTAGTATTTTAATAACCCATATGGTTTGTAAATAATTCTAGGAATAGAGAGTGTATCCAAGTAATAAGTGAAATATAAAATTCTGTTTTAATACTTCCATGAATTTCAAGGTAAAATGAGGATCCTTCTCCAAGATGGTGGTCCTTGGAACACTAGAGGCTTAATTATCTTATACACATTCCAATTTACCAAATAATCCATAAAACATGACCACTTGGTCACTAAGAAATGAGTTGAATTCACCAACCGATCCATGAACACCCATATAGAATCAAACCCCCATGAGATTGTTGTATACCAGTGATAAAATCATTTGATAAGTCCTCATAACTCAACATGATATATAAAATGGCTTTTGAAAACACCCAAGGACACAATAATCTATCTTTTCCAGTTGATATACGAAACACCACAACACAAACTCTTCCATAAACTATTTCATTCTCAACCACTAGTACTAACACCTCAAGTCAGGAAACTTCATGGGCGCCCCATAATTTACAAATAAGGGAGAGATATTAATATAAAATAGAACCTCATTTGATAACACCATAAAAATGAAAAACTTCTCATGAGAAAACACCTTATATTTATCATCCTCTGTCCATCCCTCTATAACATCTCAATAAATGATACAATCTCATTAAAATTATTGCCCACGATAACTAAGCTAGGACTCCTCAACCTTGTATAACAAATATGATTATACTTTGATCTAATAAACATAACCTCTACCATCAACTTCCTCCATGTCAATATTTAAAGTCTCTATATCCCCTATCACACTTCATGCATCCCCAAACTCCCAAAAATAATCTCTTTGCGAATCACTACTCAACGTATCAAAAACTAAATTCCCCTCCCCTAGTGTATATGAGATCCTGAAATCGTAATCCGATAAGAAAAATATACTACTCTGCATATTAATATTTAGATCTCGTGGAAAAAATATATAACACAATATTTTATGATCCATGAAGACCAGAAAACACTCAATTGTGAGGTTATGTCTCTACAGCTTCAAATAAAGCACAAACACTATGAACACAAGATCATGGGTGGAATAGTTATTCAAAAAAGGGTGCAACTACCAAGGACAATATGAGATTACATTTCACTGCATCATCAATATGAATCCCAAAATAATATTATAATTATTGAAATATACCTCAATATAACTCCCTAATTTTGAGGATAAATGATAGAAATGTGGATCGTCTTATCCTTTATATATTTTCATGGTATGTAACACAAAAATAATTGACACAAAGGTCATGTCTTCCCTAGTAAAAACTATAATAGGGGAAATATTCTTAGATAAATAAAATATAAACCACCAATAATAGTTGATAAAACCTATAAAATTGTCGACCTATGTGTAATTCACCGGCACAGACCATGATTCAAATATTTCAATATTTGAAAGATCTATAGTTACTCCACATTGATACATCACATTCCCAAACAAATGGACCACTCATGTCTAGAATATTACTTAGACACCTCCACATCAATTTGATTTTACCAACAGATATGTAAAATAGTCATCAAAAACACAACATGATCCTCTAAGAACTTTAAGTACACAATGATGTCTTCAAAATATACTTCTATAAACTGATCCAAGAACTCAAAAAGAAAAAATTCCATGACTCCCATGAAAAAATTGGGAAATGTTTGAATTATAACAACAAAAATGAAATTTGAAGTGCCAATAATATCACATAATTGGAGTCTTTAGGATATCCTCCTCATTTACTTTCATAGGATTATATCCAAACCAAAAATAGATATTCAAAACTAGTTTTATCACTTAAAATGATTGAATAGATTTTATATACTCACTAGAGTAAAATAGTTTTTTACTTCAACTTGGTCCAATATTCAGTTTTCAATACACAACCTCAGATAATCATATTCATTCTTGGTAAAAAACACTTTATCACCCCAAGGGAATAGACTATGGAAAATGAAACTCTTTTGGAAAAATCATTGATAATAATTCAAAAATCTCATAATAATGAAGGTTTTATATAATAAGGATGCATTGAAATTGGATAGACACATGACAAAAATTATATCCCAAAATTAATATCATATCACAGTTGAAGTGCTAAATCCTATTCAAGGAAGACATCTAGATAAACATCAATAATTCTTGATAAAACCAATTCCTATATTTTCAATAAACTTGAAAATAACTATACTATATAAGAAGAAAGTGACTCGAAGTATCTACAACCCATATACTAATACAAGTTATTGATGAACATCTCTAATTGTTATTACTCATCAAATAAGTAAATACTCCTATGAAATCAATTGATAAAATTATACATAGAATAAAATAAATCCATTTCATGAATGACATCATATGGTTATATCAGCAACATGAATGAATACATATAAATAAAATTAGATTGGAATCCAACTATAATAGTTAGTACCAAGTACACTGTATGCCTCTCTACCTAATTTCCTAGAGACCAGAATAATATTAGATCAATAAATCATTCTGAGGATCAAAAATCAAACAATGAATCATTCGATGTAGAAGATGAGCATATGGTACCTTAGATGATATATAGTTCACCTATTATTGTCCTCTCTATATCATGTAACTTACCATATCATGCTATTATATAATAAAAATATTACTGGATACCACCTATATGGTTTTACACATCCCTCTATCACTATATGTGAGGGAAACTACTGGGTTTTCCTATTACTGGTCTAAATCCCTTAGGTTAACCAAAATTATTTGAGTCTCATTGCTGATAAGGATTCTAAGGTAGCTATTGATATGGCTGTATTGAACCATAACCATCCTGAATGTGTTTTCCCCTAGGAATTGTTGAGAACAAAAACTACATATGTTCACGATATCTACAAGTAATAAAAATTTTAGTACACCCCTTAGTATAAGAAAAATAACTACAATCTCTATAGAATTGCATGAATGCTGGGATCGACTCCTTTCTAGTCACAACATCAACTTCTCTATCATTTAACAATCTTCATCAATAGCTATACACTTAAAAATGTTGTATATAATTATCTCTCGAGAGAACAATGATCATGAATAAATCTTCTCAATCACATGTGTATTAGGTCACACCTCCAGATACATAGGAAATGTAATTGGGGTAACTTGATTCTATATAGAAGTACATGAAACCACCTCAAAACATAGTTCTTTTTCATCCCCATCTAATAAGAGGTCAGGAGAATGTTAAGAAGACTCTTTAGTTAGACTCCAAGCCATCACACACTCATGACTCCATGTAAAAAAATAAATACTAACTCATTCCTCCTTTCTACCTTAAATATTGAATATATAAATACTTCTTGGAACTTCTTCTAGAAAAAATTTCACAGTACCTCTAAATCCTAAAGAAATCCAACATACTGGAACCCACACTATTGAGAAGTGCTTCATGGTTGATGAGAAACCAACATGATCCAATTATCCTTTTACACATTTTTTGGACAAAAGGGTATATATTTCTCCTTCGACCATTACTCCATATCCTAATCATATATAGACTCTTTATTATTTACCGAGATCATCTATTTATTTTCATTTATTTCACCAAGTATCATACCAATTAAAAAAAATTTATTATAGAGAAATATGAATATACCATACCTAGGTCTCTACCCCTCAAGAGTCATCTGAATTTTTAGGAAATTTAGTGATCTTAGGTCCCTTTAATTAGATCATTGGGGTCCCAAAATTCCAATTTCTGGTTAGTCCCCCGAAAACATCACATTCCAATATCAATTGAGATTTTTCCCTACCAAAACCATTTAGTTATCACTATGAACATACTCTAATATCTATCTTATATCTTAACTATAGATATAATAAAACTCAATCATGATCCTCCCCCATTAGTACTTGTTACGAGCTAATGATAAATACGATAATGGCCCTTAAAACCCCCTCAAATAGGCCATAGATTGGATACTACCACCAAGGGTATTAAAAGACAAGTTTGTGAGGAATTCCCCTCATTAACCCAAATAATATAAAGAATTACCACCAATAAAATTCATATAATATAACATATAACCAAATTGAAAAATAATCAAACAATTTAAGACATAAAAATAAACTCTAAAATGAAATATCAACATAGAATCTTATGACAATAGCCTAAAAAACACTATCCAAAAGGCCCATGAGTTTGTAATTCCCACCCAAGTCACCAACTTTGTCCTTCAAAATATTGAAATTTATATCTATAAAGTTGTGAGAATAAGAATTTAAAAAATATGATTTTATCCAAAAATCTCTTATAAAAATATAGAGGAATAATATGAATGCCTTGGTGAATAAAAAGAATAACTAACTCACACCTAAACTTGTACAACCATCACCCAAACTCACCCAAGATTTATCACCTAATAATTCATTATAAATTAATAACACAGTACCAAAAAATCATATATCAAGAAGGTAAACTATATACATATCCCCACTAAAAGTGTTTCTATGATAAGTCTAATAGTATATATCTTATTCCACTCATCCCCTTCATATAACCACATCATAGAAACAAAAAAAATTCACAACCATATCATTATGAAACCAATGTTACATGATACATTACCAAATAAGAACTACACCTCACATCCAAGTCATAGTTGGGTAATGTGAACATGAAGTAAATCAACCTTGCTCCCTCTTTTAACCATTCATGTTTCCCACCAAGCATTATATACAAACCTATATCACATCATCATCATCAAATTAGATAAAAGTCTCTATAACCTCAATACATTATATCTCATTTAATGTAACCTCGTTACATTATAGATTATAGTATTTCTATGAGAGAGAGTATGGAATAGGGAGTAGTCAACCATCCATTTCTACTAAAACATATATGTTAGGAAAAACCCCATAACCCCAAAAACTTATGATCATTATTAAGGTCATCATGGGTGATGTTTTGTAAGAAATAACTTGAAAATAAAGAGTAAAATAATAGAAAACAAGATCAGTTCTAAGGTTCGACCCGCAAAAAATCACTCTTCTTGAAGCTACCACATCAAACAAGCCTCATTATATCAACAACCAATAGTATAATTGCAAAACCACCAAATCAAATATCTGTATAATAAGGGGAAAACATCTAATTCATCAAGTCATTAAAAAATTAAAGATTCACCATTACCAAAAATAATACAATCAATTATCCATATTTAATGTCAACCCATTTATTATTCAATTATTTATCCACTAGAATTATAAAAACAATTTATTGCCCCCATTACTTTTTCATAAGAACTATCTCACTTTCTTTATTTGATTATTCATCCCAAATCCCATTAATTTCTTACCATTATTCATTTAATATTTTAGTTACTTCTAGCCAAGTTCTCTTCCACCATAAAAATATAACTCAAATACATAAAAAATATTCATTATCTAAAACATATACTACACAAACCTTTCTAGAAAACCACAATATCCATTCACACAACCTCCATTCTATACAATCAATTGTTCCACAACCTCCATGATCATGCAAAAACCCATCCTCCTCTAACACTATAATAACCACACCTCACCATCCCAACCATCCACCACAACCAAAAATTACCACTTTATCGAAAAATATAATGAACCCACATACAGTATAAAATAATGACAAATAAATCATCATGTATCACATAAAAACCTAATATTAATTATTATTATCTATTAGTTATTCCCCGTCAATAAAAACAACCTCAAAATAAATTCCATATTTCTATGGTAATGGTAGATTACCATCTTAATGTAATTTTCCAATAAATATAGGTGATCATAATAATTAAATAATAGAAAAATATTTGTTTCACAATGGAAAATATGATGAAAATCATTAATATCAAGTGAAAATTAGAAAAATTTGAACAATGACATGGATTTCTTTAAACAAAAGAAAATCATCATTTCCCTTTCCATTCCCCTTGTTTATTTTATTATCTTTTTTGCATTAAAAATCGATATCCACAAAATGAATGAAAAATCCTGATTAACATACATTTACACAAAATTAATGAAGGATATGTCCTAAGTAAAATACCTTACCCAAATAATTTAATACTTCCATGAAATATTGTGTAGAGAAATGTGACCAAATTGTTAAGAACATACTTGAAAAGATTTAAAAACCTACAACATAGAATCCCCCAATAACCAATACACTAGACCTAAATAAAACTAAAGGATCGCAAATTCCATTACCTCATATATAAGAAAGAAATATAAAATTAGTAATAAGAGTGAAATAATTCACTTTTTATTTCAAGGATATTTGTCTCTTAATGTTGATGAATAAAATCCACTAATAGAGGATGAAATATCTATAAGGAAAATCTATTGAGTACCTATTTTTTAGGAAAGGTAGATGGTTTTGGAAGGAATATGAGTGGAACTGAAAATTATTATTATTCTAGAAGAACAAGAAATAATAGTGTGATATCAATCATTATAATATAATAAATACTTGATCTAGAAATCATAGTGTGATATCCTTCAAATATATTGGGTAAAATAACCATAGAATCAATAAAACTCATAAAGTTCATGGAATAAGAAATGTGGTCACCCCAAAATGTTGAAAACCTCAAGACTCATTGAAAGAATCATGGAACATCCACACAAACTCATGACACCTCAAGAAAAACAATAGCCCAATGATATACATCATAGTGAAACTAACCCCAGATATGAAAAATAAATGAAGAAAACTCATTACCCCACATCACAAAACCCATATCCAAAAATAAAATATCCAAGGCTAAAGAGGTTCCATGCAAAAAAAACCTCACCATACCACACTAAATATCCCTCAAATAGATATATAAACACCAAAATATAAAGGAATAAACTAATATTGAAAACCTTTATTTATGTAGAAACCTCACCCATCTAGGAATGATGAACCAAAATGTATAAAGTACTATCATATGGCTAACTATCAAATTTTAACCCCAAATGATCAATTAGTGATCTAATCTAATAGATGAAAAATTAACTCAAACTCTTTCCTTCTTCCACCAAACCCCATCTAAGTATTTTATGAATCCTCCAATACATGAGATCCTTAAATTAAATATTAAAAAAAATCCAATATCTTA
Organism: Viscum album; assembly: GCA_963277665.1. Taxonomy (NCBI): domain Eukaryota; kingdom Viridiplantae; phylum Streptophyta; class Magnoliopsida; order Santalales; family Viscaceae; genus Viscum; species Viscum album. Next base: position 29,490,558 of record OY728139.1, on the reverse strand, counting down.
TCTAAAATATAATGTGTGTATCAATAATAAATAATTTAACATTATTTTTTCTCAAGGTGACATAATCTGGGTAATTATATGAAAAATAAAATATTGAAGAGGAGGTTTCTCAATATAATATATTACATGATATAGACTTCAAGATTAGAAATTATTTTTGAACTCTCTTCCCATTTAATATGATATCATAATTAACCAAAATTCCATCATTATTATTAGATTCAGAAGTCATTAAAATGAAAAAAAATTCAAAATCATACGCTTTTCTCTAAGGATTTTTTCATTTTTTCCATTTTTTATATATATAATTTTTTCAGATACATTTTTTACTTTTTTAGTTAAAAGGTGAAATAGTATATTACTATTTATTTTTATCTTTTGAAACATCACTTATAAGAACAAGATTAAAACCCCATAAATTATTCTAATGATGAATTTCTTCCCAATAGATTCAATGAAAATATTTTTCTATACACATAGATTTTATTAAATTCATGCATACTTCATAAAAGTATGATATGATAAGAAAAATGTGTTAGGAAATATATCTTAACATATATGTAATTTCATGGATTATAAGTGATACAAATAAAGATCAATGTCAAGGTGGTACCAAATGATAATAAGAGGTTACAAACAATTACTCATTGAATTCAATACTAATTAATAATTTAAAGGTCATTCAAAAATAATTACATAAAATTATAGACCAAATTACAAGAACAAAGGTAATCCTAAAAAATTGAAATGTATGAATATGGATAGTAGGTTTAAAAACCTCTCATGTTTGTAAGATTGGAATCAAAAAACACTTGTGCACATCTATTTCAAATTTTTTTAATGTTCATTAAATTTTTAAGTTAAAAAAAGGAATAAAATATATATCAATAATAATTTAAATCATTAGAACCTCAAATAAATTAGTGGTTATATATATTTCAAGATAATTTAATTCCAAACAAGGTAATTTTTGTATCATAATGAATCCCTAAAAAACAATCCAAAAACCCAAAAAAATAAACATGAAACTACCATAGTAGGTTAATGTCATCCACCTATACTCACTTATTTACTAGTCTATTTTATTGTCCAAACATGGTTATGGTATCAGTGTAAAAATATTTTCTGTTGGAAAGAAAACATATTAAGGATAAAGAGTGATATAGCATGTTGGTTATTCCATTGATGGATAGTATCTCGAATGATGTCTTCCAATGAGATACCCAAGCTACTAACCCTCTTTGAAACCTGAAAAGATAACAATAAATAAAAAAATAAAAGGGGGAAAATGGGGGAAACATAGTTTAAACCTTTTGAGTAATGAATTATTTATTATAATTTACAATAGTTTCACTGTGCTGAGTTCAATCTATTAAATATAGGGTTTCTTGAATTAAAAAAAACAAAATATTTTTATTCTATAACCTTATGATTTATGTGCAAAAAAATTCATTAGATATACCTTATTAATTCTTACATTTATTCTTTCATCTACCATGTAATATTTTTCCACCACTTAAATAGGTTTCTTCATGTTGTGGATGCATATTGTGGACTAAAATATGGGTATCTGAGACATTATCTCTTCTTTTTATCCCATTGAAATATATTCAATACTATTCTATAGCATTATGTGTTTCTATATAGGTTATGATTCATTTGATTCATAATACATTAATGGAATCTTTCCATTTACTATATCTATTTCAATACCAAAGGATTAGTGTGATATCAGTTTAATATAATAATGTTTGAATAAAAATAATTCAAAATAGATCACCATATTAGAAAAGGATTATAATCACTACCTTATTTATTTTGAACCTATGAGTAAGAGAGAAATGTGTATTAATGATTATTATTAAAATCCCTCACTGGACAACTAGATATTTTAAATATTTTATATTATATTTTTTTTCTTTTTTATACATAATAATAAAAATTTTATAGAAAAACTCATCGAAAATGGAAAAAAATTGATGCATGAGTTTTTCATTAGGGGTTTTTAGTACTATTTATATTAATTATAGAATATTGTATAAGTGAATACTAGGTTTATCTCCTATCCAATGTCATTGAAACACACATCTACTTATTATCATTTATTAAATTAATTTAAATTGAACTCCCTAAACTAATAGAAAAAATTATGAGGCATAATGATTAAATAGACATGATAAAATGACAGTCAAATGTAAATAATGTAAACTAAAAAACATAATTTAAAGGAAATTACACTTAAGAAAAACCTGATGCATCCTTCACTATCATTAAATTATCATTTCTTTTCTAACACTATAAGAATTACAACAAAAGTTTTATGTTCATATTTGATACCATGATGGGGTAAAAATGAAATACAACTAGAAACCTATAATATACTACATGCTATTATCCTTTAGGTTTAAGAGAGTTAAACACCTCGATAGAGTTTAAATCATTCACTAGACTCACTGGTTTGTAACACATGAGCCTCAACCCAGTTGGTGAGGAATCTTAAGTTCATCCATGGGACCTAGAATCAAATCCGGGAAGAGGCATAATTTCCAGGTGCTATAGTAATATTGTAGCAGGACTGTAGTAGGAACTATGCAGTACTGTAGCATGTACTATAGCAGGAACTATAGCAGACATTGTTTGGCAGTGTAGCAGCTAGGAATTTTCCCCTGTTTGGGACTTTGGGCCACAAATTTGGTCCCCGAGTCCTTTAAGGCCATCTGGCCACCCAAGCCTTCAGGCCAATATGGCCTTCGGACCACCTCATAGCCTTCATGCCACCTTAAAGTGTATATTCAAACCAGACAAACTATAAGGAACAAACACTATAGGAGGATGAGCAAGGAGCTTTCACCACATCAGATGCTACATGGATTGTAAGAATGAGAGGTTATGACACCTGCCATCGAGACAAGCATGTGGATGCATGGGATATCCTAGACAAACAACAATGTGAAGGTGGAAAGATGATTTCACGATGAAGATAATGGGGAAGAGAAGTTCCAAGTAGTTATTCTAGGTTGTATGTAATATTTGAAGCCTACGAGCAATGAATTTCTCTAAGGCCTATGGGCCATGTAAAAGTTAAGCCTACGGGCCTTGTAAGGGTTCCACCTCACCCCTTTAAAGGTGGATTATCAGAATAAATAAAAAATTAAAGGCCTTTGGGCCATTGGATGGAGTCATTGGTTTGTAATCGCATTCTAATCTTCACTAGATTTCTTGTTCCACCATATATCAATAATTTAGAAATGGGACATAATTAAAGATTCATAGTAATAATAAATACTATAAAAACTAAGATAAGAGTCATTATTATCCATTTCCATCTCATCCTACCTTGAGTTCCAAGAGTTTTGAAAAGGTAAAATGAAAGGAAAAACGTAAAAGTATTTGTAAAACAATCTGTTTATTTTTGGGAATAATTACTTGGGTTAACCTCTCATTGTCACAAGTATAGGATGTCACATTTGAGATAGAAATAAACACTAAACTCCCATTAAACAAATAGAAATAAAGTTTATACAAATAAAATAAAATCAATATATAATCCCAATAGTTATAAACCAAATGAGAACCCTTATTGTTATGGTCAATGCTAGAATATATAGATAGATTCTATGGTCTTCTACCAGATTCTCCAATACCCCTTATCTATTAAGAATCTACACCATGGGTTTCAGATCTATTATTTTTCTATATTCAAAATCCTTTTTCATGTGGTGTTTTATTTAAAAAAATACATTATTTGGTCATAATATTTCATATATAGATTCCATCTTGATTTTGTGGGTGTTTTCATGTAATCTGTGTGAATATTTTATTTTATCAATAGCCTAGATTCTAGCTGCTACTTATTCGTATTTAGATCACTCATTTTTTCTCAAGGGGAAACTATTATTTATCATGTGGATATTTGGGGTAATTATTATAGATGTTCACTATTTATACTATATAGATAATTTCAATTAATATTATTCTTATAGATATATATTCATTTTAATCATATATAGCCTTTAAAATTTTCCATTTAGTCTTCCATAGTTTTCCATACTCCTTCATATTCCATGGATAATTATAAAACCTTCCATGAAATTTTCATTCAATAAACTACTCTTGAAAATCCTTAAAAGTTGTCAGTTTACTAAAAATAGCTCATGGTTATAATAGTTCATCTAGGCTATTTTTCACTGTAATCATACACTACTTATTGTAAAAGGATTTTTCTCGAACATAACTTCTTTGAAATCCATTATAATCATCTTTATCCTTGATAATCATCACCTATATATCATAAAAATACTAAATTATGGTATTATCAATTCATTTTAATAAAAAAAGTAACTAAATCCATAAAATCATGTTATTAGGCCATATTAACATTAAACTCAAAAAATTCACCTATAAACTAAAAATGTAGTAAATTCCCACAAAATGTAAAATTAGTGGGGATATATGCATTGAATTATAGTAATAAAATGAGGAAAAAGTATGCATTTCCACAACCTGGAATTACATACACAGATGAAATCCTTATTTATTACATCAAGATTTATGATATTTATTGGTGTTATAATTTTCCTTCTTATTATTTTAGTTATTAAAATTAAGATAATTAATAAGATAGATCTTGAATTTATAAGTTTAAATATAATAATCTTTTTTGAACCTTTTTTCTTGTAACTGTGGATAAAAGTATTATTATAAAGGATTATGAATTAACTAGTTCACTAAATACTTTAAAACATATTTATCTTCATGTAATTCAATGTAAAATGGAATTTTTTGTTGATTTAAAGAATAGACTTACAATCCTATAAAAATATTAAAAACATTAAATAGAAACATTATTATCTAACACCAAAATTATATTATATTCTTACGAAACATTATTGTATCTCATCACTAAGAATAATATTATTCACTAGATTATTGTGGGGCCTAATTGTAATTTCTCAAACCTCTCCAGTCTATTTCTTTGTTGAAATATGGTGTCTAAGATGTTCTGGGAGGTCAAGGTGACTTATCCCCCACACTTTTCCAAATTTTAAATTCTGTGAATAGTGTTTTCAGTTTTGTGAATTGTGTCATCGGTGAGAAAGATGTGAATAATGTAATCAGTGAGATAGATGTGAACAGTGTCATCAGTGAGATAGATGTGAACAATGTCATCAGTGAGATATATGTGAATAGTTTCATCAGTGAGACAGATGTGAATAGTGTCATCATTGAGATAGATGAGAATAATTTCATTGAAGAGTCATTTGTATTGTTGGCGTTAGTGAGTCTTTTGTACGATTTTCATTGGTTATTCATTTGTACTGTCGACTTTAGTGAGTCATTTGTACTATCAACGTTGGTGAGCCATTTGTATCGTCGATGTCGGTGATTCATTTGTAATATCGTCATTGGTGGGTCATTTGTACTATCTGCATTATTGAGTCATTTGTATTGTTAGTGTGGGAAGATATATAGTGTTTCTATCCATTGATAGGTGTCAAGTGTTTCCAGCCCTCGGTAGGTGCATAGCGTTTTTATCTATCGATAGGTGTACAATGTTTCTAGGTTCCTTGAGTTTGACCATTTAACATTTTATTTGATGAAAAATGAATTCAAGGACTTGTTTTAAGGGATTTAAGACTGATTCAAATCCCATAACTCCTATCTTAATTTCTCTAAGGCTTGGGATTTCTTCACTTGGTCATACCGCATGGTTTAATGTGATCCTATTTTATTGGAAAATCCAGTGTATCTTAAATTGTTTCTCTATTAAATCTTCTAAAGAGACGAGATATATCCCACCCTTTTTCTACCTTCTTGTTCCCTAGTTCAAGGTGCTCGAACCTTTCCTTCTTCCCAAAGGAGTGGTATGATCAAACCTTAATCCTTGGATCATTTCCCCTTGAAGTTTCTTCCAACTGCATGCGTGCCCTTTTTTTTGGTACAAGCAGCAAGTGTCGATATGTCATCGATAGAAGGTATGATCTACCTCCATTCATATGTTTCTTCAATACTTCTTCTCTCGTTTATCCATTCCCTGTTATTGAATGTGATCTCCATGTTCCTAAAAGAGTTTTCTTATGTGTCGGTTAGTGCGGTTGTGTTATGGTGTCCTAGGATGGATGCAGTTGTCACAGTGGGAGGCGATCATGATCTGTAGTGTGGATCATTATCATGTAAAGAATTTCAACAACCTTTTGATGTAGTGGATTTATTACTTCTCTATTCTTTTACATGGAATCATAGAGTTAGCGTGATTCAACCCACTAGATCAAAATGGAATTGATGTAATAAATATTTAAACTGGATAATTAAATTGGTATAGATTGTATGTTATTGCCTCTTATTATTCTAGATAGTGTGATATCTATGATTTCCTTGTTTACAATGTCATTCTTGACAGAAATTGATAATGAATTTAAACTGGGATTAATTGTAATTATTTTTCAAAGATAAAATATGCATGTAAATGAATCTGTTTTTTTTTTATTAAGCATGTTTAATTAAATTAATTGATAAGCCAGATGCATGTTGATGCTTGTTGATAACGAATTAAAGGCATGTCAATTAACTATTTAGTTAATTTTTGATAGATTACTATTTATGTTACCCATTATGGGAACCTAAAAATAATAAATTGGTTAATTTTAGATGGATTAAAGAACCAACTATTTGATAAAAGATAATTCTTGGTAGGGTTTTTAGTTACCCTCTTTCTTGTAAGGACGAGTGCCTTCTGATTTGGAGCCAAGAGATATTGTTGTGTGTGAAGGAAGAATAACATGTTTAGGTCCAAGATACCAATTTAATTGTTATTTCCTAATACTTATAATGTGTTATGAGCCCGTATGGATGTTGTGAGATATGGGGGTAGGGAGGCCAAGTGGTTGTGGAAGCTGTTGACACCTAGAGTGGCTAGATGAATCAGTTTATGCATGTGCGTGTTGGGAAGGACACTAAAGATGATGAAATGGGTTAGATTTGAATGGTTGGATATTTGCACAATCTTGTTGGTTGTTTATATACGTTACTTTTCCCACTGCTCAAGGATGTTGTTCTTGATTACCCTTCTTCTAAAAGGGTTTAAGACACATGAGGTATTCCCCGTGCTTTCTGTGTTTAGCTTGTGAAAGGAGGATGGGTCTACGCCTCTACTATATGGTGTAAAGACTTGACAAGAAGTTTATCTACTCACCATGTTGATCCCCTTGTTCTTGGTAGCTTAGAATGTTTTCTAGAATTCCAGGGAATATGGGAAACTAATAATGCTATTAATAAATAATTAAATAAATAATGTTAACCCATGGGATTGGAGCATGCTGGGATTAAATGCCGAGGTTTCAATTTAAAGGAACAATCGACTTTGGATGTGATGTTAATTAAATATAATGTGGAATTGATAATTATTAATTAATGTTTAAACAATTAATTAATATAAAGTTCAACTGATAAAAAGGGATAATGTATATCTTTAAATAGTTTTGTGCTTATAGGATACCTAGTCTTATCAATGGAAGTTGGGAGTCCAAGACACGCTATCTGTAGTTTAATCTAAGACCAGATCATTCACATAGTGTGGTTGTGAGCTATAGTATATTCTTTACTTTTTATGTTTCTATATGCTACTCCACCCCATTAGTTAGATAAAATGAAACCCTAGGGATTCTGACCCCTGAGGGGTGTTTTCCCAAACATTCTAGTGGGAGGATGGATGGATAACTACCCCTTTGGCCTTACTCTCTTCTCTTGGTAGTGACTAGTGTTTGTAAGAACATTGATTAGTTTTTTCCCACATATGTGTGTAAATGGATTTAATTTCTTGCCTTTATCCACACATGTATATTCTGTACATAGTTTCTTATAGACTACTATAGGTGTAAATTGTATAGGTTTTGGTGGATTGAGGATCCTAACTCGGTGTATGGGTTGTAATGGATGGAGGTATAATTCTTGACATTTGATACACATTATGCATGATTTGGTGGCTCTAAAAAACTACCTAGTTACTTTGGTTACATGGATGTAGTGGTTGTGTTGCATGAGGTGCATGTTTTGGTGCTTCACTCAGGTGTCTGTGGGTAATCCTTTTTAGAGAGAGATGCTTTGGACATGCAATGTTGTGGAAAAGTGGAAAATTAGTGGGGAAGTGTTAGTAGGGTACCCTGGATATTTATTTATTATAATATATACTCTTGTATGCGATACTTTGTGAGAGTATCCATGGTGAGGCTGGTAACTTAGTACACCTATTTAACTAGTTATTTAGTTCACCAGTTGTTCACTATACTTTAGCATTCTTTATTTACATTTTCACAAGAGGCTCTGGGTAAGACCCTACTGAGTATACTTTTATACTTACCCTACGTATATATAATCTATTTTTCAGGTCACTTGGAGGAAATTGGAGATCAATATGGTTACTACTAGCTTGGGGTTGTAGGAGATATTTAGTCTTCATGGTCACTGTTGTTTTTATTTTCTTTTGGTGCTTGTGGTTTTCTGTTTTTGTTTTAGTATGTTTTGCATGAAATTAAATATATGTACTTTGGATTTCATTTATATTTCATTCTGAGTTGGAGTTGGTTGTCCTTGATCTTATCTCTCTCTTTTTCATGTGTCCTCTTAGAGGGTAATGCCTCCCATTTTTTGTGTTTACTATACCCTTGATGCTAGTCACTATCATGGGGCCTACTAGAGGCGGGAATCAAGGGTCACTATCTCCCTTCTCACATTTCCATCCCGGAGGGGTACATCATGTGGGTAGGGGGTCATGAAACTGATATTTTCTTATAAATGTTTTTCAATATTTATAATTGTATCTCTAATCAAATTTATATATAATGTGATTTTTTTAATATTCCATAAACATAAACAATGAAAAAATAATCCAAATATGATAGAATATTTTAAAATAGAACATATTTATTTTTATAATAATATAGGAGGGGGAAATAAAGAAAATATAAATAAATTGCAAGCAAAGAGGCACGAAGCTGAGACAACCCAAATGATGCCATAGGACGCAACCACTAGATCGTGCCTTTGGGGTAGAACATATTTCTTTTTAATTTAATAATTTTCTATCTATCTAGGTGGAATCAATTTGGTGGTAATATAAAAAATAATTTCAAAGTATGAGGCTCATATAAACATATATTTATTTTAGAAATTAGAGAAAAAATAGAAATTATGAAAATAAAATCAATCATAGAAATTTTTGCGGATAAGTTACAATACTATACATCAATAGTAGGGAGAAAAAGTTCAGTATTTCAGGGGGGTATATAGAGATTTGGGTAATAAAAACCCACAAAAACAATTATTACATCCATGTATACATTAATAATGTAAAAAATAGTGTATAAAAATATATGATTTTACACTACTTTCCATATGAAATCAATTTTTAGCACCTCTTCATGTGGATAAATGAAAAATAATTAACTTTGGTATGTCCATATATATCCCATGTGAGGAATTTGTTTCAACAGACCCACTTGAACCCAATGAAAAATTGGAAATAATTACACCATATTCCACATGAAATGCTTTTGATATTTTTAAAGGAAACTTTTTGTACCCTATTATCTTTTCCTAAAAACAATTAGTGACCTCTTGCTCCCAATTCCCAAATCATATAACTAGGGTAATTGTCCCATTGAAACCATATGACCTCAGTTCCAAGGTAAAACAAAGAATGTTTTCTTAGTGAATAGATTGGAACATATCATATCAGGCTCCAAAGATATCAAAAATATCTTACATATATTTTATTCCATATATATTATTATTTAAAAATATTCTCCTCTAATATTCACTGTTGCATTTATCTCCTCATTCCTTCATCATTCCTAAAGTAAAACCTATTTTACAATAATTCCCCAAATTATAAATGTCCATCATATATTTCATCATGTCAGATTGATTTAGGATTCCATGAGTATTTCTCATGTCCAAATATCCATCCTTTAAGAATGATTTTTTAAAATATTATTTTCTCTAAATATGCTTCATCTAGGAATGGAATACAATATTCTTTTTAAAATATACTACAATATTTATATCATAATACAACACATTCTCTCCTTTCTCCTTACCCAAATCCTTTATAAAATTGTTCATACATATTATCTTCTTTCTTACTCTTATAAAAACAACATATTTTATCTCTATTGTAGAAAATTCCATAATCTTTTACAATTATGACTCCCAAAAAACACTTATGTCTCTATAGATATAAACATATCCTATAATAGTAAATCTACAACAAAAATCACACCCCAAGTCTATATTATTATATCCTTGTAATGGAATAACTCCTTTAAATCATAAATAAGTATCATTTCTCACTTTTCAAGTACCTCAATACATATTTTATTGCATCTTAAAACTTTGTTGTAGGATTTTTTATGTACCTACTGAAAATTTTTAATGCATGTGTTATGTATGGCCTAGTTCAAACCATGGTATATATAAAACACCCTATTACATATTTATAAGGGATTTATTCCTATTTATTCATTCTCATCACCCATATTTAGTGATAAATGCCATAATAAAATTAATTGATATTTTAGAGGAATAGAAACAAGTTTTCTTTATATCATGTTGAACCCACTCAAAATCTTCTCCATATGGGTAGTTTTTGATATCTTTATGGTTCCATAAATATGATCACATATGATCCTTATCTAAAGAATAATTTTCCTCACCTCATGATCCTTTATTTTAAATTCAATTGATAATTGAATCTTGAACTCATTTATCTGTTTCTCACAATCTCATGTAATGATAATATCACCCACACAAAATAATAGTGTGATATAACAGTTTCAAAAATATTTAAAATAAAAATATAGATCTATTTTTCATCTTTTACAAATTTTATTTATAATTAATGCATTAAATATATGGTTCCACTACCTTTTTACCTATTTAAATCTCTATAGACTCTTATTAATCATGAAAAATTGAACTTATTTTCTAGACATGAAAAATTCTTCTGGTTTCACAACATAGATTTCCTCCTCTATGTATCCTATAATGGAAGTTACTCTTTACACCCTTATACTAAAATTATAATAAATATCCTACTAAAATTATCTTTAGAACACTTATATTGGTTATATTAAAAATAAGAGAAACAAATATAGTGTAAAATAAACCCTTTATTCATTAAAATCACTTTATAGCCATCATTTACTGGGAAATTATTTTCATAAGTTGTAGTTTCTGACCATTTATTAAAAGTAAGAAAAAGAGTTCACCAATAAAAAATATTGAGAAAATATCAAGACCGCATCCAAAAAAATCAAGGTTGAATATCAAAACATGAAAACTCATTAATATACCTAGACTCATAGTCAGTTTACCATTCATATTAAGAGGTACTTGGATCGAAGATCCAGAGAATATTAGTGTTAGAGTTCCTTGACACCTTAGATGAGGATCTAGCAGCCACAGTCTTTAGCATGTTGGAATAACCCTTCCTCATCTTAATATTTAGAAGAACCGAGGCAATACCCCCACTATCAGCCAATTATTTCTTACCATGTATGGTCCACAGATTAATTGGGTGACTCGCAGATGATATTCGGATATCAGAGCATGGGAATCAATCTTCCAGGTTTCCCAACATATGAATAATTGAAGGATTTTGAAATAGAAAAGGTAGATGATGGAAACTTACACAGGTCATGACAAATGATGCATGTCGGTTCATGTAAAGATCATATGACTATTAAAATAGAACTAATTTTCATCTATTACATTTATAGGGAGCCCTAGACCACACATAGATCAGATCTTCTTCAAAGGAAAAATGAATCATCCAATTGCGTTTCCTGAGGAGACCCACAACTATGCAATCCTATAACCCCCAATTACCAAAACCAAACCAATAAAAATATTCCATCGAAAGTATTTGATGTTTGAAATGATCCACCAGGGTCAGATATAAGATAATTGAGGCTTCGGTGAACTCCAATGTAGAAACGAAGTGTTTAGGAGGGATAAAGTAAAGATTTAGAACCTTCAATATTATAGGATTAACTAGGAAATTGGGGATAAAATTAGGGTTATAGAAATGAAGAAAGGGGTGCTTCTATGGAGATAGAGAGCATGGAACCAAACCTTCTTCCACCCTCTCCCCAGCGGGAATATGGGGAATTCATCCTCCTCCATCAATAGTAAGGGCATTTCCAGTCGAGGAGCGCTTCCACGGAGCAACCTCTCTACGTATGGCTTGGATACTCCAACATGAATAAAAAAATAATGAATAAAATATTAATTTATTTTTAATTCCTTAAAAAGGATAATTTACCTCCAAAAAAATATCTCCATACCTAGTCTCAATAATTGATTCTTATTCTATACAATCTAATTTTTAAGACTTCCAGATCAAAATACTCATGAGAAAACTATTCCATTCTCCCACTATCAACATTTAACAAAATATATGTTTTTATAAAACAAAATTTTTATGAATGATTACATTAATTATTCTAATTATATTTCTATTTTCATTATCCTATAAACAGTAACCAAACTATACATTTCAATATCCCATAAAAAAATTAGGTAAAATGTATCCCTAGAATATAATTGAATATGAACATAAGATATATATAAAAATAAATTTAAATGTGAACTATTTATGTTCTTTCTTATATATACATCTAATATCATTTTATCTCCCAATGGTTTTGAAAAAGAATGAGTTATTAGGTATGTATCCATGTTAATAGCTTAATACCAAAAAATTGTAGGCCATAAATCAGGTAGCCTCTCACTCTAGGAAAGTTTAAAAAAATGGTATATTCACTCATTCTATGAATCAATTGTGATAAGGTATTCAATGGAAAATATTATTCATAAAAATTCCATTTTTATAGAAATATTTGAACTCATAACATTCATATTGACAACCATTGTTAGATCTCAAACAATTCTCCTTCAAAATTATTTCATTTTCCATAAATATCTTCTATTTATAAAGAAATAATGTCTATTAGAATAATTTTTTAGAAAATTAAATAATACCTTCCTATTTAATTCACCAATTAATTTCACATAATAAATTAATCAACCAATAGAATGTACTATAATGGGTCCCCATACATAGAAATGTATCATATAATGTTTTTTACATTCTCTTACTTGACCTTACTTATAAAGGAAACATTACACTGCTTTTTGAAGATACAATCCTCACATAATTCAATGTCCACTGATTTTACATTTGGTAGTATTCCCTTCACTATATAAAAAAATCCATTACCTTCTCATTTATATGATAAAATTGACAATGATAATTTTTTTAATCTATTTCTAAATTCAAATAAACCGTCATGTTTTATAATTCATCATTCAAGGTATAGTTTTCCATTATTCACTCCTTATGCTATGATAATCATGAGGTTGATATCTCCCTTCTCTCCTGAATATCCTCCTCTCACCCTCATAATCTCCTTGGGTTTCCTCCTAAAACCCTTGACTTCAGAGTCGACGATGCATTAGAGTGTTATCCTTATTCCTTTTCTTCTTTTCCTCCCCTACTCTCACCTCCTCTAGCCTTATTCTTTTAAAGTGGATTATCTATTATCTGGTTTTTATTTCTTGTTTACAACAACTTCTGAAAAGAGGTATTGGGTTTCGGATGATGGTTTTCTACTATTGAAGCCCACAAGTATCTCTTTCCATGCTTCTGACCTCATGTTCCTCAACACCTCTCCAAATCAGATATCGATCAGTGTCTTGAAGAGGTTTTTTGTTTTGAAATTCAGAGGTCGATGGGACTCAAGGCCCCACTTGGGACGACTTTCCCCTGTTTTATAGGCTCCTAGTTTTCTGCCTCTTCAACGTTGTCATCATTTAGAGATTTCAGTTACTCAAACCACTTCTCTAAAATCACATTTTGTTTCTCTTCTTCTAGTTATATCATTACTGGTGGTAACAATGAGGTTTTGGGAGGTGTGTTTTGGAGACTATCAATGTTTCATATGTGATCCATTCAATGATATATTTGGTTTTTCATATTTCTTCCTCACATTATCAGTAAAGGTTTTTTCTTCTTCTTCACAACAGTCGATCTATTTGTTGCTTGTTTGGTGGTGTTTCAATTTGTTGTTCTGGTTTATTTATATAATAGTTTAATAATGGTGGAATCCGTTAGTGTTTCTCTCGATGGTACCATGTTTATGTTTTTTTATTTTTATTGAGGCTATTTTTCTCTTTATTGGTGGCTTGGTTGTTTCTAGTTCGCTGGAGGATGATGATGATATGTTTGTTGCAATATTTTACCGTGAATTTTATGGACACCAATGATCTCTGATGACTAGTTTTCATGGTGGTTTTATTGTGATGAAAATGGTGGTGATGGATGGTGATGGTGACTCATAATGATGATGGAAGATGATACGTTGGTGTGAGAGATCATAAATCATGATCTTCTTTGGTGTTATGTACTATTTTAATTTTGAACATTCAAATTGGGTTTCATTTGTTTTTTGGTTCCCGACTATTGTGTAGGTTAACACTAAACTATAAATCAGCTTATGAAAATAAAATAAAAATTGAATTTTCTCTCACTCCTAATGCTATAACTATAACACTTTTTGAATTTTTATATGGTCCTTGAACTGATGTATTGCAATATCGATTAACAATAAGTGTTTTAATAGATATTAAGTTTCATCAATGTATAGAAATATATCATATATTATTAAACATCTAGAAATTTCCATTTTAGGTATTAATTTCTATATCACCTTTTCCAAAAAAAAATAAGAGGTCCGTCATCTGTGAGATGTACTTTCCCAAAATTTCCTACAAAAATGTTACAAATATCCTTTTTCCTTCATTTAAGGGAAAAAAGTGATGAGTTTGAATATCTAATACTCCATGGGACTATCAATATTGAGCATGAGTGTGTTAGAAAATCTTTAAAAAGTCTTATTTCACATCTATCTACTTAAATCATTTTATGTCATCTTTTAGTCCCTCTTTATTTTTTCATTATTCTAATAACTCTAACATATGATACCTTCTACATAGGATTTCCCCTGGATCCACTTTCTTAACATTTAATTCCTCTAGTGTTTCATTAATTTGATTATATTTCACTTCCTTAAACACTCATATCATTTCTAGTGATTTTTTTCAATTCTCATCTATGAATATCTTCTATAGGGATTAAATCCCAAACTTTATTTAATTATAATTTAGAAGTACCATGGGAACTACTCTCTATTAAACCCATATTATCCTTTATTTTTGTTAGTAATCATTGGATACATAATAAAACTATTTCACCAATGAAATTAATTTACTTAAACTCAAATAGATTTAATTAATATAAAATTCATTAATATGATATATGATCAGATTACCTTAACCCATCTTTAGGTTACATAGCCTATGTTATAGGGACACATTGGTTGATACTGACAGATTTTCAAACCTTGATATAGAATGATATATCTCTCAAATTTTTTCCATATGATGTGTAAGGATTGTTTTTCCAATGATTCCCAATACTCATCTGATATTTTTGTTGATTTCCCTATTCGGGTATGGTGAATCTTCCTCTAAAAAATATAATATTAAATAAAAAACATCCAAAAGCTTAAGTTATTTCTATAAAAGTGGTTGACTTCCACCATTTCAATGTTCATTACCATTTTTAAAGAAATTATATTCCTTAAAACCAATTACTAGGCTATAATACCACTTGTTTATAAAACTAACTAAAAACATTAAAATGCAAAATAAATTCAAACAAGGTGATTTAAATGATTCTTGAAGAATAACCTACATCTATAAATGGGAGAAACAATTCCCTATCTTAGGTAGAGATATAGATATGTTGTTAAAAAAGTTTCACACATATGATTTCAATATTCAAGTACATTTTAATAATGAATAAATACCATGAAATGATTGTTTTAGTTGAAACTGAATTCTATGTGAAATAAATTTTCCGAACCTCCATGTGTTCATCAATGAAAAATAGTTGACCACTATGTGTCTAGGTGAAACCCATGTGAAAAATGAATTCTTATGAACACACATAAACCTCATGTAAAATAATAAATTCTATATACATGTTCAATGTTAACCTCGGTTTAAATTTCTAATAGTAACACTATGTGTACCCTATAATTTTTTGGCTCGGTGAACAATTTGAGCCAAATTAAATCAATCTCTAAATAAACTAATAGTATTAATTTGGACTAGGAATAAATTAATATCTAGAAAACATAGTGTAACTCACTATTATTATAATATATATATATATATATATTAATGGATGTCTAAATATTATGTGTTTCTATATGGAATGTCATTCAATTTTTCTCCTTTTTCATTTTATATCTTTATGATAGTTTCTTATCTTAGAAAAAGATTATATTTTTTGGGGTTTACCATATTATAAATAATTATTTGATTTCCAATATTCATATACTATAAATGAAATATACTTTCATCATTTTCTTATTATTAGTTTATCCACTTCTCATTATACTCTTATTTCATCCCCTATAATATTTGTTAGCCCAACTAGTGTAACCAATTAGTCTATTTTGTATCCTAACATGGGTAAATCAATTTATATAACTAGTAGTAAAGTAAACATATTTAAATAAATATAAAATATACCATTTATTATTTTAATAATTTTTTAGATTAATAATCCATGAGAACTAATCTCATGACATACTAGGTTTAAAATGGATTTCCCCTTTCTATTATTGTCTTTTTTTGGATTGTTTTTGAGTTCAGGGAGGTAATGTAAAGCTATATATTTATGATGTATGATCCTAGTTATTGCGAGGAAAAACTATGGAATTCACCTCACTCAGGTTGATATGATTTCATTGTCTCGTGTGACTATGTAATTCCATTGAGATGCTCTAGGTTTGTGTATTTGTGTGTCCTTATGATCGATGCACAATTCTGATTGAATCATATCACTAAATTCACATTAGGTAATTTCACTTTTAGAATATGTATTATATAACAATCATGCCCTTTATTTCACATGTAAACGTAATTTATTACATAAAATATTCTCTTGATACAATATAGAAAATATATAAGTCTAGTATCTTTGGGGATTAGGAACATTACAAAACAACTTAAAAATGAAATACACATATTTATTGAAAACTTCTTTTACATGACCACACACATTCCTTCGTACTTAACATTGCATTGGATAACCTGGGGACATTCATAAGAAAAGGGTGATCCATAAGCCCAGTAAGGGAATTAAACAAAGAATAACATGAATAATTAAGCACATGTTAGGAAATAGTAATATCAATGGAGCATAAGAGAAACATGGTCATAAATGCATGATATAGTATGATCATCATAACATGGAAATGTGGCATCAACATTTAACATGATTTTAGAATAATCCAAGGATAATTACACATATAGAATAAGTAAAACCTCATTGAAATTTAATTATAAGGAGTAAACACTCATTTCACTTGATGTATCATGATACTAATCTTTACCCAATGCATTGGAGCGCTATCAGGGAACACCCTTCTTAAACATTTCATTTCATGCATAAGTGTGCCAAATGGATCATATAACATGGATTCATTAAACATCATCTTTTATTCCAATATAAAGTAATGTGGAATTAATACATGAAGCTCTATAATCAATAAGTAAATGTGAATAAAGTTGAATACCCTTGATAGATAAATGGGCATGGTATTCACTACACAATGACTTTGGCTTGGAAAACCATGGTGCAATTTCAACAGCATAACGACCTGACATAAGAATTCCTAAAAATGGATGATGAGAGAGAGTGAGGTGTCTCATAAAATTTTCATTAAATGTATAGTAAGGGGTTCATATATATACAGGTCCCAATATATGTAATGGAATTTATATTCATAAAATAAAATAATTGCTTAAATGTAAATGAGGAGAGAGAAATCCTTTACGGAATTTTTTTATGGTAATGGGTGTACATGGGATAAATTAATGAGGGAGAAAGGGGTATATAATCATTCAAACATAATTAAGGATGTATGGGGGAGGTGTGAAATAATACCCCAATATTTTTAATTGAAAAAAATGGTATAACAACATAATGAAATTTGGACAAAAATGAGAAATGAATAAATCCCTTACTTGGAAGTGTGATCCAAAGTCTTGGGAGAGGCTTAAGAGAGTATTATTTGGGTATTAGGGTGACTTGGGAGGATACTAGAGTTAAGAGGTCAGATTATTTATGTTCTCCAAGGGTTCTGAGTGAAGGGAAGTGGGATATTGAGTGGGTTTATATAGGAATGGAGAGGGAATTATTTATTATTTAGGTTTTGGACACCACACATTAAACTAATAAAAACCACAAACCAAATGATGATTTTATCCCATTATTTTTTCCAAAGGGGAGTGGAAAACATTATTTTATAAGGCCAATGGACTAACTTCTTAAAATATTAGGCTCTCTTATACAGAGGTGAGTCCCACTCTCAAGGAAATCCATTTAAAAGTTAAAATGTATTATAAGTCTTGGAGGGTCCACTAAGGCCCCATAAAACTAATCAAACAAATATAAAATCACATTATTTTAAATTTAAAACATCTATTGGCCAAACATACTTCTTATATTATTTTATTAAATCACTATTGGGTCATTATGAAGTTAAAAAACATGTTATATATTTAAACGACATTTAATTCATACCAAAAAATTTCTCTCCAAAGATTATGAAAAATTCACCATTGGATAATTTCGATGTCCTAATTCTAATAATAATATTAATTTTATCTAAATAATTTTCTAAATATGTGAATTTTTATTTTTAAAATAAAAACCGATATTTATAAAAAATTAATGGGTTTTTAGAAAACAACTTTAAAACCTAAATAAAAATTATAATGGTATTCCTAAAAATTATATGATAATTTATATTTAATAAAAAGTAATTTAGTAATAATATTTTATTAAAATATTATTTAATTCAAAAATACATTATTTTATCCAAATAGATTTCTTAATTTAATATTAACTAAAAATACTATTTGTTCTTTAAAAACTATTTACAAAGTAACAATAATAAAATGAATGTATACTCATTATTCTATAAAAAAATAATGTACATAATCATAGTTCTAGGGTCCTATTACATAACCCATTATGACACCCGCATAAGACCTAATGGTAAGGTGTGCGATGGTGAAAGAATCTTTGGATTGCTTAAATAACATCACTTGAGTGGTAAACTCTATTAATTTCCACTTCCCCCGTAGGAAATTCTGTTCAGGCCCAATATGTTGAAGCTCATCTGGGGCTTGGTCAAGAGTGAAGCCCAGTGACACTACCTCCTTTCCAATCTCTGAAAAATGGGCTTTGTATGAGAAATTCTTTTGGATGAGGCCATCATTTACTTTGAATGAGTAAATTGGATTTGTTAAAGCCCTATATTTATATTAATCATATGATCACTATTCAATGACTATATTAGCAATGATAACAATTCTTAATAGTATTTGGAAATCCAAAAACACAAAACCAAGGAAGTGAATGTGTTTTATATAACCATTTTACATAGTATTAAATTTAATTAGATCAAGATTAATTTTAATTAATAAATTTTTAGGTCATTACAATCTTCCCCCATAAGAAATTTTTCCCTTGAACTTTTCCTTTTTCCCACACTAAAAAATATGCGGGTAACTCTGCTTCATCACTTCCTTTGGTTCCCACATTGCTTCTTCAAACTTGTGGTTCCTCCACTACACCCTGATGAGGGCCATTGTCTTATTTCATAAAATAATTTCCCTAAAATCATAGATCTTTATCAGATTATCTTCATAAGAAAGGACACTCTCCAATGGTACCACCTCTGGATTGAGTACATGTGATGGGTCAAATATGTACTTCCTTAAGAGTGATACATGGAATACATCACGTAATTGAGATAGGATTGGTGGGAGTTTCAGTCGATAGGCTGCTTCTCTAATGCGATCAAAGATATCAAAAGGGACAATGTACCTGGACTAAGATTTCCCTTCTTCCCAAATCTCATTAATCTATTCCACAATGATATGGAAAGGAATACCATGTCTCCAAAGTGAAACTCTTGGTTTCTTTGACCATTATCAACATTTCTCTTTTTTCGAATCTGAGAAGCATTAATGTGTTGTTGTATGGTCTTAAGGTTCTCCACCATTTCTTCGACCATTTCTGGAACTAAGAGTTTTCTCTCCCCAAATTCATCCCAACATGCTAGTGTTCTACACCTCTTCCCATGCAGGGATTCATAATGAGTCATTTTGATGCTTGATTGGAAATTATTATAGTTAAAGAACTCAACTAGAGGAATATGTTTATCCCATCCTTCTTTAATGTCCATTGAAAATTCTCTCAATATGTCCTCAAGTGTTTAGATAGTCCACTAATATTGGCCATCAGTTTGAGGATGATAAGTTGTACTAAATTTTAGCTATGTATTCAAAGCATGTTGAAGATTATTCCAAAACATAGAATTGAATCTTGGATCTCAATCAGATATAATCGATAGTGCTACTCCATACAACCTTACTACATCTCTGAGGTATATCCATGCTATTTGATCCAATGATAAATCCTCATGAATTGTAATGAATGTGCATTATTTGTAATAAAATCCACAACAACCCAGATAGCATTATTTCCTTTGGGAGTCTTTAAAAATCCAGTGACGAATTCCATGGTGATGTTCTACCACATCCATGCTGGTATGGGTAATGGTTGCATCATGCCCTTAGACTTATGCCTCTTATCCTTAACTTACTGACATACTAGGCACTTTTATGTATACTCATCAGTCTCCTTATTCATGTTATCCCACCAATAATTCTATCAGATATCTCGACACATCTTTGTGTTTCCTGGGTGAATGGAGAAATTCGAACTATGTGCGTCATCAAAAAGTTCATTCTTTAACACTGTATTTTATAGAACGCATAGTCTTGTCCCAAATATCATAATTTATTCCTCATTAACATTGAACTTTGAGGATTTCCCTTTTCTGATAGTTTCCAATTTCTTCTGAATTATCACATCATCCTTTTGATCATCCTTTTGAGCATCCTTTAACCTTTTCTAAAGAGATGGTTGAGAAATAATTTGTGAAAGGATTGATGATGTTACCTTATTTATGATTCCCATATCTATCTTTATCAAATCTAATAAGATTGGATCCTTTTCAATTATCATCAATGATAGAATCGTTGGGTCCTTTCTACTTAGATCATCTACCACCTTGTTCGCTTTCCTAGGGTGGTAATGGATTGAGCAGTTATAGTTTTTAATCATCTCCAACCATCTTTGTTGGAATATATTCAACTCTTTTTGTGTGAATATATACTTGAGGCTTTTGTGGTCCATATATATTTCACACTTCTCCCCAAAGAGGAAATGTTTCTGAAATTTCAAAGAGAATATTACCAAATCCAACTCCATATCTTGTGTTGTATAATGTTTCTCATGAACATTTAATTTCCTTAAAGCACTGGCAATGAATTTTTCATTTTTCATTAACACACAACTCATGCCCTTCTTCTAAGCATCACTGAATACCACAAAATTTTCTCCACTTGTGGGTAGTGTGAGCACGGGTGCAGTGATAAGACTCCTTTTCAACTCCTTAAATCTCTCTTCACATTCATCAATCCAAGAAAACATTACTCCCTTCTAAGTTATATTAGTAAGAGGGTTTTACAATTGTGATAAATTTATCACAAATCGAAAATAATATTTATCTAACCCCAGTAAGCTACGGATATCTATTACCAATGTTGTCCCCGTTCACCCTTCAATTGCAGCTGTCTTGGCGGGATCCAAAAATATCCCATTTCCTATGATGATATGACCCATGAATGATACCTTCATCAATGAGAACTCACACTTTCTATACTTTTCATAAAGCTTCTCATTTCACAAGGTCACTAGTATAGTTCTTAGATGCTCCTCATGCTCCTCTTTGGTTTTAGAGTATATTAGAATATCATCTATAAAGACTACCAAACAAATTTCGAGGTAATCTCTAAAGAATCTATTCATCAAGTCCATGAAGATTGGTAGAGCATTAGTGAGTTCGAAAGGCATTACTATGAATTCATAGTGCTCGTACCTTGTACAAAAAGCAGTCTTGGGAATATCCTACTTCTTCACCCTTACATAATAATACACCGACCACAAATCAACCTTGGAGAAGTATTGTAATCT
Organism: Viscum album; assembly: GCA_963277665.1. Taxonomy (NCBI): domain Eukaryota; kingdom Viridiplantae; phylum Streptophyta; class Magnoliopsida; order Santalales; family Viscaceae; genus Viscum; species Viscum album. The sequence goes on along the minus strand of OY728139.1, from coordinate 29,468,315 downwards.
ATGAAACTAATCAAACAAGTCACCAATTCGTGGTAGAGGATACCTATTATTTATCACGATTTTTTTGAGCTCATGATAATCAATGCAAAGGCTCATTAACCCATCTTTATTATAAATGAAGAGGATTGGTGCACCCCATTGTGATGCACACGGAAGTATAAACCCTTTATCTAGATTTTCCTATAGTTGTTTCTTCAGCTCCTCATGGTACACAACAACCATTCTATATGGATTCTTGGATATTGGAAATGTCCCAGGTATAAGATCAATTGAGGATTCAAACTATCTTATAGTAGGAAGACCAGGAAGATCCTCATGAAACACTGTAGCGAATTACCTCACAATAGGAATGTATTCAAGGATGGTTTCTTCCTTAGAATAAATAATCTGAGCAAGATACATTTTCTCATAGGGTATTAATATCCACACTTGAGATGATAGTGCTATGGAAGATTCATCCTCCTCTTTTCACTTGTATAGAATCATGGGTCTATTCACTATATAGAGAGTGATTACCCTCTCACAAATATTTTTGTTGGCTCTATATAGGGAAATAGAATCCATGCCAAGAATTGCATCAAATTCTACCACAGGAAGTATGAAGAGGTTCACTGGGACGTTCACTCCAAAAGTTATTATAGGGGGAGTTATATTCATGGGATGCAATGATTTACCCATTTTCCATTCTCACCAACGTCTTTACTGCCATGATTTATGGTGGTGTTGGGATTTTTCTACAAAACATTCAGAATATAAAATAATGTGTAGAACCAGAATAAAAAATTATGTTTGCTATTCTTTAATGAATAACCATAGTACCTGTAACCACTTCATTTTTGAGGTTCACTTTAGAGGTAGTGATGGAAAAATCTCACCCTTGCTGCCTTGGAGGTTGTTGGTTGTCTCTGAAAACCCTTGTCTTAGGGAACTGGTTTGAAAAGTGCCCTGGTTCCTTGTAGTTGAAGCAATGATCAACACATTGAGGGTCAAATATAGTGTTCCTATCCTCTGTTGTAGACATGGGTTTTTCTTATTGGAAGATAATGGCCAGGTTCCCTTCTCTTTCACACCTAAAGCATTTCCTCATCCCCTTTAGGAAATTTCTAAGGTGCTTCTTTCTGCACCTTTGTCAAGTGGGGTGTTGTATTTTCTTAGCACCATTGGATTTATCCATCGGATCACCAAAATTAAATTCCAACTTATTATTATTATTATCCCCATGATACCCTTGAGATTCTCTGATCTCTATTTTGAATTTGAGGGCACATCATACAATTTCCTCATAGCTATTGAAGTCACGGATTACCGGGGATTTTTGTAGGCTTGGTTTTATCCCACTAAATTAGTGGTCAACCTTGAATTTGGGTTAACGAAAAAGCTAGAGGTGTAGCATGCATGCCTTGTAAAGTATTCCTTGTATGCTCCAATATATTCGTCATATTTTTTCTTGAGGTAAAGGAAGTACTTTTCCATCTTAATTCTAAGGGTGCAAGGAAAATATTTATTGATTTTTTTTCTAGAAATCCTTCCCTTCCATCACCTCAATCTCCTCCTTAGGCTTCGTATTTTTTATCAATGTCCAGCATTGATCAGCTTCACCCTCTATATGGTAAGCAGCTAGAAGAGCCTTCTCTTTTCTAGATCATTGAAGGGCTGAGAATATCTTCTAAATGGATTTGATCTGTTGTTTGGCGATTGAGGGATCAAATGATCCAATAAAAGTAGGAGGAATTTGTCTCATGAAGCTATCAATTGTGACTTGTTATTTACTAGGGGGGTTGAATGTTACTATTGACCCATGTTTCTTTTCAAAACATGAGTTAACTGAGAGAGTAGCATGGAAAATTTTCTGATTCTCGCTCCCATCGAATTGGGCGTCTCAATTGAATAGTCTTCACATTGATCTTCACATCAGTTGTTAGCCTAAGTCCTCATATTTTTATCCATTTGATAGAATAAAAGGAAAGTTAGGGGTAACACTTAAAGGGTAATCTAAAGACAAAAATGTATGAATTATAAATTAATTTTGTTTCCTTAACTTAGGAATTTATAGGTTTCAATCCATGTAATCCATGATCTACTTCATGATATATATTATTTTGGGAATTTTTTTTAATTACCTTAATAATGGTTCATACTAAGCTTATGAGTTTACCAAATCATATACCTCAGGAGTGTCGTAACCAAGAGTGTAGCAAGGCCCATTGTTGTGCACCAATTCTCTTTTGATTTTTGATCAAAGTGGTGTTTTCAGGTTTTACCCCTAGATACATATGTTCCAGAGCCACCTCTACCTACTCATATCTAGATAGGGATATATTTTCTTGATAAACCACTCAATCAATACTCACCAACATTTATGGATGTTTTTATTATACTTATTCTTATCCCAAAGTCTTTAACTAGGGTTTTCTAATTCCAATCCTAAAAATAACTTAACCTCTCTCGGATAACAACTATAACAACCCAACTCTTTATTTCACACTTAAACATTATTTATTACATAAAATAATCACTTGATACAACATAGAAGATAAAGAGGTCTAGTGTCTTTGTGGATTATGAATGTTACATAATAACTTAAAACATTAAATAAACATCTTTATTGAAAACTTCATTTACATGACCACATAAATTCTTTCGTACTTAGCATTTTAGGGGATAACATGAGGACATGAATAAGAAAAGGGTGAGCTATAAGCCCAGTAAGGAAGTAAAAAAGGAATAACATGAAGAATACAGTACATTTTAGGCAATATGCATATAAATGGATCATAAGAGAAATATGGATAAAAATATATTATATATCATGATTATCATAACATGTAAATGTGGTATTAACATTTAACATGATATTAGCATGATCCAAGGCTCATTACACATGGATAATGATTAAAAACTAATTGAATTTGAATTAGAATGAGTAACCCTCTTTAAACTTGATGTATCATGATACTAATCTTTACCCAGTGAATTGGATCACTATCAGGGTGCACCCTTCTTAAACATTTCATTTTATGCATAAGTGTGCCACATGGATCATATAACATAGATTAATTAAACATAATATTTTATTATATGATAAAGGAATGTGGAATTAATATATGAAACTCTATGATCAATAATTAAATGTGTATAAATTTGAATACCCTTGATAGAGAAATGGGCACGATATTCACTACACAATGACTTTGGCTTGGAAAATCGTAGTGCAATTTTAGCAGCATAACAGTGTGACATAAGAATTCATAAAAATGGTTTATGAGATAAAAAGGGGTTTCTAATAATATTTAATGAAATGGATAGTAATGGGGTTATATAGATACAAGTACTAAAAAATGTAATGGAATTTATATTCATAAAACAAAAGAATTTATCGAATGTAAATGAGAAGAGAGAAACCCCTTACAGAAATTCGGCATGGTAAGAGGTGTAAGTGGGAAAAATTAATGAGATAGAAAGGGGTCTATCATCATTCAAACAGAATGAGGGAATTATGGGGTAGGTGAGAAATCATAACCCAACATTTTTAATTGAAAACAAAATGGTATAACTACAAAATGAAATTTGGACAAAAATAAAAAAGAAAGAAATCCTTTATTTGGAAGTGTGATCCAAAGCCTTGGGAGAGGATTGAGAGAGACTTCATGGGAGCTTGGGGAGCATTTGGAGGATACTATATAGAGGAAGGAAGAGTAGGGACATGATCCAAGGGTTTTGAGTGAATATAAGTGATCTTGTGTGAGTTTATATAGGAAAAGAGAGAGAATTCTTTATTATTTAGGTTTTGGACTCCACACATTAAACTAATGAAAACCACAAACCAACCCATGTTTTTTGACAAAATGGATTGGAAAAAATTATTTTATAATGCCAATGTATGAAAATTTTAAAATATTAGGCTTGCTTATGTGGAGGTGAGTCACGCCCTCAAAGAAATCATTTTAAAAGCTAAAATGTTTTATATGTCTGTAAGGGTCCACTAAGGTAGTATAAAATTAATCACACAAATATAAAATCACATTAATTTAAAGTTAAAACATATATTGGTCGAATGAATTTTTTATATTATTTTATTATATCACTATTGGGTCATTATGATGTCATAAAACACATTATATATTTAAACTGTATTTAATTCTTACCCTAAAATTCGACTATCTCAGAAAATTATGAAAAATTTACCATTGGATAATTTTGAAGTCCTGATTTCAAAAATAATTTTCTTTTTATCTAAATAATTTTCTAAATATGTGAATTTTTACATTTAAAATAAAAACTGAGATTTGTTAAAAATTCATGGGTTTTGAAAAAATAGATTTCATTCCATAATAAAAATAACAATTGTATTCATAAAAATTATATGTAATTTATATTTAATAAAAAGTAATTTATTAATAATATTTTATTAAAATATTATTTAATTAAAAAATTAATTAATTCATCAAAATATATTTCTTAATTGAATATTAACTATAAATACTATTTGTTCTTTAAAAACTATTTACAAAGTTACAATAAAAAAAATGTATATTATTTATTCTATACAAAAATAATAAAAATAATCATTATTATAGTGTCTTGTTACATAACCCGTTATAACACCCACATAATACCTAAGGGTAAGCTGTGTGATGGTGACATACCCTTTGGGTGGCTCAGATAACATTTCTTGGGTGGTAATCTCTATTAACATCCACTTCTCCTATAGGTGATTTTGTTCAAGCTTAACATGTTGATGCTCAGCTTGGGCTTGGTAAAGAGTGAAGCCCAATGACGCTACCTCCTTTCTGAGCTCTGAAAAAGGGGATTCATATAGATAAATTCAACTAGATGAGGCCATCACTTCCTTTATCTGAGTAAATTTGATTTGTTAAAGCCCTATATTTATACTAATCATATGATCACTGTTCAACAGATATATTAGCCAGAGTTACAATTTTTAATAGTATTTTGAAATCCTAAAACATAAAACCAAGGATGTGCATATGTTTTACATAACCATTTTACATAATAGGACATTTAATCAGATCAAGGGGAATTTTAATTAATAAAAGTTTAGGTCATTACATATTATCCTATTATAAGCCACATTAGACTACTTGATTCTATATGTGATGAATCTAGGGTTCCGTGGTATTGAAATCAGGAATCATCCATCATGAAATGATGCCATTCTCTCTATGTTTGATCAAACCAAATTCAGATTTTATTTTTGACATCGATGATTGTTCATGAAGTTTTATCTATCTATATCTCTCTTTTTCTATTTATTCATCCTTAGGTATATCAATCTCTTGAGAATATATCTATGTCTATAGATTATGGATTTCATTCTTCAATATAATATTCATAATCTTGTCTTCTTATTACAAGTTTTTGTATAACTGGATCATGATTATTAACATAGGATATGGGGTTTTATGGTAATCATATGTTAATCGTCTGGGTGGGTGTTTTTTATTCAATCACTAAAATATTGTGATTAAATTTTGAGTAATGGGTGTTCTTCTAGTCCATTTTTATATTGGAATAAGTATACAATAATTTTTTTAATTGATTTGATAATTGAATTTTTAGGGACTAATAATACTCAAGAATACATAATTTTTTAAATAAAATCGTGGGAGTGGTTTTGGAATTGAATTTGAATTCCAAAAATTATATTTGTATTTTAATGGTGTTTTAGGAAATATAATTTTTTTGTCTTAAATTAAATATTTTAAGTCCTTGTTTTAATGTGTAGTTTTGGGTAAATTATTTTTATTATGTAAATATATTTTGTTAATTCAATAAATTATGTATGAGTGATGATAAGTAAGAGTTGGTTATTGAAATAATTTCTGATTGATTGATATGTATGGGTAGTTCTATCATGTAAGTTATAGATTTGGGGGATATAAAATTTTGGATTCACTCAGGTGGGTGATGATCCATAATGGGTGTATCCTATAATCATAGAGATAAACTTATGTTATGGAAATATTTATTTCTTAGGTTTTCTAGGATTATATTGGTTGTTTTTTTGTTTCACTTTTAGTTACATCTGATAAGAATTACCATACTGGGAATCAATTTCTTATATTATTTATTTTTGTAATTTTACTTTATATATAATTGAGATAAATATTTTTTCTTAAATACACTATCACATTTTAAATTTTATTATTCACATGGTTGGGAATAAGTCTGCATGGGACTACATGAGAGTCTTGGGGAATCCAACTAGGTATTCATAATCTCCCCTACCCACATAAATTTATATATGTATACATGTTTTTTTTATGATATAAGTAAGGGAAAGGATATGATGTTCTTGGGTTATGGTTCTTAGGATCTATTTGTGTGGTGAATATAGTTTTGTTTGTTCATCCATTGGAAGTGGAGTGACACCATTTAAATTTTATGGGGGTTTTCATCATTTTTTTAAATCTATTAATTTTTTTACATAATTATCTTTTAACTACACTCTAATAATTTTTATTTTTCATGAAATTATATTTTTAATATTAGTTTTAGTTTTTAAAATAAATTTCATTCTTAGACCACATTTTTATTAGTTTATTTGAGATAATATTATAAACTAATGATAAATTTTATCCCTTTAGACAATTTTCTAGCCTCTAGAGATCTAGGAATTTCCCTAAGGACATGTCATGACCCCTTTTTAGATTGTGGAAAATAGGCTCCTAGGTAGGGGTCATCATAAAATGATATCAAAACATAGTTTTACATTTTTAGACTTAAGAAGACGGAAGGAATCAATACTTCGTAAGTAAAAACTCAAGAGGTTCCCAAAAAAATTATAACTAACATATTTATAAATACAATAGAGTTAATAGTGAGTTTTTCTAGGTCAAGTGATTGGAAGTATCCCTTATAGGGTATTGGTATATTATTAAATATTAAAAAATAAAACCCCAAAAAAATTGAAATGGTTTTTTTTTATTTTTTTGATGTATTGTGATAGGAATTTTAATGGTTGATATTCTTGTGCATCATGTTTTTAGGGGCCATTTTTTACCTGAAACTGGTCTTAAATATAATTTGAAGTGGTTTTTTTTTATTTTTAAAATTTTATATTAATTTAGTTGAAATTATTTTTCATTTATTTTTAGAAATATTTATATGAAAGTACCACCATATAGTTAATAGAGAAACATATACATGGAATTAAGATCATGGGATTTGGGTTTTTTGGTTATGGTAGAGTTATTTTTTTCTTAGTTCCACATATTATATTCTTTATTCCCTCATCATGTTATTGATATTTCTTTTCATGGAGAAATTATTTGAGATGAAGAATATATGAATGTTAGAGAGCATAATATGTATAAACAATTATCTTTAAACATGGATAGTGTTCCTAAAATCATTAAAATATTGGTTCAAGTGATCTAGGTGCCTGTAAGGGGCCCAAATTAGGAGTAACCTAACATGGTTTATCATGTTTTAGAGTTTCAAAATTAGTATCCATTTATCTTTATAAGAGATTAGGGAGTTCCACAAACTATTTAATGGTTGGAGTGGATCAATAAAATATTATAGTTTCATTATACACCTAAGACATATAAGGGGAAGTTAACTACTTACTTTCTCAGGGGAGTGGACCATAAGTGGTTGTAGATAGATATAAAAACAAAGGTAGATTATGGTCTAACATGGGTTAGATTTTAGATGATTTTCTTTTTCAAAAATTCTATCCAAACATGAAAAATATAAAATATGATCAAAAGTTCTTAGAGATATATAAATGGTACATAATTTCTTTGAAGTACACTAATCACCTTCTAGAGTTGGTGAATTTTGTGCTAGGGTTGATCAACAATTGCAGTCATAAAGTGCATGGGTTTCAAATTACACTTTGACTAAATATTATATCTTGATTTATAGATATATATGATAAAATTATTTAAGGAATATTTTTTTTCTAAATAAATCATTAATGTGAAAGGTGAAAATTATTTTCTTCATTGGTCTAATAGAGGAAATAATTTTTCTATAAATAATATGGGGAAGAGAGATTATTATCATTATGGTAAAGTTATAAAATTTCGGTAGGAATGATTTTTATTCAAGGTAGTAGATAACTAGGTATTTACTAGTGTTTCATCATGACATTCCTAAAGTGGGAATGACCTAATGTTCCTATGATATTCTATCAGTATAGAAAATTTAGGCATCTAGTGTTCTGTAATATCCTATCTCTAGGCACTAGAATTGGGGGATTCAACTTAACACATAGATCAAGGATGATTATAGAGAAATTAATGTAGACTAAATCTAATTCATAATAAATGAATCACAGTAATCCACATTATGATTATACTTTAATGTAAAATTAAATATATTTATTACGAAGCATGTTCTGAAGGAGTCTAAGTTAGGGAATATGATAGTGAGAGTAACTCTTCTTATTGCATCCACTATGGTATCTATTAGGATTTAATATATGTTTACCTAATTCATTATGATTATAAACATTATTATATTGGTTAAATTTACCTATGGATTTAATTTATTATTCCTCTAGGATTGATACACCTATTAGTGAGAGGATAGATTTGGTGTTTGGGTTTCTATGTTTTTCTATTGTGATTACTGATATATAAATCTTATGTGACTTCATGGTTATAGATATGGATATGTTCAATTTCTTAATTGAGATGAAATTTATGGTGATGTTCAATTCCCATGTAAAATATTATGAGAATAAGGTTTCCTTTACTTAACCTGGAAGAAGTGTTCAGACATTCCATTGATAGTGGATCATTCATTTTAGTCATCCAAGACAAAATTTTAAAAACCTTGGTTAATTAAAATATCTGAAAACAAGGTTGGTTCTTACATAAATATAATCTATGTATAGTTTTAGTTATTTTTTATAGTAAATGATTTATTAAATGTGTTTCCAGAATAGTTATCTTGACTCCCACCAGAGAGAGATATAGAGATCCTCATTTATTTATTTCTATAAATAAACCCAATATTATTTCCATGGTATCACTTGGAACCTATAGAGCTATAATATTTGAATATTCAATTGGAGGTTTTTTAGGGATGTGTATTTATTAAAAAAATCACCAGGGATAGTTTCGACTCTCTTTTCTAAAAAGTTTTACAATAGATTATGGTTATAAATTATATACCAAATGTAAAAATTTTCAGGGTTGAAGAATGAAAATACTACACCTTTTATTGGGTATCTTTTCAAATAATTAAAGGGGGATATATTGGTTTCAGAGATGAATTTATTGTTATAATATCATTAGTTTATGTTGAGGGAATTATGAATTCTGAATACAACATTTAGGAGAAGGTATGGGAGTTATAATATTATATTTATTCCCTTTGGTGTTATTAATGTTCATTTGTCTTGTTTTCCTTTTATGACTTTCATAAATACAATGACTCGTTAATAAATTTTTTGGATGAAATTTGGGTTTATTTTATATTGGAATAGGATCATGGACTGAATTCTAAATTTTCATTAGATATTTTTTCATAGAACGCATTGCATACACAGTATTCTCAATGAATCGTTTTGGAAAAGTTAAGTAAATTTTTGGGGGAATTTGATTTTTGAGTAGGGTATCTTAGTGGATCTAGATAAAGTTGATGTAGTGATATGTTTAGAGTGGCATAATAATTTGAATAATATTTCGATTTTTCTTTAATTAACAGTGCACCATTGATGCATCACTTAAGAAATTAAAAATTTATCATCTCCAATGAAAGAATTAACATTTAAAGGTGTGAATTTATAATGTGATGATAAGTTTCAAGATGATTTTAATGAGTTAAATAAGTGGCTTTAATTTTCTCCACTATTAATAATTCATGATACTAGTAAAGATTTCATAGTGTATTGTGATGAATCTAGAGTGGTTTGGAGGTGTGCACTCATATAATGAGATAACGTGGTTATGTATAGATCGTGGAAATAATGAACACATGATAAGAACCACCCCATGTATAATCTAGAATTAATACGTATTATTTATGATTTTAAGAGTTGATGACATTAAATATTTGATGAAAAGTTCACAGTGTATTCATATCATAAGAGTATGGGGTACATATTCTCTCATAGGTATTTTAACCTTTCATAGCGGAGATGGGTGGAGTATCTTAAAAACTTTTATTTTGAGTTTTTATATACTCTATAAAAGTGTAATGTTTGGGCGGACTTGTTAATTTTTAAATCTCAAGTGGTGAATGACTTAAAGGGGTAGTGGTAGTCGATGGGATTGATGGAGAGTTTTCATATAGAAGCTCACAAATAGGGGAGTGACATGATATTATATTCGATTGAGGTATATTCTATAATTTTGGATCAAGTAAATGTGGAAAAAAATATTGAATCCAAATTCAAAAAGTTTAGTGATGTATTAAATCTTTGGGAGACCAGGAATATGTGGTCTCTAGTAGTGGACTCTACACTCTAATTTTGAGATAGAGTTTCATTTACCATGATTCCAATGAAGGATGATATGGTCTGGTTCCACAAATCTAGTTGGGTAGTTTATATTTTAGTAGAAAATATATATTATGATATTATATTACCATTCTCATTGGTAAGTTTGAATAAGAATGAAGGAAATTATGTCACTTGTTACTTGACATATCATATAGTGAAACTGGTTTTTTATGGTGAAAGCATAGCTCATCTAAGAGCTTTAGACCTTCAAATCCATAGACCCTTATAAATAGTAAAATGTTAATTTTACCCTATATAACCATATTATATAAATTAAATGATTGTTTTATTGATTTTGGGATTTTTTTACCCTTGGGTTGAGCTAGTGTACAAAGGTGGATGCGGCTAGGGCTTGATAAAAATAAATTAAAAATTTAAATACAAATTTTTAGGTATGCTCATTATTCATCAAGAATGATGATTTCCTTTAGAAATATGGCATCATATGGGAAATATAATACTTCTATTACATTCAAAATGGGTGTTTTCCCTATGAGATGTTTAATTTTCTATCACACACTGACTTCTAGACTGATCATTAAAGAATATGAAACTGATTAAATTAATTAATTAATTAATTATGAGTAAACTCCTAATACCTTCCCAATTTAACACTCTTTACGGACTCTAATTAGGTTTGGTAATAAAAAATAATTAAAGCAATGATATGAGATAAAGTAGGAGATTTGATGAGGTGGTAGATTAGAGCTAGATCAGGATGAAAAAACCTTGAATCTCTAGAGTTTCTATATAGGATAGGACTCAATTCTTGATTATCACATTGCTATAGAATTTTCTTTTCCCACAACATGAAATTGTGTTAAGTTTTTTATACCTAATATTTCTTTAGTTATTTTCTAGATTTTTTTTGATCCATTCATTGGGAGATTTAAAAAAATGCACTGTGTTAAAGGTGTGATGGTGGTTCCGACAGGTCATAGCGAGGGTGGTGGGGGTCGACCACATGGAAATTGGTGTCATCGAAAAAGCTTAAAAACATTTTGTAAATAAATGTTAGGAAAATTAATATATGTTTTGGTCATTGGTGGGGATAAAGGTTCGACCAAATTTTGGATAGCTACGATGAGTGACAGCATCCCATACTATTGTTTCGACACCTTTAAGGGAATCAGGGAAACTTTTAGGGTTTACCCCAATCACCTTGTAAGAACCTAGTTCTTTCTTTAGGTTTAGATACTTCCATCAAATTTCAATTTAAAATTTTAATTACGCCCTAATATGAATTATTTTGAGTTTATGGAGGTATTGAGGGTTTATGGGGTTGGTTTGAAGCCTATAACCCAACTTGGGATTAAAAAAGGACTCATACATTGTTAAAAGAAACCGTGCACATAAAGTTGTATGGTTACTTTTAAAACTTGTGAGTCTGGATGGTGTGAGGCTATATGCCTCATGGTTAGGTAAAACCATGAAATTTGTGGTTCATGGTTGTGATTCCATCTGTTTAATTTTTATAGTGTATATTTTTATGGTTTGATCACAACTAGTTAATCTTTAAGGTAAATTGTGAGATGTGACCCTTTCATATAACAAAGAACGTATGGTTGGCACATAGTTTGGACAATCATGTGGGAAAACCATGAGACCCAATAAATTGGGTGAATTTAAAAAATTTCCCCTAATTAAATATATTTCTAAGACTAATTATTTATTATCCTCCCACATAGAAACTCACCTCCTTTTAATCACTCTTTGGAGACTATTTGTGGAATTAAGAGATCGTCTTTGTCTGGTGTCTGATTCAAGAACTTTCTATCTCACTGAATCCACACTTATAGGATCTCAATTACTTTTTAGATATTACTTGTTTGGTTTTGTATTGACTATTGTATTTAGGTATAAGATAATTTTGCCTATTATTTGGTTCTTCATCCGTTCTTTGATTATCCCCCAATCTAGTTGAATCAGAAGCTGATACAGGTTAAGATATCCACTATGGACCTACAGTAGCTGATCTTGTGCCTTTTTTTAAAAGTAAAAGTGTTTATATATGTCATTATGCCATGCACCCAATTCTCAGGTGACTCTTTGAAATGAATTTTAATCTTTGAATTGAATTTACTGGTATAGCTTATTCAATTAATAAGGCCCATTGTTAAAAATTACATGGTTAATATCCATGAGTGGAACCAAACCTTTGGGTGTGTTGTGCTTTTAAATAGGAAATTATGATGGAATATGAATTTTGGATACATTTGAGGTGTTCCCATTACCCCTTGTCTTGGGAGTTTCATATTTAATTGTTAATTGAATCCATGAACTGAATTGTGAATTGGGATATAAATTGAATTTCAATATGAATAGTAAATTGTAATTGAATTGATAAAGGAAAGGGAATGGATTAAATTCCCCTTAGACCTTGACTTGTAATGGATTGTCTAAGAATGATATTCTTGATATAATAAAAGTCCCATGTGAGTATAATTAAATACTAATCCTTCCTAGTCTAGCCTATTCCTTTATCCACCTTTTATGGTGAGGTGTAAATGAATTGTTCTTGGTGTTGACCTTGACATAGTTAAATGAAATTGATTAAATAGTAATGATATTGATTAAATGCTTATATTCTTTAGGTGACACATGGATTCATATAATAATTCCATGTAAAGACTCAATTGGATTCTACCTTGCTTATGACTGAGTAACACTTGGACTCCTTATATAGTTTTCCAAGGATGGACTCATGGGGGTTCAATTTTATATGGAGAATTATAATTGGATTCCATATGGATTTCCAAGGATGGAATCAAAGTTAATTTGAACATATATGTCCTGGGTGATACTTGGACTCCCTTAATGGACCTCCAAGGATGGACACGAATGGAAGGGATGTTATACCACACCTAGAGTGATACTTGGGTTCTTATGAGGATCTACATGGATGGTCTTGTAGGCTGTTGGTTTATGTTATACCTATATCAATAACTGGACTTCAAATTAGGAATTCCATGTAAGGGATCAGGTTTATAAATAAATAATTAATAAAACCAGGTATATAACGTGTCTGCCAAGCCAAAGCACTATCTTGGAATCAATATTTGTTTATATATTATGGATGGTCTATTTAACCATCCCTTGGTTAATTATTTTCCTAGGGGAATGTCAGACTATGTGATGGGTCTCAAGAATTATTAATTAAATGGGATTTAATGATAAAATGGACTTTTTTAAAAGTATATCTAGGATTTTATAGGATGTTAACTTTCAGCACTCCCTTGATTATTACATTACGTCCTACACATTTCTATTATATATATTAACTAATTAGATGGTTAAAGACCTTGTGTGTTTTCATATTATGATTATTTATCACACTCTATTTGGGCCGCCTTGGGTACCCAAATAGATTATATAATTGTAGGTATGGATAAAAGAAAGAACCTTGATATAGGTTCTTTTATATTTCTTGGGATTAGGGGAGAATGGGACTGAGCTGAGGCTCATGATGCTAGATGGGTTACTTTTTACCTTTTGTACTTTTGTTTCAATTTAATATACACCTTCCTTTATATATTCTTTTTCCATTTTACAAGACATAAGAAATTTATCATCATCAACTGTATATGAGATTCCTTTTTGGGTAATTTTATCTATTCTTGTTGTTCATATATTTAGTAATTATTACTAATGGTTCCTCTAGAGGTATGTTATTGGAATTTTGATGTGATTCACTCTGGTGATGAGGGTGTAGTTTTCCCAAAGACATACTGGGGCCCTTACTATTCAACAACCTCTGGAATTTGGGAAATGCACATGGGTCCATGTAACCAACTAGGCTCAGGGAACTATTGAGTGGCATCCATGTATGGGATGCTACAAAGTGGTATCAAAACATTATTTTATAGTTTGATTTTTTATTTGGTGACAATATAATGGGATGGGAAGAAATTGGAATTTGGTAATGAGTTATGCCTGGGTGTGGCTAAACTGTGTATGGGAAAAATATAAATCTCCTCAAATGAAATTGTTATTTTTGGGATTTTGACTATTACAATTGATTTTATTGCACTGTTGGGTGATGGACTTGAATTGTGATGATATTATTGACATGATTATGGGTTCTATTTTTTTCAACTTGGTGAGATGAGGATATTCCATCTCATGCATCATGTTAGGAAGTTTACAAGAATCAAATTCCATGAATTATTCCATGCCATTTAGAATTCATTAGTTGTTGCATGTTGTTATGATAGGTGTGCTGATAGTTATACCTTCTATTGTGATCAAATTTATAAAGTAGGTTATGCTGTGAATTAAGTGGATTCCATAATTTGGTTATTGGGGAATATGGGACCTCATGGATTGGAAATTGTCAAACCATTGGTTCAACATTTTTAATTAATTGTGATATAAATGTGAAATATTTGATATAATAGAAATTAGTATGATAATTAAATGGAAATTGAAATTAGTTATAGAAAAGAACTTGACCTAGAACTGACCTTAGTAGTGGGAAGTTGGTAGTATCTCTTGCTTATATATGATATGTACATTGCCCAGACCTGACTCTAGGGGTAGGAAGAGGGGTCTGTTCTTATATAGGAATGATTATACCTATCCTATTTTAGTTTTTGTTCTTTTGAGCTATAAACTTTGATAATAATATTTATCTGAGGAATGCACTTATCATTTGTAGAGGTATTCCATCACAATGTCCTCCAGTAGTACACCAAGAGCATGGTGATGACTATACTTTGGAGGTAGTTGGCCATGTGCTATTAGTAGGCCCCCCAGTAGTTCCAGCTATGACACCAATAGTTGTACCTAGCATAGGTTCGGTGGCACTGTTCTGTGATGGGTTCTTACACTTCATGGAGACCATTCAGGGAGCACTGTAACCTACCCCAATTATGGAAGAGTTGACTCATGTGTTTCTATAACAGCATCCTCCCATTTTTAGGGGATGGAAGACCAAAATCAATGAATTCATGGATAGAGGCCATGTTATAAATCTTTTAACATCTTGATATTCCTCCTAATATGAGTGTGAAAATCACTATATATATGTTTCATGATTCTTCTAAGAGATGGTGGGATGTTATTAATCATACAGATCGTCATCAGGAGATGGCATGGTGGGATTTTCAAACAACCTAATATGACTAATTCTATCCCATGATTTTGAGCATCGATAGATCCTAATATTTCATGCTATTGAAGCAGGGTGCGTTATCAGTTTTGGAATATTCGTCCCATTTTACTAATTTCCAACATTTTACACTTATTCTTATGGGTGATGAGTTATCTAAATATAGGTGATTTGAGGATGTTCTCAGGTTTGAAATCTTATTGTAGTTCAATGTATTTCATCTTTCTTTCATTTCTAGAATATTGAATCATGCTCTTATCACAATGCTTAAACTGAGAGATGATGGAGGTGAAAGCCAAGGTAATTCGACATCTAGATATGGTACTGTAGCGGCTAGTAGTAGGAAGTGTCTTCTGGAGATTTCCTGTGAGGATATTATTAAAAAATCACATAATCATGTATCTAGTTGAGGTGTTACTATTGTAGTAGGCAGGGACATATGAGTCCACAGTGTATGAGGGACCCAGTTGAGTGTTAATCCTACAGAAAAATGGGTCATCTAAAAATATTCTGAATAAAGTTTCCTCTATTTTCTAGTGAAATAGGGTATGCACCAACTCCACATATTAGATAGGGTTCTGTATCTTCTCATATGATAGGAAGTTGGAGCATAGATGGATGATTTGGCCAAGGTGGTATTCATAGTTGTGGTAGTCAGACCCCAGTTTTATGGTGAAAGCGGAGTGGATCTGCTTGGAGTAGCTAAGAAGTATCACAGATCTATGGTTCATGACAGATATAAGAAGTTAAATAGAACCTTGAGAAGTAGGATCTCAAACACTCTACTATCAAAGGTACTATTCTAGTAGTATCTTCTTTAACTTCTATTATTTTTGATATAGAGTATTCACATAACTTTATATATGTTCCCACTTTAGAGATCCTTAGGTTCATTGTTTTACTTCTTATGGTTTCAAGATGCGTGGAACTCTATTGGGGATTATTATAGATGATTTGAGTCAATTTAGGGAGTTCCCCATGAGACTGGTGGGTGTGAATTTGTATGGGACCTATTTTTCCTTGAGATGTCATGTTTTCACATAATTCTCAGGATGGATTGGTTGGTCTCCTTTCATGGTTTCTTTATTTCAATAACTATAGGGTCACCTTCAAATCACTATAGGGTGGAGAGTTTATTCATAAGGGTGAATGGGATGTCTAGGATAGTCAAGCTATACCCGAGCATCGTGGTATGGGTGATGTGATAACCTAGATTGTGATGTTATATCTAGAAGATTAGGGAACATGTCAGGAAAATTTCCCTATAATAATTGATTGTTTCAAGGATATTTTCTTATCTTAATTCTCAAGATTACCTCTAGAGGGATACGTAGAGTTCTCTACTAATATAGTTCCATGAGTTTCACTAGTATCCATTCCTCCTTGTAGGATGACTACTAATGAGATGCATAAGCTCAAAAGGTATCTAGATGATTTATAGGCTAACCGGTTTATATGATTTAATACTTCTCTATGGGGTTATATGTTACTTTTATGAAAATGAAGGATGAAACCCTTAGGCTATGAGTGTATTATTGTAAATTAAACCAACTAATAGTTAAAAACCAGTATCCTATATCACAGATAGATGATCTATTTGACCATCTCTGAGGATCTCGGGTTTTCTTAAAGATTGATTTGGGATATAGTTATGATCAATAGTCTGTAATACCATTCGACATACCTCACATATCTTTTTTTTAGTATATATGGTCTATATACATATTTGGTTATGTCTTTAGGTCTCATTAACACACCAATGGTATTCAAGGAAGTGATGAACTGTGTTTTCCATCGTTATCTAGATTCAATTGTAGTGGTTTTCATGGATGATATATTGGTGTATTTTCACAATAAACATGACCATACCAAACATATTGATATTTTATTGAATACTTTGAGAGAACATTAGTTATATTATAAGATCACAAAGTGACATTTAATGATGGATTATATTCACTTTTTGAGCCACGTTATCTTGGAGACAGGTGTATCAGTTGAACCATAGAAGGTGAGGGCTATAGTTTCCTGGGAGAATCCCAAGAATGTATTTGAGGTAAAACGTTTTTCAGGGATAGATGGATATTATATGTGTTTTATATAGGAATTTTCATTCCTACTAATGCCTCTTATGGGATTGACTAAAAAGGTTGTGAAATTCATATGGATAGATTTCTATGATACGACCTTTCAGGAGCTAAAAAGGGAGATTGAATTTAGTGTTGATACTAATTTTTTCAGATCTAGATAACAGTTACCCTATTTACAGTGATGCATCATGTATTATTCTAAGAGAAGTCCTTGTGAAATGAGATGGGTTCATGGATTATGAGTCTCATCAGTTGAGGCCAAACAATAGGAATTACCCAATTCATGATCTTGAGTTATCTACGGTTGTTTATGAATTATGATGTTGGAGATACTACTTATTTAGAGAGTGTTTTTTTGTGTACACAAACCACAAAATCCTCAAGTACACATTTAAAAAGTGTGATCTGAACATGAGGTAGTTAAGGTGGATTGAATACATATAGTATTTTGATTTCGAGCCTGTATACCTGTATGGAAAAGTAAATGAAGTGGTTGATGCATTGAGTAGGAGGACTCAGGTATAGGTAGTTCAGTAGGCCATTAGCGAGTGGAAACTCATGGCTTTGTTCTATGAGATGCACTTATAAGTGCACAATAGTCAAGGGAAGACTTTTCTATCATCCTTAGCTGGTTCATCTACCCTTTTGGGAAGATTAAGGATGAGGTAGCTATCATAATCAGAAATACTAGTCCTGTGGGAGAGTGTGGTAGGTAAGGACCCTCATCCAGGATGGACTGTAGGTAAGGATGAGATCTTGTATATAAATGGTCACATATGGGTTACTTTAGACATGCATGAGGAGATTATGTTAGACTTTCATGCTTTAGATTGGGCAGTGCATGCGGACATCACCAAGATGTATCGAGATTTACATTACTAATACCAGTGGTTGATTATTAAAGGATATATTCAGGGTTTTTTCATGAGATGTTCCACCTATTATTTGGTGAAGTTAGAATACTATCAACCCGACATACTTTTACAACAGTGACCTATCCTTGAGTAGAAGTGGGTTCATGTCATGATGGAATTTTTGATAGGTTTAACGAGGCCTCCATGAGGTAATGATGTTGTCTCGGTTGCTGTTTACAGTATCACAGTGGTTTCTCATTTCATACCTATCAAGGATACCTTCACTGTTGATGGGCTTGGGAGGTTTTATATAAATGAGATATATGAATTCATGGGGTTTTACATACTATCTTTTTAGATAGGGATTCCCAGTTTACTTCATGGTTATGGAATGGGATACTAAGGGTGTTGGGTACAAGGGTGCTTTTGAGCCCGTAATACCACCCCTAAATAGATGTTCATTCATAACACACAATTTAGTGGCCTCAGGACTTGTTGCATTCATGCATCCTAGATTTTTGGGGCTCATGGGAGAGGCATATACCCCTGGTTAAAATCACCTAGAATAGTATATTTTAGCGTACTATTCATATGTTTTCCTATGATGATTTTTAAAATAGGTCATTCTGATAGAACATGTGTTGTTTAGAGGAAAGAGAGGCCAGTATTGTTGGACATTGTCCTATTTAGGTGACCATAGATCCAGTTTATTTTATTCAGAAGTGCATGGATACTGTACAATCTTGACATGAATCTTAAGATGATTTCTGTACATGACCTCTAGAGTTTGAGGTCGGGGATTGGGTCTTTTTACATGATTCACCATGACTAGGACACAAAAGGACCATGAGATAGGTTAATCTTTCACCTTGTTATATTTACTCATTCGAGATTATGGAGAGAGTCGGGATAGTAGCATATCAGTTCCAGTTATCTCAGAGGTACCAGGTCATGTATGATGTCTTCCATGAATATCAAATACAATTCAATCATTCATAAAAATCTCATAATTTTCAGCTCAGGGAGGTTCATTTATAGTTTGATGAGTCCTTTTAAGAGCATCCAATTTGTATTATGTATCATAGCATGAAGGTTCTCTGAGGCTAGTTGGTTCCATTAGTATGGGTGTCATGGTAGCACAACTGAGTACTTGACAAGACCTAGGTTTGGGAGGTTAATGTATGATCATAGTGGCTAGATATATTCTTCGAAATTATTGACCATCCTTGAGAGAGAAATTCAGGGATAAATTACTTTAAGTGGGGACGTTTGTAAGAATGCGGTTCTTTCTTGAAGTACAGAACCAATAAATTCAGTGAAATTTTAGTTTAAATTTTTAAATATATCCTAATGTGAATTCCATTTGAGGTCATGGATGTATCAGGGGTTTCTAAGTCTAGTTCAAAGCCAAGAACCCAACTCTTGGGTTGAAAAAGTCCCCCTATATGGTTAAAATAAGTCAAGTGTGGCAAGAACCCGATTGATTTAAACAATGCGAGGCTGAACAGTGGGTGGCTATAGGAATCACCATTAGGTGAAACCATATTATTTGGAGTGTAGGGACATGTAACCAGGACTAAAATTTTGAAATTGGATATTTCAACAGTTTAAGCATGGTTAGTTAAATCGTATGGTAAACCACGTGATTTTTCCCTTTCCTACAACAGAGGGTGCATGGTTGGCACATAGTTTGGCCTGTTCTGCAGCCAAATCGTGAGAACTATTAAATTAGGTGAATTTACAATATTTCCCTTGTTTAAATGTATTTATAAAACTAATTATTCATTATCCTCTCATATAGTAACTCACCCCCTTTGAAGCCCTATTTGGGGATTGTTTGTGGCATTGAGATACCATCTTCGTTTGGTGTCTGATTTAATAAATATCTATCTTGTGGAATCTTTTTCGATAAGATCACAATTCCTTTTTAGTAATTCCGCATTTGTTTGGGTATCATATTAGTTATTTTGGTGCAATAAAATTTTCCCAATTATTAGGTTCTTCATCCGTTCTTCAATTTTCTCTAGTTCTGAGTCGAATCAGGAGTTGATACTGGATTAGCAATCCACAACAGACCTATGGTAGGCGATATTGTGCCTTTTGTTAAAATTATATGTGTTTATATATGTCATTTTTCTAAATTCCCAATTATCAATAGATTCCTTGAAATTAATTTTAATTCTTGAAATTAATTGATAGGTATATCCTATTCAATTAATGAGGCATATTGATAAAGGTTACATGGTTAAGAACCATGAGTGGAACCACATCTTAGGGTGTGTTGTGTATTTAAATGGGACATTATGTAGAAATTTGAGTTTTTGATACCTTTAGGGTGTTCCCTTTACCGATTTCTTTGGGTCTTGGTATTGAACTTTGAATTGAATCTATGAACTAAATTGTGAATTGAGATATAAATTGAATAAAAATATGAATTGTAAACTATAATTGAATTGATAAAGGAAAGGGAAAGGATGCCATTCCCCTTTTGCCTTTCCTTGTAACGGATTTTCTAAGCATGAGATTCTTAATATAATGAAATTCCCATTTGAGTAGAATTAAATAATAAGCCTTCAAGGTATGGTTCATTCCTTTATCCACCTTTTAAGGTGATGTGTAAATGATTTGTTCTTGGTGTTCACCTTGACATGGTTAAATGAAATTCATTAAATGGTAATGATATTGATGAAATGATTATATTCCTTGGGTGACACATGGATTCATATGAGAATTCCATAGACTAACTCAATTGGATTCTACCTTGATTATTCCTGAGTGACCCTTGGAATCCTTATATGGTTTTCCAAGGACAGACTCATTAGAGTAAAATTTTATATCGTGAGTGATACTTGGATTCCATATAGATTTATAAGGAAGGAATCAAATGTCATTTGATCATATATTCCATGGGTGATACTTGGGCTCCCTTAGTGGACTACCAAGGAATGACTCAAATGGAAAGGATACTATACCAAACCTAGAGTGATACCTAGGTTCCTATGAGGATCATCATGGATCTGCTTGTAGGGTGTTGGTTTAGGTTATACTTAGAGTGATACAAGGATTCTAAATTTGGAATTCCATGGATGTAATTAGGTTCAAAAAATGATTAATAAATGAAATGAGTTATATGACATGTCTTCCAAAAAAATAACATAATTGGATTTAGTACTTGATTATACTTTATGGATATCCTATTTAGGCATACCTTGGATAACTATTTTTACTGGGGAATGTTTGGGATATGCATCAGGTCTCAAGACTTATTAATTAAATAAGATTGAATGATTAAATAAACATGATTTATAACGAGAACCTGGAATTTATTGGATGTTTACTTTTAGTACTCCCTTTATTATTACATTATTGCCTGCACATTGCTGTTATATATATTCATTGACTGGATGGAACTAGACTATGGGAGGTTTCCTACTAGGATTGTGTCTCACACCATATTCGGGCCACCTTGGGTACTTGAAAAGTTTATAAGATTGCTTCTAGGGATAAGGGAAAGCACCTAGATATACCTTCCTGATTGCTGCTTGGGACTTGGGGAGCATGGGACTAAGATGAGGCACGCGATACTAGCTGTGATAATTTTTGAATTTTTGTACTTTTGTTCCATGTATTGTACACCTACCTTGTATAATTTTTTTGGATATTTTACTAGACACATGACATATATCATCATAATCTGTATACAAGATTCCTTTTTGGGTATTGTTATTTATTCCTGATATTTATATATTATCTGATTAGTAATACTACAACTGTTACTTGTATATTATTGACATTATGATGTGATACACTATGGTGATGAGGGCATAGTCCCCCCACAGACACACCTAGGCCCATGCTTCTATTCAGAAGCCTCTGGAATTTGGGGAGATGTTTTGTAGGCTATGTATCCTATTAGTCTTGGGGAACTATTAAGTTCCATCTAGGTCCGGGATGTTATACACCTAATAACAAAGGATCGAATGGCCTCACGCCCACAATGTGGCATACAAGGGAGGTGTTTTTTCTAGACACCATACAATCCATGTGGTGTGGGAACGCCTAATGTGTGGTTGGCCACCAACTCATGTTCATGCAGGCTGGGAAGATGCAGATCATGATAGGTCTACCCAACCTAGAACAAGCAGGATATATTGAATTCATGGAGGCACATGCTCAAGAACCTAAATACAATTTGGATTCATGGAATTCCATATGGAATATTATTTATAAATTATTCACTTAGTGTTTATTTTATACTACAAAATAGACTATACAATGTATTTTTCTATGTATATCAAGATAGTGTAGTTTGTTTGACCATATAAGGATATTTATAAGATAAGATTGGGGTATTTGAATTTATCCCAAAACTAATGATGTCAGAGTTCAATCTATTCCTCCAATGTACCCCAATACAATGAGGTGGTAAAAAGTAACTCATAGATGGATATGAAACATGAGGATTTTTCCTCCTTTCCATTAACCCTAGTGTGAGAGTGGGTTCATGTGGTTTTTGTAGGGAGATATAAAGTTTACCATTTATATATATTACACGGGAGCTATAAATACCCAGAATTTACATGTAATTTTTTTTTATATATGGGAATTTTACGAGTCTATGATAATTGACAGTGCATGATTCTGAGGCCCAGATGCTTGGAATAAATTTCCGAACTTTTGTTCGTGTACATTCAGTAAAATTGAGAGAGGGTTTTTCTAACTTTTGAACTGGTGCTCAGAAATGAAATATGAGGGCACCGTTGAAGTCGCAGTGCTGGTAATCACTTATGAAGACTTTCACCTCGATGATAGTTGTTTGAGGGTGAAAGTTAATTTTTGGGTTTTTTGTGAAAATAATAAAATAAAATAATCACACCTTTTATTTTATTTTTTGTAACCACCCATGTGGATATTTCACAGGTGCGTAACTCCTGAACTAAAACCTCCCATTAGAGGTTATGGAGGTGGGGACCATCGATCCTAACCTCCCATGAGATGTTATGGTGGTGGGGACCACCAAAGGATTGAAACCTCTTGAACTCCCTATTAAATGGGGAGAAACCTCTTGAGCTGCCCACTTAATTATTCCAACCCTCTCCATATTTTTTTATGCCACCCATTAATTAATTATTTAAACCATTTTGAAATTTTGACAACATAATTTAATTTGAAAACTTAAATTAAGAAGTTGGATATATTTTCATTTTGGTGGAATTGGGGAAGAGGATTGGAAAAGGGGAGATCTTTGGAGAATTGGGAAAATCCCTCCAACGAATAACGCTGATGCATGACTTCGACATTCTTCCTTGGGACATCCTCCAGTGTGGGATGTCTTTAATCAACGATCATCTTTCCCTCCCCAACAACGTCGTCTCCTCCCTCACAATCTCTGTCAATGAACAATCCAAGTCAGGGGTTAATTTTTGTATGAATACTTTTCCTATGTTCTTCCCTTGAACTATTTTTCGGGATTGGGAATAAATCATTGTGGGTGGTTATAAATCTTTATGTTCTTATTCAAGTTCTTGTTGAGACATATGCTACCACCCTAACGCAGAGGGTATGGGTCAAACAAACATGGCCCAACCCCTCTGCAAATCTTGTGATGTTATGTAGTGTTGAAGGCGACGACACAATGACACTGCCCCGCAGCCACTGCCGCCTTGCGACCTCCGCCACCCACGACCCCGTCGTGCCGCCACGGTCGCCGCCATCTAGGTCGAGCTACCACCACCGACTGGACCAATCACCACCGTCGTCCACCGAGCTTCCACCGACATCCACCAAGACGCTGTAGAGCCACCATCCACCATCTGTCGAGCTGCCCGCGGCCTTCCGTGTCATCCGTCGAGCTGACCACGGCCTTCTGCGCCACTCCGGTCGAACCACCTGCGGCCCTCTAAGCTGCTTCGGCCGAACCACCCGTAGCCCTCTGAGCCACTCTGGCCGAGCCACTCACAGCCCCGAGCTACTCCAGCAGAGTTGCCCCGTGGCCTCCACCCTCCTGGCTGAGCCACCCTGGCTGAGTCACCCAACGGCCTCACGCCTTCTGTGGTCGAACCCCTACGGCCCCTCACGGCCTGCCGGACCACCCAGCAAGCTGGGCCAAACCTAACGAATCGGGATGCACTGCGGGATAGCCCAAACCCAGCGAGTTGGGCTGGGTCGACCTGAACCGGTTCGGGCCGTGTCGGACCATACTCGGGTCCTCTATAACCCATTTACTCCTTTTGGCCATAACTTTGGCATCGGACGTCCATTTGAAGAACCGTTAGTGGAGCTGGAAATCTTGGAGCAAGACGGTCCCTTTGGTACACCCCACAAGAGTTTTCGATAAAGTTGTAGAACAATTGGGTTGGATCGATCATGAATCCAACCGGGCCCTCGGTACTAAAAGGCTAATAACTCACAGACTGGGCGTCTGAATGACGCACCGTCTATTGCGTTGAGACCCCTATGATGTGGTGGTCCTTTGAAATACTTATTCATTGGACATCATGATAGTTGGAGGATAGAACAATGTATTGGGGAGCGGACTCTCCCAGAGATGAGCAAGCCTATTGCGGAAACCGAGTAGCTGGATGTGATGAGAAGAGTGCTCATAGATATCCTGTGCGGGTCAGCTCCTAGCGATTCAGTAGAGGTTAGCAGCAGAGTCTCTTAATAGAATAAGATGATTCAGTATTTATAACTAATCATCTCTACTACCATACCTAACGATATACCTGGTGTGAGATGAGTCTGTACCTCTATGATTTTCCTCATGATTGATATGGATTACTTGAAAACTCAGGTATATGTATGGGCATATACCTAAGTAGGGTTATCTGTTGATTTCATATTTTTTGGTTTATCCTTGGTGGATTTTATGAGACCTTGAGGTTCTAAGGGTCCCTATTGAGTATCGTTATACTCACCCCCGCACGGGTTATGCCCGCACTATGTTGTGTTGGATGCAGACGACAGAAAACACTGAGTGAGGAAGAGGGTACCATGACTGGAGGTAGCTCGGAGGTGGACCTAGACGAGGAGTACTGCAGAGCCGACCAATCGAGAGTCTTACCTAACCTTTAGGTATGATCTTTGGCGGGTGATTATAGGAGCTATTCCAGTGACTAGTACTTTCAGTTGTCTTGTACTTTCTAGTTTTCCTTGTACTTTCTAGTTGGGCTTGTATTCTGGCCCCTTTTTACTTATTATACTCACTCTGTTTACTATTCTGTTTACTTGAGTTCATATCTTGTTGTGTGATTGGTTGTGTGTTGATAGGTTATAAAGGATATTCCCTCCCAGTTCTAGGAAATTACGCCGTTGGTGCTTGTCGCCAACCCCTAGCCTAAGGAAGGCGGGCTTGGGGTAATCACGGCACGAGCCCCGGGGGACGGGTCGTGAAAGGAGCCCTTGTGACCAGCCTATATATTGGATAGAAGTTATGATCCTTACATTGTATCACCCCATGTCAACTTTAGGAGATAGAGAGTAACAATTTTAGAACATTATTGATGGATCCCCACCTCAAACAGTGAGTTTTTATGACTATTTAAATAAGGATGATTTAGATACAAATTAGGAATACTTCATCAAGCTTGAATTGCTACTAAGACTTGAGTTAACCATTTAATTTTTGGCGGTATTTTCCCTAAAAGACATGGAGTTTAGGTCTCCCAGTCCATGTGATTTCTTTGGATATCTCTTTATGTTTAAAGTATTCTATTACATGGTTGATGGTGGGGTTTCACTCCCTTAATGGTTTGGGGAGTGGAACACCCCCTAATGTGACGGTTTTTAGGTGAATAGTGAGCTATGGGTTAACACTTACATGGAAGTAGATAGTTAACACCTATGTTATTATTGTCCTCTGTGTGGCCCAGATTCCCATATATGATGTTTTAAAAATTAAAGATGATGGTGACATTTGAGAAGTTGCGAACCCCCATGATGGAATAGGGTGTGAGTTCCCATCCATGGCGTCAGTAGCACTTTATTATCATATCATATGACATGTTTTAGTTTCCTCGCCTAAATTAGACCTTCAGTTCGAAGTTTATATGGAGAGGTGCTTAGGTGGTACATTATGGAATTGAGGAATTTTCTAGGAACACTGATTTGTCGGTAAGTTTTGGGGTTCACTTCTCATGATGGAAAGTGGTGATATTGGTGCATGTATGGTGGCATATGGTTGATGAACCCTTCTAATTGGGATTATTTTTATTAAATTACCTTTTTATTACATAGTTTTGTGGGTTTCAGTTTTCCTTTGTAAATTCTAAATGGTTTGATCACCTCGTAGTTGGGTGTGCAGAGAGGTGTTTTCCCCTGAGGATGATGAGTAGGGAGGTGTCTTCCCTTGAGGTTTGGGGTTGTTCATAGAGTCCACATTCTATGAAACAATTATAGATTTTGTTAATATATATTTTACTATTATTTTGAGGTTTATTTATGGAGTCCTCATTGAATGGATTGGTTTTCCAATTAGGGTATATTTTTTCCCTAAGATACATGAGTTGAGATTATTGGGAAGCGAGGTGGTAGATCTTCTCATTTTTTTATTATTCCCTCATTCATTGTGTTGGGAATTTGTACAATTTATCCCTTATTAGTGTGTTGAACAATATCATTAGGCCCTATCTGGTTTTATAGAATTTGATTGGGTATTTTTATACACACTTCTATACAATAATTATGCCAATACGTTTTGTTTCTAGGAAGAAAACACAAAGGTCAATGGTTATATTTGTGGGTTGGAAGATGGTGGTAATAATTTCACCAAATATGAGTAGAATTAGTGTGATACATGGGTATCAAGAAGTGAGGCTAGAATTATCATGAAGTTTTGATCACTATTCCCTGGTTCTTTAGGTTGGTTAATTTTTTAGAGCATCAATATTTTTAATTTTATCCCTTTTTATATAGGAATTTTTATTGTACACCCTGAGATGTTTAATAGATGTATAGATGAATTTTTTATGATAAATATGTATCTCATGAATGGTTTTGGATAATTTTTATGGTGTTTAATATCTACTTTAGGTTGTATAGGCTAAGGCCTCCCATTTTATGTAATGTATTCTAAGTGGTAGTGACAATCCCCTACCTATTAGAGTCAAGATTGGGGTGGAACACCTGGCTCACTACCAGCCCAAGAGGGTCCTGTTGTGTCAGGTCATGTCATTTTAGTAAATAAATATAGGGAAATAGATACCTATAATACCATTTCATCTATTACCATTACTAATGTTAATGTGGGAAGAAAACATGATGGATTTCATGACTAAATTCCCAAGATGACAATGAAATCAAGATGTGGCGTGGGTGATTGTGGACTAACTCACTATATCGGCCCATTTATTACCTATTATAGAGATATTCTCAGTTGAGAACCCATGCATATTTTATTTGGAAGCGTTAGTTAGGATTTATGGATTTCCTTCCATGATAATTTAAAATAGATATCTTTTATTTATTCTGAGACTTTAGAGGGGGGTTACAACAAGAAATGAGTTAACAGTCGAAGATATACATGTTGTATCATAACCAGTTGGATGGGTAAAATAAAAAAACCATACAAATATTATAGGACATAATTCAAGATAGTTAAATAGATTTTATGTGATCATGGGAGTATCATGTAACACTTTTAGAGTTTTTATATAATAATAGTTATTATTCATTGATTTAGATATCTCAATTCAAATCACTGTATGGAAAATCATATCGAAAATTATTTTTTTACATAGAATTGGGAGAGATGTATTTTTTTGGCCCAGATAAATGAATTAGAAAATATATTGGGGTAACCTAATTCAAAAGTGATTAGTGGAATCTTATACTTTTATTTAACCTTATGGGAACCTTCATTGAAATCCATTTGAAATTAACATAGGAGATCGAGTATTCCTATGAGTATTATCATGTATAAGACATAGAAAACATAGTAAGTAAATGAATTTTACACCATGGTATGTTAGTATATTTGTAATTTTTGAAAAAATAAAAGATTATTATTCTCACATTGAGTAGATATTGAAGTATTTTTTGGTGTGTAACATTTTCCATGTGCCTAAAATAAGAATGTATCAACCTTATCCATCTCATAGTATCTATTATGGTGTGATGTATTTTGAGTTGTCTATGAATTTTGTGCAAAGTTAGATGATGATTTATAATAGGTAAGAGAATATCTTTTAAGAAAATGGTATTCTATTTTGAGAGTTTTTTTGGTAACACATTTTAATTCAAGAAGAAACATGGTATACGGATCAAATGTGGTGTCAATGATCAAGTTTTTTCAAGGATTATGAGCCCTGATAAATTTTTATGGATTTAATGAACTATGTTGGTAAGAAATGCTACATTTATGTTTTCATATAAAATCCCCCCTTTGATGTTTGTTCATTTATGGTTCTGTTTTTTGAGTTTTTAGAGGTGTAATAAACACTAAATAATTAAGGTGTACATTCTTAAGGACCATGTGGCAAGATCATGAAAGTCACTTGGGTTGGTAAAAGGTGAATTAATACTCAAATTACTACCCTATAGGTGACTATTTAGGTAAACTTTGTAGAACTTGTTAGTGGATATGGGTGCCTATAGGTTTTGTGTATGGTGATGTCTGACTGTGGAGCCTGAAAGAGAAATAGGGATCATGTTACAAGATTCCTATTTTAAAATTTTGATTATCCTTATATAAGACTTATCAGATGACTAGATTTTGCATGGTAAGAATTAGGTTATTTAAGATAAAAATTACGAATTCTCTGTCATCAAAAAATGTATTTATTTCTTAGATCAATTAAATCAACATAGTTTTTTGGGCTTGATATCAATGATTGCATATATTCATTGATCAATCTATTTATATCTCATTATATTTATTCTTCCTTTGGTATATCTATTTCACACTATCATATACAGTACATTGTATTATAGATTAAAATCATGAATGAAAGCATCATGATTTCATGTTCTCTTTGCGAGTTTTTATAGGATTATATCATGATTGATGACATTTTATCTATGGTCCTTGGATCATATCATGTTCATCATCTTTTAGGGGGATCTTATTCACTTTTTATGAGATTATGGTTCCTTAATGAGTTATTTTTATGAATTTGGACCATTTTCTACGTGGTTAATTATCAAATAATAATTTGAACTGATTTAATAATTGAAAAAACTTGGGAATTATGGGTTTTTTGAATTACACCATGAGATTTGGTTTGTAATGGAATTTAAATTTAAACCATTGGATTTAGGTTTCAGATTTTTATTATGAAATGAAATTTTGGTGTCCTAAATTTGATAAGCTTTCACTTATATTTTAATGGACTTTTCTTAGTAAATTTTCTTAAAGATGTAATGTTGTTTTTTGATTTTATTTATTTAGATAAAAATAATGACCTATAAGTGTTCTATATTTATGAAATGGATGGGTATTTTAGACAAATAGATTATTTCATCAAATGTTTATTATAGTTATAGTGGGTCATGGAATTTTATAACCACTAAGGTGAGTTATTATCCATGGTGGGAGTGTTCTATGATCATAGCAAAGAATTTGTGTTTTCCCTTATATAATGATCTTATATCACTTAGTTATTTTTGTTTCTTATTTACCTCACATTATGGTGGAACTAGAAATGGTTTACCTTTTTGGGATGTTATGGATTATATTATTTCATCTTCTACTTTGGGTAGATATGGAATGGTGATAAACCTTTTTGTTTTTAAATGATATAATTTGTTTTCAATGGAATTAGTTACATTATTAGGAATATGTATAAATGGTATTTAATGAGTGTCTTGAGAAATTATATTGGGTATTCATACTTACCCCTAATTATATATATGAATGTGTGTATAGATATAATATTTCATGATGAAACAGTATGGTTATGATGCTCATTGGTGATTGATATTAGGAAATTAGTTAATGGTGGATCTGATGATGTTTGGTTATGCATTAGAGTAACAGTAAAACCATTCACATTTGATGGGTATCTCTAGGTAGTTTGATTTATTATTTCATGATTTTGACAATATTATCTTTTCACCACATTCTAGTGATTTTCAATTTACTTTGAATTTTATTTTTAAAGTGGGTTTCAGTTTCTAAATGAAATTATATTATTTCCCATATAATGTTTTCTTTATTTGATGTAAAAAAATTCCCAATATTATTATGCTTATCCATTGGCACTAGTTTCATGCCTCTGGTGATTAAGGATTGCATCTAAGCCTATTTGGTGATCCCTTGTTAGTTTTTTACATACACACTCTTGGGTCAATGTCATCATAACCCTACACTAATTGTTTTCTAATATTTAAATAATATTGAAGAGATTAAATCCATATAAAACCCTTTATTTATATTTCAACCCCATTCATAAAATAATTACATTCACTAATATAAGATATCATTTACTACCTCACTTTTTTCCCTTTTTCCTCAACAACTTTTCACTTATTCACTTATTCTATTTTTCATCCATCATATATGCATTCAAAGATGTATTTGTATATGATATTAAATAAAAGATTGTGTTTTTATATTGTTTTATTATATTTTAAAATGTGATTTAAATCAATCCAATTATATAGAATATATAATTCATTATTCTCATTTACCAATCATACTATTTTATAAAATTGATATTTCATGATTAATTTTCTTTCTTTTTCCCATTATTTCTATTTTGGATAGAGAATGTGGTTCATAATTTATGGTTAAATTTTATTATATTGATTGATTGTAGTGTGTTTGAAAAGGACCCTCATATCTTGTGAGAATACACTAAGAGGGGGTGAATTTTTGAATAAAATTATTTTTAATTTTCATTTTGAAACAACCATCATCTTCTATTAAAGTGAATTTTAGATCACTATTACACACTCCAGAGAACACAAACCGTAAGATCCGTATTTGTTTTATGAGGTTTACAACTCAAAATGGGTATCTTGCCTTAGAATTATCCAGATCTACCAAAGATCATATAGTCTACTATTTTTATCATGTTAATTATAAGGATAAGGGATTATATGTTAACTATGATAAAAAAGGTCTCTAAACTATGTAATATTCTCCAACACAATCAAGAATATTGTATTTGTTTGGAATGAATAAAAGATTATGCCTTCAAATTAGACTTACGTCAAGTTTTTGTTGTTTTTCTAATTATTTATATCCTTCTTGTTCTTCCGATTCGTGTTCTAAATTAATAGTAGTTATTATTATTCATTTATATAATAAATTATCAATGTTAGAATAAAATTTATTTTTATTGTATATAGTAGTACTCTCCTCTCATATTTCACATGCATGAAAGACTCTACTTAATTTATCTTTCATATAATAACATCTTCTTGTCCGAATTTGAATTTTATATTTAATTTAAACACACAACTTCTATCAACTATTATATCTAATTTTCTAAATATCACCCAATTATTATTTTATTTTAATCATGGTATCTATCTAGATGGATTGTTAAAAAATTAATTTCATGATTGGATGCTTCATAGAATGACCTTCCATTTAATATGAACTAAAAAAAATTTCTTCTTCATTCAAGATGGAATAAACTTATTAATTTGTCGAAAATATTTTTCCTCATAATAGCTTGAATATTAAAACACATAGATAATCATTATGGTGGAAATATTCTCTTCATTTTTTAATCATGATTGATCATGGTTAAATATCATCTCCACTATGTGAACTATCATCTCCAACTACTTACATCATGAATTTTATTTAGGATATTTATTCCATAAATCCAAAATTTAGCATTGTATAATTTTAAAAATACATATAAATAATCCATTATATTTTAAAAATCATTACTCTAAAATTCTATTATAATTTTCAAACTTCATGTTAAACATCTAGAGAACTCAATTATTTGTCTATGTTAGAAAATATATGCACCAGATAGAATATATTACACATCCTCATAAAATGTGTCACATAAACTCATAAGTATATTATGCATAATTTAATATATATTAAAACTTACACATTTTAAGATATTTTAAATAATTTTTAGGTTATCTTATTGCATATAAAAAATATACATATAATCTTCATATGTCATATGCATCCAAGAAAATGTTATTTATATACCAGTTTTTGACTCCTTTCCCAATTTTTTCTTCAGTTATTATAGAATATATTAGAAAAAATATTAAATATATTAAACATCATAAAGTATCTCCTTCCATAAGAATTTTAATATCCTCATTGAAATATATTATGTATTGAACATCAAAACTTATACATTCAGAAATTTTATGATTTTCATTAAACATTAAAAAATATATTATGTATGCATCAAAGGTAATATTTATCACCATGTGGACAAGTAATTTTGAAATTTTATGATCTAGACTACTCAAATAAAAAATATACATTAATATTCTTTTCTTTCAATATTTTTCATCCTCTCTAAATTCAAAAAAAATACATAAATAATGTATTAGGTAGATCTTTCAAATTAAATTATACTCAAATCTACAAACATACAAAATAATTCCTAAAATATTCCAATAACTTCCAAACTATTTAATAGCATTAACCTATCATAATAAAAATTATTTCATATCATTTAGAATATTATTTTTTTTATTGGAAACATAGGCTAATAAAATAAACAAATACACTTCTTATATAGATTATCATCACAAAAAATCTTATTGGACCTCAAAAATCTCCCACATGGTATCAAACACTTTATATCTCAGTAATTTATTCACCCATGTTCTAAAAAATATCCCTTTTTGATTTTTTTTGGAACAGATGATTATAAATCACTCTTAAACTCAAAATACTTAGGAATGAATCATAATTTAACAATAATAATCCTGCTTGAGTGAAATCAGTATATGAAACAAGAATTTTGTATAACTAAATTGGGTTTCCTATAGTAGTGACACACATCCATTCCCTCACTATTCTTGATACCTCTTGATATCAATTAAGAATAATACAATTTTATCTTAAAAAATCTTTCCTTGGATACTATACATGATAAATTCATGAAAATATTCTCAACAAACATGTTAGAATAGTTCAGAAAGTATAAAAAGGAAAACATTAACATGATTATCTCATAGATTACCCATTTCATAACCCTACTTAAATATATTATCCACTAAATAAGTGGACTCTCCCCCTATTAAGTAAATCACATATCTTTGGATTCTCCAACTTTTTATATTTCTCTCCCTTTATAAAAACATTTTATAAATACATAATGGAATAAAAATAAAAGGATTTATATTTTTACCCTCTCACATTGATATCAACATCCAAAGAACAAGTGATAGAGGGTGTAGAATCACTATACCTTATCCTTAATAGAAATGAGATTAAACTAACATCATCAATATTATTAATTGATATGTATCCTTTGGTAATGGTTTAGTGAAAAATCTAATATTTTATCCTTTCATAGAACAAATTCAATATTTAACACATCTAAATCCATAATTTCATTGATAAATTGATATTTTATATCAATGTTATTTGACCAAGAATACTAAACCTAATTTCTCAATAGATTCATAGAACTATAATTCTCATAAACCATAATTATTAAAAACTTAAATTTCATCTTGGGAGCATACAATTGATTCCATATTCACATAAGTTGGGTTGTAACTTGAGTTACAGTCATATATTCTGCTTCAGTAGTACTCAAGGTTATTAATCACTCTTTATTTGGCTTCCAACATATGAACATTTCACCCAAAAAGAGAACTACATTGGATATTGATCATTGATCATATGAACATTCCATCCTATCTACATTGGTAAAAAAATAGATTGAGTTTTCCTCTATTGATATATTGCATACCATAGTTCATTGGGACTTTAATATGCATGAGAAATCTCCTTACAACAATGAAATGATACTAATTTGGTGAAATTTGATACCTAGAACATAATGAAATATAATATTAATTATTAATTCTCCAAGTTGTCAAGTATAGAAAATTTCTAATAAGCTTATGAAATTCTATTGAGTTAACATATTTTCTTTTTTCTATATAAAATTTGGTTCCCAATGAAATTATTGTATAAACTATATTTTACAATTTCCATTGCAAACATATTTTGATATTCATAAGTACATTTATCTTGACAAATAATGATGTGATCTTCCTCTTTAGAAATTTTTAATCCAAAAAAGTATCTAATTTATTCAATAATTGACATTCCAAACAGATTCTTCTTCTCTATGAAAATTTCTTCAAAAACTATTCCATTATTTCTAGAAAAAACTATATCATATTCACATACAATAATAACTATTGATACCTATTTATCATCATTAATATATTATTTTTGTCTATTCATCCTTTCTTGATCATTAACTATTTAAATCAAAAATATATCATTGAATATCATGATATTGATGCTTGTTATAACCCATATAGATCCTTATTTAATATAAAAATATAAATTTGATCTTTACTATGAAAGAAACCGCTAGGTTTATCAATGTATTATTACTCTTATATTTCTCTATTGAGGGAGCCATACTTGACATAAATTTATAAAATATTATATTTACTTTTTATTTAAATGTAAAAAGATATCCTCATGGTTTATAAACTATAAACTACTGGGAATGTCTCATAATAGATAATTCATTTTATTTGTGAGTGCTCTTCACACACAAGACTTTCCTTATTTATTATAACTTCTCATTTTTCATTAAAATTATTTCAGAGAACCCACTTTTTTCTAATAAAATTTTATATTTGTGATCTTGGATACCAACTCCTAAGTTTCATTCATATCAATAAAATCTAATTCGTCATTCATAGCAAGAACTAAATATTTATGTTTTAGTGAATCTTTCACATATATTGGATCAACATTAAAAAATATTGAGGTGTTTGTCATTCTCCTACTCGTGATTATAATATGAAATAGGTTTACATGTCCTTTAATGATATTATTGACCCCTTAGAACTTTCAAAACTTTAAATTATATGAACTATACTCTAATTAGTCACTTAGAATGGCTATATAATCTATAACTATTTTGATTTTGTTTGTAAAATTATCACTGTTTCCCAACAAAAAAATCATCATCATCACTTTTGTAAATTTATTTTGGATTTGTGTTATCATTAATTATGTGTTATAACCCTTTAAAATAAATAATATACACAATCATTTAGGTATCATTATTTTTATCAAATTTTATTTAGAGGATAACCAAGAATCATAACTTCAAATTATCTTTGCTTAAACTTCCCAAGATTTTAATTACTATTAAATGGTTTACAAAAAACCTTAAACTTTTTTGATATTGGTAATCCTTATAACACATAAAATATAGTAACATATATAAATTTGGTTTGAAAAAACAATGGTTTAAAATATAAATCATTTTACCAATTTCTTGTCTACAAAAATATCAATAAGTATCATGATAAATCAATATGGCATGATCAATATATAAAAAACTTATGTTCTTAAATTAAGAAACACCATTTTATTATAGTCTATAATTTGAATTATTTTCATGATGAATACAACGATTCTCAATATATGATTTAAATATTTCACTAGTATATTCTAAAATAATATCTGTTTGGATATTTTATATGGAGAAGCAATACTTATTTTTAGTACTCCTTTTAAAACCATTGAACATTTTTAGAGCCTCTCATTTTAGGTTCATAAAAATAAAAAAAATAGTATTTTCATCAGTAAAAGAAATAAAAAACTAATTTCACATATTTATTTCTTACACATATTCCAATAAATGTCTTAATGGGTTAAATATAATATCAAATTTCTTGTGTATAGAGTTGAAAATCTCTCACTTTGGACATATTGAACACATCCAGTGTCCCTCTATCTCTCTATAGAATAGGTATTAAAAGAATATTCTCTTATAGAGTAATATTTATCATGTTATTATGGATGAGATGACCAAACCTTTTATTCCCTAGTTTTTTTCTTATTTCAAGATTATGTAGAAATTTTATTTATCAATATCATGAAATAAGTTTCCTCTTTTTATTTTACTATTTTTAAGACACATCCATATTTTAAACTCTTAACAAGGAACAAACCATTCCGAAAGTATTTATTAATTACCTTACTCAAATTAAAAATATACACTTTAAAGATACTATTTTAGATAATTGAAATATAGAGTATTCTTGGATTTAACTAATCATTTCCTATCACTATTGATCAAAATCATTTGATTTTAAGTGATCCATAATTTCTAAATGTCACCAATCAATACTTTAACTATTAAACATCCTTTAAAATATTTAAATCTCCTAGAAGTTTTGAGTAACATCCACTATCCCAAATCAATTGATATTCCCTTTTTAATACTTCAATTAGAACTTTAATAATAAAGAAATTTTTCTTACCATTGTACTTCTTATTATGAAACTATTGGGTAATATAATTTGTTATCAATTGTGATAGTGGGATGATGAGAAAATCCATATAAATGTGACCTGTATGATCACATATTCCATAAAAAAAATCTAATTATTAAAATTTATTCTCAATAGTCATTCTAGAATTTTAAATTTTCTTGTGTACTTTTCTTTATTAAGTGGGTTGACTCCCCACAAGAATTTCCTCCTAAAAATTTTTAACTCATAAGAAAATTATCAAACACTTAAATAGTTTCTTTCTATATTCCCAAACCCTTTAAAATGGTAATAATATCGATATATTTAAAATTAACCTCTGAAAACGTATTTTTTGTCAAGATCTTTCCACCTTATATTCTTAAAACTTTGGGCCATCAATTTTGGGTCATTTTCATGAATGAAATTTTATGTAGACTCCCTGTGATTTATTAATTGACTTAGTAGTCTTAAAATATATTATAGAATCACTATTTTTAGTAATTTTTATCTTCATTTCAGTGTTCAAGGGATTTCTAGATTTCTTATAATCGTTTGGTTTTACACCAAAATTGACTCTCTACATATGTGACATAAACTTAGACTTTAAACCAATAGGTATGAGATATTTTTAACCCATTTATTGTGATCATTACTAGTTAATAGGGGCCTCATCATTTTTTGAATCTTCAATATCTTTCACAATATCCTTCTTTAGATTTCAAAATATTCGTTAATAGAATTCAAAAAATTATATTTATAATTGTCCAATTCCTTTATATCATTGATCAAACTTGAGTAGACAAACTAAAACACATTCTCTATTATTTTAACTATCCTTAAAATTGTAACTGTTATGGTATTCTCTTTGGTAAGAAACTTCTTCAAATCATCTATCACTTTTATCAAACATGACACTCTATTAGAATGATTAGAATCCCTCTGGACTGAAGATTGATTATCCTTCTTTAATTTTTTTATCTCCTTATACAACATTCTGAATTTTGAATATAATTCCTTGAGTTATAACTTTAGAATAAACTTAATTTTAGTTTCTTCATCACTCCCATCATCACTACTTTCATTGTTGATGAACTATTCTTCATTCACTTGTCAATATTTTGTTTTTTGTCAACTTCATTGGAAGTATCAACTTCATATTCATCATCATAACTCTCATAATCATAAAATTTTAATAAAAAATATAAATTCATACCTTTTTATATATAAACACATTAAATTATCAAATTATATTTTTCTCATCTAAGAGAAACTCATTGATTATTGAACCTAATCTTCACAATATTATTCTTCTTTTAAAAATTTACAATTAGCTAAAAAATTTCCAAGAGCTCAATACCTAAAACATTTTAGTGTAACCTTTCCATAAATCATTATTTTACCACTTCTAACACTTATATAGAGTGAAATTAGTTTTTAAAACTTTACATTGATATCTTTCTCTTCCTAAAAATCCTCTTCATCTAAAAATAACAAATTTCTTACACTTATCTTGTTTTAAGGATTTCAAATAAATTTTATTTTAATCCTTACTCTTCTTTTTGAAGAAAATTACCTTCCACATCTCATATATAATAATATTTTTTTTAAATAATCTAGACGAAGAATACTCAGATCACATAATTCAAGTGTTGGTACTTTTTCATCAAATATATCTAGAAAAATGAGTACAATCTTCCTAAAAACGATTTTATCCTCCTTATTTTCACTGAAAATGGTGAAATTTATCATTATTTCATTAACTCAATGGAACAGGTCATTTACGGCTTCATTTTCAATCATTTTTTGGCCATCATACATCAACCTAGAAACCTATAATTTTTCATTTTTCACCTTTGTATTCCCTTGATATATAGTTTCTAACATATTTTATATCACTTTTTTTGTCTTGATCCTTTTACCTTAATAAACTATTCAAAAAGATATGAAAATGTGGAATTTCAATAATTTTTATTATTCTATAAGTTCTTTGTGTTAATATATTTCAATGAATTATCTCAATCATAAGTGAAAAAAAAAACATCAGTTGTAACCTCAGAACAATCCAATATAATATTTAATAATTATGGAATACTTTGATCGTTTGAAATATAATAATTTCCCAAACAAAAAGGGGAAATGATCTTATTGTTCATTTAATTTAGTCTTTTTATATTTATAATATGAATATATTGAATAAATATATAAATGTAGGGAAATAATTTCTCTTTAAACTTTAAGTAGTTAATCATATTCAAAGAAAAGATAAATTCTCAAATACCACTTGAAAAGGTCCCTCATGATCAGTGGTAATTCACTAAGAGGGGAGGTGAATGAGTGAACGAAAATATTTTTAAGTTCATTTTTGAATCAACATTCATTGAAGTTAAAGATAAATTTATATCATTGTTATGCAAATTTAAAAATAAAAAATAAAATAATGGTAGCTTTTTTATAAGGTTCACTACTCAAAATGAGTTTCCTGTCCTTTGCATGATCTGGATTCACCTAAGATAATAAATTTGAATAGTTTAATCATGTGTGTTGGAATGATAAGGGTTTTAAATTTACTCATGATACACAAATTTCTCTTTACTGTGTATAGTTCTTACACACACAAAAATTAAATGCATTCTTAAACAAAAAGAGAGTATTCTTTTAAATTAAACTCTCATCAATTTTTTATTGTGAGACTTCTTATTATCCTTCATATTATGACTCTTCCTTTTCTACCAACACAATATTATGTATTCTCAATTTATTTACTACACTATATCTATTTCATAAATATAATTTTTTAGATTAGAAAATAGTACCAGCTCTCATATTTTACATGAAACCAAGACCCGTTTTAATCTATTTCAGACATAGTAGTAGCTTCAAATTTAAATTTTAAATTTAAATTTCAAATTCAAACAAAAATAACTTCCGTGAACTACTCTAACTTCATATCTTTACTTCTATCATCCTTGTTATTCTTTTATTTTAGTCATTGGATCTATAAAAATGGACTCTGACACAATTTACATCATGATTGGTTTCTCCACAGCATGAACAACTACTTAAACTCTATTAAAATTAAATTCCCTCTTCATTTATGGATTAATAAAATAATTCATTATGTGAACCATATTTCTTCCTAAGATATCCCAAACCTTAAAAATCAAGGATTTCTCTTTATATCATAAAGTATATCTTCATTTTTTTAAATTTTTCTTCATCATAGTGTAGAAAATCTCCATTGTGTGAACAATATTCTCTCATTTCTTTCATCTTGAGTTCTATTCATGATATTTATTCTATAAATCCTATCTTTAGAATATTATAATTTAAAAATAACTCTTGATTTATCCTTTATATTCTAAAAATACTTCTTCTGAAATTCAATTATAAATTTTAAAATTTGTATTAAAAATCTAGAGAAGTAAAATTTTTATCTATATGCACTGTAAAAAATATATTATTCTTCAAAAAAAATTTACCCAGGCTCACAAATATACTACATACCATGTAATATATATAAAAACATACCCATAAATCCTTTTGTTGAGGATATTTCAGTTCACTTATTTATGAAAAAAACACTTATATATGATTTTTAAATATCATACATATCTAAAAAATGTCAAATATCTCATTTTCCTCAAGTCCTTTTCCATTATTCCACTTATCTTAGAGGATGATATATTAACTGATATATAAAAAAGTTATATATTAGGGGTATCTTTTTTCTTAACCATTTTCACGTCTTATAATAAATATATTATGTATTGAATATAAAATCATACACACTTAGTACATTACTGATTTTTAGAGAACCTCGATGAAATATATTATATATGTGCCAAATATATTAAATATCACCCTATAGACAAAAAAATTACAAATTTTGAAGATTTAAACCACTCAAATATAAAAACCTTACACATTAGGTAAAGTTTATGCATTTGAAATTTTTTAGCCTATCTAAATGAAAAAAATTTATATAAAGGAGGGAAAAAGGAAAAAATTGATTCAATTATTTTCAACGCCAAAATCATTTAGAATTATTCCAACCATCTCTAAACATCACCTCATCTCTTATGAATTCTTTAATATCCTTGAACTCACATAATAAACAATAATTGATTTTAGTTTATTATGATTTATATTCTGACTACATAATAAAATATAATAGAAATATCAACTTATTATTTAGATTCTCACCATAATAAAACTTCTGGTGTCTAAATAATATCCCTTGTGGTTACAATAACATAATATCTGAATAACTATTTTAATAATGATCTTAATAGTGTCTAAAAACATCCTTTATTATAATTTATTTTTTAAAATTTGATTGTTTATAAAGATACTAATAGTTTTAAATTTATATCCCATTATTTCACAATCACTTATTTAATTTAAAATTTTAATTTTAATTTATATTAAATATATTTTATTATTTAAAAATTTAATTTTTAATTCTGATTTTATTTTCTCTCATCTAAGTTGCGTCCTTTGTTTTTCCATATAAAAAAGAGTGTATTAATCTTATAGTTTCCCTTTTATTCTTATTTACCCCGACTTCCACAATAATTATGGTTTTTTATTTAATTACTTTCATATTTTTTTTCGTATATAATGTGTGTGGTATTCAATAGTTCCTTTTAGATTTTATTTTAGAATTGATGTTTCAAATGAAACCACAAAAAAAATATTTTTTTAGAATTTTAATCCCAATGTTTGTGATGTTTCTAGGAAAGCGTAATTTTTTTTGGGATCTTTCTTGAACTGTTAAAATGTTAAAAAAAACTGGTAATTTAGTTTACTCAACTAAAATAGAACTTTGAACTATGCCAAACTAACTTGACTTGTATTATTTAACATTAAAAAACATTAAAATCCCTTATTTTATTTAATATTGTAATTTAAAAAGTTGTTTCAATGTGTGGAAGTGATTTTTTTGAAGTCTATAAGGATGTGAGGAAACATGTGGGTATATATAAACTTTTTTCATTTAGTGTAAAATCATTTATTTCATTCATTTTATTAATTTGTTATACCCAAAAAGTTAATAATCAATAAATAACATTTAATGTGATAAATATTTTTATATATATTATATTTAATGTTAATTAGACATATAAGACACTTTTTCAACACCTATATAAAGTAATGATAAGTCATGTGCACTTTTTACTTAAAAGTGTATATATATGGGCCTAAATATTTTATGAATCCTTATTTTGGAATTGTCATGTATCTTGGGGTTATGATGATATTTTATTAATATAATGCTATATATTCCCCTCTATTCAGTGTTTTCAATTATCAGTACTAAAAAAATACCTGAAAACGGGTAGCGGCGGTGGAACTGTAGCGGTGGAGGCACTGTAGTATGAACTGTAGCATCGGCGGTACTGTAACAGGTACTATAGCAGTCCGGGTACTGTAGCAGTTCTATTCACTGAGGGGCTCTTTGGGCCATAAAAATGGGCTTTCAAGCCCTGTATTCAGGCCACTTGGCCTTAGGCCTTCGGGCTATGTAATGGGTCTCCCTATACCCAGTCTAAAGAGGTCATTGCTTTAAATAATAATAAATGAGGCTTTGGCCCCAACCTTTTCAAAAAAAAGTAATAAAAGACTCCCCTTTAACAGTGCTAAAAAATCATTGATAAAGGGAACCATGCATAATTTAATTTACATACATATTTCTATATTTTTAAATATGATTTAAATAACCATAAGTATATATATGTAAATATTATATACAAATATAATTTATATAAGAATATTATAATAAAAATATTATCAATCTTATGGTTATAATTTTATACATTAAAACCAATCCAGTTTATATTAATCAATAAAAATGTTTAATAATATTTATAAAATAAATTAATTTAAAAATATATCTATAAATATAATATAATAATATTTTGTATAATAAATTATATAAAAATATAAACCAATAAATATTTATTTAAATGTAGTTCATGTTTGGATTTTTATATTTGTATTCATATTAAACAACTTAAAATATAAACATATATTTGTATATCTGTATGAGGATGCATCTATGTTTATGTGGATGTATTTTTACACTTTTATGTATGTGTATGTATGCTCATGAATGTGTACGTATTTGTATATATGTGTATGTTTGTGTATGTATGCATTTGTGCATGTGTATGTCTATGTTGTATGTGTATATGTACATGTGTACGTGTATGTGTGTGTGTATGTATGTATAAAGATATATGTGTTGTGTATGCATATGTTTATGTGTATATGAATGTATATATGTTCATGTATATGTTTATATGTGTATGTATACGTATGTATGTATATGTGTATGTGTATGTGTATGTGTATGTGTATGTGTATGTGTGTATGTGGATGTATATGTATTTATGTATGTATTTGTGTGTGTTTGTGATTATGTAATATGTCTATTTTTATATAGTATGTGTATGTATGCATATGTATGTGTATCTATGTGTATATATGTGTATGTAATTGAATGTATGAGTATGTGTATATGTGTATGTACTTATATATGTGTGTGTGTGTGTGTGCATGTCTATGCATGTATCTGTATGTATGTGTAAGTGTATTTTTATGTGTATGTGTATGTGTATGTGTATCTTTATGTGTATGTGTATTTATATGTGTATGTGTATGTGTATGTGTATGTGTATGTGTATGTGTATGTGTATGTGTATGTGTATGTGTATGTGTATGTGTATGTGTATGTGTATGTGTATGTGTATGTGTATGTGTATGTGTATGTGTATGTGTATGTGTATGTGTATGTGTATGTGTATGTGTATGTGTATGTGTATGTGTATGTGTATGTGTATGTGTATGTGTATGTGTATGTGTATGTGTATGTGTATGTGTATGTGTATGTGTATGAGTATGTGTATGTGTATGTGTATGTGTATCTATATGTGTACATGCAGGTGTAGGTGTAGGTGTAGGTGTAGGTGTATGGGTAGGCGTATGTGTACGTGTATGCATATGTGTATGCGTATGTGTATGTGTATGGGTATGTCTATGTGTATGGGTATCTGTATGTGTAGGTATATGTGTATGTGTATGCGTATGCGTAGGCGTATGCGTATGCGTATGCGTATGCGTATGCGTATGCGTAGGCGTATGCGTATGCGTATGCGTATGCGTATGCGTATGCGTAGGCGTATGCGTATGTGTATGCGTATGCGTATGCGTAGGCGTATGCGTAGGCGTATGCGTATGCGTATTCGTATGGGTATGCGTATGGGTATCTCTATGTGTGTGTGTGTGTGTGTTTTTGTGTGTGTGTGTGTGTGTGTATGTGTCTGTGTCGGTGTATGTGTATGTGTCTGTGTCTGTGTCTGTGTATGTGTATGTGTCT
Source organism: Viscum album (assembly GCA_963277665.1). Taxonomy (NCBI): domain Eukaryota; kingdom Viridiplantae; phylum Streptophyta; class Magnoliopsida; order Santalales; family Viscaceae; genus Viscum; species Viscum album. Next base: position 29,424,007 of record OY728139.1, on the reverse strand, counting down.
ATGTATGTGTATGTGTATCTGTATGTCCATGTGTATGTATGTGTATGTATTTGTGTATTCATTTTTAATATTTATTAATTTTAAATATTTATTCATTTAATATTTTGGTAATGCATTCATTTTTTATAGTTATTTATACATTTCTAAAAAATTAATATTTTATACTTTTAATATGTATGTAATTTATATAATTAATATGTATTCCTTTTTGTTTTTATATATTTGTATTTAAATCTTTATATATTTATTATTTATTCATTAATAATAAGTACTTTACAACAGATCTACAAATTTATATTTAATTTTTAATATTTCTTTATTTTTATTTTAATATTTATTAATTTTTCATATTGCATTAATTAATATAAATAAAAAATTTAAGTAATTATTTTAATATTTTTTCAATTTATTATTTTTAATTATTAAATTTTATTGATTTTTAATATTTATCCACCTATTATTATCTATTTATTTTTAACACTTATTCACTTTTTAATATTTTTAAAATTATTAATTTTTAATATTTATTCATTTAAATTTTTTTAATATATTCATATTTAATATTTATTAATACATTTTTTATTTATTAATATTTAATATTTATAACATCTTTGTTATTTACATAATTAATATTTATTATGTTTATTTTAATTTTTTTATTTAAACCATTATATATTTACTATCTATTAATTTTTAATTAGTAAATTATTTTAAATCTATTTTATGTATATGTAATTTATTATATTTTTATATTTTTATTTTTATATATATTCATTTATATTATTTTTGTAATATATAAAATTTATATTCTTTATTCATTTTTAATATTTTCTTAATTTTCTTAATTAATTTTTTTATTCATTTATCATAATATTAATATATATACTATAACATAATACATCTATCCTAACATTATCACATTTATTAATAAACCAAATTTAATTAATATATTTAATTTCTTTTTATTATTATTTTAATTTAGTTATTTTGGATATTTAATATTTCCTAATATAAAGTAGTTTTTAATATACATTTTTATATAATTAGTATTTTATTTTGATTTTTATGTTTAATATTAATTTTATATTTTCTTCTAGAATTTATCAATGGTGTATTAAGCATAGATAAAAGGTACATTTATCATTTCTTAAAAGTTCGCTTTGATAAATGTATCTTTCATCCGTGCCTTTTCAGCACTGGAAAATCATTATGTTATTAGCGCAAATAAACTATTGATAAATCAAAACATTATAAACATTTTCCATTTTCGTGTTAATAAATGTATCATTTATCATTGGTTTTTTACTATCACTAATAAAACCCCTTCCCTATTTTAATTGAACCCCAATTGAGATTGCCCTTGCTCACGCCGTTCATGCTCTCACGGAAGCGAAAACTGATGTCACCTCCTTTGAATCTTTTAGACGAATCAACCCTTAAATCCATGGTATATTATTTTTTATATATTTTTAATTGATATTTAATCTTTTTTCATGATTTTTGGGGTTTTCTCATCGGTTCGTCTCATCTTCTTAATGTATTGGTGCTTGTTTTTAGGTTTTATTGTTCTTCTTAATGGTTCTTCATTTATGATCAATGTTTGGACACTCAATCGGATGAATTTGTATTATTATTATTTTACTTTTTGAATGATCTCTCAATGGATAAAATTTAAAAAAAAAATTGTAACACCACAAAAATTTGGTTTAAAATAAAACCATGCTCGATAGCTTTCTTAACACACAATATTGAGTTTTAAACGAACTCTGATATGCAATAAAAATAATTTTTTTAAATGTGACTATTATGAACTAGCCATTAAATTAGAAGGTATGATTGGAATAAACATATTATGAATTTTATATAAAGAAATTTTTTCCTTAAAAAATGAATAATCAATCATGTATTGATTTTGAATTGGTTGTAAATTATGATAAAATATTTTAATGGTTAAATGGATGATTTTCTGAAAAAAAATTATGTTTGTAATGTATTTTCATATTAATAGATTAAATTTATCAATATTTATAAATGATTATAATGATCTAAGTAGATTATATATATCCAAATTTTATTAATTAACATTCATTTATTTATGGTTATTATGAAAGGAATGAGAATAGAGTCATGAAATGGTTCAAAATTAAATTTTCTTCAAAAAGGCATTTTTTTCAAAAATGATTTTTATAACATTTTTTTGTGTGGTCATTATAATTAATTTATACCATTTTTAGAAATTTTATTTCATAAAGTTAATATAATTTCTCAAATAGTCATTTAATTATTAATTTAGGGAGATTTTTTATGATTTTTCTTAAATTATTGGTTTTTCAATGAATATTGAAAAATAAAAATAATTGCATAACTCCCATTTATTTTTATTAAATAAATAAATTTGATAATACTAATATGTTTTAAAATTTCTATTAAAGTAACATAAGTATATTTTAATTAGAAATAATCTACTTAATTTCATAGGAATCATCATTATACATGGTTTTTGTAGAAGTTCATTTTTGGACATTAAGACACATTTTTTATAAAAACTACATTTATGCACACAATGTGTTTTTATCTGAATAAATTATATTAATATATATTGATTAATTGTATTAATTTAATGTACATATTTTATATTCAAACTAATATTTTAACTTTTATTTCATGATTTTTCCTAGGCAATGAATAATGGTAAATTCAGATTTATGCTTTAAAATACATTTTTGAGAAAACCATTTTTCATTCCATTTTGTGATTTTAGATGTAATTATTTTATTTCATTTATATTGATTTAATCTTGATAAATGTATTCCATATTTTTAATTATCATGTCCAAATTCATTAATGAGTTTAATTTCATTTTTGGTCATTATGAATAATGACTTTGGTAAAAAAATGTCTCACCATGACAAAAGGGCAAATCTGCTTAACTACGGTTAAAGTTTAGTGATAAGGACACCTAATTTCATATTAATTCTTATTGGATAGATGTATTTCTACCCTTATAACCTCAGGATCAAAATTTAAATTTTTAGAGGACATTATTCCCTAAAAATGACTTAATAATATTTAAATGTTTTCAAAAATACCATGTGTGCCCTCTCCATCACCTATATAATGAATCCCCCTCTCCTATCCTCCCCATAGTTCAATGTACTTTTAACTATATAATAAAAAATAAAAACATTATTCATGTGTATGAATAGACTATTGCCTCATGAGATGATGTTTTCCATTTTTCATCACTTACTCTTATGGTGGGTCATAATGACGGATAAAAATGAAATAATATGATATATATGATATAAATTTCATCTTACAACATCAAATAAATATTCTAAATCTTTATTTACCATATAATGAAAAATAAAAACATTTCTCATGTGTACTTGCAGACTACGACCTCGAGAACCAATGTATTTTATTTTTCATCACGGTCTCAGATGGATTACATATATATGTGTATTTAAATAAATTGAATGATATTTGTTATATAATAAAAATTATGGAAATATTAAATGATACTTACCTTCTTTCCCTCATGTTCATTGAAAAATATAATCGTCACTTATGCATATGTATGACCAACCCTCTCCATGATTATAATATAATTTATTTTTCAAATCCATCTTACATAATTAGTAATAAAAGTATAATTAATGTTTAAAAAGATAATTATAATGTGATTAATATTATTTAAATAATATAATCATGATCCATTTGACCAATTTCAACCTACTAAATTCATTTTGAACATATGAACTAAACATCCTTAAAACATCATAAGTAAACTTAATCAATTAAGTAATTAAGTATAACATGGTTATAAGTGAAATAAAATAAATTTAAAAATTTAAAACTTTAATAAACAAGTAAATAATAAACATTATATTATTATTCATGAATATAAAGAATGTATGAAACAAGTCAGAATCAAGGTAAGGGACACATTACGTTAAAAACTCATTGTAAATGTTTTGAAGACTTTTCTTCTAAATCATTTTCATCCATGTAAATATTCTTAAAAATCCTTTTATTAATTTTTTTATATTAAAATAAATTAATTATACCGAAAATTTTATTTCTTATTTTACTTTATTTTAATGGTATTCAAACAGAATCTTTTTTATGTATTTTATATAGAATGTTTTTTACATTCTTTACATAAAGGAAAAATGAATTTTTTTTATTTAATGTATAAAACACTAATGTATTTTTCCAAAGTCATAACCATTATTTGATATTTGTACTCCATTATAATATTTTATTTTTTCATCAAAGAAAAACCCTTCATCCCTTTGTTCTTGGTATTTTTTTTGAAAATTATAATTTAATGGAAATGGATATATCAATATCTATTAATATTTTTCTTATGGGTTTAAAATTATATATTTTTTATTTTAATGATGGAAATAACAACTTATATATGTTTTATATATTTTATAGTCCTTGGAAATTTTGTTTGATAGGTTGATCCTAGTATAGATCTCTAATTCATTGGGTAATGATTATTTTCTTCATGGAATTATATTGGAAGTTGATTGTGTAAGTTGTTTCATTTGTAAGGGTTATTTTAAGATGATTCTATAAGGCACCTACATTAATTTTATATTATTTCTAATGGTTTTCCACAAAAATGTTTTGATTTTATAAGGTAATATATTTTATTTTAATGAAATATGATGCCCTTAAACTGTATAAAAGGTATGCTTTCAATAATTATTTTTCTTGGGATCCCATGTTTTCAAATAACCAATCATGATTATAATTTGGACTTTACATTTTCTTATAAAGAGTTTTATGAAAAACTATGGGTTGTAAAGTTTATTTCATGTCTAAATAAATTATTATTTGAGATCAATGTTTATTTTTTTAATGACAAACTCTATTATAGTATCACATGATTTTAAAATGGACTGACTAGTTTCTTTTATTTATTTATTTTGGTCCCTTACTGATTTTTTTTATCAAACCATGTTTTTAAATATTTTTCACTGAGTTTAAGGATGAGTAGGAAAATTAATGATTTAATTTTGAAAATCATTATGTTTTCTCTTAAAATCAGTGTATTGTGGGACAAATGGAATCTTAGAGGGTGTTTCCACCTTGTAATTAATTAGTTTGCTACATTAGAGATATGGCCTAATTCTATAAAACTCAAAACCTAAAAAAATCTTCATGAATGAAATAAAATGAATTCATGACTTAAAATTCAATATTATGGGTTGGTTAAGGTCAGGTCCTTATTTTTGGTATCAAAGGAAAGGTTTAGATAACTTTAAAGGTAATGATGTTTTTTAGCACGAGAGAAATTCCTCTAAAACCAAAATGGTTAGTATGTTTGTTATAATTATGATTATTATAAATAAATCAAAATATTTGAATATAAGATGACATAGTTAAGGAAATATTTGTGTTTATCCTCCTCTTAATATGGTTTACTATGATTTCATTTGATATAATCACACTAATTCTTTTTTGTAAATGTATAGAACCTATAGGAACCAAATTAATGATGGGTTTGAAGCATAATGTTGTGGTTTTATAAATGAGAAACCGAATGGAATGGGATCTATAGTGAAAAATATTTTGGTTATTCTTAACCAGCTATCATAAGTTATTTTTAAAAAGCTAAACATGGGTTGGTTTCTTAATGCATCAGATAATAGAAAAATATAGTTATGTGGAAGTTTATCTAATAAAAAGCAATAACGAAAAATGATTCAATCTCTTATTTGTTAAGAATGTGGAAAAAAGAACCCAAGAAAATGTTTTAAAAGAATAAGAATATATTTTTTTAGTAAAGGATGGTTTAAAGAAATAAAATTCCATGGATAAAGGAAGAGTTTTATTAACACCGTGAAAAGGAAAAAATTTCTTCCTAAGGTATCACTAGAATTATTTGAATTTTGGTAGCATGGGTATTATGAAAATCAATTTTCTTGGGGGAAAACAAAAGATTTAAATTTAAAAGACTATATGTATAATGGTTTAGAGATTTCTAAATACATTATAGTCGAAAATGTGGGAATTTTGGATGAAATATAAAAATTTTTGATTATATTTTGTAATATGTTTTGATATTTATGAATATTAGTACCTGATCCATATTTTTTATTGTATAAATAAAGTATTACAAAATACAATGGAAAAACATTTTTAATAGATTATAAAGTATGTTAAAATTTTGAAGTTTCTTCATAAAGAGATTTAAGAGATATTATTTAATGATGAATTTATGGATTATACAAATTTTAAATGTATTAATAATATTTTAATGTTTCATGCATTAAGAGTTCTTAGGGAAACATTTATTAAGTTTCAATAACCATTTAAGGTATATATAAACATTATGAATAAATTATTTTTTACTAATAAGGATTATTTGAGGAATTATTCTTTTATATTTTTTGAATTTAAGTTTAAAGTTATAAATAACCTTTAGGGTTGTGAGGATCTTTTTTGTGGCGGTAATTATGGTTAATTGGGAAAAAAGGGTTATTAAATTTTGGGAACATGTGTTTTATCATATAGATAACCATGAGAGTCAGAATTGATTTGGTGACTAAGTTATTAACGTAATTTTTTTAGAAGTTTAATATTTTGGGAACATTAAATGGTTAAGGTAAGTAGAATTAATTTTGGAAAAGTTGGGATATTATATGAGTTATATTGAATTAATTATCTTTTAGAAGTATATATGATTTTTTTTTATGATCTTGTTTATACATATATATACAATATTATCATATTTTATAGATTATATCATTATGATATATACATTTTTATTTATATGAATGTATGAGTGACTAATTTTATTTGGAGATGAATGTTAAATTGAACTTGGGAGAATGTGTGATCATATCCTTTTGTTTTTTGGGTTTTGAACTTAATCAAGTATATTTTTTAGAATTTTAAGGTTATATATTTTTGGATTGATATAAGTAAAACATATAGTGTCTTTAGGATTTTAATATTATTGAATTATTTCTTTTTATTAGATATTATCTTACCGTGTTCCAACTATTTGATTTTGGTTAATTTCTAAATACAAGAGGAATAAATTTTTATCCTTTTTTGGATCACATGATTTTTTAGAAGATGATTTTAGTTATTGGGTCATGAAAAATTCATCATGAATAATAAATTCTTGGAGTAAGAGATGAGATCGAAGTGATAATTTATCAAAGAACAACTAGAGGATGAAATTGTGCTTATGAAATTGAAAGAAATAACGTATATTTTCTCTTTTTCTCTATCCTAATGGTAAAAAATAACTCAAATCTAAGAAAATGTACTTGAAATAAAAATTTTATTCTCTTATGTTCATTTCTGATGATTTTATGATCTCTTATATTCTAAACAAATAATGTAACATCATCTATTAAATGAATTTTCTATCTAAGTCTATGTTTTCACTTCCCAATAAATTTATCATTATGTTTAAATCTAGTTATGTTTTATTTCATATGAACTTTATATTTCTATTTCCCTATTTTTAATTTTTTTATTATATTTTTTTATGATGTGGGTTTTTAACCAATGTATTTTAAAATATTAAAGAGGTTTATGTTTTTCTTCTACTCTTTGGAATTGATTCCAAAAAAGCTTTAAGAATTTTTATTGGGTATGAGATAAAAATTTGAGGAAAAAATTTCTATAAGGGGGTATGATGTTACACCCAAAATAAATTTTTTTAAAATAATACTATATTCGATATATTTTATAACATGCAACATTTAGTTTTAAGAGAACTTTGAAATTCATTAAAAATAATATTTTCTGAAAATGTGACTGTTAGTACCTAGCTATTAAAATAGAAGGTTTGAATAGTAATAAACATATTATAAAATATATAATGGATTTATTTCCTTAAAAATGAATAATATATCATTTATTTGTTATAAATTAGTTGGAAATGGAGATAAAATATTTTTAAGTAAAAATAGATGTTTTTTCATAAAACTGATTTTATATATGTGATGTTCTTTTATCTTAATAAATTAGATTAATCGCTAATGATAATTGATTATAATGATATAAGTTGATTATAAATTTCAAATTTAATTAATTAATATTTATTTAGTTATTTTTATTTGTAAAGTAATTAGAATAAAATTATTTTATTCTTTAAAAATGCATTTTATTCATAAATGGATTTTATTGCATTTTGTATGCGGAAATTATAATTAATTTCTAATTTTTTTAGAAATTTTTTTATTAAATAAATATAATTTAAAAATAATCATGTATATATTATATTAGGGTGGATCTTTTATATTTTTCATAAAGTATTTATTTCTCTCTAAATAGTTAAAAATACCATTTTTGTTAAATTATCATTTCCTTTCATTAAATAAAAAAATGAATATTACCATTAGGTTTTTAATTTGATATTGAATTTTAATAAGTACAATAGAAACAAAAAAAACTAATTAATTACATAGTAATCTACATTATACATGATTTTGGTACAAGATCTCTTTTTAGCTTTAAAACAATTTTTTTCTAAAAATAATTTTTATGTTTGCAATATGTTTTTATCAAAATATATTACATTATTTTATATTTATTAATTTTTTCAATAAAAGTTATATATTATAAATTAAAAAATATATTTTAACTTCAATTTCATAGTATTTACTTGGAAAATAATTAATGTAAATTCATTTTTATGCTTAAATGGGATTTTTCATTTTACCATTTTTATTGAGTTTTGTGTTTTTATATTACATGAATTTATTTCATTTATAGAGATTTAAAATTTAAAAAATGTATTCTATTTTTGTAATCATTATTTAAAAATTTATTAATGAATTCCATATCATTTTTTATCACTATTAATTGTAACATCGATAAAAAATGTCTCACCATGGTAAAAGGGTAAATCATTTTATCCTAGGTTTAAAATAAGTGATAAAGCCATAAAAAATTCATCTAAATTCTAATTATATGAATTTATTTTTACCCTTATCACCTTAAACTCTAAATTAGGAAAACCATTCCATGAAATTATATTAATAATATATAAATATTTTCAAAAATACCAAGTCTGACCTCTTTATCGATTATAAAAGGACACCCTCTCTCCTCTCATCTCCACATTCGAAGTTCATTTTAGTTAAAACAATAAATACCCAAATACCTTCCTAAAATCTATTTCCATTTCTTGGTTTCTTATTTTGGGTATAATACCAATCTTATAGGGATTAATTTTTAAAGAAAAGTAAGTTTCCCAAAGAAGAGGTATATTTTTTAACTGACTGTTTTCATTTTATGTATACTTCTCAATACTTAAAATACTATTCAACCATACTAAAATAATAAATAAATTACATTAAATATACTAAAATGTTATTATGATTATGGTATAACCATTTTTAGTTTACAAAACCATATAATGAAAAATAAAATTATTGCTCGTGTGTGCATACAGACACCACCTCACGAGATGATGTATTTTATTTTCCATCACCAGATATTATGATTAGAAATAATGATGGATAAAAATGAAATAATATGATATAAATTTCATTATTTAATTTCAAATAAAAATTATACTTATTTCTTTACCATCCAATAAAAAATAAAAACTTCACTCATGTGTATGTGTAGAGCACTACCTCGCGAACCGATTTATTTTATTTTTTATCATGACCTCACATTGATTCTATATACAGGTGGATTTAAATGAATAATATGATATTAATTAAATATTAATAATTATAGAAATATAAAATAATTCTAACCTTATTTTCTTCATTTTATTTGAAAAACGAAAACATTACACGTGTATATTTTTCATACTGTCTCTATGATTGAAATGTAATTCATTTTTCCTAACCATAATACAAATTTGGTTCAAAAATTATAATTCATATCTAAAAATTATTATTATAACATGATTAATATTTTTTAAATTGATATAATAAAGATCTATTTGACCAAATTCATTCTATCGAAGTCATTTTGGACTTATAAACCAAACATCCACAAAACAACTAATTTTTGTTTCAATTTAGTAATTAAGTATTGCATGGATTTAAGTGAAAAAAGGAAAAATAAAATTAAAAATTGTTATTTAATAAGTAAATAATTAACACAAGCCTATTATTTAGGAAGATAAAGAATATACCTGGAAAGTAAGACTCGATGTAATGGAACCTTTACCATAAAAACTCATTTTAAATGTTTTAAAATTTTATTTTCTAAATCTATTTCTTCCATGTCTATATTCTAAAAAATAATTTTTATGGATTTATATATATGAAAATAAATAAATAAAAACAGATATTTTATGTCACTTTTTTACTCTCTTTTAATGGTTTTCAAAAGTAATCTTTTCTATGAATTCTATATGGTACATTTTGACTTTCTTTACAATAAAGAAAAATTTAATGTTTGTTTTAATTTACATGTTATAGAAATATTTTTCACCCTCATAACTATTATTTTATGTGCTTTTACATTATAATATTCCTTCTTTTCATCAAATAAAACCCTTCTTCCATTTTTGGTGTATTTTAGTTTTGAAAATTTGATTTTAAGCGTAAAAGAAATATAAATATCCAAAAGAAGATTTTTTATGGGATCAAAAGTATATTTTGTATGATTTCCATGATGGAAATGCAAGATTATATGTCTTTTATACATGTTATTGTAATTGGAAATTATTTATAATCTGGTGATCCTAGTATATCTCTCTAATTAATTGGCTAATGATTATGTTATTTGAAGATTTATATTGTCATTTTATTGTTTATTTTATTCCATTTGTAAGGGTTATTATCAGGGTTATATAAGAAATGTTTCCTAAGGAACCTGCATGACTTTTCTATTCTTTCAAATTAGTTTTAATGGAATTATTTTGATATCATAAGGTAAGAACCTCTTTTAGAGGAATGATTATTCCCTTTAATAGTAAAAGTATGTTTTTATGAAAAAAATTCATGGATTCACATTTTTTCTATGAAACCATCAATATTATAATTTTTTCACTATGTTTTATTATAAAGTGTTTTATGAAACACTTTGGGCAGTAATTATTATTTAATATTTATGAAAACAATTATTTGAACTCTAAGTTTATTATGATAATGGAAAACTCTCTTAAATGATCTCATGGATTTCAAATGGACTAATGGGTTTCTTTTCTTCTTTTTTACCTTAATAAGTATTTTGTACTCACCCCAAATTTTCAAATATTTCTCATAGGGTTTAAGGATGGGTAGTAATAATGAAAAAATAAAATTAAAAATCATGATGTTTTTTCATAAAAAATTATTGTGGAAAATGATACTTAGAGGAATTGTTCACATTTTAATATATAGTTTTGTTAGATATGATTTATGACCCAATTATCCAAACCTATAATCATGAAAAGATCACTGTGAATTAAATAACATCAATTCTTGATTTAAAACTCAATATTATGGGCTTATTAAGGTTGGTTATTTACATTTTATCCAAATTTTTGTTTGTCTCAAACTCATAAAAATAATCTATTGATTGTTCCTAATGTTTTTTTCCTTTGATTCACTAAAATTTTTTATAGAGTTGTAATTTTTTTCATAAATTTTTTTTATCTGGTATAAACTTTTATTTGAACAATGAAAAATACTCCCACATTTTGGCATATCAATTGCATAAATTTCTTGGGGAAATGAAGAAAAATAATTTTTTTTATTTTTTAATTCATAATTTCATAAAAATTCATATAAGAATTATTTTTCTTGGTGCTGTAGTAGTATTGTAGAAAATATTATAGAAAGTATTATAGAAATTATTGTTCAATTCTATATTAGTAACAAATATTCAACCATTTGGGCCTTTGGGCCACTAGTTTGGTCCTCGGATCCTTCAAGGCCTTCAGTCCACCCAAGGCCTTAGGGATATTAAGTCTTTAGAGCCACCTCTATGACTTCGGGCCACCTCAAGGCCTTCATGCAACATGAATTATAGATGTGACAGACTGAATTACAAGAAAATGGCTCTATATGAGGATTCATAGTAAGGCGCATCCACCATAGAAGAGTTAATTGGGCTTGGAAGAATGAGTGGGTATGACTTTTCCATCAGTACAAGGAATTTTCATCCCTGCACATGACAACTAGTCGACTAGACATGAGGAGTTGGAGTACTGATCATGATGCCAATGCTGGGGAGGGGAAGTTTCCAGTAGTCATACTCTGGGATGAATTCCATTTAGAACATCAGGTTCTGTAATGTCACAAAGCCTACGGGTCATGTACGGGTTCCCCTTAAACTCTTAAAAGGGGGATTATCAAAAATGAATAATAATGAAGGCCTTTAAGCCATTTAGGAATATATGAATTATTCTCCCCATTATAATTAATATAATTCATCCAATAATATTAAACATAATATTAAAAGTTCATAATGTTGTTTATTTGACAAATTTCACTAATCATTAAAATTATTTTTTTCATTAAATACATTCTCATCATTATTTAGAAATTTGAAAATTTGGGTTATTTTTGTTAAATATTTCATTATTACTATTCTTCCCAAATTCGTAGTTATTTTAAAAATCTTAAGGCATATTCAAATTTTTATTTTCATTATTACAAAATAAATAATTTAAAAATCTATTATATTTTTCATTCTATGGTTTTGGATAATGAGATAGATAAAAAAATTTATTACAGTTTTAACAAATACCATCTACACATATTTTAATAGTTTAGTGATTTTTATCTTTGAATATCATATATTCAGAAAGAGTTGTAATTAAAAAACTATTATGAATTATTAAAATTATAAGTTTGAGTATGTTTCATTTCAAAATACTTAAAATTTAAAAAAATGGATCTAAAATATATTTTAATATAAATAGGGTTAAAGTCAACATAAACACAGGTAATATTCACACAAATTCACACATAAATTTATTAAAATACAAAAAAAATCTATAAAACTTAGCTGGGATCGTGAAAATAATTAATTTTGAAGGAAATTGACAATAATTTTATTTTCATATTATTTCACATATCTAATTTACAAAAGTTAACTTATATACCATTTTTGATCCATGGCCATTTTAAAAAATCACTTCAGTATACACCAAAACATAGTATGAGCCACCATGATTTGATTTATGTTCTCATCATTAATGCTTCTTTAGATTTTAATTTTTATATATAAATACTAATTTAGGTAGAAACATTTACAAAAAAATTATAGAAATAGAAGACATTGAGTTTTTTCATCCAACCTTTTTATTTTAATTAGAGATAGTTTTTAATTAATATATCTAAATCTAAAAATATAACAAATTAATAATTAAAAAAATCTTGAAAAAAATAGATGAAATAAAGGTTCACACATCATAGTGAGGAGTTACAAAATATGAACTTAGTAAATTCCTATTTGGGGATTTTATTTTGTAAATGGAATATAATTCTACATCTCTATATATTCTTAGAATATATTAGGGTAATGAAAATTTATATAAAATATTTAGATTATATTTCTGTGTTTATAAAAAATTTCCTTTTAGAATTATATTATCATACATTCTATGTATTGTTTTGTAAAATATGAATATTACAGAATCAAATTAGAGTTATATAAATAAAAAATAATTGAATTCTAATAGTATAATAAAAGAGTTTTAGGACGGTTTCAAAGAGTGTTAACCCTAATGGAAAACTCAATAGGGGTTTAATTGAGTTCCAAATTAAAAAATTATGTTAAAAATGATTTAAAACTAAATCCCCAAATTTGATATAATCACCCAGTTAACTAATAATATAGAATTATATAATTTTATCTTTTCAAAAATTTTTGCTAAACTATGATCAAGGTTAAAAGAAAATAAATTTAAAACGATTCTTACTTTTCAAACAATTTAACAAAGATAAAATTATTCTTTAAAAAAAATAAAGTTAAAAATCAAAGTAATGTTTTTTAAAAGTGTTTAAAAAATATATAAGAATTTTATTTTAAAAAATATTATACAAAACAGATAATAAACACATCAAAAATAATCAAGGGGTTTAGTCTCAATTTAATACCTAATACCCTTCACTTGAAAATCATCAACTAATAATAAGTTTAATATAAAATTATCTGATCCATTATATAAACTAGGTTTTACAACGTCACAAAATGTTTGTTAGGCTTCACAAATCATATTCCAAAATTTTATCATGGGAAAAAGTAAAAAGAAAACAACTGAACATAGGAATACCATGAAAAATACACTCTTCCATTGTTCTTCTTAGGGTACATGTAAAGAAAAATAAGTGAGTGTCATGATCTATCTATTTTAGTGTACGAGATAGTTCTAATGTAAAAGATGTAAAAATATAGATAGATCAAAATTAAATAAATAGAGTAGAAGAAATAAAATATGTACAACAAATTATGTTGTTTTTTTCTGTAGAATATTTTTATCCACTTATTACCACCTTTTCTTAAAAATGGTGTGTGAATACATTTAGTTGTTCTTAGATGCATTTTCAAGGTTCATATGAGAAAAAAGTGTCACATATATTCAAAAAAGAGTAATGTTTTTTCATTTTCATTCATGAAATACTCTGATTTATCTATGTCATGTGAGAATATCCATCATCATTTTTATGCCATGAATTTTCAATATTTTAACATCTTTCTCCAAAAACTAGTTATTGAGAATCATCATTAAGATCCTCCTATTTTGGTAAAAAAATATGGATCATTAAATTCTTCTGATGGAAAGTAATTATACATAATAAAGTGTTTGGATTAATATATTAAAATACATTATCATATAATAATTACCTTTTATATATGTTAATTTAAAGGTTCTTATATCAACATCCATGGTAGAGGTTTCTTTCAGATGTTCTATTTTAGTATCTGTAGTTAATTCAATACTTAGATTTAATGGATCTCATATTTTATATAGTCGATCACTTTTTCTTATAGTTTATTAGATGAAGTTATGGTTGATCTTTTTTTAAATTTCATTTGGTCCCATAATTTGATGATTTTGAGACTAATAACCATGATCATTCATCTTGATCTTTTGGTCGATGACACACTTGAAAATCCAGAAGTTTCTTTCCTTTGGATTTACGGTTACATGGTTGTTCATGTGGTCAACCTAACTAGCTTTCTGGTCTCTCTATTAGGTATGTGTTTGATCCAATACCATTAAAACTTTGAACATGATGGTTAATTTAGAAAATGTGCAGTCATTTGGTTCTTTCCTATAGTTGCCTAACTTTTTATAAATTCACTATGATTGATTAGGTGTTCATGCGGTTGATTAAAAATACCATGTAATTGCTTACAAACATGGAGAAATATTAACTTTTCCAAAAACTGAAATTAATCTCATAAAATGTAAAATAGATTATAATTAAAATTAACATGATTTCTAATTATTAAAATATTTAATTTTTTGACTAATCCAACAATACCCCCTTTTGATTATCACAAATCATGGAATCAATTATTATTCATCGATTTAAATATTAGGCATTAGTAATTATAATTTTACATAGTAATTTATAGTAAATAATAAATAAAATTAAACTAATATAAATTAGTCTCCCTTTTCATTAAAAATGTTTTGCAATATATTTTACTCCCCCTTTGGTATTATCAAAAAGAAACCCTAAAGGGTTCAATAGTGAAAACATAATAAAAAATCATGTAGAATTATAAATAGAATAGACATTAAAATAAAAATAAAAAGGATTTTTCATTAATAATTCTAAAAGATTATAAATTATCCTTATTAGAATCTATTCAGAATATCTATCCTTATCCTCTTGATAGGTATAAGGGTTAATAGGATCCTTCCTTTTTCTAATATCATGAGTGAGAATAGGAGTAGGCTGAGTAATGAAAAGAGGTCTGGGAATAGATATTCTCGTAGAAATAGGGGTAAAATGGTTGAGGTATTCAGAATGAGTAAGGCTAAAATATCATGTTGGAGGGATAAGTAAGGAAGAGGTTGGAATATAAGATGTTGTTGTTGAGGTTTGGGCAGGACAGGTAGAAATTGGAGGTAAAAGAACATAATGAGGTGCTAACATAGGAGTATTGTAAACATACGTCTTTGTATCTAATATCCTTAGGATATCTATTTTATCTCTAATTTAATTCTCTATCACTTAAAGAAAATCATATTTTTCTAACATGAATTGATTTAGTAAATGATTCATTACCAATAAATTCTCTACTATATATTTTAAAGCTACTATCATAGGTATAATTTTCAAATCTCTTACCAATGATAGGAACTAGGCATTAAGGTATAATTTGGTGTAAATACTTCTCATATAATACTTTATTTCACCCCTTATTACACCCTTATCTTGAGAATACTTGGTGTCATCTTATTTAATCAAATCAAATTGCTTCTCACCATGAAAATCAATATCCATTTGAACTTGATTTCTCACATCTTTCACTCTATCTAGAACATTATGAAACTCTTCAAGGATCATCCATCGAATCAAGTATTCATAAATTGAAATTGATTAAAGATGATAAGGTGTTTAAGTTAGATGTTAAGGTTGATAAAGTTTGGTAATCGCATATAGATACACTTTATCCATGTTATCCATTATTTAAGTTATGTATACTTGAAGGGAACCCATGTGAATTCTAAAACATTTCACTTCCCTTCAAAAATAATGAACATAATGGTGTAGATAGACGAACTTGATAAATAACTAAGGATCAATGGTTGCAACAAGTTTTTGAATAGTATAAGAAATATCTTCCTTTAGAAAAATATTATTAGAAAATATAATACTCAAGAAAATTATATTTTACATCTATAGAAGTTAATTTTTATACTGACTGATGTCAACATAAGTGAGGTCTAGAAAAGGAATAGAAGAATGTACAATATATTGAAATGAAGTAGATCAAGCTTAAGCAAGATCATATTAGGAAATAATCTATCATCATTATGATTTGAATAATGTTGAATAAAATCAGGAGTCTTTCTCTAAGATTCTTTTTTGGTATAAAAAATTCTAAGAGGTCATTAAATTTCCTTCAAAGAATCCTCATACTTTCCATTAGAGTCTTTCATGGCTGCAACCTCAGTCTTGGTAAGAGATTAATATATTGTCTATTCTTAATACATATTTATATGATCTTATTTTTTAGATAAAGTGGTAGTCATTATCTTTAACAAATCTCTAGTAAAGTCAGTTCACATCAGTGTCTCTGAAAGAGGATTAGAAGGGTTTTGGGCTCTACTAGCATTGATTATTCTTCCATTACAATGATAAAAGTTTCTTATTTTTGATTTACTTATATCTTATCATCATCATCTTATATATACTTATCACCATCCATGACATTTTAGTTAATTTTAGCATCTTATTTAGCATCATCCTTAGTCTTCTTTCCATTTACATCACCTAGAGTGGTAATACCTAAATCAAATAAAGGGATATCTATAGAGTATTCATCTTTATAGGGTGAGGAATAAAAAATCATAGCCCCCCCCCCCAATATCACAAATATGTGGACTCTCTACTATAACTGGATCCAAATACTTATCACTTTTATAATCTATAATAATTGGTCCAAAAAACATTGACCTTGAAACTCTCCCCCTTTCAGGAGATGTATCTTATCTTACTGATTCAATCATGGATGGTATCTATGTCTCACTTTTAAGTTCAATTAAAACTTCAGTAATCCTTTAAAATTATTTAATATAAGACTCTTATCCTCTCATAGGTTCTCTTTTATTTGAAACTATAGAAACAAGAGTATTTTCTTGAATTTCCTCAAAATCTCTTATAACTTCTTTAACCAAATACATATCTTGGAATTTATCCACATCATAGGAATAATCAGATTAACTGATCTCATATGGTTCCAACCCAACTTCAATTAAATCTCTTGGACTAGTGGGATGATAAACTAGATATAAATTCTTATACAACTTCTCCACATCAGTTATTAACATCTTTTTTAATGGATTCCATCTAACTTTTATCCACTTACTCGTAGTATGATTTTAAAAAATACCACATGGAAAAATAGCCCTTTCATCTCCTAAATAAACTAAGTTCTATCTTCTAGAAACATATAAATTAACTTCATATAAGGAATTGTGTTAAATATAGAAGAAGGGTTAGTTAACTCCTCCATATGCCTCATTAAGAAATGAGGAAAATTAATCTAAATTAATATATCATTAGATATTAAAATAAAAATCCTTCATAACATATAGACCCTAAATCTCCATTACTTGGTCTGATAGATTACTAAATAAACTTTAAAAAGTCTATATTAGGTACTTAGTACGTTTAAAATTGGTATTCTAAATTTTTTGTCATTATTCAGTTCCTTTAGTGCATTTCCAATTATGAAGTGGGGATGGTTCATTTGAATCAAGATTTGGTAGTCCCAATATTCTCCAATATGAATAAATCTTAGCGAGTCTTCCCAAAAAGTTGATGTAAACTCACATTCTTGACCATCGATGATTGTTCGAACCACATCCTCATAATCACCATATTTAAATTCTATGTTCTGATAGAACTACATTGCAAGTCACTGAATGAAAGGTTAATTCTCATCTAAATCCCAACTTTCCTGATTTCTACATAGAACAACTCTCTATAATAAATATCAACTAGTCTTAAACCATTCAATGTCTACTTCTATTTTAACCATGACTTCATAAGAAAGTATATATTATTTTGAAAGTTCCTTAAAATTTCTCAAACTTCCCTATAATATCTTAGAAAAAATAGGATCATGTATCCTTGGTATCTCTTCTTCTTGACTAAGAAGGTTAAGAAAGTAAATATGGTAGCTAGGAATTCAAAATATAGGTTGGATAAGTAGGGCTTTAAAAGAGGGTTTGGTTTTTGTTAGAAATTGGGTGAAAATTTGATTATAATTTAATTTATTAAACATTTATAGATTTTCCTTATACAATAATGTGTAGGAAATAATAATAGAAAATTAATATATTCATAAAACCTTTATGATATATTTTAAAGTTTAAAAACTATAAGAGAATATTTGATAAATGCATAATAAATATTTCAAAAAAATGAAAAGAAGATTAAAATGAATAATAAAAGTTTTCTAAAAACATTTTAAACATAGTCAATCATACATAATTCATGTTTTATATAGTTAATTATCTCACTATTCAGTGGCTTTTAAATATTTCATTAAGTTGATGTTCTATGCCATTTAATTATAGAGTGATATCACATTTTAGTAAATTATATCTGAAAAGGTGATGTCGTATATTAATGTATTTTTTTCTAGAATTTGATACAATACTCTTAGAAATATTTATATCAATTGTATCATCACAATTTAGAGGTACATATTTAAATTGATATCCATATTCTAGTACTGTGTATTTCATCCATAGATTTTGTTCACAATAACTATATATAGCTATGTCTTTGTCTTTAGTAGTATATAAGGAAATAAATTTTTTTTTCTTACTACACCATGAAACTAAAGTCATTCCCAATAAGTGACTTGTTCCATAAGTTATTTTTTTCTTAAACTTATGATCACCAAAATCTGTATCTAAATAACACACTAAATAAAATTAATTTCCTTGAGAATAAAATTCTATTAATTTGGTTGTATTTATGATATATTTGAAAATTATTTTTAAAAAAATTGAATGTGATTATTTTAGATTTTATTAAAAACATGCACACAAGAATACAATAATCATAATACTTGGTCATCTAGAAGTTATGTATAGTAAAATTCTAATCATTCCTCTATAAGTGGTTTGATCAACTAGTTTTCAAGTTCTATTTAGAGACAATTTAGGGCTATCCACAGCATAAAATTTTAAAATATAATTATTTTAATTTATTTTATTTAAAATAATTCTTTTTTTCTTTTGAAATATTTTATATTAAAGGAAGAATTTTAAATCGCACAGTAAGCTCATTTCAAATTCATTTTGAATCATATTTGTAATTTAAGTACACAAATAGTTTTTTGATGATCCAAAAAATAATATCATCAACATAGATTTTTACTACCAAATATATTTTTAAATTATCTTAATAAATAGAGTGGATTATCTATTCATTTTGAGAAAATCATTCCAAATCACAAATGAGATGAGCCAATAACCCCAATCTCTAGGATCTTATTTTAAAATATAAAAAGGATTTAATAATTTAAATACATAATTTGGGAATTGAGGGTTTCGAAATAAATGTGTTTTTATACAAGAACGTACTAAATTATATAACCATTTTGGAATTCACTCTTGACATCTATTTTATATAATTTTAAATCCAAACTTCTTTCATAGGTAAGAAACATTCTGATAGATTCAATTATAGCTAGAGTTAAAGGATTCCCTCATATTTAATACCATCTCTTTCAATATATCCTTATGTAACCAATATTGTTTTATTTCTAATTATAGTTCCTTATTAAGAAAATTTATTGCTAAATACTCACTTAGTTACACTTGTCAAGAAGTCCTTAGGTATTTCAACTAGTTTTAGACATTATTTCTCTCAAACCTGTTCAATTCTTCTCACATTTCCTTGCCAAGAATTATTTATCTATTACGTAAATTATTTTATTATGTTCATGTTTTGACAAATAATCTTGATGTTCACCTTGGTTTATAAGATATTCTCTAGTCTGAGTTCCTTTGTCAAGATCTCAAACTATGGAATATAATGAATGGTCTCCATGAGTCTTAATAGTTACCGGGATAGAAGTATTTGATACTTCATTATCTTCTATAGTACTTTTTTCAAATAGTTCTTAAAAACTAGGTGTTTATTTTACAAGAGTTGGGATATAATTATTACTATATTTGACATTAAAATCAAAAATATAAAGGTCTTCCAAAATTATTTCCAAAGCTATCTTAGGTTCATTTGGTTCTGTTTCATCAAAATTTATAATTAAAAATTCTTCTGTAAATTTGGTCCTTTTATTGATTACTATATATGATTTTCTGGATATATAATATCCTAAGAAAATTACTTCAATACTTTTGGATGGAAATTTTTCTATATTCCCTTTTTTATTGAGTATAAATACTTTAAAACCAAAAAATATAAAGTAGTTAATTGTTTGATTTCTTCTATTCCATAACTCATATGGGTTTTCATTAAAACATGTCCAACTTGAACCCAAATAAAAATATACCAGGTTTTATTCAAATCATCTAAGCAAAAATAAAAAGGTAAATCATAATCATTGAGCATGGCCTATGAAATTTCTAAAAGGGTCCAATTTCTTCTTTATACTACATCACTCTATTATGGGGTCCTAGAATTATAATTGTTGTGAATATATCCATGTTCTATGCATAAATATTCAAATTTATGATTTTCAAACTCATGATTGTGATCACTTCTCAAGGTTTAGTTGCAATTCCACTATGATTTTCTACAGACATAGCATATTTGAAAAACTAGAACAAGCTTTACTTTTGTGAGAGAGAAAAAATCCCCAATACTATCTAGAAAATTAATCTACTAAAATATAGGAATAGTGTTTTTTATTTAATATAGACACTCTAGAGGGTCCAAAAAATTCCATGTGAACCAATTCTAGGCATTAAGAAGTAGAAACTTATTTATTTGGTTTGAAAGATATCTTATATTACTTTCCCTTTTGACAATGATTACAAAATTTATCTATTGGAAATTTTGATTTAGTGTGAACCTTAACTAATACTTCCCTAATTAGATTTATAAGTGAGTGTATGTTTCAGTGGTCTAGTCTCCTATACCAAATCCAATATTATTTATGAAATACAATTAAACAAGAAATATTTTGAAAAAATAATGAATTTAGATCAATATCATAAACATTGTAATATCATAAGGAATTAAAAATTAAAACATGATTAGAATCATAAATTTTTAAAGGTTTAATTTCAAAATTAACATGATGACCATAATAAAATTACTATGAGATGTTAAAAATATTATATTTTAATCTATCATAAAATAAAACATTAAAAATTAAAATCGTACGAGAGTTATCAATTTGACCGAGTCCAATTAATTTTTCTTTAGAGTTTTCAAAAAAAGTGAAATTTCCTCCACAAAGTTTGATATGGTTATTAAAGATAGATTTTCCCGCAGTATTTTATTTGGAACATCCATTATCTTAATACCATAGTTATTTTCTGGTACTCTTTAAGTAGGTTACCTATATAATATTTTAAATAATAAAGGATTTTGCTACCTATATTTACTTATGTCCTAGAATGTTAGTACCAAAATTAATAGATTGGTTTCTTATAAATAGATCTTATGATTTTAGAAATAAAAACTTTGATATGTCCAAAAGAAAAGGTATTACTTAAAAATTTCCCAAAACTAGAACTAAGAACAAATTTATTCTTATAAATATTCCTTTTTATATGTTTGAAATCAATTCTAGTAGTATATTTAGGATTGGTTTGTTTTCCAATAATCCTTTTTAGAGTTTCTCTACCATTTTTGAATCTTTTCAGATCATTTTTTAGTTCAATTGAAATTTTTTAAGTTAATTTTTTCCCTTAAAAATTCATCATATTTTTTCTTCTCTATAGAAAAATTACATTTAAAGTGAGCATACATAGCCTACCACTTCTTTAAACTTTTATATTTATCATTGAGTTAATTAATTATTTCTTCCATTATATTAAAGTATTCAAATAAATCATTACTGCTCATTTTTTCATCATTGTTTTCAGTCTCAAAAAAAACTATATATGGAAATTAGATTCTAGAAAAATATTTGATACCTCATATGTGTTCATCATAAAGCGCATGTTGTCTATAAAGACCCGAAGCCTGATGTAAATAGACTTTACATTACTTTTGTGGAATACTTAGTACATAACAAAAACACACACACACACAAGGATCGTAATAGTTTAGTGTCTTTGGAAACTCGGAACGTAATCTTCTAATCGTGGTGAAAGATCTTAAATATCTCCCATAAAGATCTTCCCTTTTTTTACCTAAAACCTTTCTTTATATCCTGGGGAAAAGAAAACATAAAAGGGTGAGCTCAAATGCTCAGTAAGGGTATACAAAAGAAAAATCAATCACATCATATTCAAAAGAACATAACTTTTGGAAATCTTAACCTGCAAAAGAGAGCATAATTTCATAACATGGGATAAATCATAGTAGTGAAATGAAATCCCAATAATCATAACTTAAAACATGAAACTTTTTTTCATTCACACATAATCATAGAGAATCATTTCTTGTTAGTCAAGACTCATTGCCAAGACTATCTTAGTGGACAAAGTCCCTTTCTGAATCGAGTAACCCTCGTTTCAGTCCTGTTTCACTGAACCGGTATAACCTACCGTTCCAGCCCTTTCTATCTCATGAGATATGAAATCTTTACCCAATGCATTGGAGGGAGATATAGGTCCCACCCATCTTATAATGAATCCTTTCTTATGTGTTCCACATAATCATAAATCATACATCATTGCATAACACAAGTAACAAAAATGGGATTCTTGAAACATCATGACATCATAAAACAAATCATATAAGGTAAATGACTTCATAAAAATAATTCCCTCACAACATAATCAAATCAATGTAATAATAGGGATAAAAACATAACCCTTTATTATCTTAGATGGAAAATATTTTTGATAAAACACTTGAACTCCATTCTTGAGGAAAATATCCTTTCTTCTTCAAAAACACTTTTCTTTTCTTAACATGTCATAAAATTATAAACTAAAAGAAGTTGATCAAAAATAAACTTGAAAACTTGTAAAGGAAGCTTCTTGGAAATAATTTTTTAAAAATCAATTCATTCCGTATAAGTTAAAAAAAACATTCTTCGTACTTTTGTCGGAAAAGTCAAAAAGTACCTCGTACAAAAAAACGACAAATGATTCCTTCCATATTCTTTACTAAAAATTCACCGAAGGGTAAAATTGGATTTAAAAAATTATAGGTGGATGGAAATAATATTACATATTTATGAAACATGTATGTGGATGATAAAATACACCCCAGTAAATACTTACGAATAAACAATCTCGGATAAAAATGAGATTGTGATATTTCCCTTACCTTAGGTCTGATTTGCTTTGTATGTGTCCTAACCTCCTGTATAATGATTTAAATAATGTCATTGACTTATTACAGAATCATATTCATTGTTATGATATCATATATGGTTCACTTATGACATTATATTACCCGTTCTTTTGTAAATTCCATGTTAAAAAAGCGTTTTGGGTAAAATCGTTTCATTTATCATAGGTGTTTTGACTTGTTGTTCTTGACATTATTATTACTTATATCATGATTTACTTACTTCCAGAATATAAAATATGATTTATATATCATATATATTCAGTATATATATATATATATAATAGATAGATAAATGAAATGAAAAACACCATTCATGGAGACGGTAGTCCGTACGTACGCATGAACGCTGTTTTCCTTTCCTTATTGTCTTGAATGGAAGTAAGTAGATGACATACATATATATATATATATACATAAATCCAGTAGATTTATAATGTCATATATTTCATTATTATTTCTTATATATACTTTATAATCATTCTTAAATGGTTAACATGGAGAATGAGTCTCATCGCGTCGTGGAGACGGTAGTCCGTACGTACGCACGAGCGATGATATCATTTCCATAAATATTGAATTGAATTGGAGTGGATTATACAATATATCAGAATCAATATGATGTTTTAATAACTATGTATAGTTATTATTTACACCATTATACCCATCCATGTAAGCTGGTGGTGGAAAATAGATTACACCACGGCGTGGAGACGGTATTCCGTACGTACGCACGCGCGGTGATTTCTTTTTCCGTAGGATGGATAGATGGTGAAATAGGTTTGTTACATAAGTATAATAACATATCCGTATATGAGTGATACTGATGTTATTACTTCATAATGAAACAACCTAAGAAGAAGAAGTGGAAGAAGAAATAAAGATGAAAGAATTGGTAACGGTAATTACCTCTTCTTTGAAGCGCCTCTTTGAGACCTCCCCTTAGGGAACTAAAATTGGTCTTTGAGGAAGCCCAGAACCTCTAGGATGTTTCTAGGGAAGTGGAGAAGAGATTTTGGCAGGGGCTGGCCGAGCTTGAGTGCTCAAATTGGTGTGAGGAGGAGGGGGAGGAGGTGTCCTTTTATAAGGGAGGAGAGGGGCACCTTAGGAATACCTCAAAATATTATTTTATATTATTGTCAAAATCGGTTTATAATGGTTCCAAAGGGTCTTATTTCGAAGCTAAAGTGGGTATGGGTCGAAATCCTATCAACCAATAAGATTTAGACAAGTTTAGGGTATTATTTTAACCTTATCAATTAGATTTAACTCTAAGTTAAATAATTTAACTTTTACCGTGTCTTTTTGTTTTCTTTCACTATATGGTTAATACACTTACTATAACATGCCAAACGAACCCCACATTGTTTATTATTAATATATATATCCTTATCTAAGTCATTTGGCCAAACCTTAGATTTTTAGGAATAAAATAACAATTAATAATATAATATTTGATTTAAAAACTATTTTGAGTCAATTTTGACACTATTTGATATATGATTTTTGTGAAAGTTATAACAGAATTATATGTTCAAACCAAGTTGATTAAATCAACTCTAATATATCATAGTAACCTATAAAATCAGTTTAATTCATAAAAAGTCTCAAATTACATTTATTTTGGTGTTTATAACATCAATTATGTCAATATTTCATAAATAAGATAATTACTGCATCATAATTGTGTCATAAATAAATTAAATTATTTAATGTCTAAAAATTATAAATAAAATACCATTATGTAGTAAATCTTTTTATCTTTCTAATGAATATTTATAGTCGAATTTATCTTATGTATAACCCCATATTAAAAATGTTTTAGTTATTAAACTTTGATTTTAACTATTTTAACTATTCATTAAATAAAATAATATTAAATGTCATAATCTAATCCAAGTGGACCTAAATGGTCATATAATATTCATAAGGTTGTTTTTGGTCGAATTACACTTATCCAATAGAATTAGGACATGTGTTAGGGTAATAGTAATATCATATTTACCCTTAGTTACCCTATTTACTATTAACCGTGGTAAAAAAAAGTAAAAAGTTACTATTCACCAAAAATTATTTTCATCGCATTGAACCACATTTTAGTCCTTGATATTAACCGTGTCTGTCGGATTTTCGAAATTCCATTCACAGAAGCAGTAAAATTAAGTTTTATGAAAAATTCAGTTTTTTAACTACCACTTAGTAGTTTCACTATTCATCAAAATTTGATGTTTTTCAGAACAATGCCAAAATTTCATCCTAAGCTATATTTCCTATTCCGAATTCAAAAATGAAGTCTTTTTTACCAAATTCATAACATAGAAGTTTAATTAATTAATTTTATAATTAAATCCCGCTGTTAAAACAAAAAGCGTGTTTTTAAGAAACAATATCTATCAAAAGATTGACACTTGTTTATGTCTGGTTTAAATGTGAAATTACAAACAATGACCAACATTGTATTAAATTGTAAAAATATATTCTAAATATACTTTAAAACCACTCAAATTAATAATTTATCACTATTAATTATTTCGATAAAAAAAGTTGTTTTTAATTAAAATTTAGTAATTTTCACTATTCATTAGAAAATGAAAGTTATCCGAAAAGTACCAAAATTTCACCCTAAGCTAATTTCGATATTACGAATCCAAAAATGAAGTCCATTTTGAGAGCTAAAATTTCTAAAATTTTAAAAAGTGGTTATTACTATTCATAACGGCTAGTTTTAATAATATTTTAATAGCATATCGTTGTTTCGTGAAACTCAGTATTGCGTACTACACACGCTATCGAGGAAGGTTGTGATTGCGTGTAATGCAAGGCAAGTCAAGGATGCGTGTTGTGCAAGATCTTTTTTTTTGGTGTAGCGTACAACACAAGACATTAATAAAATTAAAAATAATAGTTTTCATAAAATCTCGGGTTGTTACATTCTACCCCCCTTAAAATGAATTTCACCCTCGAAATTCGTCGGGGTTATAAATGGTTTACTATTCGAAAGTTTATTTAATGGAAACCCACATCGTAAAAAGGAATACCAAAACCAATCTTTAAAAACGAAAGTATGAAATGTAACGGTTACCCAAATAAACTAATCACTAGGTTTCCACATAGGTGAAAGTATGGATATGGAAGAAAAATATAACCATCATGTTCTGATAGAGAGTGGTAGAGAACATGGCTATGGAAAAGCCAGCAATCACAAAGCCATAAATTTGTGACGATCTATGGTACCATCTGATTCATCAGGTATAAGATCACTAGGACAACATTTTTGGTTTTCAAGATCATTTCCCTAAAGTTGAAAATTTGAATTAGAATAAATGCTTTCTTTATTTTGGTACAATATCACTGTTGTTCATGCCTTGAAAAATTTACACTTCGTCTCTTAAATAAATAAAGTTGAATTTGTTATTCGTGAAGTGTTAGCAGATCATGTGATAGAATGACGGGTCATTCCATCTGTCTCAAACAAAAGGTTAGCAAAAATTATATACATAAGTAGATCTATAGTGAGATTAATCATATATGGTTCCTAAAATGGACTTATACTTCATATATCATACTGCTTAATATAATAAAACTAGTTTCTACTAAACAGGGACTTCCTGTAGGCTAGTGGTAGGCGATAAAGGCCAGTCGCACTTCGGTTGTGGGTTCGATTCCTACAACCTTGTCCGACGCGATGGGCTATCGCCCGTCCTGCAGGTTGTCCTTTTTCTAAAACTACATTACTATAACAACCCATCAATAATATCGAATAAAAAAAACTTCTATCCTTAAACAATACTAACTTATTCCAACATAATCAATTCCAATCTTTAGGATTACCCATAATACTGCAGTCCACTCTCATAATATAGTGAAAATGATTACCAGAGATTTAATACCATCGTTGATCCCCCATATATCATAAGATATGTTTTGTTGGTCACATTCCAAACATTCAAAGTCCTTAATCATGTATTCTCTTGAATACCTTAGTGAAAACATGAATGCAGTTTAAAGTTAACACTTTCCACATACCAAAATCCTCAAAATTCTATATACTCAAACCATGATATCACTTAGTCCTTATATCAATCATGAGCTCATGAATACTATTAAACATTTCATTTTCTCGTTTTCCCTTCATTATGCGCATATCATCTTATTTCCAAAAAAAAATATCTCAATCACTTTGAATACCACATCAATAAATATTGCAATACTCAATGATACAAATTATTTTGGAATCCCATTACATAAACACTTAATCATTCCACCACATCGTTGTCATATTCAACATTGCCAATAGTGATCGCATGTGACTTCCTTTTGTCCTTTGCCTTCAGTGTTTTCTCATGTTGATCGTCACTAACCCTTGGATTAGGGCATTTATTGGCATAATGTCCCATCTCCTTGCACTTGAAACATTGAAGTGTTGGTGGTGCGTTCTCTGCAGTGTTTTCTTTGTTCACATCATTAGAAACCCTTTTTCCATTACTTCGACACTCAACTACTCGATGACCTTCTTTTCCACACTTAAAACATTTTCTAGTCCCTTTAAGACAATCTCCTCCATGCTTCTTTCCACACTTTGAGCATAAGGAAACATTCATTTTCTTTTCACCATTATTCTGAGATTTCTCCTTGAACTCCATCTTTCGTTTCTTTTCAAAACCATGAGATGGATATGTAACACCAACTTTCATTTCTACCTTCATAGCACAATGCACAATTTCTTCATAGCTACTGAAGTCTCGTATAGCTAATTCCCTTCGAAGACTTGGTTTTAAGCCACTGAAAAATCGATCAACTTTACTTTCAGGTTGGATGATAATGCCAGATGCATACCTTGAAAGTCTTGTAAAATTCTCTTCGTATATACCAACAGATTCATCATCCTTCTGTTTCAGCTCAAGAAACTCCTTTTCCATCTTCGTTCGAAGAATACGAGGGAAGTACTTACTGAAAAACAAGTTCTTGAACTCGTCCCATTCCATGGAATCAATTTCATCTCTTTGCCTCGTATTCTTGATAAGATTCCACCATTGATCAGCTTCACCTTCCAAACGATATACTGCTAAGATAACTTTATCATGTTCAGAACATTGAAGAACTAAAAATATCTTTTCAGTGGTACTGATCCATTGTTCAGCAACAAGTGGATCAGAAGACCCACTGAAAGAAGGTGGACGTTGCGTCATGAAGGACTCAATAGAATATTGTTCCCTTCTCTGCTCATTTGGAAGTCCAGAATGATTCATAGCTTGTGTAAGTATAGAAATAATATTTTGCACTCCATCTCCCATAACATTTGTTTGTTCAGGAGGACAATCATTGCATTGTCCATTGCATTGATCAACACGGTTCCTTCGGGTTCCAGCCATCGTCTAAAACCCAAAAAGAATAGTGTGAGAGGCAAAAATCATGCTAGGGAAAACAACATAATAAAGGGGGAGTAACTTCAATATCTAACATCTTAGGTTTAATTCTATGATCGTTAGCGTAATTCTAGTACTATAACCTATACGTATACTTAACCTTAGGGACATCCCTAGACATACCTTAGAAATATATCTAGGGATCTTCACTAACGTTTTCGCATCCTAGTTTCCAAAGGTTGACTAAACCTTTCCTCTGATACCAACTGTAGAGACCTGAAGCCTGACGTACATAGACTTTACATTACTTTTGCGGAATACTTAGTACATAACAAAAACACACACACACACAAGGATCGTAATAGTTTAGTGTCTTTGGAAACTCGGAACGTAATCTTCTAATCGTGGTGAAAGATCTTCAATATCTCCCATAAAGATCTTCCCTTTTTTTTACCTAAAACCTTTCTTTATATCCTGGGGAAAAGAAAACATAAAAGGGTGAGCTCAAATTCTCAGTAAGGGTATACAAAAGAAAAATCAATCACATCATATTCATAAGAACATAACTTTTGGAAATCTTAACCTGCAAAAGAGAGCATAATTTCATAACATGGGATAAATCATAGTAGTGAAATGAAATCCCAATAATCATAACTTAAAACATGAAACTTTGTGGCATTCACACATAATCATAGAGAATCATTTCTTGTTAGTCAAGACTCATTGCCAAGACTATCTTAGTGGACAAAGTCCCTTTCTGAATCGAGTAACCCTCGTTTCAGTCATGTTTCACTGAACCGGTATAACCTACCGTTCCAGCCCTGTCTATCTCATGAGATATAAAATCTTTACCCAATTCATTGGAGGGAGATATAGGTCCCACCCATATTACAATGAATCCTTTCTTATGTGTGCCACATAATCATAAATCATACATCATTGCATAACACATGTAACAAAAATGGGATTCTTGAAACATCATGACATCATAAAACAAATCATATAAGGTAAATGACTTCATAAAAATAATTCCCTCACAACATAATCAAATCAATGTAATAATAGGGATACAAACATAACCCTTTATTATCTTAGATGGAAAATAATTTTGATAAAACACTTGAACTCCATTCTTGAGGAAAATATCCTTTCTTCTTCAAAAACACTTTTCTTTTCTTAACATGTCATAAAATTATAAACTAAAAGAAGTTGATCAAAAATAAACTTGAAAACTCGTAAAGGAAGCTTCTTGGAAATAATGTTTTAAAAATCCATTCATGCCGTATAAGTTAAAAAAAACATTCTTCGTACTTTTGTCGGAAAAGTAAAAAAGTACCTCGTACAAAAAAACGACAAATGATTCCTTTCATATTATTTACTAAAAATTCACCGAAGGGTAAAATTGGATTTAAACAATTGTAGGTGGATGGAAATAATATTACATATTTATGAAACATGGATGTGGATGATAAAATACACCCCAGTAAATACTTACGAATAAACAATCTCGGATAAAAATGAGATTGTGATATTTCCCTTACCTTAGGTCCGATTTGCTTCGTATGTGTCTGAACCTCCTGTATAATGATTTAAATAATGTCATTGACTTATTACAGAATCATATTCATTGTTATGATATCATATATGGTTCACTTATGACATTATATTACCCGTTCTTTTGTAAATTCCATGTTAAAGAAGCATTTTGGGTAAAATCGTTTCATTTATCGTAGGTGTTTTGACTTGTTGTTCTTGACATTATTATTACTTATATCATGATTTACTTACTTCCAGAATATAAAATATGATTTATATATCATATATATTCAGTATATATATATATAATAGATAGATAAATGAAATGAAAAACACCGTTCATGGAGACGGTAGTCCGTACGTACGCATGAACGTTGTTTTCCTTTCCTTATTGTCTTGAATGGAAGTAAGTAGATCACATACATATATATATATATATATACATAAATCCATTAGTTTTATAATGTCATATATTTCATTATTATTTCTTATATATACTTTATAATCATTCTTAAATGGTTAACATGGAGAATGAATCTCATCGCGTCGTGGAGACGGTAGTCCGTACGTACGCACGGGCGATGATATCATTTCCATAAATATTGAATTGAATTGGAGTGGATTATACAATATATCAGAATCAATATGATGTTGTAATAACTATGTATAGTTATTCTTTACACCATTATACCCATCCATGTAAGGTGGTGGTGGAAAATAGATTACACCACGGCGTGGAGACGGTATTCCGTACGTACGCACGCGCGGTGATTTCTTTTTCCGTAGGATGGATAGATGGTGAAATAGGGTTGTTTCATAATTATAATAACATATAAGTATATGAGTGATACTGATGTTATTACTTCATAATGAAACAACCTAAGAAGAAGAAGTGGAAGAAGAAATAAAGATGAAAGAATTGGTAACGGTAATTACCTCTTCTTTGAAGCGCCACTTTGAGACCTCCTCTTAGGGCACTAAAATTGGTCTTTGAGGTAGACCAGAACCTCTAGGATGTTGCTAGGGAAGTGGAGAAGAGATTTTGGCAGGGGTTGGCCGAGCTTGAGTGCTCAAATTGGTGTCAGGAGGAGGGGGAGGAGGTGTCCTTTTATAAGGGAGGAGAGGGGCACCTTAGGAATACCTCAAAATATTATTTTATATTAACGTCAAAATCGGTTTATAATGGTTCCAAAGGGTCTTATTTCTAAGATAAAGTGGGTATGGGTCGAAATCCTATCAAAAAATAAGATTTAGACAAGTTTAGGGTATTATTTTAACCTTATCAATTAGATTTAACTCTAAGTTAAATAATTTAACTTTTACCGTGTCTTTTTGTTTTCTTTCACTATATGGTTAATACACTTACTATAACATGCCAAACGAACCCCACATTGTTTATTATTAATATATATATCCTTATCTAAGTCATTTTGCCGAACCTTAGATTTTTAGGAATAAAATAAAAATTAATAATATAATATTTGATTTAAAAACTATTTTGTGTCAATTTTGACACTATTTGATATATGATTTTTGTGAAAGTCATAACAGAATTATATGTTCGAACCAAGTTTATTAAATCAACTATAATATATCATAGTAACCTATAAAATTAGTGTAATTCATAAAAAGTCTCAAATTACATTTATTTGGGTGTTTATAACATCAATTATGTCAATATTTCATAAATAAGATAATTACTTCATCATACTTGTGTCATAAATAAATTAAATTATTTAATGTATAAAAATTATAAATAAAATACCATTATGTAGGAAATCTTATTAGCTTTCTAATGAATATTTATAGTCGAATTTATCTTATGTATAACCCCATATTAAAAATGTTTTAGTTATTAAACTTTGATTTTAACTATTTTAACTATTCATTAAATAAAATAATATTAAATGTCATAATCTAATCCAAGTGGACCTAAATGGTCATATTATATTCATAAGGTTGTTTTTTGGTATAATTACACTTATCCAATAGAATTAGGACATGTGTTAGGGTAATAGTAATATCATATTTACCCTTAGTTACCCTATTTACTGTTAATCGTGGTAAAAAAAAGTAAAAAGTTACTATTCACCAAAAATTATTTTCTTCTCATTGAACCACATTTTAGTCCTTGATATTAACCGTGTCTGTCGGATTTTCGAAATTTCATTCACAGAAGTGGTAAAATTAAGTTTTATGAAAAATTCAGTTTTTTAACTACCACTTAGTAGTTTCACTATTCATCAAAATTTGATGTTTTTCAGAACAATGCCAAAATTTCATCCTAAGCTATATTTCATATTCCGATTTCAAAAATGAAGTCTATTTTACCAAATTCATAACATAGAAGTTTCATTAATTAATTTTATAATTAAATCCCGCTGTTAAAACAAAAAGCGTGTTTTTAAGAAACAATATCTATCAAAAGATTGACACTTGTTTATGTCTGGTTTAAATGTAAAATTACATACAATGACCAACATTGTATTAAATTGTAAAAATATATTCTAAATATACTTTAAAACCACTCAAATTAATAATTTATCACTATTAATTATTTCGATAAAAAAAGTTGTTTTTAATTAAAATTTAGTAATTTTCACTATTCATTAGAAAATGAAAGTTATCCGAAAAGTACCAAAATTTCACCCTAAGCTAATTTCGATATTACGAATCCAAAAATGAAGTCCATTTTGAGATCTAAAATTTCTAAAATTTTAAAAAGTGGTTATTACTATTCATAACAGCTAGTTTTAATAATATTTTAATAGCATATCGTTGTTTCGTGAAACTCAGTATTGCGTACTACACACGCTATCGAGGAAGGTTGTGATTGCGTGTAATGCAAGGCAAGTCAAGGATGCGTGTTGTGAAAGCTCTTTTTTTTTGGTGTAGCGTACAACACAAGACATTAATAAAATTAAAAAGAATAGTTTTCATAAAATCTCGGGTTGTTACATTGTCCCTATCAGTTTTTGTATTATCTAATCAAGTCATATTTTCTTGATATTTCATCAGAGGTTCTCTATGTATATTTTATATTAATTTTAAAATATTTACTTTTATCCTCGTACTTTTTCTGAGGAAAATAAACTTTGGTTTCTCCTTTTCTTTTACACTCATAACAGATTATATCATTAGTGGAATCCTCATTTTTCTACAATTTACTCCAATTTAATTTTCTATCATAAATTCATCCATAATTTCATTTATTGATTAATTTATTCTTCCTTTAGAACTTCTTTCATCACCGATTTAGATGATCCATTTCATCATCATAGTCAGTAGATGATTCCTCATCACTTGAACTTTCATCATTGATCTTTTCTTTCATTTTTTTAGTTAGATGTCTCGAAAACTACTGAATTCATATTTGGTTTATCTTATTTCACATTTTTACTTTAAATTTCTCCTAATACATCATATTCTTTCTAATTAGTTCCTTGATACACTTCTATCATGCATTTCAGCAAAAAAAAATCAAATTATTTTCCTAGTGCAGCATAATGAATGACTAGGGCCACCTCACTTGAGGATATTCTTATCTTGTCTACATACATGATCTAATTCACCTAAACTACTTATTCTTTCTTATTATTTTATTAAAAAAATGAGGATTTGATTATTTTCTCAATTATAAAATTAAATGAAATTCTAAATTACCATGAAATACTAAATCAAATGAAATTAGAAATAAAGAACTTGATCCTAGGTTCAGTTTTGAGTTTTATCATTATTCTCATTAATTTTTTTAAATTTATCTTGATAATTCAATCATGAAATATCATACATTAATTACTATCCTTTTATTTAGAATTTTTGAAATCTTGAATTCCTAGGAAATATAAATTTCACCTCCTCTTATAATCAATGTAGATGCCACACTTCAATTGAGGGCGATGCATCTTCCAAAACGTGACTCAATTGTATGTCATTTCATCCATTGATCGAATCAACTCCATCGTGTGAAAATCTGACAAATATAAGGGAGGGAAAAGACATAATCAATAATTATAATTATATTTGAGTTTCATGTTGTGGGGGAAAATCTCTACACTTGTGTATTCACTCGTATCGGCCAAAAACATAAAAAATTATAAAGAGTTAAAGAACACCCCCCCCCCCCTCGATCCAAACCATGGGTCAACCTCCCATTATCGATAATAATATGTCACACCGGTGAAAAGAAAAGAATAAGATAATAAGACAAAAATAAATGATGAATGATGATGGAGAGGGAGAAAGATAGATAAAATAAATTAAAATAAAATGGAATAATAGATAAATAAGAATAAAAATACATATAGTTAAAATTATAAGAAAAGAACATATATATATATGGGTAGAACACTATAACAAGATTCAATAATTATATTAAATAAAACAAAATTATAATTACATTAAAAATAATAAAAAATAAAAAAAGGAAATAAAATGAATAATGAGAAAGGAAAAAAATCATGCATCCTAGACTTCTTTCCACGGGTATGTGCCTCCTCTCCTCAATGGGAAAGCCTCTTATTTTATAAGAAGTGAGAATCCAATCAGAATTTATAAAGTTTTGGTTGTCTCACTACAATATTTTTTTATTTTTTCATTAAATGAATCAGCTGTGTCACTCAGGTAAAAAACATGGAAACATCTGAAGAAATAGGGTGCTTAAATACAATGTGGATAGTAGTGAAATATTGATGAAATGGTCAAAGGCATCACACTTCAATGGTTTATAGTGACATGAAATTTTCTTAGGCTTTGACTTAGTGGTTACACATTGAAGTGGCTCGACAATTATGTAGGAGAGGCAATGGTGATCTTCATCGATCCCCCTGAGTCATCCGACCTTAGAATTGGCTAGATAAAGTCTTCATGGTGGACGTATGAGGGTCTAGAAGTGATAAAAGGTGATCCAAAACATAGGAAGTAGGGGATATCTCGATATTGGGATTTCCAAGTGGTGGATATGGATTATTTAGTGTAAAGCAGTGGTGGTAGGTGGGTATGAATTCAGAAGTAGTGGGGGAGAAGTAAGCATAGAAATATATGAGGTTGTAGTACATGGGTGATGAATGAAACGACAACATATCAGTTAACATAAAAAGTACTTGAAATTTATTTTCCCACTTCATAATGGATATTGGGATTCTTGTTCATTTATATTCCATATTTTGTGGTCATATGTTTAAAAGCATGCATTGGGTGGCCACCTGGATTCACATTCACATAGAAAAATGGGCCTCCATTTTCCACTTGGGCTTCGACCCACCCTTACATCCCTCATGTTTCAATACCTATAAGACACAAGCCTACACAATATGGATTCCCCATGCATCTCACCTCCTTTCTAGATCTTTTTTCCCATCCTGATGGTTATCTTGGTTGTTCCGCCCCTTGAGGGTTTTCTAGGTGGTTGGTTGCCACTGGTTGAGGGTCCTCAATCTTGGCCCCCATTTTTTTCCTAAAAAAAGTAATAAAAAATACTTAATTATTAATAAAATTTCAATATAATGGCTATATTTCAAAATAAAATATTAAAATTCCTCATTTTAATCCCCTGCAATTATTTATTTCAAATATAACATATTTTAATAAAACATTTAAATTTAAGGGAATGTGAATTGAAAACCATTGAAAATTATTAACAAATCACTTAAACTTTTCATGGAAATATGTTTTTTTAAAATCCCCCACACTTAAACTATGTTTTCCCTCAAACATAAAATCTCAACATTGAAAATCAAAGAGAACCAATGTCACTATTATTCAAATCTCAAAAAAATAGTTATTAATGTTAAATAAAACATTCAAGAATTCACATCAAAACTAAATTTAATTTTCTCAATTTTCAAAGAAACAATCAACTTAAGTATTTTTCTTTTTTCCAATTAAAATGATTGAACTTATTCTTTCATCTATTGAATATCCTTAATTAATTTCTATTAAACATTCCAAATCGTGATCTAATGCTCTTTTGAATATTTTCTCTCATCACTCATGATACAATTCAAGTAGATTTATGATCATGTCATGATAACATTATCTTTATTTATAATATTATAATGGAACTACTTTTTCCACCTTATAAAGGAAAAAATATGATAAAATCATAAAGACTTTTAAATTAAGGTTCAAATGACTCTGAAGGTTTTGGTTGGTAGGAATTCATTTTTAAAACGTAAAACTCAAATATGAGGTTTATCTCTAAAGTACTAATCATGATATCAAAATTTAGATCTAAATTAAATTATCCCCATAAAAATAAAAACTCCAAATTTTCATGCTCAATGTAAATGTTATGATCAAAGTAGTCATAACTAATAGTGTTCTCCTTGAAATTTTATCTAATATTATAGTTTTTTAAAGTAATTTTTCATATTTTTTTACTTTTTAAAAATATGAGAATACTAGGAATCTCACACCCACCATATAAACACATATGATAAAAATCATCAGCCTAGTAATTGTGATTTTTTATTCCTTCAATTCACAACCCATTCCTACCTTTTCTCTTTTTTTTTTCTTTTTTTCAATTTTTTTATCAATAAGGGAAAACTATAAAGAATAATTAATGAATCAAAAAACTTTATTAATACCCACATTAGCACCCGCACAATTTTTCCTTATAATTTATTTCATCCCATCCACCTTGACTCCCTTTTCCCTCACACTTCAACATTAAAATATCATTCAAATACTTAGAGTAAGGCAGGAATGGATAAAAATGGCTTCAAAAAAGGCTCATTCCTAGCAAAGTCCTTCATGGTCTCTATGGTTAATAGAGGATTAATATAAAAGTGGTTTTAAAAATAAGGGATTATTGAAATATGAATAAATCATTACAAATGTTTTTTATAGTCATATCTTTGAGGATTTTTAATGCAATTTCTAGTAGGTGGGATGTCCCAATATCAGTTAAGAAATATATTTAATATAAAAATAAGAATTATTTTGTTTATAAATCCTATTTGAAATGGTAAATATAACATTGGAAAATCCCTAATGGAATTACTAATAATAACAAATCAATTCACATAAAATTAATCAATTTAAATGATGAAAAATGGTACGTAAATATCATTTACACGAATCAACAAATTCCCTCAAAACATGAGCCCCCGGTTTAATGTCCATGTTTTTCTTTGATCATTAAATTCTATATTTTATTCTTTAAATATCATTAAAATTGAAATATAAAACATGAAATCCTATAATTCCTAAAAAACTTATTCATCCTAGAAAATTTGATTAAAGCATAAATTCAAAGCATGTTTATGAAATTTCTAGTTAAAACTCTAAATCAATAATATCAAAAAAATACAAGGTTTTTAAAAGATAAACATAAAAGTAAACTCGATTTTCAAATAAATATTTGCATCCTAATTAAAATTGATCTAGGTGATTTCTTGTTTATTAATGGTCCTACAAAATTAAATCATTCAATTAAAACACAAGGATCATGACATTAAACCTCAAAAAATTCTAGAGGGACTGGGTTTTCATGCTAGAATAATCTTAATATTGAAATATAAATCTAATTTCCTAGAAATAAAATAAAAATATATGTCTTGGTATGATTACCCTAGGGGGAACTGAATTTTTACTGCCTCTAAAGGGTAGTACCAACTATAATTCATATTATGATGGTGGGTGGATATTTTTGGATATGAACCACCACATGTGGCTTTTCCTAGCTTTCACTTTATCCTCCTTGGTAAATAATGATCCATGGATAGAATATACCAGATATATCCCCTAAATAATTAAATATATCTTTCAAATAGGGGGTAGGATGAAGTATTGATCATCCTCCTTCTTGGTTTCTATGATTGAAACCTCTTCCTTCTTGTCCGGTGCTTTCTTAATAGGGGTTGCATTAATTTAATGATCAAAGGGAAATTAAGTTGGTATTTTTACTTTAATAAAATTTAAATATGAATTATCAATCAGAAAACTATTATTTTTAAAGAGAAAATAATCTATCTTTGTTCCTTTTGGATTCTCAACATGGAATTCCTCATAGGATTCCTCAATTGCATGTTCAATAAAGAATAAGGATTGACTAAATTTGTAAATTAAAAGTATTTAAGAGTGATACTAAAATAATATTGAATAAAATAAAAATAAATAAATACTTTGAGAAAGGATAAACTCCTTGAGTTGGTTTGGATTCAATCACTTCTTCAGTGGT
The DNA here is from genome assembly GCA_963277665.1 of Viscum album. Classification (NCBI taxonomy): domain Eukaryota; kingdom Viridiplantae; phylum Streptophyta; class Magnoliopsida; order Santalales; family Viscaceae; genus Viscum; species Viscum album. The sequence goes on along the minus strand of OY728139.1, from coordinate 29,384,843 downwards.
AAGTGCCTCTTGAGGATAGATCTTAGTGGATGGAAGGGCTCCTCTATATTTTCTTTAAATTACACCATTTGGGTGGTTTATTTCCCCATGTATTGCAAGATATGAAATGGTGAATGTTAATCTACTTTATAATTAATGAGGATATCAAGTTATAGCTCACACTCAATCCATAAATTATGCATATCTTATTGATCTCCCACACATATCTCAACATACAAGTCTTCTTTATCATTAATCCACTTTAGATCATCATGTAAATCTTGGATCTGAATCATAAAATGGTCAGGATTCTAATGTTCCTCAAGTTGGGTCTCAATTTATATGATTTCTCAGTGAAATTGGGCAGCTCCCGTGGCATATAATCTTTGTCTATTAGTCTTTGATAATCAACCGTGACTTAATCAACCATATCTTACAAATATTGAAATTAAAGTCATGTTTCATGCACATTAAACATATTCTTGTCTAGTTCAGTGAGTTCATAAAGAGTTTTAATGAGGGAATTATCACCATTGTATAGAACTTTCTTTCGATCCCACACCAATGAGTAATTATTTCATCAAAAAAGATATGTTATGTTTTCATTCATCATGGAAAAATAATTTTTTATGGTTTTTTAATCAATTAGAAATATATAATATGTGAAAAAAACGTAGCATAAGTAAAATAATGATTAAATCCCTAAAAATGGAACCATTATTGATTCATGCCTATCATGGGGTCTGGAAAAAGAAAATTTACAAATTGTTTTCTTAATACAACACAACAGCTAACCAGGGTCATCTCACTTGAGGAAATTTTCATTTTGTCTACTTAATAGATATAATTCATCAAAACAACTTATTTTTTCTTAAAACAATGAGTTTTATATTATTTTATAAATAATAATAAAAAATAAAATCTAAATTACCATGAAATTCTGAGATTGAAATTAGAAAAAAATAATAACTTGGTCCTAGGTTCGGTTTTGAGTTCTATAATTATTCTCCTTTATTTGTTTAAATTTAGCTTGATAGTCCAATCATGAAAACTCATGCATGAATTAAAATCCTTTTATTTTAAATTTTTAAAATCTAAAATGCATAATAAATCTAAATTGCACCCCCTCTTATAACAAAGGTCGATGGAATATCTCAATTGAGAGTGTGACATATTCCAAGACCAAGATTCATCGTATGTAATTTCATCTATTGATCATATTAACTCGATCATGTGATTATTTGATCATTAGATGGGAGGGAAAATAAATAAATAAAATAATAGAAATAAATTTGAGTTACATGTTGTGTGAAAAAATCTCCACACCCGTGCATGTCACTCGTATCTATCAAAAAATAAAATAAAGAATAAGAAAGAATTCAAGAACACTTAACCTCCCCCAAGACAAGCCTCAAGTCAACCTCCCATTATTAGGATTAAGTGGTCATAATTGTGTGAATAAAGAAAAAAGAGAAGAAAAAAATAATGAAGAGGGAGAGAGAGATAGAATAAATTTAAAAAAAAGTGAATAAGAAATAAATTAAATTAAAAAGACAGAATATTAAAATTACAAGAAAGAGAAGAATAAAAATATGGGTGGAAGACTATAATAAAAATTAATGAATTATATTAAATAAAACTAAATTAAAATTAAATTAAAAATGAAAATAAATTAAAAAATAGAAGAAATAAATTGAAGAATAAAAAAGAAAAAATATCATGCGACCTAGACTTCTCTTTATGGGTGTTCAACTTCTCTCCTTGGTAGGAAATCCCCTTCATTTATAGGTAGTGAGAATACCCATGGTCTTAAAAAAATCATGGTTTTCTCAGTTCAAGATTTCTTTCTACTTTCAATTTGAATAAATCAACCATGCAACACATACAAAAAACATGGAAATTCATGAAGGAATCACGTGTTTAAATACATCATCGAAAGTGGTTTAGTGTGGATGAAATATTATATGGTAGCAAACTTCAAGTGTTTCCTAGAGATGTGGTATTTTTATGGGCTCAGACCTGGAATTTTCACATTGAAGTGGTTTAGTAGTGTGGAAGTGGAGGTAGTGGTGATCTTTATTGAGTCTTCCAAATCATCTGGACTTAGAAGCGGATAGATAAATCATTTATGGTGTTCGTATGGGGGTTCAAGAATGATCAAAGGTGATCCTTGGAATAGTAAGTGGGGCGATCTCAAGATAAAGATTTCTCAGTGGTGAAGATTTCAGCTTCTATGTGAAGCAACACCAGTAGGCGATGATGAAGGTAGTAGAAGCAGTTGAGACGGTGACATGGAAATTTCTGATTCCATAGTATGTAAGAAATACATATAAAAACAGCATATCTATTAAAATAAATAGTACCCATAAATGGTTTTCCCACATCGGAATATAGATGGGGTTCTCGATCATTTATAAGCTAGAGTGTGTGAGGAGTGGTTTAAATGCCTGCACCGGTTTTGGGAACCTCGATACACATTTACACATAGAAATGTGCCTCCATATCCCACACAGGCTCCATCCCACCCTTATTATCCATCTGATTCACTCCCTATAATCCAAAAACATACATGTGATTGGTCTCCCATGTAACTCACCTTCTAATCAGCTTTTGTTAGCCTTCATAGTGGTTATCTTGGTTGGATGGCTCACTTGAGGGTTGTCTAGGTGGTTGGTTGTCACCATTTGAGGACTGGCTACCTTGACCCCCATTAATTTCTGAATATAATTATTAAAAATAATTAGGTTTTCATATAATTTCAATAAAAACCCATATGTGAAATAAAACATTAAAATTCATCAATTTAATCTATTAAAACTCTTTGTTTTAGATCAAACATATTTCAATAAAATATTTAAATTTATGGGAATATGAACTGAAAACCATTGTAATTTGTTAACAAGAAACTTAAAATATTCATGGAAATATGAGTGTGTAATTACTTCACTAGTATATTGTGGATATCATGGGATTATCTAATGGAAACAAAGGTTACTTAGCACATATCTGGAAGACCACTCAAAATTCACATGACTTGATCTTTATCTGCAATTTACTACCCTAGTGTAGGCATAATGTTGATGATTTTATTAATCCTTAAATACATTTCATAAATGGATTCATCATGATTCATTTTAAAAGCATCATATTTAAGAGTATAATTTTTTTAACATATTTCTTTACCCTTTTAAGTTCCTTCCTGAGATATATCCATTGTATTAATTATTCCAGAAGAAGTAGAAAAAAAAGAGATATTCAATAAAATTCTATTCTCTTAAAAACAATATAATAGATTCATTACTTAATAATTACATTCTTAAGTGGCCTTAGTGTAATTGTGTCATTCATCTCTATTATCTTTGGGGTTTTCTTGTATATAATCAATAATAGTACAAATTACAAATCATATGCTTTCAAAATGAATTTTTATCTTCATCTTCTGTTAAGAATAATTAGTTCCATTAAAATATAAAGGATGATTAGTAACAGTTCCCTTTCATTTTTTATTATCCACAAATTTTAAATTTTATCATAAATAGAAATGTAAGATCATTTGGTAAAACTTGATTATAGTAAAAAATATTTTAAAATTGCATTGATTCCTAATGTTGGTCCCAATGGATAACTCAAGATGAGGTCAATTGAGTTTCCAATTAAAAATTCATATTAAAAAATTTTTTAAATTAAATCCTGCAAAATTATATAACTTCCCAATTAACTAAAATTGTATAAGTATATAATTTTATCCTTTTAAAAACATTCTAAAAATCAGGATTAAGTCTCAACTAAAATATGTTTAAAATGCTTTTAACTTTTGAAATATTTTTTCAAAAATTAAAAACAGTATCTTACAAACAAATTTAAGCTAACTATCAAAGTAATATTTTGTAAAAAAAATATTTTAAAAGGAAAACATATCTTCTAGGAAAAAACATATGCAAAAAAGAAAATAAATAACATGGAAATATATAAGGGGCTCAGTCTCAAGCTAAGAAATAATCTTCTCCACTTGGAAATCACCCACTTCCATTAATTATATTATAAAATAAACTAATCCCAAACCCTGATCATGTTTTAAAATTGAAAAAAAAATCTCTCTGATCTTCAAAAATCCTCTTCCAAAATTAAATCATGGGATAAGTAATTGATAACAACTACCCATAGGAAAACAAGGCCAAAAAGCATCTTCTGTTATTCTTTACAAGAGTAAAGGTAAATAAATATAAGAGATTGTGTTGCACTCAATTTTTCAACATAGGATCTGGTGCTAAATTATAAAATGTACAACCCACACATACACATCTCAAAAGTAAATAAATAGAGTATAACAAAGACATAATTATTTGAAGTATAGTACGTTTTTATGTTAGTTTTTTTAAATATTATTCTCTACTAATTATCATATTTTATTTGGAAATGGTGTTTGATGGTGTTCAATTGTTCTCATATGAGTTTTCAAGGTTTATATTATAATAGTGTGTCACAAATGTTCAAAAAATAGTAAATTGTATTCATTTTTTGGAAAAAAAACTCAGATGTGTCTATGCCAAGTGAGCATTTCTGTCATCATTTTTATGCTATGTGTATGGAGTATTTTAATGTATTTCTCAAAAAAATAATTGAGAAATAATCATGAATATCCTTGTATTTTGGAAGAAAAATATTTCTCAATAATTGATTCTAATGGAATAGAATTCTGCATTGGAAAATGATAGGATTAATATATTTAAAGATATAATAATATAATACTTTCCTTTTAGATATAATTGATTAAATTTTTCTATCACAACATCTATGGTGGTGGTCACTTTCAGATGTTCCATATAAGAATCTATGATAACTTTAACACTAATATGTATTGGATATCATAGGTTGTGTGGTCTATCACTTGTTTTTTTGGTCGACTGGATAAACTTATAGTCGATTATTTTTTACTTGTGCTCAATCACATAGTATGGTGATTTTGAGACTACTATCCATGGTTTTTTCATTTGATCTCATCGTTGATGCTTCACTTAAAAATTCACAAGTTGAATTCATTTATCCTTGCAGTCAAATGATTTTTGTGCAGTAGATGTATAAGGTAAAATATAGAAATATATGGAATGAACCCATCATTAATGAACTAATTTCTCTATTGAATGATATTCTACCATAAGATAATGATATTCCATGTAAAACAAATTTTCCTAAATTAATTATACATTCAATGAGTATGATCTATCAGATAATAATTGTATATCCAAATAATTATATATTTTTTCTTAATGAAAATTAAAAAGTTAAGAATTCCCAAAGTGTGGTTTATCTCGATACAAGAAAGATTAATCAAGTTCTTGTAAATTTGTGTCATACTTTTAAATCATTTCAATGTTTAGGTTCCTATATAGAAGTAAAGAGACTATAAGAAAATTAATGGGGCATAAAGATACAAGAAAACAAGATTGGAAAATTCATCACCCAGTAAAATCTCCTCAGTAGAAGAAAATTGATCATAAATGTCCTTGATATGGAAATGATCCAAGAAACCTCCATATTATGCTATTTAAATATGGATTTAATCCTTTTGTTGTACAAAGTATCACTATCTATACATTTCTAGTTAAGTTGGTCAATTGTAACTTTCCATAAATTTTATGCATGAAGTGAAAATATGTTATGTTTTATCTACTAATATAGGGACCAAAACAAATGGTTAATGCTATTGATGTTTATTTAGATCTATTGATTGAAGATCTGAAATCAATTTGGGATTCACATGTAAAATTGTATGATTCTTATAGATATGAATATTACACATTGTGAGTCATTTTTTATGGGATGATAAATAACTTTCCTAGTTATGGAAATTGGTAATGATATATAATTAAAGGATTTATAGGGTGTCCCATTGGTGAAAAAGGTACACACTCGGTTAGGATGAAATATTCGATGAAGATCGTGTTTATACACAACTGGAAATTGAAGTATTTGCGACGGTTCATTTGCGACGGGATCTCATCACAAGAGGTCATTTGCGATGGGGCCCCGTTTCAGATGATATGTTGCTGAAAATGGCATCGAAAATAGTTTATACATGTTTTAAAAAAACATTTTTGTGATAGGTTGCTGTACCCGTCGCAAATTAGTGTTTTTGGAAGGATGATCCACAAGTCAAAAAAACATAAAAAATATAAATTATATTATATTATTAACAAAATTTGGTAAAATAATAATATTAATAATATAATAATAAAATAATGAAAAATAATAACTAATAAAATTAATAAAAATATAATAAAAAATAAAACAATCATAAAAAATCATAAAATCATAAAACATAAAAAAAACAAAATATTCGCAACAATATAAAATAATAATAATAAAACAATAGGAAAAAAATAATAATAATATAAGTAAATAATAAAATAAAAAAACACAATATTTGAAAAAATATAAAAAACACACTATATATAAATTTAAATATATGGATTAATAAAAATATTTAAAAAAATTTGTACATTCAAATGTTTATCAAAAAGAGGACATATATCATTGAGGGGGTAATCTGGAGGAGTTGGAGGATGGAGTTTCATCACTAAACCATGAGTCAGATGTTGCATGTACTCCATCGTCTGCGCATGTTGTTGCTTCTACCATCGATGCATATCCTCCAACTGTTGATTCCACTAGTGTCGATAGAGCTCTTCCTACTCCCTACACATGGCCTCCATAAGAACACACCAATCTCATAGCTTCTCCTCATACTGTACAACAGATGATGATAAATCTTCATGAGCTTCTCTCGATCTTCACAAAAACATAACAACAGTACCATAATAACTCTCAAGAATCAATCAAAAAGCTTATACCAGTAACTCATATTTTCTCAAAGGCATACTTGGTCACCTACATCCATGATACATCATCAAATCCTAGTGCACTTGTGTTCTGATCCTCAGTATCAGCCTGACACTCGGCCTGTGGCTATGACATTGTATCCTCATATGACTCCTTCAATTAAAATTTAAAATAAAATAGTTAAAATATTATTTTTAGTTAATTTGAAAATTCAAAAAGATATTATACTGGACACAATATGATACTAACGATCACCTATAATCTCTCCAGTAATGGGATTATTTTACATCTTCTATAAATGTTGAACTCTATAATATCTGTTTGTTCGACTAACTATATGAATATAAAATAAATATTTTACATTTAAATTTATATAAATTAATAAAAAAAGTACTTACCATATATTATCGATGCATACTGAATGAAAAACTACTAGCTCAATACATCATCTCTTTTCTCCCCTAATTCTATCAACCAAGTATGCTATCATATAAAAACTATCTCTCTCCAGTATAAACATAATTTACCCCAAACCTAATATGAGATATAATATGTTAATTGGGAACGACAAGGCTACTCAAAATCTTTGACTCCCATTTTCTACATTGTTGTCCTCCTCATATTGTGAAAAACCTAATAGCAATTCTCACACATACATACCTCCCATGCCTCCTATATATATTCTCATTTAGTATAATCAATGATATTCAATAAAGAATTCAAATAATTAATAATATCAAGTTATTAATTAAATAAATTTCAAAATAACTATTATTTATTTATGTACCATCCAACGATCGAACATGCAGTGTTGAACATCATTAGGAATATGATCCAATGTAACTCATGATCCTCATAACTAATTTTGTAATATAGCACACCCCTATCCAACAGTTATATGTAAAAAACTTTGAAAAAGTGAAAAAATAATCAAAAAATTATTATATAAATAAATTAATTAAAATTAATAAAATATAACTAAAATATACAACTAAACATACCTTTGTATGTATGGATCAAACTAAAGATGTGAACATAACTCAAGGATAGGGTCATGAATCATCAAACTCATAAGACTGTGACCCCTCCATGTCATTTTTGAACCGCCAAAAGTGTGAGGGTCAAATGATGTAGCATCAGGCTCGTCATCAGGTAGTACAACATCACCCAACACATGAAATATATGATATAAATGTTCATCATCCATCTGAAACATGAAATGATGTTTCTCAACAAATAACTGAAAACAAGTATTATATATAGATATATATTATTTATGATTATAACAATTATTTAATTGTGTCAATATTCATCCTCATATTTGTATATGACGGTGTTAATATCTTCATATTCCTCCTCAGTATTATCAATTTCCCTGGGAGTTTCATCTTCATCATTTGTTTCTATTTCAAATCCACTTGTTACATCAATAAAATCATCACCTCCATCAGCCCATAACTATAGGCTATCATCATTTATATTCATGTCTCTTACTAGAAAAGATGGATTTAGAGTTGTCTCTTAAAAAACTTCAATTCATTTTACTTTAATGAAACGACATTCACTTTGGACAAACTTATTTTCATGAGATTTCATTACCATTATGCTTTATTATTCACTTAACTCTCTTAAAGTATCATAATAATTTTCATAATATGTTTTATGTTACTAATGAGCCAAAAATATGATTCATTTACTGTAAGATGGATTTTATATTTAATGTTAAAAAAATTATAGAACAGAGAAAAAATCAATACTCTATCAGTATCCAACTAATAGAATTTAAGCATTGTTATATAATTAGGTCCTAGACAACACATTTCAATTATTTCTTCCTAAAGACATAAAATTCAACTTCATGTTGCCCATGATGATATCCTCTCATGAAAACACCACTATTAATTTTTTATTTTATTTCTCATATGCATTTGTATGTAATCAAAAACCATTCACCACATATGCATTATAAGATTTAACCATTTTGGATGGTGGGTTATTTAATAAAGATAATAAATTATTAATTTTATAAATATTTTGAGAAACCTAAAAAATTGAAATAAAATTATGAATATAACAAGTAATAAATTGATTTTATACGTTAAACCAAAAAAAGTTTACTTTACCAGTTTTTCAAACCAGTAAAAAAAATTATAGAAAATTTATAAAACTGTTGTTCTTCAATTACAGCTGTAGTAATTTATGGAAACTATTTACTAATATGATTATCATATAACCTAAAAATAAATTAATATAAATTTACATTTTAAAAATATATAGATTAAGTGATAGTGTCACTAAATATAAAAATAGGTTCATTTCTCCATAGTTGATAAGAACATATATATGAACCCTGTTATATTCTTCATTTGAAAGCCATCGTTTATGAACTCCAATAAATCTCAGTTTAGGCTGATTAAAAATTGATAATTGATTTTTCATTTCATCATCAACATTTCCCTCATTACTTCCCATGTAGTTATGTTTTTGGGGATATTCAGATTGAAAATAATGAGAGAAGGAAACAAAATTTCCTTCTTTAAATAAACTTCTACAGTTGAACTTTCTATTGATGCTTTATTACATACCTTTTTCTTCAATTTCTACATGAAACTCTCATATGGGAACATCCATCAGAACTATATCAGCTCACAAAATTATTCTCCATGCATAAAATGTAATATCAAATGTTCCATTGAATTAGAGAAAATTGGTGGGATGATTATTTCCAATTTAAAAAAAAAATAAAAAAAATATCTTTTTAAAGTCTACTTAGTGCATCGTAGTTTGTAGTCATCACACAAATGTCTCGGAAAAAATATTATATTCTTAGCATATCCCAAATAATATAATTTAACAAACCTTTAAATAAAATTGGTATAAGTCTTTTCCATTATAACATGGAATTCATGACTTTTAAATATGGTAATATGAAAAATATTTATACATCTATCCAAATTGGAAACATAACCATATAGAAGCCTCAAATATGCAATCCACTGACAAAATAATAATCAATTTTCTTTGTAAATTTTATAATCATATTTTGTCTTCATTAACTTCTTTGATAGAACATTTTCAAAAAGTTCAAGTTCTTATAGCCTATAAATTTGGGCAAGATCTAATTGTGACTTTATATTTATTTGGTCTTACTTTGTTCATCCCAATCATTATATAATATATTATCAAAACAACTATTCTCAATATTCATGAAATCCAACATGTAATGAAAAAAAATTAGACCAATATGGTATATCCAAAAAAAGGATCCATTTTATCCAATTGTGTTCTTTCTCAAAGCCCTCAATTTTCAATTGGTTTATAGTTAGTCCAAATTTAATAGGAGGTAATGAAGAGATAATTTATTTTTAATAAATACTTGAGATCACTATTGTAGGTTGACCGCATTGTCATGACATGTCAAATTGATTATGTTTTCAAGGTTGATTTATAGTCTAGTGTAGACCCCAGGTCATCTCTCAATGAGCGTTGGTGGGTTTAGAGTGTGTATTTTTAATAAGAAGTACTAAAAGTGGCATGGTTTTAAAATAGTTTAGATAAAATGAATTGATTTAAAGAGTTTAATAGTTGATAAATAAAAGTTTTATTTTAGAATTATGATAAAAGGATATAATTTCATGTTCACTACACATATTGGTGAGTTCATCATTCTGAAAAGAATACACATGGTTTAATGGAATCCTTTGGTTGAGGGTTGTCAAGATCTCAACATCCCTCTTTCCTCTTAAACGATGCTCAAAGAACCACCCCTTGACACAAAAATCATGTTTTCAAGGTTTGGGTATCAAGCATTGAAATAACATTCTACCGAATCATACTGAAATATTATTTATGTGTGAGATAAATAGGACACTTGTCTTATCCACTCGAAACAACCTAATATTCACACATGAAATATCAACCCAATCAGTGTTAAAATAAAAATAATTTCACTTAACTAAAACAATATAAATTCAATCAGAGGAGAAGCAAGTAAATATAAGAAATAATTGAAATATTTAGCACACAAATTACACAAAACTGGTAGAATAAAAAGTGTTGTAACTCCCTCCCAAGTGCGTGTAGCTCCCTCTAAATGATCATCCACTGTTTAGCTAGACATCGGGAGGAGGAGGAAGCTTGGGTCAAACTTCACCTTCATCCATGATCTCCCTATGAGGATAGGGGCCTCAAGAAATCCTTTGATGATTATAGGACTCCTTTGGGTCTCCAAAATACTAGATATTTTCCTCCTTTCTGAACTCCCAAATGAGGTTCTCATGGTGCCTTTTTATATCCAAAACGGGACATGGTTTTGGGAACCCTGTTTTTGAGATACCACTTGTATCTTAGTTTTGGAATAGTATAAATCCATATCACAACTCTACCAAAAGATAAAAGTAGTTGGTCGGCCTCTTGACTATCTCCCTGTCGAATTTGGAGTCCATTAGACAATTGGATTTCGAGATATAGTCAAAATACCAAAATAAACTTTTGAATTCGGTAAAATTATATCCCCTAGATAGAATGGTTTGGATAGGCCACAAAAAACCGAATTCTGTTTTGGTTTCTGAATAAGATTTGTATACCATGATTCTTGGGAGATTTCCATAAAGTTTCATCCCATTTGGATGCACAGAAATTTTATACTGTTCAAAACAGTGGACATATGTCCATGGGATGCCATGCGGTTTGGTCTATTTTCTTTAGGATGATCCTCGGGCCTCTAAATCACCTCCACCTTCAATGAAAATATCAAAACAAGTATAATTGAAATTTTTAAAAGTGATAAACATTAATTCATTGAATAAAACATGAAGTTCAATTTATTATTATATTTTTAATATTCATTAAAAAACTATTTTAAAACAGTGGTGTAAGGGTGGAATTGAATAGTGAATCACTATGAGATCATATGTATATCTCTATCAATTGTTCCATTTCTGAAATGATATTTTTTCCTCTAAAAGGGTTGATTTTTTGGAATAAATATGAGATATAATTCGAAAAAATGGTTTTCTTCCATTGAGGTGCATAAACACTTTTATGTCTCTCATAAAGTATAGATGTGACTTTGGACCATCTGTACTTCATCCAAATAACATGTCATATTCTGAGAAGTCACTAATTATCTTCATCAATGTAGCTTTCATTAAGAAATTTTTTTTCACAGCAATATCATATGCACTGGTACCGTTATTCAACAATAAATTGAACTCATTAATCAATGGATTCAAATAAACATTGATATAATTTTTTGGATGTCGTGGAATTAATAAGGTCAAAAAAATATATGGATCATTCAGCAATATCTAATAAGGTAAATTATATAGAGTTATAAAGATTTTCTAATAAAAATATAGACTACCATAATAACTAAATGGATAGAAACTGTTAGTAGAAATACCCAATTTCACATTTCAAGCTTCAGAAGAAAAAGGTGGATTTACTTGGTTAAATTTTTTTCATGAATCACCATCACTGGGATGATTTAAGCTTTTTTATTTGTAATATTGGTTTCAGGCCACGACATCAATGATTTATTTATTTTGAGAAATAAATAAAAACTTCAATCTGGTTTAAGAGGAAAATACCTCAACTATTTTACATGAATCAATCCAGAATTCTCTAGTTGAGCTTCTTTGTACCTCGATTTTCCACATGTAGTACAACTAACCAACGACTTATTTTTACCATAATATAAGATGCAATCAATTCAACATGAATGAATCATATGATAACCAAGAATTAGATTATGAACATGCCTCTTTCTTTCAAAGGAATTTATAGGAAACACATTCTCTTTACGGTAACAATGCTTTAACCAAAGACAATACTTGATCAAAATATTTATTTGACATTCCATTATCTGATTAAATAGAAATAATATTTTTTAATTGCTTCAGATTTTCTTATCTTGAATCCAGGATACAAGTAATCCTTGACATACTTCAACAAATCATAAAATTGATATGGTTCCAACTTAGGAGTTAAATCCATATCATCTTGAGTTTCAGTTTTTTGAAAAGGAAGAATAATAACATCATGTTCTAAATATTGAAACCTTTATAGATTTGGAACTAAATTATTAGTATCTTCTCTGTAATTGTATTCACCATGTTAATACCAAAAAAATAATCTGTTCGAAAATCAAAGAACAATAGATGATGTAATAAAGACTATTTTTGACTTCCATGTATCATATTTCTCTAAAAAAATATGATATAAATAATAATTTTAAGAATAATTTGTTAGAAAAAATAAGATGATCAAAAAAAGAGTATAACTTTTAAAAATTATAATTTACTTATATATTTTTTTCAATATTATCTAATTACCACTAATTTTTACTAATTACCTCTAATTTTTACTAATTAATAAAATAATATGACTAATTATGACTAATTATTATTAATTACCTCAAATTATTACTAATTACCTCTAATTATTACTAATTATGGCTAATTATTAGTAATTAAGGCTAATTATTACTAATTACCACTAATTATTACTAATTATAGGTAATTATTACTAATTACAACTATTTTTTACTAATTACTGATTATTAGTACTAATTACAACTAATTATTACTAATTACCGCTAGTTTTTAGTAATTACCACTAATCTTTAGTAATTAGTGCTAATTTCTACTAATTACCGCTAATTTTTATTAATTATAGCTAATTTTTACTAATTTTTTCTAATTTTTACTATTTATAGCTACTTTTTACTATTTACCTCTAATTATTACTAATTTCCCCTAATTATTATAAATTACTACAAATTTTACTAATTACTGCTAATATTTACTAATTATCGACCATTATTAATATTTATTGCTATTTTTTACTATTTTCCCTTGATATTTACTAATTACCGATAATTATTACTAGTTACCGCTAATTATTACTAATTACCGCTAATTTTTACTAATTACTACTAATTATTACTAAATAATGTTAATTATTACTAATCACTGATAATTGTTACTAATTACCAGTAATCATTATTAATCACCACTAATTATAACTACTTTCTACTAATTTTTACTAATTAACCCATTATTACTAATTACCGTTAATTATTACTAATTAATGGTAATTTTAATTAATTACCCCTAATTATTACTAAGTAACGCCAATAATTACAAATTATCCCTAATTATTACTAATTATAGATAATTTTTACTAATTAACACTAATTATTACTAATTACTCCTATTTTTTACATATTAGAAATAATTATTTCTAGTTACCTCTAATTTTTAAGATTTATCACTATTTTTTACTAATTACCACTAATTTTTACTAATTATCGCTAATTATTAGTAATTACCAGTAATTATTACTAATTACCTCTAATTTTTATTAATTACCGCCAATTATTACTAATTGTCACTCAGTATTACTAATTACTATTAATTATTACTAATCACCTATAATAATTTTTATTTTTTGTTATTTTATAACAAATTGTTACTAATTACCTCTAAATATTACTTAATTTTTGATAAATATTGCAAATTTTTACTAAGTACTACTAATTATTGATAATTATAACTAAATATTTGTAATTAAAAATAATTACTTTTACTTCAAACTAATTAATGAAAAATAAAACTAATTAATTATAATTAAATCTAATTACTACTAATTAATAATATTTATAACTAATATAAAATAAAATAAATTAAATATAAAAATTAAATAAATCCCTTAAAACTAAATCTTTTAGCGGGAGTAAAGGTTGAAAGTTGATCCCCTTTATAGTTTAAAACTTTGAAAACATTAAAGAGAAGAATATGAGAGGAGAGAAGGGGATAGGAGTTCAGAAACAGATGGAATGAAAAAAATCAGGAGGCTATATATAGGTTAGATCATTTGCGATGAGACTATTTACGACAGGTATACTGTCGCAAATAATATTATTTGAGATGGGACCCATCACAAATAGTACAACTAGTATTAGTGATGATAGTGATAAAAAAGTGTATTTGTGATGGGACCCTTCGTAAAAACCCTCTGTTGACATCTTATTTGTGATTGGAAAAAAAATCGTCGCAAATAAATTAAAATGACGGGAAGTATTTACGACGGATGTAAACTCTGGTCGTAATTAACAAAAATGATGTAATGGAATTTGTGATGGGGGTAAACTCTCCATCTCAAATAGTCTTTCTACCATTTGGTGCGCACCGCGGGCCAATGGTATTTGCGACAGGATGATATTACCATAGTAAAATACACTTTTTTATAAACTATTTGTGATGGTCTATATTTCCCATTGCAAATAGTCTCTACCAACAAGTTATTTGTGATGGGATAACCACCCATCCCAAATATCCTCTCGCAAAAAAGTCAAAATTCCCATAGTTCTAGGACATTTCAAATTTTAACCCCAACAACATAAATATCAATCTTGGATGACATTATTCGATGAAAATTCATTAGAAGGTAAAATACTATCTCCACCAACAGGTGATCAAATTTTTGAGAAATTAAAGGATTTGGGGACTACATTTGGTCAAACTTCTTCAAAAGTATTTATGAAAACCGATTGGGAAATGTTTTTTTAAATTACCATAATATAATTATTTATATGTCATCCATTTTCTTTATTTCATGCACATAGAAAAAAAATTATGAAATAGTGTCATTGGTATGTTAAAAAATACACCTAGAAAAACAAAGGATGGAATAAAGGCTAGGTTGGATATGATCAATAAGGGCATACATAAATATTTGGTGCTGGTGAAGGGTGGAAGGTGTAATTTTCTTCCTCCTACAACTTATAGTGTTTCTAGGAAAGAAGGATATAAAAATTTTAACTTCTTGAATGATGTAAAGGTTCTATATGGGTATTCATCAAATTTCAAGAATATTTTTTCAATTACTGATATAAAGGGCCTAAAATTATATGATTTTCATGTTTTGATCCAATATTTCATGCATATAACTTTACATTGCATTTTTCAAAGAAATATCTTTCATATATTATAAAATATTTTATTCTTTGTCAAATTTGTATGTAGTAATTTTATTAACCTGGTGAAGTTTCCAATTATATAAAAGTAAATTGTTGTAATATTATGTGAATTATAGATGTTCTTCCCACTATCATTTTTTAATATGATGGTTCACATGGTTAGAGAGACCCAGATATGTGGTCATGTACCATATAGGAGAATGTATCCCATTAAATGGTATATGAATATTTTTAAAGGGTATATCAAAAATCTAAGTAATACAGAATGTTTTATTATAGAGATATATATTATTTAGGAAGTTTTTGAATTATATATAGACAAAATGTATAATGTAGAGAGTATTGGCCTACCAAAATCTCATTATAGTGCGTGACTTATCGGTGAAGTAATTTCTAGAACCTATTTTTTTATAACTAGCATTACATAGTAGGATTAGACCCACCATTACATTTTACATAATAATTTAAAGGATTCTCCATATGTTGAAACATGTAAAGTAATTCATATGAATTTGAATCTATAATTGCATAAAATATAGATATCAAATACACATAATCTATAGTTTATTGGATGGTTTCAAGACAATATTTTTAAAGAGATAGTTAAAAATATGAATTCAGTTTTATAATGACTTTGATGGCTAGCCATGGGATCAAGTGTTCATGTGTTATCTTATAATGGTTATGTAATTAATGGTTATACGTTATATATAAAGTAACACGATAAATGTAAAACCATGTAAAATATTAGAGTTACTCTTGTGGAAGTATTTTTGTATGTATATGATACCAAGGATACAACTCCATTTTATGTGAATATTTCATATGTTGTTATCATTGAACAAATATGTGAGTAAGATTATACAATATTCTAAGTGATTATTTTTCAGTTAAAGTGGGTCGATATGAAGAGTGTCATTAAAATTGATGAATTTGGCCTCAAGAAAATGGATTTCAGTAAGTAACAGTGGAAATATAAACCATACATAATGGAATCATAGCAATTATAATAATTTTATGTCCCATATCCTATAAATAGAAAGTGGTCAGTTGTCCTTCTATCGACCCAAATCATTGTAGGGTGAGATATTAATTCATCTGAGGGTGACCCTTCCATCGGGACTCCATAATCATTCCAGGATGGTCCCAATACATACATGGTATTCTAAGTTAGAGGATACCACAAGGAGTGGATTTGGATACTCGATATAGAGGTCAGATCCCTTCAACATTTAATGAAAATTGTATATATCGATAATTAGGTCAATGTTTTTTAATATACATTATGTTAATTCTTAGTATTATGTGTTCAGTATTTTATTTACATGATCTAAATTCAATGTTTAACAACTTCTAAAGATAATATATAATCCACATTATAATTATACTAAACTTGAAGAAAAATATATAAAACTCCAATATTTTAAAAGTAGACTATGTTTGATAGAGTATAAAACATGAAAAACTGAGCTTAAACGAACCAAAAAATATTATTATTTAAATATGACCATTATAACCTAGACATTTAATTGGAATGTATTAATTAGATTAAGATTATTATAAAATATATACAAAGTTCCTACTAAATAAAAATTTATTAATAAATTCATAGTAAATAATCACTCAATCTTTAGTAAAGTTATTTTATTCTTCAAAAATTATTTTTTATTTATTTTTGTGGTCAAATATTAGAATAAATTTCGATAAATTTTAAAAATTATATTTTATAATATTTATATCATTTTTTAAATCAGTATATTAAAATTTTCTAAAGGATAAATTTTTGAATTTTAAAAAAAATATTGATTTTTCAGCGAATAGTGACAAATACAAATTTTTATAAAACTCTCATTTATTTTCTTGTGAAAACAATAGAAAAATCAAGTAAATGATTTTATAAACTATAAAACTAAACAAAATTTGGATGAGTTATAGTGTCCCATTAATTTTTAAGATAAATATATAATATTTTAGATATTTTAAAGGTTTATATTTTAATTTTAATTAAGTCATGTTATTTTCAAAATGAAATTTTGTGAATAGTTCTTAAAATGTCGTTAATAGTATTTTATGTTAAATAATATTTTAATAAATTATTTAAAAATAAAAATAAAATTCAAAGGGTTCAATTAAAATTATAAATTATCTAAAATTTCATTTATTAACCATTTAAGATCCAATTTTTATCTTATCAGTAATATTATATCGTATTGATATTGAAAAATTCATTATTGTAGTTAATGTTTAAATTTGTTAATCAATGAGTTAATCCAAAATATAAGATCTAAAATGATAGAAAAATATATTAAATCTTTATTTTTTAATTATATTAATACCATATCCTCCATATATTTGGATAAATGTCATTTTGGAATCATTTTAATGAGTTAGACACATATTATATTATAATATTTCATATATTTACCAAAATTACATTAAAGATATTTAATAATAACCAATATTTTATTAAATGATTCAAAAGTAATAAAAATAATATATTTATACAAGTGTATTTTATAAGGTTTATAATATAATCCATGGTTAATTTTACATTTATATTTACTTTCCTAAACCTTAAAGAGTAAAAAACTTTGATATCAAAGTAATTGTTAGAAGGGTTAATGAGGGGTTAAAAAAATAAGATAAGGGTGAAAATATCACATAAAAACTTTAAAAAAAATATGATATTATTTGAAATCATAAAAATAATATATTCTAATTATATCATTACTGATCCAAGATTATATTAAAATTAATTTATATTAATTTAATACATTAAGTAATTCTATAAGTTCCCCTCCCCTCACTTATAAAATGGCACCTCCTATCATATTTTGTTAATACTTAAGTAAAAATATTTTTCATCCAATATCATCTCAAATACCTTAATGTAATCCAATACCATTTTCTAGATGTCTTAGTTTAGAAATAATACCAACTTTATAATGATTTAGGTGTAAAGAAAATGTTGTTGTTTGAAGAACATGTATTGCTTTTAACCGAATGTTTTACTATTATTTCTTCTTCCCCCACCTTAACATGTTATTCAAGTATTATAGAATAATAACACCATTATATTATATTCACTTATATTTCATTATTTTAATTTACAAACCAATATCCATATACTCATCAATCGAATGGGAACCAAATCAATCACTTATGCATACGACAAATTACCATCTCACGAGCCGATGTAATTCATTTTCCATTCCCGCATCTCGTATATGATTATAATGATGGATTTAATGTATATATATGATATTAATGACATATTAATAATTTTATAAATATAATATATCATCTATTTTATTACCTTTCCATCCATTGTAAAATGATAACATCATTCGGGTTTATGTGTGGATTACCACCTACACGAAGCAATGTGATTATTTTTTCATCACCACATCACATGGATGTTATATATAAAATATTTAAATATATAATATTATATAATAAAAAATATTTAAATATAAAATCAAGAAAGTAACATTTCCAAATTATCTAATTACCACTAGTTTTTACTAATTACCTCAAATTTTTACTAATTAATAAAAAAATATTACTAATTACAACTAATTATTACTAATTACCTCTAATTATTACTAATTACCTCTAATTATAACTAATTATGGCTAATTATTAGTAATTAAGTCTAATTATTACTAATTACCACTAATTATTACTAATTATAGGTAATTATTACTAATTACAACTATTTTTTACTAATTACCGATTATTAGTACAAATTACAGCTAATTATTACTAATTACCGCTATTTTTTAGTAATTATCACTAATTTTTAGTAATTAGTGTTAATTTCTACAAATTACCGCTAATTATTACTAATTACCACTAATTTTTATTAATCACAGCTAATTTTTGCTAATTTTTGCTAATTTTTACTATTTACAGCTACTTTTTACTATTTAACTCTAATTGTTACTAATTACCCCTAATTATTATTAATTACTACAAATTTTACTAATTACTGCTAATATTTACTAATTATCGATAATTATTAATATTTATCGTTATTTTTTACTATTTTCCCCTGATATTTATTAATTACTGATAATTATTACTAGTTACTACTAATTATTACTAATTACCGCTAATTTTTACTAATTACCGTTAATTTTTACTAATTACTGCTAATTATTACTAAATAACGTTAATTATTACTAAACACTGATAATTGTTACTAATTACCAATAATCATTAGTAATCACCACTAATTATAAATACTTTCTGTTAATTTCCACTAATTAACCCATTATTACTAATTACTGTTAATTTTTACACATTAATGGTAATTTTAATTAATTACCCCTAATTATTACTAAGTAACGCCAATAATTACAAATTATCCCTAATTATTACTAATTACCGCTAATTTTTACTAATTAACACTAATTATTTCTAATTACTGCTATTTTTTACTTATTAGCAATAATTATTTCTAGTTAACTCTAATTTTTACGATTTACCACTATTTTTTAATAATTACCGCTAATTTTTACTAATTATGGCTAATTATTAGTAATTACCGATAATTATTACTAATTACCTCTAATTTTTATTAATTACCGCTAATTATTACTAATTGTCACTCATTCTTACTAATTAATATTAATTAATACTAATCACCTATAATTATTATTATTTTTTGTTATTTTATAACAAATTGTTACTAATTACCTCAAAATATTACTTAATTTTGTATAAATATTACTAATTTTTACTAAGTACTACTAATTATTAATAATTATAACTAAATACTTGTAATTAAAAATAATTACTTTTACTTCAAACTAATTAATGCAAAATAAAACTAATTAATTATAATTAAATCTAATTACTACTAATTAATAATTATTATAACTAATATAAAATAAAATGAATTCAATAAAAAAATTAAATAAATACCTTAAAACTAGATCTTTCAGCGGGTGTAAAGGTTGAAAGTTGACCCCCTTTAAAGTTTAAAACTTTGAAAACTTTAAAGAGTAGAATATGAGAAGAGAGAAGGGGATAGGAGTTCAGAAACAGATGGAATGAAAAAAATCAGGAGGGTATATATAGGTTAGATCATTTTCGATGAGACTATTTATGACAGGTATACAATCACAAATAATATTATTTGAGATGGGACCCATCACAAATAGTACAACCAGTATTAGTGATGACGGTGATAAAAAGGTGTATTTGTGACGGGACCCTTCGTAAAAACCCTCTATTGACATCTTATTTGTGATAGGAAAAAATATCATCGCAAATAAATTAAAATGACGGGAAGTATTTATGAAGGATGTAAACTCTGGTCGCAATTAACAAAAATGATGTAATGAAATTTGTGATGGGGGTAAACTCTCCATCTCAAATAGTCTTTCTACCATTTGGTGCGCACCGTGGGTCAATGGTATTTACGACATGATGATATTACCATAGTAAAATACACTTTTTATAAACTATTTGTGATGGTCTATATTTCCCATTGCAAATAGTCACTACCAACAAGTTATTTGCGATGGAATAACCACCCATCCCAAATAGCCTCTCGCAAAAAAGTCAAAATTCCCATAGTTCTAGGAAATTTCAAATTTTTACCCAAAAAATATAAATATCAATCTTGGATGACATTATTCGACAAGAATTCATTAGAAGGTAAAACACTATCTCCACCAACATGTGATCAATTTTTTGAGAAATTAAAGGATTTGGGGACTGCTTTTGGTCAACCTTTTTCAAAAATCCATATCAAAACCGGTTGGGAAATGTTTTTTTAAATTACCGTAATATAATTATTTATATTTTGTCCATTTTTTTTATTTCATGAACATAGAAAAACAATTATGAAATAGTTTTATTGGTATGTTACAAAATACACCTAGAAAAACAAATGATGGAATTAAGGCTAGGTTGGATATGATCAACAAGGGAATACATAAATATTTGGTGGTGGTGAAGGGTGGAAGATGTAATTTTCTTCCTCCTATAACTTATAGTGTTTATAGGAAAGAAGGATATAAAATTTTTAACTTCTTGAAAGATGTAAAGGTTCTATATGGGTATTTATCAAATTTCAAGAATATTTTTTCAATTACTGATATAAAGGGCCTAATATTATATGAAATTCATGTTTTGATCCAATATTTCATGCATATAACTTTACATTGCATTTTTCTAGGAAATATCTTTCATATATTAGCAAATCTTTTATTCTTTTTCAAATTTGTATATAGTAATGTTATTAACCTGGTGAAGTTTACAATTATAGAAAAGGAAATTATTGTAATATTATGTGAATAAGAGATGTTCTTACCACTATCATTTTTTGATATTATGGTTTACATGGTTAGAGAGACACAGATATGTGGTCATGTACCATATAGAATAATGTATCCCATTAAATGATATATGAATATTTTTAAAGGGTATATCAAAAATATAAGTAATCGAGAATGTTGTATTATAGAGATATATATTATTAAGGATGTTTTTGAATTATATATAGACTAAATGTATAATGTAGAGAGTATTGGCCTACCAAAATCTCATTACAGTGCGTGACATATCGGTGAAGTAATTTCTAGAACCTATTTTTTTTATAACTAGCATTACATTGTAGGATTAGACCCACCATTAAATTTTACATAATAATTTAAAGGATTCTTCATATGTTGAAACATGAAAAGTAATTCATATGAATTTGAATCCATCATATCATAAAATGTAGATATAAAATACACATAATCTATTGTTTATAGGATGGTCTCAAGGCAATATTTTTAAAGAGATAGTTAAAAATATGAATTCAGTTTTATAATGACTTTGATGGCTAGCCAAGGGATCAAGAGTTCAGGTGTTATCTTATAATGGTTATGTAATTAATGGTTATACATTATATATAAAGTAACATGATGAATGTAAAACCATGTAATATAGTAGAGTTACTCTTGTGGAAGTAGTGATTCATGTATATGATACCAAGGATACAACTCCGTTTTATGTGAATATTTCATATGCTGTTATCATTGAACAAAGATGTGGGTAAGATTATACAATATTCTAAGTGATTATTTTTCAATTAAAGTGGGTCTATATGAAGAGTGTCATTAAACTTGATGAATTTGACCTCAAGAAAATGGATTTCAGTAACGGTAGAAAGATAAACCATTCATAATGGAATCATAGGAATTATAATAATTTTATGTCCCATATCCTATAAATAGAAAGTGGTCCATTGTCCTTCTATCAACCCAAATCATTGTAGGGTGAGATGTTAATTCATCTAAGGGTGACCCTTTCATCAGGACGTCATAATCATTCCAGGATGTTCCCAATACATACAAGGTATTCTATGTTAGAGGATACCACAAGGAGTGGATTTAGATACTTGATATAGAGGTCAGATCCCTTCAACATTTAATGAAAATTGTATATATTGATAATTAGGTAAATGTTTTTAATATACATTATGTTAATTCTTAGTATTATGTGTTCACTATTTTATTTACATGATCTAAATTCAATGTTTAACAACTTCTATAGATAATATATAATCCACATGATAATTCTCTCAAACTTGAAGAAAAATATATAAAACTCGAATATTTTAAAAGTAGACTATGTTTGATAGAGTATAATACAGGAAAAACTGAGGTTAAACGAACCAAAAAATATTATTATTTAAATATGACCATTATAACCTAGAAATTTAATTGGAATGTATTAATTGGATTAAGATTATTATAAAATATATACAAAGTTCCTACTAAATAAGAATTTATTGATAAATTCATAGTAAATAATCACTCAATCTTTAGTAAAGTTATTTTATTCTTCAAAAATTATTTTTTATTTATTTTTGTGGTTAAATATTAGAATAAATTTCTATAAATTTTAAAAATTATATTTTATAATATGTATATAATTTTTTAAATCATTATATAATAATATTATAAAGGATAAATTTTTGAATTTTAAAAAAAATATTGATTTTTCAGTGAATAGTGGAAAATACAAATTTTTATAAAACTCTCGTTTATTTTCTTATGAAAACAGTAGAAAAATCAAGTAAATGATTTTATAAACTATAAATGTAAACAAAATTTGGATGAGTTATAGTATCCCGTTAATTTTTAAGACAAATATATAATATTTTATATATTTTAAAGGTTTATGTTTTAATTTTATTTTAGTCATGTTATTTTCAAAATGAAATTTTGTGAATAGTTCTTGAAATTTATTTAATAGTATTTTATGTTAAATAATATTTTTATAAACTATTTATAAATAATAATAAAAATTAAAAGAGTACAATTAGAATTATGAATGATCTAAAATTTCATTTATTAACCATTTAAGATCCAATTTTTATCTTATCAATAATATTATATCATATTGATATTGAAAAAGTCATTATTGTAGTTAACGTTAAAATTTGTTATACAATTAATTAATCCAAAATATAAGATATAAAATGATAGAAAATATATATTAAAACTTTATTTTTTGATTATATTAATACAATATCCTCCATATATTTGAATAAATGTCATTTTGGAATCATTTTACATGAGTTAGCCACATATTATATTATAATATTTCATATATTTACCAAAATTACATTAAAGATATTTAATAATAACCAATACTTTGTTAAATGATTCAAAATTAATAAAAATAATATATTTATCCAAGTGTTTTTTATAAGGTTTATAATATAATCCATGGTTAATTTTACATTTATAGTTACTTTCCAAACCCTTAAAGAGTAAAACACTTCGATATAAAAGTAATTGTTAAAAGGGTTAAAGAGGGGTTAAAATAATAAGATAAGGGTGAAAACATCACATAAAAACTTTAAAAAATGATATTATTTCAAATCATAAAAATCATATATTCTAATTATATCATTTTCTATCCAAGATTATATTAATTTAATACATTAATTAATTCTATGAGTTCCCCTCCCCTCACTTACAAAAAGGCACCTCCTATCATATTTTATTAATACTTAAATAAAAATATTTTTCATCTAATACCTACTCAAATACCTTAATGTAATCCAATACCATTTTCTAGATGTCTTAGTTTAGGAATAATATCAACCTTATAATGATTGAGGTGTAAAGAAAATGTTGTTGTTTGAAGAACATGTATTGCTTTTAACCGAATGTTTTACTATTATTTCTTCTTCCCCCGCCTTAAAATGTTATCCAAGCATTATAGAATAATAACACCATTATATTATATTCACTTATATTTTATTATTTTAATTTAAAAACCAATATCCATATCCTCATCAATCCAATGGGAACCAAAGCAATCACTTATGCATACGAAAAATTACCATCTCACGAGCCGATGTAATTCATTTTCCATTGCCGCATCACGCATATGATTAAAATGATAGATTTAATGCATATATATGATATTAATGACATATTTATACTTGTATAAATATAATATATCATCTATTTTATTACCTTTCCATCCATTGTAAAATGATAACATCATTCGGGTGTAGGTGTGGATTACCACCTACACGAAACGATGTGATTATTTTTTCATCACCACATCACATGGATGATATATATAAATTATTTAAATATATAATATTATATAATAACAAATATTTAAATATAAAAGCAAGAAAGTTACATTTCAATATTATCTAATTACCACTGATTTTTACTAATTACCTCTAATTTTTACTAATTAATAAAAAATATTACTAATTACGACTAATTATTACTAATTACTTCTAAGTATTACTAATTACCTCTAATTATTACTAATTATGGCTAATTATTATTAATTAAGGCTAATTATTACTAATTACCGCTAATTATTACTAATTATAGGTAATTATTACTAATTACTACTATTTTTTACTAATTACTGATTATTAGTACTAATTACAGCTAATTATTACTAATTACCGCTAGTTTTTAGTAATTACCACTACTTTTTATCAATTAGTTCTAATTTCTACAAATTACCGCTAATTATTACTAATTAACGCTAATTTTTATTAATTACAACTAATTTTTACTAATTTTTGCTAATTTTTACTATTTACAGCTACTTTTTACTATTTACCTCTAATTATTACTAATTGCCCCTAATTAATACAAATTACTACAAATTTTACTAATTACTACTAATATTTACTAATTATCGATAATTATTAATATGTATCGCTATTTTTTACTATTTTTCCCTGATATTTACTAATTACTGATAATTATTACTAGTAACCTCTAATTATTACTAATTACTGCTAATTTTTACTAATTACCATTAATTTTTACTAATTGCTACTAATTATTACTAAATAACATTAATTATTACTAATCACTGATAATTGTTACTAATTACCAGTAATCATTAGTAATCACCACTAATTATATCTACTTTTTGATAATTTTTACTAATTAACCCATTATTACTAATTACTGTTAATATTTACTAATTAATGTTAATTTTAATTAGTTACCCCTAATTATTTCTAAGTAACGCCAATAATTAAAAATTGTCCCTAATTATTACTAATTACCGCTAATTTTTACAAATTAACACTAATTATTACTAATTACTGCTATTTTTTACTTATTACCAATAATTATTTCTAGTTTCCTCTAATTTTTACAATTTATCGCTATTTTTTACTAATTACCGCTAATTTTTACTAATTATCTCTAATTATTAGTAATTACCGATAATTATTACTAATTAGCTCTAATTTTTATTAATTACCGCTAATTATTACTAATTGTCACTCATTATTACTAATTACTATTAATTAATACTAATCACCTAAAATAATAATTATTTTTTGTTATTTTATAACAAATTGTTACTAAGTACCTCTAAATATTACTTAATTTTTTATAAATATTACTAATTTTTACTAAGTTCTACTAATTATTAATAATTATAACTAAATACTTGTAATTAAAATTAATTACTTTTACTTCAAACTAATTAATGAAAAATAAAACTAATTAATTATAATTAAATCTAATTACTACTAATTAATAATAATTATAACTAAAATAAAATAAACTAAATAAAATAAAAAAATTAAATAAATACCTTAAAACTAAATCTTTCAGCAAGTGTAAAGGTTGAAAGTTGATCCCCTATAAAGTTTAAAACTTTGAAAACTTTAAAGAGAAGAATATGAGAGGAGAGAAGGGGATAGGAGTTCAGAAACCGATGGAATGAAAAAAAAATCAGGAGGGTATATATAGGTTAGATCATTTGCGATGAGACTATTTATGACAGGTATATTGTCGCAAATAATATTATTTGAGATGGGACCCATCACAAATTTTACAACCAGTATTAGTGAAGACGGTGATAAAAAAGTGTATTGTGACGGGACACTTCATAAAAACCCTCTGTTGACATCTTATTTGTGATAGGAAAAAATATCGTCGCAAATAAATTAAAATAAAGGGAAGTATATACGATAGATGTAAACTCTGGTCGCAATTAACAAAAATGATGTAATGAAATATGTGATGGGGGTAAACTCTCCATCTCAAATAGTCTTTCTACCATTTGGTGCACACCGCGGGCCAATGGTATTTACGACAGGATGATATTACCATAGTAAAATACACTTTTTTATAAACTATTTGTGATGGTCTATATTTCCCATTGAAAATAGTCTCTACCAACAAGTTATTTGCGATGGGATAACCACACATTCAAAATAGCCTCTCGCAAAAAATTCAAAATTCCCATAGTTCTTGGACATTTCAAATTTTAACCCTAACAACATAAATATCAATCTTGGATGACATTATTCGAGGAGAATTCATTAGAAGGTAAAACACGATCTCCACCAACAGGTGATCAATTTTTTGAGAAATTAAAGGATTTGGGGACTGGTTTTGGTCAACCTTCTTCAAAAAACATTATGAAAACTGGTTGGGAAATGTTTTTTTAAATTACCGTAATATAATTATTTATATGTCATCCATTTTCATTATTTCATTCACATAGAAAAAAATTATGAAATAGTGTCATTGGTATGTTACAAAATACACCTGGAAAAACAAAGGATGGAATTAAGGCTAGGTTGGATATGATCAATAATGGAATACATAAATATTCTGTGCTGGTGAATGGTGGAAGGTGTAATTTTCTTCCTCCTACAACTTACAGTGTTTCTAGGAAAGAAGGATATAAAATTTTTAACTTCTTGAATGATGTAAAGTTTGTAGATGGGTATTCATCAAATTTCAAGAATATTTTTTCAATGACTGATATAAATGGACTAAAATTATATGAATTTCATGTTTTGATCCAAGATTTCATGCATATAACTTTACGTTGCATTTTTCAAAGAAATATCTTTCATATTTTAGAAAATCTTTTATTCTTTGTCAAATTTGTATATAGTAATATTATTAACCTGGTGAAGTTTCCAATTATAGAAATGGAAATTGTTGTAATATTGTGTGAATTAGAGATGTTCTTCCCACTATCATTTTTTGATATGATGGTTCACATGGTTAGAGAGACCCAGATATGTGGTCATGTACCATATAGAAGAATGTATCCCATTAAATGATATTTGAATATTTTTAAAGGGTATATCAAAAATCTAAGTAATCTAGAATGTTGTATTATAGAGATATATATTATTTAGGAAGTTTTTGAATTATATATAGACTAAATGTATAATGTATAGAGTATTGGCCTACCAGAATCTCATTACAGTGTGTGACTTATCAGTGAAGTAATTTCTAGAACCTATTTTTTTATAACTAGCATTACATAGTAGGATTAGACCCACCATTACATTTTACATAATAATATAAAGTATTCTCCATATGTTGAAACATGCAAAGTAATTCATAAGAATTTGAATCAATCATAGCATAAAATATAGATATCAAATACACATAATCTATAGTTTATAGGATGGTTTCAAGACAATATTTTTAAAGAGATAGTTAAAAATATGAATTCAGTTTTATAATGACTTTGATGGCTAGCCAAGGGATCAAGTGTTTAGGTGTTATATTATAATGGTTATGTAATTAATGGTTATACACTATATATAAAGTAACATAATGAATGTAAAACCATGTAAAACAGTAGATTTACTCTTGTGGAAGTAGTGATGCATGTATATGATACCAAGGATACAACTCCATTTTATGTGAATATTGCATATGTTGTTATCATTGAACAAAGATGTGAGTAAGATTATACAGTATTCGAAGTGATTATTTTTCAATTAAAGTGGGTCGATATGAAGAGTGTCATTAAAATTGATGAATTTGGCCTCAAGAAAATGGATTTCAGTAAGTAACGGTAGAAAGATAAACCATTCATAATGGAATCATAGGAATTATAATAATTTTATGTCTCATATCCTATAAATAGAAAGTGGTCAATTGTCCTTCTATCGACCCAAATCATTGTAGGGTGAGATGTTAATTCATCTGAAGGTTACCCTTTCATCGAAAAGTCATTATCATTCCAGGATGGTCCCAATACATACAAGGTATTCTATGTTAGAGGGAATCACAAGTAGTGGATTTGGATACTCGATATAGAGGTCAGATCCCTTCAACATTTAATGAAAATTGTATATATTGATAATTCGGTCAATGTTTTTCAATATACATTATGTTAATTCTTAGTATTATGTGTTCACTATTTTATTTACATGATCTAAATTCAATGTTTAACAACTTCTATAGATTATATATAATCCACATTCTAATTCTCCCAAACTTGAAGAAAAATATATAAAACTCGAATATTTTAAACGTAGACTACGTTTGATAGAGTATAAAACATGAAAAAACCGAGCTTAAACGAACCACAAAATATTATTATTTAAATATGACCATTATAACATAGACATTTAATTGGAATGTATTAAATGGATTAAGATTATTATAAAATATATACAAAGCTCCTACTAAATAAGAATTTATTGATAATTTCATAGTAAATAATCACTCAATCTTTCGTAAAGTTATTTTATTCTTCAAAAATTATTTTTTATTTATTTTTGTGGTAAAATATTAGAATAAATTTCTATAAATTTTAAAAATTATATTTTATAATATATATATCATTTTTTAAATCAGTAAATTAAAATTTTCTAAAGGATAAATTTTGGATTTTTTTTAAAAAATATTTATTTTTCAACGAATAGTGAAAAATACAAATTTTTATAAAACTCTCATTTATTTTCTTGTGAAAACAGTAGAAAAATCAAGTAAATGATTTTATAAACTATAAATGTAAACAAAATTTGGATGATTTATAGTGTCCCATTAATTTTTAAGATAAATATATAATATTTTAGATATTTTAAAGGTTTATAATTTAATTTTAATTAAGTCAGGTTATTTTCAAAATGAAATTTTGTGAATAGTTCTTAAAATTTCTTTAATATTATTTTATGTTAAATAATATTTTAATAAATTATTTAAAAATAAAAAAAAATTCAAAGAGTACAATTAGGATTATAAATTATCTAAAATTTCATTTATTAACCATTTAAGATCCAATTTTTATCTTATCAGTAATATTATATCATATTGATATTGAAAAAGTCATTATTGTAGTTAACGTTAAAATTTGTTAACCAATGAATTAATCCAAAATATAAGATCTAAAATTATATAAAAATATATTAAAATTTTATTTTTTAATATTATTAATACCATATCCTCCATATATTTGAATAAATGTCATTTTGGAATCATTTTACATGAGTTAGACACATATTATAATATAATATTTCATATATTTACCAAAATTACATTAAAAGTATTTAATAATAACCAATATTTTTTTAAATGATTCAAAAGTAATAAAAATAATATATTTATCCAATTGTATGTTATAAGGTTTATAATATAATCCATGGTTAATTTTACCTTTATAGCTACTTTCCTAACCCTTAAAGAGTAAAAAACTTTGATATCAAAGTAATTGTTAAAAGGGTTAATGAGGGGTTAAAACAATAAGATAAGGGTGAAAACATCACATAAAAACATTAAAAAATATGATTTTATTTCAAATCATAAAAATAATATATTCTAATTATATCATTTTTGATCCAAGATTATACTAAAATTAATTTATATTAATTTAATACATTAATTAATTTTATGAGTTCCCCTCCCCTCACTTATAAAAAGGCACCTCCTATCATATATTATTAATACTTAAATAAAAATATCTTTCATCCAAAACCTACTCAAATACCTTACTGTAATCCAATACCATTTTCTAGATGTCTTAGTTTAGGAATAATACCAACCTTAAAATGATTGAGGTGTAAAGAAAATGTTGTTGTTTGAAGAACATGTATTGTTTTTAACCGAATGTTTTACTATTATTTCTTCTTCCCCCACCTTAAAATGTTATTCAATCATTATAGAATAATAACACTATTCTATTATATTCACTTATATTTCATTATTTTAATTTAAAAACCAATATCCATATCCTCATCAATCCAATGGGAACCAAAGCAATCACTTATGCATACGACAAATTACCATCTCACGATCCAATGTAATTCATTTTCCATTACCTCATCTCGCATATGATTATAATGATGGATTTAATGTATATATATGATATTAATGACATATTAATAATTGTATAAATATAATATATCATCTATTTTATTACCTTTCCATCCATTGTAAAATGATAACATCGTTTGGGTGTATGTGTGGATTACCACCTACACGAAGCGATGTGATTATTTTTTCATCACCACATCACATGGATGATATATATAAATTATTTAAATATATAATATTATATAATAACAAATATTTAAATATAAAATAATACATACCTTCCTTTAATCGTGATTTTTGAAAAATAGAAAAGTTACTCATGTGTATATACGACCTACTGACTCCTGGATTGTAACGTAGTTCATTTTTCATAACCATATTTAATGGTTGGTTTTAAAAGTAAAATTATTGTATAAAATTGATAAATATATCATTATTATTGTACTATAGATGATGTAACGATTATTTCTTTGACCAATGTCAACTTACCAAATCCGTTTTTATGTAATGAACTTAACATCCTCAAAACACATGACATTAACTTCAATGATTAATTAATTAAATATGTCATTGAAATAAATTAAATAAATGGTTTGATGATAAGGGACTAATATTAGAATTTTTTTTAATAAGTAAAATCATTAATATAAGTCTATTATATTGGTTTCAAAGGACATACAAATCATGTTTGGATTCATGGTAAGGGATTCCATCTCAATTTTCCTTCATTGAGGAATATTTTAATGGTGTATGCCTAATTTATTTTCTATGGTACATATAATAAACTTTTAAATTATATATAATGAATAGTTAATAATTCATGTTCTTTTATGTTTTAATTTAAATTATATAACTCAATGGGATTTTAATCGAAAGTTACCAAGTGATAAGGGGTTTCTTAACACAATTTCCATCATTGGGCTATGCATCCACTTCATTAAATTTTTTATGCCCTGATTATCTATGAATTGATCACTAAATTTTTTTATTCAGTATTAAAACTTGTTTTATTCTAATTTACTCATGTTCCCGTAATCAATTTATGGATTTATTATCACCTAAAAATTTATGATCTTTTCAGGGGTTTTGTTTGTCGCGGTCTCATTTCTTGAGACACATTTCATATTGTACACCATGACTTTCATGTGTGGTGTAATTAATTCATCATTAATGAATTTTTGAATCTTACTCCATCAAATTTGTAGGATTTATAGATCCATATGATATTCCTGATTTCAATTAATTTTTATTCAAAAGTTACCAAGGTGGTAAGGGATTTATTTTACAATATCCTTTCTTTTTTATATTGTTTATGTTTAAGGTTATTTTGGGGGAATCATATGATCTTATTTTATTGAAACATATATATTTTCTTCTAAACTATTTATGAATGTGTTTTAAATTTTTATTTTTCATTTATTCCTTTATTTGTTAAAGAAATATTAATAAACTATTTTGTAAGTGATATTGATTGTGTGTCATCTTTTATATTGGGAATCTTTCTCTATCATATAAGTTTTTTATAAAAAAATCAATAATATTATTTTCGAAAACATATATTATTTTATAAATTTATTATTTTTAACTTCTCTTAAAAAAATTTAAAAATAAATTTCTCAATGCTTTCTATATTGGTAACATTTGACACTCTTTGCAAAAGTTTGAAAAAAATACTTATTTTTAATTATTATAACATGAATGTATTTTCCCACCATCATGACCATTATTTACTTTGAATATTTTATATATTATTCCATGTTTATTTTTGAAATAAAAAAATTCACAATGTATTTTGAATTTTGAATTTTTTTTAAATTATTTTCAAAAAGAAAGGGGTATTTTCCTCATAAATGTTTTTAATGATCCTTTAGCAGTGTTTCTATTCATCAATTAAAAAAACCTTAAGGAAACATATTATCTAATGGGGATATGTTTAAAAGATACCATCTTTATTATTTGTCTTAATGGATTATGATTTATTTCAAATATATTTTCTTATAAATATTTCTTTTCTACTGATTAATAATGTTATTAAAGTAATAATGGAAGTTTTTATTAGTTTTATAATGAAATTCATGCTCTATGTACATTATTCATGTTATGGTTTTTGGATATTTTTTATAAATAAGGGTGGTTAAATTATTAATCATTTAAGGGTTCTTCTATTTTAAACCAAGTATATGTTATTACGTTATAAACCAAGGATGTGTGGGTACATTATGTCACGACCCGACCCAACGGGGCTCGAGCCGCGACTCCCCAAGCCCGCCTCCAATAGGCCAAGGGCTGGAGACTAGCGCCGAGTAGGCTATCACGCACATGGGAGGCATTAGCCTATGGTACCTGTACACACGCACCCACAAACACCTCCATGCAACAGTGCAGAGATATAGGAACTGAAAAGTATATGCATGCATACAATCTATCCCACAACCAGAGAGCAACAGCAAAAGTACAAGGGCAAAACAGGGCCCACCAAAATAAACTACAAAAGCGTATCCAACCTTCTATGAAGAAGGGGAACACTGCCACATACACCCGCCGGAAAGCTCCCTCGGCACAGCTCCGGTAAAAACCCCGGTCAACTCGCTCACTAAGCTCTGCCTGCTCCGGGTCCTCCTGGGACTCCCTCAAAAGGCCTATGGTCTGCACAAGACACAAACATGTGTGGGAAAAGCCCATGCAGGGGTGAGTATAAACATACTCAGTAGGCACCCCAAAAACCCAAAACCCAAGGGAGCAACTGAAAGGCAACAGTCTGCTCAACCCGGCCAGAGGGAACCCGGACGAGAGAGAAACTCCATCTCGTGACCATCCTCGGCTAACACAACTAGTCAGCTCAGCTCAGCTCAGGTGTAAGCCCATACATACACCTTGAACAATCCAGATATACACAGCTCACGCCACAAATCCACAAGAGCTACCGACCTCATCACCAGCAACTGTCCACAACCAGGAGAGTACACCACGAACACTGTCATACCAGATGACACTCATCCGAGAGACCACGCTCGTCAGATAACATCACTGAGGAAACATTATTGAAACAACATAACCACTGAACTCCTCGGATAGGGGATCGCCACTAGGGTCCGCTAGGGGATACCAAGACCCACTCCGGTATACGTAGCTCACAGATAGGGGATCACTCCCCGGATCCGCTAGGGGATACCACGACCCAATCTGGCATACGTAGTTCTCACAGATAGGGGATCACACCCAGGATCCGCTGGGGGATACCACAACCCGATCTGGCGCTCAACAGAAGCTCAACACTCAGATAGAGGATCATCATCCATATAAATATGGTCACGATGATACCAGAACCCTATCTGGTATATCTCACGATGTAGGGGATCGAACCGACGATGCTGCAACCCTACCGAAACCACGCGCTGAGTAGGGGATCGTATAACCAATGATACCGCAACCCTACCGATACCAAGCGCTGAGTAGGGGATCGTATAACCAACGATACCGCAACCCTACTATAAAAATCATGCTGAGTAGGGGATCGTAAACCCGACGATGCCACAACCCTACTGTGCACAACCCACCGCGTAGGGGATCATATTCTCGATGATGCCACAAACCCTACGGGGTTAACATGCTAGATAGGGGATCGTCGCCCGTGAATAAGCAGTCACAGCGATACCAAGAACCTGATCTAGGGTAAAGATGTTAGAGGATCCACTTCGGGCCCACCGGAGGGGTACCACAACTCTAACAGTTTAAACATCCCATCAAGAGGATCACAAACCCATACGAAGGTTGTGATACCACACGAACCCTCGTAGGAACGAACCAAGGGATAACCCTCAACCACTGTTGGTCCAAACGTCGCTAATCCGAGCGACTTGCCCCAAAGCCACACTGCGCACCTCCGAAGCTAAAACCGAGGCCACCATCGCGTTCCACGCGGAAAAACACGCAGGATAGGCTATTTACTCACCCGAAACGGAGCACCGGTGAAAAAGGCACTATTCATCGTAGCTAGCACGCGCAGGGCCCACACTACGATCCCGAAACCCATCGAGCGGATCACACCACGACGATCCCCTCGGGAAAACAAGCGGAATCGACTACTCGTTCGTCCATAACGGACACCCGGTGAAAAAGGTACTATTCACCGAAGGCTGGCTCGGGTGGGGCCCACGACTAGATTCCTAAACTCATCGAACGGATCGCACCATTGCGATCCTCTCGGAAAAACACACAGGATCGACTATTCATCTGCCAAAATCGGACTCCTGGTGCGAAAGCTGCGTTTCTCCGCAAAGGCCAAAACCCGGCCTCATGGGGCCCACACCCCGTTTTCAGTCCCAACACCCAGAAACAATCTCAAAAAGTCCGTCATACCATCAGGGTCCCAACGCCACTGATGGCACGTCAATCGGACGCTCCGGGTAGAAGTTACAACGGCCCGAAGTCGTATAATAATAAAATAATATTATTTTTTACGACGTTTCTAGCTCCCGGGCCACGATCCCGAACCTTTAAACCCTCGAACCCATACTGGAGGGTTCACCTCGTCGACAGGGTCACGTCGCCCCAAACGTCGCGCGAATCCGACTCCCGGAGTGCAAGATACGAGGGTTTAAAGACCCCCGTATGCGAAAAGAGGTCGGCCCGGCCCCGACCGGCCGGCGGCCCTCTGCCGCGCGCCGCCGCGCCGGCAGACCTTCCACGGACCGCCGGGAGCACCCCGGTGGTCCGTTTCGCGATCCGGAGGTGTCTACACGACCCTCGGGACCCGATCTACACTGCTACGGCTTCAATTTGCAGAAAAACGTAGCAAAAACGGGATCGAGGGTTAAAACTCAAAACCACCTACCTCGCGGGCGAAACGCCGACGTTCTGCCTCAGATTCTCTCTCCAAAGCTTCCGTTGCGCGCTCCTGGAACGTCCGCCGTCGAATTCTGAGCTCGTGGGCGCTCTGTTTGCTCGATTCTGCGGAGTGGCGGTGAATAACGGCGAAGAACGGCGAAGAACGATTAAAAGGGGGGGGGGCGCTGATATTTATATCAGCCACCCGCCGGCGCCAAACCCGCCTCGGACCCGACGCCCGATGCGAACAAAAGTAAGGTCACCCCTATTGTAAACGCGCCGTTCTGAACGCAACGGTGGTCTCAGATTTTCCATCTGAGACTCCGTTCAGAAGTTATTCGAGCCGACGCTCGCACACTAACTTGCTACTTATTAACGGAAATGCCCCTGGTGGCGTTTCTCACCGCAGGCCCGCGCCAGCAAATTTTACACCCCGCCTAGGGTAAACGGCACGTTCCGGACGCAACTGTGCCCTCAGATTCCCATTCTGAGCTACCGTTTAGGAGATATCACACCCCCTCCACGTGCATAGTATAAAAAAAAACATAATATTTTTATAAAATTAATTACGGGCACACCGGGCCTCGGAATCGCACGCCGTCTTCGCGCATAGCTCTGGAATTATTCGTAGAAATATTCCAAAGTCTGACAGGGACAAAAACGTGAGTCGCTACATCCTCCCCCCCTTAGAACGTTTCATCCCCGAAAAGTCCTAAGCACAAGGAAAGCGACTGGACTCTCAACTGGGTCTCACACACCAGCGAGCTCACCAACAAACAACCACTCAGGGTCTTACCAACGCCCTGAACAAAACTCGAGCAGGCAACAAAAGGAAAGAGTACCGCTAAATAGTGTATGACAAACTACTGCAGTAAGTAGAAAGACACAAGGCGTACCTCTATCCATCCGCGGTGCCTCTGGGTCAACAGCCTCCAGGTCATGCAGCTGTCCTCGCCCTCAACCACCAGCTCCTTGAGCTTGGCGTGGACCACCTGGGAGTGGGGGTGGTGGCAACTGGTACTTCCTACCACCGCCTCCCGCTGCACCAGCTCCGCCGCCACGTCCGCCGCCCTGCGGACCTCCTTGCTCGAGACACTGCCTCTGCCAAGGCGGTCCATCGACCGGCTCCCTCTCAGCAGCACGTCGGGTTGGACAATCTCTAGCAAGATGTCCCCGAACATCGCAAGCGTAACACCGCCTCTCCTACGGCTGACCAAAACTGGCCTGCGAGCCCTGTGAGCCCTGAGGCTCAGATCCTCCATCCTGGGGTCGCCTCCTGAAACGTCGACCACGTCCGGACCCCTGAGTCTATCGTCGGCTACCAGATGTCGATCCGACTGATGAAGTCTCAGATCTCGAGTGCCCAGCACTAACAGGCGTGATCTGCTCGGCCAGAAAGCTCTCCACCACCAGCGCTCGCTCCAGCACTCCAGCATAGGTGGGCAGGCACAAGGGAACCACACCTGCTCGGATATCCCTGCGTAAGCCCTGCTCGAAGGTCCGAGCCCTAAAGAACGGGTCTCGAATCATATCCAGGGAGTAACGCAACAGGTCTGTAAACCTTTCAGAGTACTCCGACACAGTCAGGCTCTCCTATCGAAGCTGCAGAAGCTCCTGGATCTGCACTGACCTCAGTGCCACCGGATAAAACTCCTCCCTGAAGAGCCGCTCAAACTCTGCCCACGTGAGCGTCTCCTTGTCATGGGACTGTGTCACCAAACTCCACCATCGCTCGGACGAACCATGCAAAAGGCTCGCCGCTAGGACCACCATCTGATCAGGAGGTTTCCTCACTAGGCTGAAAACTCGAGTAACTGCCTCAAGCCAGTCATCAGCTGCCTGGGGGTCTGGATCACCCCGGAACCTCAGAGGTCACTGCCTCTGGAACTCGTGCAGCGCACTCAGCCTGCGTGCAACCTCATCATGCACCGCCGGCACAACCAGCTGCTCAACAGGTGGTGGCTCAACTGGCAGACCACCTGGAGGTGCAACCTCAGAACCTGCGCCCTGCTCCACAGCCACTACATGGGGCGGGTCGTCAGCATAATTCTGTTGCGGAACCCTTGCTGGCTGTCGTTGTGGAGGCATCCTGAAATACATTCAAGACGTACCATAGTCAAAGAGTATATCTGGAGAGCTGACTCAAGAAGGACAAGGAAAAACCAAAAACCCAGTCCTATATGATGCATGTACCATTATGTCCCCGCGTCCAGTGTACGAATGTCCCGAGTCGAAAGGCAGGTTATCAGAGTCCTGGTGTATGGATATGTCGTCCGCCGCACCAACACTGGAGTCCCTGGCCTGAAAGCCGAACTCGAAACATCCTAACACTACCGCTATGAAACCAAAACCAAGCTCACAGCTAGACCAGCTACTCTCTGAGATCCCAAAGGTATAACCTCCTCTGATACCACTTTGTCACGACCCGACCCAACGGGGCTCGAGCCGCGACTCCCCAAGCCCGCCTCCAATAGGCCAGGGGCTGGCGACTAGCGCCGAGTAGGCTATCACACACATGGGAGGCATTAGCCTATGGTACCTGTACACACGCACCCACAAACACCTCCATGCAACAGTGCAGAGATATAGGAACTGAAAAGTATATGCATGCATACAATCTATCCCACAACCAGAGAGCAACATCAAAAGTACAAGGGCAAAACAGGGCCCACCAAAAGAAACTACAAAAGCGTATCCAACATGCTATGAAGAAGGGGAATGCTGCCACATACACCCGCCGGAAAGCTCCCTCGGCACAGATCCGGTAAACTCCCCGGTCAACTCACTCACTAAGCTCCGCCTGCTTCGGGTCCTCCTGGGACTCCGTCAAAAGGCTTGTGGTCTGCACAAGACACAAACATGTACGGGCAAAGCTCGTGTAGGGGTGAGTATAAACATACTCAGTAGGCACCCCAAAAACCCAAAACCCAAGGGAGCAACTGAAAGGCAACAGTCTGCTCAACCCGGCCAGAGGGAACCCGGACAAGAGAGAAACTCCATCTCGTGACCATCCTCGGCTAACACAACTAGTCAGCTCAGCTCAGCTCAGGTGTATGCCCATACATACACTTTGAACAATCCAGATATACACAGCTCACGCCACAAAGCCACAAGAGGTACCGACCTCATCACCAGCAACTGTCCACAACCAGGAGAGTACACCACGAACACTGTCATACCAGATGACACTCATCCGAGAGACCACGCTCGTCGGATAACATCACTGAGGAAACATCATTGAAACAACATAACCACCGAACTCCTAGGATAGGGGATCGCTGCTAGGGTCCGCTAGGGGATACCAAGACCCACTCTGGTATACGTAGCTCACAGATAGGGGATCACTCCCAGGATCCGCTGGGGGATACCACGACCCGATCTGGCATACGTAGTTCTCACAGATAGGGGATCACACCCAGGATCCGTTGGGGGATACCACAACCCGATCTGGCGCTCGACAGAAGCTCAACACTCAGATAGAGGATCATCGTCCATATAAAGATGGTCACGATGATACCGGAACCCTATCTGGTATAACTCGCGATGTAGGGGGTCGAACCGACGATGTCGCAACCCTACCGAAACCACGCGCTGAGTAGGGGATCATATAACCAACGATACCACAACCCTACTGACACCAAGCGCTGAGTAGGGGATCGTATAACCAACGATACCGCAACCCTACTATAAACATCATGCTGAGTAGGGGATCGTAAACCCGACGATGCCACAACCCTACTGTGCACGACCCAACACGTAGGGGATCATATTCCCGATGATGCCACAAACCCTACGGGGTTAACCTGCTAGATAGGGGATCGCCGCCCATGAATAAGCGATTACAGCGATACCAAGAACCCGATCTAGGGTAAAGATGCTAGAGGATCCACTCCGGGCCCACCGGAGGGATACCACAACTCTAACAGTTTAAACATCCCATCGAGAGGATCACAAACCCATACGAAGGTTGTGATACCACACGAACCCTCGTAGGAACGAACCAAGGGAGAACCCTCAACCACTGCTGGTCCAAACGTCGCTAACCCGAGCGACTCGCCCCAAAGCCACACTGCGCACCTCCGAAGCTAAAACCGAGGCCACCATCGCGTTCCACGCAGAAAAACACGCAGGATAGGCTGTTTACTCGCCCGAAACGGAGCACCGGTGAAAAAGGCACTATTCACCGTAGCTAGCACGTGCAGGGCCCACGCTACGATCCCGAAACCCATCGAGTGGATCACACCACGACGATCCCCTCGAAAAAACAAGCGGAATCGACTACTCGCTCGTCCAAAACGGACACCCGGTGAAAAAGGTACTATTCCCCGAAGGCCGGCTCGGGTGGGGCCCATGCCTAGATTCCGAAACTCATCGAATGGATCGCACCATTGCGATCCTCTCATAAAAACAAACAGGATCGACTATTCATCCGCCAAAATCGGACTCCTGGTGCAAAAGCTGCGTTTCTCCGCAAACGCCAAAACCCGGCCTCGTGTGGCCCACACCCCGTTCTCAGTCCCAACACCCGGAAACCATCTCAAAAAGTCCGCCATACCATCAAGGTCCCAACGCCACTGACGTCACGTCAATCGGACGCTCCGGGTAGAAGTTACAACGGCCCGAAGTCGTATAATAATAAAATAATATTATTTTATACGACGTTTCTAGCTCCTGGGCCACGATCCCGAACCTTAAACCCTCGAACCCATACCGGAGGGTTCGCCTCGTCGACAGGGTCACGTCGCCGCAAACGGCGCATGAATCCGACTCCCGGAGTGCAAGATACGGGGGTTTAAAGACCCCCGTATGCGAAAAGAGGTCGGACCGGCCGCCGCCGCCGGCGCGCCCCCGCGGCTCCGCCGGCGGACCTTCCGCGGACCGCCGGGAGCACCCCGTTGGTCCGTTTCGCGATCCGGAGGTGTCTACACGACCCTCGGGATCCGATCTACACTGCTACGGCTTCAATTTGCAGAAAAACGCAGCAAAAACGGGATCGGGGGTTAAAACTCAAAACCGTCTACCTCGCGGGCGAAACATCGACGTTCTGCCTCAGATTCGCGCTCCAAAGCTTCCGTTGCGCGCTCCTGGAACGTCCTCCGTCGAATTCTGAGCTCGTGGGCGCTCTGTTTGCTCGATTCGGCGGAGTGGCGGCGAAGAACGGCGAAGAACGATTAAAGGGGGGGGGGGGGGCGCTGATATTTATATCAGCCGCCCGCCGGTGCCAAACCCGCCTCGGACCCGACGCCCGATGCGAACAAAAGTAAGGTCACCCCTAGGGTAAACGTGCCGTTCTGAACGCAACGACGGTCTCATATTTTCCATCCGAGACTCCGTTCAGAAGTTATTCGAGCCGACGCTCGCACACTAACTTGCTACTTATTTACGGAAACGCCCCTGGTGGCGTTTCTCACCGAAGGCCCGCGCCCGCAAATTTTACACCCCGCCTAGGGTAAACGACACGTTCTGGACACAATCGTGCCCTCAGATTCCCGTTCTGAGCTAACGTTTAGGAGATATCACACCCCCTCCACGTGCATAGTATAAAAAACTTAATATTTTTATAAAATTAATTCCGGGCACACTGGGCCTCAGAATCGCACGCCGTCTTCGCGCCTAGCTCTGGAATTATTCGTAGAAATATTCCAAAGTTTGACAGGGCCAAAAAACCCGAGTCTCTACACATTATATCCATCCAATTCATTGGTTAATGATTATGTTCTCTGAAAAATTTTATTGGAATTCAAAATTTTTGGTTATTCCACTTTTTAGAGATATTTTAAGAGTGATATGAAGATAATTTTCCATGAAAACAATGCATTTAATTTATTATTTCTATGAGTTTTAAATGATTTAATTGATCAATATTGAAATAAAATGGCTCATGATTATTGATTCTCATTAATATTTCCTTTAAAAAAGATTTATTTCATGTCACATATTTTATAATCTAGGTTTTTATGGTTATGAATTAACTTATATTATACTCATTCACTTTTATTATTTCTTCATACCATTATCATCATTTTATTCTCATTTATGACATTCAATTGTTAATGATTATGTTTACCATTACTATGGATTTGATCTCACCCTTATTAAGTTTATTTTTACCTAGGTTATGAATATTGGTTTTAAGTATGTTATTCATAATAGGGATAGAAAGTCTAAGTTATTTCACATATTACACAAATATAAGAGGGATAGAGTGGGAAATAAGGTAATGAGGATTAATGGTAGCACCTACACCTCTGAAAGTTATGTTTCCCATGAAACTATGGAACACTTTAAGGGGCTCTCATTTGAAAATGGAATGGACAATACACAAAAATTGGTTGATAATATCACTCTCTAGATTGAGGACCATCATAATCAGACTCTTATAATGGCCCCATCCAAGGAGGAAGTTATGGAAGTTATTTTCTCCCTTAACATGGAAAATTCTCTTAGACCTGATGAATTCACTAAAAAAATATTTATGTTTTACTAGGAAATATTATAGGATGATGTTGCTCAAAAAATAAGGGAATTTTTCTCTCACTCCTCAATGAATCATGGGGAAAATTAATGTTTCATTTCATTGATACCCAAAAAGGAGAATGCACTTGATATCAAATTCATTAGGCCACTTCCTCTTGGTATTACTATTCCTAAAATCAATAGTAAGATCCTCATGAATATGATGGGAGGTCTTGTAAAAGAAAATAAATCTATGAATCAATTGAGATTTTTTCTTATAAGTATCATTCAAACTATTTATTCAAAACCTTATAAGGTGTTAATTTTATGAGGAGTAAAGATAAGGATAGTAATTTCACTCTCAAAATATACATATCTAGGGCCTTTTACACTTTGAAATAATGTTTTATCTATGATGTTATCAGAAGGTATGGTTTTTCAAATGCTCTCATTAAGTTGGTTAGTGTCATTATCAACTCTTCTAGGTTGTCCATTATTATTAATGAATCACCTAGAGGCTAATTTCATTGAACTAGAGTTGTGAGACATGGTGATACTCTTTCATGGATTATTTTTTCTATTGCAGAAGACTATTTGAGCATATGAATTACTGAATTGAATCGTCGTGGCATTTAT
The DNA here is from genome assembly GCA_963277665.1 of Viscum album. Lineage (NCBI taxonomy): Eukaryota > Viridiplantae > Streptophyta > Magnoliopsida > Santalales > Viscaceae > Viscum > Viscum album. The sequence goes on along the minus strand of OY728139.1, from coordinate 29,341,535 downwards.
AAAAAAAATCATGTCTGGTAGAAATGATCATATTCCTTTACATCTTCTGTATGCAGAAGATATTATATTTCTTGTTCAGGATTCTAGAAAGATAATTTTTGATATTAAAGTCATGTTTGTGCATTATGAGGATGTTTCTGGGTAGGACATTAATTGGGAAAAAATATTTCATTGTTTTTGGTGATGGATTCCTAATTATTAAGAAAAATAGTATAATTAAGTGCCATGGTTTTAAGACCGGATCCCTCTATTTTAATTATCTTGGTGTTCCTTTATTATGGACCAAGGTGAAGAGGAAATATCTTGAGATACGATTGGGAATTGTTAATCAAATGGACTAGTGGAAAAGGAAAGATATGTATCAAGATGAACGAGTGTGCCTTGTCAACTCTGTTATCACAAAAAAATGTTTATTCCTTATCTCTTTATCAGTGTCCTAGAAGCCTCATAAATGAAATTCATGGGATTAATTGAAACTTCATATGGTCTAGTTCAGTCCATAAAAAGAATATGGTCATCGTTTCATGGAAGTAGTGTATCAAACCACTTGAATTGGGAGGTCTTAGAATTAAATATCTTAAGATCTTTAATAATGGCCTAATGAGGAAGTTCACTTGGAGTATAATTTCATCTGAGATATATTCTAATTTATTATAAAATAGGTTCAAAGGGAGGATTTTAAATGGTTGTAGACACTATCTCACATCCTCTGTTAGGTCATACATCAAACATTCCTTCACCAAAATCATTTCTAATACCAAGTGGATTGTGAGAAGGGATTCCCAACTCAACTATTTTATTACCCACTAGCTTGACAGCCCACCTCGTGATACTATCATTATTTCCTCTAAGACTAATAATATTCTTGTTGAGAACCTTATATCTCAAATCTCCAGTTTTACTGGTCTCTTTACTACATAGATCAACCTACAAATTCAGATATGAAAAATTAATGTATCATGACACTATAACATGGAAGCACAATCGGCATAGGGATTTAATATCTAAATATTCATATAGGTTATAATGTGGTGGTTTTAACAGGTCACCAACATGGTTAATGAAAGTCAAAAAATTATCTATTCAGACCTATAGGTTTTCCCTGTTGTGGAGTCTTTTCAAACATTGATTACCCACTCATGATCAAATTCAAAAGTCTGGAAATCACCTTTCCTTTTCTTGTTTTCTTTGATTACATGTTTTTGAGGATATATACCATTTATTATTTTATTGTGATTTTTACAATGCCCTATGGGACTACATCAGTGTGATTTTTGTCCAAGACCATAGCTGATAGATATAGCTAGAGGTTCTCCTAGAGACAATATGTGATGCTGATTTAAATGATTATATTCTAAATCTCCGCCTGGAAGTGGCCATCTCTATCATTTAACCCATATAGAGGCCTCGAAATAATAAAATATTTATGGAAAACAAACCTCTATTTACATGGGAATTATGGCACTACACAATGAGGTTCATGTGACATCAATTATACAAATTGGAGGTATATCTAATTCTATGAATGATCTGAATATTCTCAGGTTATTTGGTGTAGAAGGTAAACCAAAGAAGACTGAAATGATTAAATTCATTTGGTGGATTCATCTGATCACTCCACAGATCAAATTTAATGTAGATGGGGTATATTCTGAAAACACTGGGCCTTTAGGTTGTATAGGTGCCTTCTTCACAAATTGTGGCATTTTTAAATGATGTTTTATCACATTACTGGAATTAGAATGACCTATGAAGTTGAGTTACTTTCTATGGTGTAATCAATTGGGTATGTTGTCCAATATAATTATACATCCCTATAGATTGAATCTAATTCTGAAATTACTATGAAGGCCTTGAAAACAAGAACATTGGATATACTTTAGAGAATTTTACCTCTTTGTATTGAATGTATCAATAAGGCTACCCATATCAATTTGGAAATATCTCGTGCATACATGAAGAAAAATCAAGTGGAAAATGTATTTTCAAAAAAGTTGATTATGGAAATGGATATGATGTTGTCTTTCACAACCCCTGCCTATTATGATTCAATGGTTGATGCAGATATGTGTGGTGTGGTTCATTATCACTTATATAATAATCCCTTGTAACCCTAGAATCTACTCATTTATTTTTTATATATTTCTTTTAGGATAGTCTTTGACCAGATCCTGAACTTTTTTTTATGTTATTACTAATAAGGTTACAATATGTGAATAACTATGTGGGAGACTATGTATATTTTTATGAACTGATTGTTTATGAATACAAGTTTTTATGTAAGGGTTTACCCAAATTCTCTAAACCTATAAACCTAAAAGTTTATTAGGTATGTAAGTGATCCAATATTCCTTTTGGTGTTGTAAGTTTTGGATGGGTTAAATTAATTAATGATTATCGGTATTAATTCTAGAAATGTAAATATTTTATTTTTTGCACTCGATCTGAGAGTGTCGATTGTGGGCTGTTATAGTTGGTATCAAAGGAAAGGTTTAGATAACTTTAGAGATTATGATTATTTCATGTGAGGTTAACTTAATAGTTATGGATTACATCATGAGTTTGTAATTCAAATGTTGATCATAAGTTAAAAGTCTTAGATAACCTTTTGAGGTTTTAAGTAATGATTTTTGTGATAATTTGTTATATTTTGGGAGGTGTTTTATCGGGTTATGGTATAAGAAACCCTTAGGTGTATCATGTAGTTTAATGTGAATGTTTATTTTGAAATAAATCTGTTATATTTTTTGGGAACATTATTGGATTAAGGTAAACATAATATTATTAGAAAAGATATGATTTTATTATCATTTGGAATCACATATTATTTTAATGTGTCTTTATTAAGATTTAAATTATTTATGGAAATGATTTCCATATTTTGGAGATTGCATGATTAAGGAGTATTCATTATCTGGTATATGACTTTATGAGTGAATAATATTGATTAGAGATAACTGATAAATTAATCTCAAAATAATATATGATCAAATCCTTTTAAATTTTGGGTTTTTAACTTGTTTGTGAATATTTTGATAAATTTTAAGGATAGTTATTTATCAAATGATATAGTTTAGAATTTGGGTGTTACTATTTATTCTTTGTATATTAATGTTGTATTTCTTCATATGATGTTTTATTCATTTTATAAATTATTATGTGTTAACTAATTCAGTTTTAGATAATATCTCAAGATAGGATGAATATATTTTTATCCTTTGGTAGATTATGTGATCAAATAGAATTTTATTTTAGTGATTGATGCATGAAAAATTAATATTTAATGATCAAAATTTAGATAACAAGATGAGATTGTGGTGGAAATTTATTAAAGGATGAAATTATAATTTTCAAGTAAGTATATTACCTTATTTTATTAGTCTATATAGGTAAATAAATTTCTAAACTCTAAGAAAAGGTTCATGAAACTAAAAAATTATCTTATTAGCTTTACTTCTGATGAATTGATGCTCTTCTTAATCCCTTATTGATTTATGGTTTTGTGGTTATTAACTTTCTCATGACCACATTCTCTATCACTTTACACCATTTGGACATTACTTTTTTCCACCATGTTGATATTTTCACATCTAACTATATTTATCCTATTTAAAAACCTAGTATGTGTTATTTTGGATGACATTCATATTTCCTTTTCTCCCTTTTCAAAAGTATGCTTTATTAACCATTTTTATGTGGTTTTTCAAAAAAAATATGTTAAAATTCCAAACCATTCATTATCAATAACAAGTTAGAATTTTTAGGATTCAATTTATCAAAATTGGGTAGAATGTAATAAAATAATATTTTAAAAGAATACCATTTTGGATAGAGTATACAATACACAACACCAAACTTAAACGAACCACATAATATTATATAAAAATGACTATTAAAACATAACTGTTGAATTAGTGGGTATGGATAGGATTAATAATGATATGAAATATATATAATGGCCCTCTTCAGCAAAAAATATATTGATAAAATCTTAGTAAATAATCACTAATTTTTTAGTAATGTTTCTTTATTTCTCAAAAATGAATTTTCTACAAAAAATATATTTTTATTTCTTTTTTTGATAAAATATAATTATTAAATTCTAAAACTTTTATAAATTTTATTTGACAAAAAATATTTTATTTTTTAAATCAATATATCAAAATTATATTAGGGTGAGATTTTGGGATTTTTCTTAAAAATTTAACTTTTCAATGATTTGTGAAAAAATCAAAATTTTGTAAAATTGTAATTTATTTTCTTTTAAATTTACAATTGTGATTTTAATTTGATCTTAATTTAATCAGGTAATTAAGGATAAATAAAATTTCATAAGAAGTAAAAGTAACCCAAACACTTCACTTTAATCTATTGGAGGAGTGGGGTTTGACTATCCTCACCCAATATTTTAATGTATGGAAACTGTATTCCTTTTTTTCATTGAAAATTACTAATATATTATCTTAAGTAAATATATAGTAAAAAATTTCACACTATTGGTAAACATATATATATAATTTTTTTATAGAAAAAATAAATTATATTCCATTATAAATGTTTATTTGACATATAAATGTTTTTTATTGTGGAAATTTATTTTAAATTTTTAGTAATTAAATAATTACCTTAAATTCTTACACAATGATGACACAATGCTTCATCAAGATGAATTAAAGTAAAGTAAATTGTTTTAAAAAACCTAAAATCAATATTTTTTGGGTAAATTATAGTTTCATAAGAATTTTGAAGATAATTTTAACATATTATTATTTTTTTGAAGGTTTATATTCCAATTCCATTTCTTTCATTTTGTTTTCAAAGTCAAATTTTGTGAATATTTCTTAAATTGACATTAATAGTACATTGTGTTAACAAATATTTTATTAAATTGTTTAAAAATAATAAAAATATTTTAAGAGTAAAATTAGGATAATAAATTATCTATTCATTACTTATCCATTTATGAGTTAATTTTCATCTTATAAGTAAAATTATAACCCATTAATATTGAAAAATTCAATGTTGTAGTTAAGGTTAAAATCAGTTAACCAACGTGTTAATCCAAAAAATACAGTCCAAAATGTTAGAAAAACCAATAAAAAATTAATTTATTAATTATATTAATACACTATCTTCCTTATATTTTAGTCCATGTCATTTTGAAACCATTTTCCATGAGTTAGACACATATTATCTTATAGCATTTCATGTATTTCAAAAAATGACATTGATGATATTTTATAATAATTTTTTTTAATAAATGATTTAAAATTTATAAAAATATTATCATCATCTAAGTGAATTTTATATTGTTAAAATATAAACCATGTTAAAATTTTCCTTTTATAATAACATTCATGACCCTTAAAGAGTGAAAAAATTTGATATCATAGTAATTGTAAAAAAAGTTAATGCTGGGTTAAAATAGTGAGATAAGGATGAAAACATCACATAAAATTTTCAAAATTTTATTTTAAGAGAGGATTTAGACTCATCATAATCATATATTATAATTATATAATTTTATATCCATTATTCTTTGAAAACTAATTTATATTAATTTAATAATTTATTTAATTCCAAGAGTGCCCCTCCCTTCAATTAGAAAACAACACCTCCTATCCTATTTTATTCACACATAAAGAAACATTTTATTAAGTTAATATATACAAAAATATATTCATGACATTTATTTCCACATTCTAGAGGTCTTAATTTGGGAATAATACGAACCTTATAGGGATTAAGGTGTAAAGTAGTGGAGGTTTTCTGAAGAACATGTATAGCTTTTAACCAAATGTTTTAGTATCATTTCTTCTTCTATATACTTTAAATATTATTTAAACATTTTTAAATAAAAAAAACTATTATCATACAAGTAATGACATATTTTTATGTTAATTTCATAATATATATCCATCTCATATTCCATTTAATTGGAAATGAAACCACTATTTATGTATACGGAGGACTACCGTCCTGCGAATCGATGTAATTTGTTTTCTATTAATGAATCTCGTGGATAATTATGATTATAGATTTAATATTTATATATATATATATATTATATCCATTAAATATTTATCATTATGTAAAGATAATATATAATCTATTTTATTACCCTTCCATCAATTGAAAAATGAAAACATCATGTGGGGGGGTGCGCGTATGCTTGTAGATTCCCACCACCACAAAGCGATGTGATTCATTTTTCATCACTGAATATCATGGATGATGTACGTAAATTATTAAAAGAGTTACTATAATATTTATGATATAATAATAATTCCATGAATATAAAATAATACTTACCATCTTTCCTTCATGACCGTTGTAAAAAGAATGTGTTACTCATATGTATATAAGACCTACCGATTCCATGATTATAAGATAGTTCATTTTTCATAAACAACATTAATGGTTGATTTTAAAAATATAATTAATTTATAAAATTTATAATTATATCTTTATTATTATTCTTGATATTATGTAACAATTACCTGTTTTTATGTGGTCAATATATCAAATTCGTTTTGATGGTCTGAAGTGATTGGCATCAAAACACCCGATATGGACTTTAACAGATTTAGTTATTAAGTAATTCATTGAAATAAATGGTTTAAGGATAATTTATTAATCCTTTAAAAGGTTATTAATAGATAAAATAATTTATATAAGTTTATTATAACTGTGTTAAGCAAGTCTGGATTTGAGGTAATGTATTTCATCTCAATTTCCCTTCATTGAGGAATTTTTTAATGTTATACACCAAATTTATTTTATAAGTGTATATACGTAAATTTTAAATGTTATATCATGAATCCTTAATAATTCATAATATTATATATTCCAATTTAAATTATTTCATCCAAGGGGATTTGAATTGAATATTACATAGTGGTAAGGGGTTTATTAACTCGATTTCTATTCATTGCATTATAATTCTACTTCGTTGACTTTATTATGCCAAGATTATGTGTGAATTGATTTGTAAAATGTTAGATTTTATATTTACACGTATTTTATATAGGTTTAAATATTTTCACATAATCACTTCATATATTAATTATCACATCATAATTTATTATATTTTCAAGGGTTTTCTTTGTCTCAATCTCATTTTATTGAAATATGTTTCATGTCGTACACCCTAATTTCCTTGTATTGTGAACTTATTTCATCACGAATGCATTTTGGAATATTAATTAAATAAATAAACATAATTTATATATCCATATAATACTCTTTATTTCAATTACATTTGATTTGATAGTTACTAAGGATATAAAGGATTTATGTTATAATTTTTGGACTACTAATGTTGTTCCAACATATCTCATGTACTTTATGTTTTTATGATTTCAAAAACACTTTATATATTACTAATTTCTTTGTATCTAGGTTGGTTTATCAAGTTTTATCACAATTTAATCCATTATTCTGTTAATTTTTTAAATTCTAGGAATTAACTAGAGTTTACCTAAGCATGGAAAATTGCTTACATGAGGCATTCAACTGTGTGATGATTTAGCCATGTCAAGGAATAAGTTATTCCAATTTCCAATGTGAAGGAATATCTTATATGAAATGTATTTGTCGTGAAAATTTCCACTTGTACATCACTTATATTGATGAATTGCTTACATGAGAAATCATCTAAATCGATCAAAATAAAATGTGAATTAGTTACGTAGAGTAATCCGTTATGTGATTTGGATAATAGTGAAACGGGATTTGTGGTTCCAAATAGCAATGTGATTCATTTGTCTAGTTCAAATTTGGATACTTGAGTAAGAAGGGTACATGCATAAATTCATCTACAAGAATAATTCCTACATAAATTTGGATATGTGAAGAAAATGAAAGAACAAATAATGGCTATGTGGGTCAATTCAGCTGCATGAATTCAAATTAGTTGAATTCATCATCATAGTGATCCAAAATCAGCTAAAACTTTCTCTAACCTTTTATTTATTACTATTTCTATAATTGAAATGAAAATTAATTCTTTCATGCATGCATTAAATATTTTATTACCTATTTATAATAAAATCAATTATAAATGGTTGCAAGTACCAAGAAGTAAATAAGTAAAATAGTAATTTAATGGTTAGTCATGTTGCCAATGTATTTTCAAGAAAAAGACATCTGAATGTTAATTGAAAGTATATATTTTATGGATAAAATTTTGTGCAATTAAAATAGGATTTTTTCATGTATTATTCTTTTATAGTGAAGAAAAAAATAGAAAACATACATAATAAAGAATAAAACACTTACACTCTTAACTCTTGCACTCAAAGTTCTCTATGTGCTTCATTGTTTTTTATGAAAAAAGGAAGAAAAATACTCAACACTATATATTTTTTATAAATATCATTTTTTTTGTTTCATAATACTCTATTTGAGCTCTTTTTATTCTTAGATTATATTTTAGATATTTATTCTCTTTTTTCTATTTAATCTTACTACTAGGTGCCTAATTTTTAAAGTCTTTGTTTATTATCTCTTTTTTTGTGATTATTCCTGGTAAAAGAACCCAAAATCCTAGTATTTATAAGGACTTATCTAATCCAAGATAAAAGATCCTGATAGTTTATAATGTGTTTCCTAATTTCCTTCAATCATGCAGTTCCTAGGGAAGTGACGCATAGTCCCTGGTAGAAGGATTGGTCTTGTGAAAATCACCAAGTTCTTGGAGTTGGGCATTGGTAGAGTAGACTAGTAGGTTTATCATCCCTGAAATGCTATAAATATCTGGTGTATGATCTGTTTTGTTTTTTATTTCTTTTATTTTCTGTGAATGTACTAAGAAAATATCATAAGTTATAATATCTTAATGGGGGTGATTTTCTAAGATAGGAATATTTCAATAACTCAATTCAACCCCCTGTCATGAGTCTTAGTGTAGCTGATATCCGACCAAAAATTGATATTAGTGGGAGTGAATTTTGAGTTCTTATATTTCAAAGGTTGAAGTCTTAAGATCATCTTCAAAGTGGATTTTTTTGCAGATAACAGAGAAATTATTTTTATTTTAAGAGAATCCTACTTCTATATTGAAAATTATGGTTGTTTTAAGTAATAGATGATAATATTTTTTGAAGAGCCTTGGTTTAAAGGTTTATCTAAAATCCATGAAGACCTATATTATTTTTTAAGAAGATATTGAGAAGTGGGATTCTACTACTGAAGGATTATATGATCTAAACTATAAATCTATGAATTCTATATTCTTTTAGACTATGTCCTGATGAGTTTAGATTAGTTTCACTGACTGAAAATTAATTTTTTTTATTAAGATAGACTGCATTTTAATGGGTAAGGGGGAACCCAATAGAGTTAAAAGACTGAAAAGACAATCAATCCCCACAGTCTAATTTCCAAAGGCCAAAACTAATCCTATTTAAATCTGAAAATAAGGTCCCCTCCAAAACATCAAAATCATTAAGACGAGATTATACCTTCTCACCACTACTCGGCTAGCTATCCCGTGAAAGGACGCATAGACTTGGTACTGTGGGAAAATGCCAAACCCACTCAAAATTCCAATTCTAGATAGCCAAGATCTTTGAAAGCTCCCTACTCTGAACCTCTTCTAGAACTATCCGTTGATATGACCTGGATACATTACCCCATAATCCATAAAAAATAGTGCCACAACTCAAATAGATCAACACAAAAACAATTCCACCAATTTAAAAATTCAACCAACACAAAACGCATTCCATGAGATCACAAAATTAACCCTACAAAACCACCATAGAAATAAACTTTCTCCTCCACCATGAATCCATCACGAAATCACCTCGACCAGTCATTAGAACCAAAGCTATACCACAAAGCCGATGACACCACATTCCTCCAAGAACACCACAAAACCAAAACCAAAAAACATAGTCAAATCTCAAAACCCAATCCAAACTAGAAATGGGAAACTCCTAAAAATAAGATATTTCCAGAAAAGGACCCCTCCTCAATCCAAAGAAGCATATCCCATCACCACATTTAAAACCACACCTGATGACCAGATCTTCCCAATACACCCATAGAAGACATGGAACACAACAAAAATCACAGACCACATCATTTGAAACCCGAACCCTAGACCAACACCATGCCACTGACACAAACCCTATCCAGCAGAAGGTTAGGGTGAGAAGAAGGACATTAAATGATGTGGTTCTCTAAGGATGATGAGCCCGTATGACACCACCACTAGAAGATACCACACCACTAATGCACCGAGTAAAGCATTGTAGATAGATCTAGCTGACCCAATATGGTGGAGAGGAAGGAGGTGGTGAGGAGAAACCAAGTGATGTAAATACCTTTATTGTCTCATCATAAATAGCTATGGATAAATGAGTTTCAAAATGTTCAATATCTTTTGAAATTTGGGCTACTATATCAATGGATTATGGAGGAACAAAAAACAAGTGAGCTCTAAGATATAATAACCCTAAGATAAAGTTTTATATCTTTAGAATAATGGAAGGATAAACCATTACACAACTAAATGTAAGAATTACTGAGGTTTTAAATAATACTCATAGTTTATGAATAGACATTCTAGAACCAGAAGATTCATTGAAAATAGATATAATTCTACCCCTAGATAGAGTGGGATATTGAATGCTATTAGAAAATCTACAAATGTAAAAGTCTTTGAAATAAATGAACTTATTTGTACATTTATTATGTATTAAATTGAAATGGAAACTAAGTCTCATGAGAATAATCTACTGAAAAATAAAATGTTGAATTGAAGGTTTCTACTTAAAAAGATGACAAGAATAACAAGAGTATCCAAATTTGTGAATCATCTGAGTAAAAATATACCTCAACTAATTTGGGATCAAATGATGAACTTTATTAGTCTACATGGACGTTTAAAAAGTTTCCCAATTGGATAAGATGTTTCAAAAAAACTATTATTAAGTATAATAAGAATGAGGGAATCTTTAAATAACTTAGATTCTATGAGTGTAAGAAGCTTGGTAACATCAAGGGAGACTGCCCTTAATTTCAAGACAATAAGAAATCTTAGAAAAATTATTTCAGGAATATTTTCTATAATAACAAATTAAATAAATACATTAAATAATCACGGATTACTTATGAATATTATATTGATAATATATCTTCAGATTTAAAAGATGAAATTTATTTTCAACATGATAATATGTGCTTTAATTTATACTTAGATAAGACATATTCTTATTATTCATATGAGCATGAATATAATTCAGAAAATTAAAATTATTCTTATGAAGTACTAAATGAATATTTTACTATGCATAAAAAAACATAAAATCTAGAAAAATAAAAACAAATACCTCAAAATTTCATACAATGATTTTTTAATAAAAAATAGAACTAAAATAAACAAATTTTATATTTGAAAAACAAGATAAAAAAATTATGATATTTACTATAATGAACATGATGAAAAAAATTAGAAGCTTACAAAAACTAATCCAATATTTTAAAGATTCTATATGTATTTTCACTAAAGGTAAAAATTATTTAAATCAAATTCTTGAAAATAGTAATGTTTGTAAAAATAAATTTAGAATAATTAGAAAAGGTGATAAGCCTATGTTTTATAAAAATTATTCTATACCTAGTTCTATGAAAAAACATCTCCAAATATACTTTTTAACTATGTAGAATTAGGGAACTATGATGATAATAAAAGTTTAAGAATTACTTTGAAATTAAACTTTCCTTGATTTCCAAAAAATTAAAATTTAGTTTTGGATTTTCTGGAAATCATAAATAGATATTTGTTCCCAAAACATTAGATTCTAACATTTCTAGACCTAAGAGAATATGGGTACCAAAATAATTTCTTGTTTTTTTAAGGATGGAGGTGATGCCTCTTTTATTAGAAATAATCAAGTTAATCATGGGAACCAAAGAGGGTATGGGAAAACAAATCAATCTTCCCAAAGCATAAAATCTAGTTACCTACCTTTTCATGAATATTCTAGCTAGTTTTCTTTCTTCCCCTTGAATTTCACTCTAGTCAGATCTTCCACTTCCGCTCCATAAAAAATAATGGAGGCAATGTCACTTTTAGTGATAATTCCAAAGGAAATATTATGGGAGATGTATATATTGTTAATCCATTCTCATTCCTCATCAAAAAAAAATTATGTGGAAGGATTGAATCAAAATCTGATAAGTATTTCACAATTTTTTTATTAAGTTTATTTTTTAGATTTTTTCAACAATTCCTATTCTTTTTTCGAGGATAAAATTCTTAAAATTAAGGCACTTTGAATAAAAATTCCCACACTCTAGATGTTTATTATTTGAGTAGATAAAATTTGAAAAAATTAAATGCTAAAACAAATGAATCGTGGATTTTTAATTGAAGACTATGACATTTTAATGTATATTCATTGAGAAAATAGTAAAAAAATAATTTATTTTCATATTTACCTCAACTTAAATTTATTTAAAAGAAACCATTTCATTTATTCTAAACAGGAAAGAAATAAAAGTTATCTTTTTAACCAATTAAAGAGTTCTCTACTTCTAAAACCATAAAAAATATTCACATAAATCTATCTGGGCCATTTATAACTGAAATCCTATAAATAAACTTTTTTATTTATATGTTAGATAAATATTTGTCAATATTTAGTTGGGTATTATTTTTGAGTATTAAGATTGAGGCTTGTTCTGTGTTCAAAAATTTCAATAAATTGATGAAAAAAATAAGAAGATAATAAAATTATTACTTTCTGAAGTGATAATATAGGATAATTTGGAAACAATTAGTTCAATTCCAATTTTTTAAAACATGATATCAAATATATTTTTATACCCCAAGGACACCTAAATGGAATATAGTTTATCAAAGGGGGAATATTATCTTTTAAGAAATTATTAGGGCAATATTATGGGAATATAACTTACCCACTCATTTCTAGGATAAATCCAAAAAAATCATGTTATTTCATAAACATAGTTATAATGAGGAATATTTTGAAGAAAGATAAATATGATCTATAGAAAAATAAAAATACAAAAGTTGGAAACTTCAAATTATTTGGATGAAAAGTTTAAATTTTGAGCACTAAAGATGATCATGGTAAATTTGATCCAAATGATGATGAAGGAATATTTCTTTTCAATTATATTCTTCCAATGCATATAGAGTTTTCCAAAAAAGTTCAAATATTGTTTAAGAATCAACTAATGTGAAATTTCATGAAAGTGATCCTTTTGAGAGAAAAATGACTCAATTGGATAAGCTAATAGATTATTTTAAAAACATGAGACACGGACATCTATTTAAAAACAAAAATGATTATGAGTTGGAACTTTATTTTGGTGGAGCAAATCCAAAAATGATGTATTCTAATGAACCAAAAAATTTACTTCCTTGATAACCTAAAACCTTGAAATATTATCCCTTGGGAATAGTTATAGGAATCCTAAATGAAGGTATTAGGATTAGAAGAATTATAGGTCATCTTATATAATTTTATTCCTTTTTATATTGTATAAAACCTAAAACAATAGAATAATCCTTAGTGGATGATATTTGGGTTTTATCAATCCAAGAAGAGTTAAACCAGTTCAAAGGGAACAATGAATGAGAACTAGTTTATAGATCCTCTAACTATCTTGTTATGAGAACAAAATTGTTTTTTATTAATAAATAAGATGATCATGGTTTGATCAATATGAATAAGGATAGACTGGTACCAAAAGGTTACAACCAAGAGAAAGGTATAGATTGTAAAGATACATTTTCACTCATAGAAATATTAAAATCCATTATTATTCATCAAGATTATTCATCTAATATGAAGTTCATTTTATATCAGATTTATGTAAAATATACCTTTTTAAATGGTTTTATTATAGTAGAAATTTATGTTTATTAACCTACTCATTTTCAAAATACTCATTTTCAAAATTTAGTTTTCAAACTTACCAAAGCTATTTATGGACTTCAACAAGAACCTAGTGTTTGGTATGAATATTTATGTTCTTTTCTTTTATCAAAAATATTTTCAGTTGGATTGAAAGATCCTAGTCCTTTTAAAAAAATTTACTCTAAATTGGTAATGTATATACAACTCCTATAACTTCTAATGAACATGTTGATTTGGATAAAACCATGAAACCATTCAACAATAGGCTATGAAAAATAATAATTAGGAGTACGTTATATATAAAATCTTATAGAACAAAAATTATTATTGTAATAAGTTTATATGAAAGATATCATGCTAATCCTAAGGACCATCATTTTAAAGATTTCAAAATAATTTTAAGGTATTTTAAAAGAACTATTTATCTTTCCTAATATTTAAAAAAACTTCTGATTTTAATTTGAATTATTACTTAGATTTAAACTTTGGTTGTTACTAACTATATAGAAATATTACTTTACGAACATTCCATTTTCTTGGTAAATCCCTAGTTCCCAAGCCTATAAAGAAAAAAAAATCCATTTCATTTTCTATTGAAAAATTAGAGTACATAGTTGTTGGTAGTTTTTGTGCACAAGTGATGTGGATGAAAGACACCTTAATGGATTTTGGATTCAATTGTAATCAAGTATAAATCAAATGTAATAACACTAAAACTATGAAAATTTCAAAAAATTAGATAAATCATTTTAGAACAAGTCATATAGACCTAAGGGGTCATTTAATGAGAGATCACTCTCATAACAGTGATATCACTCTTGAATTAATCACTAATAAGAACTAGTTGGAGGATATTTTTATTAATCCCCTTGCATGTTAATGTTTTGATTTTATTAAAATGTGATTGGGGTTATTTTAATTTAAATGGGTTTTGTTTATTTTATTTTATTCAGTTGAATTTCAATTTCTTCATTAATTATTAATTTCTTAGAATTCTAATGTTTTATGGAAAATAGTTAATTTATTATATTTTTATTTTTATTCATCTAATTATTTATCACTAATTCAATTTTAAAAAATAATTTGGGGGGTCTTTTATAACTATTTTTTGTTTTATTTCACTTCTATTTTATTTTATTTATTTTAAGTTAAAATAAATCTAAAATTTTAAATCCGTTATATACCCTTTTTGTAAATCAGTCATGTGACCTAAAAGACTGAGTCTACCCTCAACACTTTTAACCTTCGTCTATATTCCTTCTCTTAGAAGTTGAACCATCACCCTATAATTATTTCAACTTTCTCAATCCCCTCTTCACATTCTATTGGAATTCTGTACTAGAAAATTTCATGCGTGGAGATGATGTAAGCACTAGTTCTTCCAAGAAATCCAATTGAGGTGGTCCACAATGCAGAGTATTAGATATTAAATCCATGAATATGGCATTTATAAGAGGAATAGAAATGTTGTTGAAGAAAATTTTGTATTTTTAGGGGTGGGAGTTCATTTCTTATTTGATAAAAGAAGGTTTAATATGTGGGAAAGAAGTGTATGAGTTCATGAGGAATGTAGAGTTCCAGTTTAGTGAAGCATTGGATTTTTTTAATAAAATTTTAATGGAAAATATTTCCTTGATTCATCATTATAAATGGAAAAAATATTTCATTATCCTCATAAGGGGTAGTTTATATTTATTTAGAATCTTGTTGGTACAAGTTTAATAGGACCAACTAGACTTTTGAAGTTATTTTTGTGAACCTATTTTTTGATAAAAATAGTAAAGAATGTATAATAATAATGAAAACATATTTGTTAGTTTATTCAGACTGGGATTTCCCAAAGATCTATATAAAAGGAAAATATGTTATATCAATACATGTACCTCTTAAAAATCCTCAACATTTAGCTAAATCTTCTAATGTATATAATGTGGTTTATTCATCACTTCTATAATGGGATGGGAAAGTTAAACGGTTATCCTTATGGATGGCTTATCTCCATAATTTTAAAGAAGAAATAGGTAGATCTCATTTAGGGAGAGACTATGTAGTTCTATAAAAGTAATACCCTTTCATATATTCTCTTTAAAACTATTGGTTAATTTTTAGATGCTAACTTAAAATACTTAAGTGTTTAGACTAGGGGTGCCATCTCAAACCTCACCACCTAGGGATGCATCATCATTTTAGACATTACATGTTTAGGAGGTGTAAGAATCATTAGTTTCTAGAGAAGAGACTCAATTTTCAAGAATCCGACCAATTGTAGAAGATCTAGTGTGGAGATAGGAAAATAAATTTATTAGATCTGATAACTCTATCTAGAAAAATGATCCAACTATTGAGATAGATGATGAAGCTCGAGTAGAGAGTCTATTTGAAGTTTTTTCTATTGTGAAATTAGTTGTAGGAATAATATAAGATGATGCAAGAGAGTAACCTCAGTGTGACCACACTATAAATGTGATTTTGGAGTATATTAATCATTATCATACTCCAAAACCCATTCCAAAACCATATCTTGTGCATGAGGATGCACATTCTGTTGGTAAGATATTAGAATGTTCTGATATGATGACCTTTTCATCTGTTATCATGACAGAATTTGATGATCTCATAAAAGATTATAATGACTTAAAAAATGATTTGATATCCTCTAAAGGCGATATCGGTCAACTCGTTGAGATTTTAGTTTCTAAAGATATTTTTGATATTTTAATATAGATCAGGGAAACCCAAAATGACCTAATCAAAAATCTAAACCATATTTAATATTTTATATTTTAAGTGTGCGATAATGATCTTATGGAGAAGGAAGCTCAAATAGATAGACTTATAGGATTCTATTCTACTAATTCTGTGACAAATGAGTTTGGTTTTCTTATTATAGATCAAAGGGGAATGATTCAAAATATTTTTATAGTTTAATATGATATATTTGAGGATGTAGTTTATGAGATTTAGAGTTTTATATCTAAAATGAAGGAGAGATTACAGACTTCAAAGAGTATTTTAGTAAGCTGGTTTGTGTTTATCGAGAGGTTTTATCCCTCTACAATAGCCATTTATGCACCATCTATGGTTACTAACTATCTTAATTAGTTTGAACACATAAATTTTGAGTTTAATTATGTATTCTCCATAATTCAGTCTCTTTAGTGTGACATGTTTACAACTTTTCTAATTAAAGATTTCAAGAAAGATCTTTTGGATGAGTTCCAAGACACAATTGAATTTATAAGAAGGATTATTGTTGGGTCTGACATGTCTTTTAATTACATAGCATGATATATTGATGAATCTATTGATGAAAATATAAATGATATTTTTGTAGTTTCTTAGAATGTTTAATGTATGGTTTCTAGGTCAATTGGTCCTATAACTAAAAATCATATTCACTTTATAGATTCTTTCGTCCCTATTTATAAGTAATTTGAAGTCCTATACACTGACTCTTCGTAAGGGGATTCTAGTTCCTTAGAGTATGAGGTAAATCTAGTAGTTCCAGTTTCTCTTGTAGGGAGAGACCATGTTGTTTATAAGACTCTCAAGTTTTTCCTTTCAATGCAACCGATTTCCCCTACTGTACCTACTATGGTTGTAATTATGCATAATATTGCCATTGCGAGTACTTCAGTTCCTCATGATTTATCTAGATCAATTCAGGATGTTTCTAAAGTTGTAGTAGAGAAACTAGCCAATTTTGGTCCCAAGATAACATCATTAGAAGGTAAACTAATACAGTTTCATGTTTCAGGAGAAATTGTTTAGAAAAGTTTTTATGTAGATCCTCTTATATCTCCCTTAAGTTCTCAATATGCTTCCTTATTCAGTGATCCTTATATTTTTTCCTTTGAAAATCTTTAGATTTTCAAAATAATTATAAATAATAGTCTGTCAATAGTTACCCAGATACATATATAAGCATCTAAAACTATTAAAAAATTATGCAAGTTATATATAATTAGGAGGATTGATATGTGTGCAAATGCTCTTTTTTATCTAAAAGGTTGGACTCCCAGACTAGTATCTCCTGATACCTTTATAGGTACTATACAAAGATTAGATGATGTTTATCCATCATGGATCTATAATAAAGATAAATCTAAGTTTAATGTTGCAATTTATGCTGAACGGTTTATAGAAGAATATTCACCTTCAAACCCTCAAAAGAAGTTAGACTTTTTCCCTCCTGGTTCCTATGATTTTAAAATAACTTCATGAAATCTTGAAGGATTTCACATCCTGGCTACTAATAATTTAATAGATAGCTTTGCAGTTATATCTGTGGACCCTAATACTCTAGATATTGGGAAATTAGTGTTTCCTATAGTTATAGACCCTCCCACTACTTCTCAAACCTCTCTAACTTTTAAGAAACCTCCACCCAAACCCCTAGTTGGCTCTATCCATAAGCATGAGTCTTCTAGATAATGTTTTTTATATTTATTTTTTGTGTTTATTGAGTGGAAGTATTTTTTTTAAATTTAAAAAAATTAATGAAACTCTTATTTATCTATTTCATAGTGTTTCTTAATAATTGTTTTTATTTAATTTTTTTAATCTATTTTTTATTTATTAGTTATTTTTTAATTTAATGTGTTACTTAGAAATTATATAATTCTAAATTTTTATTTCATTATTTATTTTCTTGAATGTTTTATTTTCTATTTTATTGAATTTTAATCCTTCCATATTATTTTTAAATTTTATTTAATCATTTTACTTAAATAGTTCATCACTAAAAGTGATGAATTAAAAGTATTTTTTCCAATCCCTACCTTTCATTTTTAATGACAGAAAATGGGTAAAAGGTTTAATAAAATGGGATGGATTCCATTAAATTTGGAGAATAAAAGGATATAACATTTAAAAAGATATATATATATATATATATATATATTAACTAGATTTTTTCAATAATTCTAAAAAACCCATGTTTTAGTATTTAATGGGCTTTGTGGTCATAAAAAAGGATTATATATTAAGACTACTAATGTTGATCCAATATATCCCATGTAATTTAAGTTTCTAAGATCACAACAACCCTTTATATTTTACTAATGGTTTTATATTTAAGTGTGTTCATCAGGTTTTATCACAATTTAAGCCAATATTCTTTTAGTTATACAAATTCTTGAAGTTTTTTAAATTTAACAATGTAAGTAAAATCACATACATGAGGCATTCAGCTATGTGATGATTTGGCTATGTTAATTAATTAGCCACATAAATAACCCATGTGAAGGAATCACCTATAAGAAATGGTTATTTCATGAAAATAGCTACGTGGAAATCACCAACACCAATGAATCACTTTTGTGATTTATTGAATATATCAATCAAATGGGTATGTAAGATGGATATGTTTGGAAATAAACTATGTGATTTGAATACATGGTGATATCCACTATGTTGTTCTGAATGGATACATGATTCATTCATCGACATAAAATTATATTAAGTGAGTAAGAAGGATATGTGAATAAATAAATTTACATGAAGAATGCCTATGTAAATTTAGATGCATGAATAAAAGGGTTATGTGAAGAATGGTTGCGGGGATCAATTCTTCTACATAAATTAAAATTAATGGAATTCAGCTACGTAGTGATCCATAACTGGCTATGTTGTTATAAAACATACTATTTACTTCCATTGGTTCATTTTAAATGGAAATTACTTCTTTCATCTATGCATTAAATATTCAGATTCCTCATTAAAGTAAATAAGTTATTAAAATATTTAAATTACTAAGAAGATAAATAAGTACAAGTATAGTTTAATGGTCAGTCATGTTGTAAAGGTATTTTTGATAAAAGGATATCCAAAAGTTAATTCAAGACCTAAATTGTATAGATATGATTTTTTTAATTAAAAGAGATGTTTTTCATAAATTATTCATGTATATTAAATAATAGAAATATTGAACATATAAAAGAATAGAGTAAATCACTTGCTCTCTGAACTCTTACTGTCGAAGCTCTATGTGTGTTGCTTTGTATTTTAATCAAAAAAGAACATGAATATTCGACTCTATATCTAAGATATCAAGATCATATTTTTTATGTCCAAGAAGACTCTCATAGATTTTTTTTTCATTCTTATATTCTACCCTATATATTTCTTCTCTTCTGTAATATCTGTCTTACAACTTTGAGCTTGATTTGTAAACAATATTTTTATTCTATCTCTCACTATAAAGGTTATAGGTAAAAGAAACCTAAAAGTATGTGTTTTTAAATACTTATTAGATCTATGTTAAAAGAGCCTTGTATTTTACAAATTATCAAATTAATTCACTCAGTCATACAACCCCTGGGAGAAAGACCGGTATTCCCTGGTAAAAGGACTGGTCAGGTGAAAATCACCAAACTCTTGGAGTTGAGAATTGGTGGAGTGGACTAGAAGATTCATATTCCCAAACCACTATAAATTAATATTGTATGATCTATTTTCTTTTTGAATTCTTTTTTAATGTGTTTATCTGTTAAGAAATTATCATAAGTTATCATAGCTTAAATAGGGTTATTTTCTAATCCAAGAAAATTTCAAGAACTCAATTTCCACCCACCTTCTCTTATGTCTTAGTATCTCTGTTCTCTAACCAACAAAAATATTATTTTTTTATATTTTTTATGTTTAGGATTCCTTTAGGGGAAAACATATGCACTTATTTTCTTGAAAAACATATATTTTATTCTCAATTAATTAAGAATGTGGTTTATAAGTTTAGTTTCAATTTTGACTTTTATTGATTAAATATACATAAATAATGTTTTATGTAAGTGATATTAATATTGTATAATATTTTAGATCAAGGATATTTCTCTTCGGATATATATTTTATAAAAAAATCAAGAATGATGTTTTCTAAAACAAAAAATATTTCCAAAAGTTATGGTTTTTAAAATTATTTTAAAAGGTTATAAATATAAATTTCTTAATGTTTTCTACATGGGTCAATTTTTACTCTCTTTATAAAAGTTTGAAATGTATGTTTATTTTTAGCGTTTAAGATATGAATAGATTTTCCCCCGTCATGAAAGTTATTTTCTTTGAAGCTTCCTTATAAGTTTCCAAGGTTATTTTCAAATAAAAGTATTTTCACTATATTTTTTAAAAATTCAGTTCTATTTAAATGTGATTTTCAAAATAAAAAGGTTATTTTGATCAAGAATATATTTAATAATATTTTAATATTATTTCTATTCATCAATGATAACAAACTTTGATGTCACATATGATCCACTAGGGATATATTGTAATGATACCATCTGTATTCTTTTTATGGATGGATTATGATTTTTTCAAATAGATTGACTTGTAAAACATTCTTTTCCGTAGTTTAATCAAGTTATAAACCAAGGATGGATGGTTTCATTATAAACCAAGGATGGGTGGTTATGTTATAAATCAATGATTTTTGGGTCTATTATATCCCTCCAATTCATTAGGTAATAATGATATTCTCTAAATAATAATGTCAGAATGTGATTGTATTGGTTATTCCACTTGTAAGAGAGATTTTAAGAGTGATATGAAGATAATGTTCCAAGTAACCAACACATTTTATTTTTAATTTTTATGGGTTTTTAATGATTAATATAATCATGATTGATATAATGTAGATCATGATTATCAATTATCATGACTATTTCCTTTAATAAATCTTTGTACATGTCACGTGTTTTATTATCCAATTTTTATAGGCATGAATTCTCTTATGTTATACTCAGGCAATTTGATTTATTTTATCACACCCTTATGCCCATTTTATGATCACCAATGAAATTCAATGGTTAATACTTATTTTTACAAAATTTAAACTCACCCTTCTTATGTTTCTTTATACCTAGGTTGTGAAGAAAGGTTTTAAGTATGTTTTTTTATGAGGGTTACTATATGTGAACACCTTAGTTGGAGATGATGTAGATTTTAATGAACCATTTATTTATGAATCCATGTTGTTATATAATATTGTATCTTAATTATCAAAAACTATAAACCTAAAAATTCATTAGGTATATATGTGATCAAATATGTTTTTTTGATGTTGTAAGTATTTGATGGTTGAAATTGTGTCATGTTTATGGGTAAAAAATACAGAAATGTAAAGAATATTTTTTTTATGTAAAAGCCCGAAAATTTCAAGGAATTTTTTTTCTTAAATACTTTGGAATTTTATGAGTCTATTGTTTCTGAGGGCGCCTGATTCCAAGGCCCAAAGTGCCCGGAATGATCCGTCGAAGTTTTGTTAAGATTAAATTAACGCGCGTAAGCAGTTTTCCTGAAAAAGTGGAATAACTCTTGAATGGTTGCTCGGATCAGAAATCTGAGGGCACCGTTGCACTCAGGATGGCAGGATTACCTTAGGCGCGACTTAAGTTTAGTCGGCACGGGCCTCCTATGAGAAAAACCAAAAATGGCTTAACCGTAAATAAAATAATTAAATAAATTATTTTATTTTTTAAATGCTTATAACTCACAAATGGTAGCTCGGATTAAAAATCTGATACCACTGCTGAACTCTTGAAGGCATGCTTTATTTAAACATATATTAACTTTGGCTGGCTCGATCCACCATAAAAAGTTAATTTTTGGCCGCAAATAAAATAATTAAATGACAATTATTCTATTGTAAAACTCATAACATCTAAATGGTAACTAGGATTGAAAATCCGAGAGTACTGTTGGGTTATTTTGGGCGTTTTTCACATAGGCAGAGCCTAACCTTGACCGCAGTGAGTTGAGGGTGACTGATATTAATTTTCTATACTTTTTTTCGGGTACGTTCAGTAAACGTATGTTCAGAATTTTATAACTTTTGAACCGGTGATTGGAATTTAAATCCGAGGACACCGATGAACTTGCAGCACCGGTATTCACTTAAGGGGACCTTTACCGTAGTTGCGTTTTATGCGGGTTGAAAGTTAATTTTTGGAGATTTGTAAAAAAAATTAAATAAAATGGTTGTGCACCATTTTATTTATTTGGGTGGTTATATCCTCTAAGAGGAAGTTAGGGGTGGGGCCCACACCCCACATAACCTCCCATGGGAGGATATTTGTGAGGTGGGACCCACATGAGGCCTAACCCTTCACCTCCATTAAACCCCCCTTTAACACTCCATTTATTTATTTTGACAACACCTCCCATTAATTATGTGGAGCCTTTCCATCTCTCTTCCATTAAAGTTGCCAACTCAAACGCCATAATTAATTCAATAGTCTTTTTGAATTAATTTGAATTTGATAGAAATGTTATATCATGGTAGAATAAAATAATATCTTAGGCTATTATTTTGTTTTGGAACTTGCGGTGTTGGGAGCACGTTGGAGATATTGAAAGGGAGAGTTCTTCCACGAAGAACGCGAAGAACACTCCATGACTTGATGAACCAGAAGAATTTATTTCTCCAAACTTCTTCTTCCTCCGCGTTAAGAGAGGAGAAACCTCCGCGGGAAAGCGTCGGTTACGTCAACAACTCTTACTGCAATATTGATGGGTTGAAACCGTTCTTCAGCGACGCCCAACTACCGTGACGTCCGTCTTCCAGTACTCGACGACATGCGACGTCAATTTCGAGGTAGGAGGTTTTTTTTATTTAAGTTTACGTGATTCTTTCCCTCAAGCATGGAAGAATATTTTGTTGGGTGTTTATTCGAACTACTAACGTGGTGGGTATGGACTACGAACAAGTCCAGACCCACCGCCAACTAGTTCTTGATGTGCGGTGGTATGGGGTCAGGTGCGTGGTAATGGGAGGTGGCACGGCGAGCGGACGGGGGGCCAGGCGATGCGGCTGGTTTGAGGCGTGCCGGTGCGGGTAGACAGGGAAGGTGTGGCGGCGCGGTGGGCAGGCGAAGGTGGTGGCGGTTCTGGCCGTGTGGAAGGAGGCCGGGTGATTGGGGCGCTAATTGGGAGAACATAATCGTGGAAGAGTAAATGAGATTGGAGAGAGAGATGATTTATAAGATAATAGTGGGGATAAAATAAAAAGAGAAATAAATGATAAATGGGGGTTTTGGGGATGAATTCCAGTGCGCAAGAAGTCCAGAATCGTGATTGATTTTGGGGTTAGAAAGATAAATAAGTAAATAATTAATAATAATAATAAAATATTGTTATTATTAATTTTGTTGATAAAACACTGTTTTGATTGTATCTTCTTCGTGCGACCTCGGTTTCACGAAACATCTATGACAGTGTGACCCTGACTTCAAGACGGAATTTATGAGTCTAATATTGGATGTCTTTTTTGGGTTTTTGGATCGGGTACCCGAAGCGCTCGGAAAATAATAGATTTAATATTATTATTAAATCTTTGACCTGCCATAACTCATGCGTGCGACGTCCGATTGGCTTGCCGTCAGTGGTGATGTAATCCTGACATCAATACGGTCGATTCATGTCTAATGTTGAATACTAAATTCTGGTTCATGGCTCGGGCCCACGAAACACCGAATAATAATATTATTATTATTATTACGGGATCTTGTATCGGACATATCTCTCTCATACGGTGTCGAAATGTCGATATGTCTGTGAGGTTGCGACCCTGGAATTAAGACGGATGTTTCAAGACCAATTTTGGATATTTAAGTCAAGGTCGAGGCACGGGCCCCACGAGGCCCGGTTCACGTGTGTTGCGGTGAAATGCAACTTTTTCACCGGCTATCCGTTTTGGACCATTGGGTAGTCCATATCGTGTGTTTTTTCATATGGATCGCAATGGTGTGACCGGTTTGGTTAGCTGGTGTCATTTGAAGTGCAGCCAGGTTGGTTCAAACCCGAAACCAACTGGGCCCTCGGAGCAGAAACGCTTATAACTTAAGGACCGGACGTCCGGTTGACATGCCTTCGACTTTGTTAAATTTCTCTTGATGAGACGGTTCTTCTGGAATACTTCAACTGAGGTTTAGAAATAGTTGGAATATAGCCGGGTTGGATTGTACCTGAAATCCAACCGAGCCCCTGGAACGGAAAATCCGATAACTTTCAGACCAGATGACCGTTTGACGAACCTTCAGCGGCGTTGGTGATCATTTTGAGAAACGGTCCCTATGAGTATACCCTATGTGAGTCTGGGGTATAGTTGAGATACGGTCAGGTTGGTTCGTACACGAAACCAACCGAGCCCCAGGGACAAAAAGGATAATAACTCACAGACCAGGCGTCTGATTGACACGTCATCTATTTCGTTGAGACCCCTATGACGAGGCATTCCTTTGTGTTACTTGGAGTATTGACCAGTAGCTCGTGGAACAGATCCTCCCAGAGAGGAGTGTACGGAGTGCGGAGACCTAGTAGTTGTGGACCTGATGACTGCGTGTCCGATTCGATTCGTAGTGACTTGTATAGCCCAGTGGGAAGCACTACTTTGTGAGGTGGCAGACCCATGGCGGAAGAGAACTAATTTGTGAGGTGGCAGACCCGCGGTACTCAACAGGAGGAGTACCTCTGTAGGCTATGAGGGGGAGCACTACTATGTGAGGTGGCAGACCCATGGCGGGGAGCACTACTTTGTGAGGTGGCAGACCCGCAGTACTCGATAGGAGGAGTACTTCAGCAGTCTAAGTTTAGTGAGTCGCACCTCGGAGTCGTGACTGGACTACTGTGCTCGACATAGGAGGAGTTCTCCAGCAGTTGTGGTTTCGACATCATGTTTAAATCCTGGTTTGAGCTGAGTCAATGACTTTTGTGTTTACCTCATGATTGAGATAGGTCACTTGATAACTTAGGTATATATATGGGCATATACCTAAGTAGTGGTTATCCGTTGATTTCATAACCTTTGTGTTTCCTCATGATTGAGATGAGTTACTTGATAACTTATGTGTGTGTAAGGGAATACACCTAAGTAAAGGTTATCTGTTGAGATATTTATTTGTGGTTTATCCTTGTTGGATTTTAGTGAGACCTTGATGGTCTCGGGGTCCCTACTGAGTATCTTTATACTCACCCCTGCACGGGCTACGCCCGCACCCCTTTGTGTTGGTTGCCGACGACATATAGCACTGATCGTAGTTGAGGCTTGTTGAGCTGGACGGTACCCGGAGGTGGATCTCACGAAGAGGCGGTACTCGGAGGAGACGGATGGACGGTCGAATGCCGATTGTTGTGGAGTACATCTGTACCTACCCTTTAGGAAGGATCCGTGGTGGACGATCCAGGAGCTGTTTTTCACCTTTCAACTGTTGTCCTTTGAGTTTTACTTTACATTCAGTTGTAGCTGTACCTTTCTGTTGAGCTTGTATTTCTGGACCCTTTGTATTTCCATCACACTTGTTTACTGCTTTACTTAGTGTTAGCTTCCGCTTGTACTCTTTTGTGTTGTTTAATTTTATAAAGGCAATGTCTTCCCTTTTTATTGGGATTTACGCCTTTGGTGCTAGTCGCCAGACCCTGGCCTATGGATGGCGGGCTTGGGGTAGTCACGGAACGGGCCCCGAGGACGGGTCGTGAAAAATGGGTATCAGAAGAGTCGGTTCTACCTCAGAACTTATAACTCTGATATTTTCTTTCTGTGAAGCAAAATTGTTAAGGGTACCGAGGGTGGTTTTTAGTTCAGGGAGTCCAGTGCTGGTGCGGCGGCCGACGTATCCATACACCAGGACCCTGAGTACTGATTTCCGACTCAATGCATGAAAACACTGATTGCGTGTGTGATTTCAAAAGTTTTATTTAAGTCAGCTCAAACCAGGTCAGCTCACCAGGTATAGTCTTTTGACTGTGTCACATCTGTTCAGGAAGCCTCTACGCAGACAGTTAGTTGGAGTTTCAAGAGAGTACCCGATGAAGGCCCACAGAGCGATGAGGCTCCGATGCAGGGCCCTCTTCCTATGATGGCACAATTTGGTGGTGTACCTTAAGCACCACCACCTGTTGGGCAGTAGATGCCACTAGCCATACTAGCAGACGGTGCACGCTGACAGAGCGTGTTGTACGAGTTCCAGCAGTAGAGGCCTCCAAGGTTACGAGATGAGACAGATTTCTAGGTAGCAGTGGACTGGATGGAGGTGATTGCTAGAGTTCTACACCTAGTTTAGAGCTAGTAGATCAGATGGTGATCTTAACTACTGGTGTTTCCCAGTGAGTGACCATGAGGTTGGTCCACATAGTGATGAGGCTTCGGTACGTGGACTGATGCCTGAGATAGTACCTTCGGGTAGTGTGCCAGCTATATCACTACCTATTGGTCAGCAATTACAACTGGAAGTACCGTTACAGGACGCATTTAGGATTAGTGCCTTACACATGTTTCAGCATCAGATACCCCTCAGGTTCCGAGGCGAGCCCGACTCAAAGGTGGCTGAGGACTGGCTTGAGGAGGTGGCTGAGAGTTTTCTAGAGATTATACAGCTTCGGCAAGACGACATGTCAGTAGGTGAGTATTCATCGAGGTGTACCGATCGTTCTTGGTACTTGATGACTATGATACGATTAGTGCTTTAGAGCTTGGACCTCTGACTGAGGTTTGTTTAAGGATATCCGAGTAAGCACTCTTTCCTCTATGCATTCCTACTTATGTTAGGGTGCTAGATAAAACCGTTTTGGTTGAATGTTCTTTGGCTGATCGGTTTTAACCAGTGAATGTTAGCAGTGCGAAGATACGAACTGGCGCCAGTCTCAGAGACTTGGGCGTGTAAAATTTTTCATGAAGAGGAAGTGTTAAGGACAGATGAATCTGCAGAGCAATAGACGTGGAAGAAAATCTTGGAGAGCAGCATAAGGTGGTGTACATTTCGACATGTTATAACCAACCGCCTGTATGTCCCTGCCAGGCTCAGGGAACTGAAGGGAAGAGGAAGAGAATAGTCGCATGCAGTCACGGAGTGTGACCCAAGGGCTCTATGAATGATTTGAGGTACGGTCTGTGTCTACTACGAGGTTCCATATCAATAGACATAGGTACCAATCATTCCTTCCACAAATCTTGTCTCAGACCTAGAGTTTACGGTTAAAACCGTTGACTTGACCATAACGTCTGGAGATACCTTTGAGAGGAGACTCGATAAACACACTTACGCTGACAGGTGTGATCTGACCCTTGAGGTGAGAGTTTCGGTTGGAACCTCTTGGTGGCAGCATCGAGGGTTTACGACGTTAGTTTGGGTATGGACTGGGAAACCACAATTCATACACGGATTGACGGTATTAGACAAAAAGGTTGTGGTTTACTTACAATGATGGGATGGGTTTTCCTTGGTTGGTGAAAAGGAAACCCCAGGCAGCACAGGAACCTCCAGAAGAGCACATGGGAGCGGAAGGCGCAGATGCGTGCTCAGTACCACTTTTGTTTCCCCTAGTATGTGTTGAAGCTTTACGGGGACGCAAAGCCCTGAAGTGGGAATAATGTAAAATCTAGAAAATTCCAAGGAATTTTTTTTTCTTAAATACTTTGTAATTTTATGAGTCTATGGTTTCTGACGGCGCCTGATTCCGAGGCCCGGAGTGCCCAGAATGATCTTTCGAAGTTTTGTTAAGATTAAATTAACGTGCATAAGCATTTTTCTGAAAAAGTGGAATAACTCTTGAACGGTTGCTCAGATCAGAAATCCAAGGGCACTGTTGCGCTTAGGATGGAGGGATTACCCTAGGCGCGACTTAGGTTTAGTCTCCACCGGCCTCCTATGAGAAAACCCAAAAATGGATTAACCATAAATAAAATAATTAAATACATTATTTTATTTTTCAAATGCTTATAACTCACAAAAGTAGCTCGGATTAAAAATTCGAGACCACCGATGAACTCGTGAGGGCATGCTTTATTTAATAAGATACTAACTTTGGCCGGCGTGAGCCACCAGAAAAAGTTAGTTTTTGGCCACAAATAAAATAATTAAATGACAATTATTTTATTGTAAAATTCATAACTTCTAAACGGTAACTCGGATTGCAAATCTGAGAGTACCGTTGGTTTCATTTGGGTGTGTCTCACCTAGGCAGAGCCTAACCTTGACCACAGTGTGTTGAGGTTGACTGATATTAATTTTCCAAACTTTTTTTCGGGTACGTTCAGTAAACGTACGTTTGGAATTTTATAACTTTTGAACCGGTGCTCGGAATTGAAATCTGAGGACACCGATGAACTCGCAGCGCTGGTATTCACTTAAGGGAACCTTTACCGCAGTTGCGTTTTATGCGGGTTGAAAGTTAATTTTTGGGGATTTGTAAAAAAAATTAAATAAAATGGTTGTGCACCATTTTATTTATTTGGGTGGTTATATCATCTAAGAGGAAGTTAGGGGTGGGGCCCACACGCCACTTAACCTCCCATGGGAGGATATTTGTGAGGTGGGACCCACACGACGCCTAACCCTTCACCTCCATTAAACCCCCCTTTAACACTCCCTTTATTTATTTTGACAACACCTCCCATTAATTATGTGGAGCCTTTCCATCTCCCTTCCATTAAAGTTTCCAACTCAAATGCTATAATTAATTCAATAGTCTTTTTGAATTAATTTGAATTTTATAGTAATGTTATATCATGGGAGAATAAATAATATCCTAGGCTATTATTTTGTTTTGGCACTTGCGGTGTTGGGAGCACGTTAGAGATATTGAAAGGGAGAGTTCTTCCACGAAGAACGCGAAGAACGCTCCATGAATCGATGAACCGGAAGAATTTCTTTCTCCAACCTTCTTCTTCCTCCACGTTAAGAAAGGAGACACCGCCGTGGGAAAGCATCTGTTACATCAAAAACTCTTCCTCCAATGATGACGGGATGATACCGTTCTTCTGCGACGCCCGACTACCGTGACGTCTGTCTTCTGCGACTCGACGACGTGCGACGTCAATTTTGAGGTAGGAGGTTTTTTTTATTTAATTTTACGTGATTATTTCCCTCGAGCATGGAAGAATATTCTATTGGGTGTTTATTTTAACTACTAACATGGTGGGTACGGACTACGAACAAGTCTGGACCCACCGCCAACTAGTTCTTGATGTGCGGCGGTACGGGGTCGGGTGCGTGGTAACGAGAGGTGGAACGACGAGAGGACGGGGGGCCAGGAAATGCGGCTTGTTTGAGGCATGCCAGTGTGGGTAGCCAGGGAAGGTGTGGCGGCGCGGCGGGCAGGCGAAGGTGGTGGCGGTTCTGGCCGTGTGGAAGGAGGTCGGGTGATCGGGGCGCTAATTGGGAGAACATAATTGTGGAAGAGTAAATGAGATTGGAGATAGAGATGATTTATAAGATAATAGTGGGGATAAAATCAAAAGAGAAAAAAATGATAAATGGGGGTTTTGGGGTTGAATTCCAGCATGCAAGGAGTCCAAAATCGTGATTGATTTTGGGGTTAGAAAGATAAATAAGTAAATAATTAATAATAATAATAAAATATTGTTATTATTAATTTTGTTGATAAAACACTGTTTTGATTGTATCTTCTTCGTGCGACCACGGTTTCACGAACCGTCTGCGGTAGTGTGACCCTAACTTCGAGACGGAATTTATGAGTCCAATATTGGATGTCTTTTTTGGGTTTTTAGATCGGGTACCCGAAGTGCTCGGAAAATAATAGATTTAATATTATTATTAAATCTTTGACCCGCCATAAATCATGTGTGCGACGTCCAATTGGGTTGTCGTCAGTGGCGATGTAATCTTGACATCAATACAGCCGATTCAAGTCTAATTTTGAATTCTAAATTCTGGTTCATGGCTCAGGCCCACGAAACACCGAATAATAATATTATTATTATTATTACGGGATCTTGTATCGGACATATCTCTCTCATACGGTGTCGGAATGTCGATCCATCTGTGAGGTTGTGACCCTGGAATTAAGACGGATGTTTCAAGACCAATTTTGGATATTTAAGTCGAGGTCGAGGAGCGGGCCCCACGAGGCCCGGTTCGCGCGTGTTGCGGTGAAATGAAACTTTTTCACCGGCTATCCGTTTTGGACCAATGGGTATTCCATCACGTGTGTTTTTTTGTATGGATCACAATGGTGTGACCAGTTTGGTTAACCAGTGTCATTTGAAGTACGTCCTGGTTGGTTCGACCCCAAAACCAACCGGGCCCTCAGAGTGGAAATGCTTATAACTTAAGGACCGAACGTCTGATTGATGTGCCGTCGACTTTTTTGGATTCCTCTTGATGAGACGGTTCTTCTGGAATACTTAACCTATGGTTTGGACGTAGTTCGAATATGGTCAGGTTGGATTGTACCCGAAATCCAATCGGGCCCCTGGAACAGAAAAGCCGATAACTTTCAGACCGGACGACCGTTTGACGAACCGTCAGCGGTGTTTGTAATCACGTTGAGAAACGGTCCCTATGAGTATACCCTATGTGAGTTTGGGGTACAGTTGATATATGGTCAGGTTGGTTCGTACACGAAACCAACCGGGCCCTAAGGATGAAAAGGATAGTAACTCACAGACCGGGCATCCGATTGACGCACCGTCTGTTGCGTTGAGACCCCTATGACGAGGCGGTCCTTTGGGATACTTGTAGTATCGAACATTAGCTCATGGAACAGATCCTATTAGAGATGAGTGTACGGAATGCGGAGACCTAGTAGCTATGGACCTGATGACTGCGTGTATGATTCGATTCGGAGTGACTTTTATAGCCCAATGGGAAGAATTACTTTGTGAGGTGGAAGACCCACGGCGGAAGAGAACTAATTTGTGAGGTGGAAGACCCGCGGTACTCAACAGGAGGAGTACCTCTGTAGGCTATGAGGGGGAGCACTACTATGTAAGGTGGCAGGCCCATGGTGGGGAGCACTACTTTGTGAGGTGGCAGACCCGTAGTACTCGATAGGAGGAGTACTTTAGAATTCTAAGGTTAGTGAGTCACACCTCGGACTCATGAAAGGACTAATGTGCTCGACAGAGGAGGAGTTCTCCAGCAGTTGTGGTTGCAACATCATGTTTAAATCCTGGTTTGAGTTGAGTCAATGACTTTTGTGTTTACCTCATGATTGAGATGGGTCACTTGATAACTTAGGTATATGTATGGGCATATACCTAATTAGTGTTTATCCATTGATTTCATAACCTTTGTGTTTCTTCATGATTGAGATGGGTTACTTGATAACATAGGTGTGTGTAAGGGAATACACCTAAGTAAAGGTTATCTGTTGAGATCTTTATTTGTGGTTTATCCTTGTTGGATTTTAGGGAGACTTTGAGGGTCTCGGGGTCCCTACTGAGTATCGTTATGCTCACCCCTGCACAGGCTACACCCTCACCTCATTGTGTTAGTTGCAGATGATAGACAGCACTGATCATAGTTGAGGCCTATTAAGCTGGACGGTACCCGGAGGTGGATCTCACGACGAGTCGGTACCCGGAGGAGACGAATGGATGGTCGGTCGAATGTGGAGTGCTGTGGGGGACATCTATACCTACCCGTCAGGTTGGATCCATGGTGGACGATCCAGGATTTTTTTGTCACCTTTCAGCTGTTGTCTTTTGAGTTTTACTTTACTTTCAGTTGTAGTTATACCTTTCTGTTGGGCTTGTATTTCAAGCCCCTTTGTATTTCCAACACACTTGTTTACTGCTTTACTTAGAGTTAGCTTCTGCTTGTACTCTGTTGTGTTGTTTAATTTTATAAAGGCAATGTATTCCCTTTTTATTGGGATTTATACCTTTGGTGCTACTCGCCAGCCCCTGGCCTATGGAAGGCGAGCTTGGGGTAGTCACGGCACGGGCCCCGAGGATGGGTCGTGACATTTTAGCACTAGATCTTGGAGTGCATATTTGGGGCAGTTGAACAACAGGTTTCTCTATATGTTGCTTATCCAAATATCAAGAAATAATATATTTATGCACATTGTCACGAACCAACCTGGGTCGACCCTAGACTTGTCACCTGAGACGATCCGCGGAAAGGAAGGAGAGGCATTCCCAATCCTCTTGGACTGGAAAAAATCACCGGTACATCAACAAAAATAAAATGGGAATGATTTAACCCAATGAAAATAAATAAAGCAGAAGAAAAAGGTATAACAGTGCATGAAAAATAAACAACACAAATAATTAAAGAATGACCAACAATAATGCACTAACCTAACCATGACCAAAACTCCTAGTGACCTCAAGAGTCACTCACCAAACCACTACCAACTCTTTCCCACGATGAAGAAGCTCGAGTCAAACCTATGACCGAAACTAAAAACAAGAAAACACTTTAGGAATGAGTATTAAAACTCATTAGGTAGGCCCGAATAATTCTATTCCCAATGCACATACCATTAAATAAAGAATTCAAAAATTTCAATTTTGAGCTACAATTTATAGAAATAGTTTTTTAATAAATATTTTACTTGAAGAAAAACCCTGAACCATTTACCTTATTCAATTTCAAAACTAAGTTATTTTCATAGTGATAATATAATTTTAAAAAGGGAAACTAATTTTTACATTTTCAGATTTTTACAAATAGAACAAAACCTTTTCATTTGAGAACCATTTTTTGAGGACTACTCCAAAACAGCTCACTATTTTCCGAGAAAACATTACACAAAAATGAAAAATGGTAAGTACACAATAAGGGAAATGTAGATACACAAACAAGTACAACATTCATCACTACTAGCAACAAAGATCCAAAAAGACATGGGTCAAACCTAGGATCTCATGAACAATACAGAACGTATTATACATGTGACTCATCCTGAAGTCATTCCCTACTCAATGACATCATAATGCCCTAACGCCTAGTGTTTCCCTACATGTCCTAACTAAGGGGCCCAATCCCCTAGCAGAGAAAATTCCGTACTAAGGGCCACTAGCCAGTGTTAATCTAAACTAGTGCAGCAACCATTCTTAGAAGATTCACTCACTACGACAGGTTCCCATGTCAAAATGTATAATAAATAGGGGTGATTCAACAATGTCAAACAATAAACCAATTCCAATGCAAAAACATCACACACAATAATCTCACATAATCGACGAACACAACAAGATCACCCCTAAGTCACCCCAAAAAATATTTTTCAAAATAATTTATTTTATTGAAGTGCCAAACAAGCCTTATGAAACTTTTAAAAGAAACACTATTTCTCAAGTGAAACCAAAACATTTTCTCACGCGCCAGAAGAAAAAATTTACAATCAAACCAGAACCACACTTGAAAATCTGTGAATTATGTTCAAAGTCCCAACGGGGATTCTTTCACTATTATGCGTCAATTCACCAAGAAAATATTTCAAGTGTCGTGTATAAAATAAAAATCTTTTTCAGCATCAAATAATTATTCCCAAAATATTTATCTAATAATATTTATCATTTACTGAAAATTAATGAAATATCAATCAATTAATAAATTCTAAATTTAAAGGCAAGTGCAGTGAGGGACCTACCTCGGCTCATATACCAAACATGACAACGTGACATGCCTCGCATGACGCGCAATCATGCGCAAGTTGATGATCACATGACCACGAAAAAAGAAAAACTTTCCAACACACTGAAACCATAAAGATAACTAAAAACACATAAAATATAATTTAAAATAAATAAATAAAAATACAATGCAAACCTTACCTAAACCTTAATGCAGGCGAAATAGAGAGAACCCAAACCACTCACCTTAGGAGGCAAATGCTCATCGCGCACCCAATTAAGAATAAGGCACGTGGCTGGTTACATGAATAGAGGTGGAACGGGAGCCAACAGAACTGGCTATCCCACCCCGAAAGGTTGACAAGGGGCTACGGGGTGCCCAAAAGTCACCGGAAGGGGTGGCACGTGGCCGGGAAGGGTTCGCGGTCAGTCAGAGGATGCACGACGGGTTAGAAGGCACGCAACAGGAGGGAACAGGCTGGTCAGAGTTTCATGGAAGCCAGAAAGAGGTCCCTCCAGGTCAGAGGCAGGTGCGTGCCGGTGATGATGTGTCGTCGTAGGGTAGGAAGCGGTGCTGTCTTGGTGGGAAATGCGCAGATAGCGAGTGAAAAGTCAGTTAGAGGGCACCAGATAGAGTTGGGTGGCATAGGGAATGATGGATGAGGTGGCAAGGTGGGTGTGCAATAGGGAGGTCGCACTGTGTTAGGGGTTTCAGCAGCCGGAGGTGTACCGAAAGTGGCATTGTCTGCTAGAGGTAAAGCGAAGAGGGCCGGATGGGTGTAGGAGGCTGCGCATGGCTTCTGGCCTGAAAAGGCAAGAAGGATACACCAATGTTGCAAGGTGGATGGAGGTGCGGACACAGCAGGGGGCAAGGAGATCTAAGGTGTTATGCCACTAGCTGGCGGTCGGTGCCAGAGGTGGTCTGTCGGGCCAGAGGTAGGGCACGGGGATAGGGGCGTCCAATAGAGCATAGAACCAGTGTGGCGTGGGGTAGGGTGAGGGGTGGTGTGGTGTTGTGCGGGCGAAGCAGGATGGGTGTGGCACTATGCGAGCGAATCAGGAGGGGTGTGGCACTATGTGGGTGAAGCATGAGGGGTGAAACACTAAGAGGAAGACCAGATCTGAAGAGGGGGAAAACTTCATGTGACAGGGAGAAAGAGAGGAGCATGTTGGGTTAGGGGAGAAGAAAGTAAAGAGATAAAAAAAAGTAAAAGAGGATAATGAGAACGAATAATAAAATAAAATAAAATGAAAACAAATAAAAATAACAAAACTTTAATCTATAATAAATATACATCTATAATAACCTCAATAATAATAATTTTAATAATAATAATCTAATAATATTAGTAATAACAATAATCAGTATTATAAAACATTATTAATAACAATAATACTAATAGAACTTTAGTGATAATAATTCATATCAAACATTATTAATAATAATAAAACATTAATAATAATGAAAATTACACATTCATTAATAATATATATATATATATATATACATATTTACCCCTTGTCTCATTTATTCACTATATCGCCGCTTAAACAATTTATTTAATTACTCTCAAAAGTGGGAGATTGTGTGGTCACCCCACACATCCTAGTGGATCTTGCATGAGCCGTGCAATGACCCCTATTCACTCTAGGAGTGACCGCATGGGTATCGAAATTGTCCACACAACTTTCACTAAGACGCAGAGTGTTCATGCACTGGCCTAGAACACGCAAACTCCTCCAAAATTCATAAATTCAAACCAGGACTCACCGAAACATTGGAAGAAATACCTGATTCCAAGATAAATAATAGGAATAAAATTATTTGAAAAAGTAGGGTGTGAAAAATCTCCCCACCATAACACTTTCTTCCCCTAGAAAGCCACGATGAGATATAGAACCAGAGATAAAACTCTTTAAGTGTCACTCAACCCCAAAATTTTAAGTGCCTCTAGATGATCGATCCAAATAGACACTAAAATCCCATGACACACATCCCATAATTAAAACACAATCACCTTAACTGCCACCAAGAATAACTTAAACCATCCATTTCAAACAAGGAATTAATGAACTCAAACCACCTCCAATATTTATTCCAATAATCCTAGTCCAACAGAATCGTTTGGTGTACTCTAATACCAACATTTACTCAAGAGGGAGAACTTAGGATTAGGTGGTTACGCCCGAGACCACTCTCCACCAAATGATACTTGAAAAGGAACTCTGATACTAACACGGGGAGTCCCGAATAGACTCCCCACCCTAAGGATAAGGATAATAATAAACTACTTCTGTTGTAACTCTATGAGACCCACTGTGGTTCTCCCCACAATAAGAACTAATGAGACTAACCGAACATGAAGATTTTCCAAATGGTCCAAAAAACCCCACCATGAGGGGGGAGAAGTTAGGACCCAACAGATCGAGCATTAAAACTACCATCATCATCATATCAACAACGTCTCACCCTCGGGAGAACATAAACTATGTCACACTAAGGACTGAGATTAAACCAAGTCCCTTTTTCATTGTTGGGGTTCTCCTAACTACACGCCAGCTTCACTCCGGGACCTATAGCTAGAGCACTTATGATTGAAGCATCTCCTGCCTCACAGTCAGGCTTCAAACATTCCTAGATATAACACACAAACTAGAATTTTACCAAACATACTTCCATCAATGCAAAAGATTCAAATATGTTCAACCGTAACCATTCTTACATCTGAAAGAAAAGGAACACTACAAAATGTTACTTGATACTACTAATAAATCCAAGAAACACTACAAGGATAAAACCTCAAACTGATTTCCAAACACCACCCTAACCCTACTGATGGGTTGAGGTGACCTTCAAAAGGATAGGTTTGGCTTCAACGCGCTTCTTGGAAACACCTCAGCAGAATCGCTGTAACTGACCCCGATGACCATAGGTGTGGTAGGGTCTCAGAGCACTCGGGCACGTCGACCTCCTGTGAACCTTCCTACTACACTGGTGATAGATCACTACATTTCATTGTGAAGAATATGACTGATGGTCGGCAGGCCTCTTGATTCTTCTATTAGATCCACCAACATCAGGTCGCTTCCCATTCTTCTTATCGCTTCCTTTTGTACTGTTTCCCAAGGCCGGAGGAGGATTCTACACCTCAAGTCCTACTAACTCAACTTCGGTGAGGAAATCTTGTCTCAGCATGCCAAATAAGGTGATTATGTTGAACTCTTCCACCTTCGACTACAGCTCAGGATGTAATCCAAGCTCAAAATATCGAGATTTCACAAGATCATTTCCAACATACCATGGTTCATACGGATCCAAGTCCATGAAATGATGAAATAATTTCAACAACTTTCTAAAGACCTCACAACTCCATCCTCTTCATCACCTTTGTCACCTTATAGAAGTATTGTTGGATGAATGATGACTTGAAGAACTCCCAAGTGAAATCTTCTTGAGGATTTCTATGAGACACATACTTCCACCACTTCCAGGTTGGACCTTCATGCAAAAAGGTATCCAACTTCACCTTCAATGACTCAAGTGGAATGAGAGAACAAAAGTTCTTCTCAATATTCCACAGCCACTCCACCACCTCAAGAGGATCTACTTTCCCATAAAATAGGGGAGGGATCAACTTCTGAAACTCAAGGACGTAGTCCATGGGCTGATCATCTTGACGATTTTCTATGGATTCACCACCCAAAGCAGCACCTTGGGTATCCATCAAAACTTCATGGGGCCAAACACAAAGGAACAAAAAAACAAGAAGTGAGATCAAAACATGATCAATACCATTTTAAATTCAAATTTTCAAAATTTGAAAAATGAAACTTTAAAAAAATCCTAGAATTAAAGAAGACCCAAACATTTCACTAGGAGAAATAAGTGTCGATGGGTGACTCATACATATGGTTGGAAGCCATACTCCAGTCACACCATCATCACGAGGAGTACTCTAGGGTAATGTACCCGGCTCCACATGGCTTTCCAGTCCATGCGATCTAACGAGGGTCACTTTTGCAGCTCCCATTTCATTTCCCAACATAAAACAAGTCAAAGGATCCAAAAAGACACCAACAACCCGAACATCCCATAGTAACCCGAGGTTCAGAACGAGCAAGGGTTCATGATGTCCTTCTCATTCGTACACCTCGAGTCCCAAAAATTCTACTCCTTCTATCTTGACAACCCCAAATAACGATGGGTTATCTGAGAAATAAGGTCTTATCAAGAGATGAAATCCTCTGATACCATTTTTTCACGATCCAACCTGGGTCGACCCTGGACCGGTCACCCGAGCCAATCCACGACAAGGCCCGAGAGGCATTCCCGATCCTCCCGGGATAGCAAAAAGCACCAGGGAGTCAACATAAATCAAGTGGGAATGATTTCTCCCAATGAAAATAAATAAAGAAGTAGAAAAAGGTATAACAAAGCATGATAAATAAACAACAAGAATAAAAAATAATGATCAACAACAATGCACTAACCTGACCATGACCAAAATTCCTCGCGACCCCGAGAGTCGCTCACCAAACAACAACCAACTCTCTCCCATGGAGAAAAAGCTCGATTCAAACATTCCACAAAAACTAAAAACAATAAAACATTATAGGCATGAGTATTGAAATACAATAGGTACGCCAGACTAATTCTATTCCTAATGCACATACTATTAAATAAAGAATTCATTAATTTCATATTTGAGCTACAATTTATAGAAATAAGTTTTCATAAATATTTTACTTGAAAAAAACCATGAACCATTTCCCTTATTTACTTTAAAAACTATGTTCTTTTCATAGTGCTAACAGAATTTTAAAAAGGGAATTTTTTTTACATTTTCAGATTTATACAAAGAGAAAAAAACACTTTCATTTGAGAAAAATTTTCAGAGGACTACTCAAAACCAACTCACCATTTTCCAAGAAAACATCACACAAAAATGAAAAATGGTAAGTAAAAAATAAGGGAAATATAGATACACAAACAAGTAAAAAATTCATCACTGCTTGAAATATAGCTCCAAAAAGACATGGGTAAAACCTAGGAGCTCATGAACAATCCAGAACATACTATACATGTGACTCATTCTGAAGGCATTCCCTACTCAATGACAGCAAAACGCTATAACACCCGATGTTTCCCTACATGGCCTAACCAAGGGGCCAATCCCCTAGTAGACACTACTACAAAAACGGGCAATAACAGCGCTAAAATCGGGCTTTAACAGCGCTAGAAAAGCGCTGTAAAGCTCAGCGCTGATAAAGGGGGGGTCCTTTAATGGCGCTAAAAAAGCGCTGTTATATGTTGCCTTTAACAGCGCTTTTTTAGCGCTGTTAAATATCTCCTTTAACAGCGCTTTTTTAGCGCTGTTAAATGTCGCCTTTAACAGCGCTAAAAAAGCGCTGTTAAATCCCTGCCTGCTGCTAATAAAAAACCTGCACTAGTACAGCCAACCGAGCAGACCTGCACAAAAACCAGTATATCAACCACAGACCTGCACAAAAACCAGTATATCAACCACAAGCATGTCATCAACCGATCACAACCCAACCAAACAGTGTTCTTACCATGAGTTAGATACCATCTACCCAGAAAGCAAAACTACCTCATTACATAGTATCACAAAATATTCCTACACAACTCAGAAGATAAATACTAGAACATTCCACTATGCATTGTTTCTCCTTGGATTGCCACTTGGTTTTGACAAATCGTGCAGAGCCCGTGCTCCTTGAATCATTCTGCAATACATAAAAAGGATATCCTAACTCTCCCAACCATCACCCTTAGTAATTATGTATATTAATACAAAAAAGGTAACATATCATAAATTGGGGTACTGTAATGAGACATCAAGATTAACATTCTATATATAGGATCAATGTCTGGTAGGATTGGTTGCGTTGATACATGACTCTACCTGGACCTCAAAAATAGATATATGATCTCACTCCAGGACTTTCAGAGAGACTCCAACTATGTCTAGGACGTCCTGCTGAAGCGATCGTACTACCGTAAGTCGGAAAAGATACCAAAACCATCCTAGGAAGGATCATGGGAGCCAACCCTAATGAAATATGTCCTTGATATAGTGTTCAAAGAGATCAATCATGGTACATAAAATTATGTGTCATTTAAAGGGTCACATGCCTTGTCGCTTTACCCTGGGTAACTCCAATGTTCAGCTGCCTGTGTG
Organism: Viscum album; assembly: GCA_963277665.1. Classification (NCBI taxonomy): domain Eukaryota; kingdom Viridiplantae; phylum Streptophyta; class Magnoliopsida; order Santalales; family Viscaceae; genus Viscum; species Viscum album. Next base: position 29,301,117 of record OY728139.1, on the reverse strand, counting down.
AATATACATGTCATATCAATAGGAAATTACATGGCATGTTAAAAAACATATACGTGTTACCCTTTGATCTTGTGTCCTCTTATGCACCCTTGCCCTATGTTAGTACATGATGTCGATCTCGTGTGATTCTTCCTGTGTATCTGTACAAGGGATAAACTGCGTAGCTGGCTCATTAAAGACGTGTAGTGGGATATATTCCATGTAGGAAAGCCATGTAATCCACCCCAGGTTTGACTCGTACACGTCACATATGACCCATGGATCATTGTACTAAAGTGTTAACACAATCCTAAGGCGTTTGGTCGGTTTCCCGTATGTCAGTTGTTGATTTCACTTAAAAATAAATCCATTTTGAACAAAATAGAGGCACTTTGAGTGGTGTCGGCCACACCGGGCCTCGGATTGAGTCGGGGTTGACTCTTACACGTCAAATTTGACCCATGGATCATTGTCCTTAAGTTTCAACAGAATCCAAATGCGTTTGGTCGGTTTGCCGCATGTCAGTTGTTGATTTCACTTAAAAATAAGTCCATTTTGAACAAAAGAGAGGCACTGTGAGTGGTGTCGGCCACACCGGGCCTCGGATTGATGCGATGTTATGTCACACATGAGTCATTGATCATTGTGAAAAAGTATCAATGCAATCAGAAGCCGTTAGATTGATTTGGCGTATGTACGTAAAATATTGTCCATTTTAAACTAAATACATACACTTGGAGTGATACCGGTCTCACCGTGCCTCTGATTGAGGCGGGGTTGACTCGTACATGTCACATTTGACCCATGGATCATTGTCCTTAAGTTTCAATAGAATCCCAATGCGTTTGGTCGGTTTGTCGTATGTCAGTTGTTGATTTCACTTAAAATTAAGTCCATTTTTAACAAAACAGTGACACTGTGAGTGGTGTCGGCCACACCGGGCCTCAGATTGATGCGGTGTTGAATCGTACACGTCACACATGAGTCATTGATTGTTGTGAAAAAAGTATCAACGCAATCAGAAGCCGTTAGATCGGTTTGGCGTATGTACGTAAAATATTGTCCATTTTAAACTAAATACATACACTTGGAGTGATACCGGTCACACCGCGCCTCTGATTGAGGCGGGGTTGAATCTTACACGTCACATTTGACCCATGGATAGTTGTCCTTAAGTTTCAATAGAATCCCAATGTGTTTGGTCGGTTTTCCGTATGTCAGTTGTTGATTTCACTTAAAATTAAGTCCATTTTTAACAAAACAGTGACACTGTGAGTGGTGTCGGCCACACCGGGCCTCGGATTGATGCGGTGTTGAATCGTACACGTCACACATGAGTCATTGATCATTGTGAAAAAGTATCAATGCAATCAGAAGCCGTTAGATCAGTTTGGCGTATGTACGTAAAATATTGTCCATTTTAAACTAAATACATACACTTGGAGTGATACCGGTCACACCGCGTCTCGGATTGAGGCGGGGTTGAGTCGTACACATCACATATAACCCATGAATCGTTGTCCTAAAGTGTCAACACAATCCGAAGGCGTTTGGTCGGTTTCCCGTATGTCAGTTGTTGATTTCTCACTTAAAAATAAGTCCATTTTGAACAAAACAGAGGCACTTGGAGTTGTGTCAGCCACAACAGGCCTCAGATTGAGGCGGGGTTGACTCGTACACGTCACATTTGAAGGTGAGTATGCATACACGATAGTTGACCTTCTTAGAGAAGGGTTTCTGGAAGATTATAAAAGACATGAAGCAATGAAGATCATTAGAGTGTTGGAGCAAATGTGGTTGCTACAAACAATGTGGAAATCGGCTTGTGCAAAGCGACCTAAGTTACAACTTGCAAGTATTCTACTCTATTTTTTTCTGGAAGGTTTCAGTTTAAATGCATTTTGGAATGATCATTGCTAGCCATGGTCTTTTAGGTTTTTTTGACAGCCGAGGGGAAAGGGTGGGGTCTGAAGACATTGTAGGATATGTCGAAGGGTGATTTTGTGTGTGAATATGTTGGAGAAATGTTAACTCCCGCAGTTCTGAAAAGAGTCACTATTTGAAAGAAAGTCACAAGTTTAGATACATCTCAAGATGGTCAGTTTAAAGACATTTTGAGGGACACTACTAAAGACATGCTCAGATATGCACTCATCCCCCACTTTTAGATCGTTGTCTACTACAATGATCTTCCAAACAAGATATGCATTAGAACGCTCATGATACATAGAGAAATTCACTGGCCACCTTCGAGAATGATCTGAAGCACAAACCATGACAGCATTATGTTTTTAACTTCAGCACCTCAATTGAGAATGTGACACCTTTCAGGACTTGGCGCCATTGTATGTCGTTTCGTCCACTGAATGGGTCTATCCTTTTATTTAATTTTTTTAACTTCAGTCAAATATTCTAGAAAGATGTCGCGGAAGATCCTTCACCATTTTGTTTTGCTGAACATCTCATTACATTGTTAAAAAAAAGCAGGGTGTCTTGCATGGGCAATACGTTCGTGTATTGAAGATGATGCACTCCCATTTTAATGGACTAGGTTTACTCCCTAATCTCATACATAACATCTCATGAGACAATAGATTTAACCAATGAATTGGAGTCCTATCTGGGTACAACCATCATACGATTTTCATGATTATGTGTTCCACAATAATTAAATCAATCATTAGGCTTAAACAAAATAATTAACCATGTGGGTTCGAATAAATGGGAGTGCATCATCTTCAATACAAGAACGTATTGCCCATGCAAGACACCCTGCTTTTTTTTAACAATGTAATGAGATGTTCAGCAAAACAAAATGGTGAAGGATCTGCCGCGACATCTTTCTAGAATATTTGACTGAAGTTAAAAAAATTAAATAAAAGGATAGACCCATTCAGTGGACGAAACGACATACAATGGCGCCAAGTCCTGAAAGGTGTCACATTCTCAATTGAGGTGCTGAAGTTAAAAACATAATGCTGTCATGGTTTGTGCTTCAGATCATTCTCGAAGGTGGCCAGTGAATTTCTCTATGTATCATGAGTCATTGATTGTTGTGAAAAAGTATCAATGCAATCAGAAGCCGTTAGATCGGTTTGGCGTATGTACGTAAAATATTGTCCATTTTAAACTAAATACATACACTTGGAGTGATACCGGTCACACCGCGCCTCTGATTGAGGCGGGGTTGAATCTTACACGTCACATTTGACCCATGGATAGTTGTCCTTAAGTTTCAATAGAATCCCAATGTGTTTGGTCGGTTTGCCGTATGTCAGTTGTTGATTTCACTTAAAATTAAGTCCATTTTTAACAAAACAGTGACACTGTGAGTGGTGTCGGCCACACCGGGCCTCGGATTGATGCGGTGTTGAATCGTACACGTCACACAGGAGTCATTGATCATTGTGAAAAAGTATCAATGCAATCAGAAGCCGTTAGATCAGTTTGGCGTATGTACGTAAAATATTGTCCATTTTAAACTAAATACATACACTTGGAGTGATACCAGTCACACACAAAATCACCCTTCGACATATCCTACAATGTCTTCAGACCCCACCCTTTCCCCTCGGCTGTCAAAATCACCCTTCGACTATCTGGTTATGATTTTTGACAGCCGAGGGGAAAGGGTGGGGTCTCAATCCGAGGCGCGGTGTGACCGGTATCACTCCAAGTGTATGTATTTAGTTTAAAATGGACAATATTTTACGTACATATGCCAAATCGATCTAACGGCTTCTGATTGCGTTGATACTTTTTCACAATGATCAATGACTCATGTGTGACGTGTACGATTCAACACCGCATCAATCCGAGGCCCGGTGTGGCCGACACCACTCACAGTGTCACTGTTTTGTTAAAAATGGACTTAATTTTAAGTGAAATCAACAACTGACCATCTCGAGATGTATCTAAATTTGTGACTTTCTTTTAAATAGTGACTCTTTTCAGAACTGCGTGATATGAAGGTATTTTGGAGATTTTACTGGTTCATGCATGATATGAAGGTATTTTGGAGATTTTACTGGTTTTTTTGTCCAAAGGCCAAAGAAATGTGGTCCATCATTCTTGCATGTTACTCGTACACGTCACCAAGGACCCGTGGATCCTTCTCCTAAAGGATGAAGGCAATCCGGATGTGTCTGGTCAGATTTACGTAGGTCAGTTGTTGTTTCCAATTAAAGTGGTGTCCATTTTAAACAAGAGAGCGACCCTTTGGGTGGTAGCGGTCACACCGTGCCTCGGATTGAGGCGGGGTTGACTCATACACGTCACCAAGGACCCGTGGATCCTTCTCCTAAAGGATGAAGGCAATCCAGATGCGTCTGGTCGGATTTCCGTAGGTCAGTTGTTGTTTTCAATTAAAGTGGTGTCCATTTTAAACAAGAGAGCGACCATTTTAGTGGTTCAACATTCTTGCATGTTGCTGGTGCATATCATCTGTTAAAATGGAAAAATGACTCATTGGAGAAAGAATGTTTTATTTAATAACAATTACAATTTTGCTACGAACATTTACATACAACAATATTTTATCTTTTGATCCCCTTAACCCCTCTCAAAAATGACCACCAATTGTACATGTCCCCAAGTCAGATCATCATTGTATTTGTGTACAATCTGTCATCAGGTATGCGTCCCACTCGTTTCTGAACACATCTATATCGTCTTGTGAGTATGAGGCTTTTCGGCAGTCATAGTAGTACTGCAAAATAAAAAAATAAAGAATTAATAAATAACTTAAACGAACTAGTAATTGTTTTTGAAAATACCTCTTTAGGGATGCTAGTTTGCTGATGAAAAACGATCTCTTTCATAAATTTACAAACATAATAACCGCAATCATTATCGTTTGTTTGTTTTGGACACTGCAAAAAAATTGATCATTAGGAGAATAAATAACTTGTGTTGAGGTGTGTTTGGATAGTGAAATTTTATTATATATACCCTGATATTTGTCCAGACGTAGTACTTGCTCGGCTCCTTATGCTTAGCCCCTGTCCTCATACCATGATTTAGACGATATTGGTACACCGCCCTATCATAACAGAATCCTCAGTAAAAGATAATATATATTATATAAATTGATGTTTAGACCTAAAACGTAAGATGTAGTGTCTTACAGATTCACAAACTCCATCATGTATGGTCGGTTTGATGGATATCCTAGCTTTGAATCCAGAAAGTAAATCTTCGGAGTATCCAAGTTCACCGCAATTAGCAACCAATGTTGCCTAAAAACACAAAAAGGAATAAGTAATAAAAAAAGTGAAAATATAATTGATATGCTTTAATCGTAGAGTATTACCCCTGCATGGTTGGTATTAGGAAAAGTCTGTCATCTGTAATCTTGCGTTCAAATGTTTTCAGCAAGTCCTTCACTATTGCATCCCTTTTTGATGACTCTATTTTTGTTTGGTGTGTTGATGTGATATGAGGACTAACCAGTCCAAATCTTGGCTCATGGGAAAATCCCTTCAACTGTTTTTCATAAATGCGTCTGTCAACAATATAAAATGCATTTAGTCATAATTTGCACATTAGATCAGCTTTTAGAAAATCAATTCATGGAAACATACCTCATATATACATTTACAACAGTGACGCCTAACCAACCGTTTTCAAGGATTTCATTTACATTTTCAGCAGCAACGAAATCTTGACTTTCCTCTCCGTATATATTATCTTCGAAAATCACTATATGACTATTACCATCTTTTAGCTTCGTATCCACATGAGTCTTCAATGCTAGTAAATGTGGAAAGAGAACAGGTGGTGTTATTGTGCTTTCAGTAGCTCCTTGGGATCGATTGGTCGATCCTTTAGATGGTTTCGAGCCGATGTTAGTCACCCCCTTTCCTTTCTCCGTCTATAACAACAATCATTGATTCAGACACTCTTTTCATTAATTGTTAAGGGTTTAGCTTGAAAATAAAAGGAAATAAATACCTCTTTGTCTGCATGTACTCTTACAAGTTCTGCCGGCCATGCAATGAATGTCCCAATAGCCTTTTCAACCGTATGAATATCATCGTCATCAAGTGGAATAGGTAGCATTGCATTTGGCTCATGAGCTACAGTAATCGTCACTTTCAGATGATCTTTTGAAAGTGGTCTATTATGCAGTGTGGCATCTGGGATATTGAACACTGTAGCCCTCGCTACAAGGTGATAGGTGGGTGTTGACAGATATAAATCACAATCATTATCACCCTGTAGAAGATCAGTACAGATAAATTATCAGTGTTTGTCTGATTCATATTTAATGGGAACCGTTATTAGAATATTGATTACCACGGCTAAGACATTTTTTTTAGGTGAATGGCTCGCCTCAAAGCTGGTGGGGGTGGGGCAGGATGTTTATGCGGTGGTTCTTCCTGAGTTGTGTCCTCCCTTTGCTTCCCACCCATAAAAGTTGCTAGCAACTCTCCCTGCCATTGCAATTTTTCTTCAAGGGTTGCTATTTTTTCGCTCATTTGTTCCAATTTTTTCTCTGTATCATCTATTTTTTTCTTCTTCTCAAAATATACTTGGGGTGTCACCCCAAACCCTGCACCTCTGACACGACCGTATTTTTCCGGCTGCTTCAAAGCCGTCGATAATAGGTCTGTATCAGCTACAGGAGTAGCTGATTCCTGTGACTGTCAGATATAGGAAAAAAACTAATTATTTTTATGTAATAGCAATTTTAAACAAATCTTTTTATCATCGTGTCATACTTACACATATTTCCCACACTTTTTGTGTGTTCTCATCTATTAACTTCCCTTCTTTGTTCACACGTGCCTCCTTCCATAGCACATGACGTGGGATAGAAGTGCATTTGGTTTTAGATTCATCAATCTACATATAAACATAGAAAGATAATTATGATGTTGTTTATTGGCACCTAACAATATTACTGTAAATTTACAATACGTACCATTTTCTTTTCTAATGAAGCGTACCCCATCCTTGCTTTACGATAGGGGTATGTTGGATTTGATGCACGTTCCTTATTTTCAGTACAGAGTTTCTGTTTCATAAATGAAATATTGACAATCAAAGTGATGAATACAGGTATCCTCAAACAACGTATTATCACTCACAATGTACCTGAAACTTCTCATCCCCACGACGGCCAATAAATGCATCCCATGCTTCTTGGGATATCAGGTGCGCATAGACAATGGGTGGGTGCGGGTTTATTTTACCTTTAGAATCTTTCAGGTGACATCTTGTTAAAATAGTACGAAAACCTCGATGAATCTTTCCTGCAAGCCTTAGTACATAATACTTGTGTGAGTCGTCTACTATAAATGTACTCTGCAAGAGATTGAGAAGAGTAAGACATTGTTTCATCATTTTATTTTCTAGTTAATTAAAAAAATAAATTCATAATGTTACCGTAATTTCTTCCCAGATCACAGCCTTCAACCTGGACACAACATGGTGCCATGAATCTACGTCAATCGGCACGCGTTGCCGAGTGACAACTCCAATGTAACTGCTAAACATAGCCTTGTTGGGATTCACATGTTGGCCTCGTGCATTCCATCCGACTTCAAATTTGATGCATTTGCTTTTCGCCTTAAGAATTTTGGCTAACACTGTCAAACTACGACGCACCTGTGATTTCTGCGACTTCGGTCCTTCATTCCCGACCATTTCATCGATATCAACATCATCTATATGTTCATCTACTATGATATCAACGGCATGTGCTGATGGTTGTTGGACCTCAACACTAAGAGAAGGAGCCGCAACAGCAAGAGCAGCAGCAGGAGCAGCAGTAGGAGCAGCAGGAGCAGCAGCAGGAGCCGCATCAGGAGCACCAGGAGCCACAGCAGGAGGAGGAGTATGAGTCACAGCAGTAGGAGCAGCAGGAGCCGCATCAGGAGCAACAGTAGCAGCAGAATGAGCTGCAGGAGCAGCAGGAGCAGTAGCAGCCGCAGCAGCAGCTGCTTGAGAGACTTGTTCAGTCTCAAGGTTAGGAGCACCAGAATGTGCAGAAGTCATTATCTGCAAAAGTGGTTGAACAGTTCATTCAAATTACATAAATTCTGTAATGATAAGATAATAACATGAGATAACAAGATCTATATTACAAACAAAATATAACCTGTTTACTGAACTCTCTTTCTTTTTTTCAAAGGTTGAAGAGATTTGACACCTCTATCGACAATCCAAATCCCTTCATTGTGGTCTCCTCTAACATACAAAACATCATCTGCATTGGGACCGCTCTGAATTTATTGTGACGTACCACTAAAAGGATCGTCCTCAACTGAATTTTCATCGGAACCCTCAATAGTTTTGGACGATAACAGAACAATCGACCACTTTCGGTTTGCGGGATCTGGAACATAAAAAACTTGTACCGCTTGTGATGCCATTATAAACTGTTCGTCTTTGTACCCTTCTTTACTAAAATCAACTTTCACAAATCCCCATTCATCTATTTTAACACCACTATTGTTATCAATCCATTTGCATTGAAAAATCGGCAATTGAAATGTCGTATAATCCAACTCCCATATTAGTTTGATAATGCCAAAGTATGACATATTTGCATAAATTGGATTTATATCCTTACTACCAGAAACATGCATCGCTTCAGCCACTAGTGTAACTCCACTATTTTGCATGGTACTCTCTTCATCATGTTCATCCGTATAGAATGTATAACCATTAATTACATACCCACTGTAAGATAATACATACACACTTGGTCCAGCGGCTAGCCATCGAAGTCGTTCTGAAATTGAATTCGGATTTTCATCCAACTGCTTAAAAATATGGTCCTGAAACCATCCTATAAACTGGTGATTATGTGTATCTGCTAACCATTTTTCAGCCCTCGATGGATTCAACTGCCTAAGAATTTCTTTGTGAGTTTCAATATATGGAGCAACCTCCCAACTGTTATGCAAAACATAAAGATGAGCCTGCTCCCGATCTGTAATAATGATTGTTACAACTTCTCTTCCAGAAATTCCCTCACCCTCAATGCGTCCAGTGTGACGAGATTTCGGGAGACCAATGCTTTCCACATCAGATAGGTATTCAATACAAAATTCAATGGCTTCCTCAACAATATATCGCTCCACTATACAACCCTCTGGCCGACTTCGATTTTTGACATATCCTTTCAAAATCTTCATATACCGTTCAACAGGATACATCCATCTATAGTGCACAGGACCACAAAGTCGAATCTCTCTCACCAAGTGAATCATCAAATGAACCATCATATCAAAGAATGTTGGCGGGAAGAACATTTCTAATTCACATAATATGATGACAATTTCTTTTTCCATAGCTGGCAATTTCCCCGGGTCTAAAACTTTGCTACATATAGCTTTGAAAAAGAAACAAAGTTTGGTTAACGTATGACGAACATTCTTGGGTAAAATGCAACGTAAAGCTATAGGAATTAGATCTTGCATCAAAACATGGCAATCATGTGATTTCAAACCTTTTAACTTCAAATCATTCATTGACACAATGTTCTTGATATTTGATGAGTACCCCTCTGGAACCTTTACATCATTAAAGAAGTTGCAAAACTGATATCTCTCTGCCCTAGAAAGAGTATAAGCAGCAGGAGGAAGAAACATTCGATTTTCACCTTTCACGGGAGCCAACTCTTCTCGTATTCCCATGTCAACCATGTACAACCTTGCCTTAATTCCATCTTTTGTTTTGCCAGGGGCATTTAGCAACGTTCCAATAACACTATCACATACATTTTTTTCCACATGCATCACATCAAGAAAATGTCTGACGTACAAACAATTCCAGTATGGTAATTCAAAAAAAATTGATCTCTTTTTCCAACCGATTTTCGTAAGGTTTTTCGAAAATGGTTTACCAAAAACAGTGTTCATATCTTTTACTTTCTCAAACAGCTGATCACCTGTTAGTGGAGACGGTGTTGTGCGTTTTTCTGAACTTCCATTGAATGATGTCGTCCAAGATCGGTACTTATGCCGACGAGGTAGAAATCTACGATGTCCTAGAAACACAGATTTCGATGAATGTTTCAACCTAATTGATTCTGTATCTTCTTCGCACACGGGACACCCTTGAGTTCCTTTAATGCTATAGCCTGACAAATTTCCATAAGCAGGGAAATCATTTATTGTCCCATACAACATCGCTCTCAACGTGAAGTATTCACTTTTATAAGCATCATACAACATTACACCTGAGTCCCACAATAACTTCAAATCCTCGATCAAAGGAGTCAGATAAACATCAATATCGTTACCTGGTTGTTTTGGTCCTGATATAAGCATAGATAACATGATGAATTTTCGCTTCATGCATAACCAGGGTGGAAAGTTATAATTTAGCAACATAACAGGCCATGTACTATGAGTGCTGCTTTGAAAACCAAAAGGATTCACTCCATCTGTAGATAACGCAAGACGAAGGTTTCTCGGCTCTTTTCCAAATTCAGGATACTCATGATCAATTTTCTTCCATTGAGGAGAGTCGGCCGGATGACGTAATAACCCATCTTTATTTCTTTTATCTGCATGCCACGACAATTGTCTTGCAGTTTCTTTACTTCCATATAAACGCCTAAACCTTGGAATGATTGGAAAGTACCATACAACTTTCGTAGGATTGGATTTATCTTTCTTGTATCGAGAAGCACCACACTTTGGGCATTCTGTAAGTGATTTGTTCTCCTTTCGAAACAATATACAGTCTTTCGGGCAGGCATGTATTCTTTCAGAAATCATTCCCATCGAGCGTAGCATTCGTCTAGCTTCATACGTCCGGCTTGGGAGCTCATTATCTTCCGGAAGCATGTCATTCAAGAGAGCAAGTAGTTCCGTAAAACTGACATCACTCCATCCATTGCCTGCTTTCAATTTATACAACTTCAGTACAGCTGACAATGTTGTATACTTAGTGCAAGCAGCATACAATGGCGTCTTTGCACAACTCTTTAACTTCTCAAACAATTTTGGGCAATCACGGGGTTCATCTTGAATTGTCTTTGTCATTTCCTCAATACGATCTTCATCATCATTGACATCTGTAATCACATCCTCCATACGGTCTTCTTCATTATCTATATTTGTATTCATATCTGACGATCCATAAAACGCAGTTTTATCCCAGCCAGTAGCTACATTCGCTTTTTCTCCGTGTTTATTCCAACATTTATAACTCCGATCTATTCCGTGACATATCAAATGTTCTTCCAACTCCTCTGGAGTAAGTAGTCTAGAATAACAACAACGTAAACACGGACAAAGGATTTGAGAAGGATCCTTTGTGTGATCCTTTGCAAACTTGATGAACTCTTTCACTCCGTTCTCGTACTCTATTGTTAAACGATTAGAATCCATCCAATCTTTATTCATCTTCATCCTATTTGAATCTCAAATATTAGTATTTATGGTTCAAGTACACAAAAGAAGACTTCCAAATACAGTAGAAGGGAACCACTTCCTTGGAAGGAGATCAAGTAGTCTAACCTATAATCAAGATTCATAAAAAAGAATATTAGATTCACTAAAAAGATGATTATCTATCACTCTATTAGGAGAAAAAGATACGCATGCACCTAATGTGACATCAAACATGGTTTTACACACTTTGGGATAAACATGTGTTCATGTTCAGAAACGATTATAAATAATAGGATACCCCCTTAATTTAGTATCTCAACTTTTATAGAAAATATGAGGCTTTGAATCGCGTAGAATTGCATTCAATAGGAGTTTGTAAAGAGAGTTGCGTGCATGGTAAAAAGTTGCGTGCATGGACTTATTCTTATCGATTCGAGAATCCCTGGTGTCATAGTCTACACCTTTCTCCACCTTCATGTCCAGCGCGTGTCAAATTATCTTAGACTGATTTTCCATTAAGTTACTCAGGATTTTCAAGGAATCAGTCCCCACAATATGACACTAAAAAGTTCTACCATAGTTCTAATTGCATGATTCTAAAATGCATGATTCTAAAATGCATGATTTCAAGTACTATAGTTGGTTTGATTCTATAGTAATGCCTAAGTCATTATGTTCTAGTCCAGACACCCCAAAAACTAAACATTCCCCCTCCCTTTGTGTGGGTTAGACCCATGCATGTAGTTTTAACTTAAAATATCTATGTACAGCTTGATTCTTTCCATCACAAGAAACATGGTGATACATAAACATCATATTTAGGGTCTATTCATGAGACATAAATTTCCCCATTGTCACTATGTCGGAGCCAAATCTACAGATGAAATTTTAAACACAATAAAGATTGTTTTCCCCTTGTGCTCCCATGAATTAAATAAATCTACATAGTGGAGTGAAATGTGAGGTTTTCCCCACTAGTGATATCTTATGAAAAAAATTATCCACTCCCATGAATAATCTAAATCTGTATGGGAGGATGTAATATAGGTAGGTCCTTATAACAAGACATTAAACTGTGTGGCCAATGTTCTGTCCCTATGCATGGGTCGGTCCTACATAAGGGAACCTTACCACATCGTTATAAGAGAAAACATCTCTATCATTTTCACTAGGAAATCTTGACTTGCATCTACCCTTTCATGTTCAGGCCTCTTCCTTTCAAAAACCATACACTATGCACAAAAAGGTCTTAATCCTCATATCCTTCCATGGCCATCGGAAATGAGCGGTCATCGTCCTAAGGTCACCTTTATTTGACTAATCACAATATGCACTGGTGGATCTGCATATGTTTCCCACTAAAAAGGCATGTCAACCAAAGACAATTTCGTCCTCAATAATGGATTTTACTACCATCAAACACCCTATGACATTTAAGTACCATATCAATCCTTGGATTCATGAACCCCTGGGTTAAAATTTACATCTACCACCCCCCCCCCTCATGCATGATTATGGTAGAACATTCTTGGTTATACTATAGTGAAAAGGGTGAATCATTTCCCCTCCTTATCAGAACAAAATGGAAACCTGCACAAAGGTCCTGGTTTTAGGACATTAAACTACACCATGCCTCAACTCTCCATTACATAAGACAAATTCTAGTAGGTTTTATACATTCCATAACAACTTGAAGGGATTCCATGAATGTTTGAAACAAATAAATAAAACTAGAATAGAATTCATACCCTTAGTTGGTCGAGGGCGTTGCGGGTTGCGGAAGGCGGCCGCGGAGGGCGACCGAGGGCGGCCGAGTGAGGCGGAGGGCGACGGAGGCGGCGGAGAGCGGCCGAGGGCGGCGGAGGGCGGCCGAGGGCGGCAGAGAACGGCGGCCGAGGGCGTTGCGGGCAGCCGAGGGCGGCAGGCGGTGGAGGTCGGCCGAGGGTGTTGCGGGCGGCGGAGGACGGCGACTGTACCGAGGGCGGCAAGCTCCGGCGAAGCGAACACAGCAGCGGTATTCGGGAGAAGAGTAGCAGGGTTACGGTTCCGCGAGAGCTTTAGCTGCGATAAAACGAGGGCACTGTGCGACCGACTTTATAAAAAAGTCGACTAAGGTTTTATCAGCGCTAAAAAAGCGCTGATAAAGGCTACCTTTATCAGCGCTAAAATTATAGCGCTGATAAAATCTAGCTTTATCAGCGCTTTTCTAGCGCTGATAATATTATGATTTATCAGCGCTAGAAAAGCGCTGATAAAGATTCCCCGTATCAGCGCTACAATTATAGCGCTGATACCGGGTCTCTTTATCAGCGCTTTTTTAGCGCTGATAAAGATAATTTTTATCAGCGCTTTTTGAGCGCTGATAAAGGATACCCTATATCAGCGCTGAAATTTGAGCGCTGATAGAGGTGTTCTGTATCAGCGCTTTTTTAGCGCTTATATAGGAAACCTTTATCAGCGCTCAAAAAGCGCTGATAAAGACCAACTGTATCAGCGCTAATATTTTAGCGCTGATACAGATCATATTTATCAGCGCTTTTCTAGCGCTGATAAATATTACTATTATCAGCGCTAAGAAAGCGCTGATAAAAATTAGCTTTTTCAGCGCTGTAATATTAGCGCTGATATAGGGTATCCTTTATCAGCGTTTTTGCTTAGCGCTGTTATAAGGGCGCGCTTCCCTTGCCCGTTTTTGTAGTAGTGAGAGCAAAGTCTTTACTAAGGGCCACTAGTCAGTGCATAATCTAAACTTGTGCAACAGACATTCTCAGAATATTCACTCACTATGACAGGTTCCCATGTTAACACTTATAATAAATAGGGGTGAGTCAACAATTCCAAACAAGCAACCAACTCCAATTCAAAAACATCACACACAATAATCTCACACAATCGACGAACACAACAAGATCACCCCCCGAGTCACCCAAAAGAAGATTTTTCAAAGTAATTTATTTTATTAAAGTGCCAAACGGGCCTTATGCAACTTTCAAAAGAAATTTCATTCCTCAAGTGAAACAAAAACATTTGCTCACGTGTGATAAGAAAACATTTACCATCAAACCAGAACCACACTTGAAAATCCGTGAATTATGTTCAAAGTCAAAATGGGAATTCTTTCAATATTATACCTCAATTCACTAATAAAATATTTCAAGTGTCGTGTATAAAATAAACATCTTCGTCTACATCAATTAATTATTCCAAAAATAATTAACTAATACTATTTCTCATTTACTAAAAATTAATGAAATATCAAGTAATTAATAAATTCTAAATTTAATGTTGAGTGTAGTGGGGGCCTACCTCGGCTCTAAGACCAAACAAGATGACATGACATGAACCACACGACGCACAAGCATACGCAAGCAGATGATCGCAGAACCAAAAAAAACCTTTCCAACACGCTGCAACCACAAAGATAACTAAAAACACATAAAGGATAATTTAAAATAAAAAAAATACAACACAAAACTCACCTAAACCTCAATGCAGGTGAAATTGAACGAACCCAATCCCCTCACCTCTGGGGGCAGAAGCTCGTCGCGTTCCCAATTAAGAACAAGGTGCACGGCTGGTTACATGAATAGAGGTGGAACATGAGATTAAAGAACTGGTCTTCCTACCCCGGAAGGTCAGCGAGGGGCTGTAGGGTGCGGGAAAAGTCACAAATAGGGGGGAGTGGCCCAGAAGGGTTTGCAGTCAGTTAGAGGATGTGTGGCGGGTCAGAAGGTGCGCGATAGGAGGGCATGTTTTGGTCAGTGTTGTGTGGCGGATGGAAAAAGGTCCCACCAGTGCACGCGGGTGGTGTGGTGTCGTTACATGGTAGGAAGCGGTGTTGTCTTAGTGGGAAGTGCAAAGAAAACAGGTATAGAGTCGGCTAGAGGGCGCTAGACAGAGCAGGGTGGTGCATGGAATGATAGAGGAGGCGGAAAGGCAGGTGCGTGGCTGGGAGGTCACGCTGTGTCGGGGGTTGTAGTGGTCAGAGGTGAGCTGGAAGAGGCATTGTACGTTGGAAGTGAAGATAAGAGGGTCGGCTGGGTGGAGGAGGTCACGCGCAGCTGCTGTCCTGAAGAGGCAGGAGGGGGAGGCCAAGGTCACCAAGAGGATGGAGGTGTAGATGCAGTAATGGGCGAGGAGATCTAGGATGCTAGATCGTTGGTCGGTGGCCGGTACAGGAGGTGGTCGGCTGGGGCGGAGGCAGGGCACGCAGACAGGGGGCGGCCTGTGGAGGTGGGAGCTGGTGTAGTTTAGGGTAGGCTAAGGAGTGGTGCAGTGCTATGCGGGCGAAGCAGGAGGGGTGTGGCACTATGCAGGAGAAGCAAGAGGGGTGTGGCACTATGTAGGCAAAGAAGAAGGGGTGCAATGCTGAGTGGAAGACCAGATCTGGAGAGGGGGGTGGACTGCTCGTGATTTGGAGAAAGAGATGAGAAAATAAGGTTAGGGGAGAAGAAAGGAAAGAGAGAAAAAAATTAAAAGAATAGAAGGAGAATGAAAAAATTAAAGAAAATAAAACAAATTAAAATAAAAAAAACTTTAATCTATAATAAATATACATCCATAATAACCATAATAATTATAATTGTAATAATAAAAATTTAATAATATTAATAATAACAATAATTATTATTATAAAACATTATTAATAACAATAATACTAATAGAATTTCAGTGATAATAATTCATATCAAAATTTAATAATAATAATAATAATAAAACACTGATAATAATAAAAATAGCACACTCGCTAACAATATATATATATATATATATATATATATATATATATATATACATATATACATATTTACTCATTGTCTCATTTATTCACTATATTTCCGCTTAAACAATTTATTTAATTACTCTCAAAATTGGGCGACTGCACGGTCACCCTGCACATCCCAGTCGACCGTCTGTGAGCCGTGCAGTGACCCCTTCTTACTCCAACGGTGACTGCACGAGTATCCAAACTGTTTGCATGACTTCCACTAAGATGTAGAGTGTTTGAGCACTAGCCTAGAACCGGTAAACTCATCCAAACTTCAAAAATTCTAACTGGGACTCACCGAAAGTTTGGAAAAAACACCCGATGGCAAGATAAATAATAAGAATAAAATTATTTGAAAAAGTAGGTTGTGAAACACATGATATTACTACCAAAACATAGGAACAACATATTAACAATGTTGAAAGTGCGTAAATGGTGGTAGGTGAACAACTAATGTTTGATAAAAAACTCGATCATCATAGAACAATATTCTTAAAAAAATATTAATGTAAGAAGTAAAGGCATAAAATTTTAGTTTGGATGGGATGCACATGGCTCTTTTGGTTACCCCAAAATGTCAATTTTTATTAGCTAAATTAGTTTCACCACTCGAATGCACATTCTAATTGATATGGATACATGGAATAATGTTCTTCTCATGATAAAGGAACTAATTTGGGATGATATTTGAGTAACATTATGATATATATTCTTTATTTTTCTAAAAAATAAAATATGTAAATTTAGATTTACTCTACATTATCCCTTTAAGAGTGCAATGATAGTAGATAATTGTTGAATGTAATTTTTATTAACAGTCACTAGAAAGGATCATATATCCTTTTAGACAATTATTACAAAGCACCATCTTTGGGATACCAAAGGTAATGTAAACTCACACCCACCACATCTATATGCACACATGATAAATCATGAAATAAGGAATCCATTTATCAGCCATCATAAGGAGGCATCAATTCAGGTTCATTGTGATTGGCAATAATTTATTTGGAAATATTTTTATTAATCACTCTGATTAAGAATTATTAATTTATGAATCAAAATATAAGTTTATAAAATAAGCAGGGTGCATCAAAAAAAGCATAACCCAAATTTAAAGCAAGGATGTTGTATTTTTTATTTGAAATAATGTAATTTATTTTAAATCTATAGTAAAACTTTTTTGTGGAATGAAAAAAATTACATATTTATGTTCCTTTATTTATATTAATTTTTATGAATCAAAATATAGGGTCACTTATATACCACGTCATCTGTTATGGGAGGAGGAACATGTAAAAGGGATGGAATACTATTACATGAGAACACATAAAGAGTATGGTAATCATGTATAAGTATTAAATAATAAAAAACTTTTTTACTTTAAATTCATATTATATAATAATTTCGGATTATTGTCTTATATTTTTTATCTAGTTTATATACTAGAATCTCCACCATCTATACAAGATGAAATACTAGTTTCATTGGCCTTTAAGTATCCATAATAATATGGTTTCATCAGACGTGTGGGTTTTAGAGTGCCACATTAAACCTATTTTAAGAAAATAAATTCACATGGGGGTAAAGATAATAAAATATATGATATGTAGGCATGAATAAATTTTCTAAAAGAAAAATTGTAATGTAAGACTAATTTTTTAGAGAATTTTATAAGAAGGAATAAAAGAGAAGAAACAAAAAACAAAAAACACTACCTGAAGAACCCCCATCTTTGATGCTAGATATTCCTATAAAATTATTTACTTACAAGAAGTAATCAATTTTTTCATATTTTTTTCTTTGAAATATGAATTTTTAAGATAATGGTAACTTTTATCTTTTAGTATTCTATAGGGTTAAATTGATTGTGATTTATATCTATCATCACCCACCCAAAGCCTTATTATAAGAGGTATAGTGTACAATATCCAAGGATATATTCTATACAACAAACAAATTCTAAAAGATCATGTGAGATTATATATTAGCATAGAACTTGAGCTAAGTGATGATATACTTGTTCCACTTGTTGATCTAGATACTAACATGGTCAAATGTTTCATTGGAACTTTCATAACATGGTCTTTTGATCTTTTAAAAATACATGTTTACAATGAGGTATGTATTTTCTAATTTATTTTTATTCAAAACCTTTAATAATTAAAGGAAGGAGGACTAAATAAAGGAATGTTATTATAGATAAATAAAATAAATAAGAAATATAAATTCAAATCAAAACATTCTAAAGGATTAACCAATCAATTGAAAATTCATTCATAGAATACCTTTACCATGCCATTTCAACTACTTCATTTACGAATATTACAAGTTCATCTGGATATGAAGTTGAAAGATAGTAATATAGTATTCAATGATTATGAATAAAAAATCTATAAGGATATAATTATAGATTATATTGGTCTTGAGAATGTATATGAAATCCCCAAGCATGTATGGTTGGGAGTCTCATTTGTAAATGTATTCATGATGTGTATTTTCATAAATTTTTTTATAGAATTTATGATCAACTAAGTTAATTATAGTTAAATACTATTAATATTTTTTACAGGTGTATATATCACAATTATGTGAGGGGAAATCCCTAAAATCAAAATTTTGGACTCATTAGTCCTCACATCACTTCCATGCAAAAAGGTTAATTAGGAGAAAAGTAATTTTCAATAATAATAAATCAATTAGCCACATATTCTGAAAGAAACTTACAGATGGTAGACTCTTCTTAATTCCCAAAATGATGGTGTGAAACTCTATAATCTAATAATAAAAAATATTTTTTTTATTTATTTAATTACTTTTTCCTTTTTTAAGAATCAATGGTTTCTCATTGAAATCAATTTTGATACTCCAAAGATTTATTTTTCATATTTAAATCATGGATTACCAACAAATCAACCACATATGATAACATTTATCAATTTTTAATACACTATATTCAAAAATTTACAAATAAACATCAGGTTATATGTTTTATATTATGTTTTAATGAGCATTTGTTTTTCATAGGGTGTTGTATAAATATCATAAAATTCATGGTATGAGGAAATTCTTTGAGTACAAGAAGCTTATCAATCTCTACAACTAGATAAGTATTAGGGTATATATAATAATATTTCATTACCAAAACATATATAAAAAATTACTAATTTTTCTTAATGTTTATATAGTTTCAAAAACAAAAAAAATCTATTTTCAATTTTTACATTTTCTAATTTATGAAATATTTCATATTCTATCAACAAACTAACACCCTCAAATAGTTATTTTGGTGATAATTACAATTTCATTTAAAATATTTATTAATAATGTTTTTATTTATATTTTCTTGTGATAATAGGATTGTCAAAAATAACCTTATTCAAAAGAAGACATATATTTTCTTATAAATTATTGGGTAAAATACATGGTGTCAAAGTGTTATCAAACATCATGAAGTGTGACTTCCTATCATTTTTTTATTTTTTTCACACAGATTATAAAGCATTGATTTATCTACTTCTTATTTTGTAAATTTTATTATCATTTTATCTAATTCTTATTTAGTTAATTATATAATCATTTGTGTCTAAGTATTATTTATTTAATTTATATAGAGATCATAAAGAGGTGATTTAGAATTTTTTATGGAATAATGTTTTTCATATAAAGTGCCTAAATTGCCTCTATACAGAGTTCATGATCCTTCTTGATGGATAAAATGGTATTTTAACTTTTAATAACCATATTGAACTATGCATGGAGTCTATTTGTGCTATTTATAAGAAACAAAATATTAATAAAAATAAATTCTAGATAAAGGCTTCAATAAGGATGATACACTAAGATATATGTTTAATTTCTCTCAAATAGTTTCTAGTTCTTTATTTTATTTATTTGTATTCAATAGTGTTGCAATTAATTATATTTTGAATTAAATCCTTTGTAATAATTTTTTTAAACAACTTTAATCAAATTATCTTAAAGTAATTTTTGATGTGTAGTAATCAAACATAGGTCAATCTGATAAACGTTGTGCCTGATATGACTCAAAGTGTGGGTTTTTATTTTAAAGGTGACATTGTATTTCAAAACATATATCACTCAATAAATACCAATAAAATTACCTCATATTATCTTGATAATTTTGAAAAACTATAAAAATGTCATTTTTCATGTGTGTTAATTAACCAAAAATCAATGAATGCATGGTTTTTATAATATGATTGATTGTGTGTGTTTTGATTTAAAATCAATATTTCAATTTAAAACATGTGTCATGTTGGAATCCTCGTGTGTTAATCATGTTTTAATGATCCCAAATCCTATACATTTTGTAAATTTTGTTAATCCTGTTTTATCTATATCAAACCATTTGTACATATGGTTGGTTTCTTTATTCTTTAAATAAACCTATCCAAGATCTTATGTGCTATGTTTGATTATTGTAAACTATATTTAACTTTGTCCTATAATGATTTATTTTATTAATGATTAATTCTAATTTTCTTTTTGAATATAAATTCTCAAGTTTATATACAGATATTTGGGTAAATCTGAGAAACCGTGAGTCTGCCACTGGAACTATTTTTCTGGCAAAAGAAACAGACACCATGACCAGACATCGTGACCAGACACCGTGACCAAACATTGTGAAAAAACACCATGACCAGAAACCGTGATCTAGACACTATGACCAAGACATCATGGTTGGACACCATGACCAGACACCGTGACCAGGCATCGTGACCAGACACCATGATCCTAACACCACATCTGTGCTACCAGTTCCTGATCTCTATAAAACTATTCCATCATGACTATCTCATTGCTTAAATTAAGACAAGGATACAATATTTCGTGGGGACAATGTTTCCAAGTGACACCATTTCCAAAAATACTGTGACACCAATATTTAATCTGTTTTGTCGTTTTCAATTTAATTTATAACGGTCATATTTGAGTCTTTTGAATAAACTGACATAATTAATATTTCTTTGTAGGCATGTCACATGATAGTACGAGGTATGAGGTGCAGAATACAGGAATCATGTCGGCTCCAACACATGCACTCCAAGAATAAAAAGAAAATCATAGCCCAAAAACAAAAGGGGGTGATATAGTGATGAAGCACGAACTGACACATGTAAAAAGATACATATGAAGAACACACAAATAATTCATGAATCTAAAAGATATAATAACATATATTAGAGATAATGATATCTTCAAAATACAGTGTTCTCAAAGAATAAGAGCCAGATCTGACTAGAAAATAGAACACCAGACTTATGATACTCTGTTTTTCGCAAAAGGACATGATTCTTACATCTATTTCATCCTAGAAGTCCAGAGATGCATAGAATAACACTCAGAGCACTTATAACCTTATCTCACCATCTTTGATCTATTGTGTACTATTTTTAGATTTCAATAAGTTTGTGTGGGTCTGTATTAAAACACACACTATCTTCTATACTAAACCGAAGGATATAAGATATCTTTCCTCTCCTATCTTTTTACACTTCTTTACTCCCACCGATAAGTGTGGAAGAGGTCCCTGTGTGACCTTGTAGTTTTTACCCATGAAAAATTTTGGAAGAGGTCTTGTGACCTGGATAATCTTCTGCACTATTGATTACCCCGGTTCAGGGTTTGGATCAAGTTTATTAACATAAACTTCTTGGTGGCAGGTGATCCCCAAGTGGAGTGGATTAGATCTTAGCTTGAGATTAAACCACATTGTTTTACATCCACTGTGTTTTTTAATTTAGTTTTATCTATTTTAATGGATAATTTAGAAATCACAATATTTACTTTGATAGTTAATCTTGGAAAGAAGTTATAGTTGTTTTGCCTTATTAGAATAGATTCAAAAGTATTATTAGTAACTGATATTCAGATTACTGAGAATTGATCAAACTTCTAAGAAGTTATTTAAATAGTCAAACTCTCATAACCATATTACTTTGATTAATTGGGTTGTATTTATTTTTATTGGGGAACCTTTTAAGAAAACTTTTTAAACAGAAATTTTTATAGATACTCAATTCACCCCCTCTTGAGTACTCTACTCCTACCAACATTTGGTATCAGAGGTGTTTGTTATTCCTGTTTAGACTTGGTTTCTAAAACTATTCAACTGTGATTTTAGTTTCACATTAAAGATCTGTAAATTTATATTAATTATAAATTTCTATCACATTCAAGTATTTCCTTGTTATGGATAATATACTGGAATGTGTTTCAAAAAATAGACCACCATTCTTCAATGGAACCTATTATGCCCAATGGAAAATCAAAATGAAAATTCATTTAGAAAGTATGTGTTTTGAAATTTGGTCTTCAATTATAGATAAGTATAAGATTCCTGCTACTGATAGAATCACGTGGGATTACCTAACCAAGACTGCCTACAACAACAATTTCAAAGCTATTAATTCTTTAAATTTCTCCTTAGGAGATGAGAAATTTAACGGAATTTATGTATGCAAAACAACCCATGATATTTGGGATACTTTGTCTGTTTCACATGAAGGAACGTCTAGTGTGAAAGAAATGCGACTTAATACTAATACTATTGAACATTATAACTTTAAAATGAAACCTCATGAACCTATATCTGGAATTTATCTTAGGTTCAACGAAATTGTCAACAAATTGATTTCTCTTGGAAGAGAAGTCAATGCCAAAGAAAAAAATCATGAGGATTCTCAGATGCCTACCTGATAGATGGAGAGAAACCTCAGTCTCTATTATAGAATCATGAGACATTATCAAGTTACCTATAAAATAACACATTGAGAAACTAATGATGTATGAAGAGGAGTTTAAATTCAACATGGAAGAGGGGGATGAACCCAAAAGAATATCTGTTGCATTTAAAACCACCACCTCTAAACACAAAGAAAAAGGGAAATTGGAAGCCTTTATAGAAAGTTCCAATAGTGAACAATCATCACCTGACTGTGATGAGGAGATGGCTCAATTAGCCAGAGGTTTTAAGAGATATTACAAGAAGAATAATTTTTTCATAAATCCTAACTTTAAAGGAAGATATGATAAAAAATTAAGCTCGAAGAAAGATTGGAAAAAAAGTGACATGTCTTATGAGATAGTATTCTATGAATGTAAGTGAAAGGGACATGTAAAGGATAACTGTCCCATGCTCAAGTAAAAAAATAAATAGGAGGACAAATATAGAAAGTATAAAATGTAAATAAAAGAAACATGGAGTCCTTATAACGATATTTCATGTGACTCAGAATCTTCACATGATGAATAGGTTAACATAGCCAATATGTGTTTTATGACAAACACATCTAAGGTAACACTGGAATCTCCTGTACACAATTCCTATTATTCTATAGATGAAAGTGGTTCTGAGAATATGTCTAATGGAGAGATATTTGAGCACTATAATATTATTGGAGAGACATGTAATGAACTAAAAGATAAATACAAGTCTTTAAATAAACATCATGCTCTTACCTAAACTATTAAATCTAAACTTACTGTATAAAGGGAGAAAATTTTTCAATTACTCAAAGAAAACAATGCACTAAATCTATCTAATGAGAAATTTAAAACGTACCTTGAAAGGTTTACTAATGGTAAAGATGCTTTGGTACAAATTCTAGGTAAATATATTGCTCATAAATATACTACTAGTATTGGTTATCAACCTGGTAAAAGAAATTTTCGAAGAACTAATTTTTTTTCTAAATATAAGACCCCCAACTTTACTTCTAGTTCTGGAAAACATTTAGCTAGTTCAAATTATGATGCACTCTCTACTGTCTCAAGATTTTCTAGACCAAATAGATTTTATTTTTCAATAACGTTACATAATTCTTATAGGAAACCTATGAGGCATATGTGAGTTCCCAATACTAGAAATACAGGCTTTCCCAACGGTTCTCAAACCGTTGGGAAAGGCTGCAAAACCATTGGTATATTTTATACCAACGGTTCTACAAACCGTAGAGAAGTAAGCTGTTGGGAAAGCTTTTTCAAATGGTTTACAGTGAACCATTGGGATAGGTTAGAAAAAATTAACCTATCCCGACGGTTGTGCCAAACCATTGGGATAGTTTTTCCCAACGGGTTGGCTTGAACCGTTGGGAAAACCAAGCAGAGGGCATCTTTCCCAACGGTTTCTAAATAGTTGGGAAAGGAGTTTTACCAATGGTTCATAGAACCGTTGGTAAAAAAATACTCATAGAGGCTATGCCAACAGTTTGAAACCATTGGCATAGCCTTTGCTGTGAAAATTGCATAGCAGCCTGCAATTTGCACAACATCTCTCATTTTGTGAAATTTTCACAGCAGCATTCCTTCTCATTTTCAATCCAATTATTGTACCTACAATAACCAACTAAATACATATATAGAAAAAATTTATACACATTTAACATATAATGCATCATGGAACTATACACATCCATATTAAATTAGAATTCATAACGTAATTATTAACATACATAATTCATTTAGAATTTAATTTAAAATTTAGATGACAATTATATGTGGAATCCGGAATTCAATTCATAATTTGATCGGTTTTTCGTATACCATATATTTTTACTAGAAATTATTTCCATTTTAAACAAAATACATACACCTGGAGTGATACCGGCCACACCGTGCCTCAGATTGAGGTGAGGTTAACTCATACAAGTCAAAAATGACCCATCGATTGTTGTCCTAAAGTATCAACATATTCCGAAATCGTTTGGTTGGTTTTCCGTATGTCAGTTGTTGTTTTCACTTAAAATAAGTGCTTTTTAAGTAAAAGAGAGACACTATGAATCGTGCCGGCCACACCGCGCCTCAGATTGAGGCGGGGTTGACTCGTACACATCACAAATGACCCATGGATCATTGTTCTAAAATATCAACACAATCAGAATCTGTTTGGTCAGTTTTCCATATGTACATAAAATGTTGTCCATTTTTAACATAACAGAGACATTTTGGGTGTTCCCTGCCACACCGCGACTTGGATTGAGGTGCGGTTGACCTGTACATATAACATATGACCCATGGATCATTGTCCTCAAATTTCAATAGATTCTGAATGCGTTCGGTTAGTTTTTCGTATGCCAGTTGTTTTTTTCACATATAATCTTGTCCATTTTAAACAAAAAAGACACAGTTAGAGTGGTACCGGCCACACCGCATCTCTAATTTAGATGGGGTTGACTCTTACACGTCTCAAATGACCCAAGTACCATTTTCCTAAAGTATCAACACAATTCGAATGTGTTTGGTTGGTTTTTCGTATGCCAGTTGATGTTTTTCACTTAAAATGATGTCCTTTTGAAACAAAAGACAGACAATTTGAGTGGTTCCGGCCACACCGCGTCTTAGATTAAGGTAGGGTTGATCCGTACACATTACATATGAACCATGGATCATTGTGCTAAAGTATCAACACAATCAGAATCCGTTTGGTCAGTTTTCCGTATGTACTTAAAATGTTGTCCATTTTAAACAAAAGAGAGCCACTTAGAGTGATCTCGGCCACACCGTGCCTTGGATTAAGGAGGGGTTTACTCGTACACGTCACATATGACCCTTGAATTTTTTTCTTAAATCATCAACACATTTTGAATGCGTTTGGTCAGTTTTTCTTATGTAAGTTGTTGTTTTCACTTAAAATGATGTCCATTTTAAACAAAAGAGAAACACTATGAATGGTGTCGGCCACACCGCACCTTGGATTGAGGCGGGGTTGACTCGTACAGGTCACATATGACCCATGGATCTTTGTGATAATGTCTCGACACAATCAGAATCCATTTGGTTGGTTTTCCGTATGCTAGTTGTTGTTTTCACTTAAAATGAAGTCAATTTTAAAAAAAAAAGACACTTTGAGTGGTGTCGGCCACACCACACCTCGGATTGAGGCAAGGTTGACTCGTACACGTCACATATGACCCATGTATCATTCTCCTAATGTTTAAATGGAAATCAAATGCGTTTGTTCGGATTTCCGTATGTACTTAAAATGTTGTCCATTTTAAACAAAAGAGAGACACTTAGACTGATCTCGTCCACACCACAACTCTGATTGAGCCCATGTTGGCTCGTACATGTCACACATGACCCATGGATCATTGTGATAAATTATCAATAGATTCCGAATGTTTTTGGTCAGTTTTTCTTATGCCAGTTGTTCCTTTCACTTATAATCCTGTCCATTTTAAAAAAAAAGAGACACAGTTAGAGTGGTGCCGGCCACACCGCATCTCGGATTTAGACAGGGTTGACTCGTACAAATCTGAAATGACCCATGGATCATTGTACTAAAGTATAAACACAATCCTACTGCATTTGGTCGGTTTTCCATATGCCAATTGATGTTTTTTACTTAAAATGATGTCCTTTTGAAATAAAAGACAGACACTTTGAGTGGTGTCGGTCACACCACATCTTCGATTGAGGCGGGGTTGATTTTTACACGTCACATATGACCCATGGATCGTTGTGCTAAAGTATCAACACAATCAGAATCCTTTTGGTCAGTTTTCTGTATGTACTTAAATTGTTGTCCATTTTAATCAAAAGAGAGCCACTTAGAGTGATCTTGGCCACACCGTGCCTCGAATTAAGGCGGGGTTGACTCATACACGTCACATATGACCCATGGATCATTTTCCTAAATCATAAACACATTTAGAATGCGTTTGGTAAGTTTTTCATATGTCAATTGTTGTTTTCACTTAAGATGGTGTCCATTTTAAACAAAAGAGAGACACTATGAATGGTGTCGGCCACAACACGCCTCGGATTGAAGAAGGGTTGACTCGTACATGTCACATATGACCCTTGGATCATTGTGCTAAAGTATTGACACAATAAAAATGTGTCTGGTCGGTTTTCTGTATGCCAGTTGATGTTTTTCACTTAAAATGATGTCCTTTTGAAACAAAAGACAGACACTTTGAGTGGTGCTGGCCACATCATGTCTCTGATTGAGGTGGGGTTTATTATTACACGTCACATATGACCCATGTATCGTTGTGCTAAAGTATCAACACAATCAGAATCCGTTGGGTAAGTTTTCCGTATTGACTTAAAATGTTGTCCATTTTAAACAAAAGAGAGACACTTAGAGTGATCCCGGCCACACCGTGCCTCAGATTAAGGTGGGGTTAACTGATACACGTCACATATGACCCATGGATTGTTGTCCTAAAGCATCAACACATTTTGAATGCGTTTGGTCAGTTTTTTGTATGTCAGTTGTTTTTTTCACTTAAAATGATGTCCATTTTAAACAAAAGAGAGACACTATGAATGGTGTCAGCCACACCACGCCTCAGATTGAGGAGAGGTTGACTCTTACACATCAAATATGACCCATGGATAGTTGTGCTAAATTATCGACACAATCTGAATGTGTTTGGTCTGTTTTTCATATGCTAGTTGATGTTTTTCACTTCAAATTATGTCCTTTTGAAACAAAAGACAGACACTTTGAGTGGTTACGGCCACACCGTGTCTCCGATTGAGGCGGGGTTGATTCGTAAACATCAAATATGACCCATGGATCATTGTGCTAAAGTATAAACACAATCAGAATCCGTTTGGCCGGGTTTCCGTATGAACTTAAAATGTTGTCCATTTTAAACAAAAGAGAGACACTTAGACTGATCCTGGCCACACCGAAACTCGGATTGAGCCCAGGTTGGCTCGTACACATCACATATGACCCATGCATTGTTGTGATAAATTATCAACAGATTCTGAATGCGCTTGGTCGGTTTTTCATATTCCAGTTTTTCTTTTCACTTATAATCATGTCCATTTTAAACAAAAGATACACAGTTAGAGTGGTACTGACCACACCACATCTCGGATTTAGACGGGGTTGACTCGTACAAGTATCAAATGACCCATGTATTATTTTTATAAAGTATCAACACAATTTAAATGTGTTTGGTTGGTTTTTCGTATTCCAATTGATGTTTTTCACCTAAAATGATGTCCTTTTGAAACAAAAGACAGACACTTTGAGTGGTGCCAGCCACACCGCATCTCATATTGAGGCGGGGTTGATTCATATATATCACATATGAATCATGGATATTTTTTTTCTAAAGTATCAACACAATCAGAATCCGTTTCGTCGGTTTTCCGTATGTACTTAAAATGTTGTCCATTTTAAACAAAAAGAGCCACTTAGTGTGATCCCGGTCACACCGTGCCTCGGATTGAGACGGGGTTGACTCGTACACGTCACATATAACCCATTTATCATTTTACTAAAGCATCAACACATTTCAAATGTGTTTGGTCAGTTTTTCGTATGTCAGTTGTTGTTTTCACTTAAAATGATGTCCATTTTAAACAAAAGAGAGACACTATGAATGGTGTTGGCCACACTATGCCTCAGATTTAGACAGTGTTGACTCTTACATGTCTCAAATGACCCATGGATCTTTTTCCTAAAGTATCAACATAATCTGAATGCATTTGGTCGGTTTTCCATATGCTAGTTTATGTTTTTCACTTAAAATGATGTCATTTTGAAACAAAAGACAGACAATTTGAGTGGTGTCGGCCACACTGCGTCTCCTATTAAGGAAGAGTTGATTCGTAAACGTCACATATGACCCTTGGATCATTGTTCTAAAGTATCAACACAATCAGAATTTGTTTGTTCGGTTTACCGTAGGTACTTAAAATGTTGTCCATTTAAAAAAAAGAGACACTTAGACTGATCCAGGCCACACCGCGACTCGGATTGAGCCCGGGTTGGCTCATACACGTCACATATGACCCGTGGATTGTTGTGATAAACTATCAATAGATTCTGAATGCGTTTGGTCGGTTTTTCATATGCCATTTGTTCTTTTCACTTATAATCTTGTCCATTTTAAACAAAAGAGACACAGTTAGAGTGGTACAGGCCACACCGCATCTCGGATTTAGATGGGGTTGACTCGTATATGTCTTAAATTACCCATGTATGATTTTACTAAAGTATCAACACAATTAGAATTCATTTGGTCAGTTTTTCGTATGCTAGTTGATGTTTTTCACTTAAAATGATGTCATTTTGAAACAAAAGACAGACAGGTTGAGTGGTTCTGGCCACACCGCATCTCATATTGAGGCGGGGTTGATTCGTTCATGTCACATATGACCCACGGATCATTGTGATAATGTATCAACACAATCATAATCCGTTTGGTCAGTTTTTCGTATGTACTTAAAATGTTGTCCATTTTAAACAAAAGAGATCCACTTAGAGTGATACTGGTCACACCGTGCCTCGGATTGAGGCGTGGTTGACTTTTACACATCACATATGACCCATGGATCGTTTTTCTAAAGTATCGACATAATCCGAATGCATTTGGTTGGTTTTCTATATGCCATTTGATGTTTTTCACTTAAAATAATGTCCTTTTGAAACAAAAGATAGACACTTTGAGTGGTGCTGGCCACACCGCGTCTCCGATTGAGGCGGGGTTGATTCGTACACGTCAAATATGACCCATGGATTGTTGTACTAAAGTATCAACACAATCAGAATCTGTTTGGTTGGTTTTCCGTATGTACTTAAAATGTTGTCCATTTTAAACAAAAGAGAGACACTTAGACTGATCTCAGCCACACCGCGACTCGGATTGAGCCCGGGCTGGCTCGTACACGTCACATATGACCCATGGATCATTGTAATAAATTATCAACAGATTCCGAATGCGTTTGGTCAGTTTTTCATTTGCCAGTTGTTCTTTTCACTTATAATCTTGTCCATTTTAAACCAAATAGACACAGTTAGAGTGGTACCAGCCACATTGCATCTCGGATTTTGATGGGGATGACTCGTACATGTCTCAAATGACCCATGGATCATTTTCCTAAAGTATCAACACAATCCGAATGTGTTTGGTCGGCTTTCCGTATGCTAGATGATGTTTTTCACTTAAAATGATGTCCTTTTGAAATAAAAGACAGACACTTTGAGTGGTGCCAGCCACACCACATCTCAGATTGAGGTAGAGTTGATTCATACACCTCACATATGACCCATGGATCGTTGTGCTAAAGTATCAACACAATCAGAATCTGTTTGGTCAATTTTCCGTATGTACTTAAAATGTTGTCCATTTTAAACAGAAGAGAGCCACGTAGAGTGATCTCGGACACACCGGGCCTCGGATTGAGGCGGGGTTGACTTGTGCACGTCACATATGACCCATGGATCATTTTCCTAAAGCATCAACACATTTTGAATGCGTTTGGTCGGCTTTTCATATTCCAGTTGTTCTTTTCACTTATAATCCTGTCCATTTTAAACAAAAGAGACATAGTTAGAGTGGTACCGGCCACACCACATCTTGGATTTAGACGGGGTTGACTTTTACACGTCTCAAATGACCCATGGATCATTTTCCCAAAGTATCAAGACAATCCAAATGTGTTTGGTCAGTTTTTTGTATGCCATTTGATGTTTTTCACTTAAAATGATGTCTTTTTGAAGCAAAAGACAGACACTTTG
The DNA here is from genome assembly GCA_963277665.1 of Viscum album. Lineage (NCBI taxonomy): Eukaryota > Viridiplantae > Streptophyta > Magnoliopsida > Santalales > Viscaceae > Viscum > Viscum album. The sequence goes on along the minus strand of OY728139.1, from coordinate 29,270,501 downwards.
AGTGGTCCTGGCTACACCGCATCTCCAATTGAGGTGGGGTTGATTCATACATGTCACATATGACCCATGGATCATTGTTCTAAAGTATCAAGACAATCAGAATCCGTTTGGTTGGTTTTCCATATGTACTTAAAATATTGTCCATTTTAAACAAAAGAGAGCCACTTAGAGTGATCCCAGCCACACCGTAACTCGGATTGAGGCAGGGATGACTCATACACGTCACATATGACCCATGGAACATTTTCCTAAAGCATAAACACATTTAGAAAGCGTTTGATCAGTTTTTCATATGCCACTTCTTGTTTTTACTTAAAATGATGTTCTTTTGAAATAAAAGACAGACACTTTGAGTGGTGTCGGCCACACCGCGTCTCCGATTGAGGTGGAGTTGATTCGTACATGTCAAATATGACTCATGGATCGTTGTGCTAAAGTATCAACACAATCAGAATTTGTTTGGTAATTTTTTCATATGTACTTAAATCGTTTTCCATTTTAAACAAAAGAGAGACACTTAGACTGATCCCGGCCACACCGCGACTCGGATTGAGCCCGGGATGGCTCGTACATGTCACATATGACCCATGGATCATTGTGATAAATTATCAATAGAATCTGAATGTGTTTGGTTGATTTTCCATATGCCAGTTGTTCTTTTCACTTATAATCTTGTCCATTTTAAACAAAAGAGACACAGTTAGAGTGGTATGTTAGTTGTTTATTCACATTATTCAAATACAGTATTTGACTATGGGTATTTAAATTAATTTATTTATGAAAAATTTACATTTAAAATGATAATATCAGAAAATTAATAGAAGATAAAACTTTTACTAAAAATCATTGTGGAAATATTAAGGTAAACATGATTTATGAGAATCATCATGTTTCTATTTGTGGAATGGTATTTACTTAAAATCTTGTGGAAATTCATATAGAATATTTTTATATCATTCTTAGTGTGGATTAGATTTTAGTTTATCATGATATGAAACATTTCAGAGCTAACAATGTCATTCTCAATGAATACATCCCTTTTATAACATACCAAGAATCTATGATATTGATTAGATGTGTAAATGTGATTTACATTGATTATCATGATGAAAATAAATAAAATATATATCATAGATTTTATAGTAGTAAATGAAATCAATGAGGGTGGGGGGGATGTCCGGGGGGCTGTCCGGCGGGTGTCCGGGGGGATGTCCGGGGACCAAGGAGGAGGGTGGGGGGGGGGGGCTGTGCGGGGGGCTGTCCAGGTGGTGTTCGGGGGGTTGTCTGGGGTCCAAGGGAGAGGGTGGGGGAGCTGTCTGGGGTCCAGGGAGGGGGGGGGTTGTCCGGGGGGATGTCTGGGGGGCTGTCCGGGGACCAAGGAGGATGGTGGGGGGGGGGGGCTATCCGTGGGGCTGTCCGGGGTCCAGGGAGGAGGGTGGGGGCGATCTCCAGGGGGCTGTCTGGGGGGCTGTCCAGGGGGTGTCCGGGGGGTGTCCGGGGGGCTATCCGGGGACCAATGAGGATGGTGGGGGGGCTGTTCGGGGGGTTATCTGGGGGGATGTCCGGGGTCCAAGGAGGATGGTGGTGGGTTGTCTAGGGTCAAGGAAGGTGGGGGGTTTTCCAAGATGTTCCCAAACACACAACCACTAAATGAAAACAATATCCATAAAAATAGATAATATATAAAAATAACTCAACTCAATTACTATACTACGAGTCTAGATAAAACCAACAACTAGAATAGATTAAACATCAAATCTCAGTAATATTAGTCAAAAATGTAATGGATCAATTTTTCCCACATCACCATCACCATCATCACCATCATCGTCACCCTCGTCCTCATCCCCATCATCGTCCTCTCCCTCCTTAGCGCCCTCCTCCTCGCCCTCGCCCTCCTCCTCACCATCGCCACCTGCCTCACCCTCCTCCTCTCCCTCCTCTTCCGCATCAGACTCCTCGACATCATCATTTTCAAGTTGTACATAGTCCTAACCACCAATAGAGCTGTTACTAGGTGCACCATATATAGAACATATCGACGACATATATTCATCAAAAGCTGGGCTGGCCTCTGCTGGAAGTGTTGGACGTATAACTTCAATAAATTTCATAAATGCACTGTTTGCCCTAGAAGAATATTATGCCATCTCTGTGGCCCTTTTCTCAGCCTGTTCTTCTTGTGCCCTAACTTGCTGCAGCTCGGTTTCACTATAACACATACCTGAGGAGGGCCAATACCTCGTCGGGGCTATCCTAGGTTGGCAACGTACTCTTCCAGGATACTCCTCTCCCAACACCTGATGTAAGTGATCAATTGGCCCAAAATTGTCTGGTTCTTGGGCATTGAGGGCCTCTAATGCAACTTGTTACAAATATAAATATATTATTAAGTTACAAAATATATATTAAAATATAAAATCAACATATTAAAACTTACAATCTGCTGCTGAGTCACTTCATTGACGGCACTACCAAAAGATTGACACTTGCTTATGTCCAGTTTAAATGTGAAATTATGTCCAATGAATAATATTGGATTAAATGGTAAAAATATAATCTAATTGTACTTTAAAAGCACTCAAATTCATAATTTATCACTATTAATTATTTCGATTAAAAAAAGTTGTTTTTAATTAAAATTTAGTAATTTTCACTATTCATCAAAATATGAAAGTTATTAGAAAAGTACCAAAGATTCACCTTAAGCTAATTTAGATATTCCAAATCGAAAAATGAAGTTCATTTTGAATGATAAAATGTATAAAATTTCAAAACGTGGGTATTACTATTCTTAACGGCTATTTTGATTGGTTGTGGTGTGTTAGAACTCGAAGTTCTGTTTAACACATGCTATTGTATTATTCAAAGAGAAGTGTACCGTGAAATCTTGTGGTGTTAAATTCTCCCCTCGTTCAATAAATTGCGTTCTCGCAATTTATGATCGGTATTGGAAACTTGTGGTTGACATTTCAAAATATCATAGTTGAAATACAACATCGAAAAATGGATTAATGAGGCCTCTATTTAAAATAAAGAGTGGTAAGTATGAAGGTTACCAAAAATGAAACATACTTGGGTTCTATGTAGTAAAACATGGATATGTAAGAGAAATCTTACCATCAATATCTGATGGAGAGTGGTAGAGAACATGTCTACGAAAAGGCTAACAATCACAAAACCAAAAATTTATGATGATCTAAGGTACCATCTAGGACAATTTTTTTGTTCTAAGTTCATTTTCTTAATGTTGAGGAATTTATTTATGAGATTGACTAAAATCATAAGGATATATACTTACTTTATAATTAGAGTTTTATCCATTAATAAATTTCTACCACAAACTCATCTTTCACTCCAAAACATAATACAACTCAAAAATACTCTATGTATCCTAATCGTATAGGGTTCCAAATATAATGAATTTATAATTCACATATCAGACCATTTAAAAAAAGAAACTACATTATAAAATCCAGGGACTTTACATAGTCTAGTGGTAGGAAATAAATCCCAATCACACTATGGTTGTGGGTTCGATTCCCGCAGCTTTGTCTGACGCGACAGGTTGTCACACGGTCTGCGTGTTGTCCTTTTATAAAAATCCAAAAATAACCTTTCAAACTTAATCCATTCCAACCTTTAGACTTATCCAAGATACTACTATCCAAACTCACAGTCCAAAATTTATAAGGATGTTAAACACAATGAACATCATTTTTTTCCATGCAATAACATGTGAACACCTTCATCATATATTATTTTAAAACATGGTAACATCCTGAATTACCGTAAAACCTTATTGAATACATTCATGCTCCCTTATTCTTTATAGAATACTGGATATAATCCTTTTATCAAAAAATGTTGTAAACTCCAACAATAAAAAATCATTAATTAGTTTCAAGGTAGTCAAGAATATCCAATATAATTTATTCAAATCAACCATCTCTTATTCCAAAATCACTACCTCATTATCGGGACCATATTAAGGTTACCTTTCCTTCAACCATGTATTTTCAAAAAAGTGTTTCTTACTATTAATTCACTTTTCTTAGAACCATATAATATAAAATCCTCAATAAAATAGTACTGCAGTACAATCCTTATTTATCTCCATAATTCATGTAACTAGTATACTGTTGATACAACACTCAAATAAAATAATTCTATAATAAAAAAATAAGAACACAAGTCATTCCTCTTCATCTGATATAGTATCATAACTTGATTATTATCCAATAGCATTATTTGGTGTATACTCTGATGATTTGGACATTGGTTAGCGTAGTGTCCCAACTACTTGTAGATGAAGCATTATACATTTGAAAACTTTTTCTTACCCTTGAAATCACGTACTTGGTGTCCTTTTTCTCCACACTTATAACAAAATCTCATTCCCTTCAAGCATTTACCAAGGTAATTCATTCCACATTTATCACATATTGGAAAATCCTTCTTTCCCTTATTCCCTTTATCCATATTTCTTTCTACCATCATTTTCTTCTCGGGATTCCCTTCAAAGCCATAGGACTCAGATAATTCTTTACTTATATTATTAACACATGATACTATTTCTTTATATGATGATAATACATGGGAGACTATTTCCCTTTTAAATTTAGGCTTAAGACCATGAAAGATATGATCCTTCTTACTCTTTAGATCATGTGTATTGTTGGAGTTCTCATTCCTTCTACTGGGCGCCATTTATAAACAATGGCGTACTCTAGATTAGTTTATGAATAACAATACATAATCCCAAACTTGTAAAACACTTAACATATATTAAAAAGTTTATGGATATAATCCATAATCATAAAAATGTTTTAATTGAGGAAGTATATACTCATAAACCCTTCATAATGGTTTGTAAATAAAATGATAATTATCCTAAGCATATCCCTCGGGAGTGTCGTAACCAAGAGTGCAACAAGGCCCATTGTAGTTCACCAGTTCTCGTTCGAGTCATGCTCAAAGCGGTGTTTTCGGGTTTTACCCTTAGGTACATTTGTGTCAGAGCCGCCTCTACCTGCTCGTATCCAGATGGGGATGTATTTCTCGGAAAACTTACAAAATATCTACAATACAAAAATTCTAGGAAGTTATTCTATAATAATCCTCAAAGTCTATCTTAGGGTAATGCAGTCTAATCAGAGTTAATCTAAATCTAGTTTCTAAGGTTATTTATAAACTTCCTTTGATACCAACTGTAACACCCCGACCCTAGTTACCCAGAGTCGGTGCATTATTTTAATACATTGACATGATTACAAGGAATCAAGTCCTGAAATATTGATCGGTTTAGCATTCTTGGAAAATAGATTACATACATGAATGTTAAATTTCACTTTTAGACATACAAAACAACATAAATAATCTTTATGGACGACATTGTTCCCTTGGCTTAACCCTACATAGCAATCACAACACACTACTTGGAATCCTGGGAAAAAAATAAAACATAGAAAGGGGTGAGCTCAAACGCTCAGTAAGGGTAAGAAATACAGTGGAAAATTTCATAAATAAGCATAAACATTTAAAGCAATGTATAACTAAAATAAAATCCTTTTAAACTTTAACTTCAGCATAATATGGTAGAAATAAATTGAAATAATTCCATTTACTCATTCACATGGATTTTCTACTAGTCGAATAATCACATGTAATATCAGTAACCACTTTCATAATGATAGAATGCATAATGCCGAACTTTAATATCTGTGTCAAGGCATTGTGCCAAGATCTAAGGGATAACTGTAACCGGAACCCAACCTAGAGAGCCTCTGTAACCGGACTCCATCCCGGAGTGCCTCTAATAACCGGACACCAACCCGGAGTGCCTCTAATAACCAGACACCAACCCGGAGTGCCTCTAATAAACGGACAACAACTCGAAGTGCCTCTAATAACCGGACACCAACCCGGAGGGTCTACTATAACCAGACCCCAACCAGGAACATACTAGTCCAAAACATTCATCTTAAGAAGAGGATGAAATATAACATAAACATTCATATTAAAACTAGCATACAAAATTCCAAAACATTAATAATAAAACATTAATGGCATAAAAATTACTCATCCATAGTCAAACATATCACAAAACCTTGAATAAAATATGGATGATTTGTATCATAATAAATCAACTTCAAACAAGTATAAAATATATCAAAGGTTGTTGACATAGATGAAATCAAAACTATTTAGGAGAAATATATCTTTTATTGAAATCATTTAAAAGCCACATATTTATAGAGAAAACCTTTATTTTCAAAACATTCTTATAATATTTTAAGGGAATCTTCGATGACTTTATAATGGCGGAAAATAGCCACACCCGTCGTATAAGTTAAAAAAACATTCTTACCTTAATTTTGTCGAAAATGTTAAAAAGGACCTTGTTTGAAAAATGACGGAAAGATTCATTTATAAATCTCTTTTAAAAATTAAAACAAGGGTATAAATGACTTTAACCCATATTCTGTAAAATAGTAAGAATGCTTTGAAATAAATTTTTAAGAAACATGGATGTGGTTGATAAAGAGGTCCCAGTAGATAATTATGTATAAACAACCTCGGATAATGAAGACATTGTGAAATAAACCCTTACCAATTTGGTAACATACGAAACATAAAACCCATGAAAGAAATATCATACAATGAATATGTAAATACACTTAAATCAAAGTGTATTACACAAATAATACAATTATTGGTAGTACATACACCACACAAAAGGTAATAGTGTAAATATGGCATGAATCTCACGAGAATAAGGAGTGAGATAAAAACCCCTTACCTTGTACTTTTCCTTGGTTGAGGGTAGGTTAAACTCCTATATAATAGTTAAATAATTGTTATTAAATTATAAAAGAATCATAAATATCATATCATATATGATCTTTTAATATTTCCTTGTTAATAATATTTTAGTATTATCGTTGTTTCGAGTGTTAACTTACACATTTTCTTTTATATGTTTTGTTACATAAGACGTGTTTGTTATGGATAGGTTGTATATTATTCATATACAAAATTATATCAAGTCCTTAAACATTATTTTTAATCATCAAATGATAATTATACTTGAATGGATACATTGGGGAATGAATCTCATCGTGTTCGTGGAGATGGTAGTTCGTACGTACGCTCGAACGCTACTTCCATTTTATTTTTCATTTAAAAGGAATCAAAACCAAATGATACATAGGTATATTATTATTCCAGTATAATATAATATCTTATATGTGTTACTTAATTTCATTAACACCTTCCTTTATACATTCCATGTATGGTATGAACGAGTCGTATCACTTTGAGGGGGCGGTAGTCCGCACTTCCTCAAATGAAATTATTGTATATATATACAACATGAAACAAATAATGGTATGCTATGAAATGGAATTAAAGAAGCTTATATATTAATTAAATATCATTAATAACATATTTAATTATAGTTCCATCATAATGTCCACCATTACAGGCGGTAGGATATAATTGAACAATCATCGTTTCGTGAGGCGTTTGGTTTCCATCCACAGAAACATTATGTTCTTCACCCATTAGATGGAGGTGTGTGTAAGTGTAGTTCAAATACATCTCATAAAAATATCCTAGTATATTTCGGATACTGTTTTTGTTACAAAATAAAAGAATAAGGAGAGTTTAGGGGTTGGAGAAGTAAAATAAAAGAAAATAAGCTAAGAGAAATCGTTACCTTTAATATGGGTAACTCCCTTTGGTTTGAACCAAAATGGACTCTTGAAGTTCCTTATGCCTAAGGTAAGGCTTCTAGGAGGAGGATAGGTATATAGGGAGCTTAATTGGGTAGAGTTTGGACAATACAAAAGGCTTTATATGTGTGAGGAATTGGTTATAAGTGGTGTCCTTTTATAAGGGGGAGGAGGGGCGCTTTAGGAAAAACTTAAAGTATTATTTTATAATAAATTCATATTTGGTTTATAATGGATCCAAACTGAATTATTTAAGGTCTAAGGTGGGGATGGGTCGAAATAATTTTAACCAATATATTTTAGATAGGTTTGGGTCATTATATTAACCTTATCATTTAGTTTTAACTCTTAGTTAATTAGTTTGACATTTACCATGTCACTTTGTATTTTTATATTATATAGTTAATAAACATACTATAAAATTACAATATACAACCAAGTGGTCCATTAATGATACACCTAGAATTATATAAGTCCTTTGGCCAAACCTTATATTTTTAGGAAAATAATATCAATTAATAATATAATATTTGTTTTAAAAACTCTTTTATGTCCATTTTGGCACTATTGGGTATTTTGTTTTTGATAAATTCATAACATCATTATTACTTCGAAAACAATTCATATAACCAATACTAATATGTCATATTAACCTATAAAATTATTTTAATTCATAAAAAGTCTCAAATAACATTTATTTGGGTATTTATAATCTCAATTATCTTAATCTTTCATTAATATGGTAATTAAGGCATCATTATTGTGTCATAAATAAATTAAATTATTTAATGTCTAGAAATTATAAATAAAATACCATTCTGTATGAAATATTTTTAGCTTTCTAATGAATATTTATTGTCAAAAATATTACTTATATAACACCATATAAAAATTAATTACTAAAAGGTTTTTGTTTTTGTCAATTTTGCCTTTACATTAAATTAATTAATCTCAAATGTCATTATCATTCATAAGTGGCTCCATGGGGTCCCAAAATCGACCCAAAGATGCCCATGGTCTGCCATTACTCATCCAATAATGTGAGGACATGTGTTAAGGTAATTTTTAATTATTACAATATTCTTTTTACCTTGAATTGCCCTATTTACCTTTAACCGCGGTAAATAAAAATAAAAAGTTACTATTCACCAAAAATTATTTTTATCTTATTGAACCAAATTTTACTCCTTGATATTAACCATGTCTCTCGGATTTTCAAAATTCAACTCACAAAAGCGGTAAAATTAAGTTTTATGTGAATTTTCAAATTCTCCTAGGAGGTGGGTAAAAGACGATGAAAAGTTCAATAAAATTTTTATATATCTAAAATTATTATAAACTGACTCCAATGAATTAAAATAAAATTATATAAGTATTATGTATCTATTTTTACATAAACTAATTTAAATAAAATAAATAATTATTTAAATAAAAAATCGGTTTTAACCAATAACTCAGTGCTTTCACTATTCATCAAAAATTGATGTTTCTCAGAAAAATACCAAAAATTCAGCCTAAGATATATTTGATATTATGAATTAAAATTTTTTGTCTATTTCACCAAATTCAAAACATATAAGTTGCGTTAATTAATTTAAAAATTAATTCTCGTTGTCAAAACAAATAGCGTGTTTTTAAGAAATAATAACTACCAAAAGATTGACACTTGCTTATGTCCAGTTTAAATGTGAAATTATGTCCAATGAATAACATTGGATTAAATGGTAAAAATATAATATAATTATACTTTAAAATCACTCAAATTCATAATTTATCACTATTAATTATTTCGATTAAAAAAAAGTTGTTTGTAATTAAAATTTAGTAATTTTAACTATTCATCAAAATATTAAAGTTATCTGAAAAGTACCAAAAATTCACTCTAAGCTAATTTTGATATTTTGAATCAAAAAATGAAGTTCATTTTGAAAGATAAAATGTATAAAATTTCTAAACATGGGTATTACTATTCTTAACGGCTAGTTTGATTGGTTGTGGTGTGTTAGAACTCGAAGTTGCGTATACCACACGCTATTGTATTATTCAAAGAGAAGCGTACCGTGAAAGCTTGGGGTGTTATAGAACCAACTCATCATTAGTCTTCTTTCTCTCGGTATCATGTCATCTCATTTTTATTGATATTTCATCAGACATAAAAATATTCTGGAGTCTGGGGATCAATGGAAAGTGTCACATTACTTTCTGTGGAACGCGGGATGGTGTTCCATCATATTTTGACTTCCCGCGGGATGTACCACATTTTATACAATCATTTTGTTCAGCGGTTTCCTCCAAGAATAAACTAAAATATTTCAGGCAATCATGGATTTTTTTTCATGAAAATCCAAGTTCCTCAACTAACTTCCATGCCATATAGTTGTTTGAGGGAATATCTGCATCATCTGGAAGTAAATCCTTCAAGAGGGTAAGAATGTAATTGATTGCTGTATTAGAAATCCCATACATAGTTTTTTCCATGAAACAATCGGATTAAAAATTCCAGCTTTTTCATTTTATCGCATTGTCTATATACTGGAGTTGTGGCTGCATCATTCAATTTTTTCACCCTATCAATATCATCATTTTCACTAAATGCATCAGCTATCCTCATATCAAAGTCTTCTTGAGTTGAAATACTTTCTTTTTCTTGACGACGAATAAATGGAAATCAATCATCTAACAAATTCTTCATTCCAGTCCTTTCATTTCGATCATCACCAATTTGAGATTTCATTTTCTCCCCATTGTGATACCACACAGAAGTAGTTTGTTTGAAAACCATTTTTGGTTATGTGGTAGCTGACTTCTTCATGACTCAACCAACATCTACCAACACAATTGGAACATGGGAAGTGTATGCGACCACTATATGAATCATTGTGAAATGTGAAATCTATAAAGCTCTCCAAATTGTTTTGAAAATCGCTTAAGATCTGATCGGTTTCATACATCCAAATTCTGTCCATAATTGTAAAAAGAATTTATATAAGTCATTTTGTCATAAAAAATTCAATAAGATTGAAATTTAATAGAAAATACATTTAAGTAAACGATAAAGAAACAAGTTTCTAGTCGATGTAGTGAACTATTAAAATAATGTAAAGAACAATTGCTCATAAATTAAATTAAAATTTATTTATATTCATTTTCATTAGGTCTATAATAGGCACATGCCTCAGGTCCCATTATGTGTTATAGGCATCCCAAATCATTCACTCATGTTCAATAACTCATTATTGACACCTCTATGGCCATACCTTTCATTGCCCAATTACTTCCCCAAGTCAAGCGCACCCCATGGGTGAATAAATTTTAGGCTTCTACACTAATAGGTTGTTCATGGTTTGTAAAAAGATTTAATTTCATTAAGTATAGAAGAAAACATTTATTTTTAAATTTGAGATTATTAATAAAGTTTGTCAATGATAACAACATTACTAAATTAAACTTGTGACTTATCTAAAATTTTATGGATGTCTACACATGCCAGCATGGGTAGTGAAAAGAACCCCACCCTCATAAAAGTGAGTATTGGCCAAGAAGGACACATAATATACAACGTACAATGAGAACCATATTTAATTAAACCTAAAGTTATATTAGTACCGTCATCTTGGGGAAAATGGAATATATGATCCTGGTTAATTGATTAATTCAAAAGCTCGTATTCCATATGTCGGACACTATCTAAGGTAAGAAATCATGTTAGGATGGGTTTACGTCATTCACTTTCTTACATGCTAGTGAGAATGAAGGCTTGAATTAATGACTTGAGTTCACAGATTAAATGAGGGTAGAGGTTGCATAGGTTGTGTAAACAGAATGATTAAATAAGGGTAGAGGTTGCATACACTGTGCATGGTGGGGGAGTCTCAGCCGATTTAGAAACTAAAATAAATTCCCATAATATGTATCAATAAGAAACATCACCATCAAAATAAAATCCAATTAGAAAAGGACTAAAAACATCAAACATTTAAATAATTCACTACTATGCATGGTTTATCCACATGTTTAGCAGTAATTATATGTCTTAATCATGAACCACCTCTACAGCTCCCAATTTTCACCAATAAACATAAGTAAAATATCTCAAAATATCTTTAAAATAACTCATTAATAGGCTCAAAACGTAAATATAATCTTGAACCAACCATGGAATCTCTTTCACAACACATTCTCGCACACCAGTTATCTCATGTGTTACTAAATACCAAACATAGTCACATAGTGTACTATAACAAATTACATTACACAAGCCTTATTAAAAATAATTTCATTTTAATAAAACACTTTCCTCAAGGAATTTTAAGGAAAACATTCATAAAAACTTTGCTAAAAATTAATAAACACATATAAATAAATTTCCAAGTAACAATTAATTACAGGATGAAAAAAAGCATAAAAACACATATTTAGAAAAATTAGAATCCAACCGTAATGAATTTGAGATGATTCTTCTTTGATGGAGGGTTAAGGATTTAATTAATTAAATGGATTGTAATGGATAAAGTATAGATTAAATCAAAACACAAAAGATGATATACACATAAAAATCAAAACAAAAAACTAAAATAAGAGATGAATAACAATAAAAACATGTAGAAATTCAATATTTTATGTGTATGAACAATATAATACCCGATTTGAGACGATTCGGATGGAGTTTGATAGGTTCGGATGGGGGAAGTCGTGAGAGGAGCCGACGACTTGACAGATTAGGTTTCTGTTGCGAATGGGGGAGAGCAGCGGCCGATTCTGTATTTGGGGAAAATATTTCCCAACGGTTTTTAAAAACCATTGGGAAAGGGGTGTCCAAGGCAGCCTTTCCCAAGGTTTAAGAGAACCGTTGGTGTCACGAACCAGCCCGAGTCGACCCTGAACCGGTCACCCAGGCCAGCCCGCGACAAGTCCCGAGAGGCGTTCCCGATCCTCCCAAGATGGTGACAAGCACCAAGGGCATCAATAGAGTACACAAGGGAACGATTTCGCCCATATATAAACAATCAAACAAACAGCGGAAATAAACGGACAGCCCAAAATGAATTTATATAAAAATTGAACTAAATATTATTTGTACAAGAAACTAAAATTAGAACAAAACCAAAAACTCAAATGAACAATTCCGATGAAAAAATAACTCCATGTGACACTTCTGGTCACTCTCCAACACAATGATAAAAAGTCTCCCAAGGTGATCGAACTAAAGATGAAACTTGCACAAGGGCTAAAAAAAAGAAGAAGACTATAGGAGTGAGTATTAAAACTCAGTAGGTTAGCCCGGTATTCTATTCCCAATGAACATTACTTTAAAATAAAAGAAACATCAATTTATAGTTTTAAATTCAAGATTTAAAAGTCTGGTTTTCAAATGAGGTTTCATGCTATAATAATTATCAGACAAAAACATGCAGGTTTAATAAACAAAAATGCAAGTAACAATTATTTTCAAAGAGGTGAAACTTCAAAATGAAAATAGTTTTCAAGAGGGCTGCTTTAAATAATTTTAACATTCAAATAAATAACACATACTACTGAATTTACCAACCAAACACACCGTATGCCGACAGTGAGTACAAAATAGCCAATGAGCACTAGTCACAGGAATACCCCTAGGCACTAGTTAGTTGTGAGCCCCAGGTACCTCGTATCTCGGTGAAAGTAACCATAATAAATATCCATTCTCGTGCACGAGCCACTAGTAGGAAACATACCCATAACCTAGTGGTCCTCAATCATCAACATCATCATAGTTTAGTTAGTGTTGTCATCGTCAAACTTGCTACGTGAAACAGGGGCCAACCCCCACAGAATCACTAGCATACTAGTACACGTCCGCCCACCTAGATACCCGGGATTCCCTTTAGTGCTCAATAAAGTTACACATATTATCAAATACACATTTCACATCCCCATTCCATTCCAAAACCATAAAAACACAAACATCCCATAATCATTCTTCACATTTCTTACACTAATCAACAAACCGCTAAATATTTCGGTAAAACAATTTCATGAAGTGTATTGAGGATTTGCACATAAAAATATTTCAAAAACACTCTTTAAATTATAAACACACATCATAACCAAACCAAATCATATTTTCCAGCCCAATAAACATTTAATAAAATCATTTAATGGACCATAAAACAATCCCAATTTCACAACTTGTTATATACAAGTAAAACACTCCTTCATTAGGAAATGCCAAACGGGCCTTTAAACATTTTCTCAAAACTAACCTTTGATGAAGGTATGCATTTTAATTTTATTAAGGATCTGTATAAACATCATTTACAGCAGTAAACCTCATTCATAAATCTCTTATAATACTTAGGTTAAATATTCAAAACACAACCATTTTCATAAAGATGTGAAACGGTCCATTTTTGGGCAACTCGGGCCAAAATATGTTGTAAATCAAAACCCACTTGTTTGTAAAAACAAATCCAAATTGGAAATCAATATAAGTACCCAAAAATACCATTTATAATTCTTCCAATTCCTTTATAAATCCAATCAAGTAACTTTTAAATCACACATCACACATAAAATCCAACCGGGCAATTTACCGAACACATGACATGCCCTTTTTAAACAAAACAATTTATTTTATGTACATGAAAAGGAATAAAACACCAATTGAAAGCCATATTTTCATTCAAGATACTGTAACATGTTAAAAATACCATAGAACAGATTATAAACCTCACAAAATATTTTGCAAAAGATAACGGAACATTTAAACAAACACTTGTTGAGAACTTTCATGACAAAACAACACTACCGTTCACAAACCAATGATTAAACAACAACTTTGAACACCAATAAAATTATCCAAAGGATGAAAAACAATAATAAACATATATATCTGGTTTTAAATATAATAAAAGGATGAAACTTAAATAATAAAGTCATGTGCATGGGGTATCCTACCTCAAATCTTTGGCGTAATTGAAACGCACACCCGAAATCACCCGCCGCGGGTTTATAAACCCTAAAAATATAAATACCAGACATAAACAAACATAAAACCCATCAAAAAACATGGTATAACAAAACCCTAGGTCTATCAAGACTAGGGTACAATATAAAACCATGAAATAATGAAAGGAGGGGGAAGAGGAAGGAGAAAGGAGAAGGAATCTCACCTTTCACCCTAGAAAACTCTTCGTCTTCCATTAGATCTGCAACCCTATAGGGAAGGTAATGGCTTGAGAATTCATGGAGATACTCCTAAGATCTGGACGAACCCGGGAAAGAAAATTGGTGGCCAAAAGAGTACTAATTGAATGATTTATGGGTGAAACAAGTTACCTTCTCAATTCTGGACGTTTTGAGGAAACCAGAGAACATTCTCCCTAATACGCGACCAATATGAGCTCCAACGTGGTAAAAACGATATTGGGGGTGAGGATAGGGATATTGGATTCGTGTGGGAGGTGGAATCACCGAAAAAGATTAAAAAATGAAAAAGATATAAATGAAACAAATTATTATTTTTTAAAATAGGAAATGGGCCCATGGGCCGGCCCAATACCTAAATAAGTGACCCAAATTCGCCCGGCTTATGAATTAATAATGGGTCCAAAAGGATAAATAAATTTTAATATATCAGTATAGGATAAGTGGGAAGTTGATTGGGTGAAAAAGGATGAAAAACAGAAGAGTTATAAAAGAAACAAATTCAGTTGTTAAAACTGGGAATGGGCCGGATCAATACAAAGACAGAAAAAAAAACCGTGTGTGACAATTCTCCCCACCATTAAAGCTTTCCGCCCCCGGAAAGCCATAACACTTTCCAGCTGAAAAAAAAAACACATAAGGATTCCAGAATGTACCCCCCACCATTAAGAATCAACTATCCCTAGAAATGTTCTTAGGATGAAAATTCAAGAGACCCATGGTGGGTCTCCCCACCATTAGAAACCAACTAGCAATGAATAGACAAGAATTGAACATGAGCTAAAATTGGGCGTCACTCACAGAAGCCCAAAAAAAACCCGCCTAGAAAAAAATAATATACCAAGTTAATAGGATTACAAAATTAACATATAAACCACCCACTCCCGAATGGAGGGGACAAGAACTTGGCCAACACATTCAGCACAATTCTGGACCCCCGTCACTTGGGGATGGGAGGGAAGGGGACCCAACAATTTGGCCACTGAAACAACAAAAGAAACAATGAAACTACACAAAACTCTCCCCCAATGAATAGGTAACACCAAGACTGCATCTGATTTGTACAGGTGGTCCACACAGGGACATTGATTGAAAACCCACATCCATGAAGGAAAAACCATAGAAACTGTGTGAGGGGTTAAGTCCACCACGCTTGTTGCGACAAAGGGAAATTCATAGAAATGAAGAACCAAAACATTGACATAGTAACTAAATTACCAAAACAGAGGAGTAAGGATCATAATCTAGCACTCCACACCTCTGTTGATTTCCTGACTGCGTGAAAAGCTTCACTCCGAGGCCTATGGCTGGAGCCCTGATTCTTGAAGCATTTGCTGCACCGCAGTCAGGTGATAAGGATCACACCACTCAAAAAACCCACACTGGATCACAAAAAAAAACCTTCATCTAAATAGGAAATAATAGATACATATCAAAATTCCTTATCACTCCAAATGAGGGGCATAATGGACAAGGAATTAGACGAAACACATCAACATCACCGAACACAACTGCTCTATCCAAAAGAATTATCACGACCTAGAAGCACTTTTAATAGATCCCAAACATCTCTATATTCCAACAAACAGGTTGAGGCATCATCAAAAGAGGTGGATTTAAAATTTGAAAGGAATCCTTAGGTTGATCAGTAGGAAATATTTCCAACGGAGAACTATCACTGGCCACATCACAACATCAAACACATCTTTAGAAACCCAATGAAAATTTCTCCAAAACCAAGACACCAACAAGATATCATCTCAAGATACAATAAGAGTATGAATTCTAGATCACAAGGAAGCTTACTGAATAAACAACTCTTCTACAACATAGAAAAATCAAGCCACATAACCATTGGTTTTAAAAAAAAGGGCCACAATTTTCAGCTCAAAACAATTTTGAAAAATCAAACTAACTTGGTGGGTTTCCACATTCACCAATGGTGTTTCATGAAGTCTCACCCACATGCACATTTCCATGCCACCCCTGACACCCAACCACCATAACATATAGGCCATACATCCAAATATAAATAAAACCATGCATGTGAGCACCCATGAAAACACCAAAGGCTAAAATTAAACATCATAATTAAAAAAAACAATTTACCTTCAAAAGGAACACCAACCACCAAGTCAAAAAACATTTTCATGTTTCACAAAAAAAAACCACAATTAATTAAGAACCATTTTCTTGAAAACCTACCCCTTTTCATTTTTAAAAACTTTTTAAATAACCAAGCCACTCCAAACAACCCCTTCACATTATTTTTTTTTAAAAAAAAAATCAGCAATGTATATTTTCATAATCTGAGGTCCATTGAGACCAATAACATTTCTAGTAAAAAACAAACCGATCAAAACTAATTTCCAAAACTAATTTATCCGATTTAAAAAACTTTTTTAACATCCTTAAATACCCCATTTAAAAAAAAAGATCCAGAATCACTTTAAAATGATTCACAATTTCAAAACATTTTATTTCAACAAACCACAAGTTTAGATTATGGATAATCCAATCCCTTTAAATCATTTCTGCTTCCCTCCATTTTTTTTTCACAAAAACACAACCTTCCTAAAACATTCTTATATTTAATTATTGAAACCCCTTTTTTTTCACTTTTCAAAATCTAATCCTTACATTAAAACCCATTTCCACAATTCTCACACAAGGATTTTAAAAACAAAAATTCCGAATTCAAGAAAGGTTCAAGAGACCCAAGAAAAAGGGAACTAGTGTCGGTGGGTGACTTGACCATATGGTTGGCGGCCATATGCCAAACACAATACCAAAACAGAGAGACTTATTAGGACCATTCCCCAGCTCCAAATGGCTTTCCAGGCCCTGTGAGCTCACGAAGGCCATTGCTCAGACTCCCCTTTTCATATCCCAATATAAAACAATCAACTAGAACAATGGACACTAATAAAACCGGACTTCCATGGAAACCTGAGGATTAGAACAAGAAAGAGTTCGTGACACTCTTCTTGCACTTACCCCTAAAGTCCCAACAATCCTACTCCATCTACATTGACATCCCCAAAATAACAAGGGCGCTCTAAAAAGAAAGGTCCGCTAATAGCCGACCTCCTCTGATACCATTTTGTCACGAACCAGCCCGAGTCGACCCTGAACCGGTCACCCAGGCCAGCCCGCGACAAGTCCCGAGAGGCGTTCCCGATCCTCCCGGGATGGTGACAAGCACCAAGGGCATCAATAGAGTACACAAGGGAACGATTTCGCCCATATATAAACAGTCAAACAAACAGCGGAAATAAACGGACAGCCCAAAATGAATTTATATAAAAATTGAACTAAATATTATTTGTACAAGAAACTAAAATTAGAACAAAACCAAAAACTCAAATGAACAATTCAGATGAAAAAATAACTCCATGTGACACTTCTGGTCACTCTCCAACACAATGATAAAAAGTCTCCCAAGGTGATCGAACTAAAGATGAAACCTGCACAAGGGCTAAAAAAAAGAAGAAGACTATAGGCGTGAGTATTAAAACTCAGTAGGTTAGCCCGGTATTCTATTCCCAATGAACATTACTTTAAAATAAAAGAAACATCAATTTATAGTTTTAAATTCAAGATTTGAAAGTCTGGTTTTCAAATGAGGTTTCATGCTATAATAATTATCAGACAAAAACATGCAGGTTTAATAAACAAAAATGCAAGTAACAATTATTTTCAAAGAGGTGAAACTTCAAAATGAAAATAGTTTTCAAGAGGGCTGCTTTAAATAATTTTAACATTCAAATAAATAACACATACTACTGAATTTACCAACCAAAAACACCGTATGCCGACGGTGAGTACAAAATAGCCAATGAGCACTAGTCACAGGAATACCCCTAGGCACTAGTTAGTTGTGAGCCCCAGGTACCTCGTATCTCGGTGAAAGTAACCATAATAAATATCTGTTCTCATGCACGACCCACTAGTAGGGAACATACCCATAACCTAGTGGTCCCCAATCATCAACATCATCATAGTTTAGTTAGTGTTGTCATCGTCAAACTTGCTACGTGAAACAGGGGCCAACCCCCACAGAATCACTAGCATACTAGTACACGTCCGCCCACCTAGATACCCGGGATTCCCTTTAGTGCTCAATCAAGTTACACATATTATCAAATACACATTTCACATCCCCATTCCATTCCAAAACCATAAAAACACAAACATCCCATAATCATTCTTCACATTTCTTACACTAATCAACAAACCGCTAAATATTTTGGTAAAAAATTTTCATGAAGTGTATTGAGGATTTGCACATAAAAATCTTTCAAAAACACTCTTTAAATTATAAACACACATCATAACCAAACCAAATAATATTTTCCATCCCAATAAACATTTAATAAAATCATTTAATGGACCATAAAACAATCCCAATTTCACAACTTGTTATATACAAGTAAAACACTCCTTCATTAGGAAATGCCAAACGGGCCTTTAAACATTTTCTCAAAACTAACCTTTGATGAAGGTATGAATTTTAATTTTATTAAGGATCTGTATAAACATCATTTACAGCAGTAAACCTCATTCATAAATCTCTTATAATACTTAGGTTAAATATTCAAAACACAACCATTTTCATAAAGATGTGAAACGGTCCATTTTTGGGCAACTCGGGCCAAAATATGTTGTAAATCAAAACCCACTTGTTTGTAAAAACAAATCCAAATTGGAAATCAATATAAGTACCCAAAAATACCATTTATAATTCTTCCAATTCCTTTATAAATCCAATCAAGTAACTTTTAAATCACACATCACACATAAAAGCCAACCGGGCAATTTACCGAACACATGACATGCCCTTTTTAAACAAAACAATTTATTTTATGTACATGAAAAGGAATAAAACACCAATTGAAAGCCATATTTTCATTCAAGATACTGTAACATGTTAAAAATACCATAGAACAGATTATAAACCTCACAAAATATTTGCAAAAGATAACGGAACATTTAAACAAACACTTGTTGAGAACTTTCATGACAAAACAACACTACCGTTCACAAACCAATGATTAAACAACCACTTTGAACACCAATAAAATTATCCAAAGGATGAAAAACAATAATAAACATATATATCTGGTTTTAAATATAATAAAAGGATGAAACTTAAATAATAAAGTCATGTGCATGGGGTATCCTACCTCAAATCTTTGGCGTAATTGAAACGCACACCCGAAATCACCCGCCGCGGGTTTATAAACCCTAAAACTATAAATACCAGACCTAAACAAACATAAAACCCATCAAAAAACATGGTATAACAAAACCCTAGGTCTATCAAGACTAGGGTACAATATAAAACCATGAAATAATGAAAGGAGGGGGAAGAGGAAGGAGAAAGGAGAAGGAATCTCACCTTTCACCCTAGAAAACTCTTCGTCTTCCATTAGATCTGCAACCCTATAGGGAAGGTAATGGCTTGAAAATTCATGGAGATACTCCTAAGATCTGGACGAACCAGGTAAAGAAAATTGGTGGCCAAAAGAGTACGAAATGAATGAGTTATGGGTGAAACAAGTTACCTTCTCAATTCCGGACGTTTTGAGGAAACCAGAGAACATTCTCCCTAATACGCGACCAATATGAGCTCCAACGTGGTAAAAACGATATTGGGGGTGAGGATAGTGATATTGGCTTCGGGTGGGAGGTGGAATCACCGAAAAAGATTAAAAAATGAAAAAGATATAAATGAAACAAATTTTTTTTAAAAAAAAAATAGGAAATGGGCCCATGGGCCGGCCCAATACCTAAATAAGTGACCCAAATTCGTCTGGCTTATGAATTTCTAATGGGTCCAAAAGGATAAATAAATTTTAATATATCAGTATAGGATAAGTGGGAAGTTTATTGGGTGAAAAAGGATGAAAAACAAAAGAGTTATAAAAGAAACAAATTCAGTTGTTAAAACTGGGAATGGGCCGGATCAATACAAAGACAGAAAAAAAACCGTGTGTGACAGTTGGTAAAGGGTGCTTTGGACACCCCTTTCCCAACGGTTATAAAAAACTATTGGTAAAGGGGGCCCTAGACACCCCTTTCCCAACGGTTTCCTAAAACCATTGGGAAATGGCCTCTTTACCAACGGTTTGCTTAAACTGCTGGTAAAGAAGCATTGGGAAAACCTGGATTTCCAGTAGTGTCCTAAAGCACTAGTCACTAATATTAATGGACCCAAACAAATATGGGTACCAAATTCTGTTTTTATTTGACTACTTTGTATGAAAATTTATTAAAGAGATCTTGTAAATGCTTATGGTATTTGGATATTGGGTGTTCCAGACACATGATAGGGGAATATTCATGCTTCAAGAACTTAATAAAAATTTATGGTGGACATGTCACCTTTGGTGACAATTCCAAAGGAGAAATCATTGGTCTTGGCCAAATCGGTAAATCTAACTCAGTTTTAATTTACAAAGTACTTTTTATTGATTTATTGAGATATAATCTGCTTAGTATTTCACAACTATGTGATGATGTATTTCATGTTAAATTTGAAAATTATGCTTGAAATGTTTTTAATTCTAAAAATAAATTATTGTTTTCTACATTAAGAAATGAAAATGTATACTCTGTTAACTTAGAGTCTTTAGTCTCTCAAAATGCTTTATGTTTAAGTGTATTTCACAAAGAGTATTGGATTTGGAATAGGAGACTAGGACACTGTAATATTCACTCCCTAAGAAAGCTAAATAGAAAAATCATAGTCAAAGATCTATCCAAACTTGAGTTTCCAAATGATTTTGTAATCCTTTCCAAAAGGAAATCAAACAAAAAAATTCCTTCAAAACAAAGAAAGAAGTGTCAACTTCTCAACCTCCCAAACTATTTCACATGGATTTGTTTGGTCCATCTAGAGTTTCTAGTTTAAATGGAAAGAACTATGTTTATGTTCTTTTAGATGAATTTTCTAGGTATACTTAGACTTTCTTTTTTGCTCACAAAAGTGAAGCCTACTCCCACTTCAAAAAATATGCTAAAACTGTAGAAAATTTTAGTGGAGTTAGAATTAAATCCCTAAGAAGTTATCATAGTCATGAGTTTCAAAATCAAGAGTTTGAATCCTTTCTTTCACAAATGGATATAGTCATAATTTCTTTTCCCCTAGAAAACCTCAACAGAATGGATTTCTAGAAAGAAGAAATAGAACCTTGCAAGAGATTTCTTGAACCATATTTAGTGAATATGACTTACTTATTTATTTTGGGGTTGAAGCTATAAATACAACATTCTATATTATTAATAAAGTGTTGTTTAGACCCCTTCTTAAAAGAACTCCATATGAGTTATGGAATAATAGAAAACCCCAAGAAAACTACATCAAAGTTTTTGGTTGAAAAGTCTATATCCTTAATACTAAGGAAAATCTTGACAAATTTACATCCAAGAGTGATGAATGAATATTTCTAGGATATTAAATCTCTCATAAATCCTATAAAGTGTTTAACAAAATAACTAAATGTGTGGAAGAAACTTTGCATGTCAAATTTGATAAAACAGATCCACATGAGCCTAAGAACACTCTAGAGAACCTAGAGGATGATGTGTCAAATCTTGAAATCAATTCAAAATCCTCTAACCATCCTGTAAAGGAATCTGTGAAAACATCCAGTTCTGGAAATTCTTCAGATTTAGGTCATAATGAACCCGAACATGTTGAAGAACCTGAAATCACTATTCCTTCTTTCTCTAGATATGTTATAACTCTTAAGAACAATATTTTAGATTTAGTTGTATGAGAATTTAGATAAAGGAACACAAACTAGAGCATATCATAGAAATTAGGTTGAACATCAAGTCTTCTTGTCACAACTTGAACCTAAAAACATTAATGATGCTATCAATGATGAATTTTGGGTGATGGCTATGCAAGAAGAACTTAATCAATTTGAAAGGAACAAATTTCGGAAACTTATTGACTGACCCAAAGACACATTTACCATAGGAACTAAGTGGGTGTTTAGAAATAAAGTAGATGAAGCTAGTAACATAGTTAGAAACAAGGCTAGATTGGTTGCACAAGGCTATAGTCAAGAAGAAGGAATTGACTGTGAGGAAATATTTTCACCTGTAGCTATACATGAAGCCATCATAATTCTTCTTGATTATGTTGCACATATGAATTTCAAACTATATCAAATGGATGTTAAGAGTGCATTCCAAAATGGGTATATAGTTGATGATATCTTTGTTGAGAAACCCCCTAGTTTTGAAAATCCTCATTTTCCAAATAATTTCTTCAAATTATCAAAAGCTTTATATGGTTTAAAACAATCTCCAAGGACTTGGTATTATAGATTAAGTACTTTTATTATTTCCAAAGGTTTTACAAAATTAATAGTTGATCCTACCCTTTTATAAAGTGAATTTCCAATGATGTTTTAGTAGTTCAAATTTATGTAGATGATATTATCTTTGGATCTTAAAAAAATTATGTATTGAATTTTAAAAAATGATGCAAAAAGAATTCGAAATGAGTTTAATGGGTGAACTAAAATTATTTCTTTTATTTAAAATATTCCAAAATTATGATGGTATTATTTTAAATCAAATAAAATATACTAGATATATTCTAAAATGTTTTGTATTGGATAGCACTATAAGTAGTGACACTCTAATGAGTACTACTTATATGTTGAATCTTAATGAAGATAGAAAATTTGTTGATTAAACCACTTACAGAGGAATGATTGGAAGATTACACTACTTAAATACTAGCTGACCTGATATTATGTTTAGTGTATGTGTGTATACTCTTTTTCAAGAAAACTCTACGGAATCTCAGTTAAATGATGTTAAGAGAATTTTTAAATACCTCAAGCATTCACCCTATCAAGGATTGTTTTATCCCAGAGTAAAATCATTTGAGTTAGTTAGTTATTCTGATGCTTACATCAGTGATTGTAAGCTATATATAAAAATCACCTCTGGAACATGTCAATTTTTAGGCATGTCACTAGTATCATACTGTAGTAAGAAACAAAAATCGGTTTCATTACCTACTGTTAAAGCTGAGTACATAGCTATTGATAGTTTTTGTGCACAGATTTTGTGGATAAAACAAACATTAATAGATTATGGATATCAATTCAGGCATGTACCTATAAATTGTGACAATAAAAGTGCCATTAACATCTCAAAAAATACTGTTTCACATTCTAGGATAAGACATCTTGATGTAAGACATCACTTTTTGAGAGACAATTATCAAAAAGGTGATATCAATTTGGAATTAATTGGAACTAAATATCAGATTGCTAATATATTCACCAAAACATTAAATTCCGAAAGAATATATTTCATCATACATGAATTGGGAATGATAAATATTAAGTAGTAAGTGTAATTTATCACAACATATTATTTCACAGTTTACAGTTTCACAAGTCACTATCTTAAGATTACTATCAAACTCTTGAAGTTCTATAGTTTACTATCTTAAAAGGTGATGTTTCATGTTTACGGTCTCACAATTACTATCTCTCAGTTATGGTATGGCACTTACTATTTAAAAAAATACGGTTGCACCATTTAGAAGTCACACAGTAGATATTTCGCCGTGAAAACCTATTATGGTTTCACCGTGAAAACTTTTTACGGTCTCACGATGAATGTCTATTCTGATCTCACCGTAAATACACTTTATCATTTTATTTACATATTATAACTTGTATCATTGTACTTAATTATTTTATTCTTTTACTTTCCTGTGCTTTTGAGTTTTTGACGCTTGATATCCATAAATGATAAAAATGAAATAAGTTTCCCTCCTTTCTTTACTCGAGCCATCTTCTCTCAAACCTGAAACCTCTCCCTCTCTCGAACCTTTGTTGAATACCCAGAATTAAATTCCCATCCTCATCATCTCTTGAGAAGAAAAGATCAAATAAGAAAATTAAAATAGCACCAAAGATAGTGCCCTAAGTTCCTTTGAATCAGAACCTGGTGAATTGAATAGTGGTACCTTAAAAGGAAATCAGCCCCAAGTGGCTACTGTCAAGTAATTCTTTAGTATTGAAAGTTCTAAAAGAGAAATTATTGTTGGTTTGGTTCAGAAAATATGAAAGACCGATTTACTCAAAGCTAGTTTCTCAGTTTTATCAGTTTGTTCAATTCTCTTTTCATACAGGATATGGTTTTATTGTGAGAAACTGGATCAATGGAAAAAGATGCACTTTTTCTTCAAGGTTATGGGATGCCTGCCTAAGAATACCTCATGAGGTAATTTTTGAGGACTAATAGAGAGTTCCTCCTTCTCCAAGTGATATATTTGTTTTAGAAGTAGCATTGGGAAGCTTGAACAATAATGAAAAAAAGAGAAGATCTATTGCTGTTGAGCTAGATGGTGAAACCAGACTATTGTTCAAGTTTGTTCAGAATCTGATTAGTCCAAGAAAAGGATATTTTTCTACACTCAAGTATCAGGATGTATTTTTGATACATATTATGAATAATGGACACACGATTAACCTATTAAAGTATGTTATACTTCATATGTGTGAGTAGATAAAGACAACCTCAATTTCAACCTCTATGTTCTACTCAAGGTTAATCTATGTGATGCTTCATGATAAAGGTTGGTTGGACCAGATGAAGAAGTCATTAAGGATTATGAATTTTGTATCTCAAAGGTTACAATCAAAATAATTAAAATCAGTTGTAATTTGTGGAGAAAAATATGGCTAGATGATAATGAGAGGGTCTGTGAAAAGTTCAACCCAGTTGAGCATTCTTCAAGAACTAAGGACATTTCTAATTTGGGTTTGGAACCAGATGAGATTTTTGACAATCCTATTGAGGAAGAAGAGGAAGAGGTTGTTTCACCTGCAGGGGAAACTGTCCTAGATAAGGAAGGAAATGAACCTGTACCTCAAGTCTTAATTGAGAAGGAAGTACCTATTTCTAAAGAAATTGTTTGTCTAGAAGAAGAACCTTCTTTTAAAGAAGAGTCTGTTGTTATTTAAATAGAAAAGAATTTTCTGAAAGATTATTTATAAGAAGAAATTTCTTTTGAGAAAGAAGCTTCTTCTAAGGAACACCTAGAGGAACATTTTGTTTCTGATATTATACCATATGTTGAATAAATAATGGAGAAGTCCTTTCAATTGGTTAGAAAAGAAATGGTAGAATCTTTTGGGGATGAAATTTTGGAAATAGATCAAAGATCTAAATCTCTTATTCCTATGAGAGATGAAGCTATTGAGGGGGAGCAACACCCCAATCTGGAAAGTGTTGTTGTGCCTAATCCATTTGATCAAATAACTCTGGATACTTGGTATAAATTCACTATCTATTTTGATGTAAATGATTCCTAATAACCCTCAGTTAAAGGTATAGATCTTTCTACTGTGTTTCCATTGAAACTAGTATCTTCTCTTAAAGTTATCTCTACAAAGGAACCTGAGCCTGTCTCGACTTCTATTCCTAAACCTTCACAAGAATCTTCTACCTTAGTAAGTAAGGATGATTTGAAATCCTTTGGAGATACCTTATTGGATGGATTTGAAATGATCATGAACACCCAACCTACTCTTATAACCAACTTGAGTGAAAGAGATGATGCCCTATTGTTAGAGAATATCATTTGGCATATTCAGCCAAAAATGCTACATGAAATTCAAGAGGTAATAATTGAGAACAAATAGCTATGTGATGAATTGAAGTCTCTCAAATATATGGTTGAAGATATGAAGGGAGTGTTGAAATCAAGACCAAAACCTGTTTCTCATCCTATTGAGAATGTTAGTGGTTAGATTCCACAGGAAGCTGCCTCCCTAATTCAACCTAACCTAACTTCCTTAGATGGAAAGGTGGCTAAAAGAAACAATAAAATAGTTCATGAAATGTGTGATCTTGTTACTGGTCTCAACAAATTAACTGATGAGTATAAGGGATGTCTCTAGAAAGTTCTAAATCAACTGAAGTCCCTTGCTTCAGATGTTACAACTTCTAGTACCTCTGGACAGTCATCTCAACCCTCCTTGGATAGTGATCTGCTCAGAATAGTTGTTAAGAAATAACATCAATCAGTGCTTAGTGGATTTGACAAAGATTCTATATCTGTGGTTGTCAAGAATTGTGACAGAGTTCTTGATCTGGTGTGAATTCATTCCATGATCGAAAATGATGCTCAAGAAGAAATTACTAAGAAGGTGGATTTCTAGTTTAATAGGATTTTCTCTAAACATGATATGAAAAACCATTTCAAGCACCTTATAGAGAATCTGAAAATCCCTCCTATCACTCAATCTTTCAAAACTCAAGTTCAAAATTTGAAGGATTTCACTCCTTTGTTGGACAAGTTCATAGAGAACAACGATGACATTGAGAAAGAGATGTAGTATAGTGGTGAGATTATTGTGACTTCATAAAGATATTGGGGCCTTATCTTCCTATGTAGATCACTGTTATTATGGATCCTACATCTACACCCTTGTGACCTAGTTTTCCTCCTACCTAATTCACCGCCTTTTCCTCTACTTATATGTCTATCTCTCAGGCTCTATGTTAGATCAGACCTGTTATCCTTGACTAACAATTACCTTAGTCTTCTGCCAAAACTACCATGGCCCCCTCTATTTTTGAAGGTATCTCTATACCTTCTCTATTAGTTTATTCTCTTCCTTCTTCAACTTCTACCTCTTCTCCTGTGGCTTCTCCTAATGTTGCTACTAAGGGAAAAGAGAAGATAGCTAGTGCTGAAGAATAATGAACACTATTTTTGATGGGGATATTTTTGTATTTTTGTTCTCTACTGTTTGTAATGAAACATTTCTCCATATAATGCACTATATACTCTTCTGTTCTATCCTCTTATTTACATATGTAATCTTTTTGATAATCCAAAAAGGGGGAGATACATGCACTCATGCACTCTAAATGCACACTAAGGGAGAGACACATCCACTCACAATAGATATCTCACTCACATGATTTTTTATCATAAAAAAGGGAGAGATTATCGGACTCCTCATGTGTTAATAATGTTTTAATGATCAAAAATCCTATACATTCTGTAAAGATTGTTAATCCTTTTTTATCTATCTCAAATCGTGTCTACATAAGGTTGGTTTTTTTATGCTTTAAATAAACCTACCCAAGATCTTATGTGATATGTTTGATTGTTGTAAACTATATTTTAATTTGGTCTATAATGATTTATTTTATTAATGATTAATTCTAATTCACTCTGTGAATATTACTGCTCAAGTTTATATATAGATATTTGGCTAAGTTTGAGAAACCGTCAGTCTGTCACCGGTTCTATTTTTCTGGAAAAGGAACCAGACACCGTGACTAGACATCGTGACCAGACACCATGACCAGAAACTATGACGAGACATCATGACCAGACACCGTGACCAGACTCTATGACACAGAAACATGACCAAAACACCGTGACTAGACACCATGACCAGACACCGTGACCAGATACCGTGACCAGACACCGTGACCAAACACCGTGACCAGACACCGTGACCAAACACTATGACCAGACACCGTGACTAGACATTGTAATCCTAACACCACATTTGTGCTATTGGTTCTTGATCTCTATAAAACTATTTCATCAAGAATTTCTCACCGCTCAATGGAAAAGAAGGAGAAATTGTTTTATGGTGACACCGTTTCTAAGTGAAACCGTTTTTAGATAGACTGTGACACCAATCTTTAATCTGTTTTTTCATTTTCAATTTAATTTCTAATGGTCATATTTGAGTCTTTTGAATAAACTGAAACAATTAATATTTCTTTGTAGGCATGTCACATGACAGTATGAGGTATGAGGTTCAGAATACATGCATCATGACGGATCCAACACATGCACTCCAAGAATAAAAAGAAAATCATATCCCAAAAACAAAAGGGGGTGATACAGTGAAGAAGCGTGAACTGAAACATGCAACAAGATACATATGAATAACACATGAAGCATTCACGAATTCAAAAGATGGAATACCATAGACCAGAGATAAGAACATATTTAAAATATGATGTTCTCGAAGAAAATGAGCTAGATCTGACTAGAAACCAGAGCACCATACTTGTGATACTCTGTTTTTCGCAAGAGGACCCGATTCTTAAATCTGCTTCATTATAAAAGTCCAAAGCTACATAGAATAAAACTCAATGCACTTCTAAACTTATGTTATAATCTTTTCTCTATTGTGTACTATTTTTAGCTTTCGATCAGTTATGTATGTTTGTATTAAAACGCACATTGTCTTCTGCACTAAACTAAAGGATACAAGATATCATTCATCTCATATCTTTTTACACTTGTTTACTCTCACGGATAAGTTTATAGGTGGTCCATATGTGACCTAGTATTTTTTACCTATGAAAAACTGTGGAAGAGGTTGTGTGACCTGGACAGTCCTGTGCACGGTTTTTTACCCCAATCCAGGGTGTGGGTCAAGTTTATTAATATAAACTACTTGGTGGCAGGTGATCACCAAGTGGAGTGGATTAGTTCTTAGCTTGATACCAAACCACTTTTTTTATATCTGTTGTGTTATTTAATTTACTTTTCTTTGTTTTACTGGATAATTCAGAAATTACTAGATTTACTTTGATTATTAATCTTGGAAAGAAGTTATAATTTTTTTCCTTATTATAATAGCTTAAAAAGTAATATTAATAATTGATATTAATATTACAGAGAATTATTCAATATTCTGAGAAGTTATTTAAATATTCAAACTTTCATAACTGTATTACTTTGATTAACTGGGCTGTATTTATTTTTATTAGAGAACCTTTTAAGAAAACTTTTCAAACAAAATTTTTTATAGATACTCAATCCAACCCCCTCTTGAGTACTCTACTCCAACCAAAATGTCACATAATTGAAACTAATAAAATGTGTTTTTACTATCTTGATACTTTAGAAAAAAAATTATAAACCATTTTTGACAATTAAGAATCAACCTCACATCAATCCAACTTATGGTGTGCCCGGTATGACTCGGAGTATATGTTTTCAGCTTAAAAGTAACATTTTAGTTCCAAATGCATGTCACAAACTTAAAACTGAGAAAATACACTCAGATTGTTTACAAAATTTAGAAAAAATATCCTTAAGTTGTTTTTTATATACATTAATGATTTATACATAAATTTGACACATGGTTTGGATGGTATGGTTGAAAGTGTGTGTTTTTGTTAAAAAATGATATTTTAGTATAAAACACACTCCACATACTCAAAACTAAGAAAATGAACTTATATTTTTTGATGCATTATGAAAATGGATCATAATTCATTTTTAGCATTCAGGAATTGGCCACATATCAATATAGTAAATTATGTGCCCGATATGACTCAATGTTCATGTTTTCAATTTAGAAGTAATAATTTAGTTCAAAACATGGGACACTTATTGAAAACCATGAAAACACTATTATATTATCTTTATAGTTTAGTAAAATTATACATAAGCTATTTTTGAGATATCAGAATCATCCTAACATCAATCAAACAAACGGTGTGGCTGGTATGACTGAAAGTGTGATTCTTTTTTTTAACTAGTATTAAAGTAAAAAAACACTACACAAACACAAACCTGAGGAAACATGATCATATGTTCTTGATAATTTTTGAAAACTATACATAAGTAATTTTTTATTTGTAATAATTAGATGCACATCAATCCAACATACATTGTGCCCGGTATGACTCAAAGTGTGTGTTTTTAGTTTAAAAATAACATTTTAGTTCAAAACATGCATCACTCACTAAAAAATAAGAAGACCCACTAATATTGTCTTTATAATTTTGGAAAAGGTTCCATAATTTAGTTTTATGTGTATGAATTATCTATATATCAATCTAAAAGACGGTGTTTGTAGTATGACATAAAGTGAGTGTTTTCAGTTCAAAAAGATATATTTTAGTTCAAAATACATGTCACTCATTGAAAATGGATAAAATGTTCTGGTATTGTCTTCATAATTTTGTAAAATGATCTATAATGCATTTTTAAGTATTTTAATATGACACATTGTAACACCCCAAGACATTATTATATATTTATTTTAAATAAATTTAATTTTTTTGATATCATATGGTACACGTAACCCCAAGTCTAAATGAACTACAATATGATATATTGTTATAACTTATTCATTAATTAGAGGTTAGGGATAGTGATAAATAAATTTTGAAAATTATATTGTTAAAACATTTATAAAATAAATTTTTTGGTAATTAGGTAATTAGAAGTGAAAAAAAAATATTTTAAAGAAAAACAAATGTTTTTATAGAAAATTAACTTATCTAAAAAGAAGTTTCCTCGCATTTTAGGCACTTATATTAAAATTAATTTTTACCAATTATA
Organism: Viscum album; assembly: GCA_963277665.1. NCBI lineage: Eukaryota > Viridiplantae > Streptophyta > Magnoliopsida > Santalales > Viscaceae > Viscum > Viscum album. The sequence continues at coordinate 29,239,196 of OY728139.1, read as the reverse complement.
TAAATTTATTTGAAATAATAAACTTAATTTTTTAAATCATCATGTCTAAATAATATTAGAGTGTTTTTTTTTTGAGAATTTCCTAAAAAGACTATTTTTTAAAGAATAGTGAAAATACTAATTTAAATTGAAAATAACCTTTTTGTTTAAATAATTTACAAATTAAATTTTACTTTAAAATTATTTAAAAGTTAAAATAGTTCAATTATATTATTATTAACTAAATTTTGGTCATTGGAATCAATTTTATATAATATTTTGATACAAAACTATTTATACTTGAAAAACATTTTCTTTGGAAAATCATTTTTTTGTCGTGCTTGTGGAATTAATTTTAAATTAAATTTGGCCAGTTCTATTATTTTAATTGTATAAAATAAATTAAATATTTTAAATCATAATAATTAATATTAATTAATAAATTAAATTTATTTTTTTCATAATAAATAGTAAAAATTATAAAAATTAATTGCCGCAAATAAAGTTAAAACTGGTTTACCGGGGGTTATAATCCAAAAAATAAGGGTTAAAATGGTCTATCCACTTATAAAATTCATAATTTATATCTATATTTCAACCTTATCACAAATAAGGTTATATAATGTTCCTTTTTTATCCTTTTTCCAAGTGTAAAACGTGGGTACATTTTATTCTATTCAAACATTCCAAGTGTGTCCTCTCCCCTACTTATGAAAGGATACCCTATCTTCCCTCCCCTTAACACTTACAAAACCCTTTGGTTTTCCCAATACCTAAAAAAATATCTTCCTTAAATCACTCCACATATCCTAGAATCCTTTTTTTTTGTTATAATATCATCCTAGGAATGCATTCAGTATAAATCTAAAGAGGTTCAGAAAAGAATATGTATTGTTCTTAACCATGAATTTTTGTTTTATTTCTAAATACTTAAAATATTCTAAAATTTGTTAAATTAATAAATATAATATCTTAAATATAATGAGATGTTATTATATTAATTTAATAGCCTATATTCATCCCATATTCCATCAAATGGTAAATTAAATTGTCGATCATGTGTACAGAAGACAATTTATGGCATAATTATACTTATTAAATTATAAAATCATATATACCTTCATACCTTCCAATACATTGGAAAATGATAATTTCACACGTGCACACGTGTGTAATACTGCGTTCACAAGGTGATGTGATTCATTTTTCATTTTATTTTGACATGGATGGTAGTAAGGATTGTGTCAGGTCCCCCTCCCAACAAGGTGTACCCCTCCTGGGCTGGAAATGTGAGAAGGCATATAGTGACCCCCAAGTCCCACCTTCAGTAGGCCCCGGGTTGGAGATTAGCAGTGAGGGTATAGTAAACAAACAAATAGGATCCACTACCCTCTAAGAGTACACATGTGAAAGAGAGAGACAATACAGACACCAACTAACTCCAACTCAAACTGCAATATAAAAAAAATCCCAAGTACACATATATATTGTCATGCAAAAACTACTACAACTGAAATAGAAAAATGCAAGTACCAAAAGAAAATAAAAATGAAAGTGAACACGAAGACCGAACAGCTCCTGCAACCCCAAGCTCGTAGTAACCAGACTGATCTTCAACCTTCTCTAAGTGACCAGAAAAATAATTTATATATATGCATAGGGTGTTTATAAAAGTATACTCAGTAGGATCCTCCCTGTATCCTCTCATGAAAATTTAAATAAATCATAATAAGAATAGTGAACAACAAGTGAAACTAACTTGTATTCTAAATCGGTATACTAATTTTATAGCCTCCCCATGGATACTCTCACCAAGTATCACATACAAGAGTATATAATATAATAATGAATGTCAAGGGTACACCGCTACCACTTCCCCACTGGTTTTCCACTTTTCCCCAACATCACACGTCCTAAGCATCTCTCTCCAAAAAGGATTGCCTGCAGACACCTAGGTGAAGCACCATAATATGTACCTTGTGAATCACAACCACTAAATCCACATAACCAAAGTAAATGTGTTTTTTCTGGGATCCCTCATATCCCTCATAACATGTATCCAACATTGGACATTATACCACAAGCCATTACATCCCATACATCGAGTAAGGATCCTCAATCCATCACAACCTATACATGTTACACCTATATTAGTCCATAAGAAACTATATCTAGAATATATGGGTGTGAATAACCACAATCCATTACATTCTTCTATACACATATATGGGAAAAAAACCAATGTTCCTACCAACACAAGTAACTACCAAGAGAAGAGAGTAAAGCCAAAGCGGGTAGTCATCCATCTATCCTCTCAATGGAATGTTGGGGAAAACACCCCCCCCCCCCTTAGGGCTCAAAATCCTTGGGGTGTCAGTTTCCTTAACTGATGGGGTGGAGTAGCATATAGAAACAGAAAATGTATAGAATATACTATATCACACAACCACACTATGGGCATAACCTAGTCTTAGACTCAATTGTAGCTAACGTCTCTTAGACTCCCGGTTTCCACTGCTAAGACTATGTATCGTACAATCACACAACCATTTATAGAGATTTATTACATTAATTCATTCCCTTTTTATCAGTTTCACTTTAAGTTAATTAATTCCTTAAACATTAATTAACTATTGTCAATTACACACTATATTTCATTAGCATCACCCCCAAAGTCCAATGTTCCCTTAAAATGCAACATCAACATTGTGTCCCATCAAGCTCCAACCCCATGGGTTAATCATAATTCATTCAATAATTTATTAACAACATTATCACTTTACCATATTCCAAGGAATTCTTGAAAACATTCTAAGATACCAAACACAAGGGGCTCAACACGATGAGAAGGTGAACTACTCGTCGAGTATTTTCCACCTATAGAAAGAGAGTAGACCCATCCTAACTTGAGAAGCTAAACACATAAAGAATGTGTCGTACCTCATGCGTATTCGCCCATTTTGGAAAGAGGGTAAGAAAGAATAGTTATCTTGAGCAGTGGGGAAAGTAAAGAAGATAAAAAACCAAAAAGATTCAGAAAGCATACATCCAACCTGTTTTTTCATCTTCGATTTCTACCCTCGACACCTTCATGCATAAACAGATGCATCTCACCACTCTAGGTGTCAAATCCTACCAAAAACATTGGGGATCCCTGCCCCCAACATATTACAACATCCATACATGATCACAACCCAACACAAGTAGTATGAAACAAACATCATATCAACCGGACTCTTTTCCCTTGAACAAGGCATCCAACCAACATACATAATGAGCACTCATGGTTCCAAAGCATAAGGTACTTGGCCTTACAAGTAAGAGGGTAACTCAAAACACTACCATAAATTATATTTTATCAAAAAATAGGTTCATTAATCAATCTTGAATTAATTGATTCATCATTACTAGGTTCCAACTGTGGAAAACCTAAATAGAAATCTATCATATCAATCACAAATTAATTAAACATTCTTACTACATCAATTTTATTATCATCAATTTTCAATAGCAACATCCAAATTCATTTACATGCCTCTTTATCTATGAAAAATAATTTACAATTAATCCCAGTTTACGTTCTTTACCAATTTCCATCAATAACAACATGTTAGACAAGGAAAGTATTGATATCACACTATCTAGAAAAATAAGAGGCAATAACATATGATCGATACTAATTTATTTATCTGGTTTAGTTATTTTTTATATCAATTAAATTGGGATCCAGTGGGCTAAAACATGATGACTCTATAGTTTCACGTAAAAAAATAGAGAATATATGAATCTGCTACCTCAAAAAGTTCTTGAAATTTTTTACATGATAATTTTCCATGAAATTGATCACGATATCCTCCCCCATGACAATTACATCCACCCAAGGATATTATGGCATGAACGAACCAACTAAAACCCAAGAAAACTCTATTGGAAGAATGAAGATCACATTCCATAACATGGAAAGAAGAAATGGGATAATAAGGATCGAATAAAACATAAGAATGTAGGAAGATCATACCTTCTATTGATGATGGATCGACACTTGCTTCTTACACCCAAACAAGGGGCGTGCAAGAAGTAGGAAGAGACTTCAAGGGGAAACGATCCAAGGATTAAGGATTTATCACACCACTTCTATGGGACGCAGGAATGTATTGAGCATCTCACACCAGGAAACAAGAAGTAGAACAAGGGAGGAAGATATCTCATCCATTTAGATGATTTAATGGGGTTTTGGATTAAGATATGATGGATTTCCCATTAAAAGTGGATCACATTAAACCATACGGTTTGACCAACTAAAGGCATCCAGAGCCTTAGAAAAAATAATATAGGAGTTATGGGTTTTGAATCGGCCTTAAATACCTTAAAATAAGGCCTTGAATGTGTTTTTTGTTAAAGAAAACACTAAATGGGTGAAACTGTAGGAAGCTGGAAGTATTGTACACCTTCTAATGGCTAGAAACACTGTACACCTACCTATGGCTAGAAACACTATACACCTACCGATGACAAGAAACATTGTACACCAACCGATGGCTAGAAACATTGTACACCTACCGATGCTGACAGTACAAATGACTCACCAAGGCCGACAATTCAAATGACTCATCGACGCCGATAATACAAATGACTCACTAACCCTGATAGTAAAAATGAATCACCGATGGTGACAGTACAAATGAATCACTAACACCGACAGTACAAATGAATTGCCGATGCTGATAGTACAAATGAATAATCGACGCTGACAGTATAAATTAATCACCAACGCCAAAAGTACAAATGAATCACAGACACCAATAGTAAAAATTACTCACTGATGTATATAGTAGAAATGACTCACCAACACCAATAATACAAATGACTCACTGATGACACTATTCACATCTGTCTCATCGATGAAACTATAGACATTTTTCTCACCAATGAAATTGTTCACATCTATCTCACTGATGATATTGTTCACAACTGTCTCACCGATGACACTGTTCACATCTGTCTCACTGATGACACTATTCACATCTGTCTCACCAATGACACAGTTCACATCTATCTCACCGATGAAATTGTTAACATCTATCTCACCGATGACACTGCTCACATTTTTCCCACTGATGACACTTTTCACTTCTGTCTCACTGATGACATTGTTCATATATGTCCCACTGATGAAACTATTCACAGAACTATAAACACTATTCATAGAACTGAAAATTTGGAAGAGTGTTGGCGATAAGTCACCTTGACCTCCCAGAACACCTCATAAACCAAATTTCAGCAATGTATTAGACCAGAGAGGTCTGGGAAATTGCATCATATACCTCTCAAACATTCTCATCCTTGAGAATTCAAAAGAAACCTAAAAGAAAAAAAGAAAAGTGGTCTGAACAACCACCCATAGAGATACCTCTCGAAAGAGAGAAAGCCACAAAAGTAACAAAAAGAAACAATATCATAAAAATGAAAGTTATCCAACCAAAAATGAACATCATTACATAAAAATTGTTAAACATCAAACAAATTGGGGTACTGAGCACATATATGCAACTCATGTTCCCATGTACTCTCCTTCATGCCACTGTGTCACCACAAGACATGAACCAAAGGAATATAATGCTCGTGAAACACTTTCTCCTTACGGTACTAGATCTACATAGGTCTCTCCTTGATGGCCACATCATCATCAACATAGATCTATACCCAATCAAAGATAAGAGATTCATCATGAAGATAACGATGGAGCTGTGACACATGAAAAACATTGTGTATCTAGCTCATCTATGTGGAAAGTGCTACTTGATACGCCATGGCTTCAATATGAGCCAACATCTTGAAAGGCCCAACAAACCAGGGAGACAGCTTACTCCCATGACCAAACCTTTACTGCCCATGATGAGGATTCACCTTCAGAAACATGTGATCCCCAAAATCAAACTCCAAAGGTTATCTTCTTGGATATTCATATGATTTCTGAAGATCCTATACCGCATTCAACCTCTCTCAATTCATCTGAACCATCAGTGTCATATTCTGCACTAGTTCCAGTCCATGAATTGCTGACTCTCTGACCCCAATCTAGCACAATGGAAAAAGGCAAGGTCATCCATACAAGGATTCAAAAAGTGCCATACTAATGATGGAGTGGAAACTATTGTTGTTAGAAAACTCCACCAATAGTAAGTTCCACATCCATGAACCTACAAAATCTAGGACACAAGAGCATAACTTGTCTTCAAGAGTTTGGATGGTCCGCTCTATCCAATTGTATGTCTATGAATGAAAAGTAGTACTAAGGTATAGATTATAACAAAAAGAATTTTGGATACCTCTCCAAACCCTAGAGGTAAAATGAGGATCTCTATCTGAAATGATCATCCTCTAGACACTGTCGAGTCTCACCACCTCCTCCAGATACCTCGACAAAACATCCCCGGAGCTTGACTCCTTAATCGCTTTAATGGGGGATGATTTTGTTAAATGATCCACTACCACCCAAATAGCTTCATGTAATCCCTGATATTGAAGTAAACCAAGAACAAAGTCCATTGAGATTTACTCCCACTTCTACTGAGGAATATCTAAATGCTAGAGAAAACCACCGGGGACACAGTTCTCGACCTTCACCTTCTGGAAGACCAAATATCGAGACAAAAACTCCACAAATATATTCTTCATATTAGGCCACCAAAATGGACTCCTCAAGGATCAGTACATCTTTGTAATCCCAGGATTCACCACTAAAGGTGAACTATGGAAACCTCTAGGAATTATATCATGCATCAAAAAATGAATGAAAATCATTCACTCATACAACACTCGATGTTGTTCATCTTTAGACCAACCATCAGGGGTCTCACCCCAAACAACTTGGTCTCTCCATACCTTCGCCTCTAGATCCCCTAACTAGGACTCTTCCACCAGTTTCACCATAGATGACTGCACTATTATCTGAAAAAGACAACCTCTTCCCCCACCTTCTCCCACATTGAGGTGTAATGTTAAAATCTCTTCCATCACTCGCAAGGAATCACCCAATTCATGAACTACATCACTACGTGACTTCCTAATTAGTGTATCAGCTACAAAATTCCCATTTATAGTTGTATATGATATTTCTATTTTGTATTCCTCTAAGAACACCATCCGTAGACGCTGCCACAATTTCAAGTCACGCTGGGAGAAAACATACCTCAGGCTCTTATGATCGATGAAAACCACAAAGCGCTCGCCAAAGAGGTAGTGTCTCCACATCTTTAGAGAAAACACCACTAATGCTAACTCAAGATCATGGGTGGCATAGTTATATTCATGGGGATGCAGCTTATGATAACCATAAGAAACAACTGATCTCTGATCCATCATAACACAACCTAACTTGAGATACAAAGAATCCATGAAAACATAAAACCAAACTCCCTCAACTGGAAGACAAAGAAATCGAGAACTTACCAACTTTTCCTTCAAATACTCAAAAGTTTCCTAACCCTGATTAGTGTAGGTTCCGGGTGCAGCAGAAGCATGTTGGTGGGTGTACCCAACCATAATTTTAGCATTAATAATGATCAATCCATGATCTGTCGCAGTAATAAAACACCAGATATTTAGAATAGAACGATAAACAAAAAAGAAAAGAGGGGAGTCCTAAAACCATAGATAGGATCATCATATTTTGGTCATAATTAATTTTATTAATTGATAAGAATTACCTCGATGGAATTATTTCTTCATTGATGTTTCCGGTCACGATTCGATGTGATCTATCATTGCGTCGTAGAATCCAAGTGTAGGATTCCTCTAGTGGTGATCTACACATGCTCCACATATCTTGAGACGTCTCCAAAGGCATCTATGGGTTCTAGCGTGGAAGAGCCTTCACTTGTAATGTCTTCTTTCGATCACCTTGATCCGGTGGAGGAGGATTTCTCTCTCGTAGCTTGAGAGTATTCTTGGAAGAAAAGGATTATCTCTTGGCTTGAGAATTTTCTCTAGATCTGTTGTGAACAACCACAAAAAATGGCTAGGATAATGAGAAATATATAATTGGGATTTTTAATTACATAGAATAATAAAATGAATTAATTACCCAAAATAATTTATTCATTTCATTTAATTCTTAGTAATACCCCATGTCTAATAATAACAGTTGACTATTATCATTACCTAACATGCGCCCAGCGAATTACACCTTATATTATTTAATAAAATAAATAATATTATTTCTCATAAATTTCTAGAAAAAAATACACAGTATGTATATTTAATATACACGGCGTGTACTTTTGTTTTTTCCATTTTTCTTTATTTTCTCTACCATATTTATTAGACCTTGAATAATGGCTATTTATTTCTAAAATAAATATCACTTCATTACTCGCTAATAAATATATTATTTCACTCAAAATATATTCTCTCGAATAACTAGTGTCGAAATAAATGTGATCAGGCATCCTTAAATAATTATTAAACCAAAATCGGGAATAACCCTTATTCAACTTGTTAAATTAATATTTAACTGAGATACTTGGACATACTTAGTTTGTGACCCTATAGGCCTCTTTGTCAATGGCATTAGGTGGAGCCTGCCTAAAGTCCAAGGTTAACGTCTAGAAACATGTCATGGCACCCATAGAGAAATAATTTAACGCCACAATGACATGTCACCTCCTATAAACAGTTACCATGTAATATAATCCCTTTGTCTCGATATCTCGAATCAAGCAAGTTTCATGCTAGTGTCATCAACCCATGTGCTCGATTATTCATCCTTTGACTTTCCAGAATTGAACTTTCCCATTCCTCACCATGTACATGGATTTATTTAGGCTATATCAATTCCATCAAAGGTCTTGAGATATCTACTTCCATTATGGAACAAAAGGGACAAATCCTTTCTCGCATTACCTATTAATGAAGTATCAAATGTGACACACCCAACGTATCTTACCTCGCTACAAAAAGTTTGTCCTCACGGTTTTCTTCAATACATCTAAGTGCACGATTTGTAATACCCATTAATTATAATCTTAAAGTATAAGGACCAATACACACGTCCGTAGATAAGAACATCCAATGAAATGATAAAATTTGGATTTCCTAATGGCAAGTATCATTCTCATAATATCCTCCTTGATATTACCAATGGCGCACACCATGAGATGGTGAATCAATGTTTTATGAGTCCTCACCCCTAATGTCCTGTATTATTTGTGTTCCTCAAATAACTTCTTCCGACCATAGAACATATATTCAAGAATGGTGTTATGTCACTTCTAGGTTCTCATCACAGCACAGATCCGCTATGACCCTTTAATGCAACAGTTATCCTTAAGATATTATCACATGCATTGTCATGTAGAAGAACAATCAAGATGTGATAAGGTATTTATTAATGAATAAAGTACAAAGTAGTTGGTTCTTGGCCACCAACTCCAACAGACTCCCACTTGTTCTAGAGCCAACTGCTTACAACTTTTAACCCGCTAGCTCTCACATGATATTCATGCTTCTACTGAGATAGGCCTTTAGTCATGGGGTCTTCCATGTTCTCTTTTGTGGACACTCTGTTAACTTCAACTTCACCCCTTTGATAGAAATCCCTCAAGAGTTGATACTTCAGGAGAATGTGCTTTGTTTGTTGATGTGACCTTGGTTCTTTTAAAATTTCCAATGTTGTAGTACTATCATAATATAATGCGATAGGATCCTTACTGCTAGGCACCACATCAAGCTCCTAGAAAAAGTTCTGAATCCAAGCTTCTTCCTTGGTTGTATCAGAAGCTTCTATATATTCGTACTTCACTGTAGAATCAGCAGCAATTGGTTTCTTTGAACTCTTCCAGCTTATAGCTCCTACATTGAGATAGAAAACATATCCATATTATGACTTCAGATTGTTCGGATCTATTTGAAAATCAGCATTGTCATACCATCCGATGACAAACTCCTCATCTCCTCCATACACCAGTAACATATCCTTAGTTCTTCTCAGATACTTAAGGATGGTCTTTAAAGCAGTCCAATGTTGTTCTCCTGGATCTTCTTGATATCATCTTACCATGCTCAGTGCATAGGCAACATCAAGCATGGTATATAACATGACATACATGATGGATCCTATAGCCGAAGCATGTGGGATCTTACTCATTCTATCGTTCTCTTGTTGTGTCTGAGGAAATAATTTCTTAGAAAGATGTAGAGTATGTGACACTTAAACTAATCCCCTCTTGGATTGTTCCATACTAAATCTCTTTAGTATCTAGCCAACATATGTACCCTGACTTAGACCAATTATCCTCTTGGACATATCATGAATTATTTTCATCCCTATAATGTAGGCTGCTTCACCCAAGTCTTTCATAGAGAAACACTTGTTCAACCTGTCCTTAAATGACTGTAAGACTTGTACATCATTTCCAATAAGAAATATGTCATCAACATATACTACTAGGACAAATAATGCTTTCCCATTAAACCTCTTATAAACACATGGCTCACATTCATTCTTAATGAAACCAAATTCCTTTACAGATTCATCAAATCGAATATTCCATGACCTGGATTCTTGATTTAATACATAAATGGATTTCTGCAACTTGCAAACCCATTTGGATTGACCTAGTGTCACAAACGCATCTAGTTATGTCATATAGACATCTTCCTAAAGGTTCCCATTATGGAATTCTATTTTGACATCCATTTTCCAAATCTCGTAGTCATTGTAAGCTGCTATGGAAAGTATGATTCTTATGGATTTAAACATGGAAACTGAAGAGAATTTTTCATCATAGTCAATTACTTTAAGTTGTCTGAATCCTTTAGCCACTATCCTTGATTTATAGGTTCTAACTTGAACTTCCATGTCCAGTTTTCTCTTGAATACCCATTTGCATCCAGCAAGATTTACATCAACTGGCTCATCGACCAGAACCCAGACTTGGTTCTGATACATGGAATCCATCTCAGAATTCGTAGCTTCTATCCATCTTGTAGCTTTTAAGATTTCGACTACTTCCTTATAGAAGAGAGGTTTATCATCATCCAATAATAATGATTCTCCATTCTCAGTGACTAGGAAACCAAATATCTCTGGTTCTCTTACCTCTCTTGAGCTCCTACGCAGTACTTATGTTTCTGGAACCTCTTCCATAGGGACTTGTGGAACTTATTCCTATACCAACTCCTGTGTATCTTGAGAGTTGACTTTGTCGAAGTCAATATTGATCCCACTATCCTTTTTGAGTATGTGATCCCTATCAAGAAAGACGGATTGTCTGGAAACATTCACTTTCTTTTCTGAAGGGTTATATAGGTAATATCCTTTTTGTTTCCTTTGGATATCCTATAAAGATACAATTCGTGCCCCAGGGTGCTAGTTTGTTTCATGATAATGCCTTAACAAATGACTCACATCCCCATACATGTGTGTGTGACAAAATGGGTTTCTTTCTATTCCATAAATCAGAGGGAATTCCATTTTCATCCTTAGATGGTACTCGATTTAATGTGTATGCGGCAGTCTGTAATGCATATCCCCAAAAGGATAATGGAAGATCTGCATGACTCATCATCGACCTCACCATGTCTAACAAGGTGTGGTTCCTCCTTTCACTAACACTATTCCACTATGGTGTATAAGGAGGACTGAGATGAGATAGAATCCTAGACTCCCGTAGAAGATTGATGAACTCTTGGTTCAGATATTCTCCACCTCGATCCGATCGAAGCTTCTTTATCTTCTTACCAAGCTGATATTCTAATTCATTATTGAATTTCTTAAATTTATCTAAGGATTATGAGTTATACCTCATTAATTAGACATATCCATATCTACTCAAATTATCAGTAAAAATAATGAAGTAATAATATCCACCTCTAGCTTCTACAAGAAATGGTCCACACACATCTGTGTGCACCAATCCTAGAAGCTTTGTGGCCCTCCCAACCTGTCCACTGAAAGGTGGCTTGGTAATTTTATCTTGTAAACAAGCATGACATCTATCAAGTGGTTTTAGCTCAGTAGATTCTAAATAGCCATCTTGGCAGAGATTTGTCAAGCACTTCTCATTTACATGATCGATACGGTGATGCCACAACTGGGTGATGTATGAGTCATGTGATTTTTTTTGTTATCGATTTCCAACACTTAGTTTTCATAATTTAATACATACAAACCATTATTTAAATTCAGCATACCATAACATATGTTGTTCTTATAAAAGAAAAAACCCTTATTTCCAAACATGAAAACAAATCCATCCATATCCAAACATGATACATAAATTATGTTTTCGGTAACACTAGGCACATAATAACAATTATGTAGAACCATATTTATCCCAGTTAGAAATGAGAAGTGGTAATCACCAATGGACAACGCAGCCAGCCTCATTCCATTGGAAGCTTGAAGTTCCACCTCTCCTCTGGCAATCTTTCTATATCTACTTGGTTCCTGTATTTGAATACAGATGTGATCCCCACAAGCTGTATCTAATACCCAATGTGTAGAAACAGAAATATTACACTCGATAACGAACACGCCTTTAGTGACCCCATGATTCTATGTGCAATTCCTCTAACAGTAGCCTTTCTTTCCACATGAAAAACATACCACCTTTCATTCTTTTCCCTACCTCTAGATCTTTCCCTTCTTGGAGGGATGACGCTTGGGGGATTTAGACCATTTATAAGTCCCTGGCCCATTTTCTTTGTCCTTCCTTTTATTATTCACCATAAGGACTATGGGTTTGTCACACCATATGTCCTTATCTACTTGGAGTATTAAGGTCAGAAGTTCTGATAGACTCTTCTCATTGTTTCTCCTGTTATAGTTGACAATAAAGTTAGAGAACGTCTTGAGAAGTGATGATAGGATGGGATCTGTACGCAACTCATCTGAGAACTTTATCCCTAAGATTTCCAGGCGTTCAATGTAGCCAATAAGCTTAACAACATGAGGCCTAGATAGTTCAAACTCCCAATGATTAGTTGTAAACAAAGCATTGGAGATCTCATACATCTCCTGTCTTGCCTTCTCTTGGTAGAGATCCTTAAGGTGAGACAACATGCTATACGCGTCTATGTTTTCATGTTTCTTCAGGAGATCATTAGACATGTGTGATAACATGAAACAATGGATATTTATGGAATCATCCATATGTTTCATATAGATAGATAGTTCCTCACCACTGGCCTCTTTCCCAAGCACAACTAGAACAGACTCTTCCAACACATACAATTTCCTCTCATGGAGAAGGATGACGAGTAAACGCCACTGCCACTCTTGGAAATTGGTGCCAGTGAAAAGGTTTTCCTTATTGAGTATGGTTTGAAATGATATGTTTGAAGTCATTTTTCTTTTCTTTTCTACAAATTAATATGAGAAAATGTTTAGTACTTTATTATGATAAAAATGAGACAAATAAATAAATTAATACTTATTAGTCTCCCACTATTTTATCTAAATCCAATAGCCCTCACCATTGACTATGGAATATTCTATTTCCTGAATATTCTAGTGGCAATGATCAATATTTCCCTTCGTATTATCCCAACTTGGTTTGGTCAAGAAACTTTAAGGGTTTTAGGCAGGCATTCCAAATTCCAACTGCATTAACTCGCATCTCCTTGATCTGCTGAGTGGACTCCCCAATCCTGAAATCCTTTTATTTTGGATTTCCTCAACCATTTCCTCTTGGTCACACCATGTCCTACTGTGGTAGTCAACCCTTTCTACAAACCAAGTCAAGTCAACCCAAAACCTTAAATTAGAATTCCCTAATAATTGAAAGCACCCCAACTAGGGTTGGTCAAGCACTTTGAACTATGGTTCAATTCTAACCAAGATTAAGGAAGGCTATACCTACTTGATATTTTCTTTGAGGGATTTTATCCATATACATAAATTTCCATTTTATTATCTTTGACTGCATGCTTGTTGATATTAAGTGGGATATACTTAAGTGATTAACCATGTCTAAGATAATATTTTATGCATAAGACAATCTTATTTTATTTCTATCTTGCATGCTTTTTTAATTCATTAATTTTGTGATCGTGACAACACACCCAAAATAAATAAAGCATGCAACTGAAAGAAATAAAATAAATGGTATGATCATGAGCTTGTTCTATTGGTTAGTTTATCTAGCGATTAATAAACTAACCCAAGACTGAGGGAGACAAATTACTCCCACAACCAAACCATTGCTTCCCATGATGAGGAGTCACCTTTAGAAACATGTGATCCCCAACATAAAACTCAAAAGGTATCCTCCTTTGATCCGAATATGATTTATGATGATCCTATGTGGCCTTCATCCTCTATCGATTCATTTCAAACATCACTGTTGTATTATGTACTAGTTCCAGTCCAAGAATTGTTGACTCTCTGACCACAATCCAGCACAATGGACAAATGCAAGGTCACCAATACAAGGATTCAAAAAGTTCTATACTGATGATGGATTGGAAACTATTGTTGTTAATGAACTCCACCAAGGGTAATTTCCTCATCCACGAACCTCCAAAATCCAGGACACAATAACACAACTTGTCTTCAAGAGTCTGGATGGTCCGCTCTATCTAACTGTTTGTCTGTAGATGAAAAGCAGTACTAAGTCAGAGATAAGAACTGAAAACATGTTCGAGACCTCTCCACACCCTAGAGGTAAAATGACGATCTCTGTCTAAAATGATCATCCTTGAGACTCTTTGGATTCTCACCACCTCCTCCAGATACTTCTTTGACAAAACCTCCACTAAGCTTGACTCCTTAATCACTATAAAGTGGGATGATTTCTTTAAATGATCCACTACCTCCCATATATCTTCATGGTCTCCCTGATATCGAGGTAAACCAATAATAAAGTCCAATGAGATTTACTTCCACTTCTATTGAGGAATATCTAATGGATGGAGCAAACCATTGGGGGCACGGTTTTTAGCCTTCACCTTCTAGAAGACCAAATATCGAGACACAAACTCCACAACTAAAATCTCCATACTATGGCACCAAAACTAACTCCTCAAGGATTGGTACATATTTTTCATGTCAGGATTCACTGCTAAAGGTGAACTATGGAAGCCTCTGAGAATTATCCCATGCATTAAGAAATGGATAAAAATACTTCCATGATACATCACTTAGTGTTGTTCATCCTTAGACCAACCATCAGGGGTCTCACCACATAAAACTTGGTCTCTCCAGGAATCCACCTCTAGATCCACCAACTATGACTCTTCCACTATTTTCACCAGATATGACTGCACCATCATCTGAAAAAGACAACCACTTCCCCCAACATCTCCCATATTGAGTTGTAATGTTGAAAGATCTTCCATCACTCTCCAGGAATCACAAGATTCATGCATAAATCACTACGTGACTTCCATCTTAGTGTATCAGCTACAACATTCCACATTCCAGTTGTATATGATATTTTGAAGTTGTTTTCCTGTAAGAACTCCATCCATATATGCTTCCACAATTTCAAGTCACGCTGGGAGAAAACATACCTCTGGATCTTATGATTGGTGAAAACCGCAAAGCACTCACCAATGAGGTAGTCCATCCACAACTTCAGAGAAAATTCCACTCCTGCTAAATCAAGATCATGGGTGGCATAGTTACATTCATGGGGATGTAACTGCCAATACCCATAAGAAACAACTGATCTCTGCTGCATCATAACACAACCGAACCCGAGATACAAAGCATCAAAGAAAACATCAAACCGAACTCCCTCAACTGGAAGACATAGAACTCGATCACTTACCAACTTCTCCTTAAAATACTCAAAATTTACATGACCCAAATTAGTATAGGTTTTGGGCATAGGGAAAGCATGTTGGTGGGTGTACCCAACTTTAATTTTAGCGTTAACAATGATCAATCTGAGATCCATCATGATAATAAAATGCCAGATATTCATAATACAACAAAGAATGAAAAAGAAAATAGGGGAGTCCCAGAACCATAGATAGGATCATCATATGTTGGTTATAATTAATTTAATTAATTGAAAATAATTACCTTGATTGAATTATTTCTTCGTTGATGTTTCCGGTCATGATCCAATGTGATCTGTCGTTGCGATGTAGAATCCAAGTGTAGGATTGCTCTAGCGGTGATCCACACATGATCCAAGTATGTCTAGACATTTTTTAAGGGATATCTGAGTTCTAGCATGGAAGATCCTTTTCTTGTGATGTCCTCCTTCAATCACCTTGATCTGGTGGAGGAGGATCTCTCTCTCGTAGCTTAAGAGCATTCTTGGAAGAAAAGGATTCTCTATTATCTTGAGAGCTTTCTCTCGATCCATTGTGCACAACCACAAAAAATGGATTGGTTAATGAGAAATATATAATTGGGATTTTTAATTACATAGAATAATAAAATGAATTAATTACATTAAAGAATTTATTCATTTCATTTAATTCTTTGTATTACCCCATGTCTAATAATAACAGTTGACTATTATTATTACCTGACATGAACTCAGAGAATTACACTTAATATTATTTAATTAAATAAATAATATTATTTCTCATAAATTCCCAGAAAAAAAATACAGGGTGTTTATATTTAATATACATGGCATGCACTTTTGTTTTTTCCATTTTTCTTTATTTCCTCCACCACATTTAATAGACCTTGCATAATGTCTATTTATTTCTAAAATAGATATCACTACATTACTCGCTAATAAATATATTATTTCACCCATAATATATTCTCTTGAATAACTAGTGTCGAAATAAATGTGATCATGCATCCTTAAATAATTATTAAACCACAATCGGGAATAATCTTTATTTAACTTGTTAAATTAATTTTTAACTGAGATATTTAGACATGATTAGTGTGTGACCCTCTAGGACTCTTTCTCAGTGGAATTAAAAGGTGACTACCTAAAGTTCAAGGTTAGCATCAAGAAAAAGACCAAGGTACCCATAGAGAAAAAAGTTAATGCCGCAATGATGTGTCACCTTCAACAAATTCTTACCGTGTAATACAATCCCTTTGTCTTGATATCTCGAATCAAATGGGTTGCATGCTAGTGTCATCAACCCATGTGCTCGATTATTCTTTATTTGACTTTCTGAAATTGAACTTTCTCATTCCTCACCATGGCCAGGGATTTATTTATGCTATATCAATTCCATCAAAGGGCCTAAGATATATACTTCCATTATGGAACAGAAGGAACAAATCCTTTCTCGCATTATCTGTTAATTCAGTATCACTCGTGACACACCCAACTTATCCTACCATGCTGCGAACAGTGTGTCATCACAGTTTTCATCAATATATCTATCTGTAAAACATTTAATACCCATTAATAATAATCTTAAAGTCTAAGGACCAATACACATGTCTGCCGATATGAATATCCAATGACACTATGAAATGTTGATTTCCTAGTGGCGAGTCTCATTCTCAGAATATCCTCTTGAATATTACCAAGGGCGCAAACCATGAGAAGGAGCCTCAAAGTTTTATGAGTCATCACCCCTAATGGCCTATATTATTTGTGTCTCACAAATAACATCATCCGTCCATAGAACATATATTCAAGAATATTTTTACGACACTTTCGGGTTCTCATCAAAGCAGGGATCCACTATGTCCCTTTAATGCAACAGCTATCCTTAAGACATTATCATATGAATTGTCACGTAGAAGAACAATAAAGATGTGATAAGGTATTTATTAATAAATAAATTACAAATTAGTTGGTTCAAGGCCACCAACTCCAACAGTTAGTCCATACGAACACCTGATATGTCCTGGTCAATGTTGTCAGAGTAGTCGAAACCTGAGGGAAATCTTCTACAAACCTCCTGTAGTAGCCTACAAGACCAAGGAAACTTCACACCTCTATCACTACCTTAGGGGCTATAGAAGACACAACCACACCTATATTTGACAGATCAATAGCTACTCTCTGCTGGGATACAACATGCCCAAGAAAAATACTTCTCAAGCCCAAAAATCACAATTAGACAACTTCTCAAATAGCTGTTGTTTATGAAGAACTCCCAAAACGGAATGAAGATGCTCTATATTCTCCTCCTCAGATGCGGAGTACATAAGGATGTCATATATGAAAACCAACATGAACATATCTAGGAACTCACGAAACACAGTGTTCATCAATCCCATGAAAAAATATAGAGCATTCATCACACAGAATGGCATTAAAACTAACTTGTAATGCCCATGATGACAACGGAAAGAAATCATCAGGATATCCTCATCCTTCACACACATCTCATGATATCCTGACCACAAGTCGATCTTTGAGAACCAACTTGTACCATTCAATTGATCGAATAAATCATTAATCTGCGAAAGATGATAGCATTTCTTCATTGTCACTTTGTTTAAGCATAGATAATCGATACACAACCACAAACTGCCATCATCCTTCTTCACAAAAAAAACTGGTGTGCCCCACGGTGACATACTCAGCTGAACAAAACCGTACTGTAATAGACTATTGAGATATATATGAATCTCCTATAACTTATAAGGTGTCATCCTATATGGAGACATTGAGATTATAGGCGGACCTAACTGTATCTCGATCCCAAACTTGATCTCTCGTCAAGGGGGTATTTCTACAACCACTTCTAAAAAGACATTAGGGTACTCTTCTACGACCCTGGGAAATGACAACTATTGAACCTTTGATGAACTCATCATCAACTCATCCATCAAGGATGACAAGGATGGAACATGCATCTTACCCATCCAAGGGTCTCTCTCGCTAAAAAACATTGTTGGATCTCTATCATCATCGAAAAAGACCACCTGCCTCCATAAGAAATATACTATAGCATTAATCGAATACAACCAATCCATGTCGAGGATGACATCATAGGGTTTTATCCATAAACATAGTAAATCTTTCCAAGATCGGTGCTCCCCCAACATGATCTCACAGTCTCTGCTACTTCAAACAAGTCAGATTGACCTCCAACTAGCGTAGTCAAATCCATGGGAACTGGAAGTCTATCTACCTCAAGTCCAAAATAATGGAAAAGGGAAGGTGATATGAAGGAGTGTGTCACTCCTGAATCAAAAAAGGCATAAAACCAAGTATAAAACAAGAAAAGGGTAACCAAAATCATGTTTGGATCTCCTGGAGCTGGCAACGCTAAAGCATGAAGCTTACCACGACCTCATCCATAGCCTCTATGACCCTGATGGAGACCACCACCATGGTCGCGCTCTGCTCTCTAAGGACAGGGAGCATCATGGGGCTATCCTCTGCCTACCCCATCCGCTCTCTACTGATCCGAATTTGGTGCAACTTACTACTGCTACCTCAGCTGGAACTGCCTCAATGGAGGAACCTGGAGCGGAACACCTGGTGCACGATGACTACTCTGAAAATTTGTTCACACTCACTACTGATGAACTCAGACTCCATAATAAAAACAAGCACCTGATCCCTTGACATAGACCTGAGAACCTCCACCCATGGAGAAACAAGATGTTGAGGGTTGGGACCTACCCTATGCCAAACAAAAACTCTTCTTCCCTGAAAACTAAGAACCCCGAACCATAGCTCTGCTTCATGAGGAATCATGATGACTCCCCTCTCATGATGATCTAGTTCTATCCAATTTATTCTCAATGACCTATTTCCTCTCTAACACCTCAAATATGTCTTCAGCATAAACAAGGTGACCTGGTGCTGGATCTCTAGATACAAAGGCTCCTCAAAATGCCTCGCCCTAGCCTCCTTATCTGGAAATAGGTCCGAATAATATCGTAAAATGTTCCTAAAAAGGATTACAAACTCTTGAAAACTGGGTCTCACATGTCGAAGGGTAAGTATCTCTTGGAAAATAGGCACCTTCTTGGTTGAATAAAGAAACTTGTCTATGAAATTGTCTCAGAACTCCTCCCACGATATCGCAGAATCCTCATGATCCCTAAGGAATAAGACCCATTGTTGCCTCACTGCCACACCTAGCATCATAACAATCAAGGAAACCTAGTTCTCCTTCCGAGAACAGATCAAATTGAAGTATATCTCAACCTCCCTTAACCATTATTCTATGACAACATCTAAAACGGAGTCCTTATACTTCTGTAGACTCTGGCGCTAAAATGCTCAGAGTGTACTCCTTAAAGTGTCTTCACCATCAAACTCTACACTGTGGCGATCTGCTGGCATAACCTTCTAGAAATATTTTGTGCAAACCTAATAGTGACTTTTTCCGGGATGCATACCTACAAAATAAAAAAACAGTTAGATCTCCTAAACCTGGAATATAGAAGACTCAAAATTAACTAATTAATTGTTTTCTATTATTCATTTTAGGTTAAACTAACCCAAGGTCTAACCATTCAAACACATGCATAAAGAAGAATGATGCATGATCCTTTCCTAGGCCTTTACACTGCAACAAGTATCACCTCGTTTAGTAGACACTATAAATATAAAGGTTTGTGCATCATATCACAGGGGCCCAAAACACCTATGTCTCCACTGGTCTCCAGTGTTTACATAACATTAAAGAATTAAATAACACAGTTTCCCTACCAACACATGCAACCTCACCTATTCCTAACACCAAACTCTATCTTATCCCTCAACCTCCCTTTTATACCACTTTTTCACAACCCCCCTTCCCACAAGGTATACCCCTCTTGGTCTGAAAATATGAGAAGGGAAATAGTGACCCCCGAGTCCCACTTCCAGTAGGCCCTAGGTTAGAAGCTAGTGTTGAGGGTATAGTAAACACACATATGGGAGACATTAACCTCTAAGGGAACACATGACAAAGAGAGAGATAAGAGAGACACCTACCAAATCTAACTCAGACTGTAATATAAAATAAATCCCAATTACACATATGTAATGTCATGAAAAAACTACTACAACTAAAATAGCAAAATTCAAGTACCAAAATAAAATAAAAATGGCAGTGACCACAAAGCCCAAATAGCTCCTACAACCCCAAGGTGGTAGTAACCAGCCTGATCTCTAACCTGCTCCAAGTGACCTGAAATATATTTTATATATATGAATAAAGTGAGTATAACAGTATACTCTATAGTATCCTCCCAAAAGCCTCTCATGAAAAAGTAAAGAAATAATTCTAAAGCATAGTGAACAACAAGTGAAAGTAACTCATCAACTAAACAGGTATACTAAGTTCCCGGTATCACTGTGGCTACTCTCACCAAGTATCGCATATAGGATAATATAATATAATAAATAATATCAAGGTTACCATGTTACCACTTCCCCACTAGTTTGTCGTTTTTCCCTAATGTCTCACATCCTAAGAATCTCTCTCTAAAAAGGTTTTCCTGTAGAAATATGGGAGAAGCACCACAATATGCACCTCGTGCAACACAACCACTACATCCCCATAACCAAAGTAACCAGGTAGTTTTCAGGAGACACCAAAACTCTCATAACGTGTATCATATGTCGGGAATTATAGCACATGTCATTACAATCCATAAATAGAGTAAGGATCCTTAAGTCATCACATCCTATACACATTACACCTATAATAGTACATATGAACCTATATCCATAATATATGTGTGTTAATAACCACAAGCCATTACAGACCTATACACATATATAGAGAGAAAACTAACTGATGTGCCTACCATCACAAGTAACTACCAAGAGAAGAGAGTGGGTCCAAAGGGGGTAGTCATCCATCCATCCTCCAATCGAAATATTGGGGAAAACACACCCCCATGGCTCAGAATCCTCAGGGTGTCAATTTCTCTAGCTGAAGGGGTGGAGTAGCCTACAAAAACACAAAAAGTACAGAATATACTATAGCTCACAACCACACTATAGGCATATCCTAGTCTTAGACTCGACTACAACTAATGTCTCTAAGACTCCCAGCTTCCACTGCTAATACTTGGTATCCTATAAGCACACAACCATTTAAAGATCTTTATTAAATTACTCTATTCCCTTTTTATCAGTTTCACTTCAAGTTAATTAATTCATTAAACATTAATTAACCATTATCAATTACACACTATATTTCATTAGCATCACCCCCAAAGTCCACTATTCCTTTAAATTGCAACCTCAACATTACGTCCCAGTAAGCTCCAACCCCATGGGTTAATCATCATTCATTCAATAATTTATTGAAAACATTATGACCTTCCTGTATTCCTAGGCATTCTAGAAGCCACTCTAAGCTACCAAACACAAGGGGATCAAAATAGTGAGTAGGTGAACTACCCATCGAGTCTTTTCCACCTATATCAAGAGAATATACCCATCCTCCATTGAGAATATAAACACAGAAATAACATGGAATACCCCATGTCACTTCACCCCTTTTGGAAGGAGGGTAAGAAAGACCAGTTGTCTTGAGAAGTGGGGAAAGTAAAGAAGTTAAACAACCAATAAGATTCAGCAAGCATCCAATCATTCACATACAACCCATTTTATCATCTTTAGTGTCCTCCATAACACCATCATGCATAAACCAATGCATCTCTCCACTCTAGGCGTCAAATACTTCCACAACCAATGGGCCTATCTGCCCCTACATATCACAACATCCATCCAGAATCACATCACAACACAAGAATTATGAAACAAGTATCATATTAACTGGGATCTTGTCCCTTAAGCAAGTCATCCAATCTACATATATAATGATCACTCATGCTTCCAAAGAACAAGGCACTCTACCTTATAAGAAAGAGGGTAACTCAGAGCCCTACCAGACATTATCTTTTATCAAACAATTGGTTCATTAATATACATTGAATTAATTGATTCATCATTATTAGGTTCCAACTTTGGGAAACCTAAACAGAAATCTATCATAGCTATCAAAAATTAATTAAACATGTTTATGCCATTAATTTGATTATCATAAATTTTGAATTGAAACAGCCAAATTCATTTACATTCCTCTTTATCTTTGATAAATAATTTACAATTAATTCCATTTTATGTTCTTTACCAATTTCCATCAAGAATGACATGATAAAAAAGGAAATAATAGATATCACACTATCTAGAAAAACTAGAGGCAATAACATACGATCGATGCCAATTTATTTATTTGGTTCAAATATTTATTATGTCAACTACATTGTTATCCAGTGGGATAAAACATTTTTAATCTATAGTTGAACATAAAATAAATAGAGAATCCATGAATCCCCTACCTCTAAAGGTTATTGGCGTTCTTTACATGAGAACAATCCATGCAACCAATCACGATCGCCACCCCCATGACAACTGCATCAACCCAAGGACGTCATGGCATGACCACACTGGCCGAAACCAAAGATAACTCCATTAAAAGCATGGAGATCACATGCCATAACATGGAAAAGAGAAATGGGAGAATAAGGATTGAATAAAACAAAATAATGGAGGTATATCATACCTTCTATTGATAATAGATCGACACTTGATGCTTGCACCAAAACAGGGGGTGTGCATGAAGTAGGAAGAAACATCAAGGGGAAACGATCCAAGGATTAATGTTCAATCACACCACTCCTATGGGAATAAGGAAAGGTTTGAGCATCTCACACTGGGGAACATGAAGGTAGAATAAGTTAGGAATATATCTCTTCACTTTAGAAGATTTAACAGAGCATTGATTTAAGATGCACTAGATTTTCCATTAAAATAAGATCACATTAAACCATGCGGTTTAACCAAGTAAAAGATTACCAAGCCTTCAAAAAATTAATATATAAGTTATGGGATTTTAATCAGTATTAAATCATTTAAAACATTTCCTTGAATTCGTTTTTTGTCAAAGAAAATGCTAAATGGGTGAAACTGTAGGAAGCTAGAAATACTATACACCTATCAATGGTAAGAAACACTGTACACCCACTAATGGCTGGAAACACTGTACTCCTACCGATGGATAGAAACATTGTACACCTACCGATGGATGGAAACACTATATACCTACTGATGCCTACAGTAAAAATGACTCACTGACGCCCACAATACAAATGACTCAGTGACACTGAAAGTACAAATGACTCACTGATGACAACAATAAAAAAGACTCACTGAAGCTGATAATAAAAATAAATCACAGATACTAATAGTACAATTGAATCAATGATTTCTAAAGTACAAATAAATCACTGACACTGACAGTATAAATGACTCACCAACGCTGACAATACAAATGACTCACAGACACTTATAGTACAATTGACTCACTGATGACACTGTCTACATCTGTCTCTCTAATGAAATTGTTACCATCTATCTCACAGATTAAATTGTTTACATCAATATCACTGATGAAACTATTCACATTTGTTTCACTGGTGAAATTGTTCTCATATATCTCACCAACGACACTCTTCACATCTGTCTCACCAATGAAACTGTTCACATCTGTCTCACTGATGACACTGCTCAAATATGTCTCACCGACGACACTATTCACATCTGTCTCACTGATGAAACTGCTCACATTTGTCTCACTGATGACACTGTTCACAAAATTAGAAACACAATTCACATAACTAGAAATTTGGAAAAGTGTTGGGGATAAATCACATTGACCTCCTAAAACACCTCAAACACCAGATTTCAGAAATAGAATGGACCAGAGAGGTCTGGTCTATTACAGGTTTATTTGAAAATATATTTTTTATATTATATGATAATTATTTTTAAATTTAAATTATTGTTTACCTTTATTTTGTTCCATCTGTTAAAAAATTGGAAATATCATTTAACTGTATGTATTGTCTACCGTCTCCATGAACGATGTATCTTATTTTTATATATATTGATTTTTTTGAATATTATAAATACTTATATAATGATTATATATTATAATTATATCATATTTAATTATCTATATATTATGGAACCATGAGAAAAGTACAAGGACCTAAACTACCAGACCAAAACATACATGGAAAACAAAGAAAATATAACCCAAAAAGTGATTTAAACAAATAATTGTTAATAAACGTGTGATAAAAAGGTATATGTTAATAATATATGGTATGATATATATATATAATATATTTATAGTAAATATATATTTATTATAAAGTATGTTTTAATGCATATAATGGAAATCGGACTAGAGGTAAGAGTTTCTCATCCCACTTTTACTTCCACGAGACATGTTCTATATTCACCACTTATTTCATTTTTGTAGTGTATATAATACACCATTGATTTGTTATATCATTAACATATTTATCTTCATGATGTTAAAAATTTTATTTGAAGTTATTTCTTTCATGGCAGTTATGATTCAAAAGTTACAAAATTTGTAAGGGTTTATTTCACAATCTAATCATTATTCAAGATTTTTTATGATTAAGTTTTATGCTAGGTAATTATTTGGTATTTCTATCCTAAAACTAATCTATTTTATTATCCTATTTTTATTCATGAAATTTTTAGGTGATATTTCCTTTTTCTCTCTTTATTACATAAAATTACTAAGAAAATGTTTTTAAGAAAAGATGGTTTTATTTTTCTCTTCGGTCGAAAATCCTTTTTATTTAATATCCATGTTTTCTAAAAATATTTTCAAGAAAGTTTACAACATCCTAAAAATTATTTATTAAAGAAAATTTTACCTATATTATACTTTTTACAAAATGATTTAAAAGGAATCATCCTATCATTTTCCGAATGAGGTACATTTTGACTTTTTACTAAAAATGGGAAAGAAATATTTGTTTTAACTTACTTGACAAGAATGAAATTTCCCAGCATCATGACCACTCATTTATATGAAGATTATTTTAAAATTTTACATGGTTATTTTAAAATAAAATTTATTTCCTAATATTCTATAAAATATTTGTTTTTAAAATTGATTTTCAATTTGAAAAGGGTATTTTCCTCAAGAATGTTCTTAATGGGATTTCCATTATCTTTCAATTCACAAACAATATAAAACCTTATTTTAATTATATTACACAAGGTTTATATTTTAGTGATACCATATTTATTATTTCTCTAGATGGTTTATGATCATTTTGACGGGGGATGTACTATTTTGATATTATTCACTATATTACTCAGGATTGTTTATGATTATGTTTATTGATTGGGGAAATTAATAACACTTCATATACTAGTTTATAATATGTATAATTATGTTTATATATTGGGTAAATTATTAACATTTTATATGAAACTATTTCAATATAAATGTTTACATGATTATTTTTCTCCCCTTTAATATGAGGAATGAATTAGACTTAGTAACGAGTGGGGATTGCTACAGTCCAATGATTCATAGGTGGGTCTCATGAGAAAAAATAGCATGAAAATTTGGATGAGAACATTACTTTTTGTAATATGTCTTGGAATGAGGCCTTGATGGTATGTTTATGATGTTCAGAATTATGAATTCCCTCATTATGAGATTGGTTATTGATGTTCATGTGATTATGTGAGAAGTTAAGATATCCATGGATAAGTTTCAAGATCTTGTGATTATTTATATGTAATTATTTGATCATAATTTATTATTTCCATATTGTTATTCATGCTCAATCTATTGATTAAATGAAATGTTATTTTAGTTATTTACAATGATATACTGATTATGTGTTATGTATTCATGATAGCTTCTGTTGTACGCATACCCTTACTGAGCATCTGAGATCACCCCTTTCTTATGATTCATTTCCCCAGGATGCCAAGAAGTGTATTATGATTGAAATTTAGTGATATGATAAAGGTAATAATGGTGTACTCAAATAAAATACTATGTTTTATTTTATGATTTTAATTTTAATGTCAGATTCAAGTATGTATCTAGTTTTTCAAGACCACTAAACTATTTGGTCCTTTGGTATGTAATTCCTTTTTTCTAGTGTCATTGTAATAAATTAACCAACAGCTTTGGGATACTAGGTTCGAGATCTTTATAGTTAGTATCAGAGGACTTTTAGAAGAAACCTTAGGGACTATATTTACGGGGTATAGATTAGAGAATATTTCCATATGAATGAATTTGAGGATAAGTCTAAGTATATGATAACATCATAAAGCTTTATTAAGTTAGATATTATATGGTTTCCCTAGTAATATGTCCATGTATAGATAATAAAAGTTGATGCGGCTCTAGAATAGTTGTACCTAGGGGTAATAACTCTAAAAAGGGTATATTTGGATTTTACTCAATCATCTCCTAGTGCACTGTAACACCCCGAGATTTTATGAAAAATATTCTTTTTAATTTAATTGATGTATTCTGTTGTACGCTACACCAAGATTATCTTGCACTATACGCCACATCGTATTAGCTTGCAGTATACGCAATACTATTTGTGGATCGTGTTACACACAATTTCAAGTTTGTTTGATAGTAGTTATTCTACGCAACATTGGGTATATATATATATATGTATATGTATATATATATTCAATGTATAAATGAAATATTGTTGGATTCGGTTATACGAGACAACAAAGGAGTTTTGCACTACACGCAACCTGACTTGGCTTGCATTACACGCAATCGTGACCTTTTTCGATAGCGTGTGTTGTACGCAATACCAGGTTTCACTAAACAACGATATATGGTTATAATATTATTATAAACTAGCCGTTATGAATAATATTAACAACATTTTGAATTTTATAACATTATTATTTATCTTACACATTTTCTAGAACATGGTAAGAGAACAAAATAAAATTTTCAGGTAAAATAAGTATTTTTCAAAAAATGCAGTTTTGCCGCCTTTTGATGGTGCACCCACATTAAATCTAGTTTTTGACATTATTATAATTTTAATTGGACAAAATAAAATTCTTCTTTGGAATCAGGATATAAAAATTTACTTTGGATAAATTTTTGATACTTTTCTGATAACTTTCATATTTTGATGAATAGTAAAAATACGCTAATTTTTAATTAAAAACAACTTTTTTCTTTGAGATAATTTATATGGTTAAATTATAATATTTAATGGTTTTAAAGTATAAAAATAATATATTTTTACCATTTAATATAATCTATGTCATTAGAATTAACTTCACATTGAATTCATAGGTAAAAACATTTCAATCTTTGGCAATGTTTTAACTTCTAAAACCTTTTTTCTTAACAATGGGATTAATTTTAAATTAATTACTGAAACTTATGTGTTTTGAATTTTGAAAAATGGATTCCATATTTGGAATCAGTGGGTCCAAATTATCGTAATAGGCTACTTTTTATTTTTGGGCATTATGAATAGTAACTACGGTAAATTTTATTTACCATAGTTAAAGGTAAATAGGGTGATTAAGGGTAAATATAAGATTATAAAATTACACTAATACCTGAAAAAATCCTATTGGATGAATAAATGTCGACCCATATCACCTAATGGCCGAACTATATTTATTTCATGGACTTTGTGACCATGAAATAATATAATTATTATTAAAACCAAGGAAAGTGACAATATGTCACTCTCTTAAACATTATTTGTATAATAATTTTAATTTAGTGATAAACTTCATGAAACTTCGGATATAAATAGTCTCCAAAAATATAATAAAATAATATACATCATATTAATTTATTTAGAATTTTTATGGATTAAATAATTATCATTAATTTTGACACAATAGTGATGTTGAAATTATTTTATTAATTAAAATATCAAATAAATGGTTTTAAAAATATTAAAATAAATATTATATGAACTATTTAATGTGCTCCACTAATTTTCTAGATACATATGAAATTTTATGAATCTATTAAATCTTTTACTTCAAACATATCTTTTATATATATTTTATTTAAATTCAAATAAATGAATAGTGTCAAAATTGACACTATTGTTATTTTATAAAAATAAAATATTATAAAATTGTTTAAAAATCACAAAAATATTTAAAATTTATAAATTAAAATTTATATGGTCGAAAATGTCATAAAGTGTCAAATTATGGAAAATTCACAACACATATGTAATTATTTATAATAATTTAAAATTTAGAATATTATTACCACAAATAAAATTAAATTGATAAATAAGGATAACTCAAGTTGATAATGTTTAAAATAAATTCCTAACATGTCTAAAATTTATTGGTTGATGAGATTACAACCCTATCTCATATAATATTTGGATATGAGTCATTTTGGAAGTTTTTAAGTGGGTTTGGGATTTAATATAAACAAATATTTCTTATATTTACAAAGGTGCCCCTCTCCTCCCTTATAAAAGGGAACCTCCTCACTCTCCTCCTCACACCAATTTGAGCCTTCAAGATCGGCCAACCCCTGTCCATTTCACTTCCACAGTTCCATAGAAACCTACTAGAGGTATTGTTCTTCTCAAAAGACCAAATCTAGTGCCCTAAGATAATGTTTAAAGGAGGCACTTCAAGAAAGAGGAGGTTCAGATACGTACGAAGCATATCAGACCTAAGTTAAGGGATATTGTTTCAATATCAACTGTTTTCTATTCGAGATTGCTTATATGTAATTATTTACTGGGGTTATATTTATCATCCATTTCCAAGTTTTATAAAAATGTTTTCATGTATGTTTAAAGTTCTTTTTACTCATTTTTGACTTTTACTACATGGTATGTAAGGAATCTTTTTTTTACCATACGAGGTACTTTTTGACTTTTCTGACAAAAGTCTGAGGAGATTGTTATTTTTAACTTATACGGCGTGAATGGATTTTTACAGTTTTATAAAGCCTTATTTTCATGAAGCTTCCTCCAAAAGATTTCATGACTATTTTCAACAAAATCCTTTTCTTTTAAAATTGCATGACATTTTGTGAAAAGAAAATGATTTTGAAGAAGAAAGGATATTTTCCTCAAGAATTCATTTCAAGTGTTTTATCAAAACCATTTTCCATCTAAGATGACATTATTTCATATGTGTATGTTTCAAGTATAATGTATCTATTATTTACATGCTTTCACTTTTCTTATGATGAAATGATATCCATTTGTTTTATATGGATTATGTTATGATAGAATGATGTTTATGAAACCCATTTTATTCTTTGGGTTATGATAAATGATTTATGTTTATGTTGTGTCACAAGTAAGAATGATATCATTATGAGATGGGTGGGAACTATATATCCCTCCAATGCATTGGGTAAATATTTATATCTCATGAGATAGACATGGCTGGAATGACAGGTTAATCCGGTTCAGTGATACAGGACTGAAACGAAGAGTGAACTTGATTCAGAAAGAGAATTTGTCCACTAAGATGGTCTTGGTAGGAATGCCTTGGTTACTATGGAAATCATAACATGTGCTTGATGGTTTTCCACAATTACATGTTTTCTTCCCAGGCTATTTTATTAGGATTGATGTTCCATTATGATACATTCCTTACGTACTTCCAAGATTTATGTCTTTGCTCAAGATTTTGATGTTTAGATTTTATGTTCAAGTTTTTTCATTAAAATGTTAAGGATTGTTTTATGTTCTCTATGTTTACCCTTACTGAGCATTTGAGATCACCCTTTTTATGTTTTCTTTTCCCCAGGATATAAAGAATGGTCTTAGGTAAGAAAACAAAAGGGGAAGATCTTTATGGGAGATGTTGAAGATCTTTCACCATGATTAGAAGATTATTTTTCAGAGTTTCCAAAGTCACTAAACTATTACGGTCCTTTTGTGTATGTTTTTGTTATGTATTTAGTATTCCAAAAAAGTAATGTAATGTCCATGTATGTGAGTATTTGGGTCTCTACATTTGGTATCATAGGAAAGGTTTAGTTAACCTTTGGAAACTACGATGCGAAAACGTTAGTGAGATCCCTAGAGATATTTCTAAGGTATGTCTAGTGATGTCCCTAAGGATAAGTATACGAATAAGATATAGTCCTAGAACTATGGTAATGATCTTATAATTTAACCTAAGATGCTAGATATTGATGGTACTCCCCCTTTACTATGGTGTTTTCCCTAGCATGATTTTTGCCTCTCACACTATTCTTTTTGGGTTTTAGAAAATTGGTGGAAATAGGAAGATTCACGATAATGGAGGATATGATGGACAATGGAATGATATTCTTAATGAGAAACCAAATGAAACAGGATTTGGAAGTCCAAACATCGTTATTATGCCTAATCAGCAATCTCATAATATGATCAATAATCTAAACTTTGGTAAGTTTCCCGACTAAGATAATAAGAGAAAGATGGAGTTTCGTGATGATCATAGAGGAAAGAAAGTTCAATTTTCCTCATGTAAATCATGTGGGAAGAGGCATCAGGGAGATTGTTTCAAAGGAATTGGAAGATGATTTGGGTGTGGAAAATAAGGACACAAAGCCAGTAAGTGCAAAGGAAAAGGTTCAGTTAACACCATGGACAAGGATAATGGTATTGCTACGACATCAACAATGATTAGATGTTTTAAATGTGGAATTTATGTGAATTATGAAAACCAATGCCCTAAGGGAAAATCTCATGAAGAGAATCATCATGGTCATATGGGTAGTATTTATGTGGATGATGATGAAGAGACTACAAATGAAATATGAGATGAAAGAAATGATGAGGCTCAGTCAGTGGTTTCAGAAGTTAGTGGAATGATTGTATGTTTATCAAGAATAATGTATGGTACTATGGAATAAAGAATCATCTAAGGATTGTTACACTATTGTTTTTCCTAAAGTATTTTAAAGTATATGTTGAATGATACTGGTAATCATGAACGATTATTCAGATATTTTTGGAAAGAAGATGATATGCGCATAATGAAGGGATAAGGAGAAAATAATATGTTTGATAGTATTCATGAGCTCATGGCTGATAAAAGGAAAAAGTGATATCATGATTTGAGTATATAGATTTTATTTGGGATTTTGGTATGTGTAAAGAGTTAACTTTTGACAGAATTCATGTTTTTTCTAAGGTTCTATGGTAATTCATGTTTCAAAAGAATAAATGATTAAGGTATTCACATGTTTGGAATGTGACCAAAAAGATATATCTTATGATATATGTGGGACAGATGAAGGAATTCTCATGCTCGGTAGATGAAATTTCTAGTAATCAGACAGAAGTATTTTTGATAAGCCTAAAGGTTAGAATGAACATCATATAGTATTGGTTAAGGATATAACTTTTTATTTTTGAAATGTTATGATAGTATAGTTTTAGAAAAAGGATAACCTACAGAACGTACGACAACCCATCGCGTCGGACAAGGCTGTGGGAATCAAACCCACAATTGAAGAGCGACAAGCCTTTATCACCTACCACTGGCCTACAGGAAGTACCTGGTTAATATAAATCAGTTAAGTGGTATGATGTATGAAGTATAAGGCCATTTTAGGAACCATATATGACTAATCTCACTATAGATGGACTTATGTATATTTGATAAGTTTTTCTGAACTTTTGTTTGAGATAGATGGAATGAACCATCATTCTATCACATGATCTGCTAACACTTCATGAATGACAAATTTAACTTCATTTCTTTAAGATATGATGTGGAAATTGTCCAAGGAACGACCAACAGTGAGATTCTACCAAAATCATGAAAGTATTTCTTTTAATTTATCAACTTTAGAGAAATAATCTTGAAAACCAAAAATGTTGTCCTAGTTCCCTCATATCTGATGAATCATATGGTCCCTTAGATCATCACAAATTTATGGCTTTGTGACTGTTGGATTTATCATAGCCATGTCCTATACCACTCTCCATCAGAACTTGATGGTTAGATTTCTCTTCCATATCAATATTTTCACCTATTTTCTCCTATGTGGAAACCCATTGATTAGTTAATTTGGGTAACCATTACGTTTCATACTTTAGTTTTTTAAGATAATTTTTGGTATTCCTTTTTACTATGTGGTTTTTTATTTAAGAAACTTTCAAGTAGTAAACCATTTATAACCCCGATGAATTTCGAGGGTGAAATTCATTTTAAGGGGGGTATAATTAACATCTCAAGATTTTATGAAAAATATTATTTTTAATTTCATTGATGTATTCTGTTGTACGCTATACCAAAATTATCTTGCGCTCTACACAATATCGTATTAGCTTGCAGTATACGCAATACTATTTGTGAATCGTGTTACACACAATTTCTTGTTTGTTTGATAGTAGTTATTCTACGCAACATTGAGTGTATATATATATGTATATATATATATATATATTAAATGTATAAATGAAATCTGGTTGGATTCGGTTATACGAAACAACAAAGGAGTTTTGCACTATACACAACCTTGACTTTTCTTGCATTACACGCAATCGCGACCTTCTTCGATCGCGTGTTTTTTACGCAATACCGGGTTTCACTAAACAATGATATATGGTTATAATATTATTATAAACTAGCCGTTATGAATAATATTAACTAAATTTTGAATTTTATAACATTATTATTCATCTTACACATTTTCTAGAACATGGTAAGAGAAAAAAATAAAATTTTCAGGTAAAATAAGTATTTTTCAAAAAATGCAGTTTTGCCGCCTTTTGATGGCGCACCCACATTAAATCTAGTTTTTGACATGTTTATAAGTTCAATTTGACAAAATAAAATTCTTCTTTGGAATCAGGATACAAAAATTTACTTTGGATAAATTTTTGATACTTTTCTGATAACATTCATATTTTGATGAATAGTAAAAGTACGCTAATTTTTAATTAAAAACAACTTTTTTCATTGAGATAATTTATATAGTTAAATTATAAAATTGAATGGTTCTAAAGTATAAATAGAATATATTTTTACCATTTAATATAATATATGTCATTAGAATTAATTTCACATTGAATTCATAGGCAAAAACATTTCAATCTTTGGCAATGTTTTAACTTCTAAAACCTATTTTCTTAACAACGAGATTAATTTTAAATTAATTACTGCAACTTATTTGTTTTGAATTTTGAAAAATGGATTCCATATTTGGAATTAGTGGGTCCAAATTATTTTAATAGGCTACTATTTATTTTTGGGCATTATGAATAGTAACTACGGTAAATTTTATTTACCATATTTAAAGGTAAATCAGGTAATTAAGGGTAAATATAAGATTATAAAATTACCCTAACACCGGAAAAATCCTATTGGATTAATAAATGTCGACCCATATCACCTAAGGGCTGGAATATATTTATTTCATGGACTTTGTGACCATGAAATAATATAATTATTATTAAAACCAAGGAAAGTGACAATATGTCACTCTCTTAAATATTATAAGTATAATAATTTTAATTTAGTGATAAACTTCATGAAACTTCATATATAAATAGTCTCCATAAAGATAATAAAATAATCTACATCATATGAATTTATTTATAATTTTTAGGGATTAAATAATTATCATTAATTATGAAACAATAGTGATGTTGAAATTATATTATTAATTAAAATATCAAATAAATGGTTTTAAAAATATGAAAATAAATATTATATGAACTATTTAATGTCCTCCACTAATTTTATAGATAAATATGACATTTTATTAATCTATTGAAGCTTTTATTTTGATCATATCTTCTGTATATATTTTATTAAAATTCAAATAAATGAATAGTGTAAAAATTGACACTATTGTTATTTTATAAAAATAACATATTATAAAATTGTTTAAAAATCACAAAAATATTTAAAAATTATAAATTAAAATTAATATGGTCGAAAATGTCATACAGTTTCAAATTATGTAAAATTCACAACACATGTGTAATTATTTATAATAATTTAAAATTTAGAATATTATTACCACAAATAAAATTAAATTGATAAATAAGGAAAAATCAACTTGATAATGTTTAAAATAAATTCCTAACATGTCTAAATTTTATTGTTTGATGAGATTACAACCCTATCTCATCTAATTTTTGGATATGATTCATTTTAGAAGTTTTTAAGTGGGGTTGGGATTTAATATAAACTAATATTTCTTATATTTCCAAAGGTTCCCCTCTCCTCCCTTATAAAAGGGCACCTCATCCCTCTCCCCCTCACACCAATTTGAGCCTTCAAGCTCAGCCAACCCCTGCCCATTTCACTTCCCCAGTTCCATAGAAACCAATTAGAGGTACTGGTCTTCTCAAAAGACCAACTCTAGTTCCCTAAGAGAAATTTTAAAGGAGGCACTTCAAGAAAGAGGAGGTCCAGATACGTACGAAGCATATCGGACCTAAGGTAAGGGATAATGTTGCAATCTCAATTGTTTTCTATCCTAGATTTATTATATATAAGTATTTATTGGGGTTATATTTATCATCCATGTCCAAGTTTTATAAAAATGTTTTCA
Source organism: Viscum album (assembly GCA_963277665.1). Taxonomy (NCBI): domain Eukaryota; kingdom Viridiplantae; phylum Streptophyta; class Magnoliopsida; order Santalales; family Viscaceae; genus Viscum; species Viscum album. The sequence continues at coordinate 29,203,955 of OY728139.1, read as the reverse complement.
TGTATGTTTAAAGTCCTTTTTACCCATTTTTGACTTTTACTACATGGTATGTAAGGAATATTTTTTTGTTTACCATATGAGGTACTTTTTGAATTTTCCTACAAAAGTACAAGGAGATTATTATTTTTAACTTATACGACGTGAACGGATTTTTACGGTTTTATAAAGCCTTATTTTCATAAAGTTTCCTCTAAAATATTTAATGACTATTGTCAACAAAATCCTTTTCTTTAAAAATTGCATGACATTTTGTGAAAAGAAAATGATTTTGAAGAAGAAAGGATATTTTCCATAAGAATTCATTTCAAGTGTTTTATCAAAACCATTTTCCATCTAAGATGACATTATTTCATATGTCTATGTCTCAAGTATAATTTCTCTTTTATTTACATGATTTCACTTTTCTTATGATGAAATGATATCCATTTATTTTATATAGATTATGTTATGATGGAATGATGTTTATGAAACCCGTTTTATTCTTTGGGTTATGATGAATGATTTATGTTTATGTTGTGGCACAAGTAAGAATTATTTAATTATGAGATGGGTGGGAACTATATCTCCCTCCAATGCATTGGGTAAATATTTATATCTCATGAGATAGACATAGATGGAACGGGAGGTTAATACGGTTCAGTGATACAGGACTGAAACGAGGAGTGAACTCGATTCAGAAAGGGAATTTGTCCACTAAGATGGTCTTGGCAGGAATGCCTTGGTTACTATGGAAATCATAACATGTGCTTAATGGTTTTCCACAATTACATGTTTTCTTTCCAGGATATTTTATTAGGATTGATGTTCCATTATGATATATGCCTTACGTACTTCCAAGATTTATGTCTTTGCTCAAGATTTTGATGTTTAGATTTTATGTTCAAGTTTTTGCATTCAAATGTTATGGATTGTTTTATGTTCTCTATGTTTACCCTTACTGAGCATTTGAGCTCACCCTTTTTATGTTTTCTTTTCCATAGGATATAAAGAATGGTCTTAGGTAAGAAAAAAAAGGGGAATATCTTTTTGGGAGATGTTGAAGATCTTTCACCATGATTAGAAGATTATTTTTTCGAGTTTCCAAAGACACTAAATGTCACGAACCAAATCTGGTCACAGCCAAAACCGGCACCAAACCCATCCCGTGACATGACCCGAAGGGCGTTCCCTATCCCCATGGGCTGGCACAAGTGTTCGGGTATCATTAATATAGGTTTGGGAACGATTTACCCGAGTATGAATGCATAAAACATTAAAAACAATCCATAATATAAATCTGAAATTTTTGAGCCAAACAAGACTTAAGTGAAAACCAAAACTGAGTAAATTGGTTTAAAGATTATACAGGTGTTCCAAATAAAAATAATTATAGCATTAAGACAGCCCCAAGGACTCCACACGACTAGGGGTCATCGCCCCCAAGCTATCTCCACAACTCCGCACCAAGAATGGGAACTAACACCATGAACCGCCATCACCCTTAGCCTTTCCTTTACCTGAATCAAACATAACCAAGTCTACTTACACCCAATGGGTGTAAGTAGGGTGTGAGCCTAAGCCTATTAGGATACCACCCAATGATTCCAAATAGTAAGAAATACAATGTGAAAAAGCAAGCAGTTTTCAAACGCAAGGAAAAGTAGTGTTCAAATTTCAAGAAATGAAACCTCTAATTGAAAATAGTTTTCAATCCAAAATTTTTAGAATACTAACACATTAAAAAAGAAATGTTAGATACTGTAATTTAATTCCAAACACACCCTAAGACATGGGTAGATACTACAAATCCAATGAGCAACAACATTTGGAACACCCCTAGGCACTAGGTTGTCTTGGGCCCTATGTACCTCGTACCTCGGTGTAAAGTAACCATAGAAAAATCCTTTCTCATGCACGAGCCACTAGTAGGGAACACACCCATAACCTAGTGGTCCCCAATAATCATCCACATAGTTTAGTTAGAGTTGTCGTTATCCAAATGCTAAGTGAAAGAGGGACAAAACCCATCCGGTCCACTAGCCGTACTAGTACAAATCCGCCCCACCTAGGTACCCGGGCTTCCCCTTTTGTGCTCAATCAATTTAAGCATGCAACATAAATAAATTTTCATATAAAACACCATTACTGGTCAATCACAACCAATACAGTAGCTATCACATTTTATACCACTTAAAACACGCAACAAAACACTTAGATTTTTCATAAAACAATTCCTCAAAATATCGTAGTGTTTCGGACACAAAACACCTTATAAACCTCACTTGAATACTATGTGCACATATTTAAGTTTCCAAAACATAAAGGAGATCCCACTAAATTTCAGTTAAAACACAAAATCATTTTTAGGGCAATCCTATATAGTTCAAGAAACGACATCATTGCAAAGTCTCCATTTTTACACAACACAACTCTTAGAATTTCATGTGGTTCACAAACACCATTAAAACCAGATTTTTCAGCAACAAACACAAGGGACAATCATTAAAAACAGTATTTATATCCCTATTATACTTCAATAAAATCAACTAGTTACTTATAGGGTAGCCCCAATTAAACTAATAATACATTTCAATGAAAAACCCCCAATTTCACATGAAATTGGCCTTTAGGATTCATTTTATATACAAACACCACTAAAACTATATTTTTCAGAAATAATAAAATTTAATAAGCATGAAAATACCATAAAAACAGTATCCAATTCACAAAGATTTCATACACAATGGAATCACCTACCAAAACCAAGGAAACCCTTGAATCCTTTGTGCGAAAACTCAAACGCACCACCGCCGCACCTCAAGAAAGCTAAACCAGACCTAAAACCAGAATTTCAGACCATAAAACACAATATAAAACCATAAATTTTAAACCCTACTTCTTGGACATTAGGAACCGCAATTATAATGGAAGAAACCCTAACTAAATTGGATGTAACCCTAAACAAATTGAAAGAAGAAAGGAGGAGAACAACTTACTTAAAATATCTTGTAGAAATCGCCCCCCCAAAATACCAGTAGCTGATTTCACAAATACTCAAACCTTCAAGGTAGATTCGAACAATAATAGTTAGATCATTTAGGAATTTGAATGGGGGAAAAAGAGTAAGAATCAAAGGAGTTATGAAGGAAACAAATTACCTTTATAAATCTGCCGGAAATTTGAGTTCTTAAGACCTTTCGACCTAAACCGCGACGAAAATGAGCTGAAACGAGTGTGGGAGGATATTGGACGCGCGGCTGGGTTCAAGTGGCGTTTTTGGGGCTTGGAATCACCGAAAACCCCTTAAAAATGAATAAGTTATTAACTAATCAAATTTTATTTTTAAAACTGGAATTGGGCTTTCGGGCAGGCCCAATCCCTTAAATAAAAACCCATATACACCTTGGTTATGGATTTCCAAAGGCTCCAAATTTTAATTGTGGTGTTAATATATTAGGGGAGGACATTTAGGAGTTGGAATTAGTGAAAAATATTAAAAAATGAATATGTTATAAAAGAAACAAAATTTATTTTTAAATCTAGAATTGGGCTCACGGTTTGGCCCAATTCATGAAAACTCACCTATTCTCCATAAAAACTTTGGAAACCCCCCAAAACAAAGAATTAATGGAAATTAAAATAAAAATACATTTAAAATAATCTATGTATGTGATAGTTCTCCCCACCATAAAAACTTTCCGCCCCGGAAAGTCACAGTAATTCCAAAGCAACAACTAAACCCAACTGAGAAACCAAGTGGTACTCTCTTGCCAGGTTTCTCCCCCAAAGGCCATAAAACCTCCAGTGATCAATGAAGGAAGGAATAATCTCACAAACCTGACTTACACCACTTTCCTAAACGAATAAATCACATTCAAGCTTTATCCCAAATGAAAACTCCTCTAAAAAAATCTGAACAACACTCAATCAATTTACCCAAATAAATGACAACATCGAACATGGTTACACTTTCCCTACTATAACTAAACCATTGGTCACTCTCCAATATCAATTTTTACCAAAGAAAGATGTAGGTAGTAAGATATCTCCAAATGATAATACCTACTTCCCATACAAAACCAAGGAAAAATATTAGTTACTCGTATGAAGAGACAGAAATGGGCTCCCCACCATAAGAGACAACTTAATTTTTTTTTCCGAGACAGAATCAAGACACTAATAGGGGGAGGCCCAAACATACTCCCTAGTACAAGGGGTATACATAAATTAGAAATTTACAAAATAATATACATGATACCCACAGTGGGTCTTCCCACCACAAGAACCAACCATCTTAACTGACCAGCATGGGCCGACACAAAAAGACCCAATTTTTTTTTTAAGATTTGGAAAGGGTGCAGGGTCAGTCCGCACGGTTTGGGAAACCATGCACTAACTATTCTGATCATTATTTGAACATGGCTTCCTAGCACACTGACACTAATAATCATGCACAAAATGTGTCCTCAAACTTTCTAGACAAATTTCCAACCATTCTCCAATGACTCAATGGAAACCAACGTGGGAGGGAAAAACATTAGGCGATGACATGGGTACAAGGCCCTCTACCTATTTCCACCGAACGAGAACAACAGAAGGAAGATGATGAAACCATAGGTTTAAACTGTTCCTATCTTTCATACGGAGGATAGGACTTTGTAAAAGTGTTTAAACGACACTGGTGTTTCCCCTGACTACGCGCCAGCTTCTCTCCGGGACCTATGGCTGGAGTTCAAAATATTGAAGCATCTTCGGCCACGCAGTTAGGCTGTTGAAACCCCTATGTGGAACTTCTTCTTTCGGTGCCACAAACAACTACACTGCATACCCTGATGGGTTTATCAAGACATAACACACTCCATAACCCACTTTACCAAAACCAGAAATTTCATTGAAACAAGGGATCAGAAGATGCACACACATCGCACCTTGTTTCTTTGGGTGAGAAACAATAGAAGGGAAAGACATGTATAAACACCTTTCTCTAAGATAGAGGATTTGATGTTTTTCCCAAGGGATACACAATCCCAACATAACATAGAACCTTAAAGGATTGTGTGACCTTCACCTTTATGGTCAAAAGAGCACACAACATCACAATGCATCACCGAACATGACCCTGACGATTGATAGAAACAATACATGGAATGGGACCATATTCAAAGTCCCTAAACAACAGATAAGTCCAAAAAGTGGACACAATATCATATCATGACCTAAATCTCAAAATTGGTTGTTTAATAATAACTATTTATTCAAAGAAACTATAAAGAACCCAGAGGCCCTCTTAGACACCATCAAGACACTCATCTGTACTAACAACGAAAGAACACTCCCACCTTTGATGAATCAGGAAACTTAAGAAACTAAGGTCTCTTTCAACCTTCCACAAGTTCTATCCCACTACAAGAGGATCCACAAATCAGCAAAATTAATGGGTGTAGACTCAATAAAAGAAATGTTCGATAAAATATTCTTTATATTGATCAACTGGAGGATTTTCCAATGGCGAAACAAAACGGGTTGCACTTCAGTTGTGCATTAACCCTTAATGGGGGCGTAACTTATCCAATGAGAGAACCCAAGGACCCAACCAATCTGGTCCATTGGTCAAAACATGCCACAAACCAGATCCAAACACATTGAGGGAACCACTGTAAAGGCATCCCAATTTTTTTTTTCAAAAGATACCACTAATCGTCCCTACAACACAGCTTACCGACCAAACACAAACCCAAAACACAGTTCAAACAGAAGGGGTTCTTGAACTCAAAACCTCTCACAACATCAACATTTTTAAAAACCCATAATACAAACCATACCAAACTATTCATAAAGACATCATGTTTTTCTTTAAAACCAATTCTTTGAAAACAAACGGTTTAGCAGTAAGCGTATCCACCAATGGTACCCCATGGGCCTCACACATGCATGTTTTTGTGCCACACCGGGCACCCTCCTCATATCCATCCCAGCACTCATCCAGTCATGCCATCAACTATCCATTATCCCATATAACCCCATGCATGTGGTCACTAATGGAAATACCAAAGGGTAAAACAAAACTTCCTTCCACTTTTCAAAAACAAAATGGTCAACCAACCCAACCTTTTTCTCAAAACTGCTAACAATGAGATCGAAATACCAATTCACATCTTACAAAACATTTCATAAAGACACAAACATTTAGAAAATAACTCACTTTCAAGTTATTCACATCAATTTTGAAACATATCATCCCATTAAAACACACTCTAATTGTTTAGAAAACTCTATTGGAAACGCTTTTAAAAAAACAAATTCAATATAGTTCCTTCTTTCAAAGAGGTGTAAGCACACCATTTTACATTTCAAAACAATTCTGAAAATTCGGTTCCACCATTTCATAAACCAAACCATTCCCTCTTTATTTGAAAATCATTTCATAAAAACGTTACGCTTCTTAAAACCAAGTCACCTTAAAACCAAAGTGCTAAGATTTCAAAACTAAAGCACAAAACAATGCAAGAGGAAACTAGTTTCGGTGGGTGACTTGGACATATGGTTGGCAGCCATATTCCAATCACTTCTCCGTCACAGAGAGTATTCTAGGGAAATATCCATGGCTCCACATGGATTTCCAGGCCCTGCGAGCTCACTGAGATTATTCTCCCAACTCTATTTTCATTTCCCATAGTCATCATTAAACCAAGAAAACCAAAGCACTCAGATAAATCCATACTTACCATGGTGACTTGAATCCCTTCATGAGGTGTGCTGTCCAGGCACACTACCCATGACTAAAATTTCAAGTCCCAAAAATCCTAGCTCCAGACTATTCTGACTCTTCCCCAAATAACATGACCCAAGGAGCGAACCTCCTTTGATACCATTTTGTCACGAACCAAATATGGTTTCCGCCAAAACCGGCACCAAACCCAGCCCATGACATGACCCGAAGGGCGTTCCCTATCCCCATGGGCTGGCACAAGTGCCCGGGTATCATTAATATAGGTTTGGGAACGATTTACCCGAGTATGAAAGCATAAAACATTAAAAACAATCCATAATATAAATCTGAAATTTTTGAGCCAAACAAGACTTAAGTGAAAACCAAAACTGAGTACATTGGTTTAAAGATTATACAAGTGGTCCAAATAAAAATAATTATAGCATTAAGACAGCCCCAAGGACTCCACACGACTAGGGGTCATCGCCCCCAATCTATCTTCACAACTCTGCACCAAGAATGGGAACTAACACCATGAACCGCCATCACCCTTAGCCTTTCCTTTACCTGAATCAAACATAACCAAGTCTACTTACACCCAAGGGGTGTAAGTAGGGTGTGAGACTAAGCCCAGTAGGATACCACCCAATGATTCCAAAGAGTAAGAAATACAATGTGAAAAAGCAAGCAGTTTTCAAACGCAAGGAAAAGTAGTGTTCAAATTTCAAGAAATGAAACCTCTAATTGAAAATAGTTTTCAATCCAAAATTTTTAGAATACTAACACATTAAAATAGAAATGTTAGATACTGTAATTTACTTCCAAACACACCCTAAGACATGGGTAGATACTACAAATCCAATGAGCAACAACATTGGGAACACCCCTAGGCACTAGGTTGTCTTGGGCCCTATGTACCTCGTACCTCGGTGTAAAGTAACCATAGAAAAATCCTTTCTCGTGCACGAGCCACTAGTAGGGAACACACCCATAACCTAGTGGTCCCCAATAATCATCCACATAGTTTAGTTAGAGTTTTCGTTATCCAAATTCTAAGTGAAACAGGGACAAAACCCATCCGGTCCACTAGTCGTACTAGTACAAATCCGCCCCACCTAGGTACCCGGGCTTCCCCTTTTGTGCTCAATCAATTTCAGCATGCAACATAAATAAATTTTCATATAAAACACCATTACTGGTCAATCACAACCAATACAATAGCTATCACATTTTATACCACTTAAAACACGCAACAAAACACTTAGATTTTTCATAAAACAATTCCTCAAAATCTCATAGTGTTTCGGACACAAAACACCTTATAAACCTCACTTGCATACTATGTGCACATATTTAAGTTTCCAAAACATAAAGGAGATCCCACTACATTTCAGTTAAAACACAAAATCATTTTTAGGGCAACCCTATATAGTTCAAGAAACGACATCATTGCAAAGTCTCCATTTTTACACAACACAACTCTTAGAATTTCATGTGGTTCACAAACACCATTAAAACCAGATTTTTCAGCAACAAACACAAGGGACAATCATTAAAAACAGTATTTTTATCCCTATTATACTTCAATAAAATCAACTAGTTACTTATAGGGTAGCCCCAATTAAACTAATAATACATTTCTATGAAAAACCCCCAATTTCACATGAAATTGGCCTTTAGGATTCATTTTAAATACAAACACCACTAAAACTATATTTTTCAGAAATAATAAAATTTAATAAGCATGAAAATACCATAAAAACAGTAGCCAATTCACAAAGATTTCATACACAATGGAATCACCTACCAAAGCCAAGGAAACCCTTGAATCCTTTGTGCGAAAACTCAAACGCACCACCGCCGCACCTCAAGAAAGCTAAACCAGACCTAAAACCAGAATTTCAGACCATAAAACACAATATAAAACCATAAATTTTAAACCCTACTTCCTGGACATTAGGAACCGCAATTATAATGGAATAAACCCTAACTAAATTGGATGTAACCCTAAACAAATTGAAAGAAGAAAGGAGGAGAACAACTTACTTAAAATATCTTGTAGAAATCGCCCCCCAAAATACCAGTAGCTGATTTCACAAATACTAAAACCTTCAAGGTAGGTTCGAACAATAATAGGTAGATCATTTAGGAATTTTAATGGGTGAAAAAGAGTAAGAATCGAAGGAGTTATGAAGGAAACAAATTACCTTTATAAATCTGACCGAAATTTGAGTTCTTAAAAACTTTCGACCTAAACCGCGATGAAAATGAGCTGAAACGAGTGTGGGAGGATATTGGACGTGCGGCTGGGTTCAAAGGGCGTGTTTGGGTCTTGTAATCACCGAAAACCCCTTAAAAATGAATAAGTTATTAACTAATCAAATTTTATTTTTAAAACTGGAATTGGGATTTCGGGCAGGCCCAATCCCTTAAATAAAAACCCATATACACCTTGGTTATGGATTTCCAAAGGCTCCAAATTTTAATTTTGGTGTTAATATATTAGGGGAGGACATTTAGGAGTTATAATGAGTGGAAAATATTAAAAAATGAATAAGTTATAAAAGAAACAAAATTTATTTTTAAATCTGGAATTGGGCTCACGGTTTGGCCCAATTCATGAAAACTCACCTATTCTCCATAAAAACTTTGGAAACCCCTCAAAACAAAGAATTAATGGAAATTAAAATAAAAATACATTTAAAATAAGCTATGTATGTGACACTAAACTATTACGGTCCTTTTGTGTATGTTTTTGTTATGTATTAATTATTCCACAAAAGTAATGTAATGTCCATGTACGTCAGGCTTTGGGTATCTACATGCATGGTAATAGGCCTTGATGAACACCTAGTTTGAAAATCTTGAGGGATATTTTTGGGTTAATTATCATTTTATTTAAAATACACTATGGAGGATTTTAATTTATTTTTATGACATGAGAATGTACCCAAATATACCATGTTTATTATTTTGAGATTAATTATACATAAATTTCTAAATTATGTTATTTATTTTTCTAATCTTGAAACTATACATTATGATTCATAATGTTATGATATAATATATTGCATTACATTATTTATAAATGGCACATAGAAGAAGGAATGTGAACTCTATCATTGTGTTTAATCCATATAATGATTTCTCTCCTAAGAAAGATAATGAAGCTGGATTTGGAATTGTAGTTAGAGCTAAACAAATTATAAATATATTGGTGTATCTGACTCAGGTTATGTCCAATAACCTTGCATTTATAAATTATCCTTCATATCAAAAACATGATGTAACATTGTTATATTGTTTCTTTCATAAACAACCTCTGTTATTTAATGGGACTAAAAAACCATTTTTAGTTGAGCTATGGATAAGTTCCTTATAGAAGATATTTATTTATTTAGGAAGTAATGAAAGGGATAAGGTTTTCATGGATGTTTATCATCCCTCATGGGATACATATCAATTTTTTATATTGATTCAAAACACTAAGTATGAATAATAAATAGAAAACATTAAGTGGAAGGATTTTAAGTTAATATTCTTATAAAAATATTTTCCACATGAGAAATGATCATATATAGAGAGATAATTATTAAGTTTATGAAAAAATGAAGAGTAAAATGATTCTAAGTATGAATCTAACTTTATAAGGTTAAAAAGGCATGATTAAAAGTACATACATAATCCAAAGAACAAGATTGGTCATTTTACTGATAGGATTAATAAAATAATTTGAAGGGAACTAGTCTCCCAAACATTCTCAATGTATGAGGACATAGTATCATGTTCTATCAAGATAAAGAACTAATTATCCAATTCATATGTATTCAAAGAAATATAATATAATAAAAGGATTGTTGAGAACTATATAAAATTAAATGTAGAAAAACAGAGGAAGGGAAGAGTGTAATTTACAACTTTTAATAATTGTGGAAATAAATTTCAAGGAACATGCTTTCTAGGAATGGTATTTTTCTATAAGTATGAAGATAAATTACAACTTTATCATGCTTTAACGGTGAGGAAATAATATTTTTATGTGAAATTCTTCAAATGTAAGGAGATGGGACACTATGAAAATTATTGAACCAAGAAAAAAGGAATTTTCTCCAGAAAAGAACAAGGGATAAATGATAAGCTTATGTGATCACAATAACTAAGTTTGAAGTCATTAATGATGTGGTGGTAGCTATATTAATCACATCATCAAATTTATATAATTATTTATTTGATTATAGACCTTCATACTCTTTTATATCACCCATGTTTTCTAAGAAAATTAGATATTTTCCTAGAACATTTAAAATAGAGTTATTAGCCAAGATTCGTAGTGGAAGTCTCGCTACAATGAGGATGTGTCAGGCAATTCCCATCATAATACATAAACAATCACTATTTATTGACTTCTTTTTTATACCTATGTTTTATTTTTATATAATCCATGGTATTAACTGTATTTAAAAATATGATGAAAAATGATATTTCAAAGAGAAATAAATTACAATTTATAATGAAGATATGGAATTGCTTATCTTTATAATGAATATTTCATCATATGATTCATTTCCAGATCCACCTCTAGTATCTCTTCAAAATTAGATTCTTGGGAAAAATAGCAGACACAACCTACATATAGAAAAGGTGATCTTAAAATTTAGTATGTACCTATTCTATAGGAATACATTGATGAATTTCATTAAGAATTAACTGGGCATCCCATAGATCATGAAGTTAAGTTTTCCACTGATTTAATTCTTGATAAAAGACCAGTATCAAATACTATATATAGAATAACTAGTGTAGAATCACTGGAGTTGAAGAAATAAATAGAGTATTTTTGTGATAAGGGATTTATACACCCTATTGTTTTTCCTTAGTGATCTCATTTTCTTTTCATTGATAATAAATATGGATCTATGAGGCTTTATATTGATTATAGGGAAATAGGTACTATCAAGATAAATAAAAAGTATACTCTACCTCTCATTGATGATTTACTTGATCAACTTCATATAGATCTATATTTTTTAAATATCGACATTCTTTTTGGGAATCATCAACTATGAGTGAAGAAAGAATATATTTTGAAAATAGGTTTTTATACAAGGTGTGGGCATTATGAGTTCACATTGTTGTTGTTGGAGTATTCAATGAATATCTTGATGATATTTTTGTGTTATTTATTGATGATGTCTTGGTGTAATCTAAGTTCTATGGGGACTATGAGGATCACCTACTAATTATTATTTAGGCCCTTAAAAGAAAAGAGTTATATGGGAAATTACGAAAGTGTGAATTTTTTCTTTAGAAATATTACTTTCAGGGATATATTTTTTCCAACTATGGGATCTCAGTTGATCCTGTGAAGATAAAAGAATGTAAATAATGTTTTTAATAATTTAATAAGAGATTGATGAATAGTATTATTTTGACTCCACCATCACAAAATAATGGATTTTTGATATGTGGTGATGGATTAAATAAGGTACTTAGTTTTTTCATTATCTAGAATGATAAAGTTATTAATTATGCATCAATAAATTTAAAGATTCAAGAAAAAAATTATCCAACCCAAGATCTTGAGTTAGTGGTTGTAATATATTCTTTGAAGATATGTATAAATTATCTCTATGATGAAATATGTGAGATATACACAGATCATAAGAGTATGAAATGCATCCCTTCACAGAAAGTGCTCAACAAGAAGAAAAGGCTATGGCTTGAGCTAATAAAGTATTATTATTTATCAATACACTATCACCTAGGGATATAAAATGAGGTAGTGGGTATATTTATAAGTAAATATCACATAGTTCTAAGTAAAATAAGTATCGACAGGGATCCCATGTTCATGGATCTAGTAATTATGGATATGGGAATTACTGAGGAAGGGAAGACATCACTCCATTTTCAAATGATTATAAAAATATATTTATTATAAAGGATAAAAATTTCTTTTCCCAATTATGAGAATTTTCAAAATAAAATTAAGGCCAAGAATGATGGAAATTTGGTAGACATCATTTATATAGCTGGTGTTCTCAAATTTGGAAAGATAATATGTGTTATATCTATACCTGAGCAGAAAAGGTAATTTTTTTATGATTCTCATAGCTCTAATTTCTTTATACACCTAGGGAGAACTAAGATATATATATTTGAAGGAACATTTTAGGGGGGTGATATGAAATGAGAAATTTCTGATTATGTGTCAATATATTTGGTTTTACAATATGTGAAGTTTTAGAGACAACATCCTAGAGGAGTCATGAAACCTATACCTATTCTTATATTGAAATTTTATGATGTTACCATGGAATTTTTCACTCAATTGCCAAATACTCATAGAAAGATTAATGTAATATGGGTTATTGTTTATCACCTCACCAAATCTGCACATTTACTCTCTATAAGAGAAGATTTATCTATTGAGAATCTTGAAAAACACTATATTAATGAAGTTTTAATACTTAATGGAACACCTATTTTAGTTGTGTCTAATCATGATCCATGATTTACATAAATTGTTTGGAAGATTCTTCAAAAGGATCTTGATACTAAGCTTTGTTTGAACATCGCTTATCACCCTCAAACTGATGGATAGTTCAAAAGGACTTCAAATATTAGAAGGCATTTTGAGGTCATTCTCTCTTGACTTTAAAGGTCTGTCAAATAAATATTTAATTTTTCATATTTCTCATGTAACAATAGCTTCCAGTCAAGTATTCAAATGGTGTCATATAAATCATTATATGGAAAGCGATGTTATAATCCAACTTGTTGAGATGAATTTATTGAAAGTAATCTTTTGGGATAATAACATGTGTATGAGATAAAAAAACTTTAAGGATGATTCAAAACTATATCAATGTATCTAAATGTAGGCAAATATCCATGATGATAACTGAAGGAAATGTTTGAAATTTCAAGTGGTAGATCATGTTTTCTTAAAATTTTATCCTCATAAAGGTGTTATAAGGTTTCAGTAAGAAATGTAAACTAAGGCCTAGGTACATTAGACCTTTTAAAATCCTAGAAAGAAATATATTTTTGGATTACTATTTGAAAATTCCACCAAGTCCCTCTAAAGTACATGATGTGTTCCATATATCATTATTAAGGATGTACATACCAAACCCAGCACATGTGCTCACCTATAAAAAAATTTAATTGAAACCTGGTTTATCTTACAATGAAGAGCCTATCAAGATTTTGGATACTAGAGAATAGGTGTTGAGAAATCATATGACTCAATAGCTAAAGGTACATTGGAGAAATCATAAGATATAATATGCGACAAGGGAACTTGAAGAAGTTATGATGAAAAAATTCCCAAATCTTTTCATGAGGTGGAAATGATAAAATTTAAATGATGATTTTTTTAAATAATGGATTAATGTAAAACATCTCAGTAATTTATGATATATTTATTTCAAATAAATTTAATCTCTTTGATAGCTTGTGGTACACACAACCTTGAGTCTAAATGAACTATAATATGGTATATCATTATAACATAGCTGTTAAATTTGTGGTTATGAATAGATATAACTAAATTATGAAATGTATATGGTTTAAAATGTAAAAAATAAATTAATTTTTTAACAATTAAGTATATATGAAAACAGAAAACATTATATTGAAAACAAAATTTATTTTTGAAAAACTGTATTTTTCAAAAAAAAATTATTTCATCGCATTTTGGGCGCTTATTTTAAAATTATTATTTTTACTTTAAGAAAATTAATTTGAAAAAATGAACATAATTTTTGAAATAAAAATGTTAATTTTTTTAAAGTTTATTTTATAGAATTATCTGAAAAGATTAATTTTTTGGATGAATAGTGAAAAATACTGCCTTTTATTGACATCTACATTTTTGTTTAAAGAATTTACCAATTTTAATTATTTTTAAAATATTTTAAAATTATAATTATTTTAATAATATTTTTATTAATATTTTTTTCATTGTGATCAATTTCAAGTTTCATTTTGATATAAAAATATTTTATACTTAAGAAAACTTTTCCTTTAAAAATTGTTTCTTTATTATGCTTGCGGGTTTAATTTAAAATTAAATTATATAAATTATGTTATTTGAATTTAAAAAAATGGGTACCATAATTAAGATAATCATAATTAATATTATTTAATAACATTAAATTAATTTTTGGTCGTAATAAATAGTAAAATCGTTAAAAATTAATTACCGTGATTATGGATAAAATCAATTTACTGAGGGTTAACTAAAAAGATAAGGGTTTAAATGACCTATAAACTTGTAAAATTCCTATTTTATATACATATTTTGATCTTATCTCATCTAAGTTTTTATAATGAGACATTTGATATCTTATTTTCATGTTTAAAATATGGATACATTTTATTCTCTTTCAACAAATCCAAGTGTGTCCTCTCGCCCACTTATAAAAGGAAACCACTTCTTATCTCCAATTAACACTCCTAAATAACTTGGTTTAGTGAATGCATGATTAAATCCTTTTCTTAAATCAATATCCCTGAATAATAGTCCATTTTTATCATAATACATTCATAAGAAGGCTTTAGGTACAAATATAAAGACGTTTTTCTAAGAAGACGTATAGTTCTTAACAATGAATTTTTATTTTATTTCTTCTTATAACAACTTCAATTCATCTAAAAATATTCTATAACAATAAAAAACTATATTAAATAAATTTATATGTTATTATTCAAATTTAATAACCTATATATATCATATCTTCCATCAAATGGGAAACGAAAACATCAATCGTGTGTACGGAGGACTACCACCTCGCAAACCGATGTAATTCCTTTTCTATCACCATATCTCACTTATAGATATAATTATGGATTTAATGTATATATATTATAATTATGACATAATTATACTTAAAAATTTATAACATTACATCTACCTTCATTACTTCCAATCTATTTGAAAATGATAATGTCACTCATGAATATGTGTGGACAACCACCTCCATGAAGTGATGTGATTCAATTTCAGTTTTATTTTGAAATTCTTGTTAAAAATGATGTATTTTGACTATATATTATGTATATGATATATTAATTTTTGGTCTAAGTTGGACTTTCAAGAGGGGGTGAATTGAGTTCCTATAAAAAAATTTGTTAAAAAGATTATTTATAAATTCCCCCAATTTTAAATAAAACTGGACAGTAAACCAAGGTAGTAAAATTACAATATCTTGAATGTTCAAATAGTTTCTCATAAGATTGATTAATTATCAGTTATGAAAATATGAGATATTGATACAACTTTTTAAACAACTCTGATAATTCAAAATAGTTATAACTAATATCCAAGACTAATTGTAAAAGTAAAATTTAGTTTTTTGAAATATGAGTTAATATAGAGAAAGACTAAATTGAAAAACACAACGAATAAAAAACAAAGAGGTTTGGTATCAAGAAAAGACTTGTTCTTCTCTACTTGGTGATAACCTTCCATAAATAAATCGATAAATATAAAGATTTTTTATCCACACCCTGGATCGGGGATAACATAATAGTATACAGACTGTCCAAGTCATAAGACCTCTAAGGCAGTTCTCTATGGGAACAAAAATACAATCAGGTCACACGAGACCTATTCCATAGTTCTGTGTGGGAAAAAATTGTAGAAATACGGTTTTTTGGGGATATCTAGTATCCTACAGTTTAGTTCAGAAGACTGTGTGTGTTTTACAAACATATGCACACACTGCTTGAAAGTTTAGTAAAACAGTATACAACAGAGAAGAATATAATAAGAAGAGATTATAAATGTTCTAAATGTTATGAAATTCATCTCTAAAAACTTTAGATCTAGATGATGTGAATCCTGAGTCCTATTATGGAAACATACAGTGAAAATAGATTATTATGGAGCAGTGTGTTCTATCTTTTAAGAGGGTGAAAAAGTTCTTCTCCTTCAGTTTTCTTGGGTGCTGTAGAGATGATGGAACATTGATGAACAACAGTTATTTGGTTCGCAATAAGTAGGAATGAAGAATTACCCATGTTTTCTTCCTTGAAATATGTTGCTCATGGGGTACGCTAGTATTTTCTTGTGTATGCATGTCTGCACATGTGTGTGTCTCTTTCATATGCTATTCTTTGAATATATATTCTTCCATCCGAACAATTTACATGTTTGAGGTGGATATTATACCTCATATTTATAACACACTCATTTAAGATGTTTTCAAGTATCATTAAATTAATCAAATACATTAATGTACTCAAAATATGACCATTAGAAGTAATTTTCAATGGAATAAATTTTAAACAGTCTATCAGTGAGTCCTCAATAGGTATCTCCTTCTGACTATGAGTAATTTCATTGATGTGTCAATATGCCAGTCTTTCTATGCATTGGTGACTCATTTTAACTGACAGCGAGTCCTTGCATCAGTAGTACCATTCGTTGGTAGGTCCGTTTCTTCGGTAAGTCCTTACATCCGTAGTTCAATTGCACTATCGGTGAGACAATCAATCTATTAGTGGTTTGATTGCACCATCAGTGAGACATTTCATTGGCATATCCATGTGTCAGTAGCACTATGTGTCGATAGCACTATGCATCAGTATCACCATGCATTGGTAGAACCATGCATCGATAACACTATGCATCAGTAGCACCATGAATCAATAGCACCATGCATTGATAGGTTAGTTGAACTATCAGTGTCTCGTTCTTTCTGTCAGTATCCATTGGTTATACTTAGAAAATATTCTTACTTGGACTGTCTTACAAAAAATATTATCTAAATGTATCAAATTTATATGTGATCATAAATAAACATAATTGCACACATTTATACTTAAATAATCATGATTGAAATTTTTCGACATGACTAATATGAATTAAAATTATTTTTTATTATTAAAACCATTAAAACTGGAAAGGGTGGCCAATAGTCTCCTATGGGCCAACAATCTCCCCCTTTTTGATGATCACAAATCATGGAATTATTTAGTAAAATTATTTTTTGTTGAATGAAATCATTCTACTTATCATCCACCATTATTGATGACTATTGACAATATATAGATAAGGTTCATAGGTAAAATAAATAGTAATGGTATCAAAGAAAAATAAAATATATAAGAGTGATATCAAAGGTAATGTAAAGAAAGATAAAGCCAAACTATTCTCCCCCTTTTGGGATTATCAAAATTTGCAAGGGGAGCTAAAACTGTTCTCCTCATTTGGAGTATAAGGTAGAAATAAAAATTATCATAGAATAATAGATAGAATAGAAATATATTAAAGACAAGAACACAAAATTCCATTAATCAATAAAGTATAATGTGTTACAAATCTTTAATAATAAAATAAAAAAAGACAACCAAACAGTCCTATCAGAGAATGATCCACACTACAACTCCAGATTAAGAGGTTACTTCCCATTCTCAGAGGGATCAACATAGGGTCTAGTAGGTGGTGTCTTAGAAACTAGAGGGTCTGATTAAATTTTCAGAGGAGGTATGATAACTCCTTCTATAATATTAGGTATAATTTTGGGTTTGTGTTGTGACAACACATGAGGTTGATTCTATTCTTGGATCACTGGAAGAATCTGAGTCAAGGCCTGAGCAACTAACATCCAGGGAGGAGGCACTGATCCAATATGTCCAAGAGGTGTAGTAGTAGGCACTGCAATCACTTTACTTTCTACATGAAGGTATGGCTTCAATATCATGATTAAATCCTCAATGATTTCACCACCATACTTCAATTCTTTCTCGAAATCATCTTTATTCACCATGATTTTTTTTGAAAATTGGGGTGAAGTCCTTAAATTTCTTGACTTTCTCTTCTAATTCTCTTGTAACTGGGAGTAAATGAAAATTCTATTTCAAATACTTAAAGTGACTTTTCAACTGGTTCTTGGTGCAAATATTTGAGAAATATTAATTAATCCTCTTTGTAAGCTCTTCCAGAGTATCATATGATTCCTTTTTATAAAATCTGACCATATTGTGCACACTATGAGTGTTCTGCTCAATTTAAGAAAGGATTTTAAAACCAAAGGAACCAAACAGATCATGAAGCTCTTCCTTAACAACACTTCGAACTGCCTTAATGTGCAAGGTCTCAAAAGTATGACTAGAGGTAGAAGGAATTTCAAAAATATCTGAGGTATGAGACTTAAAATATTTAAGAATAGTCTATAAAGAACCTTTGTACTCTGAGTTCAAGGTATTTATTATAGAATCAATCCCATTAATTTATTTTCTCAACTTGGAATTTCTTACAACAATTGTATCAACGGTTTTAATTAAGTCAGGTTGAATCTCCTCTATCACTTTCTTTGAAACATTAGCTTCATTAGCCTCACTTATACCCACTATTTGACATGGAATAGAATCTGTTTGCCCAAACTACCTCAATTATACTATTTAAGATATGAGAGAAAGTAATTCATCACTCAAATCAGTGTTTTCTATCTTTACTATTTGAAAATCATGTACCATCTGAGATTGAACTGATACACTTACAGCTGAAAAAATTTCTTCTTTAAATCATTCAAAATCTACTTTTGTGACAAAGTCATTAAGAAGGGTCTCAACCATTGATTCTCTTGTAACAGATACAAATAATTTATCATCTGAGTATTCATAATCTAAAACCAGTGCTACATACCTAGGATTCATTTCCCATTCAATAATTACATCATCATCCCGAGGAGTGAGAGTGTCAAGTCTTACTCTTCCAAGTTGATGGTATTCATTAGCTTGATCTCCCCTTTCTTGAGGCTTCCCCTCAATCTGAGCTCTCCACACTGGTTTCTCACCTTCAACATGTGGTATTCTTCTTTCATATACTAACTAAGGTACATGAATTTCCTAATCTTCCACTTCATCCTGAACTTTATCATTTTCTCTTACTTCAAAATCAACTTCATAAGGTTCTTCCAACCATGTCTGATCCACATCTTCAACCATTTCAACTTATGATCATTCATGATCCTTATTGTGGTAATTATCACTTTCATTACTTTCATCATCATCATGTCTAGATATATTCTCGTCATTTCCATCAGCATTTTCTTCACCTTCTTCCTCTTAACTACCATTACCACTCTCATCATCTTCAATTCCTTCTTCTTCTTCTTCAGTGCAACTAGATCTACTTACATATTCCACACTGCCTGAGACTTATGTCTCCTAATATCTATTTTCTTCAAGTATGGGCTCATATGAGGGTAAGGCAAGTATAAGACTAGTAGGTCCAAAATAAAAACCTTTATGAGATTAAGTGGTGTTATGATCTCTCCTATAATCGATTGGTGACCCTTTATCTCTAACAGGTGTGACAGACTCTTCTTCTTCTTCTTCTTTTGAACTATAAAAAACTTCCTCATCTGGTCCCAAACCAAGATCTTACAAATTATTAGGCCTAGTTGGATGGTCCCCTAAATTGAAATTATAATAAATATTATCTTTATCTCCAACCCATTCATTCTTCCATGGGTTTCATTGGATCTTCATCCTTTTACGGATCTCTTTACTGAGGTAGATCTCACTACACCCAAAAACAACTTCTTCTCCCTCATTAACACAACATTCCTCTTTTAATATAGGTGAGATTAACATTGGATAAAATAGGGAATTTTTTTTCAATAAGGTTTGGTCACTTCATTCATGTTCAAAGTAAGGTATCTACACATATTTACCTTAGTCCATTTTCTCAGTATATAAACCAAGTAGACATATTGATACTTCATATATGAAAATTCCTCTTTCCTAGAACAGATCTGATACTGAATAAACATGAAAAAAATTCTACATTCTCCACTTAACTCTATAGAAAGGGGTCTCCTATGCTCATCATTATTAGTAATCTCTGTAAAATCTCTCTCAAAGCATAAAATATAACCCTCTGGTGGATAACTACCCTGATAATCATCAAACACATCCTCACGGGGTATCTTAAAACATTCAGATCATCTTCTTGATGAGAAAGAAATTCCCTTTCCATTCACTATGGACATAATCCATGAAATGTCACTTCTTTATAGTAGGAGCTCCACATTCATATAAAATTGTTGAAATAGATTTGGGTAGAAGGGTCTTTCATTATTTGAGAACCAATCCATCCCAAATCATATAGTACCTTAAGAAACAAAGATTTTTTTTCCAACATCCATTCTGCAAGAACAACTTTTTATGGAGTTACTACTCGGTCCTCTCGAGTAGGATTCACCGGTCCAGAAGATTTTCTTGATTACCCTTTTGGTTTCTTAGTTGCACAAGACTCTCCACCATCAAGATCTCACTCCACACATGCCATTCTAACAGTTTGGTTTGAAGGTTAGAAGGTGAAAGGTCGGGACTAGAGAGAGAAATGGGTGAGTGAGTGTAAGGTTAAATGATCAGAGTGTATAAACTCAAATTTATATCATTTATGGATTTTTAAATCACAAAATTGTGAAACCATGAACCGGGTTCAACAAAATCAATGAAACAGTGCTATTTTTGGTAAAAGCATAAAACGGATAAAATAGTGAGTCATCGGTGTCGGCATGATAGATATTTAAAAACATTAATAGTTTCGTCTTGACAAGGTGTCGATGTCGGCATAACAAATAATCAATGTTGTCATGACAACTGTGTCTACATTCATTGTTAGCTTCATACTGTCAGTGTCAAAATGACACTATCCATATGAAGTTTCTGGTGTTGGTATGATAACTTTACTAAAAATATCAAAGTAATAACAACATAAGGTTCAATATATTGATCAATACAAACTCATGTATGATGTAGTTAATTCTTTCAGTGTTCAATGGATTAGTGAAAATGTCAGCAACTTGATCTTCAGTGCCAATGAACTTTAAATTTATATCACCATTTTTATTATGGTTTCTCAAAAAGTGATTCCTTAAATCAATGTGTTTTGTCCTAAAATGTGAAAAGGATTCTTAGAAATATTAATATCACTTGTGTTATCAAAATTTATAGGGACATATATGAATTGATATCCATAATATTGTAATGTGTATTTCATTTAAAAAATTTAGCACAAAAACTACCAGTAGCTATGTATTCAGCTTCGGCAGTAGATAATGCAATAGAATTTTGTTTCTTACTACACCATGAAATGATAGACTTTCCCAGAAAGTGACATGTTCCATAGGTGATTTTTCTATTGAACTTATACAACCACAAAAATTGGCATCTGAATAACTCACCAAATCAAAAAGTTTTTCCTCTAGGATATAATAGTCCTAAGTTGGTATTAGTTTTGAGGTAATTGAAAATCCTTTTAATGATAATAATATGATATTATTTTGGGTTTACTTGAAAATGTTCACAAATGAACACACTAAACATAATATCTTTCCTAGTATTAGTTAAGTATATTAAACTTCCAATCATTCCTTTGTAAGTGGTTTGATCAACAGATTTACCATCTTCATCAAGGTTCAACATACAAGTGGTACTCATTGGAGTGTCACTACTCTTAGAAATTTCAAAGAAAAATCTTTTTAAAATATCCTTAGTATATTTACTTTGATTCAAAACAATACCTTATTTATGTTGAAATATTTGAAATCCAAGAAAGAATTTAAGTTCACCCATAAAACTCATTTCAAATTCACTTTGCATCATCTTTGAAAAATTAACACATAAATAGTTTTTAGAAGATACAAAAATAATATCATCTATATAAATTTGAATTACTAAAACATCTTTTAAAATTCCTTTTATAAATATTGTAGGATCAACTCTACATTTTGTAAAACATTTATAAATAAGAAAATTGATGAGCCTATCATACCAAGCTTATAGAGCTTGCTTTAAACCATATAAATATTTTGTTAATTTAAAAAAATATTTAAAATGAGGGTTTATAAAATCAGGTTGTTTTTAAACAAAAACATCCCCAACTATATAACCATTTAGGAATGCACTCTTGACATCCATTTTATAAAGTTTGAAATCTAGATGTGCTTCATAGGCAAGAAAGATTCTAATGGCCTCAAGTCTAGATAATAGTGAAAAGGTTTTCTCATAGTAAATTCCTTCTTCTTGACTATAAAATTGTGCAACCAATCTATATTTTTTTATAACTATGTTACCAGATTCATCGACTTTATTCCTAAACACCAATTTAGTGTCTATAGTCAAGGTTTATTTGGGTCTATCTACAAGTTTCTAGAAATTGTTTCTTTCAAAGTGAGTTAACTCTTCTTTCATATCCATCAACCAAAATTCATTATTGATAGCATCATTGATGTTCTTATGTTCAAGTTTTGATAGAAAATCTTGATGTTCAACCTAATTTCTAAGAGAAGTTCTAGTCTGAATTCCTTTGTCTAAATCCCAAACTATATAATTTAAATGATGGTTCTTGAGAGTTATAATAGGTCTAGAAAATGAAGGTATAGTCACTTCATGTTCTTCAATAGGTTCAGGTTCATCATGACTATATTTTAGAGAATTTCTAGAATTGGAATTTTTAACAGATTTCATCATAGGATGGCCAGAAGATTTAGTATTGATGTAAGGTTTTGACATATCATCCTAAATATTTTCTTGAGAGTTTTTTGGCTCATGATGAACTATCTCGTCAAAATTGACATGTACATGTTCTTCCACACATTTGGTTCTTTTATTGAAGACTCTATAGGAATTTTTAGAAATTTAATAACCTAGAAAAATTCCTTCATCACTCTTGGAGGCAAATTTTTCCAGATTATCCTTAGTGTTAAGAAGATAGACTTTGCAACCAAAAACATTAAAGTAGTTAACCTTGCGTAATCTATTGTTCCACAACTCATAAATAGTTATTTTAAGGATTGGTCTAATCAATACTCTATTAATTATATAGAATTATGTATTAATAGCTTCTTCCCAAAAGTATATAGCTAGTTCATACTCACTAAGCATGGTTCTATAAATTTCATATAGAGTTCTATTTCTTATTTATACAAATCCATTTTGTTGGGGTGTCCTTGGAGAAGAGAAGTTATGAATATAGAAATTTTGTGAGAAAAAGTATTCAAACTCTTGGTTCTCAAACTCATGGACAAGGTCACTTCTTAGGGTTTAAATTCTAAGACCACTATGATTTTCTATACTCCGAGCATACTTGGTGAATTAAGAGAAAGCTTCACTTTTGTGAGCCAAGAAGAAGTTTCAAGTATAGCTAGAGTAGTCATCTATAAGAACATAGACATAGTGCTTCCCACTTATACTTAAAAATCTAGAAGATCCAAACAAGTTCATGTAAACTAAATCGAGAGGTTGAGAATTTGAAAATCAATTCTTTAGTTTGAAAGAGATTTTGTGATGTTTACCCTTTTAACAAGGATTAAATTCTTTTTCATTTGGAAACTCAAGTTTAGGTAGATCCTTGACTAATAATTTTCTAGTAATATTTCTAAGTGAGTGTACATTATAGTGTATTAATCTTCTATTCCAAAGCTAAGATTATTTTTGAAAAGTACTCAAGTAAGAAAATTTTTGTGAAGTTGATGAATCTATGTTAACAACATAAACATTTTAATTTCTAAGAGTTAAAAACAATAAATTGTTTTTAGAGTTAAAAACATTGAATACATCATTTCAAAATTTAACATTAAAACTATCATCACGCAACTGAGAGACACTAAGTAGATTGTATTTTAATCCATCACCAAAAAGTACTTTATAAATTTGAACTGAGTTGGAGTTACCAATCTAGTCAAGGCCAATGATTTTTCCTTTAACATTGTCACCAAATGTAACATGCCCACCATCAAAATTTATCAAGTTCTTAAAGCTTGAGTAATATCCTATCACGTTTCTTGAACATCCACTATCCAAGTACCATAAGATTTTATAGGATCTCCTTAAACTGTTTTCCTACAAAACAGATTAGACAAGAAAATATTTTGGTACCTAGATTTGTTTGGGTACAATAACATTAGTAATAAGAGATTTGGAAACCCACATTTTCTTCATGGGTTTTCTATAAGCAGCATGTAAAGTGTTTGAAAAATAAACATTATTTGGTCTAGAAAAACTTGAAATAGTAGAAAATGTTTCATAGCTGGAACTTGTAGAATATTTTTCAGAGCGGGGAATAAAACTAGATTTTCTAGATTTTGATTCAAAATGATTTTTTTTATTTTCCTATTTCTTGGTTGGTATCCTATTCTAGTATTATACTTAAGTCCTAATTTTTTACCAATAATTTGAATTAATATTTCATTTCCATTGGTAAGTTTCTCTATATACTTTTTCAATTGCTCATTAGATAGTTCAAGTTCATTGTTTTCATTAAGAATTTGATATTTTTTCTCTTTTTCTACAGTAAGTTTAGATTTAAAAGTTATATTCAAAGAATTTTATTTCTTTAATTATTTTTATTTATATTTTAATTCATTCCAAGTGTCTTCAATTATTCTACAGTATTAAAAGTTAATTTATTTTTCATATTTTCATAATCACTTTCATCTCCAGAATAATAAGAATTATGTTCATGAGAATTTAGTTTTACCTCAGATGTGTTTGTCATAAAACACATGTTTGATTTATTAGCATTTTAATTATGAGGATATTGAGTCACTTGAGCTGTTCTTAAAAGCACTCCAAGTTTCTTTCATGTATTTTTTATACTTTCTATCCTTATCATCATACTTCTTCTTGTACTTTATCTTGGGACAGTCAGCATTTACATGTCCCTTTCTCTTACATTCATAACATATTATTTCACTGGAAGTATCACCTTTAATCCAATCTTTATTCCAATGGCCCTTGTGATTATACTTACATTTGTAGTTGGGATTTCAAAATAATTTCATTTTATTATAAAATTTATTATACCTTATAGCTATCTGATCCATATCTTCATCAATGTACATTGATGATTGTTCATCACTTGAACTTTCAATTTTATCTTTAACTTTTTCCTTCTGCTTGGAGGAAATAGATTTGAAAGCAATAGATTTTATTTTTGGTTCATCATCCTCTTCTTTTTTTTACTTTTATTTATTCCTCATACATCATAAACTTGCATGTCATCTACTTTATTGGAAACTTTCTAACGTCACAGGATTCTCTAATTGATACAGAAGTTCATATCCATCTATCTAGTAAGAATCTGAGTATTCTCATGATTTTCTCCTGGGATGTAACATCCCTTCCCAGAGATATCATACTATTTACGATTTTATTAACCCTAAGATACATATCATAAATTGGCTCATCATGATTCATTTTAAAGTTATCATATTTAATAGTTTATGTATAAAGTATCATTTCCTTAACACTAGAGGTTCCATCATGTGAAACAAATAAAGTTTCCCAGATTTCATGGGTTATTTTATATGTAGAAATTATATTAAACTCTTAATCACCTAAATAATAGTATAGTGAATTCATGGATTTGTAATTATTGATATAAAAAGCCTTAGTTGGGCAATCCCAAGTATTCCTATCAGTAAAAGGAATCTTATATTTATCTATAATTAAAGACAAAATCTCAAAACCCATACTTTCTAGGTTAATTTTCATTTAAATTTTACATTGTGCATAATTTTTTTCAATAATGAATGGAGGTATGTTAGTAGCAGCACCTTCCAATCTATTATCCATAAAAAAAGTTAAATGCATGGTTTTAAAGATCTACAAATTTAGAACTAACAGAAATTTAAAGATCTTTAAAATATAACTAAAATCTCAGTTGAAAGAGATTTTAAAAATGATTTGAAATTTGGAAAACAGAAACTTGAAAACAATACTCTAATACCAAATGTTGGTCAGAGTAGGACACTCAAGAGGGGGGTGAATTAAGTTCCTATAAAAATTTCTATTAAAAATTTTATTTAAAAGATTCCTCTAATTTAAAATAAAACTGTCCAGTTAACCAAGGTAGTAAAATTATAATATCTTGGTTGTTCAAATAGTTTCTCAGAAGATTTATTAATTCTTAGTTATAACAATATGATATATTGATACAAATTTTGAAATTACTCTTATAAGGAATAACATTTATAACTATTATCCAATAATAACTATCAAATTAAAATTTAGTTTTCTGAAATATGAGTTAAAATAAAGAAACACTAAATTGAAAAACACTGCAGATATAAAACAAGTGGTTCAGTATCAAGAAGAGACTCAATCCTCTCCACATGGTGATCACTTACCACCAAGCAATCAATAAAGATAAATATTTTTGATCCACTCCATTGATTGGGGTTAACACAAAAGTACATAGACTATCTAGTTCACAAGACCTCTAATATAGTTCTTCATGGGAATAAAAATATGATTAGGTCTTAGATCCTTTTTCACAATTCTACATGAAATAAACAGGTGTATAAAGATGGTTGTTTGGGGATATCTAGTATCCTCTAGTTTAGTGCAGGAGATAATGTGTGTTTTACAGACAAATACACACACTATTCGAATGTTTAGTAAAATAGTACACAATAGAGTAGAATATAATAAGAAGAGATTATAAATGCTCTGAGTGTTATGAAAATCATCACATGACTCTTTGGATGTAGCTGATGTGAAGCTCGATCCCTCTTCTAGAAACAGACACTGAAAAAGAGTGTCGGGGAGCACTATATTCGGTCTTCTAGGAGGGTAAAAAAGTTATTCTCCTTCAGTTTTGTTGGATTATATAGAGATGATGGAACTTTCATGGACAAAAATTCTCTGGTTCATAGAAATCAGTAATAAATAATTCCTCATGTGTTCTTCAATTCTGAATGTTTCTCATGGAGGTATTCTCATATCTTCTTGTGTATGTGTGTCTGCGCGTGTGTGTATCTCTTTCATGCACTCTTCTTTGAATATATATTATTTCATCTAGAAAATGTGCATGTTTGAGGTAGATACTATACCTCATATTTATGATATCCTCATTTAATATGTCTGCAAATATCAGTAAATTAATCAAGAGCATTAAAGTACTCAAAATGTGAATGTTAGAAGTAATTTTAAATAAAAGAAATTTTAAACCGTCTATCAGTGAGTCCTCGGTTACTATCTCCTTCTTTAGGTGTCTCATTTCATCGGTGTTTCAATCTATTAGTCTGTCTATGAGTTTTTGACTCATCTTAGCTGATGGTGAATCCTTTCATCGGTAGTACTATGTGTCGGTAGGTCAGTTGCATCAGTTAGTCCTTATGTCAGTTGGTCAATTGCTATATCGGTGAGACAATCGATATTTTGGTGTGTTGATTTCACTATAAATGACACATTTCATTAGTATATACATGCGTTGGTAGCACCATATGTCAGTAGAACCATGCATCGGTATCACTATGCATCAGTAGCACCATGCATCGATAGCACCATTCATCGGTAGCACCATGCATCGGTAGGTCTGTTGAACTATCAGTGTCTCATTCCTTCTGTCAGTGTTAGCCTATAAAAATATTATATCTTGGAATTTCTAACAAAAAATATTATCCAAATGTATCAAATTTATTTGTGATCATAGATTAATATAATTTCACACATTGAAACATAAATAATCATGATTGAAATGTTTAGAAATGATTAATAGGAATTGACATGATTTGTGATTATTAAAACCATTAAAATTAGAGAGGGTGGCCAACAGTATCCTATGAGACAAAATTAATTATTCATTAAAGGTTAATTATTATTCTCCTTTCGTTCATTCTATCTGTTAAACAAATAGAAATAGTGTTTGTGCGTACATACGGGCTACTATCCCCATGAATAGTGTAACTCATTTTTCTATCTATAAGTATTATGAGATATTACTTATATAATTTATATATATGATATTTATATCATGGTTAAAATTATATAGATTATAGAACCATGATCAAATTACAAGGATCGAATCTACCAAACCAATGCATATATGAAAAACGAAGTAGTTATTACCCAAAACATTGATTTTTAGAAATAATATCTAATAAATAGGTGGTAAAAAGTTATAAGTAAATAATATATGGCATGATATATTTTATTATAGTTATTTAATATATGTATAATTATTTTATATATATTATATAGTAGGTTCAAATATGTATGAATCAAATTAGACCTGACATAAGGGTTTCTCATCTCACTTTTACATTCATAAGACATATGACATATTAACCACATATTTCATTTGTGTGGTGTATACACATACCCTTTAGTGTGTTATATCATGAATTTATTTATCTTCATATAATTTAATTTCTCATTTTAATTTATTTATTTCAGGGGGGTTATATTTAAAATTTTACCAAAGTGAAAATGGTTTATTTCAAAATCTCAGCCTTATTTGGGATTGTTTATATTTAAGTCTTCCTTGGGAGAATTATTTTGTATTTCTATTATAAACCCAATAAATTTTATTATCCTATATTTTTTCATTAACTTCTAATATAATAGTAACATTTTCTCTCTTTAATATTAAAAATTATTGAGAAATTGTTTTTATGAAAAGCCGACTTTATTTCTCTCTTTGGCCGAAAATTATTTTTCTTTAATTTCTATGTTTTCTAAAAATATTTTCAAGAATTTTTATAAAATATTAAAATGATTTATTAAATACAATTTTAACCATTTTAAAATTTTTATAATAAAATTTAAAAGGAATATTCCTTCTATTTTCCGAACATGGTACTTTTTGACTTTTTTCAAAAATGTGAAAGGAATATTTGTTTTAATGTACTTAGCTTGAACATAATTTCCCGCCATTATAACCAATAATTAATTTGAATATTCTTCTAAATGATTCCATGGTTATTTTTAAATAAAATTTATTTCTTAATATTCTAGAAATTTTTAGATTTTAAAAGTGATTTTCAAATTGAAAATGATATTCTCTTCAAGAATGTTTTTAGTTGGATTTTTATGTTATTTATATTCTCCAAAAACAAAAAAAAATATTTTACATATGATACACTATTCATATATTGTAATTATACCATCCTTATTATTTATATAGATATTTTATGATCAGGTTTAATACGGTTAT
The DNA here is from genome assembly GCA_963277665.1 of Viscum album. Classification (NCBI taxonomy): domain Eukaryota; kingdom Viridiplantae; phylum Streptophyta; class Magnoliopsida; order Santalales; family Viscaceae; genus Viscum; species Viscum album. The sequence goes on along the minus strand of OY728139.1, from coordinate 29,174,301 downwards.
ATTATTTGGATAGCATTATCCATATTGCTCTAGATGGATTGAGATTATGTTTATTGATTAAGGAAATTATTAACATTCCATATGATGGTTTCAAATAGGAATGTTTATGTTGAATTTTTTATTAATTGGGAAAATTATTAACATTTTTTATTCTTCTACTTAAATAATAATTTTCAAATAATTATGTTTCTTCCCTTTTATATAAGGAATGCATCATACTTAATGAGTCACAGATGTGGTCCACTATAGCCCATTGATGCATCAGTAGGTCTTATGAGACAAAATATCTTGAGTGTTTGGAAAATTACCTACCCTCTTTAGTAATATGTATTAGAATAAGGCCTTTACAGTTTTTTATTAGGTCCTTCATTATGTATTCACTCATTATTAGAATAATTATTGATTTTAAAGTGATTTTGTGATTATTTATGATATCAATAGATATGTTTAACGATCAAGGGATTGTTTATATGGAATCATTTGATCATAATTTATTACTTCCATATTATTCTTTATGATCAATTTATTTATTAAATGTAATTTGTTTTTATTTATTTATATTTACATAATAATTATTTCTTATGTATTCATGATAGCTAGAAATGTATGCATGCCCTTATTGATCATCTAATCCCATATCTTTATTATGTTTCCTTTACCTATGATACTAGGAAGTATAATATGATTGATATGATGGTATATGATAAAGGTAATAATGGTGTACTCAAATCAAATACTATGTTATATTTTACATTTTCAACTGTAATGGGAGATTCAAGTATGTATCTAATTATCTATGACCACTATATTATTTAGTCATTCGGGGTGTGATTCCTTATATCTAGTTCCAATATGATGAAGTAACTACCAACTATGGTCTACCAGGATTGATTTATTTACACTCATATCAATATATCACATGGTCTGTCTAAGATGATTGAAAGTTCTTGTTTTTATTTAAAATAGAAATTTTTGTACAAACCCAACATTGCATACTCAAAACTGAGAAAACACAATTGGATAATACTTTAGTAAAATGATTCATAAATCATTTGGGATGTGTAAGAATCATTCCACATCAATCTGACACACAATGTGCTCAGAATAACTCAAACATCATGTTTCTATTTTAAAACTAACATTTTATTTCAAAATATGCATTCCTAACTGGAAACAAAGAAAACACATTTGGATTGTCTGAATAATTTAGATAAATGATCCATAAGTCATTGTTTATATAGAAATAAGTCAAATATCAATATGATATAAGGTTTCTCTTGTATGTTTGAAAGAATTTTCAATTTAAAATCATCATTTTTGTATAAAATTAACTTCCCATATACAAAACAAAGTAAATTCACTAGGATACTATTGATACATCAAAAAAATTATCCATAATTAATTTGTGGTGTGTAGGAATTAAGCACATAACAATTTGAAGAACTATATGTCTAATATGGCTCAAAGAGAAATTTTTAGTCTAAAAATTACATTTTAGTTCAATAAAATATGTCACACACTAAAGAGTGATCAAAACCAGTCTGATTATATTGATACTTTAAGAAAATGATCCATACGTCCTTTGTGATGTATAGGAATAATTTTCATCAATCGGACACATGGTGTGCTCTGTATGACTCAAAGTGAATGTTTTCAGTTCAAAATGTGTGTCACTCATTAGAAACCAATAAAAAAACTTTTATTATCTTGATAATTTAGTAAAATAATTTATATTTCATTTATTATGTATATGAATTAGTCATGCATCAATATGACACACATTGTGGTCATTATGACTAAAAATGTGCATTTTTATTTAAAATCAATATTTTAGAACAAAACACACATAACATACTCATAACTAAGCAAATGTGCTTAGATTATCTTGATACTTTTGGAAAAGTATCCATAAGTAATTTGTGATATATAGGAATTAGACACATGTTAATCTGACACATGGTGTGATTGATATGACTGAAAGTACATCTTTTTATTAGAAATTAAAATTTTAGTTCAAAACATGTATCACATATTCAAAACCAAGAAAATATGCATGGATTTCAATGATACTTTATGAAAACAATTCATAAATAATTAGTGACATGTGGGAGTCAATCATAGGTTAATCTATCACATGGTGTGCTTGATATAACTAAACTTGTGTGTTTTCAGTTTAAAAGTTGAATTTTATTAATTCATTGTATCATATTTATGTTTCATATATTTATTTTTATTTTTATTAACATAAACAATGTGGTAGACTCTTTTTTTATCGGTCTTGATTGGTGTGTTTATAAACCTGTAGCATGATTTTGATATTTGGAAAGGAGATCATAAATTCAATAGAACCCTTTGTGTTTTTGATTTTTTTGGAAAATGCAATGTTTGTAATAAATTGTATCACCCAATGTTATTTTTTTGTATTGAAATTTTAATAATATTTTTTTTAGTTTTAATTTGTTATTTATTAAGAATTAAATTTTAATTAAATTTTGAATATGTTTTTGTAATGTCTTTTAAATGTAGCATCAAATTGCTGGAACCCATGGCTTTTATCAGCGCTATTATTAGCACTCATAAAATTATCTTTTACCAATACTAAAGTAACACTAATACCAAGAAATTTTATCAGCGATAAAATAGAGCTTATAGAATCATCATTCATGAGCACTAAAAAAGTGTTGAAAAAGGTTGTTCTTCATCATAATTTATTTAGTAGTGACAAAGGGTTATTTTATCAACTCTATTACTAGCGCTGATAAAATCATTTGGATTCTAAAGGTGCATATAGAATCATTTATTTTTTAAAGTTGAAAATAACCCTTTTTTGCACTAATAAAATTTGTATCTTCCGTAGTGATGGTGTCAACAATTGTGGTAGGTTTATTTTATTATAAATAATTTGATATTTTTTATTTTTAATTGGATTTTTATATTTTTAATGAGTGACATTTAATACACAACTATTATAATATTATGTATCGATTTTAAGTTATTGTATATCATATTTTTACCTAAAAATATATTACACATCATGTATATAAGTGTGTGTGTGTGTGATATGTGATATATAAATAGATATTATTGCATTATGTATATATATATATATAAGTTTTAGTGTATTATTTATATTTATATATATATTTATATTCCATTAAAAATAGAATTAAACACATGTATTAATATATATATATATATATATATGGTTCAGTGTATCATAGATAAAGAAATTAAAAGTGGATGAATGATGATTAGGAAGATACACATTACCTAACCTAAAATAAAGAGGAAAAAATGTGGGGAGGATCTCTAATCTTCTTCAAATGTTACATGATCTCCCTTTTGATTCAAATTTCTCCTTCCACTTTTCTAAATACATATGACCATTCCCCTTCAATTTTATATATGGAGTCAAACTGTTCTGGATTTAGCATCAGGTCCATATCATTAGGGTTTTTCCTCATGTGTTTCTTCTCCTGTGAATATTCTAATTTTCCTTCGGTTATTGTGTAGCAAACCATCGATATTCACACTGATCCAATGGATTTGGATTCTCTATATAGTTTTTTGTCAAAATAGCTACTACATAATGCAAAATTTTCAACATTGAATTTTATCAGCGCCAACAAAAAAAACATTGATAAAGGGAGTAATTTTATCAATGCTAGAAAAAATTACATACAAAGGTAGCCTTTATAAGTGCTAAAAATGTTGATAAAAGGGTACCCTCTATCAGCGTTTTTTAGTGATGATAAAGGTTCCACTTTATCAGCACTTTTCTTAGTACTGATAAAATCTTCACCTTTAATAGCATAAAAAATCATTTTTAAAATTAATAGTTAATAATTTAATATATATATATATATATATATATATATATTTCTTAATAAGATTTATTTTACAATAATTATATTTATGTAAAAATAATATATAAACATGATTTTTTAAAATTTTAATAAAAAATTAATATCAATATTATTTTCATACTTTTATATGTAATAATTTATCAAATTTATAATAGTTAATAAAAATTTATAGTAGTATGTTTATATAAATTAATTAAAAAATCTGTATATAATTAATATAAATATGATATATTAATATTTTATTTAAACCGTTATATAAATATATAATATTTTTATTTAAATATTCAATTCATATTTGAATTTATATATTTATATTTTTATTAAATAATTTAAAATATATGTACATGTATCTGTATGTATATGTATGAATTTATATATATATAGATCTATGTGTGTGTTTGTTTGTGTGTGTACATGTCTGTTTTGTATATGTATACATGTGTTGTGTTGTGTATGCATGTGTGTGTTTTGTGTATATGTGTGTTTTGTGTATGTGTGTGCTTTTGTGGGTATGTGTTTCTATGTGTGTGGGTGTGTGTGTGGATATACTTGCATGTGTTTGTGTGTGTCTATGTGTATCATATTTGAATATGTGTATGCACATGTGTGTATGTTTATGTGGCATGTATATGTTTATATAGTATGTGTATGTATGCACACGTGTATGTAATTGTGTGTATGCCTATGTGTATACATGTGTGTATGTGAACATGAATGTGTATATATATGCATATTTATGTGCTTCAGTTACTATGTTTATGTGTATGTGTATGTGTATGTGTATGTGTATGTGTATGTATATGTGTATGTGTATGTGTATGTGTATGTGTATGTGTATGTGTATGTGTATGTGTATGTGTATGTGTATGTGTATGTGTATGTGTCTGTGTCTGTGTATGTGTTTGTGTATTTGTATGTGTATGTGTATTTTTATGTGTATTTGTATGTGTATGTGTATGTGTATGTGTATGTGTATGTGTATGTGTATGTGTATGTGTATGTGTATGTGTATGTTTATGTGTATGTTTATGTGTATGTGTATGTGTATGTGTATGTGTATGTGTATGTGTATGTGTATGTATGTGTGTCACATTGAAATATATGTATGCATGTGTGTGTGTGTTTATGTGGCCTGTATATGTTTATATAGTATGTGTATGTATTCATATTTATTTGTATGTATGCACAAATGTATGTAATTTTATGTATGCCTCTATGTATACATGTGTGTACGTGAACGTGCATGTGTATATATATGCATATATGCATATCTATATGCATATGTTAGCATGTGTGTGTGTGTGTGTGTTTATATATATGTGTGTGTACATGTATGTGCATGTATGTGTACACATGTATGTTTATGTGTATGTATATTTGAATATGTATGTGTATGTTTATGTGTATGTGTATGTGTATGTGCATGTGTATGTGTATGTGCAATTGTATATGTATGTGTATGTGTATGTATATGTGTATGTTTATGTGTATGTGTATGTGTATGTGTATACGTATGTGTATGTGGATGTGTATGTGTATGTATATGTGTATGTGTATGTGTATGTGTATGTGTATGTGTATGTGTATGTGTATGTGTATGTGTATGTGTATGTGTATGTGTATGTGTATGTGTATGTGTATGTGTATGTGTATGTGTATGTGTATGTGTATGTGTATGTGTATGTGTATGTGTATGTGTATGTGTATGTGGATGTGGATGTGTATGTGTATGTGTATGTGTATGTGTATGTGTATGTGTATGTGTATGTGTATGTGTATGTGTATGTGTATGTGTATGTGTATGTGTATGTGTATGTGTATGTGTATGTGTATGTGTATGTGTATGTGTATGTGTATGTGTATGTGTATGTGTATGTGTATGTGGATGTGGATGTGTATGTGTATGTGTATGTGTATGTGTATGTGTATGTGTATGTGTATGTATATGTGTATGTGAATGTGGATGTAGATGCGATGTGTATGTGTATGTGTATGTGCATGTGCATGTCTATGTGTATGTGTCTGTGTGTGTGTATTTGTGTGTGTTTGTGTGTGTGTGTGTGTCTGTAATCGTATATCTATGTGTATTTGTATGTGTGTGTGTATCTGTATGCGTATATCTATGCGTATGTGTATATATACATGTATGTCTATATGTATGTATCTATGTATGCATATGTTTGTTGATTGATTTAATATTATTTATTCATTCTAAATATTTCTCCATTTTTAGTATTTTCTATAATTTGTTTATTTATAATATTCATTCATTTGTAATATATATTCACCTAATATTTTTTGTAATATATTCAATTTTGATAGTTATTTATACATTTTTAAATATATATATATATATTAAATAATAATATATTTAATTATTATTAAAAACTCAAAATGTTAATAAACAATTATATTTTTTATATACAATCTATACATTACATTCATCAAAATTAATGATAATATTATTATTTAATTATTCATTTTTATTCATTTTATATGTGTTTGCAATTCATGTAATTAATGTTATGAATTAACTTTTTGAAATATTTTGATAATTTATATAATTTTATTTATTCATTTTTTTGTATTATTATATTTAATATTATTTTGTTTATTTTTGATATTTTTTAATATTTAATATTTTTGTAATTTATTCATTTTTTTAAAATTATACATATTTATTTACTAAGTTTTAATTTTTTTCAATATGTTTGTAACTTATATGATTAATATTTATTCATTTTTATTAATTATGGTTTAATATTTTTAATTTTTTTGAAATTTATATAATTGATCCCAATAAAACCATCTCCAACCCATGCCATTTTAGCATGAAATTAAACTCAAACATACACCATACCCAACACCATTTTGGTGTTTTGATACAGTGCAACGCCAAATTTGATGTTTCATTATTGCAACAACATTTTGGTGTTTATTTTTTTCCTTTTTTAAAATCTTTTATTGATTATAAACAAAATTTTGTATATTATTTTGTTTATTTATCTGTTATCTTTACCATACAAGTAATAATGGTTATTTTAGTATTTAAAATTTAACAAATTTTTTTAAAAAAGATGGAATCGAAGCCACTTTTTTTTAAACAACCGACTTCTTTTTTGGGGTATAGGAGACCCATTACATGGATTGTGGGCCTTAAGGGTAGTAAATCCCATTACATAATGATGCGTACACCCTGGGGCTTGGAGGCTCTAATTTTAGGCTGAAAAGCCCATTTTTGGGCCCAACAGACCCTCCGATGACTAGTACTGCAACAGTTTCCGATCTACAACAATATTGTTTCCACAATAGTCCTACTCCAATACCACTACAATACTACTACGATAACTTGCACCCAATAGGTTTTCAACCCCCCACATTGATGTAGTATTACGGGATGCTTACCACTAAGTTGAACTCTAACTACAAAAAATAACAATTATTCAACTTATTATAAAAATAAAATTAAATAAATAAATTTTATATTAATAAATATTTTATTTTATTAGTTTTAAAAATATATAAAAAATTATATAAAAATAATCATATAATTAATAAAAAAACATATATCATAAATTTTGATAATAATAATCATATATTTATTGTTAATGATACATCATAATAAAAAAAACTAAAATGTAAAATAAATTATATCAAAGAATTATAAAAATAAACTAGGAATTAAAATATAACATATAAACTTTTAATATATATATATATATATTATAATTCTTACAATAAATACATTTTAGTGAAAACATAAAAAAAATACACACATATGTGCTCACATGAAGAAACATTAGTCATAAAAGATCAAAACATATCATAGAAAAATTTAAATACAAGTGTTTAAAAGAAGATGAACTAACAAAGAATAAATAATGGATTAAAAAACAAAACACACCGACTTACAATAACCATAATATAACATGCCAAACAATGCATAACTTTAGTTTACACTTACATAACTTTGTTTTACCTTTACATAACTTTTGTTTATCCTTACATAACTTTAGTTTACCCTTACATAACATTGTTTTACCCATAGTTAACTTAGGTTTACCAATACATAATTTCAGTTTACCTTTACATAACTTTGTTTTACCTTTACTAAACTTTTTTTACCATTACATAACTTTAGTTTACCCTTAAATAACTTTTTTTACCCTTAATTAACTTTATTTTACCCTTACATAACTAGTTCAAGTTTCCATTTCCCTTTACATAATATTTTTTTACCCTTATTTAACCTTTTTTTACCCTTTCATAAATTTATCATACCCTTACATAACTTTTTTACCCTTAAATAACTTTTTTTACCTATATAAAACGTTATTTTACCCTTAAATAACTTTTTTTCACCTTACATGACTTTAGTTTAACCTTTCTTAGCCTCTACTAGTTTCCATTTACCCTTACATAACTTTGTTTTACCCTTATGTAGATTCAATTTTCCAATACATAACTTTAGTTTACACTTACATAACTTTTGTTTTCACTTCCTTAAATTATGTTTATCCTTACATAACTTTATTTTACTCATACATAACTTTTATTCCTCTACTTAACTTTCATTTACCCTTATATAACTTTAGTTTACTCTTACATAACTTTTTTCCCCTTACATAACTTGTACAAGTTTCTATTTACCCTAACGTAACTTTGTTTTACACATACGTAACTTTTTTTACCCTTACATGTCTTTTGTTTACCCTTATATTACTTTATTTTACCCTTATTAAACTTTGTTTTACCCTTACTTAATTTTTTTTACCTTTAAATAACTTTAGTTTAGCCTTACTTAACTTTTTTTACCCTTAAATAACATTAGTATACCCTTACTTGTCCAGTAAAAATTTCTTTTTACAAATACCTAACTTTTTTGACCCTTATATAACTTATGTTTACCCTTACATAACCTTAGTCCACCCTTAAATAACTTTATTACACTTACTTAACTTTTTTTACCCTTATATAACTTCAGTTTTTCATTAACTCTTTTTACCTTTACTTACATTTAGTTTACCCATACTAAACATGTGTAAATTTCTATTCACCCTTACATAACTTTGTTTTACCCTTACTTAACTTCTATTTACCCTTACATATTTTATTTTTTATTTTCTAAAATTTTATTCATTTTTAATTGAATGTCTTTTTAAATAACAATGTTTTATTTTATTTTATTTTACATTATTAAATAATAAGATCACATTTAATTTAATTTAATCATTAATTATTTATGTTTCTATTTATGTTATTTTATTAAATTCATTTTATAATATAAGACAAGTAAATATTATTTAACTATTTTTTCAAATTTTTTACTTAATTAATCAAATCATATTATCATATTTATTTTAATTTATTCATTATGAATATATGTGGGGGTATACAAATTAATTAAATTTAATTTAATTATTAATGTTTTTGTATAGTCAATATAATTCATTTTAAATAATTTTGTTTTTTGAATAATTAATATTATTTACAAAATCATTTTTATTCATTTTGTATGCATTTTTAATTCATGTAATTAATGTTATGAATTCACTTTTATTTTTTTTGTAATTTTTTCAATTTTATTTATTATTTTTTAATATTATTTCATTTAATATTATATATTCATTTTTAATATTTTGGGAATTTATGCATTTTATAATATTTAATTATGTATAGTTGTTTATTATGTTTTAATATTTTCAATAAGTTTTTAATTTATTTGATTAATATTTATTCAATTTTATTTATCATGTTGTAATATTTTTAAAATGTTTGAAATTTTTATAATTAATTAATTTAAATGAATTTTTTTATATTTTTTTTCATTTTTTATGTGTTTCAATTCAATTAATTAATCTTACTAATTCATTTTTAAATAATTATAGTATCTAATAAATTTTATTTATTCATTTTTAATATTCTTTCAATTAATTTTATATATTCATTTTTAATATATATTAATTTTGATATTGTTTGGAATTTAATAATTTTATAATATTTATTTGTAAACATTTATTTTCAATTTTTTAATATTTTAAATATGTTTGTATTTATATGAATAATATTTATCCATTTTTTATTAAGTTTTAAAATTTTTAAATTTTGTGAAATTTATATAATATATTTATTTAAATGAATTTATTAACAATTTTATAATTTAAATAGTCAATATTTTTCATTTTTAATAATTTTGATAATATATAAATTATAATATTTATTTATTTATTTAATTTTCATTTGATTATAAGTTATGTAATTAATGTTATTAATTCTTTTTTAAAATACTTTTGTAATTTATTCAAATTTATTCGTTCAATTTTAATATTCATTCATTCTATATTATTTATTAGTAATAAAAATTTATAAATTTTTAATACAATTGGAAATTATTCATTTTTCATTATTTATTTATACATATTTATTTATTAAGTTTTGATATTTTCAATATGTTTTTAATTTATATAATTAATTATTTTAAATGTATTTTTTAATATTTTTTAATTTAAATAGTTAGTATATTTCATTTCTAATAATTTTTTATCTATCTAATTTTTATTCATGTTTTATTCATTTTTAATCATTTTTTCATTTTGTACTTTTTAGTTCTTTTTTGGCGCTGATAAAAGTTATAATTTATTAGTACTAAGAATGCGCCGACAAAAAGTATTATTTAACTTCTTTAAAACTCAAGTGCTAACAAATACAACCTTTTTCATTGCTTTTTTTAGCACTGCTAAATCATAAATTTTATCAGCACTAAAAAAATCGCTAATAAAACCCTTCTCCTTCCTTACAAAAGAACACTACCATCACATCTTCCTCGCACCATACTCAAACTCTCATGGAACCAAAGGTCTGTTGTAGCCAAATTCGATCATTTTAGACAAATTGAACTCCAAATTCAATGATATGATTTTCCAAACTTGTTTTATAAGTGTGATTGTCCCCGATAATATGTATGGTACCCCCCCCCACACACACATCCTAGTCCCTATTTCCCTGTCAGTCTCATTTTTCTTGCATCTACTTTCCCTATGCCAGTGTACCTTGGTCTCATGCATGGCGCTTAACACATTTTTTAGTTTTAACAAGCTTTGATCATAGATTCCATTCACCTAAAAATGGATATAAACTTTCCTCAGGTGAATTAAAAGTCATAATATTTAGCTTATGACTCTACAAGTACATGCTCAACAGATTGTAGATAAAGGATCTTAAAAATATGAATATATCCCTCAAACTTATCAATCCTTGAATCCTTCTCCTTCAGTTTACCATTAGAATTCTCTTGGTTTGATATCTTTTCCTTGTGTTTAGTCTTTACCTATTCTTTGAACTACTCTTTTAAGATAGACATTGAGGCTCTATGGAGTTTTACATTTCCATTCTAAAATTCAACTCATGAAAAAGTTATTCAATTATATCATGTTGTTTCTTTACTTTATAATTCTTTCTTGTGATGATATCCTTTAAATCCATCTCTTCCTCCTCCAACATTCTCTTATATTCTTCTAAATCTATAACATATTTAGAATTTATTCAACCCTTAGAATTTAATAATTTAACTTTACTTCTCAAGACTTGGATCATCTCTTATCTATGACATAGGCATACTCTTTATTTATGACATGATAGGATTTCCTATTCTCAACCATCATCATCCGAGAATTTAGGTGAATATAACATGTTCATCAATAAGAAATGTATTTATATACATCTTTTCATAGATAAATCATACTATAAATACCCTAATACTTATCCATTTGTAGAAATATATAGGTTTCCTGAAAACATTGATAATGACAGGGAGTAAATTATCTAGATTGATGAATCCATGTAAAAAAAGAATTATTTATGATATTTTACTTCTTGTAATACTTTAAATTTATATAATAATTGGCAATATACATCCATAAGGAAAGAGGATGGTGAGGGTTTGGGTCCGCTCTGATGGCGATTCGGGAGTCTCTGGTGTCGTGGAAGGTTAGCGATGGTTTTCCCCCACTTTCTTGGCTCCATCCTTCTCACTGGAGGTGAGCTACCTGTAAGGGATCCTCGTGTGACTTATAATGCCGATATCAGTCTGCAGTGCTCCGTTAGGGTTTCTGTGGCCGCTGAGAGGGATTTATCCTATAGATCTTCACGAGAGTTGAATAAAGCAGCGGTGAAAGCTTTTGATGATCGCCGACCCTCCATGCATGCCGAGCTGAAAGATCGGAATTGGAATGTAGCGGTGAATGGTAAGAATGACAGATCCCATAGATTTGTGGGAGTTGACATGAATATGGTGGGAAGGGAAGAATCTTATGTTTGTCGGATCTCGGTGGTGACCGCTGCACTCAATCGATGACATACTTCGATTGAGATGAATGGTGTTGCAGCACTGAAGGATGATTTACAAGAGGGCGGCCGATCTGTGGGAAAGATGACCACAATTTTCCTTTTGGATGAGTTGGATATGCCTCGACCTACAGTGGGGAGGGGGGAAATCACCCTTTGGATAGGGTGGATATGAGACCTCCATCTGGTAATTTTACAAATACAGGGAACTCTAGTAGAGGCCTTGCAGGAGTTGAAAGGATTGGGGTTTCTAATAGACGACATTTCAATTCTATGCAAGATGGTGCTACTGAGAGAATTGTGAGAAAAGGTGACACTGCCCATGTTATTGCCAGTAGAGAGGATATTCTTAGCTTATTTAAGCTTTGTGAGCATTCAATAATCGCGAGACTTGTTCTTCTTATTGGAGGAAAATTTTTGGAAGATAGATGTTTTGATTTGAAAGTTAACTTCGATATGGGGGTTTTCTTACTGGAGATGTATACCTATGGGACGAGGATTGTTTCACATTATTTTTCCATCGGAGGATCTGAAGCGTATAGCTTGGGGGATCAGATCAATTTCTCTAAAGATAGGTATAATTTTCTTTCAGGAATGGGATTTCTTGTCACGACCCGTCCTCGGGGCCCGTGCCGTGACTACCCCAAGCCGGCCTTCCATAGGATAGGGGCAGGCGACTAACACCAAGGCATAAATCCCGGTTAAAAGAGAAGGCATTTCCTTTGTAAAGTAAACAAACACCACAGAGCAACCAAGCAGAAGTAAACACTAGGTAAAAACTGAGTACAACAGTAAGTGCGGAAAAGTAAGTGGGCCAGTATACAAACCCAAACTGAAAGTAAAGTAAAACTAGAAAGGGAAAAACAACAACTGAAAAGTAAAGCCACAGCATCGAGCCGTCCACTGGAAGTCCCACTTGAAGGGTGGGTACAGATAGCCTCCACTACTCCTCGGTTCAGCCGACCGCTCCGAGTACGTCCCGCCCAGTGGTCCACCTCCAGGTATCGTCTTGCTCCTCAAGCCTCAACCATGATCAGCGTTGTCCGTCGTCTGCAACCAACACCTCGTAGTGTGGGCATAGCTCATGCAGGGGTGAGTATAAGCTACTCAGTAGGGATCCCGAGACCCCCTAAGGTCTCCCAGAATCTACAAAGGATAAACCAAAATGGAAGATACAATCATGAAGTAACATCCGACACTGCTTAGGTATATGCCCATACATATACCTAAGTCATCAATTCCAGCTCGCTCCAACCTCCGAGCCCAAGTACAACCCAGTCCACACAGGAAATCAAAACGTAAATCCACACAGGATAGCACAACACAATCCACATAGGAAAGAAAAACAGGATTCAGCTCACACAGGTATACATATTCGTATGATGATAGAGATGATCAGATATATCCACTGATTCATCTATGCCGTCAGACCCACAAAGGATCGATAGGTACTAACCCCCTCGAAGACCCACAAAGGATCTGACCCACACAAGATCGATAGGTAACTAACCCCCGCAATGATCCATACAGGATCAGACCCACATAGGATCGATAGGTAACTAACCCCCGCAATGACCCACACAGGATCTGTAGCACTGATCCACGAAGAATCACTGAGTGTTGTAGTCATCACCGTCGAATCCACTGAGGATCTCTGTACAGTCGTCATCGTTGTAGTCGCAGCCAGCTCTAGGGTTCCCGCACACAGCAAGCTCGTTCGGGAGGGTCCGCTCCACGAGTCGAGGGGATGATACATCAACTGACACATAGTCCGTAGTTGATGTATCCAAAAGTTCCATATCGTCAACAGGAACTCAACATTGCAGACGGCACGTCAATCGGACGCTCGGTCTGAGAGTTATTGGCTTTTTCGTCCTAGGGGCCCGGTTGGTTTTTAATTCAAAAACAACCCGACCGTACTCCACTTGCATCCAAACATCGAGTGTAGTAAGCCAAAAGATCCGTCTCACTAAGAGGAATCCATCAAAGTCGACGGTACGTCAATCAGACGTCTAGAGCTTAAGTTATGAGCGTTTTCGCTCCGAGGGCCCGGTTGGTTTCATGTACGAACCAACCCGGACGAACCCAAAGTATTCCGAAACCTTGAGTGTAATTAATCAAAATGACCGTCTCGATCCAAAGATCGTATCGCCGCTGATGGGGCGTAAATCGGGGGTCCGTACCCCAAGATATGAGAAAAAGACCGAAAGAGTCCCGAAAATGGGGGGTCTGGGCCCGGACCGACCCGGCCCAACCCCCCCTGGGTAGGCCCGAACCGGGTCGCCCCGACCCGGGTCCAGGTCTGACCCAGATGGCGTGACCCGGCCCGGCCGGCGCTGCCCGTCCCGACCCGGCCTGGGCACGACCCGGCTGGCGCTGGCCGGGTGGCCAGCGGGTCGGCTCGGCCGTTACGTCGAGCGAAGCGGGGGGCGCGATGCCTCCGCATGAAGGAGTCACGGCCCCGCGTGGGGCCACCCTTGCCAGCGGACGTGGCTGGCTGCTGCGTCCCATCCCCCTTCGGTCCCACGTGGTCGAGGGACCACGCCCTGCCGCCGCGGCTTCAGCCACGGCGGGTCCTTCCGGCAGCGCGCCGGGCGCCGCCGCCACCTGCCACTGGCGCCGCCATGTCAGCGAGGCGCGCCGACGGGCTGCTCCACGGACCACCAGACGAGTTCCGGTGGTCGGAACTGCGTACCGTCTTCGCCAAAGGCCCTCCCGGGGTCCGTCCTTCACTACGAGGACCTCACATCACCCGTGCGGCTTACTTTGTCATCGCCCGCCAATCCGTACACCAAGAACGAAAGCACGGTGGGTTCGGACTTGTTTGTTGGTCCGCACCCACCGAATTAGTGGTTTTAAAAGTCTCACAACAAATATTTAAACGAACCGAGGATATAATCACATAGATTAAAAATGAACAACAACCCCTACCTCAATGTTGTCGTCGAACGTGAGTTCGTCGCGGAATTAACCATCACGGAAGAAGAGGATCGTCGCGTCGCGGAAGGGGCGTCGCTGTCATCGTGGTACACGGCGTTGTGTAGAAAAACTCTGAGGATTAAAATCACAAAAATTTAATTGCACCAATTAAACCCATGTTGAGGATATAATTCACAAAGGAATTAAAAGAACCGCAATCCCCTACCTCAATCGGTTGTTGATCGAAGATTGTTATGGGGAAGGAATGTCATGGAAGAAACGTCGTGGAAGGAGGATCGTCGACGTCGCGGTACATAGAGTCGCGTCGTCGATCTACGAGGGTTCGGTGTTCCTCGTCGTCCTTCGTCGGAGGCCGGCGTTCTTCGTTGGCGACGATGCGTTCTTCGCGTTCTTTGCGTTCTTCGCGTTCTTCACATTCTTCGCGTTCTTCAACGAAGGAGGATGAAGATCTTCTAGCTTTAGAGTTTCTCCAAATCCTCTCAACAAGCCACCCTCAAGTAAAACATGTGTTGGTCTTATTTTATTCTCGATTCCAACAATTAGAAATTCAAAGTTAATAAACGAACAATTAATTCGATGAATTAATTGTAATGACTTAACTGCCCAATTAATAGGGGCATTTAGTATTTAAGAAAACGCACCGGTTGACTTTATTTAAAAGAGGTTTTCGTGGGTGCGTTACTTAGAGGGAAAGAAATGGTGGGGCTCGTGCAGGCCCCACCTCACAAATATCCTACCAAGTGGGTAGGATATCGTGGGTCCCACCTTATCCTCTTAACCTGGCTTAAGTGGCTTTAATTGGCTTTAAGTGAAATAAAATAAAGTGTCGCACCACTTTTATTTTATTTCATAACTTAACCCCAAAAATTAAAAACCACACCCAAGAAAACGCAACTCCGGAAAAGGTGTTTCTAAGAAAATACCGGCGCTGCGATTCCATCGGTGCCCTCGAAAATCGATTCCGAGCACCGGTTCAAAAGTTAGAAAAACCCGATCGTTCATTCACTGAACGTACCCAAGCCAAACTTCAGAAAATGATTCCGGGCACACCGGGCCTCAGAATCAGGTGCCGTCAGAAACTGAGTTCTTGTAAAAATCCCAAGAAAATTAAGAAAACAATTTCCTTGAATTTTATGGGTCTTATATCACTCCCACCTCAGGGATTTACATCCCCATAAAAATACATCAAAACTAGGGGAACAAAAGTGGGTACTGAGCACGCATCTGAGCCTCCCACTCCAAAGTGCTCTCCAGGAGGTTCTCGTGCTGCCATCTGATGCGCACTAGAGGAATCAACCGTCCACATTGGACCCGCTCCTGTCGATCCTTGATCTCCACCGGAACCTCCACAAAAGTCACCCCATCATCAACGTCCATCTCCCCATGGTCAATGATATGCGTCGGGTAGTGCACGTATCTCCTCACCTGAGATACCTGGAAGACGTCGTGCACCCGGTGCAACTGAGGTGGTAGATCCAGGCAATAAGATACCTCTCCAATCCTGATGAGGACCTGGAATGGTCCGATGAAGCGTGGAGACAACTTTCCGCCTCGGCCAAATCTCCGTAATCCATGTCGAGGTGAGACCCGCAAGAAGACGTGGTCACCATCCTCGAACTCCAGTGGCCTCCACATCCTGTCAGCATAGGATTTCTATCGGCTCTGAGCTGTCCCCATCTGTTCTTGGATGATCTGGACCTTCTCTATCGTGGCCTGGACCATCTCCGGTCCCACGAGTGCTGACTCCCCAGGGTCTGTCCAGCACAAAGGAGATCTACAAGGTTGGTCGTACAACGCCTCGTATGGTGCCATCCCGATGGTGGAGTGGTAAATATTGTTGTACGTGAACTCCACCAAGGGTAGGTGGTCCTCCCAGCTGCGACCAAGGTCGAGGACACATGCACGGAGCATATCCTCGAGAGTCTGAATGGTCCTCTCTGTCTGACCATCCATCTGAGGGTGAAAGGCAGTGCTCAGACGTAGCTGCGTCCTGAACGCCTCCTGCAACCCCTTCCAAAGTCGGAAAGTAAAGCGATCATATCGATCAGATACGATAGATGATGGCACACCGTGAATCCGTACAATCTCCTGAACGTAGAGACTCTCCAAGCTCTCCACTGAGCCCTACTCTCTGATGGGTAATAAGTGAGCCGACTTGGTGAGTCGGTCGACAATCACCCAAATGGAGTTGTGACCTATGGAAGTGCGTGGAAGTCCAGTCACGAAGTCCATAGATATCCCATCCCACTTCCACTCCGAGACCTCCAAGGACTGTACCAAGCCTGCTGGTACCTGATGCTTTGCCTTCACCTGCTGGCAGGTGAGGCATCAAGAAAAGAACTTTACCACAGCCTTCTTCATGCCCGGCCACCAGTGCTGTCGTCTGAGGTCCTGGTACATCTTTGCCACTCCAGGATGTACCGCTAAGGGATAAGTGTGAAACTCTCTCAGCACCTCCTCCCGTAAAGCAACTGGTACCAAGGTACGTCCTCTGAAAAGGACGTCGTGCTCTGCTCCAAAGGCGAAACCATCAGGAGCCTGTCCTGAGGATATCTGTGCACGCCGCGTCTCACAGTCAGCATCCCCACGTTGTGCCTCTCTAACCCGCTGTAGTAGTTGAGTGGTGACTATGAGAGACTAAATGAAGGATGCTCCATCTCTATCCACGAAGGATATCTGCAAAGCGGCTAGCTGCTCTGTCGCCTCCTCAAGTAGTTGAATGTCCGTCCTCCTGCTGAGAGCATCGGCTACCACGTTCCCCTTCCCAGGAGTATAGACTATCTCAAAGTCATAGTCCTGGAGGAACTCGATCCATCGCCGCTGTCTCAGGTTCAGGTTCTTCCGAGAGAAGATGTACCTGAGACTCTGATAGTCAGAAAAGACTGTAAAGTGCTCGCCCATCATATAGTGTCACCATGACTTCAGAGCGAATACCACTACTGCTAACTCCAAGTCATGGGTAGCATAGTTCTGGTCATGCGGCCTCAACTGACATGATCCATAGGCGATCACTGACCACTCCTACATCAGGACACATCCAAGTCCGGTCTCTGATGCATCGCAGTAAACTACATACCCAACTCCCTCCTCCGGAAGCCTCAAGATAGGGGCGCTGGTCAATCTCTGTCTCAGCTCCTGGAAGCTCTGCTGACATCTGTCTGACCACACAAATGGTTTCCCCTTCTTCGTCAAAGATGAGAGTGGTGTCGCAACTCTGGATA
This sequence comes from Viscum album, assembly GCA_963277665.1. Taxonomy (NCBI): domain Eukaryota; kingdom Viridiplantae; phylum Streptophyta; class Magnoliopsida; order Santalales; family Viscaceae; genus Viscum; species Viscum album. The sequence goes on along the minus strand of OY728139.1, from coordinate 29,155,931 downwards.
AGTCTGGCACAAATCTCCGATAGTATCCAGCTAGTCCCAAGAAACTCTGCACCTCCGTTACGCTCCTAGGTGGCTCCCAAGATAGCACTACCTTGATCTTCGCAGGATCCACCACAACTCCCGCCTTAGAGATGACATGCCCCAAGAAGTGGACCTCGCGTATCCATAACTGACACTTCGAGAGCTTTCCATAAAGATGGTGCTCTCGAAGTGTGTCTAGTACAACCCGCAAGTGGTAGGCGTGCTCCTCCTCAGTCGTCGAGTAAATCAAAATGTCGTCAATGAAGACCACGACAAATCGATCGAGGTATGGCTGAAAGATCCTGTTCATGAGGCCCATGAACACCGCTGGGGAATTGGTTACGCCGAATGGAATAACCGAGAACTCATAGTGGCCATACCGACATCTGAAGGTCGTATTCTGCACGTCCTCGTCTCGAACTCTGAGCTGATGATAGCCTAACCAGAGGTCTATCTTTGAGAACCACCGTGCTCCCTTGAGCTGATCGAAGAGGTCATCAATCCTTGGTAGTGGATACTTGTTCCTCACTGTCACCTGGTTCAGGCGACGATATTTGACACAAAGTCTCAAGCTCCCGTCCGCCTTCTTGGCGAACAGTATCGAGGAAGCCCATGGTGAAACACTGGGTCGGATGAATCCCTTTCCTTGCAAGTCCTCCAACTGTACCCGTAGCTCTCGAAGATCAGCGGGGTCCATCCGATACGCTGGAGTCGATATCAGGGTTGTCCCAGGGTACAGGTCAATATAAAAGTCTACCTCTCTGCGAGGAGGTAGTCTTGGAACGTCGTCGGGGAAAACGTCCACATACTGATCCACCGCTGCAGGAAAACTAGGAATCTGCACGTCAACTGCTCCTAGGATGAGGCTAGCCAACTGATGAGTGATGGGCTGTCCTGTCCTCTGCGAGAGTCCATCCTGTGCTTCGAAGGCTCCCTTCTCGCCAGGGAAGGTGAACTTGCTCTTGTCGGTGCGTACACATTGCACCTTGTGCCTAAAACAGTCAATCTGAGCATGGACTGTAGATAACCAATCCATGCCCAAGATGATGTCGTAAGGCCTCGACACCGCTACAAGAAGATCCCAGCCGAAGCTCTCGCCTCCTAGAGTAAGCTCACACTGCCGGAACCAGTGCGTAATCGTCGAGTCTGCTCCTGTAGGAGTCTCTAGCCATAAGGATCGAGCCAACGGCTCTATCGGAATCTCCGAGCTCCGAACAAGGGCAGCAGCTATGAAAGAGTGACTCGCTCTTGTGTCTATAAGAACTACAACAAGGGTGGAATAGACACAGATAGTACCTCAAATCATCTCGAGCGCGCCGTGGTCATAGGCCTCCACTGCCTGGAGTTGTGCCTGTCTCTGCCCGCCAGCTCCCTATGGTCGAGGTCGACCTCATGGTGGTGGTGGTGGTAGAGCCTCAAAGCGTCACCCATCACCTGCTGCTCGGCCAGCTCCTTTGCCTCGTCCGCCTGCTCCCTACGGACCACCACGGTCGACCCTCTGCCGCTGCCTAGGTGGCCCTCAACCGTCTGCTGCTCCTCGGCACGGTGGGTCGGGCAGTCACGAGCCATGTGGCCCTGCCCGCCGCATGTGTAGCACTGTCTGCCTCTTGAAAGACTGGCTCCATGCTGTGTGCCCCGCACTGCTGAGCCAGTGTCCTGAGGTCGTCTGCCTGAGGGTATGGTCTGCCTGGACCCATGAGTCATCCGTCGACTTCCTGCTGCAGAAGACTCTGCTACCTGTCGCCATGCGGTAGGTCTCGCTGCTGAAGAAGGCTCAGCAAGAAAGCTCTCGATCAAAATTGCTCGCTCCAGTACTCCTTCCTGGGTCAGAATGCTGAGGGAGATCAATGATGCCCTGATATCATGCCTCAATCCCTGCTCAAAGGTCTGGTCCCAAAAGAATGGGTCTCATACCATGTCTGTCGAGTAGCGCGAGAGATCGGTAAATCTCATCGAGTACTGGGAGACCGTCAAGCTGCCCTGTCGTAGCTGAACAAGCTCCTTGATGCACACCGCACGAAGGGTGGTTGGGACGAACTCCGAGCGGAAGAGGCTCTCAAAGTCCGTCCAGAGGAGAGATGCCTCATCGTGCACCTAGAGCATCAAGCTCCACCATCTGCATGTTGTTGTGTGCAGTATGCTCGATGCGAGGATCACCATGAGGTTTGATGGTGTCCTCACTAACCTGAAAACTCGTACCACTACCTCCAGCCAGTCCTCGGGTGCCTGGGGGTCCGTCTCCCCACGGAACCTGGGCGGTCGCTGGCGCTGGAACTCGTGCAATGCACTAAGGCGATGTGCATCGTCAGTGGCTGGGGCTGGAAACATCGGTGGCTCGGTGAGTAGAGGTATCGCTGGTGCCTCAGCTGTCAAAGGGCCATGTACCGAGGCCTCATCGCTCGGTGGGATGTCGTCACGCACAACTCTCGGAACCCTAGCTGGCTACCGTCGTGGGGCCATCCTGAAAAGAAACAGGTGCGCCACAGTCAGAACAGTATACCTAGTGAGCTGACACAAAGTAATCACAAATAAAACTTGAAACACACATGCAATCAATGTTTTCGTGCATTAAGTCGGAAATCAGAAGTCAGGGTCTTGGTGTACGAATACGTTGGCCGCCGCACCAACGCTGGACTCCCTGGACTGATAACCACACCCAATATGCTTAACACTATTGCTTCACATAGAAAAAGTTCAGAGTCCCAAGTTCTGCGGTAGAACCGAACTCCTCTGATACCAATTTGTCACGACCCGTCCTCGGGGCCCGTGCCGTGACTACCCCAAGCCCGCCTTCCATAGGCCAGGGGCTGGCGACTAGCACCAAGGCGTAAATCCTGGTAAAAAGGGAAGACATTTCCTTTATAAAGTAAACAAACACCACAGAGCAAGCAAGAAGAAGTAAACACTAAGTAAAAACTGAGTACAACAGTAAGTGCGGAAAAGTAAGTGGGCCAGTATACAAACCCAAACTGAAAGTAAAGTACAACTGGAAAGGGAAAAACAGCAACTGAAAAGTAAATCCGTAGCATCGAGCCGTCCACTGGAAGTCCCACCTGAAGGGTGGGTACAGATAGCCTCCACTGCTCCTCGGTTCAGCAGACCGCTCCGAGTACGTCCCGCCCAGTAGTCCACCTCCAGGTACTGTCCTGCTCCGCAAGCCTCAACCACGATCAGCGTTGTCCGTCGTCTACAACCAACACAATGTAGTGCGGTCATAGCCCATGTAGGGGTGAGTATAAGCTACTCAGTAGGGACCCTGAGACCCCCTAATCTCTCCCATAATCCACAAAGGATAAACCATAGGGGAAGATACAATCACGAAGTAACATCCGACACTGCTTAGGTATATGCCCATACATATACCTAAGTCATCAATTCCAGCTCGCTCAAACCTCCAAGACCAAGTACAACTCAGTCCACACAGGAAAGAAAAAAGTAAATCCACAGAGGATAGCACAACACAATCCACATAGGAAAGCAAAACAAGATTCAGCTCACACAGGCATACATCTTCGTATGACGATAGAGATGATCAGATATATCCACTGATTCATCTATGCCATCGGAACCACAAAGGATCGATAGGTACTAACCCCCACAATGACCCACAAAGGATCTGACCCACACAGGATCGATAGGTAACTAACCCCCGCAATGACCCACACAGGATCAGACCCACATAGGATCGATAGGTAACTAACCCCCGCAATAACCCACACAGGATCGGACCCACACAGGATCTTTAGGCGCTGGCCCACACAGGACCGCTGAGCGCTGACCCACACAGGATCAGACCCACACAGGATCTGTAGCACTGATCCACGAAGGATCGCTGAGTGCTGTAGTCGTCACCGTCGAAACCACTGAGGATCTATGTACAGTCGTCGTCGTCGTAGTCGCAGCCAGCTCTAGGGTTCCCGCACACAGCAAGATCGTTCAGGAGGGTCCGCTCCACAGGACGAGGGGCTGATACAACAACTGACACATATTCTGGAGTTGATGTATCCAAAAGTTCCGTATCGTCAACAGGAACTCAACGTCGCAGACGACACGTCAATCGGACGCCCGGTCTGAGAGTTATTAGCTTTTTCGTCTGAGGGGCCCGGTTGGTTTTTAAGTCAAAACCAACCAGACCATACTCCACCTGCATCTAAAACTCGGGCGGAGTAAGCCAAAAGATCCGTCTCACTAAGAGGAATCAATCAAAGTCGACGGCACGCCAATCGGACGTCCGGAGCTTAAGTTATGAGCGTTTCCGCTCCGAGGGCCCAGTTGGTTTCGTGTACAAACCAACCCGGCCGAACCCAAAGTATTCCGAAACCTTGAGTGTAATATATCGAAACGACCGTCTCGATCCAAATATCCTATCACCGCTGATGGGGCGTCAATCGGGGGTATGTAGCCCATGATATGGGCAAAAGACCGAAAGAGGCCCGAAAACGGGGGGTCTGGGCCCGGACCGACCCGGCCCAACCCCCCTGGGTCGGCCCGAACCGGTTCGACCCGACACGGGTCCGGGTCCGACCCAGATGGTGCGACCCGGCATGGATGGCGTGACCCGGCCCGGCCTGGGCGCGACCCGGCTGGCGCTGGCCGGGTGGCCAGCGGGTCGGCTCAACCGTTACGGCCGAGCGAATCGGGGGGCGCGCTGCCCCCGTGTGAAGGAGCTGCGGCCCCGCGTGGGGCCGCCCTTGCCAGCGGACATGGCCGGCTGCCGCGTCCCGTCACCCTCCGGTCCCGCGCGGTCGCGGGACTGCGCCCTGCCGCCGCAACTTTAGTCATGGCGGCTATTTCCAGCGGCACGCCGGGCGCCGCCGCCACCTACCGTCGGGACCGCCGTGCCGGCAATGCGCACCGGAGGGCTGCTCCGCGGACCACCGGACGAGTTCCGGTGGTCGGAACTGCATGTCATCTTCACCAAAGGCCCTCCCGCGGTCCGTCCTTCACTGCGAGGACCTCACATCACCCGTACGGCTTACTTTGTCGTCGTCCGCCAATCTGCACACCAAGAACGGAAGGACGGTGGGTTCGGACTTGTTTGTTGGTCCGCACCCACCGCGTTAGTGGTTTTAAAAGTCTCACAACAAATATTTAAATGAACCGCGGATATAATCACATAGATTAAAAACGAACAACAACCCCTACCTCAACGTTGTCTTCGAACGTGAGTTCGTCACGGAATTAACCGTCGTGGAAGAAGAGGATCGTCGCGTCACGGAAGGGTCATCGCTGTCGTCGCGGTACAAGGCTTTGCGTAGACAAACTCTGAGGATTAAAATCACACATATTTAATTGCACCAATTAAACCCATGTTGAGGATATAATTCACAAAGTAATTAAAAGAACCACAATCCCCTACCTCAATCGGTTGTTGATCGAAGATTGACGCGGGGAAGGAATGTCGTGGAAGATACGTCGCAGAAGGAGGATCGTCGGTGTCGCGGTACAGGGCGTTGTGCCGTCCATCTCCGAGGGTTCGGTGTTCTTCATCGCCCTTCGTCGGAGGCCGGCATTCTTCGTTGGCGATGATGCGTTCTTCGCTTTCTTCGTGTTCTTCACGTTCTTCAATGAAGGAGGATGAAGATCTTCAAGATTTAGAGTTTCTCCAAATCCTCTCAACAAGACACCCTCAAGTAAAACAAGTGTTGGTCTTATTTTATTCTCGATTACAACAATTAGAAATTCAAAGTTAAGAAACGAACAATTAATTCAATGAATTAATTGTAACGACTTAACTTCCCAATTAATAGGGGCGTTTAGTATCTAAGAAAACGCACCGGTTGACTTTATTTAAAAGAGGTTTTCACGGGTGCATTACTTAGAGGGAAAGAAACGGTGGGGATCGTGCGGGCCCCACCTCACGAATATCCTACCAAGTGGGTAGGATATCGTGGGTCCCACCTTATCCGCTTAACTTGGCTTAAGTTGCTTTAAGTGAAATAAAATAAAGTGTCACACCACTTTTATTTTATTTCTTAACTTAACCCCAAAAATTAAAAACCACACCCGAGCAAACGCAACTCCGGAAAAGGAGTTTCTAAGAAAATACCGGCGTTGTGATTCCATCGGTCCCCTCAGAATTCGATTCCGAGCACCGGTTCAAAAGTTAGAAAAACTCGCTCGTTCGTTCACTGAACACACCTGAGCCAAACTTCGGAAAATGATTCCGGGCACACCGGGCCTCGGAATCAGGTGCCGTCAGAAACTACGTTCTTGTAAAAATTACAAGAAAATTAAGAAAAAAATTTCCTTTAATTTTACGGGTCTTTACATTTCCGTTTCAATCCTTTCTCTTTAAAAAACACTCAATCTCAAGTCTGGGTCAAAATTTTTGGTCTTCACTGGATCCTATGGCATCCTAATATTCTTTTTGACATTTCTTCTGCTGTGGGTATTCTAATTAAAATGGATAGGTCCACTGAGGCTGCGAAATTTTGTCATTATTCTAGGGTTCTGGTGTAAGTTGATCTAATTTATTTCTTGATTCATAATATAGTTTTGTCTTCAATGGATGATGATATCTCCCTAAATGTGGAATATGAGAGATTACCTGACTTTTGTAGTAACTGTCAAGTTATTTTCCATGATAAACAGAAGTGTTGTAAAAATGTTGTATGCACTTTTTGTTCAACAAAAGGGTGTCTTGAGACTTCCTGTAGGAGGGAGATAAGGAGGGAAACAACGCAGCATAAGTCTTTTGGCAGAAGACAATACCCTACTGATAGAGGTAATGAGTACATGAGTACTGAAGTAGTGGATGATGCCTCCCAAGATCTTGCACAATATCCTCAAGTGGCGAAGGATACTGAACAAGGTTTGCTGGTGCACACAGAGGAATGTAGGCCTGAGACTGGATCTAGGACAAGGGTGGCCCTGACTTTGGTGCTTGAGCTTGGTGTGAATGCCTGAATTGAGGGTGACATGGAATCAGGAGTGATTTTGGGGAAGACACATGAAGGTGTTGGTCTTGTAATTGAGGAGAAACAATCTTCGAGTGATGTTGCAAATCTTTCACAAACTCAAGAGAAAATTATTAAATTAAAGGAGACATAGGGAATCTAAGGAAGGTGGGATGATTTAGAGGATGACTCTCCAAAAAAAAACAACCTATAGTCAGGTTTTGTCCAAAGGAAAAAACGTTGTTGTGGATGATGAATATTTTCAACCTGTTCCTACTAAGAAAGAATGACGTATGAAAGATTACTCATATCTAAATCCAACTATGATTACCAGGTCTCATGGTCCTCTAGATTATGATTCTGATTGGTATGGTGATTATGAATGTGAATTTGACATTTGAGTTTCCTCTAGTTATGATTGGCACAAGGGCATGATTTCTTGTATAACCCTGTCCATCTCTCTTTGTCTTTTCTTTTCTTTAATAAAAAGGGCTATGCCCTAACCTTTATTCTATATAATAATTGGCCTTTATATATTGTAACAAGTTTTTGTCACGATGCAAATTTATATCAAATATGAAGAAAATATGTGTGTATATATAAAGAATACCCTTTTAGGGTTCTATACTCATACTTTCCATGTATTTATTAATTTTGGTAAATACCAATATTACTAGAACAAATACTATGTATATGAATCTAAAAGGATGGATTCCAATATTATAAGAAAATAGTATAAGGATGGGGTGAAAAAGTTTATCGATTTTGCAAAAGATCATACATATGACCCTTCCCAAACTCTTTGTCCATGTTTACGCTATTAATATTCATGATTAGTTTTTCCATAGGAGTTGGAAGAACACTGGATCTGTAACAAAATAGATTGGAGTTATAAATGTTATATTAAACTTGGGGAAAAACTAAATGTATCTAGTGATCAAGATAACACAACATTTTATGGGTCATATTATATGATTACAAGTGTAAATAATTATGAAGACCGTATTGAGGATGTGATTACAAGTGTGAATGATGACGAATATCATATTGACACTACTACAAAATATGCCATTAGCAGCACTAGAATAGGCCTTTTTTAGAGTTAAAAAAGTGCTGACAATTTGAGCATGGTTAAAATCCTGAAACTTTAATCTGCACTTTTTTTAGCGCTATTAAAGGTCCCTTTTAACAGTGATTTATTATCAGTATTAAAGGGGGACTTTAACAGTGCTTTTTAGCACTAATAAAGGTAGTTCTTTTAAATGGGTAAAATTTTTTTTTTTGACACCTATGAGACTGCCCCCCTTTATCAGTTCTTCCATAACCCCTTTAACAGCGCTTCACCCCCCATTGATTAGCGCTTTTCACCCCGCCACCTATTATCAGTGCTTTTCAAATTTGCATCCTTATGTTCACCAGCCTAGATTTGAACCATGTGCCTCTCCTTCGAAAATGGAACACCTTTACCACTACACCATATTGTTTTGCGATCTATTTAATGATATTTCTATTTATTTATATATTTATTTATATATATTTATATAATTATTTTAAAATACATTTATACAATATATATGTGTGTGTGTGGTATATATATACTTTTATTTTTTATAATATATTATATATTATTTTCATTTATATATAATATCATATAATATAAATACATTTGTCTTTATTAATACACACATATTTATATGTATATATAATGTAAAAAATGGTAATAAATTTAAAAAAAACATTTTTAGAATATATATTTATTTACATATATTAGAATATGAATTTTTACATAAATATGTTGATTTATGTATTTATATGAGTGATTTATTATACATAAATATTACAAAACATGAATATATTTAATTATAAATAAAATTAAATTGTAAAAATGATAAAATTTAAAAACCATAATATCAATATGAATATAAGACCGAGGAATAAATTAAGTCTCTCTCCAAAAAAGGAAATAATACCCCCTTAAACAAGGCTGAAAACCAATCGAATGTTAAAAAATCGGGGTACCCCAACTAAAAACTCATTTTTTTAGGCCTTTTGGGCCTTTTTTGGCTTTGAGAAGTGTGGCATAGGTTTCCCTCTATCACTAAGGGTGTAAAAATCGTCCTAGTATTTTATTTGATATATTGTAGAGCACAAACAGACACCTGGATCAAAAGTTATGGTTGTTTGAAGTTTGAGTTACGTTTTCAACATATTTTAGATATTTTATTGATTTTTGATTTTTTTTTATATTCAAATTGATACTAAATGAATATTACTCAGTAATAATAAGAAAATTATTAATTAAAAATATTTTCTAAATTATTTTATAATCCATTTTCACAAAATATCTTATATATTAAGTGTAAATGTCTATTTACCTTATCTAAAACATGTTTTAATATATATATATATATATATATATATATTATTTATATCAACATAAAATATATTAATATATTATTCTTAATGAAATATTTTTTTTTGGAGAATACATTTATTAGTGCTATTAAAAAAGCACTGATAAAGGGGGGGCTTAATCAATGCTTCTAAAAAGGCGATGATAAAGACCCCCCCCCCCTTATTAGTGTTTTTACAAGCATTGTTAAAAGACTCCATTTATCTGAACTTTTTAAAAAGTGATGATAAATGGTGGGCAGTGATAAGCACTTGTAAAAAATTACCGATAAAGTTCACGCTTTAACAACACTTTTTTAGCACTATTAAAGACTCCCTTTAACTGTTCTATTTTTAGCGCTGACAAAGGGGGTATTTAACAGTTTTTTTAGCTAGCACTGTTGAATCCCTATCGCTGGATAAACCTAGTTTTGTAGTAGTGTGAGGAAATGAAAATCAAAGTTCAAGGGGAACTTTTTTATTATCCAAAACTATCTCAGAATATAAATAGTTTTTTAAATATGTCACTGTATACTAATTGTACTATATATACAACATTTTCATCTATACTAAAAATATATAATGTAAAAGTTGATAATGGATATAGTGACATCATCTTTACTAAACTACTTTCTCTCTTGAATGATGTGGTCAATAAGATAATGATCATATTATCAAACATATTCCATTAAACAAATGTTATGTTCAATGGGTATGATCTCTGAAATAATACATGTGTTTCCAAATGATTGTATACTATTTTTAAAAGACCATGAATCACATAAAAATAACCAAAGTGTGGTGTGTATCAATACAAGAAATATGAATAAATTCCTTTGAAAGTTTTATGATACTTTCCAATCATTCCAAGATTTAGGTGTGCCTATATAGAATTAAGGAGACTATAAGGAAATTGAAATGGAAGGTATATATAAGAAATCAAGATAGTAAAGTTTGTTACCCATCAAACTCTCTTCAGTGGAATAAAATCTATCAAGGGTAACATGAATTTGAAAAAGATTTGTGAAAACTTAATCTTTTGGTACCTACAAATGGAGTAAATACATTTGATTCACAATTAAATACTCATAGTACAAGGCCAATTATGTTGCTGAACTATAAATTTCCACCATGGTTATTCATGAAGTGAAAATACATTATGTGGTCTCTAATTATATCATGAACAAAACAACCAAGTAATTATATTAACTTTTATTTGGATTCATTGATCAATGATTTGAGATTAATGTAGGATTAAAGTGTTATAATATATGATTATTATAAAAATGAATATTTAAAATTGATATCTATATTGTACGAGATGATAAATGGTGTTCCTCCTTATAGAATTTTTTCAGGATATAGTATTCAAGGAGCTCAATGGTGATCTATTTTTTAATAAGTTACACACTCTATTAGTTTGAAACATTCATCAAAGACTATGTTTCTAGGACATCATATATTTATACCCTGATGAGATAAATATTGATATTGGATGACATCATTCAATGAGAATTCAGAAGAAGGTACAACACCATCTCTACTAATAGATGATCAACTATTTGAGAAAGAAAAATACATGGACACCAAATTTGGAAAACATTTTTTGAAAAAAAATATAAAAATTCATTGGAAAAATATATTTTTTTAATTATCATACTTGAATTTTTTGTACATCATATATCTTCTTGATGTCATGTTTGTAGAAAAAATGTATTTCATAGTGTCATTGGAACATTACGAAATGCACTAGAAAAAAATGGATGGTAATAAGGATAGGTTGGACATGATTATCATAGGGATATGGGAAGAGCTAGTTCCAGTGAATGGTGAAAGACATAATTTTCTTCCTCCAGCTACTTACACTCTTTCCAGGTAAGAGAGATATCAGTTTCTAAACTTCTTGAATGATGTAAAGGTTCTAAAGGGTTATTCATTAAATATATTGAAACGAATTTCCATGACTAATTTAAAGTTAAATGGACTAAAATCAAATGAATTCTATGTTTTGATGCAATATATAATTTCTAAAGCTTTACATTTCATTTTGTATTAGCATGTTCATTATACATTAACCAAGACTAGTTCATTTTTTAATGATATATGTAGTAAATTTATAGACCCAGTGAAATTGACAACTATATAGATGAAAATTTCTATCATCTTATGTGAATTAGAGATGTTATTCTCATCTTTATTATTTTATATGTTGGTTCACTAGATGGTTTACTTTATTAGAGAGTGTAATGTCCCGAACCTCTATGGTCTATTTCTTTGCGAAAATCTTGTGTCTGAGGTGTTTCGGGAGGTCAAGGTGACTTATCCCCAACACTTTTTCATTTTTTCCAATTCTAAGAATAGTTCCATCAGTGAAACTGATATGAACAGTTCCATCGGTGAGATCGATGTGAAAAATTCCATAGGTGAGACCAATGTAAAAAGTTCCATCAGTGAGACCGATGTGAACAGTTCCATCAGTGAGACCGATGTGAACAGTTCAATCAGTGAGACCAGTGTGAAAAGTTCCATGAGTGAGAGCGATGTGAACAGTTCAATCAGTGAGACTGATGTGAACAGTTCCATTGGTGAGACCGATGTGAACAGTTCCATTGGTGAGACCGATGCGAATAGTTCCATCGGATCAATCTATCATTCTATGAACAGTACCATCAGATTAGTGAGTTGTTCTATGAACAATACCATCAGATTAATGAGTCCTTCTGTGAATAGTACCATCAGATCGGTCTGTCGTTCTGTGAATAGTACCATCGGATCGGTGAGTCGTTATGTGAAAAATACCATCAGATCGGGGAGTCATTCTGTGAATAGTACCATCAGATCGATCTGTCCTTATGTGAACAGTACCATCAGATCAGTCTATCATTTTGTGACCAGTACCATCATATTGGTCTATCATTCTGTGAATAGTACCATTAGATCGGTCTGTCCTTATGTGAATAGTATAATCAGATCGGTCTGTCATTCTGGGAAGAGTACCATCAGATCCGTCTGTCATTCTATGAATAGTACTATCAGATCGGTGATTCCAAGATCGGTGAGTCTAGAATCGGTGATTCATCCTGTGAAAATTGTTTCCAGGATTGGTGAGTCCAGGATCGGTGAGTCATTTTGTGACCAGTGTTTCCAGGATTGGTGAGTCCAGGATCGGTGAGTCATCTTGTGAATAGTGTTTCCAGGATCATTGAGTCTAGGATCGGTGATTCCAGGATCGATGAGTCATTTTGTTAGCAGTGTTTCCAGGATCGGTGAGTCATTGCGTTAATAGTGTTTCCAGGATCAGTGAGTCATTTTTTGAATAGTGTTTCCAGGATCGGTTAGTCCAGGATCGGTGAGTGTACAGTGTTTCTAGAATCATGTAGAGTGTTTCCAGGATCAGTAGGTGTACAATGTTTCCATGATTGTGAACAGTGTTTCCAACAGCCTACAGTTTCACCCCTTTGACATTTTATTTGACGTAAAACGCATTCAAGGCCATGTTTTAAGGGATTTAATCCCAAATAAAATCTCATAACTCCTAAAATAATTTTCTTCAGTACTAGGATGTCATTACTTGGTCAAACTGTGTGGTATAATGTGATCTTCTTTTAATGGAAAATCCAACTTATCTTAAACTACTTCTCTGTTAAATATTCTAAAGGGATGAGATACCTTCCTCTCTTTTTCTACCTTCTTATTCCCTAGTGTGAGACACTCAAACCTTTCATTATTCCCGTAAGTGCGGTGTGATAGAACCTTAATCCTCAGATCATTTCCCCTTGAAGCTTCTTACTATTGCATGTGCACCGACTGTTTTGGTGCAAGCAAAAAGTTTCGATCCTTAATTGATATAATGTATATTTTATCATCATTATTTGGGGTTCATATCCTTCTGTTTATCCTTTCCCTCTTATGGTATGTGATCTACATACTTCAAATGAAGTTTTCTTGGGTTTCGGTTGGCACGGTCATACCGTGATATCCTTGGGTGGATACAGTTGTCATGGGAGGATGCGATAGTGATCCTTTGTGTGGATCGTTCTCGTATAAAGAACGAAAAAACCATTTGAGGTAGGAGATTCATTACTCCTATTTTCTTTTATGTGCAACTGTAGAGTTAGCATGTTTTATCCCACTGGATTACAATGGAATTAACATAATAAATATTTGAACTGGATAAATATATTAATATCGATCGTATGTTATTTCCTCTTGTTTGGCTAGATATTGTGATATTTATGCATACTTGTTTAGATTTTCGTTCATGATGGAAATTGGTAAAGAACTTAAAGCCTAAATTTATTTATAATTGTTTGGATAAATATAAAGAGGTGTGTAAATGAATCTAGTTCTTCTTGTTATACTTTGATGTTAATCGGATTGATGTAGTAAGCATGTTTAATTATTTGAGATAGCTTACTGGTTAAGTTTCCCGAATTTGGGACATATGGATAATAAATCTGTTAATCCAAGATGGATTAAAGAACTGGTTGTTTTATAAAAGATAATTTTTGTAGGGTTATGAGTTACACTATTACTTGTTTAAGGGCCAAAAGACAAATTGATATGATGATTGTTTTCCTACTGCGTGTGTTGTGATGTGAGCCTGGATGGTTGTTGTGATATGTGGGGGAATGGAGGCCTATTGGTTGTGGAAATAGTTGATGCCTAGAGCGGTGATATGCATCAGTTTATGCATGTGGGTATCAAGGAGGACATCGTGGATGACGTAACAGGTTGGATGTGAATGCTTAGATGCTTTCTATTTCTTATTGGTTGTTTATCTACTGTACTTTCCCCACTGCTCAAGGCACATGGTCTAGATTACCATTCTTCTGAAATGGTCGAAGACACGTGGGGTATTCCATGCGTCTTTTTCTATTTAGCTTCTTAAGGTAGGATGGGTCTACGGTCTTGCTATAGGCGGCAAAGACTCGATGGGTAGTTCATCTACTCACTGTGTTGAGCCCCCTTGAGTTTAGTACCATAGAATGTTTTCTATAATTCTAGGTAATATGGGAAAGTAATGATGTAAATAAATACTTTAATAAATGATGTTAACCCATGGGGTTGGAGCTTGCTTGGGCACAATGCTGAGTTTGTAATTTGAAGGAACATCAGACTTTTGGTGTGATGTTAATGAATTATAATGTGTAATTTTTAATGGTTAATTAATGTTTAAATAAATTAATTAACATAAATTTAAAATGATAAAATGGAAATAAGTAATGTATTAAATCTCTTTAAATGGTTGTGTGATTATATTATTCCTAGTCTTAGAAGTGGCAGTCAGGAGTTCGAGAGATGTTAGTTATAGTTGAGTCTAAGACTAGGTTATTCCCAAAGTGTGGTTGTGAGCTATATTATATTTTTTACTTTTTGTGTTTCTATATGCTACTCCACCCTATTAGTTAGGGAAACTGACAACCCAGGGATTCTGAGCCCTGGGGAGTGTTTTCCCTAATATTCCAGTGGGAGGATGGATGGCTGACTACCCCCTTTGGGCCTGCTCTCTTCTCCTGGTAGTTACTTGTGCTGATAGTAATAATGGTTAGTTTTCCCCATATATGTGTGTAGAGGGTTTTAATGGCTTGTGGTTATTCACACACACATATCCTGGATATATTATCCTATGGACTACTATAGGCATAATGTGTATAGGATATGACGGCTTGAGGATTCTTACTCGGTGTGTGGGATGTAATGGCTTAAGGTATAATTCCTGACATATGATACATGTTATGCGAGTTGTGGTGGATCCTGGAAACTACCTGGTTACTTTCTAGTGTGGATGTGGTGGTTTTGTTGCACGTGGTTCATGTTGTGGTGCTTCGCCTAGGTGTTTGTGGGAAAGAATTTTGGAGAGAGATTCTTAGGACATGCGACGTTGGGGAAAAGCAGAAAACCAGTGGCGAAGTAGTAGAAGGGTACCCTTGATATTCTTTATTATATTATATACTTTTGTATGCATTACTTGGTGAGAGTATCCTTGGTGTGGCTGGGAACATAGTATACTTGTTTAGGAGACAAGTGAGTTTCACTTGTTGTTCACTGTTCTTTATCATGCTTTCTTTACTTTTTCACGAGAGGATTTGGGTAGGATCCTACTGAGTATACTATTATACTCACTCTATATATATATATATAATATTTTTTTCAGGTAACTTGGAGGAGTTTGGGGATCAAGATGGTTTCTACAAGCTGGGGGTTGCTGGAGCTGTTTGGGATTGTGGTTGATGCTGTTTTTACTTTATTTTGGGTACTTATAGTTTCCCCCTTTCAATTTTAGTAGTTTTGTATGGCATTACATATGTGTAATTGGGATTTATTTTATATCTTTTTTTGAGTTGGATCTAGTTGGTGTCTATCTTATCTCTCTCTTTCGCATGTGTTCTCTTAGAGGGTAATGCCTCCCATATGTGTGTTTACTATACCCTTGGTACTAGTCACCAACTCGGGGCCTACTAGAGGAGGGACTCAGTGGTCATTATCCCCCTTCTTACATTGCTAGCCCAGGAGTGGTACACTTTGTGGGGAGGGGGTCTTGATAGGGTGGTATTAGAGGGAGGTTGAGGGATAGGATGGAGTTTGGAGTTAGGTATAGGTGAGGTTGTATGGGTTGGTAGGGAAAAAGTGTCAGTCAAGTTTACCAAGTGATGTAAACACTGGAGACCAGTTCAGACATAGGCATTTAGGGCCCCCTATGATCTGATGCATGGACCTTTAATTTGATAATGGCTACTAAATGAGGTAATATTAGTTTCAGGGTAGAGACATAGGAAAGGATCATGCATCATTCTTCTTTGTGTCTGTGTTTGAATGGGTAGACCTTGGGATAGGATAACGTAAAATGAATAAAATAAAACAATTAATTAATTAATGTTGAGTCTTCCCTATTTTAGGTTTAGGAGCTCTAACAGTCTGTTATTTTACAGGTATGGCTCCAGGTCGACGTCCTCGTCATGTTTTCACAGAAGATGTACATAAAGTTTTGCTAGCATATCACCACCAGGTAGAGGATGACAACGATGACACTTGGAGGAGGACACTCCAAGATTTTTCGTGCCAAAGCCAGTAAAAGTATGAGGGATCCATTTTAGATGTAGTCATAGAAGACTGTTTAGAGGAGGTAGAGATAGGCTTTAGTTCAATCTATGCTCGGAAAGAGCATTGGGAGTCCTTGGTTGTGACGATGATATGTGGAGAAGCGAGGCAGTGGTGGTTCTTGTTCCACGAGGATCGCGAGGAGTCAACGATCTCATGGGAGGAGTTATGATACAAGTTTAGAGTCAAGTTTCTTTCTTTGACTACAAAGGCATCCAGTCTCCAGGAGATTATTACCCTTTGACAGGGTAGCACGAGTATGATAGAATTTAGAATCCATTTCAGGAACCTTTTACAATATTCTTCAGACCTTTTTTCAGATGAGGAGGCCAGGGTAAGGCATTTCAAGGAGGCTTTGCATCCAGAGATCCAATACCAGGTCACCCCATTTATGATGAATACATATCTTGAGGTTCTCGAGAGGGAAGAGGTCATCGAGAGGACTTTGGACAGAGCCAGATCATCACATGAGGGGAGTTATCATGATTCCTCACAAAGTAGAGTTGTGGGCTGGGGTTATCGGTTTTCAGGGTATAAGAGTTTCCATTCGGTCGGGGGTAGGTCCCATCACTCAGCATGTAATTTCTATGGGGGCATTATCTCTCAAGCCTATTCCAAGGGATCAAGAACTTGTTTTTCTTGTGGTGGTTTAGGTCATCAGAAACAAGAGTGCCTGAACTTTCAGAGCAGTCATCGTGCACCAGGTGTTCCGCTCCAGGTTCCTCTATTGAGGTTGTTCCAGCTGAGGTAGCAACAATAGGTTGCACCAGCTTTAGATCATCATAGGGTAGATGGGGAAAGTAGAGGACATCCCCGTGATGCTCCCTGTTCTCAGAGAGAAGAGAACAGTCATGGTGGTGGTCATCATCAGTGTCAGAGAGGCCGTGGAGGAGGTTGTAGTCAGATTCATGCTTTAGTGTTGCTAGCACAAGGTGAGATAGATGTCTTTCGAGGTACCATTTTATTGTTTTCTACCTTGGTGTATTCCTTGTTTGATTCAGGAGTGACACACTCCTTTATATCACCTACCCTTTTCCATGCTTTGGGACTTGAGGTAGAGAGGCTTCCAGTGCCCTTGGCATTTACTATTCTAGTTGGAGACCGAGCTGACTTGTTTGAAGTATATAGAGACTGTGATCTAGTGTTTAGGAAACACTGCTCTTGGTGAGATTTTCTAGGTTTACAAATACAACCATATGATGTCATCCTAAACATGGATTGGTTCTATCCGATGCAGACTATCATGGATTGTTTCAGGAGGCAGGTTGTGTTCTTCGATGCGGTTGGATATCTAGTGGTGTTCATTGGTGAGAGAGACCCTCAGATGGGTCAGAGGTATATTCTGTACTTATCATCCATGATGGCTATGATGATCCTGATTTCTTTATAGGTTTAGTAGCTAGTGTTTCCTAGGGTCATAGAAGAGTACCCGGATGTCATTCCAGAAGAGATTGTAGCATTACCCCCTCGATGAGAGATCGAGTTTGGGATCAAGGTACAACCAGAAGTGTATCATATCTCTATGTCTCCATATAAGATGGACCCTTCTGAGTTACGAGAGCTGTGTATACATCTTGATGATCTATTATAGTGTCGTTTTGTTCGACCAAGTGTGTCACCGTGGGGTGCACCAGTTTTTTTGTGAAGAAGGCTAAAAAAAGTGTGTGGTTGTGTGTTGATTATTTTCTCTTAAACAAGGTGACAGTGAAGAATTTCTATCCTCTTCCATGGATTGATGATTTATTTGATCAAATGAATGGTGAAATTTGGTTCTCAAAGATAGACTTGCAGTCAGGATATCATCAGATGCATGTGAAGGATGAGGATTTTTCAAAGACTTCTTTTACATTGTAATCATGGTAATTATGAGTTCATTGTAATATCACTTGGTGTGATGAATTCCCCAGAAGTATTCATGGGATTGATGAATTCTATGTTTCGTGAGTTTCTGGACAAGTTTGTGTTGGTTTTCATCGATGGAATCCTTACGTACTCAACATCTGAGGAGGAGCATATAGAGCATCTACACTCCATTTTGGGAGTTCTTCATCAACATTAGCTATTTGCGAAGTTTTCTAAGTGTGAGTTTTGGGCTTGAGAAGTTTGTTTCTTAGGGCATGTTGTGCCCCATAAGGGAGTAGCTATGGATCCATCTAAGATAGAAGCATTTGTGACTTGGGAATCCCCCAAGATAGTGTTAGAGTTGAGAAGTTTTCTTGGTATTGCAGGATACTACAGGAGGTTCATAGATGATTTCTCTAAAGTTGTGACTCCTTTGACAGCTTTAATGAGGAAGGATCAGGCATTCATATGGAATGATCAGTGTCAGGCAGCCTTCGAGTATCTAAAGAAAAAGTTAGTAAGTGCTCCAGTTCTTTGTCTTCCAACTGAGGGAGTTCAGTTTGAAGTTTTCTGTGATGCTTCACATCTAGGGTTAGGTTGTGTTCTGATGCAACAAAGATCAGTCATTTCTTATGGGTCTCTATAGTTATGTCCCCATGAATGTAACTATTCCACCCATGATCTTGAGTTGGAAGCCATGGTGTTTTATCTAAATTTTTGGAGACATTACCTCATTGGTGAGTGCTTTGTGGTTTTAACCGATCATAAGATCCCGAGGTATGTTTTCTCCCAGTGTGACTTGAATTTATGACATCATCGGTGGATGGAGTTTTTACAAGAATATGACTTTGAAATATCATATACACCTGGAAAGGGAAATGTTTTAGCTGATGCACTGAGTCTGAAGTCACATAGTGATGCAGTGTGTGAATCTGGTGACTCATGGAGAGTAATGGAAGAATTGTCAGCATTAAATCTTGATATGGGAGAATTTGGGGGAAGAGGTAGTCTTTTTTAGATGATGGTGCAGTCATCTCTGGTGAAGAAGGAGGAAGATTCCCAGTTGGGGGATCTAGAGGTAGAGGTATGGAGAGACCAAGTTGTTTGTGGAGAGGCCCTTGATGTTTGGTCTGAGGATGTACAACACCGAGGGTTGTATTATGGAATGATATTCATTCCTTTGGCGATGTACGAGATATTTCTTAGAGAGTTCCATAGTTTTCCTTTAGCAGTGCATCCTAGCATGATAAAGATGTACCGAGCCTTGAGGAGTCATTTTTGGTGGCCTGGGCTAAAGCATGAAGTTGTGAAGTTTGTGTCTCGAGGTTTGGTCTTCCATAAGGTGAAGTCCGAACACTGTGTTCCTGGTGGTCTTCTATAGTTGTTAGATGTTCCTCCGTGGAATTGGGAGGACATCTCAATAAACTTTGTTACTAGTTTACCTCAAGCTCTAGGAGGACATGACCCTATTTGGATGGTAGTGGATCATTTAACAAATTCATCTCACCTAATAGCAATCAATGAGTCAATCTCATTGGATTTTTTGTTGAGGCAGTATTTGGAGGAGGTGGTGAGACTTCATCGAGCCCCAAGGATGATAATTTCCGATCGAGATCCTCGTTTTACCTTTAGTGTGTGAGAGGTCTCCAGCATGATTTTGGTTCTTAGCTATGTCTTAACATTTCTTTTCATCCTGAAATAGACAGCCAGGTAGAGCGGACCATCCATACTCTTGAAGACATGTTATGCTCTTATGTTCTGGATTTTAGAGGTTCGTGGATGAGGCACTTACCCTTGGTGGAGTTCGCTTACAAAAATATTTTTCACTCCACCATTGGTATGGCGTCATTTGAAGCCTTGTATGGCCAGCCTTTCCATTATCCATTGTGCTAGACTAGGGTTATAGAGTCAGCAATTCTTGAACCAGAACTAGTGCAGAATACAAAAGACATGGTTCAGGTGATTTGTGAGAGGATGAAGACAACACGGGATCATCATAAATCATATTCCAATCAAAGGAGGATACCCTTAGAGTTTGATGTTGGAAATCACGTGTTTCAGAAGGTGACTTCTCGTCGTGGGCAGCGAAGGTTTGGTCATGGGAGTAATATTTCTCCCCGATTTGTTGGGCCTTTCGAGGTGTTAGCTCATGTTGGAGTTGTGTCGTATTGAGTATCACTTCCCTTACGGATGAGCTAGAAACATGATGTTTTCCATCTATCACAACTCTGTAATTATCTTCACGATGAATCTAAACATCATCAACTGGGGAGAGATCGATGTTGATGATGATGCGACCTATGAGGAGTGACATGTGAAGATCCAAGACCTCAAAGAGAAGGTGTTGTGTGGGCATTCTATCCCCTTGGTTCATGTCTTGTGGTGACATGGTGGCATGGAGGAGAGTACCTAGGAACGTGAGTCACAGATACATGCTTAGTACCCAGAGTTGTTTGATGTTTAAATATTTTCATATAACTATATACCCTTCGTGGTTATAGACCATTCATGTTTATAAGATGGCTTTATTTAGTTGTTTCTTATGGATTTCTCTCTTTTGAGAGGTATCTTGAGGGGTGGTTTTTCAGACTTCTTTTTTATTCCCTTTTAGGTAGGATTTGAATTCTCGAGCATGAGAATGTTTTGAGAGGTATCCGATATAATGGCCCGGATTTCTATGGTCCATTCCTTTGCAAAAATCATGTGTTGAAGGTGTTCTGGGAGGTTAAGGTGACTTATCCCCAACACTTTTTCAATTTTTCCAATTCTGCAAATAGTTCCATCAGTGAAACCGATGTGAATAGTTCCATCAGTGAGACCGATGTGAATAGTTCCATCGGTGAGACCAATGTGAAGAGTTCCATCGGTGAGACCGATGTGAAGAGTTCCATCGGTGAGACCATTGTGAATAGTTACATCAGTGAGAACGATGTGAACTGTTCCATCACGGAGACTTATATGAATAGATCCATTAGTGAGACCGATGTGAATAGTTCAATCAGTGAGACCGATGTGAACAGTTCCATTGGTGACACCAATGTGAATAGTTCCATAGGTGAGATTGATGTGAACAATCCGTCGGTGAGACCGATGTGAACAGTTCCATTGGTGAGACCGATGTTAACAGTTCCATCGGATCGATCTGTCGTTCTGTGAACAGTACCATCAGATCGGTGAGTCATTCTGTGAACAGTACCATCGGATTGGTTAGTGATTCTTTGAACAGTACCATCAGATCGGTCTATCATTCTATAAACAGTAACATCAGATCGATGAGTCGTTCTATGAAAAGTACCATCAGATCGGTCTATCGTTCTGTGAACAGTACCATCAGATCAGTCTATCGTTCTATGAATAGTACCATCAGATCAATGAGTCGTTCTGGGAATAGTACCATCAGATCAGTCTGGAATTCTTTGAATAGTGTCATTAGATCAATCTGTCATTCTGTGAATAGTACCATCAGATAAGTGAGTTTAGGATCGGTGAGTCATTCCCTGAAAAGTGTTTCCAAGATCAGTGAGTCATTTTGTGAATAGTGTTTTCAAGATCGGTGAGTCATTTTGTGAACAGTGTTTCCAGGATTGATGAGTCATTTTGTGAGCAGTGTTTCTAGGATTGGTGATTCTGGGATTGGTGAGTCATTTTGTGAATAGTGTTTCCAGGATCGGTGAGTGTACAATGTTTTTAGAATCATGTACAGTGTTTCCAGGATCGGTAGGTGTACAATGTTTACAGGATCGTGAACAGTGTTTCCAACTTCCTACTGTTTCGCCCCTTTGACGTTTTCTTTGACGTAAAATGTATTCAAGGCCTTGTTTTAAGGGATTTAAGGAAAAATAAAATCTCATAACTCTTATATTAATTTTCCTAAGTCCTGGGATGCCTTTACTTGGTCAAACTGTGTGGTTTAATGTGATATGATTTTAATGGAAAATAATGTGTATCTTAAACTGCTGCTCCATTAAATCTTCTAAAGGGATGAGATATCTTCTTACCTTGTTCTACCTTCTTGTTCCCTGGTGCGAGACACTCAAACCTTTCCTTCTTCCCATAAGAGCAGTGTGATCAAACCTTAATCCACATATCATTTCCCCTGGAAGTTTCTTACTGCTGCATGTGCACCCCCTATTTTGGTTCAAGAAGCAAGTGTCGATCCTTCATCAATATAAGGTATGTTTTATCGTTGTTCTTTTGGGTTCATCTCCTTCTATTTCTCCTTTCCCTGTTATGGTATGTGATCTCTATACTTCTAATGGAGTTTTTTTGGGTTTCGGTTGGTCCAGTTGTACCATAGAATCCCTGGGTGGATACAATTGTCACGGGACGAGGCGATCGTGATCCTTTGTGTGGATCATTCTCGTATAAATAATGAAAAAAAACGTTTGAGGTGGGGGATTTGTGGCTTCTCTTTTATTTTACGTGAAACTATAGAGTTATCTTGTTTTATCCCACTAAATCACAATGAAATTGACATAATAAATATTTGAACCAGATAAATATATTGATATCGATAATTTGTTATTGCCTCTTATATTTCCAGATAGTGTGATATCTATGAATTCTTTTTTAGCTTTTCATTTTTGATGAAAATTGGTAAAGAATGTAAAGCTAGAATTAATTGATAATTGTTTGGTTAAATATAAATAGGTGTGTAAATGAATCTGGTTCTTCTTGTTGTACTTTGATGTTAATAAAATTGGTTTAGTAAGCATGTTTAATTATTTTTGATAGATTACTGGTTAGGTTTCCCGAATTTGGAACCTACGAATAATAAATCAGTTAATTCAAGATGGATTAAAGAACTGGTTGTTTGATAAAAGATAATTACTTGTAGGGTTATGAGTTACCCTCTTGCTTATTTAAGGGCCAAGAGCCCAATCTATATGATGTTTGTTTTCCTATTGCTTGTGTTGTGATGTGATCCTAGATGGCTATTGTGATATGTGGGGGCATGGAGGCCTATTGGTTGTTGCAGCAGTTGACGCCTAGAGTGGTGAGATGCATCGATTTATGCATGTGGGTGTCAGGGAGGACACTATGGATGGTGGAATAGGTTGGATGTGAATGTTTGGATTCTTGCTAGTTCTTATTGGTTGTTTATCTGCATTACTTTCCCCACTGCTCAAGGAAGATGGTCTTGCTTACCCTTCATCCAAAAGGGGTGAAGACGCGTGGGGTATGCCACATGCTTTTCGTGTTTAGCTTCTCAAGGGAGGATGGGTCTATGCTCTTGCTATAGGCGGAAAATAATTCATGGGTAGTTCATCTACTCACCGTGTTGATCCCCCTTGATTTTAGTAAAATAGAATGTTTTCTAGAATACCTGGGAATATGGGAAAGTAATGATGTAAATAAATAATTGAATAAATGATGTTAACCCATGGGGTTGGATCTTACTGGGGCGCAATGCTGAGGTTGTAATTTGAAGGACCTGTGGAATTTGGATGTGATGCTAATGAAATATAATTTGTAATTGTTAATGGTTAATTAAGTTTTAAAGAAATAATTAATGTAAAGTGAAACTGAAAAAAAGGTAATGAATTAATGTTTTAAATCTCTTTAAATGGTTGTGTTCTTATAGTATACCTAGTCTTAGAAGTGGAAGATGGGAGTCCGAGATATGTTATCAGCAGTTGATTCTAAGACTAGGTTATTCCCATTGTGTGGTTTTGAGCTATTGTATATTCTGTAGTTTTTGTGTTTCTATATGCTACTCTACCCTGTTAGTTAGGGAAACTGACACCCTAGGGATTCTAATCCCTATGGGGTGTTTTCCCCAACATTCTGATGGGAGGATGGATGGATGAGTACCCCCTTTTGCCCCGCTCTCTGATAAAACATTATTTTGTTGAATATTTTATTTATAATAAATGACATAATTTCCTCAAATTTTTCAAAATAAATTCATTTATGAAATATTTGGGACTAGATCAATCATTTGAAAATTTGATTAATATTCCAATTTTACCCTTTTAAAATGAACTATATTATTTCGCACATAAATATTTCAATATGTATTATTTGAACTTAAAATTTTGTAAAAGATTTTCTCGCTTAATTTTATACAACTTTTATTCTAGACAATAGATCTAAAGAGTGCATTTGGTTGGAGTAAATGGGTCATTAAGTCAATGGTGGGATGGACTCAGCAGAATGGACATGTGTTCTATATTTGGGCCATAACATCTTCATCAGTGCTTGGAGTAGGCCCAAATTTTGAGGGAAGCTAGATGACTCATTTTCACACGAATCCTACTTCTGTAAGGATAGATGATGCACACGTTTTGTTGGTCAAATGGGCGGTGAAAGTTGGCATAAAATATTTGTCCGAGATTCCCCATTCACACTTGAAACCACTTTGAACCTAGCCTCCTCACAACTCTATAAATTGGTGTTTTTCTCATTTGGTGGGGTTGGGAAATGAATTTGGAGATTTAAGGCAGAGGAGAATTTGTTTCACCCAAATTATCCAATCATTTTAAGAGGGGTATCTCTTGAAGCAAGGATCCCCTCATCGAAGCCTCCTTCTCTTCTTCATGTTGTAATATATTCATTTGTGTGTTAAACTTCATTGTTCTTCTTTTATTTCTTCTCTTTTATTCTATTTTGTTTAAATTTATTATTATAGTAATCTTCTTAATTGGTTTGGAATCAAGAGTGGAGACGAGATTGGGTTCTACCCTTTCAATCCTTTGCTCATGCAAAACGTCTCCACGATGACCACACCGCTCATGGAAGAATAGTCTTTTTAGTAATCTATCTATCTCTTACCTTCTTCATTAATTTATTTTGAATGAATGAGCTACTGTAATTCACTTAATATGATCTATTAATTGAGTTTTCAATTTAAATTAAACTATGCAAGAAATTGAACAATAAACACAAATCACGCGAGGTCGAGAATTGTGTGAATTGTGAGAGCGTGAACTTAATTGGTAATACAAAACCACATGGGATCAATTTGTAGTGTTCAAATATAATCCCTAAAACCAATTAATTATAATTTCCAGAGAGGATCTATTCCTTAATTTACCACTGACCATAATCGAACCTTAGAACATCAATCAAAGTAGGGTGTTGTGATTGCATGTTCCGAAGTTAGCCTAGGGTTAAATTCACTTCATCTTTGTGGTAAAGTTAATTCTCGTAGGGTTCGGGATTTAACAAATTAAGGGATCATAATTAAGTGGGTATTAATTTAAATTATAATAATTAATAAGTGAATAAAGAGGTAGAGTTAGATCGATTATGCCTTTAAAATATTTTCTAAAAAGCATCTTCTTGTTGTGTCATTTTAATCGAACTTCATTTCAAAACTAAAAACCAAAAAATACAATCTTCTTCCAGAAAACTTGTTATAGATTTATAAACTATAAAAAACCCCATCCTTTCAAGTAGTGTTTTAATTATATTCTATTTTATTTTTATAATACCTTTAAGGATTTGTTTTAATTTACTTCCTATTTTGAAAAACGACCTTGGTCAGCCACTCCGGTGCACCTAAGTACCCCAAAAACCACTAATCATTTGAGGGCACCCACGAAAACGCTCTTTCAAATTGGTGATGTTTCCAGGAAGGCAAGTAATTATTTCAACCAATTGGAGGTATTTATTTTATTTTACATTTTATTCTATTCCTCTCTTCTTTCTTCCTTCTTTACCCAATCTGAATTTTTAATTTCTTCTTCTTTTATTTTATTCTATTTCTTTTTGGATCATCAACTAAAACTTCTAATTTTTATTTTACTATAATCCAATTTCCTTATTTTCATTTTTATTTTATTTATAACACAAACTAATCCCGAAGATCTCTTAGATCTTGACCCTGATATTGAACGCAGCCTTAGGGATCGAATCAGACATTCTCAGTCTACGGGAAGTTTCAACATTCAAACAGTTGGAGAATTCCTCCACTACAAGAACATTGAAATTGGAAACACTTATAATTCCAACTTAAAATAAGAACCAATGGCTGAAAATAATGGAAATAAAATTAATAGAACTATTCAATAATTGGTTGCACCATATATTAACTATCAACCAAATTGTATTGGATACCCGAATCTCGAATCGGACTTTGAACTGAAATATGGGTTAATTAATTTTTTTCCAAAGTTTCATGGATTATCTTGTGAGGATCCAAACAAAAATTTGAAATAATTTAATGTGGTTTTCTCAACCCTTAAACCAAGAAATGTTTCTGAAGATCAAATAAAACTAAGAGCATTCCCATTCTCACTTGATGGAGCTGCGAAAGACTGGATGTATTATTTACAACCTAAAGATGTAACATTTGGAATGATTTAAAATGCCTTTTATTGCAGAGATTTTTTCCAGCATCAAGGACAACTTCCATTCGTAAAGAGATATCTAGGATCAAGCAAGCACAAGGGGAGTCAATGTATGAGTACTGGGAGCGATTCAAGAAGTTGTGTGCAAGCTTCCCACATCACCAAATCAGTGAGAAACTCCTCATCCAATATTTATACAAAGGACTCACACCTATGGAGAGGAGAATGGTGGATTCTGCAGCTGGTGGAGCATTGGTGGACAAGACATCAGTAGCTTCATGTGAGTTGATCGATAAAATGGCCCAAAACACCCAACAATTTGGCGATCGAGGTACACCACATGTGAGGGGAGTACATCAGGTAAGTCCTTCTCTTGAGAGTCATTTGATTGATAACAAGTTAGATGAGTTAACAACTATGGTGAGGGAGATTGCTTTGGCACAAAAGACATCCCAACCCCCTCATTAAAGGCCTTGTGGCATTTGTACAGAGACAATCCACCCAACTGACTGTTTCCCACAACTTCAAGAGACAGAGGATTACACAGTAGTATTCTCAGGGAGACCATATCAGCACCAACAACAGACATACCCCCAAAAGAAGTTTGATTCATTTTATCCAACATACAACCAAGAGTGGAAGGATCAATCATACATGAGGTATGGCTCTGGACAACAACAAAGGTCCCATTTTCAACAAAACTTCCATCAACCTCCACCTTACCAACAGGGTTTCCAACAACCCCAAAAGAGATTTGAAGCTCAAGCATCAAGAAGCCAGCAACAAGGAAACCCCCCACCCATGTTATATTCTAATACTGATGACCTTTTGAAGAAAATTGTACTTAATCAACAGAATGAGTTGAAGAGTCAAGGGTTGGATCTGAGGGAGTTGAAGACTCAAATGAACCAGATTGCCACTTCCCTCCATGAACTGGTAAGTAAGAATTCTGGAAATCTACCATCCCAACATACTCCAAATCCCAAGGGGAATGTTAGTGCCATCACATTGAGATGTAGGAAGCAAACAACTGATGCTTCTCCAACTACCATTCCACTGGGATTCACCTCAACTCCAAATAAGACGCATTCCAAATCAACTGATGAGCAATCCAAGGAGAAATATAAAGGTAATCAAAATATTAATGATGTTCCTCCTAAACCCCTTCCTTTTCTAAACAGGGTTGTTCAAACCAAAAAGATGGCTGAAGAAGAAATGCAAAAGGAAGTTTTGGACACATTCAAGCATGTGGAGATCAAAATCCCTTTACTTAAAGCCATTAAGAAAATTCCAAGGTATGCGAAATTCTTAAAAGAACTTTGTACCAATCAAAGAGGCCTCAAGGGAAATGAGAGGATCAATCTTGGGAGGAATGTTTCAGCACTCATTTCACCAACTCTAGAAATGCCGACAAAGTGCAAGGATCCAGGGACATTCACCATCCCATGAACCATAGGGGATTTTCACTTTTCTGATGCACTTTGTGATTTGGGAGCTTCCATAAATGTGATGTCTCACTATGTATTCTCTTCTTTTTAGGTTGGTGAGATTAAGCCGATGAGTGTAGTGGTGTTGTTGGAAAATAGAGCTACAACATATCAAGTGAGAGTCCTTAAGGATGTACTTGTTCGAGTAAGAGATATGATCTTCCCAGCAGATTTCTACATGCATAACATGGAGGGTGATCAGGTAAGTTCTCATGCTCCCATTATCTTAGGTAGACCCTTCTCAAAACTACAAAAACTATCATAAATGTCAATGAGGGTACACTTTCCATGGAATTTAAGGATGAAGTTGTGATATATATTATTATGGATTCCATGAAGTACCCCTCATAGGACCATTCTGTATTTGTTATCTCCCATTTTGAACCACCAAATAAAAACCCCATGCAATTTGATTGTTCTATGCTTAGGGAGATTATGAGTATTAGTTCTAGTTTTATGTCTAAGAGTACTTCCACACCTATTTATAATGCACTATACTCTCTTATATTTGATTTTGGAATAGAATCATATTCAGATTTTGATCATGTGAACTTTGATTATGACATGGCTGTTGAGTATGCTGATGGATTTGATGCTTTATTCTCTGATTTTGATGATGTATACTCTGATACTGATGCTCTTTGGGCACATATTTCAGTTCCTTCTATGTCTCTATCCATACACCACCCCCCTACACTGGAACTCAAGATATTGCCTCCAAATCTCAAATACTCATGATTTTTAAGTGGTGAGAAATTACCTATTATCATTGCTAAAAATCTCCCTTTTGAACATGAAGAAAAACTTTTGAATCTTTTGAGGGAGAACATCAGGGAAATTGGGTGCACCTTGGCTGACATATCAGATATTAGCCCCTCCATTTGCATGAATATGATTCTTTTGGAGGATGGGGCTAAACCGGTGAGGCAGCCACAAAGGAGACTCAATCCAAACCTTCTGGAGGTTGTTAAAAAAGAGGTTGAAAAATTGCTCGAGGTAGGTATAATCTATCCCATTTCAGATTCTCAGTGGGTAAGTCCTATATAGGTTGTGCCTAAGAAAAGTGTTGTTACTGTTGTTAAAAATGATAAAGATGATTTAGTTCCAATGAGGGTGAAAAATAGTTGGCGTGTGTGTATTGATTATAGGAAACTAAATTAATCTACTCGTAAGGACAATTTCCCCCTCCCATTTATTGATCAGATGCTTGAGAGACTAGCTGGGAAAACACACTACTATTTCTTGGATGGATTTTCTGGATATTTTCAAGTTCCTATTACTCCAGATAATCAAGAGAAGACAACATTCACTTGTCCATTCGGTACGTTTTCCTACCAAAGGATGCCATTTGGACTTTACAGCGCCCCTCGTACCTTACAGAGATGCATGGTGAGTGTTTTTTCTGATTTTATTGAAACCTTCATGGAGATATTTATGGATGATTTTACAATTTATGGATCCTAATTTAATGAATGTCTAAGTAGTTTGGGAAAGGGTTTGAATCGTTGTATTGAGAAGAATCTGGTCTTAAACATTGAAAAGTGTCATTTCATCATAGATCATGGCATTGTCTTAGGGAATGTAGTGTCAAAACATGGGATAGAGGTTGATAGATCTAAAGTAGACATTATTTCATCCTTACAATATCCTTCATTTGTGCGTGATGTTAGATATTTCCTAGGGCATGCAGGATTTTATTGGAACTTCATCAAAGATTTTAGTAAGATTGCTCTTCCTATGTCACGATTATTTCAAAAGGATTCTAATTTTGTGTTTGATGATTCTTGCAGGACTACTTTTGATGAGCTAAAGAAGTGTCTGACCACTCCGCCAATCATATAGCCCCCACGGTGGGAGCTTCCTTTTGAGATTATGTGTGACACCTCAAACTTCGCAGTTGGAGTTGTCTTATCTCAGAGGGTGGAGGGACATTCACATGTGATTTCCTATGCATTAAGGACGCTGGATTCAGACCAATAAAACTAAACAACCAAATAAAAGGAGTTTATTTCTATCATATTTGCTTTAGATAAATTTTGTTCATATTTATTAGGCTCTGAATTAGTTGTTTTTTTCTAACCATGCAGCTCTGTGGTACCTCTTAAAGAAGCCAGACGCAAAGCCCATACTTATCTGATGGATGCGCCTTCTTCAAAAATATGATATTGAGATAAAGGACAAGAAGGGGTCATAAAACATAGTGGCAGACCACATGAGTAGGCTTACTCACACACTAGAGGATGACACCTTGGACCAGGTACCACTTTGGGAAATTTTCCCCGATGAGCATCTTTATTCCATCTCAGGTATGCATCCTTATTATGCGGATTTAGTGAACTACCTTGTTGCATCTGAAATCCTGGAAAATTTAAAGAAACAACAAGTCCAAAAGTTAAAGAGTGATTCTAGATTTTAGGTGTGGGATGATCTATACTTATGGCGCGTGTGTGGTGACCAAGTTATCAGGAGGTGTGTTCCTAATCATGAGTTTGATTCTATTTTACATTTTTGTCATACACTTGCTTGTGGTGGACACTTTGGACCCAACAGACGGCTAGGAAAGTTTTGGACTCTGAATTATATTGTCCTAGCTTATTCCATGATGCCCATGTGTTTTGTAAGTCATGCTCTTGTTGCCAACATACTAGAAACATTTCTAGGAGACATGAGATGCCCTAACAACCCATACTATTCTATAATATTTTTTATGTATGGGGCATTGATTTTAGGGGTCCTTTTTCTAGTTCATTTGGATTTTTATATATTTTGGTTGTTGTTGATTATGTGAGTAAATGGGTAGAGGATAAGTCCACCAGGAATGATGATTATCATGTTGTTGTGGGATTTGTCAAAGCAATTTTTTTTTGCATGTTTGGAGTACCGAAGGCCATCATCAGTGACCAAGGGACACACTTCTGCAATCGTAATTTTTCATCCCTTCTTCAAAATTATGGGGTGACACACAAAACATCAACACCATACCACTCTCAAAAAAATGGTCAGGCTGAGGTTTCAAATTGTGAGTTGAAACAAATTTTGGGGAAAATTGTGTAGTGGAATAGAAAGGATTGGAGAAAGCGCTTGGATGGTGCATTGTGGGTTTATAGGAGAGCATTAAAGAAACCCATTGACATGTCCCCATTTCAGATTGTTTTTAGGAAATCATGTCATCTCCTCGTAGAGGTTGATCATCAGGATTATTGGGCTATAAAGAAATGCAACATGGATTTGGCCCAAGTTGGAATCCAAAGGAAGTTGAAAATTCAAGAGCTTGAGGAGATTCAATTTTCTTTATATGAGAACTAAAGGCTCTACAAAGAAAGATCAAAAGCATCTCATGACAAAATGATACAACAAAGGGAGTTTCTTATTGGAGAGAAAGTCCTTCTCTACAATTCATGACTGAAGTTGATTCCTGGTAAGTTGTGATCCATATGGTTAGGTCCTTATGTTTTGACAGATTTTTTTCCTTATGGTGTAGTGGAAATCACACAAGAGAACACATGAAAGATCTTTACAATAAATGGGCAATGTTTGAAGAGAAACTTTGAGGGAATTTCTACTAATTCTGTGGTTTTATCACATTGCATGACCCCATCATCACTTGAGCATAGAAGGCTGTTCCTAACCCTTTCACTTTTATATTAATTTCCCTATTTAGAGTTTTACATTTCACATTAATATATCATCTCATGGGTTCACATTGAGGATAATGCAATATTTTAATTGTGGTGGAGGGAACCTTTTAGTTTAGTAATTTCAATTGTTTTCATATTAAAAAAAAACAAAAACAAAATTGTGTGTTTTTTAAATTTTGTGTGTTTATTTTTCAATTTTTTGTGTGTTTTTGAAACTTTTGTGTTGAAATGATTCTCATCACCATTTTGAAATCCATATCAATAAGTGAAACAATTTATCCCTTGAAACTAAGCTTAAATGAATGCTGAAGTGACTTTGTTTCAAGTTCAAATATTTAGTAATTTCATGAAAAGTACACTGAATTTTGAATCCCATGCCACATCTCACTGTCTTTATATTTGAAATCACTTTCTTGTGAGGCTTTTGAACCATTATTTTAATATTCTTTACATTCACCTCGCTTCTTGAGAGAACCAAACCATGCTTGATTTAACCATAATTTGATTTATTCCTATCAAAACTTGATGGTTTGAGGTACTTATGTTTAAATGATTGAGGAATTTTTTTGGTATTAAAGCCCCTATTTCAATGAATCCTTTTTTATAATGGCCTACCTTGAACATTTAATCCTTTTATCCCTTAGTATCCATGAACATCCTATTAGGTTATCTATATTACAAGCCAATTTTCCCTATCCAACCAACTCTTGAAGTGAAAGTGTGGGGGAAGCTATCGTGTGTTGTGATACAACATTTTGTGATACTTTGGGAGGAAAATTAAATTCTAAAGATATGTGTTTACTTCTAAAGAAAATCATTATATTGAAAGTTTTGCCTTTTCTGGAGCTTTGATGATAAGTGAAGTTGTTCCTTTTCTGGAGCTTCTAATAGAGGTAGAAAGTTGTGTCTATCTTGAGCTTTCAAGAAAATAATATTTGAGAAGATTGACATGTTTGTTTCTAAATGATGAATGGTGTAAACTTTCCAGGACTTTTCATGATGATGGAGCTTAATTTATACTACGGGTATTTAGGAGGAGACCACATTTAAGTGAAAATTAGATTAATATAATTTTTCTTAAAAAAGAGTCAAGCCCTCCTCATTCAGCCTCAAAGTTTTTCACATCTAAATCCTACCAACCAAAACCCACATAACAACCCAAAAAAGTCCTCATGATAAACACATGTCCTTGAATCACATAGGGTGGTGATGTAGGAATTTATCAAGCCTATGGTGACCCTTGTATGAGTTTGGATGAGAAAGACATTGCAAAAAAAATTGACATTTGTGTGATAAGAGAAAATTCAAGTGAGGTAAGTGTTTTGTGCATGGGAGGATAAATGAAGTGGAAATATATTGAATGATATAAATTAAGAACTTGAAATAATTGTTTTTTATGAGCCATGATATCTTTTTTTTCTTGGTGTGTAATTGTTGGATCTCAAGGATATGTGTTTTAAAATTCGATGTGATTTGATATTGATGTTTACTTGATATAAGTTTTTTCCCATGAGTGGAAAAGGGTAAGTGTGGGGGAGTTGATAAAAAATTATTTTGTTTAATATTTTATTTATAATAAATGACAAAATTTTCTCACATTGTGCTAAATATATTCATTTATGAAATATTTGGGATTAGATCGATCATTTGAAAATTTGATTAAAATTACAGTTTTATCATTTTAAAATGAACTGTATTATTTCGAAAATAAATATTTTAATATTAATTATTTGAACTAAATGTTTTGTAAATGTATCCTCACTTAATTTTCTACAACTTTTATTCAGGACACTATAGCTAAAGAGTGCATTTGGTTGGAGTAAATGGGCCATTAAGTCAATGGTGGGATGGACTCGGCATAATGGACATGGGTTCTATATTTGGGCCATAACTTATTCATCCTTTCTTGGATTTGGACCAAATTTTGAGAGAAGATAGATGACTCATTTTATCACGAATCCTCTTCTATAAGGATAGATGATTCATGCGTTTTAGTGTTCAAATGGGCGGTGAAAGTTGGAATAAAATATTTGTCCGAGATTTCCCATTCACACTTGAAACCACTTTGAACCTATCCTCCCCAACACTCTATAAATTGGTGTATTTCTCATTTAGTGGGGTTGGAACATGAATTAGATGATTGAAGTCATAGAAGAACTGGTTTCACCCAAATTCTCCAATCATTGTATGAGGGGTAGCTCTTGAAGCAAAGATCCCCTCATCAAAGCCTTCTTCTCTTCTTCATGTTGTAATATTTTTATTTGTGTATTAAACTTCATTGTTCTTCATTTATTTCTTCTTTTTTCTTCTATTTTATTTAAATTTATTCTTCTCTTAATCTTAATAATTGGTATGGAATCAATAGTTGAGACGAGATTGGGTTCTACCCTTTCAATCCTTTGTCGATGCAAAATGTCTCCATGATGACCACACCACCCATGGAAGAGTAGTCTTTTAGTAATCGATATATCTCTTACTTCTTCATTAATTTATTTTGAATCAATGAGATAATGTAATTATATTAATATGATCTATTAATTTATTTTTCAATTTAAATGAAACTAATAAAGTAATTTAACAATAAACACAAATCACGCGAGGTCGAGAATCGTGTGAATTGTGAGACCGCAAAGTTAATTAGTAATTCAAAACCACACGGGATCAATTTTTAGTGTTCAAATATAATCCCTAAACTCAATTAATTCTAATTTACAGTGATGATATGTGCCTTAATTTACCACTGACCATAATCTAACCTTATAACATCAATCAAAGAAGGGTGCTGTGATTGCATGTTCCGAAGTTAGCCTAGGGTTAAATTCACTACATCTTTGGTGTAAAGTTAATTCTCGTAGGGTTCGGGATTTTAAAAATTAAGGGATAATAATTAAGTGGATATTAATTTAAATGATAATTATTAATAATTGAATTAATTTTTAGAGTTATATCGATTACTCCTTTAAAATATTTTATAAAAAAACATCTTCTTGTTGTGTCATTTTAATCGAACTTCATTTCAAAACTAAAAACCAAAAAAAATACAATATTCTTACAGAAAACTTCTTCTAGATTTATAAACTATAAACAACCCCCATCATTTCTAGTAGTGTTTTAATTCTATTCTATTTTATTTTTAGAATACCTTTAAGAAGATTTTTTAATTTACTTCCTCCTTTTAAAAATGACATTGGTCAGCCACTCTGCTGCACCTAAGTACCCCAAAAACCACTAATCATTTGAGGGTACCCACAACAGTGCTCTATCACTCTCTTCTCTTGGTAGTTACTTTTACTAATAGACAGAATGGTTGGTTTTTCCCATATATGTGTGTAGATGGCTGTAATGGCTTGTGGTTATTCGCACACATATATCCTAGATATAGTATCATATGGTCTACTATAGGTGTAATGTGTATAGGTTGTGGTGACTTGAGGATTATTACTCAGTGTGTGGGCTGTAATGGCTTGAGGTATAATACTTGATGTATGATACACGTTATTTGAGCTATGGTGGCTCTCGGAAACTACCTGGTTACTTTCTTGTGTGGATGTGTTGGTTTTTTTACATGAGGTGCATGTTGTGGTGCTTCACACAAGTGTCTACGAGTAAGAATTTTTGGAGAGTGTAGACACTAGAAAACGCATCCCCAAAATTTTCCAAATTCTTCCATATGTGATCCAAGATCGTAGCCCATTTCGCAATCTTTGATTTGGTAGGTCGTAGGGACCTAATGGAGTTACAGATTAGGAGTTATGGACATTTGAAGTTGGACTGGAAAACTGGTTCACGAAGCCCATTCGCAAAGCCCCCTCCGCGATCACGGAGCGCCGCCACGAAGCAATGAGGCGGGATGCTCCGCTAACCCATTTGAAGTTCTCAAACCTGCAGTGAATAAAGGAGGTGGTAACGCTCCATGAAGCCCTTTGACGTTCGTGATTCATCGCGAATCAAGGAGGCAGAAAGCTCCGCGAGCCGTTTTGACGTTCGCGAGCTGCCAAGGAGCAAGCTCCGTCTTCGCACCGAGTGAGCTCCTCTTCACGACGCCACTCCCTATAAATACCCATACCGCCCCCATTCGTCGAGGGGGGGGGGGGGGTCACTTCGCCCCTTGGGAAGCCGATCTCCCGGTTAATGTAGCTCCGCTTTCCTTCACGAAGTGGATCCGCGAGCCCATGCTCTACGAGTAGCTTCCTTCGCATTGCTGCTCTGTGAGTCCCTGCTCCACGAGTCCATGATCCGCGAGTCCATGATTCACGAGACCCCATGATCCCTTGATACCCTTTGCTCCATGAAGCTACTTCGTGGAGACCTATCCTTTGAGAACCGGCACTGACCCCCATGAAAAATGGAGAGTCGCACGACAAACTTTTCAGGCCGCGATGTCGAGATTTTCCATTGTGCCCTTATGCACACCCACCTTCCACCTATGGAATATCATGATTTGAGATACTACTCCGCACACCAAGAAACACATTGTGTCGACACATTCCTCTTGGTCTGTTTCACATTTCATGAGTTGATATTCTCCTCATCAAATCCTTGAGTACCTTGAGTCGAACCATTCCTCAAGCAACTCATCCAAACCCTATAACTTGGCTCTAATGCCAGGTTTAACCAGAAAAGTCCTCCCTTGAGTAAGTCCCAACTCCAACCATTTCTAGGCTCATTAAGCCAATAGTCCTTTCTACATGACTATAAACTGTATTACTCCCTATGTTCCAAACATAGGATGCCTCTTACTCCAAACAAGATATGCCTTATTCTCCAAGCATGCGATGCCAATAGTCATATCTACATGACTATAAACTATAGTCCACCCTATTTTCCTAACATAGGATGCCTCTTGCTCCAAACAAGAGATGCCTTATGGTCCAAGCATAAGATGCAAATAGTCCTATCTACATGACTATAAACTGTAGTCCACCCTATGTGCCTAACATAGGATTCCTC
Organism: Viscum album; assembly: GCA_963277665.1. Classification (NCBI taxonomy): domain Eukaryota; kingdom Viridiplantae; phylum Streptophyta; class Magnoliopsida; order Santalales; family Viscaceae; genus Viscum; species Viscum album. The sequence continues at coordinate 29,119,308 of OY728139.1, read as the reverse complement.
TTAGTCAATATAAGAGATGCCTTATGCTCCAAGCATGAGATTCTAATAGTCCTCTCTACACGACTATAAACTGTAGTATTCCTATGTTCTAAACATAGGATGCCTCTTAGTCAATATAAGAGATTCCTTATACTGCAAGCATGAGATGCCAATAGTCATATCTATAAGAATCTAAATTGTAGTACTCCCTATGTTCCAAACATAGGATTCCTCTTACTCAATATAAGAGATGCCTCATGCTCCAAGCATGAGATGCCAATAGTCTTATCAACATGACTTTAAACTATAGTAATCATTATGTTCTAAACATAGGATGCCTCTTGCTCCAAACAAGATATGCCTTATTCTCTAAGCATAAGATACTAACAGTCCTCTCTACATGACTATAAACTGTAGTGTACCCTATGTTTCAATCATAGGATGCCTCTTGCTCCAAACAGAAGATGCCTTATGCTCCAAGCATGAGATGCCTAATAGTCCTATCTATAAGACTCTAAATTGTAGTACTCCCTATGTTCCAAACATATGATGCCACTTACTCAATTTAAGAGATGCCTCATGCTCCTAGCATGAGATTCCATCAGTCCTCTCTACATGACTATAAACTATAGTACACCTTATGTGCCAAACATAGGATGCCTCTTTCTCCAAACAAGATATGCCTTATGATCCAAGCATAGGATGCCTAATTCCATGATTATAGTGGCATAATTTCAAAGCATTGGAATCCATTCAAACATTCCATCACTCCACCTCATGTTTTGTGTGTTCTTATTCAGATATTCATCCACTTCCATGTCTGAAGGGACCCCTAACGGCATGGTCCCATGCCACATCGGATCACCTACCGTCCTGGGACAACACCCCGTAAAACTTTCACTACTGGAAATACAGGCTTTCCCAATGGTTCTGAACCGTTGGGAAAGGCTACGGAACCATTGGTATATGTTATACCAACGGTTCTGCAAACCGTAGGGAAGTAAACAGTTGGGAAATATTTTCCCAACGGTTTACAGTGAACTGTTGGGATAGTTTGGGAAAAAATTAACCTATCCCAATGGTTTGGCTTGAACCGTTGGGAAAAGCAAGCACTCTATTCTTTCCCACCGGTTTCTAAACCGTTGGGAAAGGAGTTTTACCAAAAGCTCTATGAACCATTGGAATAAAAACTCAGAGAGGCTATGCCAACAGTTTGAAACTGTTGGCATAGCCTATGCGGTGCAAATTGCACAACAACCTGCAATTTGCACAGCAGCTCTCATTTTGTGTAATTTGCACAGTAGGTCTCATTTTGTGCATTCCCTCTCATTTTCAGTCCAATTATTGTACCTACAATAAACTAACACATATATATACAATTATTTTACCTGCAATAACCAACTAACACATACATATAGAGAACAAATTCATACACATTTATCATATAATGCATCCTGGAACTATACACATCCATAATTAAATTAGAATTCATAAAGTAATTATAAACATATATAATTCATTTAGAATTAAATTTATGATTTAGATAAAAATTATATGTGGAATCTGGAATTCAATTCATAATTTGATCGGTTTTTCGTATACCATATATTTTTACATGAAATGATGTCCATTTTAAACAAAATACATACACCTGGAGTGATACCGGCCACACCGTGCCTAGGATTGAGGTGAGGTTAACTCGTATACGTCACATATGACCAATGGATCATTGTCCTAAAATTTCAACAGACTCCGAATGCGTTTGGTCGGTTTTCCGTATGCCAGTTGTTTTTTTCACTTATAATCGTGTCCATTTAAAAAAAAGAGACAAAGTTAGAGTGGTACCGACCACACCGCGTCTTGGATTTAGACGGGGTTGACTCGTACACGTCTCAAATGACCCATTGATCATTTTCCTAAAGTATCAACACAATCCGAATGCGTTTGGTCGGTTTTTCATATGCCAGTTGATGTTTTTCACTTAAAATGATGTCCTTTTGAAACAAAAGACTGACACTTTGAGTGGTTTCGGCCACACCACATCTCATATTGAGGCAGGGTTGATTATTGCACGTCACATATGACCCATGGATCGTTGTGCTAAAGTATCAACACAATCAGAATCCGTTTGGTCAGTTTTCCGTATGTACTTAAAATGTTGTCCATTTTAAACAAAAGAGAGACACTTATAGGGATCCCGACCACACCGTACCTCGGATTAAGGCGTCGTTGACTTTTACATGTCACATATGTCCCATGGATTTTTTTCCTAAAGAATCAACACATTTCGAATTTGTTTGGTCAGTTTTTTGTATGTCAGTTGCTCTTTTCACTTATAATCCCGTCCATTTTAAACAAAAGAGAGACACTGTGAATGGTGTTGGACACACCGAACCTTGGATTTAGGCGGGGTTGACTCATACATGTCACATATGACCCATGGATCATTTTGATAGATTATCGACACAATCAAAATCCGTTTGGTCGGTTTTCCGTATGCTACTTGTTGTTTTCACTTAAAATAAAGTTAATTTTAAACAAAAGAGAGACACTTTGAGTGGTTTCAGCCACACTGGACCTTGTATTGAGGTGATGTTGACTCATACACGTCACATATGACCCATGGATCGTTCTCTTGAAGTTTCAATGGAAACCGAATGCGTTTAGTTGGTTTTCCGTATATACCTAAAATGTTGTCCATTTTAAACAAAATAGAGACACTTAGACTGATCTCAGCCACACCACGACTTGGATTGAGTCTGGGTTGGATCGTACACGTCACATATGACCCATGGATATTTGTGATAAATTACCAACAGATTCTGAATGCGTTTGGTCAGTTTTCCGCATGCCAGTAGTTCTTTTCACTTATAATCTTGTCCATTTTAAACCAAAGAGACATAGGTAGAGTGGTGCCGGTCACATTGCATCTCGGATTTATATGGGGTTGACTTGTACATGTCTCAAATGAACCATGGATCATTATACTAAAGTATCAACACAATACGAATGCGTTTGGTCAGTTTTCCGTACGCCAGTTGATGTTTTTCAATTAAAATGATGTCCTTTTGAAATAAAAGACATACAATTTGAGTGGTTCCGGCCACACCGTGTCTCAGATTAAGGCGGGGTTGATTCTTACACGTCACATATGACCCATGGATCGTTTTGTTAAAGTATCAACACAATCAGAATCCGTTTGGTTAGTTTTCCGTATGTACTTAAAATGCTGTCCATTTTAAACAAAAGAGAGCCACTTAGAGTGATCCCGACCACACCATGCCTCGGATTAAGGTGGGGTTGACTCGTACACATTAAATATGACCCTTGGATCTTTTCCCTAAAGCATAAACACATTTTTAATGCGTTTGGTTAGTTTTTCGTATATCAGTTGTTGTTTTCACTTAAAATGATGTCCATTTTAAACAAAAGAGAGACACTTGAATGGTTTCGGCCACACCGCACCTTGTATTGAGGCAAGGTTGACTCTTACATGTCACATATGATCCATGGATCATTTTACTAAAGTATCGACACAATCGAAATGCGTTTGGTCAGTTTTCCATATGCCAGTTGATGTTTTTCACTTAAAATGATGTCCTTTTGAAAAAAAATACAGACACTTTGAGTGGTTCCGGCCACACCATGTCTCAAATTGAGGCGGGGTTGATTCGTACACGTCATATATGACCCATGAATCGTTGTACTAAATTATCAACACAATCAGAATCTGTTTGGTCAGTTTTCCGTATGTACTTAAAATGTTGTCCATTTTAAACAAAAGAGAGCCATTTAGAGTGATCCCAGCCACACCATGCCTCGAATTAGGATAGTGTTGACTCGTACACGTCACATATGACCCATAGATCATTGTCCTAAAGCATCAACACTTTTAGAATTTGTTTGGTCAGTTTTTCGTATGTCAGTTGTTATTTTCACTTATAATCCTGTCCATTTTAAACAAAAGAGAGACACTATGAATGGTGTCGGCCACACCGCACCTCGGATTGAGGCTAGGTTGACTTGTACATTTCACATATGACCCATGGATCGTTTTTATAAGTATCGACACAATCCGAATGCTTTTGGTTAGTTTTCCGTATGCCAGTTTATATTTTTCACTTATAATGATGTCCTTTTGAAACAAAAGACAGACACTTTGAGTGGTGCTGGCCACACCGTGTCTCAGATTGATGCAGGGTTGATTTGTACACATCACGTATGACCCATGGATCGTTGTTCTGAAGTATCAACATAATAAGAATCCGTTTGTTCAGTTTTTCGTATGTACTTAAAATGTTGTCCATTTTAAACAAAAGAGAGCCACTTAGAGTGATCTCGGCCACACCGTGTCTCGGATTGAGGCGGGGTTGACTCATACACGTCACAAATGACCCATGTATTGTTTTAATAAAGCATGAACACATTTCAAATGTGTTTGGTTAATTTTTTGTATGTCATTTGTTGTTTTCACTTAAAATGATGTCCATTTAAAAAAAGAGAGACACTATGAATGGTGTCGGCCACACCGCACCTCGGATTGAGGCGGGGTTGACTCTTACATGTCACATATGACCCATGGATCGTTGTTTTAGAGTATCAACACAATCAGAATCCATTTGGTCAATTTTCCATATGCTAGTTGTTGTTTTCACTTAAAATGAAGTCAATTTTAAACAAAAGAGAGACACTTTGAGTGGTTTCGGCCACATCGTGCCTCGGATTGAAGTGAGGTTGACTCGTACATGTCACATATGACCCATATATAGTTCTCCTAAAGTTTCAATGGAAACCGAATGCGTTTGGTTGGTTTTCCGTATGCCAATTGTTTTTTTCACTTATTATCGTGTCCGTTTTAAACAAAAGAGACACAGTTAGAGTGGTACCGGCCACACCGCATCTCGGATTTAGATGGTGTTGACTTTTACACGTCTAAAATGACCCATGGATCATCATCCTAATGTATCAACACCATCTGGATGCGTTTGGTTGGTTTTCCGTATGCCAGTTGATGTTTTTCACTTAAAATGATGTCCTTTGGAAGCAAAAGACAGACACTTTGAGTGGTGCTGGCCACATCGAGTCTCATATTGAGGCGGGGTTGATTCGTACATGCCACATATGACCCATGGATCATTGTTCTGAAGTATCAACACAATCAGAATCCGTTTGGTCAGTTTTCCGTATGTACTTAAAATGTTGTCCATTTTAAACAAAAGAGAGCCACTTAGAGTGATTCCGGCCACACTGTGCCTCGGATTGAGACGGGTTTGACTCGTACACATCACATATGACCCATGGATCGTTTTCCTAAAGCATCAACCCATTTCTAAGGCGTTTGGTCAGTTTTTCGTATGTCAGTTGTTGTTTTCACTTAAAATGATGTCCATTTTAAACAAAAGAGAGACACCATGAATGGTTACAGCCACACTGTGCCTCATATTGACGCAGGGTTGACTCTTACATGTCACATATGACCCATTTATTGTTGTGCTAGAGTATCGACATAATTAGAATCCGTTTGGTCGTTTTTCCATATGCTAGTTGTTGTTTTCACTTAAAATGAAGTCAATTTTAAACAAAAGAGAGACACTTTGTGTGGTGTCGGCCACACCACACCTAAGATTGAGCCGAGGTTAACTCGTACACGTCACATATGACCTAGGGATCATTCTCCTAAAGTTTCAACAGAAACCGAATGTGTTTGGTTGGTTTTCTGTATGTACTTAAAATATTGTCCATTTTAAACAAAAGAGAGACACTTCGACTGATCCCGGCCACACCATGACATGAATTGAGCCCGGGTTGGGTCGTACACATCACATATGACCCATGGATCGTTTTGATAAATTATCAACAGATTTTAAATGCATTTTTTTCGGTTTTCCGTATGCCAGTTGTTCTTTTCACTTATAATCCTATCCATTTTAAACAAAAGAGACACATTTAGAGTGGTGTCGGCCTCACCGCATCTCAGATTTAGACGGGGTTGACTCGTACACGTCACATATGACCCATGGATCATTTTTCTAAAGTATCGACACAATCCGAATGTGTTTGGTCAGTTTTCCATATGCCAGTTGATATTTTTCACATAAAATAATGTCCTTTTGAAACAAAAGACAGACACTTTGAGTGGTTCCGGCTACACCGCATCTCAGATTGAAGCGGGGTTGATTATTACACATCACATATGACCCACGGATCATTGTGCTAAAGTATCAACACAATCAGAATCCGTTTGGTCAGTTTTCCATATGTCCTTAAAATGTTGTCCATTTTAAACAAAAGAGATCCACTTAGAGTGATCCCGGCCACACCGTGCCTCAGAATAAGGCGGGGTTGACTCGTACACGTCATATATGACCCTTGGATCATTTTCCTAAAGCATCAACATATTTTGAATGTGTTTGGTCAGTTTTTCGTAAGTCAGTTGTTCTTTTCACTTATAATCCTATCCATTTTAAACAAAAGAGAGACACTATGAATGGTGTCGGCCACACCGTGCCTCATATTGAGGCAGGGTTGACTTTTACATGTCACATAGAACCCATGGATCTTTTTTCTAAAGTATCAACACAATATGAATGTGTTTGGTCTGTTTTCCATATGCCAGTTGATGTTTTTCACTTAAAACGATGTCCTTTTGAAACAAAAGACAGACACTTTGAGTGGTGCCAGCCACACCGCATCTCTGATTGAGGCAGGGTTGATTTTTACACGTCACATATGACCCATGGATCGTTTTTCTAAATTATCAACATAATCAGAATCTGTTTGGTCAGTTTTCCGTATGTACTTAAAATGTTGTCCATTTTAAACAAAAGAGAGACACTTAGACTGATCCTAGCCACACCGCAACTCATATTGAGTTCGGGATGGCTTTTACACGTCTCATATGACCCGTGGATAGTTGTGATAAATTATCAACAGATTCCGAATGCATTTGGTCAGTTTTCCGTATGCCAGTTGTTCTTTTCACTTATAATCATGTCCATTTTAAACAAAAGAGACACATATAGACTGGTGTCGGCCACACCACATCTTGGATTTAGACGGGATTGACTCGTACACATCTCAAATAACCCATGGATCATTTTTCTAAAGTATCAACACAATCCGAATGCGTTTGGTCGGTTTTTCATATGTCTGTTGATGTTTTTCACTTAAAATGATGTCCTTTTGAAACAAAAAACAGACACTTTGAGTGGTGTCGGTCGCACTGCATCTCAGATTGTGGTGGGGTTGATTCTTACAAATGACATATAACCCATGGATCGTTGTGATAAAGTATCAACACAATCAAAATCCGTTTGGTCAGTTTTCCGTATATACTTAAAATGTTGTCCATTTTAAACAAAAGAGAGCCACTTAGAGTGATCTCGGCCACACCGTGCCTCAGATTAAGGTGAGGTTGACTCGTACACATCATATATGACCCTTGGATCATTTTCCTAAAGAATCAAGACATTTAGAATGTGTTTGGTCAGTTTTTCATATGTCAGTGGTTGTTTTCACTTAAAATGATGTCCATTTTAAACAAAAGAGAGACACTATGAATGGTGTTGACCACACCGCGCCTCGTATTGAGGCGGGGTTGACTCATACACGTCACATATGACCCATGGATCGTTGTGCTAATGTATCGACACAATCCAAATGCGTTTGGTCAATTTTCCGTATTCCAGTTGATGTTTTTCACTTAAAATGATGTCCTTTTGAAATAAAAGACAAACACTTTGAGTGGTGTCGGCCACACCATGTCTCCGATTGTGGCAGGGTTGATTCGTACACGTCACATATGACCCATGGATTAGATTTTAGTTTATCATGCTATGTAACATTTCAGAGATAACAATGTCATGCCCAATGAATACATCCCTTTTATAAGATACCAAGAATCTATGATATTGATTAGATGTGTAAATGTGATTTACATTGATTATCATGATTAAAATAAATAAAATATACATTATAGGTTTTCTAGTAGTAAATGAAATCAAGGAGCATGGGGGGCTGTCCGGGGGGTGCTGTCCGGGGGGCTGTCCGATGGGTGTCAAGGGACCAAGGAGGAGGGTGGGGGGGGGGGCTGTGCGGGGGGCTGTCTGGGGGGTGTTCGGGGGGTTGTCTGGGGTCCAAGGAGGAGGGTGGGGGGTTGTCCGGGGGGCTGTCTGGGGTCTAGAGAGGAGGGTGGGGGTGTCCGGGGGGCTGTCTGGGGACCAAGGAGGATGGTGGGGGGGGGACTGTCTGGGGACCAAGGAGGATGGTGGGGGGGGGGGGCTATCCGGGGGACTTTTTGAGGTCCAAGGAGGATGGTGGGGGGTTGTCCAGGGTCCAGTAAGGAGGGGGTTGTCCAAGGAGTTCCCAAACACACAACCACTAAAAGACAACAATATCCATAAAACATATAATATATAAAAATAACTCAACTCCAATACTATACTACGATTATAGATAAAACCAACAACTAGAATAGATTAAATATCAAATATCAGTAATATTAGTCAAAAATGTAATAGATCAATTTGTCCCAAATCACCATCACTATCATCACCATCATCATCACCCTCGTCCTCATCCCCATCATCGTCCTCACCATCCTCAGTACCCTCCTCCTCACCCTCGCCCTCTTCCTCGCCCTCACCACCTGCCTCGCCCTCCTCCTCTCCCTCCTCTTCCGCATCAGACTCATCTCCATCATAATCTTCAATATGGAAATCGTCCTGACCACCACTAGAACTGCCACCTGGTGCACCATTTATAGAACATATCGATGACATATATTCATCAAAAGCTGGGCTGGCCTCTTCTAGAAGTGTTGGATGTAGAACTTCAATAAATTTCATAAATGCACTGTTTTCCCTAGTAGACTATTCTGCCGTCTCTGTGGCCCTTTTCTCAGCCTGTTCTACTTTTGCCTTAACTTTCTGCAGATTGGTGGCACTACAACTCGTACCTAAGGAGGGCCAATACCTCGTCGGGGCTATCCTAGATCGGCAGCGTACTCTGCCAGGATGCTCCTCTCCCAACACCTGATTTAAGTGATCAGTTGGCCCAAAATTGTCTGGTTATTGGGCTTGAGGGCCTCTAAAGTAACCTGTTACAAATATAAATATATTATTAAGTTACAAAATAGATATTAAAATATAAAATCAACATATTAAAACTTACAATCTGCTGCTGAGTCACTTCGTTGACGGCACTTCCATCCTTTTTCCATCTACTCGAGCAAAAATGTTTTGCTCGAGGCACAAATCCTCAAAATTCTGTATTTTCCTCTATAATGACATTGAAAACTAAAGTTATATGAAAAATTTAGCAAAAGATTAAATAATTGAGAAAAAAAAAAGAAAATGTAAGTCGTAAAGAAAACTTATAAGAAAAATTCATACCTGCTTCCTCTCATGATCCGGCATCGTAGTACGTCCTAGTGTGTGGAGGTATTTTTTTGCATCAATGTTTTTTTATTTTTTCCAGATGATTCCTAAATAAAATTCAATAATTCAAAGGATAATATTAATGAAAAACATGAAAGTTATTATTTAAATACCTCAAATTTAATTCATACCTTAAACTGGATACTCGTCCAATGAGTAATCATCTGACGATACTGCTCTATAGGAAAATCATCCACGACCGGTACCGCCTCTAACTCAATTCCAACTTTAGAACACCAGCCAATATACAACTCATGCTTGTAGGCTCTCCAAATCTCACCTAAATCCTTTAAACATTCTGGTCGTGCACCCTCACCATCGAGAAAATTAAATCGATGATGACATCAAAATATTAATTCATATAAATACAAAAAAAAATCATGGCATTAAATACAACATATTTTTTTACCCATATCTCTACCCAAGCTCTATCCTTGACCTCATGTGGCAAATGTCTCCATGACAGCAGGCTGATGGGAATGATGTCAGAGTATTTGGCAAGCGTCGCCAAAAAACTCCGACATTGCTGCCCTGATTTCTCAACCATTTGGTTGTCTTCATTATAATCCACCATAACCTGTGTGCGGTGGTTCCACACCGAATTCATGCGTGTACGCCCCCACCCCTGCCTCCTATCAGTAGATGTATCTGTCATGATAGAAAAATAGATATTTTTTCAAAACATGTTATAATGAAAATAAATATTGCTATAAAAATTTGTTAGGGTTTTATAAATATACTTGCGCTAGTCTGATCGTTGAGCGTCATTGGATCCACAGAAACTGATGGAACACCCTGTGGTGGAATAGGAGTCGAAGGCGATGGAATATAGAAGCTCAGAGAGATAGAAGTAGAAGGAAAAGAAGATGGGACAGCTGTATGACCGGATTCTGACTGGGGAGTGGGAATCATCATGGAATGTGAAAATGATGGACCAGAAGATGTAGACGGTAGCGAAAACATGGGAGGCCTAAATATTCCATGTGTCCCTAACGACACACCGGGATCAGAATTTGGGAAGGATGACATGTCAGTGGGAGGGGTAGGGTCTATTCGGGCACGCGCAGCTGATCGTCCACCTCTGGTACGAACCCTCCTCGTACCACCGGCCTGAGTACTAGGACCAGTACTGGGATCCTTGTCGAATAACTATCGACGTATAGGTAAATCCTACAAAAAATGTTTACAAAAAAATTAACCACATGACATTATATATTATTTAAATATATATATTTGAAATAAAGTACTCACTGTAGGCACTAATGGTGGAACGCCCATCTCCGCCATCCGATGGTTGTTCTGCATTATTTTTTTCCTTTGTCTCTCTTCAATTGGCTGCATTTCCTGCTTTTGAAAACAAAAATGTAATTAATTAGAAAAATTAAACTAATGTGTAAACCAAAAAACTAAATATATGAGGGAATAGGAGGATTCATTGGTAATTTAGCTATCAATTGTTTTAGAAGAGCTTGAATGGATTTAATAAATCATACAAGTTGTACTGTTCACCAAGTTAGAAATATTGTTTGACTAGGTTTGAATACAGTTTAATTCCAAATTAGAAAATACAATTCAAATAAAACAGCAACCAATAAACATTGAAAATTCACATAATGGTCAAGTGAGCTAAAAAATATTTGTGATCAATACTAAATCAATTTGAATATTACCAACCTTAACAACCCAACTCGAGGTAAACCAAAAGAATTGAGAACATGGATGAATGATTCTATATATTTTCAACCACAACTTCAGGTTCACAATCAACTCTGAAAATTGAGCTATTGGAGTCATCAAAAGAAATAAATGGATTGGTTCTAATGGCATAGGGACAACGTCAATTCCATCATCACCATAATCAAAAATATTTCTTGGAATTACTTCAACTATGACACCAAATCCAGGTCAAAGTTGGTCGTTGACATAAAAAACTTGTTTAGCCATTAATGCCAACACATATGGTTCTTCGGTGGCAAGAGTGCGAGTCATATTAATTACTCGAAATCAACAATAATCAATAAATGTGCCATGTATTGTCATCAAATCAAACCAATGGAATTTCATCATTATGACTCGTCCATGAGAGTAATAATCCAATATTATTATTTTCTCAACGACTCCATAATAACCCACATTTTAAACTCACTATCTACTATCTGATGCACTAGAATAACAATCTGTTATGGAAATAACCATAACACCATAATATTGTGTTCTCATGTTCTTTTCTCGTTCAATGACAATAAATTTGTACCCATTGATAACAATTGATTTATAGTCACGAACCACGGTATTAGGACCAAAATCCAAAGCTCTTATTTCCTCAGAGACAGAGTCAGCATAAAAACTCAATACCTGCAATATAAATTAATGTTAAACCTAATTAAATATTGATATAATTAATTTAAACAGTAATATTTTTACCTTCAATTTTAACCAAGCAGAAAACTCTTTGCTATGAAAAGTCTCTCTCCTTCTCAAAGATAATGAACGATGCTTTCTATTTATCATTGTTTTATGTTCCCTATAGATAAGAAATATTAATAGTTTAACAAGATATATATGTAAGATATACATATTCAATTTAGTTACCTGATATAGTCATCGAACAAATCACAGTTGAACAAAATTGTGTGATGTGCCATCTCCCGCTCTTCATGGCTTAACGTCTTCAATGTATATGATCCAGGAATTCCATCTGTTTGAGGAAGTGATGGAAAACTGGGTTCAGTTCTCTCATACTTTTCTTCTTCATTTCTCATTGGTCTATTCATTATTTTAGTAAGATCAGACAAATACATTGAGTAGAAATCCATACATTCTTGATCCAAGTAACAGTTCACGATAGAACCTTCAGGATGATTCCTATTTCGGACATAAGAATTTAATGTGTACATATTTATTTCAGTTGGATACATCCAACAAAAAGAAACAGGCCCTCCGAGAAGTAATTCAGTGTGAATATGGACAATCAGATGCAGCATGCATGTGAAAAATAATTGAGGAAATATTTTCTCCAACTCACACAAAATTAATGGGGCATCTGTCAACGTTTTTTGCAAGAAAGAATTGGAAAACTTCTTAGCACAAAGATCTCTAAAAAAATGGCACAACCGAATAACAGTCACCCTTACATTATTGGACAAAAGATGACGAATTGTTATTGGAAGAAACTCATGCAGTAGAATGTGATAATCATGAGTATTCAAAGATTTTAGCTTTAAATCTCTTATGTTGACCCGTTTAGATATGTTGCTTGAATAGCCATCAGGAACTCTAATAGTCTCTAATAATTCCAGAAATTGTTTTTTCGTAGGTGTCATCACATAAGAAGCACATGGAAGTTTCCATTCATTTTCACTGGTACGCACAAGATGCAATTCTGGTCTGATGCACCAATCCACCAAGTCACGCCGAGATCGTAAATCATCTTTTGTCTTCCCCTTGACATTTAAAAGAACCGAAAGAAAAATTTCACATATATTATTTTCAATATGAATTATTTCTAAGAAATGATGTAACAAATTGGTTGACCAATAAGGCAAATCAAAAAAGATACTCCTCTTCCTCCAATTGTAATAGGTTTCAGTGGAAACATTCTTTCTCTTTCCAGATTTCATTTGACCCTTCCTGAATGAAAATATGAAATCTTTCAATTCATTAAGCACATCAGTTCTAGACATACGCTGAGGTGGATCATCGGTCTCTATGCTATTATCAAATATTCAACGATTCATTCTATATGAATGATCCTTTGGCAAGAATCTTCGATGTCCCATAAAACTGAAACTACAACGATGTTTTAGTCTTCTGGATCATGTATTCTTCATACAAACTGGACATGATAGTTTTCCCTTCGTGCTCCATCCAGACATCATTGCATAATCTGGAAAATCATTGATCATCCATATAAGCGCAGCTCACATCTGAAATATGTTTTTCAAACATGCATCGTATGTGCTCACACCCACATCCCAAAGAAGTTTCAACTCTTTTATTAAAGGTTTCATGTATTCATCAATATCAATGCTGGGATCAGAAGGACCAAATATGATTATACTCATGAAAGTGAAATGTTTTTTCATACATAACCATGGGGGAAGATTATAAATGTGTATAAAAACTGGACATGTGATGTGCGAAGTAAGAATCTACCCAAATGGATTAAAACCGTCTCATGAAAGACCCAACCTCACATTACACACGTCAGCTGCAAAATCAGGATGTCGAGCATCAAATCTCTTCCATGAAAATCCATCTGCATGATGAACCAACTCATCATTGGTCTTCCTTCTCTCGGTATCATGCCATCTTATTTTTATTGATATGTCATCAGACATAAAAAGATTCTGGAGTCTGGGGATCAATGTAAAGTGCCACATTACTTTCTGTTTAACGCGGGATGGTGTTCCATCAGATTTTTACTTTCAGCAGGATGTGCCACATTTTATACAATCATTTAGTTCATCGGTTTCCTCCCAGAATAAACTACAATCTTTCAAGAAAGTATGAATTTTGTTTCTTGAAAATCCAAGTTCCTCAACTAAATTCCATGCCATATAGTTGTTTGAGGGAATATCTGCATCATTTAGAATTAAATCCTTCAAGAGGGTAAGAATGAAATCGATTGGTGTATTAGAAATCCCATACATAGTTTTCCCAAGAAACAATCAGATTAAAAATTCCAGCTTTTTCATTTTATTGCATTGTCGATATACTGGAGTCGTGGCAGCATCATTCAATTTTTTCACCCTATCAATATCATCATTTTCACTAGATGCATCATTTTTCCTCATATCGAAGTATTCATGAGTCGAAATCCTTTCTTTTTCATGATGAAGAATAAATGGAAACTAATCATCTAACAAATTCTCCATTCCAGTCCTTTAATTTCGATCATCACCAATTTGAGATTTCATTTTCTCCCTATTGTGATACGACACAAAGTAGTTTTCTTGAAAAACATTTTTGGTTATGTGGTAGCAGACTTCTTCATAGCTCAACCAAGGTCTACCAACACAATTGGAACATGGGAAGTGTATGAAACCACTATCTGAAGCACTGTGAAATGCAAAATCTATAAATCTCTCCAAATTGTTTTGAAAATCGCTTGAGATCCCATCGGTTTCATACATCCAACTTATGTCCATTCTGTAAAAAGAATTTATATAGTTCATTTTGTCATAAACAGTTCAATAGGATTGAACTTTAATAGAAAATACATTTAAGTAAACGATAAAGGAAGAAAATAATCAAGGTATCAACTACACATGTGAAAAAACATACTAATGTGTTATTGAAAAAATGTAAAACCAACAAGAACTTAATTTGTTATCACATCACAGCATGCCTCATCCCATAACCATATTATTAGGGTATCATGAACATGAATAACATCAACCTTGTGCCATCCTCCTACCCTACATGACCCCAACCACATGCCACATCTTATTATAGCCTTATCACATCTCACCTCACCTGAAAACACTAGGGAAATAATTGTACATCTCACCTGAAGAAACATGGACAATCACATCGCATCTTGCCTAAAAACACATGGTCAATCACTTATGAAGGAAGAGTAGGGAAGACATGGTAGCTATCCAACCATATAACCAACATCCTAGATATTAGAAAAAATACACATAACTCAAAACCTCTGATCGTTGGTAAGTTTATCCAACTCTGGTTGGGAATATGTATAAATAACATAAAATACATTATATATAGATAGAACAAAATACCCAACCTATGGGTTCACATTAACTACATAATCACACACTTCACTACTACCATACAACACATAAAAAATCACAACCACTTTCACCACTATATGCAACACACCACACCACCACCACACAAGACACATAGCATTTCCCACTTTCATTTATAAGCCACTTCATTCACACTTACATTTTCCATTCATTTATGGTTAAATAAATTAAATCCATTTACCACACATCAATTTCTATTCCATCTCATTTTTTTTACTATCTTTTTTTTTGTTTTAACATCATAATAAATTCCATAGATAACCAAGAAACTAATAAAACCACCACACAACAAATCACCATCTCACAATAATCATCACTGCCATGTTACATCATCCAACCATCTCACCAAAACAACCACATATCACAACAAAACTATTTCACATCACAACCACCGCACAACCAAAACCACCTCACCACATCATACACCACAACCTCATCACAAAAAACCTCCACACGGCACAACACCACCACACATCATCACTATCACACAACTTCACATGTCACATCCATGCCCACTAACAATCACATTACAACCCCACATATCACAAATCCCAACTGGTCACCTCAATCACCATACAACATCCTACAACATACAATGAAACACAACAAAAAACCTCTCATAGAAGAAACATACCCCAACTTCCACAATTTATTCAAGGTATTTTATTACATTACCCCTTTATTTAGCATTGACATTATAACACAAATGATATTCCATGGGAAAATAATTAATTAAATAAATATTTGTTCATTTTCCTATTTTTCAGGGTGAAATCACATCAAAATCAAAACATAAAACTAAAATATTAGATGAATAAAAATAAAAACAAGGTAGTACTTAAATATTGTATGTGTATAAAGAATAAAATACCTAATTTGAGATGATTCAGATGGAGTTTCACCTGTTCAGATGGGGGAATTCGCGAGAGGAGCCGAGTGCTGGATAGATTTAGGGTTCTGTCACGAATGGGGGAGAGCAGCGACCCGAATGTATTTGGGGTAAAGATTTACCAACAGTTTTTAAAAACCGTTGGTAATGGGGTGTTCATGGCACCCTTTCCCAATGGTTTTATGAAACCATTGGAAAAGGGTAACTTGAACACCCCTTTACCAACGGTTTTATGAAACCATTGGCAAAGGGGTACCCTTTCCCAACAGTTATATTGAACCATTGGGAAAGGGTTTCCTAGCCCTTCTTTACCAACTTTTTAAGAAAACTGTTGGTAAAGAACCGTGGGTAAAAACCACATTTCCAGTAGTGTTTGGACAATACTCTGACTCAGGTCCTATGTTTCGAACACGGTCAACAGTCAACCCTCATTTGTTTGTCCCCATTTCAGGCTAACATGATGTGGATGATGTGTTTTAAACATGGCCAACAGTTAGCCTCCATCGTCACGCCACCCTTATTGCATTCCGAATATAGGGAATGTGATTCAAATTTTTCATCTCCCCTTGTTCGGACTAGTTCCAACGCCCTTTGCATTATCCCTCTTATGCACTAGCGCATAGGTAAAGGCATAAACCCACTAGTGGGCTGGGATGCCCTCATGGCTAGACCTGAGGAAGACTTTAGGGGAAGCTACCTTGCGTAAACCCCATCCACTATTGTCGCTCCATAGTGGCACCCAGGCAGCTTCCTTACGTAATCCTCATTCACCATTGCCGCTCTATAGCGGCACATGGGCAGCTTCCTTGCGTAAGCCCCATTCACCATTGCTGCTCTATAGCGGCACATAGGCAGCTTCCTTGCATAAGCCTCATCCACCATTACCGCTCCATAGAAGCACCTGAGCAGCTTCCTTGCATAAGCCCCATCCTCTATTCCCGCTCCATAGCGGAACCAGGGCAGCTTTCTTGCGTAAGCCCCATCCACCATTGCCTTTCCATAACGGCACTCGAGTAGCTTCCTTGCGTAAGCCCCATCCACCATTGTTGCTCCATAGCGGCACCCGGTCAACTTCCTTGCGTAAGCCCCATCCACCATTGTCGCTCCATAGCAGCACCCGGGCAGCTTCCCTGCGTACTCCCCATTCACCACCCTTCATGGACGCACCTTTGCGCTGTGATCGTCAGGTCCTTACTGTATATTGTTTCTCACACCAAGCATGACTCACGTGGGATTCGTGTAGTAAGCATAGACCATGACATCTTCTTCGAGCAGCCTAGAGTGTAAGCCCCAAACACCATCCTAAACTACATGGACTTTGATCATTACCAAGGCAAGGTACGTAGGACACCTCTCTGAGGTTCAAGACCAACAACCATGAGACCCCGGGTCTTCCTTCACATCGGTTCCCCCAACCCCCATGAACTATGTGGTATTTGATCCTTTCCAAGGTAGGGTACGTAGGAATCCTCCTAGAGGTTTAAACCCACCATGCATTGTTCGCTCCGACCCCCTTCACGTCGGTTCACCAACTCCCTGTGCGGCCTAGAGTGTAAGCCCCACACCCATATCTAAACTACGAGGACTTGGTCCTTTCCAAGGAAAGGTATGTGGGAAGCATTCATGAGGTTCAAGACCCACAACCATTGGTTCTGACCACCTTCATGTTGGTTCCCACCATGAACTACGAGGACTTTGATCCTTGCCACGACAGGGTACGTAGGAAGCCTCCCTAAGGTTCAATCCCAACAATCGGTCATTCCGACCCCCTTCACGTCAGTTCACAAACTCCCTGGGAAGCCTAGAGTGTAAGTCCCACACCCATATCTGAACTATGAGGACTTTGTTCCTTTCCAAGGAAAGGTATGTAGGAAGACTTCCTAAAGTTCAAGCCCACCATCTATCTGGGCCCCAGGTCCTCTTTCACGTCGGTTCACCCTCGTCCTCTATGGCGTTAAACTGTGGACCTCAATCAGCGATATGTCGTTGTGAACCCATCTAGTGGTAATCCATTGTGACCCCATCCAGTGGTAATTCATTGTTACCCCATCCGGTGGTAAGCTGTTGTGACCTCATCCAGTGGTAAGCCGTTGAAAACCCCAATCAGTGGTAAGCCTTCATCAGATGAACTACGTGGACTTTGATTCCCTTCCACGGGGATACATAAGAAGCCTCTTTGTGGATCAATCCCAAAACCATCGTTATCGTCATGATAGTTCCATCCCATTAACCATCAACTTCACGGAATCTTCCATCATCCATCCTGATTCTTACCCAGGTCACCACATCCCAGTGGGATCATGCCACCCCATTCCCCATTCCATTTAACAACAATCGGGAAGCCAACCATACATTGACCCCAACATCGGTGTTCCCTCTAGGGGATCCCCCATCTGATCCACTCTAGTCAGTGTTCTGATCAACTTAATCTGTCTCCACTGGACGTTGAACTTGCAGCATACCCTGGGTTAATCATGGGAAGCTAAGGAAAACCTCAGATACATTTCCATGGCATATGATTCCTTGTATTTTATGTGGGATGACTTGGGCTTCGATGCCCTTGAGAAGCCCTATAAAAAGGGCAGGAAATTCAAACACGCCAATCCCCCAGCGTCGAGACATGCCAGTGATGACCAAGATGAATATTCCCTTGACTGAAGGTTGTTTCCCTGAATGGACCCCTTGGAATGTCCTGACAAAAGAAGTGTAATTAAATGGTGTCCATAAAGATATGGCGCTAGGAAGAGTTTCACGAACAACGTCTTAAGTCTATAAGGGAGATCCGGACTAGGTGATGAGTTCCGAGGAGGAATCCACAGAAGGAAGAATCGACATACCATCATCCCATTTTGATCAAGGAGCAAACGTCCCTGAATAAACGATGGATGTCACCCGCCTTTGGAAAGTTGGAATGTGGGGCAACAGTTGGGCGCCCTCAATAGACGGATGTACATGCCCCGAAGAAAGCATCGGAAACAGAAATAGTGAACCTGACATGAAGCTCTTCTCCTTCAATAGCGAGTAGACCATATATTTCGGGAAAATTGAGGTATCACCCATGTGAATCCCCTCTCCCTCATATGTGAGAGGATGAGTAACATCCGGTGTGTGAAGACTACGGTCCATAGGCTCCTCACCGACTCCACTGCCTCAAGGGGTCGTGCAGGTGGCATCCGCCACCCAACTCCATCGGCTCCTCGCTGACTCCGCCACCTCAAAAGGCCGTGTAGGTGGAATCCGCCACCCGACTCCATCGGCTCCTCGCCGACTACGCTGCCTAAAGAGGCGGCACAGGTGGAATCTTCCACCTCACTCCACCGGCTCCTCACTGACTCCGCTGCCTCAAGATTCTGTATAGGTGGCATCCGACACATGACTCCATCGACTCCTCACCGACGTTGGCGCCCCAAGAGGCCGCACAGGTGGCATCCGCCACCCAATTCCATCGGCTCCTTGCCAACTCCGCCGTTTCAAGAGGCCATGCAGGTGGTATCCACCACCTGACTCCTTCGGCTCCTCGTCAACCCCGCCACCTTAGGAGGCCGCGCAGGTGGCATCCGCCACCCGACTCCATCGGCTCCTCAACAACCCCACCACCTTAAGAGTCCATGTAGGTGGCATCCGCCACCTGACACCATCGGCTCCTCGCTGACTCTGCCACCTCAAGAGGCCACACAGGGGGCATCCACCACCCGACTCCATCGGCTCCTCGCCAACCCCACTTCCTTAAGGGGCCGCGCAGATGGCATCCGCCACCCGACTCCATCGGCTTCTCCTCGACTCTGCCACCTCAAGAGGCCGAGTAGGTGGAATCTTCCACCTAACTCTATCGGCTCCTCACTGACTCTGCAGCCTCAATAGGTCGTGCAGGAGGCATCTTCCACCAAACTCCTTCGGCTCCTCACCGACCCTGCCACCTTAAGAAGTCGTGCAGGTGGCATCCACGACCTAACTCCTTCGGCTCCTCGCCGACCTCGCTGCCTTAAGAGGCCGCGCAGGTGGCAACCACCACCCAACTCCATCGGATCCTCACCGACCCCGCTTCATTAAGAGGTCGCGTAGGTGCCATCTGCCACCCAACTCCATCTGCTCCTTGGAGACTCCGCTGCCTCAAGAGGCTGCGGAGGTGGCATCCGCCACCCGACTCCATAGGCTCCTTTCCGAATCCGCCGCCTCAAGAGGCTGCGTTGGTGGCATCCACCACCTGACTCCTTCGGCTCCTCAACGACCCCGCCACCTGAAGAGGCCACGCAGGTGGCATCTGCCACTCGAATACTTCGACTCCACGTCGACTCCACCACCTCAAGAGGCCGCACAGGTGGCATCCACCACCTGAATCCATCGGCTCCTCACCAACTCCGCCTCCCCAAGAGGTCGTGGAGGTTGCATCCACCACCCGACTCCATCGGCTCCTCACCGACTCCTCTGCCTCAAGAGGCTGCGCAGGTGGCATCCGCCACCCAACTCCATCAGCTCCTCACCGACTCCTCCGCCTCAAGAGGCTACGCAGGTGGCATCCTCCACCCAACTCCATCGGCTCCTCACCGACTCCACCGCCTCAAGAGGCCGTGTAGGTGGCATCCGCCACCCGACTCCGTTGTATCCTCACCGACTCTGCCGCCTCAAGAGGCCGTGTAGGTGGCATCCTCCACCCGACTCCTTCGGCTCCTCACTGACTCTGCTGCCTCAAGAGGCCATGAAGGTGGAATCTGCCACCCGAATCCATCGGATCCTCACCGACTCTGCCACCTCAAGAGGCTACACAGGAGGCATCCGCCACCCGACTCCATAGGGTCCTCGCCGACTCTGCCGCCTTAAGAGGGCGCACAGGGGGAATCCTCCCCCGACTCCATCGGCTCCTCGCTAACTTCGCCGCCCTCATTGGATGCATAGGGGAAAAAACACCCCCAATCCAATGGTACATCTCCAACAGTACCAATAGCCACTGCGGAGATTCTCCCTGCCCAACTACCATTCTACACAGAGGTTCTCCCCATCCCGGACAGCAACCATCATGGAGGTCATCCCTTTTCATCAAAAAAATTTCCCTACCTTATGAGACGACTCTACGGGCTTCCATGCCTTCCAGGATACATCTCCCCATCATACCAATGTCCAAGATTCCACACCTTCCAAGCTCCATTGCCCCATCATACCGAGATCTAGGCTTCCATGCCTTCCAGGCTCTATCACCCTATCGTACCAACGTACAGGATTCCACACCTTCTGGGCTCCATCGTCTTATCATACCAACATCTAGGATTCCACGTCTTTCGAGATCCATCACACCATCGTACCAACACTCTAGGATTTCATGCCTTATGGGCTCCATTGCCCCTATCGTACCGACGTCCAGGCTTCCACGCCTTCCGGGATCCATCACCCCATTGTACCGACATCCAGGCTTCCATGCCTTCCAGGATCCATCACCCCGTCGTATCGATGCTCCAGGATTCCACGCCTTCTGGGCTCCATCACCCCCATCGTACTGGTGTTCAGGCTTCCAAACCTTCTGGGCTCCATCTCCTCATCATACTGACGTCCGGGCTTCCATGCCTTCCAGGCTCCATCACCCCTTCATACCGACGATCATGGCATCATCACCCCTCCAGACTAAGGGAATGTTTCCATTTCTACCAACCTTGTGACACTCTGTGTCATCCCAACTACCACGTTGCATCAACTATAGAGGTCCTCCCTATGGTTTGACACCAGCTTGTGGAAGGTTCATTATGAGGTATCCCAACTCACGCACAGAGAACATCCATGCATACAATCAGGGAATTTTAGGTAAATCCCATCATATATATTCCCCCCTCATCCCAACCCACTAGAATGGGGTATAGATGACCATCCCTCTACTGAAACAATACGTGTGGTTTCACGTCATTATTGCATGAAGTTAAACTGCATCATCATCTTGCATGATGTTAAACTGTTCATCTTCTTCTGTCATGACGTTAAACTGTTCATTATCGTCTTGCACGACATTAAACTGCATCGTCATCCTGCATGACGTTAAACTGTTCATCTTTGTCTGTCATGACATTAAGCTTCTCATTATCATCTTGCATGACATTAAACTGCATCAACGTCCTACATGACGTTAAACTATTCATATTTGTCCGTCATGATGTTAAACTGCTCATTATCATCCTGCATGACATTAAATTGCATCATCATCCTGCCTGACGTTAAATTGTTCATCTCTGTCTGTCATGACGTTAAACTGCTCATTATCGTCCTGCACGACATTAAACTGCATCATCATCCTACATGGCATTAAACTATTCATCTTCATCCATCATGACGTTAAACTTATCATTATCATCTTGCATGACATTAAATTGAATCATCATCCTAAATGATGTTAAATTGTTCATCTTCGTCTGTCATGAGGTTAAACTGCTCATTATCGTCCTGTATGACATTAAACTGCATTATCGTCCTGCATGAAGTTAAATTGTTCATCTTCATCCCACATGAAATTAAACTGTACATCATCCATCATGACTTTAAACTGTAAATTATCATCCTGCATGACATTAAACTGCATCATCATCCTACATGATGTTAAACTGTTCATCTTCGTCCCGTATAACTTTAAACTGCATGTCGTCTGTCATGACGTTAAACTACACATTATTGTCCTGCATGACATTAAACTGCATCATCGTCCTGCATGACGTTAAACTATTCATCTTCATCTGTCATGACGTTAAAATGTTCATAATCATCCAGCATGTCTTTAAACTAAATCATAGTCCTGCATGATGTTAAACTGTTCATCTTCGTCCGTCATGACGTTAAACTGTTCATTATCTTCCAACATGACTTTAAACTGCATCATCATCCCGCATGATGTTAAACTGTTCATCTTTGTCCGTCATGACGTTAAAAAACTCATTATCGTCCTGTATGACATTAAACTGCATCATCGTCCTTCATGACATTAAACTGTTAATCTTCGTCTGTCATGACATCAAACTGCTCATTATCGTCCTGCATGACATTAAACTGCATCACCATCCTGCATGACGTTGAACTATTCATCATCGTCTCATATGACGTTAAACTGTATGTTGTCCTTCATGATGTTAAACTGCACATTATCATCCTGCATGACATTTAACTGCATCATTGTTCTGCATGACATTAAACTATTCATCTTTTTCCCACATGACGTTAAACTGTATGTCGTTCGTCATGATGGTAAACTGAACATTATCGTCCTACATGACATTAAAATGCATCATCGTTCTTCATGAGATTAAAATGTTCATCTTCGTCCGTCATGATGTTAAATTGCTCATTATCGTCCAGCATGACTTTAAACTGCATCATCGTCTTGCATGACGTTAAATTGTTCATCTTCATCTGTCATGAAGTTAAACTTCTCATTATCGTCTAGCATGACTTTAAACTGCATCATCATCCTGCATGACATTAAACTGTTCATCTTCATCTATCACGATGTTAAACTGCTCATTATCATCTAGCATGACTTTAAACTGCATCATCGTCCTGCATGACATTAAACTGTTCATCTTTGTCCATCATGAAGTTAAATTGCTCATTATCATCCATCATGACTTAAACTGCATCATCGTCCTACATGAAATTAAATTGTTCATCTTTATCCGTCATGGTGTTAAACTACACATTATCATCATGCATGACATTAAACAGCATCATCGTCCTGCATAATGTTAAATTGTTCATCTTCGTCCTGTATGACATTAAACTCTATGTCATCCTTCTTGACGTTAAACTACTAATTATCGTCATGCATGATAATAAAATACAAAACGATCCAATCTCTATGACCTTAATCTAAGATCCCAACCATCCATATCACACGACGTTAAACTGTGTGATCCATCCAAACTGATGGACGTAAAACCACTCAGCACTTGTCCAACATGACAATAAACTGCAAGCTGGCTGGAACTTCCCATCCTTGGCCCAGCCTCAGGTCCCTCAGTCTTTCCAGGCCCTTGGCCTAAGTTCTCATCTAGGATTGTGCGATGGGGTGGGGACTCTATGTCCTCATTCATGTTGAGATATGTCGGTCACGCCCCACATATCCCCTTGGGGCATCATTCCACTCATTTATCGTCCGCCCCATGAGCACAGGCCATGCCATTCATCGTGAGCCATATTATTTGGGTTTCTATCACTTTTTATATCCAAAAGGACCCCTAGATGGCATGGATGCTTAGCCTAAGGGATCTCCTACCATTATGGGCTAACATCTTTGAGAATTACGGGCGACAAATTGATATGAGTCTTGTGTTGCGAATATGGTCAATGGTCGATGCTCAATTTTTTTCCCCGAACTCTGGTCGGATAATGGTGGATACTGTGTTTCAAATCTGGTCAACAATTGTCTTCAATCATTATTGCTTCTTTGTGGTCTCCCATAATCACGATGGTTCACCCTTCCTGTCCCATGAATATGACATTAAACTAGGCATATATGGTTCGAGCTCTGTGAACCTAAACTAAGATCACCTTCATCCTCATTGCAAGATGTTAAACTGCAAGCTGGTTGGAACTTTCCATCTGAGGCCCAACCTCAGGCACCTTGGCATTTTCAGGGGCCCTGCCCAAGTTCTCATTTAGGTTTGTATGGTGTGGTGCGGGATTATGTCCTCATTCACGTCGGGTTACTCTCCGTGCCATACACATCCCTGGATGAGATACCTTACCCTTACCTTCATCCTCATTACAAGATGTTAAACTGAAAACTGGTCGAGACTTTCCATCTGAGGCCCAGCCTCAGGCCCCTTGTCCCTTTTGGTCCCCCAACCCAGGTTCCCACTTAGGGTTATACGGTGTGGTATGAGATTATGTCCTCATTCACATCGGGTTACTCGTCGTGTCGTACACCCCTTGTATGTGGGGTATCTTACCCATTTGCGTCCTTACTGCATGACGATAAACTGCACATTACTCCTTTCAAGAACTATGTGTGGCTTTATTCCCATCCTCATGGGATACATAGGACCTCCCAAACATCTAGACTTCGGGTCCATCCCCATCTCTTAGAGGTATCCCTATTATCTAGGCCCCTTGACCTGTATTCCCCCAGGGAGGGGTATGTGGTGTGGTATGGGATTATGTCCTCTCTCATGTCAGGTTTTGTAACAACCACTCCATTTACCTCCTCCTCCTGAGATATTTCCATTCCCTTGCGCTACACTCGTCTTTTCAAATTGGCCGCTCTCAAGATGAGCCCCTCGATCCTCTTAGGCAATTCACTAATGCGCCCATGGGTACTCTGGTTTAGCGCCTGGAATGTCAGATTCTACCTGAACATGCTTTCACCCATTTCTCAGGCTTCATGTTCCCCTTCATTAGGGCTTCCATCACCGTTCACACCGAAAGGGACCCCCGAATGGCATGGATGCTCGGCCCAAGGGTCCTCATACCATTACAGGCCAACGTCCACAAGGGTTTCGAGCAACAAATTGATACAAGTCCCATGTTGCGAATTTGGTCAGTGGTCGATGCTCATTTGTTGTTCCCATTCTAGGATAATGCGATATGGGTGTTGTGTTTCGAACATAGTAAACAGTTTTTCTCCATCGTCATGCCATCCCCTTGGAACCTAAAATATTTTTCACATGATTCACATCATTTTCCACCTCATCATGTCTAAGTAGAATTTTGAAACTATTGGCACTATCCCTCAGTGCGCATTTTCACGTTAGGAGGACTAATGCTGTAGTAAAGGAGTCGTTCGGGGCTCCGCACCGAATTCCCTTTGGTGTGTGTCCTAGGTATTACAAAAAAACCCCTTCCGTCCTTGTTTCCCTCACCAAGTTTGACTCACATGGGCTTAGGAATTGGATTGAGGTCTGCGCCTACTTGGAAGGATTCCGCATCTCCATGCTCTAAGCTCTAAGACCTTAAACTAAGATCTCTTCCAGAACTACGTACAGCTTGATTCCCATCTTCAAGGGATACGTTAGAATGCCCAGACACATTGTCTTCGGGTCTAACCCCAGGAATCCAAAATCATGTCCCATCTCTTTTGGACCCTCATCCCGGACTCTTTGAGGAACATGTGGTGTAGAGAGTACCACATGGGTCCTCATTCACATCGGGTTTTGAAAATACCGCACCATGTGCCTCCTTCTTCTTCTCCCCACCTGGTACGAGCTCTATGACCTTAAACTAATATCTCCATATGGGAACTTCATTTCACGTTTGGTTATTTTTCCACCTTGCACACAGCCCATTAAATCAAGCCCCCATTAATGGTCCACCCTAGGACCTTAAGTTGAAATCGTGCAACCCCATGACCCTCATCCTCAGGAAGGGACTCGACTCCCTTTATTTGATACGTCTTATAGTCGTATTTAGATGTGTCTTGAAAAATAACCCAAAGTGTGGAATTTTCACAGGGAAATTCCCCACGTTCCATGTATAAGCTTCGTGAGCACGTTATATGGATCCTAATACTCTTACACATCCTAAGGGACGCCCTTCATAGCTTGGTCTCATGCCGCCTCGACTCACCTACCATTTTGGGCCAATGTCCCCGAAGATCTCAGATGGAATTTTCGACAGGTCCCCTGTTTCAAACATGGCCAGTGGTCGACCCCCATTTGTCTATCCCCATTCTAGGATAATGTGATATGGATACTGTGTTTCGAACATGGTCAATAGATATCACCTATCATCATGCCGCCATCATTATGGTCCATATCTCAAGCATCATGATTCACATATTTCCACTTTCTTATGTTCAAGTGGAATTCCAACATACTCGACTTTATTCTTCAGCGCATCTAGGTGCGTCATATAGGCAGGTCAGCATCAGTGGGACACCATTCACCTAATGCCCCATCATCCTTAACGTGTGCCTCAATGTTCTATGAAAGTCCCATCACTACTTCTTGTTTCCCACATCGAGCATGAATCGCGTGGGTTTAGTAGTTCTGGTAAGACGTGTACTGGTACAACCATTACAACACATGCCTTTCCTTGTCCCTCATTACATTAAACTACACCCTAAAAACTATATATGGCTTGATTCCCATCCTCATGGGGTATGTAGGAAGGCCCGTCCAATTCTCCTCGGGCCCAGCCTAATTCTCACTCTTGGTCCCTTGACCTGAAGGGTTTCCTCTGAAGATATGTGGTGCGATCTGGAATCCAAGTCCTCATTCACGTCAGGTTGATAGATACTGCACCACATACTCCATTATAGGGATCTTCCCTTTCACTCCACATCCTATCGTATGACGTTAAATTGCATGAGTCCATATGTCCTCAACGCATGACACTAAAATGTGGTTCTACCCTGAACAAGTCTTGGATGCCCTGTGTTGATCATGGGATGCATCAGTTTCCTCTCCAGAGAAGATTCTCCCTACCAGTGTTGGTATCTGACTACATCGTGCTTCAAGAACTACATTTGTCTTGATTATCATATCTATGGGATACTTAGCGACGCCCAGACATTTCTCCTCGAGCCCAGCCCTAGGGTCATTATCCCACTTGGCCCCTCGTCCTCGATCATGGTCTATTCTCTATGACCTTAAAATAGGAGCCTATAGTCCATGAACCATGAATTTAAACTGTTAGCCATGGTCCATGCAGTATGAACTTTAAACTATATGAATTTTTCTCACTGTGTGACGTTAAAAATACATGTCTATCGTCCTTATTGGTATGACCTAAAACTACATAGCATTCCAGGTCTTTACTAGAGAGGTCCTGGTCGGAAGTATTTATGATCCCTGATTAGAAAGATATGCCCACCTAATGTGTTTCCACCATGATGGAGTGATTTCAAGATTATTGGACTCCATTATAACAACTCTTCATTCCACACTCCACACTTTTCATACCCTTTATTCAGACACTCATCCTCTTTCATGTCTAAAAGAACCCCCTAACTGTATGGATGCTCGGCCTATGTCTCGCCTACTGTCCTGGGCCAATGTTCTGGAAGACTAATGGGTAGCATTTTGAGTCAGACCCCATTTTTCAAACATGGTCAACGGTCAGCCCTGATTTGTTATCTTAATTTCAGGATAATGCAATAAGTATACTGTGTTTTGAATTCAGTCAATGTTTACCCTTCATTGTAATGCCACCCCCATAGTGTTCTGGATTTTTGGAATCATGATTCACATTTTCCACTCCCATATGTTCGGATTGATTCTAACGCCCCTGGAATTACGCCGCTTTTGCACCAGTGCATAGTGGGAGAAGCAGGTCGGTTGTCAAGAGAGCTATGTTCTCTAGTTGTGACCCCTCTCTCTTTTAGTATTCTCATAAATGGTGATCAATGTCCCATGTTGATCCCCTCATACCTTCCATTGTTTAACACTCTCATACAAGAGCTCCTATTATCTCTTGTTTACCGCACCGAGCATGGATCACACAGGCTTAGAGATTTAGTTGGATTTATCCTCAATTTGATCGAGGTACAATGGATCCCAAGGCATGAATTTTCCTCAGTCTTTTCCTCAGAATGTGGTCTGCCTCTCCCTCCTCGTCCTCATTGGACCCTGTTCTTAGGGGTGGCAGTTGTTGACAATGGAAAACGCATCCCCAAAATTTTCCAAATGCTTCCATACATGATCCAAGAGCATATCCCATTTCATGAGCTTCTATTTGGTAGGTCCTAGGGCTAGAATGGAGTTACATGTTAGGAGTTATGGACATTTGAAGTTGGACTGGAAAACTGGTTCGCGAAGCCCCCTCCACGATCGCGGAGCACCACTGCGAAGTAATGAGGCGGGATGCTCCGTGAACCCCTTTGAAGTTCATGAACCCACTGTGAAGCAAGGAGGTAGTAATGCTGTGCAAATCCCTCTGATGTTCACGAGCCGTCGCGACACAAGGAGTTGGTAATGCTTCGCGAGCTATTTTGACGTTCGCGAGCCGCTGCGGAGCAAGATCCATCTTCGCACCGAGAGAGCACCACTTTGTGGCACCTCTCCTCTATAAATACCTACCTCACCCTTATTCGCTGTGGAGGGGGAGGCACTTCGCCCCTTGGGCGGCTGATCTCCCAGTTCACATAGCTCTTCTTTCCTTCGCGAAGCGGCTCCATGAGCCCATTCTCCGCGTGAAGCTTCCTTCACGTTGATGCTCCGTGAAAATCTACACTGTGAGTCCATGCTCTATGATGTTGCTCCGCGAGTCCATGCTCCACGAGTCTACGCTCTATGATGATGCTCTGTGATTCTATGCTTCATGAGACCCCCATCAAAAATGGAGAGTCGCACCATGAACTTTTCAAGTCACGGCGTTAGGATTTTTCATTGCGCCCTTATGCGCACCCACCTTCCACCTATGGAATACCATGATTTGAGATACTCCTCTACACACCAGGACATACCTTGAGTTGAAATATTCTTCTTGGTTTGTTTCCCATGTCATGAGTTGATATTCTCCTCATCAATTCCCCAAGTACCTTGAGTTGAACCATTCCTCAAGCAACTCATCGAAACCCTATCACTTGGCTTCTATGCCAGGTTTAACCAGAAAGGGACGCCCTTGCATAATTCCCAACACCAACCAGATCTGGGCTCATTAAGCCAATATTCCTTCCTACATGACTATAAACTATAGTACTCCCTATGTTCCAAACATAGGATGCCACTTGCTCAAAACAAGAGATTCCTTATGTTCCAAGATGAGATGCCAATTGTCCTATCTACATGACTATAAACTGTAGTCCACCCCATGTTCCTAACATAGGATGCCTCTTGCTCCAAACAAGAGATGCCTTATGGTCCAAGCATAAGATACCAATAGTCCTATCTACATGACTATAAATGATAGTCCACCCTATGTGCCTAACATAGGATGCCTCTTAGTCAATATAAGAGATGCCTTATGCTCCAAGCATGAGATTCCAATAGTTATCTCTACATTACTATAAACTGTAGTATTCCCTATGTTCTAAACATAGGATGACTCTTAGTCAATATAAGAGATTCCTTATGCTCCAAGATTGAGATGCCAATAGTCCTATCTACAAGACTCTAAACTGTAGTACTCCCAATATTCCAAACATAGGATGCCTCTTACTCAATATAAGAGATACCTCATGCTCCAAGCATGAGATGACAATAGTCCTATCTACATGAATTTAAACTATAGTAATCCCTGTGTTCCAAACATAGGATGCCTCTTGCCCCAAATAAGAGATGCCTTATTCTCTAAGAATAAGATGTTAACAATCCTCTCTACATGACTAGAAACTGTAGTGTACCCTATTTTGCAATCATAGGATGCCTCTTGCTCCGAACAATAGATGACTTATGCCCCAGGCATGAGATGCGTAATATTTTTATCTAAAAGACTCTAAACTATAGTACTCTCTATGTTCCAAATATAGGATGCCTCTTACTCAATTTAAGAGATGCCTCATGCTCCTAGCATGAGATGCCATCAGTCCTCTCTACATGACTAAAAACTATAGTAAACCCTATG
Organism: Viscum album; assembly: GCA_963277665.1. NCBI lineage: Eukaryota > Viridiplantae > Streptophyta > Magnoliopsida > Santalales > Viscaceae > Viscum > Viscum album. The sequence goes on along the minus strand of OY728139.1, from coordinate 29,088,763 downwards.
TTCCAAACATGGGATGCCTCTTGCTCGAAACAAGAGATTCCTTATGCTCCGAGCATAAGATTCCTAATGCCATGATTACAATGGCATAATTTCAAGAGTGTTGGAATCCATTAAAAAATTCCATCACTCTACCTCACACTTTGTGTGTCCTTCATTCAGATATTCACACACTTACATGTTTGAAAGGAACCCCTAACGGCCTGGTCTATGCCGCATCAGCTCGCCTACCGTCCTCGGCCAACACCTCTTAAGACTTTGGTCGACACTCTGAGTCAGGTCCTGTGTTTTGAACACGGTCAACAGTCGACCCTCATTTGTTTTTCCCCATTTCAAGATAACACGATGTGGATGTTGTGTTTTAAACACTGTCAACAGTTACCCTCCATCGTCATGCCACCCTTATTACATTCTGAATGTAGGGCATGTGATTCACATTTTTCATCTCCCTTTGTTCGAACTAATTCCAACGCCCTTGGCGTTATACCTCTTGTTCACTAGTGCATAGGTAAAGGCCTAAACCCACCAGTGGGATGGGATGCCCTTATGTACAGACCTGAGGAAGATGTTACGTGTAGCTACCTTGTGTAAGCCCCATCCCCCATTTTCGCTCCATAGCGGCACCCGGGAAGCTTCCTTGTATAAGCCCCATTCACCATTACCGCTCCATAGAGGCACTTGGGTAGTTTCCTTGTGTAAGCCCCATTCACTATTTTCGCTCCATAACGGCACATGGGCATCTTCCTTGTGTAAGCCCCATCCACCATTACCACTCCATAGCGGCACTCGGGCATCTTCCTTGCATAAGCCCCATCCACCACTGTCGCTCCATAGCGGCACCCGGGCTACTTCCTTGCATAAGCCCCATCCACCTTAGCTGCTCCATAGCGGATCCTGGGTAGCTTCCTTACGTAAGCCCCATCCACCATTTCCGCTCCATAGTGGCACCCGAGAATCTTCCTTGCGTAAGACCCATCCACCATTTCCGCTCCATAGTGACACCCAGGCAACATCCTTATGTAATCCCCATTCACCACCCTTCATGGATGCACCTTTGCATTGTGATCGGCAGGTCCTTACTGCTTCTTTTTTCTCACACCGAGCACGACTCAAGTGGGCTTAGAGTAGTAAGCATCGACCATAAAATCCTCTTCGGGTAGCCTATAGTGTAATCCCCAAACACCAACCTAAAATACATGGACTATGATCCTTACCAATGCAAGGTACGTAGTACACCTCCCTGAGGTTCAATCCCAACAACCATGAGACCCCGGGTCTTCCTTCACATCGGTTCCCCGACCCCCATGAACTACATGGTCTCTGATCCTTTCCAAGGTAGAGTACATAGAAAGCCTCCCAGAGGTTAAATCCCACCACCCATTTGTCACTATGACCCCCTTCATGTTGGTTCACTAACTCCCTGGGCATCCTAGAGTGTAATCCCCACACCCATATCTGAACTATGAGGACTTTGATCCTTTCCAAGGCAAGGTACGTAGGAATCCTCCATGAGGTTCATGTCCTACGACCATTGGTTTTGACCACCTTCACGTCAGTTCCCACCATGAACTATGAGGACTTTGATCCTTACCAAGGCAGGGTACGTAGGAAGACTCTTGGAGGTTCAAGCCCAACACTCAGTCATTCCGACCCCCTTCAAGTCAGTTAACTAACTCCCTGAGCAGCCTAGAGTGTAAGCCCCACACCCATATCCGAACTATGAGGACATTGATCCTTGCCAAGGTAAGGTACCTAGGAAAACTCCCTGAGGTTCAATCCCCCCATCTATCTGGGCCCCAGGTCCTCTTTCACGTTGGTTCACCCCCATACTGCATGACGTAAAACTATGGACCTCAATCAGTAGTAAGTCATTGTGACCCTATCCAGAGGTAATCCATTGTGACCCCATCTAGTGGCAAGCCGTTGTGACCCCATCCCGTGGTAAGCTGTTGCGACCTCATTTAGCGGTAAGCTATTGAAAACCCCAATCAGCGATAAGCCGTCATCAGATGAACTATGTGAACTTTGATTCCCTACCATGGGGATACGTAGGAAGCCTCTTCGAGGCTCAATCCCAAAACCATTGTCATCCTCATGATAGTTCCATCCCATTAACCATCCACTTCATGGAACCTTCCATCATCCATTCTGATTCTTACCCGGGACGCCACATCCCAGTAAGATCATGCCACCCTATTCCCCATTCCATTTAACAACAATCAGGAATCCAACCATACGTTGAACCCAACATCGGTGTTCCCTCCAGGGGTTCCCCCATCTGATCCACTTTAGTCAGTGTTTTGATCAGCCCGATCTGTCTCCACTGAATGTTAAAATTACGGCATACCCTATGTTAAACATGTGAAGCTGAGGAAAACCTCAGATACATTCCCATGGCATATGATTCCCCGCGTTCAATGTGGGATGCCTCGGGATTCCGTGCCCTTGAGAATCCCTATAATAAGGGAAAGAAATCTCGACACGCCAATCCCACAGTGTCCAGACACGCCGGTGATGCCCAATGTGACTACTCCCCTAACTGAAGGTTGTCGCCCTGACCAGACCCTTTGGAATGTCCCAAACAAAGCAGTGTAATTAGCTGGTGTCCATAAAGATATGGTGCTAGGAAGAGTTTCACGAACAATGTATTAAGTCTATAAGGGAGACCCGGACTAGGTGATGAGTTACGAGGAGGAATCTATGGAAGGAAGAACCGATATCCCATCATCCTATTTCAATCAAGGAGAAAATGTCCCTAAATAAGACATGGATGTCGCCTGCCTTTGGAAATTGGGAATGCGGGGAAACAGCTGCGCGTCCTCCACAGACGGATGCGCATTCCCCAGCGAAAGCATCGAAAATAAAGAGAGATTCTTAGGACGTGCGACATTAGAGAAAAGAGGAAAAGTAGTGGGGAAGTAGTAGAGGGTTTCCCTTGATATTCTTTATTACATTATATACTTTTTTATGCATTACTTAGTGAGAGTATCCATGGTTAGGATGGGAACTTAGTATACCTGTTTAGGTGACAAGTTAGTTTTACTTTTTGTTCACTGTTCTTTAGCTTGATTTCTTTACTTTTGCACGAGAGGCTTCGGGGAGAATCCTACTGAGTATACTATTATACACACCCAATGTATATATAAACTGTTTTTTAGGTCACTTGGAGCAGGTTGGATATCAAGCTGGTTTCTATTAGATTGGGGTTGCTGGAGCTGTTCAGGCTTGTTGTTGTTGCTATTTTTAGTTTCTTTTGGGTACTTTCAGTTTTCCCCTTTCAGTTGTAGTAGTTTTGCATAACATTACATATGGGAACTTGGGATTTCTTTTATATATTTTTTTGAGTTGGAGTTGGTTGGTGTATATCTTATCTCTCCCTTCCACATGTGTTCTCTTAGAGTGTAATGCCTCCCATTTATGTTTTTACTATACCCTTGGTTCTAGTTTCTAACATGGGGCCTACTAGAGGTAGGACTCAGGGGTCCTTATCTCCCTTCTCACATTATTGGACCAGGAGGGGTACACTTTGTGGGGAGGGGGTCATGACAGAGAGATATGGATTTGTGGTCATGTAAATTATAGCTGGATGTACCTCATTGAATGGTATATAAATATTTTGAAAGGGTATGTCAATAATCAAAGTTAACTAGTAGGTTTTATTATGTAGTGGTATATTGTTGAGGAAGTTTTTGAATTCTACACTAACTACCTATCTTAAGTGGATAGCATTGGTCTACCAAAATCTCATCACACCGGGTAGCTTAGGGGTAAAATAATTTCTAGAATATATGTTTTCATTATTACAATTATATTATGGGAAGATGGTCAACTTTACATTTTATACAATAGTTTAGAAATTTTTTCAAATGTTGAAACCCACAAAGTATTTGATAGGCATTTAAATCAATCAAGGGACAAAATTTAGATATAAAATACATATAATCAATGGTTTATAGGATTGTTTTGAGACCATATTTTCAAGGAGTAAACTAAAAATCTTAATTCAATTTTTGAATGACTTTGATGGCTAGCCAGAGGACTAAGTCTGAATGAATTATCTTATAATGCTTATGTAATTAATGTTTATACATTCTATGCTAAGGAACATGATGAATGTAGAACAATGAAAAATATTGGAGTTAAACTTATATATGATATGAATAATGTATCCAGTACCATTGATAGAAATCCAATTTTTTTGAATATTACATAATTTTTCATCATCAAACAAATATGGGAGTGGGATTATACAACATTCAAAGTGCTTATTTTTCAATGAAAGTGGGTTTATAATAGGATTATAGTAAAAAGTGATGAATTTATATTCATGAAATTAGATTTAATTAAGGAAGGTTGTATGGATGAATCATTTATAATGGAATCACAGGAAGTTTATGTATTTAATATTCCAGAACCTGCAAATAAAAATTGTTCAATTATTTTATTTTAGATAAAAACCACTAAGGTTTTAGATGTCATTTAAAATAAGGATTACCCTTTCATTGGAATGTCTTAATCATTTCATGGTGTTCGAAATATAGAAAAGGTATTGTATGTCATAGGATACCACAATGAGGGTATTTGGATACTCTTAGAGGGTTCAAATCCCTTCAACCTTTAACAATATAATAGAGTTCAATAATTAGGTTATAATTTTTTATAATATACATTCTTTTATCTCATATTATTATCTCTTAATTATTGTATTTATGTAATCTAAATTAAAATTTTAACCCATTATGTAGATAATCCATTTCACACATGTTAATGATCTCAATCCAGAGGAACAAAAAGTTTCTCAACATGTCGATTCTCTTTATGTATAGGAACAATAAGTTTATCCACATTCCAATGATACCAATCCTGATGAAATTCTTATTGATAATGTTTAAGATGATGAAATGGTAGAATGTAAAAAACCTATTTCTTGGAAAAAATAGGAGAGTCTTAGTGTGAATATTTTATTAAAATTTATTATGGAAATAAGTGGAGGCATAAAATTCAAGGTTGGATGGAATGTGTGTGTTGGGTTCAAAAAAAATCACAGGAAAGATTAAAAGGTTTTTTATGATTTTTTTGGAATGGATGTATTAAAATGAATCAATCTATTAAAATTTTAAAGTTTTAAGAGATATAGAATAACCTCACCTTCTTTATGTCATGATCTCTATATGAGTCACGACTACACATAGAACCTCCAAATAGAACCTTTACAGACGAAAATTCATTTGTGTGATAAGAAATATTCCTTTTTTATGTCATAAATGAAAAATTTATTTTCGAGTCAAGTTGTCTTTTCCACCCCCTCCCAAATGAAAAATATCTTTTGGGGTAAGGAATATTTTCTAGGCCCCCCAAAAATGAAAAATTCCTTTGTAGGGTGAGGTATTATTTTCTATCCCCCAACAAATGAAAATCACTTTGCAGGGTTTGGTTTAAACCTTTAAGACCCCATAAATTATTTTTCTATTTGCAGGGTCAAAAATGATGGATGAAAACCAAAATCCTTCACAGGTGGATGTTGAGAAGTTACATCTATAATCTTACAAAAACTCCCACTTATGAACTAGTAGTTGGTGTAAAATTCTGAGAGTGGAAATCTTGTGTGAGAAACGAGAGAGTTTGAGCCAATGATTTGAGTAGGTAAACATTTACCACCTATCAAAAATAAAAATATGACATAAGAATCGGTACACATAGAATAAAACAGTGTTCTGCATAGAAAAGAGACCTTGGTGGATCAACTATCTGCATAGTAAACACCATTTTAGACCACCATTATGTGAACCATATGCAGATGAAATAGTTTTGGGCCATTATACCACATATAAAATAGTATGTGGGATGTGATCTTTCATCCTAGGTTCCCTTCCATGTAGGGTTTTCCTTTTTTCCCTATATGAACTATCAAAATAACCCCCTCTCTCAACTTCTACCATTTATTGTTAATACTAGAATGATCCCCTTCACAAAACACCAGGCCAAGACCTCTTCAAAATCCTTTAAATGTGTGTGATCAAAACAATAGGGCACACCCATGTTTCCTCTCGATCATAAATTCTTATGGTAAATGAGTTCATACAGGTAACCTACTTAATAAGGGAAACACTCATAATGTTATTGATCATAAATTATCATGGTAACAAAGGTCCTAACCTTGGAGGTATCTCCATGGGACTCCCCATCTTAAATAGTGAGGAAGGGGATCACGGTTTCTTTTCCATTTGAGAATTAGTGCCTTATCCTCCTCTCCCCTTTGGAATTGGGATATATGGAATCCCCCATGGAGTAATCCACTTTCCATTATTATGGACCATAACTAGATGGGTTTTCAGATATAATTCTCTTGGTTACAAAAGAGAGGAGACAACCAACTCAAAATCATTTCTCTCTCCCATCGCTCTAGCCTAATCCACTAGCAGATGAAGGAGATTGTGTGGTTTTTCAGATCTTCCACTTTCTCTTGTTTCTCACACCAAGCATGAATTAGGTGGGATTATATTCTAGCTACGATCATTATATATTCATGATAAAATACCTATCTTGAGAGGATATTACCTTTATGAATCTTCCTCTCTTCTTATGGGCCTCCTACTAGGTAGAAACCCCAAAACCATGTTATCATCACCTCAAAGAGCCATATTCCCCATGAGTCAAACAAAAATGGGAAGCCTCCAAGGTGTAAGCACCAACCAAACCTATACACCACCATGAGTTGAGATACTTCTCATGGTCCCACTCATGTGCCTCCTTTATAGGTGTAAGCCCTAAACTTTTCAAAGTATGCAGGATTCGATTTTTGACTAAATGGGATATATATGAAGCCTACCTAAAATCCAAAAACAAAACCCCAAATTCACCCTAATGATCTTTAGGATACATTCCTAGTAGGTTCATGTCAAAACCGAAGGGCCGTATTTCTTTTGGGTATCTTTCATCACTCTCTTTACTAGACTATATTCTCAGTAATATCAGCCCCCCACATGAGAAGACTACATTCATTATGAGTCTTTTGGGCCACTTCGTCATAATCCCCACTCTAGCCATTTACATAGAATCTTTATCCTAAACATCCTTGTTTCATGATGTTAAGGTGCCCAGTTTGGTCTCATCACATGACATTAAAAGGTAATATATGTCCCATTAAGTGGTACTAAACTACATGGGTTTTGATTCCTTTCACAAGGATACATAAGAAGTCTATCTCATGGGACTGGTTCTTCCATCAAAGCACCTTATTTATTTTTGGATGACATTAAATTACTAATCATCCTATTGTGTGTCTTAAAACTAGGATCTGATAATAAATTATATAATAATATCTAATCCATTTAAAAATGGTACCATCGATGGAGAACATCAAATACATATAGATTTATCTATCTATGAAGAACCTCATATATATACAAATGATTCTAAAATAAACACATTCCAAATAATTTATTGTTTACACAAGGGTGACCCATATTATATTTTTTATTTAATAAAGATTCATGAATAAGTCTTAAATCAATAAGAGAGTATCAGAGTAGGAAATATTCCCCCCAAAATGGGTGTGATGAACTCGACCTCCCGTCCTCTCATCCCACATATCTTCTATGGTCCTATTGGAAAAATTCAAGTGGCCACCTACCTTTGGAAATAAGGTATGAATCTACATTAAATGAACATGGGTGAATTTTTTTGGAAATATAAAACAATGGTGAACCCAATGAGAATCCTTAACCAAAAGATGAATGTGTCTCCCACATGTCAGACCCCTTCTCACACAAAATAAAAGAGGGCATAAGACATGGATCCAACACAATTAATTATGAAAATTCTCATTTTTTGAGATGATACATTGAAAAGGTATTTTTTTTGTGTTTGTCATATGTATTTAGGCACTTCTTTCAATAACTCGCTTCAATCCAATTCAATTGCATCCTTTCAACCAATCTAAACTTTTTCATATGTTTTCAGGTCCTCATCCAATTAGAGGAAATTGTCACCAACACAACATCTCCAACATTGGGTTTCAAACATTCTCATTTGATGGTACCACAAAAAGGTACCATCCCAACCCTATAGGTAGATCGAGAATCTCTCTAGCTCATGAAGCCCCTCTATTTATCCACTCAACGACTGCTGGTGGTCTATAAGTAGACAAAACCAATTACCATTTAAAATAATTTTTGGATATTTTCCTCAGAATGTTACAAAAAATTACACCCATATCATAGGAAGGATGATCAATCGGTCACTAATGGCCTCATCAAGACAATATATGGGCCCTTCAAAGGGATCCTACTAGAAGCCGCTACCATCAACATTGTATGACAACCAACCCTCGACATTATGAGAGTGTCACTCTTAGGAGTCCAGTTCGGGTAACTCAGGACTAGGAAACCATGACAGTTTTCCAAGGGTAGTGATATTTTATCACGGATTAGGTTTTTTCCTTTGTTCTTTCCAAAGAAGACTATCAGATGAATTTGGAAGCAAATCATGTGTAGACACAAACACCTTCTTGCATCACATGACCCTACCAGAATAGTTTTGAATCATTCAAAGAAGTCTTCCATTCAAATCTAGAGGTAAACTTTTTGTAGGAACACACACCTAACCACATACATTAAGCCTTCTAGCACAGTTTTGTGAAACCCAAAGAATAAATATAGAAGATCCCAACTACAAAACGGGGGAAGACCCATATCTCTACTGTTGCACCAGATTATTATCGACATGTACCGAAAATAAATAGAACAAAAGATAAGGAACACATTACTTATCCACCTAAATAATGGTTTTATATTACCATTAAATCTAAATAAGTCACTTCTTATATCTTTTTAATTATGGAGGGATAGAAATATATTCATGTTTACATTATACAACTTTTCCATGATATAATGATGGCATCAGTGTTGACTAGGATTCAGGAATACAACCATACTTCTGAATTCTAAATGACTTAGAAAAACAATTCAAGAGTCACCTTAGAGTATCTTCATATCCCTACTCCAATCCATGAGGTGTATGACCATCACACAATAAATGGATAAAGATATTGGGATCATTTCCCCGTTCAAACTAGTGGTCATTAGTCTACTTCGGTGGCTAGTCCAGGACAAGTATACATTCCTTCCTAAATTCAAAAAATATATCAAAAAATTCACACACAAAAAAAGGAACTAATTAAATAGGGTTTTTCATATGAAGTCCATCACCCACAGCAGGAGGCTCAAATCGCCCAGAGAAAGACGTCAAAAAATAAGGCTCACAAAAAATGATTGGTAAATGAAGAGCTGGTCTATGACCCTACTTTATTGAATTATGGTGTTCTTGAAGCACTCAAATATCTATTTATGGTGAATCATGATCCTATTACTATGTCACCAAACTATATGGATAATAGAGGTATTTGTAAAGGTTCTCCCCACAATTTCACTTCCAGCAACTCTAGAGGTCCTCCCCGAACATCTGACTACAAATTCTCACTTAATATTTAAAATCTGATCGATCTTGAGAACCCATATCCTAATGAGATCCATGGTATCCCTCTGTGTGTCTATAATATAAAGTAATAAGAAGGTAATCCCCTTACCACTGTCCTCCCTAATGTTCCTCTCTAGGGTACACACTGCATACTTTCTCCCTATAGTAGGACATAAAGTTGTGATGGTATTCCTCCTCATGATGGCAGTCGCTATAAAAATCCTCCTTTATGAGACATTTAATTTCATCAAGAAGGTCCTCCCCTTGATTATTAAACTCCAATAAATCCTTCTTACTACATGCTTCTTGAAAAATTAAGTTATTCATTCTTGGTGTCTCATAATTGAAAAATTATATTCTTTCTCAAATAGTAGACAACCTGAGGAAATTGTTCTTCTCCAAACCCTAATTGGTTCACCTATCTTCTAATAAAATTAAGGAAATACCTTCCAATCTCATTTATAATGAAGCAGTTGAAAAAAAACAACTTTTTTCATATCTGTATAAGCAACTTATCAAAATAAAAGGAATAAATATTCCTCATGAGGATACAATTAGAAAGGGATAACATACCATTAATGTTCTTGCCTTTATCCACTCTCTATTTTAGCATTCTAGAGGCATTTTTGGTTGATATTGTTCATGAAATTCACCAAAAATATGGACTAATAATCATCAATTATAAACAAAAGTATTTACTTATGATAAATACCCAAATAATGACAAGGCATAAAATATACGCCCTGTCAAATTTACTTATAATCCCTCCTAGCTGCATGACACCCGAAATAGGGAAAGTAGAATAAATCCCTTCAATGTGCATGTCTCGACACATTAAAAGGAATGGGTCAATTTATCATTGATGCCCCATCTAGTTTTCATATAGAGGATGGGATGAACATGGTCTATTTTACTTTACCTCACTCCCATATTAGAAAATCCCTCAGAATGTAACATCATGTAATTTCATATCCCAAGGTAGGATTTAAGAAATAGACTCTTCTCACAATATATGGTCTTCTCAGTAAGAACTATCCCTCAAAATATTTCATATACATCGCTCTAGAAGAGATAAATCCATTGAAAGACTCTTACATCAAGCATCTGAGAATATTGAGAAAGCCTCCCACTTAAGGTAAGTTAATAACTAGATTGCGCAAACGTTGAAAATGTCTTCAAAAGTAGATGGCCCAGTTTCCAGTCCTATGTAACGACCCGAAATTTTGAATAAATCTTGTTTCCTAATTTTGTGTGTTATTTTATTTTTTATACTCAACAAAATAGTTTCATTTGATAACATGAGTATAATTAAAATGAGACCGTTGGGTTTTGACTGTTATATGACCATTGATCAATATGACCGCTGGAAACTAAACGTTTGGATTATTGTCTCTAAATAAAAGTAATCTTGGTTAATTAATATAGAAAGAAGATTCGATGGCCTCACCCAGTAGTCTTGGACCGATCGAAGCCCATCTAACAGAACTTGGGAAGGAGGTAGCACCACTGGGATTTTCTCTGGACCAAACCCAAGCCGAACATCATCGTGTGAAGCTAGAACAGAATTGCCTTCGCGATAAGTTCAAACTGATAGAAATTACTACTCGTGCGATGTTGGCCGAGCCTCCCTCGGATTCTCTCACCTTAGCACACCTTACACTTAGGTCATATGCTGGTGTGATAAGGGTCTATGTAAGGAGACCGTAACTTCCTTGTGTAATCCTTTGTTTTAAATAAAAATTGGGATTTCTTCTTATGATGAAGTTTATGAATTTTCAAATGACCGGATAAATATAGTATGCATATTTTTTATGAAATTTAGAAAAAGGATATTTTAAAAATGTTTATTTAAACCTTAAATAATTAAAAATGTGTAATGATTTTCAAAAAATGGTCTTCTACAATTATGTTCAGTACGAAATTTAGAGTCTAATAAGATTAACTTGATTTTTGATGAATAGTAAATTATGAATAGTGATTTTATGCTTAGGATTAGTAATGTGACCAAATGGATTAGTAATCTCACTTAAAGAAAGTATTAATATAATCTAGGCACCTTGATTAAGTAATGAGATTCAATAAAATGGTTAAATAAGGGTTTCATAAATTATTAGTCAAGTATTAGTTTTTTTTGAGTGAATAGTGTTTTTTAATTAAAAATAAAATTAAAATTATCTAGAAAATTATTTTTATAAAATGGATTTCATTTTTGAACTCAGAGCATCGATATTATGTTAAGGTAATTTTTGGGGATTTTTTCTGAAAAAAATAAATTTTCGGTGAATAGTGTATTTATTTAAAAATTAAATTAAAAATATTTAGAAAATTATTTTTATAAAATGGAGTTCATTTTTTAAATCAGAGCATCTATATTTGGTTAAGTTGAAATTTTGGGATTTTTCTGAGAAAGTTGAATTTTCGATGAATAGTGAAAATACAGTTTTTAAGTTACAGGTGTTTAATGACATCATTAAATGATGTATTAACTATGTAATCAATATGGTCGACTTATGAATAGTAAGATAAGGTATGAGGTGTCCCAAGTTGCCAATATCATGGGAAAATACCATGGGCAAGCCCGTGGTTTTTCCAAAACCACCAATGAGGCGTCCCTTGGCCATTAATGCCTTGTCCCCTCACTTTCCCTATAAATACCAAGTCATCATCTCATCCATTCAACTCCCAACTCTCCCCCAACGAAGATATGGTCTCATTACCTCCCAAGGAGTCCTCCCATGGTGCCCATAAGCCCTCAAGGTCCCAACCTTTGAGTTTTAAGAGTTACGTTTTAAGGTAAGGGATCTGACCCCTCTCTTTCTTTTCAAGTGATATCTTTTATGTCAATTATTTTATCCTTCATGTTCTTATGTTGAAGGATGTTATTTTATATTCATTATACAGTCTTTTTTATGTTCATATGATGAGATACCCCCTCTTACTCTCATCATTTCTTTTTATGAATGTTTAATTGGTGTCGTTAGGCTGCCGAAATTTTTGTAACGGATTCTTTTACCCTTCTCATTTTCAAGTTCTATTTTCTTGTCAAGTCTTTCAAGTTTCTTTTTATTATGTTGGAGTATGATCTCTACATCTATAATACTTATATTTTATGTTCATATGATGAGAGACCCTATTTTATCTTTTCAATTCATTTTTTGTTGAAGTTTAAGTGACGTCGTTAGGCTGCCGAATGTTTAAGGGATTCGTTCACCTTTCTCATTTTCCAAAGATCTACTTTCATGTCAAGTATTTCAAGTTCCTTTTTTATTATGTTGGGGAATGTTATCTATATCTATAATACTGATCTTTTATATTAATATAATGATAGAACCTATTTTTTCTCGTCAATTCATTTTTTTTGAAGTTTAAGTGACGCCATTAGGCTTCCGAATTTTTAAGGGATTCGTTTATCTTTCTCATTTTTCAAAGATCTACTTTCATGTAAAGTATTTCAAGTTCATTTTTTTATTATTTTGGGTTATGATATCTATATATATCATACTGATCTTTTATGTTCATATGATGAGAGACCCTATTTGATCTCGTCTATTCATTTTTGTTGAAGTTTAAGTGACGCTGTTAGGCTGCCGAATTTTTAAGGGATTCTTTCACCTTTCTCATTTTTCAAAGTTCTACTTTCATGTCAAGTCTTTCAAGTTCCTTTTTATTATGTTGGGGTATTATCTCTATATCTATCATACTGAACTTTTATGTTCATATGATGAGATACCCTATTTGATCTCATCAATTCATTTCTGTTGAAGTTTAAGTGACGGCGTTAGGCTGCCGAATTTTCATAAGAGAAATCTTATTTTTGTCTTCCTTTCATGTTCTTCATTTCATATGGTATATATTTCAAATTTCATTACCATGAATTCAAATCCTTTATATTATTCCCCCCTACTGTTTTATGGATCATTTATGAATGTTTGACCCATGTCCTCTCTCTTTTCAATGTTTTCTAAAACCCCGAAACATAGCTGTTATGCTGCAGAATTTCCGTCTCAAAATGTCTCTCTCTTTTTATAAAGTTCTTTTATTTTATTAAGTGAATACTCAAAGCTCTCTCTTCTATAGGGTTATTCCCATATATACCAATTTTTTCTATTTTAAATTCTGGGATTTACATACATGAGACCCGCTTTCCCTTTCCGTGGGTTTAAAGTGACATAAAGATCATGTCTTTAAAGCAGTTTTAAAACGTTATGATTATGAAATAAAACCCATTTCTTTTATTCTATATGGTTTGTTTATGAAATGATTGATGATAATATTTGTGTATCACATGATAATAAAGACATGTCAAGGGTGCTCCCTAATAGCACTCCAATGCATTGGGTAAAGACTTAATCTCTAGAGATGGCCTTTTAGACTGATACCTTGGTGAATAACCTTGGTAATTTTTAATGACTCCTTGGGGATGGACCTTGGTGAAACGGAATGATTGTAAATATTAAATGTTTTAGCCACATATTCAAGTTATGAAAAATGTTATTTTTATTATGATATGCCTCACGATTTATTTCTCATGCCTTAATGTTTTTTTTCATGACATTGTTGATGTATCCCAAGTTCACATGTTAAATGGTTTCCCTTGTTTCCCTTACTGGGCCTTCTGCTCACCCTTCCTTTTGATGTATGTCCCCAGGTTATGTGATGCAGTAATTAACCTAGGATGAACATGAGTAGAAGCCTTTCAAGTTTTTAAGAATAATGTTTTATGTTTTCATGTTTTAAGTTCCTGGTTTCCAAGACACTAAAACTTAAAGATCCTCGGTTTTCTAAAATGTAATGAAAGTTTATGTGATAAAAAGGCGGGATTCTATAGTTGGTATCAAAGGATGGTTTAGTTATTTTTAGAAATTAGGATGTGAAAAATCTAGGAATAAACCTATAGAAAAGTTTAAATATAGGAAATCTTCCTTGTATTTTGGTGGGTATTGAGTAAGGGGTTTCCAAGAAAATACATCCTTGTCTGGATATGAGCAGGTAGAGGTGGATCTGGCACAGATGTACATAGGGGTAAAACCCAAAAACACCACTTTGAGCTAGGGAACTGGTACACGACAATGAGACTTGCTGCACTCTTGGTTACGACACTCCCGGGGGATATGCTTTGGTAAATTCATAAGCTTAGTATGAACCATTATGAAAGGAACAAAGATAAAATAAAATAAAGATTCACATAAGAATATATGATCATGGATAACCTAGTTTGAAACCTAGGGGATCACAAGTTAGGGTATACTTTTCTTATACAATTTATCCTTATATGATTTAAGTTCCTTTTCATGATTATTGGCTAAGTATTTAAGCCCCTAATTATACTTTGTCTTCTTAGTTAATGGTGGGAAATGGAAGAACATGTCCCAACAACCAATGTGATAGGAAATGCGATGATTGACGTATTAATATGATAGAGATGATTAGGGGATTAAAATATGATTATTATTTTGGAAGACATTCACTATTTTGGGGACCCTATATGATCAAGGTAAATAGATTACTACGGTATTTTCATTGAGGAGTAAGGTTGACTTATATTTTGAAGAATCGATGAATTTAAGGTGGACTTATAGTAATTTTTGTTACTTATGGAAATGATTAACCTATCTTGGGTAAAATATGTTTAGGTTAGCTACTTTTTTTATAAGATGTTAGGAGTGGTTGATGTTGTTTGGAGATGAACAATGAAGTTTATTTTGGAAGACTATGTTATCAAATCCTTCTTGTATTTGGGTTTCAATCTTAGATTGGTTTATTTTGAGAAATTTTAAGTACCGTTATTTATGGAATGGTCTATGATGAACTTTGGTTAGTACCATGGAACTTTGTAGATTTAAAAGTAGTTTCCATTCCTATGGGATTCTTTCTTTTTGAAGAGTTGTTTTACCTTACCCTTTCTATTTTTGGCATAATGTTTAAAGATAGAAGAAATAGATAGTTAATCTTTTGTGGATTATGTGATTCTCTAGAATATGATTCTTGTGCTTTTGATGAGACCAAGTGTTTTTGAATTCTCATCGTTTGGAGAAAAGATTAGTTTTAGTAGAGACTTATTAAAGGATGAAACTCTACATGAAGGTAGGTATATTTCCTTATGTTTTTGTTCTATGAAGTAAATGAATTCCTCAAAATTATAAAAATGGACGTAAAACAAAAACATTGTTGGTTTACGTTTCCTACTAGGTAATCAAAGACTGTTTACATACATCAAAAGTTTGGGATTTTCTCATGGTTAACTTTCTCCTAATCATATTTTCTATCACTCTCCCTCAGAACTTGACCCTTTGTTTTCTCCTCCATGTCTATGTTTTATTACATGGAATCCTAGTGTGGGTTAACTCGGGTGACCTTTGTACTTCCCTTTCTTTCTTTTAAAGTAATAGTTTTACTGACACCTTTTACGATGTGGGACTTTCAATGAAATTTTAAAACCCAATTTTAAAAATTGTGGGGACGCAATTTCTTAGGGGGGAAGATTGTAACAACCCGAAATTTTGAATAAATCTTGTTTCCTAATTTTGTGTGTTATTTTATTTTTTATACTCAACAAAACTGTTTCATTTGATAACATGAGTATAATTAAAATGAGATCATTGGGTTTTGAATGTTATATGAACATTGGTCAATATGACCGCTGGAAACTAAATGTGTTGATTATTGTCTCTAAATACAAGTAATCTTGGTTAATTAATATAGAAAGAAGATTTGATGGCCTCACCCAGTAGTCTTGGACTGATCAAAGCCCATCTAATAGAACTTGGGAAGGAGGTAGCACCACTGGGCTTTGCTCTGGACCAAACCCCAGCCAAACTTCATCGTGTGAAGCCAGAACGGAATCACCTTAGCGAGAAGTTCAAACTGATATAAATTACTAATCGTGCGATGTTGGCCGAGCCTCCCTCGGATTCTCTCACCTTAGCACACCTTACACTTAGGTCCTATGCTGGTGTGATAAGGGGCTATGTAAGGAGACCGTAACTTCCTTGTGTAATCCTTTGTTTTAAATAAAAATTGGGATTTCTTTTTATGATAAGTTTATGAATTTTAAAATGATCGGATAAATATAGTATGCATATTTTTGATGAATTTTAGAAAAAGGATATTTTAAAAATGTTTATGTAAACCTTAAATAATTAAAAATGTGTAATGATTTTCGAAAAATGGTCTTCTACAATTATGTTCAGTACGAAATTTAGAGTCTAATAAGATCAACTTGATTTTTGATGAATAGTAAATTATGAATAGTGATTTTATGCTTAGGATTAGTAATGTGACCAAATGGATTAGTAATCTCACTTAAAGAAAGTATTAATATAATCTAGGCACCTTGATTAAGTAATGAGATTCAATAAAATGGTAAAATAACGGTTTCATAAATTATTAGTCAAGTATTAGTTTTTTCGAGTGAATAGTGTTTTTAAATTAAAAATTAAATTAAAAATATTTAGAAAATTATTTTTATAAAATGGATTTCATTTTTGAACTTAGAGCAACAATATTATGTTAAGGTAATTTTTGTAGATTTTTCTGAAAAAAATGAATTTTCAGTGAATAGTGTATTTATTTAAAAATTAAACTAAAACTATTTAGAAAATTATTTTTATAAAATGGTGTCCATTTTTGAAATCATAGAATCTATATTTGGTTAAGGTGAAATTTTGGGATTTTTCTGAGAATGTTGAATTTTCGATGAATAGTGAAAATACAGTTTTTAAGTTACGGGTGTTTAATGACATCATTAAATGATGTATTAAGTATGTAATCAATATGGTCAACTTATGAATAGTAAGATAAGGTACGAGGTTTCCCAAGTGTCCAATATCATGTGCAAATATCATGGGAAAACCCATGGTTTTTCCAAAACCACCAATGAGGTGTCCCTTGGCCATTAATGCCTTGTCCCCTCACTTTCCCTACAAATACCAAGACATCCTCTCATCCATTCGACTCCCAACTCTCCCCCAACAAAGATCTGGTCTCATTACCTCCCAAGGAGTCCTCCAAAGGTGCCCCCAAGCCCTCAAGGTCCCAACCATTGAGTTTTAAGAGTTACGTTTTAAGGTAAGGGATCTGACCCCTCTCGTTCTTTTCAAGTGATCTCTTTTATGTCAATTCTTTTATGCTCCATGTTATTATGTTGGAGGATGTTATTTTATATTCATTATACTGTCCTTTTTATGTTCAAATGACTAGATAGCCCCTCTTACTCTCATCATTTCGTTTTATGAATGTTTAAGTGGTGTCGTTAGGCTGCCGAAATTTTTGTAACAGATTCTTTTACCCTTCTCATTTTCAAGTTCTATTTTCTTGTCAAGTCTTTCAAGTTCATTTTTATTATGTTGGGGTATGGTATCTATATCTATTATACTGATATTTTATTCTCATATGATTAGAGACCCTATTTTATCTTGTCAATTTATTTTTTGTTGAAGTTTAAGTGACGCCGTTAGGCTGCCGAATTTTTAAGGGATTTGTTCACCTTTCTCATTTTTCAAAGATCTACTTTCATGTCAAGTATTTCAAGTTCCTTTTTTATTATGTTGGGGTATGATATCTATATCTATCATACTGATCTTTTATGTTCATATGATGAGAGACCCTATTTTATCTCGTCAATTCATTTTTTTTTGAAGTTTAAGTGACGTCGTTAGGCTGCCGAATTTTTAAGGGATTCGTTCACCTTTCTCATTTTTCAAAGATCTACTTTCATGTCAAGTATTTAAAGTTCCTTTTTTATTATGTTGGGGTATGATATATATATATCTATCATACTGATATTTTATTTTCATATTATGAGAGACCCTATTTGATCTTGTCAATTCATTTTTGTTGAAGTTTAAGTGACTCCGTTAGGCTGCCGAATTTTTAAGGGATTCTTTCACCTTTCTCATTTTTCAAAGTTCTACTTTCATGTCAAGTCTTTCAAGTTACTTTTTATTATGTTGGGGTATTATCTCTATATCTATCATACTGAACTTTTATGTTCATATGATGAGAGACCCTATTTGATCTCATCAATTCATTTTTGTTGAAGTTTAAGTGACGCCGTTAGGCTGCCGAACTTTTATAAGAGAAATCTTATTTTTGTCTTCCTTTCATGTTCTTCATTTCATATGGTATATATTTAAAATTTCATTAACATGTCCTCAAATACTTTTTATTATTTCCCCATACTGTTTTATGGATAATTTATGAATGTTTGACCCATGTACCCTCTCTTTTCAATGTTTTCTAAAACCCCGAAACATAGCTGTTTTGCTGCAGAATTTCCGTATCAAAATATCTCTCTTCTTTTCTAAAGTTCTTTTATTTTATTAAGTGAATACTCAAATCTCTCTCTTATATAGGGTCATTCCCATATATAACAAGTTTTTCTATTTTAAATTCTGGTATTTACATACATGAGACCCGCTATCCCTTTCCGTGGGTTTAAAGTGACATAAAGATCATGTCTTTAAAGCAGTTTTAAAATGTTATGATTATGAAATGAAACCCATTTATTTTATGCTATATGGGTTGTTTATGAAATTATTGATGATGATATATCTGTATTATATGATAATAAATACATTTCAAGGGTGCTCCCTGATAGCGCTCCAATGCATTGGGTAAAGACTTAATCTCTAGAGATGACCTTTTAGACTGATACCTTGGTGAATAAACTTGGTAATTTTTAATGAAACCTTGGGGATGGACCTTGGTGAAATGGAATGACTGTCAATATTAAATGTTGTAGCCACATCTTCAAGTTATGAAAAATGTTATTTTTATTATGATATGCCTCACGATTTCTTTCTCATGCCTTAATGTTTTTTTCATGACATTGTTGATGTATCCCAAGTTCACATGTTAAATGTTTCCCCTTGTTTCCATTACTGGGCCTTCTTCTCACCCTTTCTTTTTATGTATGTCCCCAGGTTATGAGATGCAGTAATGAACCTAGGATGAACATGAGGAGAATCCTTTCAAGTGTTTAAGAAGAATGTTTTATTTTTTCATGTTTTAATTTCCTGGTTTCCAAGACACTAAACCTTAAAGATCCTCGGTTTTGTAAAAAGAAATGAAAGTTTATGTGATAAAAAGGTGGGATGCTATATCCTTGGTGTAGGTCGTGTCATTCATCCAACCCATTTCTCTATAAATCTCTATAAAGTTAGAAGATTATCCACATCAATTGATGCAGTGGTAGTACAAGAGGAACCCCATCAAACAGGACTGGGAGGCATTTTTAATACAACCTTCAAGGCCAATAAATCATGCTTGAAATGTTGTAAAAGTGGATTAGGAGCACCCCTATATTGTAGGACTAGGGGAATTTTTACCTCAGCCTTAGTGAAAGTATGTATTCTCTTGGTTTAGTAAATTTCCACAAAATTAACCTTCCCAACTCATCCTGAACATGATGCAGTTTATTTCTCATGGACATAGATGAAAATTCTATATGGAGGTTCCCTTCTATTTACCCTTCACCATATGGTTCCAAAGAGATCCCTAAAATAAAGGATGTGTGCCCCTAATAGTCATAAAAAAAGTTCCATTAAGAGAACAACTATCCCTAGGAATCATATCGCTTTTGACAGATGTTCCCAGAGTAACTATCTCTCACACTATTTTGAGATTGATGAAATAATCACAAAGCGGTTTGCATCAGTATATGTCATCGAAACTTATGATCATACTGCATAACATTAGGTTAAGGTGGGATAACAATAGAAGCATATATCTATACAAAATACTTTCCACACTGAAATATTGAAGAAGGTTTGCATGCCAGAAATCATAGGATTGCCAAAAATTTAATAATTACTATGAATTATTCATTAACTCCTCTTATATAGGCATCATACAAAGGAAAGGGTAAGTTTTTTATTTTAATACAAATTATTACCATAAGGTGATAAAACCCTCATGTTGAAGAAAATATTGGCTCAATATAATAAATAAATGAGAGAACTGAAAAGAATTAACACTAAACTACTCTAGGGTCATATTCACACTGAGTATGTTCTTCCAATAGAACCTCATTTCACTCGCACAACTTATGTCCCTCAATAAGAAGAGATTTTTCATAATGGTAAAAATAAATTCACAATTTCTAGTCAATACAAGAGTAATTCAACCAATCTATTTGAAACTAGTGATATCCAGATACCAAGACTTCCCTTCATTTTCTAAACAACCAGACCAATGTTAGTCAATTTATAACCAGCTAGATCAAGCACAAGTGAAGATAGGACCAACACATCTAGTTCAGACTTTTGTGCCCCCTTCTCTAGACTTTTCTCAATTAGCCATTCCCACAAGACTTTATGACCCTATTGAGTTGTTTAAATATAGTATTGAAGATATTGAGGGTAAATTTGTGCTAGTGCATTTGGAAAGAAAACCTTACCTTGAGTGAGTATATGTGAATCTTCCCCCACCTAATTTTGAAAATCCTATGTTTCCAATGTTAGATGGTTTGTGGTATCTGGACCAACATATGATGAATTATGTATCTCGTTGTGGCCTCATTACGGGAACATTGTTTCAATAATAATCCATTAAACTCTGGTGTTTTGTACAGACAATGAAGGGATTGTCCTTTATATGGTACACCACTTTACCTGTAAGGTCTATCGAATTATGGTAATACCTACGTTGACAATTTTTTTCCAATTCATCTCAACACTAAAAAATAAAATAGTCATACACCTCTCAAACTACAAGAAGTGAGAAAGTGAGAGAGTCTCAAACTTCATTTCTAGGTTCAAGGGTCTAACTAACTCTTTGAATTTTCAATTTCCATAAGGATATTTTTTGGGTCTCTACATAGAAAACTCCCATTATGAGTTGAGAACACCACTTACTCCAATAAAGTACAAGGTTTGGCTCTGAGAACTTATTGTAGTTGAATTTGTTTTTGAAGAATCTATCTTTTGAACCAAAGAAAAATCTAGACCGGTACTAACAACCTAGGGGAATAGGATAGGAAAAGTATAAACAAAAAATTTCACTCTAAGACTAAATTTGGCACTGGATCCTACTCCAAATCTAGAGCGTTAGTATGAAAAACCCCTCTAGAGTGGAAACAACAAAAAAAATAACCTTGTTAGGATGAAAGGAGAGAGTTGAAATGCTCCCAGTTCAACATACCAAAGAACAGAGCCTACTCCTTCATAGATGAGTAGGTTCCAAGATATTTTTTTATCATCCTTAGAAAAAACTACAATCTTTTCTATAACCTAGAATACCTGATCAATTTTGTCTTTAAGATCACCATAATTATTTCCCATTTAACTGAATTTTAGGGCACACCATTCAAGGTTGTTTTTTTTCAAAGATATCCTACAAAATATGGTTGATTCTAGGTAGGTGAAACTGGGTAGACAGCTAGCACAAGTATCATGTGTTTCAACTACTGGACTAGAAGAATATGATGAATTATAGGAAGTCACTTTTAAATCTATACATAATTTCCATTTTTGGATGAATCAAAATAAAATCAACTAAACCCATGTTATTATTATACAATAGTTTATACAACTAACTATGCCCCCTATCACTTCCACTATGGAACAACTGATTCCCTCAACACCACAACCTTCCAAAGGAAAATATTCTATGAAATGGAAATGTAGGAGGGGAGAGAAGAAAATGAAGGTAGATAATCATGCACCAAGTCCAAAGCTATCCTTGACTCTCTAAAACTTTATAAATTCAGTACCAAGATAAAGGGCACCACCCCTCTAATGGTATAACAGGCAACGACCCATAAAATGAAATACTCATCAGATGAAAAATTGATTTTTGAATATTTTAATATCATTTATTTAACGGATATCTCATCTAGTGATGATTACTATTATAAACCTAATCTTCCTCAACCAAATTGGAGAGACATGAATCGAGGTTACATGAGCTAAGGAACAGAGGGAATCATAACTATGGATGAATACAAAATGTTGGATGCATCCTTTCTAGAGCTATCTATGATGCTAAAACCTGTCATAAATACCTTCAAAAAGTCTATCATAAGTCAGAAAATTCCTCCACACATGTAAATAATCATTCAGAATTGATCATCCTAGAAGACCGATTGATGGGTATGCAACAACATGACCAATCCAAGAAAGTGGGCAAGCCAAGACACTATGATTCAATGGAATAAAAAGTTCTCTCCATGTCTTCTCAACCAGCTAAAATATCTTCCTCAGGAAAATAAACTCAAAAATGTTTCCTAGGGAATAGTTCCCTAAAATGAAATGTAGACCTTTAACCCAAAATTATGAAATCCTCAAGCAATTGGCTGCAGTTATGGAAAATATTTCAATGATAGATGCTCTCAACCTATTAAAGGATTTACAAGACTCACATGTAGAGGATCTTTTATTCCCTCAAGATTTCAAAGATGAAGTTATTGATATCGAGGTATATAATGTAGTGGTTGATCCTAAAAAATTACATATAGCTCTATATTTCACCACAGATTATGGAGATGATATTATAAAAGGACACATCAGTCCCTAGCATATATCTAGAAGATTATATAACATTGAAATCCATCGATATTTCATTGATAATGGATTATGTTTCAACCTAATTCCTATAAAAATTCTTCACTGGTTGGGATACACTGAAGCTTTAGGGGTACGATAAAAACAAACATAAACCTCTCGATTGTATTAAGCTCAAAACTTAGTTAGGAGATCTAGTGTCTGATTATAAATTCTTGGTCATCTAGAAATATATATCTTTCAATGTACTTCTAGGAAGGCCTTTGTTTCACTAGAATGAAAAAAATACTTTCATCATATCATCAATTCCCCAAATACGGTAGAAATGGGCACATTAGGATATTACATGGTGGAAAATCTCCATTTGAATCATGTAATTATCAATATATTGATGGGGGATTATAACTAAGGGAAGGGAAGTAACCCATAACTAATTATGTCACTTAGGTTACTGCTCTCAATGTTTTCAAAATGACTTAAACTAATCTATTGAGAGATCTCGGTGACCAATATGTGTTTCCCATCAGTCAGGTCAAAGATATCAACTTAGATTCAGAGACATGATCAAAGGTCTTCATGATATCATCCATGTTAGTTGAACTCAGGGATTTTGAATAAATATTTGATTCCTCTTTTGGTATAAATATCTCATATGAAAATTTAAAAAACTTATCCTCTGAACTTCAGTAGGACACCACTTCATCTTTTGAACCTTCAAAAGTCGTGATATCTCTCTTAGAAGCTAGCTCCTGGGACACTACCATTTCCCCTGACCTCAATGATTTCCCTACATATCTAGGCCATCTCAAAATGATCATAGAGGAAGAATAAAAGTAATAATAGGAATAATGTAACCTCAGAGATTCGTCTTAGGAATTTTAAGGAGTATCTACCACTATCAATGAACATTGACCGATTAATTTTGGAATATAGGAGGATCAATGGCCAACATTGATCCGCACAACTATGCCCATCGATAAATAGGAAATTTACACCTCTTGTATAAAGAAGAATCAAGATTTTTTTATTATAATTATAAATAGATTTAAATACTAGATCTTGTTGTGGATACCCATCAACTGGGTCTACCAAAATATCACAGTGGCTACAAGCAGGAAGCCAGAAGGACACATTCAACTCATGTTTCCAAGGTTGAAGCTAAAGTTGATAATATCATCAAATCTAACATCATTCAATAATTCCAATACCCAAAATGGATCACTAACATAGTACCTATAAAAAATAATGGTAAAGTCACAATTTTCATTGATTTTAGAAACTTAAACAAGCATTATCTAAAATATGACTTCTTGATTACGATTATCGAACATTCAATCAATAAAATAGTTGTCTGTCAAGCCCTTTCCATCATATATGGCTATTCAGTGTATAATAAAATCTGAATGGAACTAGAAAATGAAGAATCCACATCCTTTAAGGCCCCTAAAGAGTATTCTACTATCAGGTGATTCCATTTGGCTTAAATAATGTTGGTACTACATACTAGCAATCCATGCATCACATATTAAAACCCTTCCTAGGAAAATTAGTATAAGGTTTTTTTAACAATCTGGTGGTTAAATATTAACAAAATTCTAATCATCTAACCAAATTTAAAATTTTTTTTGACAAACTTCAACAACATATTCTAAAGATGAAGCCTCTAAAATGTTCTTTCACCGTTACATTAGGGAAATTTCTCAGCTTCATTGTGTGCCATCACAACATTGAATTAAAATGTAAGAATCAAAAAGAAATTATAGTTATGTTACCTTTAAAAAAACTTAATGAATTTAGAGTATTTTATGGGGACCTTTCCTATATTCAAATATTCATAGAAAAATTCACAGGAATTTTTTTCCCTTCACCAGGCTAATTATGAAAGGGGTTGTGTTTTAGTGGATTGATGAATTCAAAAAAATCATTCTATGGCATAAATAAATATTTATTGATCCCACCCTTTTGATGCCACTAGTCAAAGGAAATCCAGTCATATTATATGTAATGGATTTGGAATGATTTTCAGGTGCCTTCCCTACACAGAAAAATGATCCTAATAGTGAAACAACCTTTACTATATTAGTTTCACCAATATCGATATTGAGACTCAATATTCAGATATCAAGAAGAATAGTTTGGAATTTATTTTCTTAATTTAGAAGTAAGGAATTACCTATTGTACCATGAGGTCCATTTTATCTCTTGAATTAACTCCTTAAAATATATCCTCAATCATCCCATTTTGATTGGATGTTTGGAATAATGGGTGTCCATTCAGAAATATTTTGATATCTGATTCATACAGAAAAAGATGATAAAATGATAGGCCTTAGAAAATGTAAGAACTTGGATTTTCTTTCTTGGTATGTTTTTCCTTTTATGGTCGTTTTTGAGAAAAAGAGGAAATTCTGGAAATTTTCTAAGTACACACCATGTACTTTATGAGTACACACTATGTAATGCCTTTCTACAGGAGGTCGTGTGTTGGCCGTGTAGTATCCACACACAGAGCCATGTAGTAGCCACTCACCCTTCGTCTTGAAATTTTCTAAGTACACATCGTGTACTTTACGAGTACACGTAGTGTACATCCTTTCCAGAGGTGGCCATGTGTTGGTCGTGTAGTCACCACAAACATGGCTTTGTGGGAGTGACTTGGAGGCCACTTAATTCAGAGTATAGAAAAATAAAGTACATGCCATGTAATCCAAAAGTACACACCATGTATTTTGTTTTTTATTAAACGCATCGGGGTCGCATCTAATCTTCTGAATCGACTTCTTCTAGGTCGTCTTCATCCGAGAAAACCCGTACGACTGTGAATCTTCAATGAACCCCTGAGCCTCCCTCCTCACTCTGAATCGAACACTGTTAGTTGCATTGGAATCACATCGGTGAGTTCTGTCTTCTTCTAGAGCATCATCTTCTGATTCCTCTTATTTTCCAAGTTATCATGGGTTGAAAATTTTAGATGTTTTCTCAGATCTACGACGTTCCAAGGAGATTCAAGATTCGAGGTTCATATATATTGATATTCTAACCCTGAGGTAGGTGGTATGTTCCGTTCTATTGAAAGTCTATGATTTTTATGTGCAAATTTTCCTAATACCCATGAACGGGGTATTGCAAATTTACTATTTTAGCCCTATTGTTTATTTTCTATGTTGGTATGCCTGAGTAGATGGTTATTGATTATGATTAAGGCAAATTGTTGTGATTTGGATGTATTTCCCATGCATGTTTTTCCTATTATAACTTTTGGGTCTTGTTTTTCTGTTAGGTTGTTGTTTACTTTCCCATGCCTAGTATTATAGGATGGTGTGACTATTCTTCTGTTATGTTGTTGTGGTGTAGAATGATAGCCAAGTAGTTCTTGAGGTTTACCTAGGTCGTTACGCACTTCTACATTTTCTTGACTTACACAGAGCTGTGAGAACCTATTTTATAGACCATAGGGATAATGGATAATGAGGACATCTCCAGAGTGTCTTTATAATTTACGATGTGAGACCCCAAGGGGAATTGACGTTGAATGCTTCCCTAGAGTGTATGTACTTACTCGACGCGAGCCATAGGGGGAAAGAGACGTTTAGTGATTCCCTAGATCACCTTTAGTACCGATATGAGACTATAGGGGGAATTTATAGTGATTTCTTCCTCATAGAGTCTATTTTTAAGCTAAACCAAAGGGGTTAGACTGAGTGCACTTCCCAGAGGGTTGCTTGTACTTGTTAGGTAGGACCAGAGGGGATAGGCTGTGAGTACTTCCTAGAGGTTTAACTTATGTTTATCTTCTTGCTTGTGTTTATAGGTAAGACCAGAGGGGAAAGGATGTGGTTACGTCCCAGAGGGTTACCTGTTGTGTTTATCTTCTTTGATTAGTTGTTGCATGTTTTGGGGGGATTTGAATGCTTTAAACTGTGGATTGTTTACTGTTTAGTAATTTTCTATTTACTGATTTCTATACTTTTACCTTCCATATACTCACTGACTATTAGGCATTGATCTTCAGGTGGTTTCCTATTTGGATTTAGTCTCACACCCTGTTTGGGTCATGATTTTGGGCCCAAACAGATTATATTGTTGCAGGTATAGATAAGGGAAAGCGCCCTTCTACTTCAGGTACTTGACTTTCTGTGGAGCTGGAGAGAATGGGACCAAGATAAGGCTTGTGATGTTGAGAAGTTTATCTTCCTTCATTTAAACTTTGGTTTAGCACTGTTGTATTCCAGCATTGTGACTTGTTTGACTATTTTCCTAGACATATGTACCATGCATCATTTTATATATGTGTTCTCCAATTTATACTTTCAGTCTTCTGCTGTTACTGTTGTATGTCATTATTACTGCTTCCAATCTTTTATATATTTGTTTACATATGTTTTTCACTCTGCCAATATGGGCATAGTTTCCCCACTATCACACCAAGGCCCTCGCTGCTAGTCGACAGCCTCTGGCGTTCGGGGAAATGCGCTTGAGGCCATATGGCTAACCGGGTATGGGGTGCCTCTGGGTGGCTTCCGGAACTAGGACATTACAAAGTGGTATTAGAGGATTTCTTTTCTCTTGACTTACTGTATAGAGACTTATCTAGGGATAGGATGGAATAGGTACTTGGTAATAAGTTGTGCCTAGGATTAGCTATCTCGTGTACAGGGAAAAGACAATCTATCTCGTTTAATTGCAATTTTTCTGGTTTTTCAATTATTACAGTTAATATGATTCCACCTTAAGTGATTCACATGATTTGTGCTATTATTTTTGATGTTATTGAGGTTCTATTTCTATTGCAACCCGATGAGATGAGGGTATATCATATGATGCATTATATAGGCACTTTCTAGAAATCACATGTCGTGCATTTTTTCCAAGCTATCTATGAGGCATTAGAGATTGCATGTTGTTGTGATAGGTGATGTGTAAAATATTTATGCTGTTGTGATAGTTTCCTTGATAGAAATACCTTCCATTTGATAAGTTTTTGATTTGTGAAGAAATTTTCTTGAATAGACTCCAAACTTTGGTTCTTGGGGAGTTATGGGCCCTCATGGACTGGAATTTGGTGGATCATTTCCTTGTTTTCCATGTTATAATGTGTATAAGATGCCAAACTTTGATTTTTGGGGAGTATGGGCCCTCACGGATCAGAATTTGGAACTTTCAATGCTTGTTTCAGTATTTTCTAGGGTTTAGAGTAGTTTCTAAGGATTACTGTCAAGAAAAACCCAGAATAAACGTCGTGTAATGTTAAGTACACACCTTGTGTTCTTCTATTTGGGAAGAATCTGTTTTTCTTAAGTATACGTCGTGTAATTTATGTACACGTCGTGTAGTCCCTTACCGTGTCATAGGACATGTGGGAAGAGACACGGGATGGGGAAAATCTGGAGTGAACATGCCGAGTATCGTCCATACACATTGTGTAGTGTCGACCCCGTGCCCACCCGTGTCACAAACAACAAAGGTTGGCCGAGTCGTGTCTAATACATGATGTGTGCTATCTAAACACATCATGTAGTTTGACCTAGGTACCCGGCCATGTCACTAACAACACAGGTTGGTGTTACCATTTAATGTACACAACGTGTCCGCCTTGAACACACCATGTAGTCTGACCCATGTACCCAACCCTGTCACGAACAACACAGGTCGGTGTTATTCCTTCTCATACACGTTGTGTCCATCTGGAACATGCCGTGTAGTTTGATCCATGTGTTAGGCCGTGTCACTAACAACATTAGCCAGGTAAAGCTTGTCTAGTACACGCTGTGTAGGAATTTTACACACCGTGTAGTCTTGCCTTAGGAGAGACGTGTTGTTTAATCGTTTAGAAAAACTCGGGCAGGGAAAGAGGATTCAAGTACATGACTTGTGTTAAGACAACACCTCGTGTGTCTAGGGTGTTATACGACCAGTTTAGGCAGGAGTACATGCCCATGTAAATGACTTTAGGGAACACGTCGTGTAGTAAATGTACACGCTGTGTAGTCATTTTTGGTAAACATGAATGTTTCTTTCCCTTGTTCTCTTCTTACACTTCCTTGTTTCAGTCCCTGTTAATTCCGATCTAAGGTGTGTGCCTGACTTGTAGAGTCATGCCACTAAGACGTCCTCTAGTTGTCTTCCAGTTATAGGGCAGTGATCAAATGCCGAATACGACTGATCAGGGACTTCCAGCAAATCCTCTAGTTATTCCAGTCTTGGCACTAGCAGTTATACCTATTACCGGTGTTGACGCACAGTTCAGGGAGGGATTTTTGAGGATGATGCAGACCTTTTAGGGAGCGTTTCCTCCTGCCCCATCAATGGATGATTTGATGTGGGTCTTCCAGCAGCAGCATCCTCCCACTTTCTCAGAGGAAGGAGGACCTAAGGCTGCAGAGTCATGGCTAGAATCCATGCTGACGATCTTTGAGCATCTAGAGATGCATCCAGAGAGAAGGATCAAGATCACTACCTATATGCTTCGGTACTCCACCAAGAGGTGGTGGGATGTTATCTCATAGGCGAGACGCCAGCAGGTTATGATGTGGGATGAGTTTCAGCACATCTTCTTTGATTACTTCTATCTGGAGACCTTGAGGGATGATTGAGCCCGGAAGTTTATGAGTCTAGAGCAGGGTACTCTTTCTGTTATGGAGTTTTCCTCCTGCTTTACCAAGATGCATCACTTCAGGCCTATTCCAGGAGTTGATCAGTTGTTCATGGAAAGGATTTTCTAGGATTGCCTGAGGCACGACCTCTGATCATAGGTGAACATCTTCCAGCTGACTTCTATCACTTCTATAGTTATCTAGGCGCTGATCATAGAGCACAATCTAAGGGACTCTAGAGTTGTGAGCCATGGAGGCTAGACATATGGGGTTAGTTTTCCTCCTACTGATAGTAGGAAGCGCCATAGGAAGTCTTTGTGCAATGATCCTAGGAGGTGAGAAACTTCTTCTAGTAGCCAGGTGGTGTGTTAACAGTGCAGAAAGTGGAGGCATATGATGCCACATTTCCCAAAAGACCCAGTGGAGTGCCGATCTTATAACAAGATGGGTCACCTTCAGCGCTTCTGTTAGATCTTCTCTCCAGCAGCTGGTGAAAGGGGTTCTTCTATGACTCTTCATTCAAGAGAACCACCACCAGTTTCTCACCATTCTGGGAACTAGAGTTCTTCTGGCCGTTGAGGCTGAGGTGGAGGTCATGGTCGTGGTAGCTAGTCGCTCGGTTTTCAATGACATCAAGGCGGATTAGCTCATAGTGGTTAGGAAGGGTCACTGGGCTGCAGTACAGGCCAGACTTTTGCGGTGGAGTAGACCTAGAAGGAGTAGGATCCAAGACCTTATACCGCTCAAGGTACGATCTTAGTAGCCTCGGTTTTAACATATGCTCTTTTTGATATAGGGGCTTCCCATAGCTTTATATCTATTGTTGTCGTGGAGAGCCTTGGGCTCTGCATCTTTTCTTCTGCTGATATCTTGATGCTAGACACACCGTTGGGGACTAGAATGGCTAGTGTACGATAGTGTACAGAGTTCCCTCTACAGGTTGGTGGGTGTCACTTCTTATGGGACCACTATGTCCTAGAGATGACAGGCTATGATTTCATTCTCAAGATGGACTGGTTAGTTCCATTATAGGCATTCGTCGACTATTATTGCCACAGGGTGAGTTTCACCTAACCAGAATTTGGATCTTTTCTTCATAGGGGTGAATGGGATGTCCAGGCGAGCATAGTGGGTTCAGAGCATCATGGGTTGGGAGGAGTTACAGCCCAAATTGCTAGTCTTTATCTCAATGACCAGGGGACTTCACAGTTATACTTTCCTTTAGTGGTGGATCATTTTAGTGATGTCTTTCCAGAGGAATTTTCATATTTTTCTTTCAGAGCATGAGGTAGACTTCTCGATTGAGCTTGTGCTAGGAGTGGTTCCAATGTCCATTCCTCTTTATTGGATGGCTACACCTGAGTTACAAGATCTCAAGAAGCAATTGGAGGAGTTGTAGGAAAAGGTTTTCATCTGAACCAGTACTTCTCTTTGGGGTTCGTCTGTCCTGTTTGTGAAGAAGGTAGATAGTACCCTCAGGCTTTGTGTGGACTATCAGAAGTTGAACCAGTTGACGGTCAAGAACCGGTATCCCTTGCCAAGGATTGATGATCTCTTTAATCAGCTTCAAGGAGCCCGAGTGTTCTCGAAGATTTAACTAAGATCCGGTTATCATCAGTTGCATGTTAGACCATCAAATATACCTCCTACAGCCTTCAGAAGCAAGTATGGTCTATACGAGTATTTGGTTATGTTGTTTGGTCTCACAAATGCGCCTGTAGTTTTCATGGCACTGATGAACCGAGTGTTACATCCATACTTGGATTCCTTTTTGGTGGTCTTCGTGGATGATATCTTGGTGTACTCTCACACTTGACACGACCATACTACCCATCATGATATCGTTTTGAGTACACTGAGGGAGCATCAGTTATATGCTAAGCTCTCAAAGTTCCACTTTTGGATGGATCAGATTCACTTCTTGGGTCATGTTATCTCAGAGGTATGAGTATCAGTAGACCTAGATAAAGTGAGAGCTATAGTTTCCTGGGAGCAGCCGAAGAACGTCTTTGAGGTGTAGAGTTTTCTAGAGCTAGCTGGATACTATAGACATTTCATACAGGACTTTTCACGCTTAGAAGCACTGCTGAAAGGTCTGACTAAGAAGGGAGAGAAGTTTTTATGGTCAGATTCTTGTGAGTCAACCTTTCAGGAGCTGAAGGGGAGGTTGAATTCAGCACCAATACTAGTCTTTCCAGAGCAGAGCAAGAGATATACTGTTTACTGTGATGTGTCAGGTATCAGGCTGGGAGATGTGCTTATGTAGGGTGATGGAGTCATTGTGTATGGGTCTTGGCAGTTGAGGCTACTTGAGAGGAATTACCCGACGCGTGATCTAGAGTTGGCAGTTGTTGTTCATGCCTTACTCTGTTGGAGACATTATCTTCTGGGAGATCACTTTTTGGTTTTCACCGACCCCAAAAGTATCAAGTACATCTTCACTCAGTGTGATCTGAATTTGAGGCAGCGTATGTGGGTTGAGTACCTACAGTACTTTGACTTTGAGCTTGCCTATACTCCTGGGAAGGAAAAAGCAGTGGCTGATACATTGAGCAGGAGGACTCAGATATAGGTAGTTCGGGAGGCCAGTAGTGAGTGGCATCTTATGGCTCTATTATCCGACATTCATTTGGAGGTGCATGATAGTCGGGGGAATAATTTTCTATATTCTTTAGATGTTACCTCTAATCTTCTTGATCGAGTTCAAATGAGGAAGCTATCAGATTCTGAAGGCCTAGTCCTAAGGGAAAGTGTGTCCAGAGAGGACCCTATTCCTGGATGGACCGTAGTTGAGGATGAGATCTTTCATTTCCAGGGACGTGTATGTGTGCCAGTAGACATACGCAAGGAGTTGATGTGGTATTTTGATTCCTCAGTTTGGGTTGTTCATCCTGGCATCACTAAGATGTATCGTGATCTACACTGTCAGTATTGGTGGCTAGGTATGAAGAGGGATGTATCTGGTTTCATCATGAGGTATTCCACTTGTCAGCAGGTGAAGGCGGAGCTTCAGTGACTAGAGGGGCTTTTACAGTAGTTACCCATTCCCGAGTGGAACTGAAATGACGTTGCACTGGACTTCGTGACCGGTTTTTCGAGGTCACCTCAAGGGAATGACTTAGTTTGGGTTTTCATTGACAAACTCAAGAAGTTTTCTCACTTCTTTCCAATCAAGGAAACCTTCAGTGTTGATGAGCTAGGACGGTTGTACATCCGTGAGATTATACATCTACCTGGATTTCCACACTCCATTGTTCCAGAAAGGGATGCACATTTTACTTCTTGGGTCTGGAAGGGACTTCAGAAGGCTTTGGGTACACAAGTACTTTTGAGTACATCTTACCACCCCCAGACAGATGGTCAGTCCGAGCGTACGATTCAGGAGCTTGAGGACATGCTTCGAGCATGCATTCTATATTTTAGAGGTTATTTAGAGAAGCACATACCTATTGTGTATTTTTCTTACAAAAAATAGTTTTCAAGAAACTATTCAGATGGAACCTTATGAGGATTTTTATGGTAGGACATTTCGATCACCCTTATGTTGGATGAAGTCATGATAGGTAGCATTGATGGAACCTCATCTTGTTCAGGAGACCAAAAAGAAGATAGAGTTGATTCGGAAGAGGATGGCTACAACACAGTCTTGACAGAAGTCTTATGCTGATTAGCGGAGACGACCTCTAGAGTTCGAGGTCGTGGATCAGGTGTTCTTGCGTGTCACACTGAGGTTGGGACACAAGAGGATTCAGAGACAGGGTAAGCTTTCACTGAGGTACGTCAGGCTATTTGAGGTTTTGGAGAGAGTTGGGTCGATTTCCTACTAGTTGCAGTTACCTCAGAGGTACTGAGCTATGCATGACATCTTCCATGTTTCTCAGCTTCGACATTACTTTTCAAACCCATCTCATGTCTTTCAACCCGAGGAGGTTGAGCTCAAAGTGGATGCGTCATTTGAAGAGCATCCTATCCGGATTGAGGATCATAGTAAAAAATCTCTTTGTGGCTGGTTTGTTCCTATGGTACGAGTTCTATGACATCACGGGTGAGTGCAGGACGAGACTTGGGAGAGGGAGGCTGATGTACGAGCACAGTGGACGAAATTGTTCAAGGGTTCTTCTTCTACATCACGCTAGGGAAATTTAGGGATGAATTTATTTAAGGGGGGAAGTTTTTAAGAACTAGGATCTTCTTTCCAGGCATGGTTTCTCTTTTCTGGTCATTTTTTAGAAAAAGAGGAAATTCTGGAAATTTTCTAAGTACACGTCGTATAGATTATGAGTACACACCGTGTAATTCCTTGTCATAGGAGGTCGTGTGCTTGTCGTATAGTATCCACACACATAGCCATGTATTATCCACTCACCCTTCTTCAGAAAATTTTCTAAGTACACACCATGTACTTTACGAGTACACGCTATGTACATCCTTGCCGGAGGTGGCCGTGTGTTAGCCGTGTAGTCACCACACACACGGCCGTGTGGGACTGACTTGGAGGCTACTTAATGCGGAGTACAGAAACAGAAAGTAAAAACCATGTACTCCAAAATTACACGCCGTTTATTTTGTTTTTTTCTCATTAAACGCATCGGGGGTCTCGTCTAATCGCCAGAATCGACTTCTTCTAGGTCGTCTTCATCTGAGATAACTTGTACGGCCACAGATCTTCGACGAACCCCCGAGCCTTTGTCCATCCTCCGAATATAACTCTTTTGGTTGCATTGGAATTGCATTGGTGAGTTCTCTCTTCTTCTAGAGCATCATCTTCTGATTCTTCTTATTTTCCAAGTTATCGTGGGTTGAATATTTTAGATGTTTTCTCATATCTATGAAGTTCCAAGGAGATTCAAGCTTTGAGGTTAAAGTATATTGATCTTCTAACCCCAATGTAGGTGGTTTGTGCCTTTCTATTGAAATTCTTTGAGTTTTATGTGTAAATTTTCCCAATACCCATGAACGGGGTATTGCGTGTTTACTATTTTAGCCCTATTGTTTCTCTGCTATGCTGGTATGCCTAAGTAGATGGTTATTGATAAAGATTAGGGAGAATTTTTGTGCTTTAGAAGTATTTCTCAAGCATGATTTTCCTGTTGTGACCTTTGTGTCTTGTTTTCCTGTTAGGCTACTATTTAATTTCCCATTCCTAGTATTATAGGATGGTGTGACTGTTCTTCTATTATGCTATTGTGTTGTAGAATCCTAGCCAAGTAGTTCTTGAGTTTTACCTTGGCCATTACTCACTTCTACACTTGCTTGAATTACACAGGGCCGTGATAACCTGGTGTATAAACCATATATAGAATGGACGATGAGGGCTTCTCCAGAGTGTCTTTATAATTTACGATGTGAGACCACATGGGGAATTGACATTGACTGCTTCCCCAAAGTGTTTGTAGTTCCTCAACGCGGGCCACAGGGGGAATGAGATGTTGAGTGCTTACCCAGAGCGCCTATAGTACTGATACGAGACTATAAGGGGAATTGATGGTGAGTGCTTCCTCTGAGAGTCTATGCTTAAGCTGAACCAGATGGATTAAACTGAGTGTACCGCCTAGAGGGTTTCTTGTACTTGTTAGGTAGAACCATAGGGGATAGGCTGTGAGTACTTCCCAGAGGGTTACCTTGTGTTTAGCTACTTTCTTGTGTTTCTAGGTAGGAGTAGAGTGGAAAGGATGTGGTTACTTCCTAGAGGGTTACCTATTGTGTTTATCTGCTTTGATTAGCTGTTGCATGTTGTGTGGCGATTTGAATGCTTTAAACTATGGATTGTTTACTGTTTAGTGCTTTCTTGTTTACTAATTTCTGTACTTTTACCTACCATATACTCACTGACTGTTAGGCATAGATCTTTGGGTGGTTTCCTATTGGGATTCAGTCTCACACCCTATTTGGTTCATGCTTTTGGGCCCAAACAGATTATATTGTTGCAGGTATAGATAATGGAAAGCACCCTTCTACTTCAGGTACTTGAATTGTTGTGGAGCTGGAGAGCATGGGACCAAGCTATGGCTTGTGTTGCTGAGGAGTTTATCTGATTTTTTTCAATTTGATTTAGTGTTGTTATCTTCCAACATTGTGACTTGTTTGGCTGTTTTTCTAGACATATGTACCATGCATCATTTTATATATGTGTTCTCGAGTTTATACTTTCAGTATTTTGTTGTTATTGTTGTATGTCATTTTTACTGCTTCCACTCTTTTATGTATTTGTTTACTTCCATTGTGTACTCTGCCAATGAGGGCATAGTTTCTCCACTATCACACCAAGGCCCTCACTGCTAGTTGGAAGCCTCTGGCGTTCGGGGAAATGTGCTTGAAGCCATGTGAATAACCGGGTATGGGGCACCTCTAGGTGGCTTCCAGAACAGGGATGTTACAGAAAATTTCTTGGAAGAACATCCCTATGTATAAGAAGTAATGATGAGTACTAAGATGCCAGATGAGGAATATTTTCCATTTAGGACTATACCTGAATGTGGAAAATTTACTTTGATGGTGAATCTATAATCAAAACTGAAAATGGATTAAAATATACCAAGATCAATAAATTTGGGATGGGAATCAATCTAATTTTACCAAAAATGAATTATTACATTATAATTTTCTTCTATCATAAGGCTACACCAAAAATGAGTCTAAATACCAAGTCACCATTACTATTTTAGTGCTAGATTTGAAAATACCAGTGACTTTTTGGATAATAAAATGTGATTACAAGTTAGTAATTAAAAAAATCAAAAGTGATTAAGCCATCATAAAAGAAGAGTTTACCCCCTTCTTAAATATGTTTTAGGGTTAATAGAAGAACTTACTTATTATCCAGCACTAACTTATGTACCATGTTCATAAAATACAAAGGTAGATGTGTAAGAAAATGCTTATGTACCCTTGGCAGATCTAAATCCATATGAAATAGATTTTAGCATCACCCATCACAGGACAATATTTTCATTTTTTTCACTGTGAAATGGGAGAGATCAATGAGATCAATTATACCCATGATCTAGATGATGTTGCAAATGGGTGGATGATGCCCAACCTGGAATATCTTGAAAATTTATCCATTCCTCCAAACGGGGATTAAAAAGAATAAATTTGATGATGAGTGGTCAATTTAGCTCTTTATGATATCCAAGGTCATCAAAAAGTTCTTTACAAGTGAATCTATGATGGGATTCTCCTCAGACACGTTGACAAAAAAGAGATTATTTACACCATGGAAGAAGTTCATGATGGCACTTATGGTTCCCATCAGCTAGGAACCAAGATTTCTCACCAAATTAAGAGGCTTGGATATTTCTATACTTGAATGACATAGGATTGTACACAATTTTTCAATAAGTGTCATTCCTGCCAAATGCATTTCAACGTCATCCATCAACCCTTAGAGTTTCAATATACATACAAATAATCTTGTCCTTTTATTGTATTGGGGATGTATTTTGTAGGACCATACCCTCTAGCTATTACCACATAGTGTAAGTACATCCTTACTACCATGACTTCTTTTCTAAATGGACTGAGGCAATATATCTTAAGGAATTTGGAACCAAAAGTATCATCAAATTCAAGAATTAATAAATCATTACCAAATTTGGTGTCTTTCACACAATACTAGTGAAAAATGGCACCAACTTCTATTCTTATGAATTAAAGAATTTGTACTAGGATTAAAACATCAAATCCAACTATTCTTCCCACTACCATGCGAAATAAAATGAACAGATAGAGGATTTCAACAAAATTATATCAAAAATTATCTAGAAAATTGTTGATACATAAAAGAAATCTTATCCCAAAATGCTTCTTCATGACTTGTGGGACTACCAAACTACAACCCACACTACTACTCAGTCAACCCTATATTTTATGGTTTATAGAACAAAAGTAGTGTTTCCCATCAAAGTTCAATTTCCATCACTTCAAATAGCTATATGTGAACAACTATTAGATTATGAATAATCATAGAAGAGGTTTTATGAATTATAGAGACTTTGTGATAAAAATAATTTATACCCTACATCATTTTGAAGTATAAAAAAACTGGATATCACAATCCTTCAACAAGAAAGTTCATATATTCTCATTCTTTCAAGCAGAACTAGTATTAGTCTTCAAAACCCCAATGATACTATGGAAGAAACCTCCAAAGATTGAACCAAATTAGGAGGGGCCTTATTCCATACACAAGATCTACTCTAATGGATCTTATATATTAATCAAAATGGATGGGGAATTCACTACACCTCCTACCAATGAAATATTTATCAAGAAATATTTCATGTGATTAAAAACCATTGGTCCTAGTCATATGACCTAAAACAAAAAGACACCATAGTATGATTTGTATAACTCTAAACAGCATAACACATGTTTTTCCTATATAGGTGTAAGTTCCAAGATCAGCATCCTTTCCATATGATGTTAAATTTAATAGTTTATGTCCCTATTTTATGAAACAAAACTATGAAACATTTTGGTAATAACATAAGGGGTCCCCGATCTTGGTGCTGGTCTCCAACCATGCTACGTAATAGAACTATGTGTATCTTGATTCCTATCTAAAAGGATACATAGTGATTTCTAGACCTCCCATCTTTGGACCAACCATAAATTGACCCCCTTCAAAAGATGGTTTTCACTAGCTATTGGACCATGAGGCCTCTCTTCACATCGGTTTTGTTTCTTATTGGTCCATAAAACTATGTTTAAACAACCATTAGTGATGTTTATATGACCTAAAAACTATAGGACACATTTGAGAGCTTTATGAATGTAAACTGTATAACCCATGGGCGTACCCCTAGGTGTAATTCCTGACCAAACCCAAATCACCATTAGTTGAGACATTCCACATGGATCGAGAAATTTGGGAATCCTTGTAGGTGTAAGCCCCAAAAAACTTGTCCTAACCACTTAACATAAAACTAAATGGCTAACATACTAGTCATGAGATGTTAAAATCTATAACATCATCTTTTCTACATGATGCAAAACTACATGGTTGATGTCCTTGTTACACAACATAAAACTGATTAACATATTGGTTCATAATTGAGTGGATCACAATCATAGGAGTGGGTCTCCTACCACACATTCATTCCAGTTGCAGATTTACCACAAAGACATTTGTTACCCATTAATCTATCACCCCAAAATGTTCATATGGTCCTCTTCTTTAGGTGTAATCCCCAATCAATGTCCTCATCACATGATGTTAAATTGAAAAACTTAAAACATGTTAAATTAGGATGCTCCATATGATAAATATGGGATAAATAAACGTATATCTTTTCAACATGATGTAAAAATGTTTGGTTCACATCCTTTTTGCACGATGTAAAACTCTAAAACATTTTGGTTTTTACTTGAGGGGATCACAACCTTGGGTACTTCCTCCTAACACACCTCATTTCTATAACTATGTATGGATTGATTTCTATCTATATAAGACATGTAGTGATGCCTATACTTACTATTTTAGGCCCATCCTTGAATAAACTCATTTATGAGACCATTTTTGCCATCATTTGGCCCATGAAGTCTCTCTTCACACTGGTTTTTTCACTTATTTTCTAGATAAGACATATTTACACCCTCATATTGGATAAATATATATGACATTAAAATAATTTAAAGATAGTGGTCCAAGTCATATGACCTGAAAATACAAGACACCATTGTGTGAGTTGTAAGACTCTAAAATTCACAACCTAACATATTAGTCACCTGATGTTAAAATTTAAAACAACTTATTTTCCACATAATGTAAAACTTTATGGTTTACATACTTATTTTAGGATGTAAACCCAAACAACACTTTTATTTGTGCTTGAGA
This sequence comes from Viscum album, assembly GCA_963277665.1. Classification (NCBI taxonomy): domain Eukaryota; kingdom Viridiplantae; phylum Streptophyta; class Magnoliopsida; order Santalales; family Viscaceae; genus Viscum; species Viscum album. Next base: position 29,049,356 of record OY728139.1, on the reverse strand, counting down.
ATATCACAACCCTTGGTGTTGGTATCCTACCACATATCTTATCTAGAACTACTTGTGGATTGAGTCTTACCTCAATGATATATGTAGTGACTCTTTAACCCTATATCTTGGCCTTAGTAATGAAATAAATAAAATCCTTCCCTCCACTGCATAGAAACAATGATCTATGTAGGAGATATTAATTGGGTTCCCTAACTCAAGAGCCCATCATGGAAACAAAAATTTCCCCTTCCCTACATATGATTCGTATATGAGTAGGGAACTCCACACCCTACGAAAAATGACAGTTAAAATTCGTCCTTTATGCTTGGAAACATTCCTCCCATACATCATACTCTATTTCCTTTGAAAAATCATATCTCCATAATATTTCCTTGTCCATTGGTAATATAATGTCATTTTCTTGGGGACATCTCTATTTTGACTATGCATAACAAGCCCTGGTTTGGATCTATATAATTCTCCCTTAAAATTCCATTCAAACAAAGGTATATTCATCCCTATTAGAAACCAATTATATCTTTTTATTCCCCAAAATCATTGTGTTGAAAAACCAATTTTTGAACATGGTATATTGTAGAGAACCAAGCTTTACGTACATGGACATTGCATTACTTTTGTAGAATACTTAATACATAACAAAAACAGACACCCAAGGAACGTAATAGTTTAGTGTCTTTGGAAACTCGGAACATAATCTTCTAATCATGGTGAAAGATCTTCAACATCTCCAATAAAGATCTTCCCTTTTTTTTTCTTACCTAAAACCTTTCTTTATACCTTAGGGAAAAGAAAAAATAAAACATAGAAAGGGTGATCTTGAATGCTCAATAAGGGTAAAAATGGAGAACATAAAACAATCTATAAACATTTGAACGTAAAAACATTAACATAATATATAAACCTCAAAATCTTGGGCCATGACATAAAACTTGGAAGTACGTAAGGCATGGATCATAAATGAACATTAACTATGAAAGAATAGAATTGGAATAAAACATTTAATTATGGTAAACTAATAAGCACATATTTTTATTTCCATAGTATCCAAGGAATTTCTTCCAAAACCATCATAGTGGATGAAGTCCATTATTGAACCGGGATTACTTGTCGGTCCATCCTTGTATTACTAAACTGGATTTACTTTCCATCCAGCCATGTTTATCTCATAAGATATAAATCTTTACCCAATTAATTGGAGGTAGATATAGTTCACACCCATCTCATAATGAAACCATTATTATGTGTGCCACAAAATCCTAAATCATACATCATAGCATAACCCATGTAATAAAATGGGATTCTTAATCATCATGCCATCATAACATAATCCATATAAGATAAAAGGACTTCATAAAAATAATTCCATCATAACATAATAAAATCTAAGTAATAATAGGGATATAAACATAACCCTATATCATCTTAGATGGAAAATAATTTTGATAAAACACTTGAAATGAATTCTTGAGGAAAATATACTTTCTTCTTCAAAACATTTTTGTCTCTCAATATGTCATGAAATTTTAAAATAAAATAAGTTAATTGAAAATAAACTTGAAAATTTTGAAAGGAATATTCATGGAAATAATTCTCTATGAAAGCATAAAAATATATTCATGCTGTATAAGTTAATAAGAAAACATTATCCTTGTACTTTTGTCAGAAAAGTCAAAAAGTACCTCGTATGGTAAACAAATAAAATATTCATTCCATACCATGTGGTAAAAGTTAAAAAGAGGTAAAAATGACTTTAAAAATACATGAAATAATAGTAAAAATTTTATGAAAACAACTTTAGAAAACATGGACATGGATGATAAATATAACCCTAGTAAATACTTACGAATAAACAATCTCGGATAAGAACGAGATTGGAAAAATTATCCCTTAACTTAGATACGATATGATTTGTACGTATTCAAACCTCCTGTATAATGATTTAAATAATTTCATTGAATTATTCCCAAATCATATTTATTTTTATGATATCATATATGGTCATATTATTATTTGTTTATTAGTAACATTTCATTGTTACTCGCTATTCGGGTGTTAATAGCTTTATGTTCTTATGCATGTTTTGTCGAATAAATTCCTATACCCCTTTTTGGGTTATAGTTATATCATTTAAAGAATGGTATTAGTATAATATATATCATATTTATTCATTAAATTCATTTATATAATCATTCTTCAATGAAGATCATGTAGAACGAATCACATCACATCGTGGGGATGGTAGGCCATACGTATGCACGAGAAACAATATCATTCCCATGATTGTAAAATTGTATTTAATTGTATGGTGTATAATATTTCAGAATCAATATCACTTTTAAATAATCATATATAGTTATTTCTTCCATTATTATACCCATCCAAGTATTTTGGTGATAAAAAACATATTACACCATGGCATGGAGACGGTATGTCGTACGTATGCACGCGTGGTGATTTCATTTTTCATAGAATGGATATAAGATGGAATATGGTTATTTAATATTCATAATAACATATTATTATACAATTGATATTGGATTTATTACTTAATAATGAAACAACTCATATAGATTAATTAGAACAAGAAAGAATTTTGAAATAATTGGTAAATGATATTACCTCTACTTCAGTGCGCCTCTTCTAAACCTCCTCTTAAGGCACTAAATATGTTCTTTAAAAAATACCAAGACCTCTAGTATGTTTATAAGAATGTTGATAAGGAAAATCTTTAGGGTTTTTCCAAGTTTCAAAGTTCAAAATGGAGTGGAGGGGGAGAGGGAGGAAATTCCCTTTTATAATAGAGGAGAGGGGCACTTTTGGAAAACCTCAAAAATATTAATTTATAATAAAATAAAACCCCACTTAAAAACATAAAAAATGACTCCACTTAGAATATGAGATGATATAGGGTTTTAATCTCCTAAAAAAATTAGACTTTTTTATTTTATTTTAAACCTTATAATTTTGATTTATCCTTATTTAATCTATTTAATTTTATTTGTGGTAATAATATTAAAAATTTTAAATGGTTATAAATACTTACATATGTGTTGTGAATTGTCCATAATTGGATAATTTATAAAATTTTAGACCATATAATTTTCAATTTTTTATTTTTAAATATTTTTGTGATTTTAAAACAATATAATAATATGTTATTTTTATAAAATATCAATAGTGTCCATTTTGACACTATTCAATTATTTGAATTTAAATAAAATCCACACAGAAGATATATTCGAAGGAAAGTATTTAATAGATTTATAATATGTCATATTCATATAGAAAATTCATGGATAACATTAATTAGTTCATATAATATTTATTTTAATATTTTTAAAACCATTTATTTGATATTTCTCTTAATAAAATAATTACTACCACATTTTTTATAATTATTTTATATACTTATTTGTTGCATAAAAATTAAAAATAAAATACTATTATAAAGATAAATATAATATATTTCATGAGAATACTTTTAGTCTAATTTATCTCAAAAAATACCCAACTTTTAAAATGTTAAATTTATTAAATTTTGAAGGTGACAACTTTGACATCATTTAAAATACAATAATATAAGTGTCATAATCGCTTTTATAAGGCTGAAAATGGTCCACAAGTCGATCCTTGAATTATTATGGTATATATATACATGAAAAATAAGTTTTTTTCAGGTTTTTAGGTCTTTTTATGGGTATTATTATTTTAATAAAAACTATATTATTGATTTTTCACTAAATAAATATTTTTTGCATAATTAATGTATAAGCTATTAAGGTAATTATATATTTTTTAAAAATTACAAATAAATTACCATGATAAATAAAAACATTTTAGATTTAAAATTAGTATTTATAATCTAATTTATATTCTATATAACCTTATATTAAAAATAATTTAATTATTAAAGTTTGAGTGAGACATATTTTACTTTCCTTTAAATAAATAAATTAAATGACTCAATCTCATACAAGTGGGTTCCAATAGATACCATTTCGACCCAAGTATATTTTATGACTAAATATAATCATTAAATTATATTAATACAAGTGTTAGGGTAATTTTATAATATTATTTTTACCCTTAATTACCCGATTTACCTTTAACTGTGGTAAATACAACTTATCGTAATTACTATTCATAATACCCAAAATATAAAAGAATCATATTAAAATAATTTAGACCTACTAATTAAAAATATGGAATCCATTTTTCCAAAATCAATACACAGAAGTTGCAGTAATTAATTTAAAATTAATCTCATTGTCGAAAAAAACGGGGTTTTGTTTAAAACATTGCAAAAGATTGAAATGTTTTTACCTATGAATTCAATGTAAAATTAATGATAATGACATACATTGTATTAAATGGTAAAAATATATTATATTTATAATTTAAAACCATTCAATATTATAATCTAACCATATAAATTATCTCGATGAAAAAAGTTGTTTTTAAGTAAAATTTAGCGTATTTTTACTATTCATCAAAATATGAAAGTTATGAGAAAAGTATGAAAAAATTATCCAAAGTAAATTTTTATATCCTGATTCAAAATAATTATTTTATTTTTTCAAATTAAACTGATAAACTTGTCAATATTTTTATTTAAAATGGGTGCGCCATCAAAAGGCGTAAAAAATGCATTTTTGAAAAATAACTCTTTTATCTGAAAAATTGATTTTGTTCTCATACCATGATATAGAAAATGTGTAAGATGAATTATAATGTTATAAAATTAAAATTTTAGTTAATACTATTCATAACGGTTAGTTCATAAAAATATTATAATAATATATCGTTGTTTTAGTGAAACTCGGTATTGCATACCATGTAAGCTATCGAGGTTGGTCGCTTTTACGTGTAACGCAAGACAAGTCCGTGTTTTGTGTAGTGAAAGATTAATTTGGTGTTGCATATAACATAATCCAAATGTTGTTCATCTATAAATTGAACAAAATCTATACTCAATGTTGCGTAGAATAATTTCTACCAAACGAACTTGAAATTGTGTGTAGCACGAGCCAAGAATAGTGTTGTGTATACTAAAAGCTAATACGGTGTTTTGTATATCACAATATAATCTTAGTGTAGTGTACAACACAATATATCAATTAAATTAAAAATAATATATCTAATAAAATCTCAGGGTATTACATTCTACCCCCCTTAAAATTAATTTCACCCTCGAAATTCATCGGGGTTATAAATGGAAAACTACTTGAAAGTTTATTTCATAGAAACCCACATCGTTAAAAGGAATACTAAAACTTCATTTTAAACAGGAATGTTAGAAACATCACGGATACCCAAGGTAACAAATCAATGGGATTCCACATAGGATAACATATGTGGGAAGTGAAAACATGGATATGGAAGAGAAATCTAACCATCAAGTTCTGATGAAGAGTGGTAGAGAACATGGCTTTGAAAAAATCCAACAATCACAAAGCCATAAATTTGTGATGATCTAAGGTACCATCTGATTCATCGGATATGAGGGTACCTGGAAAACATTTTTGGCTTTTAAGATAATTTCCCTAAAGTTGATGAATTTTTTCATAAGTAGAAATACTTACTTGATTTCAGTGTAATATCATCGTTGGTCATTCCATTAACAATTTCCACTTCATCTCTTATTTAATAAAATGAAGTTTAATTTTTCATTCTTGAAGTGGTAGAAGATCATGCGATATAATGATAGGTTAGTCCATCTGTCTCTATCACAAAAAGGTTAGCACAAGATATTAAATATTCATAAGTCCATATATGGTGAGTTTAATCATATATGGTTCCAAAAATGGACTTATACTTCATTTATCATACTGCTTAATAAAATAAAACTAATTTATAATAACCAGGGACTTCCTGTAGGCTAGTGGTAGGCAATAAAGTCCTATCGCACTTCGGTTGTGGGTTCGATTCTCATATCCTTGTCTGACACGATGGGTTGTCACCCGTCCTGCAAGTCGTCCTTTTTCTAAAACCACACTATTATAACGTTCCAGAAATAAAATCGAAAAAAAAATTTATCCTTAAACAAAACTATCTGATTTCCAAATTAATCCATTCCAACCTTTAGGCTTATCCAAAATACTTCTGTCCAATCTCACAGTACAAAGAAAACAATTACTAGAAAGGTCATATAAAAAACATGTGAATACCATCATGTATCCCTCATATATCACAAGATATATCTTTTTGGTCACATTCCAATCATGTCAATACCTTAATCATGTATTCTCTTGATACATGAATTACCATAGAACCTTAGTGAAAACATGAATGCTGTCAGAAACTAACTCTTTCCACACACCAAAAATACCAAAAAATTAAATATACTCAAACCATGATATCACTTTGTCCTTTTATCATTCATGATCTCATTAATACTATAAATCATATTATTTTCTCCTTATCCCTTCATTATGTGCATATCATCTGCTTTCAAAAAATATTTCAATCACTTTTCATGGTTACCGGTACCATATAATTATTGGAAACCACAAAAAACCAATACATAGATATTACAATATTCCAAGATACTATAAATGAGATTCCATAACACTATTTTGGAATCCCGTTACATGAAAACTTAAACATTCCACCACTTTGTTGTCAAACTCAACATCATAAACAGTGACTGCATGTGACTTCCCTTTGTCCTTTTCTTTAAGAGGTTATTGATTTTGATCATCATTAACCCTTGGATTAGGGATTTAGTTACCATAATGCCCCATTTCCTTTCACTTTTAGCATTGAAGTATTAGTGGTGCGTTCTATATAGTATTTTCTATATTCACATCATTATCAACCATTTTCCCATAAATTCAGCACTCAGTTATTCGATGACCTTCTTTTCCAAACCTAAAACATTTTCTAGTCCCTTGAAGACAATCTCCACCATGCTTCTTTCCATACTTTGAGCATAATAAAACATTCATCTTTCTTTCACCATTGTTTTGAGATTTTTCCTTTAACTCCATCATTCATTTATTATCAAAACCATGAGATGGATATGTAACACCAACTTCCAATTCTACCTTGATAGCACAACGCACAATCTCTTCATATCTACTTAAGTCTATTATAGCTAATGCCCTTTGAAGACATGGTTTTAAGCCACTGAAAAATCAATCAACTTTACTTTTAGTTTGGATGATAAAGCTAGAAGCATACCTTTCATGTCTTGTAAAATTTTCCTCGTATGTACCAACAGATTCATACTACTTTTTCTTATGCTCAAGGAACTGCTTTTCCATCTTCATTAAAAGAATATGAGGAAATTACTTATTAAAAAAAATTCTTGAACTCATCCCATTCTATGGATTCAATTTCATCTTGGGGCCTTGTATTCTTAATTAGAATCCACAACTGGTCTGCATCACCTTCTAAATGGTAAACAACCAGAATGAAATTTTCATGTTCCGAACAACGAAGTATGGAAAATATATTTTCAATGGCATTTATCCATGGTTCAACAATAATTGGATTAGAAGACCCACTGAAAGAAGGTGGACATTGCCTCATGAAGGACACAAAAGAATATTGTTCCCTTCTCTGTTCATTTATAAGTCCGGAAGGATTCATAGACTGTGTAAGTATAGTAATAAGATTTCAAACTCCATATCCCATAAAATTTGGTTGTTTAAGAGGGAAATAATTACATTTACTATTGAATTTATCATTAACACAGTTCCTTTGGGTTCTATCCATTATCTAAAACCGAAAAATAATAGTGTGAGAAGCAAAAATCATACTAGGAAAACAACATAATCAAGGGGGAGTACTTTAAATCTCTAACATCTTAGGTCTAATCCTAGGTTATTCATGATCGTTATCATAATTCTAGGATTGTAACCTATAATTATAATTAACCTTAGGGATATCCCTAGACATACCTTAGAAATATCTCTATGGATCTCACTAAGGTTTTTTCATCCTAGTTTCTAAAGGTTAACTAAACCTTTCCTCTGATACAAACTGTAGAGACCCAAGCATGATGTACATGGATATTAGATTACTTTTTCAAAATACTTAATACATAATAAAAACAGACACCCACGGACCATAATAGTTTAGTGTATTTGGAAACTTAGAACATAATCTTCTAATCATGGTCAAAGATCTTCAACCTCTCCTATAAAGATCTTCACCTTTTGTTTTCTTACCTAAAACTATTCTTTATATCATGGGGAAATGAAAACATAAAACATAGAAATGGAGATCTCGAATTCTCAGTAATGGTAAACATGGAGAACATAAAACAATCCATAAACATTTGAACATAAAAACATGAACATAAAATTTAAACATCAAAATCTTGAGCAATGACTTAAAACTTGGTAGTACGTAAGGCATGGATCATAAAGGAACATTAACCATGAAAGAATATCATTAGAATAAAACATGTAATTGTGGAAAACTAATAAGAACATATTATGATTTATATAGTATCCAAGGAATTTCTACCAAGACCATCACAGTGGACAAAGTCCATTACTGAACCAAGATTACTTATCATTCCATCCCTGTATTACTGAACTGGATTTACTTTCCATTCTAGACATGTTTATATAATAAGATATAAATCTTTACACAATTCATTGGATGGATATATAGGTCCCACTCATCTCATAATGAAACCATTCTTATGTGTGCCACAAAATCATAAATCATACATCATAGCATAACCCATGTAATAAAATGAGATTCTTAAACATCATGTCATCATAACAAACTCCATATAAGATAAAAGAACTTCATAAAAATAATTCAATCATAACATAATCAAATCAAAGTAATAATATGGATAGAAACATTACTCTATATCATCTTAGATGGAAAATAATTTTCATAAAATACTTGAAATGAATTCTTGAGGAAAATATCCTTTCTTCTTCAAAAACATTTTCTTTTCTCAATATTTCATGAAATTTTAAAATAGAAGAAGTTAATTGAAAATAAACTTGAAAACTTGTAAAGGAAGATTCATGGAAATAATTATCTAGGAAAGTATAAAAATTTGTTCATGTTGTATAAGTTAAAAAGAAAACATTCTCCTCGTACTTTTGTCGGAAAAGTCAAAAAGTTCCTCGTATGGTAAAAAAAGAAATATTTTTTCCATACCATGTGGTAAAAGTCAAAAAAGGGTAAAAATGACTTCAAATATACATGGAAGAATATTAAACATTTTATGAAAACATATTTATAAAATATGGACATGGATGATAAATATAACCCTAGTAAATACTTAGGAATAAAAAATCTCGGATAAGAATGAGATTGGAATAATTATCCCTTACCTTAGGTATGATATGCTTTGTACGTATCAGAACCTCTTGTACAATGATTTAAATAATGTCATTGAATTATTCCAGAATCATATTCATTTTTATGATATCATATATGGTCATATTCTTATCTGTTTATTAGTAACATTTCATTATTACTCCCTATTCGGGTGTTAGTAGCTTTATGTTCTTATGCATGTTTTATTGAATAAATTCTTATACCACATTTTAGGTTATAGTTATATAATTTAAAGAATTTTATTAGTATAATATATCTCATATTTATTCATTCAATTAATTTATATAATCATTCATCAATGAAGATCATGTAGAACGAATCACATCACATCAGGGAGGTGGTAGGTCGTACGTACGCACGAGCGACGATATCATTCCTGTGATTGTGGAATTGTATTGAATTTTATGATGTATAATATTTCAGAATCAATATAACTTTACAATAATCATATATAGTTATTTCTTCCATCATTAAACCAATCCAAGTATGTTGGTGATGAAAAACATATTACACCACGGTGTGGAGACGATAGGTCGTACGTACGCATGCGTGGTGATTTCATTTTTCATAGGATGGATAGAAGATGGAATATGGTTGTTTCATATTCATAATAACATATCAGTATACAAATGATACTGTATGTATTACTTAATAATGAAACAACTCATATAGATGAAGTAGAAGAAGAATTAATTTTGAAAGAATCGGTAAAGGATATTACCTCTTCTTCGGCATGCCACTTCTAAACCCCCTCTTAGAGCACTAAAGTTGGTCTTTTAAGAAGAAAAATCCCTCTAGTATGTTCCTAGGGATATTGATAACGTAAATGGGCAGGTATTTTATGAGTTTGGAAGTTCAAAATGAAGTGGAGGGGGAGAGGGAGGAGGTGCCCTTTTATAAAAGAGGAGAGGGGCACTTTTGGAAAACCTCAAAAATATTAATTTATAATAAAATCAAACCCCACTTAAAAACCTCAAAAATGACTCAACATAGAAGATGAGATGAGATAGGGTTTTAATATTCTAATAAAATAAAATTTAGACATGTTTTAATTTTATTTTAAACAATATCATTTTGATTTATCCTTATTTAATCTAATTAATTTTATTTGTGGTAATAATATTCTAAATTTGAAATGGTTATAAATACATACATATGTGTTGTGAATTGTACATAATTAGATACTTTATGACATTTTAGACCATATAATTTTCAATTTTTAATTTTTAAATATTTTTGTGATTTTTAAACAATTTAATAATATGTTATTTTTATAAAATATCAATAGTGTCAATTTTGACACTATTCATTTATTTGAATTTAAATAAAATCCAAAAAAAAGATATATTCGAAAAAAAATATTTAATATATTCCTAATATGAAATATTAATATATAAAATTCGTGTATTACATTAATTAGTTCATATAAAATTTATTTTAATATTTTTAAAATCATTTATTTGATATTTCTCTTAATAAAATAATTACTACAACATTTTTGTATAATTATTTAATATACGTATTTGTTGCATTAAAATGAAAAATAAAATACTATGATGAAGATAAATATAATATATTTCATGAAAATACTTTTAGTTGAATTTATATTCCAAAATTCCCAACTTTTAAAATGTTATATTTGTTAAATTATGAAGGTGACAACTTTGACATCATTTAAAATACAATGATATAAATGTCATAATCGCTTGTCTAAGGTTCCAAATGGTCCAAAAGTAGACGCTTGGATTAATATGGTTTAGATATATATTAATAATATGTTTTGTAAAGTTTTGGGGTCTTTTGATGGGTATTATTATTTTAATAAAAACTATATTATTGATTTTTCACTAAATAAATAATTTATGCGCCATTAATGTATAAGCTATTAAGGTAATTATATATTTCTTAAAAATTAAAAATAAATTACCATGATAAATAAAAATATTTTATATTTAAAATGAGTATTTATAATCGAAATTATATTCTATATAACTCTATATTAAAAATAATTTAATTATTAAAGTTTGAGTGTGACATATTTCACTTTCCTTTAAATAAAATAAAGTAAATGTATCAATCTCATACAAGTGGGTTCCAATAGATACCATTTAGACCCAATTATATTTTATGATAAAATATAATCATCCAATTACATTAAGACAAGTGTTATGGTAATTTTATAATATTATTTTTACCCTTAATTACCGGATTTACCTTTAATTGTGGTAAATAATATTTATCGTAGTTACTATTCATAATGCCCAAAAAATAAAAGAAGTATATTAACATAATTTGGACCTACTGATTCCAAATATGAAATAAATTTTTCTAAATTCAAGATACATAAGTTGCAATAATTGATTTAAAATTAATCCCGTTGTCGAAAAAATGGGTTTTTGTTTAAAACTTTGCAAAAGATTGAAATGTTTTTACCTATAAATTCAATGAAAAATTAATGATAATGAAAAAAATTATATTAAATGGTAAAAAATATATTCTATTTATAATTTAAAACCATTCAATATTATAATCTAACCATATAAATTATCTCGATGAAAAAAGTTATTTTTAAGTAAAATTTAGCGTATTTTTACTATTCATAAAAATATGAAAGTTATCAGAAAAGTATGTAAAATTTATACAAAGTAAATTTTTATATCCTGATTCAAAATAATTAGTTTATTTTTTCAATTTAAAATTATAAACTTGTCAAAAAATTTATTTAAAATTGGTGTGCCATCAAAAGACGGAAAAACTGCATTTTTTGAAAAATAGATCTTTTATCCGAAAAATTGATTTTGTTCTCATTATATGATCTAGAAAATATGTAATATGAATGATAATGTTATAGAATTCAAATTTTTGTTAATACTATTCAGAACAGCTAGTTCATAATAATATCATAATAATATATCATTGTTTAAGTGAAACTCAGTATTACGTACCATGTAAGCTATCGAGGAAGGTCGCTCTTGTGTGTAATGCAAGCCAAGTTAGTGTTTCTTGTAGTGAAAAATTCTTTTGGTGTTGAGTATAACATAATCCAAATGTATTTAATTTATAAATTGAACAAAATCTATACTCAATGTTGTGTAGAATAATTTCTACCAAACAAACTTGAAATTGTATGTAACACGAGCCAAGAATAGTGTTGTGTATACTACAAGATAATACAGTGTTGCGTATATCACAAGCTAATCTTGGTGTATCGTACAACATAAGACATCAAAGAAATTAAAAAGAATATATCTTATAAAATTTTAGGGTATTACATATATGGTCGCTCCTTGTATACTGGTCCCATATCATCTCTCCTAATCAAAGAAATCCCATCATCTTGGTTTACAATTTACTTCCTCATGTATGAAGAATATGGGAATATCCTTGGCCTAGTATTCCTTATATCACTCAATGTTTCCATGAAATTGGGAAACTTTCATCCTTATCGTATGATGTTAAACTACACGATTTTCAAGTACTGCATATGGCTTGATTCTCACCCCTTTGAGATACATAGTGATTCATGAATCTTACATCTTGGACCATCCACCACATGTTACAAAAAAATCCTCTATCATTGCTCTTAATCAACTCCATGTCATGAATTAAACCTTTGTATTCCTTGTTTCTCACATTGAGCACAACTCACACGGACTTAGGATTTTTAGTAAAGGCTTTACCACATGATAAAGGTGTACTAATTCATGTCAAGGTTAACATGGTCATAAATGCATGACCTCAAAAGGCATATATTTCTTCCTTTACATATGATTCTAAACTATGTGGTTTCCAAGATTTATGTATGGATTGATTCCTTTCATCATAGAATAAATTTTTATACAAAAATCTCAAATTTTGGGTCTATCCTCCAGCCTAAAAATGTCCCCCTCCTAGTGCATGGGTCAAACCTCACATGGAACATTTTTACCAGAAATGTGTGTAGATTTATCCTTTACTTTATGAGGTATGTAGTGATATCCTAATCTTATATACTGGTCCATCAGAAATATAAAATGCCCCCAATATTCTATATATTATCCAAATCTTCATAGGAGGGTCTTATATAGATTCTCACCCCATTATTGAGCCCATATTCAAACAAACAATGTCTCCCTCCTCACACAAAAAGTTAGATCGAGTGTAAGGAGTCTTTAGAATGGGAATCGCCTTTCGAACATGGTCCATTTTCACTCCTTGCTTGTTTCCCAAAACTATGTGTGGCTTCATTCTCATCTTCAAGGGATACGTGGTGATACCTAAATATCATATCTTTGAGACCAGCCATGATAAAAACAAAAAATAGATATCCTATGTATGGGTTAGACCTATATAGGAAACGTTTCTCTCCATTATGGACTGGTTTTTATATGAAATAATTCTTTTATACTCAAGATCATTCTGTACAAAAATAAAACAATATGTCTAGTAAAATCCAAATCTCCAAAATCTTCTCTTTTCCATCAGTTATGGAATTTCATTTTGCTGAGGACACTTTTCTTTGGACTATTTATAACATTACCCAATTTGTCTCTCCATAAGTATCCCTTAAAATTCCAGTCAACCAAAGGTATATTAATCGTCAAGAGAGACAAATTCTATCTTTGTATGCCCTGAAAAAATTATGCTAGAAACCCACTTTTCAAATATAGTCTATGATCATTCCTTTCATACCTATCCCATATCACTTTTCATATCTAGAAGCCCCCATATTGAAGCTTACAATTATCCATTTTTATACCTACAGGATGATGGATCATTCTCAGTCAGATCACTATGGAATGGAAAATTGTTAATCTTTTGGTCAAATCCATGAGTCCATAAGAGTATAAATCATATATACCAGTAATATAATGTCAAACTATGTAGAAATCCTCTTTTCACAGTGACATTAAACTATATAAAACTCGTCCATGCCATATGATGTTAAATTGGTAGGAAAGGTACTCATCATATGACCCTAAACTATAGAACACCTAAGTCCCTGTATCATGACATTAAATTGCATAACACACAGTCATTCCTATATAACCTATTACTTATATGGGAGCCAGATCCATGTAAAGGTATCAGGTAGTAGATTTGGAACCTAACATTATTCCAATCCCATACCAAGGTGCAATAAGAAAATACCCTTCCCCTATATAAGAATTTGATCTATATAAGGGGTCTTATCCTTTATCAATGATTCATTGGTCATGGATATCACACCCAACCATGATATTTCATTAGCATCAATCATGTCCCTCCATGAAATATGATTAAGAAAAAAATCTTTCACCTATTTCATGACATACAATTTTGTGTGAATTTAAATTATTCCCAAAATTCTCTCTTATCTCTTACGCCAAGCATGACTCATGTGAGATTAAAGGACCTAGAAATTCATTTTTATTAATAGAAAAATTTACCTCATATCCCACTTATTGTGACCTATTTATTTCCTACATGATAGATTTATCCCTGTTGAAGTCTTTAGAACACAAACTATTTGTTCCTTAGAATATTAATACACAATTTCCTGTATATGAGTTAGATCTACATATAATATTATGAAACATGTTCTATAGTTTATGGAAACATTCTAGAAATAAAATTTCCACTCTACACTAGAGTCATATATTTGTGGGTAGTTTTATATATAGGGAATGAAAACCAAGTTTGGTATAATTACTCCCACAACTATTGGTTAATGTTGTTCGACCTAAAACCCAAACTATTTTGATTAGTCCTTCAAGACCCTAAACTATTATATTTCATATCATTTTCATGTTCCTGTTATTGTAAGTTAAATACAAAAAAAACATGAATATTCTAGCAAAAAAATTAATTCTAGTATTATTATTAAAACTGTAAAATAAACCTTGAACAAAGAGACAGATGATTGAGACTATCAAAATTTTTATTCATTGGAAAAAAATTTATAGGAACATCCAAATCCTGGATTCAATCATTGACATTATTTGAAAATAAAGTGTCTATAGTGCAATTAGTCTTACTTTATTCAAAAATATGCTAATGTTTGACATGAGGCATTCAAGTATTATTCGATATTGGTTCTTTTCCCAGTTTTAGCTTTGGATAAAAGAAAAAATTTCATAAAAAAGGTGTCTAACTCCTAAAATTTATATTTTATGGATATTAGAACCATGTTTGTTAACGAATGTTATTCTTTCTTATGGCCACTCGGTCCTCATATTCTTATAACTCTATGGTCTGTACAACAATCTAAACATTAAGCTATTCTTCTTGAGTATTTAAGTGATACATCTCTATAGTAGTATCCTTTATAGTTCTACATGGTGATTGGAAATATTAAAATGGATGAGATCTCATTCTTGAGTAGCCAACTCCTCTAGATAAATGAGAACTTGATGAATAAGGGCATGTAAGTTTCGATAGTGAAAACCACCTATGCCTAATCTAAAGAAAATTTGATGGAGGTTGTACTCTTTATCAGTAATTTAATCTAAAGGATTATATATGATGATAATGTAAACTTGGAACCAAGCCCATTTTTTCATGGATTAATGTTATATGGAATCACTTCCATCTATATCCTTCTTACAGGTGGATATGGGTATATAATCTAGGATCACATTTTTCATAGAGAGGACTTCTTAAAATTGTGATACAGTTGTTGGAAATTCCTTCATAGTTACCTCATGTTTAAATTTGGGGACCGAACCATTAAGTTTAGTTTTGACCAAAGGAATAACCGACATCATTTTTCTAGGACCAACATAAATAGGTCTGAAAACAATGACAATAAAAAAATTTGGGTCTTCACCACTCCCAAAAAAAAGTAACATGATGAAAAACCTTTCTTAGAATGCTTAGAATGTCGGGACATAATTATTTCTCACACAAAAATTGGTGAGGATATAATGATAGGAAAGGGAGTTGGAGAATCCAATGGTTTATGTACCCATTGGATTGGTTTCCCCAACACCCCATCAGGATAATATTCTACCAACATTTTGGAATAACCCCCTGAAAATTTAGTTAGAGATTTCATAGGAGGTAAATAAATTTCCATGTCAGAATCCTCATGTATCATCATCAGCCAGTGTGTAATCATCGAATCCCCTCCCATAGGAGTCTCTAATCATAAGGATCGAGCCAATGACTCCACTAGAATCTCCGAGCCTGAAACGAGGTCCATGGAAAGTAAAGAGTGAATAACACCTATGTCTATGAGAATTGAAGCTAAGGTGGAATAGACACAAATTTACCTCTAATCATCTCTAGAGCATCGTGGTCTTAGGCCTCCATCGCTTGAATCTGCCTCTGCCCCTATCAACCTTCTCCTAGAGATCGGGGTGGAACTCTAAGGGGTGGTAGTGATAGTACCTCAAACTGTTGGCCACCACCTACCACTCGAATTGTGCCCCTTCCACCTACACTTCCCTTCAGAACTACTCACTTGAACCCCTTCCGCTATCTCGGTGGACCCTCAACTGCCTACTAGTCATCCATGCGGGGAGTCTGACAGTCACGAGCCATGTGCCCCTGTCCTCCGCAAGAGTAAAAAACTTTATCCATCATATGACCTCCTCTACCTCACGAGCTCTACACCTCCAACTCTGCATCCTAGGGTCATCCACTAGAAGGTTTGGCCCATTTTGTCCTTTGTGTCATCTGTTTATTGCCTGCTGCAGATGACTCGGCTACCTGTCGCCCAGTGGTGGCCCTCATTGTCGGTGCCTGCTCAGTTAGGAAGCTCTCCAATAGTAGGGCTCACTCATGAACTCTATCATGAATCGGGATGCTGAGCTAAATCATGAACGCACTAATCTCTCTTTGGAGACCCTTTCAAAGGTATGGGCCCAGAAGAAATGGTCTCGTACCATGTTGGTGGAGTAGCGGAAGAGGTTGGTAAACCCCACTGAGTACTGTTCCACAGTCAGGCTTCCTTATTGTAAGTGCAGTAACTTCTGAATACATATTGAGTGTAGTGTTTCTGGTACGAACTCCTCCCTGAAGAGGCTCTCGAATTCTATCTAGACAAGGGTCACCTCCTCATGTTTCTAGAGATTCAAGCTCCACCACCTACCTATAGTGCCCTGAAAAAGGATAGCGGTTAGAACTTCCATCTGGTATGTCAGTGTCTCTACTAGGAAAAAACCCAAGTAAATACCTCCAGCCAATAATTAGCTATTTGAGGACCTGTCTTGACTCAAAACCTCAGAGGCCTATGTCTCTAGAACTCGTGAAGTGTGTTCAGTTTTTGTGTACTATCTTCTAGTGGGGCTAGTAGAAATTGATGCTCTCCGGGTAGTGGTGCTACTGGTACACCACCTGAAGGTGATATCACTGTAAGTGGTCCCTACACCAATGCCTCATCACTCAGTGGACCATTATCATGATACCTCACTGGAATCCTGGATAGCTGTCTTTGTGGAGGCATCCTGTAGAGAAAAATATGTGCCATGATCAATAAGTTATACTTGGTGATATGACTCAAAAGTGATGAAGAGAAACATATTTCCAAAACAAATGCAACTACTGTTTTTGTGTATCGAGTCAGAAAATAGAATTTAGGGTCCTGGTGTATGGATATGTCGGTCACCGCACCAACACTGGACTCCCTAGCCTGAAATCCAAGCTCAAAATACTTAACACTATTGCCTCATAAAAAACACATATTCTTAGTTATTCTGGTAGAACCGACCGCCCTTTGATACCCCTTTGTCACGACCCGTCACTCGAGGCCCGTGTTGTGACTACCCCAATCCTGCCTTCCATAATCCAGGGACTGGTGACAAGAACTGGAAATTAATAACCCAAAAAGGTAAGGAATTTCTTTTAAACCTGTACACACACAGATAGTGAATACCACACAAAGAAAACCACAAAGGAAATAAAGTAGTACAACCACCCCAAAGTATCACTATTGAGAGTAAAGTGTGTAAACATAAAGTAAAGGGGGGAAATACAATCCCAATTTAAAAGAAAGTACAAAAAAGAAGTAAAATCTCTAGAGATCATCTGCCAAGGATCCTACCTGAAGGGTAGGTACATCTCTCTGTCGGATGTCACTATAGCACACCACGTCTATCGATCCATTTTTGAGAACCGTCTAGTCCTAGCTCTCCAAAGTCCCGGTCAAGGTTGTATGTAGTATACATAAGACACAACATGTGTGGGTGAAGCCTGTGAAAGGGTGAATATAACAATACTCAGTAGGGACCTTGAGATCCCCAAAGATCTCTCAGTAATCCACAAAGGAAAACGCCACAAAGAAAGATTCCACAAAGGTAATACCACTAAGCAAGATCTCAAACACATAGCACAAAGTAAAATATGCATCTCACACCGGGTATAACTTATGTATATAAATAAATATGGTTATTCATAAAGCTATTTTATCTTATTATGTTGAGAGGCTTTACTACTGACCCACATAGGGTCGCTAGGTGCTGACCCTCAGAGGACCGCAAGGTGCTGACCCACAGAGGATCACGAGGTAATGACCCGCAAAGGATCTCTAGGTGTTGACCCACAGAGGTTTTCTAGGTGTTGACCCATAAATTATTTCTAGGTCCTAACCCACACAAGATATCTAGGTGTTAACCCACTCCTAATCTCTTGGTACTGACCCACACAGGATCAATATTCTTTCTTCACGTCACAACCAGCCACTAGATTCCCACACTTAGAACGCTTTATTTCTGGAGGATCTGATCCTCAAGAAATCATCCATACCTCAACCATAACAAAGTCCCACATAGAGTAATTCAAATTACTATCTCATCGTATGGGTCCCAATGCAGCAGATAGTGTGTTGTTCGGACACTCGGTCTGTAAGTTATAGGCTCTTTAGTAAAAAGGGTCTTGTTTGATTCGAGTCTGATCCAACCCGGACATACTACAACTTCTTCAAAAACTCATGTAGAGTATATTAGAAAAACCACTCCATCTCAAGGGTACCAAAACCACTGATGACGCATCAATCAGACATTTGGTCTGAGAGATATGGGTGTTTAAGTAAACAGGGGTCGGTTGTGTTTGGGCCGGGTCCGACCTGGTCAGACCTACCCAACAAACTCAGCCCAGAGGTCCCATGTACCCTAGTTTAGTTAGTCAGACTCAACCTGACCCAGTTCAGGTTAGGGTTGGTCTAGTCCAGCTTGGACAGTGGGTCCGGCCCAATGGGCCTCACTGGACCCAGCCCGGCTTGGCCGAAGGTCCAGCCTGCAAGGTCGCCCGGCGACCCGGTCTAGTCCGGCACAGACTTCCTACATAGTTCTGGCTTGTTGGGCCCCGAGTCTAGCCTGTTGGGGGTGGTACTGACCCACTGGGTGGTTCACACCCCTCCTGATCCTCCAGAGGCTGACCGGTCCGCCTCGCTGGGATGCGGGCAGATGTCGCATTCAATCTACCACCATTGCCCTGTGGGTTGCCACGTGGAAATTCCTCTAGCGTGGTCGAGCGACCGCGGCCCTTCAGTGCACTGTCATGGTGCACCGCCAACCGCTTGAGGACACTACTTCAAGCCACCACTGACAGTCACCGCTATCGATGTCGTCACACCGATGGACTCTTCCACAGACCACCGGGTCTACACCTATGGTCCGTTCTTTGCGCCGCTTGCACTTGCGCTCTCCAGAAAATGTCGTCTCCAACTCGAAGGTCTCAAATATTTTTTTCTATCGATTCTACAGTTTTCCATGAATAACACCCATGACAGAGGGGCTCAATCCTTGTTCTTATTGGCTGACACCCCCCTCATTAAAAGTTTATAATCAAGGGAGGTCTGGGGATTTTAATTTGAACAATAATGATGATTCAACCCCAGATAAATAAATTCTAAAAGTAAAGTCACCCTCCCACATAAAAACATGAATTGAGGATCAACCCATTCATGGGTTCACCATTATTGTTCATTTTTAAAATAATAATGGGGAAGAAATTTAAAAATTAAACAACCGCTACCTCATTGACATTGGATTCCGAAGCGTTCATCCTCGAAGTTTCAGGAAGTTGATATCGCTTCCAGCTTCATTCTTCAAGGCACATCGAAGATGATAAATTCTCCCTGGTGTTCTTCATTCTTCTTTAGGGATGAATTTTGTTGGAGGTTCGTCATAGGATCCTCTCTGATTAATCCCCATCGCACCAACACATCAAACCATTAAAATGAAAACACATCGCAATGTTTTAGTTACGTTGTGATTACGTTTCATTACACTATTTAATTTATGAAACAACATCTTTGTTACACTTCCTTTATTACATCGTTACACGACATGATATGGTCCATTAAAGAGCCTCATTAATATGCCTCATCGCTGCCTCGCCGCTACACCGTAGAGTCGCCATCCGACACTCAACGGTAAGAAAAGAAATAAAATATTTCCTTTAAATTATTTTATTATTTTTCTCGAAATGTTCTATAATTAAATTTTCCACTTGGCCCTTTCCGACCAAAGTTAAGTCATTTCATGGAAAATCCCAGTATTCCAAGTTCAATGGTGCCCTCAAATTTTTGATCTGAGCATCGATTCAAAAGTTAGAAAAAACCTGCTTGCACGTTTACTTAACATACCTAAAAAAAGTTTAAAATTCCATTCTTGGATAATCGGGCCTCAGAATCACATGCCATCAAAGTCTGTGGTCTCAAAATAATTCTATATAAATAAATTAAATTACACAGAATTCCCGAGGCTTTAAAAAATTTATTCTGGTAGTTATCTTAGAAAGAGAAAAAGAATAATCACATGTATAATTATTAATGTAAATTCAGAGTTTTGGATAAAAATAATAATGATAATATCATATGATTCAATATATATATGTTTATTATTTTATGGTGAGAATGATTATATAATTATGTTACTAAAGATTTTAAATGAGGTAATTACCTCATCCATAAATAATTAATATTTCTTATTGGATATTAAATAAATGGTTGGGTCTTGTGTGATGGATTTTTTATATAGTATGTTTATGTTTCCTCTTGGTATTTACTAGATAGTGTGTTATCTACTTGTTTGTATTGTTGATTTTTTATCATGGTTAATTTCATTAAAGGTATAAAAATTGTAAATCCAAATGATAATAAAATTAAATGGAATATGGAAGAAAATATTATATTCCTCCCTTTTAGAGTTAATTAAACACGGTTATAATTATTTTGATCATGTTTATAATTATCGTTAGCATTAAAAGATTTTTCCTCTAGGATTCTTTTTGGAAGAAATCCTCTTCAATATAAACAAGTTAATTTAATATGAAATTAAAATGATTGGTTTCTATATAATATCTTTTTTGGGGTTGAACAAGCATATTCTTGTTGTGGGAGGCATAATTATCTCTTTTACTTAACCTTTATGCTTTTTCCTGTGTGTGAAAAATAAATTTGAAAATGTATGAGTGCTCTAGAGATTTAGAGCTTTGATGAGTTGATGATAACTTTGATATAGTTGAGAACCTTTGATGAGTAATGAGTTGGAGGCTCAAATATATATTGATGGTTAGTTATATATTGAGAAATGGGTTAGGAGCCTTGGGCTATAGTGATGGTTGATGTCAGTGATAGTGGGATAGATTATATTATGTGCAATGGTTTGGAATGATGGGGTAGTCAAGACGAGTTCAGAGAGGGGATTTCTCCAAAATATGTTTAATCATACTTGATTCCTTCTTTATGGATGGTTAAATGGTTGGATGAATTCCATTTATATCATTATTTTCCAACTAATTTTTGTAGTTTTATGTTATACAATGCAAGTTTATTCTTGATTTGGTAGGCTAGGATGATTCATAGAGTACCCAAATAATTTATGTAATGGTAAATGGATTAATAAATGGATGGGGATTATTCATAATGATTTTAAATTATGATAACATACTTGATAATATAATAAGAGAATTTATGAAGTTAAACCCACTAGACTTAGAAGATTAAAATGTTAATCATGGAAATGAAAATGGAATAATGTTAATTAATGGATAATTAATTAATCATTATGGAACTTGTTACTTGTTTTAAAATTTGTTATCTAGACATTAGTAGTGGTAGTTGGGGGTCCTATATGATGATAGTGTTCTGTGAGTTTATGGCTAGGTAGCTTCCCAAAATGTTTATGTGTGTTCTGTTATTTATAATTTCTAATTACATATGAAACCACACCTATTTTGGTTGGGAAATGGACACCAAAATGTTTTGGGGTGCTTTCTCCAACATCTAGGATGGTGAGAAGATGGATAGATGAATTCTCCCTCTCCCCTTCTCTCCCTCTACATATAGATGAGTAGATATAACCAGGGTGACAATGTCTTGGGGTATATGGTATGTTCCTATACGAGTGGTGTTGGATCGTGGTTTTACTATACATTTATGTATTGGTTGTAATGTCTTGAGTCATAGAACATAGTTATATCTCGATGTGGAAGTTCTAGATTCCCATAGGTGTACATGTATGTGTTGTGATTTATTAAGAGATAATTAACATACACACTCTATATTGAATTTTGGGTATACACTTGGTCACTATTGGTATATTATTATGATGATATTTAGGGATATATAGGATGAAGTATTGGTTTTGATGCTATTGCATGATGTGCATGGTGACTTATTAGAGGTATGATCACAAAATGTAATTATTGGGGTGTAAGGGAAAAAACTAGTAGATAAGTGGAATTAGGATAACTTCATTTATATTTATTATTTTGATATATAATTATTTAATTTTGTGAAATATTTTGTATGTTATCCATAATAATGATAGGAAAAGAATAGTATGCTTGCTTAAGTGATAGTTTCATTTGTTTATTCACCGAGATTTAGAATTATTATTTCACATTTTTCATTATATATTTATAGGAGGGTCCTACTAATTATACATGTTATGTTCACCCTATGTATATATAAACTATTTTTAGGTCAATGGGAGATAGTTGGGGAATGAACAGACATTACTAGTTTGAGGAGTTATTTAGGAACTGTCGGAACTTCATGGTCACCACTGAGGATTTATCTCTTTTATATTTTCATTTGATTTGTATCCAATTATGTATGACATCACATTATAAATTAATGGTAATTATTTTATTTATGCCTAGTTTTGGTTGGTATCTTTATCATCTTATCTCTTACTAATTAAATCTTTAAATGTTTGATTTATTTACCCTTGGTGCTAGTATCCAACTTGTGGCCTACTGAAGGTGGGATCTGAGTGTCATTTTCTCTATTTATCCATTTCCATCCATGTATGGTTACCTTTTATGGTATGGGGTCATGATAGAGTGTTATAAAATTTTATGGTTGAGATATATAAAAAATATGGAGTTAGGCACTGGGCTGGATACATGGGTTGGTAGAGTGATAGTACCAATTGGGCCTAGAACATGTTATAATCAAGGGAGACTTGCTAATACATGGGGTCTAAAGAATCTATATGATCTAATTTAAGGACCTTAAACATTTTAAGTGAATTGATACTACTTTAGGGGTAGATACCAAGGAAAATATCATGCATTATGCTTGTATATTTTTTTGTTTGAACTGGGAATACAATGGATATTCAATTGAAATTAATTAATTAATTAATTAACCTTAAATAATTTTAGTCTTGAGTTTTGCTTCCCTAACATTTATTGTTTTATAATAATGGATCCAAGATGATTTCATGTCATTTTTTCATTTGAGATGGTTGAAAATATATGCATGAAAATCACAATAAAGTGGACATTGATAATGACGACACATGGAGCAGGACACTCCAAGAGTTTCAATTATAGATTTTTTAGAAGTATGAGGGATTCATTTTAAATCAGGGGATAAAGGTTTGTTTGGAGGAGGTAGATATACCCTTTAGTTTTATTCATGGTTATAAGGATCATTGGGTTTTATTAGATGTGATGAAGTTGTGTAGTTCATCTTAGTAGTGGGGATTTATGTTCCTTTAGGATTATGAGGAGTCGATTGTTTTATAGTGGAAGTTTTTTAGATCAATTTTTAGGAAATGTTTCTTTATTTGACCAAAAAGGAGGGTTTTCATCTAGTGATGTTTTCCCTATGCTTTTGGATTTCTGAGTTCTTGTCTTCATATGTTTTGAGACCTTTTAATTACTTTGTTGATCCTAAAACCCATTGATTTTTATCCCCTTAAAGTGAATGATCAAAAATATCATCATTATATGATTCCTATACCTTGAAAATGGGATATTAGTAACCTCATAGTTCTATATATTCAGAACACCTATTAAATCCTTGATCCATGATTGTGTTTACTACTTCAACCTTTAGTTTCTGACCATCCTATACCAGAATTGAATTCAAAGACGGTAAGTATAACTCATTCCTCTAGTTAAGTTTTGATATGGGGATATATTTTATGGAAAGGGTTTCTTTAACCTTATTAATATAATTCCATAACTCTCCCCTCGGTCTTGTATTTATGAATATGTGGTTTTAAGGGAGAAGCTTCTATCATTATATGAATTCTATAACCCTTTACTCGAGCCTGGTGTGGTGGAGATTTGGTTAAAGGGATGGGGTTCCTGTATATTTTCCTTTATTTTAATTAATATATTCTTCTATTGGTCCTAGTAATATGGGACTTGGTGTGGGGGAAAGTTATATAGTATTTTTCTTCTTTCATTTGTTTTCTACCAAGTATTCGATTATTTTCTCTATGTTGGGAATTAAATTCTTATATATCATAATTTGTGAAATTGACTCTATTTATGATGTGTAAGTGATTCTATATGATTATATTTCTAGATGGATTTCTCTTATAATAGTAAAATATATTATGGACTCTATAATATAAATAGAGGAAGAAATTCACCTATCATGATGTGTTATTTTCATGAGAAATTTAAAAACCATGGGATGAGTTAGGGTCGCAGAAACCGATATATATCCTGGTGTGGTTAATGGGTTCCCTTGATTTTTATGCTTGTGGAAATTCTATTCATGTTGATATAAGTTCATTTATTATTTGAGGAATATTATTTGGTTTCAATTTAAAACTGATAAAAGTAATGATATCCACCTATTTGAAATGATAAATGGAATTATTTAAACTTTTTTTGGTATTTTAATGATAGTGTTCCTAGTAAATGAATATTTTATAAAATGGGAAATTTTAATGTTAAATAAAGTGGTTAGTTTAAACCTCATGTTTTTTCTATGATTATTTTTATTTTTGGATATAATATTCTATTTTTGAAGTTATACGTGTGAAAATTAAACAAATATGAATCTTGTTAAAAATGGAAGTATGACATCATGCTTGGAACATTTAAATTTTATATAAGTTATCAATTTTTCTAACATAATTTTATTGTTTTGGACCTTCATACATTTTATTTTGTACAAATTCAGGGGATATATTTTTCTAGGGGAATTTACGAGGAAGTTGGAGGGGAAAGGGAGTTTTGTAGCATTTGAGAAGGATTTTACAATGTAAAGGACTGTATTGAGTCATAATGATGGTTGTTATAGTGTGGTGAGTTGGGTTGTGGATTGGAGGATATAAGGATTAGTTTTAGGGGTTCTGTGGAATGACTAAAATGTGTAAAGGCTAGTTATGGTATGAATCCCCAAGTTTGAGTTTCACTGTTCCTTCCAAAGCTACATCATGGAGCTGGGTTGCAGTATGGAATCCTTCTTGGTTGATAGGTTTTGTAACATGGGGATCTCAGTTACAATATAGTCCCTCACCTAGTACTTGGGATCTATGGTATGGACCTCTCCATCTTTCTTGTATATGGATTTTACTATCTTCAATGTATTATGGTCCCTTATCTAATTCCTTGGTGTTTTCCATTTTCATTAGTTCTACATCAAGGTGAGGGGTATGGCATATGATGTTATGTTTTACACACTACCAAAAAAATCCCAAACCCCTTTGAACTCCATCCTTATTTCCTATTTTCTCATGGTTATTGGGTTACCCAAGTATGTACCTAGGAGTTATTTAAACCCCTTTTCATTTTATTTCAATATCGTTTTTGGGATATCAATCTTTGGATGATCATGGTGAGTTTCTTTCTTTCCTTCACCCTGTTTTCTCCTATTATTCATCTAAAAGAGGTTTTTTATCAAGGTAACTATTGGTTTGGGTGATGCTTTGGTAAGGTAATGATGTGGGAAGTTTTTTTATAGGTTGATCAAGGTATATTCCTCTATTGTGGTGCTCAGTGATTATCTTCATTTTGTTAAAAAATACTAACTATCTGGAAAGGTTCGTTTGAGGTAGGGGATCCTTTATATTTACTCTTTAGTTGTACATGTAAAACTATCATGATTTTTTTCCTTTAGAGAGATGGTATGAACTTGATAAATAATTATAATCAATTATTTATTTGAAATTAATGGGGAGGGGAAAGGAAACACATATTTTACTACTTTTTATTTTCATTCCATTACACCTGATTGATATATCACTAAAAATCACAGTTGTTGGGAGCCTTGTTTTTATTGGATTTGATATGTTTATAGAACCCTTTATTGTGTTATTTTATTATATCACCTTGAATTAAATTTTATAAGAATGCATATTCAACTAATAAATTAGTTTCCCATAGAAAATATTGGTTTTTGTGTGAAATCCCTTGAATGTAACAAAGTAAATGTTGAAAAATACCTTTTTTTTAAACTGATTTGTAATATGTGAAAAATTTTAATGTTTTGTGGTTTTGATGTGGTGGTTATGATTTAATGTAGGTGTGATGTAGTGGCTATAATATGTGGTATTTGTGATGAGGAAGTGTTTTTGATGTGGAGTGGTATAAATATCAAGCTTGTTGGTGTGAGGATGATGGGTCATTATTGTGGTGTTCATTATTGTAATATTTTCTTGGTAGTAATGTAATTAATTGATAATAATGAACTATAATATCTAATGGGTTCGAATGAATAATAAACACTAGAACTAAAATGCGAAGTGTGGATAAACTAGTTTTTTTCAATGTGAAATAAATAATATTGATAAATAAAGTTGGTTAGTAATGGGAAATTTTTTAAATTATATTAAATTGAAAAGAAAGGTTGAATATGGTTTGTGGACTGTGGATTATTCATGTTGTATTATTCATTTAGGGGTGGTAGTGAAAGTGGTGGAGGTTGTGAGGCCTTCTGACAATGTTATGAGTTGGTATGTGATAGAGAAAATATTTTCTGAATTTCAACGTTTTTAATCCCACCAATGCGTTATTTCAAGGGAAATTGACACATTTTGTGTTTTAAGATCATTTTTATCTTAATTGATAAAATTTATTATTTTGGATTTGAACTATTTTAAATTATTTCAATGCTTTGGATATAACATTGTATGAACTGATCCAAATTGGAAATTTATTATTTTATAGGTTTATATGTTCTATGATATTCATTTTATCTTCCTTAACTCAAAGCTAAATCCATTATTTGGAAGCTCAAATCCATCTCACAAGACCATCCTCGAAAACTGAACACAAATCTGATAAATTTTATTGTTGGGAACATATCTAATAAATGGATGAACCAAATGATCCTATATTTTACATGGAGCAAGAAACCATCTGTAGTAACAAGTTTCATTAAGATATATTCTCATTATTCCTTCATTATCAAGGCCATAAATTCATTAGAACTCACTGTGTTGGAATAAAAATAGTCTTTCTGGTAGAATTAAAAATTCTGAGTGAATCGGCCATAACTCCTTAATTAATTGTCCTATAAAGATGAAATTACGTGTTCAGATAAAGGAGATATGTCCTAAAAACTTTAAATAAGTAACAATTTCTAAATTATGACATTAATGGGGTCATGTACTCGATTACTTTCAAAGGGATATTTTTGGAGCCAAATTCTCATTCCCTTTGCCTATAAAAGAGTGTGCTTTCTTATTTTCAAATTATTGGAAACTTAGGGATAGTTTTTGTAAGACATTTTTATGTAGTTTTACTATTTCATTTATATTTTAATATTATTCTATGTTTTTAGTATATTTTAGTTTTTATTCTTCATCTCATTCTCTCATATTTTTACCTTTTGTGTTTTCACTCTGATCTTCTCCACTGTGAACTCTTATGCTCATGATCATGAGTAGCAAACCCGAGGAAGTTATTGGGGGATTAATTCAGTGGTGAACCCAAGTAATTTTACATTAATTCATATTTTTTCTTATTTACTTATATTTTGGATAAGGTATATCTTAGTGTGAAAGGAATCTTTGTGTCTCCACTTGACACTCGAGGCTTAGCTTTTACTTCTATCATATTCTCCCTCTGATTGAGGAGGTGGAAGTGCAGTCTCTCGACGATCATTGAGTGTATTGTATATTCAAAACCATAGGTAGAATTGGATGTTCATGAATACTATAGATCATTCTAATTAAGTATATTTGAATCTAACAATGAGATGAGGAAGGTTTACTCTAGATAATCTCCTCATAGGATCACCTTTCTATCTAACATCATTCTGTCTACAATCATTCTATTTGTATTTCATTTTCATGCTTTATTTTATTTTATTTTTATTTTAAATTATAAATATCCATTTCTAGTCATTTTATTTCACATATATTTAAAAATATAAAAAGGGTGAATTAGAAGTATTGAGTGACTGACTACAAAGGATCCTCAAGAGATCGACCTAGGTCAGCAACTATACTACACTTAGTTATTAATATTTTTTAGGGAGAACAGAACAATGATTCATAAAATTGGATCCATTTATAGGGATCCAAGTGGTCTTCACTCACTATTTTATTCACATTTTTTAAATAATTTTACTTTTATTAAAAAAACAAAAAAAATCATAAATTTCAAAAACACTAAAAAAACCGTGTTCATGATGTCTTTCAATTCAAATTTTTATGCATGGACTGACCAATATAAAGTTCTAGAAGAAGTTTAAAATTATCTTGATGATACTTATAAAATTATTAGTGACTTAGTGGGAAAATTGTAGAGAAAAATAAAGTTGATAGCTGAATATGTACATTCTTTTCAAGAGCAACCCGAGCTGGAACCCGAACCAAAAAAAGTGGTGGAAGAGATTTCACTGATCATTTTTATGCTAAAGAACCTGGGGAGGGTGATAAGGAGTTACTAAAGGGGTTTATCATATCATCCCATACTCATCCATTACTCGAAGAGGTCCTTGATGTACACATTCCAACTTATGCACTTATGAGAGATCAACAATTTTCAAAAGAATTCTGGAATCGCATAGTTGAAGATAACCTAAAACATGATCTTCCCATATTTGATATTAAAAAATAAACACCTTTCGACCACTATATTGATTTTTAAGATGACAAATAATATGCACCTATTGATACGGAGTTGTCAATGGTCTTTCCTCAAGAGATAAATTTCCAAGCCGACTTACTTGAAACAAAAGATTTCTTTATTGATTCATCATGTTTTAATCTTATTCAAGCTAAATTGTTTTCTAACTTTCACTTTTCTGACATTTCTGATACATAAAAAATAGACCAGTCCTTGTATGTTAATTATGAGACCACCCAATTAGTGGGGATCTAATTATAAGAGTTTGAGAAGATGGTGGTGGTGTGACTACCTCCTCTACAATAACTTTTATATCATATAGAAGAGGAAACCATAGAAGTTCACAGGGAGCACCCTTATATTCTATTCCCTCCCACTCTGGACCATAAATTATCAATGTATTATTTATTGGGGTTTGGGAATTTTCTTTTCTTCTTTGGGGTTCTCCAATACCAGTGTTTACTCATGGACACTGGGAAAATTCACATGTGGTGGTTTATCTCAAAGAAACCACATCCACCTTTTGATTGGGGATAACTTACTACAACTCCCTGACTAGGGGCAGTAAAACTCTAGCACCATCTTGGGGGTCAAACCAAGCATTATCCCATTTCTATCACCTTTACAAATTCAATACAAAAGCAAAGAAGGAAAGGTTAAAAATATAGAGATTGAAGTATGAAGATATAAATATGGGTGAATATGAATCTTTTGGGGACTTATTTACTATGGTAAATGACATATTCAGCACAATAATATCTCTTGGTGAAAAGTTATAAGATTCTACATTTGTTGAAAATATCTTAAGAATCATTCCTAAAAAGTTTGATGTCAAATTTTCCTCATTGGAAGATAGATATCCTAAAACTCTATCTCTGGATGATCCTCATAGTACTTTCATTTCTTATAAAATGAGAGGGGAAAATGTTATTAAGGTAAAAACAAAAGATTATAAAGAAATTTATTTCATAACTTTCAAGAAAGAAAATAGTAAGAAGATTCTTGAAAAAGATAGTGTTGTTGAATCTGACACCGAAAATGGGGTATGTAAAAACATTGATTAATTTATATCCTTTTTTTCTAAAAATGTAAGATGAGGTGCTTGTAAATATAAAGGGAAATTTTCTTTGAAGTGTTTTGAATGTAATTCGTTTGGAACTTTGTAGATAATTTTCCTTGAAGAAAGAAATAAGTGGATTGTAATGAAGAAGAAATAAGTCTATGAAGTTCATGGAATAATTAGGGTGATATGGACAAATATTTTTCTACAGGTAAAGATAAAAAGTTATTAAAATCTAAAAGAAGAATCTTTTTGTCTAATGAATATGAATAAGAAGATAGTAAAGCTAAATCTAAAAAATCTGTCAAAAAAGTTGTAGAGAATACTTTTATTACAATAGTGAATAATGAAGAATTAATATTTATTGGTTCTAAATAAAAATAAAGCCAATTATAGTTTCATCTTAATGATGAATTGAAAGAATGTCTGAGGAATATTGGAAGGATTGAAAAATAAATCAATAAGTTGAAAATTGAGAATTCATCATCAACAATCAATGAGGTTTTCTTAATGATAAATTATATATATTGGAAGATTTTGATGATTTTTATAAATATATTGAGAAATAAAATAATCATAATGAATATCTAGAAGTAAAGATAAAGGAAAAAAGAAGAAGAGTTTGAACTTGTACAACTAAATTTTTTAAAATCTAAACAGAGGGATATAAGTTTCAAAAACTATATCTCTAAAGTTGGTGAAAGTTATCATAAGGAGAAAACTGAAAAGGATAAAAATTACCTTCAAATTTTGAGAATAAATCTAGAATTTTTCATAAGAATAATAAATATGGGAAAGTTATGTATGTGTCCAAGACCAAAGAAGTTGATAATTCATAAGTTTCTAAAAACTCTGAGTACAAAAATATTTATGAACATTCAAAGTCCAGAAAATATTCTATTACTTCTAGTTTTTATAATTCTAAAAATAAAAATAGGATGAAAAACAATATTTCGGTTTAAGATAGAAATTTTGGTGGTTAATAAAGTTCTGTTAAGAAGGTTGCTGAGAAACATACTCAACACTGGTCAATCTGAAAGTTTCAGAGGCAAATAATATTTCTATGGATACTATTAGTATTGTAGTGGATTAATACTTATAGAAAATATGCATTGGTTCAACCAAAAACATTAATAATATTCCATAGGTTATGGAAGGCAACATTTGAGGGGGAGTCAATCCTCTCAAAAGAAGAAGTATGAGAAGGAAGTTTAGAAGAAACCTGATAAGGTTGGTGTGAAAGTTGAGAATAGGTTCCAAACCATAGAAACTATTTTTAAAATATGTGAACAACCAAGAAATCTTGTTAAGGTTTGTCTTGTTTTGTTACCGGCACAAAAAAAATTTCTTAACAATTCATAGAAACTGGAGGTGAAGAAAGAAAAGGGGAAAGAAAACGTTCTTGTTGTTGAAACCACATTGAAAGCTATAAAAGGAGAACGAACTTGTATTATCAATAGTGGGTGTTATTCTCATATTATAGAAGAATAAATGATATTAAATAATGTTAAATACTCAAAATAAGGAACAATTACATTTTGAAATGGTGAATCTATTAGAATTAAAGGTGTTTGATTAGCCATCGTTGGGGGAAAAAGAATTTCAAGAAATATTTATATATTGATGGGTTGAAACACAACTAGATTAGTGTTTCAAAAAATTATGATTAGGGTAACAAATTAATCTTCAAAAAATATGTGTTTTTTATGAAAAGTGAGGAATATTGAAAGATAGTTACATGAGGCCAACATACAAAAGGAAACTTATTCCAAGTTGGTGAAATACAAAACTCTTGTTACTTGGGTATGATGGAAGAAAATTAGTTGTGGAATAAAAGGTTGGGTCACATGTTTCATAGAAACCTGATAAAGCTATTAAAGTGAGATAGTGTATGTGATATTTCTGATATGTTAATAAAAAGAGATTGGTGTTGTACTATTTTTCAGAAGGGAGAAATTACTAACTCGGTGTATAAGAAAGTTGATATTTGTTCAAAACAAACCCTAGAACTTATTCATTATGATAAATATGGTCCAATGAGAAAAAATGGATATAAGTACTTAATCACTTTAATTTATGACTTCACTCACATTATTTGTGTTATGTATATGAAACATAAGTCAGATTCTCTGAAAATGTTTAAAATTTTCAGTAGGAAACCTTAGAAAGAATGCGAGTATTTAGTAAAGAAGTTAAGAATTGGTAATTGTGGTGTTTAAAGAAAAAGATAATTTGTAATTTATATTGAGAATAATGAAATTTGGCATGAGTACAATTCACTATACACTCCTCAACAAAATGGAGTTTCTAAAAGTAAGAACAGATGTTTGATAAAAATGGGGAGAAATATGTTACCTGAACATGGTCTTTCTCATTACTTTTATAGGTAATCCATTAGTACTGATATGTATATCAAAAACTAATGTTTCTACAGTCCAAGTTCTTATATAACTTCATATGATATGTTTTATGTAAAAACTCCAAGTTTGAAATTCTTAATAGTTTTTGGGATTTCGTGAATTATAAAGAATAAAGGTGAAAAAATTGGAAAGTTTGAGAACATAGGTAAATATAGAATTTTTCTTAGTTATTATTGAGAAGGAATAGGATATAAATGTTTCAATAAAGATATAGGAATAATTTTTTATTCTTCTAATGTAATTTTTTTTAAATGGTGAAGAAGAAAATAGGCTTTTTCTGATAAGGAAGTTGAGAAGGATAAAAAAATTGATGTTAACAATTCTAATAAGGATGTCGATAGTGGTAATCCTACTCAAGAAGAATAATCGGACTCATCTATTTCAAGTGATGAGGATGAAAATCAAATAACTCATTGTAGGATGAGGAAGCTTGGGTTGGTTTAGAACATTATTGGTGATCAACATTAGAAGGTTCAAACAAGAATAACTTCAAAAATTGTTTGACATACATCTTTATATACAAAGGTAGATCTAAAAGATGTGAATGAATCTTTTGAGCATCCAAAATGGGTTCAGGATATGAATGAAGATATTTATCGGATAGAAAATAATAATACTTAGGAACTCATACCCAATCCAGATAATAAAAACGTTATTAGTACAAAGTGAATTTTCCAAAAAAATCTGAATAAAGAATGTGAAGTGATAAGGAATAAAGAAAGATTAGTGTTAAAAGGTTACTCACAAATTGAAGGTTTTTTTAATGATTCCTTTACTTCAGTGGAAAGGTTAGAAACAATCAAAATGTTTCTTTATATTATTGCACAGTGAAGTTACACAATTTTCCAAATGGATGTGACATTCGCATTTCTGAATGGGGATCTTGAAAAGGAATTTTACATTGAACAACCTTGACTATATGTTTTTGGGAAAGATGAAATTTATGTGTATAAGATAAATAAATCCTTTTAGGGACTAAAATAATCTCTGAGATCATTGTATTCCAAATTGGACACTTTCTTGAGGAAGATGAGTTTTAAGAAAATAAGAGTTGATAACAATATTTACATCAAGGAAATTTAGGATTTTTCCCTCGTCATAATTGTGTATGTTGATGACATTATCTTAGTTGGGAATAAAGAATGATTTTGTAAAATATTTTCTAAAGAAATAAAAATTTTATTTAAGAAGTCCATTCTAGGAGAAATGAAATGATTTCTAGGGTTACAAATTTTACAAAAAAAATAAAAACATTTTTATTTCTCAAGAAAAGTATGATAAGTAATTTCAAATAAGTTCATCATAGAAAATTTAAAACTAGTTTCCACACTGATTTCAGTAAAAACCAAGTTGTAAAAATATAGAAAAGGCAAGGAAGTTGATCAGAAAGAGTTTAGAAATCTAATCATAAGTTTGTTATATTTGACTTCATCAAGACCCAACCATGTTTATGTTGTTACCTTATGTGTAATATTTCAGAGTTCTCCTAAATAATAATATTTAATTATTGGAAAAAGAATTATCATATATATCAAACGCACAAAAAAATCATAATTAGGTATGATATTTCAGAAAGTATTGACTTTTTTAGGTATTCAGATGCTGATTGGGTAGGAAATGTTAATGATAGAATATACAAATCTGGTGGACTTTTTTTGGGAAAAGTTGTGTTAGTTGGAATAAAAATAAAAAAACTTGAGTAACTTTTAGAATGGTTAAAGTTGAGTATGTTGCTACCACTCAAACTGCTACCCATCTTATGTAGATGAAAACTTAGTTGGAATACATACTTGTTGAAGTAGAGTTACACTTTCTCTTAGGATGTGACAATCAAATTGGAGTCAACCTTACAAGGAATATGGTAAAACATTCTAATTCAAAAAATATTCACATAAAGTACCAATTCATCAAAGATCATGTGGATAAGAATGAATTGATTTTGGAGTATATTCCAACATTAGAACAAGTTTCTGACATATTCACAAAACCTTTACCAAAAGAACCTTTTTATAAATTGAGGTTAAACATGGGCTTACAACCTCTTTCTCATCAAGGTCGAGGAATGTATTTGTGTCCACTCTCTTATCTTGTATTTTTATAAAGAGGTATAATTGTTTCAAATATCTATCTATTTAATATGTGCTAAACCTTTTAAGGAAACATGTATAAAGGGGGAGTTGTGGGTAAACTATGAATCGATCATATAATTATGTGAACTATTCTAATTATTTGTTAGACTGGTTTTCAGAAAATAAAAAAAAATTAAAAGTAATTTTGAATATGTGGAAAAGAAAACTTTTGTTACTAGAAAAGTTAAGGAATAAAAGAAATAGGTGAAGAAAGTTGTGGAGGTTTTTTGGATCACTACTTTTGGACATCATGGTTTTTCTATCAATGATTTTTGTTTACTATAATGAGTTAGCCCACGTAAGTTTAGAATAGTTTATAAGTAATACATATCTTGAAGTTTTAAAGTTCAGTGATTTATGAACCCTGGTTGACAAACAAAATACAAAGAGAGGATTGTTAGGACCAAGATGATAAGGAATATTTTCATATTTAGTGATTGTCTTTTATTGTCAAGGAGTTATCAAAGAAGGAGAAATCACCTCACTTTTTTTAGTGAAAATTAGATTGAACATTGTATTCAAGAAATAAGACTCCCAAATTTTAAAAAATTACATCATATTGAGAAGATGTTTTATGGGATAAAATATTCATCAAACTCACCTAAGCTCTGAAATGAAAGTAGGATCATATTGAACTCGATGATAGAAAAGGTGATTCCAATCATATTCAAGAAAATCATATTCAAGACAATCATATCCAGGTTGAGTTGGAAAGAAAGATTTTACTGGAAGAATGGGAATTTATAATACTTTCTAATATAAGTCAGATGATGATAAATCTGAATCTTTAATGTTTTCAAAGTCATGAAGTAATTCATTCTTAATAGTAGAAGTTTGTAAAAGAAAAGAAGTTTCTAAAGTTGATGTTTCTGGAACCAGTCCATCAGACTCGGTGTACCACCGATAATGGAAGTTACTCTAACACTGATTAGTCATTACATTTGTTTAGTATCCTTGTGAAAATAGTGGCAGATTAATAAGAAAATTGTTTTAAGTAGAAATGTTTTTTATGAAGAATTTTCTTGGAAGATGTTGGGACAATTGAATAAGAAATTGTTTTTATATCGATATCAATAAAAAATATAGTCAACTATTTCTCATCAAGATAATTTTATAATTAATTCAAGTGATAAATAAATTTTTTAATATCTCTGACAAGTGGGTTAAGAGAAAATAAGATGAATAAGAATATTATTTAAATACTTTTTGAAAGTATCATCAAAGGGGGACATGAAGCTTGTTTTAAGTTTCATGAATTTATTTGCCTTTGTTTTTATCAGTTGGTATGGAGTATCATAATGGGAAGACATAAATTTTTCACAATTTATATATATAAACTTATTGAAGAAACTATTATCTTCATCATAGTAAATAAATCATATTGGGAAATCAAAATTAGGAATCAAATTTGAACTGAAGATTGTTAGAAAGGGTAAATAATTGATGAAATCAAAGAGAGATCTAAAAATAAATGAGATTTGAATATTCAATTTTTTTTGAAGAAATAAAAGAGATATATGAAAATCAAGGAGATTTGTAGATTTGAAAAGGTCTTGAAGAATTCAAAAAAAATATGATATTTAAGGAAAATTAAAGATTCATAATATTTGGTGAAGTAGGAAAACCATTTAAAAATAATTCTTAAACCATTTTGGAATATTTATAAAAGGAGGAAAATATTTTTTGTATTCTAGGACTTTCATTATTCATGAAAAAAGAGATATAATCTCCTCAATTTTATTAAGAATAAGTTTTTGTTTCTAATTTTCCTGAAGAGGTTTTCC
Organism: Viscum album; assembly: GCA_963277665.1. Taxonomy (NCBI): domain Eukaryota; kingdom Viridiplantae; phylum Streptophyta; class Magnoliopsida; order Santalales; family Viscaceae; genus Viscum; species Viscum album. The sequence goes on along the minus strand of OY728139.1, from coordinate 29,012,410 downwards.
AAACAGAAGAAAGAATGGAGAATATAGATGATTGTAATCAGAGTTTCTGTATTGGAAAATCAGACTGTGATCTCCATATTGAAGAAGAAGTTAATATTTGTTTCATGTGGTATTCTAAAAAAGTTATATTTCTATATTGATAAATCATACTAGGAAATCAAACTGAGTATGATTATGAAGTCCAAGAAGTTCTTACATTCTCTTAAGTAATAAAGTGAAGAATTATTTTCCAAGTTTATGTTTTTGTGAAAGTTTATCAAGAAGAACCAAAAATTCATTACATCATTTTGTTCTAGTTGATGTTCATGCACTATTTTATTGAATATAGTGTTACACAAGTGTAAGGGAATATCCTGCTCATTTTATTTCACAGAAAAGTATTATTATTCTAGTGAATTATGTGGCATTGAATTATTTTCAAACCATACCAAGGACCTACTAATATTATTGAGTAGTGAACCTTGTAAATTATTATATTCATATGGTTGTGTGTTTTATTTGTTTTTAGAATAGAAAGAAATATTTAATAGGAGGTGAAGGTTGTTTCTAAAGTAAGTAAACTTAATTGAAAAGTATATCACTAATTTACCCCCTCCCACTCTTAATGATACTTGAATCTTGGTTGGGTAATATCAAGATGGTATCACCGTGCATTATTTGTTTTTGCCTCCATATGAGTGACACCAGTTCTCTATGAGAGTCCAATTGGATGGGATCGATGGCATGATTTGTTGTACCATGCCTTGAGAGAGACTCAGGACCCTATGTGCAATACTTGGTATGGACTTAAAGGTTTGATAGTACTTGAAATTTCACACCATACTTGTAGTGATATGTTATAATTCATACTTGGGTCACCATGGATAGGCTCATAGGCATTGGATATAAACTGATTCCCTTGAGTGATACTTGGAAAGTCCCACCGGATTTCCATGTATGGGATTAGGGTGTCTCAATACTTTTTATAAATTATTTTTCTCAAATTAAATTAAAGAAAAGATAAATGAACATTTTTAAAATAAGTAGTTATCCCATTGGTATTAAAGATGTAAGGATGTGACCTCCAAGACAAACCACAAGCTTGAGTTCAGTCCACCTACTCTTATATTATCTCACCCAATTTACCATTCTGAGATCCTTTGGTTTAGACTCGCCAGTTTAGGTCGAAGTGGGGGGAGATTGGATGGGTGTCCAAGTGGGACCCAATCCAATGCATTGATTTATTTATTTCTGTCATTCATCTATTCACCATGGAACACTTCTTAATTTATATTGTACAAAATGTATTGGGCTATACATCATGTGTTGAAGCCTAATGAGATTGTATATCACACCCTTCTTGTGTACCCTTGGTACCTGAGTAAACTTTATGTCTGTAGGTATTGATAAAGGGAAGCAGTTGGCTTCCAATGTTTTGATTTACATTGATAGGATGGAGTTGGGGAAAAGGACAGAGCTAGTTTTCAAGATGATCATGAGTTATTACTTGGGGTGTTATTGTTTTATTAAATTGTATTTCTCATTGTAATTCTTATTGATTATACTTGTATCATCATCTGTCATACATGAATTATTGTAAATTGACATTGGTCACTTTTATTCAGCGATTACATTCATTCTTCTGTTGTTGTCTCTCTTTTATATATGCTTCCATTACTGTCTATTGATTTCGTTATGTCTATATCATTTTTCCAGTTTGAACTCGAGGGTATAATATCCCCACCATACCACCATTATATCCTCATTGCTAGTGGGAAACCTCTAGAATACGGGGAGGTACTCTTGAGGTCATGTGGAGACTAGTATGACTACCGGTTTAGTGTACATTTAGGTCAGGGCATTACATATGTGATTCATGATAAACTAAATTGGTTAATTTATTGGTCAGATTGGTTAGTTTAATTAGTAATAACAAAATTTTGGGGAATAATTTATTTTTGGTGGTAACCTTTTTTATTAAATAAATAACATCATTTATTTCATGAAATTTCTATTTATTTTGAGGTATTTTTTGAAAAATAAATTGGTGTTGTTTTTACAAAAATGATTTTTTTACAACACCATTTTATGAATAAGGGCTAAAATCTTTCCATTTAATAGATTTTCAACCCCATGGATTAAAAAATAAATTAAGAGATTTTTTAAGAAGGGAGGTAAAATTATCAAACTTCTTAACCTGTATGACTTGTGTGAAGTGTTGTAAGTATCATGTCTAAGATTTTTGATAAATTTTTAAACAAACCAGCTAATCTACTTTGTTCACAACATGTTAAGAATTATAAGTTTGGAATGTTGTGAATTAAATATGATACATGATTTATTATTCCATATTTTTATTAATTGATAAATAAAAATAATAATAATTCATTAATAAATAAAGTAATATGGTGAAAATATTATGATGTGAACATTGTAAGTAAGTGAGGATTTTTATTTGACAACATACCTAAGTAAAATTATTGAAGATCTAGATATAATAATTTATTTTAAATGAAGTTTTATTCCCTTCATTTAAACAGTGTGAATTAACTATTTTATATTCATGTTGTAATTTTTATATTATTATAATGGTTAATTAATATTCATTGTTTGATGTGTTTGATATGGCTACATGTGTGACCCTTTTTGTGATTTGTGGGACATTAATTGGGGATGAGAATCATGGACATGTGTTTAGTATCCTGATCTATTAGATGATTGGTTTTGTTGAAAAAAGATTTAGTGATTTCTTATTGTAATGATATATTATCATTTATTTATGAAATTATCTTGTTCCATCTTTGTCTTATGTTCTAATGATAGTGTTCTTAATGTTTGATAGGTATCTCCCCCAAGAGAGTGTTTATGGATGTCAATGTCACATGTCTATATACATAGTCCATCTGGTGAGTTGGTCATGTTCCTAATATAGTGAGATCCTTGAGAAATATCTCATGGTGTTTTTGACTTATTTCCTATCCTTTTTCCCTCATTTACGAGTTTGTTTTAATTCTCTAGGATGATAATTTCTTGAAAATTATCTAATGTAAGAGATTGTTTTTTTTCAAAACCCTTCTATTATCATTATAGATTTTCAAGGGCTTTCGATTATCTTTTCTTAAAAATTTCAAAAAATTGGAAGATTTATTTAATTATAAATATTTTGATATTATTAAGTTGGAATTGGATTTTCTGATTTCAAATGAGTGTGATAAAATAAAAAATTATAAGTATATTATGCATCGGTTTTAATTTATTTCATATCAAATTTATACTTGAAAAATATATTACGCATCATGTGTGTGTGTCTATATATTATTTGTTTTATATTTACACACATATATATATACACTATTCACATGTGTATGAGTGTGTATTACATTATATATATATATATTTCATTTTAATATATATATATATATATATATATTTAGGTTGTTTCATTATATATATGGTGTTAAAAAAATAATGAAACACATATATTAATATATATATATATATAGTAGAGGAGAATCAAAACATGTAAGATGGATTTATGTAGATAGATAGAGAATGAGTTTAGAGAGAGATAATGTGGGATGTGGGAAATGAAAATAGGAAATCTAGTGCATGAAAAATAGAAAAAAAATTTGGGGGAAATCATGAATTTTATATGTTTAAAATCAAGATAAAGAAAAAAAGAGGAAGAATGATGGTTATGTAGGTTCGCATCCCATAGCCAAAAACACATTGGAGGAAAATGATGGAATTTCCAGCCCAGTTCAAATGTTTCCTAACCTCCCTTCCAATTCAAATCCCACATTATGAATTCATAAACTCAGAAGATAAGTCCCCTTCAATTGTTTGAGATCAATTAAGTCATTATTGATTTCTTAGCAGTTAGATCGGAAGGGTTTTCCTCATGCATTCCTAGTCTTTCGAATATTCATATTTTCATTAGTTTCTTTCATAAAGAACCATCGGTATTTGTATCAAGGTAGGGGATATGAATTTTATATATTATTTTATTTGTAAATATATAATCTATCACACTATAGTGTTCTCTATATGAATAGATCAATCAAACTCATAAGATAATTAATTGGAATTATTAAAGTAAGTGAATTATTAATGCATGCCAAAAAACTTATTATTTATTATGAAATTTGTAGAACACATGCTACAAAATGAATAATTTTTATTATTTGATAATTTTAAAATTCAAAAAGAAGAAGAGAATAATATGACAAGAATAAATTATCTTAATATTATTGTTAGTTCAATTATTTAATTAAAAATAATATTGCATGCTTAAGAATAATTCCAAAAAATAGAAATATTATCTGGTAAAATTTAAATAATAATTTCTAGTCATTAAATCGCATTCTGCTTCATGTGGTACATATTATACCTTATTTAGGAATAAATATATATAATGAATAAATTATATCCTATTATTTATTTAAAAATCTCATGCAACTTGTTATCATTTGATAATATGGAAATTATCTATGAGTGATAAAAATAATTATTTCATGTTGTGAATGAGGAATGATAATTATGTATTATTGTAATTATCTTAAAAATATAAAAATAATAATTATATGTAGAGTTATAGATATTGATTTAGTGCATGGAATCAAAAATATTGTTATAATATCATATTTTGTAGTTTATCAGTTTATTATTTTATGATGTGAATTATTATATAATTATATTACTAAAGAATTAAAATGAGATAATTACTGAATTTGTAGATAATTAATATTTATTTTTTGAGATTAAATCAATGGGTTAGTCTTATATGATCACTTGCGTTTGCAGTATGTTTATGTTACATCTTGATATTTACCAGATAGCATGTTATCTACTTGGTTGTGTTGTTATTGATTGTTTATCATGGTTAATTAATGTAAAGGGGTGAACAATGTAAATTAAAATTATGATATAATTAAATGGAAGTGGAATGAGGAGATTATATATTTTTTGGTCTATGATGGCACATAGTTTTACTATACATTTATGTGTAGGTTGTAATGACTTATGTCATAGCACGTACTTGTATCTGTATGTGGCGGATTCATCTTCCCATGGGTGTATATGAATGATATATGATGACTTGAGGTATAATTCATGTATACAAGTTTTAGTGGCTTTCAATAATACACTTGGTTATTATTGGGATATGATTATGATGATATGTCAGTCTATAGAGGATATAGTAATGGTTATGACACTATTGCATGTGGTTCAAGGTGGATTATAGGAGGGATGAGCACAGGACATGGTCATTGGGGAATCAGAGCAAAAAACTAGCACAGAAGTGGAAGCATGTTATATTCTTTTATATATATTCTATTGATATATAATGATTTAATTTTATATATTATTTTGTGAGTGATTCATGTTGATGGTGGGAAAAGAATAGTATACCTACTTTGGCAATGAGTTAGAATAATTTTCTTATTCACTAGAGTTTAGTATGCTTTTTTCACATATTATATGAGAATTTTTCATGAGGATCCTACTGAATATACAATTTATGCTCACCTAATGTATATATAAACTATTTTTTAGGTCATCAGGAGATGGTTGGTGATTGAGCTGGACATTATTGGTTTGAGGAGTTATTCAAGAGTTGTTGGAAATTCATAGTTTCTATAAGGATATATTTCTTTTTTTTATTTTAGTTTTATATAGTTATGTATGATATCACTTGATGTTATTAATATTTTCATAACTTTTTATATACTCCCTTTACTGATTTTATATAAAATGTGCATAATTTGTGTGAAATATTAATGTTTAAATATTAAATGTAATTTTTGAGCATTATTTGAATTAATCCAATCGATGTCAGTTTGTGGTTTTAAATATAAATCTAACCCTACTTATCTAAATTATATTATTCTCGTTTTTTATGGTTAATTACTCAAATTTAAACATTTCATTATAAGGAACCTTTGTCCAAATCTCCCATTTGGAGGGTCATATGGTCCACACAAGAATACCCAAAGAAACTGTGAAGAAACTGGACCAGCCATGATGATTGAGTTACTAGTCTAAATCTAAAATCCCAAATTTTATTAAACTCCACCATATGTTCTTGATTATCTAAAAGAATCATGGATAAAAATTTTAAGGTCTAAATACATGAAAAAGGGGCCCAACTGATGCTTCGAAGTCCATCCCACCATTCTGAAAGGAAATTAAAATCTGCATAATTTTCATGACATATCTCAAGATAGAGTAATAAAATCAATATTAAATTTTTTTAGTGTGAAATAGACGATATAGGTGAACAATTTTTGAAGAAATCATTCAGATTTTAAGGCATATTCCAATTCAAAAATCTATTCACATTTCAGACATCGAAAAATCATGGATAGAAATGGAGAGTTTAACATTGTTTATGAAAACTTCCTTAACTTTGGTTCCATATGTCCAAATGACTCCAAATTTTGATATTAGTCAGAAAACAATATTATATACAACATTTAATAAGAGGATATCTCTAGATTCATTTTTTTGAATGCCTAAATCATCAAGCCAAGTGGAGGGGTAGTTTTGGAATGCAATCATCCCACCACCTTGCGCTATAAATACATCCCCTTTTCTCCTTTCAAAAGGGTTGGAAATTCAGAATAGAGGCGGATCAATTGGAACGACCAAGGATCTGCCAAAGTCCTGGGAGGACATTCCAAATTCACTTTTTCAATTGATAGACCCTTCCACCTATCATTGATTTCATGTTCTTTTCGTTCTTTTTCAATTGTAATTCCATAATTGTTTGTATTTGTAATTCTATTTTAATGCGTGTTTATTTATTTATAATCTCTTATTATTATCTACCTTCTATAGTTTAAAAAAAAATTCTTTAAAAATTCTAAATCATTTTGAAAATAATTCTCTTCATTCACTTTCTCATTCAAGAAAAAGTGTATTTTTTTTATTTCTCTTCGCTACTCATGTGTGTGTTCGACGCACCACTCTTTTCTTATCCCTTTATTTTTCTTCTCTTGTTAATTCATCATCATAAACATAATAAAACAGATTAATAATAATTTCAATGGATTATTAAATCTCTCATTGGGGTTAGTTGTAATTTTGGTATGTTAAGTGATTGAGAGATTTTTTCTTGATGATTATTCTTTTAATTAACATTGTGTATGTTGGACTTAACATGTCATGGATTAATGAATTCTTTTTTTAAAATGTGGTTTCCATGGACTATTGGACCGTAAATACACTACAATCAATAATATATGATTGATATTAGAACCCTAAGTTAAGTTAAGGCTTTGATTAAAGCCTTAACACTTAGGAATTCCAATCAACGTTATCTTGTGAAGTGGATGTTAATTTAATGCAATATAAAACAAGGCTCAAGGATATCACAAGATTAACTACCTAATGATGAACTCACCCCAATATTTATTAAATTGTTAAATCAATAAATCATTTCAATTAATCTCTGAAAACAACCCCCCTAATCAAAATAAAATCAACTAAAAATAATCGACTATTAAATAGTATCATCGCTAAGGATTTGACCCGAGTGCTGCTAAACAAATTAGCAGAGCACGAGAACCGTGAACGGTCAATAGGTGACAATCATACATGATTTCAAATGGTTTCTTTTCTAGGGATGGTGAAATTAAATAGTCTTTAGTTTCTGTTTATTTTAAAAAAACAAAAAAAACAAAATTTTAAACAAAATTGAAAAAAAACACAAAGAAAAACCCACCTTCTCATAAAAATTATAAACAGAAAAAATAATACAAAGAAAAACAAGTCTTCCTATTTCTTCCAACATCTCTCTAAATTCCCCATATCCTCCCAAACAATCCCTCAGATATGTTTGACCCTAAAATTGAGAGAACTCTTCTCCAACTTAGGAGGAACATTAGGGAAAATCTAATAATTCAAGAACGAGTCCTTGTCCAACCAGTTGAATTAGAAATGGCCAATCCTAGGGAACAAACACTTAAATAACTTGATGCCCCTGATATGAATGACCAACCTCTTCGAATTCAACATCCAAACATAGAATCTTACTTTGAACTCAAATTGGGTTTGATTCATCTTCTCCCTCGTTTCCACAGGCTAGCCGGTGAGGATCCACATCTCCACATTAAAGAGTTTCAAGTGGTGTGCTCTACCATGAAGCCTAAAGCGGTTTCTGAGGAAAAAATCAAACTCTAAGAATTCCATTTCTCCTTAGATGACTCTGCCATGTCATGGATTTACTACCTCCCTCCAGGGTCCATAACCACATGGAATGACATGAAGTGACTCTTCTTAGAGAAATTCTTTCCTACTTCTCGTACTGCTTTTATATAAAAGGAAATAAGTGGTATCTGTTAGTTCACAAGTGAATAACTCCATGAGTAATGGGAGAGGTTCAAAAATCTTGTTGAAACCACCCACACCACCAAATCTGGGACCAACTCTTGATCCAATACTTCAATTAGGGGTTATTGACTATGGAGAGAACCCTCATTAATGATGCAAGTTGCAGTTCTCTTATTGATAAAACTCTCGTAGCTACAAGAGATCTCATAAGAAACATGGATACAAACACACAAAAATTCCATACTTGAGTAAATTCTCAATTCAAACAATCCCAAGATATTCAATAGATAGAGCCGAACAAGATAACAGAGTGGATTAATGAACTTACAGGTCTTGTATGACAACTAGTTATGGCTACCAAATCCCCAACCTCATCTTCAACATAATATCTGTTCCCTAGACCTATCAAGAACTATGGAATTTGTATTTCTCCATCTCATCCAACCAACACATGTCCAAAACTTCAAGAGGATACATCTGATTCATCCATACTAATGGAGATCAATGCAACATATTCTTAGAGAAACACCAACCCTCAAAAATCAGGTCAGTTTGTTAGAAACTTCAACCAACGCCATTCTGAGCCCTTCTCTTCTACCTTCAGCCAAGGCTTAAGATATGTTAATCCCATTTATCATCCCCCTAAATTCCTTCCTCAAAACCCAGACCAATTTTAATATGGTAAAAGTGTTGTTAACTTCCAACAACCTTACCCTTTTGTTCATCAACCTCAAAGAATCAATCCTCCTCTTCCTCCTCCTATATTCCATTATCCTAGTGATCCTTCCCAATTCCCAAACCAACACATTTTCTTTCCCAAGAACCAAAATCAAGGTAATCTCAATCTGGGACAAGCCTCTTCTTCCAAGAAACTATGGGAAAGTGCGGTGGAATATCATTCCTCCTTCACCCGTTCCAGCCTCAAAAACATTGAAACCCAAATTGGTCAACTTGAATACCACCTGAGCCAGAAACAATAATCAAATTCTTCCCAAATCCCAGCTCAACCATTACCCAACCCCAAGGGTAATGTAAGTTCAATTTCACTTAGATTAGGAAAGAAAATTGTTGTGCCTCATGATGACTCCCCCCACTCCCCTTTAAATGATGACTTAGAAAATGAAAATAAAGGAAATTTGAAAAGGAATCTGAATCCATTACCTCGCCTCCTTCCATTACACTTAAGAACCCAATTGCTTTTCCTCAAGCCGTTTCTAAGCCAAATAAGTCCTTTGAACTCAATCTTGAAATGGTCAACATGTTTAGATGTGTTGAAGTCAATATTCCTCACTTAGATGCCATAAAAATCCCTAAGTATTCCATGTTTTTTAATTAATTGTACACCCATAAGGGGAAACTTAGGACCTTCGAAAATGTTTCCACCCAGCAGTCTATTCCCATAAAGTGAAAAGATATATGGACCTTTATGGTTCCATGCCAAATTGGAATTTCCAATATTGATTATGCACTCATAGACCTAGGATCCTCAATTAATTTCATTCCCAAATCTATCTTCTCCAACCTTGGTCTAGGTCCCTTACATCCAATGGGTGTTGTCATTCAATTGGTCAATCGAAGCACTTTTAGTCCTGAGGGTATAATCGAGGATGTCCTTGTCCGTGTGAATGAACTTATATTCCCTGATGATTTATATGTCCTTAACATGGAAGGTGATATGAACTCTTCCCTATCTCCCATAATTATAGGAAGACCATTCCTAATGACAGTGAGAACCAAGTTCGATGTCCATTTAGGAATCTTGTCCATGGAATTTTGTGACCAACTGGTCAAGTTCAACATTTTCCAAGCCATGAAATACCCATCTAAGGATCACTCTATATTCTCAATCCATGCTTCTGAGGACACTTCTGAGAGTCAATTGAACACCATTCCACCATGATCATCATGTTCTAACAAAAGAGGATCTTGTGAAATATTCACCACGATTAACCAAGTTATAAATGGTGAAGTTGATGTTGACCTCTCATTCATAGAATCTATAAATCTAGAGGATCTTGAAAACTCTCTTAAATCCCACATCAACTATGATCTCTACTGCTCCACCTTGGATAGTATTAAGGAAAATTAATCTGAAGAAACTGAAGTCCCTTCCTCCATTCCTAAGTTTTCTATCCCATAAATGAAAGATGTGACTGATATGAAACCTCTTGCTACACACCTGAAATATGAATTCCTTTTCCATGATCACTGTTATCCTATCATTATCTCTACTTCAGTTACCGAAACTGAGGAGTCCAAACTTGTTCAAGTGTTAGAGGAAAACAAAAAAGCCTTAGGTTGGACCCTATATGACATACTAGAAATCAACCCTACTCTTTGCATGCTTCACTTCCATCTTGAGGAATCATCAAAACTAATTAGGCAACCACAAATAAGACTAAATCTACTCATACTTGAGGTAGTTAGGGAAGAGATAACCAAGATTCTTTAAGCTAGTATTATCTACCCAATTTCTGATAGTGAATGGGTTAGTCCAATTCAAGTTGTACTTAAGAAGGGTAGGATAACTGTTATCACAAATAAACATGGAGAGGTAGTCACAACTTGAGTGAAGAAAAAATAGTGTGTGTGCATTGATTAACAAAAATTTAATGTTGAAACATGAAAAGATCACTACCCACTTCCATTACTTGATAAAATTCTAGAAAGATTGGTCGAAAAAGTCACACTATTTATTTCTTGATGGATACACCGGGTACTTCCAAATCCCAATCAAACCTCAAGACTAAGAAAAGACTACTTTCACTTGGCCCTTTAGAAAATATGCATATAATAGAATGTCATTTGTCCTTTGCAATGATCCATCAACATTCCTAAGGTGTATGATGATTATCTTTTCTGAATTTAATGAACACTACACGGAAGTCTTCATTCATGACTTTACCATTTATAGTGAGTCATTTGAATCTTTCTTGAATTCACTCTCTCTAGTCCTTCAAAAGTGTTTCAAGTGTAACCTTGTGTTAAATTTTCAAAAAAAAATCACTTTATAGATTCAAATGGGATTTTTCTAGGGAACATAGTTTTAAAAGAGTGTATTGAAGTTAATCATTCCAAAATTGAATTGATCCAATCACTTCTTGAACCCACTTTTGTTCGATAAATCCACTCATTCCTCAGTCATGCTGGTTTCTATCATTGATTCATCCATAACTTTAGTAGGATTTTCATCCCACTAAATTGGTTTTTCTAAAATGATTTCACTACCATTTCGATGAGGTTTGAAAGATACACTTCATTGAACTCAAAACTACTCTTACATCTACCCCGATAATCCAACCCCTAGATTGTTCCTTACCCTTTGAGTTGATGTGTGATGCTTCTGATAGAGTCGTTGGGGCTGTTCTTGGTCAAAGAAGATAAAACATTCCTCATGTAATCTATTATGCCTCAAAAACATTAGATGAAACTCAATCTCACTACACTGTGACTGAAAAAGAACTTTTAGTATTGGTTTTTGACTTAAATAAATTCTAACCCTATCTCTTAGGTTCCAAAATCCTCATATTCACAGACCATTATACTATAAAGTTCTTACTCAAGGAAAGTGATTTTAAACCGAGGATAATAAGATGGATCCTAATGCTCCAAGAGTTTGACCTTGAAATCAAAGATATACCAGGAAAAAAAGACCTTTTAGCTGATCACTTGATTAGAATTTCTAATTCTTCTCATTTTGAAATAATTGATCCATAATTTCTAACTAAGAACATTTCATCTCTCACTCCAAGAATACCATGGTATGCCCCAATTGTAAATTACTTGTTTTATGGTTTTTTCTTGAATTTTTTTCAATAGAACAAAAAATGAAGTTGAAAAGTGATTCAAAATAATATTTTTAGGAAGAAAATAAACTTTGGAAAAATAGGGCAGACATGGTAATTTGGATATGTGTTGATGAAAATGAACATTCTTCTATATTAGAATTCTACCACTCAATTCCTTGTGGTGGACATTTGGGACTACAAAGGACCTCTTGAAAGGTCCTAGACTCTGGATTCTTCTAGAATTCACTCTTAAAGGACTCACATGTTTTTTATCAATCATGTCCCACTTTCCAAATGTTTGGAACAATTTCTAAAAGAAATGAAATGCCCCAAAAGCCTCTAATCTTCTGTAAGATCGTCGATGTTTGGGGGATCAATTTCATGGGACCATTTCCCCATTCCAATGGATTCTCACACATCCTTATTGCGGTTGATTATGTTTCTAGGTGGTTCTAGGCTAAACCCACTGGAAAGGATGATTCACATACTATTAGTGAGTTCCTAAAGAGACACATCTTCCACCGATTTGGCACACCGCGTGCCTTGATAATTGGCTTAGGAACCCATTTTTGTAATATAACCATGGAATCTATTTTGAAAAAGAATGGTGTTGTACATAAAACTTCAACTGCTTATCACCCCCAAACAAATGTCATGGATGAACTTTCAAATAGATAAGTTAAAAGAGTGCTTGAGAGAATTGTAAAACCCACCAAAAATACTGGCCTAAAAGACTTGGTGAAGCACTTTGGCCTTATAGAACTGCCTATTAAACACCCATTTGAATGTCTCATTTTAGTCTAGTTTTCAGTAAAGAATTTCATTTACCATTTGAAATCCAACATAAGTTTTTTTGGGCTATGAAAACCTATAATTTTGATTGTGAAAAATCTGGTGAAGAAAGATTGTTGCAATTGGATGAACTAGAGGAGCATCGACTTGATTCCTATGAGAATTCCAATCTGTACAAAGAAAAGGATAAGGTACTACATGACAAAAACATCTTGAGAAAGTTATTCCATGAAGGTGAAAAGGTATTTCATTTCAACTCTTGATTTCATCTTCACCCAGGTAAATTTAATTCTCGTTGGGAAGGTCCTTTTATTGTTTCTTATGTTTACCCATTTGGTGTAGTACAAGTCCAAGACCCCTCTTCAAAAAGGACATCCACAGTTAATGGACACCAGTTAAAGCATCACCATGAGAGGAAACACAATCCTAGAACCACATCGACTTCCATCGAATCCCTAAATTCTATAGTCGACCCACCACTAGATGGAGATGGAAACCCACCAAATCCAAACTAGGGGCACCTATTTCCCTTTAACTCTCTCTATCTCTCTTCCTCTCTCTACCTATTTCTTATTCTTCCTCTCTCTGTCATTTTTTACCACTTTCTTCCTCAACCCCTTTCTTTTTCTCTTTCTCTTTTGTGTGGGTGTTTATTTTAGAAACACAAAAAAAAAATGTAAAAAAACCAAAATATTCATATTTACTCACCAACCAGTTTTGAAATTTTTTCCAACCATTTTGGGGAGTCAAAAGATGTGTTTCCATCTCAAAAATATTGTATTTTCATCATAATTTTGTATAAATAGTCTTCTATCAAAAAAAAATTAATGCTCCATTTTAGATTTGGAAAATAACTGTGAGGAAAAATATTTTCTTTCATGCTAAGGCCACATATGAACATATTTTCAAAATGTGTGTTTTTACCCCCATTTTTGAGTCTTGAGTTTGTGGAAATTTGAGCAGAATTTACTACTTTAGTGTGCATTAATATGATAGAGGAATTTTCTAAACTACATGAGAATTATAATATCCAAATAGCCTCCCATTAACCATACATTAATCCTTCTTTTGAAAGACTCTTCAAGCCTATGAAAACTGTTTCTTTGATAGCCACATTAAAATACCAATACCTTATCCCACCCAATATCAACATGTATTTTCATTGCATATTTTTTTGAAATTTTAAGGTGGGGGAATGGATTTCCTTTTTTGGGTGCTCTTTTATTGATTTTCAATGAGTTATCATATGATTGAGGGAAATCATCAATTTTAGTATGGCAAGAGGTTTTCATTCAGTGAGTTTTGGGTAATTTATTGTACTTTAATTTTTGTAATTTTGTTAATTTTATTGACAAGTGTTCAAAAAAATCAAAAAAAAATCAAAAACAAAAACAAAAAAAAGTGTTGTGTCTTGGGTAGGTCAAAAATCACTCTTCCTCAACCTTTGATCTTGTTATAACTATTACAATTAGTGTCATGAGGAGATAAATCATGGGTTGGGATATTATTGTGAGATATTTTTCAAGTTCAACTTTTGAAAAATTCAAAAAATAATAAGAAAAAAAAGAACACTTATGTCATTGGGAAAAGTTTTTTGTTTTGTAAATATTTCATCTTCTCACCCCCTTTAAATTTTCTTCCTCTCTTGTGTCATTAGTCACACAATCATTCCCCTATAAATATGTGTTTCCATTTCCTTCCATGTTTCATTTAAAAAAAATGTGCATTTATTTTTCCATGTTGGTATTTTTCCCCTTTTTCTTATCTTTTGGATATCATCTTCCTACAATCCTATAGCCATAGAAAAACCCCTAAAAAGACCTCTTGATTTTTGAGAACTTTAGTATAGGGAGTGAAGCTCCATAAATTAATTTTATCATCTTGAGAGGAGTAAGTTTTGTGTGCCACCATTTTCCATTTCTAAATTTGAGCATGGAAAAACGAATTGTTTTTGGAACATAGTTTTTTAGACAACTTGTGATGGAATTCAATATGGATGAGTGAAATTGTCTAACCCCCCCCCTGATTGGGGAAAACTGAATCTTAATATTTTTTAGTGAGTGAAAATGATTTTTTCATGTTTTTATATTTGTTGAACATGTGAACATGCACAAGACTAAGTGTGGGGTGGATGATTTTATTAATATTTTATAACTTTTTATATACTCTCTTTACTTATTTTATATGAAATGTGCATAATTTGTGTGAAATATTAATATTTAAATATTAAATGTCATTTTTTAGCATTATTTGAATTAATCCAATCAATTTTAGTTTAATATTTTAACCATAAATCTCACCTTACTTATCCAAATTATATGATTCATGTTTTTTAGGGTTAATTACTCAAATTACAACATTTCATTTGAAGGAACCTTTGGCCAAATCGTCCATTTAGAGGGTCATATGGTCCATACAAGAAGACCCAAGGAAATTGTGAAGAAACTTGACTAGCCATGATGATTAAGTTACTGTTCTAAATCCCAAAGCCCAAATTTTATTATACTACACCATATGTTTTTATTATTCAAAATAATCATGGATAAAAATTTGAAGGTCCAACTACACGAACAAGGGGCCCAACTGATACTTTGAAGTCCATCCCACCATTCTGGCCGGAAATTAAAATCCGGACACTATTCATGACATATCTCATGATCTATTCATCAAATAAAGCTGAGATTTTTTAGTTTGAAATAGGATATATAGGAGGCCAAATTTTTTGAATAAATAATTTGTATTTGAAGGCATATTCCTATTCAAGAAACTATTTATATTTCAGCCATCGAAAAAGAATGGATAGAAAAGGTCAATTTAATATTGTTTTTGAAAACTATCGTAACTTTGGATCCATAATTCCAAATGAATCCAAATTTTGAGAGTAGTCGTAAAAAATTATTATCTACAACTTTGAAGAATAGGATATATCGATATTTGTCTCTCTGGATGTCCAAATTGTCAATCCAAATTGAGGTATAGTTTTGGAATGCAAACAGACCACCACCTTAAGCTATAAATACATCCCCTCCTCTCCTTTAAAAAGGGTTGGAAATACAGAATATAGGAGGATAAATTTTTATGATCAAGGATCTTATGAAGTTCTGTTAGTAAATGAAAAACTCAAGTTTTCACCTGATATACCCTTACTCCTCTCTTTGATTTCATGTTCTTTCTGTTTATTTTCAATTATAATTTCGTAAGTGTTTGTATTTGTAATTATGTTTTAATTCATGTTTATTTATTCATAATCTATTATTATCATCAAACTTATGTAGTTTAATAATAATTTTCTGTAAATATTCTAAATAATTTTGAAAATAATTCTCTTCATTCACTTTCTCATTAACGAAAAGTGTGTTTTTTTTATTTCTCTTCGCTGCTCGTGTGTGTGTGTTTGGCGCACCACTCTTTTCTTATCCCTTTATTTTTCTTATATTATTAATTTATCATCAACTAAATAATAAACCATATTACTAATAATTTCAATGTCTGAGTAAACCTCTCATTGGAGTGAGTTATAATTTAGGTATGTTAATTGATTGAGAGCTTTTGCATGATTAATATTCTTTGAATTAACATTGTGTATATTGGACTTAACATGTCATGGATTAATGACTTGTTTTGTTTAACATGTGATTTACATGGATTATTTGAACCATAAATACACTACCATCAACAAGCTCTGATTGAGATTAGAACCTTAAGTTGAGTTAAGTCTTTGATTAAATATATAACACTTAGGAATTCCAATCAACGTTATCTTGTGGAGTGGGTGTTAATTTAATGCTATATAAAGCAAGGATCAAGGATATCACAAGCTTAACTACCTAAGGATGAACACACACCAATATTTATTAAATTGTTAAATAAACTAATCATTTCAATTAATCTCTTCAAACAAACCTCCTAATCAAAATACAATCAACTAAAAACAATCGATAATTAAATAGTATCATCCCCGAGGATTCGACCCGTGTGCTGCTATACACATTAGCAGAGCACCAGAACCTTGAATGGTCGATAGGTGAAAATCGGTCGCGCTTTCATCACTTCATGTATTGATATTGATTATTTCATTTATGCATGGTGTTTTTTGGTGTATTTCACATCTTATCTTACTTTTTAAATATTTATATATATTGGGTAATTCCTCTCATGTGTGTGATCTATAAACCCTTGATGCTATTAGTCAACCCATGGCCTAGTATAGATAGAATTGAGGAATCATTATCACTCTTTATCCATTACCAAATCAATAGGGGTACCTTTGGAGGTATGGGTCCCAAAAACATACATCTAATGTTTATGTAACTCATGTATTATATCATTACTCATTTATCATATAAAATTAAATAAATCGATTAAAATCTAGTCAAAGAACACATTGAATGATTAGAATAATAAACAAATCATTATAAAATTTTCAATTATATAAATATTATAATTATAATATCATTTATGAAAAATGTTTAGTTGAATCATTAAAATAGGAAATAATAAAAATTATAGTAATTAAATACATTTTTTATATTATGATCTTGTACAATTATGGTGGGTTTTTTCCATCTATATATTACCATATTATTTAAATAATTTTATCTATTTTAATAGGTGGAATAATTTTTAAATATTAATGATTATATATTTATTTATTTTTATATATTTAATCAGTGTTTATCCTTGTATTAATAATGACCAAAAAGTTGAAGGATTGGAATCATTTTCTGTCTTCATAACTTATATTCATATTAATATATATATATATATATATATATATATATATATATATATATATATATTGATTATCTATTATTATACCTAATCCTAGGAAATAAAATATTCCAAGTGTTGGGATCCATATTTAAATAAAAAGAATATTTTATGGTGTCACTTCTTGTTCTAAAAAGTTTAATCTTCCATTTTCTTTGGTAAATATATGTTTTTTATTATAATATTGATGTTGACCTTATGCATATAGGCAAGCATGATTCCTATTATGTTGAGTATTTATTTAATATTGAAAGGAAAGGTATATATAAATATTAATAAAATGAATTTTCTTCCTTTTCACTTATTTATTGAATAATCGTGATCTCAATGACCTTTTTGATGATTTTTAAGAGTTTTCCAGGGATTGAAAAATGATAAAACATATAATTAATATCTATTTGACATGTCTTGTAAAATATATCTTATAATATTAATGTTCATGTCATTTTATAAGGTTGAAATACCAATCATTAATTTTCCAATGAACAACCAATTATTTTATTGGATGATTTTATGTAAGTGAATCATTCATCTTCTAGAAATATCACATGTATCATTAAGGTAAAATTGGTATATATATAAATTATTAATCCCTCAATGGGATAGATCCTAGAGCTATATTTGTATCCATATATTTGATTCCCAATCATTATTATTCTTATATTTAATACCACATGTAAACTAGATTATTTATATATCTAAATTGTTTTTGTAAACCTTTTTAGGGTTTGGATTGATTTTGTACAATGTTTTCATTGTTTTCAAGTCATTATCTTAGTATTTATTTATTATTACTAGTTATCCTTCATTCTAATAAGAAAGTGAACTTTATGTCATATTTTTAAAGATTAATTAATAGTCATATATTTTTATTTTTTATTGTAAATTTAAATTTTTATACAATTAATTTACATGCACATATATGATAGGAATGGTGGGTAACAAGATAATTAATGTGTTTTATATCTTTTTTTCTACGACGGTGGTTATTTTGGGAAGGTCTTTGTAATGTGTGGAAGGAAATGTCATCTTGGTCTATTAGGTTCATTATTGTTTCTTCTGTGTTTCTTGAACCAACCTACTAGAGCCCTCTGGACTAGTTGTAAGACAATAATGATGCCCCAATCCCATCTCCAATAGGCTTGAGGATAGTGAATAGTGTCGAGTATTCATATCACACACATGGGAGACCTTATCCTAAAGTACCTGTATATATACACACATATCCCCATACTCTGGTATAATGTGAAGATATAAAAAACTTATACTTTAAATGAATGAATAACATATATCCCACATCATAGTATAATGAGTAGTATAAAAAAAGTGGAAATGAAAAAAAAAACAATCCCACCAAAAATAAAAAAGAAACCAACATAATAACAACATGGGGGAAGCTACCCAATGGAAACTCTTAGATCTATATGAGTTCCATCTAGAATAATCAAGCTCCACCTTCTTTCATTCTAACTAGGACTCCAATGAAAGGCCTTCCATCTGTATAAGGTAGGACATGTTCAGGAAGATCCATTATAGGTGTGATTCTAGGCATACCAAGAAGGACACCTATAAATCACAAAACATAAAGCATCAATAGGGTATTGAACCCATAATCATGAATATTTGTTAATCAGAATATGAGATATAATAATAGTAATACTAATAATAATAATAATAATAACAAAAACCCAGATATGCTAAAAGGTAGACACTAAGTCTCAAGGTGAGTTCATATACTCATTACTAGCCTAGGATTATACTAGGGGATCTAAGAAAACATCAACCCAATAGAACACACTCATTAGTTCTCACTACACATATGGAACTTATCTGAGAGAATTAAATTGTCGTGTATTTTAAAACTGATGGAACTCATCCAATAGAACACGCTCATCAAGTATTTCTATGAATAAGCACTAAGGAAACTGAGAGGGATCATCTGAGGTACTTGATCGGTCAAAATAAAACTCACTGAAGAAAAAAATATGTTAATACATAGATAGGGGATCACACTCAAGGCCTATAGGGTATACTTGACCCAAATTGAAATAGCCTGATAGATAGGGGATCACACCCGCATATGTTGGTCGCGTGATTCCTTAAACCCTGCCTAGGGAATAAGATGATGGTAAAGAGGATAGAACCCTAAAGACTCATGAATGGATTCCTAATCTAGTATTTTTAGGGGATCTTGTCCAATAATCAGAGCAAGATCTCACATAGAACCCACCTAGAGGTGGACTGAGAAAACTACCCCCAGAACAACAGAATAAGGGAACTCACCCACACTAATATGGTTTATGAGAACTCAACCAAGCTCATACAACAACTAGTCTGAGAATAACAAGGGATCCAACTTGACCTTTAAAAAGTAAATAGATTGTACCATTAGGTATATGGTGTGTCTCTCTAATTATGGAATTTCTCATGTCTCACTGACTTGCACGACATACCTTTCTCAAAATACCCAGTGTGTCCACTAGGGGTGAATGGTGTGTAGAGGTTTTTTGGAACTCAGTATATTCCTTATACATGTGTCTGTGTACTCTAGTACATGCATGTGTACCCTGGTCATGACTATGTACCATGGCCATGCCTTATCACATACTTGTGCACTTTTCAAAGTACACAACATTTTCCCCAACACACATGGTGTGTGGAATAACATGGCCTCTCATTCTTGTAATCCCTATACATGTCAATAAAATCACCAAGGGTCACACGAAATATGATTTTACACACATGATGTGTATGGACACATGTATTCTTGGGAATGTACTCCCAGTACAAGACAAATAATCTGGATAGGGGTTACATAGTGTGTGATTACATCACACACCATGTGATATTTAACTCAACATGTAGATCCTATCCAAAACATAAAGGGAGAGACATGGAATGTGTTATTCATAGTTAAAACTATGTATATTGATATTTTCTAGAAACCCCATTCTATTATGCATCTTCCACCACATTCTACTGCTACCTTCAGATCTGTTGTAAAACTTAGTTGTAACTCCTGTAACGAAGTTTACCAACATCATAGGCTGGCTGGAATTCAGATTCTAACTATTATTCTCTGTATTACACATTTTTTCCACCATATCAATATTACACATAGCCCAACCCATAGGAACCCCACTTCTTTCACCATCACTATGTCACCATCATCACCCATGGCTACATTTGGGCCACCCATAGCTTGGAAACACACATCACTACTCCTCTAAAGAGATTTTCTCGGTCTGGCTCATGGATCCACCATTATTTGATCCATAATTGGGTTTATGTCATCATTTTGATGCCTCTTTCTCATCACCCAAGACTCAAATTCAAACCTTTGTCCATGATCCATTATTCTAAATGATGAATTCAAAATGATTGGTCCTCTCTAGTAACATTAAGTCACTGGTCAACCAAAATACCGATGAATAGTTCCAATAACAAAGGGATAAAGCAACAAGATGCAAAGTTAGAATCAAATAAAGGCCATTTTCATTTTTTCATCTTCATTAGAATCCAGAGAAAAACAGATTATCAAAATAGAAAGAATCAAAGAGATAAAAATCTCAAATTCCTAAATCTAGGAAGTGAAAGCATATTTTGGACAAACTAATATAGATCGATCCATGAATTAATTTGGATAGGATTAATTTTCATTAATATAAATCCATAAATGGGGATAAAACAAAAAAATGGACAATCTCGGTTTTGATGGATCTTTGAAAAAGAATTTTTATTCACTTTCATCATTAGTAGGATCAAAGAGATCCTTCATTGATGATGATTCTTATGGTACATAATCCTCAATCTCGTGATCGTCATTTGAATCACTCACCACCAGAGTTCTCCCTCCCATCCTGTCATTATCTTTAGGTTTATGTGGATAACCCTAGGGAATTCACCATATAGGATATTATATATAGAAGATATTAGGGTTTTGAAAATAAATGAAAATTGAATTAATTAATTAATTTAATTCATTTAATCCAACCATGACTATACTCTGTCAAATTTCTCAATGATGAAATGACTTATATCATTACTAAGGTAAAACCATCATTCTAAATTTAATGGTGGTCTCAAAATTCACATCCAAAACTCTATTCAAGGTTTATTTAATTATTTTAGAAAAAATGTGTTCATGTGATATAATACTTTTAATATTTTTAATTTACAATCATCGAGGCTCCTTGGGCTACGAAATACCATGTTGACTCAGTTCTTATATTTGAAAATATTCCTTAAAATATTATAATGTATTACAAGGAAAAAACATAGTCTTTACAATCTCCCCATATTATGGTTTTTCATACCAAAAAGTAATCACCCTCAAAAGATAACTCCACCCTTGATATCCATCTCTTCCTGGTCGACATCATGCAATGAGTCATGAAAATATCCCACCACCTATGACACATGGACAACACCATACACCTGTTCTAACTACAGTGGTAAGGTTAAGTGGTATTCCACCTCGCTAACCTAACATAATAACTAGAAAAATTTCCTATGAACCTTAGTTATAGTTTCCAACCCCATCCAAATACCTTTAATCCTTATCAAAATGAGATCTCTCAAAACACATAATCTCCTCATTGAACTCCAAAGGAATCTATAGTTGGTCTACAAAGAACACTTGAAGACCCTAGGAAGTCCTCATCCACCACAATATGAACTTCACATTTTTATACCATCGCTTGCACCAACTTTGGGGTCAAAAACATTTTTCCTCTAGATCCAACCATCATAACAGTAACCTATATGGTCTACTATACATGGACTCTTATGGTTCTACACTGATGGTGGAGTGGTAATTTTCATTATATAAAAACCACACCAATGGTAGATGATCCTTTCATATTTTTCCCAAAACTAACACAAAAATTTGAAGTATGTTCTGTAGGAAACTTGAAAGGTCTTCTCTTCCTGACATCTGTATGGGGTAGAAACACCATGATAAAATTCAAATGGGTCCCAAAGGGCTCCTACATCCTATCCATAATCATGATTTAAAGTAATAATCATAGTCTAAAATTATAATTTAGGGAACTCCATGAATCTAGACTACCTCTTACATGTGAAGGTGTCCCAAACTCTCTACTAACTCTACTCTTGGATGGTTAGAAAGTGAGCCAGCTTAGTGAGTCAGTCTATGATCACATATTTATCATTTTTACCTCTTATTTATCATGTAATCACCACCATAAAAACCATAAATATACAATCCTATTTACCATTACATATGAAAACCTCATCCTTCACATATTGATGGGTGATGCATTGATAGATAAACTCAGAAACATGCAACCACATCCTTCGTTACCCAACCTAATGTTATAGGATCTTAGTATATCTTCAACTCTCATAGATGTATTTATAGGAAACTCCATGAGTCCATAATACCTATTTCACACACAGACATCCGAAAATATCTACTAACTATACTCTTGGATGTTTAGGAAGTGGGGAAACTTGGTGAGTTGATCTAAATCACTCAGATAGTGATGTTTCCTCTTCTTGATCATGGAAACCCCACTATGAAACCCATAAAGATACCATCCCATTTACACTTCCATATGGGAACCTCATCCTTCACCTATTGATGGGTGATGCACTAATACATAAACTCATAAACACGATTCCACATCCTTGGTTACCCAACCCGGTTCCATAGGATCCCGATACATCCTCACCGGTCCTATATGTACTTCTAACACTACAGGAAAATAGTGTTTTAACAGTGTTTTTTCATGGAGGTTTTCAAAACCACCACTAAATATTTTTAGGTATAAAATTTAGCAGTGGTTTTTTAGTGGTGTTTTTAAAAACTTCTTCTAAATGTTTTTAAAATATTTTTTATAAATTTTTTAAAAAAATTCTAAAAAACCATTTATTTTTTGCGGCGGTTTTTTTAAAAAACATCCATGAAATAAAAAGAAAAAAATGATTATTTATTATTTATCATTAATTATTTATTATTTATTATTTATTATTCTCTCTCATATATATTTTATTATTTATAATTATTTTTTAATAATAAAATGAAACTTAAAACAAATCTAAAAAAACTAAAAAGAAGGCTTTTGTATCAAATGATCATAAATTTCGATCCATGAGTCTTTTTCATCTCCAAAACCAGAAAAATTGAAGATTAGGAAATGAACTAAAACCACATGATATTTATATCATGTGATATTCAAAGGAATAAAATATATTATAGTTTCAAAAAAGTCTAAAATAAGACTTGAACTTCAAATGACCATAAATTTTGATCTTGGTGTCTGTTTGGGCTCTACCACATATCAAATCTAAGATTACAATGATCTCTACAACATAGATGGTATTGGACTAAGGTTGGAGAGATATATTTGGTTTTTCATCCTAATAAAGGACCAAAATTCCTCCAAAACTGAGTTTTTTGTCATCAACCTCAGTTTCTTAAAATTGAAATGGTTGTAACTTATGATTCGGATATCTATTCAGCTTGTACCACATATCATATCAAGTATCATTTCATTAAATTCTATTTGACTGGTTTTTGAGTAGAAATAGACTCTTGTATTTGAAGTTATGTTTGTTTCATGTTTTTTTTGGGTTTTAGTGTTTTCAGAGTTTCTTAACGTTTCTATGTGTTTTAAGGGAACACCAATTTTTTACCATTCTATAGATTTTAACCCTCATTTAAGGGGGTATTATTTTTTTTCAATGTGGACTCATTTTATTCTCAGGGATTACATTAATATTGATATTATGGATTTGAAACTTTATCATTTTTCACAATTTAGTTTTATTTATAATTAAATATATACATATTTTATTAAATTTATTTATAATAAATCACATGTATAAATAAATATTTACATAGAAATGTATTTTTAATTTTATAAAACCAATGTAAATAAGTATTTTTTATTCATTTCATTTAAAATAAATAATAATTGATTTTTTATACATTTGTAAATATTTATACATATTTATGTTTATATATATTTAAGTAACAAAAATATGTGTTTGTATATATTTATGTAAATTTTTTTATAAGTATATATATTTATAGATATTTATATAAATTTATTATTTTAATATTTTATTATTTTGTTGTTGTATTATTGTTGGACTCCTCATGTGTTAATCATGTTTTAATGATCACAAATCCTATACATTCTATAAAGTTTCATAATCCGGTTTAATCTATCTAACATCATGTGTATAGATGATTAGTTTATTTATGCTTTAAATAAACCTATACAAGATCTTATGTTCTATGTTTAATCATTGTAAACTATTTTGAGTTTGTGTAATAATGGATTTCCTTGATAAATGATTAAGTCTAATTCGTTCTATAAATATCATTGTTTATGTCTGTATAAAGATATCTGGTTAAGTCTGAGAAACTGTGACCAGAAACCATGACCATTCAGACATGGTGACCATCTAGAAATTGTGACCATCTAGACACCGTGACCATCCAGACATAGTTTCAAGGAGACACCGCTTCATGAAGACACTGTTTCCAGACAGACTGTGACACCATTTCATAATTTGATTAGTCGTTTTTCAATTTAATTTCTAAGGGTCATATCTGAAACTTTTAAATGCACTGACATAATTAATGTTTCTTGGTATACATGTCACTTGATAGTATGAGGTACGAGGTGTAGAATACATGCATCATGTTGGCTCCAACACATGCATTCTAGGAATAAAAATAAAAACATGTCAAGAAGAAAATGGTGTGACTGGGGTGACCATGGTGACTGTGGAGACATTAGTGAAAACAGAAAAACAAGTGTGTGCGTGATAACGAAGAAGCACAAGCATTCTTGAAAGAAGAACCGAAACATGCAACGCGACACTGCTGAAGAACACACGAAGCATATTTGAATCTTAGAGTCGAGAACATTTTAGCACCATCAACTCCGTGAAGAACACAAGATAGATCTAGCTGACTTGAAATACTCTATTTTTTTTTTGAAAGAGGACTCGTTTTCTGCATATGTTTCACCCTAAATGTCCATAGCTACATAGACTAGCACTCAGAGCACTTCTAACCTTATCTCATCATTTCTTATATTTTGTGTATTACTTTTATATTTTTAGTAGTGTGTGTGTTTTTGTATAAAACACACAATTTCTCTTACATTAAACTAAAGGATACAAGATATAATTTCTCATACATCTTTTTACACTTGTGTATTCACATGGATAAGTGTGTAAGAGGTCTATGTGTGACCTGTTATCTCATACCCAAGAAGAACTGTAGAAGAGGTTGTGTGACCTGGACATTTTTGTGCACTATTTTTAACCCCAATCCAAGTTGGGGATCATATTTATTTATATAAATTGCTTGGTGGAAGGTGATCACCAAGTGGAGTGGATTAGGTCTCTTCTTGAGACTGAACCACTTGTTTTATATCCGTTGTGCTATTTACTTTAGTTTTTCTTTGTTTTACTATTTAATTTATAAATCACTAAATTTACTTTGATAGTTAATCTTGGAAATAAGTTGTAATTGTTTTTCCTTATTAAAATAGCTTCAAAAGTAATTTTAATAACTGATATTAATATTATTTATAATTAATCAATCTTCTGAGAAGTTATTTAAACAGTAAAAATTTCATAACCGTATAACTTTGATTAACTAGTATGCATTTAAATTTATTGGGGAACCTTTTTAAGAATACTTTTTAAATATAAATTTTAATATATACTAAATTCACCCCCTCTTGAGTACTCTACTATGACCAACATTTGGTATCAAAGGATCGTTATTAAGACTTTGTTTTTGACCATATTCAACTGTGACTTTATTTGTACTTTAAAGGTCTGTAAGTTTCGTTTAATTGTAAATTTATATCTCTTTGAAAGTATTTCTTTATTATGGATAATATATTGGAAGGTTCTGTAACAAATAGACCACCATTCTTTAATAGAACCAATTATTCTCAATGGAAAATCAAAATGAAAATTCATTTAGAAAGTATGAGCTTTGAAATCTAGTCTTCAATTATAGATGAATATAAGATTCCTACTACTGATAGAATCACTTGGGATGATCCTACCAAGACTGCCTACAATAACAATTGAAAAGATATGAATTATTTATATTGCTCTTTAGGAGATGAGGAATTTAATAGAATTTCTTCATGTAAAACTTCCCATGAAATTTGGGATACCTTGTCTGTTTCACATGAAAGAACTTCTAGTGTGAATGAAATAAGACTTAATACTTATACTATTAAATATGATAACTTTAAAATGAAACCCGATGATCATATTTCTGATATGTATCTCAGGTTCAATGAAATTGTCAACATAGTGATTTCTCTAGGAAGATAAGTCACTGCCAAAGAACAAATCATGAAGATTCTCAGATGCCTACCTGACAGATGGAGAGGCACCTCTGTATCTATTAGAGATTCATGCGACATCAGCAAGATACCTTTAAAAGAACTCATTGGAAAAATGATGATGTATGAAGAGGAGTTAAAAGTCAACAAGGAAGAGGAGGATAAAACCAAAATAAAATTAGTTGCGTTCAAGTCCACCACCTCTAAACACAAAGAGAAAGGGAAATTGGAAGTTTCTGTAGAAAATTCCAGCAGTGAACAATCATCACCTGAAACTAATGATGAGGAGATTTCTCAATTATCCAGAAGGTATAAGAGATTTTAAAAGAGGAAGAACCTTTTCAGAAAGTCTAACTTCAAAGGAAGATATGATCAAAAAGTAAGTTAGAAGAAGGATTGGAAAAGAAGTGACAAGTTTGATGAGATAGTCTGGTATGAATGTAAGCGAATGGGACATATCAAGGCTAATTGTCCCAAGATCATGTAAGAAAGGAAATATGAGGAAAAAGATAGAAAGTATAAAGAGTCAATGAAAACAACATGGAGTGCTTCTGAGGATAGTTCAATTGAATCAAAATCTTCACATGATGAACAGGATAACAAATCCAATATGTGTTTTATGAAAAACACATCTGAGGTAACACAGGAATATCCTGTACACAATTCCTATTATTCTGAAGATTTGAGTGACTTTGAAAATATATCTAGTGAAGAAAGTTTTGAGTACTATAATATTCTTGAAGAGACATGAAATAAAATAAAAGATAAATACAAGTCATTTTAGAAACAACATGATCTTACCTCAACTGTTAAAACTGAACTCACTGTATAAAGGGAGAAAAATGCTCAATTATTTAAAGAGAACAATGAACTAAAACTATCTAATGATCAATTCAAAAATTATCCTGAAAGTTTTAATAATGGTAAAGATACCTTGGTATAAGTTCTAAGTAAATATATTGCTTCTAAATATAC
The DNA here is from genome assembly GCA_963277665.1 of Viscum album. NCBI lineage: Eukaryota > Viridiplantae > Streptophyta > Magnoliopsida > Santalales > Viscaceae > Viscum > Viscum album. The sequence goes on along the minus strand of OY728139.1, from coordinate 28,984,419 downwards.
TACTGGCATTGGCTATCTACCTGGTAAAAGAAATTTTGGAAGAAATAATTTTGTTTCTATGTCTAGGACATACAACTTTACACCTAGTTCTAGAAAATATTCATCTAGTTCAATTTATGATACACTCTCTACTGTTTCAAGATTTTTTGGACCAAATAGAGTTTATTTTTCAAGTACTTTACGTAATGCTTATAGGAAACCTATGAGGCATATATGAGTTCCTAAATCACTTGTCACTAATATTACGGGACCCACAAAAGTATGTGTACCAAAATTTGTTTTCATTTGACCATTTTGTAAGAAAGCTGCTTAAAGATTTCCTATAAAATTTTATGGTACATGGATAGTGGGTGTTCAAGACACATGATAGGAGACTATTCATGCTTCAAGAATTTAATAAAAACTGATGGAGGACATGTCACCTTTGGTGACAATGCCAAATGAAATATTATTGTCCTTGGCCAAATCGGTAACTCTAACTCAATTTTTGATATCCAAAGTACTTTTTGTTAATATATTGAAATATAATCTGCTTAGTATTTCACAACTGCGTGATGATGGATTTCATTTTAAATTTAAAAATGATGCTTGAAATATTTTTAACTCTAAAAATGAATTAGTGTTTTCTGCAATAATAAATAAAAAATTTTACTCTGTTAACTTAGAATATTTAGTTTCTCAAAAAATTTCATGTTTAAGTGTATTTCAAAAAGAATATTGGATTTGGAATAGAAGACTAAGACACTGTAACACTCACTCCCTTAGAAATTTAACTAGAAAAATTTTAGTCAAAGGCCTACCCAAACATGAGTTTCCAAATGATAAAGTGTGTAATCCTTGTAAAAAGGGAAATCAACACAAAATTTCCTTCAAACCAAAGAAATAAGTGTCAACTTCTCAACCTATCGAACTGGTTCACATGGATTTGTTTGGACCATCTAGAGTTTCTAGTTTAAATGGGAAGCACTATGTTTATGTTCTTGTATATGACTTTTCTTGATATAATTGTAATTTATTTTTATCTCACAAAAGTGAAGCATGCTCTCATTTTCCCAAATATTCCAAAACTGTAGAAAATCTTAGTGGACTTAGAATTAAATCTTTATGAAGTGATCATGGTCATGAGTTTGAAAACAAAGAGTTTGGATTTTTTTCTCACAAAATAGCTATAGTCATAATTTATCTGCCCCTAGAACACCTCAATAGAATGGAGTTATAGAAAGAAGAAATAGAACCCTGCAAGAGATTTCTAGAACCATGCTTAGTGAATATGACTTACCTATTTATTTTTGGGAAGAAGCTATAAATACAACATACTATATTATCAATATATTGTTTATTAAACCTATTCTTAAAATAGCTATATATGAGTTATGGAACAATAGAAAACCCAAAGTTATCTACTTCAAAGTTTTTTGTTGCAAATTCTATATCCTTAATAGTAAGGATAATATTGAAAAAAAATTCATCCAAGAGTGATGAAGGAATATTTTTAGGATACTCAATCTCTAGTAAATCCTATAGAGTGTTTAATAAAATAACTAAATGTGTGGAAGAATCTGTCCATGTCAAATTTGATGAAACAGATCCACATGAGCCTAAGACCACTCTAGAGAACCTGGAGGATGATCTGGAAATTAATTAAAAATCCTATAACAATCCTGTAAAGGAATCTATGAAAATTTCTAGTTCTATAAATTATTTAGATTTAGGTCACAATGAACCAAAACCTGTTGAAGAACTTAAAATCACTGGTCCTTTTTCTAGAGCTGTTAGAACTCTTAAGAACCATCCATTAGATGTTTTTGTAGGAGACTTAGATAAAGATACTCAGACTAGAGATTCTCTTATAAATTTGGTTGAACATCAAGTCTTCTTGTCACAACTTGAACCTAAATACATTAATGATGCTATCGATGATGAATTTTGGGTGATGGCTATGCAAGAAGAACTCAGTCAGTTTGAAAGGAAAAAAGTTTGGAAACTTGTTGATAGACCCAAAGACACATTCACCATAGGCACTAAATTGGTGTTTATAATTAAAGTAGATAAAGCTGGTAATATAGTTAGAAACAAGGATAGATTGTTTTCACATGTCTATAGTCAAGAATAAGGAATTGACTATGAAGAGAACTTTTCAGTATTAGATAGACTTGAAGCCATTAGAATTATGCTTGCTTGTGCTACACATCTGAATTTTGAAACTATATCAAATAGATGTCAACAGTACATTTTTAAATGGGTATATATCTAAGGATGTCTTCATTGAGAAACCCCTTGGTTTTACCAAACCTCATTTTCCGAACAATATTTTTAAATTATCAAAATATTTATACAATTTAAAACAAGATCCAAGATCTTAGTATGATAGACTGAGTACTTTTCTTATTTCCATTGGTTTTACAAAAGGAATAGTTGATCCTTCACTTTTTATAAAACTAATTTCCAATGATGTTTTAGTAGTTCAAATTTATGAAGATGACATTATCTTTGGATCTTCAAAAAATTCATTATGTATTGAATTTTCTAAAATGATGAAAAACGAATTTGAAATGAGTCTAATGGGTGAACTAAAATTATTTCTTGGATTTCAAATATTTCAAAACAGTAATGGTATTATTTTAAATCAAAGAAAATATACTAGAGATCTTCTAAAACTTTTTGTATTGGATAGAACTAAAAGTAGTGACACTCCAATGATTACTAATTATAAGTTGAATCTTGATGAAAATGGAAAATCTGTTGATCAAACCACTTACAGAGGAATGATTGGAAGCTTACTCCACTTAACTGCTAGCCGACCTAACATTACATTTAGTGTGTGTATGTGTGCCTATTTTTAAGAAAATCCTAAGAAATCTCATTTAAATGATGTTAAAAGAATCTTCAAATACCTCAAGCATACATCCAATCTAGTATTGTTATATTCCAGAGGAAAATCATTTGAGTTAGTGAATTATTTTGATGCTGACTTCGGTGGTTACAAGTTAGATAGAAAAGGAACCTCTAGAACATGTCACTTTTTAGGCAAGTCGCTAGTATCATGGTGTAGTAATAAACAAAACTTTGTTTCATTATCTAATGCAGAAGCTGAATACATAGCTGTTAGTAGTTGTTGTGCACATATTTTGTAGATGAAACACACATTACTAGATTATGGATATCAATTCAGACATGTACCTATAAATTGTGACAATACAGGTGCTATTAATATCTCAAAAAATCATGTTTCGCAATCTAGGACAAAACATATTGATGTAAGACATCACTTTTTGAGAGATCATTGTCAAAAAGGTTACATCACTTTGGAATTCATGGGAACTGAATATCAGCTTGATGATATATTCACCAAACCATTAAATTATGAAAGAATAGATTAAATCATACATGAATTGGGAATGATAAATCTTAAGTAGTAAGTTTACTATTTCACATTTTATGGTTTCAAAAGTCACTATCTAACAGTTCTATAATTTTATTGTCTTAAGACTTATTGTTCTAGGTTTACAGTCTCATAGTTACTATTTCTCGATTACTGTGTGGCACTTACTGTCTCAAACAATATAGTCACACAGTTTAGAAATCACACAGTTACGGTCTCACCGTGAAATCTAGTTATGGTCTCACCGTGAAAGTTGATTACAGTCTCACTGTAAAAATGGTTTATTTTTTTATTTATACATTATAACCCGTATCGTGGTAATTAATTATTTTACCCTTTTACTTTCTCGCGTTTTTGATCTCACGATGCTTGATATCCTTAAATGATAAAAACAAAAGAAGTTTCGCTAATTCTTCACTCAAGCTCTCTTCTCTCAAACTGTAACCCCTCTCAACCCTTCAACTTTCTCTCTCTCTATCTCTTGAACCATTGTTCAATGCCCAGGATGAAACTCCCTTCGTTATCAACTCTTGAGAATCATTGTTCAAAGAAGAAGTTGAAGATAGCACCAAAGTTAGCACCTGAAGGTCCTCTGAATACAAATATGGTAGATGGAATAGTGGTACCTGAAAAGGAGATATGCCCTAAGTGGATTCTTTTAAGTAAGTCTTTGGAATTGAAAGTGATAAAAGAGAAAGTATGGATGGATTGGTTCATAAAAGATGATAGTCCAATTTATCCAAAATTAGTTGCATAGTTTTACAAGTATGTTCAATTCTCATTTGATTCAGAAGATGGATATGTTGTGAGAAGTTGGATCAATGGCCATAGATGCACGTTTTCTTCGAGGTTATGGGATGCATGCCTTAGGATACCTTATGAGAGTATTTTTAAGGACTACCAGAGAGGTCCTCTTCCTCCAAGTGAGTTATTTGTTTTAGAAGAAGCATTGAAAAGCTTAACTGGGAATGAAATAAAGAGAAGATCCATAGCTACTGGCTAGATGGTGAAACTAGGCTTCTGTTTAAGTTTTTTCAGAATCTGATTAGCCCCCAAAAAGGTTATTTTGCTACACTGAAATATCAGGATGTATTTTTGATACATCTCATGAAAAATGGACATAAGATAGACCTGTGAAAATATTTTATACACCATATGTGTGAATTGATCAAAACAACCTCCAAGTAAACCTCCCTATTCTATTCAAGGCTTATCTCAGCTATGCTTCATAAAAAAGGGTTTCTTGGACTAGATGAAGGATATATTAAGGATTATGAGTTATGTATATTGAAATTTATAGTAAAGAGAATTAAAATCAGTTTAAATCCATGGAGAAAACCATGGGTGGAAGATAATGACAGGGTTTATGAAAATTTTAATTTGGTGGAACATTTTTCAAGACCTACGTATATTTCTGATCCTGGTTTGGAACCATATGCGATTATTGAGTGTTCTAATGAGGAAGAAGAGGAATAGGTTGTTGTACCTTCAAGAGAAATTGTTTTGGTTGAGGAAGACAGTGAATCTACTCCTCAAGTCTTAATTGAGAAAGAAATACATATTCCTGATGATGTTGCTAATTTAGAAGAACAACCATCCACTGAAGAAGAATATATTTATAAGGAAACTGAAAAAATTTTGTAGAATAGCATATAGAATAAGATCTTACTATTGTGAAATAAGCTACCCTTGAAGAACAACCAGAGGAACAAGTTGTTCCTAAAATTATTCCATCTGCTGAATAGATAATGGAGCAAGCCTTTCAGTTGGATATAAAGGAAATGGGTGAGTATGTTAGGGATGAAATATTGGAAATATATCAAGGATCTAAAGCTCTCAGTCTTGAGAAAGATACACCTGTTGAGGGGGAGAAACACCCGAATCTGGAATCTATTGAAGTCCCTAATCCCATTGATCCAACCTCAGTAGATAATTGGTATAAATTTCATATATATTGATGTGAATGATTCATAGGAAGTCTTAGTAAAAGGCATTGATCTATCTACTATGTTTCATTTGAAATTGGCATCTACACCTGAAGCTATCTCTACCAAATATCCTGAGCCTGTCTCAGCTTCTATCCATGAACCTTCACAAGAACCTCCAAACTTGGTAAATCAAGATGATCTGAAAGCATTTGGAGATACCCTATTAGTTGGAGTTGAAAAAATCATGAATACCCAACCGGATCCTGTAACCAATTTAAATGAATGAGATTATACCTTGTTATTGGAAAAGATCATATGGAAGATTTATCCCTAGATGCTTCAAGGAATTCATGAAGTCGGAATTGAGAACAAACAACTCAGTGATAAAGTAAAAACTCTCAGAGGTATGGTTGAAGATATGTAGAGAGTGATGAACTCAAGACCAAAACCTATTTATTATCCTATTGAGGATTTTGTTATTAAGATTACATAGGAATAAGTTTCTCAAATTCAACCTAATATCACGTCCCTAGCTGACAAGGTCACTGAAAGAAACAAGAAGATTTTTCAAGAAATGTGTGATCTTATTATTGGTATTAATAAGTTAACTAATGGGTATGAGGGTTATCTCCAGAAAGTTCTAAATCAACTGAAATCCCTTACCTCAGATGTTACTGCTTCTCATACCTCTTCATAATAATCTCAACCCTCTTTAGACAGTGATCTTCTCAGAACAATTTTCAATGAAGAACTTCAATTTGTGCTTAGTGGCTTTGATAAGGAATCTCTCTCTAAATTTGTCAAGAACAGTGACAAAGTTCTTGATTTGGTGAGAATTCACTCCAATATTTCCAATGATGCTTACCAAGAAATTGCTAAGAAAGTTTATTTCTACTTCAATTGGATCTTCTCTAACAGTGACATGACCAATCATTTCAAGTACCCAGTGGATAATTTGAGAATCCCTCCTATTACTCAAGCTTTCAAAACTCAAGTCCAAAAGCTCAAAGATTTTACTCCTTTGTTGGATAAGTTTATGGAAAACAAGGATGAATTTGAGAAATCCATGAAATATAGTGGTAAGATCATTGCTGACTTCATCATGATTTTAAGGCCTTATCTTCATGTCTAGAGTACTGCCATTGTCGTTCCTACATTTGCACCCCTGAGATCTGGTTTTCCTACCTTCTCATCTTCTGCCCTTACCTATACATATATGTCTGTATCTCAGTCTCTAGTCAGATTAGACATGTTATCCTTGATAAACAATTGCCTCGGTCTTCCACTGCACCTTCCTTGGCCCCTTATATTTTGGATGGACTCCCTTTACATTCTCTATCCACTAGTTCACTCCCTTTATCCACCTCTACCTCTGCTCCTCTAGCTTCTTCTTCTGATGCTGCTACCAAGGTCAAAGAGAAGACAAGCTCGTACTAAAGAATAGTGACTAATATATTTTGATAGGGATGATTTATATATTTCTTGTTACTTACTATTTGTAATGACACTTTTTATCTAATTCATTCTGAACTCCTCTTATCTATTATTTTATTTAATTTTGTACTCTTTTTGATAATCCCAAAAGGGGGAGAAATATGTATTCTATATGCACATTAAAGAAGGGAAAATTTACCTAATAATAAATCTCTCACTCACATGATTTTTTATCATCAAAACGGGGGATATTGTTAGACTCCTCATGTATTAATCATGTTTTAATGATCAGAAATCCTATACATTCTGTAAATCTTGCTAATCCTGTTTAATCTATCTAACATCATGTGTACATATGATTAGTTTCTTTATGCTTTAAATAAACCTATACAAGATATTAAGTTATGTGTTTAATGATTGTAAACTATTTTGAGTTTGTGTAATAATGGATTTCCTTGATAAATGATTAAGTCTTATATGTTCTATGAATATCACTGTTTAAGTCTGTATATAGATATCAGGCTAAGTCTGAGAAACTGTGACCAGACACCGTGACCATTCAGACATCGTGACCATCCAGACACCGTGACCATCCAGACACCATGACCATCCAACCACCATTTTAAGGAGACATCGCTTCATGAAGACACTGTTTCCAGACAGACTGTGACACCATTTCTTAATCTATTTTTTCATTTTTTAATGTAATTTCTAACAGTCATATTTGAAGCTTTTAAATGCACTGACATAATTAATGTTTCTTTATAGACATGTCAACTAATAGTATGAGGAATGAGGTGCAGAATAAATGCATCTTGTCAGCTCCAAAACATGCATTCTAAGAATAAAACAAACAACATGGCCAGAAGAAAAAGGGTGTGACCGGGGTGACCGTGGTGATTGTGTCGACAATAGTGACAACTGAAAAACAAGTGTGTGCGCGACAACGAATAAGAATGAGCATTCTGGAAAGAAGAACTGTTACATGAAACCCGACACTGCTGAAGAACACACGAATCATACTTGAATCTTAGAGTCAAGAATATTTTCACACCATCAATTCCATGAAGAACACAAGCCAGATCTAGCTGACTTGCGATACTCTGTTTTCTACAATAGGACTCATTTTCTGCATCTGTTTTATCCTAGAAGTCCAGAGCTGTATAGACTAACACTCAGAGTACTTATAACCTTATCTCATCATTTCTTCTCTGTTGTGTATTACTTTTATCTTTCGAGCAGTGTGTGCGTGTGTCTGTATAAAACACGCACTTTCTCCTGCATTAAAATGAAGGATGCAAGATATAATTTCTCATACATCTTTTTACACTTGTGTATTCCCACATATAAGTGTGGAAGAGGTCCATGTGTGAACTGTTAGCTCATACCCCTAAAGAACTATGGAAGAGGTCATGTGACCTGGACAGTCTTGTGCACTGTTGTTAACCCCGATCTAGGGTGTGGATCAAGTTTATTTATATAAACTTCTTAGTGTTAGGTGATCACCAAGTGGAGTGGATTATGTCTCATCTTGATACTAAACCACTTGTTTTATATTCATTGTGCTGTTTACTTTAGTTTTTCTCTGTTTTACTATTTAATTCAGAAATCACTAAATTTACTTTGATAGTTAATCTTGGAAAGAAGTTATAATTGTTTTTTCTTATTAGAATAGCTTCAAAATTAATGTTAATAACTGATATTAAGATAACTGAGAAATAATCAATCTTCTGAGAAGTTATTTAAATAGTTAAACTTTCATAATCGTTTAACTTTGATTAACTCGACTGTATTTAAATTTATTTGGGAACCTTTTTAAGAATACTTTTTAAACATAAATTTTAATAGATACTCAATTAAACCCCCTCTTTAGTACTCTACCCAGACCAACAATTGTTTTATTATTTTCTTATTTTCTTTTTTTTTTATTTTTTTATTTTTTTATTTTTTTTATTTTTTTATTCATTATTCATTATTTATTATTTATTATTTATTATTTATTATTTATTATTAAATATATATTCCATTATTATTTATTATTGATTTATTATTTAATGATTTATTATATATTAATTTATTTTTAATTATTTGTTTTTTACTTATTATTTACTTATTATTTTTTATTCATCTTTTATAATTTATTTATTCCTTATTATTATTATTTATTCACTATTTAGTATTTAGTATTTTTTATTTTTTATCATTTATTTATTATTTATTGTTTATTGTTTATTATTATTTATTATTTATTATTATTTATTATTTATTATTTATTATTTATTATTTATCATTTATCATTTATCATTTATTATTTATTATTCATTATTTATTATTTTATTATTTCATTATTTCATTATTTTATTATTTTATTATTTTGTTATTTTGTTATATTATTTTCATAACTTATTAATTTATTAATTTATTTTTATAATATTATAGTTTATTTATTTATTATTATTTATTTATTTATTTATTTATTTATTTATTATGTATTTATTTATTATTTATTTATTATTTATTTATTTAGTATTATTTATTTATTATTATTCATTATTGATTATTTATTATTGATTATTTATTATTTATTGTTTATTGTTTATTATTTATGATTTATTATTTATGATTTATTATTTATGATTTATTATTTATTATTTATTATTTATTATTTATTATTTATTATTTATTATTTATTATTTACTTTTTTTTATTTACCATTTATTTCCATATCATTTATTTATTTATTTATTTATTATTAATTTATATTTTATTTAATAATTAGTAATTTTTAATTAGTAATTAGTAATTAGTAATTAGTAATTAGTAATTAGTAATTAGTAATTAATAATTATTAAATATTAATAATTGATAATTGATTATTGATTATTGTTTATTGATTATTGATTATTGATTATTGATTATTGATTATTGATTATTGATCATTGATTATTGATTAATCATTATTGATTAATAATTATTAAGTTTATATCTATTTGTTATGTACTATTTGTTTTTTCAATTAATATATATATTAGTATATTAAATTCTGTATATTCACCGCATGAAGAGCCTGCTGGAGTGGTAAAGTATTTGGAGAATATGCAAGAGGTAATGGGTTCAAATCTCACCCAACGGTGAATTTATATATATGGAATCTGTGTGTGCATGTGCGTGTGTGTGTGTATGCGCATGTGCATGTGCATAATAATAAATAATAATAAAAAATTTATGGGGTTCAAATCACACCCAATACAGAATTTCTATATATGGCATGTGCATGTGCAAGTGCATGATATTAAATAATAAATAAATCATAATAAATAAATCAAAATAAAATAATGAAAATAAAATAATAAAATAAATTAACAAAATTAAAAATAAATTAAAATTAAAAAATGCCGCTAAATCACATAATGGTGGTTTAAACTGCTGCTAAATCATTCTATGAAGGTTTTGGGAAACTGCTGCTAAACAAAAAAATCACTGCTAAACTTAGATTTTGGCGTAGTGTAGGGGAAAGCATGGAACCTTCTCAGCACCTCCTATCACAGCATGATTGGTGTCATCATCTGTCCTCTAATGAGGATGATGTACTCCCCACCTTCATAATATCCAACAGGAAGATTCCTAATGGATATCCAGTCACACAAGATCACACAATCTATATCTCCAAGTTGTGCATCCCTAATGCACTAAATAAGCATAGGGGAAACAACCATCGACTGGAGGTAAATCACACTATCCTCATACTTAAGAGTCAAATGTAAAGAGGCCAACTGCTCAGTCACCTCCCTCCACAACAGTGAATGAAAAACCTTACTATGAGCATTTGGAATCACCTCCACACTCCCAGGTGGCTCCTAAGATTGAACTTCCTAAATCGTTGATGGGTCCAATATCCCCTCCATATTTGAGAAAAATAATCCTATGAAGTGGACCACCTGAAGCCAAAACTTATACTTCAAGATATTTCTATAATCCTTGTTCTATTAGATCAGGTATGAAACCATCCTCAAGTTTCATGTGTGCTCTACCTATAACCTTGAGTAAATAAGGATTACATTGTTGAAGACTTCCATGAACCAATCCAATAAGGTTTGAAAGATCTATTCATAATTCTTAAAAACACTACTAAATAATTCAATATTCCAAAGGGTATCACCAAAAACTAAAAGTAACCGAATAAGATCTAGGAATCCACCCTCATTATATCCTCCTCTCAAACTTATAACAAGTGACAACTGTTCTAAGGTCAAACTTTAAGAACCACTTCACCCTTAACCACTTGTCAAAGAAGTCATAAATTATTAGGGGTGGATACTCCTTCAAACTATCACCTAGTTCATGTGATGTTAGTACATTCCTAACATCAAGATTAAATATGTCCTTTAAATGAACAACACTGTCTTTCCCAGGGGAAACACACTAGGTCTAACAAATCCCCTTATCTGCATATTCCTCCAACTGCACCAACAGCTTTCACATCCATGTGGGGTTATCTGATATATGAATACAAATATTAGGCTATCCCTTAATGTAGTTCTATGCATAAGAAAAATTATCAATTGGTAGGTAATCCTAGAACATCTTCAAGGAAGACATCATCATGTGCCTCCAACACCATATGAAACTAAAGTCTCATAGTATCTGATGCTCCAAGTTTTATACTAGACAACTGATAAGAAAATGGTTGGGTCCAACTATACATGATCTCATCTTACTCTATTTTGGATTCCATATCAAAAAAGAAAGAAAAATTCATCCCACTTACTTGGGTACACTACCACCCCACGCTAGTAATATTAAACTAAGCATGGACAATATGTAACTAGTCTATACTGAGGTAAACATTATAGGGCCTCACTAAAGCTATAGAAAGATTCCATATGACGCTCTCTCTCTCCTATCATAGTTAGGTCACACTGTTAGTAGAATTTTTTATCATTGAATCCTCTCTATAGGAGCCTCAAACATAGGGATCGCGATAAAAGGATCCACTAGCCTCGCTAGGTCTCAAACAGGAGATTTATTTTGGGAAATGTGGTCTCTGACTATATACTAGAACTATAGATGGAGTAGATAAGACACACATTGTACCCTAAACCACACTTGAAGCATCTGGACACATGCTCCTACTACCTAAAGTTTTCATTTCCCTTATCTACCTAGTCCTCACAACCAAGGATTGCTTTTACACCTTTTCACATCAAAATGACCCCAAACATACAAGTTGAAGGAACTCGTTTTCCACACCATGACACGATATTCTTTGGGAATCAATGACTCTCCCATGAGATTTTAGATTTCATCACGAGAACACATATTGGTGTGGGAAGTGTCCCTTTTCCTTGCATGCCTAAATCCATATCAAGCATCACCAACACAGATCTCTACTGATACCATGTGTTGTCCTAAATAAGTCACATATCCAAGACATCCATAAAGAGTGGTCCTAAACAAGTATAACACTTAATCTATATGATTGATATAGTCCTTTAACACTTGAAAAGGGGTATAGATCACCATGAAACATGTTCCATATTTATCTATAAAACTCACAAATAACACCCAACATAGTTGTGTCATCTTCCAATACTACCAGATCCAACTGTTTCTCAACATGATGGGTAGTATCCACCTGAACTATTGGAGGTGGGTTAGAATATTTCTCAACACATGAAGTCAACACTCACCATCCTCCCTGATGAACAACCTTCTTCATAGGACCATAAACTAAAGCCTCTACACTAAGAAGATCATAACCATGATCCCTCTATAGAATCCTAGCTGGCTATCATTGAGGATGAATTTGATTATAGTCAAGACAAATCATGGTTAAAAGAGAATATTTTTTAAGCTAACTCAATAAGTACAAGGAAACCATAACTCATTCCTATATGATTCATGTACCAGTGTTTTCTCTATAATAGGTGATTACATGTTCCAAGTCAACAAGTATGTTATTAGAGTCTTGGTGAATGGATATGTCATACCTCTCACCAACACTGGGTTCCCTATCCTAAAATTCAAACACAAGACACTTAATCATTTTTCCCTAGTTCCAAAAAAATCTCACATATATACAATCTCTGTAGTCTTGTCTTAATATGACCTTCTCTGATACCACTCTATTATGAACTAACCCATTAGGGCTCTCCAAGACAATGGTAAAACAAGAATGAAACCTAAGGCCTCCTTCCAATAGTCCAGGGGCTAGATACTAGAACCGAGTAGGAATATCACACACATAAGAGATTATATCATAAATTAACTATACACACTCATGTATCCCCATACACCAGTATAATTTAGAAAGTAAAAAACTCATATTGTAAATGCATGAATAACATATATCCCACATTAGAGTAAAAATATCGTTACTCCTCCGGAGTTATCCATACAATATGACTCATGGATCCACCATTACTCGATCCATTTTTTGGGTTCCAATCTTCATCTCCACACCTTTTTCGCATCACCCAAAACCCAAATCCAAACTTTTGACCTCGATATGTTGTGGTAAAGTAAGAATGCACAATGATCAATCTTCCCATGTATCATTGAATCACTAGCCAACCGAAATACCAATGAATAACATCAAGAATGGAGGGAGAAAGGAACAAGACAAAAATTTAGTATCAAATGAAGTTCATGTTCATTTTCACATCATAATATTAATCCAAAGAATGGTGGATTATCAAAACATCAAGAATCAATGAGAAAAAATCTCAAATTATTAGATCTGGGAAGAGAAAGTATAAGTTGGACAAACCAATGGAGATCAATCTGTGAGATAATTTGGATAAGATTAATTCAAATTTGTCTCAATCCATAAATAGGGATAAATCTATAAAATTGAATTCCCTACCTTAGGTTTGAATTGATCACTGATGAAGAAAATTTATACATCATTGTCATTGGTGAGATCTAGGAACTCCTTCATTGATAATGATCCTCATAGTACCAAGCCCCCAATCTCATGATCATCCACCAATGCACCAGCTACCATATTTTTTCCTTTACATTCTATCATTATCTATGGGGTTATGCAACAAACCCAAGGGAATTTTCCATAGATGATATTATATATATGAGCTGTTGGTATTTTTCAAATAAAAGAAAATAAAATTAATTTATTATTTTAATTCATTTTATCACCACATGATTTCACTCTATCAAAGCACCCAACGTCGACATGAATTATGTCACACTTAGGGTAAAACTAGCATTTTGAATTTAATAGTGGTATTATATTCCCCACCATAAATCCTATTTGGTAGTTTTTTCATTATTTTATAAAACAATGCAGGCATGTGATATAATATATTTAATATTTTTAATATATCACATCGAGGCTCTCTAGGCCCCAAAATCCCATGTAAACACAGTTCCAGGATTCAAAAACATCCTTAAAGTATTCTAAAATCTTATAAGGAAAAAACATAGTCATTAAACTGTGTGACTAATTTATTTTTGATTCTCTATTTGTCTTTCATGATCATCTTATCTTGTATTAATGATAGTTAACTTTAGAATAATCATGTATAAATTGTTTTCATTTATTTTTACAATTCTTTGAGGGATTGGAGTTATTTGGATGTGCTGATTTTGATAATTTTTATATTTGATTATGTTGATGATTATTGAAATTGATAGAGAGATGAATTTTTTTGGATATTATAAATTTTTTTACATTAATGTTTATCATTACTGAGTTGTTCAATTTGAATTATTTATGTTTAATTATTATTTTAACTAACATTAGGACAATGAATAATTGTCAAAACATGTCTAAATATGTAATATATATTATTCATAATGTTAATTTAGGTGTTTATTTTCTTTATTATATAAATTTTGGTTGACATATTTTATATATACTATAAGAGTAATGACTATAATTATATAAAATAATTGTTTCAAAAAATTAGTATATTTGAGTAAAATTATTTCAATAGATAATTCATTTTTTATAAAATTTAGACTTTTAAAAATATCAGAAATATTATGTTAAAAATTTTATAACACAAAAAAAATTGTATGCTACATTATATTCATGAATTTTTTAACAATAGATGGTATGTGTTGTAAAAAAATATACAAAAAAATTAATGTTGTTACAAGGTATCATTTATTTAATGCATGAATTTTTAAAATATCCATTGGTGTGTTGTGAATAACTTTTAATAATAAAAAATATGTGTTGTTAAAATTAAATTTTATTATATTGGAATTATTATTAATTTATGATTAATGAAATCTTGTGTGTGATTCAAAAAAATAGAAAATTTAACATCAGTACTTAAAATCAATTTTATATGTTTTTTTAAATAATTTTTTTAATTATTTATTTATTTGTGTTTAAATTAAAACCCTTTACTAGAATGGGTCCCTAACAATGTGAAACAATTCCACGCATTTACTGTAATATATTTTCTACTAGAATCATGAAACCATTTTATACTTTTACCATTTAAAATCTAAATGTTTTATTTTAAAAAAATTATTTGTTTTATTTTATTTATATATATATAATAAAATTTATGGAAAAAAATTCTTTATTATATTTTCAATTACTTTAATCAATGTAATCCAAAGATCTTATATAAAATATTATTTAAGATTCTCTTTTATTTTGTTCTAGTTCTTGACATCCCATGTAATCCTATATATGGTTTGGTGTTTAACCCTCAATGGAATCGTATTTGGGGGGGTGGGTTATAGAATTATAGCAATATATAAGATTAGTATTGTAGCATCACTATAACATTATAGCATCAGCGAGCACTATAGTAGCACTGTAGCACAAATAGAGTATTATGGTAGGTGCTAAAATAGTGATGGGTACTATTTTAGGTATTGTAGTAGTGGTGGTTACTATAGAAATACTATGTAAAATGGGTCTTTGAGCATGTATTTAGGTTCTTTGAGCCTATGGGCCTTTGATCAATGTATTATAGGGCCTTCAGATCATGTAATGGTTCTATATTAAGGACCTTGTGTAAATGGGCCTAAAGAACCTATAATTTTTTGGCCTATAATTTATATAGGGGTTCCCTCTAAACCCAATTAAAAATAGTTTTTTTATTAATAAAGGATCTTGACCCCATCTTATTTAGATAATAATAAAATTTAATATTATCTATAAAGGAAAAAATGTAACCTTTTTCTTTTTTAAAATATACTTTACCACAATCCGTATACATGGAGACTCAAACATGAGACCTGTCAGATTCTAATCAAGGTCACTACCAACTAGAATATGGGCTCATCAGAAACAATAATGATTTAACTAATAATAATAAAAATTAATAAATTATAATAATTTAATTTTAAAATAAAAATATTAATATGTTTAATAATTGATAATTTAATTATTAATTATTAATTATAATTGAGAAATACTTGAACCATGGTCACGGGAAACCAAACCCATCATCTCATTATGAAAAAAAAATCATTATGAGGGATGATGAAATGTGAATATAAAAAACATTTCCATCAATAAAAACTACATCCATAAAGAAATAAATCCAATAAAAGGTTAACATCTCAAAGATAATGCATTCCCACCATCTTCATCCTAGAGACACCAACATAAATCATTAGTCACTCTCGAATCCTATAGCTCAACCACTAAGTATATAATATTTTTCCTTATTAAAACATTATTTTCCTCAACTCCATAGACACTATTAAACTTTGACAGAAAATTACAAAACAAATTACCCATAACAGAACCATAGATTACAACTAAAAACACCCAAATTCCTATCTCACAACCCATTGCAAATAAATATCACAACACAAAACCTTTTAAGATCTATGAACCAAGGTAGAATATATATAAGATTTAGAGTCATTTATCATATTTTTAATTCAGTTTTATTTCCTGTATTTTGAGGAGAACTATGACCTGAAAGTTATAGAATTTCATTCCAAGTTTCAATCATTTTCCATGGGTTTTTATACAACTCTACAAAATCATTATAATTTAATGATATTACATATTTCTAATATTTATTCTTCTCTTCATAATTTTCATATCTCTCAATTGATAATTCAATAAAAGTTAAGATAAAAAAATGTATTCATATATGGGCCTTATTTTCTTCCTCACCATTAAATTTTAAGAGGAATTAATGTTTCCAAGCATAGATAAAACATTAAATTTATTGGGTCTCATGGATGAACAACTCTAACCCATCAAATTAGTGGCTTATCTCTTATCTTGGGTATCCTCCACTTGCATACTTCACTGGATGAAGTGAGAATGGTTTCTTTATTTTTATCTATTACACTCATTTAGTACTAAAGAGGCCAATATTTTATTTCTTAGTATAAACATAGAAGAATCCAAAACATTGATATGTATAAGATACTCTATTTGACTTCTCAAAGAGTTTTTCATACCATATAGTCACTCATAAGGGATTTCTACCCCTTTTAAACTTTATTAACTATAGGGGAAATAGTTATAAGCATGAGATTTTAATTTTTGTCCCTAAATGGTTACAACTAAATTCTTTATATTTATTTATAGAATTAGAACATTTTCCAAAATATAATAATTTTGGTTCTAGTTGGTCCCAAATTTAGTATCTTTATGTAGTTACCACATCTCATTACTCATTGTGGCCATATGGGGTTTCCGTTTTGAAGTTTAGTTGAGGAAAGAGACCACAAATCAAGTTGATTGTTTTTTTTCTAATAGATTAATGAAGATAAATATCCACACAGTCATTCTAATAATTCATAGTAGAGTGAACATCAAATTCATTATCAGATTGAAAATTAAAATTTTTATTATCATCATATTTAGTGCCCAGTTGAGCTATAATATATTCAAACCCGTTTTTATTTTCAACCCCCATATTAATCCATTCCTTTTTTGATTCACCATGCATATAAAAATTCATCTCACCTCCTTCTTAACATTATAAATTTAGGATCATCTCATTATGAAGTTACACTTCATAAGATCTAGTTCCATGTTTTATATGACCCTTTAGTATAAGATTTCCCTATATAGCACTTTTATACCTGCCCATGGTTGGAACCCCACAAGAATAATTTATACGCATATGCCTCCTATATTTTTTAATAGTGTGACCTTTCATCATGCATTTTCCATGGGCTAATTTTCTATACCATTTTCTATAAACGTTTCATGTGTTATTGCATCCCATAAAAAAAATCGAGAACATTTTTATAAACATGTCATATATTATTATCAATTTTTAATTATAAATCATGTTATTACTATATCATTTATTCTATTATTATTCCAATGTTTAATTAATACAGTTAATTACTATTATTAATTTTTTATTGTTAATTACTAGTTATTAATAATATTTTTATTAATTTTTGTTAATTTTTCTATTAATTAAAATTTTAATTAAAAATAATTCCATTATTTTTATTAATATCAATTATTAGTTATATTTTTTTTAAATTGTAATAATAATGATTTATGAGAGCTTTCAGGGGATTTATAGAAAAATACTATAGATTTATACCAGGAGGGGGATTATAGTAAATACTATAGCATTAGTTAGTAATATAACAGGTACAATTATAGAGGTGAGTATTGTAGTTAGTACTATATTAGTGTAGGTATAGTAATATTTAGTTACTTTAGTGGTGAGGTGCCTTATAAGCAATAAAATAATCCAAAAAATGGGCTTATGGGCTATGTTATTCACTTTTAGGACATTATGCATTTAGACCACTAAATTTTGGGCCTTTGGGCTATTTGAAAAAGTATATCAAGTTAGCTTTGGATTGGGTCAACCCTTGGAGGGTATATAACCTATATTTAATAAATCTTGAGTGTTTAAGTTTATTTATTACAATAAATACAAGATTTATCATCATGAAAATTATCTTGTATCAACACTCACTATTGGAAAATAGGTTTATACCCACAGTTTTGCAAAAAACTGTGGGTATAGGGGTAGTATGTGAACCTATACCCACGGTTGCGTCAAAAAATGTGGGTATAGTTTTCTTTTAAGACCTATACCCACAGTTTTGGAGAGAACCATGGGTATAGGGTATTTTCTGAAGATCTATACTGACGGTTCTTTATAACCGTGGGTGTTGGTGGTTTTTTTCAAGACCTATAACCACGGTTCTCCAGAACTGTGGGTATAGTTTTCCCGCGTTATGGAGAGGAAATAAAATTAGGCGGGACACGAAAAAAACTTGGTGGGGGATATTTTTTCACGGTTTATATTAATATATTTACCTTAATATAAACAAATACTTTCAAAAATTCTGTAGCTCGGTTGGTAACCTTTATATGCGGGATTTGTAGGTTGCGGGTTCAATATCCGCTATTAGCATTTTTCGAAACATGGATAATATTAATATATATTTATAAATATATATATATGTGTGTGTGTGTGTGTGTATCAAATTAAATGTATAGCTCAGTTGGTTGTTTGCTGAGGCGCTGGTGTCTCTCCCTTGCATGACCCGAGTTCGAATCACCCTGCAGGCACCTTTTTGGAATTTAATTAACAGACGTGGATAATATTAATATATATATAAACATACCTACATATATGACAGGTAAAAAATGTGGCTCGGTTGGTCTCTTGGTTGGGTGCGCCTTTGAGTCTTAGTGTGAGGTGGGGGTTTGAATCCTCCCCCATGCGCTTCATTTTGGAAAAATAAATACCCCACGGTTTTCAAACCGTGGGGTCTATTGTGTGCCATGCTGGAATAGCTGTGTGGAACACTTTGACTCCCCTATACCCACGGTTCTCAAAAAACCGTGGGTATAGGTTGAGACCCCTATACCGACGACATTCTAGCCCATAGTTCCCAAAATCGTGGGTATAGGCTATACCCACGGTTTTGGGGGCTATACCCACGGTTTTGAACCGTGGGTATAGGTAGTTTTTCCAGCAGTGACTTTTATAGTGATGATGATGTTAGAACTATTATAGTCAATTGGATTTTATTAGTACCAAAAAATAACTGATAAAGGACCTCTTTATGAATACAAGTTTTAACACTAATAAAAACTAATTTTTATTAGTGATAGTTTTAGTTATAATAAAAGAATCTTCTATCAACACCAAAACTAGAACTGAAAATGGTCATTTCAGCTACTAAATTATGGTTTTGCATGAATTTCACATCGTAGTAACCGATATAAGTCCAAAAACATAATATATATAAAAATACCTCAAATTATTTCATATAAAAAAAATATTTACATTTTAATATTTAAATGAAAATAAATTTACATTATAACATTCTAATATATTAAGATGATAATTAAATACACATTTTCTCATATTTGAGTATGTAGTGTGTGTTACAAACTAAAATGTCACTTTTTTACTAAAAAATAAAACATTTATTTATACTAGCCACATTGTTTGTCAGATTGATGTGAGGTTAAATCCTATATGATATGAATGAATCAAAAAAACTCTAATTTATCATGATAATTCGAGTATGTTTTCTTAGTTTTGAGTATGTCATACATCTTTTGAACTAAAATGTCACTTTTAAACTAAAATCATGCACTTTCAGCAATCTTAGACACATCATGCTATTGAATAATGTGTGTTTAATTCCTATATGTCACAAATTAATTATCAATTATTTTCATAAATTATCCAAAAATTCAAAGAGTTTTTTATTGGTTTTATTTAACTAAAAGTTCATTTTTTAGATAAAGACATGTACTTTCAGTCATACCAGCCACAAATTGTGTAATATTTATATAGGTTTCATTTCTACATGTCATAAATTAATTACAGATCATTTTTTTAAAGTATCATGAAAATATGAGTGTGTTTTGTTGGTTTTGAGTATGTGATGAATGTTTTGAACTAAAATGTCACTTTTTAACTGAAAACATGAACTTTAAAATTTTAATAAAAATAGTACATCAATAATTAGAAAAATATTTGGAGTCTCCAAACTAATCATGCTAGTATGATATTACCAATAACAAGTTTATAGTTTTTATAAAATGAAACTGTAAAACCAAGAAACATGATTTCATTTATTTATGAACATGTCACTTTTTCAAATTAATTATCATTGATGACAATAATAAATATAAATATAGATATATTAATACAAAAATGAACTCAAAATTATTCATTTTTTGGTTACTATTGATAAAAAAATACTATCTAGTTATTGAAAATATCATACAGGTATGATTGGTTTACCTTTTCCATTCAATGCTATTATTTTAATTCTATAATGAATTCAACAATCCATGTCATTTACCATGATTATAATCCGAAATTACTATTAAAATATCATTGATAATGATAGTAATTGATATGAAAATTAATTAAATAATCAATATATAAACCACCTCTTCATGATATCTGAAGAAAAAAATTACAAATGTGCTAGGAAAAAACGTCTTCATAATGTATAAAAACATTATAACAACATGTATGATTCCCTGTCACTCCAAAAAAAATTACTTCCTATTTTTAATATGAGTATTATTAAGTCTTTTTAGAACTTGATAAAGATAGATAAAAAATGGAAAATAAATAAATTAAATTAGATTGTAATTACTTTTAAAAAACCTCTTCGATAATTATAGTTTTTTGGAGGAGTATGATATCTTTCAAAAATTTAAAAATTTAATAGCTATAATCAATTTGGTTACTTTTTCTGAACACTTCATAAATATTAATATATAAAAGTATATTTTTTTTGAATGTTTTGAAAGTAAAATTTCATTATATATACCCTAATACTAATTTATTCATAAAAATCCATAGGTTTCTAGTGTGCATTCATTGTACTTATACTATGTCTTTGATAATGAGAAACCACAAACCTATTAAAACAAAAGTTTTTTTAAAACATAATAGATAAAAATATAATTTGAATTTTATTTATAAAATATTAAATGAATAATATTAAAAATTCACAAGGGTTATAATGTGTGTTAAATTCGATGGATATCGTTTAATTAGATCCAAAAAATAAAACTTTATTATATCCAAATAAATTCACTAAGGATCCAATGAGCCCTAAAAATTAAAAAGGTGTAAGTAATGTTAAATTAAAAATATACCCAGAAATCCAGGAGGTAGGCAAGGGACCTGCTCCTAGGAAAATATATTAAATAAAAGTAAAAATGTACAGGATAACAGAGTCACAGAACATCTCAAAAAAGGTGGAAATAAACCTCACCATGAAGGTTATCCTAGACAATATCATTACAAAAGATAGGTAGAATATAGGTCCAATGGGAACAGACCTCCAAAATTTCTCTCTTATAAAGAGCATCAGCAACCCGATTTGCCTCACGACAAACATGCGTAACTTCAAAGGAAAGCACCTCCACAAGCTGAAGACATTCAGTCCAAGCTGGCATGATCTTCCATGGTATATTCCAGGAGCAATCCCTGAGAATTTGAACAGAAATAGTAAAATTGGACTCCAACCATAATTGATGCCAGTTAAAGTGAATAGCATATTTAACTGCTTTAATCATGGCCCAAATCTCGGTGTCAATTGTAGGTCCATTTCCAATAAAATGGAAGAAGAAAAATTTCACAAAACCTCGGGAAGTTTGAAAAAACGCCACCGCAGCCAGCAGGGCCTGGAGCACCCAAGGATCCTCCATCAACATTGACTTTGATCCATTTGGATATGGGTTGTGTCCATCGAACATACATCATCATTAACAGCTTCCTAGACCTACCATTCACACCAAGTTATCTCAAATGAACAGGGTCAGCAACATCATTATACATAGATCCTGTTTGAATAAGGGAGGCAGTCTAAATTGCACGATTTATGAACAGAACGCCATTTTGAAAGGAGGGATTTATGTTGTTGAAATCCAAGTCATTTTCTTCCTTCCAAATGAAGGAGAAGACACTCACAGAAGCATCCAACTGAAGGGAGTGAATTTCTTCACTTCGTTCCTTTCTGCAAATGGACTGTAAGAGATCCTACATGGAATGCAAGTTAAAGCAGCATGTGAAAATATCCTACAGATATATCCAGATCCTACACATGAATCTGAAGGAAATGAACAGATGATGATAGTTTTCATCTGCCTCTAAGCAGGGAAGACAAGAAGGGGCCAACTAAACACTAGCACGCTGTAGAATATTCTGTAAAGGAAGGCATTGTTTCCAAATTTTCTAGACAAGGATGGTTGAATCAGGTGGGATAAAAAAATTCACACCCTTAATCCATGAGATCGGGTTCAGGGAGGGGCCACAATGCAATCTGTAACAATCTTTAGTAGAAAAAATCCCATTCAAGTTGGGCATCCAAACCAGAGTATCAGAATCAACATACATGTATCATGAGATCTACAAGCAAAGGTGGGTAGGTAATAATCCATTCATATTTATAGTACTATGAATATCAGCAATAGAAAAGTTTATCAGGGATGTAGGAACAACAATGTCTTCACAAATGGGTCGGTACAACCAAGGATTTGTCCAAAAGTTCAGTGGAGAGTGTTCAAAAACCACCCATCTCGAGTTTTCCATAAGACCAACATAAGCCTACTAGATGGCAGGCCAAACAGAGGAAGTCATATAATAGTCATAACCATGTTGAAGCTTCTCCACAAACTTGGAGTATAGAAACTCTACAGAAGGATCAGATCTGGAAAGCAGGTTCCACACAAACTTCTTAATCAAAGTATCATTGAATAACCTCAAGTATTTCACCCCCATTCCCCCCATTTGGGTTAGTTTAATACAGTCTTTCTAGGCCACTGTGATTAGCTTTCTCTCATTAATTGATCCAGTCTAGATAAAGTTTCTAATCTTACCAGTCAATTCTTACAATATTAAATAGACATTCTAGATTTTTTTCCAATAAAAATTTTGACCTTGTGAATATCAATATCATTAAGGGTAATATATAGAAAGATTCTTAGCTCATGAGCTATATGAATCGACCCTCACCAGTGATATTTTAGAGGTTGTTTATTGTTTATAATATTAAATTAGGTATTATAAATTTTACCTCTCACAAGAAAGAGATGAGTGGATACTGATATATATAAATCATAATCAATATAACCCTATATAATTTTTGTAATAGAAACATATGTTTTTTTTATGATTCATGTTTAACATAAACTATTAGAAAAAAATAAATTACCTCAGGCCAAGAAGTCTTTTTAGGGAAATTAAAAGCCTCGAAACTGGTAGTGTGTCACTCTGTATACTATGGGGTTGTTTATTTGAATTATATAATTGATCCCTTAAAAGTATCTAGTTTGTCACATTCTCCTTCCAATAAACTTTTTACATAAGAATATGTAAATTTCCCTATATCTTTTCATTTTATCACATGTATCCACTTGTGTCTTGTTTTCTCAAACTACTCGCATGGTGACAGTACAAAACCTACAACTCTAACACATCTATAATTGTTCTAGATGATTCAAATATAAAAATAGTATCAGCACCTCAGCTATAGTAAATGAAACTTATTCTATTTAAACCAGATAAAAAATGGTAAAATAAGCATTCATTATTATATATTAATATTATAAAGAAGGAAATTTCTATTATTTCCAACTTACACATGGTTCCATATATTTTGTGTGTTTTAATCTACCATTTCCCCCTTTTTATTTATAGATTTATCCTTATATAGAACATGAGGTGGGATAGAAGTGTATTTTTATTTTTATTCTTTAATCTATATATAAAAAAGAAACATATTTATTTTACTATTTCATATCACATAATTTTTTTTATATATTTCAAATACATACCTTTTGTCAATTGAAATTCACCCCATCCTTGTTTTATGGTAGGGGTATGGTTGTGTTGATCCACATTATATATTTTATACAGTCGTTTACTATTTCTAAAATTAACAATTGTAATTCAAGTAGATTAATATATGTAATGTAAAATAAAACAATATAAATTAAAATTAACCATAAATGATTCCTCTTATTAATGACCAATAAATTCATCTTAGGTTTCTTAATTTATGATGTATGTGTACATACCTGATGGTTGGGGTACACCCCTCTTCAATATCCCCAATATTATGTTTCATAAGAAGTGTCTAAAATGATTTATAATCATTTTCAGGGACCACTTCTATTAATATCATCCAACTATTATCAAATATAAATCAACTCTATAAGGTATAATGACAACTAAATAAATATTTCATAATTTTATTTTTTTGTAAAATATAGAAAGTGTATCATAATTTTACTCCAATGTCTTTCCAAATTGTTACCTTCAATGGTGGGACAACATTGTTTCATGTATCAAAATAAATTATTATGTACATTTGAGTACTAAACCTAGCATAACTAATAAAGATATATTTATTGGGATTAATAGGTTGATTGTGTGAATTAAACACAACATCTAATTTATGAACTATACCTCTATCTTTAATATTTTTCACTAAAATAGTTATGTTATGCCTCTCATGTTTTTATTAAACTTATCATGGTTTTACGCATGCTCACCTTTAGGTTTTTTATCACCTCTTATTTGTAATTAAACTTCTAGAATTTGATAGATTTTGTGGGCCTCAATGGAATGATAATTAAGTGGTGAGTTGAGCTTCTAATATAAAAAATTTCAATTTTGAAAATTTAAAATTTAAAACTGCTCAATTTAAATTACACTCTAGTTAGAAAATATAGTAGTTAATATAATTTGGTTCTTTGAAATAGTTTCTCAAAGGCTTAATAAAAACCTAGTTAAAACAAATTAAAATTAATTTAAGTTTGGAAATTATTTAAATCATAAAAAACATAATATATATATATATATCAATTATAAATGAAAAAATTAGATTATATCTTGTATTCATGATTTTAAGAAAAATTATTGAAAATCAAATGTTTTTCTTATTAATTTAAAACAAGTAGTGAAAAAAATTAAAACTCACATTTGAAATAGGTTATCTACAATATAGACCTTAGTCCACTCTACTTGATATTAATCCATTTGAAGATATGTTTATTAAAACTTAAAAAAATCCATAACCTGGATCAGGTTTTATACAAGCAACTAAACACAATGAAATATAAGCTATATTAAGCATCTTCCACAGTTCTATGTGGGATAACATATGAGAAGAAATAAAGGAATGAGTATTAGAGTACTATTTTTTTACAATATAGGTTATTTTCTAAGTAAATGTATAGAAAACTCATGCACAACTTGATATGTAAAAGAAATAGAAAGAGAGAGAAAAATCATGAGATGTTTGATGCAACTCAATATTTAATATAATTCAGTTGATTAGCAAGGTTCTTCTTCTTTTCTAATTATCTATTAGGATTGAGAGTATATTTTTAGCACTTTTTTCTTCTTATTAGTTTATTAAATGTTTCCTAGAAAATAGAGTGTCATATTGCAAAATAATATAAGCTTGAAATCACTAAAAAAACTCCATTTTTCATATAAGTGTGGCTTATTATGATTTTTAGAGATATATTTTTAAATTATTTTTTGATGGGTGATAATAATTAAACTAATAAAATTTAAATTCTCTGATAGGATTCATTAAATGACAAAACTAGCCATTAGAGATCTATAATTTATGAACTGTAATTTTGTTACTCATGGGTGTTTCATAGATCTATATTGTGATATCTTCAACCTTGAGTAGGTAGTCATGTTGTAGCTTTACCATTACATATCTAGGCATGGTTGATTAAATTTATTGATTTGGTTAATGAATCCATAGTGTGGTCGATCTAATAGTTATATAAATTCTGATTGTTTTCCATTGTGGTTGAAATCATCATACGTTTGCTCAATTTTATTCTTGAGGTAGGTCCATGTGACACCCACATGTCACTGTAGTGTTTAATTTGAGTTATTTTTTCTTAACATGATTCACCTTTGTTCCATGTATTTTACATGATGACAAATTTAATTTTTAATAGTTTTCAAGGTGTTTCATGGTTTACCCACATGGGTAGGGGTAACCATGTGATGCATGTGTAAAGGGTACTCTCATAGAGACAATGGGGTTTTGTATGGTCTATTCATAGTTTTTTACACCATGTATATCTTCCTAGAAACTATGTGGATTATTTTTTTGAAGGGTTACTTCGACATGGGTGATGTGTGGTTTAACAAACCATGCAGCCAAACCATTTGACCTTCCCAGAATCACATAAAATTTTATTTTTAGCAGATTTTCCTCTTAAAATTAGGCGGGGTTGTACCCCTTTCATTCCCTATACATTCCATATAACCTTAAGAATCCCAATTGGGGTTTCCAAATTCCTTCTACTTCGATTTGTGGATCCTTGATGATGGTTTTCAAGTGATTTCAAGGTATAACCTCCCTCTTTCTCATATTTATCCCTCTATCCCCTCTTTTATCCTAGTTTGGGTTCCCCCCACATACCATAGTTGTCTCATTGTATAATTTAAGTTTTATAATAGACCTAATGTTATGGATTTTATAGGTTAGGGTTTATAGATTTCATCTCCTTTACTTTTTCAGTGGTTGCTGGTGTAGGCAACGTGTTTCATCTTAGTTTTCATTTCTTTCAAGTAGGTGTTTCTATAAAAAAAATTATTTTTTGGATTCAAAGTGTTCTTAATATTTATAAAACAATTTATTAGATTATGAATATATTTGATATCCATGTAATGTTCCAAAATCATTTACATGAATCTTGAACGTGAAATAAAGGGTTTCACTTTTCAATTACATGTTTTTAGGTTTTAAAAAGAATGTTTTATGGTGTCAATAATTTTTAAAACTTCAATGTTGATTTCAAAATGGTTTTGATGGTTTGTGTTGGATTTTGATCATGTTTTGGTTTTCAAAGAGTGAAAATGAGTTTTTAAAGAGATAATTGTTTTATAATGAGGTGTTGACCTCAAAGTGACTTCAAAAGGGGTTCTTTGACGAATTTAAAATGTTGGTTTAAAATGAGTGTGTTTTTTATCCCTTGTAAAAAATTTATAATGGATCTTTAAAATATGTCTGATAGAAATGAATGGCCTTTTCCATATTTTAAATATCAAAGGGAAAACCAATGTTTTAAAGGGTTATTTTAAATAAAAATTGTGTATGGTGTTTCAACAGATTTTTAATGGCTATTTAAGTGGTGATTTGAGAAATGGGATGATATTTTCATTATGAGGCATGTTTATTGATATATTCTTAGTTGTTACTTTATAAAATTTATCATTTAAAAGTCATGATACCCTCTTGATTTCTCCAAGGTGATTTTTTTCCCTTCTTGGGTTATTATCACAATGTAATTCTTGTTTCTCCCTTTTTATGAAATTTTATTTGTTTATTAAATGGATGTATGATGTATAATATGGGTCTTTTCTATATGAGGGTGATGAAGATAGGGATATTTTTTATTGATACTGTGTTTTTTGGTTATGGATTGTGAGTTCACTAACCTCACTTTTATATTAGTCATGGGAAACCAGGTACTAATTGGGAGATCAATTCTTATCTTACAATAGTTGGTTCACACACTACTTGTGTCCCTATAGTAATTCTATGTGTTAGGTATAGGAGGAGGTGTACCATTTCAATGAGGATTATCTAGACTAGTTGGGTGGCTTGTGGTTTAGACTCAACATATATCGGCAATTCATTCATGGTAAATTAATAAAATTAGATGTTTCTCACATTGTCTTCCTTGGGTAAATCCCATGACACATTTTTTTCTTGATTTGTATATTATTTAAGGGATTCCTATCTTATTCTTGATTATTTCTAACCCTTTATTGTATTATCATGGAAACAGTATGTTTTTTATCTTAATGTCCTATCAATACACTTATAGTTCTAGATTTTAATGTGTCATTGGCCCATCATTTTTAGTGTTTTATTCTTTTAAATGGTTTTAAAAATTTTTGGAAACCCATTTTGAATTTAAAGACTCTTGTGTATATTTTTAAAGTTAATTTCAAAAGGTTTTTTTATATTTTAATTATCTTAGGTTGGTTAAATATTTTTAAAGTGTTTATTTTAATTTTAATTAAACAAAATGTAATGTTTTGAAAATGGATTATGTGATTAATTTTAGTTTTCCACGAGTTTATGTTTGAAAATCCTATTTTCTAGTTGTATTTTCAAACTATAATTTATGAATTTTAACTTGAAATGAATTGCATAGCCTCGATGGTTGGAAACCTACTAGTATATTTAGATGAAGCCAATATATTTCGAGTTCTAGGTCTTTTGTCTGCACTAAATTTTTTTTCTTGAGGCTGGAGTGGGTGATTTAGGAGGTGGTGATTAATTGAAGGTTGAATGTATGTGGTTTTGGGATTTTATTAAGTTTTAAAAAAAATATCATTGGTTATTATCATATTATCTATGGTGTATGTAATGTAACTAAATTCTATTGTCTTAGTGTATCTTATTATACCATGTTTCATCATTTTTTTATTGATGATTTTTTGTATTCATGCAAATAGGTTGAATCTGTGTTTTTGGTTATAACCCGTTTGGAAAGTTTTTTATTTTGGTTTTGTATATGCTTGATGTTACATGGATATCCATAATAAGGATGGTCCACACAGGGAAAAAATCATTTTCTTTACTCTAATTAAGGGTAGAATTTTTCCCAATGGGTTTTTCATAATTCCCAGGAACTAATTGCCAGCCCACGGGGATCAGGAACACCCTTTAGTCCCTATGATGAATCGGTTGGAAGATGGGTTAGATGAAACCCTAGGTAGGTTATTTAAAAAATATTATTAGATTTAGTTATTTAGTGAGAGACTATGTTTCCTGGGTATCCATCTTTTTATTTGAGTATTTCATGGTAAAAAAGATATTAATGTTGTTGAGGCTTGATAGGTAATGGCAGGGAGAGTATATCTAACTCTTTCTCACCTTGATCATCGAGCTAACATAGGAATTTAGGTTTCAAATTTGGAATTAAAGTTTATTTTTAGTATTTTATAATGGATTTTAATGTTAATTGATATTATTTTTATCCAATTTGAGTATATAATTTTTTTTGGGGGGGGGGGGGGTTCTTTGGTGTTGAGGTGAAAATAGAGTATAAATTAATAAATATTTATTGATCTCATGGTCTGGCCAACCATGTGGTGCCCATGTGTTCTGGGTATTTCATCATTAAAGATTTTTTTTTATTTTTGGAGCATGGTTTCCCAAACTTTGAATGAAAAATATCCACACCCATTTTTAATCCCCAGTTTTTTTGATTTGACTCCTCTTGATTTTTAATTTATCCTAAAGTGACTCTCTCTTGTTGTAGAAATATTAAAAAGGGTTTTTATGTTATTCATATATGGTCATGGTGGAATTTATTTAATTTTTTGTGTGGTGATTTTATTATTCTTTGTTTTAAAGATTATTTTTCTATAAATGGAGGAATTTTGTGAAATGTTAATTTCAAATTTGGTTGTTATGGGTTATTTAAAAGGTATAAAATACCCTTGGTTTCCATGAAATGTTTTATAAATTAGTTATTTACATTGTGGTATTTGGAAAAAATGTTTGAAAGGGAAAATTGATATGTTTTAAATTTTTTATTTTAGGGTATTTCTAATGGTTATAAATTTCAAAATGAAGTTTTAAATGTTGTTTGGGTTTAAAAAAATATGTTTTTTCTGAGAAATTTAGATCTTGGAAAATTATAGTTTTGTTATATGATTTTGTTTGGTTATGTGTGATCTAACTTGGTTGGTTTTCTTTCA
Organism: Viscum album; assembly: GCA_963277665.1. Classification (NCBI taxonomy): domain Eukaryota; kingdom Viridiplantae; phylum Streptophyta; class Magnoliopsida; order Santalales; family Viscaceae; genus Viscum; species Viscum album. Next base: position 28,953,997 of record OY728139.1, on the reverse strand, counting down.
AAATAGGTGTTTCCTTATTTCCAAGTGTGCTCCTTGGTGGAGTTTTCTTTTAAAATACTTTGTGTAAGCAGGTGGTTTTGAAAGAAAAATTTGTTTTCTTAGTGTTAAATTTATATTCCTTTCCTTGGTAACTTTTTTTGGTTTCGACCCCTAGATTGTAATGGTATTTTTGATTTGATCTTCAAGGCATTAATTGATGTTGTAAATTTCTTATATTTTTTATAGTATACATACAATAATATTTTAAAGATAAATTAAAAGGCTTTTTTCTAAGGTTGATACTCTTGGTTAATCCTCCCATCTCTTGGAAGAAGTTACTTCAGTTATAGAATCTACCGAAACTTTGAGTAGAGTGGTAGAATTGGAACCATATTTACTATCGATCCCTATAATTAACATATTACATCATCATACACCTTATTTTTTGTGGTTATTGAGGATTTATGGAATAAATGGAATGGTTTGAAAGGATTGAAGGAATCATCAATTCTCTCAGGACACCTAAAGCTTCAAGGGTGAGATCTATAGTGATATTGATTGTTGAATCATGTTGAGCATGTTTGGAGTATATGGTACCTCCTCAACTCTGTGGAGGTATGTATTGGGTGTTATTTATGATAGTGTTTTTAGTGGTTTTATTATAATATTGTGATAGTAGAGAGATATCTCGATCTTGTGACCCATTATCAAGGTGAATGGTCGGTGAAGGAGTATATCAGTCACTTTTTAGAGTAAGTTGTATTCACTCTTGGATTAGTTATTTTTGATTCTAAGAAATATCATTCCTTCAGAGTTGGACTTCACCTATATTTTGGATTAGTTTTTCTTTCTTCTATCATGGAATCCTTTAGGATGTTTTTAAAGAGGTCACTTGGGTGTAATTTAACTAGTTGAGGAAACCATTTCTTGGTGATCTACTAGTTCCTTCATATGTGAATGAGGGTAGCATATAAGGTGTAGAGAAGAGAGGAGATAATCTAGTTTTGAGGATACATATGGATGAGGTTAAAACTTCCTAGAACTATAGTTTTTCTTATAGGAATAAGAGGTATATTTTATACTTTTAGTGTGGAGATAAAAGGAAATATAAGTCTTTCTATTTTAAAGCTCCAAGGTTTTTCCTCTATTATAACCATTTGGGTCATCTGCAGAAAGTTTGTAAGATGGGTTTTTGAAAGTGGTCTCAGGTTAAATCCTTTTTTGGATGGTTTGTTTAGGGACTTATCATTTGATGTTTATATTTTTTTTGATCTTTTGGGGATTCTATTTTTGTGATGTTTTTAGAATCTAGTGTATAGTTATTTTATTGACTATTTACTTTAGATAACTTGAATGTAATTTTCTAGGATTCTTTGTTATTTTATGGATGGTTGTGAGATTTTTTTATTATACCTCATTGTAGGGTGACTCTCTCTCTCTCTATTTATATTCTTGGACTATGATGGAAGGTTATGTTAAGCTTATCAGATAACATCTAGTTGGATAACCAGGGTGAACAAGTTACCAATTGATATTATGCACTGGCTAGTGTCTAGATTTAGCTATTATAGATTCATTATTTATGGGTAATTTGGATTGTAAACCTAGTTTATATATATTTGTTATAGACTATGGTTATATATCATGTCACTTAGTTGAGTCTGATTGTGGTTGTTCTTTCCTCTTTTGGTTTGGAATTGGGTTTGGATTGAGAGTGAGCTTCTCTCATGATTGTTTATCTATTTTAAGGATGTGTATCTTAGTAGTTTACTTTGGTTTCACTATGTTAGAGAAATTATAAATGGTGGGAGAACATATTAGGTCTCCCATGTTTCTTAGGGATTCTGTTTTGAGGTTCATGTTTTGTTTGTGCTTAGAGACATTTTGGGATCTTTGTGTATGATCAAAATGATCATTTTTCATATCATAGAAGTTTGTTTTCAAGGTTTGATTAGGTTGAGAGGTCAACTTGAGTTTGATCATATTTATTTATTTAGGTATCTATCACATTATGTTTTTCAAACATAAACATTATGGGGGAAGAAAGTGGAATGGTGGAGAGAATTATGGCACCAATATATCATTGGAGTGTTTAATTTGAGTTTTTTATCTTATCTTGAGTCACCTTAGGTCTCAGTAATTTTAGGGCCACAAATTTGAGGTTTTTGAGAAATTATGGGTGTTTTATGGTTTACCCATGTGGTTAATGGTAACTATGTCATTTCTATGTGGAGGGTACAATCATGTAGACAATTATGCTTTTCATATTATTCACATTATATTCTATAGCATGCAGAGTTTATTATAAACCATGTGACTTGTTTTGTGTGTAGGGATACTGCCGCAATGGTTGGAAAACTTTGATAAAAATTTATTTTTACCAAAATTACCGCTTCAAATGAGGTGGTTTTTCTCTTTTATCCCCCAATATTCATTGGTTGACCCATGAAAACCTAATGGGGGTTCCATCCACCCTTATTATCAATTCTTGGATCATTATTTGTAGTTTTCATGTGATTAAAAGGTAAATCTTCCCTCTTTATCATATTTGTTTCTTTCTACCCTCTTTTCTCCTAGTTTTGGTTCCTCTTGAAAACCTTAGTGGTGTGGTTGGATGATTTAGTGTTTAGGGTAAACCTAATATTGTGTATTTTGGTGTCTATGGTTTATAGACATTGTTTCTTTTCTTGTTCGGGTGGTTTCCGACAAATGTGACAAATTTTGGCTTGGTTTCTATTTCTTCCATGTCGTTATTTTTATGTCATTTATTCATTTTGGATTTTAATGTGTTATTTAGCTTTTATAATTTATTTTTAATAAAATTATTAATATATGTGTATACATGTGATGTTTTTAAATCATTTCTATGAATTTTGATCTTGGATTTAAGAGTTTATCTTTTGAATTACATGTTTTTAGGTTTAAAATGAATTTTTTAAGGTTACAAGAATTTGGGATATTCCTATGAAGATTTTGAAGTGGTTTTGATGGTGTGTGTTATATTTTAATTTGGTTTTGGTTTTCAGAGAGTGAAAATAATGTTTTTAAGAGATAATTGTATAATAATGATGTGTTAACCTCAAAGTGACTTCAAAAGGTGTTATTTTATGTTGAAATAGTGGGTTCCCTAGACCCAACTATTTAGTTATTTTGATTACTATATCGTTTATACAGTAACTATGCATGATGTCATCTTACCATTATAGTGTAGATTTTTCTACTTCTACTATTGAAATGGTAATGTCCAAAGGTTAATTGTCGTAACGAAATCTTATAGAATTTCTCAGGATATAATGAGAACCTCTAGATACTATGAAATTAATCTTAAATATATGTTCTATGGTCTAGATACATCTTACTGATTGGACACCGTGGATGTTTGACCATCAGGTGCTGGGGGCTCATAAGCATTGAGACTTCTTCTCATGAAGTTCGCACTTGGTGATCTCTAGTAGTGAGATCATGAGAACTGGCCCGCCAATAGAAACTCCACATGTTTTGTGTGTCATTGGACATTTTTATCTGTGATCATGTGTAATGGTCTCCTGAATTGATATCATTACCAATGCATGTCATTTGATTGCGTAATTTGATGCAAGACGAAAACCATGGCGATGAAGTCATGGCGAGGTAGTTTGTATCGGGTGCGTCATTGGTGGCATGTCATTGGTTGAATGGTCAAGAAAGGATTTGTCACTTATGGGTTATGAAAGTAATATATATTTGGCCATGTTGATATGGATGGAAGTACCTTTATAAGACCATGGCCATGGTAGTCGAGGGTAAATCCAACCAGTTGCATTAACAAACAATAAAGCAAGAAAAGGGCGATGACACGAGAGTGCGTCATGCTTTATGAGATATTATAGACAAAGAGATTATATTACACAGTGTGTGTTTATAGGTTGGTTGTCACTGCTGTGACAATCCTTATTTCTTCAGGGGCCATGATGGGTTTCTAGATCCCACTCTTGGTCTGTGAATACTATTCATGGCTGTCGAAATAAGGGCCTAGAGGGTCACACACAATAGCGTATTCAAGAATCTTCCCTATTAAGTTGAATAGGATTTTTGGACATGGTGGGTCCTGCCACAGGGGCCTAGGATTTTTCCAAAGTTAAACGATCACTAATGCAATAAATATATTCATATTATTCGAGTTTAGAATAATGAGTATTGAATTTATTTAATAAATGTATTTACGAGTTTTAAGTAAATACATGAAAAAATATTAATTGAATAATATTAAATTATTCAAGGTTCAATTAATATTTATGGGAGCGACGAGTCCAGTTAATGACTCAATTATTATCACATAATATATTTTAATATATTACAAGTAAATGATAATAATATTTATGACTCAGTTTAGTATCCATAAATGTCATTGATAGTGCGTTAAGTATTCGGGGTCGGCGAGGCGATACCGGGTATTTTAATTGTGCACTATAAATAGAAGAGGAGGGGAATTTTCCAAACACTATTCATGGAGCTTCTCTCTCCTCTCCTCTCACCCAAATTCTAGAGAGAGATGCTCTGGATCCAAAGAGCTCTCTCTCAGGCATCGCTAGTGATGCGATGCGGAGGTCGTTGGAGTGTTGAAGGCATCGTCGAAAATCCGCCCTAGCACCCGGATTATGACGAACAGTGCTCCCGTAGATTCCTTGAAGCACGTGTGGACGATCTAGAGGAATTCAACTTCGGATTCTTTGAGCAGCCATCACCAATAACAAGTAGACATCATGCGTGGCTTCAGATTTAAACCAGGTATTTTACAATTTAATTTTTGTGCTTAAAATATTCCATGTGTGGTCCTCGGCTAAGACCGGGCTACTCTTCTCAGACGTTGACATGTTTATGTCGACCGTCGGTGGAAAAATTTTAAAACCCACCTGTTTTGGGCTTCCGTAGCATGCCCAGTTCCAAAAAGTGGTATCAAAGGGGTCATGTGTCGATTTTAATCCAAATAAATTAAATTTCCATAAAATATAATGAATGGAATCGTTAGGGTCTCAACACCACAGATCGTGTTTGAATCCGATATCGGATGACCCATATGCGGTCATCCGAAGTTTAAAATTAGAATTAAACCTGTTGTTTTTTGATCACTAGGTGGACATCCGATTAACAGAATAGTGTTTTCCGGTGAAATTTAATGATTATTATTATAATAATTTAATTATAATAATAATAGTTTGATTATAATAAAAATTTTATTGTTATAAAAATCTATTATAATAATATTTTATTATTATAAGTTTTTTTTCTTTCTAATTATAAAAATAGACTTAAGAAAGAAAATAATAAAAAATAATTTGGGTGAAAGACCTGCAAAGTGGGTCTTGGAATATTTAAAAAAAGGAGGGGTGGGGGTTGTAAAGACTTTGAAAGTCTAGTTTTACATTAAAAAAAGGAGGGATTAGAAAATATATTTTTTTGTAAAAAGAAAAAAAAGGAGAAATCGTTTTTGGGGGGCCTCCTCTCCCCGGTGCACTGTAGCGTGCAACGGTAGTGGAACACCAGCCCGGCACCCCGTCCACATCCTGCACGCACCTACATTTTCCCCATCGTGCAGCAGCAGCAGTGCAGCGCACAAGGTCGCTCTGTCCCGCACCCCGCAGTCCTCCCTTCCCACTTCAACGCACCGAGCAGCCCCCCTCTCCATTGCGCGGCGGCTACAGACTAGGCCGCTTCCTCCCTGCTCAGCAGAGCAGCGGCGCTTCCCACCACCAACCTGCATGTGCATCTCCCCTCTCCCAGGTCACCTTTTTCCTTCTCCTCGTCGCCCTGTGGTGCACCACGACTAGAAAAGCACCTGACCAACCTTGCTTCCACCATTCCTACTCCATGCAACTGTAGTGCACAGGACCAACGCAATGCGGTTCGTCTCCCTCCTGTAGAGCAGGCTGCCAGCAGCTTCGAGGCCTCCCTCTTCCTTCCTAGGATCAAGACGCTCCTCCCCATGGAGACCCAATGCACAAGGTTGGCAGGCAGACCCGGCGCACCGCACCAACGCGCCACCCGTCACGGCCACCTCTAGCCTTGAGCCTCCCTGGCCGCCCGCCTTAGACTGCGTCTGTCCGTGACAGCCAACGCTGCTACCCAGTCCAGTCAGTTCATGTGCAGACCTCCCGCAGCAACCCCTCCGTTGTTCTAGTCTAGCAAACCATCCCTCCTCACTCTTGCAGTCACCCCAACTATGACTCATTGGTCGGCCAACCTCCATGGAAGCTCCGACCTCCACCCAAGAAGCACCCTAGATAGGGTGGCGCGCACCACCGTGAGGTAACCTATCTATATGGGGTTTGACCAAATCCGACCCAAAACATGTCTAAGTAGGTTTTCTCAATCCAGAACAGGCTTGGGTGGACCTTCCCGGCCCATATCACCCATGCACAGGGTCAGTACATCCCGGAATGGGCCTGTGCAGGTTCGCCCTGACCCGCACAGGCCCAGCCCGAAGTTTAATGGTCCCGGGTGAATTAATTTAATCAAAAATTAATTAAAATAATTAATTTAATTATAGTTGATAATTAAATTAATTAAATATTAATTTTTGGTTATTAATATTTACATGCAGTGTAATTAATTGAATTAGGAGATAATTAAATTAATTGATTAATTTAATTTTTAGTTTTAAAATTAAATTAATTAAACGGGACCGAACGACGTAAATATTGGATTAAAAATTAGAGTGAAAATTTTAATTCAATTAAAATTCCCTCAAGTTTATTTTTAATGCAAGTTTAATTTTTAATCCTGTATTTATTTAATATACGCGAGTTTAATGCATATATGGATGATCATGAGATAGTGTCCGACCAATGCATGTCTGGTGGTTTATTTATTTAATTATTTATTTAATTATTGCATGTGGTTATGTAATAATTATTTTAAAAAGGCGATTTGTGTGTCGTCTTAGAGTCGCTATATGTATAAGGGCATGCACGCCTATTCTCATAGTTGTATATTTTTACCCCGAGACCCCCTCGCCTACATGCGAGTAAAATTGTATAATGACGAGACGAAAGGTGACACATTTCATGCCAAGTGATGTCGACACACCAGACAGAAGTTGGATGCATTGGATGAGCAGACATTGCTATTCAAGTTGCAAGCCACGCGACTAAATGTATTTTCCCTTAGGATTTTGGTTGGTCCATTATTCACTCAACAGATCAACCAATAGTACCGTCTCATGATCAGGTGTTCGTTTTATTTCTGCATGGTTTATTATTTTTGTGCATGTGTAATTTATTGTGAGATCACATAGTATAATAATAAACAAGAATGAAAGATAAAATGAACATATGATGCAATGAAATTTATATTTCTTGCACGGTCAGTTGTGAGTGCGATCACATAGTATGTGTTTATAAAAATAGAAAAGGATTTCTTTCATCACACTAAAAATAATAAAACCCTCAAATAAATATTAAGTCTAAACAGACTTCTATCATTCAAATTTGCAAAAAAACCAGCTGTTTGAGGTGTCAGTCATGCCTTAGCTGAGGGTTCCTCTTACTACTGGGGAGTCCTTATAAGATTGATGGGTCGAATTAACTAAAGTTATAGTAATGATTAGATATAGCTAACTTGCTATCATTTTAGAGGCAAGCATTGAGTAAATCAAATTTTGATTTTAAAAAGATGGGACTTCACTCAACAGATCAAGGAACCGCAAGTTAAAGCAGTCGGCCAGCCAAAAGCCTACCTAGAACCCTCCAAGTAGTGGCGTAGCCTTATCTTGTAGACTATGAGGGGTGGTTCCGGGATCCTTGCCACTAAAATACTCAAGCGTTAGAGTATTCTGATTCTAGTACAGAGGGTTCCTAGAATCCAATAAAATAGTGGGAGACAATAAATGATTTAAGTAATTAATCAAAATGTCTAAACTAGTAATCCAGATAAAAGGAACTCATCTGCTAAAATTTATTTTTTGTAGAAAAATGGAAAGTTATACCACCAGATTAAAACTGAAATATTATAATGGAAAAAGTAAATGTCCACAAAGACATGAATATCCATGAATAGTACAAGCACATGCGCATAGTACTATGATATAGGAAACTCAAGGTGTCAGTGTCCCCAACACTGTTAAACTACCTCATGAAGCGAGAGTGAAAATTGCTTACAGGAGACTAATGTACAAAGCATATGATAGTTATATCATTATAATTTCATCAATGTCTGGTGTCAGTTTAATTCGCTACACCAGGACATAGATGATATAACATAAAGTCTCATCTCCGAGATGTTTGCAAGGAGAAAGTGAAGCAATGATATGAATAAGGTGAATTTTACACCGGCATGTGTAAATTGAAAGATCAATCGTGATCTTTAAATATCATTTTCACCACATTACTCAAGTATCATTTTAAGTTACAAAAATGAACAAGTATTTATTAAACGCTTCATTACCAATTTAGGTAAGGTTCACCAAATGAATAAGAATAAAAATAGTTAAGATTTAATTCTTATGGCGGATAAATTGAAAGTAAATGTGAAAAGGTCAAAGGCATTTAATGAAAATGGAATATTCGTGATTTTATTCAATTAATGAGGTATTAACAGAGGTTATTTTCATTACATATTTAAAATAATATTATGGATGTTTAAAAGCATAAACCTGATTTAAAAGAGAAAGTTGTCGCTTCTATATCAGGCGAATTCATAAATGTAATGTTTCTCTTTTACTACTTGGGTATTAAATACAATATTTTGGTAACATGTGTGTATTCTAATATGATAAACAAGTTAGTATAGAAACCTTACTAGAAGTTAGGTGTATTCTCCAAGTGGTTGTGAAAGGGTGATACCTAGGCCAGTGGTGAGAAGTACACGACTTCTTAAATTGCCAAGTGAAAGATTCATGTTGAACTATTGTTAAGTATAACCGCAAACATTAATCTCATGTTTCCTTGGACACAAGGAGACATTCTTTCAGTTTTTGGAATGAATGTTGTTTTTGGAAAACTCAATCACTAGTTCAGTGATACATGAATCATAGGCAATTAATGATGAATATAAATGTAAGACTTATACCCAGTTGTGACAGGATAATTCTTTGTCAAGTAATACTAAAAATGGACATCATGAATATACCCAGTATGGTTTTTAGGCTAAGAACAGCTAAATACTTTTGGTATTATCGATGTCTTTAGTTTGGACAAAGGATCTTTTAGAAATAAAGGTACGTTACAAAGATTTTGGAAATAGTTCAACACGAAAGTGTGAACTATTCCAAGTATAAGCTAGAGGTATATATACATCATAAGATTATTTTAAGTAATTAATGAATATCAAAGTGAAGTATTTTCATGGACAGGAGATATGATTTGCTTCGGGTTGGGATACCGAAGAATATCTCAACCAAGCATTCATCAATCATGATAATGTAGCGTGGAGAAATTGCTAAATGCACATTAACTTATCAACATCACGACATTGATGTTAATGGGGAGGATTGATGATGAAGTCTTACATATCAACATTGATCAACAAAATGTAGCATGGAGTAATTCCTAAACGCACATTTAATACATCAAAATTTTGATGTAAGTAATATCAATGTTGCAACTAGCATAAACTTCCATTATATTTCATGAAATGATTTGAAAATAAAAATGATATCCCACAACCATATGCCAACTATATTGAAAAATGGATATCATACGAGTCATAGTATGATATAAATCCATTATGTCATAAAAACATGTGTTTGGATGCAAATAGTTTGTTCGGATTCAAACAAACTTGCATCAAGATAAACACATTGTGCATCTAAGGTACTTATCCTAACAATTGCTTAGAATGTTACATAAATCTCTAAGATAGAAGAGTAGGTAGTCAATCAATAGACTACACTTCTATATAAGGGTTCACATCTCTATTAGAGATAGTGAGAGCTATATTGACTTGTGTTTAGTCAATGCTCAAAATGCACAAGTAGTTGGCATAGGAACTAATTCCAGAAGAGCATGTGGAACAAAGTATGTTCTAGAGACACATACTACGTAGGAAGGATAAAACCATAGTGATGGTTTTTATATTCACCGCGGTCGGTGATCTATTATTCAATGTGAATAAAATTTCCTACAAGTAAGCAGTGTATGGAAATTAGCTAAAATTGATAAGACCAAATAAAATTAAATTAATGGATTCCATGTATCAAAGTGAAAAGGGGATATTATTTTGAATACTGCGGTGGGTATTCAAGTGAGTTGATACATGGATGGTAAGAGCTTAGTACCAATAAGGCTCGATTGTTTTCACCAGGTTGTTATACCTAAATCCATTAGAATTTTACTTATCATAGCTAATATCCATGATCAATTTATTTAGCATTGGATGTCATGACCCCAAATTATGGATAGTGTCTATACGACACAACCAGAAAGGGATAGTCACATCACATAATGCTAATAAAGGTTGCAAGTTACTAAAATCTGGTTTAGGATTAAATTAAGCAACATGATCACAGTATATACATTTAAAACAAATGTTTTCCATGTGTCTGCCAGAGGTTAGAGAGAGCGATAAGGTTTTCCAATAAGGAATGTGTTTGGTAACATATGGAAAACACACATTGGTCTGACAGTTAGTTAAGACCAAAATGAAATTTACTCTCCAATGATTGACTTAAAGTACCAACATAAGTTCTAGGGAATAGGATCTACTAAGGTAGATCTATAGGTTGCTTGGTCCTAGTCAATCATACATATAGTGACATTGTATTGAAAAATACATGTTGGAACAATTAAAGAGATGAATTTTTTCCTATGTCACAGGTCATAATCTCTCCATGTTGAGCTATCCGTGACATGGGAAGAGATAAATGCGGTGAGTTGAAATCCATACGTCGGAGCGATGGATCAATCACGTATGCCATAATATGTATAATAACTGATATTTCCAAGGTATGTTTTACAATAGGAAAATATCAGTTATATCCAGGAGCACTGCAAGGGATGTAGTCAGAACAATCTAATTATACTTCAGAAAGTATAAAAGATATGTACCTGGTAAGTGGAGAAAAAATGATACTAGTTTTTGGGGATACAAACTAGTCTTCAATAGATCAATAGGATCTGGTATTGTAGTTAAGCTAATGGTGATGAGCGAGTCAAGATCATATAAGCCAGTGGTAGCCATACCTACAAGACCAAGTACATTGCATCTTCTAATATATCTAAGAAGAAGTTAAATGCAATGATTTGTTCCAGTTCTTGGAATCACACCTGGTGAGAAAAGTATTATCATAATGTAGATTATGATATTCTTACTAGCCAAGATGTAATGTTATGAAAGTGGAAAAAAAGTGAGATATAATCAGGATACCATCTCTTGAGTAGTTTAACTCAAAGAGACGAGGTCGCTATAGTAGAATATCCACGCAACATAACTGTGGTAGGCCTAGTAGCTAAAGCCATTACTCAGCAGAAACATGATGTTAATCATGTGAGTGGCTAACAAGTTTGGTTAGCAAGTTGGCTCTAGTACAAGTGGGAGTGTTGAAATAGTGGGTGCCCTAGACCCAACTATTCAGTACTTTTGATTACCATATTTTGTATACAGTAACTATGCATGATGTCATCTTACCATTATAGTGTAGACATTTCTGTGTCCACTATTTAAATGGTAATTTCCAAAGGTTAATTTTCATAATGAAAGGTTATAGAAATTCTCAGGCTATAATGAGAACCTCTAGATACTATGACATTAATCTTAAATATATGTTCTATGGTCTAGATACATCTTACTGATTGAACACAGTAGATGTTTGACCATCAGGTGTTGTGGGATCATAAGCATTGAGACTTCTTCTCATGAAGTTTACACTTGGTGATCTCTAGTAGTGAGATCATGAGAACTGACCCGCCAATCAGAACTTCACATGTTTTTTGTGTCATTGGACGTTCCTATCTGCGATCATGTGTAATCGTCTCCTGAATTGTGATCATTACCAATGCATGTCATTTGATTGCATATTTTGATTTAAGATGAAAACCATGGCGATGAAGTCGTGTATAGGTAGTTTTTATCGGGTGCGTCATCGGTGGCATGTCATTGGTTGAATGGTCAAGAAATGATTTGTCACTTCTGGGTTATGGAAGTAATATATCTTTGTCCATGTTGATATGGATGGCAGTAACTTTATAAGACCATGGCCATGGTAGTCGAGGGTAAATCCATCCAGTTATATCAAAAAACAATAAATCAAGAAAAGGGTGATGACACGAGAGTGCTTCATGCTTTATGAGATATTATAGAAAAAGAGATTATATTACACAGTGTGTTTTCATAGGTTGGTTGTCACTGCTGTAAAAATCCTTATTTCCTCAAGGGCCATGATGGGTTTCTAGATCCTTCTCTTAGTCTATGGATATTATTCACGGCTGTCGAAATAAGGTCCTAGAGGGTCACACACAATAGCGTATTCAAGAATCTACCATATTCAGTTGAATAGGATTTTTGGACATGGTGGGGCCCGCCACAGGGGTCCGGGATTTGTCCAAAGTTAAACGATCACCAATGTAATGAATAAATTCATATTATTCTAGTTTAAAATAATGATTATTGAATTTATTTATTAAATGTATTTACGAGTTTTAAGTAAATACATGAAAAAATATTAATTGATGAATATTAAATTATTCAAGGTTCAATTAATATTTATGGGAGTGACGAGTCTAGTTAATGACTCAATTATTATCACATAATATATTTTAATATATTACAAGTAAATGATAATAATATTTATGACTCAGTTTAGTATCCATAAATGTCGTTGATAGTGCGTTAAGTATTCGGGGCCGGCGAGGCGATACCGGGTATTTTAATTGTGCACTATAAATAGAAGAGGAGGGGCATTTTCCAAACACTATTCATGGAGCTTCTCTCTCATATCCTCTCTCCCACATTCTAGAGAGAGATGCTCTGGATCCAAATAGCTCTCTCTCAAGCATCGCTAGCGATGCGATGTGGAGGTTTTTGGAGCATCAAAGGAATCATCGCAAATCCGTTCTAGCACCCGGATTACGATGAACGGTGCTCCCGCAGATTCCTTGAAGCACGTGTGGACGATCTAGAAGAATTAGACTTCGGATTCTTCGAGCAGTGATTGCCAACGATGAGCAGACGTTGTTCGCGACTTCAGATTTAAACCAGGTATTTTACGGTTTAATTTTTGTGCTTAAAATCCTCCACGTGTGGTCCTCAGCTAAGACCGGGCTACTCTTCTCCGACGTCGACATGTTTACGTCGACCATCGGTGGAAAAATTTTAAAACCCAGCTGTTTGTGGCTTCCGCTGCATGCCCAGTTCCAACATTTGATAAATCAAAAATGTTGGTTTGAAATAAGTGTGTTATTTTTTCCCTTCTGAAAATTCCAAAATGGCCCTTTAAAATGTTTTTGATTAAAATGTAAGGTCCTTGTAATTTTTATGAATTTAAAAGGAAAAACCCTTGTTTTAAAGGGTGTAATCGAAATTAAAATGTGTAGGTGGTATCAATGTATTTTTAAAGGTTAATTAAAGTGGATTTTTTATCAATAGAAAGGTCTTATCATTCCAATAAATTTTTTATAGTAGATTTCTATTTGGAACTTTCTAAAAAACATCATTTAAAGATTTTGAGACCCTCTTGATTTCCCATTAGTATTTGTTTCTATTATTGTTGGTTATTATCACTATTTAATTCTTGTTGATTCCTTTTTATGGAAATTTATTTGTTTATTCAATGGATGTATGATGCATAAAATGAGGATTTTCTATATGAGGGTTATGTAAGGGAGGGATAGTTATTTTTGATCACTTATGCATTGATCTTGGCTTGCATATTCACTAAACACACTTTTTTATTGGTCATGGGAACCCGAGTACTGTGTGGGAGGCCTATTATTGTGTTTTACTAGTTGGTTCACACACTACCAGTGCCCCTCCAATTTTACTAGTCAATAGGGCTAAAAGGGGGTGAATATTACAATGAGTCTTATGAGGCCTAATTGTATGGATTGTGTTTTAGAATCAGAATATGAATCTAGTTGGTCAATGGTAAATTAATGAAATTAGAAGCATCTCATGTTAGAATCCCGAGGTAGATCACCTGACACATTTGTTTCCTAATTTATGCATTATTTAGAGTATGTATATATTATGATTAATTTTCTCATCCCCTTTCTTAAATTGGTGTGGAACCCATATTTATTTCATCCTCATTGCATAAAATTAGACATGGGGTGTTGGATTCTTATGTGTTACTGACCCATCATGATTGGGGTTGTAATATTTTAATTAGTTTAAAAATATGTTTGGAAACCCATTTTTAATTGAAAGACTCGTGTATGGGTTTTAAAAGTGGATTTCAAAATTAGTTTTTATCTTTAAAATAGATTAGTATGGTGAAATGTTTTCAAAGTGTGTGTTTTAATTTTACGGAAGAAAAAAAAGGAAAGTTTTGAAAATTGATTTTGTGCATGATTTTGGTTTTCTAGGATTTTATGTTTAAAAAAGTTGTTTTCTAGTTGTATTTTCAAACTAGAATTTATGAATTTATATAGGAAATGAACTGAATAATATTGATAAGTGTTGATCTACTAGGTAGTTTATCTCATGCCTATATATTGAAAGTTACATGAATTTTAGCTAGACTCAGATTTTGTTCTCAAGGATGACTATGGGTGGGTTAGGAAGTTGTGAGTAACTAGAGGTTTTATGGAGGTGGTTTTGGGCATATCTTGAGTTTGTGGAGTGTTTTTATCTTTTTTTATCATCATATTATCTAAGATAGACATATTATATCTCCTTTTAGTTCTATTTTTCTGTTTTATTATTCCATTTTGTATCATTTTTTTATAGATAATGTTCTTAATTCATACAAATGGGTTGAATATTTTTTTTGTTATGACCCATTTAGTATGTTTAGTTATTTTGGTTTTTTATGTTCTTGATGTTGTATGGATGTCCAATGTAAGCATGGAACATACCAAATTTGGAAAATGTTCTACCATATTTACTTTGATTAAGGGTGAAATTGTTCCAAATGGGGTTTCCTATGATGCTCATGCACTAGTTTATAGCCTTTGGGGTTTGGGAACACCCTTTGGGACTTTTGATAGACTGAGTTAGGTGGTGGGTTAGATGGTACCCCAAACCAGTTCGTTATATTCAAACATTAAGAAATTTTTTAGTTATCTTTCTCACAGTCAATCATCTCTCACACAGTTACTCAACTTATTTCCAATGGTCAATGAATTAATCTTATGATTAATAGAATTTATTCATGTATTCACTTGACTATAAAATGTAGTCTCTTGACACTTAGACAAATCTCTTCAATCATTTACATAGTCACTCCACTTATAAATTTTGTTGATTGGTTGAGTATAGGGTCAATCCAATTAAATACAAGATCAATCCATACTCAACATATTTTTACCAAAAAAATACTTCTATCATAAAACACATAATTTATAGGAATTGTAAGAAAAATTATCGTTTATTATTAAAAATTAATTTCTAGACTAATCTAACAATATCTTCCTTTTTGATGATCTCGAATCATGGATTTAAAAAACTTCAAATGAAAACATAATTACAAATACTCAAATAATATTTTCTTTTAAGTTAAAAACAATCTATTAACACTCTGAACATTTATATTTTATTAACTTCTATAGTAATTTCCATTTATTTCTATATTTTCTCCCCATTTTAGTACTATTAAAATTATAATAAAAGTGGATAACATATATTTAAACAAATTAAGACAAGTAATATAACATAATTTAAAGCAATTTCAACACAAAATAAAAAATTCAAAGAGTGTCCTATCAGGTATCCCAATCAAAATATGAATCATAATCTCTCACACTAGAGGATTTGGGATCTATAGGTTGTTTATCCTTTATAGTAGGATATTTAGTTTTAGTCTTAGGAACATGACTAGAAGTTTCTTCAATCATAACACTCTTAGCAACTGGTTTGAGGTATTGTACATCCTGAATTTGTGTGAATTCAAAGGGAGTAAAGGTAGGAGCAATGAGTTTGTCACTAGAGTAGCTAATGAATATGAATATATATGAGGTATGATATAAAATTAATAAGGATCCACCATATATTAATTAGTGAAATAAATATAAGGATCCATTTTCCTTGTGAAATAATTGATAACATGGGAACCATGCTATATCGTATGAAATAATAGCCTTTTCCTCCTTGAAAATCTTCAATAAAGGTGTAATAAATTTGAGTTGATCTAATTTTTCTATAAAATGTTAGGTTAGAGGATGAATTTTAAAAACTTGATATAAATAAAAAAGAAACAACTATAAATCAGCCATGGTAAATATCCTAGATAGGTAGTGACCAGTAGATTTCATGATTATATTTTTATCTTATCTAAATTTCATGAAATCTGTTCTTACTAAGTCATAAGTCCATTTAGTATGATTATTAAAATCTAAGAATGTTAATTGATTTTATTCTAAAGAGACATAAAAAATAGCCTTCATATCTTCTCTCACAATATTTCTAATCAATTTTTCATCAAAAAAATATGGGTAGTTGTGGAAGGATGAGGTGAACTAAAAGAATATGTTGCAGTAGTAGGTTCAAAAAAAATAAAAAATAAAACTGGGATCTCATTAAGCTAAATGAAACTTTATATCCTTAATATTTTCATAAAGAACCTATATATGCTCTTAAATACTCTAGATATAATTTTCCATAATATCAATCTTGTTAAAAAAATTAAAAGTATTACGATGTAAAATAGATGAAATATACATATAAATTCCTTCTTATTTTTCCACCTCAAAGCTTGATAAAAATTATAAAAACTAGGTCTACATCATATTAAATAATGTAACCTTAAATTAATTAAGATAATAACTTGTGATATGAGAATAATTAAGAGTTGGATAAGGAGGTGTAGTCGGTTTGGGAGGTGAAGTCCTTCTAGACACTTCTTCTTCCAAAATAAGTATTATCTATCTAAAAGGAGACACCCTACCAACTTCTTAATGTTCTTATTATTTAGGATTATATTACATTAAAACATACTTTTTATCATAAGATTCAAATAATACTACCTCACTAGATTTAGCTAGTTCTGACTTCCCACTGGAAACTGGTTCTTCATATTTATTCACAATTGTTGGGCCAAACATATTATCTATAAATTGTTATACTATTTGGTTCAGAACTTCTTTATCTTGTATTCAAAATATAGGAGAAAGTTAAATAAGTATTTCCTCAATATCAATTTGATCCACCAAGGATCCTTCAACATCAATAGGGAAAAAAGGAATGGAAGGTGAAACTATAATGGAATGTCTATAATGGTCTAGTGAACTACCTCTATCATGATTGTCACCATCAGAGTTTTAATCTCTCCCTTTTTATTCCTTTATAGGAGTTCATTTCACACTAATCTCATCCCCTTTTATATTATCTTTCCCTATTTTAGTATATTGAAAAAAAAATTAATACTAAACTTATCAACATCTAAATCATAAATATTTTTACCATTTGAAATAGTGAGAGTAGATTCATACTTTTTTTATTAGAGTCCACTTCTTCATCATCATAAGGAATAGATTTAGGAGTGTCTATTAGTCTATAAAAAATAAATATTGTATAAATATTCCTTTATTACTAATAATATCCCATGTATTCTTATTATAAATTATCCAATCCTTCAAAACCATTCGTATAATCATCACTGGAAGCACTTACTTCTCCCTCAACCACATTCTTGGACGCATCACTCTTCAGACTCAATTATTACTTAAAAGAGTAATTAGTAATCTCATAAGGTTCCAAAAATATATCATATTTATCTATTGTTATTAAAAAATCATTAATAGTTATATTAATTTTCCATAAATATTTTTAGGGTAATCCACTCAAGACTAATTTTAAGGATTCCAATTAAACTTTATTCCACTATAACTGGTTTTGTTTAAGCATATCCCATTAGAGGTTCTATACATTTCTTCCCTATAAGGAACAAGTATTTTTTAATACAAAAAAGTTTAAATAATCTTAGGATGGGGAAAATTATTAAATCAATATAATGACTTATGATATTCCTACATGTGTCTCATTAGATACCTAACCAAACTAATTTTTACACCATTCTTTATCAAATATAAAATAAAAAAAATCATGATGACTCAAAATGTTAAATTCCCATATCTTGAAAAAAAATATGTGTTGTATAAACATAACCATTATCCTTAACTATCTATACAAACCTATTTCAATAGATCTTTTATAATTCTTATCTCCATTCATCTCTAATAAATTTCTTCATACTCAAAAGTCACATAACCTAATGGATAATAAGTTTGGAAATCCTCAAAATAACATCCATGAGTTACTTTCAAACACTTATCCCATTACTTGGATTAAAACATTGGTTTTTCATTTTAAAATAGTTTTAATGCAATTATTTTTCTCGTTATCTTAAAAAAACTTATTGAGATAGAATTCCATTACTAACCTAGGGTAGAAAGGCCTTCTATTTTTGTTGAACCATATTTCCCACCCTTGTTATAAAATCACTTTCCAAACTATAGACCTACCCAAACTCAAACATTTATCTATTGTCAAAAACCAATTACAAATATTAGGATTTTAGGATTTAATAGATGCATTTGACGAAAATTTTCTATTCTTCAAAGGAGGCTAAGCATCATCCGGATCTAAAACCATTATTTTCTTCATATGCACCATATTAAAGAGATTCAAAAAAATTAGAATATAGTGTTAGGTTTCAAGTGGAATTAAATGTTTAAGAGGGTTAAATATTTAGATAGATAATGATTATAATTTCATATTAGGAGTATTTTAGATCATTTAGGGAGTGGAAAAGTGAAACATAGGAAATAGAAAGAATCAAAATAAAATAATTATAAAGAAAACTAAGAAAAAATTAAAGAGTCATAGTAACTCGACTAACTATTTTACACGTCTTATGTTAGCTCATGAGATTCGTGGTATGTTTACCTACCACATGGTTTACTTTATATCCAATCAAGAGGGTCGTGGTTAGTTGAACTATCACATGAAAAAACCTTTATGGTAGTATGATAGATCACATTCACTTCATCTACAGTATAAAAAACCTTGTGGCTACATGATCCTTACAATCACTTGTGTCCTTTTAAAAATAATTACTAGATATAATCCTAAACATGAAATAAAAATTAAGATAAATTATTCATTCTTAATTTATTAATGATATAATTAATATATTTATATTCAAAGCCTTTGTGAAAATACATTCAAGTTGTTTTTTAGTACCAACAAACTCAAAAGTGATATCCCCTTTATGAAAATGATCTTCTGAAAAGTGATGTATTATATCAATAAGTTTTGTTATAGAGTTATATATATGGTTTTTATAAATGATAATAACACTTTTATTATCAAAATTTATATCTACATGCAAAAATTGATATTTATAGCCTTAAAATATGTGTTTCATCTATAGAAGTTGTGCATAGAAACATACAACTATGAACTCATATTTATAAGTAGAAAATGAAATAGAATTTTGTTTTTTTCTATACCAAGAAAATGGAGAATTTCTAAAAAAGTGACATGTAAAAGGAGTTTATTTTTTATTTATAGCTTTCTACCATCAAAATTGGAATTATAATATCTCACTAATTCAAATGAATATCTTCTATAATAAAATAGAACATTTTTTTGAAATTTTTAGGTATTTGAAAATAATTTTTAGAAAAAAAATTAAGTATGATTACTTTGAATCTTCTTGAAAGTGATAATATATAAACAAACTAAACGTAATATATTTCCATTTAACATTTAAGTGTGGTAAAATTTCAATCATACCTTTGTAATAAGTTTGGTAAAATATTTTCCATATTTCATAAAAATCTAGTTTAAAACTTGTACACATTAGAGTATCACTTCCTTTAGTGTTATCCAAGCCAAAATGTTTTAAAATATCTTTTATATAGTTTATTTTATTTAAATCCATTCCATATTTATTTTGAAAAATAAAAAATTCAAGAAAGTGTTTTTCCTTTCCCATTAAAATCATTTCAAATATATTTTTTCATAATATTAGAAAATTCAATACCCAAATAATTTTTCGATGAACCAGTAATAATATCATCAATATATATTTGAGAAATAAAAACATATTTTAAAGTTATCTTAATAAATAGTGTAGGATCATATTTAACTTTTGAAAATCCATTTGAAATTAGGAATGAGTTGATCCTTTCATATATCTAGGGGAAAGTTTTAAACAATACATTTATTTAAATATTTTAAAACCTTATTTCAATAATGCGGGTTTGTAAATCCGGTGGGGTTTTCAACCAAAACATCCTTAATAATATAACAAATTAATAATTCACTCTTAACATCCAATTTTATAGAGTTTGAAATTAATATTTGTTTTATAAGCAAGCAATATTATAATGTATTCAAGTATAGATATTATTGAAAAGGTCTATTCATAATAAATACCATATTCTTGATTATAGCCTTGCGTAACCAATATAGATTTGTTTCTAACTATTATTAAAGATTCATCAACCTTGTTTCCATATACCCATTTAGTTTCAATATATAGGTAGTCTTTAGGTCTATAAACTAATTATTGGGCATTATTTATTTCAAAGTTTTTAAATTATTCTTGGATAACTATTACCAAATATTAATCATTGATTTCTTTTAGGATGGTCTTAGGTTATAGCTGAGATAAGAATGATTAATGTTCAAATTGGATTTTAAGGGAAGATCAAGTTCAAGTATCTTTATCTATATAACTTACAATGGTATCTAAGAGATAGTATATATTAGTTTTAATTGTTATAGGAATTGAAGTTCATGGTTATTCAAAGTATGTTTTAAGGTCGGGTTGGTTAATATAGTCTCTATTTGGTTATTTTTTTGTAAATAATCAGAAATATCAGAATATTTAGATATATTATTGATATTAAAGTTTGACATATCATCCTCAATGTTTTCTATATTAGGTTTGTGTTCATGTGAATTTTTCTAATAAAATTTGACATGCATAGATCCTTCTACAACTTTAGATTTTTTATTAAAGACTCTATTTTCTTTATAGGAAGTTGAATAACCAAGGAAATTTTATTTATAAATCTTTGGTGAATTTTCTTTAGATTCTATTTTTTGTTTAGAATAAATACTTTAAATCCAAAAACTCTTAAGTAATTACCATTTTATTTTTTACCATTCCAAAATTTATAGGGAGTATTATTTAAGAAATGACTTATCATAACCTTATTAATAATATAACAACATTTTTTCACATATTTTTCCTATAAGTGGATAGGTAAATCATATTTAATAATCATAGTTCAATAAATTTCTTGAATAGTTATGTTTCTCCTTTCAATAATACCATTTTTAAGGTGTTTGAGGTGTCTATAAATTATGTCTATAGCTATATTTTGAACATAAATATTGAAATTATTTATTCTAAAATTCATTTTCCTGATCTCTAATCTAGGTTTTCATAGTAATAACACTAATTTTATCTATATATTTTTCATATTTATCAAAATTGTAAGGATATTCACTTTTTTGAGCTAGGAAAAATACTTTTGTGTATCTTGAATAATCATCAAAAATAAGATATTCATAATGTTTTCCACTTAGACTATATAATATATAGTATCCAAAAAAATCCATGGGAACTAATTCAAGTGGTTTATTGGTAGAAAAATATTTCCTTTGTTTGAATGATATTTGGGTTATATTCCCTTTTGATAGGGATTTTACACTTTGTATTCTGGGAATTCTAGTTTGGAAATATCTTTGAATAATCATTTTCTAGTAAGATTCCTTAATGAGTATACATTAAAGTGATCTAGTCTCCTAGGTCACAACCAATATTCTCTATCAAAGGAACATAAGTAGGATACATTTTTAGAAAATAAGGAATCTAAATTTACAATATATACACTATCATTTCTTAATGCAGTAAACACTAAATCATCCTTGTAATAAAAAAAATAATGTTTTTTCAAATTTAACATTATAATAAACATCAAAAAATTGAGATATACTAATTAGGTTATAATTTAAACTATCAATAAACAAATCGTTAGAAATTAAAATAGTCTCGGGGTTACCAATTTTCTCAAGTCCAATTGTTCTCCTTTTTATTTTCATCTAAAGTGACATATACATAATCTACTTTCACTAAACTATTTATGATTGAGTATTATTCATTATTTTTTTTAGAAAATCCACTATTTATATACCATATACTTTTTTTATATATCTTAAAGCATTTTACCTATACAAAATAAAAAAAATGATTTTGGTACCTATGCTTTATAAGGTCCACAGAAGTAAGAAAATAAGGATTTTGGAATCCAAATATATTTCATAGGTTAACTTAAAAAAATATTAACATATTATGATAAAAAATATTTTTTAGTTTTAAAAATATGTGACTAACTTAAATAACTAGATGTTTATTTAGTATTACAAATTAAATTCTGGTTTTTAGAGTTAGAAAAAAAATTAATTTTGTACAACTTTTATTGTTGTCCATAATTATATCCAATTCCATTATAAAATTTTGAAGGCTTATGAATTCCCAAAATCATATTCTTAGTATTATCTCTATTGGTAAATTGTTCTAAATCCTTCTTATGTCTTTCATATTTTAATTTTAGCTAATTATAATCCTTTAAAAAGTTTTAATTATAATCATTTACTATTATAAGATCAAATTTATCATGATTAGATAAATCATGAAACTTTTTTCATATTATTGTATTTATATTTAAGATCATTAATAGTTTCTTTGAGCATAGATAAGTATTTAAAAAGTTATTCATTAGAAATTTTAGATTCTTTTAAAACATCATCACCAGAAAAACCATAAGTAGAAAGAGTATTGTGTACCTCAGGTGCACTAGACATGAAGAAAAATTGGATCTTTAACAAGTATCTTATTTATTAGAGACAGAGTTAGTGGATCTGTCCTCATATGCACTCCAAGATTCTTTTATTCTTTCTTTGATTTCTTCTCTCTGTCATCATACTTCTTTTTGTGTTTTATTTTGGGAAATTATCCTTGATGTATCCTCACCTATTATATTCATAAAATATAATGTAACCAATATATTTATCATTTTTCTCATATTTAGTATAGTTTCCTCTCCTACCATACTTTCCTTTGTAATTTGGTTTCCAGATAAACTTCCACTTTTTTTTATGATTTCCTGAATATCCTAGATAGGTGAATCATCTCCTCATCACTCTCCAAATCAGATTCATTTCCACTTGAATCATCTTTGATAACCTATTTTGATTTATACTCATGTGTATTAAAATAAAATGTTTTATTTTTTAGTTAAACATCTTCATTTTATGATTTTAATTCTTCTTTATACAACACCATCTTTTTAATCTATTCCTTGAGATTCAGCTTTCTAATTTCAAAGGATTCTCTAATTGAAACATTAGTACTTATCTATTTGTTGGCTAAACAACTCATTGATATTATAACTTTTTACTTTTCTTCTATCATATATCAAAAAGGATTCATAGTAGTTATTATTCTATTATATGTGAAATACATTTCATAAATGGATTCATTATATTTAATATTAAAATATTTGTACTTTATAGTGTATATATTCAATAAAATATATTTAACATTTAAGTTACTTAATAAGAAATAGATAAAGTCTCCTAAATTTCATAAGCATTAACACAATAAAGAATTATTTTAAACTCATATTCACTCAATTCACATAATGATACATTTATAGATTTTCATTTATAATCATACATATCTTTTGTTTCATCAATCTATCCTTTTCTATGAGTTTTATGTTTTTCATATTTATATTCAATAGTACTCTAGATATTCAATACCATTATTTCTAGGTATATTTCAATTTTATTTTCCATTAAACATAATTAGTTCTATTAAAAAATGGGGTTTGAGTTTTAGTAAAAAATTTAGGTCTAGAATTTTAAATTTCAAAGAAAATAAATAAAAAGTAAATATCTTGTTCTAAAAACATGATCAAGTTCTTGGGGAAACTAAAAAAGAGAGAGAAACATGATCTGATACCAAATCTAGTCCCATAGGAATTCTAAAGAGGGGGGTAATTTAGATTCTAGTATAAAAATTTCCATTTTGAAAATTTGAAATTTAAAACCCCCCAATTTAAATTACTAGATAGTTATAAAATATTGTAGGTATATATAATATGGTACTTTGAAATAGTTTATAAAAGGATCAATAAAAACCTAATTAAAATAATTTGATATTAATTTAACTTCTAAAAATATTTTACTCACACTAAACATGATATTTATATCACTTATAAATGAAAATTATCAAATTATATCTCTCATTCATAGTTAAAAATGCTTACTAAAATTAAAAAGGTTTTTGAATTAATTTAAAATAAGTAGTTAAAAGAAAATTTAAAACACATAGTAGAATATAAAAAATATTTTATCTCCAAGTTATATTATAGTCCTATCCACTTTATAGTAATCCACTATAAATAATGTTTGTTAAAACTTAATAAAAAATCCATAACCAAGATTGGGTTTTACACAAACAACAGTACATAAGGCTACCCAGGATATACGAAGCCTTCTCTATAGTTCTACATGGGATAACAGATTATAAGAAGTAAATGAAGAAATTTTAGAGTACTCCTTTTTATAGTATAGGATATGTTCTAAGTAAATGTACAAAAAAACTCAATCACAACTCAATATATAAAAGAAACAAAGAGAGAAAATAAATCATGGGAAGTTTAATGTGGCTCAATTTTTATCAAATTCATTTGATCAACAATGTTCTTCTCATTTTATGATTATCTAGTAAGATAGAAAGAGTATTATTTTAAATTAAACTTTATTTTATGTTTTTTTGTAATGTCTCCAAGAAAATAGAGTTTCATAGTGAAAAATAACATGTGATTGAAATCACAAAACCGCCTTGTTTTTACATGAGTGAGGATTCCTCAGATTTTTAGGGATCTATTATAAAAGTAGTCATTGAGGGATAATCATCCTCAGGAAAACATGAATTAAATACTCTAATCTTCTTTATTAAATTCAAAAAAAATATTCATTGGAGATCTATGCTTTAGGCATGGTAGGTCTATTATTCATGGTAGGTGTAAACCTCCATCTTATAGTAGCTTCAACCTTACATAGTTAGACTTGTGATATGTTTACTATTATTTAGCTTAATGTGGTCAATTAACATTATTCATGCATTAGATCCAATAATTAGACAAATCCGGACTATCTTCCACGGTCAGTTGAAATCATCATATAGTCACTTGATTTTATTCTTATTGTAGGTCCAGCACCGAGAAAATTTTCAGTTATCTTCCTCATAGTCGATCATCTATCACATTGTTTCTTAACATACTTATTTCGGTCAATTAAGTTGTTATGTGGTCAATTTATTTTCTTCATGCGGTCCCTTTACTATAACATGTGGTCATTTGACACTTAGACCAATCACTTCAGTCATTCACACAATCACTCCACTTGTATATGCGGCTAATTGACTGAGTATACGGTTGATCCAATGCAATGAAAAGTTGATCCATATATAGTATATTTTTACCAAAATATATACTTATATCATAAAACATAGAATTCCAAAGAATATTATGAAACATGATTTTTTATTATTAAATCAATGAATTTTTGGACTAAGGTAATAAATTTCAACATCGACGGTACGTTGTTCCTAGAGATTAGTTGTATCATTATATCCATAATCCATTATCAAAACAACTAGTTATATAATTACTTTATACAATCTAAATATACTAATAAACATAAAATATTATAAGTAAATACATTGCATATAATCAAGTTAATTATATACATTTTACATATACATTAAAATATTTTTTTCCTTTAAAGGATGAATGAATTTTACCCCAAAATATAGTATCAAAATCCTCTCTTTATGGTACCCTCTAACATACAAGTTATCGTCTACATTGGGGCCACCATGAAATGATTGAAATGAGATAATGAAAGATTCATCCTTAATGGAGTTTTCAATTTACCCCATGTTTTTAGTCTCAAATAGAACAATTGACCAATTTTTGTTTATAGGGTTCAAAGCATAAAATACTTATACTCCCTAGGATTCCATTATGAACAGTTCAACTTTTTAGCATTATTTACTAAATTTTACATTCAAAAATCCATATTCATTAATTTTAATTAAATTCATGTTATCAAGAAATTTTCATTCAAAAATTGAAGCATTGAATGTGGTATCATCTAACTCTCATATTTTTTTATAATGTCAAAATATAATATATTCGTATAAATTGGATTTATATCCATGGTAAAAGATGAATTTATTACTTCCACCACAAAAGTAACTACACTATTTTTCATTATACAATTTTCATCTTTCTCATTTATATATAATATATAAAAATTAATTATGTTACCACTATAAGATAATTCTTATAAATTTAATCCTCTGAATCTCCATTGAAGTCGTTCAGAAATTGAATCTGAATTTACAAATGACTCCTTAAAAATATGGCCTTTAAACCATCATATAAACGTCTCATTATGTGTATTTGATATCAATACTTAAACTCTTAATGCATTCAAATTCCTAGGAATTACTTTTTGAGTTTCAATATATAGTAAAACCTTGACACTTTTATATAAAATTAAAAGGTGGTCATTATCCCACTCTATAATGATAATTATGATAATATATATTTCTCAAATTTCTTCACACACAAGGTGTCAAATGTAATAAGATTTTGGGAGACTAGTGTTATTCATATAGGATGGTTATTCAATACAAAATTCAATGCATTAACCAAAAATATACCATACTTCTAGGAGAAATTAAATTTTGATGTCCCCTTTTAAAATATTTACAGGACATTAAATAGGGGTAAATCCATATATAATGTTTAGGACCACATAATCGGATCTATCTAACCAAGTGAACCATCAGTTAAACCATTATATAAAATAATCATGGTGAAAAACTATGATTCACATAACATAACAACAACTTCATTTTCCATAGTCAGAAACTTTGTATGGTCTATAACATTACTACATATAGCTTTGAAAAAGAAGAAAATATTTGTTAATATATGTTAGGGATTCTAGGTACAATGGAACATAAAGATATAAGTGTTAAATCTTACATCAAAACATGAAATTAATTTTATTTTAATCCCTTTAACTATAAAATATTCATAAAAATGGTATTATTAATATTTTAAGAATAACCATCTAGAAATATTACACCATTCAGGAAGTTGAAAATCTGAAATGTATCTTTCTTAGAAAGAGTGTAATATATTAGAGGAAAAAAGTACTTTTTCACCCTTTTCTAGAACCAACTATTCCCTTATCCCCATATCAATAATTTCTAATAGAGAATTAGTGCCAACTTTTTTTTCAGGTGCATTTAACAATTTTCTAATGAAATTTCCACGAATTTATTTTTTCTATATGTTAGTAATTAATAAAAAACAATATTTAAAAAATATATAGTAATTATAAAAAAAATTGGTCATTTTTTCCAACCCATTTTCATATGGTTTTTCAAAAATGTTTTACCAAAAATGGTGAAAATATTCTTTATCAAACTATTCATCACGTGTTAATGGATAATGTGTTGTACCTTCTTCTTAATACATATCGAATGATTTCTTCCATGTTTTGTATTTATGTTAGTAGGGTAAAAATTTACAATGTGTTATAAACACTATCTTTGAAGAATGTTTCAACCTAACCAAGTGTGTATCTTCACAAAAAAAATAGGACACTATAAAATTACATTAATGATATATCCATAAAAAAATTCATATGTAATGAATTCATTTATTATCTCAAACAACATGGATTACAACATGAACTCTTCACCTCTATGATCATCATACAACATAACACCGATATCCAAAAACAAATCTAGATCATTGACCAATGGAGATAAATTAACATCAATATCAATACAATGTTGTTTTGGTCTTGAAATAAGTAAAGGTAACATCATGTACTTATAATTCATCTATAATCACCGTGGAAAGTTTTAATTTTCCGAAATAAACAAGCATATAATATAAGTGTTTCTTTTCACACAAAAAAGATCTATATCATATGTAGATAAGAAAAGAAGGAGGTTTATGGAATTGTTTCCAAATTTAGGATACTCAAGATCAATTTTATTCTATTGAGGATAGTCTACTAGGTGATGAAGTACCTTATCTTTAATTATTTTATATGCATTACATGTTAGTTGAATTGTATATTTTCCACTTATATATAGATTCTTACACCTTAAAATGATTGTAAAGTACCATACAAATTTCAAATGACTTGATTCATCTTTAATGTTTCTAGTTTCACTACACATAGTTATTTTATATATGATTCATGATCCTTTCAAAATAATATACTTCCATTTAGAATAATTCATACACATTGAATATAAAATTCATTTAATATTATATGTTTAACAAGTAATGTCATTATATTCTGGTAAAAAATCATTAAATAGAGAAAGTATTTCTATAAAATTTGTATCCCTATATCCTTGCAAGATTTCAAATTATATAGCTTTAGTAAAGTTGAAAATGTTGTATATTTAGTAAAATTATCATACATTAGAATCTTTACACAACTTTTTATCTTCTCAAGTAGATTTTGGATGATCATGAAGGTCATATTCAACCATGCTTTTCATTTCCTAATTGTAATCTTTATCATTGTTTATAGTTATACTCATATTAAGTGATCCATAAATCGTACTATGATCTAATTCATTGTTTATATCAATTTTTTTCTTATGTTTAGTCTAAAATTTATAATTTTAATCTCTTATTTGATAGATCATGTTTCTTCCACCTCATATGGAAATCTTTGTTTGAATAACAACATTATAAACATGGAAAATGATTTGATAAGGATCATTTCTACACTATCACAAACCTGATGAACTTGTTAACTGTTTCTACATACTCCTTTATCATTCAATTGAAATCCATTAATTTTTTATCCACATTCATCCTATTCAGTACAATAGTATTTTCATTTAAATTATAGAAAAATTTCCCAAAAGGTATTCAAATAGTGTATCATTTTTTACATTTGTAAATTATATAAAGTATAAATTTAAAAAATATACTTATAAAATATAATACATACATATATAATATATATATATATAATAATAGATATAAAACCTATATTTTATAATACTTTGAAAAATTTATACATATAATAAAATTGGTATATATAAGTATAATTTTATATAATATATATATATATTAAAAAATTAAATATTTGTGTGTAAATATATAATTTTGTGTGTGTGTATGCGTATAAACATATAAATATACATGTATAAATATATATATATATATATATATATATATATATATTTGTGTATATATAGAGAAAAAATTTGAAAGTGTAAACTGTAAATTTAAAGAATATGATTTAAAATTATGATACATACATAAATGAAGAATATAAAAAATATATAAATTTAATGAATACACTTACTATTATGTATATATGTGTCTATTTACATTGAAATATATAGATTTCTATACACACACACACACACACACAAACATGTATACATATTTATAAATATAAAAATAGATGAACACACACAATTATATATATGTATAAATATGTGTATGTATATAAACGTAAATATATAAAGGATGTTATGTGAAGAATTAAAAAAACAAGGATCAAATTAATCTGATTGTCTATATATTAATTTATATACAGACACACATATATACATATTTACATGTATAGTGAATTAAGGATTAGATTTATAGGCAATTATAGGAAAATAAACCTAAGGAATCATGAAAAACCATTGCATGGTCGGTTGAGAAATCACAAATTTCAGCATCCAAAGTCAAATATAATAACAAAAGGTTGTTTTAATGTTATAACAAAAATTATATTCACTGTATTAAAGAATATTTTTCAATATAAACTTATCAATGCAGAAAAAAATTGAAACAAATGGAAAAAAATATAAACACAAATGTCTTGGTTATCATTTCAAAAAAAATTGAATAATATGCCTTAGGTTTTATAAATAAAATCTTTCAAAAAATTGTGAAAAAATACCACTAGAGGTTGGATTCTGCAAAGTATAGAGAAACATGATCGGGCGATTGTGCAGTTATGGTTCTTTTAAATTGAAGTGGAAACCTTTATCAATACTTCATAAAAAGCATCGGTAAACATTTCTTTTATCAATATTAAAAATATAATCACAAATAAATTAATATTTTATTTGTGGTAATTTTAGCACTAATAAGGTTACACTTTATCAGTTCTAAAATGAGCTCTGATAAAATACACAATTTAATCTTATGTAAATTATAAAAAAGTCATTTTACTCTTACGTAGCATCTTAAAGGTCAATTTTAATCTTATGAGAGCGTTTATCAGTGCTAATAATAGAAATTATAAATCCCAAAGAAAAAAAATAAAATATATATAAATTATTAATTATATAAAAACATTAATAATTAATAATTAAATTTCAATATGATTAGTTCTATTTTAAAATATTCTTAATTATATTATTGTGTAAATATTTTCTAGGATATATTATTAAATATCTAAATATCTAAATAGTAAAAATTAAATTTAAATAAAAAGATGCTACAATAAATTATTAATTATATACATTTATTTAATATGAATTATATACATATTATATTAATAATTATTAATTGCATTTAAATATTTTTAATAATATTTACAGACTTTTCTTAATTATATAAATGAATAAATATGTAGCACTATCTATATTTCAATTTATACCAGATTATTTTCAATATATTGAAAATTAAATATAAATGTTAAATTTATTATCAACTTTGTTTAAAATAAAATATATAAATTATGTTTTAAATAATATAATATTTTTTAATCAATTACATGAAAGATATAAATTTATGGTTATTTTACAATATATTATTAATTATAAAAATTTAATTTTAAAAGTAACAATTTTAATAATTACATTTTAATAGACTTAGAGTTATTATCATATAGATTTATATATATATATATATATTATCAATTTTATAGAAAAATTAATATAGATTTTTGAAATTTTTTATTAATAATAATTATAGTTAAAAATATTATTAAATATATAAATGAATAAATATATTTTAGAATATATATATATATATATATATATATATATAATTGTATGATTGTATGATTAAATATAACAATATTGATAAATATATACAACAAAAGGATTTATAGTAATTAATAATTATATAGATGTGTATATTATTAATTATATATATATATATAATAAAATTAGTTTTTATTTACATTTAAAAATTAAAAATCATATTGAAAAATATTATTATTTACATAAAAGAATTAAAAAATATATCTTTAATTATATAACTGTATAATTATATTCAAAAATAATTATATATACATTAAAACATTTAAAATATATATTACTAATTAAGTAAATATATTTATTAATAAAATTTATTATCAATTGTATTGAATATATATATATATATATTATTCATTGTTATTTAATATTAATTTATTACATATATTTAAATGAGATTTAATTATATGTGTAAGAAAATTATATATTACATTTTTATGAATAATATTTCATATTATAAATATATCACTACTTACATGATGTGTATATATATAATATTTATGTTTGAATTTATATAAAAAATAATATTAATTTCATTTGAATAATATTTAAAAACATATATATACCCGTGCACCCAAGGACGTGTGTGTGTGAATTTCATGTATAAAGCCTATTTGGGGAACCACGTGACATCAATCACAGGAAGTTAACAACCAGAATCTTCAACATGTGGAATAAATCTTTAAAAACTCCAAAAACCCGATGAACACCCCCCCCCCCCCCCCCTCCACCAGATGTCGATGTAGCAGAACATAGGAAGTCACGCCTGACCCTAAATCACCACACCAATTCAATCCTATCACACACTCAAAAAAACTCATGAAAACATGTATATTCAAACAAGATAAAGCATACATGTAATAGAAAAATGGAATTTTCATAGTTCAAATAGTAAGTCATACATCCATTGGATAACATTTATACATACTTTCATTTATCATAATTTATAATATTGCAATCTATATTGAAAAATCAATCAATTAGATCACTAATCACATGATCTATTGTCAATTCATGTGTGAAAGTAGTCTCACCCCACCATAATAGTTGGGTCCAACCAGTTAAAAAATTTCACTATCCTCCTACATTTACATAGGTCCCTTCATTTTCCTTAATCACCTCTTATAGCTCATGGGTGCCTTTACCTAACTAACAACATCCAATTAATTGAGAAAGAAACTCTTATGTTCCATTCTAATGACCGTTACATATTATCCTTTACTAAAAACCCACTAAGGAAAAAAGAATACGTTATCCAATAAAAAATCATTATGTCTATCTTAACATCCTCTCTTCCATCATCCAAAAAACTAACCAGCTACACATAACTTTCATATCACAACTCCAAGTCCACTACCTTTGTTGAATTTTCATTATCGCTAGTTTAAACATCAATCTAAAACATAACATCTAGTGATTCTCTTTCAAAAAAAATGTATATAAAAATTAAATAGACTTCAAAATTCTCAACAATATCCCACTTGAATACTTATTATAGGGAAAACCATAAAAATCATCAAACCATCATCAAAAACCTAATCTTTTATCTTTCACAACAATAGTATTATCTCCATCCCACTATACAGTCACCCTAGTTTCCCTAAGGTGAAATGTTTCCTTAGAATTCCCTAAATTATAACATTGATGAACAGATTACCCAAATTCTGAATCCCATATTTCTTCTATAACTCTAGCACTCTGTCCTCCAGTATCTTCCAGATTAAATGATATTGTTGGTCAATATAATTCATCTATGTGGGAAAAAATAGATTCTCGTCCAAATTAATTTCACTATAACTATCATAGTAGTGAAATAAACATCTAATAAATCTTCAGAGCTCCTCCAATAAACATTTGTTCCATATAAATTCTTTCTTGGATATTGTAATGACCAAATATCCATATTTCATTGTGTATAGTTCTACCACCAGTGTAACCTAGACATCCAGGATAAGGTTGTTCCTCTAATAGTAAACACAAATCTTGTAGATATCTTCCATGTTTCAAAATATCCCCTAAATTTTTCACCCACATAACTCTACAATGGATAATCCCTTTTAAAATGTAGATCTACATTTTTTATCCTTTGAGATATAGGATAATCTACTTCATATTTTCTCAATTTAATTTCCATCGATTCTCTATAAATTTACTAACAATAACAATAGAAAATGAAACTTTTATCCTTTTACATAAAATGGATTGAATAAATCTACCTAACACTGATGAAAATGTAACTTTCTCCCTATAATTATCTTCATATTTTGTTTTCAATTCATTATCCTAATTTTTTTTAAAGTGTATTAAAAAATTTTTGAAACTAGCTTACATTTAGTCATCTAGAATCTCTAAATGACATTCTGTATGTAATCCTTTTGAGACAAATCCAATATTTTAGATTTCTTGTCTATGTAAATATATATTCCCATGATTTTCTTATCTTCCATTAGATATTTTGTCTCAAGTATTCAAAATAAATAATCCTTTACCTCTTCAATTTCTTTAATGTTCAAAACCTTCAGATGCATGTCATCAACATACAAGAGTTGGATGATGAACCTCTAATCCTTTAACACCTTCATTAGAAATAGTGATATAAGATACTCCAGATGTAACCTTTCTCCACCTTAAAGGAATTGATCTTCTATTTTCTTTTCCCTAATGTCTATATCAATATATAAATGATTCTCTTCATCTTACACACCAATTATTTGTTCTGCTAATCCATGAAACTATCTGGTTACTTCAAGTAAATTTTTTCATATAAATCACCAAGAAGAAATATTATTATTAAATATATCTTCTCTATATGTAAATTTTACAAATAATAAAAACTCATCATTTTCCATATTATATAACTTTTAAATATTGGTATGAAAATCTCATAGATGTATGCTATTTATTTTTACTGATATCCCTCCACATCCATCCCATCCTTGTACCTCTTCCTACCATCATCTTCCTATCAAATGGTATAACCATTTATTCTATAATGATTTCTTCCCTTGTTGTAGTTTCATGAGGTCCCATGTTTTATTTTCATCCAATGAATCCACATATTCTTTCATAAATAACTCACAGTTTCTATAATTAATTAGACTAGACACTTCTTCTAGTATATTGGAATCTCATCTATTAATAATAAGAATGTAATTCACATTAGTTTCAAAACTCTGAACCAATCATCTAATCCTCATATATCTTTGTAATTTAACTTGTGAATTTTCTCTTCCTAAAACTAAAAATTATGAATCTTTATCTTACAAAACTCTGACCTAAGAATCTATAATCCTTGAGAATCTTGGTACAACATCCATAGTCCTAACTGAAACCTCTATACTTTTAGTCCCCCCCTAAAATTATTATAAATTCTTTCATTTGATAACTTCTATTTATATCAACTAGGATATAGTCTATTGAATCTTTTCTCTCAACATCATTTTACACCATGTTTTGGTCATTTCATAAGACATTCTCATTGAATAAAACATTTCAAATTCTATTAATCATTTATATACCATTATACCAATGATGAAAACCAAAGTTTTAAATTCTATATCCTATAAATAAACATGCATAAGACCATTATTTTTTATTCATCATGATCCTTGGAATATAAATGGATATAGGATTAAATTATGAAAATTGTAGGTTGTTAAATTCCACTATTTTTTTGGTCCACAACTTCTCTAAAATCTATTGTATCATTGGTGTAAAAGGACTTCAATTAATAAGATATGCTATTTAATTAACCTCTTCTACATAAATTTTCTTAAACATTATAGAATATAGCCTCATGCTCTATATATTTCCAGTTAATGTCTTATTTATCCTCTCTATAACACCATTCTTCTCTGGTGTTCCTAGTATAGTCTTCTCAAACATGATTCCTTTATTCCAAAAAAAATTATAGAAACCCTTGCTACTATATTCACCCCTATTATCACACCATAATAATTTTATATTATTATCAGTCTATTTTTACACTACTAAACTCTATAAAGAAAATTCTCTAGGCACCTTTTATTTTTGTATAAGTAAGTAAATACATACATTCCTTATAGAACCATCTATGAATATCAATAAATATAGTGACTCTCCATGAATGGACTAGTGAAATACCCTAAATTTGTGTGTAAAAATAATCTAACTTCCAATTCTTTAGAGATGTTCCACTCAATTTGATTTTTTTTGATTTATTACTATAAAAATATCATAACTTACGAAATCCATGTGATTGATATTCAGTATACCCATTTCCACTAAAACTTGACTATTCTTCTCACTAAAATTCCTAAGATGATAGTGTCGTAGTTATAATCTCTTCTAAGTTGAAGTTTTAGAAATTATTTCTCTATCTAAACAACCCATCAGATACAAAATCCCATATTTTACACCTTTGGTTGTGATCATGGAACCCCAAGTAATCTTTATTACTCTATTTATAAAGTTAATTTAAAATCATTCTTCATCTATAAAACAAAAAAAATTAAATTCCTCTATAAACCTTGTATGTTTTGAACTCCCCATATACCTAAAAAGAATATGATAGGCATCCTGACTTTAACATCACCATTTCTCATGACCCTAAGATCATTATTATTGTCAAATTGAGATTTTTAAAACCTTAGAGGTGTATAATTTTTTTTAAAACCCCTCTAAACTGTAGAGTCAAAAAAATCCGCAGAATCAATAATATATAATTCCAACATGATGTTGATGTTCACTAATAAAATTATACTACCTTTAGTTATAAAATTCAAAAAAACTTGAAATTTTATATGCTTTTCTTCTGTAATTCACCTGATGATCCTAAAAAATTTATGAGATTCCCTCTCTTCCTATAGTTTCTACATATGGGTCTAATCTTAATAAATCTATATTAACTTCTCTCCCTTGATCTATCTTCTAATTTCATCTGACATTTACATTGAGTGAAATTTCCTATACCTTTCAATGATTATTATAACATAGTGAGTCTATTATCCTAGAATCAGTGGTTATTTTACTATATTGAAACAAGTAAAATTGGATCATATCTTGAAGTACCAAATATTTTAATAGTCTTGGGAGACTAGATATATACATGATTCTCAAATTAAATATGAATACGTGAAATACAATATAATAATTCTTATGAGAAATTATTTATTTATTTTAGTAAATCTCTGATTTTATTCATAGATCTCTTCTTTGTATCCTAGGTAAAGAAAAAAAATAAAGGGTGAGATCATATTCTCAAGAAGGGAAAACATACAAAAGGAGTTATCATAAAGTATATAAAACATGAATAATATGACTAAGATAAAAAAATAAATAAATATTCCATATAACTAATACCATAAAAGGGTAATAAATCCATGGATAACATAAGAACATAAATAATCACATGGATAATAATAAAAAGTTTCATAATGGTATAATGAATAATGTTGAACATCATAATCTTATCATCATGGCTTGTGCCAATAAAATATATTTAAATATGTATAAAATACACCAAATACCCAAACATGTTTTTCTCATGGGACCTACTGATGCATCAAGGGGGTATAGAAGGACCCAACTGTCACTTAATAAGGATAATTCATTAATTATATAAAATGGGTGAAATGTAATCAATGTACAAAATTCGTATTGAAAAACTAGCATATGAAATGTTAATAATTTTCTCAATAAATAAACATAATCATAATCTATAAAAAGTAATATGATGAATGTTATCAAAATATTATATCCCTATAAAATCATTTTTTTTTCACCAAATAATGTTGAAACAGATGAATATATTTTATAAATATAATTTTAATATTTCTTGATGAAAATACCCTTTTCATTTTGAAATCACTAATTAAAAATATAAAAAATACCCAAATATTAAGGAAAATATTTTCTTCGAATGTATACTTTGAAACATGTAAATAATTCTTAAAATAATTGATTGTTCATGATGGTGATAAATCATTTTCATGTTGTATAAGTTAAAAGAAAACATTTCTTTCACACTTTTGTTAAAAAAATCCAAATAATACCTTGTTTAGAAAATGAAAAAAATATTCCTTGTAAACCATTTTATAAAAAATTAAAACATGGGTAAGAATTTATTCAATAAATAATTATAGAATAGTAAAAACATTATTTAAAACATTTTAAGAATGATATGTACATGGAAGAAATATTTCCCGGCTGAGTAGAAAAACAAAGTCGAATTTCCTTAAAAATTTATTTTGGGAATCTTGAGTACTTAAAGAGAGGAAAATGAAAGGTGTAATGGTAATTTCTAAAAATAACCTAATAAGGATAAAATATATTGGTCTTAAGATAAAAAAGGTTAAATAATTCCCTTATTGGATACTTAAATATAAACAATCTCAAATAATGATGATATTGTGAAATAAACTCTTTCCTCAGGTATGACTTACTTTATAAGTACTTTTAGCCTCTTGTATAATAAATTTAAATTTATTATAATTATATATTATAAAAACATATATAATTATAATTTCATATATTATACACTAATAAAATTTTAATTATTGTTTATTAATATTTCTTTATTAAAATATTTGTTTCTCAGTGTTAATTATTTCGTTTTTCATTTAGGTTTCAGTTTGGTAGTTTAGGTGCCTACATATTTCTCATTGTTCAATAATTTATAGGATTTTATTAATTATATAAATAGAATATATATTCATTAAATACATATTTTTAATCCTCCTTTAAATTTAGAGATATAAAAATGAATTACATTGTTCATGGAAACGGAAGGTTGTACAAACGCGTGAACATTGTTTTCACTTTTTTACAGATGGAAAAAAAGAAAGGTAAATAATAATTAACCTTTTAATAATCATTATTATATCATATATATCATATATATCATTTATATTCAGTAAATATATCCTTATTACCATCCATGTAAAGTTCAAATTAAAAACGAATTATATCATTTCATAGAGGTGGTAGTCCACATGTACGCACGGGCGACGTTATCTTTTTCCAATGGATTGGAAGGTAAGAATATAGATATTATATTATAAATAAATAATAATAATAATTTCATAAATATTATATATATTAATTATTTCCATATTTATAACCATCTAATTAAAGTAGTGATGAAAAATTAATTACACCGCTATGTGGAGATAATAAGTCGTATGTATGCACGAGTGATGTTTTTCACTTTTCATTGGATGGAAAAGAGATGGAAAATGGTTATACCATAATCATAATAACATATTAGAATATAAATGATACTATAGTTTTTATTTTAGTATGGTTACAACATATTTATATGAATTATAATAAGAAATAGTTTAAAAGAGTCGTAAAAATGATTACCTTTTCTTATAGAACCCTCCTTTGGATCGCTTCTTAAAAACCCTAGTCTTGGTATATTGGAATAAAAAAACCACAATAATTTGGATAAGGATTTTTTTTAATGTAATGTTTTATTTTTTTTCAATCTATATGGATTAATAGATGTGAAGGAGTGAGGGTAGGAGGTGTCGTTTTATAATTGAGGTGAGTAGCATACTTGTGATTTTTAAAGGTTTTAAAATATTATTAAGTCACTTTGTTCATAAAATAACTTCAAAATATATCATGTTAAAAATTGATAAGTTTAAGGTCTAAAAGTAACTAAAAAAATTATGTTTAATAAAGTTTTTTTGTCATTTTAACCCTTATCTCTTTAGATTTACCCTATAATAATCTGT
The DNA here is from genome assembly GCA_963277665.1 of Viscum album. NCBI lineage: Eukaryota > Viridiplantae > Streptophyta > Magnoliopsida > Santalales > Viscaceae > Viscum > Viscum album. The sequence continues at coordinate 28,915,039 of OY728139.1, read as the reverse complement.
TTTGATCTTAACTGTGGTAATAACTATTTCAATATTAAAGGGTTATAATTTTACATATAAGGTAAAAAATGGATCATAAATGAAAAATTAATGAAATTTTAGAAAATATATTATACTACATGTCATATTTAAATATTTTTAGTATTTTTAAATAATTTAATAAAATATTATTTTCCATAAAATATCATAAATTTCATTTTTGACACTATTCATTTAATTTGAATTTAAGGACATCAAGATAGAAGTGGAATTAAAATATAAAACTTTAAAACATACCTAATATGTTATATGAATATATAATTTTTTTTAGGCACTATAAATAACCCAAAAAATATTATTTTTAGAGGTTTTAAAATTATTTATATGATTTTTCTACTTGTTGTACAAATGTTATGTCAGTGTTGTGTAAGAATTTAAGGCCATTATTTCATTAATAAAATATAAAAATAAATTACTATAATAAAAAATATTATTTTAAATTTTAAATAAATATTTAAAAAATAGCATATTCATTATTTATCACTACATAAAAAAAATTTAAAGATATTAAAGTCAAGAGAGGGACATTTTGGAATTTAATTTACTTAAAATAATATAAAAGTCATTGTCAAAGGAAAATGTAACCAAAATAAAATATATCCAAATTTTGGATCGATATTTCTGAATTTATCCTATAAAATTAAATTAATGGAGGTTTTTGGTTAATTTTGAGTCTTTATTGTATTTTTTATCCTTATTTTACCAATTTTTCCCTTACCAATGTGACAAATATTTACTACAGTTACTATTCATAATGAAAAAAAAAGGTACCTATTTAAAAAAATTGAAACTCTTGATTCCAAATATGGTATCCATTTTTTAATATTTAATTTTTATATTTGGCATAAATATTTTTTAATATAAATGTGTAGAATGAAAAAAAAACTATTTTTAGAAAAATGAGTATAAAAAATTAACTTATATCAAAATCATGATAATTACTAGAATTGATTATTTTATTATAAATAAAATGTATAATATGTAAATTTAATACCAAATCCAAAATATAAAAGTAATTTAAAATATAATTAAAAGAAATTAAAGTATTTGAAAAATCAATATTTTTTACTATTCACCGAAAAATCTATCATTTCAAAAATATCTCAAAATTTCACCATAATTTAATTTATATATAATAATTTCAAAAGTTAAACTAATTTTAAAAATAATTCTATTAATAAAATTTTATAATTTAGGTTTTAATCATATTCTTGAATAAAACTATGTGTATTGTGCTATTATTTCTTTATAAAGAAAAGATTAATATAATTAAAGATTGGGTGTTTCATTATTCCCTCCAAAACAAATCATCCACAAAATTTTTAAAATGTCACTAAAAGAAAAAAAAAATTATTTCTTCATCATAACATCTTTAGGTTCTGACATTACCTCTTTTATCTTATGATTCTCCAAATTACCTTTATTATAAGAGTCCTCTGATTCCTCAACACTTTCTATCTAGTGTCCAAAATCTTGATAGGATCTTCATAGTAAGATAAATTAGGTTCCAAATATATTTCCTTAGAGGTAATCACATGAATTGGATCTATAATTTACATCCTCAATAAAGAGATGTGAAACACATCATGTAATTTAGAGAATCTAAGTGGGATTTCCAAATGGTATTCCACATCTCCAATTATTTCTATAACTTTAAAAGGTCTCATGTACCTAGGGCTTAGTTTTCTTTTCTTAAAAAATCTTATAACCCCCTTCCATGGAGATACTTTCAAGAAAACATGATCTCTCATTTGAAATTCCTAATATTTTCATAAGTTATTATCATAGCTCATTTTCATTCTTTAAGATGATTTAATATGGGTATGAATATTATTTACCTTCATCATTGTATCCTCCATAAGTTATAGACTTATAAGATTTATTTTTCTACCTTCATCCAAACAAGTTAAATTATGACATCACTTTCCATATAATGCTTTATACGGTTCCATTTGAATACTTGAATGAAATATATTATAATAGTCAAACTCTAACAAAGTTAAATATCAATCTAACATACCTTTAAATTCAAGTGATAATGACCTTAACATGTCTTATAATGTTTGAATAGTCCTCTCAAACTACCTATCAGTCTGAGGATGATATGTAGTGCTCAAATGAATCTCAGTATCATGAGATTCCTATATAATTTTACAAAATTTCAATTTAAATCATTGATCATGATCAGAAACAATAAAAATAGGTACATTATTAAGTCTTAAAACTTTATTAATAAATATTCATGCAAGACACTTACATGTTATATCTTCTTGTATAGGGAGAAAATGTGAAGATTTTGGGACACAATTCACAATAACCAATATGGTATCAATTATTCTAGGATTTTTTGGTAATCTAGTTCTAAATTCTATAGTGATTTCATCTCATTGTTACATAGGAATAGGTATTGGTTGTATAACCCCTTTATGGTATTGTATCACATCCTTCACCTATTGACAAACCAAATTTCTTGTTATGAAATCATCAATTACCCACTTCATATTATCCCACCAAAAATGTTCCTTCAAATCCCAATACATCTTGGTGCTACCATGGTGTATAGAGAAATTTGAGTTATGAGAATCATCTAATAATTTTATTTTTAACTCAATTATATAAGGAACACATAACCTCTTTCAAAATTTGGGAACACTATTTTCATAAATGAAGTTTGCCAGCATCCCATCATTTAGGGATTTAATTTTATTTTGAAAATTATTATAATCTATCTGAATATTTTTCATCTTTTCCAATAAATATCGTTTGAAAATCATATGAAAAAGGAGTTATGTTTCCCCTTCTTTAATAATTCCCATATCTATATTTACTAAATCCTTGAAGATAATATCCCTGTAAATCCTCATATTAGTCATAACTGTTGGAACCACTTTGTGTATAAGGTTGTATTTGTTGTCAATAATTGTCAATGAATATCAAAATGAAGGAGATCAAGAAGTACTCCGATGAAGTGCAGGAATGATAATTTAGAAGATTGTTGTACTGATCATAAGTTCAAAGAACATGTGTCAAAGGTGATACATTGTTGACAACAATGAAGAATGTGTGGTGTAATTCATCTGAGGATGATTAATGAAGAATGGGGGTTTTTTTATGAATACCATGCAATTCCTCCTTATTGCATGAGAACCATGGGTTTTGATGAAGACCATGCAATTCCTCATTATTTCATGAGACCCATGGATTTTTGATGAAGACCATGCAATTACTCATGATTGCATGAGAACCATGCAAGAGACTTCTTGACAATTTAAATCATATGGTTTGCATGAAGTAGATCATGATGGTTGATGAAGAAGACAATGTGCAAATGAGTGGAATTCTAAGATGGTCGTGTGGGGATTGGAATTATGAGATAGCCATGCACATCACATTGTCATAGAAGATTATTATGCCAAAGCTATGCCTTCAAAGAATACATATCACAATAGTGGAGTTTGTGATAAAAGCAGAAGAGTTGCTGAAGGATACAGATCACCAAGAAGAAGTGATGTTGAGGTGATCGTGCTTGTTGACAAAGAAAACAAACGACATACAAATTTGTTGACAAAGGAGATTCCATGGTGGCATGTCGAGTTCAAGGACTGTGGATAATGATCCATGTTTTATTCAAGGAACATCGGCAAAGGAATGGATGATCTGGAGGCAGACAAAAAGAGCATATACAAGGTGGAGGCGTTTCCCAGTGTTTGCCAAATTTTTGGGCCTGAAAATCGACAAATAAAGAAAAGTGTTTTTCACAAAGGGACTTGCGCGCCGAGGTCTTGGAGGATAGGAAACTTGTGCGCCATATGTTTTTGAAGATCAGATCATCAAAATATGGCAAAGGGATAAGGGTCGCGCAAGTTAAGGTGAGGTTGCGCAGGTGACTTACGTGCTGGGAAGAGACTTGCGTGCCGATGCCTTGGAAGCTTGATAACTTGCGTGCCTATGGTTTTTCCAGATCAGAAGATCAATGTTTGGAAAAGGAAAGAGGTTTGTGCAAGTTTGGAAGTTGGTCGCGCAAGTGAATAGCAGGGGAAGAGACTTGCGCGCCGAGACTTGCGCGCCGATGGTTGACTTGCATGCCGTCGCGCAGGGTGGTCAAATTGCCTATAAATACTGGATCACCCCTACTCATTTCTCACGGAGTTCAACACTTAGAAAAATCAGAGCTCCCATCGTGAAGGTGTGGAAGTCGCGCAAGTAGTGTGTGGTCACGCAGGTGGACTTGTGCACTAGTGTTTGAATTTGCGCGCTGGTTGTTGGCTACGCACCCAAGGTAGTTTGGGAGAGAAAGGAAGTGGGTCGCGCAAGTTTGTGGTTGGGGAAGGAAGCATCGCGCAGGTGATTTGGTGACACTTGCACGCTAGTTTGTACTTGCGTGCCGAAGACTTGCGCGCCGTATTGGGACTTGCGCGCTAGGCTTGGAGAAGAGTGTCAGGTGTTGTTGGAGCTTTCCCATCTTCGTGGAGCTGCATGAAAGCCGTAAGATTTCCCGATACCTTCGGTGAAACAAATGATGTATTCATTTACAAATACGGAATAACATTGAACAATTTGTTTTTATGAAGAGAAGTGGTACCACACACACATGACCGATGTTTAACATCCTCATTGTGCTTTACAAAGAGAAGAAGAACGGTTCGTGCAACTAAAATCAGATCTGCACAAAAAGAGGGGAATATATCAATACACTCAGGTGTTAGTATTGAGAATCAAAGGAAGAGAACAAGAAGATATGGTGCATTCAATTATTGCACTAAAGTAAAAGGTTTTAACTAAAAAGAGCATCAACTTTGAACCCTGATGCAAGCAAAGTCTCATGCTGAACAGGAGACAAAGACTTCAATGAAAATCTATTGAAGATACCTTCACGTCTATAAACTGAGTGGGACTTCACCAAGGGTAGTGAGCCAGGGGGAGTCAATGGGAGTAACCCGAGGGAAGCAGTGAGCTATCCATGAACCTTTGTAAAGGCAGTGAGCCTGGGATAGAGTGACTGTGCCCGAACCATTGTAATCCACAACTAGTGAAGATTAGTGGAATTTGGTATGACCAAAAACTTGTCGGCGTATGCTCCTTGGACGTAGCCCTTAGTGGTGAACCAAGTAAAATTGTTGTGTTATCTCTTTGCATGTGAATTTTTCATTACTGATCATATCCATCATACAGGTTTAAGTAGTTTCTACCAACGTGGGAACAAGATCCACAAATTTAAGAAGAAAAAGTTACCACCCTGATTCACCCCTCCCCTCTTAGGGTGTCCCAGGGTCCTACAAGTGGTATCAGAGGGAGGTTAACGTATGTTGGATATTCTAAAGTAATTCTATTCAGAAGAGGATTTGAGTTTCTTTCCTAAATTCAAAAATGAAGATCAGTCTTGATGAAGATTCAGTCATTTCTGAGCAGAAGTCTACATCTAACAAGACCATGAAAAACTGAAAAAAGAAAGAGAAGAAGCAGCTAAAGACGTCCCTCATATCCAAAGAAGATTCATTTTCTTGTTCTCCATGCCATTCTAATAATGAAGAAATATCAGACCTAGAAAGTATCGAGCAGGTGGATCAGAATTCTTCCAGAGGAAAGGATGACATCCCTAATTCAAGCTTTCAGTAAAAACTCAAAACATATCTGCATGATATTCCTGAAGAAAGGGTTGCTATTATTTTTAGCCTATTCCAATATATGCAGGTTGAGATCACTCGATTAGAAAGGGATGCAGACAATATGGAAAAGGGGTTGGAAAGAAAAGTTATGGAAAGTATGAAGCTCACCAAACAGGTGAAAGTCTTTGAAGAAAAAGAGGAATTCAATAAGACTCTAAAATAAAAGATCCATGCACTTGAAGTTGAGATGAAGAAGAGCAATGAATTCAAGAGTTTTTGTTTGTAAGAAACTTCCATGAAATTTAGGGAACTTGACTCTTTGTTACAAAACAAAGTTAAGATGCATGAAGATGAGGTTGAAATATTGAAGAAGACTTGTGAAGAGAATATGATCATGATTGAAGATCAGAAGATCATCCTCAATATTGAGGGTCAAAAATTGGAAGCCCAGTTGACCAAGATTGAGAATACACATATTGCGACTTCAAAAAAGAATAAAATGAGTTATTCTTGTATTCAGTGTTCATTGGAGGAATCTAAATCTGAAATACCTCAAACATGTGACAAGAATATTATGACAACTCTTGATTATCCGCATCAAGAATCAGTTGCTGCTGGTACTCAATGCTCACTGGAGGATTCTATTGTCAAAAGACCTCCAAAATGTGATAAGAAGATAATGACCTCACTCATTGATCTATCACAAGCAACTGAGATAGTAAAGGTACCATCCAAACCATCTTGTACTCATGTTTCTAGATACATTCCCACAATCAGTGCAGGTTGGAAGAAAAATTCTAAACAAGTATAGATGAGGAAAGGTGAGGAGAAGAAACCTACCACCATGGCTAGGGTGGATAGGAAGAAAAAATTGGAAGATGGTTCCCCAGATAGAGCAAAACACATCTGGAAGAAGGCCCAACTACCTTTTACAGAAGATAAAAAGAAGGCAAGGTTTGTGGGTCAATGTTGGTGCTGCAACAGATTTGGGCACTGTGCACTGGATTGTTTTTATAATCCCTTACATGGAAAGGCACAGGGAAAGCCTATATCAAAGGGAAGGAATCCAGATAATAAGAAGCAACATCTGGAAGTCCAGAAGCATCTATTTATAGCAAACAGATTTAGAATACTTGATAACATCTGTGATGTATGTAGTGGCAGTGGTCACAAGAATGATGCATGCCTATGTCAACAAATATCCAGAGCTGGTAGGAATAGAAGACCACACAAGCCAGCTAAGAAGGAAGAATATTCCTTGGGAAGAAATCATAAGAATAGTTTGAACACACATTTCCCCAAGAAGATCTCAAGTAGGGAAGTTGAGAAGACCCAGGATTTTAGATCCATGAAATTGAAGGGTCATTCATCCAAAAGAAACACTAAGTGGGATGAAACTCAGATGAACCCATGTGGAAGACCCAAACCATCTGCAACAATTCCAAATGACATATTGGTCATATGGCCCGAAGATTTGAAAAGAATGAGGAAACATGAAGATGAAAAGGCCAAGTATGGTGACAAAGGAAAAGAAAAAATTTCACATGATGAAGAGACAGTGCATGAGAGATTGCAAACTAAGAGAAACACACGTGTCAAAGAAGTTTTGTGTGAGAGATGCAAGAAATATGGTCACATTGAAAAAGGATTCCTAACATTAATACCAGAGCAAGAAGAAGTCCTTAAGAGGAGTAAGAATGTATTATTCATGATGGTTGTTAAGCAGAACAATTCCTCACACAAAGTATAAGAGAATATAAAGAAAGCCATGCCACATCAACAGATGTCAGAACATATGTTCAAATGTGCAGGCATGAAGACTGAAGTGAACAGAGGAACTTGGTTGAGAAAAGAACCTCAACCATACAGAACATGTTGATGAAGCAAGGAGGAATCACCTTATTCCCTTATTCATTTGTGTATTGTATTTGTGCTAATAATGCAGGGAATTGAAGGTGAAGAATGCTCTCAGGGGGAGAACCTGATAAGTATTGAATGCTGTCAACTCTTGATAGCCAACATAAAGAAGTTTCTATCCTTAGTATATTCTTCAATTGATATTCAATGATTAATATAATAAATCATCACTCTTGATGAAGATGATGTGAAGTGTTTCCCTTGAGGGGTAGAAAAATAATGAAGCTTCCAAAATCATTGTTTCAATCAATATCAACTCCAACTGGTATCAAATGCAGTTACTTTGAAAATTTATTGTAGAACATTCCATTGGAGAAGGTATGTCATTTCTCAATCTCTCAACCTTGGTTACTCAAATCATTCTACAAAGGGGGAGTAACTAAATTGATCAGTGACATAAAAATAATGGAAGTGCCCCAAGGCCACTTATCCTGCCGATTGCACTTGAATGTTTTTGATCTGTTTGTTGATGTGAGTGAAGGAGTTTCAGGTTGATTATTCCCTATCACATTTTATTTTTTTCTACCTGAAATAAAAGTTGTAAACCCTTGAAGACAAAATATATGATTTCTCATCTCATGTTGGTATCGTGATCTGTGAATAACGGACAACCTTGTTGACTTAATCAAATCCTCTTTTTTTCTACATCGGGCATTGCTCAAGTAGAATTAGAGTGAAATGATTAATAAAAAATTTCTTAGGTATGGATTGATACCCTCCCTACCATGTGCTTTGTATTTCTTGTCAATAAGGGGGAGAGAAAGTGAAATGAACGTTTGAAAAGAAAAGTTGATTGAAGAGAAGATTCTCATTTTGACATTGACGAATTCATTTCAGAATATGTATAAGGTATTGACAACAAAATACAAAGGGGGAGATTGTTGGAACCACTTTGTGTATAAGGTTGTATTTGTTGTCAATAATTGTCAATGAAGATCAAAATGAAGGAGATCAAGAAGTACTCTGATGAAGTGGAGGAATGATAATTCAGAAGATTTTTGTATTGATCATAAGTTCAAAGAACATGTGTCAAAGGTGATACATTGTTTACAACAATAAATAATGTGAGGTGTAATCCATTTTAGGATGATTAACGAAGAATGTGGTTTTTTTTTGGATGAATACCATGCAATTCCTCCTTATTTCATGAGAACCATGGGTTTTGATGAAGACCACGCAATTCCTCATTATTGCATGAGACCTATGGATTTTTTATGAAGACCATGGAATTACTCATGATTGCATGAGAACCATGCAAGAGACTTCTTGACGATTTAAATCATATGGTTTGCATGAAGTAGATCATGACGGTTGATGAAGAAGACAATGTTCAAATGAGTGGAATTCTAAGATGGTCGTGTCGGGATTGGAATTCTGAGATAGCCATGCACATCACATTGTCATATATGATGATGATGCCAAAGCTATGCCTTCAAATAATACATATCACAACAGTGGAGTTTGTGATAAAAGCAGAAGAGTTTATGAAGGATATAGATCACCAAGAAGAAGTGATTTGAGGTGATCGTGCTTGTTGAAAAAGCAAACAAACGACATACAAATTTGTTGACAAAGGAGATTCCATGGTGTCATGTCGAGTTCAAGGAATGTGGATAATGATCCATGTTTTATTCAAGGAACATCGACAAATGAATGGATGATCTGGAGGCGGACAAAAAGAGCAGATACAAGGTGGTGGCGTTTCCCAGTGTTTGCCAAATTTTTGGGCCTGAAAATCGACAAATAAATAAAAGTGTTTTTCGCAAAGGGACTTGCGCGCCGAGGTCTTGGAGGATAGGAAACTTGCGCGCCATATGTTTTTGAAGATCAGATCATCAAAATATGGAAAAGGGATAAGGGTCGCGCAAGTTTTGGTGAGGTCGCACAGGTGACTTACGCGCTGGGAAGAGACTTGCACGCCGATGCCTTGGAAGCTTGATAACTTGCGCTCCTATGGTTTTTCCAGATCAGAAGATCAAAGTTTGGAAAAGGAAAGAGGTTCGCGCAAGTTTGGAAGTTGGTCGCACAAGTGAATATCAAGGGAAGAGACTTGCGCGCCGAGACTTGAGCGTCGATGGTTGACTTGCATGCCGTCGCACAGGGTGGTCAAATTGCCTATAAATACTGGACCACCCCTCCTCATTTCTCACGGAGTTCAACACTTAGAAAAATCAGAGCTCCCGTCGCGCAGGTGTGGAAGTCACGCAAGTAGTGTGTGGTCGCGCAGGTGGACTTGCGCGCCAGTGTTTGAAGTTGCGCACCAGTTGTTGGCTACGTACCCAAGGTAGTTTGGGAGAGAAAGGAAGTGGGTCGCGCAAGTTTGTGGTTGGGGAAGGAAGTGTCGCGCAGGTGCTTTGGTGACACTTGCGCGCCAGTTTGGACTTGTGCGCCGAAGACTTGCACGCCGTATTGGGACTTGCGTGCTAGTCTTGGAGAAGAGTGCCATGTGTTGTTGGAGCTTTCCCGTCTTCGTGGAGCTTCATGAAAGCCGTAAGATTGCCTGATACCTTCGGTGCAACAAATGATGTATTCATTTACAAAGACGGAAGAACATTGAACAATTTGTTTTTATGAAGAGAAGTGGTACCACACACATATGACTCATGTTTAACATCCTCATTGTGCTTTACAAAGAGAAAAAGAACAGTTCGTGCAAATAAAATCATATCTGCACAGAAAGAAGGGAATATATCAATACACTCAAGTGTTATTATTGAGAATCAAAGGAAGCGAACAAGAAGATATGGTGCATTCATTTATTGCCCTAAAGTAGAAGGTTTGAACTAAAAAGAGAATCAACTTTGAACCCTGATGCAAGAAAAGTCTCATGCTGAATAGGAGACAAAGACTTCAATGCAAATATATTGAAGAGACCTTCACGTATATAAACTGAGCGGGACTTCACCAAGGGTAGTGAGCCAGGGGGAGTCAACGGGAGTGACCCGAGGGAAGCAGTGAGCTATCCCTGAACCTTTGTAAAGGCAGTGAGCCTAGAACAGAGTGACTGTGCCTGAACCATTGTAATCCACAACTAGTGAAGATTAGTGGAATTTGGTATGACCGACAACTTGTCGGCATATGCTTCTTAGACATAGCCCTTAGTGGTGAACCAAGTAAAATTGTTGTGTTATCTCTTTGTATGTGAATGTTTCATTGCTGATCATATCCATCATACAAGTTTAAGTAGTTCCTACCAACGTGGGAACAAGATCCACAACTTTAAGAAGAAAAAGTTTCCACCCTGATTCACCCCTTACCTCTCAGGGTGTCCTGGGGTCCTACAATAACTCCATGATATTTCCTATATAATGAAAAAACCACATTATTATCCTTTCCAGGTTAGTAGTGTATCAAGTAATCATAATCCTTGAGTAGCTATAATCATCTCTTATGCCTCATGTTGAGCACTTTCTATAAAAAGATGTATTTCATACTTATTATTTGCAAATATCATGCATCTTTGTCCATAGAGATAATGACTCAAAATATTCAAAGAAAATATTATGAATACCAACTAAATATCATGGGTTGGATAGTTTTGTTCATGTATATTTAACTTCCTTGGTGCATAGGTAATAAATTTATCATTCTGTATAATGACACATCTAAGTCCCATATTTGATGTCTCACTATATATGAAAAATGCATCCCTTCCTAATGGTAGTGTCAACACTGGTGCTTTGATCAACAATCTCTTTAATTCTTTAAAACATTCCTTATATTCCTCTATACATAAGAAATTAACCACTTTACATATAAACTTAGTTAAGGGGTTTCTAAATAGAACAAATTTTGAAAAAAAAAATACAATATTAACCTACCAATCCAAGGAAAGTATGTAACTCAGTTATGTTTGTCAATGTAGGCCATTATTTGAATGCCTCTTTATTTTATGGATCAATATATATTTAATCCTCAGAGATAATGGCTTAGAAAAGGAACTTCTTGAAGCCATAATTCACACTTGATAAATTTATCATATAAATTCTTTTCTCTAAGAGTCTCAAGAATGATTCATAAATAAATATTATACTCTAGATAAATTTTATATTATACCAAGATATCCTTAATAAATACTATACTAAAATTATCAAGATATTCCTTGAACATTCTATTCATCATATCCATAAAAATATAGGGTGAATTATTCAACTCAAAGGGAATTACTATAAACTTGTATTGTCTATACCACGTATGAAATATTGTCTTTGGAATATATTCCATCCTTACTCACATTTGATGATACCCATAATAAAGTTCAATATTTAAGAAATATTATTGTAATTAAAGTTGGTAAAACATGCCATTAATATGAGGTAGAAAATATTTTTTCTTCGTGGTGATATCATTGAGTTCTCTATAATCAATGTAAAGCCTCATAGTATCATCCTTCTTTTTTACAAATAGAATAGTAGTTCCCCAAGGAGAAACAATTTGGCATATAAATCACTTATCACACGAATCATGTAATTTTTTCTTTAACTCTACTAGCTCTACTATAGTTATCTTATAAGGAGTTTTAGATATTGTTTTTTCATCAAGGATCGGTTTAATAGAAAAATAAACTTCACACTTATGTGTACGTACAATTGGTTATTTAGGAAACACATTAATATATTCCTTCACAATAAGGTAATATTCTATCCTAAGTCTACCTTTCCCTTTCATAGGTTGTTCATTATCTTATTCTTCTAGAATTTCATTAAGGAGAACTACTATAGGTGGATATAGATATGATTCAGATGAAGTAGTATCCTCTCTAATTATAAAGAATTCTACATATTCATCATCAATCGTAATTTCCTTCTCCTGGAAATAAATTATTTCATTATATTTTAAAATCCAATCCATACTAAGGATTATATCATATTCTACCATAGGTGTAATAATAAATTATGCAAATATGTCATGTGTATGTTTCATAATAGATACTAAATAAGACATCCTTATTGTGGTGTGACTTCCTTTAAGAGTCTTAATTGACTATTCCCTTCCTAAGGTGATATGGAAATATCTAATTTTCTTAGGAAACATGGAAGATATAAAAGTTTGAAATTATATTGAATAAAATAAATAATTAGTTAAATTTATGGCTATAATTAAATTACCCACTGCCACATCTTTATAAATTCTAACCTCAACTATAGTAATCATATAATATTGGCCTTTATCCCTTCGCCTTTTTTATGAAAGTCCCTATACACCTAGGATAATCACTTTTATAGTGACACATCTCCTTGTAGTTAAATCATTGAATATTGGTGGTTTCTTTATTCCCCCTGAAATCTTGAGACTAGTGGCCATTCTCTCTAAACTTGAAGAAAAATATCATCCCCAATAAACATGTTCCATGGTGTTTTTTCACATTTATTACAAGTTATAAATTCCACTCTTACCTTATTATATTTTTCCTTATTTTATTTTCTAGAGTGTTCATATAGCCTCTTCTTATATTACTTTCCTTCAAATTCATAATACTTGGAGAATTATTTATCTGTCTTGATAGCACATGCAACTATTTCCTCATATTATAAAAAGGTTTGGGAGACTAGTTCCCTTCGAAGTAATGGATTTATCCCATCAAATTAATTATTGATATTACTCTTTGGATTATGTACATAGTCTGTAGAAATATTTTATAGACTTCTAAAGTTGAATTCATACTTAGAAACATTTTTATCTTCTTTTTTTATTAGATGCTTGATTTTTCTTTCCATATCCACTCATTTCTCATGAGGAAAATATTTTTCCAAGAAAAGTTCATTAAATTATTTTTACTCCATGTTTTATATTTTCTCATAATCCTTAGTGTTTTGAATCAATGACCATAATTTATCCACATCCCCCATGAGACAATTAACTTCAAAGATGACCTTCTCCATTTCATTACTTTCCAAAGTAAGAAATAACATTTATAAGGAACTTATTCATTGGTAATACACAAATGGATTAGTAGTCCCATTGAATTATAGAGGTTCTTGATTCATGAAATGGTCTAACATTATTTCACCATGTTTCAGATTTATAGGATACTCCATAAAAGATAGGTTATTATTCATAACCTAAGTAAGTTTCCCCAATATAGTTATAATTTATTCATCTTAAGTTCCATCTTCAGCTTCATTATCTTGACCGAGAGGGAAATACCTACATAGATTTTATACATTAATGAATTTTTCATTCCTTATGTTAGGTATAATTTATAAATAATTCCATGCACTATATAATATAATAACATTATGAATCATAATGTACAATTCTGAAACTAGTGAAACACTTAACATAACTTAAAATTTTATTTATAGCTAACCTTAGAATTATAATCTATGTATCATTGGGAATATTCTCAATATTTAAAAATTATTCATAATGGTTTATAAATAAAATTAAATTAACCCAAGAATAACCCTAGAGAGTTTTAAACTAGGTGCACAGTAAGGGAACACTCACCATGCACCAAAATTATGGACAAGATATACTTGACCAAATCTTTTCAGGGTTATTACCCCTCGATGCATCTGTTGCAAAACCACATTCACTTATAGTATCTATAAATTGATTTATTTTTAATAAAACCACATAATATCTACCAAAAACTTTATAATATTACCCTATAATTAGACATATCCTAATATTTTTTCATAGGGTTATGTTCCCTAATCTATGTTTTCCTAAATCTTGTTCCCAAGGTTTCTACTAAACTTCCTATAATACCAACTGTAATACCTCAAATCTATTAGTTTAGAACTAGTGTTTATTTTACAACATTGGTAGAAATATAAGGGATCATATTCCGAAGGGATGGATAGTTTAATAGTCTTGGGAGACTAGATACATACATGATTCTTACATTATATATGAAAACATGAAATATAGTATAAAAATTATTTTGATAACACTATTATTTATTATATTAAATCTATGATTTCATTCATATATCCCCTTTTCATATCATGGGTAAAGTAAAATATAATAAAGGGTGATATCGGATGCTCAGTAAGGGAAAGCATACAACATAGGATCTCATAAAGTAAATAAAACATGAATAATATGTTTGAGATAAACAATAATCAAATATGAAATATAAATAATACCATAAAAAGGGGATTAAATCCAAGGATAAAATAACCAAATAAATAATAATGTGGATAATAATAACTAGTTTCATAAATATATAATGCATAATTTAGGACAATATAATCTTACCGTCAAGGCCTTATTCCAATACAACATATGTAAATAGGTACATCATATGCCAATAACCCAAACTATTTTTTCTCATGAGAACTACTGATGAATCAAGATGATATAGTATGCCCCACCCATCACATACTAATCCTAATTCATTCATCACATTAATGGGGTGAAACATAATCAATGTAAACATTCATACTGAAAAACTAGTATAAAAAATGTTAATAATTTCACCAATCAATAAACATAATCATAATACATCTAGAGTAATATAGTTAATGGTATCAAAATAATACATCCTCGGTAAAAAATATTATTCACTAAATAATATGGACATAGATGAATATATTTTAAAAATATCACTAAAATATTTCTTGTGTAAAATACCCTTTTCATTTTAAAATCACTTATTCAAAATCTAAAAATTTCCCAAATGTTAAGGAAAATATATTCCCAAAAAGTAACCTTTTAAACGTGTAAATAAATATTCAAATCATTGAGTAGTTTTGATGGTGGTAAATTCTATTCATGTCATATAAGTTAAAAGAAAACATTTCTTTCCCACTTTTGTAAAAAGAGTCAAAAAGTACCTCATTCGGAAAATGAAAAAAAAACCCTATAAACCATTTTTTAAAAATTAAAACATGTGTAAAAATTTATTTAATAAATCATTGGATAATATTGAAAATATTCTCTAAAATAATTTATGTAAAATATGAACATGGGAGAAAAATATTCTTGATTGAGTAGAAAAAAAAGTTGGTTTTCCTTAAAAACATTATTTCAGTATCTTGAGTACTAAATGAGAGAAAAATTAAAGGATAAATTTTAATTTCTATAAATAAAAATAGGATAATAAATTATATTGTGTTAAAGATAGAAATATCAAATAATTCCCCTGACATAAACATAAACATAAATAGTCCTAATTAATGATGAAATTGTGTGATAAACCCTTACCACATGTATGAATTTTCTTTAGGTACTTGTAGCCTCTAGTATAATAAAATTTATTTATTATAATTATATAAAATAACTAAATCCATACTTATAATATCATATATCATACAATTATTATAAGGACCTGACCTTATACATTACATATTCTAGCAACATTAAACTAGAATTAACTTTCTTAAATTCTCAAATATCATTTAGGTTTATTATTTTTAGTGTGTTAGGTCATAAATATTACATAAAAACCATATATTACAAAGTGTACACTTCAACTTAGTATTCATTTTTCCAATAAAACCAAACTTTTAAGATATAACAGGTTTTATTTGCATGATATGTCTTCAAAAATTTTATCTTAACCTCATCCTTGTACCTACTCATCCGTAAACCCTTTGAAAAACATTTTAAAATGTGTAATTATCGTAAAACATTTAGTAAGGGATATAAAAAGAAAGAAATAATCCATTAGTTCATTAATACATATAGAAATTTTAATTTCTCAAAATAAACATTGGGCTCAAAATAAACATTTTATTACATAAGAAATAAACTTATTTTCCCAAATATTTTCACAAAACATTTCATAATAAATATTAGAGGAAAAATAAAAATCATAAAGGTTTATTTGTAATCATTAAAAACTCATAATAACTTTTTCACATAGTTATACTTTTTAACCTTGCGAAGTAGAATATAATTTCCTTTACCTTGTGAAATCATAATATTTCCATAAAAACCCATATAAAGTATAGATAAATAATATAGGTAACTTGGGGAATCATTTTCACATAACTCTTACAAATGGGATAACATTAACAATTACACATAGAATACCCATTGTAGTTACATAAAAAATAAACATCATGGTTATAATTTGAATAACCATTGTAGTATATTCCCGTAATCTCTTAAGAGAATCCTAATTGGTTAACTTAGTCCATTTACCCAATGTATTGGAGAGATATAATGGGATCAACTAAACTCGGTTTACAACAGAACCACTAATCATCATAAACAATTCCCAAGAACCATAATTTAATACATAAAATATTTCATCCAGAATTTTTTTTACACCTATAAGAAAACATTTTTAAATATTGATATATCCATTCCAATTTAAAAACCTTTTTTAAAATAACCAAAAAATAGTTAAGGAGGATTTTTTATTTTAATAAAATATTAAATATTTTAAAAGATCCAAAAATCAAATAATTTTTATTCAGGCAAGAAAGGTCATTGTTGTCATATGCATTAAAATATAACATTCCGTTTGTCTTTTTGTAAGGAGCATTAAAAGATTCCATAAAATGATTAGTTTCGAAAACATTTGAAAAAAATTCAAAACAAAAAATAAAGTGACCTTTATAATTCAATTATTTCAATATAAATACATCCATAAATAATTTTAAAAATGTGGATTCATAAGAAAAAGATATTTTTAAGGAAAAATTTAAAAGAGAGATTTTTAAAAGAAAGTCCCTTACTTTGAGTCCAAATCATCTTATTAATTATTTATATTCGTGAATAATAAAATTATGTTGATTATTTAATTTATTGATAAATTTTTTGGATTTATTATTCCTTTTATCTAATTTATTACAATGTTATAAAAATTAATTAATCATTTAAGTTCATGTCTAATCATCTGACGATATTTGATTTATAAGTCCAAAATGACTTTGGTGGGTAGACTATGGTAAAATAAATCATTAATCATTAATATCAAGAATAATAATAATGACATAATTATAATTATTTATACATTAATTATAATTTTAAATCCAACCATTAAATATGCTTAAGAAAAATTAAATATGTCATAATCATGGAGATGGTAGGTCGTACGTATGCGTGAGAAAAGTTTCCATTTTCAAAGATCATTATGGAAAGAAGGTAAGTATTATTTTATCTTTAAAAAATTATAATAATATCATAAATATAGAATTAATTATTTTACTATAATTATATATAACATCCATGTGATGTGGTGATGAAAAACGAATCGCATCACCTCGTGGAGGTGGTAGTCCACACGTACACATGAGCGGCGTCATTATTTTTCAGTGAATGGAAAGGTAAGAAGGTAAATTAAAAATTATAATTTAAAAATGATAAATATTTAACTAATATCATATACAAAAATTAATCCCTTCATTATAATCCACCCATGATAGATGGTGAAGGAAAATTGATTACATTGATTCGTGAGGTGGTAGTCTTCTATACACACGAACGATGGTTTCATTTCCCATTTGATGGAAGAGGAGATAGATATAGGTTATTACATTAACATAATAAAACCTTAGTATATAAAGGATACTTTTGTAATTATTTTATCAGGGTTGAATTATATTTGAATGAGGTGGAAGAATTAATAATACTAAAATATGCAGTCAAAACTATACCTCTTCTTTGGAAAACCTCTTTTTCTTAACACCTTAAGACTGCAAATTTTGGTATTATGTACAAAATAAGGCCTATATAATTTGGGTATTTATTCTAGGAAGGTATTTTGGTTGATATTGTAATAACCAAATGGGTTTTTAAGTGTGAATAAATGAGAAGTGATTCTCTTTTATAAGAGAGGGACACTATTGGAATTTATTAAAATATTAAATTAATATAAATTAATTTTGATGTTCAAATAGATAAAAACTAATTTATCTTGAATATAGGATGGGGATGGATATAAATAATCTCATACAATAAAAATTATACAAGTTTTGACTATGTTTGTACCTTTAACTTTTGGTTTTAACCCCTCATTAACCCCTTTCACACTTATCATGACAATAAATATTTTTACTCTTTTAGGGTGAAGATAGATACTATAAATGGAAAACAACCCATAAATGGACTATGTTTGATATTATAAAACATAAAATAATAAATTTTATAAATATAATATTTTTATAAATTTTATATAATTTAATATATTATTATTTATAATAAATTATCATTAATGTCAATTTTTAGAACTATGCATTACTTTGAATTTAATAACATCAATAAAATAAATTAAATTTGAACCAAATATTTTATTACATACAAATATTATTATATTAACCAATAAAATTCAGTTATCAAATTAATTATCTCCAATTATATTACTTTTAATATTTTTAATATCATTTATTTTGTTTTTCTATAAATTGAATAATTACTACGTCACCTATGTGTGAGCATTTAAAGTAATTATTTATTTGAAAAAAATAAATATAAATTATCATGATGAATATAAAACATTTATATTTAAAATTATTAATTATAAACTTATATTATTTTTATCTCCATGTTAAAAATATTATAGTTATTAAAAATAAAAGTGTGACATTTTTTACTTCTCTTTGCATAAAATATTATAAAGGTCATAATCACACACAAATGGAAAAAAAGTACATATAAAAAATATTTGATTATTATGGTTGATATTGACCCATAAAATAAAATTAAGTCAATTTTTTTGGTCATTTTATAGTCCTTACTATATTATTTTATACCCTTAATTACCCGATTTACTCTTCATCGTGGTGAAAAAATTACTATTGTTTCAAATCATATTGAAAACAGATAAAAGTGGAATATTTACCAAATATTTATGCACTAATTTCAAATATGGAATAAATTTTTTAAAATTAAAAAGCATAAAAGTTCAATAATTTAATTTAAAATTCCACTAGAAATACGTTATGAAAAACAGTTTTTCAGAAAAATGATTATTTTAATTAAAAAATGTTTAATACTAAATTAAAGTATAAATCTCATTTTAAAAACAATAATTGGATTATTTTAAAAGAAATATTTTATTAAATTTTAAAACTAATCCAAAATATAATTTGAATTTTTAAATAATTGAAATTAAAATACAATTTTTAATAAAAATGATCATTTTTCACTATTTATTGAAAACTCAATATTTTTATATAATTATGAAAAAATAACTTTAATATAATTTTGATATTATTATTTAAAAACTTAATTTCATGTTATCAAATAAAGTTTTTAACTTTTTTAAAAATTTATTATAATATTTTCTCATAAAAAGCAAAAAAAATATTTTTTTAGGAAAATATAGTTTTGAAGAATAAAATGACTTTACTAAAATTGATTACTTATTTCTTATGAATTAATCAATAAATTTGTATTGATTATAACCTCTATATATATATTTCAAAATATTATTTAGTCTTGTTCATACTCACCAATTTAATGGCTAAGTTAAATGATCATATTTAAATAAGAATATTTCACGGTTCGTTTACACTTAGTGTTGTGTATTTTTTCACTATGAGACATGGTATTATCTTAAAAAATATCAATATATTACATTCCCCCCCCCCTTCTAATAAATTTCATATTCACAATTTTAACTTGATCTCAGTAATCAAAGGTTGATATTTTAAAATACTTTTTTTAAGATCCCACATTATAAAAAGGGTTAATAAAACTTCATTTTGATAAGAGGGAAGGATGAGTATGATGGTCATATATAATGACCCATAACTAGGTTTTAAAATAAGATAAAATTGGTGGGAAATGAAAATATATACAATAAAGAAAATCATAATTTCCAAATAATTATGGGGAATTAAATATATCATTGATCATAATAAAGTGAATGATCATGATACAGTTAATGAACATAAACCTAAAACCTAGTGTGGTGTGAAAAAGACCATACATGCATCAGAAAATAAGGAAATATGATAAAAAAATTGGTTCAAGATACGTTTATTAAATTTGGAGAATTTATTTATCATCTAGATTAAGAACTTATCCAAATATAATTACTTGAAAAGTAAAATTTCATTCTTTAATCAATTTCCACCACAAACTCATCTTTAGCTCCAAATGATGATTATTCAAGATGAATTTTTAATACCTAAAGAACTAATATAAACTCTTAATGAATCAGATAATCCATAAGAGAAAATTAACATATTCCTCTTATCCTTATATTTTAACCAAAACTAAAATGGTTATCAAAAGATAAGATAATTCCCAAAATGAAATAAAAAACTTTAAACAAATAAAACCTAATTTAATCTCAAAAATTAAACTATAATACCCAAAGTTCAACTTAGATTATTCAATAAATAACAATCCTTAAAATTACTCAAAATATTCCAAACTAAAATTGAAACCCAAAAATTGATTAGATATTCTTCCAAGATAAATTTAACATTTATCTCAAAATAAAATTGATTAATCTTAAATTCTCATACCAAAAATGTAAATACCCTAATAATATAATTTCCAAAGTATCCTAATCATTTCAATAAATAAATTTAATCACCATAAATCCATAATAAAATAATATATTCTTCCAAAAGATAATTAAACCTTTATTACTAAAATAAAATCACATAATATTTTATATACCTTAATAATATAAGGTTTCAAAAATTATAGTGATGTTATTCTGAAAAATCATTAGTCACTTAATCAAAAAAAAATCCAAACTCATGTTTATATATAAGATAAAACATATGTTCCCAAATTTTAATAACCCATAATTACCTCAAAATCATAGATCATATAAACCCTAAGTGCTACAAATATATTTAAACTCATTTTCACCAAAAGTTAAGGCATTCTTACTCAAATAACCTTTTCTATCTATTAAACTTAAAGGTTACATATTCCTCAAAAAAATTATTAAATTTCATTAAGTGTCTCCCAAAAATTATCACATTTTCACTACTCCATATTTCAAAGGTATATATTCCATCAAAAATATGTTTTCAAATTTTTAAAACAAGACCTAATATATAATAATCCTTAGGTGTTTTATGATTCTCATGATATTGATAAAATAACACTATATCATAATTGTAAAAACTCTATACATAAACACATCCTTAAAACATTAAAAATGACTCTTTGTAATATTATTTATTACTTTACTCATATAAACCAAATATATAAAATATTTCCTTATGGTATTTCATTGTAAACTCAATTATGTTTCATAATTAGAACACACGAAAATAATTTATACCTTATATCCAGACATTAGGGTCTTATTTTATGTTGTTGATATCCACTTTCTATTCTAGAATGAATTACATATCTCCATAAAATAAATATTTAAGTTCTCAATTGTATTTACCTTAATTAATGAGATGGATAAATTGAGGTTTTGAAATTTGATAAAAGAGACACCATGATACATAGAGATTTTAGAGAAATTAAAAGGTATTTGATATATCAAAAAGTTTTTTACAAGTGATTTTAATACTCAAGAAGCTATCAAAATCATTTGAATAACCTTTTTCAATAATAGTGATAATCAAATCATCTAGAAGGGATAAGAAGGTTGTGAAATATTGGTTTCCTTCCATATTGATAAATGATCCTTAATCTATATAAAGGAACACCATTAAAACATAAAATGAATTATTTTATATTAAAATGAAAATGTACCTTATAAAAAAAATACCATTATAAATTTCATAATACTTTAACCTTTAAATCCTTTATACCTAATTAGATTACTCTTCTAAATCCAGTATCCACAAATATCATTTATCGCCATAAAATACATCACTTAAAACCACAAAAAGGATTATCTAAGACTTTAAACTTATAATCAACATTAAACTTGAAAACCCATGATGGTATCTATAAATCATAAGAAAACCTCACATTAAAACATCATAATCTCTAAATTTATCTAAACCCTGCTCTGATACCGATTGTAAGGACCCAGCTTATACATTACATATTCTAGTGACTTTAAAATAGACTCACTTTCTTTCATTCATAGATATATTTTATGTTTGGATTTTTATACAGTTAGGTTATATCTCTAACATAAAAAACCCATATATTACAAAGTGTACACTTTATCTTAGTATTCATTTTTTCTATAGAAAATTTTAAGATATAATAAGTTTTATTTTACTGACATATCTTCACAAATTTAATCTTAGCCTCATCCTTGTCCCTAATCATCCTTAAACCCTGTGAAAAATATTTTAGAACATGGTATGAGAACAAAAATATAAATATAGACATAAAAGAAAATAAATAAACCGTTATTCCATAAATACTTATTGAAATTTTCCTTTTTCAAAATAAATGTTGGGATCAAACATAAACATTTTCTTACCCAATGAATTAACTAATATTCAAAAAGAGCTTCATAAAACATTTCATAATAAATATTAAATGAAAAATAAAACTCATAAAGTTTTCTTTAAAATCATAAAAAACCCTAATAATTTTTTGGCAAAGTTATACTTTTCAACCTTATAAAGTAGAATATACTATTCTTTACCTTGTGAAATCATCAAATTTCCATAAAACCCATAGAAAGAATAGATAAATAATGTAGGTAACTTGGGGAATAATTTTCATATCACTCTTATAAATGGGATAAACTTCATGGTTAAAAAAATAATAACTATCATGTTTACACATAAAATAACCATCATGGTTACAATTGGAATAACCATTACAGTATATTCCCATTATCTATTAAGAGAAACCTAATTGGTTAACTTAGTCCCTTTAACCAATGCATTAGAGAGATATAAAGGTCTCACCATCCATTGATTAATAACCTAACCACCCATCCTCATAAACAATGCCGAAGAACAGTAATAGAATGCATAAAATTTTACATTATATAAATGTCTTTTTCACCCATAAGAAAACATTTTCAGATCTTGATACATCCATTCTATTTTAAAACACTTTTTGAAAATAACTATATCTTAGGGAAGGAGGGTTTTTTTATTTTAATAAAACATGAAATCTTATAAAGGAATCCAAAAATAAAACAATATTTATGTCGGTGATAAAGGTTGTTGTCATTTTATACATTAAAATAGAACATTCCTTTTAACTTTTTATAAAGAACGTTAAAACATCCCGTAAAAAAAATTCCTTTTGAAAACATTTGAAATAAAGTAAAAAATAAAAATAAATTACCCTTTATATTTCACTTATTTCCATATAAATAAATCCATTAAATAATTTTGAAAATGTTTATATAGAAGAAAAATAGAGTTTAAAGGTAACTTTAAAATAGGATTTGAAAAAATAAAGCCCCTTACCTTAAGTCCAAATCATCACGTACATTATTTAACTTTTTAAATAATAAAATAATGTTAATTATGTAATTTTTTAAGAAAATTTTTCAAATTTATTATTCCTTTTATCTCACTTGTTACCATGTTATAATAATTACTTAGTCATTTAAGTTCATATCAGATGTTTTGATGAAATTCAACTCTTAAGTCCAAAATGACATCGATAGGTTGACTATGGTCAAAGAGGTAATTATTCCATCATCTCCAGAATAATAATAATGAAATAATTATCATTTTTTATACATAAATTATACTTTTAAATCCAATTATTAAATATGGTTAAGAAAAATGAACTATAATAAAATCATAGAGACGGTATGTCATACATACGCATGAGTAACGTTTTGATTTTTAATGACCATTATGGAAATAATATATGTATTATTTTATATTTATTTAATGATCATAATATCATAAATATAATATTACTTATTTAAATATACTTATATATATATCATCCAATGTGATTTGGTGATTAAAAATGAATCATGTCGCCTCGTGGAGGTGGTAGTCCACACGTCATTTTTTATTGAATGAAAAGGTAATAAGGTAAAGGATATATTATACTTTTATAATGATAAATATTTTATGAATAAAATATATAAATATTAATTCCATCATTATAATCTATCTAGGATAAAATTTTATGGAAAACAAATTACATCAGTTTGTGAGGCGGTTGTTCATCGTACATATAAATGATGGTTTCATATCTCATTTGATGGAATAAGATACAAATATAGGTTATTCCATTATAATAATAAAATCTAAGTATATTTATGATATTTTTTATCATTTTATCAGGGTTGAATAAAATTTTAAGGAGGTGGAAAAAGAAATAAAACTAAAATATGCATTTAAAACTATACCTCTTCTTTGGAAAATCGCATTTTCATAACACCTTAAGATCTATAAGATTGATATTATGCCAAAAATAAGGAATATATAATGCGGTTATGGATTTTAAGAAGGTATTTTGGAATATATTGGCCAAAAAAATTGGTTTTTGAGTTTAAATAAATGAGAATATGCGGTACCCTTTTATAAGAGAGGGGAGGGACACCCTTGGAATTTATTTAAATATTAAATTAATATAAATTAATTTTGATGTAAAAATTGATAAAAACAGATTTATTTCAAAGATATATTGAGTATGGATCTATATACTCTCATAAAATAAAAATTATAAAAAAATTTACTATGTTTTTACCTTTATCTGATGGTTTTAACCCCTCATTAACTCCTTTCACACTTATCGTGAGAATAATGAATTTTACTATTTGAGGTCAATATGTTAACTATAAATTTAAAAACATCCTATAAATGTATCATGGTTGATATTATCAACCATATCCTAATAACCGGGAAAAATATAATATCTATCATAATTTTATATCATTTAATAGATTATTATTTATTATAAAAAATCATTAATGTCAATTTTTAGAACTATTCATTACTTTGACTTTAATAACATTAAGAAAAAAAATGAAATTCAAACCAAATATTTTATTATATACCTAAACTTTTATATTAATCTATAAAATTTATGTATCTTGTTAATTATATCAAATTTATTACTTTAAATGTTTTTAATATCATTTATTTCATTTCCCATTAATTGAATAATTACTGCATCAACATTCTATAACCATTTAAAGTAATTATTTCCTCACTAAATTTTTTTAAAAAATTATAATGATAAATAAAATAATTCACCCTTAAAAGTAATATTTATAAATGAACATATCTTTTGTTTATCCCCATGTTAAAAATATTAAAGTTATTAAAAATAAGAGTTTGGCATTTTTTTACTTTTCTTTCATAAAATATTATGAAGTCATAATCACACCCAAATCGAAAAGGCCATATAACTGAATATTTGATGGGTATGAATGATATGGAATCATAAAATTAAGTTAAGTTAAGTGTTAGTGTCATTTTATAGTCCTTATCATATTATTTTTAACCCTTAATCATACAATTTACCGTTTACCATGGAAAGAAAATTACTAGAATTACAATTTATATTGACAAAAATATAGGGTAATATTTGAAAATTTTGGATCTAATAATTCCAAATATGAAATTAATTTTTTAAAATTCAAAATATGGAAGTGGTAGAATTTAATTTAAAATTAAATTAGAAAAAACATGATGAAAAAACTATTTTTTTAGAAAAATGTCTATTTTAAGTAAAGTTCATTTAAAAACCCATAATTGGATTACTTTAAATAAAATTTAAATTATTAAATTTTAAAAATAATCTAAAATATAATTTTACTTTGTAAATAATTGAAAGGAAAATACAATTTTCATTAAAAATCTATATTTTTTACTATTCATTGAAAAATCAATATTTTAAGAAAATTATCAAAATTTCACCTTAATATAATTTTGATATTATAATTTTAAGAATGAATTTATTTTGATTAAAAAATTTATAAATGTTTCAAAAATTAAGTATAATATTTTCTCATAAAAAGCAATGAAATTCATTTTTAAAGAAAACTTATTTTTGAATAATAAAATGACTTTACTAAAAATTGGGTGCTTATTTTATAAAAATTAATCAATACATTTTTATTGATTATAAACATTAAATATATATATTTCAAAAATTAGTTAATCAAATTCGTACCTGTCATTTAATGGCTAGGTGATAACGGTCAAATTTAAATAATAATATTTTACGATTCATTTACATTCGGTGTTGCATATTTTTTATGCTATCAGACATTGACTTCATTTAAAAAAATATCAGGATATTACACTTTTAACATTTAATAACTTTTATTAATACTTATTTATTAAAATCATCATTTCCAAGTGTTGAATGTTTTGTTTTTCATTTATGTTTCTCTTTGGTAGTTTTGGTCCCTACATATTTCTCATTGTTCCATAATATCCAAGATTTTTATAATGATATAAATATAATATATATTTATTATATGCATATTTTTAATCATCCTTGAATGGTAGAGATGAAAAAATGGATTACATCATTCAGGGAGATAGTATGTTGTATGTATGCATAAGCATTGTTTTCACTTTTCAAAGGATGGAATGAAAGAAAGGTAAATAATAATTCAACTTTCCAGAAACATTATTATATCATATATATCATATATATTCATTAAATATATTCCTATTATCATCCATGTAAATTGGAAATGAAAATAAAATCACATCACTTCCTGGAGGTGGTAGTCCACACATACACATGAGTAGCATTTTCGGTCTCTAGAGGATTGGAAGGTAAGATGGTAGATATGATATTATAATACCAAAAGTATAATAATATCATAAATATAATATATATTCATTAGTTTTTTATTTATAACCATCCAATTAAAGTGGTTTTGAAAAATGAATCACACCACTATATACAGATGGTCAGTCATATGTATGCACAAGTCATGTTTTTCACTTTTTATAAGATGGAAAGTAGATGGAAAAAAGTTGTCCCATAACCATAATAACATCTCAATATATTTATAATACTATATTTATTATTTTATTATGGTTACATTAAATCTATAGGCAGTATAAGAAGAAATAGATTTGAAAGAGTTGTAAAAATAATTAATTTTTAGGAGAAACCTCCTTTGGATCTCTTCTTAAGGACACTAGGGTTGGTATTTGGGGGTAGAACTTCTAGAATGTATATCATGATGTTATATAGAGATTTATAAAGGTTTTTTGAGATATATGGATTAATATATGTGAATAATTTAGGGGAGGAGGTGTACTTTTATAATTGAGGTGAGTGGAACACTTGTAATTTTTCAAAGTTTTAAAATATTATTAAGTCAATTTCTTATAAAAATGGATCCAAAATATGTCATATTCAAATTTGATAAGTATAAATTCAAAATAAAACCAACCAATGTAGTTTAACAAAGTTTTTAGTTCATTTTAATCCTTATCTTTTAGAGTAACCCTCTGGTAACATGTTTTGACCATAACCGCGGTAATAACCTTTTCAATATTAAAGGGTTATAATTTTACTTATAAGATTAAAAATTTCCCCTAAATATATAATTAATGAAATTTTATACAATTTTTTATTATAATTTTAATATTTTTTATTTTTTATAATTTTTAAATAATTTTAAAAAATATTATTTTTCATAAAATATCATTAATGTAATTTTCTGACACTATTTATTTAATTTGACATTAAAGACATAAAAATAGAATTTAAGTTCAAATATAAACTTTGAAACCCACACTAATAATTTATATTCATATATAAAAATTTTTGGGAATTATAATTCACCCAAAAAATATTACTTTTTGAAATTTTAAAATTATTTACATGATTTTTATACCGCTTACACAAGTGATATGTCAGTATTGTATAAGAATTTAAGGTAATTACTTCATCACTAAAAGTTAAAAATAAATTAATATGATAAAAATAATTATATCATAATTCAAATAAATATTTAAAACTAAATTTATACTCTATTTATCCTTATGTAAAAAATAGAGATATTTAAGTCAAGAGGGGGATATTTTGGAAATTTCTTTTCTTAAAATAATATAAATGTATTTATCAAAGAAAAATGGATCCAAAATGACATATAACCAAATTTGGGATGGTTATAGTCAAATTTTTCCTATAAAATAAAGTTAATTCAAGTTTTTGGTTAATTTTGAGACTTTATTTTATGGTTTTAACATTGTTTTACACATTTTTCCCTTAAAGAGGTGAAAAATATTTTCCATGGTTATTATTCATAATGACCAAAAATAAAATAGAACTACTTATAAAATTTAAACCCCCTAATTCCAAATATGGTATAAATTTTTCAATATTTAATTCCAATAATTTTTATAAAATAATTTTAATATAAATTTTTAAAATGCAATAAGAAATAGTTTTTTGAAAAATGTGTTTCTAAGTTATAAAAAAATTAACTTATATAAACTTCATGAAAATTTATTGAATTAAATATATTATTATAAATAAAATAAACCATATTTAAATTTAATAATAAATCCAAAATATAATGGTACTTTTAAATCTAATGAAAATAAATGATAGTATTGGAAAATTTGTTATTTTTTTTCTATTCACTGAAAAATCAATCATATAATAAATATCTTAAAATTTCACCTTATTTTAATTTTGGTATCCTGATTTAAAAAATGGAATTAATTTAAGAAAATTGAATTTATAAAATTTTATAATTTATGTTTTTAATCACATTCTTGAATAAAATTTGGTATATTGTATTATTGTTTCTTTAGAAAGAAAATATTACTATAATTGAACCTCGAGTGTTAAAAGTGTTTTTTTGGTAGGTTTTTGGACTTCTATCCAACCAATATATTCATTAAAATTATATTTATTACATCCAAAAAAATCTGGTTATATTTACTGTAATAATTACTTATGAAAGTTACTATCACAACCCATGATTCTCGTAATGATGATAGCAGCAACAAATCCCACACATCTTCCCTAAACTTTACTTTAATTGATTCAATCTGAATTAAAATCATATTAAATTCATTCACATTATTAACCACTAGTATTAATTATTAAAATATTATTTTAAACATCCTTCACATCATTAATACTTTGTTCAAATCTTATTGCTTCTCATAAATTTATGTTAGATATTTTATCAGCTCCAGAGTAGTCTTTACTTCCAAGACATTAAAGGAAACATTTTATTCTAAATATATATGAATTAATACATGTTAATTTCTATCTATAATTTCATATTCTAATTTTTTATACTATCTCTAAGTTTACCCCCTTTAATGGATCCTCAAGGCCCTTCTGAATCTGAAAGTATTCCATCTGCATTATCCAGAAGCCAAAGTTTGCCCCATTGATTTTTTTTATCTAAAGATTTCTTTCATTTGATGACATGCCCTCTACAATAAGGACTTTGGTTAAATTAAATGGAATAAATAGAAAAGAATACATCCTGATTCTATCGCTATATTTTTAACACCTCAAGATTTTAAGATATATTTCTCTCTAAATAATTTTAACTTCTTTTATATATTGATTAACATGCAACATCAGGTTTAAATGAACCACAATATACTATTGAATTAATATTATTTAATGTTTGAGATATAAACAATATGTTGGATTGGTGGGTATGAATAATATTAACTAAATTATGTAAAATTATTTTCTAAAACCTATATAGAATGAATTCATTGGTTATCAATTGATAAAGTTGTTTCAAGGAGATATTTTCTGGAAAAAAAACTATTTTTATGTACATATTGTGTTTTTATCTTAATAAATTAAATCAATCACTATTTGTGTATGATTTTAATCAAATTATATATTTTATATTCAATTAAATGTTTTAAAATTCAACTATTTTTTTACTAGGCTTGAGATCTAGTTTTATGCTTAAAATTCATTTTTCTAAAAATAGTTTTGTTGCATTTTTCACGCTTATTTTAAAATGGATTTGTTCCACTGATATAAATTAAATATTTAAAAATATATTAAATATTTTGAATTATAATTTTAAAATTTTAAAAAAAAGTCTCCTTTTATTTTTTTTCATTATGAATAGTAACTAGGCTAAATATTTGTCACCTCAGTAAGGGTAAAATAGTAAAAACAATGTTAAAACTATGGGATAAGGCCAAGAATTATCCAAAAAATACTTTATTTTATTGGATAGGTTACTTTAAACCTTAATCATATTATATTTTATGTTTTAGAAACATCTTTCTACTTTCCTGTAATAATGGACTTAATATCATTTTAAGTAAATAATAAACAAAAAATGTCACTCTCTTTTTTTTAATATCTATAACATTTTTTCATATGGATATAAAGAGTTTAAGTTTGGTTATAAATAGTTATTTTAAATAAGAATGAATTTTTTTACCATGGTATTTTTTTTTATTCTTTATTTATGGAATAAGTACCTTAAATACTTACGCAACACCGACATCATACTTCTTCAAGTAATAAGAAAATAAAATAAATGATTTTAAAAATATTAAAAGTAATACAATTATGAATAATTATTGTGTTATAATAATTTTATAGATAAATTAACATATTAGTGATGTTTTAAAATTTTATATTAGAATTTAATTTCAATATTGTTGTCTTTAAAGTCAAACTATGTAAATAGTCCCAAAATTGGATTTAATAGTGTCTTGTGTTAAATAATATTTTAGTAAATGATTTAAAATTTTTAAAAAAATATTATATTTGGACAATTTAAAGGGATATGGTCAATCATATAATTTATTTTACATTTATTTTTCACTTTTCCTTTTATAGTAACTTTCATTACCCCTAAAGAGTAAAGAACTTTTATATCATTGTAATCATCAAAAGGGTTAACGAGGGGTTAAAACTAAGAGATAAGGGTTAAAAAATCACACAAACTTGTATAAATTTTATTTTATGATAATATTTCAACTCAACCTAATACTAGATTCTAAATATATCAATTTTTTCCACTTTAATATGAAAATAAATTTATATTAATTTAATACTTTAGGTAATTTGAAGGGTGCTCGTCCCCTCACTTATAAAAGAGAACCTCCTCTTATTCAATATTAACAAAGTTTGAGGCCTCCATATTGGAAAAACAATGCCCTAATACCATCCTATAATCCTTACCCACATCTTAGAGATTATGTTATTTCCAAAACACCATCCTATTAGAGCTTAAGGTGTATTCCAAATGAGGTTTCTCAGCACAGAGGATGTTTTAGCACATATGATGCAAGATGAGATTTGAGGTAAGAGATTTATATTTCAATATAATTTTAATTAGGAATTTTTATGCATGAATTTACATCTAAGAAAATTATATAAACCTTATGTGATAAACCTATTTTATTTTCTTATCCTATAGTTCTTTCTAGAATTTTGAATTTTTAGTACCATTTTCTTCTCTTTGGTACTCAAAATGGTTCAAAAATGTTTTAAAGAAAATTCAACCTTATTTATACTCTTTTAGTTGGGTATCTTTCTCATCCATATCCATGTTCACTGAAATTTTTTAAATAATTTTTATTCTATGATCCAATTATTTTTTAAATTAATTTTTACCCATGTTTGAATTTCTATAAAAAGGTTTACAAATAATATTCTTATCATTTTATAAATGAGGTACCTTTTATCGAATTTCGGAACATACTCTTTATTTTAAAAAATTATAGTAGGAATAGAATTTTCCACCATCATGACTACTCAATGATTTGAAGCTTCATTTACAATTTTCCATTGTTCTTTTCAAAGAAAATATTTTCCATAATATTTTGAACATTTTTAGATTTTAAAAAATTGATTTCAAAATAAAAAGGGTATTTTCCTCGAGAAATATTCTAGTGATATTTTAAAAGAATTTTCTATATATGATAACATAATTTGATGTTGTATATACTTTAATGGGTATATGATCCAATGATACCATTCTTATTTTTTATATGTATTTTTTATGATTATGATGATGATATGTTTATGAAACCTATTAATTTTCCATGGGTTATGGTATGATGATATGATGAATGTTTTAAAATCTTATGGTATAAATATAAATGGATTATTATTATGTTTTGGGTAGACCTGGAAATATATGGACCTCTAATGAATTGGGTAATTATGATGGAGTTATGAAACTTCTAAGAGAAAATAAATTTAATAAAATCCTAAGAGATGATAGATTTAACCAGATATAAGTTACTCCTAATAGAATGTTGGAATTATCTTACTTAGGAAATTACAAGATGAATGTATTATTTCCAAGTTATTATTATGATTATTCTTATGACTAAACTAGAAAATTGTTATAACATTTTCAAATGATTATGATATGTTATCATGGATCATGATTTATTTATGGTGATTTGGCACTCATATGATTCATGTATTTTGAAATGATAAAGTTTTATGCCACAAATAATGTTTATGATCTGTGATATATTTTGTATGAAATTTTTAAGTTATAATAATGATGGCATACCCTTATATTTATCATATTCTTTCGTATGATCATCAATTGAAATCTCTCATGTTTACCCTTACTGGTCATCTGAGCTCACCCTTTCTTATATTTACCTTCCCCATGTTATAAAGAAAGATTTTAAGTAGGGTATATCTAAGAGGTATACTTTTTGAGAAGAAATTTTTGGGGGATGTTGAAGATATTTCATGAAATAATATGATTATTTATCTAGTCTCCAAATAATCTAAACCATTATGGTCCTTGCATGTGAATTATTTGTGAAATGTTTTTAACATTCTTCTTAAATGGTGAAATATTATTATATGAAATACTCAATTCATTATAATTGGTATCAGGGAAAAGTTTAGTAATTTTTAGAGATTATGGTTAGAAAACATTACTTAAAACCCTGTGTATAAGTTTACGTATAGGATAACTTCATAAATATTTGGTAAATTATAGACTATGTGGTTTGCCTAGAAAATAAATCCTCATCTAAATATAGTAAAGTGGATGCATCTATGGAACAAATGCACCTAGGGGTAACAAATCTGAAATGAGTGGATTGGGTATTAACTCAGTCATTACTAATTCATGATGGGTGGTCCTATTATTATACAACTACCTAGATTCTCCTTGGTGTTATTCTTGGGTTAATTTAAATTTTATTTATATTATATTGTTTGATGGGTAGACCGGTATTCTTCTAGCTCAATATGGTCAAGTTCTTGTTATAGTTGGAGATATATCTCAATTAGATGGGTAGTATAACCATCCTAGATTAATTGGGATGGGTAACCAGTCCAATGTGTCATCTTTTTTGGGTTGTTAGTCTAACAGTATTAATTATGAGTAGGGTATGGTGTATAAGGGATTAGAAATAGTCTATGGTTTGAATCCATAGGTTGGTAAAACTCCTTCTGGAGTATATTAGTTGCAGTTTATTATTCTATTACAACTAGGTAATGATAATAGTTTAGCAGTTGTCCAGTAATAAGGTAATATGTATGATGGTGTTGAGGACCATGAAGGTAATATTAGGGTCATCTCATTGGTTCTCAATTATCAGTATGAAAATAAAAATATGATTCATACCCAAGGTACTAAAAACTAGGAGAACCTTGAGGATGAATCCACCAAAAATCCAACTTTTAAATATTCCTTGATAAATGAGAAGAATGTTTTGATTTATGAGTAAGGGTTTCAAACAGTTACTCATAAGAAATCTAAGCCTTGACTCCACCAAAAATCCAACTTTTAAATATTCCTTGATAAATGAGAAGAATGTTTTGATTTATGAGTAAGGGTTTCAAACAGTTACTCATAAGAAATCTAGGCCTTGGAAATACTACTCTCATTTAAATCCATCAATGATCACTAGGCCCTAAGAGGTTATCACAATCTGATTCTAATTGGGCTAAATATTTTGAACCTTTTAGTCGATCAGTTTGACTGTAACTACTGATGTTTTCTTGTCTTGGACAAGGGAAGGTGAATTATATAACCCCATTCATTTTCCATTTGTTTCCTCTATTATTTCTTAATAAAATGGGTCTTTGAACCCTAGGTAGTATATTCTATCTTGTAGGATTGTGTATTTCATGGATGAGTAAGAAATAGGATTGAATTTCATTGAGCACCACAGAAGATGAGTATAATAGGGATACTCAAGCTTTCACATAGTTATTATGGATTAAGTAGTAGCTTGATGATATGGGAGTTCAAGTGAAGTCTCTGATTAGAATCTATTGTGGAAATTCAAGTGTTATATATCTTAGTAAAAATCAAATTTATCACTCAAGGCAAAAATCACAATGAAATAAAGTATCATTTTATCAAGGAGAAGGTGGAGCATGGGATTGTTAAGTTAGAATATGTTTCTATAAAACTATAGTTTTTAAGCATTCTGATTAATGCCTTACCCAAAGTGGTTCTTGAGAGGCATCGACTGGCTCTTAGAGTTCAGTTGACTCCCTACACTTGAAAAAGTGTGGATGTGGGAACCCCTCTCTATAAGTTATGATGTTTTTTCCATAATGTGATGATGTGTGTTCTTTAAAATGTTGCATCTATAGATGAGTGACCTTTGGGTTCATTGAAAAAGGGGTAGAAAATATCTTGATGAAGACAGGGGGATAAACTGATAGAGGGAGCAATAAATAATGGGGTGTTTAAATATAATGATGCTGAAATGGTAATTTTAATGAAGATAAATCATGAGAGATGTTCATGATTCTATCAGTTTACATTTTATGGTTGAATAATAGTGTATTCTTAAGCTCCACATGCAGTTCTATAATTGGTATAAAGAAATAATTGACTCAATGATGAACTTTGTGTGCTACTCTTATTTCTCACTCCAAGAATGGATTATGTTCTCTTAGAGTGTGTGTTGGGTAAATATTTGATCTCTATATAGAATCTAAAGAAGTGTATTTTGGTAGAATATGTAATAAGATTTAATGAGGTATAAAAATGTGAAGAGTTTTCAACAAACCCAAAGGGGTATATTGTTGGGAATAAATCCCACAAGGTAACATTGTAATTTTTTTGTGTTGATTATGTTTGTTGACAAATAAGGTTGTTGAGGTTAGTTGTGGGTTTCTAGAGATATTGTTGACATGGTATGATGAAAAAGATTCAATATAAAGGAATCGATACTCTGGAGGTGGTATAGAAAGTTGTGTATACAATGTGGCATTATTTCATAGTGTTTTCCAAATTTTTTAAGCCCAAAATTTGGTGGATGGCTCAATCATTTCAAAAGTTTTATTTCAATTAATGCCTCATAAAAATATGAAAAATTCATCAGTTTCGTGAAGAATGGAGTTTCATGGAGATGTTGAGCTTCGCAAAGGTAGTTGGTTTTATGGAGGTCTGAAGGTTCAAAAATGCGTGAAGTAATGACAATAAATCTCTAAGACTATGAGAAGCTTTATGTATGGAACATTTCCCTGGTGATTCAAAAAAATAGGGAGATTCATAAAAAAGAATCATAAGATTCATGAAAATATGGCGACGATCATGGAAGCATTGTGAAAGGTAGGTAATGCATATAAATAGGCCTCTACCCCACTCATTTGAGTAGAGAAAGTATTAAAGAAAATGTAAGGGCTCTAAATTCATGAAGTTTGTTCTTGTGAAAAATTTCACAAAGAATATAAGTTCTTGAATGTTATGAAAGCTAACCAAAATTTATAATAATTTTGAAATATTAAAGTTCATAAAGGTTATGAAATCTAACCAAAAATTTGTAAGTTCTACGAATGTGTTATGCTTAATGAAGGCTAAGTGATATTTGTGAAAGGAGCGTGCTTCATGAAGGATGTTTGAGCTTCACAAAAGTGGTGAGATTTTAGAAAGTGGTGAGATTCATGAATGTTGTGGGGTTTGTGAAATCGGTTTATTCTTGTGACGAATTGGTCGGTTTCATGATGGTTATGTGAGCTTCATGAAAGTAGTGAGCGCCATAAAAGTGTTGAAAAGGGATTGCCTAGTAAATATGTCATAAAGTGGTATTCATAAAGTTGATTAAATTGGAACTTAAAAATTCACCAAATGAGGTGTAAAACATAATGATTCATGTGATCAAAAGGAGAATCGTCTGAAGGAGTAGGGAACACACTTTAGTTGATTGAGCAGTGAGCTTTAAAATTTTTATTGGTTGTAAACCATGAGGGATAGTGAGTCTACTCTAAACATTTTAAGGCTGGTGATACTAGGAAGGAGTGAACTAACCTAAACTAATAAGCAGTGAGCTTAGTGATTTTGGTTCACCAACACATTTTTGGATGCATGCTCCTTAGAAAATCTCATGGTGATGAACTAAGTAAAAATCAGTGTGTCCTTATGCTTTATTTCTTGCTTTAATTTCTATTCATCATCATCAGATAAAATTTTAAAGTATAATATAAAAAAACATTAAATATAAAATTAAGTGATCCTTACAATAAAGAGGTTATTATCTAGTGGGGTAGGAAGAATTTTGAAAATAATATACATACCTTGATTTACTCCCCCCCCCCCCTCTTAGGGTATCTAAGCCCCTTTTGGGCTTAACATAAATGTTTTATGATCTTGTGGAGTAAATATGAATGGATTATTATTGTGATATGGTTGGGCTTATAATTTTATATTTCTTTAATGAATTAGTTAATGAATATATAGTTAAGAAACTCCTAAGAGATGACAGAGTTAATAAACTCTTAATAGAGGACAAAATTAACTAGATATATGTTATTTCTAAGATATTGTTGGACTTATATTTATTAGGAAATTCCAGGATGAATGTATGATTCCCAAGTTATTACTATGATTATTCTTAATATTGTGACACAAAATTCCTTTGACATGTTCAAATACTTATGATATGCTATCATGGCTCATGATTGATTTATGATGATTCGTCAAAATTATGATTCATGTATTTTTAAATGAAAAAGTTTTATGCTACGACACAGTTTTATGATATAGGATGGATTGGGTATGAAATTTTTAAGTTATGATAATTATTTAATACCCTTAGGTTTATCGTATGTTTACATATGATCATCGATTGATATATCTCATGTTTACCCTTACTATGCATCTGATCTCACCCTTTCATATGTTTCATTTCCCCATATTATGAAGAATGATTTTAAGAAGGGTATGAATAAGAAGTTTATTATATGAGAAGAACTTTGTGGGAGATGTTGAATATATTTCATGAAATAAGATGATTTTGTATCTAGTCTCCAAAGACTCTAAACCTTTATGTTTCTAGAGAATATATTATTTTTGAAATGTATTGAATATTCATCATAAATAATTCAACATTAATGGATGAAATTTTAAAGTAATTATAGAGTGTGTTTTCAATACTTTCTATGATACAATATCTTATACTACTTGTTGGTATCAAACGCTAAAATAATAACATGCTCTAATACCACTTGTTCGGGAGGGAACAGAACACTAATAACTAGAAGTTGAACCACCAAAATATTTAACATACATAACAAATATTCAGAAACTACCCAAACTTGAATACCCCCCCACACACACACACACAATGAAAATGTACTAGAACTTAGGAAGTCACACCATACCCTAAAATCATTGTAGTGAATAGATCATCTCACTCACTCAAACCAACTCATGGAAATAAAAAAATTCAATTGAAATAAAAGATATAAGTGAAGGAAAATAAAGATTTACTTGGTTTGGAAAATAAGTCCTATATCCAGGGGAGAACACTAACACTTTATTTCATTTGTTAAAAGTTATAATATTACAATATCAATAAAAATAAGTTAATTAAATCACTAATCACACAGTCTATTGTCAGGTCACATTTGCATGTGTTCCCAACACCTCAAAATAGTGGAGTCCATTTGGTCAACCATTTCCTCCATCCTTTTTCATTTTTGGAGGTCTTGTTATTTTTATTAGTGACCTTTGATAGCCCATAGGTTCCTTTTCTTGACCAAAAACATTCGATGAATTGAGTAAGTTGCTCTTACATTCCATTATGATGACCCTTTCATATCATCCTTTATCGCAAAACCACTACTAAAAAACCTTATATAATTAAATAAGAAAACCTCATGTATTCCATAACTTCCACTCTTCCATCATCTAGATAACTAAAAATCAGCACACAACTTCCATGACGTAACATTCAAACTACTACCTCCACTAAACTTCCACTACCGCAAGTCTGTACATCAGGATGAAACATAACTTAGGAAGACTTCACAATTCTTAACACACACACACGCATGCATGCACCCAAAGATGTGTGTGTGTGTGTGTGTGTGCGCGTACACGTGTGCGTGCATGTGTGTGTGGGCATGTTCACACGTGTGTGTGGGTGTGGCTGTGTGGGTGTGGGTGTGGGTGTGGGTGTGCGAGTATGTGTGTGTGTGTGTGCATGCATGCTTCTGTGTGTCTATGTGTGTGTGTGTGCTTTTGTGTGCGTGCTTGTGTGTGTGTGTGTGTGTGATAAGTGAAACCAACTCCCACACGCATATATTTACAATGCGTATAATATTAATTTTGTTATAATTTCTATATAAGATAAAATTAATTACATTGAAATTAGATTTTATATATATATATGTGTGTGTGTGTGTGTGTGTGAAATATATAAAATAAAATCAATAATATATAAAAAATCATATAAAAAATTCTAAAATTTTAAAAAATTAATTAATTCATATAAAACATTTAATTTATATGTATTTAATTATAATCAATGTATATAATATTAATTACATTTATATAATAGTCACCATTAATTATTATATTTAAATGTTTTTATAACATTTAAAAACTATTATTAATTATAATAATTAATTAATATTTAATACTAACTATATTTCAATTCACAAAGGATTATTTTAAGTATTTTAGTAATTAAAAATAAATATTTAGTTTCATATCAACTATGTTTAGAATAGGTCGAATGGGTGTTTGTCATTCCTTATGGGAAGAAATGAGTCTTAATCCACTGGGATCTTGAGTGTGTGTATTGTTAGTAATTTGTAATCTCGTCTACCTTATATATATGATAATATTAATAATTGTATACAAAAATAAGAATTACCATAATTACTAATTATATAAGCCTATATATTATTAATTATATATAAAAAATAAATTAATTATTTTTTACATATAAAATTATAAATTATATTGAAAGATGTTATTATTTATATAAATGAAATAATAGTTTTTAAAATATATTATTAATTATATAAATGTATAATTATATTCAAAGATAATTATATATATATAGAAAAAGATCTAAAATATATATTACTAATTACTTAAATATATCTATTAATTAAATTCATTATCAAATGTATTAAAAATATGTATATACCATTCATTATTCTATATATTTAAATTATTATTTATATTTTAAAACAAAATTATATAAGTAAGAAAATTAAATATTATAGTTATATGAATAATATTTCACATTAAAAATATATCACTAATTACATAATGTAATCATATATAATATTTTTATTATAATTTATATACAAAATAATATTAATAACATTTGAATAATATGAAAATACATATGTGTGTGTGTGTGAAGAACCCAAGGACATGTGTGTGAGTGAGAGAGAGAGAGGTAGGTGATCCAACACAAACGTGTATATATCCAACTATATACAATGTATATAATATTAATTTTGTTATAATTTATATATAACATGATATTAAGTACAATAAAGTTAATTATTATTTACACATATAAATATGACATATATAAAATAATATCAATAATATATTAAAATTAATATGAAAGATTCTAAAATTATAAAATTTTAATTAATTAATATTAAACATTAATGTTAAAAATATTTCATTTTAATTAAAATATATATAAATATTTTACCTTAAATAAATAGAAAAATATTTTATCAGTATACTTTTAGCAGTTCTAAACAAAACACTAATAAATTTTATCCTTTATTAGTACTGAAATAAGTACTTATAATAATCTACTTTTATCAGTTCTAGTAGTATCACTTATAAAAGTCACCTTTTCTCGATGCGTATTTTTAATACTTATATAAGTTCAATTTTATAAGCACGTATAAGAAGCATTAATAGAATCCATTACCCTTTTTCCATGATTTTTCAGTAGTGTTTATTTTTCTGGAAACCTCAAGGAAATTAAAAAAATAATTAGCAATTATTGTTAATTAAATTATTATTATGCATTATTAATAATTATTTTTAATTACATATTTAAGATTAATCAATATTGATTATTATTAATTGTATTATTATTATTTTATTCATTTTTTATTATACTATTATTATTAGTTTCATTATTATAATTATTATTTTTATGTAGATGGGGGAATACTTGGGTAGTAATATCACCCTGTGATCTTGCATCAAACTTGGGTTCAAATCCAGATGAGTGATATTTTTCTTGGGTGATATAGAATTTTTGTAGCCCGGTGGTAGTGTAACACCCTGACCCAAACTACTGGGTCCAATTTGAGATTTCACATGGCCTCATGTGTGCCTCCCCATATGCAAGATGTTATCTACTAATGGTGAGGGTCTATAGAACATCATGGGGAGACTATTCCCTCAGTACCAAGTAAACATCATGGTGCATTAAAAAAAGAAATAATAATAATAAACAAATAATGAATAAATCAATAACCATTAGACTAGAAACATATAGAAATCAAACATACCAAGCAGTATCGATATGGAATGTTAGGTACATAGACCAAAAATAAACCAAGGAACCAAAGTATGAGGTAAATCCATTAAATAGAAGAAGAAGAAGAAGACATTCATCCAAAGCCCACCTAGAAATGATTGCATCTTCTTTCTCAATCTGGCCAACTTTCCACCATAGGGCCCCTACCCTTCATCATATCCTTAGTCATTAATTCCACAAGCACACTGAAATTTTTGAGTAGGGTGTCAGTATAACACTCAGTAGGACACCACCAACAACACTTAACAAAATTTCATAAGGTTTACAGGTGCATGTGATGAAAGTAAACAAAGTAAAAAAATAAAAATTATATCACATAACACAAAATATATATCAGATCCTTAGAGACCAGCTTTACCTACTTCAGTACTATGTTGGGAAGAATGTCAACCACCATCCTGACACAGCCCTTAATGGGATAGACCAAAAACATGGTTGACGCATCCCCCTTGATGAGACCTCCAATGAATTTCAACCACTTTTTGAAACATCCTTCTTGGGGGATAGTACACTTGGCTCAACCAACAATCCCAATAATAGAAATAAGAATAACAACACGCACATATGATATAGGATACAAAAGTTAGGTCTAGCATCATGTTAAATCAAAAAAGTATCTTAATCATCTAAATCTATATTCAATCAACATAAGAACCAATTATAGGGATAAAAATGCACATATCATGTGATAAAGCATCATATATAGGTATCATGGATACACACGCACTTCAAAAATCATTCTAATAACCCATAGAAAATATGCACTAAATTCAAGGGATTATTACCTAAGGTGCAATGATGGTCCAGTAGAAAGGGTCACCGTCTGATTCCAAAATCACCACCAAATCCTAGAACCATCCCCAATTCAATATGATTTAGAAATATAGGATCACATATAAGATGAAAACACACCCTAAATATATTTTATGGTAAAACATACCCAAAAAGATCTGCTACCAACAATGATAATGGTCTTATTGAGGCACAAATAAGAAAACATTGAATCCAGGTTTTGATTCCATCAATGACCAAAAACCCCTCATAATACCATATCAAAACCCTTAGATTCAGCCAAGAAATCATGGATCTGACCAGTTTCGATTAAAGGGAAGAGAATTGAAGTGTTACAAAATAAATAAGAACTCATCAGACAAATGATATAGGATCAATTCATCATTAGGGCATCGAGTGGAGGTGTTGTAATTGAGGGAGAGAACTCTGAAATCATAGGAGAGGGTTCCTAGGGTGTTTGTAGTTTAATGGTGCTTGAGATACTAGATAACACTTAGGGGAGGGTTTATTTTTTAAGAAATACTATAAAATAAGTGTACTTTCTATGCTCTATTAGACACAACCAACTAGTCGGTGGCCACCACCGACTACTTAGTGTAACTTTATATGATATGGTTCTACCCAAAAGAACCACCAATTGGACAATGTTCTCCACTGGCTAGCCAATGGATTCTAGGTAGAATCACATCTTCCCAAAAACTGCACCAATGAGTCATTAGCTTCCCATTATCTAGTTGGCAAGACTGTTGTAGCTCAAGAAGATACAACAAGTCCCCCAGTCCCACCTAAACCCAGTTCAATCCTCTAAAATGCCTCTATACCACCTCTAAACACTTAAAAACAAGATAAAAAGTCATGTAAAAATTAAAAATAGGTGTATCTGAAATAGATATTTCAGAATTATCCACCTATTATGAATTCTCATCCTTGAGAAGTACCCCTAGATGTTTGCTGGAACAACTCAATCTAATGAGCCCGAATGTTTGCTTATCACTCTAATATCTCTTATTGGACACGCTTGTCCTTCCATACAACCCGAATAAGAGTAATGTTGTTTCCTTGAAATTATTTCTCATTTATATCCACAATCTGAAGAGGTCCCCCCATAAAAGATGCATCCTAATCCAGTTCAACATCCTTACAGTCAAGCACAAGTGTAGGTTTAGGCTCATACATCTGAAGTTGAGACACATAGAATACATTATGAATACCTTGATACCATTGAGGTAGATCCAACTGATAGGCCACTATCCTCATGAATTTGAAAATATTAAATGGCCTAACATACCATAATGCTAACTTTCCTTACCTCCTTAAATATGTATTTCATAACTGAGGGGACACCAACAAGAAAACCTTACCACCAAAAAATAAGTCTAAGGGTTGTCTCCTTTGGTTTTTATAAGACTTATTCCTATTTTGAGTCATAAACATTCATTTTTAATCAATTTTACCCCATATGTGGTCACTTATACCATACTCACCCCAAAAACAAAAGACTCACCTTCCTCACACCAGCATACCCATGATCGACATGGCCACTCATGAAGATCCTCAAATGTAGCCATTTGAATTGAGGACTAGAGTCTATTATTATAGTTTAACTCTACCATAGACAAGTGATCATAAAAAATATCCTATAAAATATATATTATACACTTGAATCATATCTTCTAAATTATGTATAATTCTCTCTAGTTTACCATTAGTCTAAGGATGAAAGGCCTTACTCAGCTTCAACTAAGTCCATATCTCCTTCTGCAGACCTTTCTAAAACTGTGATGTAAACCGAGTATCTCTATTAGATACCACACACAAAGTCACTCTAGGAATTCATTCGATCTCTCAAACATAGAGCTTTTTAGTCTCATCTACTGAGTTCATCACTCAAATGTGTATGAAGTGAACCACCTTGTTCAATTTATCTAATACCACCCAAATGGTGTCCTAAACACTCAAGTTCATGGATAAAACTGTAAAATACTCTTTAATTGCATCATTCCACTTCCACAAGGGAATTGGAAGTGTCTATAGAAACTCCCCAGGTCTCTAATTATTATCCTTGATTTTATGAAAAGTCGGACCATGGGATACAAAGCCTTCAATTTCTCTCTTCATATCAAGACACCAGAATTGAAACTTTACATCGTGATAAATCTTTGTAAACCCTAGGTGAATTTCCTAATTTAAATCATGATAGGATATCATCAACTCCTCTCTCATGGAAGAAGGAAATATTACCCTTCTATGAACCAAAATCACTCTACATCTATCCAAATCCAAAACTTGGAACATAACCATTTCCTACCAAACTCTCATGCATCGCGACACACTTTGGATCAAGATTCTGACTGGACATCACTCATTCCACCAATGAAGATTTTATAAATAAGGGTACATAAGAAAATTCTCCTCAATCTTGAGCTATACTCACTTTCATGTATACCAACAATTCCATGATATTCCACCTAGATTTAAATGTCCACTCTTCCATTTTTTATATCTTCATGTTGAGTTCATCAACAAATACATTGACATTACCATGAGTATACTCCATCTCAAATCCTAATGTATACAATTACTCTATATAAAAAATATGATAAATATTTAGGTCACATAAAGAGAATATATACCGCAAACTCTTATAATTAGTATATATGAAAAATATATCACTGAAGAGGTAGTTTAACCAACATTTTAATGCATGGACCACAACCACCAACTCTAGATCATGTGCGGGTAGTTATACTCATGGGTTCATAGCTGATGAGACCCATAAGAAACTATCTTATCGCCCTATATTAGAACAGCTCTCAGACCAGTACCAGACATGTCACAATATACTACATACCCAGCTCTAGTCTTAGGAAGAATAAAGATCATATCCCACATCAACCTCTTCTTTAGCTCTAAGAAAACTTCTTTACAAAAATCTATCCATTAAAACTTGACCCCCTTCTTAGTTAGTGCGATCATGAGTGCTTTCAGTTGAGAAAATTCCTATATAAAACTCATGTAGTAATCAAGAAACCATATAAAACTATTTATCTTGAACACAATACTTGTTCGTTCCTAATACATAACTACATAAAATTTCTCTAGTTCAATTGATACTCTCTCTTGAGAAACCAGATTCCTAAGGAAGTTTATCACCTGTATCCAAAAGTGATAGTTCAAGTACTT
Organism: Viscum album; assembly: GCA_963277665.1. NCBI lineage: Eukaryota > Viridiplantae > Streptophyta > Magnoliopsida > Santalales > Viscaceae > Viscum > Viscum album. Next base: position 28,870,050 of record OY728139.1, on the reverse strand, counting down.
GGCATAAATATTATGTACCTAAAGCCTACTCAATATGATATCAAGGTTTCTAGCATATTATTCTAAAATATTGGAATATATTAGGATTTTATCAAAGAACACAATGACGAAGGAGTCCAATTATGGATGAAATACCTTTTTCATTAGTTCCATGAACACTATCGAAGCATTCGTTAGTCTAAAGGTAAATGAGATACTCATACAACCCATACCTTCTCCTAAATGATGTCTTTGGTGTGTCTTCCTCTCTAAACCAAAGTTGATGGTATATTTAACATTGATTAATATTTTAAAACCATTGGGATCCCCTCAATTGATAAAACAAGTCAAAAATTATTGTAAATGGGTAACTGTTCTACACAATGATCTGGTTTAACTTCTAGTGATCTGCAAAAATCTAAAGACTACCATCCATCTTCTTGGAGAAAAACACTGGATCACCCCAATGGTATGCTCTTGATTTGATGAATCCATTAGCTTTAAAATCATACTGCTACACCTTAAGTTCTTTCAATACATATAGTTCTATGTGATATGGTTGAATCGATGTCTGTCATGCATTGAGAATAGGATCGATCTCAAACTCAAATCACATGTGTAGAGGAAACGCTAATAAATCCTCCTTAAAGAAATCGTGGTATAGACCCACCATCAGGGGGAAAGAGGAGGAAGTCACATGTTGATCCATAGCAAGGAATATACTAGCCACCTATACAAAAAATATATCTCTCTAATGAGGATATGGTTCCACTCTTCCCATCCTGACATCCCATTTATCAGTTAACATGAACCTTTTCCCTATAGGTGAAGAAAAGGTCACTCATATTTGATAACAATCAATGTGTGCATGGTAACTTGTCAACCAATCCATGTCAAGGATCACATCAAAACCTGTCATCTCCAAAATTATGAATCTTCAAACATGCTTGAAGCTAGAAACCACCATTAGACAGTTTGGATATATATGAATATGATATACTTTCTTTACCAATGGTTTATCGATAAACAATAACTTAGAAGATAATTTAACCCATAAATCCAACCTGGAAACTACTTGAGCCAATATGAATGAATAAGATGATCCTATATCAAGAAAAGTGACAGATAGTGTATAAGAAATCAACATTGTACCTTTCACTATATAAGGTCTCTCTACACCATCTATTAAAGCCTGATCAACTACATAATATCATCCAACCACCACTCTATGATTCCCTAGAGGCTCAAGAGTCACCTGATTTACTGACCTTGGTGGGTTCGATGCCTGCTATTGAGGTCTTATTCTTGTACCTATTGTGAGAATCCTAAAAGACATATCATGATTAACTTTAGATGCCCTATTTTTTCACATCTGTGATAATTATTGAGAGAATATGCACAATCCTTAAGAAAGTGTCCCTTCCTCCCATAGTTGTAGAACTTAGCAGAGTCGTTCCCTATAGAGGGAGTTGAGGAACCTCTACTCTTCTCTGAATTACAACCACCACCAGGGATTCCATCCTCTGACTTTCTCTTCATATTCCCAAAATAAGAAACTAAGACAACACTAGAGAAAGTACCTGTTGACCCACTAATAGATGGAAGAAGACCTGTAGCTTTTTCTTCTTTAAATCCCTTCTCAATTTTAAATGCCTTATGAAGCACTATAGGATAGGTCATGAAATCAAATCTCCTAACATGTCACTTTTTTGATCTTGGGATTTTTGGATATCCACATCTCATTCCTCGATAGAAGCGGAGTAAATCGAATTATCTATGTGAAGCATATTGAGCGGGGGGGACACTATCCCCATTCCCTGTTGGAGCTCTATGAACTCCCAAGAATGATCCAACTTCAATGCATATGGGAAGAACTCATCAATGAAGAGATCCATAAAGGTCTCACATGTTACCCCTTCATGCTATCCTGATCGCATCATAACATCCAACCATCATTAAGTTATTCCTTAAAGCATAACGGCTACAATCTTAAACTTCATATCCTCTTGAGTCTCTACCAAGTCAAAAATACTCTCGATGGTCCGTATCTAGTCCTATGTATCATGGGGGCCTCTGATACCCTAGAATGATGGGGTTTCTAGAGATATAAGTCTCAAGTATAATTTAATATCATTATCCCACCCCTATGAGATTCTCCACCCTGAATATAAATTATTTGAAAGAGTCTCAGTTGGACCAGTTCTATTGTTTGGACCACTAGAGAAACCAAGGGAGAATGTTTAGTTTCATACTCCTACTCAAAAGGTGGTGCAACTGAATAAATGGTACATATATGGGGTTAAATTTTCTGAAATAATATAACAAACCTTATAGAAATCAAAAAGGTTAAACAAGAATATTGATTACAAAACACAGGCACACACAAGAGTTTAGAACAAGGTTCAACCTAAGAGGTTTCCCACAAAAACAAGGCATAACTCCATAACAACTACCCAAAACCCAATACAAGACTCCAATACCTACACATTATTCACAACCACATATATACACTCAATCATATAAAACACATGTTAAAATAAAATAATGTAATAAAAAATGCATTGAAAGCACATATCACAATTTCCATAGACATTTAATTATTTGGGCTATATATAATACAAGAAACAAGTATATGGAATGTGATCCTATGTTTCTATGATGATTAATGAATGCACATAAAATCACATAAATCAATACACAACATAATTTTCATCACCTAAGTTGAATTTATTTAACAGTAACATCAAACTACAAAATCAAAAAATCACATTTTATGGTAACTCAGAGTTCCACTATACAGTGTTGTCTAGGCATTGACATAGTTCCCCCACTCGAGTATCAACAATCCTAACTCTTATATACCTGTTTCCAAATCAAGTTAAAGGGAAGAAACAAGTTAGTGAACCTAGTGCTCTGATACCATTTTGTAACACCCTTGACCCAAGCCACCAGGTCTGAGTCGGGATGCCACACGACCTCATGCATGCACCCCCATACGCAAGAGGTTATCGACTAATGGTGAGTGTCTAGAGAACAACATGGGGATACTATGCCCTCGATACCATATAAACATAAAATACAGTAAAGGAATCGATATCAATAATCAATAAATAATGAATAAATCAATAACCATCAAAGTAGAAACATATACAATTCAATCATCCCATGAGTATCAATATGGAATATTGGGTATATAAACCAAAAAATAAACAAAGGATCCAAGGTAAATCTATTAAATAAAAGAAACATAATACATCCAACCCAAGCCCATCCAACAACATTTGCATCCTCCTTCTCAATCATTTACCACAGGACACTTTCCCTTCAACAGATCTCTAGTCATGAAATCTATAAGTGTGCTGAATTTCCTGAGTAGAGTGTGAGTATAAGAATCAATAGGACACAACCAAAAAACATTAACACAAGTGAATAAGTTATAAAAGTACATTCCATGAAAGTAAAAATAGTATTGGAATAAAAATTATATCACATAACACAACATACAAGTTGATTCCTCATAGACTAGCTCTACCTGCTTCGGCACCATGCTAAAAGGAACGACAACCAACAGCCTGACACCCCCCCCCCCGATGGGATAGTCCAAAAATATGGCTGACACATCCCTCGTGAAAGGGAATTCTAATTCATGAAAACAACTCTTTTGACACATCCCTCTCAGGGGATAATCCACTAGGCTCAACATATATTCCCAACTGTCGAAGACAGATTAACAGCACATACATATGATATATGATACAAATAATAGATCAAGAATCACATCAAATCAATCAAGTATCCTAATCATCTAAATTTACATGCAAGTGACTCAAACACAGGTCAAATGGATACACACACATAACTCATGTGATTAAGCACTAGACATAGGTATCACAGCTACACATGCATGTCAAAAATCATGATAAGAACCCATAGAAAATATGCACTAAAGTCAAGGGATCCTAACCTTAGGTGAAATGATGGTTCGGAAGAAAGGGGAACCATCTGAGTCCAAATGCACCAACAGATTCTAAAACCATTAAGGATTCGATATGATTAAAAAATATATGATCAAGGTCAAGAAAAAAACACACCTTAAAGGTAGGTCAAGGTCAAACATACCTAAGAAGATCTGCTACCAACAACGATCTTGGTCTGATTGATGCATAGAAACCAAAACCATGAATCAGAGTGAATATTCTATCAATGATAAAAAACCACTCATTAGACCATATCATTACCCTTATATTTGACAAATACATCATGGATCTAACTGATTTTGATCAAGGAGAAGAGAAGGGAATTGATTCAAAATGAATAAGAACTCACTGGATGAAGAATGTGGGGTGGATTCATTGTTCGAGCATCGAACGGAGGTATTGGAAGGGAGGGAGAGAACTCCAGAATCTCCAGAGATGTCCATAGGGTGTTGGGAGATGAATTCAACCTAAGAGAATAAGTAACGGTGAGTGGAGGGCATGTTTTTTAAAAATTGTCTATAAAATCTATGTGCAACCTGGGCTCCGATTAACTCCACCAGCTACCCAGTGGCCTGATGTAAATAGATTTTGTTGATATTTTTATAATTTTCTAGCTTGGTTTTAATTAAAAAAAATAACTTTGTTTAGTTTTTTTAGTTTATTTTCGTAGTTTTGTAGTGTTTTTATTATTTTTGTAATTTTTAGCTAATTATATATTAATATTAGTTAATTATTATTATTATTAGTTTTTATTAATTTTATATATTTTTAATATTTAATATCTAACACTTTTACTATTTTCTAGTAGTTTAATTATTATTTTATTGTTTTTTTAGTAATTGTTTTAATTTTTTATTTTAGTATTATATATTGTTTAACATTGTATATTATTTAAAATATTATTATTATTATTGTTATTATTATTATTTTTTATTAATTTTAAATTAGATTAATAATAGTGTTATTATTTTTAGGATAGATTATAGTTTTTTTATAACTATTAATTATATTTTATGGTTTATTTTTATATCTTAATATATGTACATATAATTATTTAATTTTCATTATTAATTTTATTAATTTCTAAAATGATTATAATATATACAATTTTAATATTAGTTTATCTTTTTTTAATTCTTATTTTTGTATAATAACATTAGTTTAATATTTATTTTTATTATTCTAATTCTATTATTATTATTATTACTATTTTTATTGTAATTATTAAAAAATTTAGAAAAAAAAATTTAATTTAAATTCTGAATTTTGAGTATTTTTTTTTTCTTACTTTTTCAAGCATCATCTTCAAAAGAAATGAGTGGGAGTCCTCCTCATGATGATCTCCACGCATAGGGGTTCTGAAAACCCTATTGTTGGGCCGCTCAGCCCCTCCTTCACCATCACCAACAGTCCAATTGAGGCCCCTCCTACACACCACGTGAACCAGGCGTACCTCCTCCTCTGGTCTGTGCAACCACAAGCAGCACTATAACCCTCCTCCCTATTCGTCCAGGCACACACCATCCTCCTAGGGCAGCACCGCCCCTTCCTCCACTACTGGACGGAACCAACACACCAAGATAGGCCGATCGTCCTCCTCACATTGCACTAGCACCAGTCTGATTGGGCCAGCTCCTAGTGAACTATAGCAGCCAGGGCCACCTTTCATCTTTCTCTCCTCCCTATGTGCATAGCAGCAACCACTAGCTTACCTCCTACCTCCTCCTACCTCTTCACCACATCACCAGGGAACCTCCACTTCTCATCTCCCTCTTGCATATTCTCCTATTAGGTGCAGTGAACCAGAAGTCACCATCCCCCTATCTCTAGTTGTGCAAGACCACACCTGCTTCCAGCCGAGCACACGATCTGGCCACTGCCAAGGGGTGGGGGTGTCCGGGGGAATAGGGTTTTCCAAGGGGGTGGGTGGTGTCCAGGGGGAAATGGGGGTTGTCCATGGGGGTGGGGTTGTCCAGGGGGTGGGGTGTCTAGGTGGTGGGGTGGTGTCGAGGAGGGGTAGGGGCGTCTAGGGGGATGGTGGGTGTCCAGGGGGTGGGGGCTGTCCATGGGGGTGTTCAGGGGGTGGGGTGGTGTCCAGGGTGTTGGGGGGATTTCCAGAGGCTGGGGATCCAGGGGGCGGGGTGGTGTCCAGGGGGATGGGGGTGGCTGTCCAAGGGGGTGGGGGTGTCGTCCAGGGGGTTGGTGGGTGTCCAGGGGTGGGGGGTTTCCAGGGTGTGGGGGTTGTCCATTGGGGTGTCCAGGGGGTGGGGTGGTGTTTAGGGGGTTGGGGTATTTCTAGGGGTGGGGGTGTCCAGAGGGGTGGGGGTGTCCAGAAGGTGGGGTGGTGTCTAGTGGGTGGGGTGGGGCTGTCTAAGGGGGTGGGGTGGCTGTCCAAGGGGGTGGGGGTGTCTATGTGGTGGGGGTTTCCAGGTGTTGGGGTGGTGTCTAGGAGGGTTGTGGATTCCATCTAGGGGGTTGGTGGGTGTCCAGGGGGTGGGGGTGTTCAGGGGGTGGGGGGGATGTCCATGGGGGTGTCCAGGGGGTGGGGGTGTCTAGGGGGTGGGGGGCTTTCCAGGGGGTGGGGGTGTCGAGAGGGTGAGGGTTTCTAGAGGGTGGGGTGGTGTCTAGGGGGCAGGGGTGGTCCAGGGGGTTGGTGGGGATGTCCAAGGGGGTGGGGTGGTGTCTAGGAGGGTGGTGTGGATGTCCAAGGGGGTGGGGGTGTCCCGGTGGTGGGGTGGTGTCTAGGAGGGGTGGGGGTACCGTCCAGGGGGTTGGTGGGTGTCCAGGGGGTGGGGGTGTCTAGGGGGTGGGGTGGTGTCCAGGGGGTTGGGGGGGGATTTCTAGGGGGTGGGGTGTTCAGAGGGGTGGGGGTGTCTAGAGGTTGGGGTGGTGTCTAGGGGGCGGTCTAGGGGGTTGGTGGGGCTGTCCAAGGGGGGTGGGGTGGTGTCCAGGGGGTTTGGGGTGGCTGTCAATGGGGGTGGGGGTTTCCAGGGGTGGGGGTGTCCAGGCGGTGGGGTGGTGTCTAGGAGGGGTGGGGGCGTCTAGGGGGTGGGGGTGTCCAGGGGGTTGGGGGCGTCCAGGGGGTTGGGGTGTCCATTTTAAACAAAAGAGAGGCACTTTGAGTGATACCGAGCAAACTGTGCCTCATATTGAGTCAGGTTTGAATCGTACACATCAAAAATGACCCATGGATCATTCCCCTAAAGTATCAACACAATATGAATGTGTTTGGTCTGATTTCCATACATCAGTTTTTGTTTTCACTTAAAATTTTGTCCATTTTAAACAAAAGAGAGACTTTGAGTGATATCAACCACACCGTGCATCAGATTGAGGTGGGGTTGACTCTTACACATCCAAAATGACCCATGGACTGTTCTCATAATGTATCAACACAATCTTAATGCGTTGGTCAGATTTCCGTATGTCAGTTGTTGTTTTCACTTAAAATTACGTCCATTTTATACAAAAGAGAGACAATTTGAGTGGATACCGGCCACACCGTGACTCTAATTGAGTTAGGGTTGACTTTTACATGTCAAAAATGACCCATGGATCATTCTAATAAATTATTAGCACAATAAGAATGTGTTTGGTCGGATTTCTGTACATCATTTTTTGTTTTCACTTAAAATTATGTCCATTTTAAACAAAAGAGAGACACTTTGAGTGATATCAGCCACACCGTGCCTCAGATTGAATCAAGGCTGACTCATACACATCACAAATGACCCATGTATAGTTACCCTAAAGTATCAATACAATCTAAATGCGTTTGGTTAGATTTCAGTATGTCACTTGTTGTTTTCACTTAAAATTTTGTCCATTTTAAACAAAATAGAGACACTTTGAGTGATATCGGCCACATCGTGCCTCAGATTGAGGCAGGTTTGACTCGTACACATCAAAAATTACCCATGTATCATTCCCCTAAAGTATCAATACAATCTGAATGCGTTTGATCAGATTTTCGTACATCAGTTGTTGTTTTCACTTAAAATTCTATCCATTTTAAACAAAAGAGAGACACTTTGAGTGATACCGGCCACAACATGCCTCAGATTGAGGTGGGGTTGACTTTTACAAACCAAAAATTACCCATGTATAATTCCCATAAATTATCAACACAATACGAATGTGTTTGGTTGGATTTACGTATGTCAGTTGTTGTTTTCACTTAAAATTCTTTCCATTTTAAACAAAAGAGAGACACTTTGAGTGATAACAGCCACAATGTGCCTCAAATTGAGGTAGGGTTGACTTTTACACATCACAAATTACCCATGGATCGTTCCCCTAAAGTATCAACACAATCCGAATGCGTTTGGTCATATTTTCGTACGTCATTTGTTGTTTTCACTTAAAATTCTATCCATTTTAAACAAAAGAGAGACACATTGAGTGATACCATCCACATCGTGCCTCTAATTGAGGCGAGGTTAACACTTACACATCAAAAATGACTCATGGATCGTTCCCCTAAAGTATCAACACATTCCAAATGATTTTGGTCGGATTTTTGTACGTCAGTTGTTGTTTTCACTTAAAATTTTGTCCATTTTAAACAAAAGAGAGACACTTTGGGTGATACCGGCCACACCGTGACTTGGATTGAGGCGAGGTTGACTCTTACATGTCAAAAATGACCCATGGATCATTACCCTAAAGTATCAACACATTCCGAATTCATTTGGTCATATTTGTGTACGTCAGTTGTTTTTTTCACTTAAAATTCTGTCCATTTTAAACAAAAGAGAGACACTTTGAGTGATACCGTCCACACCGTGCCTCAGATTGAGATGGGGTTGACTTTTACGTGTCAAAAATTACTCATGGATCTTTCCCCTAAATTATTAACACAATCCTAATGTGTTTGGTCAGATTTCCGTATGTCAGTTGTTGTTTTCACTTAAAATTTTGTTCATTTTAAAAAAAAGACACTTTGAATGATACCGGCCACACCATGCCTTGGATTGAGGCGGGGTTGACTTTTACACATCACAAATGACCCATGTATTTTTCCCCTAAAGTATCCACACAATCTTAATGTGTTTGGTCAGATATGAAGGTATTTTGGAGATTTCACTATTTTTTCTTAACCAAAGCCCAAAGAAAAGTGGTTCATAATTCTTGCATGTTGCTGGTGCATTTCATCTATTAAAATGGGAAAATGAATCATTATAAAAAGGATGTTTTATTTAATAACAATTACATTTTTCCTACAAAAATTTACATACAAAAAGTTTTCATCTTTTGATCCCTTTAACCCCTCTCAAAAATGACCACCAATTGTACACGTCCCCAAGTCAGATCTTTATGCTATTTGTGTACAATCTTCCATTAGGTATGCGGCCCACTCATTTCTGAAAAAATCTATATCATATTGTGAGTATGAGGATTTTCTATAGTCATAGTAGTACTTAATAATATATAAATAATTAATTAATAAATAATTTAAATGAAATAGTTGTTGTTTTTTAAAATACCTCTTTAGGGATGCTAGTTTGTTGATGAAAAATAATCTCTTTCATAAATTTACAAACATAATAACCACAATAATTATCATTTGTTTGTTTTGGACACTAAAAAAATTTATCATTAGAATAATAAGTAACATGTGTTGATATGTGTTTGGATAGTGAAATTTTATTATTTATACCCTGATATTTGTTCAGAAGTAGTACTTTCTCGCCTCTTTATGCTTAGCCCTATCCTCATTCCTTTTTTTAGACAATAATGATATACCACCCTATCATAAAATAATCCTTAGTAAAAGATAATATAAATTATATTAATTTATGTTTATACCTAAAACGTGGGATGTAGTGTCTTACAGATTCACAAACTCCATCATGTATGGTCGGTTTGTTGGATATCCTTGCATTGAATCCAGAAAATAAATCTTTGGAGTATCCAAGTTCACTGCAATTAGCAGCCAATGTTTCCTAAAAACACAAAAAGGAATAAGTAATAAAATAAGTGAAAATATAATTGATATTATTTAATCGTATAGTTTTACACCTGCATGGTTGGTATTAGGAAGAGTATGTCATCTATAATCTTGCTTTCAAATGTTTTTAGCAAGTCATTCACTATTTCATCCTTTTCTGATGGCTCCAATTTCGTTAGTTGTGTTGATGTGGTATGAGGAATAATGAGTCTGAATTTTGGCTCATGGGAAAATTCCTTCAACTGTTTTTCATATATACGTATGTCAATAATATAAAATGCATTTAGTCATAATTTTCACATTATATCAGCTTTTAGAAAATCAATTCATGAAAACATGCCTCATATATAAATTTACAACTATGAAGCCTAGCCAACTATATTCAAGGATCTCATTTACATTTTCAGCAGCAACAAAATCTTAAATTTCCTCTCTGTATATATTCTTTTCAAAAACCACTATATGACTACTACCACCTTTTAGCTTCGTATCCACATGAGTCTTCAATGCTATTAAATGTGGATAGATAACAGGTGATGTTATTGTACTTTCAGAAGCTCTTTGGGATCGGTTGTTCAATCCTTTAGATTCTTTTTAGTCGACGTTTCTTATCACCCCCTTCCCTTTCTCCATCTATAATAAATTCATTGGTTCAGACCCCTTTTTCATTAATTGTTAAAAGGTTTAGCTTGAAAAAAATGGAAATAAATACCTCTTTTTTCACATGTACTCTGACAAGTTGTGACGTCCATGCAATGAATGTCCCAATAGCCTTTTCGACCATATGAATATCATCATCATCAAGTGGAATAGGTAGATCTGCATTTGGATCATGAGCTATAGTAATCATAACTTTCGAATGATCTTTCGGAAGTGGACTATTATGCGGCTTGTCCTCTGGGATGTTGAACACCGTAGCCCTCGCTACAAGGTGATAGGTGGGTGTTGACAGATATAAATCACAGTCATTATCACCCTGTAGAAGATTAGTACAGGAAAAGTATCAGTGTTTATCTGATTCACATTTCATAGGAACAATTATTAGAATATTTATTACTACGGCTAAGATAGTTCTTTGAGGGGAATGGATTGCCTTAAAGATGGTGGGGGGTAGGGCGGGATCTTCACATGATGGTTGTTATTGAGTTGTGTCTTATCATTTCTTCCCACCCATAAAAGTTGCTAGCAACTCTCCCTGTAATTGAAATCATTCTTAAATAGTTTCTAGTCTTTCGCTCATTTGTTTCATTTTTTCATCTCTACCATTCATTTGTTTTTTTCTCATAATATAATCGGGGTGTCACCCCAAACCCCTCACCTCTAACATGACCATATTGTTCTGGTCATTTCAAAGCCGTTGATAATAGGTCCGCATCCGCTACTGGAGTAGCTGATTCCTATGACTGTCGGATATAGGAAAATAACTAATTATTTTTATGTAATAGCAATTTAAAACAAATATTTTTATCGTGTCATACTTACACATATTTTTCATACTTTTTGTGTATTTTCATCTACTAGATTACCTTCCTTATTCACACGTTCCTCCTTCCATAGCACATGACGTGGGATGGAAGTGTCTTTGGTTTTAGACTCATTAATCTACATATAAATATAGAAAGATAATTATGATGTTGTTTCTTGGCACCTAACAATATTTTTGTAAATTTAAAATACGTACCATTTTCTTTTCTAGTGAAGCATACCCCATCCTTGATTTACAATAGGGGCATGTTGGTTTTGATGCACATTCCTTATTTTTAGTACTAATTTATTATTTCATAAATGAAATATTGACAATCAAAGTGATGAATACACGTATCCTCAAACAATGTATTATCAGCCACAATGTACATGAAACTTCTCATCCCCACGGTGGCCAATAAATGCATCCCATGCTTATTAGGATATCAGGTGAGCGTAGACAAGGGGTGGGTGTGGGTTTATTTTACCTTTTGAATCTTTCAGGTGATATTTTATTAAAATAGTGTGAAAATCTTGATGACACCTTTCTGCAAGCCTTTGTGCATAATTATTGTGTGAATTATCTACTATAAATGTACTCTATAAGAGATTGAGAAGGGTAATACACTGTTTCATTATTTTATTTTCTAGTAAATTAAAGAAATAATATCATAATGTTACCGTAATTTCTTCCCAGATCACAGCCTTCAGCCTGGACACAACATGGTTCCATGAATCTATGTCAATTGGCACGCGTTTCCGAGTGACAATTCTAATGTAACTAATAAACATAGCCTTTTTGGGATTCACATGTTGTCCTCGTGCATTCCATCCGACATCAAATTTGATGCCTTTTCTTTTTTCCTTAAGAACTTTGGCTAACACTGTCAAACTATGACGCACTTGTGTCTTCTGCGATGTCATTCTTTCATCCCCGACGATTTCATCAATATTAACATCATCTATATGTTCATATGAAATGATAGAAATTCCATGTGCTGATGGTTGTTGGACCTCAACACTAGGAGCAACAACAGGTTTAGAAACTTGTTGTTGCTCTGCACTGTGAGCAGCCGCAGTAGTAGCAGCAGAAAAAGCTTGAGAGACTTGTTTAGCCTCGAGGTTAGGAGCACCATAACATGCAGAAGTCATTATCTGCAAATATGGTTGAATAGTTAATTTAGAAAAAATAAATTCAGTAATGATAAGATAATAATATGAGATAACAAGATCTATATTATAAACAAAATATAACTTGTTTATTGAACTCTCTTTATTTTTTTCAAAGGATAAAGGGATTTGAGACCTCTATCGATTATCCAAACCCATTCATTGTGGTCTCCTATAACATATAAAACATCATCTATATTGGGACCACTACGAAATGATTGTGGATTACCACTAAAAGGATCATCCTCAACTGAATTTTCATCAAACCCTTCAGTAGTTTTGGACGATAACAGAAAAATCAACCACTTTCAGTTTGTGGGATCTGGAACATAAAATACTTGTACCGCTTGTGATTCCATTATAAACTGTTCGTATTTGTACCTTTCTTTACTAAAATAAACTTTCACAAATCCCAATTCATCTATTTTAACACCACTACTGTTATCAACCCATTTTCATTGAAAAATCGGTAATTGGAATTTCGTATAATCCAACTCCCATATTTGTTTGATAATGTCAAAGTATGAAATATTTTCATAAATTGGATTTTTGTCCTTACTACCAGAAACAAACATCACTTCATCCACAAGTGTAACTCCACTATTTTTCATGGTACTATCTTCATAATGTTAATCTATATAGAATGTATAACCATTAATTACATAAACATTGTAAGATAATACATACATACTTGGTCTAGCAGCTAGCCATCGAAGTTATTCTGAAATTGAATTCGGATTTTCATCTAACTCCTTAAAAAATAAGGTCCTAAAACCATCCTATAAACTGGTGATTATGTTTATTTGATATCCATTTTTCATCCCTTTATGGATTCAACTGCCTAAGAATTTCTTTGTGGGTTTCAATATATAGAGAAACCTCCCAACTGTTATGAAAAACATAAAGGTGGGCCTACTCCCGATCTGTAATATTGATTGTCACAACATTTCTTCCAGAAATTCCCTCACCCTAAATGCGTCCAGTGTGATGAGATTTTAGGAGACCAATTCTTTACACATCAGATAGGTATTAGGTACATAATTAATGGCTTCCTCAACAATATATCGCTCCACTATACAACCCTTTGTCCAACTTCGATTTTTGACACACCCTTTCAAAATCTTCATATACTGTTCAATAGGGTACATCCATCTATACTACACAGGACCACAAATTTGAATATCTCTCACCAAGTAAAGCATCAAATAAACCATCATATCAAATAAGGTTGGTGAGAAGAATATTTCTAATTCACATAATATGATGAAAATTTCTCTTTCCATAGCTGGAAATTTCACCGGGTCTAAAACTTTACTGCATATAGCTTTGAAAAAGAAAAAAAGTTTGGTTAACATATGATGAACATTATTGGGAAAAATGCAACGTAAATATATAGGAATTAAATCTTGCATCAAAACATGGCATTCATCTGATTTCAAACCTTTTAAATTCAAATCATTCATTGAAACAATGTTCTTTATATTTGATGAATACCCCTCTGGAACCTTTACATCATTAAAGAAGTTGAAAAACTGATATCTCTCCTCCCAAGAAAGAGTGTAAGCAGCTGGAGGAAGAAACATTTGATTTTCACCCTTCACGGGAGCCAACTCTTCTCATATTCCCATGTCAAAAATTTCCAACCTTGCCTTAATTCCATCCTTTTCTTTTCTAGGGGAATTTAGAAATGTTCTGATAACACTGTCACATAAATTTTTTTCCACATACATCACATCAAGAAAATGTCTGATGTAAAAACAATTCTAGTATGGTAATTCAAAAAAACTGATCTCTTTTTCTAACCGATTTTTATAAGGTTTTTAGAAAATGGTTTACCAAAAATAGTGTTCACATCTTTTACTTTCTCAAATAGCTGATCACCTATTAGTGGAGACAGTGTTGTGTGTTGTTCTTAACTTCCATTGAATGATGTTATCAAAGATCGGTACTTATGCTGACAAGGTAGAAATCTACGATGTCCTAGAAACATATTTTTTGATGAATGTTTCAACCTAATTGATTCTGTATCTTCTTCTCACATAGGACACCCTTGAGTTCCTTTAATTCTATATCCTGAAAAATATCCATAAGCAGGGAAATCATTTATCATCCCATACAACATCGCTCTCAATGTGAAGTATTCACTTTTATAATCATCATAAAACATAACACCTGAATCCCACAATAACTTCAAATCCTCGATCAAAGGATACAAATATACATCAATATCATTACCTGGTTTTTTTCTTCCTGATATAAACATAGATAACATTATAAATTTCTGCTTCATGCATAACCAGGGTGGAAAGTTATAATTTACCAACATAATAGGCCATGTACTATGAGTGCTAGTTTGAAAACTAAAAGGATTCACTCCATCTGTAGATAACGCAAGACGAAGATTTCTTGGCTCTTTTCCAAATTCAGGATACTCATGATCAATTATCTTCCATTGAGGAGAGTCGGCCTGGTGATGTAATTTACCATCTTTATTTCTTTTATCTGCATGCCATGACAATTGTTGTGTACTTTCTTTACATTCATATAGACGCCTAAACCTTAGAATGATTTGAAAGTACCATACAACTTTTGTAGGACTGGATTTATCTTTCATGTATCGAGAATCAACACACTTTGGTCATTCTGTAAGTGATTTTTTATCCTTGCGAAATAGTATACAGTCTTTTAGGCATGCACATATTCTTTCAGAAATCATACCCATCGAGTGTATCATTTATTTAGCTCCATATGTCTGGTTTGGGAACTCATTATATTCTAGGAGCATGTCATTCAAGAGAGAAAGTAGTTCTATAAAACTAACATCACTCCATCTGTTGCCTGATTTCAATTTATACAACTTCAGTACAGCTGACAATGTTGTATATTTAGTGCAACCAACATACAATGGAATCTTTGCACAACTCTTTAACTTCTCAAACAATTTTGGGAAATCACAGAGTTCATCTTCAACTGTCCTTGTCATTTACTCAATACGATCTTCATCATCATTAACTTCTATAACTTCATCCTCCATATGGTCTTCTTCATTATCCATATTTGTATTCATATATGATGATCCATAAAATGTAGTTTTATCCCAACTATTAGCTACATTCTCTCTTTCTCCGTGTTTATTCCAACATTTATAACTATGATCTATTCCGTGACATATAAAATGTTTTTCCAACTCCCCTAGAGTAATTAGTCTATAATAACAACAACGTAAACACAGAAAAAGGATTTGAGAAGAATCATTTGCGTGATCCTTTTCAAACTTGATGAACTCTTTCACTCTGTTCTCATACTCTATTGTCAAATGATTAGCATACATCCAATCTTTATTCATCTCCATCCTATTTGAATCTAAAATATTAGTATTTATGATTCAAATACACAAAACACGACTTCTAAATATAGTATAATAAAACCACTTCCTTATAAAAATAGAGATTAATAGAGCCTACCATATACCTAGAAAATAATTGAAAAAGTTAGGAAAAATAGTTTATTGTACCTATTTCTATTAGTACTACAAAAAAAAGTATAACGAACATAGATCGTACCTCCAAACACTCCTGGAGCCTCCTAGTAAAAATACTCTAGTGACTACAACTATCCAAGATTCTAACCACTAACTTCCCAATATAGGAGTGGTCTACTTAGGGGTTGTATTAGTAGAATCAAACCAAAGTTCCATCCACCTCATGTTGCTCCTCAGTCTCGTCCATCACTTTAGTGCTGTACAGACCTCCTTTCTCCAATTCCTTCCTCTGCCTAGGCTATTCGTCGACTACCTCTTTGATTGTAGCATGAATGTTAAGAAAATTCAATGTGATATGTCTATACCCATCACAATCATTTTAAATTCCTTGGAGTAATGGGCTATCCTTGAGGTACATATGAATGACAGTGCCTCCTGAGATGAGACTTGCATCACACACCTACTGTGGGTGGGTGCTGCTAACCCTACATCCTAGAAGATCACTACCTTAGAAGATTATGATATCAACTCAAAACATAGGCATAATCATAGACCACTAATATAGACATCCAAAGCTTAGTATTACATGTTGAATTCCCCCAAACCACTAGAGGTCGGTCTATGAATTGATCAACATAAATTAATGGATTTAATAAAAAGATCTGAAATATAATCCAACCAAGTGAAAGACATTTACAATCTCCTGAGAATAAATTCATCCCCCGTCACGTAATCAGTTTCTCCATAATGTAGGTGTACTTAACCAAAATCACTTGGCCTGACACGCCTAGGGTAGTTCTTTACTAAAGCAGTCTCCATTCAAAATAAAAATCTTGATACCCATAATAGGTATCAAGGAAGAATCACTATCTACCCAATGAAGTGCATGGTGTCACCCCATTTTCAAGAAAAAACCTTCTAGACTAGAACCTAGGAGAAATTGGTCATAGATGTTCACTAAGTTGACACCACCCTTAAATTATCCTTGACATAAAAGAAAGATGTGTGGAATTTACCATTGATCAAAGTCAAGAAACATCCCACAATCCTAAAAAGAATTAACCACCCAAATAAAACTTCTCACATGTTTATACCACTATCTAAACCCAAAGTATATGCTTAAATTCCAAAAGAAAACTACATAAAAATGTGCCAGATTATCACCTTTCCAACAACCAAGCTGGAAAAACTTATACAAAACCATTTATTATAATTGATAAGCGCTTTAAACAATTATAAATATGTTTTTTCAAGATGAACCCCAAGTGCAGCCAAACATAGCCTTATACACAATCAATTTTGATCAGTTATGAGCACTTTTCAATAAGTGATATCAAACATAAACTATGTAACCTATAAACACTTATAAATGATCATTTTTCATAAATGGTGTCACACACTTTTTTTTAACAGTCAAAAACAACCTACATAAATGATAGAAAACTAAGAACAGACACTAAGTATATGGAAAACGGCTAGAGAGCTACAGCCGAGGAGGAATAAAACTAAAGAAAACACTACGAGAGAGATCCTGCCCAAACCGAAGCCAAGTCCAAGTCTCACAGCCAATTCCTACTCAATTTTCTCTAACTCTCCATCGCTCTAGCCTCCATATATAACAAATCTCATGATACCCATCCCAAAGTAGAACCTTCCCCATAAACACAATCATAAATAGAACCTTCCCCATAAACACAATCACCAGCACATCATGACACCCACAAAGTGTAACCAATTAATAATGAGGCGGGTACTATCAAAACTCTTCTTTTTCATGAAGGGGTTTACAGAAAGACCACTTTCCTCAGTATAGATACACCCACCAGAAAGATGAAGAAAAAACACTCAACATTAATAGAATATTCATGTATAACAATGTCTAGCTTGAGGTTTCATGATAATATCAAACCCTCATATATATGACACTTGGTGAAAAATAAATTCTAGTTCCAAAAATCATAAGGACCCATGGGGAAACATAAAAAAATTATACTTTAGTTCAAATCATCTGCTAACCAAGTATAAGAATCCACTACGTGTGTGATTTCGTGACATAGATTGTTAAAACTCTATGTTAGTTAGCATCTAATCCAAGGGTGGTGATCATGGGGAAGAATCCAAACATCACCCTAATGAAAACTAATCTCACAAAACCTATCCACCAAAAATAAACCTAAAAGGAGAAGTGGGAGACTTAACTAGAGTAGATCGCACCCGCGATGGAGGGAGAGAAGAAGCGTCAAGCGGTCAGGGAGCCTTCTGTGCTATGTTGGGAGGGGAAGGTGCGATCGCAAGGGGGAGGTGCATAGGAGGAGCTGCCACCATTGAGAAATGGAGGAGTAGGGTTCGCAGGGAGTTCAATGGAGAGGAGGAAGTAGGTTTTTCGGGGAGGAGGATATGCGAAAGGGGTTCAAGGGAGAGGAGAATGAGTAGGGATAGCGGCGGAGCTCTGGAAAAGAGAAGATCGCAGGGGGAGGTGAGTTGTTGTAGGGGTACAGCACCACGAGGGATTCAGGGCGTGATAAACAGAGGATACTGTACACCAGATTTTATAAAATATGAGACTATGGTTTTATCAGTGCTAAAAAAGGGATGATAAAGGGTTCCTTTATCAGCACTAAAATTTTAGCGCTGATAAAATAAGCCTTTATCAGTGATTTTTTAGCGATGATAAAGGAACCCTTTATTAGTGCTTTTTTAGCGCTGATAAAGGCATTCTTTATCAGAACTTTTTTAGCACTTATAATGCGTACTCTTTATAAGTGATAATAAAAAATCACTGATAAAGAATGAATTTATCAGCACTAAAATTTTAGCACTCATAAAGGGTTCCTTTATCAGCGCTTTTGTCTTAGCACTGATAAAAGGTGGATCTTACCTTTCCCATTTTTGTAGTAGTCATGGAGAAAGAGAATATAGAAAATACAACAGTAGAGGTGGAGGAAAAATCCAAAGAAGAATTGGTTTCCTCTAAGGCATTACCAGAGCACGGAGATCAAGTACCGGTTGATCCTGGACCATGACAGTCAAATCGGTAGAAAAGAGAACAAATATAGAACTCAAACTATGTCACTGAGAGCAATATTTCATACTACTTATTAATGGATTATATAGAGCCATCTTCTTTTATGGATGTGACCCAGGGTCCAGATGTATCCTCATGGATGGAGGCGATGCAGGAGGAACTTGAATCCCTATACAAGAAAGGGACTTGGGATCTTGTTCCATTACCTAATTCAAGAACAGATATCAGAAACAAATGGTTCTTTAAGATCAATTAGGGTGAAAATGACTATGTGGAATGATATCATGCATGACTAGTTGTCAAAGGATATGATTAAAAGGAAGGTATTGATTTCAATGAAATATTTTCTCCTATTGTTAGATTGACGAATGTTCAAATAGTTCTAGTGATGTGTACAACATATATTTTACTTCTAGAGCAGCTAGATGTGAATATAGATTTTCTCCATGGTGATCTTGATGAAGAAATATATATTATCCAACTGAAAGGTTTTGCAGAAAAAATAAAAGAGAACTTGGTTTGTAGGTTGAACAAATATCTGTATGGTCTCAAGTAGGAACCGAAGTGTTGGTATAATATATTTGATTCCTATATCATGATCCTTAGATACAAAAGACTTCATTAAAATCCTTATGCATATTTCAAGGGTTAATATGGTAATGATTTCATCATTCTTCAATTGTATGTGGACGACATGTTGGTTATAGGCCCCAACAAAGATCAGATCCAGGATATGAAGGCAAAGTTGTCTAGGGAGTTTGATATGAAGGACTTGGGACCAGTAAACAAGATTCTTGGGATGAAAATTTACTAAGACAGAAATAATGGGAAGATTTGGCTATCATAGAATAATTACTTATAGAGAGTCTTGAAATGATTCAACATGAAAGACTATAAGACAATATCTACCCCTCTTCCCATTAATTTCAAGTTATCCTCCACGACGAGTCCTAGTAGTGAAGCATAGAGGATGGAGATGTCTTGAGTACCGTATGCACCAGTTATGAGAAGTATGACGTTCACTATAGTTTGTAATAGACCAGATATTGTGCATGAAGTGGGAGGAGTTATTCAGTACATGCAGAATTCATGATGGGAGCATTAGAGTATAGTGAATAGGATCCAAAGATACATCAAAGAGACCTCAAATGCTGCATTATGTTATGGAGGATTAGATTTTACTATCAGAGGCTATGTTGATTCAGATTTTGTAGGTGATTATGACTGAAGGAAATCTACTATTGGTTATGTGTTTACTCTTACAGGAGGACTTGTGTGCTAGATTTCAAAGTTATAGTTAGTTGTAGCTTTATCCGTGATAGAGGCAGAGTACATGGCATCTACACTTGATTGCAAAGAGGCGATTTTTATGATAAGGTTGTTGGAGGGGCTTGGGCATAGACAGGATCGTATTCCTTTGTTTTTTGATAGCCATAGAACCTTTCACATTGAAAGGAATCCATATTTTTATTCCAGTATGAAGCACATTAGGGTAAAATATCACTTTGTCTAAGATGTGGTGGAGGAAGTAAGTTTGGACATGCTGAAGATTCACACTAAAGAAAATCTAGCATATTTTCTAATGAAGGTGATTAACTCTGATAAGTTCAGATGGTGCAGATCCTCAAGTGGGATCACAGAGACGTGAGTGGCATGTTTTGGCAAATAGAAAGGATTTGTGGAGATGTGATTAGTTCTCAATCAAATATCCAAGTGGGAGATGTGTCGAAAGCTTTTTTTTGGACGGCACCACCCCCTTTGATTTGTCAAAGGGGGCTAGCGGTGGTCGGTGGTGGGTGGCCAAAATCCACTAAACTCACTAGTAGAGGAAGATGGGGTAGGGGAGAGGTATCCTATAAATTGGTCTCTCTCCCAGTGGTTTTTCTCATCAGCTTCATCTGTTCTCATCACCTCCAGCAGATCTCATTTTAGAGTACTATTTGTAAGGCAGTTTCCCCACCTTATTCAAGAGAGATTTTACAAGGGTTTTCTCTATGTAATAGTGAGGGAGTGTGTACCCACTTTTATCCATAGTGATCCTTTTAATTTTCATGTGGTTTTTTACTCCTTCCATTTGCTGTGTTTTCCATGTTTCATTTGGTATCCTTTTATTTCTGCATTTTTTACTTCATTTTATCTTATAATTATCACTGCACCAGTGGGATAATCATTTTTTGGTCTCAATACCATGTAAAACACCCACACCAATCGTCATCCACCTCTCCTATGCCGCATGCAACCACACTACCAACCAAGCCTGACTCCTCCCCTCTGTTGCATCACCACAAGCGTATCAACCCTCTTACTTCACTTGAAACCATCATCCCCCTCTCCTCTAGGGTTTGTTTTTGGTGATTTTCATGTTGTGTGCCACATCGATACTGGTTGTGGATTGGCTTGGCGTCTACTCCACAAGAGCACCACTGATCTGGTCATTTTTTCGGTGGTGCGATGGTTCGGCTTGATATTGCACTGATTAGCAGAGTGAAGATTTCATGTTGTAATCATTGACGGCAAGGTGTGGTGACAACTACGATGGCACAAGCATAGTGATGCCTTCTGTGGCGTCTCTCCCTTAGTGACACATATCGGTGCCCCGAGACGGTGGGCCATCGGACCTCAAACACACCTCCTGGAACGTTAGAGGCTTCTGAGTAGCAGCGAGGGACTAGGGTGTGTCTGTGGGGAGATTATGCCCTCATAGATCAGAGTATGCACCGTAGTAAACGATAGATAATAAATAGTAGAAGCATAGATAAAAAAAAGATTGTAGTGAAAACACTACCATAGATCTGGGTAAGGGATGTGATGACTTTTATCAGCGTTAAGCAGAAAGCACTCATAAAAGGGGGGCCTTTATTAGTGCTAGCAAAAAACGCTGATAAATCTACTCTTTATCAACGCTAAAAAAATACTAATAAAGGTGTACCCTTTATCAGCACTTTTTTAGCGCTGATAAAAGTTTTTAATAAAAATATTTTTAATTTATATAAAATTCTTATATTTATATTCAAAAATAATGTTTATTTGTATACATTAAATAAAAAATGCATGTTTATAATTAATATATATTTTTTAATAATTAAAATATATATATAATAAATTTCGTTAAATAATAAATATATATATTATATTTATTATATTTATATATTTATATATTTATATATTTATATATTTATATATTTATATATTTATATATTTATATATTTATATATTTATATATTTATATATTTCTATATTTCTATATTTCTATATTTCTATATTTCTATATTTATAATTATATATAAATACTTTTTAAATATGAATATTTATAATTATAAATAAATATATGCTTTCAATTAATTTGGTCAATTGATGCGTGAATATTATTGATGTTCATATGTTATGTATTTATCATGAATGTTCATTTATACATTACACCCTCATTACTATTCATGTTTTCCATATATATGATAACTCGTTTATGATCTATATTTTACTCAGTGTATATGATTCATTCATGTTCCCATGAAGCTATTATGTTCTCATAAATAATTAAAATCACGATAAATATATTTTAAATATATTTATTATATTTATAATTATAAATATTTAGTTATATATAAATACTTTTTAAAATATATTTATATAATGATAATTATATATAACTATATATATATTTATTTATATAAATAATTATAAAATACAATAATTTTTTTAAATGATAAATATATTTTTATATTTATAATTATATATAAATTCCTTTTAAATATATTTATATTTAAATAAATATATGTATTTAATGAATAAATATATATATTCATTAGACATATATTTATTGTAATTTTTTAAATGATAAATATATTTGTTATATTTATAATTATAAATAAAAACTTTTTATAAAATTATAATAAATACATTTATTATAATTTTATAAATATATATATACATATAAATATATTTATAATTATATACAAATATTTATAAATATATTTGTTTATAATTATAAATATAAATATGTATATGTATATATATTTAAATAACTATAAAATTATAATAAATATATTTATAATAATTATAGTTTTATAAATATATATAATTTATAGAAATATATTTATAAATATATACAAATATTTATACATATTTACAAATATTTATATTTATAATTATAAATAATATATAAATATGTAAATAATTATAAAATTATAATAAATACATTTATCATATTTATAATTATAATTATAATTATATATATTTTAATTATAGTCATAAATATAAATAAATTTATATATATATATATATATTTAAATACTTATGAAATTAAAATAAATATATTAATTTTTTTTAAAGGTTTGGGCTGAAGCCCCGTTTATTATTAAATCAAATCAAAGACCTCTTTTAACTGGATAGAGGGAGACGCATTACATAGCCCGAAGGCTGAGTGGGCATTTAGCCCATTACATGGCCCATAGGCCCATATTTTTTTCCCCAAAGCCCATTCTGTGAATAGTACTGCTACAGTGCCCGCTACTACAGTACCGCACAGTACCCTGCCGCCACTACAGTACCCTGCCACCGCTACAGTGACCTAACTCCGCTACAGTGCCACTGTTGCTACAGTTCCGTCACTGCTACATTACACTACAGTACTGCTATAGTAACTTGCGCCCAATGGATTTTGAACCCCCATTTTTCATGTCGGATTATGGGGTGCTTACCACTAAGTCGAACCCCAACTACATATATTAATTATATATAGTCATAAATATAAATAAATTAATATATATATATTTAAATACTTGTAAAATTAAAATAAATATATATGTATTTATTTAAATAATTATTAAATTATAAAAATATATATAATTAATATATTCATTTTAATTTTGTAAGTATTTAAATATATATATATGTATATTTATATTTATGACTATATATAATTAATATATCTATTTTAATTTCATAAGTATTTAAATATATATATAAATTTATTTATATTTATGACTATAATTAAAATATAAATTTAATAAATATATATTTATTTCATAAGTATTTCATAATTATTTAAAAAATATATATATTTATTTTTAGTTATTATTATAAATATATTTATTTATAATACATATAATTTTATAAAAATATATAAAAATATAAATAATTTATTATCATTATAGTATTGTCAGCACTAAAATTTTAGCACTGATAAAAAAACCTTTTATCAGTGCTTTTTTAGCACTGATAAAGGCATGTTTTATCAGTGCTTTCTATTTTAGCACTAATAAAAGGTTTACCCACTTTTATAAGTAAACCCTAGCAGTCTTTTCCTTCTCTCACATGCCTCAAGCTCTTGTGGAAGCCAAACCCTGCCACCGACTCCTCCTCCTCCTCTGCTACTGCCAACTCCTCCTCCTCCTCCTCTGTTGCCTTCTCAGCCTCCTCCTCCTCCTCCTCCTCTGCCATCGCCATCATGAATCCATCTACAGTGAACATCACCTCCACCACCAAACCCCATCTATTGTAAACCCACCTCCTCCACGTACTCTACTACTGAAGCCCACCTCTACTACTAATCCCTTCTCCTATGCAAACTCGCCTCTCCTGAGAACCCAACTCCTCAGGTGCTACCATTGTGAGTCTTTTAATTCTCCTGATCTCCATGCTTCCATATCCATGTTGAAAGTATTTTGATATGTTATTTAGACATTATTATCCAATTTTTGGATGTTACCTTTATGGTTTAGTTATTTTGAAATGTTATGTATTGTGAATATTTGATGTGATATTGTAATTGTTCTTGTCTTATCATGTGTCTACTGAAGGTGAAATTATTCCCATGTTTCTTTGTATGATACCCTATTGCTTGTCTCCAACCCATGGAGATTTGGAGAATGCTTCAAGACTTTTAGTTTCTCTATTCGAGTTACATTTATGGGTTGACCCTGGTTGATCTATTACAGAGATAAACATACCCAACCCTCTAAGGTTAAGGAATTGTAGATATTTTTTGACCATTCAAGTAATCTTACTTTAATGACATGATGGTGTGCTTCAGTCATACTAATAGGAGGATTATCTTTTTTAATTCCTAGGGGGGTAAAAATTGAAAACCAATGACAATAATTCAAGTAATTACATTCTAGGGGTTTCCAATCTATGGATTTTTCAAGGGTAAATAGGATTTTTAGGGGAATTCAATACATACTAAGAAAATTTATTGTGGAAGATAAAACAAAAGCAAAAAAATCCCATATCTCAATGAACTGGATAGTACTACATGGGATGCATTTTAGTAAAACATTAATGGATTCCTCCAACAACCTATTGTGATGTATTTCATAAGTACTAGGAAAGGTTGGTGATCGCACAGACTCAGACTATTGAGTATAAGGCTCATGCTGCCTTTTAAGTGATCCAGCCACTCCCTACCCACCTTTGGTCATGTATAATTTGATTGAAAGTATGAGGTAAATACAAGAGGGAGATAAAAATTTCACATATATAGAAAATGGATGCATAGAATGTATCACAAATATTTGATAGTTTTACCTTTAAACACATTAATTCCCACTTAATATAGACAAAAAATGGAAAGGGAAGGTTTTAGTGACATGAAAACTATGATTCTAGTTTGTGATTGCAATTAAAACCCACCATATAGTGATGTATCTACTATATCAATTTCTTTCATCGATGGGTGGAATTATATTTTTTGAGGGTGATGATTATGTATATATTGGAGAGTTGGATATGAAAACTAGTTATATAGGACCTATATTTTTGTATCTGGTAGAATCATAGCCCATTTTCTAGAGTAATTTTGAATGGTATAGAGAAACATCAGTCAATATATTCTACTTTCATTGACAGGTTCCTAGATGTATTTCTAGTTATTACCAGAGGGTTAACTAGTATTATTACTAATTATAAGTGATAAGAAGTCCTTAACCAAGAATGTGTTATAGTTTCTTTTCTTATATGTTCATGAGATACCCTTTTAAGATCTTAATGAGAGATTGATGAAAAAAAATCTTTACCATAAATGAGTTGGGTAATGAGTATGGCTTATATTCTGATGTATCAAGAGTTAGAATTTGAATTGTTCCATTCCGTTATTGTCATGTGGTTGATTATGGGTCCATATAGTTAAGGAAACATAATAGAAACTTCAAAAATCCTTTCCTAGATTTGGAAATAGTGGTGCATTTCATGAGGTTTTATTGGTATTATCTTTAGGGTGATATATTTTTGGAATACACTAAAAAAGTTTTTGAAATATATTTAATCACAAATTGAAATGAACCATTAATAGTGGATAAGGATTTATCACCTATATTACTTTAAATTTGACCTAATGTATACACTCAAGAAGGGGAAAATTTTTATAACATACTGTATTGGAAGGATCAAGCTTAGGTAGTACATTATTCAAGTAACAATTGTGATATGGTTTCCCAATTTGAAGATATGTGACTTAATGTTCAAAAGTATCATGGTAGAGTGAAACTTATTTCATTATTTATCACTTATTCACTCCTCAATATTATTATTGGATTAAACTATATGATTCATACTATTAATTCATGAGAAACATGATAAACATTTTATAGCTTTATATTTTATAAATTTTTTATTTTTGATTCATGTATCCTTTATAAAGTGCCTCTCTTGAGATTTATGAATTTTTTAAAATGCCTAAGTGTCTCTTTTAAAATGATTCAAGTGTTTTTAAATTCTTCTTAAAAAATTATATATGCTCAACATACCCTTTTTTGGTTTTAAATATCTTTAAAGTGATTTAAACACTTGGCATGGACTTAGGTTGCATGCCAAGTGTTTGTCAACTCACCTGATTGACTTTCATAAAGGGATGTGAATGTTATGAAAGTGTATGTAATGATGGTTTCATTTTAACAAGGGGTGTGTGAAGTTTTAAATGAAAATTTGTAAGATATAGAGGGTTTTCACTCATTTTAAATGATTAAGATTTTTGGGTCATGAAGTTTCCTTGAATGCTTTAAAAAATGAATTGGGGTTTTGTGAAAGAGTGTTTGGAACTGATTGGTTTATTTTAAAAGGGGTGTGTTATTTTAAAGAGTAATTTGTATAAATGGTTGGTTTTTTTAATGGTATTTCAACTGGGATTTTATATGTATTTTTCAAAGGACATCTGAAATGTAGTTTTTTTATAATATTTTAAGTTTATATTTTTATAGAATTGGTAAAACCATTAAATTGTATAGGTAAGACAAGTAGATTGATCATAACACCATGGAAAGGGTAAATTTATTTCAATAATTATAAGGATTAGATATTAGTTAGATTTTCTCTCCTGCTATAAATAATATAATAATTCAGATGCTTCTCAGCTTGGTTTCCATTGAAGGTTTATTTCTAAAAAAATGGATGTCATGATTATATTCCTTCGTGGAGATTATAAGTAAGAGATATACATAGATAAACTAGAGTTTTTCATGCTAAATGGAATAGAAGTTTTTGTTCCAGTCTCAAATGGAGTTTTTTTTTGGTTTAAGTAGGTACCAAGACAGTGTAACTGGAATTTTAATGCTTTCATGGTAGAATTAATGTTCATGTTGTGTAATGTAAATAATTGCTATTATATGAAGTTGTATTATTATGGGAGTATTTTGTATTTATTTTTTAAAATATTAATATTTCTAAATCAAATAGTATGGATATTAATAAAGAATGGATGGATTCCAATCATCTGAAAAAAGATTATGTAGATGGAGTGAAAGTGTTCATCAAGTTTTCAAAAGATCGTGCATATGACCCTTCTAAAATTCTTTGTCTATGTTTAAACTAATTTTATTCAATAAAAATTAGTCCATATGAGTTGTAATAACACTTGATCTATCATGGAATATATTGAAGTTATAAATTTTAGAATAAACACTGGGAAAAAGTGAATATAGCTAGTGGCTGGGATAACTGTGCATTTTATGAATCATCTGATATGATTACAAGTGTGGACAATAAAGAAGACAATATAAAGGATGTAATTATAATTGTGAATGATGATGAAGATTGTATTGAGTAAATGACAAGGATAGTTGAAGATAAACTTCGTGATTTCCCAAAAAAAATTATAATTTGAAGAGTTTTGAAAAGACGTCATTGTATGGTGGTTGCACTAAATATACAAAATTTTCATCCGTACTGAAGCTGTATAATCTGAAAGTAGGCAATGGATGGAGTGACACCATTTTTATGGAACTACTTTCTCTCTTGAATGACATGATCCCAGAAGATAATGTGCTCTCGAGCTGAATATATGACTCCAAATGAATGTTACGCTCGATGGGTATGATCTCTAAAAGAATACATCCCTTCCTGAATGATTGTATACTATTTTGCAAGGACCATAAATCACTTAGATAATTCTCAAAGTGTGATTCTTATCGATACAATAAAGAGGAATATGGTTCTATGAAAGTTTTATGGTACTTTCCAATCATTCCAAGGTTTAAGAACCTATATGAAAGTGAGGAGACTGTAGGTCAATTGACGTGGCATGAAAGTACAATAAATAAATATGGGAAACTACATCACTCGGCAGACTCTCCTTAGTGGAAGAGAATTGATCATGAGTATCCTAAATTTGGAAATGATCTGAGAAACCTTCTTCTTTCATTATCTACAGATGGAGTGAATCCTTTTGGTTTTCAAAGAAGCACTTACAGTACGTGGCTAGTTATGTTGGTAAATTATAACATTTCACCATGATTATGCATGAAACAAAAAATACATCATGTTATCTATTCTTATATCAGGACCAGAATAACTAAGAAATTATATTGATGTTTATTTGGCTCTATTGATTGAGGATTTGAAATTATTATGGGATTTAGGTGTTATGTTGTATGATGCTTACAAAAATGAATATTTCATGTTGAGAGCAATGTTGTACGAGATGATAAATGACTTTCCTTATTATGGAACTTTGTTAGGATATAGCATTAAATTAACTCATGGGTGTCCCATCTTCAAACAAGTTACATGGTCAATTAGGTTGAAACATTCATTGAAAACTGTGTTTATAGGACATCAAAAACTTATACCCCAATGGAATAAGTATTGATATTAGATGACATCATTCGATGGAAGTTTAGAAAAATGTATAACACCATCTCCACTAATAGGTGATAAAATATTTGAGAAAGTAAAATATGTGGACACTGCTTTTGTTAAACCATTTTCTAAAAACCTTACAAAAACCAGTTTTAAAAAGAGATCATTTTTTTTGAATTACCATATTGGAATTGTCTGTGCATTAGAAATTTTCTTGATGTTATGCATGTTGAAAAAAAAATATGTGATAGTGCCATCGGCATGTTGCTAAATGCACCCGGAAAAACAAAGGATGAAATTAAGTCTTGGTTGGACATGGTTGACATGGGAATAAGAGAAGTGATGGTTTCAGTAAAGGGTGAAAAATAAACTTTTCTTCCTCTAGCTTCTTACACTCTTTCCAAAAAGGAGAGATATTAGTTTTACAACTTCTTTAATGGTGTAAAGGTTCCAAAGGGGTATTCATTGAGTATCAAGAACATCGTGTCAATGACTCATTTAAAGTTAAAGGGACTGAAATCACATGAATGATATGTTTTGATGCAAGATCTAATGCATATAGATTTATATTGAATTTTTTCCAAGAATGTTCATAATGCATTAACCAAGTTCTAATTCTTCTTCAAAGCTATATGCAGCAAAGTTATAGACCCAATGAAATTTCTAACTATGGAATGAGAAATTTTCTTCATATTATGTGAATTGGAAATGTTCTTCCTACCAACATTATTTGACATGATGGTTCATTTGATGGTTCACTTAATGAGAGAGATTCAACTATGTGGTCTTATAAACTATATATAGATGTACCCCATTGAATGGTATATGAAGATTTTAAAAGGGTATGTCAAAAATCGAAGTTGTACATAGGGTTGTAATATGGAGTGATATATTATTGAGGAAGTTATTGAATTATGTACCGAATACCTATCCAATGAGAAAATAATTGGTCTACCAAAATCTCGTCACACTGG
This sequence comes from Viscum album, assembly GCA_963277665.1. Taxonomy (NCBI): domain Eukaryota; kingdom Viridiplantae; phylum Streptophyta; class Magnoliopsida; order Santalales; family Viscaceae; genus Viscum; species Viscum album. The sequence goes on along the minus strand of OY728139.1, from coordinate 28,839,962 downwards.
GCAACTTGCGGGTGAAGGAATTTTTGGAAGAGATGTTGTTATAATAAATATTACAGATCGGGAGAAATCCCACCTTCACATTTTTTATAATAGTTTGGTGGTTTCCTCATATTTTGAAACCCACAAATAAATTCTTAGGAATTTGAATCCATCAAGGGATGGAAGATGGATATCAAATACACATAATCAACAGTTTATAGGATGGTTTTGAGACCATATTTTAAATTAGTCTGATGAAAATCTAGATTCAATTTCAGAACGACTTCGATGGATAGCTAGAGGACCCAGTATATATGTATTATCTTACAATGGTTATATAATTAATGGTTATACGTTCTATACAAATGTGCATGAAGAAGACACTACCATGAAAAATAGTGGAGTTACACTTGTGGCTGAAGTGATGCATGTTTCTGGTACAAATAATAGAACTCTAATTTATGTTAATATGTTGTACTTTGGCATCATCAAAAAAATATGGGAGTTGGATTATACAAAATTCCAAGTGCTGGTTTTTCAATGAAAGTGGGTTAATAATAGAAGTGTTGTTAAAATAAATGAATTGAGATTCGTGAAAGTTGATTTTAGTAAAGAAGGGTATAAATATGAACCATTTATAATGGAATCATAGGTAGTACAAGTATTTTATATTTTAGATCCCACAAACTAAAGTGGTCAATTGTTCTATTATCGACCAAAACTACTGAAGGGTCATATAAAAATTTCAAATAAGGATTACCCTTTAATTGGGATGTCGCAATCATTTCATAGTGGTCCCAATGTAGATAGCATTTTATATATCAAAGGATACCACAATAACGGGATTTGGATCATCGATAGAGGGTTCAAATACCTTCAGCCTTTAAAAAGGAAAAAGGGATTTTGATAATTAGGTTACATTTTTTTTAATACACATCATGTTACCTCATGTTATTATTCATGTGTTGCTAAATTTATGTAATCTAAATTAAATGTTAAACCACTTCTGTAGATAATGACTTCTACACGTTATGGTTATCCTAATCCTGAGGAACAATTGGTCTCTCAACCTACTGTTTCTCACAGTACAATGGAACGACATTCTGCGCATGATGGTGCTCCCATTCCTGAGAAACAATAGGTTTCTCAACCTGATTCTTCTCCCAGTGTCGAGGTATGATGACCATATACACATGATGATGCTACCACTCTATAGGAACATATTTATGATGTTGATTCTGAGGAAACGGTAGGTGATGAAGGACTAACAATGCAGAAAAAACAAGAGCATTGTAGTTTTATAGTGTTATCATAAATCATTGAGGTGAAAGTCCAAGGCATCAAATTCAAGGTTGTATGGAATGCATGGGGCCATCATGTTAACCCCAACAAGGCCATGTTCAGTAGTTATATTGTAATATTCACTTGGAAACTTATGTCGATTGATATAGATTCTTGGTGCCATGTTGTGTCCAAGCTTAAGACACTGATGTGGGAAGAGATTATGGTAAAATTATGATATCATTTATTTATTTTACTAAAAAATAAAATAATGAAACATTGAATTTCTCTTCAGCATCCTTTTTAGAGTGAATTTATAGTAGATGAATCCCACAAGAAATATGTATTAATGCTTGCTGGAAGGATTAACAGAGGATTTCTCACAATCCTAACAAGAAATCATCTTAAACATGTTGAAAGGAAAATAAACCCGCATCCACCGCTAATCTATGTACACCTGGTAACCTAAGAAATGTGAGATTCATTTACTAAAAATCATGTAGATGTGTCTTTTCAGGTACATTGTGGCTATTAATATGTTGTCTTATGGTATATGTATTCATCACTTTTATTGAAAATTTTTAATTTATGTAACAAAAACTAAGTTCTAGAAATAAGGAATGAGAAACAAAACTTGTGTACCCCTACCGTAAAGCAAGGATGGGGTACGCTTCACTTGAAAAAAAATTGGTATGTATTTTAAATCTACCGTAATAATTTTATGTGACATGAAACAACACCATAATTATGTTCCTCTATTTATATACAGATTAATGGGTTTAAATCCAAAGCCACTTTTGTCCCATTCCATGTGATATTAAAGGAGGAACATGTAAATAAAGATGGGATACTAATAGATGAAAAACACAAAAAGTTCGGGAAATATGTGAAAGTATTACATGAAAAAAAATCTATAAATCACTATTACATAACAATGATCACTTATTTTTCTATATTTTCTATCTGACATAGTCACAGGAATCAATAACACCTGTACTAGATGAACACATACTATTGGTGGCCTTGGAGTGATAAGAATAGTATGGTCACGTCATAGGTGCGGGTTTTGGGGTGACACCCCGAACATATTTTGAGGAAAAAACAATAGGAGGATCAAATTGAATTAATAAAATAAATTAGATAAAGAATAACTACCCTTTAAGATCAATTCCAATGGTAGAGAGAGATGATGGCAACTTTATGGGGGTAGGAAAGGAGAAAAAGAAACTTAATAATAGCCATCGTGTGTAGATCTTGCCCCACCTCCCACTAGCTATGAGGTTAGCCATTCCTTACAAAGAGATGTCTTAGATGAGGTAATCAATGTTCTAATAAATTTTTCTATGAAATATAAATCAGAAAGACATGGATACCTTTCCTGTATTGATATTCTACAGGGTGATAATGACTATGATTCATATCTATCAACATCCACCCATCGCTTTGTAGAGAGGGATACAGTGTTCAATATTCAAAACGACATGCTATGAGCCGAGCATTGATCTACCTATTCCAATTCATGAGAAATATATTAATACAGTCAGAAAACTATTGTAACATTCATCACATGGTTGTTACATCTTGTAAAAAAATATCGACATGGAGGTATTCATTTCCAATTTATTTCTCAAGAAAAACATTTAACAATTAATGAAAAAAAGGTCTAAACCAATGAATGTTATTATATACAGACAAATGTAATGGGACTAAATGAAAGAGTGACTCAAACCCATCTGAAGGATCGACCAATTGATCCAAAAGATCTACCAAAAGTGCCATTACCCCACCCGTTCTATATCCACATTTACTATCATTTAAGGTTCATGTGGATACAAAGTTATAAGATGGTCATAATCACATAGTTGGTTTTGAATAAAATATTTATGAAGGGAAATATCAATAATTCATTGGTGTTGAGAGTGAAACTGAAATCCTCGACTATGAATGGCTAGGCATCTCAGTTGTAAATGTATGCATGAGGTATGTTTTTATAATTTGATTTTCTAAAAGTTGATATATTGTGTTAATTATGAATAAATACATTTCATATTTTTGGAAGGCATATATATGAAAAACAATTGAAGACATTTTCCCATGAAAGAAAATTTAGACTTGTTAGTCCTCACATATCCTCTACAAAACAAAAGAAAATAGATACCAATAAAAAGGATAAAATAGTGGCAGGTCTGATCAAATTTTTTGAAAGTAAAATTTCAGATGAAAAACTCTATTTAATACCAACAATGTAGGGGTAAAACTCTAAAATTTAATCATATCAAATATATTTTCATACCTTTCATTACTTATTCCTTTTTGTGTTTGTTAAATTTAGATACTCTAATGATTTATTTTTAAGATTCAATGCATGGATATCCATAAAACTATCCACACATTATGGAATTTATCAAATTTTAATACACTACATCCAAAATTTTATAACTAAACATTAATTTATATAATTTATATTATCTTTCATTGAGGATTCGGTTATGATAGGGTGGTGCATAAATACTGTGAAAAATAAGGAATGGGCTAGGGGATAAGCACAAGGACCGAGACAAGTACTATGAATGGACAAGTATTAGGCTATATATAATAATATTTAACTATCCAAACACATATAATGTTGGAACCGAGCGTGCAGCGGAATCCCCAAACAGGTGGGTTTTTAAAAAAATTCCACCATCATTCGCCATAAACTTGCCGACATCGGTGAAGAGCAGCCCGGTCAAAGCCAAGGACCACGCGTGGAGGATTTTAAGCACAAAATTAAACCGTAAAAAACCTGGTTTAAAACCGAAGTCGCGCACGACATCTGCTCGTCATTGGCGATCGCTGCTCGAAGAATCTGAAGCCGAATTCCTCTAGATAGTCTACACGTGCTTCAAGGAATCTTCGGGAGCGCAATTCGTCATAATCTGGGTGCTATCGTGGATTTGCGACGATGCCTTCGATGCTCTAATGACCACCGCATCGCATCGCTAGCGATGCCCGAGAGAGAGCTCTATCTGAGCTCCTTGGATCCAGAGCATCTCTCTCTAGAATGTGGGAGAGAGGAGAGGAGAGATAAGATCCATGAATAGTGTTTGGCAAATGCCCCTCCTCTTCTATTTATAATGCACAATTAAAATACCTGGTATCGCCTCGTCGGCCCCTGAATACTTAACGCACTATCAACAAAATGTATGACTACTAAACTGAGCCATAAATATTATTATCATTTACTTGTAATATATTAAAATATATTACATGATAATAATTAAGTCATTAACCTGGCTCATCTCTCCCATAAATATTAATTGAACCTTGAATAATTTAATATTCGTCAATTAATATTTTTCTTGTATATACTTAAAACTCGTAAATACATTTAATAAATAAATTCAATACTCGTTATTCTAAACTCGAATAATATGAATTTATTTATTGCATTGGTGATTGTTTAACTTTGGAAAATTCCTGGACCCTTGTGGCGGGGCCCACTATGTCCAATTCTCCTATTCAACTGAATAGGGAAGATTCTTGAATATGCTATTGTGTGTGACCCTCTAGGCCCTTATTTCGACAGTCATGAATAGTATTCACAGACTAAGAGCGGGATCTACCAACCCATCATTGCCCCTGAAGAAATAAGGATTGTCACAGTAGCGACAACCAACCTACGAACACACACTATGTAATATAATCTCTTTGTCTATAATATCTCATAAAGCAGGATGCACTCTCATGTCATCACCCTTTTCTTGCTTTATTGTTTATTGATGTAACTGGATGGATTTACCCTCGACTGCCATGACCATGGTCTTATAAAGGTACTGGCATCCATATCAACATGGACAAAGATATATTACTTCCATAACCTGGAAGCGACAAATCCTTTCTTGACCATTCAACCAATGTCATGCCACTAATAACGCACCCGACACAAACTACCTCTCCACGACTTCATTTCCATGGTTTTCATCTTGCATCAAAGTATGCAATCAAATGACATACATTGGTAATGATATCAATTCAGGAGACCATTACACACGATCGTAGATAGGAACATCCAATCACACCCGAAACATGTGGTGTTCCTATTGGCGGGTCAGTCCTCGTGATCTCACTACTAGAGATCATCAAGTGTGAACTTCATGAGAAGAAGTCTCAATGATTATGAGCCCCCAGCACCTGATGGTCAGACATCTACTATGTCCAATTAGTAAGATGTATCTAGACCATAGAACATATATTTAATATTAATGTCATAGTATCTAGAGGTCCTCATTATAGCCTGAGAACTACTATAACCTTTCGATACAACAATTAATCTTTGGACATTACCATTTCAATAGTGGATGCAGAAAATTCTACACTATAATGGTAAAATGACATCATGCATAGTTAACTCTATACACGATATGGTAATGAAAAGCACTGAATAGTTGGTTCTAGGGCACCCACTATTTCAACATATAAAAACAAATTACTTATTCTCCTTAATGTTTTTTTAGTTTCTGAAATAGAGAAATGGAAAAGATTGCGGTTATTATGTTTGTAAATTTATGAGAGAGATCATATTCCATGAACAAACTAGCAACCCTAAAGAGGTATTTTCAAAGATAATTACTATTTCATTTAAAATATTTATTTATCCTTTGTGTATTTATATTTTTCTAGTATTTCTATGATTGAAAAAAAGAATCATATTCACAAGATGATATAGATGTGCTCGGAAACAAATAGGCAGCATAGTTGATGGGAGAATTTATACAAATAGCATGAAGATGTGACTTCCATAAAAGTAGTGGATTGTTTCATATTTATGTTTAATTTAATTATTTTTATTATTACTCGTGTAATAATTGTTTTCTTATATAGGTGGATTCCTTTGTTCAAGTTGGGGTGGTTCATTCAGAACTGATCATGCTCGTGAGAGATTAGACTTCGAGGCTGCAACTCAGAATTCAATGAGAATGTATTTTTTTTTAGTATACTATGTTTTTTATTATAATATTATATTTTCTATACTATGTTAACATAATCTAAACTAAATTTTTGACTAATCATATAGAAAATGCATTCCATAGACTTATTCTCCCTCAAAACCTTGTCACCCCTGCATTGTCGGCATTTATCACTTTCCTTCAAAGGTAGTGGAGGGAACTTGAAGGAAAGTGATAAATGTCAACAATGCAGTGTTTCCATTTCGAAAAAAAAATTGGAAAGAATTATAATGCACGATGTGGTCTATATGACTCAAAGTGTGTATTTTTATGTAATTAATTAATTTTGTCATCATTTTATCTACTATTTGTAAGATAATTTCCTTATCATTTTTATCTAATACTTATTTAGCTCAAAAAATTTCACTCACTAAAAACCAATAAAATGTGATCCAATTATATTCATAGTTTAGGAAAAATGTTCATAAGTCATTTGTGACGTCTATGAAGCAATATCGCATTAAACAGACACACAATGCGATTGGTATGACTTAAAATGCGTGTTTTTGGTTTGAAATGAAATTTTAGTGAAAAAACACAACTAACATACTGAAAACAGAGCAAACATGTTTTTATTACTTTGATACTCTAGTAAAATGATCTATCAGTCATTTTTAACATGTAAGAATTAGCCTCACCTCAATATGACGCACAGTGTGGCCGGTATAGCTCAAAGTGTCTCTTTTTATTTAAAATTGAAATCAATTTAAGTAAAAAAAAGTTACATATTGAAAACTAACCAAATGCATTCTGATTATTTTTATATTTTATTACAACGATCCATCAATCATTTTTTATGTGTAGGGGTCAACCACACCTCAATACGACACTCAGTGTGACTGATATGACTCCAAGTGAGTCTTTTTATTTAAAATTCACATTAATTTAAGTAAAAAGAACAAGTGTCATGCTGAAAATAGAGAAAAAATATTCATATTGTTTTGATACTTTAGGAAAATGATCCATGAGTCATTTGTGACATGTATGAATTAACCACACCTCAACCTGACACACGGTGTGGCTGGTATGACTCAAAGTGTCTCTTTTTTATTTAAAATTGACATTAATTTAAGTAAAAACAATAAGTGACATACTAAAAACCAATAAAACACATTCGTATTGTTTTTATACTTTAGGAAAACAATCCATGAGTTATTTTTGACATGTAGGATTCAACCTAACCTCTATAAAATTTATGGTGTGACCGATATGACTAAAAGTGCATGTCATCAGTTTAAAATTGACATTTTAGTTTAAAACATGTCATTCGTTGCAAACCAAGAAAACACACTCTGATTGTATTGATAATTTATTGAAGTTATTCAGAAGTAATAATTGACATGTATGAAGTAGTATCACATCAAACCTATGCATGATGTGATCGGTATGACTTATAATGTGTGTTTCCAGTTTGAAATGACATTTTAGTAAAAAACACAACTGAAATACTAAAAACTAATAAAACATATTAGTATTGTTTTAAAACTATATAAAAATGATCTATTAGTAATTTTTGATGTGTAAGAATCATTCACACATCAATATGATTCATAATGGGGTCGATATAACTCAAAGTGTCTCTTTTTATTTAAAATTAACATCAAGTAATAACAACAAGTGACATCCTAAAAACTAACCAAATGCATTCTGATTATTTTGATATTTTATTAAAATAATCCACGAGTCATTTTTGACTTGTAGGAGTCAACCTCACCTCAATAAAATGCATAGTATGACTGATATGACTCCAAGTGTGTCTTTTTATTTAAAATTTACATTAATTTAAGTAAAAACGAATAAGTGACATACTAAAAACCAAGAAAACGCATTCATATTTTTTTATACTTTAGAAAAATGACCCATGCTTTATTTTTGACATGTAGGAATCAACCACACCTCAATATGATGCACGATATAGATGATATGAATCAAAGCGTCTCTTTTTATTTAAAATTGACATTAATTTAAGTAAAAACTATAAGTGACATACTGAAAACTAAGAAAATGCATTTGGATTGTTTTTATACTTTAGTAAAATGATCCATGAGTTATTTTTTACATGTAAGAGTCAAACTCACATCAATATGATGCACGGTGTGATCGGTATGACTAAAAGTGTCCGTTATCAATTTAAAATTGACATTTTAGTTCAAAATGTGTCACTCACTGAAAACCAAGAAAATGAACTATGATTGCCTTAATAATTTATGGAAGTTATTCATAAGTCATTTTTTATTTTTATAAAGCAATATCACATAAAACCAATGTAATATGAGATTGGTATGACTCATAATGCGTGTTTCTAATTTCAAATGACATTTTAGTAAAAAAACACAACTGACATACTAAAAACTGAGCAAACATATTTATATTGTTTTGATACTCTAGTAAAATGATATATCATTCATTTTTGACATTTAGGAATCATCCACACCTCAATATGACACATGGTTCGGTCGGTATAACTCAAATTTTCTCTTTTAATTTAAAATTGACATCAATTTAAGTAAAAATAACAAGTGACATACTGAAAACTAAAAAAACACATTAATATTATTTTTATATTTTATAAAAACTATCTATGAGTCATTTGGAAGATGTAAGAGTCAAAATTACCTCAATATGACGTGCGGTGTGACCAATATTAGTCCAAGTGTGTCTTTTTATTTAAAATTGACATTAATTTAAGTAAAAAATAACAAGTGACATACTAAAAACCAAGAAAACTCATTAGGATTATTTTGATACTGTAGGAAAACAATCCATGAGTCATTTTTGACATGTAAGAATCAACCACACCTAAATTTGATGCCCGGTGTGGCCGGTATGACTCCGTGTACCGCGACGCTGTCAATCCTTCTCTCTACAATGCCGACGATGCTTACGGAGTCTTCTTCCACGACAATCAAATCCGCAACATCACTTTCCATGACAAAACTCGTTCGACGATAATGCTCGAGGTAGGGGATTTATTGTTTTTATTCGTGAATTCTTCTGTCGTTGTTCCTCATTTCAAATTGGATCGCTTGCTATCAATTAACGGGAGGGGGTCGGACCGCACAAACACGGCCGACCCTCCTCCCTTAATTCTGTTGATTAACCTTGTTGTGGTTTGGAACGGAGATGGCATGGTGTCGTCGCACCGCGCGGGATCATGCGGTAAGGATGCGCGGCACCGTCGCGCCGCGCCGCCGAAGTCAAACAAGGTCACAGCGCCGTCGCGCCACGCCGGAGAATCACGAAAACACCGCGGCCGGAGCAGGGTCGTGGAGGAGGAGCACGGTGTCGTCGCGCCGCGCCGGACGGACCAAGGCCGCGGTGGAGTAGGGAGCGGTGGCCGGTTTCCGGCCGCTGGCGTCGGAGAAGGGGGGCCGGCCCGCGCCGGTCCCATGGTGTAGCAGCCGGCCGGCCGGAGCGGGCCGACTGGTCAGGGGGAGAACCAGGGGTTCGAAACCCCCAGCTGGAAGCAGGAGCGGCCTCCACGTGGGGGGCCGCGTTTCTTTAAACAAGGGGGGGCAGCGCCTCCCCCCCAAACCGCTCGGACATTTCGGCTGAGCCACATGCTGGCCACGCCAGCGTGTCGGGCCGGGCCGCCCAGGCCGCGCCCCGACCGGGCCGGGCTGCCCAGGCCGCGCCCCGACCGGGCCGGGCCCCGCCCGCCGGGTCGGGCCGGGCCCGAAACCCCCATTTTCGGACTTTTTTCGTTCAAATGCCCATAACTTGGGCTACGGACCTCTGATCGATACACCTTCAGTTGCGATGCGATCCTTGTATCTAGACGGTCGTTTCAGTATATTACACTCAAGGTTTCAGAGAACTTTGGGTATAGCCGGATTGGTTCGAACACGAAACCAACTGGTCCCTTGGAGCGGAAACGCTTAAAACTTGAGCTCTGGACATCCGATTGACGTGCCGTCGACTTTGTTGGATTCCTCTTGATTAGATGGAACTTTTGGAATACTTTTCCTAAGATTTGGATGCAGTTGGAGTATGGTCGGGTTGGATTGTACCCGAAATCCAACCGGGCCCCTGGAAAGGAAAAGCTGATAACTTTTAGACTGAACGTCCGTTTGACGAACCGTCAGCGGCGTTGGTGATCATGTTAAGAAACGGTCCCTATGAGTATACCCCATGAGAGTTTGGGGTACAGTTGAGATACGGCCGGGTTGGTTCGTACATGAAACCAACCGGGCCCCTGGGACGAAAAGGCTAATAACTCACAGACCGGGCCTCCGATTGACGTGTCGTCTGTTGCGTTGAGAACCCTATGACGAGGCGGTACTTTGAGATACTTATTTGTGGGACTTTGTGATACTTGGAGTATTGACCTGTAGCTCGTGGAGCGGATCCTCCTAGAGACGAGCGTACAGAGTACGGAGACCGTGTAGCTGGATGAGACCTGACCACTGCTTGACCGACTCGACTTGGAGTGAGTCGACTAGCCCAGTGGACGGAGCACTACTTTGTTTGGGTGCAGACCCATGGTGGACGGAGCACTACTGAGCTTAGGTGAAGACCTGTGGTACTTGTCCGGAGAGTACCTTTTCAGGCTATTAGGGGGGATGCACTACTGTGTTTGGGTGGAAGACCCCGGCGGGGAGCACTACTGTGTTTGGGTGGCTGACCCGTAGTACTCGACAGGAGGAGTACCTCAGCAGTATTAGGTTAGTGAGAAGTACCTCGGAGTCGTGACAGGATCATTGTACACTCCAGAGACGGGGCTCTTTAGTAGTTACGGTTTCGATAATGAAAATCCAGGTTTGATCTGAGTCTATGACCTTTGTGTTTACCTCATGATTGAGATGGGTCACTTGATAACTTAGGTATATGTATGGGCATATACCTGGGTATTGGTTATCCGTTGATTTCATAATCTTTGTGTTTCCTCATGATTGAGATGGGTTACTTGATAACTTAGGTATAATTATGGGCTTATACCTAAGTAAGGGTTATCTGTTGAGATCCTTCTTTGTGGTTATGCTTGCTCGATTTAGTGAGACCTTGAGGGTCTCGAGGTCCCTACTGAGTATCGTATACTCACCCCTGCACGGGCTATGCCCGCACCTCGTTGTGTTGGTTGCAGATGACGGGCAGCGCTGACGGAGGCCGAGTGTTCGAGGACTGGACGGTACCCGGTGGTGGACTTCACGACGAGACGATACTTAGAGGAGGTTGACGGGTGAGATCATTGTGGAGGCTATCTGTACCTACCCTTCAGGTAGGATCCGTGGTGGACGATCCAGGAGCTGGGCTATCTGTACCTACCCTTCAGGTAGGATCCGTGGTGGACGATCCAGGAGCTGCGCTATCTATACCTACCCTTCAGGTAGGATCTGAGGAGGACAACCCAGGAGCTACTTCTATTCTTCCAGCTATTTGTCTTTTCTGTTGTACTTTAGTTCAGTTGTAGCTGTACTTTTAGTTGGGTTTGTATTCTGGCCCACTTACTTTTTCAGCACTTCTTTTTGTACTTAGTGTATTACTTCTGCTTGTACTCTATGATGTTTTGTTTACTTTTATAAAGGCAATTCCTTCCCAGTTATCGGGATTTATGCCTTTGGTGCTAGTCGCCAGCCCCTGGCCTATGGAAGGCGGGCTTGGGGTAGTCACAGCACGGGTCCCGAGGATGGGTCTTGACGCCGTCAATCCTTCTCTCTGCGACGCCGACGATGCTTACGGAGTCTTCTCTCAGCAGGGTAGGCAAGGTGGCTTACCGCTTGACCCATCCACCTCAGTTGCACTAGGTGCACGATGGCATCCATGTATCTCGACTGGGAAGATACGTGCTTGACCCGACGCACATCATCGACCTCAGGGAGTTGGACGTCGATGACAGAGAGACATGCACGGAGGTCCCAGAGAGGATCGAGGATCGACAGGAGTGGGTCCTACGTGAACAGTCGATTCCTCGAGTGCACTTTCATTGGCAGCGCGGGAACCTCCAGGTGAGTACATGGGAGTGGAAGGCTCAGATGCGTGCTCAGTACCGCTTTTGTATCCCTAGTTTGTGTTAAATCTTTACGGGGACGTAAAGCCCTGAGGTGGGAGTAATGTAAAGACCCAGAAATTTCAAGGAAATTTTTTTCTTAATTTTCTTTGAGATTTTACAAGAACGCAGTTTCTGATGGCGCCTGATTCTGAGGCCCGGTGTGCCCGGAATCATTTTCCGAAGTTTATCTTGGGTACGTTCAGTGAACAAACGAGCGGGTTTTCCTAAATTTTGAACCAGTGCTCGGAATCGAATTCTGAGGGCCCCGATATATTCACAGCGCCGGTAATTTCTTAGGAACACCTTTTCCGGAGTTGCGTTTACACGGGAGGTGTTGTTAAAAATTGTGGAAGTTAAAAATAAAATTTAGCTACAAATTTTATTTTTACTTTCTAAGTGGTAGTCCTTTGAGTGGAATTTGGGTAACCACCCAACATCCCATGAGAGGTCATGAGGGTGGTGGGGCCCACAAGAACCCCACCCCTTCACATTCCCTAAACTCCCATAACCCTCCTTTTAAATTACACATGAGTTAATTAAGTGGTTTAATTCAATTTTTGAATTTCAAACTTATGTCATGAGTAATAAAATAAGGGAGACTCTTATTTTATTATTGTTGTGAGCTTGTTGAGAGAGGATTGGGGGAAAAACTCTAAGTCTCGAATTTCTTCTTCTTCGTCGAAGAACGTGAAGAACGCACCGCCGCCGATGAAGAACGCCGACCTCCGACGACGGACGATAGCGAGAGACGCCGAATCCTCGGAGATCGACCACGCGACGCCGTGTACCGCGATGCCGTCAGTCCTTCTCTCCACGACTCCGATGACGCTTATGGAGTCTCCTTCCACGACGATCAAATCCACGACGTCCCTTTCCACGACAAATCTCGTTCGACGACAAGGCTCGAGGTAGGGGATTTATTGTTTTTATTCGTGAATTCTTCCGTCGTCGTTCCTCGTTTCAAATTGGACCGCTTGCTATCAATTAACAGGAGGGGGTCGGACCGCACAAACACGGCCGACCCTCCTCCCTTAATTCTGTTGATTAACCTTATTGTGGTTTGGAATGGAGATGGCGCAGTGTCGTCGCACGGCGAGGGATCATGCGGCAAGGATGTGTGGCGACGTCGCGTCGTGCCGTCGAAGTCAAACAAGGTCGCGGCGCCGTCGCGCCGCACCGGAGAATCACGAAAACACCGCGGCCAGAGCAGGGCCACGGAGGAGGGGCGCGGCGTCGTCACAACACGGCAGAGCAGGGAGCGGCGGCCGGTTTCCGGCCGCCGGCGTCGGAGAAGGGGGACCGGCCCGCGCTGGTCCCGTGGTGCAGCAGCCGGCCGGCCGGATCGGGCCGGCCGGTCAGGGGGACAACCGGGGGTTCGAAACCCCCGACTGGAAGCAAGAGCGGCCCCCATGTGGGGGGCTATGTTTCTTTAAACAGGGGGGAGGGCAGCGCCTCCCCCCACCCCCAAACCGCTCGGTCGTTTCGGCCGAGCCACCTGGTCGCGCTGGCCGCGCCAGCGCGACGGGCTGCCCAGGCCGGGCCGGACCTGGACCCTGGTCGGGTCGACCTGGTTCGGGCCGACCCAGGGGGTCTCGGGCTGGGTCGGTCCGGGCCCGAAACCCCCATTTTCGGACGGTTTTTGTTCAAACGCCCATAACTTGGGCTACGGACCTCCGATCGATGCACCGTCAATTGCGATGCGATCCTTGGATCTAGACGATCTTTTCTGTATATTACACTCAAGGTTTCGGAGAACTTTGGGTATGGCCGGGTTGGTTCGAACACGAAACCAACCGGGCCCTCAGAGCGGAAACGCTTAAAACTTGAGCTCTGGACGTCTGATTGACGTGACGTCGACTTTGTTGGATTCCTCTTGATGAGACAGAACTTTTGGCATACTTTGCATGAGATTTGGACGCAGTTGGAGTATGGCCAGGTTGGATTGTACCCAAAATCCAACCGGGCCCCTGGAACGGAAAAGCTGATAACTTTTAGACCGGGTGTCCGTTTGACGAACCGTCAGCGGCGTTGGTGATCACATTGAGAAACGGTCCCAATGAGTATACCCAATGAGAGTTTGGGGTATAGTTGAGATACGGCCGGGTTGGTTCGCACACAAAACCAACCGGACCCCTGGGACGAAAAGGCTAATAACTCACAGACAGGGCGTCCGATTGATGCGCCGTCTATTGCGTTGAGACCCCTATGACGAGGCGGTCCTTTGAGATACTTCTTCGTGGGACTTTGTGATACTTGGAGTATCGACCTATAGCTTGTGGAGCAGATCCTCCCAGAGACGAGCGTACAGAGTACGGAGACCGTGTAGCTGGCTATGACCTGACGACTGCTTGACCGACTCGACTTGGAGTGAGTCGACTAGCCCAGTGGAAGGAGCACTTCTTTGTTTGGGTGCAGACCCATGGAGGAAGGAGCACTACTGAGCTTAGGTGCAGACCCGTGGTACTCGTCCGGAGAGTACCTCTGCAGGCTATTAGGGGGGATGCACTACTGTGTTTGGGTGGCAGACCCTGGCAAGGAGCACTACTGTGTTTGGGTGGCTGACCCGCGGTACTCAACAGGAGGAGTACCTCAGCAGTCTTAGGTTAGTGAGCAGTACCTCATAGTTGTGACAGGATCATTGTACACTCCAGAGACGGGGCTCTTTAGCAGTTACGGTTTCGATAATGAAAATCCTGGTTTGAGCTGAGTCTATGACCTTTTTGTTTACCTCATGATTGAGATGGGTCACTTGATAACTTAGGTATATGTGTGGGCATATACCTGGGTAGTGGTTATCCGTTGATTTCATAATCTTTGTGTTTCCTCATGATTGAGATGGGTTACTTGATAACTTAGGTATGAGTATGTGCTTATACCTAAGTAAGGGTTATCTGTTGAGATCCTTCTTTGTGGTTATCCTTGTTGGATTTAGTGAGACCTTGAGGGTCTCGGGGTCCCTACTGAGTATCGTATACTCACCCCTTCATGGGCTATGCCCGCACCTCGTTGTGTTGGTTGCAGATGACGGGAAGCGCTGACAAAGGCTGAGTGTTCGAGGACTGGGCGGTACCCGGTGGTGGACTTCACGACGAGACGATACTCGGAGGAGGTTGACGGGCGAGAGTGTTATGGAGGCTATCTGTACCTACCCTTCAGGTAGGATCCATAGTGGACGATCCAGGAGTTGTGCTATCTGTACCTACCCTTCAGGTAGGATCCGTGGTGGACGATCCAGGAGCTGCGCTATCTGTACCTACCCTTCAGGTAGGATCCGAGAAGGAAAACCCAGGAGCTTCTTCAATTCTTCCATCTATTTGTCTTTTCTGTTTTACTTTCGTTCAGTTGTAGTTGTACTTTCACTTGGGTTTGTATTCTAGCCCACTTACTTTTTCAGCACTTCTTTTTGTACTTAGTGTATTACTTCTGCTTGTGCTCTGTGATGTTTTGTTTACTTTTATAAAGACAATGTCTTCCCAGTTATCGGGATTTATGCCTTTGGTGCTAGTCGCTAGCCCCTGACATATGGAATGTGGGCTTTGGGTAGTCATGGCATGGGTCCCGAGGATGGTTCGTGTCGACCCGGGTCCGGGCCGACCCAGGGGGTCTCGGGTCGGGTCGATTCGGGCCCGAAACCCCCATTTTCGGACTGTTTTCGTTCGAACGCCCATAACTTTGGCTACATACCTCCGATCGACGCAACATCAGTTGAGATGCGATCCTTGGATCTAGACGGTCGTTTCGGTATATTTCAATGAAGGTTTCGGAGAAATTTTGGTATGTCCGAGTTGGTTCAAACACAAAACCAATCGGGCCCTCGGAGCGGAAACGCTTAAAACTTGAGCTCCGGATGTCCGATTGACGTGCTGTCAACTTTGTTGGATTACTCTTGATGATACGGAACTTTTGGCATACTTCACCTGTGATTTAGATGCAGTTGGAGTATGGCTAGGTTTGATTTTACCCGAAATCCAACCGGGCCCCTAGAACGGAAAAGCTGATAACTTTTAGACCGGACGTCCGTTTGACGAACCGTCAGCGGCGTTGGTGATCACGTTAAGAAACGGTCCCTATGAGTATACCCTATTAGAGTTCGGGGTACAGTTGAGATACGGCCGGGTTGGTTCGCACATGAAACCAACCGGGCCCCTGGGACGAAAAGGCTAATAACTCACAGACCGGGCGTCTGATTGACGCGCCGTCAGTTGCGTTGATACCCCTATGACGAGGCGGTCCTTTGAGATACTTCTTTGTGGGACTTTGTGATACTTGGAGTATCGACCTATAGCTCGTGGAGCAGATCCTCACAGAGACGAGCGTATGGAGTACGGAGACCGTGTAGCTGGCTGAGACCTGACGACTATTTGACCAACTCGACTTGGAGTGATTCGACTAGCCCAGTGGACGAAGCACTAATTTGTTTGGGTACAGACCCATGGCGGATGGAGCACTACTGATCTTAGGTGCAGACCCACGGTACTTGTCCAGAGAGTACCTCTGCAGGCTATTAGGGGGGATACACTACTGTGTTTGGGTGGGAGACCCCGCCGGGGAGCACTACTGCGTTTGGGTGGCTGACCCGCGGTACTCGACAGGAGGTGTACCTCAGTAGTCTTAGGTTAGTGAGCAGTACCTTGGAGTCATGACAGGATCACTGTACACTCCAGAGACGGGGCTCTTTAGCAGTTACGGTTTCGATAATGAAAATCCCGGTTTGAGATGAGTCTATGACCTTTGTGTTTACCTCATGATTGAGATGGGTCACTTGATAACTTAGGTATATGTATGGGTATATACCTGGGTAGTGGTTATCCATTGATTTCATAATCTTTGTGTTTCCTCCTTATTGAGATGGGTTACTTGATAACTTAGGTATAAGTATGGTCATATACCTAAGTAAGGGTTATCTGTTGTGATCCTTCTTTGTGGTTATCCTTGTTGGATTTAGTGAGACCTTGAGGGTCTCGGGGTCCCTACTGAGTATCGTATACTCACCCATGCACGGGCTATGCCTGCACCTCGTTGTGTTGGTTGTAGATGACGGGAAGCGCTGACAGAGGCCGAGTTTTCGAGGACTGGATGGTACCCGGTGGTGGACATCACGATGAGATGATACTCGGAGGAGGTTGACGGGCGAGAGAGTTGTGGAGGCTATCTGTACCTACCCTTCAGGTAGGATCCGTGGTGGATGATCCAGGAGTTGTGCTATCTGTACCTACCCTTCAGGTAGGATCCGTGGTGGACGATCCAGGAGCTGCGCTATATGTACCTACCCTTCAGGTAGGATCCGAGGAGGACGACCCAGGAGCTGCTTCTATTATTCCAGGTATTTGTCTTTTCTGTTGTACTTTCATTAAGTTGTAGATGTACTTTCAGTTGGGTTTGTATTCTGGCCCACTTAATTTTTCAGCACTTCTTTTTGTACTTAGTGTATTACTTCCGCTTGTACTCTGTGATGTTTTTTTTACTTTTATAAAGGCAATGCCTTCCCAGTTATCGGGATTTACACCTTTGGTGCTAGTTGCCAGACCCTGGCCTATGGAAGGTGGGTCGGGCCATGCCCAAGAGGGCCGGACCTGGACCCGGGTCGGGTCGACCCGGTTCGGGCCGACCCAGGGGGTCTCGGGCCGGGTCGGTCCGGGCCCGAAACCCGCATTTTCGGACTGTTTTCATTCAAACACCCATAACTTGGGCTCCGAACCTCCGATCGATGCACCGTCAGTTGCGATGAGATCCTTTGATCTAGGAGGTAGTTTTGGTATATTACACTCAAGTTTTTAGAGAAGTTTGGTTATGTCCGGGTTAGTTCGAACACGAAACCAACCGGGCCCTCGGAGCGGAAACGCTTAAAACTTGAGCTCCGGATGTCCGATTGATGTGTCGTCGACTTTATTGGATTCCTCTTGATGAGACGGAACTTTTAGCATACTTTGCCTGAGATTTGGACACAGTTGGAGTATGGCCGGGTTGGATTGTACCCGAAATCCAATCGGGCCTCTAGAACAGAAAAGCTGATAACTTTTAGACCGGACGTCCATTTGACGAACCGTCAACGGTGTTGGTGATCACGTTGAGAAACGGTCCCTATGAGTATACCCTATGAGAGTTTGGGGTACAATTGAGATATGGACGGGTTGGTTCGCACACGAAACCAACCGGGCCCCTGGGACGAAAAGGCTAATAACTCACAGACCTGGCGTTCGATTGACGCGTTGTCTGTTGCGTTGAGACCCCTATGATGAGGCGGTCCTTTGAGATACTTCTTCGTGTGACTTTTTGATACTTGGAGTATCGACCTGTAGCTCGTGGAGCAGATCCTCCTAGAGACGAGTGTACGGAATATGGAGACCGTGTAGCTGGCTGAGACCTGATGACTGCTTGACCGACTCGACTTGGAGTGAGTCGACTAGCCGAGTGGATGAAGCACTAATTTGTTTGGATGCAGACCCATGGCGGATGGAGCACTACTGAGCTTAGGTGCAGACCCGTGATACTCATCCGGAGAGTACCCCTGCAGGCTATTAGGGGGGATGCACTACTGTGTTTGGGTGGCAGACCCTGGCGGGGAGCACTACTGTGTTTGGGTGGCTGACCTGCGGTACTCGACAGGAGGAGTCTCAGCAGTCTTAGGTTAGTGAGCAGTACCTCGAAGTCATGACAGGATCACTGTACACTCCAGAGACGGGGTTCTTTAGCAGTTACGGTTTCGATAATGAAAATCCTAGTTTGAGCTGAGTCTATGACCTTTGTGTTTACCTCATGATTGAGATGGTTCACTTGATAACTTAGGTATATGTATGGGCATATACCTGGGTAGTGGTTATCCATTGATTTCATAATCTTTGTGTTTCCTCATGATTGAGATGGGTTACTTGATAACTTAGGTATAAGTATGGGATTATACCTAAGTAAGGATTATCTGTTGAGATCCTTCTTTGTGGTTATCCTTGTTGGATTTAGTGAGACCTTGAGGGTCTCGGGGTCCCTACTGAGTATTGTATACCCACCCCTGCACAGGATATACCCACACCTCGTTGTGTTGGTTGTAGATGACGGGCAGTGCTGACGGAGGCCAAGTGTTCAAGGACTGGACGGTACCCGGTGGTGGACTTCACGATGAGACGATACTCGGAGGAGGTTGACGGGCGAGAGCGTTGTGGAGGATATTTGTACCTACCTTTCAGTTAGGATCTGTGGTGGATGATCCAGGAGCTGTGTTATCTGTACCTACCCTTCAGGTAGGATCCGTGGTGGACGATCCAGGAGTTGCGCTATCTGTACCTACCCTTCAGGTAGGTTCCGAGGAGGATGACCCAGGAGCTGCTTCTATTCTTCTAGCTGTCTGTCTTTTCTATTGTACTTTCGTTCAGTTGTAGCTGTACTTTTAGTTGGTTTTGTATTCTGGACCACTTAATTTTTCAACACTTCTTTTTTTACTTAGTGTATTTCTTCCGCTTGTACTCTATGATGTTTTGTTTATTTTTATAAAGGCAATGCCTTCCCAGTTATCAGGATTTACACCTTTGGTGCTATTCGCTAGCCCCTGGCCTATGGAAGGCGGACTTGGGGTAGTCACGGCACGGGTTTAAAATTGACATTTTAGTTCAAAACGTTTCACTCACTAAAAACCAAGAAAGAATGCTCTGATTATCTTGATAATTTAGGAAAATGATTCATAAGTCATTTTTTACATGTATGAAGCAGTCTCATGTCAAACTGATGCATGATGTGACCGGTATGTCTCATAATGTGTGTGTCCAGCTTGAAATGACATTTTAGTAAAAAACAAAAGACGAACTAAAAAATGAGAAAACACATTTAGATTGTTTTGATACTTTAGGAAAATAATCCATCATTAATTTTTGACAAGTAGGAATCAAATTCAGCTCAATATAATACATGGTGTGACTGGTATAACTCTAAATGTGTCATTACTTAAAATTGACATATATTTAGTAAAAGAACAAGTGATATACTCAAAACTGAGAAAAAACATTCGAATTGTTTTGATATTTTAGGAAAATGATCCATAACTCATTTTTTAAGTATAGGAATCAACCCCACATCAATAGGATGCATGGTGTGACTTTTATAACTCTAAATGTTTCATTTTAATTAAATATTGTCATTTAATTAATGTATTCTTTCATATTAATGTTTAATTTATTTCTTTATAGTATTACTAACATAATATTTGTTTTCTTATATAGGTGGAATATTTTTATCAGGTTGATATGATTTGTTTGGAAACTGATACCAGGGTTGGACATTTTTTATAGGATATGACAGATGTCAAAAGATTAAATATTAATGTTTTATAATGTTTGTTGGATAATTGTAAATGTAAATTAAGAAATATTTTGTTTGAAAAGTAAATAGAAGTGTTTTTTTGTATATACCATGGGTAGACATATTTTTATTCATGATTTCAATTAAATTTATTAGAATTATTTGAAATTGTATCATTGTTTGAAATTACAAGTTGTATATAGCATTTGAAATTGCAGGTTTTGCTTCTGGGTGTGTTATTATATCAACAGCAGATTGCAGGTGGATAGGTCTTTGTCAGTGCTATTTTTAGCACTAATAAAGGGGGTTTTTTATCAATGCTTTTTTTATCATTGATAAAGGACCCCCTTTGTCAGTGATAATAAATGGGACCCCCCCCCCCCATCATCGCTACGGTTAACAACGCTTTTTTAGCGTTGTTAAAAGTAGATCTGCATGCTATTAAAGTCCATAAGTGTAGTAGTGAAATAGTACAGTAATAATAGAAAACCATGCAATATAAATAACCTAGAATGAGATGAATAACAGTAATAGATACAATAGTGATGATCATGATTCCATTCAAAAGTGATAGTACATGGGGAACAGGGGATGCATGCATATACCACATGCTATACAAAAACTACCAAAAAGGGAAAAACTACTACAAAAAACATCTAGAGCATAGAATTAGTCATATTCTACCAATATCTATCTTGGTGGTGTAAATGTGTCAAGAATTGTGAGTTTCATGCTTCCCTTTATCCATACGTATGATCATAAAACATTCTTGGGTTCCAAGGGCAGACAAAGTAGGGTGTAAAATACAATCTTAGTAGGCTTCCACCCACTGTGTCTAAGAAAATCTATATGGTGTAATAAATAAATGATTGTGTTCTATAATAATAAATATAGAGAAATAAAAAAAATTAAATAATAAACACCTCGGTCTAGGTTTCTAAATGGCCATCCAACTGATACCACCTGCTTTGGCCTAAGTTAGATGTCTAAAAAGAGATACCTATAGAAGCAATATGGTAATTACCTGGGCCATCATAAATAAATCAACCAATGAAGAGTTAACCTAAGATTTTTATTTGCCTCAGGGGTCTCATTTCCATGTCATTGTTCAAACATGATCATAATATAAATAAGAGACATTCCATATATCCCAAACAATCAATAAATTTTTCAAATCCAATGGTGGAGTCTTGAGCCTGTCCAAGGAAATCTAAGAAGAATCTCAAGGGTCAGTACAAGTGTCTCCAATATAAAAAATTCCACTAAGTATGTCAAAGGAAACCCATAATGGTGTCCCTTGTGTCACTCATGGCATGGTAAACTCTAATTTCATACCAAGTATCTCTCATAGGGGATCGGGTATCACCTCGGGCATGGCGTAGCCATCTTGTCCATGGGTTCATCCTTAGTTGCTCCCCTAGGGAATCAATGCCACTCATAAGCATAAGTAAACCACTCGAAGTTCTTGTACCTAGAAAACCAAATTATCGCTCATGGTGTTTCAAGTATATTTGAACTAGACATGGTGATTCCATCCACAACATCCTTAAATCGGAACATATGTTCTCTCCCGACCCGCTGTAGTGATCCATGAAAAGAAAAGAACATATCATAACATGGAATAGAATTTATATAGTCACATGACATCAAAAAGAATATAAATTTATCATTCTATTGAGATATCCAAATAATACAATTTTATCCATCAAACATGGCATAAGGAATTTATCACAAGGCACCGACATAAACATATTTTGCAAGAAATGGTATATGAACCATACACAAAAGGCATTAGAAGAGGCTCAAACTTAAGCAATGAAATATAAGGCATGTTTAATTAAATGTAGATCATCAAGCATAAGCATTTAAATTTAGGGTATAAGGCATGAGGCTCAAGGACCTATCTCATGGCCAACCATTTATTCCAATTTAATTTAAGTATTCATGGAATTTAACAAAGGAGAAACACTCACATGGTTATTAACCATTTAAGGCATGATAAATAGGACATTTAGGTGGGAACACCCAAAGGTGAGTCCAAATACAATTTTAACACCCCATATATGGGTTTCTTTATATGGTAGGGTCATAATGGACATGGGGAACCAATTTAATTAATTAATTAGGCATAAATGAGGTGTATCTAGAAGATTCCATTGCGCTTAAAAAGTAAAAAAATGAATGGGAAATACCTAGACTACCTACCTCAATGTAATAGTGATCCACTTTTTTGTTATCAAAGCTTGGAATAGACTAGAATGGAAGAAAATCTAAGGATTCATCCAACACCCTAAAAATAGGAAAAAATATGTTTCACGTAAATAGTTGTAACACCCCGACCCCTCTAGACCGGATCCAGTGAATTAATAAGTACATTTGCATGGTTAGAAGGAATGAAAGCCCAAAGGAATTATTATTTTAGTAGTCTTGAAGAAACTAGATACATAGATGTAACTCGAATTACATTGGAAATGTAACAAAATACAACACATAACAAAAACTAAAAACTACTTCCATAGAAACTCAATAAGTGATCTCCTATTAATAACCTATTGGAGGTAAACAAATGAAAGGGGTGAGCTCAAACGCACAGTAAGGGTTAAAAATAGAAGAATCGTGAATAAATAATAACTAAATCATAAACAACTTGGCATAGTCAATATGGCATGGTTAATAAATGAAAAACTCATGCCATTAATAAACTAAGAATGAAACAGCATCCATAGATTTTTTCATAGTCAAACCCTCATGGATAGTAATAAATATTAATGAATAAAGAGAATTATTATTAATTGTACATCATGTATCTGGCACATGATACCATAATACCATTAAAACGGTTTAGTTATATGGGTAGAAACCTGTCTGATTTTTGGAAACAAACTCGAAGGGTTTGTCGCCAAACTGATTGTATCATGAGACCTGTCGATGCATCAAGAGGATATAGCAGGCCCCTCCCATCACTTCATTTCAAAATAATTATTTATACATATATTAAATAAAATAAAAATATTCATTTACATTATCTGTATAGAATAGAGGATACATATTCATCAACACTTCCATAGTTAAAACAACATTCAAAATAAATACCATACGTAAAATGGTATACGGCTTAGAGAATAATCATACCCATGATGTGATAATATGAATATTTAATATAATTATAATTTAAAATTAAATTTGATCTCAAATTGGTAGTAGGTACACCACATAAGAATTATTAGGTGCATAATAGAAAGTAAGTCACAACGAAATAGAAAATTGAGAAAAAGTCTCTTACCACAATGTAATCAGTCGAATCATAAGACAAAAACATAATAACCATAAAATGAATCATTGATTACCATGAATATAAATAGAATCATGATATTATATGACAAATTTTAGTACACATACACCACATTCAGTAAATAAGTGGCGAACATTAGAAATCTCATGGAAATGAAGGTGAGATGAGAAAACCCCTTAGAAACATTTCGGCATGGTAACGGGTGTTCTTGTGAGGGATTAATGAGAGGTAAATGGGTATACAATTATTTATATATCATAATATAATTATGGGGGAGGTTAAAAAACACACCCCATCATTAGTAATTAAAAATAAAAGGGTACAACATAGGGGAAATTCTTGAACAAAAGTGAGAGAGAGGATCCCTTACATTATGCTCGAAGGTGTTCTTGATTGTTCTTAATGACCTGAATAATAAAATTTAGATTAATTAATTAAAATTTAAATAAACTAATCAATATTTAATTGATATGCTATAACCTTATTAGGTTCATTAATGTATTTTTTTATCGGTTTAAGATATTCAATTTTATTGTTTTGGAAGCATTTTCTTCCTTGGTTTTCATGATCCGTTTACTTGTATTCATGAAGGGAAGTTAATTTGAAATGTGGTTAAACATACAAAATTGTTCATATATATTATTAGTGAAATTAAATATATATAAATTATCTTATAATGATTCTGTTTATATACCATGATGATGACTCATTCGATGAGTTAATGATAAACACTTGGATTTGGCTTGGTGGTTTGGTGCACGATGAACTATTTTTGTATTATTATTCCATATTATGAGTGTATAAGGATTCTAGAACATTAAACAAGATAAAATACATATATTATGATCTGGATCAACCATTGAAAAGATTTCATGTCTAGTCTTGAATATAGTAATGGAAATTGAAAACTTGTCTTCCATGAGTGTGATAAATTAACACATCTCGGATGGTGTTTGCATTTATAGTATAAAAGGAAGGGAAAAAGAGAGATTATGATTAAATATTCAATTAGCATAATTAAAATCCAGTACATTTATGGTACTGAAATTATCATGGAATTTGGATGAGGTGAGGTGAGAAGAGTGAACAAAATAATGGAACTCGTAAAAGGAATTGAAAGAAAAAGGAAGAGAGGTTCACCTCTTGAGTACTCCTCTTTGAGAAACTCTTTAAGGCCTTTGTTTTTGTCCTTTTGGTGATACCATCAGGTCTTGTACGTGGGTTATGAGGTTAGGGATCTAATTGAGAATAATTTAGGCAAGTATTGAAGCTTGGGTGGTTTGGGAGGAAGAGGGGGTGAGGGGTGGTTTATATAGTGGAGGGGAGAGGGGATTTCTCTATATTATATTCATTAATTTATTATTTCTCCACAAGAAAAGGTATAGTGATTATTCCATGACCAAGAATAGTAATTTTATCATGTGAATCCTAATAAATTGTGCTTTCATCAGCATAACATCATACATGACTCTATAATTAGTGTATTTAGCTTATTTTGTAAATTATGGTATTTCACTCTTCATCAAAAATTCAAGAATTCAGAAAAATACCAAAAATTAACCCCAACCATTTTTTGACGTGTAGAATCCAAAAATGAAGTCCATTTTTCAAAAATAATTTTCTAAATATGATTAATTAAATATTTAATTAAAATAATTATTTAATCGAAAAATATAAACACTTTAAAAATTCATCTTCATTTTTAAGGTGCCTAGATTTATTTATACATTCATGGGTATGGATACCATTCATAAGAGTCATATTACTATTCATAAGGGTAGGTTACTATTCATAAGGGTAGGTTGCTATTCATTAAGGTTGGTTACTATTCATTGAAAATTAAGTTAATTCTATCAAACTTTAAATATCATCCTGAACACAACAGTGTATGTCAGATTTTCAAAATTCAAAACACACAAGTGGAAAATTTATGTTAAATGGCTAGTCTATGAATGTATTCTAAATAAAAAATTTTTGTTTCAAAGAAACTCAGTGTCTTATGAAATATAGGCTATGACTAGAATGTATTTAAGAGAAACATACCATAAAATGTTTGGGGTGTTACATTATTCCCTCCTTCAGAAATTTCATCCTCAAAATTTTATGTATAAAGACCACCAAAATGATGTGGGTGGTTCTTCTTCATAATATCCTCAAATTCCTATGTTTCTTCCTCCATATTCTGGCTTCTACAAAGAACCTTTACTAGATGAGTTTTCTGATTTCTCAATACCTTATCCCTTGTGTCAAGAATCCCTATAGGCTCTTCACAATATGAAAAATCAGGTTCTAGTTCAATTTCTTCATAGGTGAGTACATGCATTGGGTCTGGAATTTATTTCTTCAATAATGACACGTGGAACACATCATGAACTTTGGAGAGACTTGGCGGAATTTCTAAACAGTAAGCTATATCTATGATTCTTTCCAGAATTTCAAATGTTCTGATGTACCTTAGGCTCAGTTTCCCTTTCTTTCCAAACCTTAAGACACCCTTTCATGGAGATACTTTCAAAAATACATGATCTACCACTTAGAATTCCAAGTCTTTTCTATGGTTATTAGCATAACTCTTCTTCCTACTTTGGGCTGCTTTAATATGGGTTTGAATTGTCTTTACCTTTTCCATGGTATCTTCAATAAGTTCTGGGCCTATAATTTTTCTCTCACCAAATTCGTCCCAACATGTTGGAGTTCGACATCTTTTTCCATATAATGCTTCATATGGATTCATTTGAATACTAGAATATAAACTACTTTTGTAGGAAAATTCCACCAAAGGAAATTATTGACCCCACATACCTTGAAAGTAAAGAGAGCATGATCACAACATGTCTTCCAGAGTTTGAATAGTCCTTTCAGACTATCCGTTGGTTTGGGGGTGGTAAGAGGTACTCATATGAAGCTTAGTATCCAAATCCTTCTAGAGACGTTTCCATAATTTTAATGTAAACTGGGGATCTCGATCAGACACAATCGATAGAGGTGCACCATGAAGTCTTACAACTTCATTAATATAAATCCTTTTCAGGCGCTCAAGTGAAAAATCCTCTCTTATAGCAAGGAAATGTACTGATTTTGTGAGACGATCAACAATTACCCATATTGCATCATTCCTTCTAGGTGTCCTCAGTAGTCCCGTGACAAAATCCATTGTAATGTCATCCCACTTAAACATAGGAATAGGTAGAGGTTGCATCACCTCTCTTGGATGTTGTCTCTCTACCTTAACTTGCTGACAAACTAGACACCTTGACACGTAGTCAGAAATGTCTCGCTTCATGTTATCCCACCAAAAATATTCCTTCAGATATCTATACATATTTTTGTTACCCGGGTGTATAGAAAAATTTGATCTATGAGCATCATCTAATAGTTCCCTTTTTAGCTCAAGTACTGATGGAACACATAACCTCTTCCCAAATTTTAGAAATCCTTCTTCATACACGAAGTCTTCCAATCTCCCATCCTTGATAGCATTAATTTTCTTGTACAGATTTTCATCATCAGATTGAGATCTTTTTATCTTCTCTAGTAAAGGTGGTTTAGTAATCATTTGAAAGAGGAAATATGTTTCCCCTTCCTTAACAATTCCCATATCTATCTTTAGTAGATCCATGAATATAGGATCTCTTTCAATCCTCATTTGGTTCATGAGTCCATGATCTTTCATTCTTAATGTATCTACCACATTATTTTCCTTTCCTGGGTGGTAGTAACTATACAATCATAATCTTTGAGTAACTCGAGCCATATCCTTTGCCTCATGTTGAGTTCTTTTTGTGTGAAAATTTATTTTAAACTCTTGTAGTCTGTGTATATCTCACATTTTTTCACCATAAAGATAATGCCTCCATATTTTTAGAGCAAAGATTATAGTTGCTAAATCAAGATCATGAGTTGGATAATTTTTCTCATGAGTCTTCAACTACCTTGATTCATAAGTAATAACTTTATAATTTTTCATAAGGATGAAATCTAGCCCATTCTTTGATGCATTACTGTATATTAAAAATCCATCACTTCTAGATGGAAGAGTCAAAATTGGAGTATTGACCAATTTTCTTTTCAATTATTCAAATCATTCTATACATTATTTCATCCATACAAACTTAACCCCTTTACGTGTGAGCTTGGTTAGCGGGTTATCCAATCAAGTGAAATTCTGAACAAAACGCCTATAGTAACCTACTAAGCCAATAAAATTGCGTACCTCGGTTATGTTCGTCAGCTTGAGCAATTCTTGGATTACCTTTGTCTTCATAGGATCAACTGGGATTCAATCATTAGAGACAATATGGCCTAGAAAAGAAACTAATTGAATCCAGAATTCTCACTTTCTAAACTTCCCATATAATTCATTTCTTCTAAGGGTTTTTAGAATAATCTACAAGTGATTCTCATGGTCTTCATAGATTTTGGAGTATACTAGGATTCCATCGATGAATACCACAACAAAGTTATCAATATATTCCTTGAAAGTTATATTCATTAAATCCATGAAAATATATGGTTCATTAGTCAGTCAAAAAGGCATCACTGTAAACTCCTAATTCCCATACTTGGTTCGAAATGTTGTCTTTTTAATATCTTCCTTCCTCACACATAGCTGATGATATCCAGATCGAAGGTCAATCTTTGAAAAGTATTGTTCTCTATGAATTTGATCAAATAAATCATCAATTTATGGAATAGGATATTATTCTTTATTTTAATAACATTTATTTCCTTATAATCAATGCATAGCCTCATGGATCCATATTTCTTCTTGAAAAAGAGGACAGGGGCTCTCCATGGAGGAACACTAGGTCGAATAAATCCTTTTTCACTCAATTCCTCTATTTGTTTCTTTATATATACTAAATACACAGTGGCCATTCTATAGGGAGTCTTTGATATAGGTCTTGCACTGAGAATTAAATCTATAGAGAACTCAACTTCCTGTTCTGGAGGATTTCCAGGTAAATCCTCTAAAAATACATCAATGCACTCTTGCACTATATGTATATCTTTAATTTGAAAATTTATTTCCTCAACCATAGATATTAGGTTCTATTCCTCTCCAAGAATTTCATTTAGTAGTGCTACTGGGGTGGATCTAGATAAGAATCAGATGGAGATGTTTCTGCTCTAAAGATAAGGGATTCTACACCATTTTCAAAAATTGTAACTTTCTTATTCCTGCAATAAATCATCACATCATTATTTGATAGTCAATTTATACCAAGAATTATATCAAAGTCATTCATTGGTATGATTATAAGGTTAGAAACTAAAGCACGTTTATGTGTCCTAAGGGGGACTAATCGACATGACTTTGTCACAATGATACATCCCCTGTGAGTTTTGACTGACAACTCCTTTATTAAATCAAATTGGACATGTATAATTTTCTTGAAAAACTAGGAAGATATAAATTAATGAGATGATCTGGAATTAAATAAAGTGTTGGCTATGTTTTAGGAAACAATTAAAGTACCTATCACCACATCATTAGAAACTTCAACCTCTACAGTTGCAATCGCATAAGCTTTCCCTTGCTCTCATGTCATTTTCTGAGGCAAGTTTCCTTGGATCTTAGGACACTCATTTGTATAGTGTCCCAACTTTATACAATTGTAGCACTAAATATCATTGACTTGTTTCTTCCCCTTGAATTCATTATATCGATGACCCTTTTATCCACACTTATAGTATACTTCCATGCCTTTTAAACATTTCTCAGGATGATTCTTTCCACAGATCTCGTATAATGGGAATTGTTTCATTCCCTTGTTCTTCTTTAGTGATTCACCTTTTCCTTGGTTATTAGATTACCTATTCTTATCTTGGTTTCCCTTGAACTAATTTCATCTAGAAAATTCCTTCTATGTTTTTATTGCACTTAATACAATTTCACCATATGATGAAAATGTTTGAGAATCCAGTTCCCTTCAAAGACTTGGCTTAATACCTTCAAAAAAATGATCGATCTTGTCTTCCGAGTCACGTATATAATCTATGGAATACTTGGATAGCCTTGTGAAGGTAGCCTCATACTCTGCAACACTATCTTCTTCCCTTTATCTTAATCTAAGGAATTTCCTCTTCATTTCAGTTCATTGCTCACGAGGGAAATATTTTTCAAAGAATATTTCCTTAAAAGTCCTCCATTCCATATCTTCAATTTCTTCTTCCACCATGGTATTCTAGATCAAATACCACCATTGATCCACATCACCCTTGACACAATATACTGCCAATACTACCTTCTCATTTTCATTGCATCTTAATTCCATGAATATCTTTTCAAGGTACTTGATCCACTGCTCAGCTACCATCGGATTAGTAGTCCCACTAAAATATGGGGGCTTCTACTACATGAAACAATCCAACACAGGTGTAGCATGGTTATTCATCATGACCAGAGTAAGTTGTCCCAATATGGTCATAATATGATTTTCTCATACATTGACTGTGTTGACTTTCTCAGTGGGGAAATTCCTACATTTTATATGAGTATTGATACCCCTTCTTCCATTAGGATCCATTTCTAAATAATGGCATACACTAGATTAGTTTATGAATCTAAAATATAAAATCACTTAACATAGATTGAAATTCTATGCATACATAATCTCATAAACATGGTTTCTATGAGGAAAAAATTATATTAAACTCCTTCACAATGGCTTGTAAAGAAAATTTGAATTATCCTAAGCATATACCATGGGAGTTTCAATACCAAGAATGCATCAAGACCTGTTTTCATGTACCAGGATACCCCGGGTCAAGCTCAAAATTCCTTATCGAAGTTTTCACTCCTAGGTACATCTGTGCCAGAGTCACCTCTACCTGTTTATATCCAGACAGGGATGTATTTGCTAGAAATATCCACATAATATATTCCTTACCAAAATAAAAAGAAGTTCTTGTATTTTTTTCCTCAAATACTACCTTAGGTATTTGTTCCCTAATCTATATTTTCTAATCTAGTTTCCAAGTTTCCTACTAAACTTCCTATGATACCAACTGTAACACCCTGACCCCTCTAGACCGGATCCGGTGCATTACTAAGTAAATTTTCCTAGTTAGAAGGAATGAAATCACAAAGGAATGATCAGTTTATTAGTCTTGAAGAAACTAGGTACATATATGTAACTCAAATTACATTGTAAAGGTAACAAAATACAACACATAACAAAAACTAAAAACTGCTTCCATAGAAACTCATTAAGTGATCTCCTCTTCATAACCTGTTGGAGATAAAAAAAATGAAAGGGGTGAGACCAAATGCTTAGTAAGGATTAAAAATAGAATAATCTGAATCAATAATAACTGAATCATAAACAACTTGGTATAGTTAATATGGCATGGTGAATAAATGAAAAACTCGCGCCATTAATAAACTGAGAATGAAACTGCATCCATAGATTTTGTCATAGTGAAAACCTCATCGATAGTAATAATTGATAATGAATAAATAGAATGATTATTAATTTTAAATAATGTATCTGGCACATGATACCATAATACCGTTAAAATGGTTTAGTTCTGTGGGTAGAAACTCGCCTGATTTTTTGAAACAAACTCGAAGGGTTAGTCGCCAAATTGATTGTCTCATTAGACCTGTCGATGCATCGAGGGGATATAGCAGGATCTACCCATCATTTCATTTCCAAATAATTATTTATACATAGATTCAATAAAATATTAATATGATTTTACATTATCCATGTAGAATAGAGGATACGGATTCATCAACACTTCCACAGTTAAAACAACATTCAAAATAAATACCATATGTAAAATGGTATAAGGATTAGACAATAATCATATCCATGATATGATAATATGGATATTTAATAGAATTATAATTTCAAATGAAATGTGATCTAAAATGGGTAGTAGGTACACCACATAAGAATCATTAGGTGCACAATACAAAGTAAGTCACAATGAAATAGAAAATTGAGACAAAGTCTCTTACCACAATGTAATCAGTCGAATCATATGACCAAAACATAATAACCATAAAATTAATAATCTAATACCATAAATATAAATATAATAATGATATTATATGACAAATTTAATTACACAAACACCACATTCAAGAAATAATTTGTGAACATTAGAAATCTCACATAAATGAAGGTGATATGAGAAAAACTCGTACAAACATTTCGGCCTGGTAACGGGTGTTCTTGTGAGGTCTTAATGAGAGGTAAAGGGGTATCCCATTATTTATATATCATAAGGGAAGTATGAGGGAGGTGATAAAACATACCCCATAATTGGGAATTAAAAATAAAAGGGCACAACATAGGGGAAATTCTTGAACAAAAGTGAGAGAGAGGATCCCTCACATTATGCTCGAAGGTGTTCTTGATTGTTCTTAACGACATGAATAATCAAATTTAGCTTAATTAATTAATATTTATAGAACCTCATCAACATTTAATTGATATTTTATAACCTTATTAGGTTCATTAATTTCCTTTTTGATGGGTTTAAGATATTCAATTTTATTGTTTTGGAAGCATTTTCTTCCTTGGTTTTCATGATCCATTTACTTGTATTCATGAAGGGAAGTTCATTTGAAATGTGGTTAAACATAAAAAATTTGTTAATATATATTATTAGTGACATTAAAGATATATAAATTATTCTATAATGATTCTATTTATATACCATGAGGATGACTCATTCGATGAGTTAATGATAAACACTTGGATTTGGCTTGGCGGTTTTGGGCACAATGAACTTATTTTGTATTATTATTCCATATTATGAGTGTATAAGGATTCCAGAACATTAAAAAAGATAAAATAAATATATTATGATCTGGTTCAACCATTGAAAATGTTTCATGACCATTCTTGAATATAGTAATTCAAATTGAAAACTCGTCTTCCTTGAGTGTGATAAATTAATACATCCCAAACGGTGTTTGCATTTATAGTATAAAAGGAAGGGAAAAAAGAGAGATTATGATGAAATATTCCATTAGCATAATGAAAATCCAGTAAATATATGGTGCTGGAATTATCATGGCATTTGGAT
Organism: Viscum album; assembly: GCA_963277665.1. NCBI lineage: Eukaryota > Viridiplantae > Streptophyta > Magnoliopsida > Santalales > Viscaceae > Viscum > Viscum album. The sequence goes on along the minus strand of OY728139.1, from coordinate 28,807,102 downwards.
GAGGTGAGGTGAGAAGAGAGAACAAAATAATGGAACTTGTAAAATGAATTGAAAGAAAAAGGAAGAGAGGTTCACCTCTTGAGTACTCTTTGAGAAACTCCTTAAGGCCTTTTTTTTAGCCCTTTGGTGAGACTAGCAGGTCTTGGATGTGGGGGAGTAGTTTAGGCAGATATTTGAGTAGAATTTAGGCAAGTCTTGAAGCTTGAGTGGTGTGTGAGGAAGAGGGGGTGAGGGGTGGTTTATATAGTGGAGGGGATAGGGGATTTCTCTATATTATATTCATTAATTTATTATTTCTCCACAATAAAAGGAATAGTGAGTCTTCCATGACAAAAAATAGTAATTTTATCATGTGAATCTGAATCAATTGGTCTTACATTAGCAGAACATCATACATGACTCTATAATTAGTGTATTTAGCTTATTTTGTAAATTATGGTATTTCACTATTCATCAAAAATTCAAGTATTTCAAAAAAATACCCAAAATTCACCCTAACCATTTTTCAACCTATAAAATCCAAAAATGAAGTCCATTTTTCAAAAATAATTTTCTAAATATGATTAATTAAAAATTTAATTAAAATTATTATTTAATTGAAAAATATAAACACTTTAAATATTCATCTTTATTGTTAAGGTGCCTAAATTTATTTATACATTCATGGGTATAGATACCATTCATAAGAGTAATATTACTATTCATAAGGGTAAGTTACTGTTTATAAGGGTATGTTACTATTTATTAGGGTAGGTTACTATTCACCAAAAATTAAGTTAATTCTATCAAACTCTAAATATCATCCTAAACACAACTGTGTATGTCAGATTTTCAAAATTCAAAACACACAAGTGGAAAATTTAAGTTCAATGGCTAGGCTATGACTATCTCCTAAATAACCAAGTGTTGTTTCAAAAAAACTCAATGCCTTGTGAAATATAGTCTATGACTATAATTTATTTAAGATAAACATACCATAAAATGTTTGGGGTGTTACAATAGTGTAATGGATGGAAGAGGAACCTTGAAATAGAGGAAAGAGAAAGTAGGATCTTATCGAGGGATTTCCATTTCTTACAATGGTGAAGGATTAAGACGCTAGATGGAGGAGTTATCACTAACCCTGTGAAGGAGGAGGGAGATCCATGTGTGGAGAGGAGGGGAGCTCACTAGAGAATAAGGATAAAGAAAAAGAGGGTTTAAAACAATTCATTTAAGAGGGAAAAACCATAAATTCATCTTTAACATAAGGGCATGCAGTTTGGTTGCATGGTTGGCCAAATTGTGCACCATTATTTACTTCAAGGGGGAACATCACACGGTTAGGTTCATGGTTTATATAACCATGAAAAATAACACTGTCCCAAAAGCCTACAACCCCACATGACCATGTTCCTGGGGTCACACGATTTCAAAAAAATTGTGTGGCCCCCTTCACTCTACTATTTGCAACCATGAGGTTTAGGGAAATTGTGTAGGCTGGGCTGTATGGTTTCTCCTAACCATGAGGCCTAGTCTTTTCTTCCAATTTCAAGGATATGGGCTCTGAATGAGCCCTAGATGCACCTGAGACCACATTGAACCTTTTAAGAAACTTTATTAGGGACATTTTAATGAATTTAAGCCAAAAATAAATGGTCTATACCTTTGATAAAATCTAGGACGTTACAACCTTCACTCCTTAAGACAACTCATTTCTGATTTTTCCTTCTGAGGATGGCATGACATCATTTGATAAATGTTACAACCACTATGCATGTACATCATCTTCCCAATCCTAGGTCTCATCTTGCACACATCCATACCACCATAGTACTCAGACCAAAGAAACTAACCTGCCTCAGAGAGCCTTTATGCTCTAATCAATGATATGTATCAGATGCTCCTCGAAGGATGCATATTCATCTATCTCAATATCCTCAAGGTGAAATGAATGAGATGGGTCGGCATGATACTGTCAAAGCTAAGATATGTGGAAGACATCATGCATGGCATGGTACATATAAGGTAATAGAAACCAATACTCTATCATCCCGACTCACTCCACTATCTAGAAAGACCTGATATAATGAGGCGATAACTTGACCTACCTTCTGATTATCCTATGACCTAATCTATGTGGAACATGTATAAAAACAAAATATCCCACCTCAAACTCTAGAGGTATATAGTGACGATTAGTATAAGATTTCTTCATGGAATGAGCTATAGCCGTATCCTTCTAAATCATACGTACTTTCTCTGAAGTATCTTATATAAGATGCGGACCCAGTACAGTTGTCTCACCTGCCACTATCTAGCATAGAGGTGAACAACATGGTATACTTTATAGGCCCTCATATGGATCCATCTGAATTTTTTCATAAAATAATTTATTGTAGGAAAACTCTACCAGATGTATATTTTTTCCCATAAACCTTTAAAATCAGGGATACATGCCCAAAGCATATACTCTAACATCTGAATCATCTTCTCGGACTGCCTGTCAGTCTGAGAGTGATATATTGTACTCAAGAGAAAATGTAAAACTAGTGCCTTTTGAAAACCTTGATATAATCGCGATGTAAACCAGGCATCTCGGTCCAAAATGATAGAATTGGGAACACCATGAAGCCTCACTATCTCCCAGATGTAAAGCCTTCCTAACTTATCAACAAAGAAGGTCTCCTGAATCGGTAGAAAGAGCATGACCTTGGTCAAATTTTTGATGATCACCCACACTACATAACTAACTTGAGAGGATATAAGAAATCCTATCATGGATTTTATAGTGATGTTGTTTTATTTCCACTCAGGAATGGAGAGGGGATGTAGAAGTCTCGCAGGTCGCTGGTAATCTTCCTTCACCTACTAACAAGTGGAGCACCGAGTGATAAAGTATGCTATCTTCATCTTCATACCTGTCCACCAATATTGACATTAAACGTCTCGATATATCTTGGTGATACTAGGATGAACCTCCCATATAGAGTCATGTGATTCCATCATCATCTCTTCTCGTATATCAGAACACACCCATATGAATCCATGGAAGAGTAGAGTTTCACTACCATAAACAAACTTACCAAGAGGCGTGCTCTCTCCTATAATACTCTCCCTCAAAAAAAGGCCCTCAAAATTAGACAATTGCCACATCCAAACCCACCCCAAAAGGGAGGATTTCACTACTAGAGCTGCTAGAACTAGTTTCCCATGCTATTCTTGAACCTCCAGGTGAATATCAAAACACAGATCCATCATCTACCACTCAATATTATCCTCCTTGATGGCTTGCATATAATTCTTCCGACTCAAGGCATCGGTTATGGAATTTCCATTTCTGGGTATGTAAGAAAGTTCAAAGTTGAAGGAATGTAGGTATTCCATCAACTAGTGTTGCCTCAGATTTAAGTCTTGTTGTATGGAGATGTATTTGAGACTTTTATGAACTTTGTAAACAATGAATCGCTCACCCAAAAGGTAGTGCCTCTAATAGTAAAGGGAATGAACCAAAACTTCTAGATATAGATCATGAATCAGGTAATTATGATCATGAGGCCTTAGCTGGCAACACCCATAGGTCACGACTTGATCACCTTGCATCATAACTGCACCAAGCCTGATTCCTGGAGCATCACAATAGACTATATAACTCATATCCATCTCTGGAAGGATTAAGATTTCTGTTGAGGTGAGTTTTCCCTTTAAATCCCAAAAATATGTCTCAGTTTCTTTATACCATAGGAACTACACGACCTTCTTAGTTGGGTCCATAATAGGTGTTGTTAAGTGGGAGAAGTCTTGAGTGAATAGCATGTAATAGCCATATATACCCAAGAAGGTACATATATCGAATACATTCTTGGGATGCTCCCAGGAAACCACAGTGATCACCTTCTCTGGGTTAACATATACACCTGCTTCTGATATTATATGACTTAATAAGTTAACCTAACTAATCCAAAAGTGAAATTTACTGATCTCTGAATATAGCTGGTGCTCTATAAATGTACTCAGCATGATATCAAGATGATTGTAATGGTCATGTATGGTACATGAATACACTAAGATATCGTCTATGAAGACCCCCCACAAAATAATCAAGATACAAGTGGAAAACTCGATTCATCAGATTTATGAAGACTGTTAGTATGTTCGTCAAATAAAATAGTATGACCAGATAATCATACAAGTATTACGTACTCTGGAATGTTGTATGTGGTATGTTTGATGGTCTCACATGCACCTAATGGTGGCCTAACCAAAAATCATTCTTTGAGAAAAAAAACAGATCCTTGGAGCTGGTCGAATAGGTTTTCTATCCTAGGAAATGAATATCGATTCTTCACCATATGCTTGTTCGATCAGTGGTAATCCATACACAGTCTGAGTGTACCATCTGCCTTTCTGGAAAAAAAGGATAGGTGAACCCCATGGTGATGTGATGGTACAAATAAAACCCTTTTCCTATAGATCTTCAATATTCTTCTTGAGTTCTTGGATATCTGTATGTGTCATACTATATGTAGGAAACACTACAAGAAAAAGATATTATTGTGATGAGATATTTTCAATAGACTATATATCCATCGCAAATAGTCTCTTAAAATGAGTTATTTGCAATGAATTAATTTGTTTGTCCCAAATAATGGTTAATTGTGAGAGATGAATATATTTTTCACAAATATTGGTTAATTGTGGATGACTTTCCATTTCCATCACAAATAATTTTTGGCATGATTTCACACCACAGTGCATGAGTATTATAGGTGATGACTAATAGTGACAGAATCACATATCTATCACAAATAAATTTTCCATGCAAATATTTTGTGATGGATATAGATGTCTATCGCAAAAGAAACTTACCCTAAAACTTGACACACTCTTCTCCTCCTCCCCATTTCATTCTCTATAACCCTACTGTGTCAAAAAACCTCCATTTGATGACCAATGCATGAAATCACTAAAAAATTCCTGGAAGACAATTTTTTTTACAAATTTAGGCTCAGATATCTCAGGTACGAACTCCACTTCCAAATTTATTATTTTTTGTGATTTTAATTTAAGTCTTGCAATAATTAGTGTGGTTAAAATGTAGGTCAATAATTTTACCTAATCGTTGTGGTTTATTTTATATTTAGGGTTGTTATAAGTTTGTTATTTATTATTTTGATATCCACTAACATTACACGAGTTAATTGCAATTGATTTGTGTTATTTTTTTCATTGTTTTACTGAGTTTATTTAAATATGTTTAATTGGTCAATTGTATAGAATGGTTATGATTTTATAATTTTTTATGAATTATGATAATTTTTGGATTGTCACATTGATTTTTAATTGGTCAATTGTCTATGTTGTCATTGTTAATGCATTTTTTTCATTTTTTCTGCATGATTTAATTTTGGAATACTATAGTTTAAGAAAATTTATGTCATTTTCATGCTTTATTTAGTATTTAGGGTTGCTACAAATTTATTATTTCCTATTTGTGTGTTTATCGAGTCTACAAGTTATTTAAATTTATTTTTAGATATGTTTATCATTGTTTAATTTTTAAATTTAATATGATTTTCTATTTGATATTGTAGGTTAATTAACATATATTATTCATGCTCTGATTCCAAAAATTATGTCCTTTTTATAAAATTCAAAACAAAAAATTTAGAATTTTTAATTTTTAATTAAATCGTGTACTATATTAGAAAACTATTTTTACTAAATAAAATGAATTTTTTAACATTATGTTTTCTTAATAAATTTTCATATAAATTAATAATTAAATGAGAATTACTTTTTAATTTTGTGCATATAAAATTTTAATTAGAATAATTCTTTAAAATTGTTCAATTTAATTTAATGATATAAAAATACATAATATAAAAAAATACAATTCTTTGGAAGATAGACCTTTTTAACACAAACTGATTTTAATCACATATAACCATTAAATTTCATTAACTAATTGATATTATAAGACATAAAATTATTAATTATAATATTAATTATAATATGTAAGGAATTAAAATAATTCATCTTAGCAATCATTTTATTTATTTTGGGTCTCCCTCTTTTAATTTTCTTATAAATATTTTACATTTTATTCTCTTGATGTAGTAATGTTTATCTTGCACTATAAAATATATTTTTGGTTAATTCATGTATATTATTTGATGTATTTATATTAATTAAGAAATATTGATATATATATATATATATTATTGTGAAAATTTAAAAAAAAAACATGTAAGATTTTAAATATATATATCAGTGTGTGTGTGTGTGAACATGTGAATATATATATATGTGTGTGTGTGTGTGTGTGTTTTTTTTAAAAATACATGTAAGTTTTTTAATATATATATATATATAATGCGTAATGTTTATAATATATAAATATATAACATCTGAATATGTATATATATACATTTTAAAAAAACGTGTAAGGTTTATTGTGTGTGTGTGTGTTGCCCGAATGGCCCAAAGGCCTTATTTTTATTTTATTATGGATAATCCCCATTTTAAGGGTTGAAGGGGAACCCGTACATGACCCGTAGGCCAAAGGCACAAGGCCCGACCTGACTTGCAAAACATGACCCGAAGGCCCAGAGGTATATCATGCCCAATATGTGACCCGTAGGCCCAACCCACTAGAACTTCCCCTCCCCATCTTCTGCATCATTGATCGCCTAGCTCCCCACCTTCCATTTCTGATTGGCTATCATTTCCCCATACAAAGATGCATGGTTCCTGGTCCTGATGGCGGTTGTCATACCCTCTCATTCTTCCAATCTGATTAGCTCTGCTTCTAGTGACTACTATTCTTGTTGCTCTGATCCTCTTCTGGGGTCTACTCTGTGTGAATTGGGCTACTCTATGTTCTCAATGGCTTGAATTCCTTGTTGCTCGAAGTCCCTTGAGACCTGTAGGCCCAAACCGGTGGCCCGAAGGCCCAAATCAGATGAATAGTTCTGGCTGCTACAGTACCAAACAGTAATATATTTTATATGTATATTTTTTTTAAAAGAGTCAGAAATATATTTGATGTATTTATATTAATTAAGAAACCATGATATATATATATATTGTAATTATTAAAAATTTAATAATAATTTAAATAATTTAAATAATTAGTAATGATAATTAAATAATTTATTCTATTTTCATACTTTATTTAGTATTTAGGGTTTCTGAAAATTTATTATTTCTTATTTGTATGTTTATCGAGTCCACAAGTTATTTCTCTTCATTATCCATTTGAGATCTCCTCTTCTCAATCAGTGGTAATTAGTGGTACTTATTAATACTTAATGTTAATTAGTGGTACTTAGTAATACTTAGTATTTTTTATTATAAATTACTAGAAGTGAAAATGAAATAGGTCGTTAATTTTCAAGTGATGAGAAATGACAGATTTGGAGTGAAAATAAAATAGGTTGTCAATTTTCAAGTGATGAGAAATGAAAAATTTGGACATGGTTTTCACAAATAGGTTTCATCACCCGATGATTGTAAATTTTATGATTTACACCTTTTTAGTAATTTATAATATATTTTATTACTTTATATCATATTATACTAAAAATTAGTGGTAATCAGTGGTAATTATTTCTAATTACCACACATTATTGCTAATTTTTAGTATAATCTCATATAAAGTAATAAAATATATTATAAATTACTAAAAAGGTGTAAATAAAATAATTTACAATCTTCAAGTGATGAGAAATGACCAATTTATGCCAACCATGTACAAATTTGTCATTAGGTCGGCAGAACTGGGGTAGAAAGGATGTGATGCATTGAGTCGATAATCATACATTTAGTATACATCGATGACAAATGGGAAGTAATTTTTTAATAATTTATATAACTATAAATATAAACTATTTATTTTATACTCATATAGGTAGTCAAACATCCCAATATTACATATTTTTACATTTATAAGAGGATGTACAGTGATCCTATCACTGGAGAGATTACAGTTGGTCATCAAAGTCATATTATGGTCGGTATATTTTTTTAAGTTTTAAAATTAACTGAAAATAATATTTTAAATATTTTAATTTTAAATTGAAATTGAAGAAGTCATATGAGGTCGCAACTTCTCAGAAATGGGATGAGAATTGGGTTGTGACTGAGAATCAAAGCACCAGTGCAGAGAGAAAGGGAGGAGGAGCATGAGCAGTAGTATCTGAGAGATGAATAGATGTTATAGTATATGTGGCATCTTGCATGTGGTGTTGGTATAGATTTTCCTCCTCTGATCCCTTCTAGTGATCCTCCTCTACCTGATGATACTAGTTCATGATTTGTGATTTTTTATGACTGTTTTTTATTAAGGGGTGATAAAACATATTATGTGTGAAACGATTTATTAATATTATGGTTGGTTAATTTTTTTAAAATTGTTTTGAATTTTTGAATTTTAATTATTTTTGGGGTATTTATTTATTTTTAAATATATCATTTTCAACAGAACAAATTTCCATTGCAATTGATTATTTAACTCACCTTACATGGGTTATTTTTTATGGATTAGCTTTCTATCAAAACTAAGGACTATTTGCGATGGGTTGTTGCAAATAACAACTTTTTTGATGTGGTCTTCTGTGACTATGTATTTTTGATAGAATCTCTTTTAAAATGAATTTTTGTAATGGGATTACTTCACAAATACATCATCGCAAAAATGTTAAATTCCAAATATGAATGGGCACTAATTTCGTAAATGGCACTAGATCTATGGTGAACTCAACCCCTCTCTCAAAATTTAATCTAGATAAATCATCAGGGAATAATTCCCTAAAATGATTCACAACAGGAGGTAATTCCACTAACTTCATCCCATAATCACTCATAAAGAGAATGGATAGCTGGGCAATCACTCTACCTAGCCCAATATGTTTGGGTCCATCTCGGCTTTCCTGAATATCCCATTTTCTCTTATGTATATACATGATTCCCATGGGTGATGTGAAGGAAACCCATTGATGATAGAAATCCTCATGGGCATTATAAGTCACAAGACAATCCATACTGAGAATGATGTTGAAGAAAGTTATGTCAAGGATGAAGAAACTCCAGAAGAAACGGCACCCACCTATTTCAAGGGTCATTTCTAACATTGGTCTATAACCTCTGTTATAACCCTTAATGGTGTTTTTAGAGACATTACACCCCATAAGTACTGAATTTCAAGGCCAAGACTTTCCATAACCACAGCATATATAAAAGTGTCTGATGCACCTATATCAAAAAGGGTAGAAACTAAAGTAGAGGCTACCATGATAGTACCTCCAACTATAGATGGACATGGAATCTACTCCTCAGACATAGGATACACTACATAAACATGGCATAAACCATGGCCCTAAGGTGATACCTAACTAGTCTGAGAAGATCCACTATGCTGATGCAGAAGCTTTGGGGCTTGACTACCTCAGCCACAGTCACTGCCACATCAGCCTGATCTGTATGTTATGGGCGCAGTGGAAGATTGCGATGGGTGATGCCCAACTTTTCTTTTTTTCTATAATCAATGAGCAATCTGAGATCTATATGATGATGAACATAATGATCCATAGAATTGAATCTGAGAAATAGACAATGGATAATAAAGTTGGAACCAAGAAATATTAGATCAATACATATTTTTAAAATTAATTTAATTAGATAAAGTATTACCTTTAAGAAATTATTTCTTTATTAATGAATCCGATGAAATATCTATGGTTCACCATCATTAAGTTGTATAAAACAAGTGTATATTTCCCCTATCTGTGATCCACACATGTTCTGGGAATTTCCAAACGTCGCTGAAGGAGTCTCTGGGTGATAGCAAGGAATATTCTTGCGCTTGCATTGTCCGCATTAATCGCCTCAAGAATCGCTTCCAAATCGTTCTCCTTGATCCGGTGGAGGATTATTGCTCATCATTCTTGGGAGCGTTCTTAGAGAAGTGAGCTCTATAGGCTTGAGGGAATTCTCTAAGATTATTGTGTACAACCAACAAAATAAATTTTTCAATGAGAAAATAACATAACTAGGTATTTATATTGCTAGGGTTAAAATAAAATAATTACACAAGTGCCCATAATTATTTATTTAATCCCAGAAAATCCCCATGTTAAATAATAATACTAATATTATTATCTCTCGGCATGTTCTTAACTTGCAAATTATAATTAAATATTATTTAATCAAATAATATTTATTATTATTATTTCTCACCGGACCATTAAACTCGGTCCTCCATTACTCCACAATATTTATTGGACCTTGAATGATGTATATTTATTTATTAAATAAATATCACTACGTTATTCACCAATAAATAAATAAATATTATATTTACTAAACAACAAATAAATATTTATATGTGATCAAGCATACATGAATAATTATTAAACCACGTACAGGAATAATATTTATTCAACCTATGAAATAATAAATAATAATATATTATTTAACTAAGATTATGGATACACTTAGTGTGTGACCCTTTAGGCCTCCTCAATGGAATTAGGCAAAATAGCCTAAAGTCCCAAGTTAGCATATAGAAACATGCTAAGGTACCCATAGAGAAATAATTTAATGTCGCAAAGACATGTCACCTCATACGAACACTTATTGTGTAATATAATCCCTTTATTAAAATATCTCAAATCGAGCAGGTTTCATGCCAGTGCCATCAATTTATATGCTTGATATATCTTTCTTTGACTTTCTACAAATATATATTTCCTATATATTACCACATCCAAGGATTTATTTAGGTTATATAATTTTCATCAAAGGGCGTGAGATATCAACTTTCATTAAAGAACAGACGGGGAAAATCCTTTCTCTCATTATTCATTAATCCGATATTACTCGTGATGAACCCAACATATCATACCTCACTGTGAACATATGTCATCATGGTTTTCATCAATACATCTAAGTTTGCGACTCATAATACTCATTAATAATAATCTTAAATTCTAAGGATCAATACACACATCTGTATATAGGAACATCCAATGACACATATAAATGTGGATTTCCTGCTGGTGGGTCTCTGATAAAACACTATTTTTTTTGAATATTTTATTGATAATAAATGATATAATTTCCTCACATTGTGCTAAATATATTCATTTATGAAATATTTTGGATTTGATCATTCATTTAAAAATTTGGTGAAAATTCCAGTTTTACCCTTTATAGTGCACTCTAGTATTTTGAAGATAAATATTTTTATATTTATTATTTGAATTTTAAATGTTATAAAAGTGTTCCTAACTTAATTTTATATAACTTTTATTCAGGACACATGATCAAAAGAATGCATTTGGATGGAGTAATTGGGTCATAAAGTCAAAGGTGGGCTGGACACGTCAGAATAGAGAATCTTCTGTATTTCGGCCATAACTCCTACATATCGGCTTTGATTAAGCCCAAAGTTTTAGAGGAGATATAGGACCCATATATGCACATATTATCATTCTGTAAGGTCGACCAATTCATGCGTTTTAGTGGTCAAATGGGCGGTGCAATTTGGAATAAAATATTTGGCCGAATTTCCACATTCACACTTGAAACAACTTGTAACCTCTCCTCCCCTTCCCTATATAAATTGGAGTTTTTATCATTTGTATGGGTTGGGACGTGAATTATAAGATTTGAGGAATATTAGAATTTCTTTCACCCAAATTCTCCAACCATTTTAAGAGGGGTAGCTCTTGAAGTAAGGATCCCCACATCGAAGCCTCCTTCTCTTCTTCATTTTGTAATGTTTTCATTTGTGTAATAAACTTCTTTGTTCTTATTTTATTTCTTCTCTTTTCTTCTGTTTTGTTTAAATTTATTCTTCTCTTAATATTCCTATTTGGTCTAGAATTATTGATAAGAAGCGTTATTGGGTTATACCCATTATAAACCTTTGCACATACAAAACGCTTCTACAATGATTACGTCACCCATGGAAGAGTAGTCTTTTAGTAATCGATCTATCTTCTACCCTCTTCATTTAATTATTTTGAATAATTGATATAATGTAATTCAATTAATATGATCCATGAATTTTGTTTTTAAATTGTAAGAAACTAAGCAAGCAATTGAACAATTAACACAAAAACACATGAGGTCATAATTTTGTGTAAATTGTGAGAGCGTAATCTTAATCAGTAATACAAGACCACACGGGATAAATTTTTAGAGTTCAAATATAATCCCTAAACATAATTCATACTCATTTCCAGAATGGATATGTGCTCTAATTAACCACTGACCATAAGCTAACCTTAGAACAACAATCAAAGCAGGGTGTTGTGATTGCGTGTTCCGAAGCTAGCCTAGGGTTTAAGTAATTCCATCTTTGTGGTTAAGTTAACTCTTGTAGGGTTAAAGGGTTAACAAATTAGGGGATCATAATTAAGTGGATATTTATTTCAATGAAAATGATGAATAAGTTAATGAAGAGGTAGAGTTAGATCAATTACTCTTTTTAAAATATTTTCTAAAAAAACATCTTCTTGTTGTGTCTTTTTAATCGAACTTTATTTTAAAACTAAAAACAAAAAAAAAATACAATCTTCTTCCAGAAAACTTATTCTAGATTTATAAACTATAAACAACCACTCCCATCCTTTCAAGTAGTGTTTTTATTCTCTTTTATTTTATTTCTAGAATACCTCTGAAAATTTGTTTTAATTCACTTCCTTCTTTGAGAGACGACCTTGGTCAGCCACTTTGTTGCACCTAAGTACCCCAAAATCACACTAATCATTTGAGGGTGCCCACGACAGCGCTCTTACAAATTGGAACCATTTCTGGGAAGGCAAGTAATTATTTCAACCAATTAGAGGTATTTATTTTATTTTACATTTTATTATCTTCCTCTCTTATTTCTTCTTTCTTTACCCAATCTGATTTTTTTTCTTCTTCTTCTTTTATTTTCTTCTACTTATTTTTGGATCATCAACTCAAACTTCTAATTTTTATTTTACTATGGTCCACTTTACTTATTTTTATATTTCATTGATTTATAACACGAACTAATCCCGAGGATCTCTTAGATCTTGACCCTGAGATTGAACGTAGCCTCAAGGCACGAATCAGAAATTCTCAGTCTACGGGAAGTTTCAACATTCAACCAGTTAGAGAATTACTCCAATATCAGAACATTGAAATTGGAAGCAATTCAAATTAAACCATAAAACAAGAACCAATGGCTGACAATAAAGGAAATTAACTTAATAGAACCATTCGAGAATTGGCTGCACCTGATATTAACTATCAACCAAATTGTATTGCATACTCAAATCTCGAATCAGACTTTGAACTAAAATCTGGGTTAATTCACTTACTTCCAAAGTTTCATGGCCTCTCTGGTGAGGATCCCAATAAACATTTGAAAGAATTTAATGTGTTTTTCTCAACCCTAAAACCTAGAAATGTCTCTGAAGATCAAATCAAATTAAGAGCATTCTCATTTTCACTTGATGGAGCTGCAAAGGATTGGATGTACTATTTACAACCTAAAGATGTAACATTTTGGAACGATTTGAAATGTCTTTTCTTGTGGATATTTTTTCCAGCATCGAGGACCACTTCCATTCATAAGGAGATATCTGGGATCAAGCAATCACAAGGGGAGTCAATGTATGAGTATTGGGAGTGATTCAAGAAGTTGTGTGCAAGCTTCCCACATCACCAAATCAGTGAGAAATTACTCATCCAGTACTTCTATGAAGGACTCACACCTATAGAGAGAAGTATGGTGGATGATGCGGCTGGAGGAGCATTGGTGGACAAGACACCAGTAGTTTCACGTGTGTTGATCGACAAAATGGCCCAAAACTCCCAAAAATTTGGTGATCGAGGTACACCACATGTCAGGGGAGTACATCAGGTAAGTCCTTCTCTTGAGGGTCATTTGATTGATACCAAGTTAGAAGAATTGAAAACTATGGCGAGGCAGATTGCTTTGGCACAAAAGACAACCCTACCCCCTCCTTCAGGGCCTTGTGGTATTTGTACTGAGATAAGCCACCTAACTGACTGTTGCCCACAACTCCAAGAAACAGAAGATTGTGCAGCAGTGTTCCCTGGGAGACCATATCAACAACACAACAACAACTATATCCCCAAAAGAAGTTTGATCCAACATACAACCAAGGGTGGAAGGATCAATTGGACATGAGGTCTGGCTCTGGGAAACAACAAAGACCCCCTTTTCAACCAAACTTCCAGCATCCTCCACCTTACCAATAGGGTTTCCAATAACCCCAAAGTAGATTTGAAGCTCAAACATCAACAAGTCAGCAACAAGGGAATCTCCAAAACAAGGTAGAATCTAACACTAATGATCTTTTGAAATAAATTATTCTTAATCAACAGAATGAGATGAAGAGTCAAGGTTCATAGTTGAGGGAGTTGAAGACTCAAATGAGCCAGATTGCCACCGCCCTCCATGAACTTGTGAGTAAGAATTCTGGAAATCTACCTTCCCAACCCACTCTAAATCCAAAGGGGGATGTCAGTGCCATCACATTGAGAAGTGGGTAGCAAATGAACGATACATCAGTACCTACCATTCCACCGGGATTCACCTCAACTCCAGAGAATTCGCATTCCATACCAACTGATGAGAAATCCAAGGAGAAATATAAAGGTAATAAAAAGATTGATGATGTTCCTCCTAAACCCCTTCCTTTTCCAAACAGGGTTGTTCAAACCAAGAAGATGGATGAAGAAGCAATGCAAAAGGAGGTTTTGGACACATTCAAGCGCGTGGAGATCAACATTTCTCTACTTGAAGCCATTAAGAAAATTCCAAGGTATGTGAAATTCTTAAAAGAACTTTTTACCAATCAAAGATGGATCAAGGGAAATGAGAGGATCAACCTTGGAAGAAATGTCTCAGCACTCATTACACCAACTCTAGCAATGCCAACAAAGTGCAAGGATCCCGGGACATTCACCATCCCATGTACCATAGGGGAGTTGCAATTCTCTTATGCTCTTTGTGATTTAGGAGCTTCAATAAATGTGATGCCTCACTCTGTATTCTCTAATTTACAGGTTGGTGAGTTAAAGCCGACAAGAGTAGTGGTACAATTAGAGAATAGAGCTACAGAATATCCAGCGGGAGTCCTTGAGGATGTACTTGTCCCGGTAAGAGACATGATCTTTCCAGCAGATTTCTACATGCTTAACATGGAGGATCATCAGGTAAGTTCTCATGCCCCAATTATCTTAGGTAGAACCTTCCTCAAAACTGCAAAAACTATCATAAATGTCAATGAGGGTACAATTTCCATGGAATTTGGGGATGAAGTTGTGATATTTAATGTTATGGACTCCATGAAGTACCCCTCTAAGGACCATTCTGCTTTTGTTATCTCCCATTTTGAACCACTAAGTAAAAACTCCATGGATTTTGGTTGTCCTATGTTTAGAGAGATTATGAGTATTGGTTCTAGTTTGATGTCTAAGAGTACTTCCACACCTGTTTTTGATGGAAAAACCTCTCTTGGATTTTATTTTGATGTGGATTCATATTCTGATCATATAAACTCTGATTATGACATGGTTGTTGAGTATGCTGATGGATTTGATGCATTATTTTCTAATTTTGATGATTTTTATTCTGATACTGTTTTTCATTGTGCAGATATGTCTCTTGCATCAATTTCTCCATCCATACATCACCCCCCCTACATTGGAACTCAATCCATTGCCACCAAATCTTAAATATGCATACTTTCTGAGTGGTGATAGATTACCTATTATCATTTCTAACAATCTCTCTTTTGAATATGAAGAAAAACTTTTGAATCTATTGAGAGATAACATTAGGGCAATTGGTTGGACATTGGCAGACATATCAGGTATTGGCCCCTCCATTTGCATGCATAGGATTCTTTTAGAGGATGAGGTTAAACCGGTGAGGCAACCAAAAAGGAGACTCAATCCAACCCTTCTAGAGGTTGTTAAAAAATAAGTTGAGAAATTGCTCGAGGCTGGTATAATCTTTCCCATTTCAGATTCTCAGTGGGTAAGTCCTATTTAGGTTGTGCCTAATAAGAGTGGTGTTACTGTTGTTAAAAATGAGAAAGATGAGTTAGTTCCAATGAGGGTGAAAAACAGTTGGCATGTGTGTATTGATTATAGGAAACTAAATCATTCCACTCATAAGGACCATTTCCCCCTCCCATTTATTGATCAGATGCTTGAGAGACTAGATGGGAAGACACACAATTATTTCTTGGATGGATTTTTAGGATATTTTCAGGTTCCTATATCTCTAGAGGATCAAGAGAAGACATCATTCACCTATCCCTTTGGCACATTTTCCTACCGAAGGATGCCATTTGTACTTTGCAACACCCCAGGTACCTTCTAGAGATGCATGGTAGAGAATGGCATTGTCTTGGGGCATGTAGTGTCAAAACATGGGATAGAGGTTGATAGATCAAAGGTAGATATTATTTCATCCGTACCATATCCTTCATGTGTGCGTGATGTTAGATCTTTCCTAGGGCATGCAGGATTTTATCGGCGCTTCATCAAAAAATTTAATAAGATCGCTCTACCCTTATCTCGATTGCTTCAAAAAGATATTGACTTCAATTTTGATGATTCATGCAGAGTATCATTTGATGAGCTAAAGAAGTGTCTGACCACTCCATCGATCATACATCCCCTGCGGTGGGACCTTCCATTTGAGCTTATTTGTGATGCGTCCAACTTCGCGGTTGGAGTTGTCTTATCTCAGAGAGAAGAGGGGCGTTCACATGTGATTTCGTATGCATTGAGAACGTTGGATTCTTTTCAATAAAACTACACCACAATACAAAAGTATTTTCTTACTTTTATATTTGCTTTAGATAAATTTCGTTCATATTTATTGGGATCTAAAGTAGTTGTTTGTTCTGACCATGCAGCTTTGAGGTACCTCCTAAAGAAGCCAGATGCAAAGCCACGACTTATCCGTTGGATGGTCCTTCTTCAAGAGTTTGACATCGAGATAAAGGACAAGAAAGGGTCAGAGAATTTGGTGGCAGGCCACATGAGTAGGCTTACTTACACACCAGAGGGTGACACCTTGGACAAGGTACCACTTTGGGACACTTTCCCCGCTGATCATATCTATACCATCTCAGGTACGCATCCTTGGTATGCTGATTTAGTTAATTACATTGTTTCTTCTGAAATCCCAGCAAATTTGAAGAAGCATCAAGTCCAAAAATTAAAAAGTCAGTCTAGGTTTTATGTTTGGGATGATCCTTACCTCTGGCACATGTATAGTGACCAAGACATTTGGAGGTGTGTTCCCGATCATGAGTTTGAGTCTGTTTTTCATTTCTGTCATACACTTGCTTGTGGTGGACACTTTGGACCCCAACAGACAGCTAGGAAGGTTTTGGACTCTGGATTATATTGGACTATCTTATTCCATGATACCCATGTGTTTTGTAACTCTTTCTCTCGTTGCCAACACACTAGGAACATTTGTAGGAGACATGAGATGCCCCAACAACCCATACTATTCTGTGAGATTTTTGATGTATGGGGAATTAATTTTATGGGTCCTTTTCCTAGTTCATTTGGATTTTTGTATATTTTGGTTGTTGTTGATTATGTGAGTAAATGGGTGGAGGCCAAGGCCACCAGGACTGATGATTCTCATGTTGTAGTGGATTTTATCAAGGCTCAAATTTTCTGCAGGTTTGGAGTACCAAAGGCCATCATCAGTGACCAAGGGACATAGTTTTTCAATAGGAATTTTTCTTCGCTCCTTCGAAAGTATGGGGTGACACACAAAACATCAACACCATACCACCCCAAAACAAATGGTCAGGCTGAGGTTTCAAATCGTGAGTTGAAACAAATATTGGAGAAAACTGTGCAGCCAAATAGGAAGGATTGGAGAAAGCGCTTAGATGATGCATTGTGGGATTATAGGATAGCATACAAGACACCCATTGGTATCTCCCCATTTCGGATTGTTTTTTGGAAAGCGTGTCATCTCCCCGTGGAAGTTGAGCATCGGGCTTATTGGGCTATAAATAAATGCAACATGGAATTGGCCCAAGCTGGAATTCAAAGGAAGTTGCAAATTCAAGAGATTGAGGAGATTTGACTGTCATCATATGAGAACTCAAGGCTCTACAAGGAAAGATCAAAAGCATTTCATGATAAAATGATCCAGAAAAGGGAGTTTCATGTTGGAGAGAAAGTCCTACTCTACAGTTCACGACTGAAGTTGATGTCTGGTAAGTTGCGTTCCATATGGTTAGGTCCTTATGTTGTGTCTAATGTTTTTCCTTATGGTGCAGTGGAGATCACACAAGAGGAAACTAGAAGGAGCTTTATAGTCAATGGGCAATGTTTGAAGAGATACATTGAGGGACTTCCTACTGATGCAGTGGATTTTATCACACTGCATGACCCCATCATTACTTGAGCACATCAGGCTGTTCCTAACCCTTTCACTTTTATATTATTTTTCCTATTTAAAAAAATTTGCATTTCATGTGCATATATCATCTCATGGGTTCACATTGAGGACAATGCAATATTTTAAGTGTGGGGGAGGGAACCTTTTAGTTTAGTAATTTAAATTTTTTTCCGAATTTAAAACAAAACAAAAAAAAGTTGTGTGTTTTTCAAATTTTGTGTGTTTATTTTTCAATTTTCTTTGTGTTTTTGAAATTTTTGAGCTGCAATGATTCTCAACACAATTTTGAAATGCATATCAATGAGTGAAACAATTTATCCCTTAAAACTGAACTTAAATGAATGCTGAAATGATTTTGTTTCAAGTTCAAATATTTAGTAGTTTCATGAAAAGTACACTGAATTTTGAATTCCATGCCACATCTCATAGTCTTTATATTTGAAATAACTTTCTTGTGAGGCTTCTGAACCATTATTTTCATATTCTTTACATTCACCTCACTTCTTGAGTGAACCAAACCATGCTTGATTTAACCAGAATTTGATTTATTTCTGTCAAAATTTGAGGGATTGAGGTACTTATGTTTAAATGATTGAGGCATTTGTTTGGTATTAAAGCCCCTGTTTCAAATAATCCTTTTTTATAATGGCCAACCTTGAACATTTAATCATTGTAGCCCTTAGAATCCATGCACATCCTATTAGGTTAGCCACATTACAAGCCAATTTTCCCTATCCAACCAACTCTTGAAGTGAAATTGCATAATCTAGTTAAGCTTAAGTGTGGGGGAAGCTATCTTGTGTTGTGGTACCACATTCTGTGATACTTTGGGTGGAAAATTAAATACTGAAGAGATATGTTTGCTGCTCAAGAAAGTCATTATATTGAAAGCTATGCCTTTTCTGGAGCTTTCATGACAAGTGAAGTTGTGCCTTTTCTGGAGCTTCTAATTGAGGTGGAAAGTTGTGCCTGTCTAGAGCTTTCAAGAAAATCATGTTTGAGAAGATTGACATTTTTTATGCTAAAATGATGAATGGTGTAAACTTTTCATGACTTTTCCTGATGATGGAGCTGAATTGATACTATGGGGATTGAGTAGAAGACCATATTTAAGTGAAAAATAGAATAATGCAATTTTGCTTCAAAAAGAGTCAAGCCCTCCTCATTCAGCCTCAGAATTTTTCACATCTAAATCCCACCAAGAAAAAGCCACAGAACAAACCTGAAAAGTCCTCATGATAAACATACGTCCTTGACTCACATCGGGTGGCGATTTAGGAATTTATCAAGCCTATGGTAACCCTTGTATGAGTTTGGATGAGAAAGACATTGCAAAAAAATTGATATTTGTGTGATAAGAGAAAATTCAAGAGAGGTAAGTGTTTTGTGCATGGGAGGATAAATGAAGTGAAAATATATTGAATATATAAATGGATAACTTGAAATAAGGTTTTTTATGAGTCATTATATCTTTGGTTTCTTGGTGTGTAATTGTTTAATCTCAAGGATATGTGTTTTAAAATTGGTTTTGATTTGATATTGATGTTTACTTGACATGAGGTTTTACCCAGGAGTGAAAAAGGGTAAGTGTGGGGGAGTTGATAAAACACTATTTTGTTGAATATTTTATTGATAATAAATGATATAATTTCTTCACATTGTTCTACACATATTCATTTATGAAATATTTGGGATTTGATCATTCATTTGAAAATTTGGTGAAAATTTCAGTTTTACCCTTTATAGTGCACTGTAGTATTTCGAAGATAAATATTTTTATATTTATTATTTGAATTTGAAATTTTGTAACAGTGTTCCTAACTTAATTTTCTACAACTTTTAGTCAGGAAACATGATCAAAATAATGCATTTGGATGGAGTAATTGGGCCATAAATTCAAAGGTGGGCTGGACACGTAACAATGGAGAATCTTCTGTATTTAGGCCATAACGCCTTCATATGTGCTTGGATTAAGCCTAAATTTTTAGAGGAGATATATGATCCATATACTCACATATTATCCATCTGGAATTCCATCCAATTCACACGTTTTGGTGGTCAAATGAGCGGTGAAAGTTGGAATAAAATATTTGTACGAATTTCCACATTCACACTTGAAACCACTTGTAACCTCTCCTCCCCTCCCCTCTATAAATTTGAGTTTTTCTCATTTTGAGGGGTTGGGGCGTGAATTAGGAGATTGGAGGTAGAGGATAATTTGTTTCACCCAAATTATCCAACCATTGTAAGAGGGGTAGCTCTTGAAGCAAGGATCCCCTCATCGAAGCCTCCTTCTCTTCTTCATTTTGTAATGTTTTCATTTGTGTAATAAACTTCTTTGTTATTATTTTATTTATTCTATTTTCTTCTATTTTGTTTAAATTTATTATTCTCTTAATCTTCCTCTTTGGTCTGGAATTCTTGAGTAGAAGCGTTATTGGGTTATACCCATTATAAACCTTTGCACATGCAAAACGCTTCTACGATGATTACGCCACCCATGGAAGAGTAGTCTTTTAGTAATCGATCTATCTTCTACCCTATTAATTTAATTATTTTGAATAATTGAGATACTGCAATTCATTTAATATGATCCATGAATTTTGTTTTTAAATTGTAAGAAACTAAGAAAGTAATTGAACAATTAACACAAAAACACGAGAGGTTGGGATTTTGCGTAAATTGTGAGAGCGTAATCTTAATCGGTAATACAAGACCACACGGGATAAATTTGTAGAGTTCAAATATAATCCCTAAACACAATTCATACTCATTTACAGAATGGATATGTGATCTAATTAACCACTGACCATAAGATAACCTTAGAACAACAATCAAAGCAGGGTGTTGCGATTGCGTGTTCCGAAGCTAGCCTAGGGTTTAAGTAATTCCATCTTTGTGGTTAAGTTAACTCTTGTAGGGTTCAAGGGTTAAAAAATTAGGGGATCATAATTAAGTGGATATTTATTTCAATGATAATGATTAATAAGTGAATGAAGAGGTAGATTTAGATCGATTTCTCCTTTTAAAATATTTTCTAAAAAAACATCTTCTTGTTGTGTCTTTTTAATCAAACTTCATTTTAAAACTAAAAACAAAAAAAAATACAATCTTCTTCCAGCAAAATTTTTCTAGATTTATAAACTATAAACAACAACACCCATATTTTAAAGTAGTGTTTTTATTCTCTTTTATTTTATTTCTAGAATACCTCTGAAAATTTGTTTTAATTCACTTCCTCCTTTGAGAGACGACCTTGGTCAGCCACTTTGTTGCACCTAAGTACCCCAAAATCACACTAATCATTTGAGGGCGCCCACGACATCACTCTTTCAAATTGGTGCCGTTTCCAAGGAGTCAAGTAATTATTTCAACCAATTAGAGGTATTTATTTTATTTTACATTTTATTATCTTCCTCTCTTCTTTCTTCTTTCTTTACCCAATCTGATTTTTCTTCTTCTTCTTCTTTTATTTTCTTCAACTTCTTTTTGGAAAATCAACTCAAACTTCTAATTTTTATTTTAATATGGTCCACTTTCCTTCTTTTTATCTTTCATTTATTTATGACACGAACTAATCCCAAGGATCTCTTAGATCTTGACCCTGATATTGAACGTAGCCTTAGGGAACGAATCAGAAATTCTCAGTCTACGAGAAGTTTCAACATTCAACCAGTTGGAGAATTACTCCAATATCAGATCATTGAAATTGGAAGCAATTCAAATTCAACCATAAAACAAGAACCAATGGCTGAAAATAATGTAAATGAACTTAATATAACCATTCGAAAATTGGCTGCACCTGATATTAACTATCAACCAAATTGTATTGAATACCCAAATCTTGAATCAAACTTTGAACTAAAATCAGGGTTAATTCACTTACTTTCAAAGTTTCATGGCCTCTCTGGTGAGGATAACAATAAACATTTAAAATAATTTAATGTGGTTTGCTCAACTATAAAACCTAGAAATGTCTCTGAAGATCAAATCAAATTAAGAGCATTCTCATTTTCACTTGATGGAGCTGCAAAGGATTGGATGTACTATTTACAACCTGAAGATGTAACATGTTGGAAAGATTTGAAATGTCTTTTCTTGCAGACATTTTTTCTAGCATCGAGGACCACTTCCATTCATAAGGAGATATCTGGGACCAAGCAAGCACAAGGGGAGTCAATGTATGAGTATTGGGAGTGATTTAAGAAGTTGTGTGCAAGTTACCCACATCACCAAATCAGTGAGCAATTACTCATCCAGTACTTCTATGAAGGACTCAAACCTATGGAGAGAAGTATGGTAGATGTTGTGGCTGGAGGAGCATTGGTGGACAAGACACCAGTAGCTGCACGTGCGTTGATCGACAAAATGGCCCAAAACTCCCAACAATTTGGTGATCGACGTACACCACATGTCAGGGGAGTACATTAGGTAAGTCCTTCTCTTGAGAGTCATTTGATTGATACCAAGTTAGAAGAATTGACAACTATAGTGAGGCAGATTTCTTTGGAAAAAAAGACATCTCTAACCCCTCCTTCAAGGCATTGTGGTATTTGTACTGAGACAAGCCACCCAACTGACTGTTTCCCACAACTCCAAGAAATAGAAGATTGTGCAGTAGTGTTCCCTGGGAGACCATATAAGCAGCACAACAACAACCATATCCCTAAAAGAAGTTTGATCCAACATACAACCAAGGGTGTAAGGATCAATAAGACATGAGGTATGGCTCTGGGCAACAACAAAGTCCCCCTTTTCAACCAAACTTCCAGCAGCCTCCACCTTACCAACAGGGTTTCCAACAACCCCAAAGTAGATTTGAAGCTCAAACATCAACAAGTCAGTAACAAGGGAATATCCAACATAAGGTAGACTCTAACACTGATGATATTTTGAAACAAATTGTTCTTAATCAACAGAATGATCCGAAGAGTCAAGGTTCGGAGTTGAGGGAGTTTAAGACTCAAATGAGCTAGATTGCCACCGCACTCCATGAACTTGTGAGTAAGAATTATGGAAATCTACCTTCCCAGCCCACTCCAAATCCAAAGGGGAATGTATGTGCCATCACATTGAGAAGTGGGAAGCAAATGAACGATACATCAGTACCTACCATTCCACTGGGATTCACCTCAACTCCAGAGAAGCCGCATTCCATACCAACTGATGAGCAATCCAAGGAGAAAGATAAATGTAAGAAAAAGATTGATGATGTTCCTCCTAAACCCCTTCCTTTTCCAAACAGGGTTGTTCAAACCAAGAATATGGAAAAAGGAGGTTTTGGACACATTCAATCGTGTGGAGATCAACATTCCTCTACTTGAAGCCATTAAGAAAATTCCAAGGTATGCGAAATTCTTAAAAGAACTTTGTACCAATCGAATAGGGCTCAAGGGAAATGAGAGGATCAACATTGGAAGGAATGTCTCAGCACTCATTACATTAACTCTAGCAATTCCAACAAAGTGCAAGGATCCCAGGACATTCACCATCCCATGTACCATAGGGGAGTTGCAATTCTCTGATGCTCTTTGTGATTTAGGAGATTCAATAAATGTGATGCCTCACTCTTTATTCTCTTCTTTATAGGTTGGAGAGTTGAAGCTGACAAGAGTAGTGGTGCAATTAGCGAATAGAGCTACGACATATCCAGCGGGATTCCTTGAGGATGTACTTGTTCGGGTAAGAGACATGATCTTTCTAGAAGATTTCTATGTGCTTGACATGGAGGATAATCAGGTAAGTTCTCATTTCCCCATTATCTTAGGTATACCCTTCCTCAAAACTGAAAAAACTATCATAAATGTCAATGAGGGTACACTTTCCATGGAATTTGGGGATGAAGATGTGATATTTAATGTTATGGACTCCATGAAGTACCCCTCTGAGGACCATTCTGCTTTTGTTATCTCCCATTTTGAACCACCAAGTAAAAACTCCATAGATTTTGATTGTCCTATGTTTAGAGAGATTATGATTATTGGTTCTAGTTTGATGTCTAAGAGTACTTACACACCTGTTTTTGATGGACAAACCTCTCTTGGATTTTATTTTGATGTGGATTCAAATTCTGATCATATAAACTCTGATTATGACATGGTTGTTGAGTATACTGATGGATTTGATGAATTATTTTCTAATTTTGATGATTTTTATTCTAATACTACTGTTCATTGTGTAGATATGTCTGTTGCATCAATTTCTCCATCCATACATCACCCCCTACATTGGAACTCAAGCCATTTCCCCCAAATCTTAAATATGAATACTTGCTGAGTAGTGATATATTACCTGTTATCATTGCTAACAATCTCTCTTTTGAACATGAAGAAAAACTTTTGAATCTATTGAGAGATAACATTAGGGAAATTGGTTGGACATTGGAAGATATATCAGGTATTAGCCCCTCCATTTTCATGCATAGGATTCTTTTGGAGGGTGAGGCTAAACCGGTGAGGCAACCACAAAGGAGACTCAATCCAACCCTTCTGGAGGTTGTTAAAAAAGAAGTTGAGAAATTTATCGAGGCTGGTATAATCTTTCCCATTTTAGATTCTCAGTGGGTAAGTCCTATTCAGGTTGTGCCTAAGAAGAGTGGTGTTACTGTTGTTAAAAATGAGAAATATGAGTTAGTTCCAATGAGGGTGGAAAATAGTTGGCGTGTGTGTATTGATTATAGGAAACTAAATCAGTCTACTCACAAGGACCATTTCCCCCTCCCATTTATTGATCAGATGATTGAGAGACTAGCTGGGAAGACACGCTATTGTTTCTTGGATGGATTTTCAGGATATTTTCAGGTTCCTATATCTCCGGAGGATCAGGAGAAGACAACATTCACCTGTCCCTTTGGCACATTTGCCTATTGGAGGATGCCATTTGGACTTTTCAACGCCCTAGGTACCTTCCAGATATGCATGGTGAGTATTTTTTCGGATTTTATTGAGACCTACATGGAGGTATTTATGGATGATTTTACAGTGTATGGATCTTCATTTGATGAATGTCTAATTAGTTTGGGAAAGGTGTTAAATATTTGTATTGAGAAGAATCTGGTCCTGAACTTTGAAAAGTTTCATTTCAATGTAGAGCATGGCATTGTCTTTGGGCATGTAGTGTAAAAACATGGGATAGAGGTTGATAGATTAAAGGTAGATATTATTTCATCCTTACCATATCCTTCATGTGTGTGTGATGTTAGATCTTTCCTAGGGCATGCAGGATTTTATCGGCGCTTCCTCAAAGATTTTAGTAAGATCGCTCTACCCTTATCTCGATTACTTCAAAAAGATATTGACTTTAATTTTGATGATTCATGCAGGGTATCATTTGATGAGCTAAAGAAGTGTCTGACCACTCCACCGATCATACATCCCCCGTGGTGGGACCTTCCATTTGAGATTATGTGTGATGCGTCCAACTTCACGGTTGGAGCTGTCTTATCTCAGAGAGAAGAGGGGCGTTCACATGTGATTTAGTATGCATAGAGGACGTTGGATTCTGCCCAATCAAACTACACCACAATAGAAAAGGAGTTTCTTGCTGTTATATTTGATTTAGATAAATTTCGTTCATATTTATTGGGATCTAAAGTAGTTGTTTTTTCTGACCATGCAGCTTTGAGGTACCTCCTAAAGAAGCCAGATACAAAGCCACGACTTATCCGTTGGATGCTCCTTCTTCAAGAGTTTGACATCGAGATAAAGGAAAAGAAGGGGTCATAAAATTTGGTGGCAGACCACATGAGTAGGCTTACTCACACACTAGAGGGTGACACCTTGGACAAGGTACCACTTCGGGACACTTTCCTCGATGAGAATCTCTATACCATCTCAGGTACGCATCCTCGGTATGCTGATTTAGTTAATTACATTGTTTCCTCTAAAATCCCAGCAAATTTGAAGAAGCATCAAGTCTAAAAATTAAAAGGTGAGTCTATGTTTTATGTGTGGGATGATCCTTACCTCTGGCGCATGTGTAGTGACCAAGTCATTAGGAGGTGTGTTCCCGATCATGAGTTTGAGTCTGTTTTGCATTTTTGTCATACACTTTCTTGTGGTGGACACATTGGACCCCAACGGACAGCTAGGAAGGTTTTGGACTCTGGATTATATTGTCCTAGATTATTCCATGATGCCCATGTGTTTTGTAAGTCCTTCTCTCATTGCCAACACACTGGGAACATTTCTAGGAGACATGAGATGCCCCAACAACCCATACTATTCTGTGAGATTTTTTATGTATGGGACATTGATTTTATGGGTCCTTTTTCTAGTTCATTTAGATTTTTGTATATTTTGGTTGATGTTGATTATGTGAGTAAATGGGTGGAGGCCAAGGCCACCAGGACTGATGATTCTCATGTTGTAGTGGATTTTGTCAAGGCTCAAATTTTTTATAGGTTTGGAGTACCAAAGACCATCATCAGTGACCAAGGGACACACTTTTTCAATAGGAATTTTGCTTCCCTCCTTCGAAAGTATGGGGTGACACACAAAACATCAACACCATACCACCCCCAAACAAATGGCCAGGCTGAGGTTTCAAATCATGATTTGAAACAAATATTGGAGAAAATTGTGCAGCCAAATAGGAAGGATTGGAGAAAACTCTTGGATGATGCATTATGGGATTATAGGACAACATACAAGACACCCATTGGTATGTCCTTATTTTGGATTGTTTTTGGGAAAGCGTGTCATCTCCCCGTGGAAGTTGAGCATCGGGCTTATTGGGCTATAAAGAAATGCAACATGGAATTGGCCCAAGCTGAAATTCAAAGGAAGTTGCAAATTCAAGAGCTTGAGGAGATTCGACTATCATCATATGAGAACTCAAGGCTCTATAAGGAAATATCAAGAGCATTTCATGATAAAATGATCTAGAAAAGGGAGTTTCATGTTGTAGAGAAATTCCTACTCTATAGTTCACGACTGAAGTTGATGCCTGGTAAGTTGTGTTCCAGATGTTTAGGTCCTTATGTTGTGTCTAATGTTTTTCCTTATGTTCCAATGGAGATCACACAAGATGACACTGGAAGGAGATTTATAGTCAATGGAGAATTTTTGAAGAGATACATTGAGGGACTTCCTACTGATGCAGTGGATTTTATCACACTGCATGACCCTATCATTACTTAAGCACATCAGGCTATTCCTAACCCTTTCACTTTTATATTATTTGTCCTATTTAAAAAAATTTGCATTTCATGTGCATATATCATCTCATGGGTTCACATTGAGGACAATTCAATATTTTAAGTGTGGGGGAGGGAACCTTTTAGTTTAGTAATTTCAATTGTTTTCCTGGTTTAAAACAAAATGAAAAAAAAATTGTGTGTTTTTCAAATTTTGTGTGTTTATTTTTCAATTTTATTTGTGTTTTTGAAATTTTTGAGCTGAAATGATTCTCATCACAATTTTTAAATGCATATCAATGAGTGAAAAAATTTATCCCTTGAAACTGAGCTTAAATGAGTGCTGAAATGACTTTGTTTCAAGTTCAAATATTTAGTAATTTCATGAAAAGTACACTGAATTTTGAATCTCAGGCCACATCTCACTATATTTATATTTGAAATCACTTTCCTACGAGGCTTATGAACCATTATTTTCAAATTCTTTACATTCACCTCACTTATTGAGATTACCAAACCATGCTTGATTTAACCAGAATTTGATTTATTTCTGTCAAAACTTGAGGGATTGAGGTACTTATGTTTAAATGATTGAGGCATTTGTTTGGTATTAAAGCCCCTATTTCAAATAATCCTTTTTTATAATGGTCTACCTTGAACATTTAACCCTTGTATCCCTTAGAATCCATGAACAGCCTATTAGGTTTGCCACATTACAAGTCAATTTTCCCTATCCAACCAACTCTTGAAGTGAAATTGCATAATCTAGTTGAGCATAAGTGTGGGGGAAACTATCTTGTGTTGTGCTACCACATTGTGTGATACTTTGGGTGGAAAATTAAATTCTGAAGAGATATTTTTGCTACTGAATAAATTCATTATATTGAAAGTTGTGCCTTTTCTGGATCTTTCATGACAAGTGAAGTTGTGCCTTTTCTGGAGCTTCTAATTGAGGTGGAAAGTTGTGCCTATCTGGAGCTTTCAAGAAAATCATGTTTGAGAAGATTGACATTTTTTATGCTGAAATGATGAATGGTGTAAACTTTTCATGACTTTTCATGATGATGGAACTGAATTGATACTATGGGGATTGAGGAGAATACCATATTTAAGTGAAAATTAGAATAATGCAATTTTTCTTCAAAAAGAGTCAAGCCCTCCTCATTCAGCCTCAGAATTTTTCACATCTAAATCCTACCAACCAAAAGCCACAGAACAACCCTGAAAAGTCCTCATGATAAACATACGTCCTTGACTCACATCGGGTGGCAATTTAGGAATTTATCAAGCCTATGGTGACCCTTTTATGAGTTTGGATGAGAAATACATTGCAAAAAAATTGATATTTGTGTGATAAGAGAAAATTCAAGCGAGGTAAGTGTTTTGTGCATGGGAGGATAAATAAAGTGAAAATATATTGAATGATATAAATGGAGAACTTGAAATAAGGTTTTTTATGAGGCACGATATCTTTGGTTTCTTGGTGTATAATTGTTTAATCTCATGGATATGTGTTTTAAAATTGGTTTTGATTTGATATTGATGTTTACTAGACATGAGGTTTTGCCCAGGAGTGCAAAAGGGTAAGTGTGGGGGAGTTGATAAAACATTATTTTGTTGAATATTTTATTGATAATAAATGATAAAATTTCCTCACATTGTGCTAAATATATTCATTTATGAAATATTTGGGATTTGATCATTCATTTGAAAATTTGGTGAAAATTCCAGTTTTACCCTTTATAGTGAACTATAGTATTTCAAAGATAAATACTTTTATATTTATTATTTGAAATTTACATTTTGTAACAGTGTTCCTAACGTAATTTTCTACAACTTTTATTCAGGACACATGATCAAAAGAATGCATTTGGATGGAGTAATTGGGCCATAAAGTCAAAGGTGGGCCGGACACATAAGAATGGAGAATCTTCGGTATTTCGGCCATAACGCCTTCATATGGGCTTGGATTAAGCCCAAATATTTATAGGAGATATAGGACCCATATCCTCACATATTATCCTTCTGGAAGGCTGGCCAATTCACGTGTTTTGGTGGTCAAATGGGCGGTGCAAATTGGAATAAAATATTTGTCCGAATTTCCACATTCACACTTGAAACCACTTGTAACCTCTCCTCCCTTCCCCTCTATAAATTGGATTTTTTCTCATTTGTAGGGGTTGTAACGTTCATTAGGAGATTGGAGGCATAGAAGAATTTGTTTCACCCAAATTATCCAACCATTGTAAGAGGGGTATCTCTTGAAGCAAGGATCCCCTCATCGAAGCCTCCTTCTCTTCTTCATTTTGTAATGTTTTCATTTGTGTAATAAACTTATTTGTTCTTATTTTATTTCTTATCTTTTATTATATTTTTGTTTAAATTTATTCTTATATTGATCTTCCTCTTTGGTCTGGGATATTGAGTAGAAGCGTTATTGGGTTATACCCATTATAAACCTTTGCACATGCAAAACGCTTCTACGGTGATTACGCCACCCATGGAAGAGTAGTCTTTTAGTAATCGATCTATCTTCTACCATCTTCATTTAATTATTTTGAATCATTGAGATACTGTAATTAACTTAACATGATTCATGAATTGTGTTTTTAAATTGTAATAAACTAAGCAATCAATTGAACAATTAACACAAAAACACGTGAGGTCGGGATTTTGTGTAAATTGTGAGAGCGTAATCTTAATCGGTAATACAAGACCACACGGGATAAATTTGTAGAGTTAAAATATAATCCCTAAAAACAATTCATACTCATTTCTAGAATTTATATGTACTCTAATTAACCACTTACCATAAGCTAACCTTAGAACAACAATCAAAGCAGGGTGTTGCGATTGCGTGTTCCGAAGCTAGCCTAGGGTTAAGTAATTCCATCTTTGTGGTTAAGTTAACTCTTGTAGGGTTCAAGGGTTAAAAAATTAGAGGATCATAATTAAGTGGATATTTATTTCAATGATAATTACTGATAATTGAATGAATAGGTAGAGTTATATTGATTACACCTTTTAAAATATTTTCTAAAAAAACATCTTCTTGTTGTGTCTTTTTAATCGAACTTCATTTTAAAACTAAAAACAAAAAAAATACAATCTTCTTCCAGCAAACTTCTTCTAGATTTATAAACTATAAACAACCACCCCCATCCTTTCAAGTAGTGTTTTTATTCTCTTTTATTTTATTTCTAGAATACCTCTGAAAATTTGTTTTAATTCGCTTCCTCCTTTGATAGACGACCTTGGTCAGCCACTCTGTTGCACCTAAGTACCCCAAAATCACACTAATCATTTGAGGGCGCCCACGACAGCACTCTTTCAGTCTCATTATCATAATATACATACTGGATATTACTAAGGGTGTACACCATGAGAAGGTTCCTCAAAGTCCTATGATTCCCCACCCCTGATAGAATGTATCATTTGTGTCCCTTAAATGATATCATCTGGCTATAGAACATATATTCAATAATTATGTCACAGAACTTTCAGGTTATCATCATAGTGGGGAACTGTTATGACCTTTTAATGTGATATCTACTCTTAGGAAATTATCACATACAATTTCATGCAGAAGATAAATCATTATGTGATAATTAGTTTATTAATATTCAAAACCATGA
Organism: Viscum album; assembly: GCA_963277665.1. Classification (NCBI taxonomy): domain Eukaryota; kingdom Viridiplantae; phylum Streptophyta; class Magnoliopsida; order Santalales; family Viscaceae; genus Viscum; species Viscum album. The sequence goes on along the minus strand of OY728139.1, from coordinate 28,775,895 downwards.
ATACAAGTCATCATAAAGTACACAATAGTTGGTTCTAGGACACCAACTCTAAAAAACTTATTCTTTCACTAGATACAACTTCTAACAACCTTTAGTCTTCTATCTCTCACATGATACTCATGCTTCTGATAATATAGGCCTTTATTCAAGGGTTTCATCACTTTCTCTTCTGTGGTTACTCTTCTTATTATAGATTCACCCCTCTAATAGAAATCCCTCAAGAGTTGATACTTTCGGAGTATATGATTTTTCTGTTGGTGTGACCTATGATCCTTTGAAAGAGTCACCACTGTAGTATTATTACAATACAATGCGATAGGGTCTTTATTTCTAGGTACCACATCAAGCTCCTGGAAAAACTTTTGAATCCAAATGGATTCCATGGATACATCAGAATCCGCTATATACTTGGACTCCGTTGTATAATCTGTGACAATTGGATGCTTTGAACTCTTCTAGTTCACAAATCCTCCATTGAGATAGAAAAAATATCCCAATTAGGACTTCAGATCATTATGATCTATCTGAAAACTAGAATCAGTATAACATGTGACAACCAGCTCCTCATCTCCTCTATAAACCAAGAACATATCCTTAATTATTATTAGATACTTAAGGATGGCCTTAACAATAGTCCAATTCTGTTTTCCTGAGTCTTCTTGATATATGTCTACCATGCTCAGTGCATAGGCAACATCAATTCTAGTATATAACATGATATATATGATTAATAATATCATAGAAGTGTATGGGATCTTACTCATTCTATATTTCTCATGTTGTGTCTAAGGACACATTTTATCAGAAAGATGTAAATCATGTGACACTAGAATCAATCCATTCTTGGATTGTTCCATACTAAATATCTTTATTATCTAGTCAACATATGTACTTTGACTTAGTCTAAGCATCCTCTTGGATCTATCATAAATGATCTTGATCCCTAAAATATAAGTTTCTTAGCATAATTCCTTCATGGAAAACACTTAATTAACCAGTCTTTAAAAGATTGTAAGACTGGTATATCATTTCCAATAAGTAATATTCCATCAACATATACTAATAGGATAAGGAATGAATTCCCAATAAACCTATTATGAAACACCCAGATCACATTCATTCTTAACGAAACCAAATTATTTAATAGATTTATCAAATCGAATGTTTCATGACCTAGATGTTTTCTTCAATCCATAAATGGATCTCTGTAACTTGAAAATTCTTTTGGCATCTCATGGATTCACAAACCCTTTTGGTTGTGTCATATAGACATCTTCCTAAAGGTTCTCATTAAATAATTTAGTTTTTGATATCCATCTTCCAAATATCATAGTCATGGTAAGATGCTATAATAAATATAATTATGATAGATTTAAACATGGAAACTAGTGAAAATGTTACATCATAGTAAATTCATTAATTATTTTTAAACCCTTTAGACACTAGCCTTGATTTATAGGTATTTAATTTACCCTTCATGTCTAGTTTCTTCTTGAATACCCATTTGCATCCAACAGGATTTACATCAACTGGCGGATTGACCAGAACCCAAACTTGGTTCTGATACATGGAATCCAATTCAGAATTCATGTATTCTTTTCATCTTGTAGATTCTGATCTCTCCACTTCCTACTTATAGGATAGAGGTTCATAATATTCAACTAATAATTAATCACCATCTTTTATGACTAAAAAACCATATCTATCTGGTTCTCTTACCTCTCTTACACTCCTATACAGTACTTGTGTTTTAGGAATTACTTCTTCCATGATTATTTGTGAAATATTTTCCTATACCAACTCCTGTGTATCTTTATCATCAACTTCATCGAATTCAATCTTTCTCCCACTATCCTTTTTGAGTATTTTTTTCCCTATCAAGAAAGATGGCATGTTTGGTGATAGTCACTTTCTTATCAGAGGGATTGTATAGGTAGTATCCTTTTGTTTCCTTGGGATATCCTATAAAGATACACTTAATACCATGAGATTCTTATTTGTTTCCTTATAAGTATTTAAAAAATGGTTCACAACCCCATACATGTGTATGCCACAAAAACCAGTTTCTTTCCACTCTATAACTAGAAGGGAATTCTATTTGCCTCTTTAGTTGGTACTCAGTTTAATGTGTATTCCTTGGTTTGTAATGCATACCCTCAAAAGGATAATGGAAGATCAGCATGACTCATCATCAACCTTACAATGTCTAATAAGGTACAGTTCCTCCTTTCACTAACACCATTACATTGTGGTGTATAAGGTGGATTGAGTTGAGATAGAATCTCAAACTCTCATATAAATTCGATGAACTCTTATTTAAGATATTCACTAACTCGATCCAATTAAATATTCTTTATCTTCTTTCCAAGATGATTCTCTACTTCATTCTTGAATTCCTTGAATTTCTCAAAGGACATATACTTATACCTCATTAAGTAGATATAGCCATATTTACTCAAGTCATCAGTAAAAATTATGAAGTAAAAATATCCACCACTAGCTTTTACTAGAAATGGTCTACATGCATCAGTGTGTACTAATATTAGAAGTTCTATATTTCTTTAACCCTTTCCATTGAATGGTGGTTTGGAAATTTTTCCTTGTAAACAAGCATGGAATCTATCAAGTGGTTTTAGCTCAAAAGATTCTAAATAACCATCTTAAAAAATCTTTTTCAAACGCTTCTCATTTACATGACCAAGATGGTGATTCCATAGTTGGATGTTATATGAGTCATGTGAACATGATTCGTTAATGATTTCTAACACTTGGTTTTCTTAATTTAATACATAAAGGCTGTTATTTAAATTTTCCATACCATAACATATTTTTTCCTTATAAAAGAAAAAACTTTTTTTCCAATTTTGAAAATAAAATCAAATGTATCTAAACATGACACAAAAATTATGTTCTTGGTAATTGTAGGTACATAATAACAATCTATTAAAATAAAAAATCATTCCCATTGGAAAAGAAATGTGGTAGTCACTAATGGCCAGAGAATCTAGCCACGCACCATTTTCAGCTCACATATCCACCTTTTCCTCTAGAAATCTTCCGGAATCTACTTGGTTTTTTGTATTTAGATATAGATGTGAGCACCACAAGCTGTATCTAATACCCAATGTGTAAAAATGGATATATTACACTCAATAAAAAATGCACCTTTAGATTCCCCTTGCTTCTGAATGTAGTTCCTCTTCTAGTGTCCTAGCTTTCCACATGTAAAACATATTGCCTCATTTTACTTACCCTACCTTTGGATCTTCCCCTTCTTAGAAGGATGGTGCTCAGGAGATTTAGACTATTTATAGATCTTATACCCCTTTTCCTTGCTCTTCCTTTTCTTATTCACTATAAGGACCATGGGTTTATCATTCCCCATTTCCTTATACACTTGAATAATTAAGTTTAGAGGTTCTAAAATACTCTTATCATTATTTATCATATTATAATTCACAATAAATTTGGAGAAGGTCTTGGGAAATGATGAAAGTATGATATCTATATGAAAATAATCTAATAATTTAATCCCTAAGATGTTCAGTTGTTCAATGTATCTGATAATCTTGACTACATGAATCCCAGCAGGCGTAGACTCTCCAATCTTATTTGTAAACAAATCATTGGAGATCTCATACCTCTCTTGTCTCACCTTCTCTTGATAGATATCACGAAGGTGAGACATCATGCTATTGGAATCCATATCCTCATGTTGCTTCAAAAACTCATTGTACATGGATGATAGCATGAAGCATTGAACATCTATAGCATCATTCATATGTTTCTCATAGATAGATAGTTCTTCATCACTTGCCTCATTTATAGGTGAAACTGGTAAAGGTTCTTCCAACACATACAATTTTCTTTCATGGAAAAGGATGAAAAGTAGGTGACTTTAACACTCCTATAAATTTGTGCCAATATAAAGGTTTTACTTCTAAAGTATGGATTGCAATGATATGTTTGATATATTTTTATTACTATTTCTTCAAAATATGATAAGAATAATTTTAGTGCTTTATCTGATAAAATTTGTACAAATAAATAAATATTATATTTATTAGTCTCCCACTATTTTATTAAAAACCAATATCCCTCTCCATTAACATCATAATATTCTATTTCTTGGAAATACTAGTGGAAAGAATCCATATTCCACTTCTCATTACCCCAAATTTGGTTGGTCAAGAAACTTGAATGGTTTTAGGTAGGCATTCCAAATGAAAACTACATTATCTCATAGTTCCTTGATCTGTTAAGTGGATTCCCCAATCCTAAAATCATTTAGTTGTATTTCCTCAACCTTTTCCTCTCGGTTACACCATATCCTACTTTGGTAGTCAACCCTTGATGTGAAATAAGTTAAGTCAACCCAAAACCTCATGTTAAAATTCCCCAATAATTGAAAGCACCCCAACATTGTCTGGTCAAGCACTTTGAACTATGGTTCGATTTTAACTGAATCAATGGAAGGATATACCAACTTAATATTTTATTGAGGGATTTTATCCTTTTATGTTTAAATTTCCAATTATTATCTATCATGACCCATCCCCCGGGACCCGTTCTATGACTACTACAAGCCTAGCTTCCATAGGCCAGGGTTTGGCGACTAGCATTGAAAATACATATCCCTAAAATGGGAAGGCATTGCCTTTAAACCTGTAAACACACAAACCAAGTACACAACAAGAGAAAACCATGTAGTATAACTGTTGAAAGTAAATGTGTGAACTGAATCAAAATGGGCCAGTATACAAACCCAACTAAAAGAAATTACAGCAAAAAGGAAAAATAGCTCCAAAGGTCCTCTGCTAAGGATCCTACCTAAAAGGTAGGTACAGCTCGTCACTTCGTATCTCCATATCAACCAGTCACCTCCATACACTATCTAGTCCTGGCTCCCAGATATAAGTCAAAACTATTTTTCATCTGCACAAGACACATCAAGGTGTGGGAAAAGCACATGCAGGGGTGAGTATAACAATACCTAGTAGGGAACCTAAGAACCTAGAAGGTCTCCCAGAATTCCACAAAGTAAAAACCACAAAGAATGATCTTAATCACAAAGAACAAAGTAAAAGACAGCTCACACCAGGTATATAACTTAAAGAATGTGAATAATGATGATTAGTTATAAAGCTAAATCATCTTATTCTGTTGAGAAGTTCCACTATTGAACCATGAAGAAGTCATTCTATTACCAATTCACACAGGGTCGTATGTCACCGATCCACATAGGGTCGTAATTCATCGATCCACACAGGGTCGTAAGTCATCGATCCACACAGGGTCGTAACTCATCGATCCACACAGGGTCGTAAGTCGTCGATCCACACAGGGTCGTAAGTCATCGATCAACACAGGGTCCTAAATCATCGATCCACATAGGGTTATAAGTCATCGATCCACACAGGGTTGTAAGTTACTAAACCACGACAGGTTTCTCTAGGGATGATCCTCATCGGTTCACACTACTACTGATCCACACAGGATTTCTCTAATGCTGATCCAAAAAGGTTCGCTCTTCACTTGACAACCAGTCATAGGATTTCCTCACTTACTGCGCTTAAGTTCCATAGATTCTTCTCCTCAATCCATCGGTCATACCTCAACTACCGCAAAGTCCCACAATAAGTAACCCAGAGAACTGTCATGTCATAAGGGTTCCAACGCAATAGACGGCGCGTCAATTGGATGATCGGTCTGTAAGTTATAGGAATTTTAGTACCGAGGGCCCGGTTGGATTCGAGTTCGATCCAACCCGGCCATACTCCAAATATCTCCAAAACCTAAGTGAAGTATCTAAAAAAGGACCACCTTGTCCTAAGGGTTCCAGTTCCACAGATGGTTCATCAAACGAATGTCTGGTTTAGAAGTTATGGTTCTTTAAGCAAAACTAGGTTAAATTGGGTCCGGGTCTGGTCGTACCGACCTGACCCAACGCGATCTGGTCCGACCCAACCCGGTCTGGGATGACCCAACCCGGGTTCGACCTGGTTCTAACCCAGCCCATTAGGCACGGCCTGAACTAGATGGGCCATGGGCTCAGCCCGCCGGGCCGTAGGACCGGCCTGGCCCGCTGGCTAGGCACGACCCCCCAACTGGTGAGGGGTCTGCTACCCCCCACCCCCACACAAAAATAGACCATGCTCGTTCGGGTTCTCCAACTGGTGGTGCCAGGCTGGTGTTGCCCCTCCAACTAACTGGTTAGGTAGACCGGTCTAGGGTGGGACCCATGGACGCGGGTCTGCCACCACCGTGGCCAGCGGTGGTCAGCCGCCCCCTGTCTTTTGTGGTGCCTGCGGGTGCCACCACCCTCTCGTGATTAGCGAGAGCTGGCCACCGCCACCGCTGGTCACCGTGATAGAGGTGCTTCCGTTGGCCACCGGTGAAGCTCTGGTGGTCTGTTTTCTTTCTCATCTACGCCTATGGGCCTCCCAGGGCGCCGCCTTTACTGCATGGCCCTCTATTTCGTCTTGCCTTCTTATTGCTCAGTCGCCCACAAATAATTCTTCAAAATCGAGATCGGTGGAGGGTAAAAGCCTTGTTCAGATTGGCATGTGCCCTCCGCATTAGCATTATATCATGGGAAGAAAATTAAAACAACACCAAGATAAAGTTTTGACCCAAATCAAAACCCCATAAGAACCTCCCACATATTCAAGAAAATCGTGGATCAGCCTGTTAGTCGGTTGATCCACGTTTGTCATATTATTCAAGAAAGATGTATGATGAATATTTAAACACTTATAAATATTAATTCCCCTACCTTGAATATGTTGGATTTTCTAAAGACGAAGGAGGACAATCCATTGTTCGAAGATGTTCATCAGCGTTCATCGATCTCTGGATCGAATCCTCAAAGACATCGTCAAATATCCCTTCTTAGTTGGAGGAAGACAGTGGTGGTGGTATGTCAAAGTTTTCTCCCACATTCCTCAAATCCTTCCTAACAGATTTATGAACTCTTAGAGTTAAAAGGATTAACTTTTGGTTCATTAGTGTGGTTCATAAATGAAATGCAATTAATGAACCAATTAATTACTCGAGCATAATAGTTACTCAACCAAGGGTAACAGGTCACTTAATGACCTACATTAAATGAAAAAATAACTATGTGGTCCCACCACCATCACTCAATAGTTTCAAAAAGAATAAAATAACTTCTTTAGTTGTTTTGTTATTATTTTTTTCGAAAGTCCAAAAAAAAAAATTCCATCTGACCCTTTCCGGTCAAAGTTAATTTTTGCCTGAGCAAATACTGATGTTTTGAATCCCATGATTCCATCAGAATTTCAATCTGATCACTGGTTCAAAATATATAAATTCTTGCTCGTGCATTTACTGAACGTACCTTCAAAAAAATTTAAAATTATGTTCTGGGCTCTTCAGGCCTCAGAATCATGTTCCGTCAATTTTCACAGTCTCTTAATAATTCCATATAATTAAAAAAAATTATATAGAATTTCCAGGTCTTTACATTCTCCCTGTATTAGGTCTTTACTTCCCTGAAATCCACAACTAAAGCTAAGAAAACAAATGGGGGTACTGAGCATGAATCTGAGCCTCCCTCTCCCATGTTCTCTCCTGGAGGTTCCTGTACTACCACCGAACTCCCACCAGAGGAATCAACCTCCCTCGTAGAACTTGCTCCTATAGATCCTCTATCTCCACTGGGAACTCTGTAAATGTCACTCCATCATCAATTTCCAGCTCTCCTAAGTCGATGACATGTGATGGATCATGCACATATCTCCTCAGTTGCAACATGTGGAAAACATCGTGTAGCCTATGAATCTGTGGGGGAAGAGCTAGGAAGTACGCCACCTCACTAACTCTGCTGAAAATCTGGAAAGTTCAGATGAACCTTGGAGATAGCTTGTCGCCTCGGACAAATATCTGCAAACCTCATCGAGGTGAGACCTGTAGGAAGACATGGTCTCCCTCCTCAAACTCCAAGGGTCTCCATATTCTATCATCATATGACTTATACCTACTCTATGCAGTCTTCATCTTCTCCTGGATGGTCTGCACCTTCTCAGTGGTAGCCCGTACCAACTCTGGACCCATAAGTGCTAACTCCCCTGGGTCTGTCCAGCATAGAGGTGATATGAATGGTCTCCCATAAAAGGCCTCAAACGGTTCCATGCCAGTATTGAATTGATATATGTTGTTGTATGTGAACTCCACAAAGGGAAATTGATCCTCCCAACTACGGCCAAAATCAAGGACGCAAGTAAAGAGCATGTCCTCAAGCGTCTTTATGGTCCACTCCATCTAACTATTTGTCTGAGGATGAAAGTCGGTGCTCAAACATAGTTGAGTTCCAAATTCCTTCTACAATATCTTCCACAACTGGGATGTAAAATGAGCATCATGATCTAATACAACCGTCGATGGAACCTCGTGAAGCCGTACTATCTCCTGGATGTAGAGGTCTCACAATCCCTCTATTGATCCCTGCTCTCAGATGGGTAGGAAGTGGGCCGACTTGGTGAGTCGATCAACAATCAACCAGATGGAATTGTGTCCCCTAGACGTACATGGTATCCCTGTCACGAAGTCCATGGATATTCCATCCCATTTCTATTTTGGAACCTCAAGTGGATGTTCTAAGCCTACTGAAACTAGATGTATGGCCTTCACTTTCTAACAAGTGAGGCATCGTGAAATAAACTCTACCACTGCTTTCTTCATCCCTGGCCACCAGTACTAATTCCAGAGGTCCTGGTATATCTTTTCCACACCAGGATGTACCTTCAAAGGGGATGTGTAGAACTCCCTCAACACCTCCTCTCATAGCGTCACTGGTACCATGGTGTATCCTCTGAAAAGGATGGCATGCTCCCTACCTTTAGAAAACCATTTTGGAGCCTATCCTGAGGATATCTAAGCATTTTAGGTCTCACAGTCAACGTTCCCAAGCTATTACTCCTTGAATCGCTGAAGGAGTGGGGGAGTGACTATCATAAACTAGAGGTAAGTTACTCCATCACTATCCACGAAGGAAATATGCAACGTGGCTAGATGCTCTGTCACCTCACTCAGTAACTATAAACCAGAACTCCTGGAGGAACTCAAACCATTGTCGTTGTCTCAGGTTTAGTTCCTTCTATGAGAATATATACCTGAGAATCTTGTGATTATAGTAGATAGTAAACCATTCACCCATCAAGTAGTGTTGCCACATCTTCAAGGAAAAGACCACTACTGCTAACTCTAGGTCATGGATAGCATAGTTCTTCTCATGATGTCTCAACTTTTGTGATCCGTAGGCAATCACTGCTCACTATTACATTAAGTAACATCCTAGTCTAGTACCTGATGCGGTGTAGTAGACTATATACCCATCATCCACTTCTGGTAACCTCAAGATGGGGGCACTCATCAGTCTCCACCTCATCTTCTGGAAACTCTGTTGGAATATCACTATCCACAAGAAAGTTTGTCCCTTATTTTTCAAAGCTAAAAAGGGTACTGATACTCTGTAAAAGTCAATTATTAATCTCCAGTAGTACCCATCCAACCCTAGGAAACTCCGCTCCTCGGTCACACTCTTGGGTGGCTCCCAAGAAAGAACTGCCTCTATCTTTTCCGGATCCGATGCAACTCCATCCTCTGAGATAACATGTCCCAGAAAGTGGAATTCCTGTATCTAGAACTTGCACTTTGATATATTACTATAAATATGGTGCTCTCAGAATGTATCCAGAACTATCTGCAGATGAGTGGCATGCTCCTCCTCCGACGTTGAGTACACCAAGATGCCGTCAATGAAGACCACCAAGAAGCGATCAAGGTAAGGCTGGAAGATCCTATTCATGAGTCCCATGAAAACTTTTGGGGCATTAGTCATGATAAAAGGAATCACCAAGAACTCATAGTGTCCATACCGACATATGAAAGTCATCTTTAGTACATTCTCATCTCGTACCCTGAGCTAATGATAGCCTGATCTGAGGTCTATCTTTGAAAACCACTGAGCTCCCTTCAGCTGATCGAAGAGATCATTATTCCTTGGGAGTGGATACTTGTTCTTCATGGTCACCTAGTTCAAGCACCGATAGTTCATGAAAAGCCTCAAACTCTCGTATGCCTTCTTGGAGAACAAAATCATGGATGCCTATGGAGAAACATTAATCATTATAAACCCCTTCCCCTGAAAGTCCTCCAGTTGTACCCTCAACTCACGAAGCTCTGCAGGAGCCATCAGATATGCTAGTGTAGATATCGATGGAGTTCCAGGGTACAGGTCGATGTAGAATTATACCTCTCTATGAGGAGGTGGTCCCAAAATATCCTCAGGAAAGACATCATCATACTGGTCCACCGCTACAGGATATCTTTGACTCCTCTCCTCAACTTCTCTGAGGGTAAGGCTAGCCAGCTGATGAGTAATCGGTTGTACCCTCCTCTGAGAAAGTCCATCCTGAGCTAGAAGAGTTCCCTTCTCGCTGGTGAAGGAAAACCTGGTCCCATCCTTGCGGACACACCGCACTTTATGCCTAAAATAGTCGATCTGAGCATAGACTATGGATAGCCAGTCCATACCCAAGATGATGTCGTAAGGACTCGACACTGCTACTAGGAGATCCCAGCCGAATCTCTCACCTTCTAGAGTAAGATCGCACTATCAGCACCAGTGCGTAATCATCGAATCCTCTCCTATAGGATTCCCTAATCATAAGGATTGAGCCAACGGCTCCACCGAAATCTATGAGCCCTGAATGAGTGTCGTGGTAATAAAAGAGTGACTGGAACCTATGTCTATAATAATTGTAGCTAGGGTGGAGTAGACATAGATCATACCTCAAATAATATTTGGAGCACCATGGTCATAGGCCTCAGCTGCCTGAAGCTGAGCTCGTCCCTATCCACCTACTCCTTGAGGTTGGGGTGGACCACCCAGAGGTGGTGGTGGTAGAACCTCAAATCGCCGCCCACCACCTATTGCACGGCCAACTCCTCTGCCATGTCTGCCACCCTATGGAACTCCCGGATCATTTATATATGTCTCTGCCTTGGAGGTCTCTCGACCATCTAATGATCATCGGTGTGGCGGGTTAGGCAGTCACGAGCCATGTGACTCTGCCTACCGCACGAATAGCGCAGTCTGCTCCTCTGCTGACCTTCTCTATCCTGTGAGCTCCACACCTCCGACCCTACATCCTGGGGTTGTCCACCAAAAGTTCTAGCCCGCTTGGGCCTTTGCATCATATGTCTACTTCCTACTATATATGACTCAGCTACATGTCGTCTGGTGGTGGATCTTACTGTTAGGACCTACTCAGTTAGGAAGCTCTCCACCAGAAGTGCTCTCTATAGCACTCTAGCATGTGTAGGTATGTTGAGTGATATCATCAACACTCTAATCTCTTGTCGGAGACCCTGCTCAAAAGGTTTGGGCCCTAAAAAAGAAAATGGGGTCTCGTACCATGTCGGTGGTGTAGTGGGGGATTTTAGTGAATCTTGCTAAGTATTGGGATACCGTCAGGCTGCCCTACTATAAGTGCAGGAGCTTCTGAATACATACAGAGCGTAGAGTCGTTGAAACGAACTCCTCCCTGAAGAGGCTCTCGAAGTCCAACTAGAAAATAGTTATCTCCTCGTGTGTCTGAAGAGTCAGGCTCCACTATCTCCCTACTATGACCTGAAATAGTCTAGCAGCTAGGATCATCATCTGGTTTGATGGTGTCTCAAACAAACAGAAAACCCATGCTACAACTTCCATCCAATCCTCAGCTTCCTGTGGATCTTTCTCGCCTTGAACTCTTGGAGGTCTCTATCTTTGGAACTCATGAAATTCACTCATTCGGAGTGCACGGCCCACTAGTAAGGATGGGGGAAATAGTTTCCCTGTAGGTGGTGGTGCTACTGGTGCACCACCTGAAGGTGCTATCATTATAAGAGGGGCCTGCACTAACGCCTCATAACTCAGTGGGACATCATCATGAACTCTTTCTAGAATCCTGGTTGGTTGTCCACATGGTGGAATCTTATTAATAAACAGATGTTCCACATTCAAAAATTTATACCTGGTGAGTTGACTCAAAAGAGATCAAAAGAAAAAACATTTTTAAAACACATGAAAACAGTGTTTTTGTGTATCGAGTCGGAAATCAGAACTTAGGGTCCTGGTGTATGGATACGTTGGTCATTGCACTAACACTAAACTCCCTGAATTGAAAACCAAACCCAGAAGAGTTAACACTATTTCCCCATTGAAAAAACAGACTTTTAGTTCTTCTGGTAGAACTGATTTCCCTCTGACACCACTTTATCACGACCCGTCCCCCGAGGCCCAAGTCGCGACTACCCCAAGCCCGCCTTCTATAGTTCAGGGGTTTGGTACTGGCACTGAAAAGGAATATCCCTAAAATGGGAAGGCATTTATTTTAAACCTGCAAACACACAGACCAGGTACATAACAAGAGAAACCCACATAGTAAAACTACTGAAATTAAATGTGTGAATTGAAGGAGAATGGACCAGTATACAAACCCAACTAAAAGAAAAAACTTAAAAAAGGAAAAATAGCTCCTGAGGTCTTCCGCTAAGGATCCTACCTAAAGGGTAGGTACAACTTGTCACTACGGCTCTCTATGTCAACTGGTCACCTTCGTACACCGTCTAGTCCTGGCTCCTAGACCTTGGTCAAAATTGTCTGTCATCTTCATAAGACACAAGAAGGTGTGGGTGAAGCCCGTGTAGGGGTGAGTATAATAATACCCAGTAGGGACCCTGAGACCCCTAAAGGTCTCCCAGAATTCCACAAAATAAAAAACCACAAAGAATGATCTCAATCACAAAGCACAAAGTAAAATACATCTCACACTAGGTATATAACTTAAAGAATGAGAATAATAATGATTAGTCATAAAGCTAAATCATCTTATTACATTGAGAAGTTCCACTACTAAACCATGAAGAAGTCATTATATTGCTGATCCACACAGTTTTATATGTCACTGATCTACACAGGGTTGTAATTCTTCGATCCACACAGGGTCATTAGTCATCAATCCACTGAGGGTTGTAAGTCGTTGATCCACACAGGGTCGTAAGTCACTGATCCACATAGGGTCGCAAGTCATCGATCCACGCAGGGTCGTAAGTAGTCGATCCAAACAAGATCATAAGTTTTTTATCCACAATGGTATACTCGTGGGTTGGTCCTCATTGGGTCGCGCTACTACTGATCCACACAGGGTCTCTCTAATTCCAATCCATAAAGGGTCAATATTCACTTGACAACCAGACAAATGATTTCTTCACTTGGTATGCTTGAGTTATGTAGATTCTTCTCCTCAATCCATATTTTGTACTTCAACTTCCACGAAGTACCACAAATAAGTAACCCAAATAACTGCCATGTCATAATGGTTCCAACGCAATAGACAGTACATCAATCGGACGCCCGGTCTGTAAGTTATATGCATTTTAGTACCGAGGGCCCAGTTGGATTCGAGTTCGATCCAACCTGTCCGTACGTTAACTTTCTCTAAAACCTAAGTTGATTATCTCAAAAAGGATCGCCTCGTCCTAAGGGTTCTAGCGCTATAGACAGTTCATCAAATGGACGTCTGGTTTAGAAGTTATGGCCCTTTAAGTGAAACTGGATCAAATTGGGTCTGTGTCCGGTCTGACCCGATCAGATCGACCCGAACCGACCCAGTCTAGGCCAAACCGACCCACTAGGCCTGGCCCTAACTGGCTGATCCCGCTGGTTGGGTGCGGCCCGCCAGCTGGTTCGGGGTCCACCCCCCCCCCCCCCCCGAATGGACCACATCCATTTGGGTTCTCCAACCTGTGGCGCCCCCCCCCCCCCCCCAGATGACTAGTCCGGTGGACCAGTATAGGGAGGGACCCACAAACACGGGTCTGCCACTTCCACGGCCAGAGCCATAGAGTCACCTCTACGGTGAATCACCACCTTCAGCACGACCAGTGATGGACGGTCTCCCCCTGTCCTTTGCGGTTCCTGTGAGCACCGCCACCCTCTCATGGCCAGTGAGAGTCGGTCACCACATCCACCGTCGTGTCGATGGTGTCGCACCGGTGGTGCTTTTTTGGGCCACCAATAAAGCTATGGTGGTCCATTTTTCTTCCTTTTTTCACCTACGGGATTCCCGAGACGCCACCTTTTCTGCATGGCCCTCAGTTTTTTCTTGTCGTCGTATTGCTCTGTCACCCATGAAGAATGCATCAAAACCTAGATCGGCGGAGGGTTTGGGCCTTGTTTGGATCAGTCTGTTCCCTCTGTGTTAGCGTTATATCATGGGAAGAAAATAAAAACAACACCAAGATAAAGTTTTAACCCAAATCAAAACCCCACAAGAACCTCCCGCAGATTCAAGTGAATCGTGGATCAACCCATATTCGGTTGATCCATGTACATCATATTATTCAAGAAAGAGGTATGATGAATCTTTAAACACTTAGAAATATTAATTCCCATACCTTGAACACATTGGATTTATTGATGATGAAGGAGGAGAATAAGTTGTTCGAAGATTTTCATCGGCATTCATCGATCTCCAGATCAAATCCTCAATGGCACCGTTGAATATTCGTTCTTCATTGGAGGAAGAAGTTGCCAGCGGTACGTCAAAGTTTTCTCCTACATTCCACAAATGCATCCCAACAGATTGATTAACTCTTAGAGTTAAAGGTTTTATCTTTTGGTTCATTAATTTGGTTCATAAATGAACCATAATTAATGAACCAATTAATTAATCGAGCATTGTGATTACTTAACCAAGTGTAACAGGTCACTTAATGACCAATATTAAATGACTGACCAAATATATAGTCCCACCACCACCACTCAATGGTTGAAAAAAGAATAAAATAAATTATTTAGTTATTTTATTATTTTTTTTGAAAGTCCAAAAAATAACTTTTTGTCTAACCCTTTACAGTCAAAGTTAAGCTTCTCCTAAGAGAATCTCAGCGCTGCGAATCTAACGGTGCCCTCGGAATTTTAATCCGAGCACTGGTTCAAAAGATAGAAATTCCTGCCTGCATGTTTACTGAATGTACCTTAAAAAAAGTTCAAAATTCTGTTATGGGCTCTCCGGGCCTCGAAATCATGTGCCGTCAATTTTCAAAGTCTCGTAATAATTCCATATAATTAAAAAAAATATGGAATTTACGGGTCTTTACATTATCTTTATCACATTATTGTTAATATTAATTAGGATTACTTAAGTGATTAACTATGTCTTAGATAATATTTATTCATAATCTAGTTTATTTTAGTTATTTCTTATATGATTGTTAATTCATTAATTATGTGATCGCGACAAGACATCCATAATGAAATAACCATGCAATTGGAAGAAATAAAATAATAAAGTGTTATGATCATGATCTCTTACTAGTGGTTGGTTTATCTAGTGGTTGATAAACTAATCATTGACCTAGGGGAAAACACCTTGAACTAATTAAGGTTCATGTTTCATCTTTACACATATCCACCTATGTATCACCTTAGATTTGTTTCTTATCAACTTCGAACTTGAACCATTCCACTAGCTTGGGAGCTCCATCCATTACATGTGTCTTTTACTCACATGCAGGTGAGGAGAAAAGGGGGTTTACATAAAAGAAACCATGGGAATGCAGGCCCTGCATAATGAAAGGAGAGAAGGCGCATAAGCTAAAAAATTTAATTTAATAATAAATTAAATGAAACCAATCACATACAAAAGGTTTGGTTGAGCTCCTGATCATCCACATGCATGCAACGAATTACGCATTTAATAAAACTAGCATTCAATTCTTTAATCGTTCTTATTTAAGATAAATCGGGCTCAAGTAAATTAATTATTATATTTAATTAATCAATCCTTTTATCTTAATTATCATCTAAATTTCCTTGATATTTTCATCTATTATAATTTTAAAAAAATTAAATAAATTCATTTAAAATTAACCTTGTATATAAATATACCTTGGAGGCAACACGGTGAATACCCTTCCAATTTTTCCCAATATGTATTATACTCGTATACTATTTTACTCTTGTGACATATGGAATACATGACTTATCACATACTTTCACAACGTGTACTTCACAGATGATTACACTAATTACAAGATTTTTCAGTTACGTGTTATGATTCAATGCACGTAGAGTAACAACTTGTAATATGACTCACACATGATATACAGATTTGAACATTACACAGATATTAATTAAAAATTTAAATATTTATGTATATTAAAACCCACCACATGGAGTGTCCTATCTTTTTTTTTGAAAAAGTCATATAACATTAATGACAAAGATTAGTAGAAGTACATGTGCTAAGCAATGAAGGGAAATTGTCCAACCATAACTGGTTAGAATCGAAAGGGCCTGAGGCCGCAAGCTGATGGACCGCGTTGTTTCCTTCCCTTTTGGTGAAGGAGAAAGTACAACATGAGAAGCGTTGGAGAAGTGATAGAATTATCCTGATGATGATGCCAAAAGACTGGAGGTCAGTGTCGTTGTGATTAATAGCATCGATCACGGAGAGACAGTCAGACTCAACGATGATATCACCCCATCCACATTCCAAAGAGAGCATCAAACTAGCAAGGATGGGATGTCCTATCTTTATGGACACATGAAAGTACATGTCTCAAGGTTTTCATAGAGAAATAAATAAATTTTAAAACTACATAATTTGGTAAAAGTACATGGTGTGTAGATCTAATCTACATAGTATGTACACCATTCACTATCTATTTGAGGTACATTCCTAGGGAATTGGCATGTAAAATGTACCTCAGAAACTTTGAAGTATACAGTGTGTCCAATGGTCCACATGTCGTGTTGAATCCATGTAACACGGTCACCATTCAAGTAGGTCGTGTATGGAATACACGGCTCATTTTTGACCCAAAAAGACTACACATCATGTACGTGGTCTATACGGCGTGTAGCCTAGCTGGCCATTTTCCATTTAATTATGGTTGACACATTGTGAATTAAATGGTGTAATTAATGAAATAATCAATGCATAATATTGAATTGAAATCTGAATAAAATCTTGATGAATTGAACATTATTACATGGAATGTAACTCTAGTTACATGGTGTGTAGTCTGGTGTTATTTAGCCAAAAACCTTGGCACCTCTGGATGAGTTCCTTGATTTTATTTTAATCATAAAATTAAATGTCTCGATTATAACTACGAGAAAAAGAGGAAGAAAGAGATTTTGAAATTTATATTAAAAGAATGATTAAACTTGAATTGAAAAACTAAATTAAAATTTTTAAATCACCAATGATCATTAAATAATTATAAATAATTATGTTCTCACTCTGATAACACTTTTAGGTTCCAGGCGTAGCGAAAGAATGCAATGAGAGGTGTCCAACTTTTCTTTTTCCATAATCAATAATCAATCTGAGATCTATATGATGATGAACACCATGATCCACATAATTGACTCAGAGAAATAGATAATGAATAATAACCCTACAACCAAGAGATATTAAATCAAAACATATTGTTTATAAGTAATTTAATTAGATAAATAATTACCTCTAAGGAATTATTTCTATATTGATTAATCTGGTGATAGATCTACGGTGCACCATCATTGCATTGTAGAAACCAAGTGTATATTTCCTCTAGCGATGATCTACACGTGTTCTGGGAATCTCCATACATCACCGAAGGAGTCTCCTAGTTCTAGCATAGAAGATCCTTGTGCTTTCATTTTCCATCTTGATCACCTCGAAAATCACTTCCAAAGTGTTCTCCTTAATCCGGTGGAGGAGGATTGCTCACCGTTCATGGGGGCATTCTTGGAGAAGGGATCTCTCTAGGCTTGATATGATTCTCTAAGATTATTGTGCACAACCAACAGAATGACTTGGACAATGAATATTGCTAGGGTTAAAATAAAATAATTTCACAAGTTCCCTTAATTATTTATTTAATCCCAGAAAATATCCATGTCAAATAATAATACTAGTATTATTATTTCTCAACATGTGCTTAACTTGTGAATTATAATTAAATATTATTTAATCAAATAATATTCAATATTATTATTTATCATCGAATCATTAAACTTGATCATCCATTCCTACAAAATATTTATCGGACCTTGAATAATGTATATTTATTTATTAAATAAATATCACTACATTATTTGCCAATAAATAAATAAATATTATATTTACTAAACATCAAATAAATATTTATATGTGGTCAAGAATACATGAATAATTATTAAACCATATACAGGAATAATATTTATTCAACCTATTAAATAATAAATAATAATATATTATTTAACTAAGATTCTAGATACACTTATTGTGTGACCCTCTAGGCCTCTTTCTTAGTGGAATTAGGTGAAGCAGCCTAAAGTCCAAGGTTAACATTGAGTAACACGCCAAGGAACCCATAGAGAAAGAATTTAATGGCGCGATGACATGTCACCTCATATGAACACTAACTATTTAATATAATCTCTTTATCACAATATCTCAAATTGAGCAGGTTGCATGTTGGTGTCATCAACCTATATGCTTGATATCTCTATTTTGAATTTTTTAAAATAGGACTTTCCTATAGATCACCACAGCCATGGATTTATTTTGGTTATATCATTTCCATAAAAGGGCCTGAGATATCAACTTCAGTTAAAGAACATAAGGGAAAAATCCTTTCTCACATTATTCATTAATGTAATATTACTCTTGATCGCACATGAGCCTTAGCCCGGTTGGTAAGAACTCTGAAAGTGCATCCGGGAGACCCGGGATCAAATCCAGGTGGAGACATTATTTCTGGGTACTGTAGCAGTACTGTAGTGGTACTATAGTAGGATCTGTGCAGTATCGTAGTAGGTACTATAGCGGGAACTGTAGAAGGTACTGTTTGGCACTGTAGTAGCCGGGAATATGCCCCCGTTTGGGCCTTCGGGCCACCGATTTGGTCCTCGAGTCCTTTAAGGCCTTCAGGCCACCCAGGCCTTCGGGTCAGTAAGGCCTTCAGGCCACCTCAAGGCCTTCGGGCCACCTTAAGTGTAGATACAAAGCAGACGACCTAGGAGGAACAAGATCTATAAGGAGGATGAGCAAGGAGCACCACAGCAGAAGCTAAACGGATTACGAGAATGAGAGGGTATGGAACCTGCCATCGGGACAAGCCTGTGCATGCATGGGAATGCCTAGTCGAATAGCCATGCGAAGGTGGAGATCTTATTTCACAATAAAGATGCTGGGGAGGAGCAGTTCCAAGTAGTTAGTCTGGGTTGTATGTAATATTTGAAGCCTACGGGCAAATGAATTCCTCTAAGGCCTATGGGCCATGTAATACTTATGCCTACGGGCCTTGTAAGGGTTCCACCTCACCCCTTGAAAGGTGGATTATCAAAATCAATAAAAAATGAAGGCCTTTGGGCCATTGGAGGAGGAAATATTACTCGTGATGCACCCAATATATCCTACCTCATCTCGAATATCTATCTTCATGGTTTTCATCAATACATTTAAGTGTGTGACTCGTAATACTCGTTAATAATAATCTTAAAGTATAAGAATCAATACACACGTCCGCAGATAGGAACACCCAATGACAAATAGAAATTTGGATTTCCTACTGGAGGGTCTCATTATTATAATATCAATACTAGATATTACCAAGGGCATACACCATGAGAAGGTTCATCAAAGTCCTATGAGTCTCCACGCTTGATAACTTGTATCATTTGTGTCCCTTAAATTATATCATCTGGCTATAGAGAATATATTTAAGAATAGTGTCACAACACTTTCGGACTCTCATCATAGAGGGGAACTGCTATGACCTTTTAATATGATAGATACTCTTAGGAAATTATCACATACAATGTCACCCAGAAGAACAATAATGATGTCATAAGTAGTTTATTAATATTCAAAACCATGAATACAAGTCATCATAAAGTATATAGAAGTTAGTTCTAGGGAACCAACTCCAACATGATTGGCCAGTAGAACACTAAATAATAGCTTGGTGTGGAGTTGTGGATCTTGTACCTGATAGAGGTGTCGGTATGGATCCCATCTCACTAGTCGCTGGAGGAAAATACTAGCAAAAGCTCTGAAGGTAACCCATCTTATCTCAAGCTCGGCACTCAATTAGGTTCCTCATACACTAGGGATTATTATTTCTTGACCTTCCATACTGGTGACACACTATGGATATGTCAGTACATGTCACCTAGCTATCACTATCCCCCACATACACCCATAAAACAGTGCTTCCTACTACTAGAAGAATTATCACCCTACCTCAGAACTGAACCGCCCTTGCTCACATTGTCAGCTTCTCTGATATTCTATTCTATAATTAGGGTCTGGTTCACTATCTCTATAATGTTAGTTAATAAAAATACATTCACTTATGAGCAGACAATGTATCCAAGCCCATCCTCAAAATACCTCATAGTCATAAACTCATCATTGGTTAGAGAAGGAGTGAAACAATGAAGCTCGATGAAGTGAGTAGAATTATCTATCATAATCATAGTGCCTTACTAAAGATGTATTAACTCCCTTGCATGATACTATTTTAGATTCTATAAGAATAAGTGATTGTAGAATGTTTCCTAGAAGTATTATCTGACCATACCTTGATGACACTCAACCTAAGAGATGATGTACCACCAATTCTTGGTAGAATCATGTAACATGTATATAGCGAGCTTAACCATATACTCTAGAGGAATCTCAAGATGGTTGAAGATAGATACTATGACCTACATCCATGACTTAGTAGCCTAAAGTCCACCATCCCCCAAGAAGGTGGGAGGATGCTGATGTTTAAATTCCCAATTCATCTCTTCAATATTAGGGACAGGTTGGGGAGCACCCTGAATAGACTTCATGAACCGAAGGAAACTATTGTGGAACTAAGCATTGGTTCCCAGTGGAAGGCCAACAGGAGGTGCCTCAGGTGGCACTACAAGAGGTACTACCGGTGTCTCTGGTCCCACCACCTTCATATTGTTCTCATCACCACTCTCTTAGTGTACAACATAAGGAAATCACGGTGGCATAGCTCTAAAATTTCAAAGTTCACTCCTCATACAAGATTTATAATAGATAGGGAAAGCAATTAAGAAAACAATAAAGAAGAACAGGTACATGGGCTCCCTGAAACATGAAATAACCCTCAACCTTCTCCTGGAGTTAGGTCTAGGTAAGAATTAAAAGGTCTCAAAAGATCATAGGAGACATGGCCTACTGCCCATTGTGAAGTTTGGGTCATGGTCAAGGTCTCACATTCTCATATAAGGTTTTCATTTCATTTAAAATCATTTATGTATCTAAATTTCCTTTAAAGGTTGGATAAGTTGGATTACTATTCCAATTTATAAGGGACCATACACCTTATAAATCAAAATTGGGTGTCTACTTAATCTAATGCATAAAATGTTCCTAAAATTCAAATTTGAACATTTCTATAAATCTAACAAATCAAGCACTATAAGGCACAATAACCAAGGCATAAACAGTAATCACATGAAAAAAGGAAATTCACACTAAAAGTAGATATGGCATGGAATAATTGTAACACCCCAAGCTTCCACGGTATGCTTCTCTTTGAATAATACAATAGTGTGTGTTGTACGCAACTTTGAGTTCTAACACACCACAACCAATCAAACTAGCCATTAGGAATAGTAATACCCACTTTTTGAAATTTTATAAACTTTATCTTTCAAAATGGACTTCATTTTTGGATTCTTAGTATTGAAATTATCTTATGGTGAATTTTTTGTATTTTTCTGAAAACTTTCCATTTTTGATGAATAGTGAAAAACACTGACTTATAGTTTAAAACTGAATTTTTATTTAAATAATTATTTATTTTATTTAAATTTATTTTAGGTAAAAATAGATATATAATACCTATATAAGTTCAATGTAATTCATTGGATTCAGTTTATAATAATTTTAGATATATAAAAATTTTATTGTACTTTTTACCGTCTTTTACCCACCTCCTAGGAGCATTTGCAAATTTACATAAAACTTAATTTTACCGCTTCTGTGAGTTGAATTTCAAAAATCCGAGAGACATGATTGATATCATTAAGTAAAATGTGGTTTAATGAGATGAAAATAATTTTTGGTGAATAGTAAGTTTTGACTTTTATTTACCACGGTTAAAAGTAAATAGGGTAATTAAAGGTAAAAATGATATTATTATTACCCTAACACATGTACTAATTCTATTGGATAAGTTTAATTCGACTAAAAACAACCTTAGGAATAAAATATGATCCTTTAGGTCTAGTTGGATTAGATTAGGACATTTATTATTATTTAATTCAAAGAGGAGTTAAAAGTGTTAAATTCAAAGTTTAATAACTAAAAGAGTTTTAATATTGGGTTAAACATAATATAAATTATACAATAAATATTAATTAGAAATATAAAAATATTTACTACATAATGGTATTTTATTTATATTTTTTAGACATTAAATAATCTAATTTATTTATGACACAATGATGATGTGGTAATTACCTAATTAATGAAATATTAAAATATTTGATATTATAAATATCTAAATAAATGTAATTTGAGAATTTTTTTGAATTAAACTAATTTTATAGGTTAATATTACATTTTAGGTTTGGTTAGATGAATTGTTTCGAAGTAATATTGCTGTTATGAATTTAGAAAAAAAAACAAAATACCAAATAGTGTCAAAATTGACATAAAAGATTTTTAAAAAAAAATATTATATTATTAATTGATATTATATTTATAAAAATATAAGGTTCATAAAAAATACTTATATAATGATAGTTGTATCGTTAATGAACCAATTGGAGTTCTCTTAGAATTATATAGTATGTTTATTAACCATATAATATAAAAATACAAAGAGACATGGTAAATGTCAAACTATTTAACTAAGAGTTAAATCTAAAAGATAAGGTTAATATAGTGACCCAAACCTATCTAAAACCTATTGGTTGAGTGGTTTTAGACTCATACCCACCTTATCCTTTAAATAATTCATTTTTTAACCATTAAAAAACGAAAATTATTTTATTATAAAATAATGTTTCTAGCTTTTCCTAATGTGCCCCTCACCCCTCTTATAAAAGGGAACTCCCCCTTTTCTCTAATTCACACCTTCAAAGCCATTTTTCTCGGCCAAAACCTACCCAAATACCCACTAAAATTTCTTACCTTTATCCTAGATGCCTTCCTTTAGTCATAAATCCAACCTAAGGAGCCATTTTGATCAAATCAAAAGGAAGAACTCGAAGAAGAGGTAAATATTTCATCACCTCTTTCAAGTTCCTTTCTTCTTCCACTTCCTATTTATTTTTTGTTTCCATTATAAAATAATAACCCCAGTATATTATATATATTTTGATGTTATTATAAATATGGTACAACCATATTCATTATTCTATCCATCCTTTGAATGACATGTCACCATACGTGCGTACGTACGGCTTACTGTCTCCACGTCGTGGTGTAGTTGTTATTCAATACATTATTATTTGGATGGGTATAATAATGATGTATAATTAATTTAAACAATAATAGTAACATTATAATTATTATTTATATATGATATAACATCTAATTATCTATTATTTTAATATCAATAGAATGATATTGTCGCTCGTGCGTATGTACGGATTACCGTCTCCACGAACGCGATGAGATTCATTCCCCATCATATCCATTCAAGCCTAATTTTCATTTGATGATTAAAAATAATGTTTAAAGAATTAATATCATTCTGAATATTAATAAGATACATCATATCCATAACAAACATTACTTACATTATAAATCATATAAAGGAAAACGAATCAGTTAACACTCGAAACGACGATAATACTAAAATATTATTAACAAAGCAATATTAAAAGATCATATATGATATCATATTAATGTATATGATTCTTGTATAATTTAATAACAATTATTTCACCATTATACAGGAGGTTAACTTACCCTCGACCAAGGAAAAGTATAAGGTAAGGGTTAATTTTACAATCTCTTCATTATCCGAGGTTGTTTATACGTAATTATCTACTGGTACCTCTTTACCATCCACATCCATGATTCTTAAAAATGCATTTCAAAACATTTTTACTATTTACTAAATAATGGTTAAAGTCAGTTATACCCTAATTTGACCTTATATATTTTTTAAAGGAATCTTTCCTTCGTTTTCCAAACAAGGTACATTATAACCTTTTTGAAAAAATTAAGGTAAGAATGTGTGTTTTAACTTATACGGCGGTTGCGGCTATTTTCCACCATTATAACATCGTCAAAGCTTCCCTTACAATCTTATAATAATATTTTTAAAATAAATTTTTTCTTAAATGATTTCAAAATAAAAAGAGATATTTCTCTAAAAAAGTTTTTCATTTCATCTATATCAACATCCTTTGATGGATTTTGAGCTTATTTGATGTTGATTTATTATGATATAAAACTTTCATATTGTATTGAAGGTTTTGTGATATGTTTGACTGTGGATGTGTTATTTTTACACCATTCATGGTTTATGGATAAAGTATTGACATTTCCTATGCTAGTTTTAATACAAATATTTATGTTATGTTTAAACCTTTTCATATGAGGAATGAATTGGACTTAGTAAGTGACAGGTGGAGCCCGCTATAGCTCCTTGATGAATCGGTAGGTATCATGAGACAAACTAGTTTCTTGGAACAAGGCCTTAAAAAAAATCTTATTTGTAGTCTTGGAACAATGCCTTGACTATGTGGTTATGAAATTCAGGCATTATGCATTCCATCATTATGAAAGTGGTTATTGATATTGCATGTGATTATTCGACTAGTAGAATATACATGTGAGTAAGTAAATGGAATTATTTTGATTTATATTTTCCATATTATGATTAAGTTTATGTTGAAAAGTCTTTTGTTTTAGTTTTATACATTTCCTTAAATGTTTGTACTTATTTATGAAAATTTTCACTATATTGTTATCCTTACTGAGCATTTGATCTCACCCATTTCTATGTTTTATTTTTATCAGGATGCGAAGAAGCATATTATGACAACTTGTAGGGATAGTCTATGGGATATCAGTGTTACCATGGAAACAATGTTGTTGTAGTTTTCCATTTTATGATGTAATGTAAACCTTATGAATGTATCTAGTACTTCTAAGGATACTAAACTAATCGGTCTTTTAAGACTTGATCTTTTGTGATCATGATAATGATACATAATAATACACCAACTTTGGGATTCTAGGATCAGGGCATTATAGTTGGTATTAGAGGAAGTTTTATACAAACCTTGGAAACTAGATTTAGATAAACTCTGATTTGAGCACATAGCCCTAAGATTGACTTTGAGGATTAGTATAGAAGAACTTCCTAGAATTTTGGTATTTTAAAGATTTTGTGAGTTTTCCAAGCAATACATCCTTTTTTGGATATGAGTAGGTAGAGGCGGCTCTATCACAGATGTATCTAGGGGTAAAACCCGAAAACACCGCTTTGAGCTAGACTCAAACGGGAACTGGTGCACGACAACGGGCTTTGCTACACTCTTGGTTACGACACTCCTGGGGATATGCTTAGGATAATTCTCATTTTCCATACAAACCATTATGAAGGGTTTATGAGTATATAATTCCTCAAAGAAAATATTTTTATGATTATGGATTATATCCACAAATTGTTCAGTTTATGTTAAGTTTTTTACAAGTTTGGAATTATGTATTTTGATTTATGAACTAATCTAGTTTATTCCAATGTTTAGAAATGAAGCCTAGTGGAAGGAATGGAAACCGTATAAATGAACACACTCCGTGTAGGGATTTCTCTGCTAATCAAGATAATTATAGTGGATCCAGTGATACAACTGATGCTGATCAGTTTATCACCATACTGGGACAACTCACTTAGGTTATGAATAAT
Organism: Viscum album; assembly: GCA_963277665.1. NCBI lineage: Eukaryota > Viridiplantae > Streptophyta > Magnoliopsida > Santalales > Viscaceae > Viscum > Viscum album. Next base: position 28,749,951 of record OY728139.1, on the reverse strand, counting down.
AACCTTACCCGTATGGATCACCCTGATCCACAGCGTAGAGGATCAATGTTAGATCGCTTCATGAGGAAACAACCACCAACATTCAATGGGAGTACAAATCCATTAGTATCTGAGCAATGGATAAATTCCTTAGAGAAAATATTCCACACCTTGGGGAGTAGTGAAAGGGAAAAATTCGTCATGGCAGTTTACCGCCTCACTGGAGATGCTGATCAATGGTGGTCATTGATTCAAAACACAAAGGAAGATGATAAAATATCAAATATGTAATGTAGGGAGTTTAAAGAGATTTTATTAGAAAAATAATTTCCTCATGACCATCAGGTGGATATGGAAAGATAATTTCTGAGTCAGAGGCAAAAGGAGGATGAGAATGTCGCAAAGTATAAAGCTAACTTTACAAGGTTAGCGAGGCATGCTACAGATTATATACGTAACACAAGAAGTAATATTTATCATTTCTTTTATGGGTTAAAACCATTTCTTCATCGAGCATTAGTCTCACAATCCTTCTCATTATATGAAGATATTGTCTCATGTGCTATCAAGACAGAATAATAATTCTCTAAGTCTTACGACTTTAAATCAAAGCAAGAGAAGAATAGATCTACTGAACACTCTGGAAATGGAAATAAGGGGAAGAAGGGAAAAGTTGAATATCCATACTACAGTAAATATAGGAATAAATACCCTCGTACTTTTCTGAAGGGAATGGGAGTCTGTTACAAGTGTGGTGAAAAAGGCCACCAAGCTGGTGATTTCAAGGGGAATAAATAGGTTTTTAATGTTGAATTCTACAATTGTAGAGAAAGGGGACATTATGAAAATGAATTTCCTAAGAGTTGTGGGAACTTACCTCAGAAAAGGCCAAGGGATCAAGGCCAAGCTTATGCTATCACTACTGCTGAGGTTGAAGCTCCAAAAGACGTAGTGGCAGGTAATTTAATAGTTTCTTCAGGTTTAGCCAATGGTTTATTTGATTCTGGATCATCGCATTGTTTCATATCTTCCCAATTTGCTAAGAAAATTAGATATTTCCAATTTGATTTAACAAGGGAGTTGTCAGTAAAAACTCTTAAGGTAAGTATCATTGCAACAAAGTTTTGTGAATCAGTTCCCATTAGGGAATATAAATGTTCTTTATCTGTTGATCTCATCGTCATACCCATGATTGAATTTTATATAATCCTCATTATGGATTGGCTTTCATACCATGATGCGAAGATTTATTGTAAGAATAAGAAGTTTACAATTTTTGATGATGGTGATAAATAACACCTTATTTTTAGAGTAGCAATGTCACCACCTAATTCTTATCTAGATCCACCCATAGTAGCTCAACTAAATTCAATTATTGGGGAGGAAGATAATTAAATAACAATGGGTGAGGAAAATAATGTTCAAATAGAGTATGTACCTATTGTGAAATAATATGTTGATGTGTTTCCAAAAGATTTACCCGGACATCCTCCAGAACGAGAAATTGAATTTTCCATTGACTTAATTCCAAGTTAAAGGCCCATATCGAAGACCCCTTATAGAATGACCACTGTGGAATTAGTGGAACTAAAGAAACAACTATAGGAATTGAGTAATAAGGGATTTATTCACCCTAGTTTTTCTCCATGGGGATCCCCTATTCTTTTTGTTAAGAAGAAAGATGGATCTATGAGGTTGTGCATTGACTACAGGGAGATCAATGCTATAACAATAAAGAACAAGTATCCCCTACCTCGCATTGATGATTTATTCGACTAACTTCATGGAGCTCAATATTTTTCAAAGATTGACATTCAATTTGGATATCATCAGTTGTGTGTAAAAAAGGAAGACATTCCAAAAACAGTATTTTGAACTAGGTACTGGCATTATGAGTTTACAGTAATGCCTTTTGAATTGACTAATGCACCCTCTGTCTTCATGGATATAATTAATAGAGTTTTCAAGGAATATCTTGATGACTTTTTAGTGGTATTTATTGATGATATCCTGGTATACTCTAAATGCTATGAAGATCTTGAAAATCACTTATGCGCCATTCTAAAAACCCTCAGAAGAAATGAATTATACGGGAAGTTTAGCAAGTGTGAATTCTGGCTTTAGGATATTTCTTTTCTTGGACATATTGTCTCTAAGGATGGAATATCTATTGATCCTTCAAATACAAGAGCAATCCCAGAATGTCCAGCACCGACAAGTATAACTGAGGTATGCAATTTTATTGGTTTAACAGGTTATTATCGGTATTTCGTCCAGAATTTTTCCCGATTGGCTAACCCATTAACCAATATCACATGTAAAGGTGTGAATTTTGTTTGGAAAAAATAATGTGAAGAATGTTTTGAATAATTGAAGAGAAGATTAGTAAATTATCCTATATTGACTCTACCATTATCAAATGATGGGTTTGTTATTTATAGTGATGCTTCAAAGAAAGGACTTGGTTGTGTCCTTATGCAGAATGATAGGGTTATTGCCTATGCATCACGACAGCTAAAAATTCATGAGAAAAACTATCCTACTCATGATCTTGAGTTAGCAGCTATAATATTTTCTTTGAAGATTTATATACACTATCTCTATGGTGAAAAATGTGAGATTTATACTGATCACAAGAGTTTGAAGTATATTTTCTCATAGAAAGAACTCAATATGAGGCAAAGGAGATGGCTTGAACTACTCAAGGATTATTATTGCATGATACACTACCACCTGGGGAAGGAAAATAAGGTGGAAGATGCTTTGAGCAGAAAAGATCATGGAGTTTTGAACAAGATGAGAGTTAAAAGGGATCCTATTTTCATAGATCTAGTAAAGATGGATATGGGAATAACCATGGAAGGTGAAACATTAATGCTTTTTCAAATGGTTTCCAAACCATCATTACTAGAAAGGATAAAAAGTTATCAGGTTAATGATGAGGAGTTTCAAAAGAAGATTAAAGTTGTGAATGATGGGGGATTTAGTGAATTCGTATATGAAGATGGAATTTTGAAATTTGGGAAGAGACTTTGTGTTCCTGATATACCTGATCTAAAAAGAGAATTGTTGGATGATTATCATAGTTCTAATTTCTCTATACACCCTAGGAGCACCAAAATGTATAGGTATTTGAAGGAACATTTTTGGTGGGACAACATGAAGAGGGAGATTGCTGATTTTGTGTCAAGATGTATGGTTTGTCAAAAAGTGAAAGCTGAAAGGCAACAGTCTGGAGGAGTCTTGAAACCTATTCTCATACCTGAGTGTAAATGGGATAATATTACGATGGACTTTGTCATGGGACTACCAAAGACTCCTAGAAGGAACGATGAAATATGGGTCATTTTTTATCATCTTACCAATTCAGCACATTTTATTACTATAAGATAAGATTTACCACTTGAATGTATAGCAATACTATATATTAATGAATTTGTGAGACTTCATGGAGTACCCCTATCGATTGTTTATGATCGTGATCCACGTTTTACATCAAGATTCTAGAAAAGTCTTCAGAAATCCCTGGATATTGAACTTCGTTTGAGCACTGCATACCACCCCCAAACTGATGGACAATCAGAACAGACTATTCAAACCATAGAAGACATGTTGATATCATGCTCACTTGACTTTCAAAGTATGTGGGATCAATATTTACCTCTCATAGATTTTTCCTATAACAATAGCTTCCATTCAAGTATTCAGATGGCACCATATGAAGCGTTATATAGAAAGAGATGTCGCACACCAACCTGTTGGGATGATATTGGTAAAATAAAACTCGTAGGCCCAGAACTGGTGGAGGAAAAGATGGAAAAGGTGAAGGTAATTCAAAACCACATCAAAGCAGCTCAAAGTAGGCAGAAGAGTTATGTCGATAACCGAAGAAAGAATTTGGAATTTCAAGTAGGAGATCATGTTTTCTTGAATGTATCTCTATGGAAGGGTGTTATACGTTTCGTTAAGAAGGTAAAATTAAGTCTTAGGTACATCGGACCTTTCAAAATTCTAGAACGAATTAGGGTTGTAGTTTACCATTTGGTAATATCGCCAAGTCTCTCCAAAGTTCACGATGTATTCCACATATCACTGTTGAGAAAATATATGTCTGTCCCAATGCATGTACTCACCTATGAGGAATTAGAACTAAAACCCGATCTATCATATTGCAAAGAGCCTATCAAGGTTCTTGATACAAGAGAATAAGTGTTGAGAAACCAGACGACTCATCTGGAAAAAGTTTTATGGAGAAACCATAAGATGGAAGAGGCAACGTGGGTACCCGAGGAACTTATGATGAAGAACCAACTGAGTCTTTTTATGCAGTAATATTCTAGAAATTTAGAGGATGAAATTATTTGAAGGAGGGGAGAATGTAACACCCCAAGCTTCCACGGTACACTTCTCTTTGAATAATACAATAGTGTGTGTTGTACGCAACTTCGAGTTCTAACACACCACAACCAATCAAACTAGCCGTTATGAATATTAATACCTAATTTTTGAAATTTTATAAATTTTATATTTTAAAATGAAATTCATTTTTGGATTTTGAGTATCAAAATTATCTTAGGGTGAATTTTTGGTATTTTTCTAAAAACTTTCAATTTTTGATGAATAGTGAAAAACACTGAGTTATAGTTTAAAATCGAATTTTTATTTAAATAATTATTTATTTTATTTAAATTTATTTTCGATCAAAATAGATACATAATACCTATAAAAGTTCAATTTAATTCATTAGAGTTAGTTTATAATAATTTTAGATATATAAAAATTTTATTGAACTTTTTACCGTCTTTTACCCACCTCCTAGGAGCATTTGAAAATTTACATAAAACTTAATTTTACTGCTTCTGTGAGTTGAATTTCGAAAATCCAAGAAACAAGGCTGATATCAGTAAGTAAAATGTGGTTCAATGAGATGAAAATAATTTTTGGTGAATAGTAACTTTTGACTTTTATTTACCACAGTTAAAAGTAAATAGGGTAATTAAAGGTAAAAATGATATTATTATTACCCTAAAACATGTCCTAATTATATTTGATAAGTTTAATTCGACCAAAAACAACCTTATGAATAAAATATGATCCTTTATATCCACTTGGATTAGATTAGGACATTTATTATTATTTAATTCAAAGAAGAGTTGAAAGTGTAAAAATTCAACGTTTAATAACTAAACCATTTTTAATATAGGGTTACACATAAGATAAATTAGACTATAAATATTCATTAGAAATATAAAACTATTTCCTACATAATGGTATTTTATTTATATTTTTTAGACATTAAATAATTTAATTTATTTATGACACAATGATGATGCAATAATTACCTAATTAATGAAATATTAAAATATTTGATATTATAAATATCCAAATAAATGTAATTTGAGACTTTTTATGAATTCCAATGATTTTATAGGTTAATATGACATGTTATGGTTGTTTAGATGAATTTTTTTTGATGTAATAATTCTATTATAAATTTAGCAAAAACAAAATACCAAATAGTGTCAAAATTGACATAAAAGAGTTTTTAAAACAAATATTATATTATTAATTGATATTCTATTCCTAAAAATCTAAGGTTCAGCAAAAAGACTTATATAATAATAGTTGTATCATTAATGAACCACTTGGGGTTCTCTTGGAAGTATATAGTAAGTTTATTAACCATATAATATAAAAATACAAAGAGACATGGTGAATGTCAAACTATTTAACTAAGAGTTAAATCTAAAAGATAAGGTTAATATAGTGACCCAAACCTGTCTAAAACCAATTGGTTGAGTTTTTTTCAACCCATACCCACATTATACTTTAAATAATTCATTTTTTATCCATTAGAAACCGAAAATGATTTTATTATAAAATAATATTTCTAGCTTTTCCTAAGGTGCCCCTCACCCCTCTTATAAAAGGCCACTCCCCCTTCTCTCTAATTCACACCTTCAAAGCCATTTGGCACGGACAACCACTTCCCAAATACCCTATAAACTATCCTACCTTCATCCTAGAGGCCTTCCTTTAGTCATAAATCCAACCTAAGGATCCCTTTTGATCAAATCAAAAGGAAGAACCCAAAGAAGAGGTAAATATTCCATCACCTCTTTCAAGTTCTTTTCTTCTTCCACTTCTTCTTTCTTTGTTGTTTCAATTTTAAAATAATAAATTCAGTATATTCTATATACTATGATGTTATTATAAATATGGTACAACCATATTCATTATTCTATCCATCCTTTGAATGACATGTCACCATACGTGCGTACATACGACTTACCGTCTCCACGTCGTGGTGTAGTTGTTATTCAATACATTATTATTTGGATGGGTATAATAATGATGTATAATTGATGTAAATAATAAAAATAACATGATAATGATTCTATATATATGATATACCATCCAACTATATATTATTTTAATATCAAAAGAATGATATTGTCGCTCGTGCGTATGTACGGATTACTGTCTCCACAAACGCGATGAGATTCATTCCTCATCGTATCCATTCAAGACTAATTTTCATTTGATGATTAAAATAAATTAAATACTTAATATCATTATGAATATGAATAAGATACATCATATCCATAACAAACATTACTTACGTAACAAAGTATATAAAGGAAAAGGAATCAGTTAACCCCCAAAATGAAGATAATACTAAAATATTATTAACAATGAAATATAAAAAGATCATATATGATATCATATTAATGTATATGATTATTTTATAATTTAATAACAATTATTTCACCATTATACATGAGGTTAACCTACCCTCAACCAATTAAAAGTACAAGTTAAGGGTTAATTTTACAATCTCTTCATTATCCGAGGTTGTTTATACGTAATTATCTACCGAGACCTCTTTATCATCCACATCTGTGCTTCTTAAAAATGTATTTCAAAACATTTTTAATATTTACTAGAAAATGGGTTAAATTAATTTATACCCTAATGTGACCTTATATTTTTTTGAAATGAATCTTTCTCTCATTTTCCAAATAAGTTACTTTATAACCTTATCGAAAAAATTAAGGTAAGAATGTATTTTTTAACTTATATGGCGGGTGTGGCTATTTTCCACCATTATAACATCATTGAAGCTTCCATTACAAGATTATAAGAATATTTTAAAAATAATTTTTTTCATAAATTATTTCAAAATAGAAAGAGATATTTCTCTAAAAAATGTTTTGATTTCATCTATGTCAACATCCTTTGATAGATTTTAAGCTTATTTGATGTTGATTTATTATGATACAAAACTTTCATGTTTTATTGAAGGTTTTGTGATATTTTTTACTGTGGATGTGTTATTTTTACACCATTCATGGTTTATGGATAAATTATTGACATTTCGAATGCTAGTTTTAATACGAATGTTTATGTTATGTTTAAACCTTTTCATATGATGAATGCATTGGACTTAGTAAGTGATGAGTGGAGCCCGCTATAGCTCCTCAATGCATCGGTATGTCTCATGAGACAAACTAGTATCTTGACATAATGCCTTGAAAAAATCTTATTTGTAGTCTTGGCACAAGGCCTTGACTATGTGGTTATGAAAGTCTGGCATTATGCATTCCATCATTATGAAAGTGGCTATTGATATTGCATGTGATTATTTGACTAGTAGAATATCAATGTGAGTAAGTAAATGGAATTATTTTGATTTATATTTTTCATATTATGATGAGTTTTATGTTGAAAATGATTTTTTTTAGTTTTATACATTGCTTTAAATGTTTATGCTTATTTATGAAATTTTCCGCTATATTGTTATCCTTACTAAGCATTTGAGATCACCCCTTTCTATGTTTTATTTTTCCCAGGATGCAAAGAAGTATATTATGACTGACCTGCTGGGATAGTCTATGGGATCTCAGTGTTTTCCATGGAAACAATGTTGTTGTAGTTTTCCATTTTATGATGCAATGTAAACATTATGAATGTATCTAGTACTTCCAAGGATACTAAACTAATCGGTCTTTCAAGACTTGATCTTTTGTGATCATGTCAATGATACGTAATAATGCACCGACTCTGGGCTTATGGGGTCAGGGCATTACAATAATGCATGGAATTTAATCCTATGGTGACTAGTATGATGCATGATTACATTTTCCCTCATATTATCAGGATAAAATAGTAAAAACCATCATTTCAATAATACCAATATAATAATATCATAAAACAAGTGTGTCACCCAATGGTGAAGTTTTGTCAACCATAAATGTCATAATCAAGAATTTCAACTTCCCATCCCAGGTAATTTGGGTTTTCTCTGTACACAGGTTATCTATATCCAAGCACAGGGTAAATTCCTAATTCTAGTGTCCTAGTCTCCTATCTAAACCCAAATAGTATGACAAAAAGGAAAATTCCTTTGATACCACTTTGTGGAATCCCACCCTGAGTGCCACATACTGGTGCCCTGAGATGGTGGGCCAGAAGACCTCAAGCACGCCTCCCCAAATACTAGAGTCTTACAACTATTAGGGAGGGCCTAGGGTGTGTTTGTGGGGAGACTATGCCCTCATAGATCAGAGTATGCATGGAAGTAAATAATAGATAATAAATATCAGAAACATAAATCATAAACAAACATTGGTGGAAACATCACAGTAATAATAGTAAACTGTGAAAGATAAATAACCAAGTGGAAGCTAAATAGCAGTAATAGATACAATAGTGATGATCATGATTCTATATAAAAATGAGAGTACATTGGGAACTTGGGATACATTCATATACCGCATGCTATAAAAACTACCAAAATGGGAAAAAAAACTTCTACAATAAGCATCTTGAGCGTAGGCTCGGTCCTATTCCCCCAATCTCCTTCATAATGTTCTAAATCAGTCAAGAATCGAAATTCGTATGCTTCCCTTTATCCATACCTATGATCATAAAATCTTCTTGGGTACCAACGGCGGCCCAATCAGGGTGTGATATACAATCTTAGTAGGATTTCTCCCATGGTGTCTAAGTCAATCCATGTCATGAAATAAATAAATGAAAGTGTGTCATGATAATAAATGCAAATCAATAAAAAATTAAATAATAAAAACCTCAGTCTGGGTTTCTAAATAGATTCCTGACCGATGCCACCTACTTCATCCTAAGTCGGATGTCTAAAAATAGGTACCTTCATAGGCAATATGGTAATTACCTAGGCCATCATAAATTAAAAAAACCAATGCAAACATACCCCAATCTTGTGATTTGTATTGGGGGTATCATTTCCATGTCATTGTTAAAACTTGATCATAATATAAATATGATACATTCCATATAGTCCAATTAATCAATCAATTCATCAAATCCAATATTGGAGTCCTGAGCCCATCCAAGGAGATCTAATAATAATCCAAAGGGGCACTATAGGTGCCTATAATGTAACCAATTCCACAAAGTTTGTTCAAGAAAACCCATACTGGCATCATTTGTATCACTCATATCATTGTAAACTCTGATTCCATGTCAAGTATCTCACATAGGGTACCGAGTATCACTTATGGTATGGCTTAGTCATCTTTCCCATGAGTTCATCCTTGGCTACTCCCCTAGGTAACCAGTGTCACTCATATCCATAAGTAAATGATCTAGAGATCCTGTACCTAGAAAGTCAAAGTATCTCTCTCGGTACATCAAGTAAATCTAAATCAGACACAGCGAGTCCATCCGTGACGTACATTCTTAAATCGGAACTTGTGTTCTCTCCCGGCCCGTAGGAGGTGAGCCATGACAAGAAAATCACATATCATAACATGTCATAGCATTTATATAATCACAATACATCAAAAGTCATGGAAATTTCTCATGTTATTGATCTAGCAAAATAATACAATTCAAGCCATCAAACATGGAATAAGGCATTTATCAAAATGCACCAGAATAAGTATATTGTGCAAACAATGATATATAAACCATATACACAATACATTAGTAGAGGCTCAAGCTTAAGAAATGAAATACAAGGCATGTGGAATTCAATGTAGAGCATCAAGCATGAGCATTTAAATGTAAGGTATAAGGAATGAGGCTCAAGGACCTATCTTGTGGCCATTTATTCCAATTCAATTTACAGATTCATGGAATTTAACAAAGGAGAAACACTCATATGTCAATTAACCATCTAAGGCATGGTAAATAGTCCATTTAGGTGGGCACACCCAAAGGGGTGGCCAAAGACAAGTTTAAAACCCCACATATGGGTTTCACCAAACGGTAGGGTCACAATGGATATGGGGAACCAATTTAATTAATTTATTAGAAATAAATGAGACATCGCTAGAAGATTCTGGCGGATGGAACAATAGAATGTCATTTAAAAAGAAAAGAAATGAATGGGAAAGACCTAGACCACATACCTTGATGTAGTAGTGCTCCACTATTCCATCATCGAAGCTTGAAACAGACTAGAATGGGATAAAATTGAAGGATTCATCCAATGCCCTAAAAATAGGGTAAAAGTCATTGCACATAAATAGCACAATAGATGGAAGAGGAACCTTGAAATATAGGCAAGAGGATGGAGGTTATTACTGAGGGATTTACATTGCTTGTGATGGTGAAGGATTTTGATGCCAAATAGAGGAGTTATCACTAACCCAATAAAGGTGGAGGGAGAGCTAATCGTACCACGATTCACTGTTTTATTCCACCCTTACACCTCAGTTTTAAACTAGTTTTGTAATGAATATTCCAAATATAATAATAAATTTCACTTCATGTTTTAATCAATCAATTAATGTTAATCAATATTATAATGGTCAATGTTACTTGTTTTTATTGTTTCAATGTAGGTGGAGGTGATTTGGAGGGCCTTTGATGAAGTGGAAGAAAAATGGGCCAAAATTGCATGGATCCATGGACATCTATCCACTATTTTGCATAGTACACGAAATCCATGAATTCAAATGGTCTGAAATTTTGTGGGTCTGTCCAAAATTTAATAGGATACATTTCATATTAAGGAAACCAATGCTGATTAGGCTTATATGGGGCTCATCCAAACTGATCTATCCAAGCCACCGAATTTGGACCAAGTCAAATACGGTGTTCTGTATTTTATCAATATATTGAGATTTAGTTTTCAAAATGGTGCCAAACTTTCGGTGGAGACATTCAAGAGGTAGGGATACAATGTTTCTATTTTCTCCAAATCGAGATAAGACTTTCTGAAGTCCGAAACTCGTGGTACAAGTGGATTGAATAAATCTGTGTGCCTAAAACCACCTTCCAATTTTTCTATAAAATGGAACCTTGGGCTCTCCATTTGAAAGTTCGGCCAAGAGGAAAGGTGCTGCCATTTTGGAGTCCCCAAAGAGTCTTCTCAACATCCCTAGCAGTTCTGGAGGCTATGGGAAGTTCTAACCCAACATCTTTCTCTTCCTCCTCTCCCATGGGTTTCTAAACCCCTTGTGATCACCCGGGGAGGAACGTGATGTACATCCTGAGCTTCATGTTTGTAATATTTGAATGATCTTTTAAATTCCAGGTTGTTGTGTTGTTTTTAATTATCCTATATTCTTATTTTATTGAGTTATGTACTGGTATGTCATGCTCAACTCATATGATCATGTTTGGGGGTACCCATTCATGTGATGTTTCACACACCGTTCACCACTTTCTTTCCCCCTTCCAATTGCGGTGTTTGTGTGGTTTATATTGGTCAATTGAACTCACACAAGCACTTTCAAGGCTATGTACATTTATTTCATGGTATCACAAAGAAATAACATACAAACCTGGATAGTGGATCTATTTTTTCGTGTGTTGCCTTGGTGAGTTTTGGTTATGAAGTCAAACACAATTCACTCAATCATCGGCAGTGTCCGATGAATCATTGTGTGTTTTTGACTGAAACCTAGGAGGTATCCTAGTATAAACTCAGTAACATTATATTTCTAGGTGTTACAAACCAGGGATTAAAATATCATAACCTTATATCATGAAGCGATGAAGGATAAACATCATGCAAGTACCCCGGGTTGATCACACTTAATTAATTCTGTTAATCTCTACTTTGTTTTATAGCTTCTATTTTCTATTTTCATATTTAATCATCAAACCCAAGTATTATAAAACCCCATTTTCCTTTTTACCTTCATAATCAAAACCACATTTTAGAATTAATGATCTAAGGCTCCATCGAGAGATGACCTAGGGTTGCTGCTATACTGCAGAAATTCTAGTTAAAAATAAACATCTAATTTGACGCGCTCGACAACGCGATCAAGAGCCATGTGTGGAGATGAGGGGAGCTCACTGGAGAAGAATTAGAAAGAAAAAGGAGGGTTTAAAACAATTCATTTAAGAAGGTAAAACCATAAATTCATCTTCAACACAGGAGCGCATGGTTTGGTTGCATGGTTGATCAAACCATGTGCCAAATGTGCACCATTATCAGCTTCAAAGGGGCACTTTGCACAGTTAGGCGCATGGTTTATCTAACCATGTGAAATCGCACTGTCATAAAATCCTGGATCCCTACATGGACATGAATTTAGGGTTACATGTTTTCATAAAAACTGTGTGGCCCCCTGAAATCAACTATCTACAACCGCACAATTTAGGGAAACCATGTGGGATGGGTTACGAGGTTTCTCCTAACCATGTAGTCCAATATTTTCTTCCTATTTTGGGGCTCCGATCATTTAATGAGACCTGGATGTACCTGAGACCTCCTTGAACCTTTTAGGAAACTTTCTTGGGGTTGTTTTAAGGAATTTAAACAAAAAATAAATGGTTTGTAACTTTGATAAAATATGGGATGTTACCCCTTCTATTTATTATTTTATTTGTCGTGTCATCGTAATGACGGGATAATTTTATTGGTGTTAGAGTTGAGATAGATGTGATGGTTATTACATACCATTAAATTATTTTCATGTTTGATTTCCTTTTAAATTATTTTTTATTGGATTTTTATTTAATTAATTATAGTTGTGTTTGGATTAATTTTCATTTGGAATCTGCACACTTTCTTTGGTGCACATTCATATGATACCTAATAAGTAATCAGAGACGAGAGATCATTTGAGAATTTATTTGTTCACAAATCGATCGCACATGTAAGAGAATTGTAAATAGCACAAGATTGAATTCCAAATAAATAAATATTTTAATTGAAAAATTAATATTTTGTGTGTATTATCCTTCAAACTTTCAAGAGTGATACTTAATCAGTGATCTCATGCGAGCGAAACCAATGCAGATTGATACTTCAACTTTGTGAGAAACAGGTCGTGGTATTTCACCAAGTGATTTAGTACTAAAATGATGTGAAAATTATTCATCAAACTAGAGAATGAAATGATGGATAATTTGTGTGAAATTAGAATATTTTCTAACATCATAGAATGAGACCTGATAGTGTTTTGATTAAATTTGGAATTGATGATAATTCAATAAGTAAATAATCATATGTGGGAATTAAATAATTGACATTGCGTTCACCTGAACAGACGTCACAACTCTAACACTTCCATCTTCGCCAGTTTCTTCCATAGCATAATTTAGTTCTATTAGATATTTTTAGTTTATTTAAATAGTAATTTTTAAATATTTTTTATTTTTTATAATTTTTAATTGTTAATCACATTAAATAACTTATAGGCTTAAACATTCTTCTAAGAGGATATTCCTAGTGTCTACTCACATTATCTTTATGGTTTGACTCTTCACGTCGCTTCTACAGTGGTTAGTAAATTAATAAATATTTCAAATTGCACGTGTTGTGACGTGCGTGGCATGACTACTAGATAGATATGGTTCCACCCAAGAGCACCACTGATTGGAAGTGGATTCTAAGAAAAATCATTCTCCCCAGCAGCCTCAACGGTGAGTCGGTGTGACTATTGTAGCTCAAGAAGCTATAGGAAGTCCCCTAGTCCTACCTCACCCCGGTTCTAACCTCACAAATGCCTCTAAACAATTAAAAATAAGATCGAAATTCATGTACAAATTGAAAAGAGGTGTACCTGAAATAGATGAATCATAGGTAGTGCAGGTATCACTACCATAAAAATGGCTTTACGCAGCACCACCCTTTAACAACGCTAAAAACACTAATAAAGGTACCCCTTTATCAGTGCTTTTTTAGCATTGATAAAGGTATCCTCTTTATCAATGATTTTTTAGAGATGTTAAAGGGGCCACCCTTTATCAGTACTTTTTAAGTGGCAGTGATAAAGGATGGTTTTTATCAGTGCTTTTTTTACTAATGTTGATAAAGGGTATATTTCAGAAAACATATTTCATTGAAAATAATTTATTAATATATAAATATATTTATATTGACATAAATATAATATATATATTTTAAATATGTTATATATATATATATATATTAGGTGTTTGGGGTTAAAATTACATTAAACACACACACACACACCGCACACTTACTGCTCATTTGGCAGCGTGCTTTTTAGAGGAAAAGAGAAGATATGTGATGATTGAAACAAATTTCTTCCGTTTGAAAAAATAAAAATGACTAAGCGAAAGGACAGGGGCGGAAAGGGGGAGAAATGGAATTATCCCCTATCAATGATTTCTTTAGTATTGAAATCATCCCAAAATAGGTACGATTCTGACGGAAATGCTCTGGGTTTTAAATTATTTTTCAAATTCTCAAAATTACTCATATTTGTGTATATATAAATAATCATAAATAAATAATTATGTGTATATAAATAATCATAAATAATTTATAGATAATTTTGATTATAGATAATTTTGATTATAAATAATTATAATTATCTTGAATTAATAGTTTATATAAATAATTTATAAATAATTTTTAATTAATAAATATTTTGAATTAATAACATTGAATTAATAACTATTTTGAATTAATAATTATTTTGAATTAATAATTTTGAATTAAAAATTATTTTAAATTTTTAATTTTTAATTTTTAATTTTGATTACCTTGAATTAATAATTTTGAATTAATAAATTATATAAATAATTTTAATTATCTTTAATTAATTTTTTAAAATTTTAAAATTTGTATTAACATATGTTCGCAGTTTAATGTTTACCTAATTTTGGTGATATGAAATATAATGGTTGATTAAAATCAAAATTATTTTTTTTGTTATAAAAAAGGTTATAAAAATAACATTTAACATAAATTGTTCATGTTGGGTAGACATGGTGGCGGATGTGGTGTTCGTGGGGATCTAATCTATGGTTATTTTTTATCTTGAGCAAGTATGACCTTTAATATTGTATGCATGTGTTATTTTTTAACAAAGGTTATTTGTGTCATTTGCATCAAAATAATTTATTTTCTTTTCTTTTAAAAATTTTCACCAAACATGATGGAGAGAAATCCAAGTCATTTCTTTTCTTTTACTAAGTTTTTGATCCAAACACAAGGAGAGAAATCAAAATCGTTTCTTTTCTTTTCTTTTCTTTTATAAACTATCAAATCATTTCTTTTCTTTTACTAAAATCTCACCAAACACAAGCTTAGACTGGAAAGGAAGACCATAGCCCCCCCAAGGGATACCTCACCCATCGAGCCTTATTTATTCAGTACATGACCTGAAGGGCCATTGGGCATGAAGCTCATTACATGGCTCAAAGGCCCAGTGTAGCGTCATGCATGCATCATGTCTGCGTCATATCTGTGTCACCGTCTGTCTGCATCATGCCTGTGTCACCACATGCTTGGGAAAAATTTCTCCCACTCGGATCCGAACCTGGGTATGATGTAGGATTATAGGGAGCATTTACCACTCGGGCAAGCCCCCAAATGCTTTAAATATATTTTAGATAAGACTAAATATGCATTTATACTTAATATATAAGATAATTAGTGAAAATGTGTTAAAAAATAATTAAAATATTTTTTAATTAATAATTTGATCGTTATTATCAAGTAATGGTCATTTAATAAAAATTTTAATATAAAAAATCAAAAAATTAATAAAAGATTGAAAATAAGTTGAAAGCGTAATTTGGATTTCAAAAGGCCATAACTTTTTATTCGGGTGTCTGTTTAGGCTCTACCACATATGAAATCAAAGCCTATGATGATCTATACTCCCCGATTACATAATGGAACTCTCTATCACATTTTTCAAGTCTAAAAAAGCTTCAAAAGGCCTCTAAAACTGATTTTTTAGTCGGGGTACCCCAATTTTTTAACATTCGATGGATTTTATGGCTCGTTTAAGGGGGACTTTTTGCCTCTTTTTAGTGAGGACTGAATTTATTCTCAAGACTTACATTTATATTGATATTATAACTTTCCAATTTTATCTTTTTTCAGAATGTAATGTTATTTATAATCAAATATATAATAATATATACATATTTTTTATATATTCACACATAAAAATTTAATTTTATAAAAAAATAATTAAACATATTTACATATAAAATATATTTCTCAATATATAAACCTTATCTAAATAAAAAATAATATCCATTTTATTTTAAAATAAAAATGTATGAATATTTATATACATATATAATTAATGTATATATAATGTTTATATATATATATTGTAACGTCCTAGTTCCGGAAGTCACCTAGAGTCACCTCGTACCCAGTTTTTCATATAGCCTCAAGCGTATTTCCCCTAACACCAGAGGCTGCCAACTAGCAGCGAGGGCCTTGGGTGTGATAGTGGGAAAAATATGCCTTCATTGGCAAAGTAACACAGCGGAAGAGAAACAGATAACAATAGTGAAAGCAGTAATAATGGCATACAATAGTAAACAGCGGAAGACTGAAAGTAATAAGAAGTTAGAGCACATATATAATGATTCATGATACATATGTCTAGGAAAGAATCCAAACACGTCACAATGCTGAAATACAATACCAAACCAAGGTATGAAAGAAAATAGTAAACAAATCCTCAGCATCGCAAGCCTCAGCTTAGTCCCACGCTCTCCAGCTCCCAAAGCAGTCAAGTACCTTAAGTAGAAGGGTGCTTACCCTTATCTATACTTGCAATAATATAACCTGTTTGGGCCCAAATCTTGACCCAAACAGGGTGTGAGACTAAATCCCAGTAGGCAACCACCAAGAGATCTATGCCTAATAGTCAGTGAATATGTATGGAAGGTAATAAGAAAAAGAAGCAGTAAACAAAGAAGTACTCAACAGTAAGCATTCCTACAGTTTCAAAGCATTAAAACACCACATATCAAGTAAGAAGATAATCACAAATAGGTAACCCTCTAGGATGTACTCACATTCTATCCCCTCTGGTCCTACCTAGCAAACACAAGCAACCCTCTGGAAAGTACATACAGTCTAACCCCTCTCATTCATATTTTGTGAAGGCTCTCTAAGGAATCACTCAACGTCAATTACCCCTATGTCCAAGTATTATCAAAGACTCTCTGAGGAATTACTCACCGGCAATTCCCCCCTATAGTCTTTTAACTGAACCTACAGGCACTCTGAGGAAGCACTCAGCATCAATTCCTCATGTGGCCTCATAACGTAACTATATACACTCTGAGGGAGCAATCAACATTAATCCCCTCTATGGTCTCATAGCGTGATAATAAATATACACTCTAGAGAATCCCTTCCATCTATTCTCCCTATGATCTACTACATCATGTTCTCACGGCCCTGTGTAAGTAAAATGAGCATATAAATGGAAAGAGGCCAAAGTAAACCTCAAGAACTACTTGGCTAACTAGTCTATAGCATAACATCATGACAAATAATAATCACTCCATCCTAACAATACTAGGCATGGAAAGTAAATAGAAGTCTAACAGGAAAAATAGACCAAATGGTCAAAATAAGAAAACATGGGAAAAATATCCATAGGTTAGAAAAGTTAACCCTATTCTCAACAAATAACCTTTATCCAATCAAACTAGGCATAGTAGTCACAATCAGGGCTAAAAACCAAGAAAACGCAATACCCCGTTCATGGGTATTGGTCAATTTTGCACCAAAATTCAAAGACTGTCTACAGAAAGGCACACACCACCTACCTCAGTGTTTTAGGATCATTATAAGTGAACCTCAATCCTTGAATCTCTCAAGAACATTTTAGATCTACAAAAATGTCTAAAACATTCAACCGGAGATAACTTGATAAAGAGGAGGAATCAGGAAATGAAGCTCTGAAAGAAGGAAGAGATTACCGAGGTGATCCCAATGCAATCAACGGTAGTAGAATTGGAGGAAGAATGCTCAATTAGGGGATCGGAGAAGTTTCGTGGTCGTATAGTCTCTCCTGGATGATATAGGTTAAGAAGGAGAGCATTTTGTCTGTCATATGCGACCCTGTTCTGTTTAATGAAAAAAAAGTACACGATGTGTACTTTAGAAGTACATGGTGTGTACTTTCCCTTACCAGACCCTGTATTAGGTGGTCTCCTGGTCACCACACACAGCCATGTGCTCGGCCGTTACACGACGTGTACTCATAATGTACATGGCGTGTACTTAAGAAATTTACAAAAATTCCTCTTTTTCTTCAAAAACACCAGAAAAAGGAAAACATACCTAAGAAGAAGATCCGGGTTCTTGAAAACTTCCCCCATTAAAGAAGTTTGTCCCTAAATTTTCCTATCAAGGTGTCGTAGATGAAGAATCCTCAAACAGATATGGCCACTATGATCGTACATCGGACTCCTTCTCCCAAGTCTCATCTTGTACTCATTTGTGCTGCCATAGCACTCGTACTAGAGGAACAGACCGGCCACAGAGAACCTTCATACTGTGATCAACAATCCGGATAGGATGCTCCTTGAATGAGGCATCCACCTCTAACTCAACCTCTTTGGGTTGAAAAACATGAGACAGGTCTAAGAAGTAACGTCGGAGCTAATAAATGTGGATTACATTGTGCATAGCTCAGTACCTTTGAGGTAACTACAACCGATAGGCAACTGGACCAACTCTCTCCAAAACCTCAAACGGCCCGACGTACCTCGGCAAAATCTTACCATGTCTCATAATCCTCCTATGCCCCAACCTCGGTGTGACATGCAGGAAAACCTGATCCCCGACCACGAACTCTAGAGGTCTTCTCCGCTGATTAGCATAAGACTTCTATCGAGACTGTACAGTAGCAATCCCCTTCCAAATCAACTCTATCTGCTATGTGGTCTCCTGGACAAGATGAGGTCCCAGTATAGCTACCTCTCCTGCCTCCAGCCAACATAAGGGTGATCGGCATGGCCTATTGTATAAATCCTCATAAGGTTCCATTTGAATAGTTTCTTGAAAAATATTGTTGTAGGAAAACTCCACAAGAGGTATGTGCTTCTCCCAAGAACCTATAAAATCCAGGATGCATGAACGAAGAATTTCCTCAATCACCTGAATCGTACGCTCAGACTGGCCATCTGTTTGGGGGTGGTAAGTTGTACTCAGAAGTACCTGTGTACCCAAGGCCTTCTGCAATCCTTGCTAGACCCGAGAAGTAAAATGTGCATCCCTATCTAACACAATGGATTGTGGAACTCCATGTAGATGTACTATCTCACGAATGTACAATTGTCCCATCTCATCAACACTGAAATTATTCTTAATCGGAAAGAAGTGAGAAACATTCATGAGTTTGTCAATGAAAACCCAAATAGAGTCATTCCCTCGAGGCAACCTCAACAGACCTATCACAAAATCCATCGCGACATTATTCCACTTCCACTCGGAAATGGGTAACTACTGCAAAATCCATACTGGTTGTTGATGCTCCTCCTTCACCTGCTAACTAGTGGAACACCTCATCACGAAACCAGCAAAATCTCTCTTCATACCTGGCCACCAATACTAACATTGTAGATCATGATACATCTTGGTGACACCAGGATAAACTACCCAAATTGAGGAATGAAAGTCCCGCATCAGCTCCTCACATATGTCTGCTGACACCCATACACGCCCATGAAAATGAAAGATCTCATCCTCGCCTATGGTCCATCTAGGAATAGGGTCCTCTCCTGACACACTTTCCCATAGGACTAGGCCTTCAGAATCAGATAGCTATTTCATTCTCACTCGATAAAGAAGAGTAGAGGTAATAGATATAGAAAAAAGAAACATTTGCTTGTGCCTATCATGAACCTCCAAATGCATCTCAAAGAATAGATCCATAAGCTGCCACTCACTTCTGGCCTCCTAAACTGCCTGTATCTGAGTCCTCCTACTCAGCGCATCAGCCACCGCATTGCCTTTCCCAAGCGTATAGGCAAGATCAATGTCAAAAGACTGAAGGTACTCAACCCACCTTCGTTGTTTCAAATTCAAGTCACGTTGAGTGGAGATATACTTGAGACTTTTTTGGCCTGTGAAAACCACAAAATTCTCTCCCAACAGATAATGTCTTCAATAGCATAATGCATGAACAACTACAGCCAACTCAAGATCGTGTGTCGGGTAATTTCTCTCATGTGGCCTCAACTGTAGAGACCTGTATGCAATGACTTTTTCTTCCAAAATAAGCACAGATCCCATCCCGATACCTGAAGCATCATAGTACACAGTATAGCTCTTTCCTATCTTTGGAAAAACTAGTGTCAGTGTTGAAGTCAACCTCCCTTTCAGCTCCTTAAAGGTTGACTCACAAGAATCTATCCAAAAGTACTTCACACCCTTCTTAGTCAGGCCCGTCAGTGGTGCTGATAAGCATGATAAGTCCTATATGAAATGTCTGTAGTATCCAGCCAGCCCTAGAAAACTCTGTAACTCAAAAATGTTCTTTGGATGCTCCTAGGAAACTACAGCTCTCACTTTCTCTAGGTCTATTGATACTCCTCTCTCTAAGATAACATGACCCAAGAAGTGATTTTGGTCTATCCAAAAGTGGAATTTTGAGAGCTTAGAATATATTTGATGCTCTCTTAGTGTACTGAAAATGATCTCAAGATGGGTAGCATGGTCGTGTCGAGTGTGAGAGTACACCAAGATATTTTCCATGAAAACCACCACGAAAGAATCCAAGTGTGGATGGAACACTCGGTTCATCAGTTCCATGAAGACTACAGGCGCGTTCGTGAGACCGAATGGCATAACCATATATTTGTATAGACCATACCTACTTCGGAAATATGTAAGAGGTATATAAGATGGTCTAACACGCAACTGATGATAATCGGACCTCATGTCAATCTTCGAGAACACTCGGGCTCCTCGAAGTTGATCAAAGAGATCATTAATCCTTAGCAAGGGATATCAGTTCTTGACCATCAACTGGTTCAGCTTCCAATAATCCTCACAGAGTTTGAGAGTATCATCCTTCTTCTTTGCAAACAGGATAGGCGAACCCCAAGGAGAAGTACTGGGTCAGATAAAACCCTTAGCCTGCAACTCCTCCAACTGCTTCTTGAGCTCCTGTAACTATGGTGTAGCCATCCTGTGAGGAATGTACACTGGTTCTGCTCCTGGAACGAGCTCAATATAAAAATTTACCTCTCACTCCAAAGGCAAACCTAAAAACTCCTCTGGAAAGATATCCCTGAAACAATCCACCACTGGAGGAAAGTCCGTCTGTTAAGTCCCCTGGTCATCCAGGTATAGACTAGCAATCTAGGTTGTAACTCCTCCCAACCCATGATGCTTGGGTCCCTATCTTCTCTCCAGGACATCCCATTCTCCCTTATTAAGAAATGATCTTCCCTCTAGTGTTTTGAAACTCACCCTATGCCGATATCAATCAACAACATCCTGGAAGGGAACTAACCAGTCCATTATGAGAATGACATCATATCCTGCCATGTCTAAGACATAGAGGTCCCATAAGAAGTGACACCCACCAACCTCAAGAGGGAACTCCTTTCATTGACCTAGACTAGTCGTTCTAGTCCCCAATAGAGTTTCTAATGTCAATACATCAGTAGAAGAAAAGACACATAGCCCAAGGCTCTCCATAACAACAAATGATATAAAGATATGGGAAGCCCCAATATCGAAAAGGGTAGAAGCTAAAACTTTGGAAACTAGGATTGTACCTCGAACTATAGAGGGTTTGGGATCCTGCTCCTATTGGGTCTGCTCCACTGCAAAAGTCTGACCTACAATGCGGCCCTGCGACCCTGCCTAACCACCCTAAAATGATCCACCTTGTTGTTGCTGAAAGCCTGGAAACTGGATACCACGGCCACAACCTCCACCTCTACCTGAATGGATGGAAAAACTCCAGTTCCTAGACTGAGGAGAAATTGGTGGTGCTGCTCCTAAATGAGGAGTTATAGAAGAACCCCTATCACCAGCTACTGGTGAGAAGATTTGACAGAAGCGCTGAAGATCACCCATCTTGCCACAAGATCGGTACTCCACTAGGTCTCTCGGGCAATGTGGCCTCATATGCCTGACCTTCCCACGCTGGTAGCATACCAACTAGCTATCAAAAGGTACATCCCGCCTACTCGGATCTCTACATGTAGTCTCCTTGTGGTGCTTCCTTCTATCTACCGATGAAGCACTAACTTTGGATGTTAAACCACCCTAGATCAAAGATCCAGAATCCCTCAGATTACACTCTGTGATTAGTGCCTGGTTGACTATAGAAGATATCAAAGTCAACCTAAAGATGTTCACCTGAGCCTGAATGTCCTATATGAGACCATCCTCAAACTTCCTTGCCAGAAACAACTCATCTCCCCCTAGAAAGGGTGTAAATAACTGCAGCTCGGTGAAGCAAGAAGATTACTCCATAACAGAAAGAGTTCCCTGCTCCAAACTCATGAACTCTCGAGATCGATCGACCCTCAAAGTCTTTGGATAGAAGTAATCATAGAAGGTACGCTGAAACTTTTCCTAAGCCATGTTCTATTGGCATCCCACCTGTGAGATCGCATCCCACCATATCTTGGATGAATCCCGAAGCATATACGTAGCGAGCTTGAACCTCCTCTCCAGAGGTGTATCTAGATGCTTGAAATTTGTCAGCATGGCTTCTACCCATGACTCTGTAGCCTAGGGTCCTCCATCCCCAGAGAAGGTGGGAGGATGCTGCTGCTGAAAGACCCGCTTCAATTATTCCATCAACGGGGCAGGAGGTGGTACTCCCTGGAAGGTCTTCATAAACCTCATAAAGCCCTCTCAAAACTGTGTGTTAGAACCTGTGTCCAGAATGACGGTCGGTGCCAAGACTGGCACAACTAGAGGATCTATTGGTAGTCCTTAATCAGTCATGTCTGGTGTCTGATCGTTGCCTTGTAATTGGTGTACAACTATAGGACGTCTCGATGGCATGACTCTGCAAGTTCAATCACACACCTTAGATCAATATTATCAAGGAATGAAAACTAGAAGAGTAAGGAAGAAATAGTAGAAATAAAGCGTTAAAGTTTTTCAAAACATGGATACATGGTGTGTGTATTTAACTACATGGTGTGTTCCTTTAATCCATTCACATGGGAGTGTACTTCTGCCAAAATTAGTCGTGTAACACCCCATACACGGCGTGTTGTCCTTACACACGGCGTGTACTAGATGAACTTCACCAAACCATGTTATTAGCTACACGGCCGATTACATGGCTCACACTACACAGTGTGTTCAAGACTGACATGGCATATATTTCTTAAGCTTTTATCCACCTGTTTCGTTAGTCACACAGGCAGACACTGGATCTAAACACACGATGTGTGCATCTGGTACACAGCGTGTCCCACCAAAATTTTCCCAACCCCGTGTCTCTACCCACACAGCCAGTGACATGGTTAGAGACTACACAGCGTTTATATATAGTACATGGCGTGTACTTAAGAAAAATAGTTTCTTTCCGAATGGAATAACACATGGAATGTACTCATCACTACACGGTGTGTATTCTGTGTTTTTCAGGGATAGTAAGCCTCGGAAACTACTTAGGATCCTAGAAAAACACTAAAACAAACATTAAAGTGCCAAATTCTGATCCGTGAGGGGCTATACTCCCCGCGAATCAAATCTTGGCATCTTATACATGTCCTAAACAAGCATAATAGATCAATGATCCACCAAATTTTGATCCATGAGGGCCCATAACACCTCACGAACTAAATTTTAGCATTCATTCAAACAAAACCTTACACAACCAATACCTTATCAAACAACAGGTATTTTTATCAAGGCATCTATCATAATAGCATGCATATCTAGCACAATACCTATCACAACAACATGCAATCGCTAATGCACCCTAAATGGTATGGTAAGAATGCATGACATGAGATTCCTAGCAAGCGCCTATATGATTCATGAGATGAAATACCCTCATCTCATCGGGTTTCAATAGAAATAGAACCTCAATAACAACATCAATAACAGCACAATACATGTGGGTCACCCAACAGTGAAAATCAAATCAACTGTAAAATTGAAAAACCAAAAAACTTGAAATAAATGAGGTAGATAGGCTTTTCCCTATACACGGGATAGCTACTCCCAGGCACATCTTATTACCAAGTACCTATTCCTTCCTATCCCTATATATAGGTTCCAAATAGTAAATCAAGAGAAAAGAATCCCTCTGATACCACTTTGTAATGTCCCGGTTCCGGAAGCCTCCCAGAGGCACCCCGTACCTAGTTTGTCACATGGCCTCAAGTGCATTTCCCCTAACGCAAGAGGCTACTGACTAGTAGCGAGGGCCTTGAGTGTGATAGTAGGAAAACTATGCCCTCATTGGCAGAGTAACATAGTTAAAGAGAAATAGATAACAATAGTGGAAGCAGTAATAATGTCATACAATAGTAAATAGCGGAATACTGAAAGTAATAAGTAGCTGGAGCACATATATAATTATGCATGATACATATGTCTAGGAAAGTAGCCAAATACTTCACAATTCTGAAATATAGTACTAAACCAAGGTACGAAAGAAAATAGTAAACAACTCCTCAGCATTGCAAACCTCAGCTTGGTATCATGCTCCCCAGCTCCCAAAGTAGTCAAGTACCTAAAGTAGAAGGGAGCTTGCCCTTATCTATACCTGCAACAATATAATCTGTTTGGGCCCAAAGCATGACCCAAAAAGGGTGTGAGACTAAATCCCAGTAGGCAGCCACCAATAGATTTGTGCCTAATAGTCAGTGAATATGTATGGAAGGTAATAAGCAAAAGTAGTAAACAAGGAAGTACTCAACAGTAAACATTCATATAGTTTCAAAGCATTCAAACACCACATATCAAGTAATCAGATAATCACAAATAGGTAACCCTCTGGGATGTACTCATAGCCTATCCCCTCTGGTCCTACCTAGTAAACACAAGCTACCCTCTGGGAAGTACACACAGTCTAACCCCTCTGGTTCAGATTTTGTAAAGGCTCTATGAGAAAGCACTCAATGTCAATTCCCCATATGGCCAAATATGTTCAAATTCTCTCTAAGGAAGAACTCACTATCAATTCCCCCTATAGTCTTTTAATATAACCTACAGGCACTCTGAGGAAGCACTCAACATCAATTCCTCATGTGGCCTCGTAACATAACTATAGACACTCTGAGGGAGCACTCATCATCAATCCCCCCTATGGTCTCGCAACATAATAATAAATAGAAACTATGGAGAATCCCTTATTTTCATTCTCCCTATGGTCTACTACACCAGGTTCTCACGGACCTGTGTAAGTCAAACGAGCATAGAAATGCAAAGCATCCAAAGTAAACCTCAAGAACACTTGGTTAACCAGTCTACAGCATAACAGCAAGACAGATAATAATCACTCCATCCTAACAATACTAGGCATGGAAAGTAAATAGCATCCTAATAGGAAAACTAGACCAAACGTTCAAAATAAGAAAACATGGGAAAAACATCCATAACTTAGCAAAGGTAACCCTATTCTCAACAAATAACCTCTATCTAATCAAACTAGGCATAACATTCACAATTAGGGATAAAAACCAAGAAAACGCAATACCCCGTTCATGGGTATTGGGAACTTTTGCACCAAAATTCAAAGACTGTCTATGGAAAGGCACAAACCACCTACCTCAGTGTTATAAGATCGTTATAAGTGAACCTCAAGCTCTGAATCTCCCAATAACACCATAGATCTATAAAAACATCTAAAACATTCAACTGGAGATAACTTGAGAAAGAGGAGGAATCAAGAAACTAAGCTCTAGAAGAAGGAAGAGATTACTGAGGCGATCCCAACACAATCAACAATGGTCGAATTAGAGGACAGATGCTCAATCGGGGGATTGGAGAATCTTTGCGGTCATACGGTCTCTCCTGGATGAGATAGGTCGAGAAGGAGAGCATTCTGTCTGTTAGACGCAACCTCGGTCTATTTAATGAAAAAAAATGTACACGATGTGTACATTAGAAGTACACGACATGTACTTGCCCTTAATGGCTTCCGCATTAGGCGGTCTCCAGGTCACCACACACGGCCATGTGCTCGGTCGTTACACGGCTAGCACATAGCTACCTGTGGTAACTGAGTACATGGCGTGTACTCATAAAGTACACGGAATGTACTTAATAAATTTCCATAAATTCCTCTTTTTCTTCAAAAACACCAGAAAAAGGAAAACATACTTGAGAAGAAGATTCAAGTTCTTACATATATAAATATATTTGTGTGTGTGTTGACGAACATATATATATTTATCTATATATTCAAATATATGTATATAAATATTTTTATATAATATATTTAAATAAATATAAATATATATAACTATATTTATAGTTTCACACATATATATAAATATAAATATGTGTGTGTGTGTGTGTGTGTAAACATACACACACTTACACACACACAAAATATTTTATATATGTATTTATATATATATATATGGATAAAAAATGTAATGAAATATATTTAAATATATAGATATATCATAAAATAGAGAACAAAAAAAATATAATGGAGTGGAAAAATCACTCAAGTATGAGGAGGTCTTAGGTTCGAAACCCAGTAGAGGTAGGCGCGTGTGCGGGCGGGTGAAGCCGGTTCATAGTGTTGTTAAAGGGGGGAGGGACTACCAAGCGTTGTTAAAGTGGAGGGGAGGTTGGATGAGTGCTGATAAAAGGGGGGATTGAGCACTGATAAAAGGGGGTGGTCCACCTTTCGATTTTCAAAAAATATGGTTTTTATCAGTGCTAAAAAAACATTGATAAAAGAGACCCCATTTTAATAGCACTCTGATTATCAACATTTTTTCATCACTGTAAATGCCTTTTGTATGCGCTTTTAAAGTCCATATCTAAAGTAGTGTATTGTAGTTGTAACAATAGCAAGAATATTGTATCAGATGCACTATTCATCCCAAATGATCTTTTAGAACATAAATTTGGGCCTTTAGTCCATAGAGCCTCTAGGCCATCAAATGTTGGGCCTTCGGGTTGCAGCAACTCCATACACATGCATCCAGTAGCTCAACGTGACTATTTAACATGATGTAGTGTGACATGTAGATGATGTAGTGAGGCAACAGGCAAGCGTTTCTAGGTGGGTGTCTTGAAAAAGATATAGGTGTGTTAGAGCCTATCAACCCACCCTCCACCTGCATAAACTTCCAATGTGGGACAGAGGGGTGCCCCGACCATGACATAATAGAATATGGTGTGGTTTGAGGAAGGTTGGAATTGGAGTGCACAAGTGTGTGGTGTAGCGTAATGGTATGGTGAAAATGAAATGTGGGTGTTGATGGCGCAACACGGTTGGGTGTGGGGGTGTGAATACTAGTTTGATGACATGACAAAAACCATTTATCTGGGCCTTCATATTATCTACTTCAGGGTTCTTTGGGCCACACTTGGATAAGACTTTGGGTCCTCTACAACTTATACACTCAAACTAATTATATTTAATAAAATAGGTCATTTCAGTGTGACATTTCTTATAAGGAAGGATTCAGCATGACCACTTGGAGTGCCTAGATAGAAATGTATTTGTGGTTTGTAATCCCATCTATCTAATATTTATTTATTTTTATTTACATTTTTAATTAATAATGTCTTATTGTTAATCATATATATTATCTTTCAAATGATGAAATCAAAAATATTTAAAATATTTCAAGTTGTAGATAGTTAGAAAAATGAGGTTTCATTGAAAATTCAACTAATATTTTTGGATTAATTTAATTAAAATAATATCAAATGTAATAACAGAAGAAAACAAAAACCAATTGCGAAGAAATACAACGACGATGACCCTGGGGATATTGCTCGCATCCGCTCTTTCTCTGGTCGATCCCAAGGGATCTCATTCCTAGACGCGCTGAAGTCTTCTGAACATAACGTAAATACGATGAAGATTCCGCTGGTTAAGAAGCTTGATGATGGTGGATTCTTGGTCGAAGCGGATTCAGACGCGATACAGCAATGCACGCAAATGTGCAGGTTCTCCATTATGGCTCGTATCTCCTATCTCAAAGGTAATCGTCCCTGGTCACTCTCTGATTTGCATGCTCGTATTTCCCATAGTTGGAACTCTGTGAACTGAAAATTAATCCCAATTGGAAAAGGTTACTTTCATATATTGTTGAAATCTCAAGAAGAGTTTGATAGAATTTGGAAATTAGGGAACCTTAATCTTAAGCCTGGTTTGCTTCGCCTCTCTAATTGGGACTCCAATTTCAACTCACACACTTATCACAACACAATGGCCCAGGTTTGGATCAAACTCCATGGCCTTAATTGGTTTTTTTGGCACCCAAAAATACTGAATGACATAGCTTCATGCATAGGTTCCACCCTAAAAATTGACCAACAAACTTTGAATGCAGATTTAGGACTCTTTGCTAGATTCATGGTAGAAATTAATCTGGAGTCAAAGCTACCTAATACTATTAATTTCACTGCCAAATATTACAAAACAGAAATCAAAATTGAGTATGAGAGGAAACCTCCTTTTTGTGACCATTGCAATATCATTGGTCATACCATCTACAACTGTAGGGTGATTAGAAAACAACCAATCCAACCTGCTGAAAATGATTGGAAAGAAATAAGGAGGCTTAGGAAGGATAAATCCCCCTTGATAAGTGTACCTGAAACAACTAAAACTGCAACCTAGGTGAAAAAACCTATAACTTCATCTCACTTAGGGGAGACCTCAGGTACTAAATGGGATGACCTTTTTGAAGAGGAAGAAAAAGGCAAAGACCACTTTGCAGAATTGGAAACTATTGTTTTAGGCACCCTTAAATAGGGTACTGATATTGATAAACCCAGCTCATGTACTGCTGAACAGAACACCCCAATTGATCCCCACATTGCCCACATTTCTACTTGAAGCCCGTTAAGTCTTGGAAAGCATAACAACACCACCACGGCTGTGAAACCTGCTACTCAGGACAACTCTGATTTTATTTTTCATGATTTTAAGTCTTTGGTAAAAGACTCCACTAACATGCAGGAAAATAAAAATTCTCTGCCAGAGATGCAGTTATCCTCTTTGGATATGTGCATGGACAAGCATCCCAATGAATCTCCTACTAATCATGATGGAGACACACAGCCTGCTAACATACTGCAGGTCCAGGATAACATGCATATGATATCGGCTGCAGAGCATAGGAATTTATACAACACTGGGCAGAATAGTGCTTCTCACTATTCGAGCATTGAACAGAGGTCCGTTGATCTTGCTGCTAATCAAACAGATCTGGGTGCTTTACCAGGTACCTTCAGCACTTCTGTTCAGCATTCTACTTTTCATATTAAATGTCTTGATGCTGATAAAAATAAGGAAATTAGTACTGCTTTGCTGCCACCTACTAATAATAACATCCAATATATTGGCACTCAACCTATTTCGATAGGTGATACCACTAACTTCTTTGACCCTACCAAAGGAAATAAAGTACCTAAATCAAGCCCTAATATGTCAAAAAAAAATTAGAAGATCAAATAGGCATAAAGTCTCGGATAGTAAGAAAAAAGGGAGTTCTAACTCCAAACGCAGATATAAATGAAAATTCTTTATTGGAACTGTCAAGGTATTGCAAGATTTGATACCTTTAATATTTTAAAAATAATGGAAAACATTCAGAAGCCTTTAATTTTTTCCATTGTTGAACCTAAAATAAACTTTTCCACTGATTTAGTTCACTTTTGTCGTTTTGGATACACCTTCATCGGCACATGTCAAAACAGTAAAAAATTTGATACTCTTTGGACTTTTGCTCATCCCTCTCTGTCTAATGTAAATGCTTTCTATATTTCTGATCAAAGTTTCACTTGTGACTTTATGATCAATAATTCCCATATCTTTTGTTCCTTTATCTATGCTAAGAATAAATATCAAGATAGGAGGTCTCTCTGGAAGGACCTCTCCTCTTTGAACTCAAAAATTCATTCCCCCTGGATTGTTGTGGGTGATTTTAATGCTATTCTTTCTACTAGTGAAAAAATTGTCCCTCTTCACTCAAGTCTATCTATGAGGGATTTTAAGGTTGCTATTGAAACCTCCAATCTTACTGAAATTGCTCTAAGAGGCGCCAAATACACATGGTACAGGAATCATTACAATAGAGTGGTTGCGAGCAAACTGGATAGAGCCTTTACTAATGATCGTGCTTTAGATATTTGGGATACCATTTCCAGTACCACCCTACCAAAAATTCATTATGATCATCATCCTATTTTGGTCACCATTTCATTCAATTCTCAGAAACCCTCTCTCCCCTTTAGATTCAACAATGCTTGGTTCTTAGATCCTGATTGTTGTAATCTCATCAATCATTTTTGGACCTCTCTGACCCATTTTGATGATGACTTTTCCTATCCTATTAAATTAAAATATCTCAAACACAAGCTCAAAAATTGGTGCAGTATTAAATCAAAAAAAAATTGATAACGACATCCTCTCTCTTGAGAATGAGCTGCATCAAATTCAAAACAATATCACCCACTTAGACTTTGCTTCTGATCACAATCAAGAAACTAACATTAATGTGAACCTGAATACGCTTCTCACCTTCAAAGACAACATCCGCAAAAAAACTTTTAAAATCAAATGGCTAACTGATGGCGATCGTAATACCAAGTTCTATAACTCTTTACAAAGAGTTAAGAAAGATATTAGACCCCTTGCTTCCCTCAAAGATGGAGATAACATTTTGGATAAAGAAGAAGATATTGTTAATCATGTTGTCTCCTACTTTGAATCTTTATTCAATGGTCCTGGTAAGAACACGGACCTCATTAATGACATCATACCGAAAATTGTAACTGATGTTGATAACAGTTTTCTCCTTGGTGTTCCCCTTGATCATGAAATTAGTGACACTGTCTTTGGTTTGAACCCTGATAGTGCCCCAGGTCCTGATGGATTCAATAATGGTTTCTATCAAAAGTATTGGGATATCATCCAAGCTGATGTCTACAAGCTTGTAAAATCTTTCTTTGCTAACGGCTTTTTACCTCATGGTTTAAACGCCCAATTCCTTTCTTTGATTCCCAAAGTTGATAATTCTTCTGAAATTCACCTCTTTCGTCCTATAGCTCTTATCAACACCCTCTATAAAATTATCACCAAGCAGATTTCTAATAGACTCAACACTATTACCAATAAATTATCTCCTGTAACCAATTTGGATTTATCAAGCGGTGATCCATCCAAGACTGTATTTTTCTTGCTTCTGAATGCACTAACATGTTAAATAATAAAAATAGAGGTGGAAACATTGCCATTCAACTGGACATTCAGAAATCTTTTGACACAATGGACTGGAACTTCATCTTCAAAGTTCTTCATGGTTTTGGTTTCAATGATAACTTCATCTCTAGAATTAAAACCCTCTTCCATTCTGATCATGTTTCCATCTTGATCAATGGATCTCCTAAAGGGTTCTTCAATTGCTCTAAAGGATACATACAAGGAGATCCCCTATCTACAATTCTTTTTTCCATTGCAGAAGACTATTTAAGTCATATGCTCAACCACCTGGTTGACCAAAACAAGCTCAAACCGATTCATGCTTACAGAAATGTGAATGCCCCCACTCACCTCCTTTATGCAGATGACATCATTCTATTTTTAAAGGGTGATATAAGAAACATCAGAACTCTTAAATCTGATCTCACTCACTATGAGGAGGCCTCGGGTCAAGTCATTGGATGGAATAAATCCTTCATTTACTTTGGGAAAAACTTTCCAACTGCTAGAAAAAATGGTATTATTAATGAGCTTAATATCAAAGAAGGTACCATTCCCTTCAAATACCTTGGTTTTGCCATTTT
Organism: Viscum album; assembly: GCA_963277665.1. Taxonomy (NCBI): domain Eukaryota; kingdom Viridiplantae; phylum Streptophyta; class Magnoliopsida; order Santalales; family Viscaceae; genus Viscum; species Viscum album. The sequence goes on along the minus strand of OY728139.1, from coordinate 28,717,811 downwards.
CTGGGGTAGGCCCAAAGCTTGCTACTTTTCAAATATTGTTGACCAAATTCTTAATCAGCTTTCCTCTTGGAAAGGAAAATCTCTCTCCATGGCGGGGAGAGTCTACCTTGTCAAGTCTGTTATTGTCTCCAAACTAGTCTACTCGATGATGGTCTATAAATGGCCAACTGGTCTCATAAAAAAAATGTTCACATTAAAAATTTTGTCTGGACAGGAAGCACCTTGGATAGAAAACTTGTGACTATACCTTGGGCTAAATGCTGTAAACCTTTAGACATGGGTGGTCTTGGCATTAAAAACATTAAGTGCTTTAATGAATCTCTTCAAGCCAGATTAACTTGGAAACTGATTCACAATGACACCCCCTCAATTGCTTTCATCAAAAATAGGTTCATTGATAGATTTAAAAGAGGTAACATGAGTTTCATGACTTATTCCATTTTTCCCTCTATTAGAGACATGTACAACAATATTATGCACAACGCTAGATGGATGGTTTCTAGAAACTCTTCCATGAGATTTTGTTTGGACAACTGGACTGGTGATCCTCTTATTTCTTTGACTCCCCCTAACCATATCCTTGATGACATCAACTCCACTATTAGTAATGTGCTTAACTCTCACATTGATAACCTTCCTGACAATATTATTCAAATTATTGATTCTTACCATTTTTCTACCTCGTGTGATTTCTTGATTTGGGAACCTTCTCATAATGGGAGTCTAAACTCCAAAAAATTCTATAATAACTCTTTATATAACCCATAAAATGACTTTAAATGGATTAAATATTTTGAAAAACCTTGGATTAAACCCTCCAGACTCACTCTTATTTGGAGTCTCGCCTACAATAGGGTTCCCACTGACTCTTATCTTCAAATTTTTGGAATTCAACTTTGTTCAAAATGTAATTCTTTCAATCAGCATAGAGAAGATACTAATAACTTATTTCTATCTTGTGCTACTGCCACTGCTCTTTGGAACTATATTTTTGACACTTTTGATTGCAGATGTCCGGTTCATAACTCTATTGATGAGCAGCTTAATCATTGTGTTGCTATAGATAACTCAAAACAAATCAGAAACTTTTTACTTGCTGGGGTTGCAGAGCTGTTTCATGTGATTTGGTATGATAGAAATACAATTCATCACAATAACTACTCACACAACATTAATGCAGGTAAAATGAGAATTATCATCGCTATTCGGGAAGCTGCGTCGATTTAGAATGGAACCTACAACAACTCTGTGACAGACTTTATGATCCTTAGACATCTTCGAGTTGATGCCATTTTCACGCAACTGAAACGCACTTTTGAGGTTTTCTGGAGACCTCCTCTTCCAGGTTGGATTAAAATCAATGTGGATGAATCCTCTAAAGGAAATCTAGGACCCATGGGGTGTGGCTCCATCTTCAGAAATCATCTTGGTCACATCATTGGGTGCTTTTTTGGAGGTTGTGGTACTGCAACCTCTCTAGAAGCTGAGATGATGAGTGTGATTCATGCCATTGATTTCTCTTTTATCCATGGGTGGAACAAATTGTGGATTGAAAGTGATTCTACTACTGTTGTACAATCCATTTGGAAGGGGGATTTTCATCTTACTTGGCCGCTTACTACGCGCTGGATGAATTGTCTTCAATCTCTCCATGACGTCAACTATATTGCAACTCATACTTACCGAGAAGCAAATATGGTTGCGGATGCTCTCGCCAACAAAGGAATTGATCAGGTCATAACCTGGCTGGAGGAGCTCCCAGAAAACCTGATTCCTTTGCATGTTAAAGATTGTAATTTGATATTGTCTTTTCGACTCATGTAACATTTCCTATCTTTTTGCAAATAAAATTGCTTTGGCCTTTTGACCAAAGCTCCACCTTCTAAAAAACCAATAACAAAACCAATAATGAAAGTAATAAGAAAACAAAAAAAAGGTTCAAAACTGAATGAAAGTAAAACGGAATGTAATAACAAAACAAAAAAAACATTTTTTAATAAAAAAAATTCAAACCCGTCTATGTTTTTTAAGAAAAATTCTAAAAGCATAAAATTGTGTCACACATTTAGCATGAAACGGATCATTAAAAAACCCCAATTTCATCACTCATTAACCTCACCATGATTTTTTTACAAAAAATAACTATAAAAGTGGTGAGAAAATATATTTTAAAATAAATAATATGAAAAAATCATAATAGAAGATTTTGATAAGTGTTTTCAGTAGTTTTTTTAAAAAAAGGAGATTTTGAATAGGTTTTGGAAAAAAAAATATGAAGTTGAAATTAAGTAAAGTGTGGTAAACAGATACAGATCTTTATTCTTCTATTGTTCATGTTTTTTAATCTATATTTAGATCATATAATATATATTAATGAGACAATTGAAGAATTTGAAAAGGGTCTTTGATGCATGCATTAGACTAGAGTTGTGCCACGGCCATCCAATAAACATGCCCTACTCACTGTTAACCACTCCAATAAACGTGAATTATAAAATAATGGTTGTAATAATTGAGTTGGACAAGTTGTTAGTCATAAACCAAATGCATGAAACCCTTATAAGGATCAAATTTGGCATTCTGGCCAATTCTCATCAGATCGTGAAGCTCTTTCTATCTCTCTCTCTCTCTATCTATCTATCTATCTCTCTATCTCTCTATCTCTTTGTTTCCTTTAAATAAATACAGTGGTTGATTCCATTCCCATTAAACCCGTGGTATGTGGCAATGATTTGGAGCAGAAATTGAGACACTATAAGTCATATTAGAAATAAAATCTATTGCAAGGTGTAAGAATCTATAAACTATGGGTTTATTTTCTTAAAGTCAAAAAAATATATAATATTCGAATTTTTTAATAAAGTAAATTTAAATTTCATTTATATACACTCATTGTCTTTATGAAGATGAGGTCAACATCCCCTTAACCCACCCACACACACATACAAAGGGGTGACCTGCATCCATTTACTGGAGGTAGTTAAATTTCACCCTCAATCGATGCAGACCCCTTAAATTCACTACTACAATACGACATAGTGTTCTACTATAGTGTCTTGAGAATGAGAAAGAGAGGCTTAAGATAATTGATATTGTTAGAGCACTAGAGCACTAACAATGATAAAAAAGTGATGTTGATCTCATCACTATTAAAGGGGAGTCCCCTTTATCAGTGCTATTTCTAGCGCTGATAAAGGCCCCACCTACTGAATTTCAATGTTTGTATAACACACTGCAGCAACCTGTAACATGTACACAAAATATAAAATTTAATTGAAATAAAGTGTACATCGTGAATACAAAAAAAACACTACTATATACATTTCAAACAATGTTTTGTATAATTAAATTTACAATTACTAGCCACAAAAATTTAAAAAGATTAATGTTTCATCGTATTTGGCACCCGTGATCCCCTCTCAAAAAGGTCCACTCATGGTATTTATTGCGGAACAAATCACCTCAACCTGAGAAAAATAATCCACTTATATAAGAAAACAAATCTTATGTTAGTAATATTATAAATAAATAAATTAAACATTAATATGAAAGAATACATTCAAAAAATGTCAAATTTAAATAAAAAGACACACTTAGAGTTACCAGTCACACCATGAGTTGTATTGAGGTGCGGTTAATTCCAACACATCACAAATGAGTTATGGATTGTTATTATAAAGTATCAAAACAATTCAAATGTTTTTTCTCAGTTTTGAGTATGTCAATTATTCTTTTTAATGAAATTAATGTCAATTTTAAATAAAGACGCATTTAGAGCCATATCGGTCACACTGTGCATCGGATTGAGGTGAGGTCAATTATTACACGTGACAAATAAATTATGGATCATTTTCCTAAATAATCAAACAATATGAATGCATTTTCTCAGTTTTTATTGGGTCAGTTGTCCTTTTTACTAAAATTAATGTCAATTGTAAATAAAAAGATGCCTTTAGAGTCATACCACTCACACCATGTGTCAGAATAAGGTTAATCTGATTTATACAAGTCTCAAATGACTTATGGATAACTTCTATAAAGTATCAAAACAATCTAAATGTGTTTTTTCGATTATGAGTAGGTCAGTTTCCCTTTTTACTAAAATTGATGACAATTTTAAATAAAAGACACACTTGGAGTCATACCAGTCATATCATGCGTCAGTTTGATATGAGAGTGATTCTTACGCATCACAAATGATCCATGGATCATTTTCCTAAAATATCAAAACAATTTAAATGTGTTTTCTCAGTTTTCAATACGTCACTTGTTTGTTTTTCTAAAATTAATATCGATTTAAAATAAAAAAAGAAACTTGGAGCCATATCGGTCACATCGTATGTCGGATTGAGGTGTAATTTATTCCTACACATCAAAATTGAGTTATGTATTGTTTTCCTAAAGTATCAAAATAATATGAAATCATTTGATCGGTTTTTAGTAGTTCAGTTATTCTTTTTACTAAAATTGATGTCAATTTTAAATAAAAAGGAACGCTTAGGGTCATAATGGTCACACCATGTATCGGATTGAGGTGAAAATGATTCCCACACATTTCAAATGACTTATGGATCATTTCCCTAAAGTATCAAAACAATCTGAATGTTTTTTCTTGGTTTTGAGTAGGTCAGTTGTTCTTTTTACTAAAATTGATGTCAATTTTAAATAAAATGATATACTTGGAGTCATACTAGTCACACCGTGCATCAGATTGAGTTTCAGGTGATTTCTATAAATCAAAAATGACTCATGTATTGTTTTCCTAAAGTATCAAAACAATCCAAATGTGTTTTCTTGGTTTTCAGTAAGTCAATTATTCCTTTTGTTAAAATTAATGCCAATTTAAAATAAAAAGACACACTTGGAGTCATATTGGTCACACCATACGTCATATTGAGGTGATGTTGATTCCTACACATCAAAAAATGACTTATGGATTGTTTTCTTAAGTATCAAAACAATCTGAATTAATTTTCTCATTTTTGAGTAGGTCAGTTTTCCTTTTTACTAAAATTGATGTCAATTTTAAATAAAAAGACGTATTGGAGTCATACCGGTCACAACGTATTTCAAATTGAGATGATTTTTATTCCTATATTTCTCAAATGACTTATGGATAATTTCCTTAAAGTATAAAAATAATTAGAATTATTTTGATTAGTTTTGAGTAGTTCATTTGTCCTTTTACTAAAATTGATGTCAATTTTAAATAAAAAGATGTACTTAGAGTTATACCAGTCACACTGTGCATCATATTATGGTGAGGGTGATTCCTAAAAATCCCAAAAAATGTATGGATCATTTTCCTAAAGTATCAAAACAATCATAATATGTTTGATCAATTTTTAGTATGTCACTTCTTCCTTTTGCTAAAATAAATGTCAATTTAAAATAAAAAGACACTTAGAATCATATTGGTCACACCATGCATCGGATTGAGGTGAGGTTGATTCCTAGACATCAAAAAAGACTTATGGATCATTTTTCTAATGTATAAAAATAATCCAAATGCATTTTCTCAGTTTTGAGTAGGTCAGTTGTCCTTTTTACTAAAATTGATATCAATTTTAAATAAAAAGACGCACTTTGAGTCCTACTGGTCACACTATATATTGGATTGTGGTGATTATGATTCCTACATGTATCAAATGACTTATGGATCATTTAACTAAAATATAAAAACAATATGAATGCATTTTCTTGGCTTTGAGTAGGTTAGTTGTACTTTTTATTAAAATTGATTTCAATTTTAAATAAAAAGATGCACTTGGAATCATACTGGTCACACGGTGAAACATATTGAGGTTCGACTGATTCATACATATCACAAATGACTAATGGATCATTTTAATAAAGTATCAAAACAATCCAAATGTTTTTTCTTGGTTTTAAGTATGTAATTTTTTCCTTTTTTTGTAAAATTAATGTCAATTTAAAATAAAAAGACACACTTGGATTCAAACCGATCACATCATGTATCAAATTGAGGTGAGGTTGATTCCTACGCATCAAAAATGACTTATAAATCATTTTACTAAAGTATTAAAACAATATTAATTCATTTTATTATTTTTTAGTAGGTCAGTTGTCCTTTTTACTAAAATTTATGTCAATTTTAAATAAAAAAATGTACTTTGAGTCATACCGGTCACACCGGGTGTCGTATTGAGGTGATGTTGATTTTTAAATGTCTAAAATGACTTATGGATCATTTTCCTAAAGTATCAAAACAATTTGAATGCATTTTCTCAATTTTGAGTAGGTTAGTTGTCATTTTTACTAAAATTGATGTCAGTTTTAAATAAAAAGACTCACTTGGAGTCATATCGGTCACATCATATGTCGGATTGAGGTAAAGTTGATTCCTACACATCTAAAATGACTTATGAATCATTTAAATAAATTATAAAAATAATACAAATTTTTTTTATTGGTTTTGAATAGGTTAGTTTTACTTTTTACTAAAATTGATGTCAATTTTAAATAAAAAGATGCACTTTGAGTCATACTGGTCACACCGTGCATCAGATTGAGGTGAGGCTAATTCCTACACATCCAAAATGAATCATGTAAAATTTTATTAATGTATAAAAATAATACTAATGTTTTTTCTTAGTTTTCATTATTTCATTTGTTTTTTTTACTTAAAAGAAATTTTAAATTGGAAACACACACTTTGACTCATATTGGTCACATCGTGTATCAGTTTAACATTATATCAATTACTACACATCAAAAATGATTTATCAATAAATTTCATAAATTATCAAGGCAATATAAGTGAATTTTATTGGTTTTTAGTGAGTGAAATATTTTGTACTAAAATGTCGATTTTAAACTTATAATGGATACATTGAGTCATAACGGTCATACCGTGCATCGAATTGAGGCGAGGATAATTCATACAAGTCTCAAATGAATTATAGATAATTTTACTAAAGTATAAAAACAATATTAATTCATTTTATTAGTTTTGAGTAGGTTGGTTGTCCTTTTTACTAAAATAGATGTCAATTTTAAATAAAAATATGCACTTAGAGTCATACTGGTCACACCATGCATCGAATTGTAGTGCGGGTGATTCCTACACATTAAAAATGACTCATGGGTCATTTTACTAAAGTATATAAATAATCTAAATGTGTTTTCTTAGTTTTCAGTATGTTACTTATTCCTTTTGCTAAAATTAATGTTAATTTAAAATAAAAAGACACACTTAGAGTCATATCGGTCACACGGTGCATCGAATTGAGGTGAGGTTGATTCCTTGACATAAAAAAATGAATTATGGGTCATTTTCTTAAAGTATAAAAATAATATGAATTCATTTTCTCAGTTTTGAGTAGGTAAGTTTCCCTTTTTACTAAAATTGATGTCAATTTTAAATAAAAAGATGCACTTTGAGTCATACCGGCCACACCGTTCATCAGATTGAGGTGTGTCTGATTCCTACACATCTCAAATGACTTATTGATCATTTCCCTAAAATATAAAAAAAATATTAATGTGTTTTATTTGTTTTGAGAAGGTTAGTTGTACTTTTTACTAATATTGATGTCAATTTTAAATAAAAAAAGACGCACTTTGAGTCATATTGGTCACATCGTGCATCCGATTGAGGTTCGGTTGATTCCTAAATATCCCAAATGAATCATGAATCATTTTAATAAAGTATAAAAATAATAAAAATTCATTTTATTGGTTTTAAGTATGTCACTTTTTCCTTTTTCTAAAATTAATGTCAATTTAAAATAAAAAGACACACTTGGAGTCATATCGGCCACACCGTGTATCGTATTGAGGTTAGGTTGATTCCTAAACATAAAAAATGACTTATAGATCATTTTAATAAATTATAAAAACAATCCAAATTCATTTTATTGGTTTTCATAAGTTCATTTTTCATTTTTATTTATATTGATGTCAATTTTAAATAAAAAGATGCACTTGGAGTCATACCGGTCACACCATGTGTCGGATTGAAATTTGGTTGATTAATAAATGTATAAAATGACTTATGGATCATTTTAATAAAGTATAAAAGAAATATTAATGCATTTTCATGGTTTTGAGTAGGTTAGTTTTCCTTTTTACTAAAATTGATGTCAATTTTAAATAAAAAGACACACTTGGAGTCATACCGATCACACTGTGTGTTGGATTAAGGTGCAGTTGATTCCTATACATCTCAAATGACTTATAGATCATTTCCATAAGTTATAAAAACAATAAAAATTCATTTTATTGGTTTTGAGTAGGTCAGATTTACTTTTTTCTAAAATTAATGTCAATTTTAAATAAAAAGATGAACTTGGAGTCATACCGGTCACACCGTGTTACAAATTGAGGTGAGGATGATTCCTATACATCCCAAATGAATCATGGATAATTTTAATAATGTATCAAAACAATACTAATATTCTTTCTCAGTTTTTAGTATGTCACTTGTCTTTTTTACTAAAATTTCATTTTAAACTGGAAACATATACTTTGACTCATACCGGTCACATCATGTATCGGTTTGACATGAGACTGATTCCTACAAATCAAAAATAATTTATGAATCAATTTAATAAATTATAAATACAATATGATCTCATTTTCTTGGTTTTCATTGAGTGACGTATTTTGAACTAAAATGTCGATTTTAAACTAATAACAGACACTTTGGGTCATATCGGTCACACCGTGCCTCGGATTGAGGTGGGAATGATTTATAAATGTCCTAAATGAATTATGGATAATTATACTAAATTATAAAAACAATATGAATGTTTTTTTTTTGTTTTGAGTATGTCAGCTATCTATTTTACTAAAATTAATGTCAATTTTAAATAAAAAAGAAGCACCTGGAGTCATATCGGTCACACCATGTGTCGGATTAAGGTGCCGCTGATTCCTACATATTCAAAAGTATCAAAAAAATCCTAAATTCTAATGCTACCATGATTACCATTTTCTTTATTTTTCAAACTACCAACACTTTATATTGAGTTGATGTTCTTAGCTAAAAAACCTTTCTCGTTGTTGAAAACCAGAAGAGTAGAGGAAGCTCTTCTTCCCATTATATCATGAGAAGTCACCATAATGGGAACAAGAGATTAATCCAATCTTTTGGTTTTCAACAATGAGAAATATTTTTCAAATAATAACATCAAATTAATATGTAGTTTCAAAAGGTCGACAAAGAAAAGAAATGGAAAGTGTTATAACATTGGAAGAAATGAACATGTTATCTCTTCTATGGCTTGTTGTAGATAGTTGAAAGCAAAATATGAATTCCCAAAAAAATTATAAAAATAAATAAATAATTATTAGATAAAAATGATAGGGAAAATAACTTAAAAATAGTAGATAGTATTATGAAAAAATTAATTAAATAAGTAGTATTAATTCACCTTTTCATGATGGTTGTAAACATTCTTGACTCATTTTCTTATTACCATTATCTCAGTTGAAGCATCGAAGTCCAATATATCATGAGAATGAGTAGCTTCAAACAAACCACCCCAACTTGAAAAAATAAATCCAGCTATATAAGAAAACAATTCTTATGTGAGTAACACTAAAAAGAAATAAATTAAATATAAATATGAAATAATGAATTAATTCTATAGAAGTCCCATATTCATGTTATTTGTGTACATTCTGTGATCAGGCATACTGCCCACTCATTTATAAGAAAATATATATCATCTTGTGAATATGATTATTTTTTATATTCATAGTTATACTGCAAAAATATAAATAAACAAATTTTAAATGAAATAGTGATCATATAAAAAAATACATCTTCAGGGATGCTAGTTTTTTTATGGAATGTGATCTCTCTCATAAATTTATAAACATAATAACCACAATCTTTTCCATTTGTTTGTTTTAGACACTATATATAAATTGAAAAAAAAAATAAGTAATTTGTTTTGATATGTGTTTGGATAGTGAAATATTATTATATATACCCAAATACTTGTCCAATTGTAGAACATGTCAAGATCCTTGTTCTTAATGACTATCCTCATTCCATGATTTTCAAGATAATTATACACCACCCTAGCATAATATAATCCTCATTAAAACATAATATAAATTTTATAACTTGAAGCTTATTTCTAAAACATTGGATTTAGTGTATTAAAAACTGACAAAAGAAATCATGTGTGGTCGGTTTGTTGGGTATCCATGTAGTGAATCAATGAAATAAATCTTTAGTGTATCCAAATTAACCGCAATGAGCATCCTATATTTCTTAAAAACAAAAAAAATGAAAAAGTAATGAAAGAAATGAAAATACATTTTATATGATTAAATTGTAGAGTTTTACCCCTCCACCATTTGTATTAATAAGAGCCCACCATCCACAAGTTTGGTTTCAAACGATTTGGACAGGTCTACTACTATTTCATCTATTTTGTTGGATTATATTTATTTTTTTCTATAGAGGTGGAATGAGGACTAATGAGTCTAAAAAATCATAGGGAAATCCCTTCAATTGGTATTGATATATAGGCCTACAAAGAATATGAAATGTATTTAGTCATAATTAACATAGTATATCAAATTTTGGAAAATTAAATCATGAAAACATACCTAATGTATACATAAAACTAAGGTTCATATCCATTCATGGTTGAATATTTCATTTAAATTCTTAAAATGAATGTAGTATATACCTTCCCCTCCATACATTTTTTCTTTAAAATCAACTATATGACTACTACCATTTTATAACTTTGTATCTTCATGAACCTTTAATGTTAGTAAATGTGGATATTGAATGGGTGGGGTAAAGGTTCTTTAAAAGATCTTTTCAATCATTTGGTTGATCCTTTAAATGGTTTTAAGTCAACCTTTCATTTCACCCATTCCTCTTTGTTCTTCTGTAATTACATTCATTGGTTCATACCTTTTTTCATTAATTGTTAAAGCTTAAGCATGAAAAATAAATTCGAAATGAATAACTCCTTGTCGACATGTGTTTTTACAAGATCTAACGGCCATGCAACGAATGTTCCAATAGCTTGTTCGACCTTATGAATATCTCTGTCATCAAGTGGAACATGTAGCTTGGCACTTGACTCATGAGCTATGTTAATGCCACTCTCACATGACCTATTGAAAGTGGTCTATTGTGTAGCATTTTTTCCTAAATATTGAACACCGTATCCCTCGTTACAAGGTGATGGGTGGGTGTTGGTAGATATAAATCATAGTCATTTTCACCCTATAGAATATTAGTACAAGAAATGTATCAGTGTCTGTCTGATTCATATTTCACAGAAACAATTATTATAATATTTATTACCTCGACTAAGATATCTCTTTGAGGGGAATGGATTTCCTAAAAACTGGTGGGGTGGGGCGGGATATTCACGCAATGGTTGTTCTTGATTTGTTTCTTCTCTTTTACCTCCATAATAGTTGTTTTCAACTCAGTTTTCTATTGAATTTTTTTCTTCAAGGGAAAATAATATTTCTTTTATCTCTTCCATTTATTTATCTTTATCCTAATGTTACTTTTTTCCTCAAAATATGTTCGGGGTGTCAACCTAAAACCTGCACCTCTGACATGGTCATACTGTTCTGGCCACTTCAAGGCCACCGATAGTAGGTATTCATCTAGTACAAGTGTTGATGATTCCTATGACTATGTCAGATAGAAAATATAGAAAAAAAAGTAATCACTTCTATGTAATAGTGATTTAAAGAAAAAAAAATTATTATGTTATACTTACACATGTTTCCCATAATTTTTTTTATGTTTTAATCTATTAGTATCCCATGTTTATTTACACGTGCCTCCTTCCATAGCACATGGTATGAGATGGAAGTGACTTTGGATTTGGATAAATCAATCTACATATAAACAGAGGAATATAATTATTTTTTTGTTTCATGTCAAATAAAAGTATTATAGTAGATTTAAAATAACTACAAATTTTTTTTCAAGTCAAGCGTACCCCATCCCAGTTTTATGGTAGGGGTACATTGGTTTTTCTACCCATTACTTATTTTCAGGGCTCAGTTGTTGTTTCATAAATAAAAAATTATCAATCAAAGTGATGAATACACATATTTTCAAACAATGTATTACCAACCACAATGTACCTGAAAACACACATCTTCACGATGACTAGTAAATGCATCCCATGCTTCTTGGGTTATCAGGTGTGCATACATAAGTGATGGGTGAGGGATTATTTTTTTCAACATCTTTAAGATGAAATATCATTAGAATTGTGAGAAATCATATGTGAATCCTTATAAAAATAATTAATACATATTTATTGTGGGATTCATCTACTATAAATGAACTCTACAAGGGATAATAAATAATAAGTCAATGTTTCATTATTTTATTTTTTTAGTAAAATAAATAAATGATATCATAATGTTACTATAATCTCTTCTTACATCAGTGTCTTAAGTGTGGGCACAACATGGTGTCATGAATCTACATCAATCGACACATGTTTCTGATTGATGAGTCTAATGTAACTACTGAACATGGATTTGTTGGGGTTAACATAATGTCCCAACACATTCCATCCAACCCAAAATTTGATGTATTTTCTTTTTATACTTAATGATTTTTTCTAACATCATCAAACTATGATGCTCCTATTTTTTCTACATCATCCTTCCTTCTTCACCTACCATTTACTCGGGTTCAACATCATCAATATGTTATTCCTATGGAGTGGTAGCATCGATATGTGCAGAAATTTGTTGCACCTATACATTGGGAGAAACAACATGTTGAGAAACCTATTTTTCCTCTAGAACAGTAGCATCAGTATGTGCAAAAAGTCATTATTCCTCTACACTGGGAGCAGTAGAATCTTGAAAGACCTATTGTTCCTTGTGTTTAAGACCACCAACATGTGAAGAAGTCATTATCTACATAAGTGGTTTAATGTTTAATTTATATTACATAAATACAAAAATTAACAAATAATAACATGAGATAACATACTATATATTACAAAAAATATATAACCTGATTATTAAAATCACTTTTTTAAAAGGTTGAAGGGATTTGACTCCTCTATCGAGTATCCAAATCCCTTCATTGTGGTCTAGTCTGACATACAAAACTCAATCTACATTAGGACCACTGCAAAATGATTACGATATCCCAATTAAAGGGTCATCCTTAGTTGAATTTTCACCTGACCCTTCAATGGTTTTGGCCGATAACAGAACAATTGACCACTTTTGGTTTGCAGGATCTGAAACATAAAACTCTTTTATTGCTTGTGATTCCATTATAAACGGTTCATCTTTGTACCCTTTTTTACTAAAATCCACTTTCATGAATCCTAATTCATCTATTTTAAGATCACTCTTGTTATCAACCCACTTAAATTGAAAAATTGACACTAGGAATGTTGTATAACCCAAATACCATATTTGTTTGATGATGCCAAAGTATGAAATATTTTTATAAATTGGATTTCTATCCTTACTACCAGAAACATGCATCGCTTTATCCATAAGTGTAACTCCACTATTTTTCATGGTACTGTCTCTATCAAGTTAATTTTTATAGAAAGTATAAGCATTAATTACATAACCATTGTAATATAATACATACACACTTGGTCCTCTAGCTAGCCATCAAAGTTGTTTTGAAATTAAATATGTATTTTCATCTGACTCTTTAAAAATATGGTCCCAAAACCATCCTATAAACTATTTATTATGTTTATTTGATATCCATCTTTCATCCATTGATGGATTAAAATGCCTAAGAATTTATTTCTAGGTTTCAACATATGGGGAAACCTCCAAACTATTATAAAAAATGTAAATGTGGTTCTGCTTATGATCTATAATATTGATTATTATAACATCACTTCCATAAATTCCTTCACCCACAATCCACCCAGTGTGAAAAGATTTTAGTAGACCAATGCTTTCCATATTGAATAGGTAGTTGGTATATAATTCAACGACTTCCTCAACAATATATCGCTATGTAATACAAACCTCTGACCGATTTCGATTTTTTACATACCCTTTCAAAATCTTCATATACCATTAAATGGGGTACATCCATCTATAGTGTACAGGACCACATATTTTAATCTCTCTCACCAATTGAACCATCAAGTGAACCATCATATCAAATAATGTTGGTAGGAAGAATATTTCCAATTCACATAATATAATGACAATTTATCTTTCCATAATCGGTAATTTCACCAGGTCTATAACTTTACTGCATATAGCTTTGAAAAATAAATATATCTTGGTTAATTTATGATGGACATTCTTGGGGAAATGTAATATAAAGCTATAGGAATTAGATCTTGCATCAAAACATGGTAGTCATGTGATTTCAGGCCCTTTAACTTTAATTTTTTCATTGACATCATATTATTAATATTTGATGAATACCCCTCTGGAGCCTTTAAATCATTCAAGAAGTTGAAAAACTGATATCTATCTTTCCTAGAAAGAGTGTAAGTAGATGGATAATAAAATTTCATTTTTCACCCTTCATTGGCACCAACTCTTCTCGTATTCCCATGTCAACCACATCCAAACTAGCCTTAATTTCATCCTTTGTTTTGCTTGGTGCATTTAGTAACATTCCAATTACACTATCACATACATTTTTTTTCAAAATTCATAACATAAATAAAATGTCTGGAATACAAAAAAATTATAGTATGCTAATTCAAAAAAAAATTGATAACTTTTTCCAACCGGTTTTTGTAAGATTTTTCAAAAATGGTTTACCAAAAGAAGTGTCCACATCTTTTACTTTATCAAACATTTGATCACCTGTTAGTGAATATGATGTTGTAAATTCTTCTAAAATTCCATCAAATGATGTCATCCAATATCGATACTTATGTCATCGGGGTAGAAATCTGTGATGTCCTAGAAACACAGTATTCGATGAATGTTTCAACCTAATTGATGGTGTACCTTGTTTGCAAATGAGAAAACCTTGAGTTAATTTAATTATGTCTTAAAAAATTTCCATAAGTAGTAAATTCATTTATCATCCCATCACTATATAAAAAATTTCATTAACGGTGGTTTTTTTGTCAACTAGCAGCAGTTTAAACCGCCACCTAAATGTATAGTAGTGGTTAATAAAACCACTATATATTGCACAGTTGTTAGTCATTTAGCATCGATTTTTTTATTTCATGGTGGTTTTCTTATGTGTTCTTTTTAGAACATTTAACATGGATATTATGTTTATTTAGCAGCAATTATTTTATTTTAAAAAAAATCCAGTGGAATATAAATAAAATGAAACTAACTGTCGCTAAACATATTAGTGGCGATTTTAATTAACCACCGCTAAAAAATATTTTATTTAATGTATTTAGCAGTTGTTACTAAAAAATGATGTTAAATTAGTTTTTTAAAATTATTTAATAATAAAATAACTTTCAATAAACTAAAATATTAATATATGATAAACCCATCATATATACATTATACATCCACAATCAAATATACAAATATCCACGGCCATCATAACATCAATCTCAGTCAACTCATACATCTGTTAACCAATATCTCGGTCATCAATATATACATATAAAATATGTCCAACAACAACCAATTCCCAATATACATCCATGTCATGACCTCTACTGCATCTTTCTACCTCCACATCATCTCATCAACTAAATTGACCATGTCATCTCATCAACTGTAAAAAAAAAGAAAAAAATAAAACTAAACATAATAAATCAGAATTACAGTAGAAAACTAGAAGAATGTAATGGATTAGAATGTTCAACCTCTTTCCTACTTCCGAAATCTTCCACCTACAATGAAAACTAGAAGATTTAAGAAAAGAAATGTGAAAGAAAAAAGACACATAATATATTCAGAATGATACACATAAAATTTGTTATTTTTTTAATCAAACAGAATAAATTTTAACATAAAAATGATATATAATGAAAAACACTTCTAAAACATAAAATTACTTATTTAAGATAAAATTCAACACTTGAAACTGAAAAAAGATGAGTAAATATTCTAATTTATTTTCAAAGAAATGTGTGATGTGCTTGAACTTGAATTAATAAACAAATTTTAAAGCCTTTGATATCACAACATTTTATGTATTTCAAAAACAACTCATCAGTGGTTTTCCAATGATTTCACATCAATCTGAGGTCATTTCCTATGGTTTTGATTATTCCACGCATGTTTTAGTGTTTTAAAACACTAAAAACATGTTTATGGACATCACATAAAAAATATAATTAAAAATGAAATGTGATCAGTTCCTACATTTCACAATTAAATCTACAGTCAATGTCCCCTGATTCCAGGGCAATCTAACATCATTTTCTAGGTTTTGACCCTCAACACTTGTTTTTAAAGGCTTTTATACCATTAATAAGTGTTTATTGAGTATTTCTGACCACACCACACATCAAATTAATGTGTTTCCAACATTTACACATCAAAAACAATTCATCAGTGGTTTCCCCATGATTTCACATCAATATGAGGTCATTTTCTAAGGTTTTGACCATTCCATACACATTTTAGTGTTTTAACATAGTAAAAACGTGTTTACGACCATCCAGGGCAAACCGTAATTCAGAATGACATTAGGTTGATTCCTACACGTCAAAAATGACTTATGGATTGTTGTCCTAAAGTATCAAAATAATATGAATCCATTTTATTTTATTTTTTGAGTAGGTCAGTTTTCCTTTTTACTAAAATGGATGTCGATTTTAAATAAAAAGATGTAATTTTAGCCATACTAGGCACATCGTGTATTGGATTGAGGTTTGGTTGATTTCTACATGTCAAAAATGACTTATGGATCATTTTTCTAAAGTATTAAAATAATACGAATGCATTTTCTTGGTTTTGAGTAGATTATTTATCCTTTTTACTAAAATTAATGTCAATTTTAAATAAAAAGACGCACTTTGAGTCATATCGGTCATATCGTGCATCATATTGAGGTGCAACTGATTCCCAAATTTCTCAAATGACATATGATTTTTTTCCTAAAGTATCAAAACAATCTGAATGTGTTTTTTCAGTTTTGAGCACGTCACTTGTCTTTTTTACAAAATTGTCATTTTAAACTAGAAACATGAACTTTGACTCATACCGATCACATCGTGTATCAGTTCGACATGAGACCAATTCCTACATGTCAAAAATGACTTATGAATTTATTTTCTAAATTATTAATAAAATATGAGTGTGTTTTCTTTATTTTCAATGAGTAACACTTTTTTAACTAAAATATCGATTTTAAACTGATAACAGACACATTGAGTCATATCGGGAATATCGTGTATCAAATTGAGGTTTGGTTGATTCCAACACATCATAAATGAATTATGGATCATTTTACTAAAATATAAAAACAATCCAAATGTTTTTTCTCAGTTTTGAGTAGGTTAGTTGTCCTTTTTACTAAAATGGATATCAATTTTAAATAAAAAGATGCACTTAGAGACATACCAGGAACATCTTGTATCGTATTGTGGTGTGGTTTATTCCTATACATAAAAAATAACATATGGATCATTTTCCTAAAGTATCAAAATAATCTGAATGTGTTTTCTTATTTTTAAGTATGTCATTTTTCCTTTTTACTAAAATTGATGTAAATTTTACATAAAAAGAAGCACTTTGATTCATACCAGTCACAACATGCATCAAATTGATGTGTGGATGATTCCTACACATTTAAAATGACTTATGTATCATTTTCATAAAGTATAAAAACAATCATAATGTGTTTTCTCGATTTTGAGTATGTCACTTGTCTTTTTTACTATATTGTCGTTTTAAACTGAAAACACACACTTTGACTCAAACCGATAACATCGTATATAAATTTGATGTGAGACTGATTCTTACGCATCACAAGTGAATTATGAATCCATTTCCTAAATTTTCAATAAAATCTGAGCATGTTTTCTTGGTTTTCAGTGAGTAACATTTTTTGAACTAAAATGTCGATTTTAAACTGCTAACGGACACATTGAGTCATACCGGGAACATTGTGTATCGGATTAAAGTGAGTATGATTCCTACATTTCATAAATGATTTATGGACCATTTTACTAAATTATCAAAACAATATGAATGTTTTTTATTAGTTTTGAGTAGGTCAGTTGTCCTTTTTACTAAAATGGAAGTCAATTTTAAATAAAAACACACACTTAGAGCCATACCTGGCATATTGTGTATTAGATTGAGGCTCAGTTGATTCCTACATGTCAAAAATGACATATAAATTGTTTTAATAAATTATCAAAATAATCTGAATGAATTTTATTGGTTTTGAGTAGGTCATTTTTCCTTTTTACTAAAATTGATGTCAATTTTAAATAAAAAGATGCACTTTGAGTCATACCGGTCACACCGTGTGTCAGATTGAGGTTCAGATAATTCCTAAATATCCAAAATTACTTATGTATCATTTTATTAAAGTATAAAAATAATAAAAATGTGTTTTTTTAGTTTTTATTATGTTACTTTTCTTTTTTACTAAATTGTCATTTTAAACTGGAAACACACACTTTGACTCATAGAGATCACATTTTGTATCAATTTGATATGATACCAATTCTTATAAATCAAAAATGATTTATTAATTTATTTAATAAATTATCAAGAAAATCCGAGAATTTTTTCTTTTTTTTCAATGAGTGACATTTTTTTGGACTAAAATGTCGATTTTAAACTGATAACGGACACTTTGAGTCATAAAGGGCACATTTTATATCAAATTGAGGTGCGAATAATTCCTACACATAAAAAATGACTTATAGATCATTATATTAAAGTATAAAAACAATAAAAAAATCTCAGTTTTGAGTATGTTAGTTGTCCTTTTTACTAAACTTAATGTCAATTTTAAATAAAAATAAGTACTTGAAGTCATACCGGTCACACCATGTGTCAGATTGAGGTGAGGATGATTCCTACACATCCCAAAGTCTCAAAAAAAATTATATCTACCAATGTTTCAATGATTTTTATTGTCTTTATTTGTCGAAATTCCAACAATTTATATTGACTCGATGTTATTAGCTGAAAAACCTTTCTTGTTATTGAAAGCCAAAAGAGCATAGGAAGGTCATGTACCCATTACATCATGAGAATTCACCATAATGGGAACATGAACTTACTTTATTCTTTTGAATTTCAACAATGAGAAAGTTTTTTCAGCTAAAAATATCAAATCAATATGCAGTGTTGGTAGTTCAACAAAGAAAGACAATGAAAATATAAATTGTGGTAACATTAGCAGAAAGAAACATTTTATCTTGTGCGCCTTGTTGTAGGTAGCTAAAAGAAAAATATGACTTCCCAAAAAATCTATGAAAAAACTAAATAATTATTATATAAAAATGATAAGGAAATTAATATACAAATAGTAGATAAAATGATGACAAAATTAATTAAATAAGTAGTATGAATTCACCCTTTCATGATGGTTGTATGAATTCTTGACACATTTCATTATTTTCATTATCTCAGTTGTAGGCTTGAAGTCCAATCTCTTATGAGCATGAGCAGCTTTAAATAAACCACCCCAACTCGAACAAAAGAATCTACCTGTATAAGAAAAAAATTATTATATGAGTAGTACTAAAAATAAATAAATTAAACATAAATATGAAAAAATTCATTTTAGCACAAAGGAAACCCATGAATGTTTTAAAAGATATCAAATATGTCTTCCTAAATTGAGAGTTTAAATATGGAGTGTCTTTCTTAGTAAAGATAAAATTATTAGTTCTTATATATTTACTTTTTACTTTTTTTATTTTTATTATGGTAACATGTTTTTACCTGTATAAATTATGTTTTACTAAAATTATAAAATAACCCCTCTAACTAAATTTGTGTGTGTTCATACTTAATTTTTATGAATTTAATGTAATGTAATTTATAATCACGATAAAACATACATTTAAAATACAACATTTTATATATTGGAAAACTATTTTCTATAGAAAAATGATATTTTTACAATTATTTTTTCTTAATTTTACAATGCATTGATTACTTATAAAATATATCTTAATATAATAATATATATTTGTAAACATCATTATAGTGTAATTATTTTTAAATAGATCAATCTAATTTAATATTTAAATCTTAAAAAACATTAATAAAATAATTCATCAAAAATAATATTTTTATCATTATCATGGTCATCAACATTAATCATAGTAATTATACATTTATTCCCAAAAAAGAAACTAGAATTATTACATAATATGATAATATTGATCCAAAATTAAATGTATGTTTTATGGATATAATTTCAATAGGTAAAGAAAACTAATTTTTTAATTTAATTGACTAAATATGTATTTTGATTAAAATATTACATATGTTTGAAAAATTATATACAAGTGTTTTATAAATAAAAAAGTATGTTTTTTGATTTATTATATATATATATATTTATTTATTTATTTATAATATAAAATGGCTTCAAAAAAATTAATTTATTCTTCCTTTATAGTAACTAGAATTTCCCCCCGTACAATCACATGGGATTAGATTTTTTTTATTTTTAAAAATAATGTGTTGAGTCTAAATTTAAAAAAAATAAAAGAATAAATAGTAAACATGGAATGAAACCATGAGATTAAAATAATAAATAGTAAACATGGAATTAAACTATGATATGAGTGAGTGAAATATACATAGTGAGTATATCAATGAATTTCCAAAGTTAGAAAAAACATTAAACCATATAGTAGCATGTATGTAAGGGTATTCAAATTAATTACTTCAATGAGACATATCAAGAATGAATGATGGTAATGGATTTCAAAAGAATATACAAAATATCTTCTTAGCATTAACCATAAAGACTTCAACGACAATTTTTTTTGAATGTGAAAAAACTTATACCTGAATTTCATGCTCCCCAGTGAAGTAATAATAAGAACCTGAAAAGGGCCTCCTGAAACATGTGTTTTGTTTTCAATTTTACTTATATGTGCCATTATAGAATAGGAAATCTGAAGGCATGTGTTGTTCCAGAACCTATCTCTATAGTGACAACATCCTATGTCTCAATCCAAAAAAAATTAATATCAAACAAAACCAATTATTACTCAAAAATGAATTTTTCATATCAATGAAAAATTGCACAAGTAAAGATGAAATTAATTAAAGCATGCGATATATAGTTACATTAATTCAAATATTTATTTATTAATGGTTCAAATGAAAATGACAAGAAAGTTTTTTATAATTAAGTAATGTTATAATTATGGTATTTTGAAGATTTATATTACTTCAAAATATTTTTATCTCAATGTAAAGTGATGACATGGTCAAATTATAAATATATGTCATTTTTTACCGTACATGGTTGAATTAAACAAAAAAATAACTCAAATTATAAAATAATTAATCCAAAACATGCTTAGGGAGTAATTTTCATCTTATAATTTGAAAATTCAAATCTCATTTCAATATCTAATGGAAGTATAAGGTGTTTATGCATGAATTTAAACTTGTTAAATTATGATATTTCATATATAATTGAATCTCAATTATGTAATTACATGTTTATTCTAAACTATGAAATTTGGGGCAGATAAGTAGAAATATTTATAACTATGAAACACAAATCCCAAACCACTTTGGGGGACCAAAAATATTATCTAAGGGTCATGCTGAAGGATACAAATAGTAATTTTTTTCATTTGGAAGGGTAGAATAAAACACAAAAGGATATAAAATGATGTTCCAAAAAGGATTAATGATTTTTATTTGAAGAATATATGACTTATTAAGCATAATTTTCATAAAACAGTCATGATGATAATTTAGAGCAAGTCATGAGTTTCCTAAGTGGATGATTTTCATCTTGTATTATCATATAAATGATGTTAAGTCCAATTACATTGTTGGATAACCACATCTGTTTTTCATATGAATTATTTTCCTATTCAACATATTGGTTTCATACTCTCTCATGGAAAAGCCTCATAATCCAAAAATAAACTATAGAGAGATTACAAAAAAATTATATTAATTAGAAATTTCATAATCCAAAAGTAAAATATAGAGTGATTACACAATAAATAAATCATAAAGGAAAATCATATAACTTCAATAAACATTCATCGAATAAAATCATATGTACTACATTACTTTTTTTATAAAAATATAGAGTGACTATTCAATAATGATAACAGGCTCAAACTATAATAAACAAATCATAAAGAATTGATTATTAAATTAAAATTAGTAACTTCATAATCCAATGTAAGATATAGAGTTATTATAAAAAATTATTAATTAATATATATGGATGTAACCTTTAGGGGGGTATGTGTTGACGCCAAGGAGTGGATTTGAGCTTGGGAAAGGGAGGTTGGAGGGGGGTTTTGTGTTGCTGTCAAGGAGGGGAACTGACCTAGGGAGAGAGAGGTCGAAGGGGGGTCCACATCGTTGGCGAAGAGGGGAAAAATGAACTAGGGATATGGAGGTCACGGGGGTTGTGGGAGTCGTGTTCAGAAGGGGGTGTCGCAGGGGTCAGGGTATTTACTAAGTGGGTAGTAGGTAGGTTGAAGGGGTAGGGGAAGGGGGTCACAAGGTTGGGGTCGCCATCAGGAATATAGAGGAGGGGGTTGAGGGAGGGAGGGGTGGAAATGGGTCGGGGTCGCATAGAGGGAGTGGGGGAGGGGGAAGAATTAGGGTTTTTTTAAAACATTTAGTGTAAATTTAATTAAAACCATTGATAATTGTTAAAATAATAAAAATATAGTGGAAATTGTATAAAACCGCATCTATATTATGTTTTTTAAAATGGATTTAACTCATAGTGATTGCTAGAATTGATGTTAATAAACCGCCGCTAAGCAGCACTTTTTTTGTAGTGCGTACAACATGGCTCTCAACGTGAAATATTCATTTCTATAAGCATCATACAAAGTAACACTTGAATCCCATAATAATTTTGAATCCTCGATCAATGGATCAAAATAAACATCAATATAATTACATGTTTGTTTTGGTCCTAATATAAACATAGATGGCATGATGTATTTTCATTTCATGTATAACCACAGTAGAAAGTTATAATTTACCAACATAATTGGTCATGTACTATGAGTGTTGTTTTGAAAACAAAATGGATTCACTCCATCTATAGATAACTCATAAATAATATTTCTCAAAGTGTTTCCAAATTCAAGATACTCATGATCAATTTTCTTCCATTGAGAATAGTATTCTAGTTGATGTAGTTTCCCATATTTATTTCTTGTATCTATGTGCCGCATCAATTGCCCTGTAATCTTCCCACTTCTATATAAGAGCCTAAAACTTGGAATGATTGGAAAGTACCATACAAATTTTGTAGGACCGGATTCATATTACTTGTATCGAGAAGAACCACATTGTGGGTATTATTTAAGTGATTTGTGGTCCTTACGAAGCAGTATAAAGTCATTCGGGCAAGTGTGTATTCTTTCAGAAATCATACCCATCGATCATAACATTCATTTGGAATCGTATGCTTGGATAGGGAGATCATTATCTTCTAGAAGCATATCATTCAAGAGAGCAAGTAGTTCAATAAAACTAGCATCACTCCATCTATTTCATTCTTTCAAATTATACAATTTCAGCATGGCTGACAATGTTGTGTATTTCGTGAAACCAGCATACAATTATGTCTTTGCACAACACTTTAAATTCTCAAAAAAAATTGGGCAATCATGAAGTTCATCTTCAACTATCCTTGTCATTTCTTCAATATGATATTCATCATCATTCACATCTGTAATCACATCCTTGATACAATATTCTTAATTTTCCACATTCGTAATCATATATGATGATCCATAGAACACAGTACTACCCAGCCACTTGCTACATCCACTTTTTCCTGGTGTTTATTCCGACGTTTATAACTTCAATATATTCTGTGACAAATCAAGTGTTCTTCCAACTCCTCTGGACTAATTAGTCTTGAATAACAACATCTTAAAAACAGACATAGGATTTGATAAGGTTCATATGCATGATCTTTTCAAACTTGATGAACTCTTTCACTCCATCTTTATACTCTTTTGTTATACGATTAGAATCCACCCATTATTTATTCATATCCATCCTATTTGATTCGGTGATATTAATATTTAACAAAATAAATATAAAAAAGATGTTCAATTGAAGATGGATCTCATGAATTGATTGAAAGAAAGTGGAAATATTAAAAAATGATTTATCATCCCACGTGATCAAAAACAAAAAATTATTGAAGGAAATTTATAAATACAGCTATTGAATGTAATAATTGGAAAAAAATCTATATAATTTGAAAACCCTTTTCATAGTAAAAAATATAGCTATTGAATATAATAATGGTTTCACAAATAAAAAAGAAATTATTATATTTTTTAAACAAAAATATATACCTTTGAGAAAATCAGGGTTGTTACATGCGACCCAAGGGATTTAATACAGCGATGTGAGTAAATATTTTTTTATATGGAAAAGGTGACTAGATTTAAAATGTTGTATATAAACTAAAATTTTAAATTTAAGGAGTTTTGAAGTGGAATTTTAAATGGATAGAAATACTTCTCTAACTCTTTTAGGAAACTAAATTTGAATTTGATGGTTTTGAAAAAATATACTGAAATATTTTATTTTTGAAATTTTGGGATATAAACTGATAATTTTAAGTGGGTGTACTTTATTAAAAATCACAAGGAAGATCATTTTTATGAAAAACCTTAGGATATAAATGTATTTTTCAATAAAACCCTAGGAACTTTTCCAACTTAAAATATAAATATTCAATTAAAAAGGTTGGAACTTTCCCAACCAAAGTTCTATATCCATATTCAACTAGGGTTACCACATTTCTTACCCATTTTACCACATGTTCTCATCTTAGGGATTATCATAGGACATTTATTTTTGGATTACATGGTAACAGTTTTACTTATGTCACCCTTCAGGTGGCCTCCTATGATTCCACTCTCATTAGTCCAAGGAATGCCTTTCTTAGTGTCCACATGAAACTTATGTCACACTCTTAGTAGTGTTTGATTCCCTCAGTTCTTATTTTCATCGTGTGGAGATCGAGAATGTACTTTAGGCCTTGTGAAAAATTGACTCAAGTGACATGGAAAGTTGACCTGAGTTGGTTCATTAAATTAATTTTGTAGTTTTTTTTGAATTACAGTAATGAAATGAATGAACATGTATTGTAAAATTTCTATTATAATGAAATGTTTATTATAGTGAAATCTCTAGTCTTACACTATCCATGTGATTTCCCTTTTATAAAATATAAAAAACATGAAAACCTTGAATTCCTTATAAGTATATTAAATCAAACACATCTTTCCCTAATCATTTTAAATTAAATCATGAAACCCACATTAAAACTTTCTCATTTTACCTTCCATATTCATTTTAAAGAGTTATATTTTCCAAAATTCACTTAATATTTTAATTAAAAATAAATTTATTTTTTTATATTTTAAGGAATGAAAGTATTCACCAAAAATACACAATTATAAAATCATTATAATTAAAAGAAGTAAGAATGATGAATTTTTTACCAAAATACATGTTTTGGATTCTCAATTGGCTAAACTAAGCACTAATCAAGAAACAAACCCTATAGTGAAATGCATAGTTTAGGCAACCATGAATCTATTTAAATTCACCCATTGTGGGTTAATTGCTTTAATTTGATATTGAATCTTCTTTAAGACATTACTAATACATAAAAGTATATAATTATGGTGTGTTATAACCATTGGATTAATATAAATTTGACTATTATAACCATATTGAAAGTATCTTTGTCTAAAGATAGAGACATACCATAAGTTACTAAGGACCCACAAAAATGAAAAACCAAGCATTTACCTAAATCAAAACCATCCTTCCAAGTTATAAAAACCAAGAATAATTTTAATTTTTTATCATAAAAAATATAGGGTACTTGTAACGACCCAATCATTTATGAATAAAATTCCATTTCTTTTAATATCTTATAGAAAACACATGCATTATTTTATTAATTGTTATTAGTTTTAAATTACTGTTAAGTATCATTACCATTGATAATATAATCATTGAACATTGATGTCACGACCCGTCCTCGGGGCCCGTGCCGTGACTACCCCAAGCCCGCCTTCCATAGGCCAGGGGCTGGCGACTAGCACCAAGGCGTAAATCCCAACAAAAAGGGAAGGCATTGCCTTTGAAAAGTAAACAAGCACCACAGAGCAAGCAAGCGGAAAAGTAAACACTAAGTAAAACTGTACAAGCTGTGCTGGAAGTAAAAGGGGGCCGGAAATACAAGCCCAACTGTAAAGTACAACTGAAAGGAAAAAAAAGCAACTGAAAAGGGAAAACTGCAGCGACGAGCCGTCCTCCGGAAGTCCCACCTGAAGGGTGGGTACAGATAGCCTCCACTGCTCCTCGGGTCCACCTAACCGCTCCGAGTACGTCCCGCCCAGTGGTCCACCTCCAGGTACTGTCCTGCTCCGCACGCCTCCTCCACGATCAGCGCTGTCCGTCGTCTGCAACCAACACCACGAAGTGCGGGCATAGCCCGTGCAGGGGTGAGTATAAGCTACTCAGTAGGGACCCCGAGACCCCCGAAGGTCTCCCGAAATCCACAAAGGATAATCCACAAAGGAAAGATACAATCACGAAATAACATCTGACACGGCTTAGGTATATGCCCATACATATACCTAAGTCTTCAATTCCCGTTCGGCTCCAACGTCCGAGCCCAAGCACAACCCAGTCCACACAGGAAAGCAAAACGTATACCCACGCAGGATAGAGCAACACAATCCACAAAGGAGAGTAAACAGTAAATCCACACAGGATAGCTCAACACAATCCACAAAGGAGAGTAACACAAGATTCAGCTCACACAGGTATACTTCTTCGGATGACGATAAAGATGATCATTGAACCATCTAAGTCGTCGGACCCACGAAGGATCGATAGGTACTAACCTTGCAGTGACCCACACAGGATCGGGCCCACACAGGACCGGGCCCACGCAGGACCTGTAGGCGCTGGCTCACACAGAACCGCTGAGCGCTGACCCACGCAGGATCGGACCCACACAGGATCGGGCCCACACAGGACCGGGCCCACACAGGACCTGTAGCACTGATCCACGTAGGATCGCTGAGTGCAGTAGTCGTCGCAGTCCGCTGAGGATCTCTGCACAGTCGTCGCCGCAGTCCACTGAGGATCTCTGCACGGTCGTCGCCGCAGTCCACTGAGGATCTCTGCACGGTCGTCGTCGGAGTCCACGGAGGATCTCTGCACAGTCGTCGCTGCAGTCCACTGAGGATCTCTGCACGGTCGAAGTAGCAGTCGCAGCCAGCACTAGGGTTCCCGCACACAGCAAGCTCGTTCGGGAAGGTCCGCTCCACGAGCCGAGAGGCTGATACATCAACTGACACGAAGTCCGAAGTTGATGTATCCAAAAGTTCCGTATCGTCAACAGGAACTCAACGTCGCAGACGGCGCGTCAATCGGACGCCCGGTCTGAGAGATATTGGCATTTTCGTCCCAGGGGCCCGGTTGGTTTTTAAGGCAAAACCAACCCGACCGCACTCCACCTACGTCCAAACCTCGGGTGGAGTATGCCAAAAGATCCGTCTCACTGAGAGGAATTCAACAAAGCTGACGGCACGTCAATCGGACGTCCGTAGCTCAAGATATGAGTGTTTCCGCTCCGAGGGCCCGGTTGGTCTCGTGTACGAACCAACCCGGCCGAACACAAAGTATTCCGAAACCTTGAGTGCGATATACCGAAACGACCGTCTCGATCCAAGGATCGCGTTGCCGCTGACGGCGAGTCGTTTGGAGGCACGAAGCTCAAGATACGGGCGTTTGAACGAAAACGTCCGAAGATGGGGGGTACGGGCCCGGGCCGACCCCCCCCCCCCCCCCCCCCCCTGGGTCGGCCCGAACCGGGTCGACCCGACCCGGATCCGACCCGGCCGGCCCGGCCAGGGCCGGTCCGGCTCGGCCGGCTCGGTCGGCTCGGCTTGGCCGAGCCGCGCGGGTGGAAGCCGCGGGCGCTGACCCGCGGGTGGAAGCCGCGGGCGCTGACCCGCGGGTGGAAGCCGCGGGCGCTGACCCGCGGGTGGAAGCCGCGGGCGCTGACCCGCGGGTGGAAGCCGCGGGCGCTGACCCGCGGCTTGAGGAAGGACCGCGGCCCGCGTGCGGGCCGTGCTGGCGAGCCGCGGACGCGCTGAGCCGCGTCCGCCCGGATGAACCGGACCCGCGCGCCGCGGGTCCGTTTGGCCGCCGCCGCCGCGGCTTCAGCCGCGGCGGATTTCGTCCGGCGGCGCGCCGGGGCGCCGCCGCCTCCGGCCGCCGGCAACTTCCGCGGGCCGCCGGCGTCGCTCCGGTGGCCCGTTTTCTTTCCCGTCTGCGCCGTTGCTCCTCCCGAGATCCGTTCTTTACTGCGGGATCGTCAAACATCCGTTGCGGCACGTTCCGTCGTTGACCGTCAAATCCGCACAAAATGAAGAATGGCGGAGGGTCGTCGGGCCGTGTTCGTTCGGCCCGCACCCTCCGCGTTAGAGATAAACAACCGGGAGAAAAACGATCAACACATGATCCAACAATTTTAATTAAAATAAAATTGTTCATTGAAAACCGGCTTTTTAATTTTCAAGAACGTTCACGAGAAAATTAAAAAGGGGTAATTTTCCAAAATGAATCCCTACCTTGATGATCGTCGTGCGCGGGCGTTCTTCGCGGAAGAGACCGTCGCGGAAGAGATCGATCGTCGCGTCGTCGCGGGGAGGCGTCGCGTCATCGCGGATTCCGGCGTTGAGTCGGCGAGCTCAACGAATCAAGAACAACAGATTTAAATTATTAATATTTAAATCTGTGTTTCGTTTAAAACCAAGGAAAAGAACTTGAGAGGAAATCCGAAAGCACTCACCTCGAATGGTCGGTGATCGGAGATCGGAGATCGGAGATCGGAAGAACGTCTCGGGCGAAGGCGTCGTCGATTTCCGGGTTCGGCGTTCTTCACGTTCTTCGCGTTCTTCGCGTTCTTCGCGTTCTTCGCGTTCTTCGCGTTCTTCGCGAGGGAGAAGAAGTTGCGAGGGTTCTCCCAAATCTTCTCAAGCGCAAATAACCAGAGGTTAAGCGTTGGTCTTATTTTATTATTACGCCAACGAATTTGAAAAACTGGTTAAGAAACGATCCATCAATTCGTTGAATTAATTCAACGAAAGAAACGACCCATTTAATTCACGAAATAAACCGCCCAATTAAATGGTCTGTTAAGAATTTAGAAAACGCGTCGGTTGACTTTCATTAAGACGGGTTTTCACGGGTGCCTTTCTTAGCGGAAAGAAACGGCGGGGCTCGTGCGGGCCCCACCTCACAAATATCCTACCAAGGGGGTAGGATATTTCTGGATAGCATCCTATCCAGTTCAACTCAGTTCAAGCCTCCTTTAAGTGGCTTCAAGTGGCTTCCAAGTGGCTTAAGTGAAATAAAATAAAGCTGTCGCAAAATTATTTTGTTTCTTAACTTTAAGCCCGAAAATTAAAAACCACACCCGAGCAAACGCAACTCCGGAAGAGGCGTTTCTAAGCGAATACCGGCACTGCGATTTCATCGGTGCCCTCAGAATTCGATTCCGGGCACCGGTTCAAAAGTTAGAAAAACCCGCTCGTCCGTTCACTGAACGTACCCGAGCCAAACTTCAGAAAATGATTCCGGGCACACCGGGCCTCGGAATCAGGCGCCGTCAGAAACTACGTTCTTGTAAAATTCCAAAGAAAATTAAGAAAAAAATTTCCTTGAAATTTACGGGTCTTTACATTACTCCCACCTCAGGACTTTACGTCCCCGTAAAGATACATCAAAAACTAGGGAAACAAATGTGGGTACTGAGCACGCATCTGAGCCTCCCGCTCCCAAGTGCTCTCCTGGAGGTTCCCGTGCTTCCATCTGATGCGCACAAGAGGAATAGACCGCCCACGTAGGACCCGCTCCTGTCGATCCTCTATCTCCATTGGGACCTCCGCAAAAGTCACCCCATCATCCACGTCTAGCTCCCCATAGTCAATGATGTGCGTCGGGTCGTGTACGTATCTCCTCAGCTGGGATACGTGGAAGATGTCGTGCACCCAGTGCAACTGAGGTGGCAAAGCCAGGCGATAAGCCACCTCGCCAACCCTGCTGAGGACCTGGAAGGGTCCGATGAAGCGTGGAGACAACTTGCCGCCTCGGCCAAATCTCCTCAAACCACGTCGAGGTGAGACCCGCAAGAAGATGTGGTCGCCATCCTCGAACTCTAGTGGTCTCCGCCTCCTGTCAGCATATGACTTCTGCCGGCTCTGTGCTATCCTCATCCGCTCCTGGATGACCTGTACCTTCTCTGTCGTGGCCCGGACCATCTCTGGTCCCACAAGTGCTGACTCTCCAGGGTCTGTCCAGCACAAAGGAGATCTGCAAGGCCTGCCGTACAATGCCTCGTAGGGTGTCATCCCGATGGTGGAGTGGTAGCTATTGTTGTACGCGAACTCTACCAAGGGTAGGTGGTCCTCCCAGCTGCGACCAAAGTCGAGGAAACATGCACGGAGCATGTCCTCGAGAGTCTGAATGGTCCTCTCCGTCTGACCATCCGTCTGAGGGTGAAAGGCGGTGCTCAGACGTAGTCGCATCCCGAACGCCTCATGCAACCCCTTCCAAAGCCGGGAAGTAAAACGAGCATCCCGATCGGAGACGATGGTCGATGGCACACCGTGAAGTCGTACAATCTCCTGAACGTAGAGACGCCCCAAGCTCTCCACTGTGCCCTGCTCTCAGATGGGTAAGAAGTGTGCCGACTTGGTGAGTCAGTCAACAATCACCCATATGGAATCGTGACCTATGGAAGTGCGTGGAAGTCCAGTCACAAAGTCCATAGATATCCCATCCCACTTCCACTCCGGGACCTCCAAGGGCTGTACCAAGCCTGCTGGTACCTGATGCTCTGCCTTCACCTGCTGGCAGGTGAGGCACCGTGAAACGAACTCTGCCACAGCCTTCTTCATGCCCGGCCACCAGTGTTGTCGCCTGAGATCCTGGTACATCTTCGCCACTCCAGGATGTACCGCCAAGGGAGAAGTGTGAAACTCTCTCAGCACCTCCTCTCGTAAGGCGACTGGTACTAAGGTACGTCCTCTGAAAAGGACATCGTGCTCTGCTCCAAGGGAGAAACCATCAGGTGCCTGTCCCGAGGATATATGTGCACGCCGCGTCTCACAGTCAACATCCCCATGTTGTGCCTCTCTGACCCGCTGAAGAAGTGGAGGATAGACTGTGAGAGACTGAAGGAAGGATGCTCCGTCTCTATCCACGAAGGATATCTGCAAAGCGGCTAGCTGCTCTATCGCCTCCTCAAGTAGCTGGATGCCCGTCCTCCTGCTGAGGGCATCAGCCACCACGTTCCCCTTCCCAGGAGTATAGACTATCTCAAAGTCATAGTCATGGAGGAACTCGAGCCATCGCCGCTGTCTCAGGTTCAGGTCCTTCTGAGAGAAGATGTACCTGAGACTCTGGTGGTCAGAAAAGACTGTGAAGCGCTCGCCCATCAGATAGTGTCGCCATGTATTCAGGGCGAAGACCACTGCTTCCAACTCCAATTCATGGGTAGCATAGTTCTGCTCATGCGGCCTCAACTGACGTGATCTGTAGGCAATCACGGCCCACTCCTGCATCAGGACACACCCGAGTCCGGTCCCTGATGCATCGCAGTAGACTACGTATCCAACTCCCTCCTCAGGCAACCTCAAGATAGGTGAGCTGGTCAACCTCTGCCTCAGCTCCTGGAAGCTCTGCTGACATCCGTCTGACCACACGAAGGGTTTCCCCTTCTTCGTCAACGCTGAGAGTGGGGCCGCAACTCTGGAGAAGTCCGGCACAAATCTCCGATAGTATCCGGCTAGGCCCAAGAAACTCCGCACCTCTGTCACGCTCTTGGGTGGCTCTCAAGCTAGCACTGCCTCTATCGTCGCGGGATCCACTGCAACTCCCGCCTCAGAAATGACGTGCCCCAAGAAGTGGACCTCACGCAACCAGAACTGACACTTCGAGAGCTTTCCATAAAGCTGGTGCTCTCGAAGCATGTCTAGTACAACACGCAGGTGGTAGGCGTGCTCCTCCTCCGTCGTCGAGTACACCAAAATGTCGTCGATGAATACCACGACAAATCGATCGAGGTATGGCTGGAAGATCCTGTTCATGAGGCTCATGAACACTGCTGGAGCGTTGGTCACGCCGAAAGGCATAACCAAGAACTCGAAGTGGCCATACCGACACCTGAAGGCCGTCTTCTGCACATCCTCGTCTCGAACTCTAAGCTGATGATAGCCTGACCTGAGGTCTATCTTCGAGAACCACCGTGCTCCCTTGAGCTGGTCGAAGAGATCATCAATCCTGGGTAGCAGATACTTGTTCCTCACTGTCACCTGATTCAGGCGACGATAATCGACACACAGTCGCAAGCTCTCGTCTGCCTTCTTGGCGAACAAAATCGGGGAAGCCCAGGGCAAAACACTGGGTCGGATGAACCCCTTGCCCTGGAAGTCCTCCAACTGTACTCACAGCTCTCGAAGCTCAGCGGGGGCCATCCGATATGCTGGAGTGGATATCGGGGCTGTCCCGGGGTACAGGTCAATATAAAAGTCTACCTCTCTACGAGGAGGTAGTCCTGGAACGTCGTCGGGAAAGACGTTCGCGTACTGATCCACCACTGCAGGAAAACTGGGACTCCGCACGTCAACTGCTCCCAGGATGAGGCTAGCCAACTGATGAGTGATGGGCTGACCTCTCCTCTGCGTGAGTCCATCCTGTGCTGCTAAGGCTCCCTTCTCGCCGGTGAAGGTGAACCTGCTCCCGTCGGTGCGCACACATCGCACCTTGCGCCTAAAACAGTCAATCTGAGCATGGACCGTAGATAACCAATCCATGCCCAAAATGACGTCGTAAGGCCTCGACGCCGCTACAAGAAGATCCCAGCCAAAGCTCTCGCCTCCTAGAGTAATCTCACACTGCCGGCACCAGTGCGTAATCGTCGAGTCTGCTCCCGTAGGAGTCTCTAGCCGTAAGGATCGAGCCAACGGCTCTGTCGGAATCTCTGAGCTCCGAACAAGGGCAGTGGCTATGAAAGAGTGACTCGCTCCTGTGTCTATCAGAACTGCAGCAAGGGTGGAATAGACACAGATCGTACCTCGAATCATCTCTGGCGCGCCGTGGTCGTAGGCCTCCGCTGCCTGGAGCTGAGCCTGTCTCTGCCCGCCAGCTCCCTGTGGTCAGGGCGGGCCTCCTGGTGGTGGTGGTGGCAGAGCCTCAAAGCGTCGCCCACCACCTGCTGCTCGGCCAGCTCCTCTGCCTCGTCCGCCTCCTCCCTGCGGACCGCCACGGTCGACCCTCTACCTCTGCCTGGGTGGCCCCTCCACCGTCTGCTGCCCCTCGGTACGACGGGTCGGGCAGTCACGAGCCATGTGGCCCTGCCTGCCGCACTCGTAGCACTGTCTGCCTCTCGGAAGGCTGGCTCCGGGCCGGGTTCCCTGCACTGCTGAGCCAACGTCCCGAGGTTGCCTGCCGGAAGGTCTGGTCCGCCTGGAACCCTGAGTCATCTGCCGGCTACCAGCTGCCGAAGACTCCGCTATCTGCCGCCCTGTGGTGGGTCTCGCTGTGGACTCAGCCAGGAAGCTCTCGATCAGGAGGGCTCTCTCCAGTACTCCTGCCTGGGTCGGGATGCTGAGGGAGATCAGCGATGCCCTGATCTCGTGTCTCAAACCCTGCTCGAAGGTCCGGGCCCGAAAGAAGGGGTCCCGTACCATGTCTGTCGAGTACCGAGAAAGGTCGGTGAACCTCGCCGCGTACTGAGCGACCGTCAAGCTGCCCTGCCGCAGCTGAAGAAGCTCTTGGATGCGCACCGCTCGGAGGGTGGCCGGGACGAACTCTGAGCGGAAGAGGCTCTCGAAGTCCGTCCAGATGAGGGAGGCCTCATCGTGTACCTGGAGCATCAGGCTCCACCAGCGTCCTGCTGCTGCGTGCAGTAAGCTCGCAGTGAGGATCACCATGAGGTCTGCTGGCGTCCTCACTAGCCTGAAAACTCGGACGACCGCCTTCAGCCAGTCCTCGGCTGCCTGGGGGTCCGACTCCCCACGGAACCTGGGTGGTCGCTGGCGCTGGAACTCGTGCAGAGCTCCGAGGCGTCGTGCGTCGTCAGCTGCCAGTGCTGGAAGCATCGGGGGCTCGGCGGGTAAAGGTACCGCCGGTGCCTCTGCTGTCAACGGGCCCTGTACCGAGGCCTCGTCGCTCGGCGGGCTGTCGTCGCGCCCTACTCTGGGAACCCTAGCTGGCTGCTGTCGTCGTGCCATCCTGAAAGGAAACAAGTATGCCATGGTCAGAACAGTATACCTGGTGAGCTGACACAAGTAATCACAAAGAAAACTTGAAACACACATGCAAACAATGTTTTCGTACATTAAGTCGGGAATCAGAAGTCAGGGTCCTGGTGTATGGATACGCCGGCCGCCGCACCAACACTGGACTCCCTGGACTGATAACCACACTCAATACACTAAACACTTTTGCTTCACATAGAAGAAAGATCAGAGTCTGCGGTAGAACCGACCACCTCTGATACCAATTTGTCACGACCCGTCCTCGGGGCCCGTGTCGTGACTACCCCAAGCCCGCCTTCCATAGGCCAGGGGCTGGCGACTAGAACCAAGGCGTAAATCCCAACAAAAAGGGAAGGCATTGCCTTTGAAAAGTAAACAAGCACCACAGAGCAAGCAAGCGGAAAAGTAAACACTAAGTAAAACTGTACAAGCTGTGCTGGAAGTAAAAGGGGGCCGGAAATACAAGCCCAACTGTAAAGTACAACTGAAAGGAAAAACAGCAACTGAAAAGGGAAAACTGCAGCGACGAGCCGTCCTCCGGAAGTCTCACCTGAAGGGTGGGTACAGATAGCCTCCACTGCTCCTCGGGTCCACCTAACCGCTCCGAGTACGTCCCGCCCAGTGGTCCACCTCCAGGTACTGTCCTGCTCCGCACGCCTCCTCCACGATCAGCGCTGTCCGTCATCTGCAACCAACACCACGAAGTGCGGGCATAGCCCGTGCAGGGGTGAGTATAAGCTACTCAGTAGGGACCCCGAGACCCCTGAAGGTCTCCCGAAATCCACAAAGGATAATCCACAAAGGAAAGATACAATCACGAAATAACATCTGACACGGCTTAGGTATATGCCCATACATATACCTAAGTCTTCAATTCCCGTTCGGCTCCAACGTCCGAGCCCAAGCACAACCCAGTCCACACAGGAAAGCAAAATGTATACCCACGCAGGATAGAGCAACACAATCCACAAAGGAGAGTAAACAGTAAATCCACACAGGATAGCTCAACACAATCCACAAAGGAGAGTAACACAAGATTCAGCTCACACAGGTATACTTCTTCGGATGACGATAAAGATGATCATTGAACCATCTAAGTCGTCGGACCCACGAATGATCGATAGGTACTAACCTTGCAGTGACCCACACAGGATCGGGCCCACGCAGGACCTGTAGAAGTTGGCTCACACAGAACCGCTGAGAGATGACCCACACAGGATCGGGCCCACACAGGACCGGGCCCACGCAGGACCTGTAGGCGCTGGCTCACACAGAACCGCTGAGCGCTGACCCACGCAGGATCGGACCCACACAGGATCGGGCCCACACAGGACCGGGCCCACACAGGACCTGTAGCACTGATCCACGTAGGATCGCTGAGTGCAGTAGTCGTCGCAGTCCGCTGAGGATCTCTGCACAGTCGTCGCCGCAGTCCACTGAGGATCTCTGCACGGTCGTCGCCGCAGTCCACTGAGGATCTCTGCACGGTCGTCGTCGGAGTCCACGGAGGATCTCTGCACAGTCGTCGCTGCAGTCCACTGAGGATCTCTGCACGGTCGAAGTAGCAGTCGCAGCCAGCACTAGGGTTCCCGCACACAGCAAGCTCGTTCGGGAAGGTCCGCTCCACGAGCCGAGAGGCTGATACATCAACTGACATGAAGTCCGAAGTTGATGTATCCAAAAGTTCCGTATCGTCAACAGGAACTCAACGTCGCAGACGGCGCGTCAATCGGACGCCCGGTCTGAGAGATATTGTCATTTTCGTCCCAGGGGCCCGGTTGGTTTTTAAGGCAAAACCAACCCGACCGCACTCCACCTGCGTCCAAACCTCGGGCGGAGTATGCCAAAAGATCCGTCTCACTGAGAGGAATTCAACAAAGCTGACGGCACGTCAATCGGACGTCCGTAGCTCAAGATATGAGCGTTTCCGCTCCGAGGGCCCGGTTGGTCTCGTGTACGAACCAACCCGGACGAACTCAAAGTATTCCGAAACCTTGAGTGCGATATACCGAAACGACCGTCTCGATCCAAGAATCGCGTTGCCGCTGACGGCGAGTCGTTTGGAGGCACGAAGCTCAAGATACGGGCGTTTGAACGAAAACGTCCGAAGATGGGGGGTACGGGCCCGGGCCGACCCGGCCCGACCCCCCCCCCCCCCGGGTCGGCCCGAACCGGGTCGACCCGAACCGGGTCGACCCGACCCGGGTCCGACCCGGCGGGCCCGGCCAGGGCCGGTCCGGCTCGGCCGGCTCGGTCGGCTCGGCTTGGCCGAGCCGCGCGGGTGGAAGCCGCGGACGCTGACCCGCGGCTTGAAGAAGGACCGCGGCCCGCGTGCGGGCCGCGCTGGCGAGCCGCGGACGCGCTGAGCCGCGTCCGCCCGGATGAACCGGACCCGCGCGCCGCGGGTCCGTTTGGCCACCGCCGCCGCAGCTTCAGCCGCGGCGGATTTCGTCCGGCGGCGCACCGGGGCGCCGCCGGCAACTTCCGCGGGCCGCCGGCGTCGTTCCGGTGGCCCGTTTTCTTTCCCGTCTGCGTCGTTGCTCCTCCCGGGATCCGTTCTTTACTGTGGGATCATCAAACATCCGCTGCGGCACGTTCCGTCGTTGACCGTCAAATCCGCACAAAATGAAGAACGGCGGAGGGTCGTCGGGCCATGTTCGTTCGGCCCGCACCCTCCGCGTTAGAGATAAACAACTGGGAGAAAAACGATCAACACATGATCCAACAATTTTAATTAAAATAAAATTGTTCATTGAAAACCGGCTTTTTAATTTTCAAGAACGTTCACGAGAAAATTAAAAAGGGGTAATTTTCCAAAATGAATCCCTACCTTGATGATCGTCGTGCGCGGGCGTTCTTCGCGGAAGAGACCGTCGCGGAAGAGATCGATCGTCGCGTCGTCGCGGGGAGGCGTCGCGTCGTCGCGGATTCCGGCGTTGAGTCGGCGAGCTCAACGAATCAAGAACAACAGATTTAAATTATTAATATTTAAATCTGTGTTTCGTTTAAAACCAAGGAAAAGAACTTGAGAGGAAATCCGAAAGCACTCACCTCGAATGGTCGGTGATCGGAGATCAGAGATCGGAGATCGGAAGAAAGTCTCGGGCGAAGGCGTCGTCGATTTCCGGGTTCGGCGTTCTTCGCGTTCTTCGCGTTCTTCGCGTTCTTCGCGAGGGAGAAGAAGTTGCGAGGGTTCTCCCAAATCTTCTCAAGTGCAAATAACCAGAGGTTAAGCGTTGGTCTTATTTTATTATTACGCCAACGAATTTGAAAAACTGGTTAAGAAACGATCCATCAATTCGTTGAATTAATTCAACGAAAGAAACGACCCATTTAATTCACGAAATAAACCGCCCAATTAAATGGTCTGTTAAGAATTTAGAAAACGCGTCGGTTGACTTTCATTAAGACGGGTTTTCACGGGTGCGTTTCTTAGCGGAAAGAAACGGCGGGGCTCGTGCGGGCCCCACCTCACAAATATCCTACCAAGGGGGTAGGATATTTCTGGATAGCATCCTATCCAGTTCAACTCAGTTCAAGCCTCCTTTAAGTGGCTTCAAGTGGCTTCCAAGTGGCTTAAGTGAAATAAAATAAAGCTGTCGCAAAATTATTTTATTTCTTAACTTTAAGCCCGAAAATTAAAAACCACACCCGAGCAAACGCAACTCCGGAAGAGGCGTTTCTAAGCGAATACCGGCGCTGCGATTTCATCGTTGCCCTCAGAATTTGATTCCGGGCACCGGTTCAAAAGTTAGAAAAACCCGCTCGTCCGTTCACTGAACGTACCCGAGCCAAACTTCAGAAAATGATTCCGGGCACACCGGGCCTCGGAATCAGGCGCCGTCAGAAACTGCGTTCTTGTAAAATTCCAAAGAAAATTAAGAAAAAAATTTCCTTGAAATTTACGGGTCTTTACAATTGATCACACGACTGATATAAATTTAAGGTTTTTTAAAAGAATCATTTCGACATAGACAAAGGAGAGGATGACCTCATCCAGTAGACTCAGGTCGTACGAAGCTCGTTTTCGGAGCTCAGAAAGGAGGTAACATCATTGGGTTTCACTCTTGACCAATCCCAAGTCTATCTTAAACATGTTAAGCTTGAACTGAATCACCTACGAGAGAATTTCAAGTTAATAGAGATTACCACACAGGCGATGTTATCTAAGCCGCAGCAAGAGTCTGTCACCATCGCACACCTTACCCTTAGGTCTTACACGGGTGTTATAAGGGGTTATGTAATAAGGTATTAGTTACTTATTTTGTAATCTTTTTTTATAAATAAAAGTCTTGCTCCATCAATTCCTTTATGAAAATAATCTTTCTTAAAAAGTGACGAATTTGATAAATTGTCTTTACAGGTAAAAATGGTAATTTTGAGAAATATATACATTATATTAAACTATGGTTTTTATTAATAATATTATAAAAACAATTATTATAAATGATAATTATATCAATTACTTATATGTAAATGATTAGGTAATCAATTTGATAAGAGTTATATTTTTTATACAATAAAACAGAAAATGTATTTTTTAAGAAATATTTTAAGGAGTTAATGAATTTTTTAAATAATTAATATTTCAATAAAATATTATTATCAAATTAATTTTATGAATCATAAATGAGTATATAATTTTTATGAAGTCAAATGTAATTTTTATTAAGGTTTGGAAACTGTTTTTGTCAAAACCCGTGAATTTTCAATAAATGTCAGTTTTCATTTTAAAAGTGGAAAATCACATGTTTAGAAAATTATTTAGATAAAAATAATATTATTTTTGGAATCATGATGTCAAAATTATCCAACGGTTAATTTTTGATAATTTTATAAGGCAGTTGAATTTTTGGGTAAAAATTAAATACCGTATAAATAAAATATGTGTTTTATGACATCATAATGACCCCAAAATGATGTAATAAATACTATAATGGTTATTATCATCCTAATATATGTTTTCCCATTAAAATAATGTGATTTTAGATTTGTTTTACTTATTTTATAAAGCCTTAGTGAATCCACCAAAATGTATAATATATTTTATGATTTTAAATTCATCTCTTTAATAATGTGACTCACCTCCACATAAGTAAGCTAATATTTTAATATGTTCATCCATTGGACTTATAAAATGATTTTTTCCACTCCACTTTGGAAAAAACCATAGGAAGGTTGGTGGTTTTAAATATTTAATTATATAGATTCCAAAACCTAAGATTGTGAAATATTAAAGAATTCCCCTCTCATTTCCTATATAAACCCACCCAAACTCCCACTTCTCTTCACTAAAAATCCTTGGAGCACATCCCTACTCTTCCCTATTCTCTCTAGAATCCTACCAAGACACCCCAATCTCTCAAGAAGCCCCTCTTCATGCTCTTGAATTCACACACTCAAGTAAGGGATCTTACACCCTCCTCTTTTATCAAGCATTCTTTTCATGTTATGTCTTTTAATATATTTTATTCCTATGTTGGGATATTTTATTAAATATCCTAATTACTTTCCATTTGATGTATAAATTATGAGAGCCTGTTTTACTCTGATTTATTCCTCTTATGAACCCTTATGTGCACCTGTTACCATGCCGAATTTTCATAAGGGATTCTTTCCTCTCATTTTTATCCAAGTTTCTTTATGTTGTTATACCCTTTTATTTTCAATTAAAAATGTTGGTGTATTATTTCACACCTCACCCATACTTCCCTCATTATTTTTTAATGATGAGATATTATTTTCTCTCTCATTAATGCCTTTCGTGTACACCTGTTACCATACCGAAATTCCACAAGGGATTTCTCTCTTCCATAAAGCATCTAAATTCCATTTTATATGTTGGGATATTATGTTCCATGATACCCTTACTGTATATTTCATGTATAAATGATTAGGGACCCATTTCTCTCTCATCAACCCAACTTATGCATTTCCATATGACGTCGTTATACTGTCGAAATTGCACCGTGATTTTCCAAACCAAAATCATCGTGTAGTGAATACCATATCCATTTTTCTATCAAGACTGTTCACCTTTATGCACATATACTTATTGATTGTAGAATTTAATTGATGTATTCCACATTCCTTTATCATGTAATAAATGATTATGTTGGATGAATCCATGTTATATGATCTATGTGGCACACTTAAGCATGAGATTGAAATGATTATGTAGGGTGCACCCTGATAGCGCTCCAATGCATTGGGTAATGTTTAGTATCATGATACACCATGTACAATGAGGGTTTACTCATGATAATTCATGTTTAATGAGGGTTTACTCGTTCTAATTCATATTCAATGAAGGTTTACTCATGTTAATTTATGCTCAATGAGCCTTGGATCATGTTAATATCATGTTGTATGTTGTTGCAACATTTCCACATTATGATAATCATACTATATCATGCCTTTATGTTCGTATTTCTATTATGCTCCATTGATATGCCTATTTCCTAACATGTATTGAATTCTTCATGTTATTCCTTGTTTACTTCCTTACTGGTCTTTATATCTCACCCATTTCTTATGTATGTCCTCGGGTTATCCCATGCAATGTTAAGTATGAAGGAATGAGTTAGTCATGTCAAAGAAGTTTGAAATAAAGATGTTGTATTTTATGTTTTAATTTATTATGTAATGTTCCTAATTTCCCAAGACACTAGTCCTCTCGATCCTCAGAGTTTTCTTAAGTACAAGTTTATGTAATAAATCGTGTTTAAGTGTGTAATAAAGAGCAGGGTTGTTATAGTTGGTATCAAATGATAGGTTTAGTTATTTTTGGTATTAGGATTAGAAAACCCTAGTTAAATCCTTAGGGATAAGACTAAGTATAATAAAAACATACCTAAATTTTAGTGAGTATAGAGTATGTGGTTTATCAAGAAAATACATCCCTGTCTGGATACGAACAGGTAGAGGTGGCTCTGGCACGGATGTATCTAGGGGTAAAACCCAAA
Source organism: Viscum album (assembly GCA_963277665.1). Lineage (NCBI taxonomy): Eukaryota > Viridiplantae > Streptophyta > Magnoliopsida > Santalales > Viscaceae > Viscum > Viscum album. The sequence goes on along the minus strand of OY728139.1, from coordinate 28,676,407 downwards.
AACACCGCTTTGAGTTAAACTTGAATGGGAACTGGTGCACGACAACGGGTCTTGCTACACTCTTGGTTCAACACTCCCGATGAATATTATTTGGTAAATTTATAAGCTTAGTATGAACCATTGTTAAGGGAATTAAAAAAAATACCCTAAGTATATATGTTGGTAAGTAGATCATAGATAACATAGATTGAAACCTATAAATTCATAAGTTAAGGAGATAAATATAATTTATAAGTTATCCCTTTTGTCATTGGATTCCCATTTATGTGTTTAATAAACTTACCACTAACTTTCCTTTTATTCTAGATAATGGCAGGTAATAGGAGGACTCGGACTAACAACCAATGTGAAGATCAATGTGATGACTGTTCTAATGAGATGCCCAATCCGATGAGAGCAGGAATCACAAACTTTGTCACAATACTCTCTCAGTTAACTCAAGTTTTGAATAGAAACATGGGTCAAGAGGAATGTCCAACTCCCCCTAAGAAATAACAAGCCACAATCAAGAGCTTCATGAGACAAAGGTCTCCTACTTTCAATGGATCATTTGATCCCTCAATCATCAAACAATGGATCAACTCCACTGAGAAGATCTTCTCCATCCTTCAATGTTCTGAACAAGAGAAGGTTCTTCTGGCTGTTTATCATATATAGGGTGAAGCTGATCAATGGTGTACATTGATCAAAAATACGAAGTCTGAGGAAGAGATCGAGGTGTTGGAATGGAATGATTTCCAAAAAATGTTTTTTGATAAATATTTTTCTCACACCATCCGACTTAAGATGGAAAAGGACTTCCTTACCCTCAAGCAAAAAGACGACGAATCCATCAGAGCGTATGGGGAAAACTTCACAAGGCTTGCACGATACGCCTCCATCTTTTTCGTTACCCCTGAATGCAAGGTTGACCACTTCTTTGGTGGGCTAAAACCTAGCCTACAGAAATCCCTAGCGGTCTGTGACTTTGATAGCTATGAGGAAATTGTCTGATGTGCCCTCAAAGTCAAAATGGAGATCAGTGAATCTCAGGGGTATCATAGGGATAAGAAGTGGAAATTGGACTTTAATTTTGGCAGTCTGATGGATAAATCCAATGACGCTAAGAAATTCCAGCACCCCACTTGCCAAAGGGGCGGAAAAAATCACCTTGGAAATTTTCTGAAGGGGGTAAGAAAATACTTTAGGTGTGGAAGAGAAGGGTACATTGCCATTAATTTCTGACAAGGAAAACCCACTACTGCGACAGAGGAGAGGAATGCTCCGTTCGACCCTCAACACATTGTTCATTGCTACAACTACAAAGAACCAGGACACTTTGCAAACCAGTACCCTAAGCCAAGGGTTTTTGAAGGCAACCAACAACCTCCAAGGCAGTAAGAGTGAGATTTTTCCATCACTACTACTGAAGTGAATCCCAAAAACAAAGTAGTGATAGGTACTCTAGTTATTCATTCAAGGATAGAAAATGTACTTTTTTATTTGGGTTCTACGCATTCATTTATATCCCAAAATTTTAGTAGAACAATTCAAATACCACCACAAATCATGGAAGTAGAGATGTCGGTGAGAACGACAAATGGGGAAATTATTGCATCCCATGAATATAACTCCTCCCCTATCATAATTTGTGGATTGAACTTCTCGACAAACCTCATCATACTCCCTCTAGTGGAATTTGATGCAATTTGTTTCATGAATTCTGTTTCCCTATATAGAGCCAACATAAATTTCCGTGAGAGGGAAATCACTCTCCATATGGTGGATCAACCCCTGATTCTGTACAAGTGCAAGGAGGGGGATGAATCTTCTTTAGAACCATCATCTCAAGCATGGATATTACTTCTCTATGATCATGTGTATCTTTATCAAATGATTGAGTCTAAGGAAGGAACTATCCTCGAAGAAATGCCTATTGTGAGAGAATTCGCTAAAGTGTTTCCTGAAGAATGGTCTTGTCTTACTCCTAGAAAAGATGTTGAATTCTCGATTGATCTTATACCTGGGGCATTTCCAGTATCCAAGACTCCATATAGAATGATTATTGTGGAGCTTTATGAGATAAAGAAACAACTACAGGAGAATATAGATAAAGGGTTTATACACCCAAGTGCTTCATCGTGGAGTGCACCAGTCCTCTTCATCAAAAAGAAGGATAGGTCAATTGGCATTTACATTGATTATCATGAGCTCAACAAAATCACGATAAAGAACAATTATCCGTTACCACGAATTGATGACTCGGCCAATCAGCTACATGGAGCACAATACTTCTCCAAGGTGGATCTGTGGTTGGGATATTACCAATGTTGAATAAGAAGGATATCCCCAAGACTACTTTTTGTACAAGGTACAGGCACTATGAATTCATAGTAATGCCTTTCGAACTCACTAATGCTCCAGGAATATTCATGGACTTGATGAATAGAGTCTTTAGAGATTACCTTGACAAATTTGTGGTAGTATTTATAGACGATATTCTAATATACTCAAAAACCATGGAGGAGAGTGAGGAGCATCTAAGCACTGTACTAGAGACCTTGCGAAAGGAGAATCTCTATGTAAAGTACAGGAAGTGTGAGTTATGGTTGAAGGAAGTCACATTCTTGGGGTATATCATCGCAAGAAATGAGATATTTGTGGATCCCTCTAAGAAAAATTCAATTGAGGGGTGGTCGAGGCCAACATCTATGACGGATATCCATATCTTCCTTGGGTTAGCTGTATATTATCACCGATTTGTGAGAAATATTTCATGATTATCAAACCCTCTTAACAAGCTAACTCAGAAGGGAGTCAAGTTTGCTTGGAATGATGAATGCGAAGAGAGCATCAAGGAGTTGAAAAAGGAGACTTATCACTGCACATGTGCTCACACTACCCACAAGTGGAGAACTTTTCATGGTGTTCAGTGATTCTTCAAAGAAGGGCACGGGCTATGTGTCAATGCAAAATGAAAAATTCATTGTCTATGCTTCAAGGCAATTTAAAGTTCATGAGCAGAACTATCCAACACATGATCTGGAGTTGGCTGCAATGATCTTCACTTTGAAAATTTGGTAACATGACCTCTTTGAGAAAAAGTGTGAAATATATACGGACCACAAAAGCCTCAAGTATATATTCGAATAGAAAGAGTTGAATATGCGCCAACGAAGATGGTGAGAGATGATCAAAGACTATGACTACTCAATCCGTTACCACCATGGGAAAGCGAACAAGGTGGCATGTGCTCTAAGTAGAAAGGACCTAGAGATTCTATCATTGATGAGAATTGAAAATGATCCAATCTTCTTAGATTTAATGAAGATGGACATGGGAATCAAAAAGAAGGGAACATCACAAAACCTTTCACAAATGATTTCTCAACCATCTCTTTTGGAAAGGTCAAAGGATGTTCAAAAGGATGATATGGGAATTTAGAAGAAAGTGGAAACTATTAGAAAAGGGAAATCCTTGGAGTTTGATGTGAATGAAGAATGAATTGTGAGATTTGGGTCAAGACTATGTGTTCCATCAAATCCAAAGTTAAAGAAATAACTTTTGGATGATGTACATAGTTTGAATTTCTTCATTCACCCAGAAAACACAAACATGTATTGAGATCTCTGAGAGCATTATTTGTGGGATAAAATAAAGAAGGATATTTTTGAGTATAAATCAAAGTGTTTGGTATGTCAGCAAGTGAATACTAAGAGATACTAAGAGGTAGAATTCTAAGGGGATGATGCCCATTGCCCATACCAACATGGAAATAGGAAAACATCAGCATGGACTTTGTCACCAGACTTCTGAAGATATCCAAAGGAAACAATGATATTTGGGTTGTTGTGGATCTTATTACAAATATTGCACACTTCATTGCAATTCGGGAGGATTTCTCATTGAATCAACTGGAACGAATATACATCAGATAAGTGGTAAGGCTGTATGGTGTACCACTATCGATTGTATCTGATTGAGATCCAAGATTCACCATTATATTCTAGAAGAGTCTCCAACATGCTCTGAATATTGATCTAAACTTCAGTACGACTTATCATCCTCAAATGAATGGCCAATATGAGCAGACTATCCAAACACTTGAGGACATGTTGAGAGAAAGCTCAATGGACTTCAAAGGAGGATGGGATCAACATCTTCCTTTGGTTGAGTTCTCTTATAATAATAGTTTCCACTCAAGCATCCAAATGGCTCCTTATGAAGCCCTTTATGGGAAGAGGTGCATAACATCAGCATGTTGAGATAAAGTTGGGGAGAAAAACTTCTAGGTCCAGAAATGGTTGAAGAAATGGTGGAGAAGGTTAACACCATCTGGTAGCACATTAAAGCTGCTCAGAGTCGACAAAAGAGTTATGCTAACAATCGTCGATGAGACCTGTAATTTGATGTCAGAGACATGGTATTCCTCTGCATATCATTTTGGAAGAGAGTTATGAGATTTGGGAAGAATAGAAAGCTTAGTCCAAGGTACATTAGCCATTTTGAGATCCTTGATCGCATTAGAGCAGTGTCCTATCGACTAGCACTCCCATCGAACCTGTCTCAAGTACATGATGTATTCCATGTATCACTCTTGAAGAAGTACATACCTAACCCATCGCATATCACTAATAAAAAATCGCCCATTAGCGACCGCCATTGGCGGTCGCTATAGGCCTATAGAGACCGCTCAGCGACCGCCATTGGCGGTCGCTTCAGCTTCGTCGTTGTAGGCCAATAGCGACCGCCAATGGCGGTCGCTATAGGTGGCTGAAATGTCGGCCTTAAGCGAACGGCTGGCGGTCGCTACACTGGGAAAATTTTTAAAAAAAAAATTCATACTGAAAGAAATATATACATTTATTTATTTATTAAATAATATATATATATATATATATATATATATATATATTAAAGAAAATATTTATATATATAATATTAAATAAAATATTTTAAATATATATATATATAATATGATTTAAATATTTTAATATATATATATATATTAAATAAATATATATATATAATATTAAATAAAATATTTTTCATTTTTTTAATGAAATGTACGAATTGTGTTTTTTTTTCTTCACGGTGCAAAATCAGAGATAAAACAAGGTAACAATCATAAAAAATGGAAAACAATTTCAAACAGCATAAACATCAAGATCATCATAAACGATAAACGTGCTTCAACGATCCGAGAAGGTCCATCTATTTCAATCTTCTGCTTCAATAAACCTACAATAAGACAAAAAAACAACAAAACAAAACAAACGTAAATTGAACATAATTATTCAGTTATTATATACATATAATAAAATTAAATCTGACATCAAATCATGGTGCTATAATAATTTAAAACCCCCAATTTAATAAATTCTATCATTTCAGGTCATTCGGAGCACGTTTTCTCCGAATTCGACCATCTCACGCCGTTTTTGGTGTTTTATGATACCGGAAACGCGTTTCCAGTCACCGCGGTCAAACAACCCTCCGATTGACGTGTCTTCTGCCCGACCATTTCACAAATCACACAACGGATGATGTCGTACGGTTTCATGGCATTCTGAGGCGTTCTGGTGGTTTTGACACCCCCACGCACCGTTTTAGCCCGCGCTGAGCTGCTGAAAACGACACAATTGGCCGTATTGCGTGCATCGCACATCCGATAGGCGCGTCGTCTCCTCCTACACATCAAGAATAATATTCCTAACGTTTTCGTGTGGTTTCAGGTCATTCGGAGCACGTTTGCTCCAAATTCGACCGTCTCACGCCGTTTTTGGTGTTTTATGACACCAGATTCACGTTTCTGGTCACCGCGATCAAATGGCACCTCCGATTGACATTTCGTCTGCCCGACCATTCCACAAATCACACAACGGCTGATGTTGTACGGTTTCATGCCATTCTGAGGTCGTTCGGGTGGTTTTGACCCCCCAACGCGTCGTTTTAGCGCGTGTCGAGCTGCTGAAAACGACACAATCGGTCGTACGGCGCGCACCGCATGTCCGATGGGCGCATCGTCTCCTCATACATGTCATTAATAATATTCCTAATGTTTTCATGTGGTTTTAGGTCATTCGGAGCACGTTTTCTCTGAATTCGGCCGTCTCACGCCGTTTTTTGTGTTTTATGACACCAGAAACGCGTTTCTGGTCACCACGGTCAAAAGACACCTCCGATTGACGTTTCATCTGCCCGACCATTCCTCAAATCACACAACGGATGATTTCGTACGGTTTCATGTCATTTCGAGGTCATTCGGGTGGTTTTGACCCCCCAACGTGTCGTTTTAGCGCGCGCCGAGCTGCTGAAAACGACACAATCGGCCGTACCGCGCGCACCGCACGTCCGATGGGCGCGTCGTCTCCTCTTACACGTCACGAATAATATTCATAATGTTTTCGTGTGGTTTCAGATCATTCAGAGCACGTTTGCTCCGAATTCGACCGTCTCACGCCGTTTTTGGTGTTTTATGACACCGGAAACGCGTTTCCGGTCACCGCGGTCAAACGACACCTCTGATTGACGTGCCATCTACCCGACCATTCCAAAAATCACACAACGGCTGATTTCGTACGGTTTCATGAAATTTAGAGGTCGTTCAGGTAGTTTTGACCCCCCAACGCGCCGTTTTAGCGCGCGCCGAGCTGCTGAAAACGACAAAATCGATCGTATCGCGCGCACCGCACGTCCGATGGGCGCGCCGTCTCCTCCTACACGTCACGAATAATATTCCTAATGTTTTTGTGTGTTTTTAGGTCATTAGGAGGACGTTTTCTCTGAATTCGACCGTCTCACGCCGTTTTTGGTGTTTTATGACACCGGAAACGCGTTTCCGGTCACCGCGGTCAAACGACACCTCCGATTGACGTGCCTTCTACCCGACCATTCCAAAAATTACACAACGGCTGATGTCGTACGGTTTCATGGCATTCCGAGGTCGTTCGGGTGGTTTGACCCCCCAACGCGCCGTTTTAGCGCGCGTTGAGCTGCTGAAAACGACACAATCGGCCGTACCGCGCGCACCGCACATTTGATGGGCGCGTCGTCTCCTTCAACACGTCACGAATAATATTCCTAATGTTTTCGTGTGGTTTCAGGTCATTCGGAGCACGTTTGCTCTGAATTCGACCGTCTCACGGCATTTTTGGTGTTTTATGACACCGGAAACGCGTTTCTGGTCACCGCGGTCAAACGACACCTCCGATTGACGTGCCGTCTGCCCGACCATTCCAAAAATCACAAAACGGATGATTTCGTACGGTTTCATGGCATTCTGAGGTCGTTTGGGTGGTTTTGACCCCCCAACGCGTCGTTTTAGCGCGCGCCGAGCTGCTGAAAACGATACAATCGGCCGTACCGCGCGCACCGCAAGTCCGATGGGCGCGTCGTCTCTTCCAACACATCAAGAATAATATTCCAAATGTTTTCGTGTGGTTTCAGGTCATTCGGAGCACGTTTTCTCCGAATTCGACCGTCTCACGCCGTTTTTGGTGTTTTATGACACCGGAAATGCATTTCCGGTCACCGCGGTCAAACAACACATCCGATTAACGTTCCGTTTGCCCGACCATTTCACAAATCACACAACGGAATATGTCGTACGGTTTCATGGCATTCTGAGGTCGTTCGGGTGGTTTTGACCCCCCAACGCGCCGTTTTAGCGCACGCCGAGCTGCTGAAAACGACACAATCGGCCGTACCACGTGCACCGCACGACCGATGGGTGGGTCGTCTCCTCCTACATGTCACGAATAATATTCCTAATGTTTTCTTCTGGTTTCAGGTCATTCGGAGCACGTTTGCTCCAAATTCGACCATCTCACGCCGTTTTTGGTGTTTTATGACACCGGAAACGCGTTTCCGGTCACCGCGGTCAAACGACACCTCCGATTGACGTGATGTCTGCCCGACCATTTCACAAATCACAAAACGGCTGATGTCGTACGGTTTCATGGAATTCCGAGGTCGTTCGGGTGGTTTTGACCCCCAACACGCCGTTTTAGCACGCGCTGAGCTGCTGAAAACGACACAATCGGCCGTACCGCGCACACCGCACATCTGATGGGCGCGACGTCTCCTCCTACACATCACGAATAATATTACTAATGTTTTCGTGTGCTTTCAGGTCATTCGGAGCACGTTTGCTGTGAATTCGACCGTCTCACGCCGTTTTTGGTGTTTTATGACACTGGAAACGCGTTTCCGGTCACCGCGGTCAAACGGCACCTCCGATTGATGTTCCGTCTACCCGACCATTCCACAAATCACACAGCGGCTGATGTCGTACGGTTTCATGGCATTCCGAGTTCGTTCGGGTGGTTTTGACCCCCCAACGCGTCGTTTTAGCGCGCGCCGAGCTGCTGAAAACGACACAATCGGTCGTACCGCGTGCACCGCACGTCCGATGGGCGTGTCGTCTCCTTCTACACATCACGAATAATATTACTAATGTTTTCGTGTGGTTTCAGGTCATTCGGAGCATGTTTGCTCTGAATTCGACCGTCTCACACCGTTTTTGGTGTTTTATGACACCGGAAACGCGTTTCCGGTCACCGCGGTCAAACAAAACCTCTGATTGACGTGCCGTCTACCTGACCATTTCACAAATCACACAACAGCTGATGTCGTATGGTTTCATGGCATTCCGATGTCGTTCGGGTGGTTTTGACCCCCCAACGCGCCGTTTTAGCGTGCGTCGAGCTGCTGAAAACGACACAATCGGCCGTACCACGCGCACCGCACGTCTGATGGGTGCGTCGTCTCCTCCTACACATCACGAATAATATTCCTAATGTTTTTGTGTGGTTTCAGGTCATTCGGAGCACGTTTGCTCCGAATTCGACCGTCTCACGCTGTTTTTGGTGTTTTATGACACCGGAAACGCGTTTCTGGTCACCGCGGTCAAAAGACACTTCCGATTGACGTGTCGTCTACCTGACTATTTCAAAAATTACACAACGGCTGATGTCGTACGGTTTCATGGCATTACGAGGTCGTTCGGGTGGTTTTGACCCCCCAACGCGCCGTTTTAGCGCGCTGAGGTGCTGAAAATGACACAATCGGCCGTACCGCGCGCACCGCACGTCCGATGGGCATGTCGTCTCCTCCTACATGTCACGAATAATATTCCTAATGTTTTCGTGTGGTTTCAGGTCATTCGGAGCACGTTTTCTCCGAATTCGACCGTCTCACGCCGTTTATGGTGTTTTATGACACCGGAAGCGCCTTTCCGGTCACTGCGGTCAAACGAAACCTCCGACTGACAGGCCGTCTGCCCGACCATTCCAAAAATCACAAAATGGCTGATTTCGTACGGTTTCATGGCATTCCGAGGTCGTTCGGGTAGTTTTGACCCCCCAACGCGCCGTTTTAGCGCGCGTCGAGCTGCTGAAAACGACACAATCGGCCGTACCGCGCGCACCGCACGTCTGATGGGCGCTTCATCTCCTCTTACACGTCACAAATAATATTCCTAATTTTTTCGTGTGTTTTCAGGTCATTAGGAGCATGTTTGCTTTGATTTCGACCGTCTCACGCCGTTTTTGGTGTTTTATGACACCGGGAACGCGTTTCCGGTCAGCGCGGTCAAATGAAACCTCCGATTGACGTGTCGTCTGCCCGACCATTTTACAAATCACACAACGGATGATGTCGTACAGTTTCATGGCATTTCGAGGTCGTTCGGGTGGTTTTGGCCCCCCAACGCGCCCTTTTAGCGCGCGCCGAGCTGCTGAAAACGACACAATCGGCCGTACCGTGCGCACCGCACGTCCGATGGGCGCGCCGTCTCCTCCTACATGTCAAAAATAATATTTCTAATGTTTTATTGCGGTTTCAGGTCATTCATAGCACATTTTCTCCGAATTCGAACATCTCATGCCGTTTTTGGTGTTTTATGACACCGGAAACGCGTTTTCGGTCACCGCGGTCAAACGACACCTCCGATTGACATGTCGTCTGCCCGACCATTCCAAAAATCACACAAAGGCTAATGTCGTACGGTTTCATGGCATTCCGAGGTCGTTCGGGTGGTTTTGACCCCCCCAACGCGTCGTTTTAGCGCGCGCCGAGCTGCTGAAAACGACACAATCGGTCGTACCGCGCGCACCGCACGTCCGATGGGGGCGTCGTCTCCTCCTACACATCACGAATAATATTCCTAATGTTTTCGTGTGGTTTCAGGTCATTCGGAGCACGTTTTCTCCGAATTCGACCGTCTCACGCCGTTTTTTGGTGTTTTATGACACTGGAAACGCGTTTCCGGTCACCGCGGTCAAACGACACCTCCGATTGACGTTCCGTCTACCCGACCATTTCACAAATCACACAACGGCTGATGTCGTATGGTTTCATGGCATTCTGATGTCGTTCGGGTGGTTTTGACCCCCCAACACGCCGTTTTAGCGCACGCCGAGCTGCTGAAAACGACACAATCGGCCGTACCGCGCGCACCGCACGTCCGATGGGCGCTCTGTCTCCTCCTACACGTCACGAATAATATTCCTAATGTTTTCTTGTGGTTTCAGGTCATTCGGAGAACGTTTGCTCCGAATTCGACCGTCTCACGCCGTTTTTGGTGTTTTATGACACCGAAACCGGTCACCGCGGTCAAACGACATCTCCGATTGACGTGCCGTCTACCCGAATATTCCAAAAATCACACAACGGCTGATGTAGTACGGTTTCATGGCATTCCGAGGTCATTCGGGTGGTTTTGACCCCCCAACGCGCCGTTTTAGCGCGCGCCGAGCTGCTAAAAACGACACAATCAGTCGTACCGCGCGCACCGCACGTCTGATGGGCGTGTCGTCTCCTCCTACACGTCACTAATAATATTCCTAATGTTTTCGTGTGGTTTCAGGTCATTCAGAGCACGTTTGCTCCGAATTCGACCGTCTCACGTCGTTTTTGGTGTTTTATGACACCGAAAACGCGTTTCCGGTCACCGCGGTCAAACGACACCTCCTATTGACGTGCCGTCTACCCGAACATTTCAAAAATCATACAATGGCTGATGTCGTACGGTTTCATGGCATTCCGATGTCGTTCGGGTGGTTTTGACCCCCCAACGCGCCGTTTTAGCGCGCGTCGAGCTGCTGAAAACGACACAATCGGTCGTACCGCGCGCACCGCACGTCCGATTGGCGCGTCGTCTCCTCCTACAAGTCACGATTAATATTCCTAATGTTTTCATGTGGTTTCAGGTCATTCGGAGCACGTTTTCTCCAAATTCGACTGTCTCACGCCGTTTTTGCTGTTTTATGACACCGGAAACGCCTTTGCGGTCACCGCGGTCAAACGACACCTCCGATTGACGTGCCGTCTGCCCGACCATTTCAAAAATCACACAACGGATGATGTCGTATGGTTTCATGGCATTCTGATGTCGTTTGGGTGGTTTTGACCCCCCAACGCGCTGTTTTAGCGCGCGCCGAGCTGCTAAAAACGACACAATCGGCCGTACCGCGCGCACCGCACGTCCGATGGGCGTGTCATCTCCTCCTACATGTCATGATTAATATTCCTAATGTTTTCGTGTGGTTTCAGGTCATTCGGAGCACATTAGGCCCAAATTCGACCGTCTTACGCCGTTTTTGCTGTTTTATGACACCGGAAACGCGTTTCCGGTCACCGCGGGGAGGCTGTCCGGGGTGCGTGGGGGCTGTCCGGGGTGCGGGGGGCCTGTCCGGGATGCGAGGGGCCTATAAGGGGTGTGGGGGGGGGGGCTGTCTGTGGTGTGGGGGGCCTATCCGGGGTGCGGGGGTCCTGCCCGGGGTGCAGGAGGGCTGACCGGGGTGCGGGGAGGGTTGTTCGGAGTGCGGGGAGGGCTGTCCGGGGTGCGGGGAGGGCTGTCTGGGGTGCGGGGAGGGCTGTCCGGGGTGCGGGGGGGCTGTCCGGGGTGGGGGGGGCATGTCCGGGGTGTGGGGAGGGCTGTCCGGAGTGCGGGGAGGGTTGTCCGGGGTGCGGGGGGCCTGTCCAGGGTGCGGGGGGGCTGTACGGAGTGCGGGGGGCCTGTCTGGGGTGCGGGAGGCCTGTCCGGGGTGCGGGGAGGGCTGTCCGGAGTGCGGGGAAGGCTGTTCGGGGTGCGGGAGGGCTGTCCGGGGTGCGGGAGGGCCTGTCCGGGGTACGGGAGGGCTGTCCGGGGTGCGGGGAGGGCTGTCCGGGGTGCGGGGAAGGCTGTCCGGGGTGCGGGAGGGTTGTTCGTGGTGCGGGGAGGGCTATCCGAGGTGCGGGGAAGGCTGTCCGGGGTGCGGGAGGGCTGTGCGGGGTGCAGGGAGGGCTGTCCGGAGTGCGGGGAGGGTTGTCCGGGGTGCGGGGAGGGCTATCCGGGGTGCGGGGAAGGCTGTCCGGGGTGCGGGAGGGCTGTGCGGGGTGCGGGGAGGGCTGTCCGGAGTGCGGGGAGGGCTGTCCGGAGTGTGGGGAGGGTTGTCCGGGGTGCCGGGGGGTGGCTGTCCGGGGTGGGGGGCATGTCCGGGGTGCGGGGAGGGCTGTTCGGAGTGCGGGGAGGGCTGTTCGGGGTGCGGGGGGCCTGTCCGGGGTGCGGGGAGGACTGTACGGAGTGCGGGGGGCCTGTTCGGGGGGCGGGAGGGCTGTCCGAGGTGCGGGAGGGCTGTCTGGAGTGCGGGGAAGGCTGTCCGGGGTGCGGGAGGGTTGTCCGGGGTGCGGGGAGGGCTGTCCGGGGTGCGGGAGGGCTGTCCGGGGTGCGGGAGGGCTGTCTGGGGTGCGGGGGGGGGGGGGGCTGTCCGGGGTGCGGGGGGGGGCTGTCCGGGGTGCGGGGGGGGCTGTCCGGGGTGGGGGGGGCTTGTCCGGGGTGCGGGGAGGGCTGTCCGGAGTGCAGGGAGGGTTGTCCGGGGTAGGCCGGGGACTACAAATAGTGAACTCGGCTCATTCATCAAAAACAAGTTTAATGATTTATTTTAGGAATCATGTGTTTTTTTCAAAAATATTACAGAACATGCAATTCTAAACATTGAAAATTAAATGAACAAAAAATATCCAAATCAATAATCAGTTTCATGGTTACTTCTCAATTCGTGCACACAAACATTGCATGAGGCCAAAACACACATGATACCCCCAAATCAAAAAAACTCACTAGAAACCCAACATAAATATCAATAACTACCCCACCATTAAAAGCAGAAACACACCTCGTGAATATGATGCGTCATGCGTGTTCATCACTGACCTTCATCCGGTGGGCCAGGGCCTACAACAAATAAACATTATGAATATTTTCATAACAAAAATAATTTAAATTAAATAAATAAATACAGTATAAACCTGCGTCGTGTGATCCCCTGCACCATCACCTGGATGCACATATTCCCGTAGTGCTCTAACCTCAGCAGCCAATTGCGCATTTGCCTCCTCGGAAGCCCGCAGTCGTGCCTCAAAATCTGACAACTGCTGTGTCATCTGAGCAACAGCAGGACCGACAACCGCAGCGCGTGACACTACAGAACGAGGAGTTCCTGTTCCATAGGTCAAACTATATCCATGCTCGTCCCGACCAATGATGCGATGAAAGATCTCATCCCTTCGCATGGGAAGCTGTCGTTGGTCCACTGGCAGATGTTCTAATTCAGCTTCAAATTGAGCCTGTGAAATATTTAAATATATATACATATATTAATATACAGATTTTATGTAAGTATTGGTAATGAGTATAAGCACTTACTATCAATGCTGCAGCCTCTGGATCATTGCGATCACGAGTCCTCATCCACACCGACATTTTATCAGTTGGTGCACCTTGCTCCCGCAACTATATTTGAATAGAATATAAACACAAAACCGTATTAATTAAAAAAATTAAAAAATGAATAATAAATGCCTCATGTCGGATCTGAGACACGTGACGAGTCCCGGGCCTGTGAGGTGGTCCCTACAACGCTCGATTCTCAGAATGGCGTGTAGACACCTCCTACATTCAATTCATTCAAATATCAAACAAATCACACATTCTTGAAAATATATATACCAAAATAAATATACAAACTGCAACACCCTCAGTAGACCAATATGCAACTAAATCACACCACTGAGATGGGAGGACACCTCTCGGGACTTTTTCTAGAATGTCTGGGGCACCCACATTTGGTACCCAGTGGTCCCTTTTGACTTTGCCTTTATAGTCTTTCCACATCTTGCGGCATTTGCTCATACACACTAGCCGAAACTCATCAGGACATACTTTCAAATTTTGTTATTAAAGAAAAAAATCACATATGTTATTGTTGTTTATACATAGGGAATAAAGTAAAATGGTCTTCTTACCTGAACCTCCCTCCAAAGACGATCTAATGTGTCCTGAGGGATAGAAGCCCAGTCACGCGTGGTCAATGGAAATCAATGTGGATCACGTATGATATGACCCAACTGACGAATAAATGCAGGGGCATTCTGTCCCACAGGATGAAATACCTCATCAAATGAAACATCAAAAGTTGTGTCGGAATTCCATGATAATATGCCACGACCCGGGCCTCTCCTGTGAGAGGAAGAAGCAGTCGAGTCTGATCCCGTTGAAAACAATTTTATATACAAATTGACAAATGTTATAAATATATATATATATATATATATATGTTTATTAATTACATAAAAATAGAGACAATGACATTCCAACATACCTCGACCCTGAGACGTAGATGTCTCAGATGGATGATGTGGATCTTCTGCCTCTTCCCCTGACATGCCTGCAGTCATGGAAAACATTAGTAAGGGGACTATCCAAAGTGTCCAAATGATAAGTTGGATTGTTTTTAAAAAAAATCAAACTTGTACAGTTGTTAATCAAACAAAAAGGGATTGAATAATTAGTTGTGAATGAATTTTAAAAAATCAGAAAGTTCACAAAACAGATATACAAATTATGTACAAAACCAATCAATGCATAGCCAAATTTCAAATTGAATTAATAAAAATTGAAGCAACACATGAACCAAATGAAGAATTTCTCAATGGGAAGATACACCGACAATAACATCAATATAACATGAGTTAAATCACCCTAAATATTTATAACTGAATAAACTTCCAAAAGTGAGGATTAAAACTTACAAGGATTTATAAAATGTTTAGATAATTTATGATATCTTAGGCT
This sequence comes from Viscum album, assembly GCA_963277665.1. NCBI lineage: Eukaryota > Viridiplantae > Streptophyta > Magnoliopsida > Santalales > Viscaceae > Viscum > Viscum album. Next base: position 28,661,310 of record OY728139.1, on the reverse strand, counting down.
GAATAGCAGGAAAACAATTATACCTTTCATTAAGCATGCAAATCGACCGTTTCTCCTTCAACAGCTGCTCTGACCCAATAAATATCTTCTTCACGTTGAACTACGGTATGTTGATCAAGCTGTTGGGAAACAAAAGGAACAGTCTCGGGTTCATCTTGTTCAAATACAAACACTCCTCGTCGAGACATTTTGACAACCACTTGCCAAATTGGATTCAAAGACAAAGTAATGAAGAATACTTGTTCTGCTTGTGATGTCAAAATGAAAGGTTCATTATCAACTCGTTCATTTATGTATAACATATAGTTAAAATTCACCAATGAAAACTGATATTGATCGACTTTACATCCACGCACTAGATCAACCCAATTACACTTTAACAATATGTACTTCAACTCGTGTGTGTATACAACTTCAATGATGTCTATCAATTAACCATAGTAATAACCAGAATCGAAAAATGGACAACCGATGCCACTGTTTTGTGTTGCTCGTTTGTCGTCAACATCTTTAATGCGAAATCGAAAACCATTAGCATCTATAGATTTATAACGACGAGCCGTTATAGATGGACCCTCAGCCAGTTGGATAAATTCTTCAGTTAGCGTGGGGTCCCCTAACTCCCTCAGCTTATGAACCTACATAATTCATAGAATTCGATAATGATATATGAAGAAAGAAATTAGTATAATACTTCACTCATAATGAAAATCAATTTATACGTACATAATCCTTGAACCAATCATGAAATGATGCATAATGAGACTGTTGAATTTGCAACTTAGTCGCACGATACATCTCTTCTTTTATCTCATTAATGTGTTTTCTGCAAATGATAACGCAATGTTTAAATGATCAACTTATGCAAACAAAACATGTAAAAGTTAAACAATAAAAGTGATAAGATACTTACTGCATTAATGGTGCAATTGATGGAGTATTGAACAAGATATATCAATGCGCTTGTATCCACTCGATGTTGTCCATATCATATGTGATTTCTTCTCCAACTGGACCATCCTGAATCTGAGAGGGCTTGTCTAATTTTGTTTCAACATCCATAAGATATTCTGCACAAAAATTAGTACACTCATCCATCAAATAACCATTGGCTATTGATGCCTCCGGACGAGCTCTGTTGTGTACAAATCGTTTCAATGTACTCAAATACCGCTCAATAGGATACATCCACCTGAATTGCACTGGACCAGCAGCCATTATTTCATCAGTTAGGTGCACTGTCAAGTGGACCATAACATCGAAAAATGAGAGGGGAAATACTTTCTCAAAGTGACAAAGCGTAAGTACAATTCGGTCCTGTAAAATTTTTAAATCACTCATTCATTGATTTCTTAAACAAAGCTATCTAAAAAAATTACTCATCTCAATCAACGGCTAAACAACATTGGGGGATAAACAATCACAAATTGCGATTGGAATCAACTGCTGAAGTAGTATGTGATTGTCATGACTTTTCAACCCTTGCAATGTCTTGCTCGTCAGATTCACACACTTTGAAATATTAGAAGAGTAACCATCAGGCACCTTGATCATCTTCAAAATGGAAAGAAATGTCTCTTTCTCCTTTGTAGTCATCGTATACTGGGCAGCAGGCATATATGCCTTGTTTCCCTCAGCTAACTGTAAATGCAAATGTTTCATTAAACCCATTTCTTCCAAATCACAGCATGCATTAACATGGTCCTTTGATTTCCCACTGACACCTAAAATGGTCCACAATATGTTATCAAAAACATTTTTTTCAATGTGCATGACATCCAAATTATGTCTCAGCATGTTAGTTTTCCAATACAAAAGACTATAAAAAATACTTTTCTTTTTCCAATTGTGACTGCGCTGCCTACCCGCAGCTCGAATATTACGTACCGGAGGAGCCACCAAATCCTGAATTTCATATACCATGTGGATGTTTTCTTCCTCAATCTGCGATAACATTTTGACTCCTGTTATGATCTTTGGTGCTGGGTTGAACTCTCTAGAACCATCAAATGCCACTCTGTCCTTTCTGAACCTGTGTTGAGGGGGGGGGGAACATCTGTGACCCATGTATGCCCATTTTTTGGAATGCTTAAGCCATACAGATTTTTTACTTTTGTTGCAACAAGGGCGAGAAAATTCTCCTTTCGTACTCCAGCCTAATAAATTTTCATAAGCTGGGAAGTCATTGATTATCCACAATAAAGCAGCCTGCAGTTTGAACACATTCGTTTCACAGTCATAAGTCATCACACCATCGCCCCAAAATTCATTCAACTCATCAATCAATGGATGAAGGTAAACATCAATCTTATCCCTTGGACTTTTAGGTCTATCAATAAGAGTGGAAAGTAATATAAATTGTTGCTTCATACAAAACCATGGAGGAAGATTATACGGAACCAACACCACGGGCCATGTGCTATGAGTTGCACCAACCATAGACTTGAATGGATTGAAACCATCTGTTGCCAATCCCAATCGGACATTATGAACATCTTTGGAAAAGTCGGGATGTCTCTTATCAAAATCCTTCCATGCATGAGAGTCTGTCAGGTGGGTTAACATATCACTTTCATGAACTCTTTCTGCATGTCATCTCATTAAATTAGAAACTTTAGATGACATAAAAAATATTTTCAACCTTGGTTTAAGGGGAATGTAACGCATTTGCTTTACGGCAATTGGTTTCCCCTGTATCACAATCTGACTTTGATGAGTCTGATTTCCCCTGTTCTCTTTCCACCTGGAAGCACCACAAACCGTACAAATATCCAAATGGGCAGTTTCCTTTCTAAACAACATACAGTTGTTTGCACATGCATCTATGGTCTCATATGTAAAACCTAAGTTCTCTGTCAGCTTACAAGCATGGTAATACGACTTGGGAATCTTAGCATCGACAGGAAGAACATTTTTCAATAACACCAACAGCATGTCGAATGATGTGTCTGACCAATGATTCAAAGTCTTCAAATGCAACAACTCCACGATAAACGACAATTTATTGAAAGAAGTACATCCAGGATATAATTTTGTTTTTGCATCATCAATTGCTTCATAAAACCTCCTCGAATCACGATATGCACCAGAGCGAAGATTTATTTCACCGGTCTCAAGATTCTGGATGTCAATGCCTTCAGGATCCAACCCATGTACCATTTTAGTAAGCATTTCATGCATTGGATCATTCATCCTTGCATCAACATCCATCTGAACTGTATTCGTATTTTCACAACGAACATATTCTTCTCCATGACGAGTCCAACTCTTATAATTTCTCAGAAATCCATTAAAGAATAGGTGCTCCCTCACAGTATCTCGTGTGAATTGATATCTGTTAGCACATTTTCTACATGGACAACTAATATAGTCACTTTCAAATCCTCTGGTGAAGTCAATAAACTGCATAATGCCATTGAAATACTCTCTAGACGTTCGATTTGGAAGATCAATCCAAATCTTATCCATAATAAGATCCCTATAACAAACATTTACACAAGACTTATTACATTTCCATTTTTCATATCAAATATATTTAAAATAAATACTAATTAATTGTTTGTGAACCATTTATAAAATAATAATGTAAGTGAAAGACCATGTCATACCTGATTGCGCTACAAACCTGGAAGGGAGGGGAGCCGAAGGCGGTGCTGCGAGGGAGAGGAGAGGCAGCGGTGGGGAGCCGGAGCCGGAGCTGGTGCGGCGAGGGAGGGGACGGTGAAGGAGGGGACGGGTGGCGGTGGTGCGGCGAGGGAGGGGACGAAGATAAAGGGGACGGGGGGTGGCGGGGTGCGGGGGGGTGTTCGGGGTGCTGGGGGGGAGGGACGAGGGGGCGGAGGGCCGAGGGCGGAGGTCGGAGGCTGGAGGGGCTGGAGGCCGAAGGCCAGAGGGCGGCCGGAGGGCTGCCCGAGGGCTGCCGGGCTGCCGGAGGCGGGTGGCGGGAGGCCCGAGGGTAGAGGGAGGCCGCAGGGCAGAGGGTGGCCAGAGCCGGAGGGCGGAGGGCGGCCAGAGGGCGGCCGGAGGAGGGAGGGTCCGGAGGAGGGCGGCCGGAGGGCGGTTGGAGGGCGGCCGGTGGAGGGCGGGGCCGGCGGAGGGCGGCCGACCGGAGGGAGGGGCGGAGGAGGGCGGGGCGGCGGAGGGCGGGGCGGCGGAGGGAGGGGCGGCGGCGGGCGGGGCGGCGGGGAGGGCGGGGCGGCGGGGAGGGTGGGGCGACGGGGAGGGCGGGGCGAAGGGGAGGGCGCGCGGCGACGGGGAGGACGCGGGCGACGGGGAGGGGGGAAGGGATCGGGGGGGCGCTTCGCGAGAGGAGGGAGGGTTCGGGGGGCGCGGATGCGTTTTTTTAGGGAAACGTAGCGACCGCCATTGGCGGTCGCTATTGGTTACCTATAGAGACCGCCACTGGCGGTCGCTATAGGTAAAGGGGCTCAAAAGCCCATATTTCTAGTAGTGTATACTCAATCCAGAGGTGGTACCATTAGAGAATTACATCTCCTATGAAGATAAGCCGGTGAAGATCTTAGATCATAGGGAAAAAGTTCTACGAAATAAGACAATGCCCCTCGTTAAAGTGTTGTGGAGAAACCAAAAGTTTGAAGAAGCAATGTGGGAACCGGAGGAAGTGATGAGGCAGAGTTACCCTCATTTGTTTTAGTGTGAAAAAGGAAATTTTGAGGGTGAAATTTCTTAATAGGGGAATATTGTAACGACCCGATCATTTATGAATAAAATTCTATTTCTTTTAATGTATTATAGAAAAAACATGGACTCTTTTTTAATTATTATTAGGTTTAAATGACCATTAAGTATCATTACCGTTGATAATATAGTCGTTGAACAGTGATCACACGACTGATATAAATTTAAGGTTTTTAAAAAGAATCCTTCCGACACAGAAAAAGGAGAGGATATCCTCATCCAGTAGACTCGGGTTGTATGAAGCTCATTTGTCAGAGCATGGAAAGGAGGTAGTGTCACTAGGCTTCGCTCTTAACCAATCTCAAGTTGAGCTTCAACACGTTAAACTTGAACGTAATCGCCTACAGGAGAAGTTCAAGTTAATAGAGATTACCATCTAGACGATGTTATCTGAGTCGCCTTAAGAGTTTGTCATCATCGCACACCTTATCCTTAGGTATTACGCGAGTGTTATAAGGGGTTATGTAATAAGGTATTAGTTACTTATTTTGTAATCCTTTTTTATAAATAAAAGTCTTATTCCATCAATTTCTTTATGAAAATAGTCTTTCTTAAAAAGTGACGAATTTGATAAATTTTCGTTACGGGTAAAAATGGTACTTTTGATAAATATATACATTATATTAAACTATGGTTTTTATTAAAAATATTATAAAAACAATTCTTATAAATGATGATTATATCATTTCCTTATCTTTAAATGATTAGGTAATCAGATTGATAAGAGTTATATTTTTTATACGATAAAATAGAAAATGTATTTTTAAAGAATTTATTTTAAAGAATTAATGAATTTTTTAAATAATTAATATTTCAATAAAATATTATTATCAATTTAATTTTATGAATAATAAATGAGTATATAATTTTTATAAATTCAAATGTAATTTTTATTAAGGTTTGAAAACTGTTTTTGTCAAAACCTGTGAATTTTCAATAAATGTTGGTTTTCATTTTAAAAGTGAAAATTCACATATTTAGAAAATTATTTAGATCAAATTAATATTATTTTTGGAATAAGAACATCGAAATTATCCAACAGTTAATTTTTCATAATTTTCTGAGACATTCGAATTTTTTGGGTAAAAATTAAATACCGTATAAATAAAATATATGTTTTATGACATCATAATGACCCCAAAATGATGTAATAAATACTATAATGGGTATTCTTAACACAATATATGTTTTATCATTAAAATAATGTTGTTTTATATTTGTTTTATTTATTTTATAAAGCCTTAGTGAATCCTCCAAAATGTATAAAATATTTTATGATTTTAAATTCATCTCTTTAATAATGTGACTCGCCTCCACATAAGCAAGGCTAATATTTTAATATGTTTGTCCATTGAACTTATAAAATAATGTTTTCCGCTCTACTTTAGAAAAAATCATCAGAAAAAACCATGGGAATGTTGGTGGTTTTGAATATTTAATTATATAGATTCCAAAACCTAAGTTTGTGGAATATTAAATAATTCCCCTCTCATTTTCTATATAAACTCACCCAATCTCCCACTTCTCTTCACTCAAAATCTTTGGAGCACGTCCCTACTCTTCCCTTCTCTCTCTATAATCCTCCCAAGGTGCCCCAAACTCTCAAGAATCCCCTCTTCAAGCTCTTGAAGTCACACACTCAAGTAAGGGATTTCCCACCCTCCTCTTTTATCATGCATTATTTTCATGTTATGTCTTTTAATATATTTTATTCCTATGTTGGTATATGCTATTAAATATCCTACTTATTTTTCATTTGATTTATAAATGATGAAATTCCCTTTCACTCTTATTTATTCCTCTTATGAACCCTTATGTGCACCCGTTACTATGCCGAATTTTCGTAAGGGATTCGTTCCTCTCTCATTTTTATTCAAGTTTCTTTATGTTGTTATACCTTTTTATTTTCAGTTAAAAATGTTGTGGTATGATTTCACACCTCCCCCATACTTCCCTCCTTATTTTTTAATGATTAGATATCACTTTATCTCTCATTAATGCCTTCCGTGTACACCTGTTACCATGCCAAAAGTCTGTAAGGGATTTCTCTCTTCTTATTTCCATTCAAGAATTTCTTCCATATTATGCATCTAAATTTCATTTCATATGTTGGGATATTATGTTACATGATCCCCTTATTGTCTATTTCGTGTATAAATGTTGAGGGACCCCTTTCTATCTCATTAACCCAACTTATGAATTTCCATATGACGTCGTTATGTTGTAGAAATTGCATTGTGATTTTCCAAACCAAAATCATCGTGTAGTGAATACCATGTTCATTTCTCTATCAAGAGTATTCACCTTTATGTACATATACTTATTGATTATAGACTTTCATGTATGTATTCCACATTCCTTTATCATGGAATAAATTATGATGTTGGATGAACCAATGTTATATGATCTATGTGGCACACTTAAGCATGAGATTGAAATGATTATGAAGGGTGTGCCCTGATAGCGCTCCAATGCATTGGGTAATGTTTAGTATCATGATACACCATGTGCAATGAGGGTTTACTCATGCTAATTCATGTGCAATGAGAGTTTTCTCATGCTAATTCATGTGCAATGAGGGTTTACTCATGCTAATCCATGTGCAATGAGCCTTGGCTCATGCTAATACCATGTTGTATGTTGTTGTCACGTTTCCTTGTTATGATAATCATGCTATATCATGTCTTTATATTCATGTTTCTCTTATGCTCCATTGATATTCCTATTGTCTAACATGTATTGTATTCTTCATGTTATGTCTTGTTTACTCTCGTACTGGGCTTTATAGCTCATCCTTTTCTTATGTATGTCCTCAGGTTATCTCATGCAGTGTTAAGTATGAAGGAATGGGTTGGTCATGTCAAAGAAGTTTGAAATAAAGATGTTATATTTCATATTTTAAGTTGCTATGTAATGTTCCTAATTTCCCAAGACATTAGACCTCTCAATCCTCGGAGTTGTCTTAGGTACAAGTTTATGTAATAAATCATGTTTAAGTGTGTAATAAAGAGTAGGGTTGTTATAGTACCCTAACTCACAATTCCACCTACACTGACTGAGCCTTCAAAACCAATGACTAAAAAAATTAACAAATTTCAATGATTTACTATAGGAATCTATAATACATTACCAAATCATCGAAACATAAACTATTATTGGAACACTTCCCCAAAAATTCCAATGAATTATCATCCTCACCTCTATCTCTTGAACAAACCCAAATACCATAGGGAGTTAACTTGTTGCGGGCTTGGAGTTCAGGTGTGTGGGTTGTGATGTTCACAACATATATGCAAGGGAGTCCAAGAAAGAGGCGATGATGTTGGGAAGCGTTGATATATGGTAGTTTATGAAGGAACGGTTCACACTAAGAGATTGAAGAGTTAGTTATAGTGCTCGACATGTGGTCAAGTCGTAGGGTGTCATTACTTCCTACATTCGAACGAGTTTAGAATTTATAATGCATCAAACACACAACCTAAAACTACTACGTAGTATAGGAAATATGATTCGTGGGGTTAAACCCACAAGGACAAGGTAGACCACTCTAATTTAATAATTAAGACACTAAATTATGACGAATGAAACAAAATCTACTTCAATTGGAAAGAGTTAGGAATGGTGATGGTGTTGGAAGAAAGATGAAAAGGGTGTTGGAAGTTATAGATCCAGCAAGTTCATGATGTAGAAAAACATAAAATAATGGGTTTAGAGAACATGATGTTGTCGGAATCATGTCTAATTCTCTTGGTCCTAGTAATTACTCTCTATCCTCAAAAATTACCATTTCTCATGGTCAATACTTCAGGTTGTTAAGAAAATTGGTGACCCAAAACCATGTTTAAACATGGAGTTAAACTATTCCAATGGTCATCACTACTAGAAATTTGCCCTATACCCACAGTTTCAAGGAACTGTGGGCAACCGAGGCATCGATATAGCCCCTGAGCTATACCCACGGTTTTGTAAACCGTAGGTATAGGTCTATTCCACCATGTCATTCACCATTCCATTGTGTCATTCACCTATACCCACAGTTTTAAAACTGTGGGTATAGCTTTGATAAAATACGCGGTCGCGAGATTCGATCCCTAGATCGCCCCTTTATTCTTCTCATGCCTAACCACTATCTCATTTCACTTATTGGTATATAAATATATATTTACTTATATATATTTATATAAATCGTGGTTATAGGTAGAAAACCGTGAGAATATGTATTCCTGTGGAAAAAAATTATCCCACGATTTTTCCCCACCATAAGGCGGGAAAGATATACCCACTGTTTTGGAAAACCGTGGGTATAGGTCTTCAAAAAACAACCCTATACCCACTGTTTTCCAAAAACCATGGGTATAGGTCTCAAAAAACAACCTTATACCCGCGGTTTATGCAAAACTGTGGGTATAGGTCTTGAAAAACAACCTATACCCACAGTTTTCCAAAACCATGGGTGTAGGTTCAAATACTATACCTATACCCACGGTTTTGGAAAAATCGTGGGTATAGGGCTATTTTCCAGTAGTGCATGGTGTTAGTCTACACCCTAGTACTCACACTAAAAAGATCTATCTCAAACTAAGGACAATGGCCATGCTTAATATAAAGAAAGAAAATAAATTGGTCTCTCTTGCCCACAATTACAATGGTCATGCAAAAGGAAATAAGGGGTCACAATCAATGAACCAGTGTAAGCAACCAACAAGAATTGAAATTAAAATTATAAATACTTTACTGCATCCAAATCCACTTCATCATACTTTCCATAGAATAAAGAAAATCACCCTCCCATGCTAGTCATGAGAGGGTGATGAATAGAAGAAAATAAAAACCCTATGGTGGTGCGTGTAGGGCATGTCGTTTTGAGTGGCTAAGAGCTGTAGGCATGGGGCAATGTTATAGGGCGTGTCAGCTTGCAAGGTTGGGGGTACGAGTGTGTGAGGGAGTGCTGAGGATGAGGGTGCGAGCGAGAGATAAAGAAAGGGAAGGGTGATGATGCCTTAGATTGGAGGGGGTTCAGCGGTAGCAGTAGGGTTCGGTGGGAGTGGATGCAGCAGTCGGCAACGGCAACGGCGGCAGAGGTGGGGTTCTGTGAAAGCTTGAAGGCGTGAGAGAAAGAGATTTTGTTAGGGTTATTTTATAACATCAAGGAAGACTTTTATCAGCACTTTCCAAAAAATACTGATAAAGGGCAGTTTTATCGATGCTAAAATATAAAAGCGCTGATAAAACTGATCTTTATCAGCGCTATTTTTGCACTGATAAAGAATAATATTATCATCGCCTTTTTAGCACTGATAAAGGGCTAAAACGTTAATTATAAATAAATAAATATTTATTTATAGTTATAATTATAAATGAATATATATTGATTTAAATAGTTATAAAATTACAATAACTGTATTTATTATATTTATAATTATATATAATAAATATATTCATTATATATATTTATAAAATTATAAATATAATAAATATATTTATTATCATTTTATAATTATTTAAATCAATGTATATTTATTTAAATAATTATAAATATAATAAATATATTTATTATAATTTTATATTTATTTAAATCAATATATATTTATTTATATTTATAACTATAAATAAATATATATTTAATTAAATAATTATAAATATATATTTATTTATAATTATAATTATAAATATATATATATATATACTTAAATAATTATAAAATTATAATAACTATATTTCTTATATTTATAATTTTATAAAATCATTTAAATAAATATATATTTATTTATAATTATAACTATAAATAAATATTTATTAAATTAAATAATTATAAATATATATTTATTTATAGTTATAAATATAAATAAATATTTATTTATTTAAATAATTATAAAATTATAATAACTATATTTCTTATATTTATAATTTTATAATTTTATATAATTAATATATTTATTATATATAATTATAAAATAATAAATATAATAAATATATTTTTTATAATTTTATAATTATTTTAAATAAATAAATATTTATTTATTTATAATTATAAAATTATATTTATTTGTAGCTATAATTATAAATAAATATATATTCATTTAAATAATTATAAAATTATAATAAATATATTTATTATATTTATAATTTTATGAATATATATACAAAAAAATCTAACTAAAAGGCGAAGCTTATGACCATTTATTAAACTTTAAAGAAAAAGAAATCAATCATAAGAAAAATGGATGTGGTCAAACAAAGAGACAAGTCATCATCCATAGAAAGAAACTACATATCAAGTCACCATAATCATGATGAGAATCATGGCCAATCTCCAACTTCATCGGCAGATTCCCACTCTGACTAGGAGTTCCTATGATTGAAGAGCGTAATATACTTCTCCTTAATCTTCTCCAACTTCGGGGTGAGCTAAGTCCTGGAAGACATACTTCGGCTATGCCCTCGTGCTGCAACCCAGTCCTCCCGACCATGTCATTGGCCATGATTTTTTGGGTGTCAACCCCGCTTCCAAGTCTTAACTTGTTGCCAAGCCCCTCCCGACTCTTCCCTTCCCAATTTAGAAATGTCTCTCTCCAAGAGAATTTGCTCATTAACATTAAGATTCTCAGTGTCCACAGAAGGGACATCAACTTCATTACGACTGTCAAAAATCGATACTGTCTGCACCAGATCAAGCACATCAAAAGTATTTGAGGTAGTAACTTGCACAATACCCTTGTTCTGCTGTCCAGGATTAGAGGCAGTGTTACTCGCCACATTCTTCTTAGTATGAAGAGGGGACAACTTATCTTTACCCTTCCTCTTAGAGGCAGTCAAAGCTTGTTCTTGGATCAATTCCTTGTCCACTTTGTTTTGGATAGCATTTTCAAGCTGCTCCAAATCATCAAAATCATTAATATCATCATCATGCCTGTTATCCTTCTCTCCTATGTCATCCTTTGAAAGAGGGATAACACAATCTCTTTCTTTCTCAGCAGGTGCATGCACACTAGGGTGCATTGTTGGATTGACCTCCTCCGCAACAATTTCAGCCCATGATTTCTTTCCCGAGGAAGAGGAATCCTTCACAACATTAAACATATTCAAACAAGAAGAGTTACCCCTATCCAAACCGACAGACCCTTCAAGCAACGAAGGCTCTTGATGCAAGCATCCTCCATGCTGTGAAGCTGAATGAGGAGAATTGCGTACAACCCCCTGCTGAAATATCTTCATCTATCGGATGTAAACCAGTACTCATATCCTAAGAAGATTCCTTAGGTTGAGCCTTCCTATTGCAATTACTTTCAACATGCCCACGAACTGAACAGTAAGAACAAGAAACTGCTCTTTTTCAATTCAGTAAGTCGTTACCAATTAACTTGCAATTCAAACAAAACTTTGGAACCTTCTCGTATTCAACTCTCAATTCAATCTCCTCAAAGTCGGTGGAGAGAAAAAAATTATCAGTCACGGTGGAACCTAAGTCAACCTCGACCAGAAAACGAGCATAGGGTCCAAAGTGAGCAAGCTCAGTCTCTTTGTCCAATTTAATAGGTACTCTAATAGTAAGAGAAATATATCTTCGGATGCCACAACAGCCAACTTAAACCAAATATTTAACCCACAGTTGAGCGGATGAGTTACGTACCTCCAGTGGGTTGAAATTCATATCCCATTCACGAATGTGCATTATGTCGAGCTTGATTGAAATTGAACCATACCCCCACGCACACATTTTTAGATCTTCACTGGGAAAGAGGATATGAAAAAATCCTCTACCCAAAGATACACACCTCCAGTTGCTAAAACCCTAAATTGTCGATAAATGCACAACTAGGTCATCGAATTTCCACAGTTTGGACCCCCTAGGCAAGATTAATCATGCAATAATCGAGTGTTTACCTAAATTCAAGTGTTCATAGACCGCATCGTCGTCAGCTCTGGCATGCGCAATACTTCACTTTCGATGAATCGCCCCAACAACGAGCTCTTTGTAGAGGGAGAACGCACTATTAGTCGCACCATTGGGAGGCGAAACAACCAGCTTGGGATCGCTACAAGACGCGCCATACCTATGTGAGTCAAAGCACCTCCGGTTTAGAAGGATTTTAGCATTCAAAGAACATGATCACAGCGCCATAAGCAAAGTGCCCTAGGAATCGCCATGGGATTCAAGAACAAGAAGACCCACCCACAACGCCATCTTTATATTTATAAATATATACAATTAATATATTTATTATAATTTTATAATTATTTAAATATATCTTTATTTATTTATAATTATAATTATAAATAATAAAAATATATTTATAAATATTTCTATATATTTATAATTTTATAATTATTGAAAAGGTTGGGACTCAAAGGCCCCTTTATTGAAATTAAAAATCTGAATGCAGAAAAGAGAGGAACAAAACAAGACAAGCCACAAAAGAGACATCAACACACTCAAGATCGAGTGCTCATTCTGTGGTGTGAGAGTTGACCACCCATTCCACAAGGATGCCTTCCTCTCCTCCAAGTCTTGGTCTGCATCCATGGTCCACCGCCATCATCCGAGACCTCAGTGATCTCAATAGCTTTCTCAAATTTATCTCCAACTCAATGTTCATTTGAATTTCCATCATCCTCACTGCTAGCAGAAGCAAGTAAATCAAAGGAGTTATTAACCTTTTCAATACATTTTTTATTCTGAAACTGAAGCGGAGCACTGCTTGGAGTAACCATAAAATGTCTCTGTCCCTTTGACATTTATAGTACCACCATGTTTTGAACATTAACTTTCAGTTCAGCAACATTGAAAACCGGTATAGCATTCATTTGAGACATGTTAGGAGTAGGGCTGGCCTTTCTAGCAACCACTTGGGATAGGGAAGGGGCTGGTGTAAACACTACCGAAGGAGATGCAATGGCAGGGGAAAATCAGCCTTAGCAGTTGTCCCAAGCACCTTAACCGTTGATTCAGAACGGCAACCAAGAGTTGGCTGCAGTGGAGTAACCGTGGGAGCAAGCTTTCCCTTACGTTCAGAGAGATCGCCTTGTATTTCAGATGTTTTCATAGTGGTGCCTATGGTCTTTCTGCTTAAGTCCACATAAACCATATTGTCTTCACTAGTGCCAGTTGACATTGGGGGTTTAATGCATGTTTTTCTCACAACATGTAACATAGTAGGAGCTGCAGAAACTGTTGCATAAACAGGAGATATAATTGAAGCATCTTTAGAGTGGTCAACAAGTAAGGCTTTTCCATAAGTGTTTGAAAACTCGTCACCCTTTTTTTTCAGGAGTCGGCCTACACTGCTCATGTGACTGAATATGTTGAGTCTTTCTTGTTTTGTACTTTATGGAAGTGGCAGCATCAGTCTTAGTCTTCCCTTTGTGATTTCTAGAGGTGAAAATAAATTTCTCTTGCCAAAAATTTTGATCAACACCAGCATGAGCGTCTAATTCAATGGCATCTTGACTATCAACCGAAATATCATCAACAGGATCTTCAGTAATGCCTTTAGTTAGAGCATCTTTAAAAGATATTCCATCAACTGTTGGGTGCTCATCTTCCAGATCTACCCACGATTGGGGTCTAGCATAAACTTGTGTAGGAGAAGCAATATCCAGCACTTGAGCAACATTAGAAGGCCTGTCAAAATTTTCATTCACAGCAGTCATTGGGGTTAGCATTTCAGAATTTGCGTCAATCACATTATCCTCAGCGAGAATAACCTCCATACTATCATTTGTCAAAGGGTCAGCAGGATGCAACACTTGGACACCCTTAGCGGGTTCTATGGAATCACTCGCTACATCCAGTGGAGCTTGTCCTTTAGGAGCAATGACATCCACATTGTTCTCGGCAAAGAGAAGAATGGGCGGAGCAACATTGCCAACCTTTACCTTCTTTTTACAGAACTGAGACTCATGGCCTCTAAGATTACAATTTGAGCAAATTAAATCCTTCCTGTAAGAAGACCTCTCATGCCCGATTGTTTTGCAAGCAACACAAAACAGTGGGACTTTCTCAAACTCAATGCATAGATTGATTTCATCATGCGGCATGGAGAGAATCACTCTATCAATCAGAGCACAGCTTAGATCAATTTCAACTAAGACTCACGCATAATGACCAAAAGTGACCGATTCAGTAGCACTATCTAGTCTAATCGGAATACCTATAGCCGAAGCTACGTCAAACAAAATTTCTGGGTGCCGCAGTACCCAATTAAGTCCATGAATTTTAATCCATAGTTGCGCATAGGTATCCCTAAAATCGTTCAGATTGAGATTCAGATTCCACTCATTTAGTCTCAAAATTCCTGCAGATCCAGCACTCCAAGCTTTCTCTTTCGCATCCGCAGAAGGGAATAAGAGATGGAAACATGATCTATTGACCCTTTCTTGACGATTCTTTGAGAAGCGCGATTACGGACTGCGCCAAAAGATCCAACCCGAGAAGCCAGTGAAGGACGTAAAGCGCTTCTCACCGTCTACATTCCCTTTGTTCTTCTTTGAAGACAACAGATCTTGATAATTCGCGACCTGAATCGATGAATAAGCATATAAATTCAAGCTATGCGGGTGGTTTAGGGCATTCCAGTCGCCATAGTTCGGGTGCTTCTCCCATTCCTCCATCATTCCACCAAAAACACACCGGGTTTTTAGGGCCAGGGGTTACAAGGTATTGGCGGACCGCCACCCACCACCAAGCGTCTTTATGTGTTTTCTCAACCATATGCCCAAGTGTAACGTCACATGGGCTTTCGGGTCAGTTCCCAATGGGGTAGAGGGTCCAGGAAGTGATTTATTCAGGCATCACAGGCGTTGCCGTATCAAGGACTCGAATCCGAAACCTTGGTGACAGACTTCACAGCCGCAACCAAATCCACCATGCCCCCGCGGGCAAAAGCACATCGGAATTTTAGGCTCAAGGGGTTACGAGGTATTGGCAGACCATCACCCACCACCAAGCGCCTTTATGTGCTTCCCCAACCATAGGCCTAAGTGTAACGACGCATGGGCTTTCAGGTCAGTTTCCAACATGATAGAGGGTCCAATGAGTGATTTATGCAGGCATCACAGGTGTTGCCATAGCATGGACTCGAACCCGGAACCTTGGTGACAGACTTCACAGCTACAACCAGCTCCACCATGCCCCCGCGGGCATATATATTTAAAAAATTATAAATATAATAAATATATTTATTATAATTTTATAATTATTTAAATATATATGTGTATATATTTATAATTACAAGTATAAATAAATCTATTTATAAATATTTGTATAGAATTATAAATTTATTTATAAATTTATAATAAATGTATTTATTGTAATTTTATAATTATATATATAGTTATAATTATATTTAAAAAGTATTTATATATAATTTATAATTATAAATATATTTAAATAAATATATTTATTGTAATTTTATAAGTATTTATGAGAACATAATTAGTTCATTGGTATAACATGAATGAATCATACGGGTGTCAATGTATAAATGAACATATTCATAATGATGAATACATAACATATGCTTTCGTACGTCATCATAATATATAGTAATCTTAACATTTGGAACATAGCAACTCGCAATCACGTCCACAAATAAACTTATGACCATACAACGTCAATTATACTCACACATCAATATATAAACATAAATAACGACAATCATATCCATGAATATCATCATTATCTCATGATATATATATATATATATATATATATATATATATATATTGACCAAATTCATTAGACATATTTTTTAAAATAAATATTTTTTTTTGTACGGAAACAACACCCCCCATTACATGTCTTAAGCTTCCAATTGAGTAGAAAATAATATTTATTATAAATATAATAAATATATTTATTATTTTAAAAAAATTATTATAATTTTATAATTATTTAAATGTGTATATATATATATAGCGAGTCTGTATCCAAGTGGTAAAGACTCATGCTTGGCATCCAGAAGGTCTTGGGATCAAGCCATGTTGGGCACAGGCATGACGCAAACCTAGTGAGGCAAACATGACGCAGGCCTTATGACGCAGACAAGATAATACAGGCATGACGCTGCACTGGGCTTTTGGGCCATGTAATAGGATTCATGTTCATCGGGCCTACGGGTCATGTACTAAATAAATAAGGTTTGATGAGTGGGTTATCCCCTGGGGGGCTATGGCCTACCTCTCCGACCTGTGCGTGTGGTGTATGTGTGTTTAAATATAATTGTACCCCCAAACACCTAATACACACACACACATATCTATTTATAATCTTATAAATACTTTTTTTTAAACAGTCTTTCTATATATATATATATTAATTATTAAAAAATATATATTAATATATCGTATTTATATTAATTATAAACATGGATTTTTTAATTAATGTATATAAATAAACATTATTTTTGAATGTAAATATAATAATTATATATATATTAATAATATTTTTTATTAAAAACCTTTATCGGCTGATAAAAGTCGACGCATCCCTTGCCCGGATCTATGGTAGCAAAGATGAACAATATGGAGAACCATACAGGAATCTTTTGACTATACTTCACCAAACAGATAGAGTATGGTGGGAAAACGATTCTTCACCCCTTTTGGTGAACAATGTGAAAGACAAGGTTGAAAATCCCATGTGACCGGTTCAAAGTCAAAGATGCTTTTATGTCCTTCAAATAAACAAATGATTTAGAGGCAGGGCAGAGAACATAAGCATATCTGCTTTACATGTGGCAAGAAGGTCATTGGAAGATGAACCGCAACAAATTGAAGAAGCATAAGCATCTACTTCAAGTATATGCACCATTGTAAGTAATGTTTTTTTGACTTCTTGGATATTAAATCACTACACCAAAATGGCCATTTAACGGCAATTTTTTTCCTTTACCAACGATTTTAAACCGCTGCTAAATCATTTAACGACAGTTTTTTAAATCACCGCGTAATGCGGTGTCACAAAACATTTCACAACGGTTTTTAGAATCGCATCAGATCATTTAGAAATTGTTTAAACCGTTGGTATTCATTTATGGCGGTTTTAAAAGTTTATTATTTTTAATTATTTTATTAATTGAATAATTAATTAATTATTATTAATTAATTATTATTATTTATTTACGCAATTAATTAATTGATTATTATTATTATATTTTTTATTTACATAATTAATTTGTTAATTATTATTATTTATTTATTATCATATTATTTAGCTACTCATTTATTTATCCTACCATACATGCATATGTCGTGCATGTCATGCATAAATTCCAACATATATGAGTTGGGTGATATTTGAACCCCTTACCTCTTGGTTATTCTGCAAATACTGTACCACTCCAGCAAGTTTTTCATGTGGTTAGTAAATATTATATATTAGGTGCATTGAGGTATAATTACATTAAACACGCACACACCACACACACAGGTCGGAAAGGCAGGTCATAGCCTCCCCCCCAAAGGATAGCACGCCCATCAAGCCTTATCTATTCAGTACATGACTCGAATGCTCAGTGGGCATGAAGCCCATTACATAGCCCAAAGACCCACAAACTCGTCTGAAGGCGCAGTGCAGCGTCATGTCTGCATCATGCATACGTCACTATTTACTTGCGCCATGCCTGCGTCACCGCTTGCCTGTGTCATGCCTGCGTCATGTCTACGTCACCGTCTGCCAACGGAAATTCGCTCCCACCCGGATTTGAACCCAGGTCTGATGCAAGATTACGGGGAGCCACTCGGGCAAACCCCCAACTGTAAAAGTACACGGGGTTTTTAGGCCCAAGGGGTTGCAAGGTATTGGTGAGCCGTCACCCACCACTAAGCGCCTTTATGTACTTCTCCAGCCATAGGCCCAAGTGTAACGACACCTGGGCTTTCGGGCCAGTTCCACACGAGGGTAGAGGATCCACGAGTGATTTATTCATGCATCTCAAGCGTTGTCATAACAAGGACTCGAACCCGAAACCTTGGTGACATACTCCACAGCCGCAACCAACTCAACCGTGCCCCAACGGGCATATAATTTAATATATATACACACACACACACACACATACATATATAAAAAAAAAATTGGGTACAACCGCGAAAGCGGCACACGACACAAGAAATAAAATACATTTAAATCACTGACCCGGGGACTTGACCCCGGGACCACACCCCAAATAATTAATAATTAATAATTAATAAAAACAAACAAATAATTAACAAATAATTAATAAAAAATAATAAAAAATAAACAGAAAACAGTAAGTAATAAATATTAAATATTAAGTAATGAAAAATAAATAATAAGGTTATAATTAATTAATAATAATTAATAAGGAGGGGATGCGATGTTACAAGTGATTCTCTCTCATGAATCTCATGACATCTAGGTTTTCTAATGGTGAAATCATTCAATCCATCTTAGTATTTCGATCCAAAAGATGTTTTTGTTGGTCCGATGAAGAAGGCTGACTCTAATCCTGGGTGAGATACATCATCTCCGGTTGTAGATGAATTGGCTCCTTCGCATTCTCTAGAAAAAGTTGTTTTCGACAAACAGAGAGAACTCTTCCATGACGGTCAATGCTTCTCCGATCTTAGGGATGATCTTGCTGCTCCAAGCAAGCGAATCACATGAAATGAAGCCTTAGCATTTGTCGAAACTGGCTCAAAAGTTATTAAGGAGCATCTTGAAGAATGTAAATTCTCGATTCTCGTGCGACTGGTCATCCCATGGATGGAGAATCCCTAAATATTGATGCTGTGAGGAATCGACTTACTCAGGTTTGGGGTTTCAGTGGTTTGCACATCGTCTCAGTCAGTAAGGAGTTTTTCCACATTGTCTTTTTGTCGAACGAATCCAAGGCCAAAGCTTGGAGTTTTGGTAATGTTTTGCTTAAGCAAGGATTTCTTAAAATTCTTGATTGGGATCCTCTATTTGACCCAATGTTCGATAGTAAATATGTGACTCAAATTTGGATCTGAATCCCCGGACTTAGATGGTTCTTCTAGCACCTGCAGATATTGTGGGATGTTGCCTCAGTGGTTGGCATTCCCATCATGTTTGACAGGGAGACTGAACGTACGAGGTATGGTCATTTTGCTAGAATTTTGGTTGAAGTTGATGTTGCTTCTCCTTTGATCAAAACTGTTATGCTGGTGGTGTCTCAATTTAGACTTGAATTGTCAATTGACTATGAAAGAGTTCTTGATCTCTGTCTGAAATGAAAATGCATTGGTCATGTTACTGAAAAATGCTGCAGGAACCTGCTGTGCTCCCTCTGTAAGAAGCATGGTCATTCGGTTGAAAACTTAAGCCAACAGGGGATGTCTCATCTATTCAAAGAGACCTGGCAGCGGACTCTCATCAGGCTGTTCCCATGGATGTTGGTGCATCATCTTATGCTGCTACTCTCATGAAGGGTCAGACAGATTTGTGTGTGAAATGAAACAGGCCTGAACACAATTTGGAGCGATTCAAATTCAACATGCCTGGTAATGTTGGCCTGAGAACACCTGTTCAGATGGAAGAACAATCTTGCAGGGATGAGGAAGATCTCCTGCATGTCGAGGAGGAGGCCCAACTAGATTCTGTACACTCACAGACCTCTAATGAGGTGGAGCATATTGCTATGAACTCTGCTGATATGATGGATGTTATTTTTATGAAATCAGGTAACAGTAAGGGTAAGAAGCATCTTATGGATTCAGCTCCTGTGGTGAGCAAGAGTGGACCACATACGAAATATGAGCTTGTTGGTTCTCCTATAATCAAGGAAAATGTGGGCATGGGCAAACAGTTCATGCCCAGGATGCCTGTTGGATATGTCCACCGGGCCACTTCAATTCCCAAGAAGGATGTCAGGGTTGTGGTAATTAAGGAAGCATCTCAACTGGTAATGCATGTTGCGGCCTCTCCGGAGGGTGGTTCAGGAAATCTTCCAAAAGGTAATTCCACTAAGGTTGTTTCATTGGATTAGTCTCTTCAAATCAAAGGGGAAAATGTTTTACTGAACGATGAAGGCTACTAGCTGGTCATCCATAGGAAATCTAGCTTGCGACCCTCTCCTGCATTCCCTCTCCAGGGTGAGGTTTATCTAGCCAACCATGTAGGACAAGGGCTGAAGATGATGTTTTAGAGGCAGATGATCAGCCTAACTTGTCTCGTCAGCTTATCTCTACAAATGTTGATGATGATGTTTCACTAGAAGGAAAGGGGGCAGATAAGGCTGAAAATGCTTTTCTTGAGGAGGCAGTGGGTGATCTTATTACTGGTGGTTCACTGGTAGAGAAGATGACAACTGAGGAGGGTTTCACTTTCCCACCGGACTCTGGTTCCGGTAGAAATAATTTTACTTTGCTTGACATTTTAAATAGATCCTATGTCAGGGATGTCTTCCGAGAGGAATTCAGCAACATTGTACCTCTTCGAGTTGATGGACAATCCTCAGCTATTGATGCTGTCAAAGAGACTGGAGGTCAAGATAACGAGTCCCATGATGAGGAAGATAATTCATCAAGCATGGATGATCAGGAAATTACTTGGCAAACTTCTAAGAAGTGGAAACAAGGCAGGCACCTCAGAGGTCAGGGTGGCTCACGAAAAGGTGTCAAAACATAATAAAAGATGATTGTTGGATGATCTTTTTACTTTTGGTGGTATTGTCTGTGCCACTCTTGTGTACTTTTTTTAAATAATTTTTTCGAGACCATGAGTTTTAATCCATGGTTCGCACCGTTCCGAGTAATAATTAATAATTACTAAGTAATAAGTAATAAATAGATAATAAATAAATAAATAAATAATAAATAATAATAAATTAATGAATAAATAATAGATAAATAATGAATAAATGATAAATAAATAATAAATTAATAAGAAATAAGAAATCAATATACAATAAATAAATAGTACCCAAAAGTCTAGGATCCAGTCAAAACCGGTACTATAAAAATTTATTAAAAAGAGGAAGACAAGTCAAGCATGCAAGGAATTATTACAAAAATGAGAGTATATGACACCACACATGTCCGCCTCCACCATTGGAACAGCAAGTAAAGGGGAAAAAAACAGAGGAATTACAGCAGGTAGAGAGGAAAAAACAGAGAGGAATTACAGGTTCCCCCCAGGGGAAATCCTGCCCAAGCCTACAACTGATGCCCAAAAATAACACGAAAAGGAATGTCCTCACTCTCCCATGTCCTCCCCTTTTTAACAGATTCCAAACAGCCCAGTGGCTTAACAACCTTGAGATTCCTCCACTACCTCTCCCCCCATGTGTCAGCAGGTGACCCCACGGGTCCCTCCAGTTTGTTAACTTTGTTATTCTGTTTCTCCTGGCCCACCTGGCCTAGCAGTTGGTTTGTTTCTCCTGGCCCACCTGGCCTGGCAGTTGGTTCTCCCCCTGGCTGGGCAGCTTTGCCCCTCCTAGAATACACCTTCCACTCACCCGGAAGGTCCTGGATCCTACCACTGCCCACCGTCTGAGAATCAGTCTTGTCCTCAAGACTGAATGTGAGAAACTGATTGCGGAGGACAAAGTCATCCTCCCAAGTTGCATCGGCAGCAGGTTGGCCTGTCCAGTGGATCAAATATTGTGGCTGAAAAATGTCATCCTGGAGGTGATAGCGGCGGGACAGGATGGCAGCAGGCTCGGGCCGAGAAACGTCATCACCGGCTAAGTCCGAGGGAAGTGAAGGTGAGGTAGTTTGGGGACCGACAACGGCTTTGAGCTGAGAGACATGAAAAAACATCGTGAATGTGGGCTGTGGAGGGTAACTCCAATTGGTAAGCAACCGGGCCAATTGGGCGGAGTATCATGAAAGGTCCATAAAACCGGGGAGACAATTTTGGAGAGATCCGCCGAGCAAGGGAGTGTTGCCGGTGGGGTCTAAGTTTGACGTAGACTGGGTCGCCCACTGCAAAAGTCACCGAGCGGCAGTGGCGGTTAGCTTGAAGACGCATAATGTCCTGAGCCCGGTGGAGATGGTGTTTGATTTGATGTAAGGCCTCATCTCGGTCCATCAAAGCTGAAGCGACTGCTGCCACCCGGATTTCTGAAGGAAGGAAGCGGGTGAGGGCAGGAGGTTTACGCCCGTAGACGACCTCGAAAGGTGTGGTTTTGATTGTCGAGTGCGACGAGGTATTGTAGGATAATTCTGCCCAAGGAATCCAATAAGACCAATGTTTGGGCTGCTCCCCAGCGAAGCAGCGAAGATAAGTCTCAAGGAAACGGTTGAGTACCTCGGTCTGGCCATCCGTTTGCGGGTGATAGGCGGAGCTAAACCGCAATTTAGTGCCATGGAGGCGGAACAGTTCTGTCCAAAAATGGCTGAGGAAAACCGGGTCCCGGTCACTAACAATTGAAGTGGGCAGCCCATGTAACCGGACAACTTCCTTGAAAAAAAATTCTGCTACGCGAGTGGCCGTATAGGGGTGTTTTAGTAAGAGGAAATGAGCGTACTTGGAGAGGCGATCCACCACTACGAAAATAACATTGAAACCACCCGATTTAGGGAGCCCAGTAATAAAATCCATAGAGAGATCCTCCCAAATGGCTGCCGGAATATCCAAAGGTTGGAGCAACCCGGCTGGGGATAGGGTGGAGTATTTGTTCCTTTGACAAACCGAACATTGGCGGACAAAATTCTGGACAGCAGTCTTCATACCCGACCAGTAAAGGGTAGCAGCAAGGCGGCGGTAAGTGCGATAAAAACCAGAGTGGCCCCCTTCCGGAGAGGAATGGTGTTCAGCTAAAAGTGTTGATATCCAAGGAGAGGAGGCTGAAAGAACAAGACGGTTGTTGTAGAATAAAATGCCCTGCCGAAGATGGTAGCCGGGATAGGAGGGACGGTTGTCGCGGAGGGTGTGGATTATGCTTTGAAGGTGGGAATCAGCATCAATGTCTGTGAGCAGGTCGCGACCATCTGCCCATTGAGGAACTGACTGAATAAAAACCAAAGCAGCAGAATCATGACAACGGGATAAGGCGTCGGCAGCAGAATTTATCCGACCCGGTTTATATTTGATTTCAAAATGGTACCCCAAAAGTTTAGCAAGTCAGCACTGTTGATCAGCAGTTGTAACGTGCTGTTGGAGAAGAAAATTGAGGCTACGTTGGTCGGAATAAACCACAAAAGGGCGGCCCAGAAGGTAAGGGCGCCAATGTTGGATGGCAAGGACAAGAGCCATCAGTTCCTTCTCATAGGTGGATTTAGCCAACGTCCGAGGGGATAGAGCCTTGCTAAAATAGGCAATCGGCTGCCGATGCTGCATGAGGACAACGCCAATGCCGCGGCCAGATGCGTCACATTCCAGCTCAAAAACGGAAGAAAAATCCGAAAGAAGGAGAAGAGGGGCCTGGGTGACAAGTTGTTGTAAGTGTCTGAAAGCCTGTTGCGCCGCAGGAGGCCAGTGAAACCCATCTTTCTTGGTGAGGGCTGTGAGAGGTTGAGCAATGGCGCCATAATTTGGGATAAAACGACGATAGTAGCCGGTTAAACCAAGAAAACCACGGACCCCTCAGACAGTAGTCGGCTGAGGCCAGTCAAGTACAACTTGGATTTTGGCCGGATCCATAGCGACGCCTTGGCTGGAGATAATATGACCCAAATACTCGAGCTGCTGCTGGAAAAATTGGCATTTCTTGGAGTTGAGGAAGAATGTATTGTCGAGTAAGATTTGGAGGACAACAGCAAGATGTTCTTGGTGGAGTGTCCAGCTGTGGCTGTAGACCAAAATATCATCAAAAAATATTAGTACAAACTTACGAAGTAGGGGCTGAAATAAGGCGTTCATAGTGGCCTGAAACGTTGAGGGAGCATTAGTAAGGCCAAATGGCATTACTAAATACTCATAATGCCCGTGGTGAGTCCGGAAAGCTGTTTTGTCAATATCGGTCTCGTGCATACGAATCTGGTGATACCCCGACTTGAGATCAAGTTTAGAGAAACAAGTTGCGCCGTGGAGCTCATCGAGTAATTCTTCCACCAGTGGAATGAGAAACTTGTCGGGGATGGTAGCTTTGTTGAGAGCGCGATAATCAACGCACATGCGCCAAGAGTTGTCCTTCTTCTTGACTAATAATACTGGGCTAGAGTAGGTGCTAAGGCTAGGCCGAATGAGACCAGACAACAGAAGATTATGAACCTGCTGCTCGATTTCATTTTTCTAAACACAGGGGTACCGGTAGGGACGGACAACCACGGGGCCGTGGCCGGGTAATAGCCGAATAACATGATCCCAAGGTCTTTTTGGCGGAAGGCCAGGGGACTCCGTGAAAACCAGTGCAAACTGAGTAGTTAAACTGTTGTACATAGCTTGAAATGGGGCGGATAAATTCGAGGGATGCCAAGGAGCTTTGCCCCCCAACAGTACCTGAAGATGGCTGGACTCTGGTGAGCGTTTGGCCCGTACCAGCAAAGAAACTGCAGTCTGCATGCGCGGTGAAGCTCCCTGCAAGCAGTAGGTGTGATGGGCGACTGAAAATTTCATCGTCATAGTGTGCCAATTTAGCTGGATCTCTCCCAGAGTGCGGAGCCATGCAACTCCTAAAATGATATCCAAACTGCCAATGTCAAGGACATGGAAATCGAGGTGACAATGGTAACTGCCGATAAACAAAGGTAATTGACGGCAGTGGCCTAAGGACCAGGTGAGATGGCCATCGCCCAATTTAATACGAAGTGTTGGAGTGGCCTGCACCTCAAAAGCAAGTAGACGGATTAAAAGCGGGGAGATGAAATTATGACACGCGCCACTGTCGACCAGCAGTAAAACAGGAAGCCCCATTAAAGATCCTTCGATTTTGAGAGAAGAGGTGGCGTGCGGGGAACAACGGGAGGGGGATCCCCCAAAATTCAGGTACTGAAAGTCCAGCAGATGGCACTCGGCATCGGGAGCCGGGGGAAGGTCAGGTAACGGCTCGGAGGGAAGCAAAGTGTCAGCATCGTCTGTGTCACCTTCCCCCAAAATGAGAACCCGTAACTTCGGGTCCGAGCAGCGGTGTGTGGGTGAGTAAGGTAACCCACACCGAAAACAGAGCCCCTTCTTGCGGCGGTCATCCCATTCTTGAGAAGTGAGGTGACGAACACCGCGGCCAGCAGGTTGGGTGAAACGGGGTGGCTCTCCAGAGAGCCCCGGAGTGGCTTTTTCTGGGCGATGGAACGACCGACCAGCAGGTGGAAGAGGGGGCAAATAGCGGGACAGAGGAGACCAAGCAGTAGCATCACGATTTGCCGGAGGCTGGCAGGGAGCTGCCTTGGAAGAACCTGCAGAACCGTGGCGGAGGGCTAATTCAATATTGCGTGCCAGACGCATGGCCTGGAGTCGTGTATCCGGGTTATGAATGCGCACCCAAGAGCGGATATCATCCTGCAAACCATTTAAAAAATACCCCAAGTATTGTGGTTCCGGAAGACGTGGCAGCAAGGAGGCGAGATATTCATAATGTTCAATGTAATCCTGAACGGAGCCCTGTTGATGGAGGGCCGCTAATTCCTCATAGGGGTTTTGGATGTCAAGGCCACTAAAACGTTCGAGTAGTTCATGTTTGAAAACAGACCATGTTAAGTCTGGACAAACCTCTGTAAGAATGGTGAACCAATGGATGGGTGTGCCCTCCATGCTGACTTGGGCAAGCTGGAGCCAGAATGGGTCTGGGGTTTGATGAATTCTGAAGTAGAGTTCCGCTCTGGTGAGCCAGCCTCGAGGGTCCGAACCATCAAACAGGGGAAGCTCGACACGGCGAGGAAGGGGAGAGGGATCAAAAGGGTTAGCCGTACCAGAAGGTGGAACAAGCAGAGGTGGGTGGCCGGAGATACCAAAGTGGAAAAAAGGATCCGGGGGTCGGGGATCAGGCTATTGAGGCTGCTTCTCGGAATGGCGCAACATCATTTTCCGAAACTCAGTTTGCTCGGCAAATTCTAGTTCCCAGCGGCGTTGGTTTTGGCGGAGGTCCTGCAGTCCCTGCTGGAGCTCGCCTACTGTGGTGGTGAGGGCGGCAATGGAGTAGGTAACCGACTCGATGTGCTGGTCGATGCTGTCCAAGCGGGATTGGTTTCTCGTCTCCATGGAGAAACAAGGCAGATCGGACCAAATGTTACGAACAGAGGACTGGAAGTTGTATTACTGGAGGAGGAAAATGAATTACAACAAGTAAAGGGGAAAAAACAGAGGAATTACAGCAGGTAGAGAGGAAAAAACAGAGAGGAATTACAGGTTCCCCCCAGGGGAAATCCTGCCCAAGCCTACAGCCGATGCCCAAAAATAACAGGAAAAGGAATGCCCTCACTCTCCCATGTCCTCCCCTTTTTAACAGATTCCAAACAACCCAGTGGCTTAACAACATTGAGATTCCTCCACTACCTCTCCCCCCATGTGTCAGCAGGTGACCCCACGGGTCCCTCCAGTTTGTTAACTTTGTTATTCTGTTTCTCCTGGCCCACCTGGCCTAGCAGTTGGTTTGTTTCTCCTGGCCCACCTGGCCTGGCAGTTGGTTCTCCCCCTGGCTGGGCAGCTTTGCCCCTCCTAGAATACACCTTCCACTCACCCGGAAGGTCCTGGATCCTACCACTGACATGCCAGAAGGTGCCCCATCAACGTTCACTTTAAGATATGGGCTTATCGGAGGTATCCCGTAGATGTACTTAACTTTTTTGGGCCTCCTCGGTCGACCTAACGCACCTAAAATCCTGAGAATCTACAGATCAAACATGTTGTTATTCATCCTACTAGTTTGCACCATAGATGCTGCATACACTTCCCTGTGTAAATCTGTCATTCCAATCTGTATAGAGTGCTGTTTGTTGTCAAATAGTTTGGTGTTACGGGCATGCCATACAACCGAGAGTACAGCAGCAACTGCCACCAGTAAAAGGTTCTGAATTTTATCACTGTATCAAGCATTGGGCAGCTATGGCAGCAGCTCATGTATCTGCATGTTTGCATCAACTTCCAGCCCGAACAGAAAACCTGCATAAGCCCAGAGTTGCTGAGCATAACCACACTCCACAAAAAGATGTTGTATATTCTCCTCTGCTCGCATACATAAATGACATGCTGAAACAAGTTAAATTCCAGCCCATTTGAGTTGATCAAGCGTGGGAAGTCTATTTTTCCAGATCCTCCAAATTAGAATAAATCTGGATGGTTGAATGATTGGTGTCCTGAAATGCATGAGCCAAGCTGGTGGATGAGTGGAGCCTCCACATTCCAGCTTATAGAACTCCTTGATATTAAAGTGACCATTCCTATTATGTTTCCATATTAGAGTATCACAATCCATGAATGTGTGATTTTGAATCTCCAGACCAACTTGAGAGGGGACCATACTGTCAGAATTGTGTCATTGTGATAGAAGACCAGCAATGGAAAAATGCCTTGCCTCAGGCTGAATAGTCATGTTGTCCTGCAGAGGCCTATCAAGCCATGTAGTATTCCAACAATTGATATTGGAACTCCTACTTACCAGCCACTTTGTGCCATGAATGATTCTAGTGAAGGAGTGCTTGAGAGATGCCCAAACAGACGACGCAAGATAATACTAATATGCATTCAGCAACCTCCCCTTGAATCTGTTTGTCAAAAAGTTATTAGAAGCATCATTGGAGATTGTAGATTAGGAAATCCCCCTTACCTCAAAGTGAGGCGGAGACCTACTTTTATAGATTGAGGATACAAAATACACATAGGAGTATTCTGATGTGAGACTCAGAAATACCCAGAATAATAATAAAAATAGGGTTTTAACACTCCTTCTCAAGCTGAACATGCCCAGCTTGGACAACGAGTCCCACAAAAAAGAAAGAAGAAAAAAAACATACAAGACCAGACACACTCTGGTAAGAACCAAGCACCGGCTACTTTGTATTCACATAATAATGGAGCAGAAATACAGCAAATAGGAGGAAATAACAGCAGAAATGAGAAAGAATGGGATCGGGAGAGGCTCCCGCCCAAGCCAAAAGGCCGATCTGCTCAAAGCAGCCCACTAAACTGATAAACTCCAGGATGCCCTCACCTTAACCCTCCACCCTTATTTATAATCTCTCTCTCCCTAACAAACTAAGAATATTCCCCCATAACAAACTCTAACAAACTCACTCCACTAACTAAGAATATTTCCCCATAACAAACTCTAACAAACTCACCCCCTTACAAAGACAATAATACCCCCAAACTAATTGGCAGCAGGTCTCTATCACTACCACCGTCCCGAAAAACCACCTTGTCCTCAAGGTGGTGGATCGCATAAGCATGTCAGGCGATCTGCCATATCATCTATGCTGCAGGGAACGAAGGACAAGGGGTGCCAGACAGGTAGTGGTGCCATGCAATCTTCCATATCCTCCACTGTAGTCCTGTATAATGTGTCTGTGCCGCAGGTGTTCACCATGCAATCTCCCAAACACGTCGACCGCCAGCATGGATCAGGGATGAAGAGACAAAGGTGAGAGTGTCGCTCGCTGTAATGTCTGACCTCCATCCAGTGGGAAGGTCATGTTGTGAGCTGAGCCGCAAGTAAGCTGGTACCACCTGGCTGCGGGGGTGAAAAAAATGGAAGAGTCGCCTTCATGAACCTGGAAACCTCATTCTGACACTGCGGGTGAGACCTGTACAACTGGTAGTAAAATAACAAAAGCCCATGTATGAGCCGGCTCAATCTGCTGCGGCTCGGGCAACATTACAAACTTCGAAGTGTCTGACTCCTCAATATGCGGGAAGTCTCTCACAAACTGGCTGGTGGGAGTGTCATCAGTGGTGTCAGGCAGAGTTGCCGCAGCGTAAAGTGTTGTCCCCATGATCAGTGTGGACTGAACGGTACCCTCATTTGGCAACCCATCCGGCAGAACTGGAATGGGTGTATCGTCAGGATGGTCAGGCAGCCCCTTGCTCCAGCTGTGTGTCCCATGTTCGATAGGCCCCCCAGAGGGTGACGCGGACATCGGTGTTACCGTTGGCGGGAACTCGGATGTAGTAGCAGAAGCTTCTCCAGCGGAGTCGCCAAAATCCTCAATTAATGCTTTTTTGAGTTGCGCCCAAGTGAATGTAGGTGCAGTTCCTTTGGCCAGTAAAACCCAAACTTCATTCAAGCCCGACATGCATAGGCGCGCCATGGGTACCTTCATTTGATCTGGCATTTGATTGCGCGAGAAATAGTCCTCAGCTCTCGAGATCCACGTCTCTAGATGTGCGGCAGAAAAATCTAGCATAATCTCTTCCTTCAAATATTTTTCCTGGTTTCTGGTCACCTAAGTCAATGAAGTCCAGAGTTCCGACATTTGAGTCGCCATATAGCCTGCGACGCTCGAACAGCGGGGTGTTCCAAAGTATGCGAGTATCCTCTCGTAGGGACAAAGGCTCTTTCCCTGTTGGCAGTCCCTATGTAGATAATTTTCTGCCCCCCCTTTTTTTTTTGTTACATAGTCAGACCCCCCCTCCTTTTTGGTCGGTCCTGTGTTTCTCACCCGAAGCAGAAAAAAAAAATCGGGCCGCCCCCTTTTCTTTCTTTCTTTTCTGTTTTTTTTATAAATCGTTCGTTTGCGCCTTGTGTAGGAGGGCTTCACTGCGTTAGGCGATGAAAACGGGATCGCCCCGTCGTGCGTCGCCTCCACTCGTTCTCGCCTCCTGCGCGACTGTCCCGACGGAATGGAACCGCAAGGGTCGCGCGAGGCGTTTCCAATAGCGCACGGGTGGGCTGCCTCCCTCGCGGATGAAGATCGCAGCGGATCCTCGGCAGAGCGTTCGGGTACACCTAACGCACAGTAGCGCGCCGAAATTGTAGCCGTCGTTCGACAGGGCGACGCCTCCTGCGTGAAGGAGAACAGCCGCAGTCGCTTGAACAGAGCATCGTCCGGTGCACACACCTTTGTTGAACAGTGGCAGACTGTGCGCGCCGACAGATCGGAATGAAGGTTGAACAAAGAGCACACGTCTCCACTGGTCGGAAGCGGGCAGCGCGCGACTCCTCGGAGCGCACCACCAGACGTTGTTGCCCGCGTGAATGAGAACAGGTGCGCGCAGGTGTGCTGCCCAGGAGCAGCGCCTCCGTGAAAAAATTCAAACACTGGGGTGTGTGCTGTCGCTAGTTGTGAAGAAAAGAGAGCAGACTCCTTCGCTGGAGAGGAATGGAAACTGTCGGAAAAACAGAGAGCAACAGGTCGCCCATCCGAAGGAATCCGGCAGTGCGCCTCTGCACGCTCCTGTGTGAAAGGCGATCCAGCCGTGCGAGTATGGAGGAAAGCGGAAGGTCGGACCAATTGGTAAGAACCAAGCACCGGCTACTTTGTATTCACATAATAAGGTAACAGAAATACAGCAAATAGGAGGAAATAACAGCAGAAATGAGAAAGAAGGAGATCGGGAGAGGCTCCCGCCCAAGCCAAAAGGCTGATCTGCTCAAAGCAGCCCACTAAACTGATAAACTCCAAGATGCCCTCACCTTAACCCTCCACCCTTATTTATAATCTCCCTCCCTAACAAACTAAGAATATTCCCCCATAACAAACTCTAACAAACTCACCCCACTAACTAAGAATATTTCCCCATAACAAACTCTAACAAACACACCCCCTTACAAAGACAATAATACCCCCAAACTAATTAGCAGCAGGTCTCTATCACACTCCCCCTCAAGCTGGGCCACAGATGCTGTGGATGCCCAGCTTGGAACTAAGCGAGGCAAGGCGAGCCCCTGGGAGGCCTTTGGTGAAGATGTCGGCAAGTTGGTCCGCCGTCGGGATGTGGCTAAAGCGGACGTGATCATGCTCCAGGTGGTAGCGAAGAAAGTGGCAGTCCACCTCAATATGTTTCGTGCGTTCATGGAAGACGGGATTCGAAGCGATCTTGGTGGCTGCCTGATTGTCACACCAGATGTCTGTGGAGGAAAGCCAAGCTCCTAGAGGAGATGTCGAAACCAAATGATCTCCGTTGTGACGGTGGTCATGGCACGGTATTCAGATTCTGCACTGGAGCGAGAGACGACTGTCTATTTCTTGCTGCGCCAGGAGATGAGGTTGTCTACCAAGAAGACGGCAAACCCAGAAGTAGATCTCCGAGTAGCAAGGCAACCAGCATAATCAGCATCACAAAAGGTCTCAATATGTAGATGAGCATGCTGGGAGTAGCGAAAACCACGAGTAGGGTCGCGCTTGATGTATTTGGCGATGCGGAGGACAACATCCCAATGAGAGGTGGTCAGATGCTCCATAAATTGGCTCACTTTGCCAACAGCACAGGCAATGTCGAGGCGAGTCATGGTGAGATAATTGAGTTTGTCCACCAGTCGACGGTACCGCTCTGGGTGTGAATATGGTTCCGAAGAGGCATAAAGAGACCGTTCCCCAGGCTCTAGAGGAGTGTCCACAGCAGTGGCTTGTGTCAGCCCAGCATCCTGCAGAATATCCAACGCATATTTCCGTTGGCAGAGGGAAATGGTGTCCGGAGAATAGGATACCTCGATGCCGAGGAAGTATGTGAGAATACCGAGATCCTTAGTGTGGAAATGCTGGTGAAGATGCCCCTTGAGGTGGGTGATACCAGCAGAGTCGCTGTCGGTGATGATGATATCATCCACATAAACGACCAACAGGATGGAACCAGCGGGGGTCGTCCTGTAGAACACGGTGTGGTCCTTCATGCTGCGAGAGAGCCCAAAGTCGGTGACGACAGTGCTGAAGCGGCTGAACCAAGCATGAGGAGATTGCTTGAGGCCGTAAAGAGAGCGGCGGAGTCGACAGACTTGAGACTCGACGCCGAAAGCACAAAATTCGGGGGGCTGTTGCAGATAAACTTCTTCCTCAAGAAAACCATGGAGAAAGACATTCTTGACATCTAGTTGATGAAGAGGGCAATGATGATGAGCTGCCAGAGAGATAAATAACCGAACGGAGGCCATTTTGGCAACCAGAGAGAAGGTATCAAAATAGTCAACACCGTAAGTCTGTACGAATCCCTTTGCCACAAGGCGAGCTTTGAGTCGATGAAGAGTGTCATCGGGATTTAGCCTGATGATGTAAATCCATTTGCTGTCAACTGCCTGTTTGTCTGCTGGAAGAGGGACAAGATCCCAAGTATGGTTCTCTTCCAGAGCCTGCAACTCATCCCGCATTGCTGCTAGCCATCCCGGGTGAGATTTTGCATCACCAACTGTGCGAGGAATTGATATTGTCTCCAGAGCTGACAGACTCCTGTAGGAAGAAACAAAGAGAGGAGTATTCTGGCAAGAGCGAGTACCTTTCCGAAGAGCAATGGGTCAATCGTCTGGTGTCGGGGCAGGAGCATCGGACGAAGCGGGGATGACGGTGTCATTGGTCAGGACGGGGGGATACAGTTGATGGACGACGTGAGTAGACTCTACCAAAATGGGTGTCAGCAGCAGGGGGGACGCCGGAGGAGGGTGGATGATGAGAGGAAGACAATCATCAATGGCAGAGTCAGGATGAGGAGGGGGAAGGGAGAATGAAGAGCTCTCAACAAATGAAACGTCAGCAGAGATAACATACCTCCGGAGGTCCGGTGAGAAGCAACTATATCCGCGCTGAGTGCGGGAATAGCCAAGGAAGATGCACTGAAGGGATTAGAGAGAGAGTTTGGAGAGGCCAGGACGAGTGTCACGAACATAACAAAGGCATCCGAACACTCGAAGTGGAAGAGAGTGAGGGAGAGAGGAGAACAGAGCCCGAAAAGGAGTCCCCCCCTAAAGGATAAAAGAAGGAAGGCGGTTTATAAGATAGGTAACAGTGAGGATGACATCGCCCCAAAAAAGAAGAGGCACTTGGCAGTGGAAGAGGAGGGCACGAGCAGTCTCCAAAATATGTTTGTGTTTGCGCTCGGCCACTCCATTCTGTTGGGGTGTATCAGGACAGGAGGTCTAATGAATGATTCCTTTCGTCTGGAGGAACCGTCGAAAGGGAGTGGAGAGATATTCACGCCCATTGTCGGAGCGGAGACATTTAACAGAGATTGAAAATTGGTTATGAATTTCATTGTACAATGTATGGAAGGTGGAAAATACTTCAGAGCGTTCTCGAAGGAGGTATAGCCATGTCATTCGCGAAAAGTCATCAATGAAAGATATATAATACTTATACCCCAAATGACTCGGGATGGTACAGGGACCCCACACGTCGGAATGAACCAGATTAAAAGGGTGTGATGCCCGTGTATCTACCCGAGGAATGCATGAGGTGCGATGATGTTTCGCAAAAGAACAAGACTCACAATGAAAAGAAAGATGCTGACTAAAATCTGGATAAAGCTGATGAATGGTGGAGGCGGGAGGGTGCCCCAATCGGGAATGAAGATCCAATGCTCTCACAACGACAGAGATGCAGGCGATTATTGTCGGACCATCGAACATGTAGACCCCATCCCGAAGCTGACCTCTACCAAGTTCCCGATTCGTAGTCCGCTCCTGAAAAACAACAGCAGATAATGTAAATATGGCAGCACAGTTGTAATCCTTTGTAAGCTTACTGATAGAAAGAAGATTAAAGGGGCTGCGGGGCACATGTGCCATAGAGGGCAGGTGAAGTGAGGAAGTCAAAGAGCATGCACCGAAGCCCGCAATAGGGATAGTGGAGCCATCAGCGACGGTGATGGCTGAGGAACCGGCACAAAGACAGTAGGATGTCAACATACCAGCATCACCGGTGATGTGGTCAGAGGCACCTGAGTCGAGCATCCATGCAGGTGAGCGATGACCGACGAATGCTGCGGAACCAGCAGAATAGGCTAGAGAAGCCGAAGACGGACCGGGCCCTGCAGAGGGCCGATAATCGTGAAGCAGCCAGAGGTCCGCCATAGAGAGATCCAAAGATGGTGAAAGAGCTGAGACTGATAATGAAGCTTCCTAGACCGCCGTCTGACCCTGTCGCGATTGCTGAGAAGGGCGGCCATGAAGGACCCAGCAACGGTCGATCAGGTGGCCGAGCTTACCACAGTGCTGACAGAGGGGCCGAGGACGGCCCTCCACGCGACCACGTCCACGATTGCCTGAGGAGCGGCCCCCGCCACGACCGACGAGAGCCGAGTGATCGATGATGGGGGTGGGCGGGGGAAGAGCGCGTTGGGCCTTGCCCAGGCGATGATACACCTGTGGTATTGCCAGTGTAGACGGGCTGGCGAGCATCTCGGTAGCCGTGGTGGCATACTCAGGAGCGAGGCCATTGAGAAGATTGAAGATGCAGAGTTGGTCCCTCTGGGTCTGAGCATCCGTCGGTATCTGGGGAACGGGCCATAATTCTTGCAACTCTTCGCGAAGACCTTTCCACTCCATGAAATATGCGGGGAAGGATTTGTTCTGCTGTCGGATATGCGACAGTTGCTGAAGGACATTTGAGACCCGAGCCAAATTGTTGTCTCAGAATACATGATGGTCAAAGAATCCCAGAGTTCCTTTACTGTATTCACAGTCTGAGTGACATCTTTGACTGAGCGATCCATTGAATTGACCAGTAATGCGTAGATCTTGTTGTCAGCAAGTTTCCACGGACGGTATTTGGGATCGGTGGATTCCGGTGGAGGATCCTCAAGGTGTGAATCAAGGTCCATTCCAGTAAGAGACATCAACACTGTCTTCCGCCAAATGGAGAAGTTGGTTGAGTCGAGCCGCTCATCGACGAGGCGGGTTGAGGCAGTGATCATCCGGGGCAGAGCAAAAGAGGCTGCCATGGAGGAGTCGGACATCGGCAGATGATGACAGGTTCAGTGGTGCGTCGGGCCTACAATGAGAGGACGCAAAAAAAAATAGGGTCAGGTGAACCCGGGAAGCAGCAGGGGTGGGCGGCGTCGGGAAGCAGCAGAGGCGCCGCAGCGGGAATAGTAAGCCGTTGCGTGAGGTCCGAACGAAGAGGGCGAGGCCGGTAGGCGCCGAAGAAGGCGGAAGCCGGGAAGCGCCGTGAGAGGCGGGGCTGGGCGTAGCCGCTGTTGGATTCGTGGGAGCCGGGCAGCCTCGTGCGTCAGGCAGGCCGGGAGTCACCGTTGGGGACGCAGCGGGATTGATCACGCCGGGACGAGGAGGCTGAAGGATGGTCCGTCGTCGCCGGGACGACCGGAGGAGAGCATCGCAGGGGCGGTGGGCGCAGGGATATGCTGTCGCGGGAGCAGGGTCGGCCGTAAGAGGAAGCGGCGTTGTGGGATGTCGCAGCAGTTTCTAGAGCGGGAGGGAGACGGCGCCAGAAGTTGGAGGAACAGGAGGGCAGTTTGGGCGAAGCAGGAGATGCAGGAGCGGCCGTTGTGCGCGCCGAGAGTTGCGGAAGCGGGTGCCTGCAGGTGCGGGGAGCCGGAAAGAGCGCCGAGTAGGGCGGGAGTGGTTCGGGTGTCGCCGAGAGGCCGCAGTGAAGGTTTCGGGCGCAGCGGAAGCTCGTGGGTGGATGTGCCCACTTGGCTTTTTGTCATTAACAATGATCAATCCGGAATCAATACGACGATAAACGTCAGACTTCACGGATCGAATCACAGAAATAGACAAATAAGAATAATAGTCCTGGAATCACAAACGAGGATCGTCACAGGTTGATTATAATTAATTTAATTAATTGACAAGAAATACCTTTTATTGCGTCCTTTCTTCGTTGATATTTCTGATCACGTTTCGATGTGATTCGTCGTTGCGTCGCAGAAGCCAAGTGTAGACTTTCTCTAGCGGTGATTCACACGTGCACCACGTATCTCCGGACGTCGCCAAAGGAATCTCCAGATGCTAGCGTGGAGAAGCCTTTGCTTGCGTTGTCCGCCTTAGATCGTCTTGATCTGATGGAGGTGGATCTCTCCCGGTCTTGAGAGCGTTCTTGGAGGACGGAGTTCTTTCGGTCTTGAGAGAATTCTCCAGAATTGTTGTGCACAACGATTCTTCTTGAAAAATGTTGGGGTTGTGAGGATATTTATAATCGGGTTTGAGGTTATAAAATTATGACAATAAATAAACGCGTTACGCGTTTTATTTATTTCATTAACTCTTATTGAAAACCCCCATGTCGAATCATTAATTCCTTAACATGCGCTCACGCTGATTATAATAAATATTATTTAATAAAACAATATTATTTCCTCAAAATTCCGACTGGAAAAACTACACGGCGTGTAATCATAAATACACGGCGTGTACTTGTTTTCCAAAAGGAAAACTACACGGCGTGTAATCATTAATACAGGGCGTGTACTTGTTTTTCATTCCCTTTCAAAATTGAAAACTACACGGCGTATAATCATTTATACACGGCGTGTACTTGTTTTCATTTTATTCTTCCTCCATCATTAAAACGATTTAGGCTTCCTTGAATAATTATTAAACCACATACGGGAATAATCTTTATTCTACTTGGGATACTTGGATACACTTAATGTGTGACCCTCTAGGCCTCTTTCTCGTTGGCATTAGGCGGGCTTGCCTAAAGTCCAAGATTACTTTCTAGCAACGAGTCAAGGCACCCAAGAGAAAGAAGTTGACGCCGCATTGACGTGTCACCTCATACGAACGCTTACCGTGTAATTTAATCCCTTTGTCTCAATATCTCATCAAGCAGGTTTCATGGCAGTGTCATAAACCTATATGTTTGACTTGTCATTCTTTGACTTCTAGAAATAAACTCGTCATGACATGAGTTAATGATAATCTTCCAGTCTAAGGACCATTACACATGTTCGTAGATAGCAATGTCCGATGACACCAAGACATGCGGAATTACTACTGGCGGGTCTGTTCTCATAATCTCTCATCTTGGAGATTACAGAGTGCGAACTCCATGAGAGAGGGTCTTGTCTTCTTACGAGTACTTGCACATGACGGTCTGTATACTATGTGTCCTATCATAGTATGTCATCCAACCGTAGAACTTTATTTAAAAATATTGTTATAGCATTTCAAGGTTCTCATCATAGCGGAGATCTGCCATGACCTTATTAATGCAACAAATATTCCAGGACATTATTATATTATAGTCATACAGAACAATGAACAATATATAATAAGTGTACATTCACGTAATCAAAGTACAAACAGTTGGTTATCAGGACACCAACTCTAACAAACTCCCACTTGGGGACTAGAGCCAACTGCCTACGACTTTTAGGCCGCTAGACCTCACATGATGATCATGTTTCTGCTGAGTCAAGGCTTTAGTCAAGGGGTCTGCCACGTTGTCTTCCGTGGAAATACTGTTCACTGCAACTTCACCTCTCTGAGAAAAATCCCTCAAGAGATGATACTTCCGAAGTATGTGTTTTGTCCGCTGATGTGACCTTGGCTCTTTTGCAAGTGTCACCGCTGCAGTATTATCACAATAGAGTGCGATAGGATCTTTACTGTTGGGTACTACATCCAGCTCTTGGACGAAGCTTCACATCCATACTGTTTTTTTAGCTGCCTCAGAAGCTGCGATATACTTGGACTCTGCTGTAGAATCTGCGACCACACCTTGCTTTGAGCTCTTCCAGCTCACTGCACCTCCATTCAAACTGAAGATGTATCCAGTCTGCGACTTCATGTCATCTTGATCAGTCTGGAAACTAGCATCTACATGTTCTCTGATGACTAGTTCCTCATCTCCTCCATAAACCAGGAACATATCCTTAGTACGCCTCAGATACTTAAGGATAGTCTTGACTGTCATCCAATGGCGGTCTTCTGGATCAGCTTGATATCTGCCTACCGCACTTAACGTGTAAGCAACATCTAGCTTTGTACATAGCATAACATACATGACTGACCCAATCGCGGATGCGTAAGGGATCCTTGCCATTTTCTTTCTTTCCTCATGTGTCTGAGGACACATTTTCTTGGAAAGATGAATGTCATGTGACACTGGCAACAATCCCCTCTTGGACTGTTCCATACTGAATCTCTTCAGTATCTTGTCAATGTATGTACCTTGACTTAGGCCCAGCATTCTCTTGGATCTATCACGATGGATCTTGATCCCAAGAATATATGTTGTCTCGCCCAAGTCTTTCATAGAGAAACATTTATCCAATCATGCCTTAACTGACTGTAAGACAGGTACTTCGTTTCCAATTAGTAATATGTCATCAACATATACTATTAGGAAAACGATTGCACTTCCACTAAACCTTTTGTAGGCACAAGGCTCACATTCGTTCTTAACAAAGCCAAATTCCGTTACGGCTTCATCAAAACGAATGTTCCATGACCTTGATGCTTGCTTTAATCCATAAATGGATTTCTGCAACTTGCATACCTTGTTGGCATCCTTTAGAGTCACAAACCCTTCAGGCTATGTCATGTAGACATCTTCCTGGAGATTCTCGTTAAGGAATGCTGTTTTGACATCCATTTGCCAAATTTAATAGTCATGGTAAGCGGCAATGGCCAATAGGATTCTGATGGATTTCAGCATCGCAGCCAGTGAAAAGGTTTCATCATAGTCAATTCATTGACGTTGTCTAAAACCTTTTGCAACCAATCGTGCCTTATAGGTGCTGACTTGCCCCTCCATATTCAGTTTCTTCTTGAATACCCATTTATTACCAACAGGCTTTACATCAACTGGAGGATCTACCAAAATCCAAACTTGGTTTTGGTACATGGAATCCATTTCAAAATTCATGACTTCTTGCCACTTGGCAACGTCTGTGCCTTCAACTGCTTCCTTGTAGGTAAGAGGGTCATCATTGTCAACCAATAACGAGTCACCATCCTCAGTGACAAGAAAACCATATCGTTCTGGTTCTCTCACCTCTCTCGTGCTCCTACGCAGTTCTTGTGTCTCTGGAACAGATTGTTCTTCCACGAGGCTTTGTGGAATCTGTTCTTGTACCAACTCCTGTGTATCTTGAGCCTTGACTTCATCGAAGTCTATCTCGCTCCCACTATCTCTTCTGGAGATGTGCTCCCTCTCAAGGAATATGACGTGTCTTGCCACTATAACCTTTTTATCTGAGGGGTTGTATAGGTAATATCCCCTTGTTTCCTTGGGATATCCTATAAAGATATACTTTGTGCCTCGGGGTGCAAGTTCGTTACCTGAAGAGGCCTTAACAAATGTTTCGCCACCTCACACATGTAAATTTGATAACATGGCTTTGCGTCCACTCCATAACTCGTATGGAATACCATTTATCGATTTAGTTGGTACTTGGTTTAGTATGTGTGTTGTTGTTTGTAATGCATATCCCCAAAAGGATAATGGAAGACTCGCATGACTCATCATTGATCTCACCATGTCCAACAGGGTGCGGTTCCTCCTTTCACTTACACCATTCCACTGAGGCGTGTAAGGAGGAGTGAGTTGAGATAGAATCTCAAACTCCCGTAAGAAATCAATGAAGTCCTGATTAAGATATTCTCCTCCTCTGTCTGAGCGGAGTTTCTTAATCTTCTTACCAAGCTGGTTCTCAACTTCATTCTTGTATTCTTTGAACCGATCAAAAGAATCTGACTTATACCTCATTAAGTAAATATATTCATATCTACTAAAATCATCAGTAAAAGTTATGAAGTACAAGAACCCACCCCTTGCTTCAACTGGAAATGGTCCACACACATCTGTGTGAACTAATTCTAGAAGCTCTTTAGCCCTTTCATCTTTTCCATTAAATGAGGCTTTGGTCATTTTTCTTTGTAGACACGCATGACATACACCAAGTGGTTTTAGTTCGAAAGAATCTAAATACTCATCTTGATGTAATTTTATCAAACGTTTCTCATTGACATGACCTAGCCGGTGATGCCAAAGTTGGGTGTGGTATGAGTCATGTGAATTAACTTTGTCATCGATTGTCATTACTTGGTTTGTGTAGTCTAACACATAAAGGCCGTTATATAAATGTGCCCTACCAAAACAAATGTTATCTTTATAAAAATAGCAACATTCATTTCCAAACTTGAAGATGAATCCATCAGTATCTAATCTGGATACTGAAATAATGTTTTTAGTAACAGAAGGCACATAATAACAACCCTTTAACACCAAGATCATTCCAGTTGGCAATGTGAGGTGGTAGTCCTCGACAGCTACAACAGCAAGTCTAGCTCCGTTGGCTGCTCGTAGATCTACCTCCCCTCGATCAATCTTCCTGAATCTACTTGGTTCCTGTATTTGGATACATATGTGAGCACCACAAGCTGTATCTAATACCCAAATTGTAGAAACAGATAAATTGCATTCGATAACAAACACACCTAAAGCTTCCCCTTGCTTCCCTGGCTGGGTGCAGTTTTTCTTCCAGTGGCCCTTCTTGCCACATGCGAAACAAACAGTCTTCTATTCTCTTGCCTCCCCTTTGATCTTCCTTTTCTTGGAAGGCCTTGAAAAAGCTTTTGGCTTAAAGCTCTTCGCATTCCCTTTCCTTTTATTCACCATAAGGACAGAAGGTTTTTCACGCTTCATATCATTGTCCACTTGGCGAATGGGGATAAGAAGATCAGATAGAGACTTCTCAATGTTGTTTATGTTGAAATTTACAACAAAGTTAGAGAAGCTCTGGGGGAGTGATGCGAGAAT
The DNA here is from genome assembly GCA_963277665.1 of Viscum album. Taxonomy (NCBI): domain Eukaryota; kingdom Viridiplantae; phylum Streptophyta; class Magnoliopsida; order Santalales; family Viscaceae; genus Viscum; species Viscum album. The sequence goes on along the minus strand of OY728139.1, from coordinate 28,620,159 downwards.
GAGATCGGTACCCAGTTCTTCGGGGAGTTTAAACCCTAAAACCTCTAAGCGCTCAATGTAGCCAATGAGCTTGACTACATGAGGCCCAGCTGGGGCACCCTCTCCAAGCTTGCTCTGAAATAGAGCCTTGGAGATCTCAAACCTTTCCTGTCTTGCTCTCTTCTGGTATAGACCACGGAGGTGCTCGAGCATGCTGTAGGCATCCATGTCTTCATGAGACTTTATGAGTTCACTTTACATTGATGATAGCATCAAACATTGAACGTCGAGTGCATCGCTCAAATGTTGATCATAGACCAGAAAATCTTCATCACTTGCCCCTTGGGCAGGCGAATCAGGAAGTGAGGACTCCAGCACGTAAAACTTTCGTTCATGGCGTAGGATAACCCGAAGGCGCCTAAACCATTCCTGAAAGTTACTACCGGTAAAAATATTGTCTTTATCTAGAATTGATCGCAGAGAAAATGTAGTTGACGAGTTTGTCATATTGATTCTACAAATTAAAAGAGCAAATTTATTAGTACTTTTTTTATTACATTTTATGAGAAATAATAAATTTTATTAAGTCTCCCACTATTTTATCAAGTCCCAATGACCCTCACCATTGAACTCAGAATGTCCAGTTGCTTTGGCATTCTAGTGGCAAGGATCCATATTCCCCTTCGCATAACCCCAACAAGGGTTGGTCAAGCTATTAGAAGGTATTTAGGTAGGCAGGTCTTTGCTAACTGTGAGCTTACAGTTCCTTGATCTGTTGAGTGGACTCCCCAATCCTGAAATCTTGACTTGGATTTCCTCAACACTTGTCTCCATTTTACAACAAGTCTAGCAAGGGTTACTCCTCTTGATGTAAAATGTTTAAGCCAACCCAAAACTTTCATAAGAGCTTCCTTTATAAAAGTAAGTGTCCCAACAAGGGTTGGTCAAACACATAGTTTTATTGAGTCTTGCCCTTAATCAAGTAACAGAAGGCTTGGTCTTACTTAATATGGTATCTGAGAGATTTTATTCTTTATGCGTAGTTTTTCATTATCACGTGCTTGTTAATATTAAGTGATGCTTGCTTAAGTGATTGATAATGTTTACGCATAGTCCGGTTTTTATTTTATTTCATCTTTGCATGCTTGTTTATTTCATTGACTATGTGATCGCGACAACACATACATAATAAATAAACCATGCAATCAGAAAAAAATAAAATAAGATGGCATGATCGTGAGCTTCTATTGGTTAGTTTATCTAGCGGTTTTGATAAGCTAACCCTGACCTAGGGAAAAACACCTTGAACCCAATGGTTCGTGTTTTGCAGCTCCCACCTGTCCACCTTTGTATCTTCTTGTGTTGGTTTTCGCCTCAGCTTCGGGTTTTGAATCGTCTCCTTTGGCTTGGGAGATCCTCCATTACATGGGGTTTACATTAAAGAAACCATGGGCACGCAGACCCTACATTTTATTGGAAGAAGGCTCACAGGCCAACGAATTTAAATTAAATAAGTTTAAATGAAACCATACACAAAGGGTCTTTGGTCTAGCTCATGATCATTCATAGCATACAACGACATTTACGCATATTTAGTATTCAAATTCTTTTAATCGTTCTTTCATTCAAGATAAGTCGCGCTTGAATTCAATTAATTACGATCTTATAATTAATCAATTCTTTATTTTAAATTCCTTTCTGAATTTCCTTGAGATTCTTCTCATCCATATTCCTTGTACGAGTCTTTGTACTTTGGAGGAAACCTGGTGAAATTCTATTTCTGGAAAGTACACGACGTGTAGGCTATATTACACGGCGTGTATTTGTTTTCACCCTTTATCCAAAGTACACGCCGGGGGCTTTGGCCTGTTTTCTGTACTTTGGAAATTTTGGAGTACACGACGTGTAGATTAATCTAACACGGCGTGTACTTCCTTGTTACGCGGTTACCGGCCTGACAATCCTGTGTACGCGGTACGCGGCTTCTCCTTGTACACGGTTTCACCTGGGTCGGATCGGACTACACGGCGTGTTGATTCAACATACACGCTGTGTATTCTGGTTTCCACGCACCGTCCAGTTCTGGTCAACATGGTGTAATAAATACTTAGGTATACTCAATTCACACGGCGTAGTTTGGCGGACCAGTACTGGTTTGTTGAACCTAAGTACACGGCGTGTAGTTTTCACTACACGCTGTGTATTCTTGTGTTGTACAGACAGAAAGAGCGGCTCCTCCAGATGAGTTCCTCGTTTTTATTTTAATCAAAATTAAAATTAAAAGGTCGTTTCTGTGATGTGAATCGAGAAACGAATGAAGAAGAACAGATCTCGTTCATTCAGTTTTATAGAACGATTTATCTTGAATTGAATCAAATATAAATGCGTAAATTATCAACGAAAATTAAATAACTATAATCAACGTTGTAACCTCCCTCTAATACCAATTGAAGGTTTTGGGCGCAGCGAAAGCCTGTGGGTGGATGTGCCCACTTGGTTTTTTGTCATTAACAATGATCAATCCGGGATCAATACGACGATAAACGCCAACTCCACGGATCGAATCACATAAATAGACAAAGAAGAATAGTCCCGAAACCACAAACGAGGATCGTCACAGGTTGATTATAATTAATTTAATTAATTGACAAGAAGTACCTTTTATGGCGTTCTTTCTTCGTTGATATTTCTGATCACGTTTCGATGTGATTCGTCGTTGCGTCGCAGAAGCCAAGTGTAAATTTCCTCTAGCGATGATCCACACGTGCACCACGTATCACTGAACGTTGCCAAAGGAATCTCCGGGTGCTAGCGTGGAGAAGCATTTGCTTGCGTTGTCCGCCTTAGATCGCCTTGATCCGATGGAGGTGGATCTCTCTCGGTCTTGAGAGCGTTCTTGGAGGACGGGGTTCTTTCGGTCTTGAGAGAATTCTCCAGAATTGTTGTGCACAACGATTCTCCTTGAAAAGTGTTGGGGTTGTGAGGATATTGATAATCGGGTTTGAGGTTATAAAGTTATGACAATAAATAAACGTGTTACGCGTTTTATTTATTTCATTAACTCTTATTGAAAACCCCCATGTCGAATCATTAATTCCTTGACATGCGCCCACGCTGATTATAATAAATATCATTTAATAAAACAATATTATTTCCTCAAAATCCCGACTGGAAAAACTACACGGCGTGTAATCATAAATACACGGCGTGTAATCATTAATACATGGCGTGTACTTGTTTTTCATTCTATTTCAAAAATGAAAACTACACGGCGTGTAATCATTTATACACGGCGTGTACTTGTTTTCATTTTATTCTTCATCCATCATTAAAATGATTTAGGCTTCCTTGAATAATTATTAAACCACATACGGGAATAATCTTTATTCTACTTGAGATACTTGGATACACTTAGTGTGTGACACTCTAGGTCTCTTTCTCGTTGGCATTAGGCGGGCTTGCCTAAAGTCCAAGATTACTGTCTAGCAACGGGTCAAGGCACCCAAGAGAAAGAAGTTGACGCCGCATTGACGTGTCACCTCATACGAACGCTTACCGTGTAATTTAATCTCTTTGTCTCAATATCTCATCAAGCAGGTTTCATGGCAGTGTCATAAACCTATATGTTTGACCTGTCATTCTTTGACTTCCAGAAATAAACTCATCGTGACACCATGGCCATGGAATTTGTGCGACAGTTCTATTTCAATCAAAGGGCCCGAGATATCAACTTCCATAAATATGGAAGGGACAAATCCTTCATCGACTTATCCATTAACAACATGTCATTCGTGACGCACCCAACGTACCCTACTTCCCACCAACTGTCTTCGTGACGGTTTTCGTCAGCAAATCTAAGTCTGCGAGTCATGACATGAGTTAATGATAATCTTCCAGTCTAAGGATCATTACACACGCTCGTAGATAGCAATGTCCGACGACACCAAGACATGCGGAATTACTATTGGCGGGTTTGTTCTCATAATCTCCCATCTTGGAGATTACCAAGTGCGAACTCCATGAGAAAGAGTCTCGTCTTCTTACGAGTACTTGCACATGACGGTCCGTATACTATGTGTCCTATCATAGTATGTTATCAAACCGTAGAACTTTATTTAAAAATATTGTTATAGCATTTCAAGGTTCTCATCATAGCGGAGATCTGCCATGACCTTATTAATGCAACAAATATTCCAGGACATTATTATATTATAGTCATGCAAAACAATGAACAATATATAATAAGTGTACATTCACGTAATCAAAGTACAAACAGTTGGTTCTCAGGACACCAACTCTAACACGCAGAAGAGATTGCGGGGCGTGGGGCGACGGAGGGGTGACGCCGGGTTGTTGCCGGAAGGAGCCGCAGAGGGGAAACCGCCAGGAGGGGGGGCTGCGGAAGGTAGGAGGAGGGTGGCCACGTAGGGCAGACCCGGGAGAAGGGGGTTGCCGCGTAGGGCAGAGCCGGAGGAGAAAATAAATAAATAAAGGGATTATCCCTCTGATACCATGTAGATTAGGAAATCTCCATTACCTCAAAGTGAGGCGGAGGCCTACTTTTATAGATTGAGGATACAAAATACACACAGGAGTATTCCGATATGGGACTCGAAAATACCCAGAATAATAATAAAAATAGGGTTTTAACAGAGATCATACTCCATGTGAATTTCCTAATGAGGTCGTCATTAAATATCCTTAGATCTTTGACCCCAAGACCTCCCAATTCAACTGGCTTGATGCACTCCTTCCAAACAATAGTGACCAGAATCCTTTCATGAACTGAACCAGTCCATTTAAAATTCCTTACCATGCTTTGAAGCTCCTTGATAATACCTCTAGGCCATCTATACAACGAAAAAGAATATACTAACTTAGATGTGATCACTGAATTAACAAGGACATGGCCTTTCCTTTCCAGCTAGCAAGTTGATTAACAATGCCAAAGTATATGCCTTCCAAATATTGCCTTTTCACCTTTTCCCAAAATAAGGTGACACCAAGATAGTTTAAAGGGAGAGACCCCTTTTTCACCCCAAGACTTCTAGTTATCCTATTTTGTTTGCCAACCAGTATGCCATTACCAAATACAATGGAGGATTTTTCCCAGCTGATTTCATGTCCAGCCACCTCTTCATAATGTGTGAATAGATCCTTGATAGAGGATATTGTCTTCTTAGAAGCTTGTCCAAGCAAAAGGATGTCATCAGAATATAGCAAGTGTGAAGGAGCTAAGTCATTTTTACCAGCCTTGATTTGTTTGTAGAGTCCAATCTGAGCAAGGTCATTGATACATCTATTCAAGTAATCTTCAGCAATGACAAATAATAATCCTGAGAGCGGATCACCTTGTCTCGCACCTCTAGTGCAGTGGAAGAAACCTCTGGCTGCTCCATTTATAAGAATGGACAGCCTTGATGAGCTAAGAATGGTGTTAATCAACCTGATAAACACATTGGAGAATCTATACCTTTTGAGGACATCAAAAAGGAAGCCCCATTTTAATGTATCAAAGGCTTTATAGACGTCAATTTTGAGTGAAAAGTTCCCTTCTTTCGTTTTCCTCCTCATTAAGTTAACACTCTCTGAAGCTGTAAAGAGGCAATTTTGAATGTTTCTTCCAGGGACAAAACCAAACTGATTTGGAGTGATCACGTCACTAACCATTGCTCCCATCCTGTTCATAATGATCTGATGAGCTTAGGAATTGTTTTCCCAAGTGCAACTGGCCTAAAATCCTTAATATCAAGTGTGTTTTCCTACTTGGGTATCAGGGCAATAAAGCATGAATTCATCCCATAAGGCATATAGGAATGAGTAAAGAATTCCTTAATTGCTTGAGTAATATCATCCTGCAAGACATCTCAATAAAACATGAAAAAATTGTTAGTAAACCCTGTTGCGGAATCACCGGGAGACAGAACGACAGAAAACGAGAAAACGAAAGAAAGAAAATCAACAATGAACACGACGATTTACGTGGTTCGGGAAAAATCCCTACGTCCACGGGAGAGGCAGAATTTCACTATGATTCGGGAGCACAGAAATTACAGAGGATTTTCCAACAACAAACCATAGCCCGAAATGGGCTATAAAACAAATGGAGAAGACGATCACTATTCGAAAAAGTGGTCTGCGTCGCTACAGTGAACGACGGCTGGCTTTGTCAAAAGCGCTACAGTAAAGTTGACCCCGAAATCCGCACCGCTACAGTGTCTGTCGGTGTCGGTCGGTCAGCTCCGCTACAGTGGTCAGCATTGCTACAGTTCCGAAAATTTGGGCCACAAGCATTCGGCCCAACCGGATCGGGCAACACCAATCCAACAAACCCATCTGGACCAGGGGCACTGTCCAGGTTAAGAGAGAATAGAGCTGCTTTGATTTCCTCTTTGAGTGGAGGAATGATAAGAGCTTGATTATTCTGATCCTCAATGCAGGGAATGACATTGTCAACCATTTTTTGTGTGTTGACCTGCCCATCTTTAGAGTATAACCCCCTAAAATGAGCCACAACTGCCTAGGAGATCTCATTTTCAGAAGTGTAAAGTTGACCATTAATGCTGATTGTTGGTTCCCTGCTCGGGCTCTCTTTACTTCGTGCAATCTATGAAAGAATTTTGTGTTCCAATCTCCATCTTTTAACCGTTTAAGATTCAGTTGATTTTTTTTTTCAGCCTCTCCTTGATCATTAAGAGGTCATCCGGCCCGAGTATTCTGATGCTGATTCCTGATCTGGATGCAAGCAAGAGCCTCTTCAGCAACCTTAATGTCCAGATAAAGCATTGAAAATGATTTTTTGCTCCATTCTTCGATTAATTCCTTGGTGCGTTTTAATTTCCCATCCAACTTTTGAAAAGGGCTTCCAATAGGGGCTGACCTTGTCAACTGTATGTTGATTTCCACAGTGATAGGATTGTGATCAAAGTGATGCTTGGGGAGTGTGAATCCTGAAATCCCATGGGCAGCACTTTGATCATCCATTTGAACAAAACATCTTTCAAGTTTTCTTGCTTGCTTCCCATTCCAGGTGTATCTACTCCATGTGAAGTCAGCTCCTGCAACTGAAACTTCAACAAAATTACATTGATCAATGCATGAAGAGAATTCCAAAGAGGCAGTTCGGTTAAAATTATATCCGGTTTTTTCTTCAGGCTTCAAAATGGTGTTGAAATCTCCAAGGATCACCCATTTTTTATCCACATTTCCAGAAGTTGCCTTAAATTCCTCCCATAATTCCCTTATCCTGATATAGGAAGTAGAAGCATACACAAACGAGACTGAAATCTCATAATCAGATATGTTTCAAGAGATTAGAATACTCTGAAACTGCCTACTATATGAGTTAATGTGGATGGTTGGATGCCTTAAAACCCACAGATGATCCATGTTGGAGTCATGAGAGTTCTGCGAGACAAACTTATATCCAAGAGAACCCCACTTAAATCTTGTCCAATTATCAAATAAAAGTTTTGGCTCAGCAATGCCAACAAGCAGGGGTTTGTAGGCCATAATGAAATGTCTAAAGGCTTTGGCTGTTAGGGGGTTCCCTAGCCCTTGATAGTTCAAATAGAATATCTTCATTGTTTAAGGGCTTTGCCCCTTGTTTGGGGGCCTCCTTTTTGTGCCATATTCACCTGGCCTTTACCTTTCCTTCCTCTGCCTTTCTTTTTTCCTCTTTTTGAGCTGCTGTCAATTCCAGACTCCTTACTGTTTTCAGTCAAAATAAGTTCCTCCTCGTTGTCCTCTTTTGAGGTATTCACAGCCTGCTCAAGTATCTGTGTGTCTTCAGGTTCATCAGACCAGAACACACCACTCAAGGGTGTGAATTGATTCTCAGATTTCCCATGTTCACTATGTTTCCCTATGGAGACTCTCCTCTTGGAAGCCTTGAATGCAGTTACCTGTGAGAAGCCCCCCTCATGCTCACTGTTTTCATCATACTGGATATGCTGAGTGGGTTCTTTTTCAGGCACAGTTGGGTGCTTGGGTGTATTCCCATCATAAGATACACATGAAAAACATCTTTTACTGTCTTGCCTTGTGAACCTGGATCTGTCTTAGTAAATAAGGAGTCAGCAATGTGTATCACCATCTGACCATGAGGGTTGGGTACCTGTGTGTCATTACCCATTCCTTTCTCACCATAAGATGCTTTTGAGATGGATACAACAGAATGTATTAAGATTTCCCATGCAACCACTGTATCAGATAGTCCACTTCCAGCAATTTCTATACCAAGAGAGCTTGCTGCTAGAGGCAGGATGACCTCACCAGAATGTTCCCCAGGCCGCTCATCTGGCATGAGATCTCTTGAGTTCTCTTGGGGCAAGTCATTCACCTTGTCAACCTTGGTTCCAAGCACCTCATCAAGGCAGTTCACCTGTGATGTGTGTGTTCCTGGCTGTAAGTTCCCTTCATAGGCCAGCTCTCTGTCAGGTATGCAAGTGTCTTCCATGGTCTGGTTGTTATCCTGGATCAAACCTTCAGTGGGCAGACATGCATCCAGAGGAGCAAGCACATCAACCATGTTTTCAATAGGATTAATAGGAGGCACTTTGGAACTGCCTGCCCCATGTGTCAGGGTCTCAGGTAGCTGTCCAGAGTCATTACTATGGTCTAGAGTTGCATCATTTTCCTTGACATGTGTACCTGGGGGGCAGCCCCATTGCATTGGGGTTCAAGGGACAAAATATCCTTCCCTTTCCTCTTCCTACAGGCAATAACATCATGTCCTTTGATCTTGCAAAAGCTGCATTCAATATCCCTTTTGCATTCAGAGATTAAATGTCCAAAAAGCTTGCAACTGATGCAAAATTTTGGCTTCCTTTCATATTGAATCTCAAGCCTAATGCTGTCATCTCTAGTGGTGAGCACCACCTTTCCCACCAAGGTGTTGGACATATCTACCTCCGCTAAGATTTCGGCATAGTGTCCAAACCTTGGATTATCAGTCTGCTTGTCCATCCTAATGGGGTTTCCAACAGAGGATGCTATGTCCCAGAGGATCTTCGGATGCCAATAGAGCCAATTAAGCTTATAAATATGAATCCAAATCTGAGAAAAGGTATTCCTGACATTATTGGGGTCAAAATTTCTATCCCATTCCGGAATTCTCAGGAATCCAAGCTTTAATGTAATTGTCCCCATGCTCCAAGCTCGTCTTTTGCAGTCATCGGATGGAAACACCACATGATAATACCCACGTCCCATAGCGGTCATTTTCCATTCATCAAAGCCCCATATTTTCGCAATTCGTCGGGTGAGGTCATGCGATTTCCATATTTTTTCGCCCTTCAAAACCAGGACCCGTGCGATAATGGAGAATTTGCAAAGCATTACCCGCTCTTCTACTGCATCCTGGTTAGCCGATACATGCGCAATACGCCTTTTTCTAATCACCCTCTCAGACGAAGGAATATCAAAATCGGCAAAAGAAAGGTAAGCAGCTGATTTAACAACCTCCGCAAAATTCTTTCGTAGGGCAACACGAGAATCATTATCATTTGTCTTCAAATTGGATTTGGCCGCGAGATGAAATAACTCATTGTGCCCCACATGATCAGATTGACTCTGATCCTTTGGGATTTCCGTAAAATTGAGCTTCAGATTGTCTTCAGAATCAACGGATTTAGGTTCCCCTTTATCCTCTTGCTTCCCTAGTTCTACCATAAATAAATAGTAAATTAACAATTAATTTATGGTAAATAATAAATAATAAATATTTAATGACTATATAACAAACAACTAATAAATAAATATATAATAAATAAGTTGTAAATAAATAATAAATCAATATATAATAAATTAGTACATAAATAATAATAAAAAAACAAATATATATATAAATAAATAAATAGATAAATAAATAAATAATAACTAAATAGTAAATAATAAATAAATAAATACTAAATAATAAATAAATAGTAAATAAATAACAAATAAATAATAAATAACATGATAATAAAAAACTTAATAATAAATAATAAATTAATAATAAATAATATGTAATAAACAATAGATAAATATTAAATAAATAAATAATAATTAACAATAAATTAATAGTAAATTATAAATCAATATATAATAAATAAGTATTAAATAAGAAATAAATTAATAATAAATAAAAAATGATTATAATTAATAAATAATAATTATTAATAAAAAATAATAAATAGTAAATTAATAATAAATAGTAGTAAATAAATAATAAATCAATAATAAATCAATAATTCAATAATAAACAATAAATAAGTCATAAATTTAATAAATAATAAATAAACAAATAACACATTAATGATAAATAATAAAAAAATCAAAAAAATGACAAATAAAAAAATAATAAATTAATTAATAATAAATAATAAATAATACGTTAATAAAAAATCAATAATAAATAATAAATTAAATAATAAATAAAATAGTAAATAAGTAATAAATATTAGTAAATAAATAATAAATCAATAAATTAATAAATCATAAATCATAAATAAGTAAATTAATAAATAAATTAATAATTAATTAATAAAATATAAATAATAAATAAATAAATAAATGACAAATAAATAATAAATAAATAAATATTACATTATTAATAAATTAATAATAAATAAATTATAAATTATAATTTAATAACAATTTATTAATAATTTATTAATAATTTAATAATGAATTGATAATAAATAATAAATATTAATTAATTATTATAATATAATTTCGTTGTAGATCTTTTCATAAGCTTCAATTTGACTAGTTGTGGAGATAAAACGGACATATGGATAAAAAAAGTCATTTGATGATGACGTCTGATTTTTCATCTTATCCTACAATTAATTTATGTTTCAAATAATTGTTAACTAATAAATATAAATAATTAACAATTAACACATAATAATAAATTAAAATTGTAAATAATAAATAATAAATTATTATAAATAGTTAATAATAAATATTAATTATTAATTATTAAATAATTAATACTTTTTTCATTAATTTAGCAGAAGTTTTTAAGAAACTGCGCTAATTCACGACAAATATTAAAAATTGCGTCTAAAAGTAAATTTAAAAAAAAATAAAAAAAATCAGATTTAGCGGCGATTTGTGAAAAACCACCACTAAAGATAAATAAATAAAATAAAAAACACATTTAGCTGTGGTTTTTTAAAAAGAACCGCTATATCTGATTTTCCTGGAGTATTCAGTGGCGATTTTGAGAACCACCACTAAAAAACCGCCTCTAAATCCAATTTTTCTTATAGTGAATACAATATGTAGTTCACATATTTATATTCAAATACAAAAACAAAGTTGAGTCACTTTATAGGAAGTAAGGTGAACTCTTTAAGTGCCTGCTAAAGGGTGATTCCAATGTCACCCAAGAAGAATCCACAACTTCTGATTTCCTAGTGGATTGATTCCAATCGAGCTATTATTTTGTATTGAGGATTTCCAAAAAAAATATGTTAGTGTCAAGTTACACACAACAAGACATTATTTCATGTTTGAAATAAATATTGTTATGGTATTTCTTACTTAACCAATATAGACTCAACAAGTTCCCCACCAGGTCTTGGTTGATTTATCGTATAATGATAAACCAATATATAAAAAAAAGTCTCAACATCAAGTCACATTTATTTAACCAAAAAAAATTAAAAAATGTTAGACATTTGATGGTGCAGTATAAATATATATAACTATAACGTTTTACTAAATTTCTTTTATAAGGCCCCACATTACTTAATCTTAAGTTATTTCAAGAATACACATTGAGGATTTTTTCAGGTTTAGAGTTTTAGAGAATTAGATCATAAATCATTCATTACATTCCACATTTAAATAAGGTGGTTACATCAAAGACAATATTCATTTTTTCCACCAAAGGAAACATATTTAAAATAAAACATGGTTTCTTTCTTGACACTTCCTCGACACTATCATCGCATCATGTACTTTTCCCTTGACCTATGAAAAACATTTCAAAAACTTGGGATATAAAAAACTCAGTAAGGGATATAAAAATATGAAAAAAAACATTAGTCCATGTATACATAAGAATCAATGAAATCATACTTTACTCATAAAACATAAGCACTTTAACATACCTCGTGAAATCACAAGATTTATGAATAACTCATAAAAATCATAAGACATAAAGGTAACTTGAGGAATTCATAACATTCTTACGTAGGGAGTAACCCTCATGGTTACGTTTGGAATACCTATCACAATATATTCCCTAAATCTCTTTGGAGAAACCTTAGCGTTTAACTCCTTCGCGTTACCCAATGCATTGGAGAGCTATCTCGGGCTCACCCGCCCTTAGTTTATCACGGAACCACCCAACTTCATAAACAATGCCCAAGAACCATAACATAATCGTATCACATAAAACATGCATAAAGGAAACATAACATTTCCACATTTCAATCACAAGATATCAATACAACACATTGATATAATCAAAATATTATCAAAACCATTTTCAATACCAAAATAAAAGAAAAGTAAAACATGGTATTTATTTTTCATTTAAAAAAAGTTATGGCTTGTAGAGGAAACTGAAACTCAAATAATGGTCACGGCGGCGGAGAAGTTGTTGTCGTCGCATACGTAAGACAAAAACATTCCTTTTGTCGTTTAGTAAAACGCTTCGTGTAAAAAGATTCATTTTGAATGAAATTAAAATTCAAAAGGGTTTATTATACAACTAATAAAAGAAGGTCGTATATAAATTGAAGTATGCCTCAACGAAAGGAGATTGAGACGAAGTCTCTTACCTCAAGTCTGACTTGTTCTCGTTCGTTCTTTATATTCCTGAATAATAAACTTAGGTCAAATTATAATTGCTTAAGGACCTCCTTTAAAGTTTATTATTCAATTCATATCACATATTATCATGTTATAATAATTAGTTAATTATGTGAGTTCATATCATACGTTTTGTCGATGTTCGGTACATAAGTAAAAAATGATCTTGTTTGAAAAGAATTGCTCATGTAGTTATAAGTACATCATCTCCAGAATGGTATTAATGATTTAAATATCATATATATCCAGTATATATTCATTTTATACTATTCCATAACATTTGGAGATAAAAAATGAAATGTACCGTTCATGGAGACGGTAGGTCGTACGTACGCATGAACGCTACTTTCATTTCTTTGTCATATTAAAGGAATTAAAACTAAATGAGACATATATATATATTATAATTCCAGTATAATATATATGTTATATAGGTAACATAAGTTCATTAATTACATTCTTTATAAATTCCATATTTGGCATGAATGAGTCACATCACTTGAGGGGGCGGTAGTCCACACTTCCTCAAATGAAATTATCGCATTTCCACAACATGAAAATCATAAAGATGTGATTTAAAAATAAAATTCAGAATCATATAGAAAAAATAATTACCATATATATCATATATAAATATAGTGACATCATAATGGCCACCATGAAAGGTGTTAAAAGAATATTGAACAATCATCGTTTCGTGAGGCAGTAATTCTCCACCCACAGAAACAATATGTTCTTTAACCATTAGACGGAGGTGTGTGTAAGTGTAGGTAGAATCCTTATCATAACAACATCCTAGGATATTGAGGATACTTGTGTTATTATGGGATCAAATAATAAGAATATAGTGGTGAGTGAAGAAGGACAATAAAAGGAAGAAACTCGAGAGAAGACATTACCTCTAAATCGGGTAACTCTTTTTGATTTGATCCAAAGACTTCCTTGGAAAGACTTCTTCCCAAAGTGAGGCTTCTAGGAGTAAGAGAGGGATGTGGAGAGATAATATGAGTAGAGGTTGGACGATCCAAGGGCTTGAGAGTTGTGGGTAAGAGGGTAGAGGTGGGGGCCTTTTATAAGAGGAAGGAGGATCACTTTTGGAAAGTCTTAAAATGTTATTTTATTATAAAATGATTTTTGGATTTTAAAGGTCCCACAATGATATATTTTGAGGATAAGGTGATAAGGGTTCAAAATCCACCCATCCAATAGGTTTTTGACAAGTGTAAGTCTTAGATTTTACCTTATCTTTTCATTTTATTTAAATCATTCATTAATGAGGTAATCACCACATCATCATAGTGTCATAAATAAATTTATTTATTTAATGTCTAAAAATTATAAAAAATATATCTTGATGTTGGAAATATTTTTAGATTTCCAATGACTATTTATAGTCTAAGATATAATTTATGTAAACAAAATTAAAATTGTTTTACTTAGGATATACAAACATTTGTTATATTTCTCTTCTTTTTAAAAATAATGTCATAAATGTCACTATCACACCCATGTGACTCCATGGGCCCTTAAGTTCAGTAAAACGCTTCCCATGGTCGTCCATGACTCAAACAAGAGGATTTGGACACATTTTGGGGTCATTTTATATTATTATGATATTATTTTATTACCCTTAACTACCTGATTACTAATTAATCACGATAATTAAAGATGATTACTGTCGTTATTATTCATAATGTCCAAAAACAAGAGTCTTAATTACATAATTTGGACCTTATGATTCCAAATATGGAATCGATTTTATCAAATTCCAAACACAGAAATTGCAGTAATTAATTTAAAAACAATTCTCGTTGTCAAAACAAATATCGTGTTTTTAGGAAACAATATCTATCAAAACATTGACAATTGTTTATGTCCAATTTCAAAGTGAAATTAATTCTAATGACCACCATTGGATTAAATGGTAAAAATATATTCTAATTACACTTTAAAACCAATTAAAAATATAATCTAACCATATAATTAAATTAGATGAAAAAGCTGTTTTGAAGTAAAATGCAGTATTTTTCACTATTCATTAAAAAATGAACATTGTCAGAAAAATACCAAAAATTTATCCAAAGTAAATTTCAATGTCCCAATTCTAAAGAATAAGTTTATTTTGACAAATAGAGCTTATAAAATTGTCAAAAGTTAGATTTAAAAATGGTTTTCCATAAAATGACGGTAAAATAATCTTTTAAAAATATTAGAGTATTTTATGTTTAAGATTAGATTTATTCTCATTTTAAGCCTCTAAAATACTATTTAATTCATAAATAGACATAGATATGAAAATCTATTATTCTTTACTTGGAATGTTACATCCTTTTCCCCCTTTTAGGAAATTACGTCCCCACAATTTATTTACTTATCGAATAAGTGAGGGTATTTATCCCTCATTGCATTTTCAGATTCCCATGTTGCCTCTTCAACTATATGGTTTTTACATAGAACCTTCACTTGATGAATCACCTTATTCCGCAACACTTGATCCCTGTGGTCAAGAATCTGGACCGGTTGTTCCTCATAAGATAGATTCTCTTCTAACTGAACTACCTCTGGGCTCAAAACATGGGATGGATATGGCATATACTTCCTTAACATTGAAACATGAAAAACATTGTGTACCTGAGATAAACTCGGAGGTAAAGCCACTCGGTATGCAACTGATCTAACTCTCTCCAGAATTTCATATGGTCCAATGAACCTTGGACTCATATTTCCTTTTTTACCAAATCGCATCACACATTTCCATGGTGAAACTTTGAGGAAGACATAATCACTTACCTCAAAAGAGAGATCCTTCCTCCCATTGTCCGCATAACTTTTCTGCCTGCTCTGAGCTGTTCTCATGTGTTTCTTTATCAGCTGAACTTTTTCTGTCATCTCTTCTACCAATTCTGGTCCCATCAACTTCCTTTCACTTACTTCATCCCAAAAAGGTGGAGTTCGACATTGCTTCCCATATAATGCCTCAAATGGTGTCATCTGTATACTGGAATGAAAACTGTTATTATAAGAAAACTCAACCAATGAAAGATGTTGGTCTCAACTTCCCTGATAATCCATCAAACAAGCACGCAGCATATCCTCCAAAGTCTGAATTGTTCGTTCTGACTTCCCATCTGATTGAGGATGAAAAGCTGTACTAAAATTTAATTCAGTACCCAACGACTTCTGAAGGCATTTCCAAAAGTTAGAAGTGAACCTGAGATCACGATCAGATACAATGGAGATGAGAACTCCATGTAACCTGACTATCTCTTTAAGATACAAACGAGAAAGTTGATCTAGGGAAAAAGTATCTCGTATAGTAAGTAAATGAGCAGATTTAGTCAAACGATCAACAATAACCCAGATTTCATTATTACCTCGAGGTGTCTTCGGTAATCCCACAACGAAGTCCATGGATATATTCTCCCATTTCCACTCTGGCATTGGTAAAGGCTGAAGCATCCCTTTCAGTAAATGTCGCTCTACTTTAACCTGTTGACAAGTCAAAAACTTCACAGTAAAATCAACAATATCTCTTTTCATTCCATCCCACCAGTAATACTCCCGCAGATCTCTGTACATCTTAGTACTGCCAGGATAAACTGAAAATGGAGAATTATGAGCTTCACATAAAAACTCTCTATTCAACTGTGAATCATAAGGCACACACAATATCTTCTCAAACCTCAAAACACAATCATTATCAATGTTGAATTCAGGTAACATACCCTTCTGAACCAGCTCTACCTTTTTCTGCAACTCACTGTCTTTCTTTTGTGCTTGCTTAATTCTGTCTGATAGAGAAGATTTCACTGATACCTGAAACAAAACAGAAGAATTTCCTTCACCAACAACTTTCAAACCAAAATTCATCAAATCCTTAACCAAAGGATCACGTTCCAAACGTAACATGGTTAATGAAGCATTACTTTTTTGACTCAAAGCATCTGCCACTTTATTTGTTTTTCCTGGGTGGTAGTGAATCGTGCAATCATAATCCTTGATTAACTCTAGCCATCTCCTCTGTCTCATGTTCAATTCTTTCTGAGTGAATATATACTTTAAACTTTTGTGATCAATATATATTTCACACTTTACACCATATAAATGATGCCTCCAAATTTTTAAAGCGAAAACAACAACAGCTAATTCCAAATCATGTGTAGGGTAATTTATCTCATGAGTTTTCAACTGACGTGAAGCATAAGAAATTACCTGTTCATTCTGCATTAGAATGCAACCAAGTCCTTTCAATGAAGAATCACTATAGATAACAAACTCACCATTCCTGTAAGGTAGTGCCAATACTGGAGCATTCACTAATCTTCTTTTCAATTCCTGAAAATAATCATCACATTCTTTTGTTCAAATAAACTTAACACCCTTTCGAGTTAGCTTAGTTAATGGGTTGGACAACCATGCAAAATTTTTAACAAACCTTCAGTAATAGCCTGCCAAACCAAGAAAACTACGAATCTCGGTTACATTTGTGGGTCTTGGCCATTCTTCAACAACCTTTGTTTTTTGCAGGATCAATAGTTATTCCATCTTTAGAAACAATGTGACCAAAGAAAGAAAATTATTGCAACCAAAACTCACACTTTCTGAATTTTCCATACAATTTATTTTCTTTTAAGGTTTGAAAAATAACCCTTAAATGAATTTCATGTTCCTCTTTACCTTTAGAAAACACCAAAATATCATCAATGAAAACAACTACAAACTTATCCAAGAACTCATGGAAAATTCTATCCATAAGATCTGTGAATACAGCAGGTGCATTGGTTAACCCAAAAGGCATAACTACAAATTCATAATGACCATATCTTGTACGAAACACGGTCTTTAGAATATCTGATTCCTTTACCTTCAATTGATGGTACCCTGATCTCAAGTCAATCTTTGAAAAATACTAAGCTCCCTGGAGCTGATCAAAAAAATCATTGATATGAGGCAAAGGATATTTGTTCTTAACTGTGATATTATTCAAGGCTCTATAATCAATGAAAAGTCTCATTGAACCATCTTTCTTTTTAACAAATAAGATAGGAGCACCCCATGGTGATGTGCTAGGTCGAATGAAACCTTTCTCTAATAAATCTTGCAATTGCTCCTTCAACTCTAAAAGTTTAATTTGAACCATTCGATAAGGGGGTTTTGAAATTGGCTTAGCATCAGGAACTAAGTCAATAGTAAATTCAACTTCCCGATCTGGTATTATTCCAGGCAACTCATCAGGAAAAACATCAGGATACTCATTTACCACCGGCACATCATTAATTTGAACGGTTCTTTTGTTTTCAACAATATGTGCAAGGTAACATTCATTTCCATCTTTTACAAGTTTCTCAGCCTCTTGATATGTTATCAATAGTAAGGGTTCATTCTTGTACACAAACTGAAAGTCTTTCTGAAAAGAAACTTCTTTATCTCTACAGTCAATCTTAGCATGGTAAATAGAGAGTCAATCCATACCCAGGATAACATCAAACTCTACTAGAGGTAAAACAATAAGGTTTGCAAGTAGATTCTTTCCACAAATAAGTATAGGAAGATTCTTATAAATTCTTTTTGCCTCAAAATTCCCCCTAGGTATTTTTACCACAAGTTCATGAGTCATTTCTTGAGATGGAATTCCCAATTTACTAGAAAATTTTTCAAAGATGAAAGAATGTGTAGACCCTGAATCAAACAACACATTGGTATAATCTGAAAAAACAAAGTACCTGATACCACTTCATTTGATGGCCCAACATCTGCTGAAGTAGTAGCAAAAGATTTCACCACACCTTTCTACTTATAGTCTGACTGCTTCCTATCATTTGAGCTCTTTTTCGAACACTCGTTTGCATAATGACTCATCTCATTGCACTTGAAACATTTCACTAACTGTAAATCAAATTTGGTCTTACCATTACCCTGATCTTTTCCAATGCAATCACAAGCCTTATGTCCCATCTTACCACATCAGAAGCACTTTCCAGAATTCAAAAGACATTCCCCAACATGCTTTTTACCACATTTATCACAAACTGCAAACTTAGTTTTCTTACCATCAAACCTTTTTGAAGGATTCTTCCCTTTCTCCTGCCACCCCGGTCTCTTCTTCTGTTGGTTGTCATAGAACACTTGATTATCGAAAAACTCCATTTCCACCTTCTCAGCACATCGAACAAGCTTTTTATAACTTTTGAACTCACGAGAAGCTAATTCCCTTCGATATTTTGGCTTTAATCATGAGTAAAAATGATTGATTTTACTATCAAGGTCTCGGATAAAATTTGGAGCATACCCTGCCAATCGAGTGAACTTTTATTCATAAGCAGCCACTGAGTCGTCCTCTTGCCTCAATTCCAATAATTGTTTTTCCATCCTAAGTCGAAAATCCTTAGGAAAATATTTCTCAAGAAACATAAATTTGATTTCATCTTAGTCAAGAGCATAAATCTCATCAGCGTCCCTAATATTTTTAGCCATTGACCACCACTGATCTGATTCACCCTCCAAATGGTAAACAACAAGACTAACCATTTGATTGTCTGAAAACCCCATGAGATCGAAAATCTTCTCCAATGCTTTAATCCACCCTTCAGCTAACACAAGGTCAGATGATCCTATGAATGATGGGGGATGATGCCTCATGAAATGTTCCACCACTGACATGTTCCTCTGCGGTTAATCTGAATGATCTCATGCATGGATACCACCATCATTTATCGCTTGAGTCAACTGCGCCATTACTGCAACAAACCGTTCAGTTCCAATTCCGACCATCTCAGGATACTGATTTGGAAGGTCATTTCCTTCTGTATGCCTTCCTAGCACTGCTTCCCTGTTTCCTCTACGGAAAACCATTCTGAACAAACATGTCTTAGATGAAGCAACATGGTAATCTTCAAATGCTATATCATTTCAATTTGACCATAATGTGTAAAAAAATATTTTTGGATAATCATTTAATAGAATTCTAACTCATAAAGTTATCTAAACCGACCTTTGATACCAACTATAAGGCCCCAGCCTTAAACATTACTTATTCTTGAGTTATTTAAAGAATACACATTGAGGATCTTTTCAGGTTTAGAGTTTTAGAGAATTAGATCATAAATCATGTCTTGCAATATTCCACATTTAAACAAGGTGGTTACATCAAAGACAATATTCATTTTTTCCACCAAAGGAAACATATTTAAAATAAAACATGGTTTCTTTCTTGACACTTCCTTGACACTATCATCACATCATGTACTTTTCCCTTGACATGTGAAAAACATTTCAAAAACTTGGGATGAGCATAAAAAGCTCAGTAAGGGATATAAAAATACGGAAAGAAAACATTAGTCCATGTATGCATAAGAATCAATGAAATCATAATTTACTCATAAAACATAAGAACTTTAACATACCTCATGAAATCATAAGATTTATGAATAACTCATAGAAATCATAATACATAAAGGTAACTTGAGGAATTCATAACATTCTTACGTAGGGAGTAACCCTCATGGTTACATTTGGAATACCCATCACAATATATTCCCTAAATCTCTTCGGAGAAACCTTAGCGTTTAACTCCTTCGCATTACCCAATGCATTGGAGAGCTATCTCAGGCTCACCCGCCCTTAGTTTATCATGGAACCACCCGACTTCATAAACAATTCCCAAGAACCATAACATTTTCGTATCACATAAAACATGCATAAAAGAAACATAACATTTCCACATTTCAATCATAAGATATCAATACAACACATTGATATAATCAAAACATTATCAAAACAATTTTTAATACCAAAAAAAAAGAAAATTAAAACATGATATTTATTTTTCATTTAAAAAAAGTTATGGCTTGTAGAGGAATCCGAAACTCAAATAATGGTCACGGCGGTGGAGAAGTCGTTGTCGCCGCATACGTAAGACAAAAAAATTTATTTTGTCGTTTAGTAAAACGCTTCATGTAAAAAGATTCATTTTGAATGAAATTAAAAGTCAAAAGGGTTTATTATACAACTAATAAAATAAGGTCGTATATAAATTGAAGTATGCCTCAATGAAAGGAGATTGAGACGAAATCTCTTACCTCAAGTCCGACTTATTCTTCTTCATTCTTTATATTCCTGAATAATAAACTTAGGTCAATTTATAATTGCTTAAGGAATTAATTTAAAGTTTATTATTCAATTCATATCACATATTATCATGTTATAATAATTAGTTAATTATGTGAGTTCATATCATACGTTTTGTCGATGTTCGGTACATGAGTCAAAAATGAACTTTTTTGAAAAGAATTGCCCATGTAGTTATAAGTACATCATCTCCAGAATGGTATTAATGATTTGAATATCACATATATCTAGTATATATTCATTTTATACTATTCCATAACATTTTGAGATAAAAAATGAAATACACCGTTCATGGAGACGGTAGGCCATACGTACGCATGAACACTACTTTCATTTCTTTGTCATATTAAAGGAATTAAAACTAAATGAGACATATATATATATATATATATATTATAATTCTAGTATAATATATATGTTATATAGGTAACATAAGTTCATTAATTATATTCTTTATAAATTCCATGTTTGGCATGAATGAGTCACATCACTTGAGAGGGCGGTAGTCCACACTTCCTCGAATGAAATTATCACAGTTCCATAACATGAAAAGCATAACGATGTGATTTAAAAATAAAATTCAGAAGCATATAGAAAAAATAATTACCATATATATCATATATAAATATAGTGACATCATAATGGCCACTATGAAAGGTGTTAAAATAAGATTAAACAATCATCGTTTCGTGAGACAGTAATTCATCACCCACAGAAATAGTATGTTCTTTAACCATTAGATGGAGGTGTGTGTAAGTGTAGGGAGAATCCTTATCATAAAAAAATACTAGTATATTGAGGATAATGGTGTTATTATGGGATCAAATAATAATAAGATAGTGATGAGTGAAGAAGAAAAATAAAAGGAAGAAACTCGAGAGAAGACATTACCTCTAAATCGGGTAACTCTTTTTGATTTGAGGCAAAGACTTCCTTGGAAAGACTTCTGCCCAAAGTGAGGCTTCTAGGAGTAAGAGAGGGATGTGGAGAGATAATATGAGTAGAATTTGGACAAGACAAGGGCTTGAGAGGTGTGGGTAAGGGGTAGAGGTGGGGGCCTTTTATAAGAGGGAGGAGGGTCACTTTTGGAAAGTCTTGAAATGTTACTTTATTATAAAATGATTTTTGGATTTTAAAGGTCCCACAATGATATATTTTGAGGATTATGTGATAAGGGTTCGAAATCCACCCATCCAATAGATTTTCAACAAGTGTAAGTCTTATATTTTACCTTATCTTTTCATTTTATTTAAATCGTTCATTAATGAGATAATCACTACATCATCATGGTGTCATAAATAAATTTATTTATTTAATGTCTAAAAATTATAAAAAAATACCATGATGTAGGACCCATAAGATCCATATTTAACCATTGATCATTAAGTCGTATTCTCAAAATTCCTATATCTACAGTTGTGGCAATAGGGGCATGGTTTGGTAATATGCCAATTTGCCAACTATTGGTAGATAAAATGATTTCTTTCACTTCTGAATCCCAAACTCTTCGATTAGGAGTCAGTACACAAAGATTTAAGGTAATCATTGATTCATTTTTCTCTCCATTTCGTTTTATTTTAAAACCTTTGTTATAGCTTCATCTATGTTACCCACTAAATAAAAGGCTTGTTCAGGAAGAATATCTAATTCTTCAGAAAGGATCAATTGAAACCCTCTAATTGTTTCTGTTAAACCAACATATTTTCCCAGGGAACCAGTAAATACTTCTGCTACGAAAAAGGTTTGTGATAAGAAACGTTCAATTTTTCACGCTCTAGCTACGATTAAACGGTCTTCTTAAGATAATTCATCCAACCCAAGACTATTTATAGTCTAAGAGATCATTTATGTAAAAAAAATTAAATTGTTTTACTTAGGATATACAAACCTTTGTTATATTGCTCTTCTTTTTAAAAATAATGTCATAAATGTCACTATCGCTCCCATGTGACTCCATGGGCCCTAAAGTTCGGTAAAAAGCTTCCCATGGCCGGCCATGACCCAGACAAGAGGATTTGGACACATTTTGGGGTCATTTTATATTATTATGATATTATTTTATTACCCTTAACTACCTGATTACTAATTAATCACGATAATTAAAGATAATTACCATCATTACTATTCATAATGTCCAAAAACAAAAGAGTCTTAATTACATAATTTGGTCCTTATGATTCCAAATATGGAATCCATTTTACCAAATTCCAAACACAAAAATTCTAGTAATTAATTTAAAAATAATTCTCATTGTCAAAACAAATAACGTGTTTTTAAGAAACAATATCTATCAAAAGATTGACAATTGTTTATGTCCAATTTCAAAGTGAAATTAATTCTAATGACCACCATTGGATTAAATGGTAAAAATATATTTTAATTACACTTTAAAACCAATTAAAAATATAATCTAACCATATAATTAAATTAGATGAAAAAATAGTTTTGAAGTAAAATGTAGTATTTTTCACTATTCATTAAAAAATGAACATTGTCAGAAAAATATCAAAAATTTATCCAAAGTAAATTTCAATGTCCCAATTCTAAAGAATAAGTTTATTTTGACAAATAGAGTTTATAAAATTGTCAAAAGTTAGATTTAAAAATGGTTTTCCATCAAAAAGTGGTAAAACAATCTTTTAAAAATATTAGAGTATTCTATGCTTAAGATTGGATTTATTCTCATTTTAAGCCTCTAAAACACTATCTAATTCATAAATAGACATAGATATGAAAATTTACTATTCTTTACTTACTTGGGATGTTACATCTTTTCTCTATTATCATGTATGTGTCCATTTACTGCAATAAAGATGTAATTTTCAACGATCATGGTTTTAAATATAGTTTAACATTGTTAAGAGTTTCTAATCTTCGTGATGGTATGACATTGGAAGAAGTTCGTATGAGGATTCATGGTCACTCAACTGAGGGCCAATAAGTAATGACTTCAATCACATAAAGAAATCTTCAATATACTGATCTCCAATGGCACATTGTGTATACTATGTGATGATTGGGTGGAAGGATTATCTATGTTCAATGGTTTATTGGAATTGTTTGAAGACATTTATAGCATTGATGAGGGGAAACCTACTGATACAAAATCACGCTATGGGAGTTCTATTGAAGTCTATTCACTCAAATTTACGTTTTTATTTACTTTTGGAAGAAACCCTTTTCAGGGTTGAAGGGGAACCCACAACTAAGCTCACAGTATAGGCCAGACACCAGAAAATTGCATAAAATATTCACCGAACATTCAGGCCAGAAGATCACCTAAACTTACAATCAAGATTTTTTATGTCAAGGCAAGAATTTTTTGGTATGTTTTCATTATAAATATCTACCATAAAGGTTTAGACTTCCACAAATTCATCCACAAGAAAGTATGATGGCGGAAATCAATAAATAAAACATCAAGTTGTTCGAGGTAGAATCTGACCAGTTCTCCGTTGAGGCCCTGGGAAACCTTGTATTCTTTATTTTATCAAAATACTCTGGTGAAAAATCTGGATCGAAGTTCCTTACCTCTCTGTATTCTCCCACAATATCCTTTCCAAATTTAATATTTCATCTTATCATTCAACTGTTGTGGAAATGAAAATCCCCGACTCACATTGTCCTCCAATTCTAGCGGGCGGTCCTTGAGTCCGTCCTTTTGAAGATGAGGTTCCTTATTACCCTCCTTGGTTAGCTCCTCAAGCACTCCAGTTTGACCAAGTTCCTGAATTTCTACTTCCTCATCCCCCCACTCCAAAACTCCCTTAGGATCCTGTGGCCTAGGGAGTTTGTTAGCTAAGTGAGTCCTCATTGGTTTCAAAAGGCTTGAGTAGTCCTTGTACCGCTTGGTTTTTCTTTCTATGCTGGCTGGGTAATTTCCCAAATCAACCTTTCCTTTCTATGCACCTGATACTATATGAAAAAATTCCTGCACCTGCACCACTTCTTTATATTCCGACACTGCATGAGATAGATCCTCATAGCCATTATCAACATCAGTGGAAAAATCACTTTCCCTTTCTTCTGAATCGTTGAATTCTTGTCCAGTGTCTGAACCTGTAATCTGCACCTGTTTCTTCTTCCTTTTATTCCTAACTATTTCCCACCCCTCATTATCCTTGTCTAGAGATGATTCCTTCAACGCCTCGAAATGATTTTGGGTGTCAAATCCAGAGAGTGTACTCTCTTTAGAGTGTTGGGAGATGACCTGTACGCTACTAGATCCCAACATAGCTGACGCAGGCCTCATAATTCCAAGATTAGAATGTAGTGAAGCAAAAACATTGGGTACCAGAGGCTCAGAATTATTTCTGGGGAGCTTGTCACCAGGACTCACAAATAACTAAATTCCAGTAGCTGGACCAGCCACTTCAGCAGATTGACCAGCCACTGCATTAGAAAAAGAGTGTTTCCATTCGTCAAGAGGCCTTTCACTGTGTGGGATTTATGATGGCCCTTGGAACTTGGATCCTCTTCAACTTCATTTGTATTTGAGGCATCCTGCACACCCATACCCATGACCACCCCTGACATCCGGGAATGATTCTACATACCACCGCCCGAGCTAACCCTTAGTGTTAGAGCCATCAACAAAATTTTCAGCATTCTATCTTTTGGGACTATGCCAACAAGAAAAATGATGGTGTCCTAGATAATTGCAAGAGGAAAAGAAGTCGACCCAAGACTCGAATAGCACTGACTGCTTGTATTATAACTATTTTACAACCTCAATTTATAAAAATTCCACTGGAAGTTTGGAAATGTCCGCTTCAACACATATGTGAGGGGAAACATGATGACATATAGCACCGGTCCTGCTGTCTGAGTATAAACAATGAACAACCATGTTACCTAGAATGTTGATAATCGGAGGATTTTGGAAAGGAAGAGGTAGTCTTGGGAATCTTACCCATAAATCCATGGTCGGGGGGTCACAGTGCGTATTAAATTCACAAGACCATCTGAAAAGGGCGAAATAGGATCCGATGCAGGATCGTGGGGCCCTGTACCATGCTCTAATCATGACTTCTTTATTGGTGAAGAAAATCATGATGTGGCGGGAATCCATCAAATCTACAATCGTGCACTCCTGTAAACCCCAAGAAACAAAGATAAATATATCAAAAACACCAACTGATGGTCAACGATGACTAAAACGGGACACCAGAGTAAGGTTCAATAGAGAAGAGGCCTCTGTGAACTCCAATGTAAACATGGGGAGCTTGGGGAATCCATAAAGAAGCGAGGGAACTATAGGGAATTTGGTGATTCTAGGGAAGGTAGGGAGAAAATCATGGTTGGATAAAGGGGAGAAGGGGAAAGGGTGAGTCCCAAAAGATGACACAATACATCCCCACCTACGGAGGGGGAGGGACCGTCGTTGCAAGTAGCACTGCCTAGGTCAGAAGACCTAACCAGTGAGGGAGGTCGATGACGATCTCATACAAAATAATAAAATGGGTTTTCGCTGTTCATCCTTCACAATAATATGATTCAATTCCTTGTCATATGACCTAAATAATGGAGATGAATTATGAACATGATGATCAAAATATCGAGAGAATCATAGGAGACATCCCTATTGATACTTCAAATTTAATGAATGAAACTTTATATTATGTGTAAGTATATGATGATACGATAAGAGATGATTTAGGTGATGAAGATGTGGTCAATGAACCTTCTGATGTTCATTTGACAGATATGAAAGAACTAAAAAAGTGGTAACCACCCTCAATTATTGACTTCCTTAGTGGAGGGAATGATACATGAATAATAGTTTGATTAGGATTTCCTTAACCAAGTAGTGAATTCCTTGACCTTGTAGTCAAGAAATCTGCCTCAACCAATAACACTCTGCTTATTTCAAAAGAGTTTGAACATAAAAATTCACTAGAAAATGTGGTTAATAAATAACATATGGAGAATTATTTTTAGTTTGTGGTTGATGAGTCAAAAAAGAGAAAATGCATCATTTGGTGTGAAACATATGGGAAAAAATGAATGATAAATTTTATTTCATGTTTGTAAGATATATAAGTTGGAAGTCCCACATACTTGTGTGCACCCTAGCCTATCATAGGATCATTTTACACTAGATGTAGAATTTATATAAACTGTTATTGTTGAGGTGATATGAACCCAGTGTCCCTTATCTTATAATGAATACAATAGTTGTTCAAATATAGGATATCATATGAAAAATATTATATGAGAAAACAAAAAGGAATTTTCAAAAGAGTATGGTGATTAGATCGAATCATATAAGGTTTTTCTGTATCTAGTGGAATTATTTTATCTCAAAAATCAGGTCATTTATCATATTGACAACATTAATTATGTATCCCAAGATAATAAGGATGATAAACCATATGTGAATCTCTATAGATTTTTTGAGAATTCAGGTTTTGTATTTTCATATTCTCTTATTAGGAACGGTTCATTTTTATTGATGGAACTTATCTTTATAAAAATAATATAGGTGAACTACACATTACTACCTCATAGGATGGTAATCATGCTCCTATCCAATTTGTATTCTCCATTATTGAAAAGAAGAACTTTGAATCGTGTAGTTGATTCTTTCCTTATACATGCATATGATGGTGGTATGAGATATGGATATATGACCACTAATACTATGGAGTGAAAAATTTGGGACTTTAAGGGTGTTTATAAACCATCGATCCTAGACTTAATATATCACTCAAGCACTTTGGATAAATTATCCCAGGAACCCTATGTTGATATAATGTATTACTTGAGCACTATGGTTGATTGTTGTAATTTTCCTTGGATTCATGTTGGTGATTTTAATTTTTTTACCTTGCCTATTGATCATCCGGCTGTGGTCCTTGATATTACCAGGTTGTGCACCTAGGGAAGGATGAAGTCTACTCATATTAGAAACAATATGGGTTAGCCTTGAGAATGAGGAGCAGTACTACAATGAAACATGTTTCCCACATAAGGTCATTCTCATAAAAAATGTCCCAACATGGAAGTAAAGAGATATTATTCACATCAATGTTGATCGTCTTTATGTATTTTATCATTACACTATATAAATTTTATTGTATTCTAGCTTGTTTCATCTTTCATCATGAATGCTAACTATGTACCACATCTTTCTACTTATATTTATTAAAAAAATAATTTAAAAAATGTATTACATTAACTATAAATAGTACAATAATATCATATATAGATATGATAGATATTCCTCAACTCACCTTCCAGGACAAGCATGTTTCGTGTGCTTCCTTAGAGGTTTGTCTTGTTCCACCTTTGAGTGTACGGAGGTCACACCACTTAAATCTTGTTACACCTCCTCTTGCCATCGTCCCTCATCTTTTATGTGTATGGTTCTATAGTATAGTGATGTGTGATTTCACCTTTATTGATCACTGGCTCAATGTATCCCTTCTAGGGTGTTGGATTCCGGAAAAACATACATTTTATCTACCACAGGGAGAGGTGATCATGATCACTCTCGAAGATGTGTCACTTATTTTAGGCCTCCCTATCAAGGGTCTGATTGTGATATGCCAATTTACTAGTGATTAGTTTTATTTAGTTTTGAGGATATTGGGCATTGAGGTCTAGGATGATGTAAGGTTCTTCATCAGCAATCAACTACACATGCCATAGATATATGAAAACTTCACACATTTAGCTGATGATATCAATGAGATCATTTCCCTTTGATTTTCACATGTATACATTCTGTAACTTATTGGCGGTATGATATTTATCAATCATTCTACGATATTCACCCATATGATGTATTTAACTTTACTTGAGGACCTGTATCAGATCAAGAGATACATCTGGGGGTGCATGTGTCTTTTTTATACACACAGAACACTATAAAACACATGTCACATCAATAAGATTTATATTATAGGATTTATTATTCTTACTCATATGTGGGTGTGGGAGCACATACCTCACTTCAGTTCGTATGTTCGATCACTATTTACAATGGATAATATACAAGAATCCCTATATGGATGATGGTATGTTAATCCATCATTCCTATGTGAAAGTAAAATCTATAAATTTGTATGAAGAAACTATAACAGTAATAAGGTTATCTGCAGGTGGATACAAGCCCATAGACATTCAAATATTGCCAGACATGATGTCCACACTTATATACTTATGATGGAAAGTCTTCGGTTGGATGATTTACGTGATTATTAATTACATACTTATTTTTTTCATAACTGATTTGAATATTCATTTTTTATTATTCTAGGTTTCATGGATGCCATATATTTAGCTTGTTCTCTAGTGTCTCTCACTTTACTGCATGGTGATTCTTACTTCTAGTACATGCGTGGTGACTCTTATTAATTTTCACATGGTTGGGTGGTACCATGTCGATCAAGTTATGGGGTATCTTATTTTTCTTCATCCCAATATTGCACCACCCAGTCGATTGTCCTGAGTTCATTCCCAAAAGATGTCAAGAAAGTGAGACTTTGACTGGAGGTGGTATCATTCATGATGTATTGAGATGTGGAACAGATATCCTGATTCCTGGTTATTGGGGACAGACATGGTGCACATGCATCTATCACGATTTCTAGATTATGTTTCTTTATACCACATGACCTAATTGTTATATCTTATATAACATGGGTGAGGCTATCATGATTTGGTAATAATTCTTTCACCTTTTTAATAGCTCTTTTATTAACTCTAATTAATTTCACAATTGTTTTTCAAGGATGTTCACATGACACACCTCCTACACATATTTAATCTCATGGAGGGATTCATATTTGACCTGGTTCATTTCCATAAAGTAGTTAAAGATTTTCATGATCCCATAAATGGGATTTATCATGAGATTATCTTTGATGTACCAGATGATGCTGGGCCCCGGGTCGATGTTCTAGAGGGTGATGAGCCTTATATAGACGCACCTTATGATGATGTGGCACATGGAGATAGTATCCATAATAATCATCCAGATGCTCCTCTACTTCCCATTTCATATGATCCACAACCAAAGGCTATGCATACAAAGGGCTACGATGATTCTGCTAGTAATTTTGTTGCACACTCACTAACTATATCTGATTATGTTACAGTTGTATCTGGTAACTAGGGATTACTTAAGTCTACATTCCCCCTATTGAGAAGATACCCACTACATAGTATACATTTTCTTCCTATGTGGTAAAAAGTTATAGTTAAAATCCATTTTATTTCCAGCTAGGGTATGGTATGGGTGGGGAGACTTCGTATCCATCACCTATCACGTAGGACGATGTGGAAGCAGCCACATCAAATGCTGCATAGGAAGATCATACACTAGAGCATAGAAAATGCCTGACACAGTGGGAACACATTATCTATACACTAGACTATGGCACAAAAGATCATCCTAGATAATGACATAGATCAGAGTGATACTTTTTCTAATCTTAATAAAATTTTAACCAAGAACTATGTTATATATTTTTTCATTTTTACTTATACAGTATTTAAAAACTACCTTTTTAATTAATAAATATAATTAAAAGTTATAAATAATAATAATAATAATAATGAATTAATTAATAAAATAACTATTTAATAATGTAATTAATAATTGATTATGTAATTAATTAAAATAATTAATAACTAACAATATATTACATTTATTAAGAATTTTAAAAAACCATTTTTTATAATTAGTAATTAATTAACATAATTAAGAACTATTAATAATAATTAATGCATAATAATAATAATTGGGATCATATTTAATAAAACATAATTATAATTTATGGGTCATTTATGGACAATGATGTAGCCGCTGACGTAGGCGATGGCACAGGTAGGGGTGCTGACCTAGGTACACGCTCGCACTGTGCATGACATAGGAAGGGGGCCTTCGGGCCAAGATGATGGGACCTTCAATCCATGTAAGGTCTTTCAATCCACAAGGCCTTTGGGCCATATAATTATAATGAGTCAACTATGGAGTGGGTCAACCCTTGTAGCGGGTGTGACTTGTCCTTATTGGCCCATGAGTGTCTGTGTTGTTTCCTTTACTTGTAAACTCTAAGACCTTAATAAATTAATACAATTAATGATTATAATAAATAATATAATAAATAATGAATTTAATTATACAATTATAAATTAATTAATTTGACATTTTTTACTATTAACAAAATTATTATGTATTATTTTCATTATTAATTATTATATATATTTAAATAATTACTAATATTAATAATAATTATATGTTAATTATATTAATAATGACTATTATTTACTTTATTAATAATAATTACTAATTAAATTAAGTATATTATTAATTGATAATTATATTAATATGTTAATTATTATAATTTATATTATTTTTCTTTTTAACGAGGATAAGTTAAAGGGAACTAATGATGTTTTCAGGAGAGTTTATGTGCATGTTTCTAAATTGTAGGACATGAATACCTCGAAGGTTTTTGTCAGTGATTCTCAACCTTTGATTAATATTTATAATGATGGGAATTTAGAAGTGAGGCCTAGGAAATCTGGGGACCTCTTCGCTCTTGCATAGCAGAGCTTCTGGCTTGGAAATATGTAAGTGAATGCTAGGAAGGGTTCTTCCACTGTGCGAGAAATTTATAGAAGTTATTCTATATAAAATGATATATCCAAGGCTTTATTTTCAACTGTGGTTGCTAGTGAGAAGGGTAAAAATCCCAGTTCTTTTTATCAGAGGCAATATGAGGCTGTTGACTCCTCCCCTCAGAACTTTGAGGTTGGTGTTCCTCTTCACTTTCTTGACCAGTCTTCTCAGAGTGATTATGTAGAGGACCATGATGATTTAAAGGCAAAATAGATTCTATCCTCTAGGGATAAAAAATAGAAAATATCTATGGATGTAGGTTACTCAATGCATTTTAATTTTTTTTGGGAAAATGGATCTTATGTAGGTTCCAGGCATAGCATAAGCATTCAATGGGAAGTGCCCAACATCGCTTTTTTCATGATCTATGATCAATACAAGATCTAAACGACGATAAACACTGAGATTTATGGAATTAAATCATAGAAAAAAGATAAGGGAAATCACTCTAGAACTAGAGGGAGGATTATCACATATTATTTATAATTAATTTAATTAAATAAATAATTACCTTTGTTGGAATTATTTATTTATTGATGGATATGGTAAAAAATCTACAGTGCACCATCGTTGCATTGTAGAAACCAAGTGTAGATTTCCTCTAGTGGTGATCCACATGTTTTCCACGAATCTCCAAACATCGTTGAAGGAATATCTGGGTGCTAGCACAACATATCCTTATGCTTGTGTTGTCTGCCTTCAATCGCTTTGAGAACCACTTTCAAATCATTCTCCTTGATCCAGTGGAGGAGGATTACTCTCCATTCTTAGAAGCATTCTTGGAGAAGGGAGCTCTATAGGCTTGAGAGGATTCTCCAAATCCTTTGTGCATAACTAAGACAAATAAATTGGCTCTATTTGAGAAAATAACATAATTGGGTATTTATATTACTAGGGTTAAAATAAAATAATTGCAAAATCACCCTTCATTATTTAATAAATCCTAGAAAAACCCCATGTCAAATAATAATAATAACATTATCATTTCTTGACACGTAATTAACTTGCAAATTAAAATATTATTTAATTAAATAATATTAAATAATTATTATTTCTCACCAGACCATTTAGACTATGTCCTCTATTCATCTACAATATTTATCAGGCCTTGAATAATGTTTATTTATTTATTAAATAAATACCATTACATTATTCACCAATAAATAAATAAATATTATATTCACTAAATAGAAAATAAATATTTATATACAATCAACCATACATGAATAATTATTAAACCACATACGAGAATAATATTTATTCAACCTATTAAATAATAAATAATAATTTATTATTTAACTAAGATTCTAGAAACACTTAGTGTGTGACCCTCTAGCCCTCTTTCTCAGTGGCATTAGACAAAGCATCCTAAAGTACATGGTTAGCATCTAACAACATGCCAAGGCACCCATAGAGAAAGAAGTTAATGTTGCAATGAAATGTATCCTCATACGGATGCTTACTGTGTAATATAATCCTTTTATCTTGATATCTCTAATCAAGCAAGTTACATGCTGGTGTCATCAACCTATCTGCTCAATGTCTCTTTCTTTGACTTCTCAAAAAATGAACTTTCCTTTAGAACACTATGGATATGGATTTATTTAGGCTATATAATTTCTATCAAAGGGCCTGAGATATCAACTTCCTTTAATAAAAAGAAGGGACAAATCCTTTCCCACATTATTCATTAATGTAATATTACTCGTGACACACCCAATATATCCTACTTCGCCGCGAGCATATGTCATCATGGTTTTCGTCAATACAACTAAGTGCATGACTCAAAATAATCATTAATAATAATTTAAAGTCTAAGTACCAATACACATATCCATAGATAAGAATATCCAATGACACATATAAATTTTGATTTCCTATTGGTGGGTCTCGTTCTTATAATATCCTACTAGATATTACCAAGGGAGTACACCATGAGAAGATGACTCAAAGTCCTATGATTATCCACACTTAATAGCCTATATCATTTGTGTCCCTAAAATGATATAATCTGACTATAAAACATTTATTCAAGAATAGTGTCGTAGCACTTCTGGGTTCTCATTATAGCTGGGAACTATTACGACCTTTTAGTGCAACAACTACTCTTAAGACATTATCACATACTATGCCATGCAGAAGAACAATCATGATGTGATAAGTATTTTATCAATATTAAAAACAATGAATACACATTTATCATAAAGTACAAATAAGTTGGTTCTAGGGAACCAACTCCAACAAACTCCCACTTGCACTAGAGACAACTACTAACAACCTTCACTCCATTCTTTTTCACATGATACTCATGCTTTTGATGAGATATGCCTTTAGTCAAGGGGTCCTCAACATTCTATTTTGTGGGTACTATTCTTACTACAACTTCACCCCTCTGATAGAAATCCTTTAAGAGGTGATACTTCCAGAGTATGTGCTTTGTCCATTGGTGTGACCATGACTCCTTTTCAAGAGTTACTGTTGTAGTATTATCACAATACAATGTGATATGGTATTTGCTTCTAGGTAACATATCAATATCCAAGAAAAAGTTTCAAATACAAATGTTTTCCTTATTTGCATTATAAGCCACTATATACTCAGACTCTGCCGTAGAATCAACAACAACTAGCTGCTTTGAACTCTTCCAGCTCACAGCTCCTCCGTTGAGACATAAAACATATCCCAATTGCAACTTCAAATCATTCTGATCTATCTAAAAACTATCATCAATATAACCCTTGATGAAAAAAATCCTCATCTCCTCTATACACCAGGAATATATCCTTATTTCTTCTCAGATACTTAAGGATAACCTTAACAACAATCTAATACCGTTCTCCTGGATCTGCTTGATATCTTCCTACCATGATCAATGCATAGTATGTAACAACCCAATGTTTTTAATGGAAATTACCTTCTTATAAATATACCATAAAATCACATAATAATGAACTACTAAGTGATAAGTGACCTTTAAACATAAGTTTGTCACTTCTGTGTTTGGAATTTTGAAAATCTGACATACATGGTTGTGTTCAAGATGTTTTTTGGAGTCTAATAAAACAAAAATAATTTTTGGTGAATAGTAACCTACCATTATTAATAGTAACATAACCTTATGAATAGTGATATACCCTAATGAATAGTAACCTCACCTATGGTGGTATAAAAATAATATTCATTTTGGAAGTACGATATACCTATAGTTTAGAATGAGTTAATGAATGTTTTAAAACTATTTTTAATAATAAATTATTATTTTAATTAAATATTAAAATAATCATATTTAGAAAATTATTTTTGAAAAATTGACTTCATTTTTGGATTCTACATGTCGAAAAATGGTTAGAGTGAATTTTTGGGATTTTTCTGAAATACTTGAATTTTTGATGAATAGTAGAATCCGATAATTCACAATAAATGCTAAACAATGGATTAATTGAGTCATCGATGATGTTATGCTGATGTAAGCCCACTTAGTTCAGGATCACATGATAAAATAACTATTATTGGTCATGGAATACTTACTATTCCTTTTCTTGGGAAAAAATAATAAATTAATGATTATTATATCATGAAATCCCTCCTCTCCTCCACTATAAAAATCCCCCTTCACTCTCTCTTCTTTCCACTCCTCTCAAGCTCCAAGAATTCTTTAAATTATGACCAAATATCTCCCCAAGTTCCTCCCCCAAGTCTAAAATCTCTCATCCTCCCCAAAATACCAAAACCTCTCCCCTTAAGAGGTTCTCAAAGGAGGAAGTCTCAAGAGGTAAAATCCTCTTCTCAGATTTCTTCTTTTTTTTTAAGTTATTTTCTTTTTATTTCTTTCCTTAACTACCTTTAACATAATAGTATGATAAATCCAGTAACATACATGTAATGGAATTTCTTCATTCTAGTGATATATTTCATTATCTTATCCCTTTCCCCACACTTTTATTTGAAAGAAATGAAAACACCGTTTGAGATGTGCTAATTTAGCACATTCAAAGACAACGATTTATCAATTTATATTATTGTATTTAATTCTGGTCAGGAAACCATTTGTGTTATGGTTGAACCAGATTATTATATATTTAATATATCCTATTTTTGGTTCTGTAATCTTTTGGTACAAACGAAATTAAGTTATAATGAAAAACACATTCTTTGTAATCAAATCCACCGATTAACAAAAACTGTTATCACTAAGGTTATATATATAATAATTCGACATCACTCTAAGTAACCTAATTAAAATTAAAACCAGGTAATCTCATGGATATTAACTAAATAATATAACTTCAATTCTGGACAAACAATTTCATCTTGTATATAATTCAAACTTGAATATAAGTGAACTGATCTTTTAAAGCCAAGTAAACAAACGAGTCCGAACAATGAAATTAAACCTTGTAACTAATAAAAATGGATTTTAATGAACTAAAAAGGGTTATAATAAATAAATTGAATATATAAGAGGTTCTGGACTTATTAATTAATAAGAATAATTTGTTTATTCAGGTCATTATTAACAAGTGAAGAACACCACCGGATTTAATGTAAGGGATCCTCCCCCTTTCACTCTTAATCAAGATTGTTCTCTATGATATGCCTTTTTGTGTAATACCAAGTGATGGGGTATGTTTATACAAATTCCCCATACTTACCTAATGTTTTATAAGTGATGAGAAACCCCTTTTCTCTCTCATCAATCCTTCTTAGGTACACCCGACACCATGCCGGTAAAATCGTAACGAATTCTACCCAAACCTTCTTCGTTCTTTCAGGTTGCCTTATCTTTCTTTAAAAATGGTTTTATCATATCTATTTATGTGAATATTATGAATTCTGGATATTTGTAAAAGATTCTAATATCAAGTCCCTTTCATCACTCTCTTTCGGGGATATACGTGTTTTTGAAAGATTCCCTCCTTGGAACTTTCCGATAAGCAAACCTGTTTTAAGGGGACCTCCCAATTTTTTTACCCAAATTTCAAGTTCACTCTATCCTATGTTTTAAGACATCATTGTCTTTATAAAATTATAATTTTTATTATGAAAACATTCTTGGTTCAATTCTGGTTTTATATAAAAGAATGCCCTCTTTTCTATTTGAAAAGCTCTAGAGTGTTTTCCTTAAAACCGCACAAAAATGTTTTAATGCTAATGTTTTTAAAATAAATTTATAATATGTTGTCACTTCTATTTGACACCACTTACCATTTTATATTCCTATTTTACCCTATGAACGTCCATGTATGTTATAATCCTTTCCTTTCATGGACACTTTCATGATACACCCATTGGATATGTTTTGTGTCATGACTGTGGTACCCAATTCTTTCCATGGGTGCCCTTATTTTTATGTATAGTTGATTATGTATGATTGTATATGTGGTAATAATATTTATGTGGCAAGAATATTCATGAAAATGTTGATATGGGTGTGCCCAGATAGTGCTTCAATGCATTGGGTAAGGATAAATCTCATGAGATGCGATGTGAAACGGGATTTGCGGTTAGCCTTGACCCGTACTAAAATGGGAAACGAGATTGGAAGTTAGCCTTGACCCATACTAAAGATATGTTTTATGATTCTTCCACATTTATATGATTCCATGTTTATATTATCCCATACTTATATTAAATTATTTCATAAGTTTCATGCCTTGGATATCTTTATGTCATGCCTCTTAACTCATGTGCTTGAGGTGTATCCTTATGTTCATTCCCTTACTGGGAATTTTTAGCTCATCCCTTTGTTCATGTGTTCCCTAGGGTACCATATGTAGATGTAAGAGCTCAAACAAAGTTAGAATCTCTTTATGGAGATTAAATAAAGAAGTTTTTTTAGTCCCATGTTTTATGTTATATGCACTTAGTCTTCCAAGACACTAGACTTAATGATCCTTGGCTTGTACTCTGATGATTAAATATGCTTAAAATCATGAAATGTTTTATGTAAAAGTCTTGGGTTTCTATAGTTGGTATCAGAGGATGGTCTAGTTATTTTTGGAGATTAGGAATAGAGCACATTAGCGAGAACCTTAAGGATGAGACTAAGTATAAGAAAACAGTCC
Organism: Viscum album; assembly: GCA_963277665.1. Lineage (NCBI taxonomy): Eukaryota > Viridiplantae > Streptophyta > Magnoliopsida > Santalales > Viscaceae > Viscum > Viscum album. The sequence continues at coordinate 28,582,545 of OY728139.1, read as the reverse complement.
TAAATTTTAGTGAGTATAGAGTAAGTGGTTTATCAAGAAAATACATCCCTGTCTGGATATGAGCAGGTAGAGGCGGCTCTGGTACAAATGTATCTAGGGGTAAAACCTGAAAACACCTCTTTGAGCTAGACTCGAACGGGAACTGGTGCACGGTAACGGGCCTTGCTGCACTCTTGGTTATGACACACCCGGGGGATATGCTTTGGTAGATTCACGAGCTTAGTACAAACCATTATTAAGGGACAAAAAGAAGCCCATAAGAATACAAGTTAAGAAATAGATCGAGGGTAACCTAGATATAAACCTAAGGAATCACAAGTGAGGATATACTTTTTCTTTATAAGTTCATACTTTTATGTTCAAAGTTTTTTTTATGCTCAATAGCTAAGTATTCAAGACCTCTAATTATACGTTATTTTTCTTAGTTAATGGAGAGAAATATAAGAACACATTCCAAAAACCAATGTGATAGGAAATGTAATGATTTCCCTAATGACATGCCTGATGTGATGGAAGCGGGTGCTCAAAACTTCATGGAAGTACTTTCTCAGCTGGATTGAGTTATGAATAATAAATCGAATCAGGTGGAACGTCCCCCTCCTCCAAGGAAAGAGAAAGTGGCCATAGAATCCTTCATGCGACAAAGGCCTCCCATGTTTAGCGGGTCTTCTAATCCCCTCCTCGCAGAACAATGGATTAACTCCATTGAAAAGATTTTCTCTGTCCTCCAATGCTTGGAAGAAGAGAAAGTTGTACTATCAGTCTATCATTTTGATAGGGAATATGATCAATGGTGGACACTGATCAAGAATACGAAGTCCCAAGAGGAAATTTATTCCATATATTGGGAGGAATTCAAGAGGATGTTTTCAACAAATATTTTCCTCGAACCCTCCATCTCAAGATGGAAAGAGAGTTCCTCGGACTCAATCAGAAGGAAGATGAGTCCATCGGGGCGTATGAAGCGAAATTTACAAGGCTTGCAAGGTACGCATCTGGCTTTTTCATGAACATCGAAAGTAAGGTGGATCGATTCTTTAGATGACTAAAGCCGGGTCTATGAAAAGTGTTGGCAATTTGATACTTTGACAACTATGAGGAGATTATCTGTTGTGCCCTCAAGGTTGAAATAGAGATGGGAGACTCTCAGTGGTCTCATGGGCCTAGTGACAAGAAGCGTAAAATGGAGAACAACATGGGTGTTTCATCAAACAAATCCCATGATGTAAATAAGCCTCACTTTCCCCTTTGCAAAAATTGTGGGAAGAATCATCTTGGTGACTGTCTCAAGGGAACCAGGAATTGCTTCAAATGCGGAAAGTTTGGTCATCTGGCCAAGAACTGCCGAAGGGATATGAAAAATCCCACTAATGTTGAAGAAGAACAAAAGGTTCAGATCAACACTCAACCTACAGTGCAGTGTTTTAACCACAAGGAGCTTGGGCATTATGCGAACAATTACCCTAAGTTGAGGGTTGTCAGAGGAAATCAACAAAAACCTACAAGGCAACAAGGAAGGGCTTATGCTATCACTACTGCTGAGGTGGAGCCGGAAAATGATGTGGTGACAGGTACGCTTGTTATTCATTCAAGAATAGAGAACATACTATTTGATTCTGGTTCTACGCATTCTTTCATATCTTGAAAGTTTAGTAGAACTATTCAAACACCACCTCAAAATTTGGAGGAAAGGTTATCTGTGAGAACAGAGAATGGGGAAATTATTGCATCCATGGTTTATAAATCCTCCCCGGTTAATGTTTGTGGACTGAACCTCCCAGAAAATCTTGTCATACTTCCTTTAGTGGAGTTTGATGCTATCTTGGGCATAGATTGGCAGTCTTTGTACAAGGACAATATTAATTGTCAGAAAATGGAGATTACTCCTCACATCCCAAAGCATCCTCCGATTCTTTACAAGTGAAAGGAGGAAGATGAGTCTCCTTTAGAAGCATCATCTCAAGTGTGGATATTTCTTCCTTATGAGCATGCATATCTAGCTCAAATGATTGAGACAAAGAAGAGAATCATGCTTGAAGACATGCCCATCGTGAGGGATTACATTGATGTATTCCCCGAAGAGTTTCCTGTTCTTCCTCCTGACTGAGAGGTTGAGTTATCAATTGAACTTATCCCTGGATCTCTTCCAATCTCAAAGACACCTTACAGAATGACCACCGTAGAGCTGGAAGAGCTAAAGAAGCAGTTACATGAGAATATGGAGAAGGGTTTTATACACCTAAGTGCTTCACCGTGGGGTTCTCCAGTCCTCTTCATCAAGAAGAAGGATGGATCAATGCGCTTATGAATTGATTATCATGAGCTCAATAAAATCACTATAAAGAACAAGTATCCCCTTCCATGGATAGATGACTTGTTCGATCATCTTCACGGGGATAGTTATTTCTCTAAGGTGGACCTTTAGTCGGGATATCACCAACTAAAGGTGAGGAAGGAAGATATCCCCAAGACTGCCTTTCGAACGAGGTATGGAAACTATGATTTCATAGTGATTCCCTTCGGACTCACTAATTCTCCAGAAATTTTCATGGATTTAATGAATAGAGTCTTTAGAGATTACCTCAACAAATTTGTGGTGGTCTTTATTGATGATATTCTGATATACCCCAAGATCAAGGAGGAACATGAGGAGCATTTGGAAACTGTGTTAAAAACTTTGCGAAGGAAGAAGTTGCATGCAAAGTACAGTAAATGTGAGTTCTGGATGGAGGAATTATCATTCTTGGGGCATGTTATCACTAGGAAAGGGATATCTGTGGACCCTTCCAAGACAAAGGCAATTGAAGAGTGGCTGAGGCTAACTTCTGTAACGGAGATCCACAGCTTTTTAGGTCTAGCTGGGTATAATCGATGATTTGTAAAGAACTTTTCACGATTGTCAAACCCAATGACCAAGATGACACGGAAGGGAGTACATTTCATCTGTACACAATAATGTGAAGACTGTTTCAAGGAGTTGAAAAAGGGGCTTATTACTACGTCGGTACTCACACTCCCTTCAAGTGGATAACACTTTGTGGTGTATAGTGATGCTTCTAAGAAATGATTAGGCTATGTTCTAATGAAAAATTATAAAGTAATAGCCTATGCCTCAAGGCAGCTGAAAATCCATGAGTAAAACTATCCCATGAATGATCTGGAGTTGGCGGCTGTGATCTTTGTGTTGAAAATCTGGAGGCATTATCTCTATGGGAAAAAATGTGAGATATATACTAACCACAAGAGTCTCAAATATATATTCACACAGAAAGATCTTAATACATGCCAATGAAGATGGATAGAGCTCATCAAGGATTATGACTGCTCAATCCTCTACCATCCTGGTAAGGCAAACAAGGTGGTGGATGCTCTTAGTAGAAAGGATCCTGCATCTTTATCAATGATGAGAATTTAAAAGGATCCGATCTTCTTGGATTTTCAAAGGATGTACATGGAAATCATTAAGGGAGGAACATCATCAATCCTTTCTCAAATGATTTCTCAACCATCCCTCTTGGAGAAAATAAAGGTTTCTCAAAGAAAGGATGTGAAAATTCAGAAAAGGGTGGAAACTGTTAAAAATGGGAAATCCTTTGATTTCAAAATTGATGAGGAAGGAGTTGTAAGATTCGGGACACGATTATGTGTACCATCTGATCCAGAGATAAAGAAGGAGCTATTGAATGATGCACATAGCTCGACCTTCTCTATCCATCCTGGGAGTACCAAAACATACTGTGATCTCCGAGAACACTTCTGGTAGGATAACATGAAGAAGGATATTGTGGAATATATATCAAGGTGCTTAGTATGTCAGTAAGTTAAAGTTGAGTAGAAAAAGTCCAAAGGTATGATGCAACCATTTCCTATATCCATGTGGAAATGGGAAAATGTTACTATGGACTTTGTCACGGGTCTCCCGAAGATGTCGAAAGGAAATAATGCGATATGGGTTGTGGTTGACCGACTCACCAGGACATCCCATTTCATCGATATTCGGGAAGATATCTCTCTTGAAAAACTTGCAAAGTTATATGTGAAGGAAGTGGTGAGACTGCACGGTGTTCCACTCTCAATTGTCTCTGACCGTGATCCAAGGTTCACATCTAAATTATGGAGGAGCCTTCAACATTCTTTGAGTACTGAATTAAATTTCAGCACGACCTATCTCCCCCAAACTGATGGCCAGTCTAAAAGAACTATTCAGACGTTTAAAGATATGATTAGAGCCTGCGCTCTAGAATTGAAAGGTGGATGGGATCAACATCTCCCATTGGTTGAGTTCTCATACAACAATAGCTTCCACTCGAGTATTCAGATGGCTCCATATGAAGCTCTGTATGGAAAGTGATGTAGAACTCCAACCTGTTGGGATGAAGTTGGAGAAAGAAAGCTACTTGGACCCAATCTTGTTCAAGAGATGACAAAGAAGGTTAAAGTCATCCAGAAACACATCAAAACTACTCAAAGTAGGAAAAAGAGCTATGCTGACAACCGTCGAAGGGACTTGGAGTTCGACGTTGGAGATAAAGTCTTCCTTCGAATATCTCCATGGAAGAGAGTCATGCGATTCGGGAAGAAAGAGAAGCTAAGCCCAAGGTATATTGGCTCCTTTGAGATACTTGACCGCATAGGAGTTGTGGCCTATCGGCTTGCACTTCCACTGAATATGGATCGAGTTCATGATGTTTTCCACGTATCACTCTTGAGGAAGTACATACCTAATCCCTCACATGTACTAAACTCAGAGGTGGTGCAGCTGGAAGATGATCTCTCCTATGAGGAGAAACCAGTAAAGATTCTGGATCAGAGAGATAAATTTCTATGCAATAAGACAACCCATCTTGTCAAAGTGTTATGGAGGAACCATAAGTTTGAGGAAGAAACATGGGAACTGGAGGAATCAATGAAGGAAAAGTACCCACATCTGTTTTTGGCCTAGAATGTAAAATGAAATTTTGAGGGCGAAATTTCTTAAGGGGGGAAGAATTTAACGACCCAATGTTTTTAATGGAAATTCCTTTCTTATAAATATGCTATAAAATCACATAATAATGAACTAATAAGTGATAAGTGACCTTTAAACATAAGTTTGTCACTTCTGTGTTTGGAATTTTGAAAATTCGACATACACGGTTGTGATCAAGATGTTTTTTGGAGTCTAATAAAACAAAAATAATTTTTGGTGAATAGTAAACTACCCTTATTAATAGTGATATACCATAATTAATAGTAACCTCACCTATGGTGGTATAAAAATAATATTCATGTTGGAGGTACGATATACCTATAGTTTAGAATGAGTTAATGAATGTTTTAAAACTGGTTTTGATAATAAATTATTATTTTAATTAAATATTAAAATAATCATATTTAGAAAATTATTTTTGAATAATAGACTTCATTTTTGGATTCTACATGTCGAAAAATTGTTAGGGAGAATTTTTGGGATTTTTCTGAAATACTTGAATTTTTGATGAATAGTAGAATCCGATAATTCACAATAAATGCTAAATAATGGATTAATTGAGTCATCGATGATGTTATGCTGATGTAATCCCACTTGGTTCGGGATCGCATGATAAAATCACTATTCTTGGTCATGGAATACTTACTATTACTTGTCTTGGGAAGAAATAATAAATTAATGATTATTATATCATGAAATCCCTCCTCTCCTCCACTATAAAACCCCCCTTCACTCCCTCTTCACTCCACTCCTCTCAAGCTCCAAGCCTTCTCTAAATTTTGCTCAAATATCTCCCCAAAGTCCTCCCCCACGTCCAAAATCTCTCAGCCTCCTCAAAATACCAAAACCTCTCCCCTTAAGAGGTTCTCAAAGGAGGAAGTATCAAGAGGTAAAATCCTCTTCTCAAATTTCTTCTTTTCTTTTAAGTTATTTTCTTTTTATTTCTTTCCTTACCTCCCATTACAATAATAGTATGATAAATCCAGTAACATACATTTATTGTAATGTATTCATGCTAGTGGTATATTTCATTATCTTATCCCTTTCCCCACCCTTTTATTTGATAGAAATGAAAGCACCATTTGAGATGTGCTAATTTAGCACATTCAAGGACAACGATTTATCAATTTCTATTATTGTCTTTAATTATGGTCATGAAACCATTTGTGTTATGGTTGAACCAGATTATTATATATGTAATATATCCTATTTTTGGTTCTGTAATATTTTGGTACAAATGGAATTAAGTTATAATGAAAACACATTCTCTGTAATCAAATCCACCGATTAATAAAAATGGTTATCACTAAGGTTATATATATAATAATTTTACATCACTCTAAGTAACCTAATTAAAATTAAAACCATGTAATATCCTGTATATGAAATAAAGAATATAACTTCAATTCTGGACAAACACTTTCATCTTTCTTATAATCCAAACTTGAATATAAGTGAACCGATCTTTTAAATCCAAGTAAAAAAACGAGCCCGAACAATGAAATTAAACCTTGTAACTAATCAAAAAGGATTTGAATGAAATAAAAAGGGTTATAATAAATAAATTGAATATATAAGAGGTTATTTACTTATTAATTAATAAGACTAATTTGTTTATTCAGGTCATTATTAACAAGTGAAGAACACCACCAGATTTAAGGTAAGAGATCCTCCCCTTTTCACTCTTAATCAAGATTGTTCTCTATGCTATGAATTTTTGTGTAATAACAAGTGATGGGGTATGTTTATACATCTTACCCATACTTACATAATGTTTTATAAGTGATGATAAACCCCTTTTCTCTCTCATAAAGCCCTCTTAGGTACACCCAACACCATGCCGGTAAAATCGTAACGAATTCTACCCAAACCTTCTTCGTTCTTTCAGGTTGCCTTATCTTTCTTTCAAAATGGTGTTATCATATCTATTTATGTGAATCTTATGAATTCTGGATAGTTGTAAAATATTCTAATATCAAGACCCTTTCATCACTCTCTTTCGGGGATATACATGATTTTGAAAGATTCCCTCCTTGGAACTTTCCGATAAGCAAACCTGTTTTAAGGGGACGTCCCAAAATTTTTACCCAAATTTCAAGTTCACTATATCCTCTGTTTTAAGACACCATTTTATTTATAAAATAAGTATTTTTATTATGAAAACATTCTTGGTTCAATTCTGGTTTTATATAAAATAATTCCCTCTTTTCTATTTGAAAATCTCTAGAGTGTTTTCCTTAAAACCGCACAAAAATGTTTTAATGATAATGTTTTTAAAATACATTTATAATATGTTGTCACTTATATTTGACACCAATTTCCATGTTATATGCCTATTTTACCCTATTAACATCCTTTTATGTTCTAATCCTTTCCTTTCATGGACACTTTCATGATACACCCATTGGATATGTTTTATGTCATGACTGTGGTACCCAATTCTTTCCATGGGTGCCCTTATGTTTATGTATGGTTAATTATGTATGATTTTATATATGGTAAAAATATTTATGTGGCAAGAATATTCATGAAAATGTTGATATGGGTGCGCCCAGATAGCACTCCAATTCATTGGGAAAGGATAAGTCTCATGAGATGCGATGTGAAACGGGATTGGCGGTTAGCCTTGACCCATACTAAAATGGGAAACAGGATTGGCGGTTAGCCTTGACCTGTACTAAAGATATGATTTATGATTCTGCCACATTTATATTATTCCTTGTTTATATGATCCCATTCTTATATTAAATTATTTCATAAGTTTCATGCCTTGGATATCTTTATGTCATGCCTCTTAACTCATGTGCTTGAGGTGTATCCTTATATTCATTCCCTTACTGGGAATTTTTAGCTCATCCATTTGTTCATGTGTTCCCCAGTGTACCCTATGCAGATGTAAGAGCTCAAAGGAAGTTAGAAGCTCTTTATGAAGATTAAATAAAGAAGGTTTTTTTAGTCCCATGTTTTATGTTATATGTACCTAGTCTTCCAAGACACTAGACTTAACGATCCTTGGCTTGTACTCTGATGATTAAATATGCTTAAAATCATGAAATGTTTTATGTAAAAGGCTTGGGTCGCTATATAGTAAACATAAAGTCTAGTACATAACATGACATACATGATTGATCCTATCGCTAAAGTATACGAGATCTTACTCATTCTCTCTTTCTCTTGTTGTGTCTAAGGAAACATTTTCTTAGAAAGATGTAAACCATGTGACACTGGAACCAATAAACTCTTAGATTGTTACATACTAAATATCGTTAGTATCCATTCAATATATGTACTTTTTAATTTGTCCAATCAGCCTCTTGGATCTATCACAAAGTATATTGATCCCTATAATATAGGATCTTCGTCTAAGTCCTTCATGGAGAAACACTTGTTTAACCAGTCCTTAACTAACTATAAGACTGGTATGTTATTTACAATAAGTAATATTTCATCAACATATACTAATAGTACAATGACTTACCTTCCACTAAACCTCTTGTAAATACATATCTCACATTTGTTCTTAATGAAACCAAATTCTTTTATAGCTTCATCAAATCGAATGTTCCACGACCTGGATGCTTTCTTCAATATATAAATGGATCTATACAACTTTAAAAACCTTTTGGAATCACTTGGAGTCATTAACCCTTCTAGTTGTGTCATATAAACATCTTCCTAAAGGTTCCCATTAAAAAAATTCAGTTTTGATATCCATCTTCCAAATCTCATAGTCATGGTAAGCTTCTATAGTAAGTAGAATTCTAATGGATTTAAACATGTAAACTAGAGAAAATGTTTTATCATAGTCAATTACTTAATTTTGTTTAAACCCTTTATCCACTATCCTTGCTTTATAGGTATTTAATTTACCTTCCATGTTCAGTTTCCTCTTGAATACCCATTTGCATCCAACATGATTTATATCAACTGGTGCATTGACCAGAACCCAAACTTGGTTCTTATATATGGAATCTATTTCAGAATTCATGTCTTCTTTCCATCTTGAAACTTCTATGATTTCTACTGCCTACTTTTAGGATAGAGGTTCATCATTGTCAAAAAATAACGAGTCACCATCTCCAATGACTAGAAAACCATATCTCTCTGGTTCTCTTACCTATCTCATGCTTCTACACAATACTTGTGTTTCATGAACTACTTCTTCTACAAAGACCTATGAAATCTATTACTATTCCAAATCTTGTGTATCTTGATCATCAACTTCGTCTAAGCCAATATTTCTCCCAATATCTTTTTTAAGGATGTGTTCCCTCTCAAGAAAGACAACTTCTCTAGAAAAAGTCACTTTTTTTTCGGATAGGTTATATAGGTAGTATCCCTTTGTTTTCTTGGGGATATCTTATCGAGATACAATTCTTAACCTAGGGTGATAGTTTGTTGTCTGATAAGGCCTTAAAAAATGACTCGCAACCCCATACACGTGTATACGACAACATGGGTTTCTTTCCACTCTATAGCTCAAAGGGAATTGCATTTTCCACTTTAGTTGGAACTCAGTTTAATGTGTATTCTCTAGTTTGTAATACATATACCCAAAAGGATAATATAAGATCTACACAACTCCTCATAGAAATTACCATGTATAATAAGGTATGTTTCCTCCTTTCACTAACACCATTCCACTGTGGTGTATAAGGTGGAGTGAGTTGAGATAGAATCCCAAACTCTCGTAAAAAGTCAATGAACTCTTGGTTAAGATATTCACCACCTTGATCTGATCGAAACTTCTTTATCTTCGTACCAAGTTTATTATCTAATTCATTCTTGAAATCCTTTAATTTTTCGAAGGACTCAAACTTATACCTCATCAAGTAGATATATAAATATCTACTCAAGTCATCAGTAGAAGTTATGAAGTAAGAATATCCACCTCTAGCTTCTACTGGAAATGGTCCACACACATCAATGTGTACCAATACTAGAAGATCTTTAGCCCTTTCACCCTATCCACCAAATGGCGGTTCAGTCATTTTTTCTTATAAAAAAGAATGACATCCTTAAAGTGGTTTTAGATCAGAAGAGTCTAAATAACCATCTTGATAGATCTTTTTCAAACACTTATCATTTACATGACCAATATAGTGATGTCAAAGTTGGGTGTTGTATGAGTCATGTGAACATGATTCATTATCAATTGCTGACACTTTTTTCATAATTTAATACATAAAGACCATTATTTAAATGTTCCATACCATAAAATATGTTGTCCATATAAAAGAAATAACTTTTATTTCCAAATTTTAAAATTAACCCATTTGTATCTATGCATGATATAGAAATTATGTTTTTGGTAACTGTAGGTACATAATAAAAATCTTTCAAAACCAAAATTATTCCCATTAGCAATGAGAGGTGGTAGTCACCAATGACCAGAGTAGCTATCCTTGCACCATTAGAAGCTCTCATATCCACCTCTCCTCTTGAAATATTTAAAAATCTACTTGGTTTTTTCATTTGGATACAAATGTTAGCACGAAAAGCTATATCTAATACCCAATGTGTAGATACTGAAATATTACATGCGATAACGAACGCACCTTTAGCTTCCCATTACTTATGAGTGCATTTCCTCTTCTATTGGCCTAACTTTCCACATGAAAAACATATTTCCTTCTTTTCCTTACCCTGCCTCTGGATCTCCTTATTCTTGGAAGGAAAATGCTCATGATATTTAGACTATTTATAAGTATTGGGCCCCTTTTCCCTATTCTTCCTTTTCTTATTCACCATAAGGACTATGGGTTTGTTACACCCCATGCCCTTTTCCACTTAGGGAATCAAAGTAAGAAGTTCTGAATGACTCTTCTCATTATTAATCATATTTTAATTAACAATAAATATGGATAAGGTCTTGGGAAGTGATTAAAGTATGATATCTATACACAACTCATCTGGGAATTTAATCCCTAAGATGTCCAGGAATTCAATGTAGCCAATAATCTTGACTACATGAGGCCCAAATGTCATAGAATCTCTAAAATTAGTTATAAAAAAGAATTAGAGATCATGTACCTCTCTTGTCTTTCCTTCTATTGATAGAGATCTTGAAGGTGAGACATCATGCTATAGGCATCCATAACCTCATGTTGCTTAAAAAGCTCATTAGACATGGATGATAGAATGAAACACTAAACACCTATAGCATCATTCATATTTTTCTCATAGAGAGATAATTCTTCATCACTTGCCTTATTACCAGGCACGACTAGAAAAGGTTCTTTTAGCATATATAATTTCATTTCATGGAGAAGGATGACATGTATGCGCCTTTGCCACTCTTAGAAATTTGTGCCTATGAGAAGGTTTTATTTCTCAAGAATGAATCACAATGACATGTTTGATTTCATTTTAATTATTTTTTCTATAAAATAAGATAATTATAATTTTACTACTTTATCTGATAAAATTTAGACAAATAAACATTATATTTATTAGTCTGCCACTATTTTATCAAAACCCAATATCCCTCACCATTGTCTAAGGAATATCCTATTGCTTGAACATTTATAGTGTCAAGGATCCATATTCCCCTTCTCATTACCCCAACTTGGGTTGGTAAAGAAACTTGAATGGTTTTAGGTAGTCATTCCAAATGCCAACTGCATTAACTCACAGTTCCTTGATCTGTTGAGTGGACTCCCTAATCCTAAAATACTTAATTGGATTTCATCAAAATTTTCCTATCAGTTACACCAAGTCCTTCTTGGGAAGTCAACCTTTGATGTGAACTAATTTAAGTCAACCCAAAAAATCAAGTTAAAATTCCAAAATAATTGAAAGCACCCCAACTTGGGTTGGTTAATCATTTTAAACTATGGTTCTATTTTAACCGAAGTAATAGAAGGCTATAGTGACTTAATATTTTATTGAGGGATTTTATCCTTTTATTCATAAATTTCTAATTATTATCATTATCACATGCTTGTTAATAGTAAGTGGGTTTACTTATGTGATTAACCATATCTTAGATAATATTTACACATAAGCGGGTTTATTATAGTTCTATCTTGCATACTCATTAATTTTCTAATTATGTGATCATGACAATACATCCATAATGAAATAACCATACAACTTGAAATAAATAAAATAATAAAGGGTATTATCACAATGTTATACTAATGGTTAGTTTATCTAGCGGTTGATAAACTAACCACTGACCTAGGGGAAAAACACCTTGAACTGATTAAGGTTTGTGTTATAGCTTTCCACCTATCCACATATGTATCTACTTGGATTGGTTTTGCCTCAAATCTAAACTTAAACCGCCTCCACTAGCTTGGGATCTCCATCCTTTACATTTTTATTTTAACTCACATGTAGGTGATGGGAAAGGGGGTTTACATAAAAGAAACCATGGGCATGAATGTCCTACATAATAATAAGAGAGAAGGCACATAAGCCACCAATTTAATTTAATAATAAATTAAAAGGAAACAAATATCATGAAATGGTTTGGTATTTTATCATGATCATCTACATGCATGCAATGAATTTCACATTTAATAAAACTAGTATTCAATTATTAATCATTATTATTTGAGATAAATCACGCTCAAATAAATTAATTATTATATATAATTAATAAATTATTTTATCTTAATTCTCATCCGAATTTCCTTGATATTATCATCTATTATAATTTTAAATAGATTAAATAGATTCATTTAAAATTAACTTTGTACATAAGTGTACCTTGGAGGAAACACGGTGAATGCCCCTCTGATTCTGTCCAACTTATATTATACTCATATACTATTTTACTCTTGTGAAATATGGCATACACGACTTATCATGTACTTTCACAACATGTACTTCATATATTATTACATGAATTACATGATTTTTTGGTCATGTGTTATTCTTAAATGCATGTATATTAATAACTTGTAATACAAATCATACATGATATGCAAATATAAACATTACATATATATTAATTAAACATTTAAATATTTATGTATATTAAAACCTATCACATGGAGTGTCTTATCTTTATAACCACATTCAAGTACATGTATCAAGGTTTACTTAGTAAAATAAATAAATTTTAAATTTTCATAACTTGGAATAAGTACACAACATTTAAATCCTATCTATATGGCATGTACATCTCTCACTGTTTATCCGAGACACATTCTTAGGGAATCAATGTGTAATCCATGCCTCAAAAAATTTGGAGTACATGACATTTCAATAGGACACATGCCATGTGAACTATAAGTTACAAGATCACCAATCAGGTAGGCAGTGTATGGAATACACGACCCGTCTGTGACTCAAAGGGACTACACACCATGTACGTGGGATACACAACATATAGTCTAGCTGACCGTGTGCCATTAAATTCTGGTCAACAAAGGTGAATTAAGTGTGTAATTAATTAAATAATCAATGCATAATATTGAATTGATTTCTTAATAAATTATGATATATTGAACACGACTACATGGTGTGTAACTCCGATTACATGACGTGTAGTCTGGTGTTGTCCGACCAGAAACCTTAGCACCTCCAGATGAGTTCTTTTCTTTTCTTTAATAAGAAAATCAATCATTTCAATTAGATATATGAGAAACTAATGAGGAAGAATCATATCTCATAATTCATATTAAAAGAATGATTAAACTAGAATTGAAAAACCAAATTAAAATGCATAAATCACCAATGATATTTAAATAATTATAAATAATTATGTGATCACTCTAATACCACTTGTAGGTTCTGGGTGCAGTGGAAGCGTGCGATGGGTAGAGACCAACATTTCTTTTGTCATGATTGATGATCAATCCAAGATCTAAATGATGATAAATTCAGAGATCTATAGAATTGAATCAAATAAAACAGATAAGGGAAATCACATTAGAACCAGAGGGAAGATCATCACATATTATTTATAATTAATTTAATTAAATAAAGAATTACCTTTGTTGGAATTATTTCTTCATTGATAGATCTGGTGACAGATCTGTGGTGCACCATCATTATGTTATAGAAACCAAGTGTATATTTCCTCTAGCGGTGATCCACACATGTTCCGCGAATCTCTAGATGCCACCAAAGGAATCTCCGAGTGCAAGCATAACAGATACTTGTGCTTACATCGTCAACCTTTGATCGCTTCGAGAACCACTTCCAAAGCATTCTCCTTAATCTTATGGATGAAGATTGATCTCCATTCATGGGAGTGTTCTTGGAGAAGGGAGCTCTCTAGGCTTGAGAGGATTCTCCAAACCCATTGTGTAAAACCAAGACAAATGAATTGGATCTATTTGAGAAAATAACACAATTGGGTATTTATATTTCCAGGTTTAAAATAAAATAATTGCACAAGTGCCATTAATTATTTATTTAGTCCTAGAAAAACCCCATGTCAAATAATAATAATAATATTATCATTTCTCGACATGCACTTAACTTGCGAATTAAAATATTATTTAATTAAATAATATTCAATATTTATTATTTCTCACTGGAACATTTAAACTTGGTTCTCCATTCCTCCACAATATTTATCAGGCCTTGAATAATGTCTATTTATTTATTAAATAAATATCATTTCATTATTCACCAATAAATAAATAAATATTATATTCATTAAATAGAAAATAAATATTTATATGGAATCAATCATACATGAATAATTATTAAACCATGCACATGAATAATATTTATTCAAACTATTAAAAGTAAATAACAATATATTATTTAATTGATATTTTGGACACACTTAGTGTGTGACCCTATAGGCCTATTTCTTAGAGGCATTAGGTGAATCAGTCTAAATTCCTAGGTTAGTGTCTAGAAACACGCCAAGACACCCATAGAGAAATTATTTAATGCTTTAATGAAATGTTACCTCATACGAATGCTTATTGTGTAATATAATCCCTTTATCTCAGTATATTTAATCAAGTAGGTTGCATGCTGGTTCCATCAACATATGTGATCAATTTCTCTTTCCTTAACTTCTTGGAAAATGAACTTGCCTTTAGAACACAATGACCATGGATTTATTTAGGCTATATCATTTCCATAAAAGGTCCTAAGGTATTAACTTATGTTAATAAAAATAAGGGACAAATCCTTTCTCACATTATTCATTAATTCAATATTAATCACAATGCACCCAACATATACTACTTCACCGTGAACATCTGTCATCACGGGTTTTGTCAATACATCTAAGTGTGTGACTCATAATACTCATTAATAATAATCTTAAAGTTTAAGGACCAATATATACATCCACATATTGGAACATCCAATGGCACATATAAATGTGTATTTCCTACTGGCGGGTCTCGTTCTCATAATATCCTACTGGATATTACCATGGGCGTACACCATGAGAAGGTGCTTCAAAGTCCTATGAGTCTCCACCACTGATATCCTGTATCATTTGTGTCCCTAAAATGATATAATCCTACTATAGAAAATTTATTCAAGAATAATATTGTAGCAATTCCAGGTTCTCATCATAGTGGAGAAATGTTATGACCTTTTAGTGTAACAGTTACTCTTAAGACAATATCACATACTATGTCACACAGAAGAAAAATCATGATGTTATAAGTAGTTTATTAATATTAAAAACAATGAATACATGTATATTATAAAGTAAAAATAAGTTGGTTCTAGGGCACTAACTCCAACATCTTAGGTTTAGAGGACCCTTAAACAAAGATTGTAAGAGAAACAGGATACTAGGAAAGCATTAAATAAGTTGTCCAAGTTTTTAAGGACCTCATCAAAGAACCCTAAACCCATTACTTATAAGGATCTTGTTTAGGCTTCTAGAAAATCTAGGTATTTGGATTTTTTGTCTTCTTATAATGGTGAATCTATATTATTTCATGCTGAAGAGACTAGTATTAATAATCTAGAATCTGAGTCACCCACCATGGTTGCTGAACATAGTGATTATAGGAGTATGTAACAACCCCCATTAGAGGGTACTTTTGATAGGTAAACTCAATATATCTCATCATTTCATTCCACAAGGGATACTTTTATTACATGCCGTACACTAGTAAATCATACTTCCAATTAATTTCAAGAGAATATGAATAACTCAATAGCGGGATACTCTCATGATCCTTCTAAGGTTACTAGAATTATTGTATGGATTTTTTTGTAGCAACCCTAACCCTAGAAGCCTAGATCTAGTTCCTTACTTCATTAAATTGGCATAAGATACAAGGAATAACATCTCAAATTACCAAATAATTTAGTATCTTTGGTAAACTAGATACATACTTTACTCACATTTATATTTTAAAACATAGAAAAAACAAAGTATTTTATTGATAATATCATTAGTCCCCTTATAAAATCCTTCATATGAATCATAAAATACTTCTTAGTATCCTAGGGAAAATAAAACATAAGAAAGGGGTGAACTTATATGCTCAGTAAGGGTAATAATACAATGAAATATTTGAATAAGTAAGACATACTAAACATGGAAAGTTAAATAATCAAGACACATTACATTTAATAAATAACATGATCATAATATGTTAGGAATAAATAATGATCAAATAATTCCATATAAATAATAACAAGAGTCTAAAAATTAACTATAGATATTATAACTAATAAAATAATCACATGGAATATCAATAACTGAATTCATAATGTTAAAATGAATAACGATGAAAATCTAAAACAAACCATTGAGGCCACATTCCAACACATCTATATAAATGGGTAAGGCCTCAACCAAAACCACATATAGTTTGTCACATGAGACCTACCGATGCATCATAGGGATATAGTAGGGATTTACCATAACATATGAAATACAATGAATTACTCATATATTTAATAATAAATTTAATTTATAAACAATTTTCCTTATTATAAAGTATTAATATTTATTAAAGGATACATATTTAGAAATATTTCCCCAGTTAATCAAATAACTTTCAAAGTAAACATCGTATGTAAAAATGGTATATAGTTTATGAAATAATCATATACATCACAAAAGAATATAGATATTTAAGATAAATTTAATTCCTAATGAAAAATTATCACATTAAAGTGATTATTTCAAGATAAAGTTAATAATCACAAAAGAAATTGAGATTGCAGAATAACTTTTACCACTTGGTAATTTTCAAGTCAAATACTCTTGGATGAAATAATTCAAATTGAAAATTAAAACACCATAAATAATGAAGTATTCATTATTTTATATGTCAAATGGTAAGTATATACACTATATAAAATAAATTAGGTGTATAACATTACAATATGCCTCAACGAAATTAAATTGAGACTAAATCCATTACCTTGTGTTTCCTTTTGATTGAACTTTATTTAACCTCTCGTATAGTAGTTTTAAAAATATTATTTACTTTAAAAAAACATATTAATATTTATAATATTATATATTTTCCTTTTATCACATCTTATCACCCATTCATTATTAATCTTTTATTATTTTTATTGTTTGGGTGCTAATTGACTTTTTTTCTCATGCATGTTTTTTCATTAAAGACATGGTAATTGCACATATTATATAGTTATATAATCTCAAAAATAATAATCATGTAATAATTATCATATTTATAAAACAATTATACTTTTAAAACCAATCATTAATTATGGTTATGAAAAATGAATTAAGTTACGATCATGGAGACTGTAGACCATACGTACGTATGAGTAACGTTTTCATTTTTAAATGACTATCATGTAAAGGAGGTAAGTAATATTTTACCCATAAATAATTATCATAATATAATATATAAAATATTATATTCTTATATATACTATAAATATGGTGTGGTGATGAAAAGAGAGTCACATAGCTTCGTGAAGGCAATAGTCCATATGTACACGAACGATGTTATCATCTTTATGTGAGTGAAAAGGAAAGAAATAAAATGATATATATTATCTTTATATAAGGGTAAATATTTCATTAATATCATAATAATTTCATTTATATCACATATAATCATTAAATTTATCTTTATCACCTTTAATGTGAAGTGTTAGTGAAATACGAATCACATCGCTTCGTGAGGCGGTAGTCCGCCGTACACACGAGCAACATTATCGTGTCTCCTACTGAATGGAAGGTAAAAATATATATGTGATATAGTGAATCCATATGTATAAATATGTTATAAATATCATATATATACTTTATATCCATCATCATATCTAACCTTTTGAGGTGGAAATAGAAAAATGAACGACATCAGTTCGCGAGGTGGTAATACGTCTTACACACGGACAATGATTTCATAACCCATTTTATAAAAGTTAAGGTGGTTTTAGGTGATTAAATTATTAAAAAATCCTTGTTTATATAAGATACTAACGTTATTATATAATCAAGGTATAATAATAATTTAAGGTGGTGTAGAATGAAGTAAAATAAAGACGCTCGTTGAAGAACATTACCACTTCTTCATGTATCCTCCTTAGGTTTACACTAGTGCCTTCATAGGTTGTCTTTATGCCAAAAATAAGGATTCTAGTATTAGGGTAGGTTTGATATAGAGTTATTTGGGCTGGTTTTTTATGATGAAAAATTTCTTGAGAGGTGTGAAGAAGTGAGGGGAGTGAGTACCCTTTTATAGTTGAAGATGAGCGATATTCTTGTAAATGCTCAAAAGTATTCAATATTGGGAGGTCAATATTAGATAAATTATCTCAAAAATTGATAATTAAAGGGTTTTAGGGACTATATGGTCTATACACACCTACAACACACATTAAAACAAATGTTTTAAATATTTGTTTCTATGAATTTTAAGTTTCCCTATTTTTACCATTTTGTGTTTTCACTATGGTAACTAATTTTACAGCCCAGGAAATTTACCTTTTAAGACTAAATTAAATTGATAATTATTATAAATTTTATAAACAATTATTATAAATATTATATCAAATTTTAAAAATAAAAATCCTATGCGTGTTGGAAATTAATTTTAACACAAGCGCATTTGACGTGTAAAACCACCGCTTTAACCTTAACTGTGCTAACATAGTTTTTTACTATTTAAGAGTTAATATATTCATTATAAAAGAAAAATTGGTCAATTAATGTAACATATTTTATATTTATTAACATTTAAAAAACACTTTATATAATATAGTTTTTTAGTAATTTTAAATCATTTAATAAAATATCATTTGTTATAAAATAACATTATTATCAATTTTGACACTGTTCATTTATTATGAATTTAAAAATATCAAAAAAATGATGGAATTATAATATATTACCTTAAAAACTATGTAAAATTATATATTAACCTATAAAAATAATTTAACACAACAATTCATTCAATTTACTTCAATTTTTGATATTTTTAGTATCATTTATTTTATTTAATTATTAACTAAATAAAAACTGTATTGGCATTTATTAATCATTTTAAGTAATTACTTAATATATAAAAATTAAATTAAATTATTTTGATAAAATAACAAGTTTACCTTTAAAAATAGTATATATAACTGATCCAATGTTGTTTTCTATCCCTATCCCAAAGCATTGTATATACTAAAAAAAGAAAGTTATATTTTTTGTCATTTTTATTTACTTTTATATGGGTCATATTCAAAGTAAAGTGGTTAGGAATTGACATAGTTCTTATAATTTTATGTTCAAGGTATAAATAAACTCATTAAATAAAATTTAGATAATATTTTGAGACATTTTCACTATTATAATTCTAGTTTAACCCTGACAAACCCATTTTTACCTTAACGATGGTAAATAATTTTTACTTCATTCACTATTAATTTTTATAAAATTTAGTTGACCTTGTTAAAAATTATAAATTACACTAATTACAAATATATAATCCATTTTTACAATTTAAATTCATAAAACTGGCATAATTTAATTTAAAATTAATCCCACATACGTGATGAGAAAGAAAGTTTATAAAGTGAAAATGTTCAAAAGTTTTTATATCTAAATTCAATATGAAAATGATTACAATATCTTAAATTGTATTAATTTATATAAAAATGAAATAAATTTACTTTAAAACCTATTCAAAATATAATTTGACATTATAAATTATTTAAATGAAAAGGAACTTTTTAAATAAAATTTACTATCTTTCACTATTCATCAGGAAATTAAATATTTTAGAAAAAAACAAAAATATTCACCCTAAGATAATTTTGGTATTCCAATTTTAAAAATGAAGTTTATTTTTTAAAATAAAGTTTCTAAAATTGTTAAAATTTAATTTTAAATTAAGTGTTTAAAGCGTAACTAAAACGTGTTTTGTTTAAACCTGGTGTTGCATTCATCACAAGATATTAATAAAATTAAATTTATTCTAAAAGAAATATATTGTAAATTATTGGGGTGTTACATTCTCCCCAAATTAAATAAATTATGTCCTAAAAATCTAAACTTGATCTCGGTAATCAATGGTTTGATATTTGAAAATTCATTTTTTGAAAAACCCACAACATAAAAGAGTTAATAAAACATCACCTTAATAAGATATAATTGGAAGTACAAAGCTAATTTGTAATAATCACATAACTAAGTTTCCGTTTAGGAGAACATAAATGAAAATTGAAGATATGTACATGGAATAAAAGCATAAATAACTATAGAGAGTGATAGAGGTCATTGATTATAATCAAATAAATGATCAATGGAAAGTTAAGGGGCTCAAAACATAAATATGTGATGATTTAAAAGAAAATATGAATCTTCATATATGAAAGTAATAAGATAAAATTTTTCTTTCAAGATCCTTTCCTTAAAGTTGAAGAATTATTTTACTATCTAAGAATGTAAGAAAATATACTTACTTGATGCGTTTCTATTTCATAAGTGCAATTTCATCCTTTGGTTGTGCTTCGATCAATTTCCAATTCATCACTTAGTATAAAAATAATGAATATATATAAATGAAATTTTTATGACTGAAGCACTAAAATTTACTTTTAACGAATCATAAGGTCCATAAAAGAATGAAAAGTGTCACGAACCAACCCGAATACCCTGGTACCGTGATAACCAGGTCAGTCCTAACATATCCCGAAGGGTGTTCCTGATACCCATGGGTTGGTGATGAGCACCTGACATCATACAATATGAAAGTGAGAATGAATTTTCCAAAAACACGAAGAAATAAAGATAAACAAGTTAGTATGCATAGAATAAAAACTCCATAGGGAGATCTATACCAGAAGTCAAATGGGTTTAAACAACCCAAAGTACTACCACAAAGTACCAGAAAATAGGATTACCACCCAAGTCCCAGCAGAAACAAATCTCCAAGCCTAAGGATCAAAAAATAGAACCAACTCTAAGTGCTTATTTACCCTTGGTCGAACCTATAAAGTGATAATCCATAGACACTCAAAGGCACAGGTAGGGTGTGAGCTAAAATCCTAGTAGGGTCTCACTAAGAATTCTATAATAAGATTCCAACATTTTGTTAACCAAATATAGATTTCAACTTTAAATAAACATGCACGAAATTTCACAAGCATATTTAAAAAAAATCTTGCTTTACATTTCAAATGATGGAAATACTTTAAACAAATGGCTTAATAAACATTTTATATAAAATGATATTTATAAATTCATAAGGCATCTGTGAAACAATTTACAAACAAAGGCATATATTTCAAATACAAACAATGAGTAATATGGACATCTACCAAAAGGTATGATAACTACAGTCTATGGGACTCTCTCACACTCAAATAGTTATCAAAAAAATATTTGTACACACATCCCTCAGAAACTAGTCAAAGAGGACCCACCACCATCCCATCGAGGATGTGACCTACTACATATGTATAGTTTGTGTTGTAAATCATCAATAGAGTGTTGTCCCAAATAACTCACTAACTACCTAGGCTTGCATGTTATCTAATAAAAATCATTTATGGGAAATTTATTTTAAAACTATTTAAAATATAATTCATCCCATCCCTCCATTTCAAATATACCAATTTCCTTTTAAAAAACCAATACATGAGACTTTAATCAAATAATGACTTTTCCAAGATAAAACCACTAGGTTTTTATAAAATCCATTTTAATCCATTTTTCTCAAATAAAACTTTGAAATCAATTTCAACAAACCATTTTCACAATTTAAATTCAAAAATTTAAATTTCACAATTTTCCATAAATTTCTCAAACACACCCCAATTCATTGGAATTAGGGATTTTTTCCAAATTTCATTCCAAATCAACCGCAAACCCCCAATTCACTAGAATTGGGTTTTTAATAAACCAATTTAAACCAATTTAGTTGAAATCAAGATATTGGATTTAAATCAAACAATTGAATTTAAATATTTCAATTTAGGGTTAATTAAATTGGTCATCATAAATAGAACCACCTACCTCAGGATCACTGGATCTCGAAACACAAAGCCCTAAATAGGAAACTCCAATGAAGAACGTCGACAAATAGGATTTGAGAATAAAACCTAGATTAAAGATATGAAATTATGGGTATTAGATCCTTCAAAACATGGATATCTATAAAACCCTAGGGAGGAAAGAGGAGAGAGTGGGAGAAAGAGAACGAGAAGATGAAACTTATAGGGAAGGGATCGAACGTCATTATACTAGATTCGATTTTCCTTCAGAGGGGTTTATAGGGGCCAAAATCACCTATTGGGAGACTCCAAGGAAGAATAAATCATATTAGGTTCATAAAATCTTTTTGGAAACTTAAACTGGGGGTTTTTGGTTTTTAAAATAATTTTCTGATTAATTATTTCCCGTACACATGGTTTCTTAGGTAGGACTGCATGGTTAGACAAACCATGCACCCCTTTTTTACAAGGTGAACCGTTTCTACTAGGTGGGTGCGCAATTTTTCAAACCATGTGCTAGCCATGTAAGTCCCCACTATTTGGGTTTGCACGGTTTCCACAGAGAGGGCACACAGTTTGGGTGAACCGTACATCAATCACGCACAACCCATAAAATTTTAAATTTTTCCAAAATTTCACCCAAATCTCCCTTAAATGAAACCCAAAAAAAGAAGGATAAAAATAGGGGTTTAGGAATGCCTTAAAATAGTAACAATATTTTACAACAAGTTTTTCTATTCATCTCTAACTATTTTCCAAAACTAATATGGTTAGCACAAGTTATCTAATATAATAAATTAATCTCTAAAACCTCATCCAAAGTTCAACTTAAAACATTTCATAAATTATTAACCTTATGAACCTTAAAAAATATTAAGATCTATAACTTTATAAATAAGGTCACTGAATTTACAAAATGATCTTATCATTAATCAGTTCCAAGGTAGTTTGTACTATCCAATTTACTTTATCCATATCAATCATATCCTTATCCAAAAATAATTATATCAACATTAAGAAGAAATTAAGGGTTATATTTAACTTAATCATGTATTTTACACGAGTTTTAACTTCCCAATGAATCATTTTTCTTGGTCAACAGTACCATTCAACCTACACTTTCAAATCCTCAATAAAAAACTACTACAGTATAATCCTTATACATTTCATAATTCTTATAACTAAAATATCATTGATCTATATAATCTTATAATATAATTATTGAATCCAAACATAAGAAAATTAATAATTTCAGTTCATCAATAGTAATAACATAATCTTTAACTTGATCCCTTATCTTCTTCTAATGTATATTCCCTTGCTGCTTGGGGTATTCATTTGAATAGTGCCCCATATCCTTATAGTTGAATAATTGAACATTGGAAAATTCTTTCTTTCCCTTGAAATCACGAGCATGGTGGTATTTTTCTCCATACTTGAAGAAAAATCCATTTTCTTTTAATCACATACCAAGGAGATTCCTTCTACAAGTATCAGATGTTGAAAAACCCTTATTTTGCTTCTCCCCTTTATCTGTCTTTTTCTTTACTGTCCTCTTACTCTCTTGATTTCCTTTGAATCCATAAGACTTAGAAAATTATTTATATATCTTAATAGAACATGATAATATGTCCTTATAAGATGATAAGTTTTGGGAGAATAGTGACCTATGAATAATTTTCTTAATCCCATCAAAGAAATGGTCAATATTTCTCTTTAGATTACATACATAGTCCACAACATTCCTTGTTAACCTTGTAAAGTTGGATTTATACTTCAAAACATTTTCCCCTTCTTTATGTCTTAGACTAAAGAACTGTCTTTATATATCCACTCATTGCTCATGAGGAAAATATTTTTCCAAGAATATTACCTTGAAATCCTTCCACTCCATGATTGATATTTTCTAATCCTTAATATTTTGAATCAGTGACCACCATTGATTTTCATCTCCCAAGATATGATAAAATTCCATGACAACTTTCTACCTTTCACTACTTACCAAAGTAAAAAATATATTTTCTAAGGAATGTTTCCATTACTTAGATAAAAATAGATTTTAGACCCATTTAATAATGGAGGTTGTTGACAAATAAAGTGGTCTAACATTGTTACACCGTGTGGTGGATCAGATGGATGCACCATACAGGAAAGGTTATTATTAATAACATGAGTCAGCTTCCCCAATATAGTTATAATTTGACCAGTTTTATCTATATCTCTAGATCCAGATTCATTATCTTTCCCTAGAGGGAAATCCCTATATGAAGTATGTGCATTTATACGGTTCCCATTCCTTTTGTTAGGTTCCACTTCTAAATAATGACATACACTAGATTAGATCAAAACATTATGAAACACAATTTGTAATCCCAAAACTTGTGTAATACTTAACATAGATAATGTCATAATCATAAACATGGTTTCTTTGGGGATATAATCATTTTTAAATCCTTCATAATAGTTTTTAAAGAAAATGTGAATTATCCTAAGAATATCCCCTAGTAGTATCAAACCAGGTCCACAGTAAGGACCATTTTCATGCACTTAGTGATGATTAGGTCATTCCCAAAGTTCTATTTTTAGAGTAATCACCCCATGGTACATCTGTTCCAGAACTATTTCCACTTATAGTATTTAGATAGGGATGTATTTCAAGGAAAAATCAAATAATATCTACCTTAACAAAACTTTATGATTCTCTTCTATACTTATCATTAGATCATTTTGTAGGGTTATGTTCCATAATCGATGTTTTCATAAATATAGTTCCCAAGGTTTCTAAAAAACTTCTTTTGATACCAACTATAGCAACCCCAACCCAAACAGCCCAGAGCCAGTTTCATACTTAATTACATTGGCATAAGATACAAGTAAATACATCCTAAAGGACCGAATAGTTTAGTAGTATTGGTAAACTAGATACATAATATATTCAAATTTATATTTGAAAAAATTGAAAACAACAAAGTATTTTATCAATAATTCCATTATTCCCCTTATAATATCCCTATATATAAATCATAAAATACTTCCTAGTTTCCTAGGGAAAATAAAACATAACAAATGGGTGAGCTCAGATGCTCAATAAGCATAAGCATATAATGAAATATATGAATAAATAAGAAATAATAAATATGGGAAGGTAAATAAATAAAACACATGCCATTTAGTCAATAACATGATCATAATATGGTAGTAATAAATGATGATGAAATAATTCTATAAAAATAATCACATGATCATGAAACTTAATCATTGATAATCTAAAAAATCAAATAATCACATGGAATATAAATAAATGAATTTATAACGATGGAATATATAGTTATGTACATATAAAACATAACTTTTAGGCCTTATTCCAAGAAATCTAATACCGTCGAGGCTTTGTTCCAAGACATCTAATATCATCAAGGCCTCATTCCAAGACATATATATAAATGGGTAAGGCCTTAGCCAAAACAATATCCAATTTATCTCATGAGAGATACCAACGCATAGAAGGGATAAAGTGAGCCCCTACCATCACATATAAAGTCCAATATATTCCTCATATATTTAATAATTTATTTTAATTCATAACCAATGTTCCTTATCATAAAGTATCTGTATTGAGTAGAGGATACATATTTATCAAATTTTCCCCAATTTATCAAATAACTTTCAAAGTAAACACCATATGTAAAAATGGTATATAGTTTAGGAAATAATAATATAAATCATACAAGAATATGGATAGTTAATATAAATTTAATTCCATTGAAAAATGATTACAATAAAGTGATTATTTCAAGAGAAATTTAACAATCACAAAAAAAGTGAGACTGCACAATAACTTTTACCACTTGGTAATTTTCAATTCAAATCCCATTTAATGAAATAATTAAAATTTAAACTTAAAATACCATGAATAATTAAGTATTAATGATGTTATATATCAAAAAAGAAAATATATACACCATATAAATGAAATTAGCTGTATAAAATTACAATATGCCTCAATGAAATGAAATTGAGATGAAATCCCTTACCTCATGATTCATTTTGATTGAAATTTAATTAACCTAATTTATATAGGTTTGAAACATGTTATTAACTTACAAAATAACCACATTAAAATTTATAATATCATATATGATCCTTTTATGACATCTTATCACTCGTTTATTATTAATCTCTTATTATTTTCATTGTTTCGGGTATTAATTGTTTTATCATGAATGTTTTTTTGAATTAAATATATGGTTATTTCATATATCATATAGTTATATAATATCCATAATAATAATAATGAAATAGATATCATATTTATAAATTAATTATAATTTAAAAACCAATCATAAATGATGGTTATGAAAATGAAGCAAGTTATGATCATGGAAACAGTCGGTCGTACGTACACATGAGTAACGTTTTCATTTTTCAATGATCATTATGGAAAGTATATAAAAAATAATTTAAATTTACATAATGATAATAATATCATATATTAAATTTTATATACTAATATATATCATCTATATGATGTGGTGATGAAAAGAGAGTCACATCGCTTCGTGAATGAGGCAGTCCACACGTACAAGAACGATGTTATTATATATACGTGAGTGAAAAGGAAAGAAAGAAAATGATATATATTATATTTAAATAATGTTCAATATTTAATTAATATCATAATTATTTCATGCATATCACATATAATCATTAACTTTATCTTTATCACCTTCCATATGAAGTATTAGTGAAAGACAAATCACATCGCTTTACAAGGTGGTAGTCCGCGATACATACAAGAGACATTAATGTGTCTCCTACATAATATAATATAAATATATATATAAAATATAGTGACTAAAAATGTGTAAATATATTATAAATATCATATATATACTTTATATCCATCATTATACCCAACTTTGAGAGGTGTAAATGGAAAAATAAATAACATCGGTTCATGAGGTGGTAGTCTTACATACACACGAATGATGATTTCATAACCCATTTAATGAAAGTGTAAGTGGTTTTAGGTTATGAAATAAGTAGGTGGAGAAAGAAGTAAAATAGAGACACTCGTTGAAAAACATTACCTCTCTCTCAGGTAACCTCCTTAGGTTTGAACTAATGCCTTACTAGGTTGACTTTATGAACAAACTAAGGTTTCTATGATGAGATTTGGGTAGTTTTGTATTTATTTATTCAGGTTTTGGATGAGAAAAATTTCTTGAGAGGTGTAAATAAGTGAGGGGAGTTCCCTTTTATCATTGAAGAGGAGTGAAACTCTTATAAATACTCAAAAGTATTCACTATTGGGAGGTAAATATTAACTAAAGTGGATCCAAAATTGATAATTAAAGGGGTTTAGGGATGATACAGTTGATACATACCTCTAAAACACATTAAAACACATGTTTTAAATATTTGTTTCCTCAACTTCTAAGTTTTCCTATTTTTACCATTTCGTGTTTTTACTATGGTAACTAATTTTCTAACCTAGGTAATTTATCCTTTAAGAATAAATTAAATAAAAAATTATTATAAAATTTAGACCCAATGACTCTAAATATGATAAAAAAATTATAAATTAAAAATCATCCATTTGTTAGAAATTAATTTTAACACAAGTTCATGTAACGTGAAAAAAACAATACTTTATCCTTAACCGTGCTAACAAAGTTTTTTAATATTTAGGGGTTAATATATATTCATTATAAAAGAAAAATTAGTCCATGAATGGAACATAGTTGATATTTATTAACATTTACAAATAACTTGGCATAATATAGGATTCTTATTCATTTTAAATAATTTAATAAAATGTCATTTGTTATAAAATAACATTATTGTCAATTTTGAAACTATTCATTTAATATGAATTTAAAAATATCAAGAAAAGGATGTAATTATAATATATTATGTTCACACCTATGTAATATTATATATTCAAATATAAAAATAATTCAACATAATAATTCATTCAATTTACTTCACTTTTAATATTTTTAGTATCATTTATTTTATTTTATTGTTAACTAAATAATTATTATGTCATCTTTTCATAAGAATTTTAAGTAATTTGTTCATCTCTAAAAATTAAATATAAATTATTATGATAAAAAATAATTTATATTTAAAAATAATATATATAACCAAACTAATGTGGTTTTTGTCCCTATCCCAAATCATTATAGATATTAAAATGAAGAAATGTATATTTTTTGTCTTTTTCTTTACTTAACTTATTATATGGGTCATATTCAAAGGAAAGTGGCAAGGAATTTCCATATTTCAGAGAATTTTATGTAAAAGGTCTAAATAGAATCATTCAATAAAATTTAGATAATATTTTAGTCATGTTTACTCTTATCATTCTAGTTTAATCCCCTGTAAACCCATTTTTACCTTAACTGTGATAACTAATTTTTATTACATTCACTATTCATTTTGGTGAAAATTAAGTTGATATTTTTAGGAATTATAACTTATTCTGATTCTAAATATGGAATCAATTTTTTTAGATTCAATTCATAGAAGTGGAAAAAATTTAATTTAAAATTAATCCCACATATGTGACGATAAATTAGGATTTTAAAGTGAAAATGTTTAAAAGTTTACAAAGTTTCTATATTTAAATTAAATATGAAAATTATTCCAATGACCTAAAATGGATTAATTGATATAAAATTTAAATAATTTTACTTTAAAAACAATTCAAAATATAATTTAACATTATAAATTATTTAAATGAAAAGACAGTTTTCAATTAAAATTCTTTATTTTCACTATTTAATAGACAATAAAATATTTTAGAAAAATCCCAAAAATTCACCCTAACATAATTTTGGTTTTCCAATTTCAAAAATTAACTTTAAAATTTTTCTAAAAATTTTAAGATTTAATTTTAAATTATGTGTGAAAAGCATGACTAAACAATGTTTTGTTTAAACCCGATGTTGCGTGCATCACAAGCCATAGATGAAATTAAATTTATTCTAAAAGAAATATATTGTAAATTATTGGGGTGTGAAATGTTTGGAAAGTTTTCTATTACTCAATGTTGAGGGTAGAACTTCTATGGATGCTCTTAATTACAAAAATGATTTATTAAAGGAAATTGTGGGATAATACTTGTAGGAACCTAAGTGAAAGTATATTCTTAGTGCCTCTTCTATGATGCTTGAACTGGTTATTTCTTAGAGATATATCTCAATTTTGAAAAAAACAAAAGGGAAATATTCTCAAATTGAAGTGCATTTTAAAGCTTATGTGGAACAGTTTGAGGGTTGTGTTTTTAATAGTGCCTCAAATAAGGATAGGTCAATAGTGACAAGAAAGATGAACCTTTTATCTATGTTTGACTCGCTTAATTCTCACAAATTTTTTGTTATGTATGTTGAGATTTTGTAGAGGGATATAGTGAGAGTTGATGAAGCTATTTGATCAAGGAGAATAGAGGTGGAGAAAGAAGAATCTATTCCTCCTGGCTATTTATGTAATGTCCTTACCCTGACCAGTGGCCAGGTAAGAGTTGAGGTTCCACTAACATTAGATGATGTCCCCAAGACATTGATGGATGGAAATAAATACCAAGGGATTACCAAAAAATTAGGGGACATTTTTCTATTTAAACAACCATAACCTTCCATGACAAAATAAAATCATCCAAACCACACTATATGATGCATGAAGAATAAACAATACAACCCACAAGAAATATTAAAAAAAAATATAAAAGTATCAACATAAACATAGAATAAGGAAAATCAATAAAACCAAAGGACATCCCAATGAAATAACACCGATGTGGCATCAATCTAACAAATCCATAAGAGAACTCCAAGCTCTAAACACCATCCTAAGAAAGTATCATCAAGATACTCAATTGGAGAAATAAGAGACCTTTTTTTTACCTATTTCAGGAAGAAAAAATTCTATACACACACCTAAGTGAACATTTAGGGGGTGAGTAATCATACCCAATAGGATTTTCATAAGATAATTCCTATACTACAACTTTAATAGCCTTTGAGGTGGGTTTTTAGTGACATTTTATTAAACCATTAATAATTTTTTTTATAAATGATTTAGTGGCGGTTTTTAATAAACCGCCGCTAAACCTCTTTTTTCAATCCTGACACTTCTCCCCCCCGAACCCCGCGAGACCCCCCTTCTCCCCAACCCCTTTGAGACCCCCCAGCGACCCCCAAATCCCTCACCCCTCTCCGCCTCGCCGCCTCTCCTAAATTCTGGTAGGTTGGAGGTGAGTTTAATATTCTTTATTACATTTTTTGTATCATACTTGTGGTGTGAATTTTTTGAGTTATCACCTAAAATATAGATGGACATGACTGGTATTCTCTTATATATTAGTATGCTTGAATAAGTACATCCTAGTTTCAATTCTCATAATTCCTAAATCTAATTATGTACCATTGTGTGTATTGGTATTTGGAGAAAAAATGTTACATTCATGATCGTTCTGTAATGAGGATTTTTTTATGAGTGATTATATATTCATTGATGATTTTTGGGCTATGAATATGGATTATTTCTATTTATTATTTAGTATATTCTTCTTGGTTACATGAAACTACTTATCATTTTTGGTTCCCCTAATTTTATGGTGGATTTGCAATGTTCTAGGGCCCCATTACTATGAATACATGATTCAAGTATGTCATTGGTATTTTTGAAACATTTCAGCTAACAAATAAATATCAATGTTTTCTAAAAATAGGTACAATATATCCATCATTGAATTTTGAATTAAAATTAACTCCTTACCAAGAAATATCATACTATAATTTACATTTATATTCTATAAAATAAATATACCTTCAAATATCCACTTCACTACTATTCCAAGAAAAAGGAATTTTATTAATCTTTCATTTTAGCTGACTCCTCATTGATTCCTTAAATTATAAAAGTATTAAATTATAATGTATTATTAATACCAATTCATTGAAATAAATACAAGAAAAACATATACCAACTTTTTCGTTTCATGTGATAAGGGGAATTCTTGAAACCGTGTTCCATTATATTAGTGGAAATATATGTGTACCAGGGAGAAAGTACCTTTTATCACCTTATAATTATTTTTTATTAATTTAATTTTTACCCATTTATAGTATAACTAAATTTATTCTTTATAGAGAGTTCTTATTTAAAATGAATTTAATATTTAATAGATAAAATTTCCATTGGATGTTAGTTTCAAGTAGTATGATCTTTCAGATGAAATCTATTATAAAAAATGATTAAAATACCTCAAGATAATATTCGAAGCATGATTTAATGAGATATAAAAGCATTAAATGTTTCATTTTTTGAAATGAAATGATTTTAAAGTAAATTCATGAGTTTTTGATGAAAACCGCTTGATATTGGTTTTGGAAATAAAAGACATGTTTTTAACTTTAACTTGGGTACTATTTATTTGATTGATTGAATTATTGATTGTATTGAATGATATCCCAAATTATGACTAATTTCCTTGAAGCACATGGGATTAAAGGTAGTTAGGATA
Source organism: Viscum album (assembly GCA_963277665.1). Taxonomy (NCBI): domain Eukaryota; kingdom Viridiplantae; phylum Streptophyta; class Magnoliopsida; order Santalales; family Viscaceae; genus Viscum; species Viscum album. The sequence continues at coordinate 28,550,680 of OY728139.1, read as the reverse complement.
AAGAATATTCATGCTAGGTAAATTGATATCTAACATCGACTTGATGATGAAAATGAAACAAAAATACTTGAGGGAAGGTAGTTCATTCTTTGGGGTGTTATCATATTCCCCCTAAGCTTGTGGATCTAAGGAGTGTGTGTACACCTAGAGGAATATTTCACTGAGATTTTGTGAAGCCTTGTGACTGGTACTAACCCTATATGTTATCACCACGGTTCTATTATTAAAAATGATGTAAACTGATTTATACATGCCAATTATTGATTGAAATGATTTAATCATATCTGTTTTGATATAAATTCTTATTCATTCTTATTTTGACATAGATGGTTATGTCTCCCTAATTTTATGGAAATTAACTTTTAATCATGTTTTAACTAAGACATTGAAATTCTTTATCAAGCATGTTTTTATTCAAATTGAAAAAAATATTTCCATGCTAAATTTTATTTAAAAATGATAAAATTTTGTTTATTTTTTATAGATTGATTATGAAATGCTTGGTGATATTCTACTGATCTTTTTTATCACAACCTAACTTTTCCTTTAGTAATTTATAGATTTTATTATTCATAGTCCAAGAATATGGAAAGAGCTACTCAGAGGTGGTGGATGTTCTTAATTAGAGCAACCTGGGGAGTTAGTGGTGACTAGTGGAACATGCAATCCACTTGTTACATGGAGTTTCTGGGTTGTTATATTAATGGTTTAATTGATGAAACATGCCATTTTTTAGACTGTATCTATTTACTTGTGCTTTTATCCCTCATAGAGTGGTTGGAATAAAAACAATTTTTCATTTTATATTCTCTAATTTTTCTTGATTAGTTTTAATTATGGTTAAATCATTCCCTATAGTTTGTTTTGATTCCTAGACACTAGTCACCAAACTTTGGGTATTGGGAACAACCACTGGGATATGTCAAAACTAGATTATGTGCCACTTAGCCAGGTTATCTAGGTTGGTTTGTGACAAATTGGTATCAAATACATTCATTCCACTTCTTTGAAATTGATATATACTTTGGGATGTCTTGGTATACATGAGATAGTATTTTTAAGACTTAATATGTATATTATGAGAAATTTCTTGGATAGATATAATCTTAAAGTGCCTAAAGTTACCATGCGTTATTGGGAGAAAGTGTCTTTGAGGATTTTTTTGATCTAATCCTAGAATGTTTCCAAACCTTTAACATATTTATATATTTTTTCAACTAGTATATATGAATCTCTTTCCCTATTTATTAATAGTTGTGTGTTTTAATTTTTTTTAATATTGTGTAGGAACATTATGATATACATGGATAAAAGCTGGATCACATTACCAAGGAACACACCTCAATATATTAAGGGTTGGAAGGAGTTTTTAGATTTTTAAATTTTCAATCGATTCGTTGAAGGGAGAATAAGATGTCCATGTCCTAAATGTAAATTTAGAATATGGTTGAAAAGAGATGAAGTTTACGAACATTTAATATTGAAGTAATTCCCTGGTCAATATTTGTGTTGGATTTGGCATGAATAATCGAACGTTACAGAAAGTTTTAGAATTGATGTCAATCCACATAATGAGCTCCCAACTTCATCGATAATGGGAAATGAAATGAAAAACCTTATAAATGATGCATTTGGCACTACAAGACACCACCATCAACATCAAAACATATCAGAACAGCCAGGTGAGGGTGCTACAAATAGCAACGTGAAAAGTGATGTTTTTGAGACTTTAAGACAACCAGATGAAGATTGTAAAATATTAATGGCTCATCCTCTTGATTATGTAGAGAATAATGTAAGAGAAAACTTTACTGAGTAAAATACGTTTCATGATTTAGTTAATGATGGAAATCAAGAGTTGTATAGTGGATGTTTGAAATATTTAAAAATTTATTTTCTGCTGAAGTTGTGCCATATTAAATGTCTATGTGGAATTAAAAATAAGGAAATGTCCATGATATTGGAATTTTTGCGTGATGCATTTGCTGAAGAAAACATCCTCAAGTATTTTTATGATATGAAAAAAGTTGTTAACAGGCTTGGTTTGAATTATACAAAAATACATGCATGTCCCAATGATTGTATGCTTTATTGGTGAGAGGATTCAAGTAGACAAGATTGTTAAAAAGGTTCTTCTTATAGATGGAATTCAATGGGTGATTTTTTGGAAGTTTGAATCAAAATACTACCATGAAAAAGAATAAAAGGAACACACCTGTAAAGGTTTTGCATTAATTTCCTTTAAATCCTCGACTGCAAATATTATCATCGAAAACTGCTGAACACATGAAGTGGAATTCTATAGATAATAACAATGATGGGTTAATGTGACATCCAAGAGATTCACAATCATGGAAGACATTTGATTCATTACATCCATATTTATCAGTTGATCCTATGAATGTTTTATTGATATTAGATGCTGATGGATTCAACCCATTTGAGACTTTGAGTACCAATTATAGCATTTGGACAGTTGTTTTGATCCCATACAATATGCCACCATGGATGTGTATACAAAAAATGTATTTTACCATTTCGATGATTATTCCTGGAAAACAAATTCTTGGAAATGATATTGATGTATACTTGCAGCCTTTAATTGAATAATTACAGGAGTTATGGAGCAACGGTGTTGAGACATTTGATGCTTCTTCTAAAACAATGTTCAAAATGCATAGTGCTTTAATGTGGACCATTAGTGACTTCCCTGGGCTTGAGAATTTATCTGGTTGGAACACTTACATGTGTTTGGATTGTACTATTTGTAACTTTGATTTTGAGCCCAAACAGCTACCTCACAGTAGAAAATGGTTCTTCTTGTTCCACCGAATATTTCTCGATGCATCTAATAGATTTCGGCTGAACAGATAAAAATTTAACAGTTTCATTGATCATATACCACCTCCAAAATTGTTAACTAGTTCTAAAGCATTGACACAACTTGGAAAAGTTGAAACATAATTTGGAAAGGTTTATCATTTGAATGATAGCGGGAAACGGGTTCGAAGTGCATCTTCAAGTGAAATCAGAATGCAATAATGGAAGAAAAAAAGTATATTATTCAAACTTCTGTATTGACAATTTAATTTGTTGCAGCATAATATTTATGTGATTCATATTGAGAAGAATATATGTGAGAATTTGATCTTCAAACTTCTTAATGAGTATGGAAAGTCGAAGGATCATCTCAATGCTCAAAAATACTTACAAGTAATGAACATGAAACATGATCTCTGACCAGGTGAGAATGAAAAGTTTTCTCTGACAATTTTTGTAATGAAAAATAGGGATAAAGATACATTCCTTTGAATTTTAAAGTATATGAAAGTATCTAATGGGTATTAAAGTAACATATTGAGGTTTGTTGACTTAAAGAATCATAAGTTACATGGATTGAAAAGTCATGATTCACATATTTTTCTACAGTAGTTATTACCATTGGCATTGCGTACATCATTACCTGAAAAAGTTATAGCTATTGTACTCCAATTCTACACATTTTTCAGACAACTATGTGAGAAATATCTACATCCATTTGAGCTTGAAAACCTTCATGAGAGGTTTTTATTGATACTTTATGTAATCAATATGATCTTTCCTCCATCTTTTTTTATTGTCATGATGCATTTAACTGTGCATTTGGTTGATGAAGCTAAATTAGGAGGCCCCGTTCATTATCGATGTATGTATCCAATTGAGAGGAACTTTATTTATATATTTTTTTAAGTTAATTATACAAATTTTGACACTTAATTAAATGTATAATTATGTTTGTTTATTTTATTTCATAGATATCTTGGGAATTTGAAATCATACGTGAGAAATAAAGCTCAAACAGAAGGCTCTATTGCTGAAGGCTATTTGGTAGAGGAGTGTCTTACCTTTTATTCTAGATACTTGGATGATATTGAGACAAGATTTAATCAATTTGGAAGTGTTGACAACACATCAACTCAATCTCAAATACATGAGAAATCAAAAATATTTCCTGCTATTGGCTGATCAGTTGGGAGGACCTCAAATTTTACATTGATAGAAATGGAATTATTACAGGAACATAGATATGTGCTGCTGAATAGTGAAATTGTAGATCCATTTATTGAGGATTTGAGGATACAAAAAAGAGATGAATGAGGGGCCGAACACAAAATGAGAAAGATATAATGAAAGCTGTTAATAAAGAGCTTGTAGAATGGTTTTCATGACTTGTAAGTTTATAAATATTGTAATAAATATGAATATTAGGTTGACACATATATTTTGTAATTCTAATAAAGTATATTTCTTTTTTAGATCACGAATATTGATACTCTAACAGATTTGTCAAAATATTTGAAGTTTCTTGCTTAAAGTCCTCTAAAAAAAGTTAGAAAGTTTGATGCTTACAATGTGAATGGCTTTAGATTTCATACAGTCAATTGAGAAGAGGGTTTGAAAACACAGAGTAGTGGTATATTTACATTTTCTGAAGTGGGATACTATGAAAAGCTGACCAATATTATTGAATTAAACTACCACGGTCATTTTTCATTTGTTTTATTCAAATGTAACTAGGTCGATATTATCATAGGTATTAAAAGAGCTTCCTTGCAATTTACTTCTATGAACTTATCTTTCTTGATGAATGATGGTGATCATGAACTTCATGATCCATATATCTTATCATCACAAGAAAAAATGGTATATTATGTGAATGATGTTGTGGATGAAAGATGTAGTGTAGTTGCTCACGTAAAACAAAGATATTTTTATGATATGGGTGATGAAGTGGAAGATTTGACCTCTGACATTGAATCTCATCAACAAAAAAATCAAAATTATTTTTCACCATGATATTAAAAATATTATTCTAGCAAGTATGAATGAAGTGGATGAAGTAATGGAGAAGGAAACCAATATGATTTGAAGGAGAAAATGATTGTATGTACAGTTATTCATTCATTTAGCAACCACTTATTTAATTTGTGCAATCTTTCATTATCATTGTTATGTATATTTTATTTGTTAGTACTATACATATGTTATTTTTTTTAATTTTTTTCTACATATTTTTTTTGAAATATATGTTCTAAACTTAATTTTATTTGATTAAATGACAGGAATGCCAAGGAGGAAGCGATATACTGTTTCATTGACCACTGCAACAGATGACGATCCATCTGTCTCCCTCTCTACAACATCTGATCTACCATCTGATTTCCCCATTTTACCAACTCCCCCTACACCATATCACACACCCTCTGTGAGTGTCCCTTCAACAGCTCAGTCATCGCCTCCCACTTCAGGAGCCTCAACAATGGGGGAGTGGCGCGCCACTTCTAGTTCTTCGTGGGGATACTGGAGGGAGACTGTTATAGGTACAAATTTTAATATGAATAAATTTATTGCACTTTTTTTATACTAATTGCTTGTTCATTAAATATGGAAACAATTAAAGTGTGGAGAAAAATATAAAAAGTTTAGATGTATGGAATCTAATCGGAGAGAAGATAGTTGTCCCATTTGATTCATATGGGGTCCCTATAGATGACGCTGTAGGATTACTTGGCCAAATTTTAGGCCAAATAGCCATGAAGCCTGTTTCCCTTCCTATTTTATATGATGATTGGATACATATGCCTGAAATTTTGAAAAATGAAGTTTTTGATTCAAAAATAAAGGTAATTTTAATACATTATGGTGTAATTTAATGTCGTGTTATTAATATTTTCAAAATAAATTTCTGCGTACATATGTTTTTCCACTTTACAATTGCTGATGTGATAGCATGAAAGTGGACATTGAAAAATCTTGTAAAAAATTGGAAAAAATTTAAATGGAGACTGTGGGGAAATGTCAACAATACTTCTTTTACCGCACAATAGATGTATGACAAGCTACCCAATGGGGAACCCAAAGAGTAATGGAAAGTTTTTGTTGACATACATCGTGATGAGAAGCAGATGATATTTAAATATATATTACTGTAATAATCTCATTTTAAATTTATAAATGTATATGAAGAGGATATGATATTGAATACATTACTATTAAATTGCATTTTATTTATTTTAGGATCTTTCAAGAAAGAATGCATCAAGCCGGGCTAAGAAGGTCATCCCTCACACTGCGGGGTCAAAGAGTTTTTCTAGAAGTCGATCTAATCTAGTAATATTTTAATTAGTTTAACTATTTATAAGACAATATTATTTGTTTAATATATTAAATTTTTGATTTATTTTTGTTTAATGAAGTCACAGAGTTTAGGGCATGAAGCATCCCGAACAAAAGTGTGGTTGAATGTTCATCAAAAATCTGATGGAAATTTTGTTAATGATCCTGCCAAAAAAGTTAGGGTATGAAATCATTTTTCATTATAATAACTTATTATCAATTGTTACCATGTTAATATATATTACTTCTAATACGACTTCTATTTGATTTATAGGTAAAAATTAAGGAACTGTGGGATGCCAATCCCGCACAGTCCTACTCAGTCTCCTAGGATGACTCACTTGTTAAAGTCCTTGGGAAGGACCATCCTGGTAGAGTGTGTGGGATGGGTTTGGGACCTATACCATCTGAGGTATTTGGAAGGCCACTAGGGATTTTAGCTACATCTACTCCTGGTTGAAGTTAGTCCATACCCCAAGATACTCATAAAGAGATTGTTTCTCTACAAAACACAGTTCAAGACCAGGGGGCTCAGATATCCGCTTTACAGAAAGCGTTGATTGATTAATATCAGAAGATGACCAGATCTTCCCCCGATGGTATTGCATCGACTGGTGGTGAGCAGGTAAATCACAAAAAATAAAAAAAATTTAGTTTGAAAACTTTTATTGGTTTTAAGTTTAAATATAAATATACAACAATATTTAGTTTTCAATATAATGTTCTTTTAGGTCTTAGAAGGAAGTAGAGATGGAGGTAGAGAGGGTGATGAGTTGTGTTCATCATCAGACTGTGATTAGTTGTTTTGATGATATGTTGGAAAAATATGGTAATAGTCGGTATGTATATGTATCATGTGTGGCACATAGTTTCCACCAAACATTTTCATGACCTAACATTTTATTGATTTCTCATGTTTCCTTTTATTTATTTTTGATGTTTTATTTTATGTCTTGATTTCTCGAGTGTGGTATGCACCATATATGTCGATTCTTTATTGTCATGAATCATTTTTTAGGATTCATTTTTCCTAAATTTATTAAGTTTGTTACTGAAGGATGAACGATAAAAAAAATATCCTATAGTAACAAGAATCAATCCATTCATAGTTCTTGGAAAAGGTCCTCTATAAAAATTTGTCTCATATATAGGAGGAGAAGTATGATATGTATGGAAACCATTATGTGATAAATAAATAAACAAATTGATGTGATTGAGGAAGGGTCTCGCCTTTAGGGTATAACCAGTGTGATTATAATTTTCACAAAGGCCTATTATTGGAGATCCCAACATCATTACATATATTGAAACATCATGAATTAATCAACATATTGTTTTTATATAATACACCTATGCATATTAGGATATTTCATAGGGTAAGGGACATTTTTTTTCATAACATAGGTTTATGGATAAAGAACCATATGCTAAGTATCCTTATGCAGATTTGGATAATATGTAGAGGAATACAGGTCTTACTAGGTAGACTGCTCTAAGAAGTTTCAAGTCCTACAAGATGTACCATGCATCATATAGTTCAACATCATGTGAAAATGACTAAAATAATATATAGTTTAAGATCATATTAAAAATACCTTATTATATGAGGTTTTATGTAGTTTAAACTCGTGTTTAAAATGAAATGAACTTGTCTTAATGCCAACCCTATGTATGGAAAACCAATGTGAATGAAGAAACCTAGTCACTAAGATAAAGTGGGGGATTTGATATCATTTTTTTGGTTGGGTTTGAGATAGGAGATCTAGGAATCACTATGTATCCCATGAAAATAGAAATCAATCCACACATAGTTCTTATAATTTTGGGGGAAATATGATCACCTTGACTTAAAACTGAGAAATAATAGGGAAACCAAAATAAATAGAATGAGTGTAATGGTACATACCCTTTATAAATTTTCCTTTGTGCATTATCAAGTCTTGGGGATGTTTAGGGAGAGTTTTGTGGTGATTTTGAGGTTTGAGGTGGCGTTTTAGCCTTTTGAAGGCCACCACAGCTTGTGCAATGACTTGTATGGATATGAAGGAGGTAATTTTAAGTTAGGCATACTCTTGTGTAAAATGGGATATATAACTATGAATTGGGGATCACATGGTGCTATGTGTGTCTTCCTAGTGGGTTTCCTATGCACCATGAGAATCTTGAAATGCCCTTGGGTGGGCATGGAATCTCGGAGGACCACCTGTCCAAAATAGGAAACCCAAGCTCACCACATTGTAGCCTTGGGAATGGTGAGGGTAAAATGGTTAGGAAATAGGAACCAGGTCATGGATTCTATACATGAAAAAATATATAATAACCACTATGGCTTAGAACACTCCATGTTCTAAGATTTTTGTGAGGCCAAATTCCATTTTAAAATGGGAAAAAAGATAAAATGACAATGAGTGTTCTAGATCACACTTTTACCAAACCCACCATATGAGTTTTGGATATTAACCATGTTTTGGTAGAGTCTAGTGTGATTCAATTATAAATAGTAGTTTTATTACCTCCTTGTTTTGAATTTTAGACTTTCCCTCAATTCTTGGTTTACCCTTACTCATCCTCCCCTTCCTCAGTCACCTCCCTTGGTGTTCCAAACCACTTAGATCATATTGGATCATTTAGATTAAAGTTATTTGATTTATGGTAGACATCTCTTTCCCCATTACCCCTTTATTATTTTTCTATTATATTCAATAGTTCATTATGGTGGTAATTATCCTATTTTTGGGTGGTTTTTGATGGAGTCTTATTATTTGTTGGATTCAATAGTGATTCACTTGAGATCAGTGGCCGTTTATCCTTGGTTCTTATTCATTTATCCTTTAATATTCAGTCAAGGTTGGGGATCCTTCATCTCCCCTTCTTTATATGTACATTTTGAAATATCATGCTTTTGTATTTATTTGTTTAAATGGTACATATCATCTTAATAAAGATAATGAAAAAGCTTAATTGAATTTAAGGGGAAGGGAGAAATCACATGATTTTTACTTATTCTTGTTATTTATTCTTATATGGACACACTTACTTGGTTTTCCAATTATTAATTATTTTGAGATAGTGTGTTGTTTTGGTTTTTATAAAACTTTCTATTTATGTTTGTATAACCTCACCACATATGAAAACAACTAATAATATATATCAAACTATTAAATTGGTTTCCTATGCAATATTGTATTTCTGTGTGAATACCCTTCATAATAATTTAGTAATTATGATAAAAACCCTTATTTAAATTAAATTAGGTGTGGTGGTTGTGATGTGTAGTGGTTATGATGTGTGGTGTTGGTGATGTGGGGTGGTTGTGATGTGGGGTGGTTGTGATGTGGGTTGGTTGCGATGTGTTGTGTGGTGGTGGTGATGTGGGGTGGTTGTGAAGTGAGTTTTTAAGAATGGATGGATGGTTTATTGCATGTTTTGTTGTGAAGATTCTCAATAACTATAGAAAAATCTCATAATGTTAACATGGGTAATGAAATATAATGGTATGGAATGATTAATGAAATCATATAATTAAAGTAAGAAGTGTGGTTAAAGTGATCATCTTTAAACATGAAATGAATGTTCTTGTTGAATGAATATGGTTGGTAATTATAAAATCTATAAATTGGTTGGATTGAAAAGAATGATGAAATATGGATTGTGGGCATGTATTGTTTATGTGGTGTAGTGAATTTATAGATGGAAATGACAGTGGAGGAAATTGTGAAACCTTTTGGTGATGTGGTGAGATATGTTAGTGTTTTTTCTATGAAACCCTATAACTCTCATTTCTTCTATTACCTTGAATCAAATATCCTAATACCATATTTATAAATCATCAAGTATCATTAGCCTCATCATTTCACATTCATAGATAGATACTCTCATCTCAAATCTCCCAGTATCATCTTCATGTTATATGTTATATCAATTGGAATGGTTTTTTTCTGGGCATTGGTAATGGGCCTGCAGTATTAGCTTGTAAATCTGGATTTAGTGGCAATTTTAACCACTAAAAAATAAATATAATATATTTAGTGGTGGTTTTAACCACCGCTACAATTATGGTATTTTTCTATCCACAACGGTTAAAACCACCGCTACGAAACCGCTGCTAAAACAATAAAAACCACCGCTAAATGCACCCACTAAGATGGTTACCACAAACCACTGCTAAATCGAGGAAACCACCACGTATTGTATGCCAAAACACACTTTAGTGGTGGTTTTTTGAAACTGCCACAGAATCATATGGCGGCAGTTTAAACCGCCGCCATTTCCAAAAAAAACCGTCGTGAAATGATCATTTTCCTATAGTGCTAACTCACACCACTAAGATAAGAACATGTTTGTTCATAGTTCAAAAAATCATTTAATACAAATAGAGGTACATCAATATACTTTACCAATTTAAAATAGTTTAAATTAAAATATATTAAATTTAATCATTTAATTCCACTTGAAATACCCAAAACATATTCATTTCTCACAAAAACATACATTCTAGGTTACAATTCCATACTCATGAGTGGTTACTCATCTATCCACCGATTCATCACTAGGTGACCATTTTTTAGGTGCCTCTAGTATAAAACCTCACATAAAGTCTATAACAGTAAGGCCACATCCAATGAAATACTGAAAATACACCACCCTTGTGTGCCAAATTCTCTTATTGATTCATATATTAAATAAAAAATTATTTTTAAACCATTAAACCAAACACCTTGCATGAATCATCTCAAATTCATAATTTAAATCATGGAATAAAATATATTTTCCAAAAACCATTCAAATAAAATATTTCCAATTTATCAAGAAAATGGGCTTACAATAAGAAATCATCTTGATTTTCCTTTAAAAATAAAATAAATTAACTTAAATATCCAATTTTTTTTGTTTTAGAATAGGTGGTTAAGAGAGATAATCCCCTGATATCTCAATGGGTGACAAAACCTAATAACAACACAATGAGACCTCTAGATCTTGCTCGAAATTACATTCCTTTAATAGATCTAATTAGGATCTCATCAAAAAACATCATAGATCATAGATATTTCCATAATAGAACAGATGTAATGTTTTGTTCTAATGAAAAAAACTGGATCTAGAAATAAGAGATAAACCATGATAGAAAAAAGCTCTTACCTTTAATCTCATAGATCCAACACACTTCAATACATTAAAATCAGGTTCTGGAGTGAGTGGAGATTCTAAGAATGCTAAGAGGAATCCTTAGGTTTATAATACTAGTCCAATAGAAGAAAATGAGAGTTTTAATGTGAAAAATGGAATAAAAATAAATTTTTTGGATGTATTAATGTACGTCGCATGGTTAGGCCACATAGTTTAACAAATTGTGCTCTAACCATGAGAGTGATACTAGACAATACCCAGGTGGATGTATGGTTTTTCTATATGGTTTGTAAAACCATACACCAACCATAAAAAAAACTCTATTAAAAAATATCCATATTACATAGTTTTCTATGGTTTGGAAAAACCATATGATAATCATGCTCCTTCTCAATAACTCCCTTAATATATTATACAATTTTATGGAGAAGTTACACAGTTTCCCCTGACCATGCTCAAACTGTACACCCATAAAACACTTCCAAAACACACTAAAACCACCCATAAAATATTAAAACTTAACCCAAACATTATATAACATCAAAATACATAATAAAAGGGTAAAATAACTAGAACTAAGGGTCTTTCATTATCCTCACTATTAGGATTTCCATTCATGAAAACCTAGAGATTTCTAATTCTTTGGAATAGTTATGACCATTATTCTAACATCTCTTTCTCATGTTCCCATGTCTCATCTTTAATTTCACCATTTTTCTAAATGAAATAAACCATTGAGATATGTTTTCTATGAAATAATTTATCTTTTCTTTCCAAGATATGAATTGATGCATGAAAAAATATAGCATTTGGTTCCAGATCAGCATGATCCCATCAAATAACATGACCAAAATTAGGTTGGTATATCCTCAATTGAGATACATGAAATATATTATAAAATAAACTAAATCATGGTAGTAAATCCAACCTTTAAGAAATATCAACCATTATTTCAAGTATTTTAAAAGGTTTAACATATTATGTAGAAAAATTTCCTTATTTACATATTTATTGATGTCTCAATCTTGGAGAGACTTTCCCGAACACATGATCTTACACAAAAAAGTATACAGGGATAAAATGATCATCCGTATAAGATATCTGATAGTTTTGAGCCAAAACCATCCTTTTTATTGATCATTTGAATTCTTATAGTTGTAAAACGAATAAGGATGGGTCCCAATAGTGAGTTTTTTGGGTCTCTACCCAATAAAGTAGAGAGAGAAAATGATGACTATATAACGCCTTAAATAAATCCATCTATATCATTGAATAATAATTGTGGTTATATGAAAACACCAATATGGGCTAATGATCCTCCTATGAGCTACCAAAATCTATAACACAAGCTCAGATCATGTCTTCCAATGTATGAATTTTTTGTTTTAACTACCCATCCATTTTTTGATGATATGATGTGCACATGGTCAATTGGGAACTCAAAGATTCTTGAAGTGATCTCCAAATATGAGTGGTAAAACAAGGATCTCATTTGGATATGATCGAAACCAGTATTCCATGTAATTTTACCACATCCCCAATGTAGATCTTTTTGATGTCGTTTACGATATTGGAATCATGAATTGGAATGAAGTGGGATGATTTTATGAGTTGGTCTATAATCAACCATTGTTATCTTCTCCCATTTCTATATGGTCATAGGTAATGATCACAACATTCCAGATAGTCATTGATTCTCAGCCTTGAACTGTTGACATATTAGCCATTTTGTAACATAATCGACCACATACCATTTTATACCTGAACACAAAAAATGGATCCTTAGATCCTTTTATATATTTTGTATGCCCAGATGAATTTCCCATTTTGGATAGTGATAAGAAGAAAGAATTTGTTCTTAGAAATATGAAAGAATAACAATTTGATTAAAAAAAGAAAAAAATATATCTTGTTCCCACCCATAAATAGCCTCCATTCCATTATGTTTTGACATAATGTAAAGACAATTAGGATCTAACATTTGATAATCCTTGACTTGATCAACTAAATTTGGTATGAGTGTCACTAGAAAGAATATTGTGACTTCATTCTGCCCAGTGAAATCCCAATTCATATCCACAATTATACACACCAATTGCCATTGATCTCGAGCTTCTCAAGACAATTGATTATATAACTTTTATCTTAAATAATCAGCAAAAAATTTCCTTTGTCTAGTGTATAAAAAAAGTAAAAGTAAAAAATCTAGATATATTCTATAAATCATCTTTGTCTCAGGTTCAAATATCTTTGTGAAAATATGTGTTTCCAGATTTTATGGTTTTTAATGATGTGAACTTATCTCCAAAGAGATAATTACTCCATGATTTCAAATAATGAACCAACTTATCCAACTCAAAGTCATGGGTTAGATAATTATTTTCATGAATTCACAACTATCGTGATCCATAATCTCAGACATGATCTTCTTGCATGAGAATAAAGCTGAGTCTAGATCCAGATGCATCACAATTGACCAGATAACTGTTAAATTTTCTAGAAATACAAGAATTTGTTCCAAAGTGATCATAGAATTAATCTCTATAAAATGACTATTTAAAATCATCATTATAGTGGAATTTATTTCTCTTTATCATGGATTTTTTTATATTATTTGTGATATGTGAGAAGTACGGAATAAAGCGACAGTTGTACCATACTATGCTCAACAAGTAGAGTATCTCAAAGAATTTATTTGTTCGTTTCCAAGAGATGAAAACTTCTATCTTTTTAGGATCTACTGATATGCCTTTCTCATAAATAACATATACAATGATACAAACTTATTGTATCCAAAAATAACATTTATAAAATTTTCCATGTAACTGGTGTGGTCAAAAAAATTCCTTAACACGACCTCTAAATGTTTGTCATGGTCTTTTTGAGTTAAAGAGTAAATAATAATGATATCCAAAAATACCACAATGAAAGTGTCTAGGTATTACTAAAAGGAACGATTCATTAATGTCATGAAAACCACTGGTGAATTTGTAAGACCAAAGGGCATGACCAGATATTCATAACATCCATAACGACTCCTGAATATTGTCTTTTGAATATACACTTTCCTAACTTGGAGTTGGTGATAGTTAGAATGGAGATCAATTTTATTGAACCATTAGGATCCCATTAATTGATAAAAAGATCATAAAATTTTAAAAGAGTACATCAAATCTTTATTGTGTCATGATTTAGTTTACACTAATCAACAAATATTCATAATGAACTATCTAGATTTTTTATGAAAATAATTATAGTATCCCCAGGTAATGTACTCAATTTTATGAACCCTTTAATTTAAATTTATTCCAATTAGACCTTTAATTCCATTGATTATTTTGGTCCTATTATATATGATGTAATTAAAATAGGTTTTGTACTCAGAAGGAGATCAATAAAAAATTCCACTTATATTTCTAGTAGAAATCTAGTGAAATTTTCAATAAAAAATATAGATATCGATCCAAAATAGTAAGAAAATATATAGTATTAGTTATGTCATTAGTCTCCAATGTGAACACTTCCAATTGATAAGAAATATTTCCTACCATTAGTGCTAAAGGTGTTTAGTTTATATCCTTCATATTCTAGTATCCTTTAAAAAGATACATCGTCCCATCAAAAGATGTAAAATATACCTGTTGAGCCTAAAAATAAATATGAACCTTGAAAGAAACTAACCAATATATTCCTAGGATTAAGTGAAATATATCCATGTATAAAATAGAAATCCATAAACAAACTAAAATTCATCAATTTACATTGAAAAATCTACACATTTAAATCCCCTACACTCTCAATGTCTGGGATGTGTATAGATACTCATCACGTGTGGAATCATATAAATATTTAACCCCATTTGATTAACAACACATGAAGAAATATAATAATGGGATGAACTGATATTAAAAATAACTTTCATAATAATTGAGTTAAAAATAAAAATAAATAATATAGTAGAAGGACCTGATTTATCCTCCATGATCATCTTCTCAGCACTATATAACTACTTACTCATTCCTACATGCTCTTTGCTTCTATACTTTGGTTTAATTTCCTGAGCAGTTTCATTGTTCTTGGAATCACCCTGGATTATTAGGTTCTAAAGTTGAGAGATATTTTGACATGATTATCTATTATAAGAATAATATTTCCAAGAAATATGATATGTATTATCAACAACTAAATTTATAGAATTTAGGAAATAACACTAAATATGTACAATATGATTATAGTTGTGACATACTTTGGGTGGTTCCATACAATATAATCTCTCATTCTCTAACAAACCATATTGGAAATATCCAGGATTCCTGCTAGGGGGTGTAGGAAAGTTAATAGATCTAGTAGTTTGATTCAATAATGCTCTACCACCTTGGATGCGGGTGTCTCTCTTCCACTTGTTCCCAACATTATAGTTCCCACCTATACCATTGTAGAAAAAAGTACTCCCTCCATAATAATTCCCACTAATATCCCTAACCAACAATGCCACTCTATTAACCATTTCTATATAATGTGTAATACAAATAATGACTATCTTATAATGAATTTCCAATCACAGTCCAGACTCGGATATGCATGCCTTAAAGGAACACTAACAGTAACTTCTAGAGAAAAAGGAACAATGTTCATAAACTTAGCTGCATATTTCATCACAGATAGATTTTATTTCTTAAGACTAAATAAATATATCAATATATCTATCTTAAAGGTTTTTAAGCAATATTTTTTTGAACAACTCTTCAAACCCCTCCCATATAAGACATTTACCGAGTTTAGATTAGACAGCTGAATCACACCATTAGTGTGAAAGATCCTCCAACATATAGATAGTTAACTTGACCTTTAGAACAATTGAGTCTCCAAGGAAATCAAATATTTTATTCATTCTATTAATCCATGATTCTATCTTTTTAGGTTCTAAATCCCTCCAAAATATTGGTGGATTTTATTTATGAAATTTCATAGAATAATCTACTTGTCATGGTTTATTGTTCTGATTTCCCTTATCAATAGCTTGAAAATATTGAAAAATGATTTGAACAAGATATTGGTTTACCTATAGTTCAGGTCTAACCACATTCTTTTTGGCTTCCTATATAGGGTTTCTAGGTCATCTAACTAGTTCCATTTCTCTATAAACATAACAAAACATCACTTATTAGTAAATTGAAGGATTAAAATATTCAAAATCATCAAAATAAATAATGATTAAAATAAATTTTCAAAAATAATCAAACATAATATGAAAAAATTAAGTCATAGTGGTAAGTCTCATTACTAATACATAAAATGCTACACTAATTAGATAAAGCCATGATGATGAGAAGACAACACTTTTATAGGTATTTCAGAAACATAATTTAGTTCCTAGACCACCCTGGTAACTTGAAGTTCAATATAAAGAGGTTAGATATGTATTTTTATGCTATAAATTTCAAGTTCCAACATTTTCTACCTCTCTGTTGCCATCCTAATATGATAAAATGACCAAAAATGACACCATTTGTAATATCCTGACCTTAACAATTAACTTGGGAAGAGATTATGGACACTAACCTTAGGTGATGCCCCCAAGAAAACAAAGGATGGAAATAAATTCCAAGGGATTACTGAATCATTGGGGGTTGATTTTACCTTTAAACAATTGCAACTTGTTAAGAAAAAATAAAAGCATCCAAAAAATACTATATGATACATTAAGTATAAACAATACATCCCAATAGAAATACCAATATAATAAAAATATCATAATAGTAAAAGAATGGTAGAATAAGGTGACTTAATAAAACCAAATAAAATCATGACACAACAACACCTATGTGGAATTAATACAATCACTCCATAAGATAACTCCATAATCCAATTACCATCTGGAGAAAGTAGCATCATGATGCTCCACTAGAGAGATAAGAGACCTTTCCTTTACCTGTGTCATAAAGGATAATGTATGAATATTCACCAATGTGCATATGTAGGGGGTGAGTAATCCTATCTAGTATAATTTTTCTAAGAGACTTCCCAACTCACTCCACTAGGAAAATAACACATTAGATCACAGTTAAAAATATCATTTAAAACAAAGAGAGTTACATCAAAGTATTTTACCAATTTAAAATAGTTTAAATTAAATGAAGAAAAATTTAATCATTTAATTATGATTTATATACCCAAACCATATCTATTTCTCACACATACATGAATTATAGGATATAGTCCCATACTCATGAGTGGTTAGTCATCGATCCACAAAATCATCACTAGGTGACCATTCTCTTGGTGCCTTTAGTTTGGCACCTCATGCCAAATCCTTAAATACAAGGCCATGTCTAATGAAAAAATGATAAAAAATCACCCATGTATTCCAAGTTATATTATAGATTCATTTCTTAAATAAAAATTTATTTTTAAACCATTAAATTAAACACTTTTCATGCATCATCTCAAACTCATAATTTTAATCATAGAGCACAATAGATTTTCCAAAAATCATTTAAATACAAGATTTATAATTTATCATGGAAAGGGGTTTAAAAAAATAAATCATCATGAGTTTACTTTTAAATTATAAGAAATTAATTTAAATATCAAATCCTTCTAGTTCCAGAATAAACAGGGAAGCGAGATAATCTACATACATCTCAATGAATGAGAAAACTAAAGAATGGCATAATGAAACCTCCAGATTTGAGATCAAAATTACTTTACTTCAATAGATCTAAAAAAGATATCTTAAAAAACACCATATATAATAGATATATCAATAACATATCAGATATAACATTACACTCAGAGGAAAACAAGTGGATTTAGATAGAAGATAGAAATAAGGATAAAAAGGGATTTTACCATCAATCTCCTAGATATAACACAATTGATCTATTAAAATTGGGTTACAGAGGGAGATGAGATGCCAAGAATTACAATAGGAATCCTCAGGTTCAAGATCCTATTCCAACAAGAAAGAAATCAGTATTTTTGGGTGATAAATAGAGTAGAAATCAACATTTTGGATGTATTGGGTCACATGGTTAGGCTGCACAGTTTAAAAAACCATGCACCAACCTTGTGAGTGCTACTAGAATATACATAGGCGTATGCATAATTGTGGCACATGGTGTGGAAAATCAAGAACCAAACATGTAAAATGCCTTTATAATAGCCCTATAAAAGTGAGACATGAAAGTCTAAATATTACTACCCATTTCATCGAGGTGCATATTTCTTTTTGGGAGCTTACTTGATTAGAACATCATAGTTAAGCATGCTTGGCATAGAGTAGTGGTTAGGATGGGTGACCTCCTGAGAAGTTTCCAAGGGTGTGTTTGAGTGAGGAAAAATCACACTAAAAGAACATGTATTGGACTATGGGGGTAATCATTAGTCAAATAAGTGACCTTGATGGGTAATAACCTACGGTGCGATGGGAAGAAAACCAAGGTACTACATGAGACCCATGGGGTTAGATAACATGATTTGTGGCCTAGGGAAGGTTGAGTTTTTTATAATTGTATTAGAGCTAATACTATAGCAACCCAATGTTTTATTATATATTTTTCTTCAAATAAATTTAATTTCTTCAATAACTTGCGACACACACAACACCATGTTTAAACAAGCCACAACAAATGATTAAAATATTATTATATGATAGTCCTTGCCTAGCCATTGGATTGGAGGGTATGAATAAGATTAACCACATTATAAAAAATATGTGTAAAGATTTTATTTAAATTTATTGATTAACTCTTAGGAAATAAGTAATCAATTTTTAGTAAAGAAATTTTATGCTTTAATAATATGTTTTCTTCAAAAATAATTTTTATTAAATTTTGTGCTCGGTTATTATCATTAATTTATTATAATTTTAAAAAATTAATTTTATAAAAAGGATATAATTTTTTAAATCATCATACCATTATTATCTAAGTTTTATTTTTTGGGTTTTTTTCTAAAAATATTTATTTTTTAGTGAATAGTAAAAAATACCAATTTTTTAAAAATGTCATTTATTTTCTTTAAAATGAGTAATTTAAAAAGTAAAATTACATTTTGGATTTGGTATTAAATTTATATAAAATCAATTTGATTTATAATAATTTAATTAATTTCATTTGGATCAATATTTTACATGATTTTGATATAAGTCAATTTTTAGGCATAAAAACACATTTTTCTAGAAAACCATTTTTCATCATATTTTTTGGGTTTATTTTTATATTAATTTATAAAAATTATAATAATTTAATCTTATAAAATTTATTATATATTTGGAATAAGTGGGTTCAATTTTTTTAAATATTTACCTTTTATTTTTAGCCATTATGAATAGTAACATTGGAAAAATTTATTACACTGATAAAGGATAAATCAGATAATTAAGGTTAAAAACTAATATGATAAGACCTAAAATTCATTCAAACTCTTTATTTTATATAATTTTATGGTTCTATTTCATCTATAAGCATATAAACTTTGAACATATGACCTTTTGTTTTCATTTAGCTATTATTTTGGTCTCTATAATATTTAAGTAAAGGATATAGTAAAAAATGTCACTCTATTGCTTTTAAAATATATAGAATGTTTTGTGATATGGATAAAAACAAATTATGTTTAGTTATAAATGTTTATTTGAAATATGTAAGAATATTTTTTTATAATTGTAATTTAAATTTAATTTTTACTAATGAAATGATTACCTTAAATATTTATGCAACACTGATATAGTTCTTGTGCAAGAAGCAAACAAATCAAGTAAATGATTTAAAAAACTCTAAAAGTAATATTTTTTTGGTTCCTTATAGTGTACCACAAATTTTATAGATATATATAATTTATTAGTGATATTTGAAATGTTTATATTCATATTACATTGTCTTCTTGATGATTTTATAGTCAAATTAAATGAATAGTGTTAAAAATGACATTAAGGATATTTTGTAATAAATAATAGTTTATTAAATGATTTAACATTTTAAAAAATTATATATTATGCCAATAAAATGGTATATGGTTGAAAATATCAACCATGTTCCATTTATATGTCAATTTTACTTTTATAGCTACTTTCTTGAACCATAGAGAGTAAACAATTTTGTTATCGTAGTAATCGTCAAAAGGGTTAACGGGGGTTAAAACTATAATGTAAGGGTAAAAACCTAACCAAAACTTCTATAAATTTTATTAGATGATTTTCTTTTTACTAATAATCATATTATATTCTAATTTTATCAATATAGATCTATTTTCCATTAAAACTAATTTATATTAACTTAATAATTTAATTAATTACAAGAGTGCCCCTACTCTAACTTATTAAAAGGAAACCCATTCTCTATTTTATTTACATATTCTAGAGAAAAATATATTGAATAAAACATGAAAAATTATATTATAAACTTATCTATACAAAAATTAGAAGTTATGGTCTTCTTAAAAAACCATTCCAAGGGTCCTTAAGAAGGGATCTAAAGGAGGTTTATTGAAGAAGAGGTAATCATCTTTACTAACTATTTCAAGTTTTTTTATTATTATACTTACTCTAAATATATTGTTCCTATCATAAAATAATAACTATATTAGAATAAATATAATTATGTGTTATTATGATTATGTTAAAACCATTTCACATCTTCTTTCCATCATATGAAAAGTGAAAACATCACTCGTATGTATCTACGACTTACCATCTCCACATAGCGGTGAAATTTGCTTTTTCATCACCAATTTACTTGTATGGATATAAATATGTAAATAAATATTATATTTATGAAATAATTACTCTTATGAAATTATAATATTATATCTACCTTCTTACCTTCTAATTTGTTAGAAAATGATAACATCGCCCATGCATACATGTGAACTACCACCTCCACAAAGTGATGTGATTTATTTTTGATTTACTCTTTAGATGGATGGTAATAAGGATAGATTTAGTTATTTTATATGATATATATGATATATATGATATAATATTTATTATGTTAAGGTGAATTATTTTTTACCTATCTTTTGTTCCATTCATCGAAAAGTGAAAACAACGTTCATGCATACATATGACTTACCATCTCCATGAATGGTGTAATTAATTTTTCTATCTCTAAATTTTATGGATGAATATATATATATTATAAATATATATGATATTTCTATAATTATTAACATTTTTTATATGGTGGAACTATAATCAAAGTACAAGTACCAGAACTACTGAACCAAAATTCACATGAAAAACAAAGCAGTTAACACCTGAAATAATGATAACAATAAAATATTATTAACAAAAAGTGATAAGATATTATAAATGGATAATATATGATATTATATATGTATATATGGTTTTTATTTATGTATACTAAATAAAAAGTTATCATACATTAGGTTAAAAACACTTATGAGTCAAGTTAAACTTGAGGTAAGTGATTTCATCACAATTTTCACTCCATTGAGATATATTTAGTATTATGAACCAATTTACTTTTATGTGGTGTATATAGTTACCATTTTATGTATATAAAATAAATATATATATTTCAATTCAAGTTAAGTCCTTTAATGGGTTACACTTTAAAATTTACCAAAAGAGGTAAGAATTTATTTTTCAATCACATTTTTTGGGGATTACTTATATTTTTCATTAAAGGAATATTATAATCTATCCTTCATAAAATTAATCTATTTTCTTATCCTATGATATTTAAGGGTTTGATTTTTTTTATTCAAAATTTTTATCTCTTTGGAACTTGAATCAAGCAAATAAATGTTTAAAAGAAAAATAAATCTTATTTCTCTTTTTAATCAGGTACATTTTTCTTTCATGTCTATATTTTTAAAAATTATTTTACAAAAGTAATTTTTATTTATTCAAATAATTTAGTAAGAAAATTTTATATTTTAATTTATTTAAAAAAAATTATGGTATTTTTATAATGTTTTCTAGAAGGTTATTTTTTGGGTTTCTTTACAAAAAGTCAATAGAAATGTTTTTTAGCATATATGGAGTTAATGGAATTTCATGTAGTAATAACCATTTTATGATATTTAGATTAGTTTAAAAGTTTTAAATGGTTTTATAAATAAAAAACTTTAATAAAATATTAAGTTAACTTTTCCCTTTTATTTTGTCCTTCAAAATACATAAATTTATTACAAAGTCTATATTTCTAATGAATTGATGGTCGTATTTTATCTCTTATTAATTTTTTGGTAATTAACATTCTATTGAAGAATTTTCTTTCATGTTATAATATTTTATTGGAAATTATATTTTTGTTAAATATCTATATTCTTTTTATTAAGGATATTCTTATTGTCTAAGTGGTATACCATTTCCACATACAATATTTTACTATAAAATTTATTTGATTAATTGTGGAAATATTAATATTTAGTATTCTTTACACAATATGGATATTTATTGATAAGGAATATTTTTTTATGAAATAAATTGATCATTAAATGTATGAGTAATGCATTGGACATGTAGTGATGGGTGGGGCACAGTTATAAATATACCCTTAATACATCGACTGGTCTCATAAGACAAGCCAATTATCCAAACTTATTAATTGGGTTTTTGGTGTATTCCTACACATTGATAAAAATGTATTAGAACAAGGCCTTTATGGTAAAGATATAATGATATCTGAGACCACGATGTCCAACATTAAGAATTTATTTCATTGAGAATTTAGTTATTATTGTCCATGAGATTACTACATTGATATTATTCCTGGATGCATTTTGTGCTCAAGTTATTGATTAAATGTAAAGTGGTTTCATTTATTTACTTTTCCATATGTATTATTCCTTATATATTCTTGATAGATTGAACTATACATAACTCTTAATAATCATCTGATACCACACATTATTTTTTCCTTTACCCAATATATGAAGAATAATATTATGAATAATATCAAGGATGTGTGATTGTTTATTATTATATGTATTTTATATTTTCAATGTAGTATGGGAATCATGTATGTATATGGTTCTTCAAGACTACTAAAATGATCGATATTTCATGGTGATATCCCTTGTATCTTGTACCAATGTAATAAAGAAGACACTGACTCTAAGATACTGGAGTTGGGGTTGTTGCAGTTGGTATCAGAGAAAGTTTAGTAGAAACATTGGGAACTAAATTTTAAATGAATATAACTAACATGTAAATTATGATAATCCATTATAGTATTTGATAACTTTTACAATTAGATGGATTTTTATTTTATAGCTCAATATTCATTATTATTATGAGCCAAATTAGTGCATGCTAATATTTAGTGATGGTTCCTAATGTAAGAAAGGGAATAAACACCCATAAACAATATAGGGATTTACCATCGAAGAAAGAGAATGTATCTAGTGTTGGGACTGAGAATATCATGTTTGTATTAGGGAATCTAAATCAGGTTATGATAAATAAACCTTCCCATATGGAGAAACATGTTTTTCTATAGTGTGATTCACCTATGCTAGATCACTTCATGCAAAAAAAGGCTCCATCTTTTCATATAACTACTAATATATTGGTAATTGAATAATAGATTAAGTCTCTCAAAGAGATATTCCTAGATTTGGTATGTAATCAAATTGAAAAGGTTATTCTCACATTTTATTGTTTAATAGGAGATACTGATCAATGGTGGTAATTGATACAAAACACTAAAGATATTGAATAAATAAAAATCATGGAATAAATAACTTTTAAAGTTATATTATTTGATAAATAATTCTCTTGAGAACAATAAGATGAAATGAAGATGAATTTCCTCACTCTAAAGTATAAGTAAGAATAATGTATGGGTGAGTATGAGGATAAATTCATAAGATTATCCAACCATGTTTTAGACTACACATGCAATCCATAAAATAAGATTGATTGTTTCTTTGATGGGCTTAAGCTGAGTCTCTAAAGGGAACTAGTTTCTAAAAAGTTTTAATTATAAAATAATATTGTATCAAGTGCTATTAATAAAGAGAAATTTTTTTCTAGATCCTTTTTATTTAAGGGAAATCAAGATAAGAAGAGGTTGGCTGAGAACTAAGGAAAAGGGAACACCTCAAATAAGAAGAAAGGAATGAATCATTTTCCATCATGTAAAAATTGTGGAAATAAACATCCTAAAAAATGAATAAAGGGTATGAGAGTTTATTACAAGTGTGAAGATAAGGTTTATCTAGATAATTAATGTTAGGAAAACAAAAAAACCACTTCTATCCAATTATTCAATAATATTGATATAGAGAATTATTAAAACTAGTTCCCTAAGTGTCAAGAGAACTTACCAAAGAAGAATCTAAGGGGAGAAGGTAAAAAATATGGAATTATTACATTCAAAGTGGAAGTTCCAAGTGATGTGGTTAAAGGTAAACTTTTTATCAACTCTATATGTGAAAATATTTTATTTTATTTGGGATCTACCCACTCTTTTATATCTAAAGAATTTTATAAATGTATCTCATCACCACATAAATGATTAGATGTTGAGTCAGAAGTGAAAAATCCTAATGGTATGATGACCACATATCAAGTCTATAACTCTTCTTTGATAAAATTTTGTGGGAATGTTCTTTATGAAAATGTTATTATTCTTCATCTAGATGAATTTTATATAATATTAAGAATGGATTGGATCTCTCAGTATAGATCCCATATCAATTTTCATGGAAGGTAAGGAAATATTCTAAATCAACCTATGACAATCTATTGGTGTGAGGATAAACCAGAACTCCCAATAGAAATTACTTCCATCATATGGGTTTTTATGCATATTCATGAGGGATATTTATCTCATATATTTTGGGAGAAACTTAGCATTGGAGATAAGACTATTTTATAATATTTTGTTGACGTATTTCTAAAATATTTTCCCAGTCTTACCTTGAATTGTGAAGTTGAGTTTCCAATAAAACTCATACATGGAGTTACACCTATTATAAAGACTCCATATAGAATAGAACTGATTGAGTTACAAGTATTAAAGAAGAAACTCCATGAGAATCAAGACAATGGATTTATTTGACCTAGTTCTTCACCATGGGGTGCACCTATTATTTTTATTAAGAAAAAATATGGGAGAATGCATATTTTCATTGATTATCGAGAAATTAAAAAAACCACTATTAATTTTCAAATATCCTATACCACGTATCGATGATCTATTTGATCAATTATGAGGAGATCGATATTTTCCAATATTGATATTTAACTTAGATATTATAAGATAAGGGCCAAGAATGTGGATATACCCAAGACAACCTTCTGTATGAGGCATGGTCATTATGAATTTATATTAATACCATCTGGACTTACCAATACTCCGGTTATCTTCATGTATTTAACAAATAAAGTCTTTATAGATTACCTTGATTAGTTTTTTGTAGTCTTTATAGTTGATATTATTATATTTTTGAATAGAAAGGAAGATAATAAAGAACATTTGAGTATTGTGCTAATGACTCTGAGGAAAGAGAACCCATATGTTGAATTTAACAAGTGATAATTTTATCTTCATAATGTTTCATTCTTGGGTCATATAATATCAAGTGAGTGAATATCAGTGGATCTATGAAAGAAAGATGTTATTAAGAAATTTCCTAGACCAACCATGATAATAAATATCTATAGTTTTTTGGGTTGTCTTGATACTACCGACGATGTGTGATAGATTTATCATGAATATCTAATCCACTCATAAATTTGACTTAGAAGGGGATTAAGTTCTTATGTATAGGTGAATGTGAATATAAATTCAAGGAACTAATTAGTAGGTTGGTCAGCACACCTATGCTTATACTATAATGAAACAAAGAAGGGTTTTCAATCTATAGTGATCCATCAAATAAGGGACTAGGATATGTTCTCATGTAAAATTACATGGTGATACTATATGCCTCTCACTAATTAAAAATTCATGAGAAAAATTATCCGACTAATGATTCGTTTTTGGTAGTGGTAATTTTTCCATTAAAGATATTAAGGCATTATCTATATGGTGAGAGGTGTGATATATATATATATATATATAGATCATAAAATCTTGAAGTATATATTTACATAGAAAGAGTTGAATATAGGTCTAAGAATACAGTTGTAATTGATCAAATACTATGTCTGCTCAATAAATTACCACCCTGGGAAGGAGAACAATGTGGATAATTCTCCAACTTGGAAAAACCATTGTATTTTTTACATGATGAGGATTAAAATTGATACAGTATTTATGAATCTTCAAAAGTTGGATCTTGAAATCCTGAGGAAAGGGGAAATATCTCATATTTTTAAGATAAATATTCAACTATCCCTCCATGATAGGATTAATATGACACAAAAAGAATATATGGAATTATAGAAGAAGGTGAGGAATTCTCTTGATTTCAACCATGATTATATTGGAATGATAAGGTTTAAAAACTGAGTTTGTGTTCCATCAATACCATACTTGAAGAAGGATCTTTTGGATGAAGCTCATAGTTAATCATTATCTATTAATCTTGTATGTACAAAGATATATATATATTTTAAAGAATATTTATGGTGGGATAATATGAAAAGGGATATTACAGAGTATGCATCTTGATGCCTGGTGTCTCAGTTTGATAAATCTAAGAGTAAAAAGTTTAAGGGTACATTATAAACATTACCCATACCAAAATAGAAATGGGGAAACATTACCACAAATTTCATCATCATAATCCCCAAAACATATAAAGGGTATAATACAATTTGGGTTGTAGTGGAACGCACTATGAAATCAGTTAATTTTATCACAATTAGAGATGATTTCTCTCTTGAAAACCTTATTTGGTTATACATTAATTAAGTTTTTATATTATATGAAGTACTACTCTCAAATATTTCTGATTAGGATCCAAGGTTCACCTTGAAGTTATAGAGAATCATTTAAAAGGATCTGGATATAGATTTGAGTTTAAGTACTTCTTATCATCCTCAGATAGATATTATGTATGAGAGGACTATTCAAATTATAGAAGTAATGTTAATATATTTATCTATATATTTCAAAGGTGGTTAGTATTAACACCTTTCTTTGGTAGAATTTTTTTATAATAATATCTTTCACTTAAGAATTTAGATTAATCCTTATAAAGCCCTTTATGGAAGGAAGTGCAGGACTATAATGTGTTATGATGAATTTATAGAAATAAATCTATTAGGACCTGATCTATCTGAGGAAATGGTAGACAATGTTAGATCAATTCAATGATATATAAGGGTATCTCATAGTCGATAAAAAAGTTTTTTTTTGACAATTTTTAGTGAGATCTTGAGTTTAAAGTTGGTGACAAGGTATTCCTAGGAATATATCCCTAGAATAAGCCTAAAATATTTAGAAATAAGGTAAATACGATCCCTAGATATATTGGTCCCTTTGAAATTCTTAATCTTATCGGGATGATATCTTATCACTTGGAACTTTCACTGAATCTACCTCAAGTTCACGATGTGTTTCATGTATATCTCTAGAGGACGCACATACTCGATCCTTAAAATGTATCAAACTGAGAGTTTATACTATTGAAGAAAGATCTATCTTATTAAAAAAAACTAATGGAGATTCTAGATCATATATATAAAGTTATTTGAAAAAAATACCACTCTCCCAATCAATGTTTTGTGGTGAAATCATAAAATAGAGGAAGTTATGTGGGAATTCGAGGATATGATGAGGAAAAAGTATCTGATGTTGTTTATATTAGAGACATAACTTTGTGGGAGAAATTATAATTATGGGTTAGAATGTAACAATCCTATATTTTATGATATATTTATATTCAAATAAATTATATTTTTCTTTGATAGCATACGATACACACAACACCAAGTTTAAATGAGCCACAATAGAAAACTAAAATATTATTATATGGATATCATCACTTAATTATTAGATTTTTGGCTATGAATAAGATTAAACAAATTATAAAAAATATGTGAAATGATTTTATTTAAATGTATTGATTAAATCTTAGGAAATAAGTACTCAATTTTGATTAAATTCATTTTATACTTCAATAATATGTTTTCTTCAAAAAAAAATTTTATTGCATTTTTTTGCACATATATTATAATTAATTTCCTCCACTTTTAGATATTTAATTTTATGAAAAAATATCATTTTTTAAATCATCGTGTCATTATTATCTTAGGTTAATTTTTTGATATTTTTTATAAAAATATTTATTTTTCAGTGAATATTGAAAATAAACTTTCATTTATTTTATTTAAAACAAGTAATTTAAAAAGTACCCTTATATATGAGATTATGTATTAATTTTATATAAGATCCATTTTATTTAAAATAATTTAATTAATTCTATTATGATAAATGTTTTACCTGATTTTGATATAAGTCAATTTTTAGGTTTGAAAACAATTTTTTCTAGAAAACCATTTTTCATCATATTTTGAAGGTTTATTTTTAAATTAATTTCTTAAAATTATAGGAATTGAATTTGATAAAATGGATTCCATATTTTTAATTATGATATTTAAATTTAGTAAAGTAGACCCTTTTATTTTTAGACATTATGAATAATAACAAAGGTAAAATTTATCAACTCGATAAATGGTAAATCATTCAATTAAGGTTAAAAACTAATATGAAAAGGTTTAAAATTAATTAAAACACTTTAAATTATATAATGGTAATATTATATTTTATCCATAATCATCTAAAATTTAAAAAAATGACATTTTGTTTCCATTTAGATTTGATTTTGACCTTTTAATAATTAAGTGAAGGATAAAGTCAAAAATGTCACTCTATTTATTTTAATATATATAATATTTTGTGACAAGGGTAAAAAAATTTATTTTTAGTTATAAATGGTTATTTATAATGTGGACTATTATTTATCATGATAATTTATTTTTAAATTTTAGTGATATAATATTAACCATGCAACGTAGACACACTGATTTTGCAGATAACAAAAAAACCAAGTAAATGATTTTAATAACTCTAAAAGTTATATTGTTTGAGTGATTTATAGTTTCCCATTAATTTTATAGATAAATATAACATATTAGGTATGTTTAAAAGGTTTATATTCAAATTAAATTGTTATCTTGATTCCTTTGAATTAATATTAAATGAATAGTGTTAAAAATGACATTAATGATATTTTATAATAAATAATATTTAATAAAATGATTTAGAATTGATAAAATACTAAAATTATCCATTTTAATGGGATATGGTTGAAAATATCAATAATGTTCCATTTATTTTCCACTTATCCTTTTATAGTAACTTCCTTGACCCCTAAAGTGTAAAAAAACTTTATTATCGTAGTAATTGTTAAAAGGGTTAATGGGGGTTAAAACTAATAGATAGGGGTAAAAAATAACAAAGAATTGTCTAAATTTAAGAGTATTAGATTATTTATACACATAATAATCTTATATTATAATTATAACAATTTTGAGCCATTTTTCCATGAAAATTAATTTATATTAATTTAATACTTTAAGTACTTACATGAGTGCCCCTCCCCTCACTTATAAAAAGACACCCCTTTTCTCTTTTATTTAAAACTCCCTGAGCAACCTATATCAACAAAACCTAAAAAATTATCTTATAAACATATCTATACACAAACTAGAGGTTCTCATATTCTTAAAAGACCATTCCAAGGATTCTTAAGAAGGGATTTAATAGAATTCTACCGAAGAAGAGGTAATTGTCATTATCAAATCTTTTAAATTTATTTATTCTTAAAATTACTCTAAATATATTTCACCTATAATAAAATAATTAATAAAATATAATAAATATAATGATATATTATTATGATTTTGATACATCCATTTTCCATCTCTTTTCCATCCTATGAAAAGTGAAAACATCACTCGTTCGTATGTGTGGCTTACCGTCTCTATGTAGCTGTGTAATTTGTTTTTCATCACCAATTTACTTATATAGTTATAAATATATAACTAAATATTATTTTATGATATAATTATTATTTTAAAATTTAAATATCATGTCTTTTTTCTTACCTTCTTATCCACTGGGAAACGATAACGTCGCTCGTGCTTATGTATGGGCTACCGCCTCCATGAATATATGCAATCTGTTTTTCATTTCCACATTAAATAGATGATAATAAGGATATATTTAATGAATATATATGATATATATGGTATAATAATTATTTTTTAAATTTTAACTTATATTTTTATTTCTTTCATTCCATCCGTCAAAAAGTTAAAACAACATTCATGCGTACATACGATTTATCATCTCCATGAACGTTGTAATTGATTTTTCTATATCTAACTTTTATATATGAATATAAATATATATATATATATAATGAATATATATGATATTTATATCATTATTAAAATTATAGATATAATTTAACCATAATCAAAGTATACGGACCAGAACTACCATACCAAAATTCTCATGAAAAATGAAGTAGTTAACACCTGAAATAATGATAATAATAAATGAATATTAATAAATAGGTGATAAGATGTTATAAATGGATCATATATGATATATATATATATATATATATATATATTTTATGTAATTATAATAAATCTAAATTTATTATACCAAAGGCTAAAATAACTCATGAGGCAAGTCGAACTTAAGGTAAGAGATTTCATCTTAATTTTCACTCCATTGAGACATATTTGGTATTATGCACCAATTTAATTTTATGAGGTGTATATGATTCCCATTTGATATATTTAACATGAATATATATATATATATTCATTATTATTAATGTTTCAATTCTTGTTTACCCCTTAAATGAGTTATACTTTAAAAGTTACCAAAGTGATTAGAATTTATTTTACAATCTCATTTTTTTGGGATTGGTTATATTTCTCATTGAAGGAATATTATAATATATCTTTCATAAACAAAATATATTTTCTAAATATATATATTTTTAAACATTTTACTTATTTTATTCCAAATTTTCCTTGATTTGGAACTTGAATCATGAAAATAAATGTTTAAAATAAAAACAGATATTATTTATCTTTTTTATGAGGTATATTTTTCTTTCATGTATATATTTTTTCAAAATTATTTTTAAAAAATTACTTTTTTTACACAAATTATTTATTAAGTATATTTTGAGTTATATTTTATTTTTTTTAAGGTTTTAAATGAATCTTTAAAATATTTTTGAAAGATTCATTTTTTAATTTCTTTAAAAAAAGTTAAAATGAATGTTTTTAGCATATAAACTGTTAATGGACATCCCCCTAAAATAACCATTGTATGATATTTAGATTATTATACAAGTTTTAAATGGTTTTCAAAATAAAAAACTTTAATTAAAACTTATTTTAATATATTTATTCCAATTTATATTATTCTCTAAAAATGTGAATTTATTATAAAACTTATATTTCTGAGGAATTAATGGTCATATTTTATCACTTATTAATTTTTTAGTTATCAACTTTATCTTGAAACATTAACTTTATTGTGATAATATTTCATTGAAAATTATATTTCAATTAAATATCTGTATTATTTGTATCATGGTTATGATTAATTCCTAAATCATATACCATTTCAACATATGGTCTTTTACTATGAAAGTTATTTGATTGATTGGGGAAATTTTGATATTCCATATTCTTTACTCAATATAGATATTTATTGACAATGGATATTGTTTATGAATTAAATTGATAATACAATATATGAGTAAATAATTCAACATGTAGTGACGGGTGGGGCCTAGTTATAGATAGACCCTCGATGCATCAACATGTCTCATGTGAAAAATTAGTTGGCCAAGCCCATTAAATGGTTTTTTGGTGTATACTACCCATCAATTAAACTATCTAGTAATAATTCCTTGATAGTAAATATATCCTGATGTATGATATCATGATTTCCAATATTTAGAATTTCCTTCATTGAGAATCCAGTTATTATTATCCATGAGATTACTGTATTGATATTATCAATAAATGCATTTTGTGCTCCAATTATTAATTTAATGAATTTTTTTTAGTTATTTACATTTCCATATTAATTATGCCTTATTTATTCATGATAGATTATACTGTACATAACCCTTAATGAGCATATAATCTCACCCTTTATTTGTTTTTATTTTTTCAGGATTTGAAGAAAGATATTATGAATAATATTAAGGATGTGATAATGTTTCTTATGTTATATATTTTATATTTTCAATGTAATATGATAATCATGTATATATATGGTTCATCAAGAATATAAATCTAATGGATACTATATGTTGAGATCAATTGTATCTCGTACCAATGTAATAAATAAGACACCAGGTATGGGTTAATAGTGTTGAGTTTGTTATAAATATCTAGCCTAAAGTGTAGAGGCACTACCTATGTCTAAGTAGATGGGTCTATAATGAGGGAGTTGTGCTTTAAAGGGGGAGATTGTAACACCCCTGGAATATTGAGACATAAAAGGCTCAATTCTATTACTCATTTCATCAAGGTACATACTTATTTTTTGGGAGATTACCTGATTAGAACTCTATAGTTAAAAATGATTGGCAGGGAGTAGCGGTCAGGATGAGTTACCTCCTAGAAATTTTACTTGGGAGATTGTGAGTGGGTAAAAATAACACTAAAATAACATGTTTTGGCCTTTGGGGACATTAATTAGTCAAATAAGTGACCCTAATGGGTAATGTCCTATTCTTTATTGGGATGGAAACCAAGGTATTATAAGAGACCTATGGGGTCATATGGCTTGGTTCATAGAATGAGGAAGGTCTGGTCATGACAAACTATATCTCAAAAATATCCATATTACAAGGTTTTTTCACATGTTTTTTCAAAACCATGAACCAGTCATGAAACTTCCCAATAAACCCCTTAATCTCTTTCACTGTTTCCTATAGAAGTTCACATTTTCCCCCTAACTATTTTCAAACCACGAACCCTTGAATCACTTCTAAGACACACTAGAACTATCCAAAAATTCCTAAAACTAAACCTAAATAACATATAATGTTAAAATAAATAATAAAAGGGTGAATTACCACAAATAATGGGTGTTAAAATTCACATATAGAGTTTGTGAATATAGGAAGAGATAGAATCCTCACCATTAATAAGGATGGTCATACAGTGTATGAGGTAGCTGTCTGGGCTCCCAGTTTACAAAAACAGGCCAAGAGTGGAAATACCACCTGCATGGAGGAGTAAAATGATATAAAAAATGGAATGGACTCCATAAAACTTGAGGATCGGTACATATAGAATATGAATTCTAAGAATGAATCTTTTGGGAGTGAAGTTGGAATATCTTCTACCAACCCCTAAAAAAGATTCCTCATGATATCTAGAATGATTAAAGAGAGTAGATAAATTCATCTATTAGTGGGGTCAATTATCCCACTATCCCACACATGAAACGAAAGGGGTATAACACCAAAGACAAGTAAGATTCATTGGTTATGGATGAACAACCTACTCTATGGTAAGATCCTAATCAATAGAGGGGAGTTTAATTCTTTACATGTTAGGGTGGTTCTAAAAAAAGGGGAAGTGGACATAAAAAAAGATGAATGTTGTTTTCCCATTTATAGGGTTAGTGAGGTGACACAAAACCATGATGATTTTTTCACTTTAGTGTCCAAGATGGTGCCACTATTTTGGTATATTTTGATAATTACTTTTTTCTATTTGGTGAAAATCAGCCCCATGTAATGAATTGTAACAGCTTTTACATTGTGTGTGTGTGTCTCCCTTAATAAATTTTTAAATTTCCAAGGATTTAGGTTTTCAAATCCATGGTTTTGGTCATTTATGAATAAATTATATCATCATTTACTATTTAGTAATTATTTAAATCATGTTATTAATTAATTAATTTCAATTTTCAGAATTTATTTATTTTAATTAGTTAACTAATATGTTTGATCCTGTATTCTCTTTGTAGTTATTTATTCATTTTTTAATAAATCTGATCTATCCCCAACCTGATCAAAAAAATTAGTTAACTATATATTATTACTTTTTCATATTATTAATTAACTATTATATTAATTATTTTGTTAATAAAAATACAAGTTAGATTTTTGAGGGTACAATACAAAGAAACACACACATTGTAATGAACCAACCTGATCTACTCTCAAACCTAGCACCCAACCCATTCCGTCACATACCCGAAGGGTGTTCCTGATCTCCACAGGCTGGCGACAAGCACCCAAGCATCAAACAACAAACTAGAGGGAATTATTTCACCCAAGATGAACAAAAACATGGCATATATATATAGAGGAAAATAAGGAACAATAGAAAGCTAATAAATATATGCCATAACTATAAAAATATAGTGGAAACAAAACAACTATAAAGGATCCAAAATTTCCAAGGGACAAGTCCAACTGCAAAGGAACAAAACCAAATAACTACTCTATATGATAGAATGGATGAACTCCCACTATCTCACCACCTGCTACCCAACTCAGCTAACATGAAACCTCACCACCTCACTATGGTGCCTTGCCTTTCCCTATATTGTAAGACATACATAGGTCTGCACACCGCTAAACAAGTGTACAAGGTGTGAGCTAACAGGCTCAATAGGATCCCACCCAGGTGTTCCATAACAATTCTCTGTACAACAATTACTATATGCCCATTTCAAATAAAACATGGTATGATAAGTAGTAAAGCAGTTTTATAGAAAACATGGTAAACATTCCCCTTTTTTCATAATTCTAAAACAAAAGTAGGTATATCAATTTCAAAGCATATTTTTCATATAATATTTCACAAGCATAAATATGCATATTAAGTCTAAAACAATAAAGATAAGAAATCACAAAATAGAAGAAAAAGTATCAAAAAAAGGGATCACTATAGGTCAGACTAGAAGAGTACTCATACCACAATCAATGTCTCGAACCGAATCTGGTCACCTTCAAAATCGGCACCCGACCTGGTCCATGGCAAGAACCGAAGGGCGTTCCTGATCCCCACGGGCTGGCACAAGTGCCCGGGTTTCATAAAATGATAATTGGGAACGATTTACCTGAGTTTATAATCTTAAAACAACAAAATAATCCAATAAAATGAATCTGGATTTTCAAACCAAACAATCTTTTACAAAAATTCAGAACTGAATTACATAGTGTAAAACAACTCCAAAAGACTATACCAAAGGTAAAAAACCAAAATGAAATATCCCAAGAACCTCCACATGTCAAGAGGCACCTCCCTCAAGCCATCCCCACAAGACTTCACCACCAAGGACCTGTTAGAAACCCGAACCAATGGTACTAAAAACTGTACCCAAACCGCGACAAAAAAAATAACCAAGTCTACTCACACCCAAGGGTGTAAGTAGGGTGTGAGACAATGCCCAGTAGGATACCACCACTAAGAGATTCCATGTGATAAACATTTAAAGAAGAAAATCATGCATGTTTTCAAAAACATGAAAAGATAGTTACAATTTCTAAAAGATGAAACTTTGAATAAAAATAGTTTTCAAGTGGGCTATCATTAAGAATAAACACTTTTAAAAATAATGTCAACACTAGTTAATTTTCCAGCCAACTATACCGTATGCCGACGGTAAGTACAAATTAAATAATGAGCACAAGAAATAGGAAATAACCCCTAGGCACTAGCTAGCTGTGGGTCCCAGGTACCTCGTATATCGGTGAGAGTAATCATCACAAATATCCATTCTCGTGCACGAGCCACTAGCAGGGAACATACCCATAACCTAGTGGTCCCCAATCATCATCATCATAGTTTAGTTAGAGTTGTAAGCGTCAATCTTGCTAAGTGAAACTGAGGCCAAACCCCATAGATTCACTAGCATACTAGTACACATCCACCCACCTAGATACCCAGGTTTTCCCCTTGTGATCAAACAAGTTCAACAAGTCAATAAATATAAATTGAACATGAAAATATCATTTCCACATCACAAATTCACCAAACAGCCCAGATGTATACCACACAAGTCACAAAAATCCATTTTTCATTCAAAATGATTTTGAAATCCGATTCACACCAAAATAGCCCACAACACATTTCACATTTCTTCAACACTTCCACAAAACCATTAAACAATTTTATAAAACAATTATAAGATATTTAAACTCATATAACATCCCACACACATGGAAAATAACACTTCTTTCATAATCAAAAATTCAATTTTTCACATCACACTCACACAAAACACTCCACATCACTTTCACATCACTTTCACTCCTCAATATCTCCTTAAAAAATTTTAATAAAATATTTCCAAGATGATACATATCACTTAACAGAATTTTCACAAATGAAATGGACCTTTTAAAAATATACTTATACCAAAACATTTTTCTGATATAGTTTCACCTATTACACAACCCAATAAACCATTCAAAACTTTCATAAAAAAATTATAAAGAATATACCCAAACTTTGCACATAAAACCCATTTCAAAAACCTCTTTTTAAGCCAAAATCACACTAAGACCCCACCAAAACAGAATTGTCATCCCAATCAACATGTAATAATCCACTTTCAAATGTTATATAATCACATTGAATAATATCACAAAAGATACCCATGAGAACACCCAAATCCATAAAACACTTTCAAGGAGTATAGCAAGGTTATACACATAAAACCATTCAAATACACCCCCTTTTTAGGACCACATGGAACTATATCATTACCCAACCATAATTGGAAGCCCCTTTCAACAACTAATAAATCACTTCCACATTTTACAAAACTACCACAAGAGATAACACATGAAATACATTTAAAAAATACACACTTCAAGAAAAAATGTAACTTTAAAAACAAATGCTTTACTATTGCTACCAAAAATGGTTTTATCATAATTCACAGCACATAAGGAACATGTAAAATTATTTAATCAAGCAAACTAACTCATCATTAAATGGTTACCCATGGAATCACCTACCGAATGTGTCGAAACCCTCAAATATTGGGGCGAAACATCAACCGCACGACCGCCGCACCTCAAGGAAGTTAAAAGAAACCTAAAACCTCAATATTTCATCCAAAATACATTAATTTATAACCTAGGCACGAACCATAACTTCTGTAATTTTTATAATTCAAGAATTAGGGAAGAAACCCTAAGCAATTTGAAAGAGGAAAGAAATAGACTCACCTACTTGAAGTATCCTGAATTAATCACTCCAAAAACAATAGTTTATGAAATTGAAAACAGCCAAAATTCAGGTATTGTTCGAACAAGATTTAGGAGGTAATTTAAGAACTAGAATGTAGGGAAAAGAGTAAGAATTGAGAGAGTTAATAAGGGATGAAGTTACCTCTTCAATTCTGGCCAATTTGAGACACCCTATGAAGGTCATCCCTAATTCATGATATCAAATAGCTCCAAGGAGGGGGGAAAGGAAATGGGAGCGCGCCTGGGTTTCTTAGGGTTGAGGGGGAGGTGGAATAACCCAAAAAACGCAAATAGTGAAGGAGATATAAAAAAAATTAAAAATTATTTTTAATGCAAGAAATGGGCCTTCAGGCAGGCCCAATATCTTAAATAAAAACCCATATCCACCATGATTATGGATTTATAAAGAATCCAAATTTATATTTTGGTGTTAATAGGTCAGAGGAGACCATTTAGGAATTGTAATGAAGGAAAAATATTAAAAAATAAAAAGTTATAAAGGAAACGATATTTATTTTTAATTCTGGAATTGGGCTCACGGTTTGGCCCAATTCATTAAAACTCATTTATTTCTCCATAAAACCTTTGGAAACCATCCAAAACAAAGAATGAAAGGAAAATAAATGAAATTTAACTTCAAAATAAGTCATTTATGTGACAATTATCCCCACCATGAAATCTTTCCATCCTCGGAAATCTATAGAAAGGCCAGATACGAAAGCCAAACCGAACTGATAAACCAAGATGTACTCCCTTTCCAGGTTTCGCCCCCAAAGGCCAAAACACCTCCATTGATCAATTAAGGAAGGAATACTTCACATCAAAATAATACACCACTTTCTTGAAACAATCAATCACATTTAGGCTTTATTCCAAAGGTAAACTCCTCAAACACTATCCAAACAAGACTCAAGCAATTCACTCAAACGAACAACAACATCGAACAAGGTTACACATACCTTGCTATAACTAAACCATTGGGCACTATCCAATCTCAATGGTTACCCAAGAGAAATTTAGGTATCTTGATAGATCCTAATGTGACTACCTACCACCAATCCTTGACCATGGATAAGTCTAAGGTATCGGTACGGGAAAAAAAATAGGCTCCCCACCATAAGAACCAACAATCTTAATCGACCAGCATGGGCCGGTACAGAAAGACCCCAAAATATAAAGTGTTGGGATGACCACATGGTTAGTCTACATGGTTTGGGAAACCATGAACTAACAGTGGAGATTCTTCTATCTACATGGTTTTTTTGGGGCATGGTCACTACTAACCAAGTGCAAACCGTGTGGTCAACCTGTCTAGCCAAACTTCATACCTTTATCTAAAGACTCAATGGAAACCAAAGGGGGAGGGAATAACATTGGGCGATGACATGGGTACAAGGACCTCCACCTATTTCCACCGAACATGAACAGTAGAAGAAATATGATGACACCATAGGTTTAAACTCTTCTTATCTTTCATATTGAGGATAGGACTTTGCACAAGGGTTTAAATGACACTGGGGTTTCCCCTGACTACGTGACAGCTTCTCTCCGGGACCTATGGCTGGAGCTCAAAATATTGAAGCATCTTCGGCCTCGCAGTTAGGCTTTGGAAACCACATGAATGAGAATTCTTCTTTCGTTTCAAACAACAACTACACCACAATCCCCGATAAGTTTTTACAAGACATAACACATTCCAAACTCACTTTACCCTAACTCGATATTTCACTGAAACAAGGGATTAGAAGATGTACACACATCACACCTTGTTTGTTCGGGTGAGAAACAATAGAAGTAAATAACACTTATACTCACCTTCCTCTAAAATGGAATATTTTTTTATTTTTTTTCAAGGGAGACATTCTCCCAACATAATAGAGACTCTCAGATGATTGCCCAACTTTCACCTTTACAGTCAATCAAGCACATGACATCACAAGGAATCACCGAACATGACCATTGCGACTGATATAAACAATGAATAGAGAGGGAACTTTTACAACATACCCAAACAACACAAAATTCTAGAAAGTGGCCATAGTATCCTCTCATGACCAGATTTCCCACACTAGTAGTTTAACATGAACTCCTTCTTTGAAGAGACTATGAAGGACCGAGAGTTCCTCTTAGACACTATCCAAATACTCATCCATGTTAACAACCCCAGAACACTTCCACCTTTGAAAAATTAGGAAACTTAAGAGGCTAAGGTCACTTTAAACCATCCATAATCAATCTCCCACTACAAGAGGATACACAAAACCAATAAAGGAAAGGGTGTATACTCAATCTAAAAAGCTCAAGAAATAGATTCCTTATATTGATCAACTGGAGGATTTTCCAATGGAGAAACAATCTGGGTTGCGCTTCAGTTATGAATTAACCTTTAATGGGGGAATACCTTATCCAATGAGAGAACCCAAGGACCCAACCAATCTGGTCCATTGGTCAAAACAAGCCATAAACCAGCTCCAAACACATGAAGGGAACCACTGTAAAGGCATCCCCAAACATTTTTCAAAAGAGACCACTAACTGTCCCTACAACACAGCTTACCAACCAAACACAAACCCAAAACACAGTTCAAACAGAAGGGGTTCATGAACTCAAAACATCCCACAATATCAACATTTTCAAAAACCCATAATACAAACCATACCAAACTATTCATCAAGACATCATGTTTTTCTTTAAAACCAATTCTTTGAAAACAAACGGTTTAACAGTAAGCGTATCCACCAATGGTACCCCATGGGCCTCACACATGCATGTTTTTGTGCCACACCAGGCACCCTCCTCATATCCATCCCAACACTCATCCAGTCATTCCATCAACCATACATCATCCCATATAACCCCATGCATGTGGTCACTCACAGAAATACCAAAGGTTAAAACAAAAATTCTTTCCACTTTTCAAAAACAAAATGGTCAACCAACCCAACCTTTTTCTCAAAACTGCTAACAATGAGATCAAAATACAAATTCACATCTTACAAAAATTTTCATAAAGACACAACCATTTGGAAAAGAACTCACTTTCAAGATATTCATATCAATTTCAAAACATCTCATCCCATTAAAACACCCTATGATTGTTTAGAAAACTCTATTGGAAACCGTTTTCAAAAACCAACTTCAATATAGTTCCTTCTTTCAAAAGAGGTGTAAGCACACCATTTTCCATCTCAAAACAATTCTAAAAATTCAGTTCCGCCATTTCATAAACCAAACCATTCCCTCTTTATTTGAAAATCATTTCACAAAAACTATACACTTCTTAAAACCAAAGTGCCAAGATTTCAAAACCTAAGCACAAAACAGTGCGAGAGGAAACTAGTTTCAGTGGGTGACTTGGAAATATGGTTGGAGGCCATATTACAATCACTTCACTATCACATAGAGTGTTCTAGGGAATATACTTGGCTCCACATGGCTTTCCAGGCCCTGCGAGCTCACTAGGACCATTAACCCAACTCTCTTTTCATTTCCCTTAATCATCATCGAACCAAGAAAACTGAAGGACTTAGATAAATCCTGACTTCTCTTGGAAACTTGAATCCCATTATGAGGTGTGGTGATCAGGCACAATACCCATAACTAGAATTCCATTTCCCAACAATCCTAACTCCAGACTATCCTGACTCTTCCCCAAATAACATGACCCAAAGAGTTAACCTGAACCTCCTCTGATACCATTTTGTCACGAACCGAATCTGGTCGCCTTCAAAATCGGCACCCGACCCGGTCCATGGAAAGACCCGAAGGGCATTCCCGATCCCCACGGGCTGGCACACGTGCCCGAGTTTCATAAAATGATAATTGGGAATGATTTACCCGAGTTTATAATCTTAAAACAACAAAAGAATCCAATAAAACGAATCTGGATTTTCAAACCAAACAATCTTTTACAAAAATTCAGAACTGAATTACATAGTGTAAAACAACTCCAAAATACTATACCAAAGGTAAAA
This sequence comes from Viscum album, assembly GCA_963277665.1. NCBI lineage: Eukaryota > Viridiplantae > Streptophyta > Magnoliopsida > Santalales > Viscaceae > Viscum > Viscum album. The sequence continues at coordinate 28,509,227 of OY728139.1, read as the reverse complement.
AACCAAAATGAAATAGCCCAAGAACCTCCACATGGAAAGAGGCACCTCCCTCAAGCCATCCCTACAAGACTTCACCACCAAGGACCTGTTAGAAACCCGAACCAATGGTACTAAAAACTGTACCCAACCTGCAACAACAAAAATAACCAAGTCTACTCACACCCAAGGGTGTAAGTAGGGTGTGAGAAAATTCCCAGTATGATACCAACACTAAGAGATTCTATGTGATAAATATTTAAAGACGAAAAGCATGCATGTTTTCAAAAACATGAAAAGCTAGTTACAATTTCTAAAAGATGCAACTTTGAATAAAAACAGTTTTCAAGTGGGATATCATTAAGAATAAACACTTTTAAAAATAATTTCAACACTAGTGAATTTTCCAGCCAACTATACCGTATTCCAATGGTAAGTACAAAGTAAATAATGAACACAAGAAATATGAAATAACCCCTAGGCACTAGCTAGCTGTGGGTCCTAGGTACCTCGTATCTCGGTGAGAGTAACCATAAAAAATATCCATTCTCGTGCACGAGCCACTAGTAGGGAACATACCCATAACCTAGTGGTCCCCAATCATCATCATCATAGTTTATTTAGAGTTGTAAGCGTCAATATTGCTAAGTGAAACTGAGGTCAAACCCCACGAATTCACTAGCATACTAATACACGTCCACCCACCTAGATACCCAGGTTTTGCCCTTGTGTTCAAACAAGTTCAACAAGTCAAGAAATATACATTGAACATGAAAATATCATTTCCACATCACAAACTCACCAAATAGCCCATATGTATACCACACAAGTCACAAAAAAATATTTTTCATTCAAAATGATTTTGAAATCTGATTCACACCAAAATAGCCCACAACACATTTCACATTTCTTCAACACTTCCACAAAACCATTAATAAATTTTATAAAAAAATTATAAGATATTTAAACTCATATAACATCCCACACACATGGAAAATAACACTTCTTTTATAATAAAAAATTCAATTTTTCACATCACACTCACACAAAACACTCCACATCACTTTCACATCACTTTCACTCCTCAATATCTCCTTCAAACAATTTAATAAAATATTTCCAAGATGATACATATCACATAACAAACTTTTCACAAATGAAATGGACCTTTTAAAAATATAATTCTACCATAACATTTTGCTGATATAGTTTCACCTATTACACAACCCAATAAACCATTCAAAACTTTCATAAAACAATTATAAAGAATATACCCAAACTTTGCACATAAAACCCATTTCAAAAACCTCTTTTTAATCCAAAATCACACCAAGACCCCACCAAAACATAATTTTCAGCCCAATAAACATGTAATAATCCAATTTCAAATGTTATATAATCACATTGAATAATATCACAAAAGATACCCATGAGAACACACAAATCCATAAAACACTTTCAAGGAGTATAACAAGGTTATACACATAAAACCATTCAAATACACCCCCTTTTTAGGACCACATGTAACTATATCATTACCCAACCATAATTATCATCCCCTTTCAACAACTAATAAACCACTTACACATTTTACAAAACTACCACAAGAGATAACACATGAAATACATTTGAAAAATACACACTTCAAGAAAAAATGTAACTTTAAAAACAAATGCTTTACTATTACTACAAAAAATGGTTTTATCATAATGCACAGCACATAAGGAACATGTAAAATTATTTAATCAAGCAAACTAACTCATCATTAAATGTTTAACCACGGAATCACCTACCGAATGTGTTGAAACCCTAAAATATTGGGGCGAAACATCAACCGCACGACCGCCGCACCTCAAGGAAGTTAAAAGAAACCTAAAACCTCAATATTTCACCCAAAATACATTAATTTAGAACCTAGGCACGGACCCTAACTTCTGGAATTTTTATAATTCAAGAATTAGGGAAGAAACCCTAAGCAATTTGAAAGAGGAAAGAAATAGACTCACCTACTTGAAGTATCCTGAATTAATCACTCAAAAAACAATAGTTTCTGAAATTTAAAACATCCAAAATTCAGGGATTGTTCGAACAATATTTAGGAGGTAATTTAGGAACTGGAATGGAGGGAAAAGAGTAATAATTGAGAGAGTTAAGAAGGGATGAAGTTACCTCTTCAATTCTGGCCGATTTGAGACACCCTATGAAGATCATCCCTAATTCACGATATCAAAGAGCTCCAAGGAGTGGGGAAAGGCAATGGGAGCGCGCCTGGATTTCTTAGGGTCGAGGGGGAGGTGGAATCACTGAAAAAACGCAAATAGTGAAGGAGATATAAAAAAAATTAAAAATTATTTTTAATGCAGGAAATGGGCCTTCGGGCAGGCCCAATATCTTAAATAAAAACCCATATCCACCATGATTATGGATTTATAAAGGATCCAAATTTATATTTTGGTGTTAATAGGTCAGAGAAGACCATTTAGGAATTGGAATTAAGGAAAAATATTAAAAAATTAAAAAGTTATAAAGGAAACAAAATTTATTTTTAAATCTGGAATTGGGCTCACGATTTGGCCCAATTCATTAAAACTCATCTATTTCTCCATAAAACCTTTGGAAACCATCCAAAACAAAGAATGAAAGGAAAATAAATGAAATTTAACTTCAAAATAAGTCATGTATGTGACAATCAATCAAGTGTAAAATCTGGTTCCTAGAACACATTCCTAGTAAGAAGAGGAATACCCCATGAGTAACCCCATAACAATGTCAATATCAGCCCCCTATCACGAATAGACTAGAAAATAGAGAAAACCCCCATGAGAAAACCTCCTGATAATAAAAAAAAATGGATGATTCCCTCAGTCTAAACCTTCCAACTAGGTACCCAAGGTAACCCATATTCTTGTTTTCACAATTCATTTCAATGCTTTGAAAACCATTTCACAATCCATTTTAATGATTTGAAAAATACCCTTTTCCTTTCAATTTATCAAAAACTAAAGAAAAACCATTTTTATTTAAAAACTATTTCCAAAAAACAAAAAAAAATCATTAAAATTACTATTATAAATCATTTTATAAAATAGGAATAATAAGGCTCACCAACATAGGATAGAGATAGAACCACCTACCTCAAAACTCAGGTTGCACATGCCCACAAAGAGATCCACCAATAACAAAAACTCAACGATGTCAATGAAGGCCCAAGAACCCAGTCCACACATCTCATAATTGATCCAATTGAGAAAAAAGGTTGGTAGATAAGAGGAAACACCACATACCTCAAGAAAAAACACCCACTTCACAATAACCAACAAAGGGACGACCTCCATAACGAGATCTCACAATGAATCTGGAAGAATACATGAAGAAACACCAATTCAGACCAACAAATATGATAACAAAACTCAAGGGTTTTACCATGATCAATGGAAATAAATAATAAGAAAGGTCACTCACCCAAAGAGACACACCACAACCGTAATGATGATCGAACACTGAATGGATAGATTTGGAAGGAATGGTGTCTCCAAAAATCACGGGAGAGGAACCGTTGGTTGAGATAAAAGGAGAACCGATATCCAAATGGGAACTCAAATCCAGTACGACACCCTAAGAATCCATGCTTGGGAAATTAAATGACGTATAATTCCTTTACACATTGTTAAATCAACAATGTCCAAATACAATGAAAAATCAGCCACCTCAGATTAAAATCCAATCTTTACTTAACTCATGACATGTAAAATTTCATCACGTCTTGTAACCTTTCACGGTGCGAACCCTTATCATAGAATGTATCCAACAACCATTACACATCATGTAACCTAGTTACAAGGTGTTAAAATACCCTCCAACCTATAGAAAATTATAAAACCAACATCTAAAAACTCCATGCCAAAAGGGAACTTGAAGAGAGGAAAAACATACTCAATAAAGGTAACATGATGTTACAAACTCCCCACCATAAAGAATTTTCATCCCTAGGAAGTCATGTGGAAGATGTAATTTCTAGAAAAAGATGAGTCCATTGATCCCTCATCAATGAATCACATTCCCAAGTCTCATGAGAATCTAATACATGTTGTTATAAAACTTTGACTAATGAAATAGACTTCCCATGAAAGACTTTCACTTAAGAGTTAAAGATCTCAACTATTTTCTTCAAAACAGAAACATCTGGCTCTATTTTAATTTCTTCCCAACTCATAACGTGAGTGGGATCAGGATGGTACTTCCTGTGCTAAGGTATGTGGAACACATCATGAATACATGTCAATTGAACTAGAAATGATAATCGATAAGCAACCTGCCCGAGATGCTTAGTGACCTAAAAAGGTCCAACACATCTCAAAGACAACTTTCCCTATTTTCCAAGACAACGGTGACCCAATCAAGAAGAAACTTTCAAGAAAACCTAGTCACCAACGCAAAACTCCAAAGGACGATGCCACCAATCCGTATATGATTTCTGTTGAATTTGGGCTGTAACCAAACATTTATGTATATCCTAAATCTTTGTTGACTTCTCATAGACAAAACTAGGTCCAACTAAAGAAACTTTTCCCACCTCATCCCAACAAAGAGGTGATCTACACGGGCAACCATAAAATGCCTCAAAGTCATCCATTCTTATCAATGATTGATAAATACCATTATAAACAAACTCAACCAATCCAAGATTTCTATTGCATGATGCATTGAAATCCAAGACATAGGAATAAAGCAATCCTCCAAGATCTTAATCACACACTCCATATGATTGTCTGTCTATGGATGGTAAGATGTGCTGAACTTGACCTGAGTTCCCATCGCTTCTTGGAAACTCCTCTAGAACCTCTAGGTAAACCTAGGATCCCTATTTGAAATAATGGAAAAATGACTCCCATGTAGCCTCACAATATCCTACACATATAGCTTACCCATGTCTTCAACCTTAGTGGTATCCTTGATTAGAATGAAATGAGTAGACTTTGTCAATCGATCAAAAACTACCCAGATAGGATTTCTACCTTAGAGTGTCCATGGTAATCAAACAAAAAAAAATCCATGGATACCTCATCCCATTTCCAAACTGACATTGGAGACATGGGTACCTCAGTTTGGAAATGGGATGAGGTATAACAATGGGACACATAGTCTTCAATGTCATGCTTTATACATGGCCACCAGAATTTTCATTTTATGTCATAATAAATCTTTATAGTTCCTAGATGAATGAACCATGAAGATATGTGAAAATTAAACAAGACTAAACTCCTCACATATGCTGGTATAACAACACGCTTCCCAAAGTGGAGCATACATTCTAAAGAGATAGATCAACCGGAAACAGTATCCCCACCATAAAGGCTTTATTAAATTTTACTAAACTCATCATCCTACTGCTGACTCTGAAAAATAGAATTTAGGAGAGATTATGGTAACTGAACACTAGTTAGAACCATACTTGAAACATCCTCCTGATCCTCTAGGTGAAACTGAACAAAAATCCCCATAAGGTTCCACCCCTCCTTAGATTATAAAACATCATGTGATGGTACTTTCCTACTAAGAGTGTCTGCAATGGAATTCACCTTCCTTGGGGTGTAGTAAATATTGAATTCAAATGTTTGAAGGTATTTTAACCATCACATTTTTCTAAGATTCAAGTATTTTTGAGAAAATATATAACTTAAACTCTTATTTTTAGAAAATACCTTTCCCCAAAAAGATATTATCTCCAACATTTAATTGCATGCATAACTACAGAAAACTATAAATCATGAGTGGGGTAATTCTTATAATGAGGCTAAAGCTGATGAGATCCATAAGCTACCATATGGTCATCCTATATAAGAATTCATACCAAACCAACACTAGAAGCATCACAAATTATCATTTACCCATTACTAGGCTCATTTAAGATCAGAATAGGAGTCGATGTTAAAAGTCATTTTAGTTCATCAAAAGAAGACTGACACTTCAAATCCCATGTGAGTTTCACTACTTTCCTAGTAAGAGAAGTTAAAGGTGACATCAGCTTAGAGAAATCCTTAACAAACCATCAGTAGTATCCAACAAGACCAAGGAAGCTTCGTATCTCAAAGACATTCTTTGGTTCTTTCCATGACAAGACATACTTCAACTTTTCTGGTTAAACTGATAAGCCATATTTAGAAATTACGTTGCCTAATAACTTCACTTCTTGAATCCAGAAACTGAATTTTGAAATATTTCCATACAAATGGAGACATATCAAAATTTACATAACCAAACTCAGATGGTGATCATGCTCACACTCAGATTTCAAGTAAAATAGAATATCATCCATGAACAATACCAAAAAAGTGTCATGATATTGATTAAATATACAATTCATCAAATCCATAAAAACTTTAAGAGCATTAGTTAGACCAAAAAGAATAACAAGATATTCATAATGCCCACATCTGCTCATAAAAACTATCTTCAGTACATCAGACTCCCAAAATATGAGTTTATGATAACCTGACTAAATATCAATCTTTGAAAAAAACTTTCCCCCTTTAACTGATCAAACAAATCATCCACATGAGGAAAATGATACTTGTTATTAACTGTTACCTGGTTAAACTTCTGATAGTACACACACAATCTAAGTGAACCATCTACCTTCTTGGAAAAGAGAACATGAGATAACCAAGGAGAAACACTAGGGAGAACAAAACCTTTTTACAATAAGTCATCTAACTAAATCTTAATCTCTTTCATCTCTACTGGCTCCATATAATAAGAAGGTATCAATATCGGCTACATACCTGGCACCAGGTCAATTTTAAACTCTACCTCTCTCTCTGGAGGAAGACTAGAGAAGTCTTATGGGAAAATGTAAGAAAATTACTGAACAAAAATGAGAAGATAAACAAGAGAAGAAAATTCATCGAGCTCAATTAAAACACCAGACAACAAACTCTTGAGATCTAGGTAGGAATACCATGCATGACCAGATCTCAGATCTCACTCCCCCTAAAACAAACAAGTGATCCCATCAGTAGTAAGAAATGAAACACACCGATGATAACAACTAACCTCATCTCAATGAACGACTATCCAATCCATACCGATGATGAAATCAAACAGATTTAGATCAATAATGAGAAAATCCCAGACCAACTCCATATCAACTATCGTTAACTAATAAGAAGGACAACAAAACCCCTACTCTTTCCTATTACCAAGGGGCATCACTAACCCCATTTCAAAGGATATGAGTTCCATTATAAGTTTAATAATATCAACAAAATGTATAGATATAAATGAGTGGGAGGCACCAGTATCAAATAAATCAATAAATATGGAAGATACAATAAAGATAATACCTCTCACTTTTATTAGACCTGCATCAATCCCTCTCTCCTCTAGCTCCTAAATATACTTAACAACTTTATTCTAAAATCTTGGTACATTCTTACCAATAACACAAATTTCCGGTATAATATTCTCGATGAGAATCTGATCTATAGGTGGATTCCCTTAAGAAGCATTAGCTTCACCCACCTGAGGAACTCGTGGAAGACATCTCAGTGGCATACCGCTGCACACCAAAATAGAAGGAATGATCAGAAAAAAGAGTAAATATTAGTTCAAACCTGAAAAACCATATGTAGAAACTGAGATTTAAAAAAAAACCTAACACTAGACACACATGTCCCAACATACCATGGAAACTTGAGTCTTCTCATGACAAGAGATGGTCAAGCACTTATCACTACATACCTCTTAAGTACCGATAACCCTATCTTCAGTCTAACAGATTCCCTAATAAAAAAATTCTTGGGGATAAACCTGTTCTGATACCACTTTATAATGAACCGAATTGAGTTACCCTCAAAACTGGCACCCAACCCATTCCGTCACATACTTGAAGGACATTCCCAATACCATGGGATGGTGACAAGAACCAGGGAATCAAACAACAAACCAGAGGGAACTATTTATCCCAACCTAGACCAACACATAGAATATATATACATGGATCAAGAAGGAACAATATAAATCTAATAAATATATTCCATAACTATAAGAAGACAACAGAAATAAAACAACTATAAAAGTAGCCAAAATATCTAAGAGACAAGTCCAAATAAAAAGGACCAACACTAAATAGATACTCCATGTGATAGCATGGATGAACTCCCAACATCTCACCACCAGCTATCCAACTTAGCTGACACACAACCTCACTGCCTCACTACAGAACCTTTCCTTTCCCTGCATCGGAATACATACATAGGTCTGTACACCGCTGAAGAGGTGTGCTGGGTGTGAGCTAAAATGATCAATTGGATCCCACCTAGCTGTTCCATAACAAGTCTTTATATAACAATTCTTGTATTCTCATTTCTAATAAAACATGTTATGATAAGAAGTAAATTAGTTTTATAGAAACCATGGTAAAAATTCCCCTTTTTCACAGTTCTAAAACAAAAGTAGGTATATCAATTTCAAAGAACATTTTCCATATCATCTTTCACAAGAATAAATATGTATATTAATTCTAAAAAAGTCCCAGCAATCACAAAACATAATCCCAAGTATCAACACCAAGGATCACTATAGGTCAGACTAGGAGACTACTCGTACCATAATCAATCAAGTACACAATCCAGTTCTATAACACAAGCTAAAGAAGCAGAGGAATACCCCATGAGTAACCCCATAATAATGTAAATATCAGCCCCCTAGAATAAATGGCCTAGGAAACAGAGGAAATACCCATGAAAAAACCTCCTTATAATCACAAAAAAATGGATGATGACATCAATCTAAACCTTCCACCTAAGTACCCAAGGTAACCCATGTGTTCCTTTTCAAAATTCATTCCAATGATTTGAAAACCATTTCAAAACCATTTCAAAATATATTTTAATGATTTTAAAAATACCCTTTTCCTTTTCATTTATCAAAAACCATGGAAAACCCATTTTTTTTAAAAATATTTCCAACAAACACAAAGAAATCATGCTAATTACTTTTATAAATAATTTTATAAAACATGAATAATAAGGTTTGTCAACATAGGCTAGAGACGGAACCACCTACCTTGAAACTTGGGTTGCACACACCTACAACAGGATCCACCAACAATGAAAACTCAAAGATGTCAACAAAGGCCTTAAAACCCAGTCTACACATCTCAAAATTGATCCAATTGAGAAAAAGGGTTAGCGGAGAATAGGAAACACCACATATCTCAAGAATGAATACCCGCCACACCACAACCACAAAGGGATGACCACCAGAATTAAATCTCACAATGGATCTAGAAGAAGAAAAGAAGAAACACCAATTTAGACCAATGAATCCAATAATGAAACTTAGGGGGTGATACCATGCTCAATGGAAATGAATCATCAGAAAGGTCTCTCACCCGAATAGATGCATTAAAACTGCAACGAATATTAAATGACGAACGAATCGATCAGGATGGAACTATGTCTCCAAAAATCACCAGATAAGAACCCTTGGTCAAAGGAAAAGGAGACCCAATAGCCAAGTGGGCACTCAAATCCCATGAAGCACCCTAAAAATCCCTTCTGGGGAAATTACATGACATGTAATGCCTTTACATGTCGTGAAATCCACGATGTCCAAATATTCTAAAAAATCAGTTGCCTCGGATTAAAATAAGATCTTTAATTAACTCGCAACATGTAAAATCTCCTCACATCATATAACCTTTCACAGCATGAACCCTTATCACGACATCTATACAACAACCATTATACATCATGTAACCTAGTTACATAATGTGAAAATACCCTACAACTTATAGAAAATCCTGAAACCAACATCTAAAAACTCTATGAAAAAAGGGAACTCAAAGAGAGGAAAAAATGTACCCAATGAAGGTAATAGGATGATACACACAAACACACACCCATAGGATGGAAGGATAGGTCATATCACCTCCTAGGGAAAACCCATCCATCCATCCACTTTATTACATTGTTATTCTAGTCCAAAGGACTAGTGGGAATGGATCCCATTACATGGCTCAAAGGACCATTTTCTATCCCAAAGTCCAAGTTCAATGTCATGATTGAATAATCCTACTCGCATCACCAAGCCTACGTCATGATAGCATCGCTACCTACCCACATCATCATCTGCATCACTGCCTATATAGTACTTGAATAGTATATGTGTCCATAAAGGCTTGAATCCAGGACCTCATAAATGTGGAGGCCAATGGCTAAGTACCACTAGGCTATGACACTGGCCACTTATTAACACACACACACACACACACACATTTCAAAAACCTAGTAAAATTTAAAAATTAAAACTAATTTAAAAAATAAACCCATGAAGAGTGAACCACATTCATGCTTCCTCTCTAAAGTAGAAGTGTAAGCTATAGGTTTCGAGTGCAGTGGGGGTGCTAGTGGTTGGAGATATATTTAAAATTTCTTTCAAATAAAATTTACCAGTACCCCATGAGAGGATATTTCATGTTAAATTTATAATTAATTAATTTATATCTGGAAGAAATGATATACTTGGGATTAGTTTCATTCTTCATTGATGTTTTTATCTTCTGAGAACACTTTTTGATTACCTTCATTGAACTGTAAGGATTCAAACATAGAATCACTCTAGTAGTGATCCACATGTTATCCTTTAATATCTGAGAAATTCCAATTGATTTTTAGGTGCTAGAATGGTGAATCAATTATCTCGCATTGTTCATCTTGATCGCTCCAAGATCCTTTGGGATTGAAGGTGTTCTTCTTGTTATTGAGAGAAAGAGAGGGGGGAAAATATGAGAGGGAGAAGTCAATTGTGCACAAAGATTCTCAATTATCAATCTTTTATTAATTCTATATAATATACATAACCATATATTTATATAGTTAAGATTTAGGATAAAATATTATTTAATTTCATTTTGGCCCATAAGTAATATAATAATCCTTATTAAACCCCATTTTATAATAATAATAATAATAATAATAATAATAATAATAATAATAATATTTTATGTAATTCACCAGCCTGTACAATGATAAATAATATTTATTATCTTGTAAATAATTATTTATCAATGGATGTGTTCTTGGTCTGTTAATCCTCCTCCTCATTTATTGAATTTTTTTAAAGGTTGGGGTCAAAGCCTCATTTTTATTATTAAAGAAAAGACCTATTTTTATGATTGGGTAGAGGGGGAACCATTACATATCCTGTAGGCCCAGTGGCATGAAATCCCAAATACAAGGCCCAAAAGCCCATTTTTTGGGCCCAAAGGGGACTTATCATTTATTGAATACATGAATAAATATTTAATTTAAATATTTCATTAATCAGTAAATATTTTCGATCAATAAAAGGTGAATAAAATTATTCATCAGTCATGAAAATAATATTTATTCTATTAATTAAATTCAAATATAATTTAATAAAAATTAACAGAAACAGTTAATGTGTGACCATCTAGGATTATTTCTCATTAGCATTAGGAAAGATCACATAAAGTACAAGATTAATATCTAGAAATGAGTCAAGGAACCCAAGAGAAATAACTTAATGTCATAGTTATGAAAACCACATAAAAACACTCACTATGTCATATAATTCATTTTTCACAATATCTCATCAAGAAGGTTGCACATATGTGTCATAAACCTATGTGCTCAATACGCCATTCTTGGAAAATATAAAATAAACATGTTGATACACCATACCCATGGAATTTATGGAGAAAGTTATATTCCAATCAAATGGCCAAGATATAAGCTTCCATAAATATGGAAGGGAAAAATCCTTCCTCAACATATCCATTAATAACATTTGATTCATGACATACCCAACATACACTACCTCACCCTGAACATATGTCATCATAGTTTTCATCATAAAATATAAGCACATGAGTCATGACATGGATTAATGATAATATTAAATTCTAAGGTCCATTACACACACTCATTGATAGGAATATCCGATGATACCAAAACATGAAGAATTCCTACTGGTGGGTTTGTTCTCATAATATTCTATCTCAGAGATTACTGAGTGTGAACTTCATGAGAAGAAGTCTCATATTCATATGAGTACTCACACTTGGCGGTCACATTCTATGTGTTCCATCATAGAATGTCATTGGACCATATAAATATATTTAATAATATAAACATAACAGTTTAAGGTCCTCATCATATTAGGAAACTACTATGACCTTATCAATATGAAAGATACCCAATGACATTATTACATTAAATTCACAAATAACAATGAAAAATATATAATGATATGTTTTATAAATATTCAAATAATTGAATATACATGTAATAAAAGTACAAATAGTTTTTCCTAGGACACCAACTCTAATAAACTCCCACTTGGAGAAGATCCAACTGACTATAACTTTATGTTAGCTATACCTCACATGATAATAAAATTTTTACTAAGTTAAGTATTTAGTCAAGGGTTACACCGTGCTATCTTAATTGGAAATAATTATCACAAAAAACTCAACTCTCTAAGAAAAATCCTTCAAGATATGATACTTCTGAAGTATATACTTCATCTGTTTATGAGAACTTTTCTCTTTTGAGAAATCCACCATTTTAGTATTATCATAATAGAGTTTGATATGATTTTTTTATTTCTAGATATCATATCAAGATCTTGGATGAAGTTTCATATCCATACTGATTCTTTAGCTACCTCATAATCTGTAATATACTCAGACTCTACTATAGAATCTATGAAAACATCCCACTTTGAGCTCTTCCAGACCACAAAACCTCCATTAAAAGTGAACATGCATCCCATTTGTTATTTCATATCATATTTATCTGTTTGGAAACTGGAATATGAATATCCTCTTATAAATAGTTCCTTATATCCTCCAAATAATAGGGACATATCCTTAATATACCTCATATAATTGAGTGTTGAACCTAAGTGTTTCATTTGTTGTCATAGTGTGTCAATATGTGTTTGATTAGTTTGGATGAAGTGGTGATGTCAGAAGAATTGTAATGGATGAAGTAGTGATGCCTGTAGAATTTTTATGAATTTATCTTATGAAATTGGATGTCATGATTGGAAAATTCTTCCTAGTAGAAATTTGATGATTTTTCATACTGATCTAAATTATCAAAGTCACATTCTAATGGGTCTTTTCATTGATTCTACAAGTGGAATCCCATGAAAATGTTTATTTGTATGATAAGAAGAATAATTTAAGTATGCATGAAAAAAGAAATTATAAATGCAAAAGAAAGAATAGAAGAAGATGATTTTGGATCAGAATATTATCTAAGTATTTGGAATTACATTTAAATACTAAGATATTAATCTAAGTATTTTAATAGTTGGATTACTTAAAAAATTGGTACAACCCTCTAAGCAAGCCAAAGCTAGCTCATACCAAGACACATGTGGGACCCAGAGGCCAACCAAAGCTAAGGTAACCATCCTAGGATAGATAGAAGGTGTAAGGAGAACCCCCATGTATATGAGGATCATATATTCTAGTAGGTTCATGCATAGGTCCCATAGAATGCATGCCCATATGTATGAAACGATTAGGCTAGAAGCACGCATGAGTGCTTATGGACCGTGCAGTATGACACAACCCATGTGGTTGTGAGGTGAAATGTATCAGGGTGATGAACCTAATTATGGATCTAAAGTTTATCTCTCACTGCTTTATTGATAAACCAAAGTAGAGCATGTTTAAGAAACTGATGTGGGACAATCAGTGGCTAGTTACTATTCACCCATCCATTAAAAAGACATAAATAATGAAAACCATCCAATATAATCTAATTTTTGAATTTGAGACATCAAATCAATGCAGGAGATTATATTCTTCTTTATCCCACATATGAATGCTTTTGGATGAGGGTTGTAGGTTGAAGAACCACAAAGTAGCTCGATCACCATGCATAATCTTTCAATGTTCTTTGGGTGTTTTAAAATTAGTTAAGTATGGATTTATGCTATGAATAAAAATGATTTACAAAGTTGAAAGTTTATGGAGATGAATACCATGTGTAAGAGGCTTCATGGATAAGGGTTTCAGGCTGAGGAAATTCATATGATATTAAACTCTATGCTGAACCAAAGTCATTTGTGGATAAAGACGAAGAAGATAAGTTTATAGACTTCCATATGCAGTGAAGATCCTATAAAAAGATGCATAGGAAATAAGATGATTTTTAGAGGAGATAAATTCATTTTTAGATAGTGTAAATTATTTTTCATTATTCAAGGATAAAACATAGATTTTAAAAGATAGTTTGCGGATATCCCTTATGTAGTCGATTTAGTTGGTTTGTAGTGAGTGGTAAAATATGTAGATTAAATACTATTGGAGTTTGTAGTATATAGAAAACTTGTGACCATGAAGTATGCAGTGAAGACCCATGTATGATTTGTGGATAGGTTATTAAACTAATATGTGAAGTTTGATCAACCAAGAATAATATCATACAGGACATGATTGGTGATAACGTGATAAGTTTGAGAATGTTCTTTATAGAATTGTTTATTTATAGTAAAAATAACAGTATGTAAATGATTTATCAAATTTATTTATAGAGATGAATTAAATTATCTGTGATGAGTGCTTTTAGGTGAGTATTTTTGGTGAAATGATAGAAAATTATTTGTGGAAATGAATAAATAATTCTATGAAAAGATGGTTAAAAATTATATACAGAGATGCTATACAAAGACCATTGAATTGCTGTAAACTACTTACTACATTATCAGAATTATTATGATATAACTTCTTCAATAATTAATGAATAATTTCTTATAAATATTGGGTTGATTCCTAGATGAATGTGAGAGAAATACATGTGTAATATATTGAGAGACAATGAATGTATTTAAGTATAGAGACAATTTTATAAGAATTTTTTTTATCACTTATAGTGCATATATCAGTCTACGAAGTAGAAAAGTAATGTGAAAATACTATACTAAAGACTAAATATACTATGTGATAATTATTTTGTGCAAAAAATTATCATTTCACATACTATATGAGAATAATATATTTGATAATTAAAAATTCATATTTTAAAGAAGAACCAGTTCAGTCATGCTATTCATAAAGTGAGCACATGATATTTTATTTATTTTGAAGGATAAAAAAGAAGAGACCTTCATCAATTATTGGAAAAGAATTCAACATTAAAAAGTGATACTTTATTGTGTTGTTTGAATAATTTTTTGTAACTGACAGTGTGAAACTGTTGTTCCAGTGGGACTCTGGAAAGCATAGTGGGACTCTATACTAGTGAATAAATATACATTGTAGCTGCTAGTGATTACAATGTAGAATCTATGGTTGGGGTGTCTAACCAATCATAACAAGGAGTAGTCTCATATTAAGACCAAACCTTTTAAAATTTTTGTGTTCTTGTGCAATTTATTTTTACTACTTTCAGGAGAGCATGAGTTATAAAAATAGTGGATCAGATCTTAATAGGTCAATAGAGTTTAATTTCAAAAGAAAGAAAAATTATAAAAATCACTACTTATTCAACCCACCTTCTTAGTGGTACAAATTCTCCCCAAGCACTTCAATTGGAATCAGATGAAGGTTCCATCTTTCAGGATCTACTAAGTATTAAAGATGGATAATCTCAATTCTATCAATAGTAGGGGTATTCCCACTTTATATGGAAATAACTATCATAGTTTAAAGAATATGATGTTTCCCTAACTTCCATCTCTTTGAATTGAATTTAAATATGTAGTTACTATTAGATTCACACCTATTACTAAATAATATATTATGATTTTTTTTGATAATATAAATATATAATTTTATAGAAAAGATCAAAATTACATTTTGATGTCTTTTTTAGAAAAAATTTATGCAAAGGTTATAGGAATAAAAAATTCTAAGGAAATTTGGAATAAATTAAAAATCAATTATAAAGGAAACATGAAAGTTAAGGAGTCCAAATTACAATTTTGTAGAAGTAAATTTGAAGATATCAAGATGGGTGAAGAAGAAAATTCTGATGAATAACTCACAAGAGTCAATGAAATTGTTAGTAATATTTAGGGTTTTGTTAAAAAGCTATATGTTTCGAATATTTTTAAAAAACCAATGAGAAACTTTCCTGATAGGTTTGATCCCAAAGTATCATCTTTAGAAGATAGAGATGATCTTACTATTAATTAATTATATAACATACTCATACAATATTAAATGAGAAAGATTCAATTCTTCAAAAAAGAATATTAAAGATGAGATGGCTCTTGTGGCCATGAGAAACCTCAAAATCAGAGATGATGAAATGTTATAATCAAGTGAATCTGATGATGAACATAAATATGAATATTTCAATATAATCATTTCTATTGTATCAAAAATATTTAAGAAGTGAAATTTTAGGGGCATAACTAAATTACCGCCAAGCTGCTACAACTGTAATGACATTTGAAATTTTTCTATGAATTGTTCTAAAAAGAAGTATGTGGAACCTAAGATAGATGATGAAAAACCACAAAAAAATAAATGGGGGAAGAGATCAAAAGGCACAAAAAAATATGATGGAAGCAAGAATAAGTTCTTTAAAAGTAAAAGAATAAGTTTAGTGAGAAAGGAAGATAAAGCTAACTCCATATCAGGAATCCAATCAGAATATGAAACTAACTTCATGGTTCATGTGGAAAAAGGTTTTGACACCTCTATAAGTGAATATGATAAAATTTAATGAATACATCTATAATACATACTAAAAAAATGAATTTGAATCTTTTCTTGATAAAAAAAATCTCAAAAATTGAAAATAGACTATTATCGAAAGAAAAAGAAAAGATAATTGAGGAAAAGGAAGAATGTGAAAATAAAGAGATTCTTTACATTGAAGAAATCAAAAGACACAAAGTGAAAGTGGATAAAATGGAAAATATAGTAATGGATCTTGAAGAAAAAAAATTATCTCAAAAATAATAATATTCGAAGACTTAGTATAAATGTCTTGAAGCATAAAATATCTTGAAAAATATTAGAGAATATTTTAGAAAAGCTGTTGAGGTCAAGGTGGAATCATCACAAACTGATGAAAAGAGGATTTCAAAGAAGCAAGTTAATTCAGTACTCTATGAATCTCAAAACAAATCTATTATATTTAATAATACATGTCTAAATATAATTCTTAGACAATTTTGGAACATGAATACTAGTGAGAAATAATCTTGTAATTCAAAGGAATAAATAAATTATCCAAGAATATTTTCTCCTAAAATAGAGACAATCTTAGTATATGGAAATACAACAACAAAAATCCTCAAGAAAAATCTATTATCAGTTGGAAAGATCAAGGTTCAGAGGAAATTGTCGGCATTGTGGAGTGTCTGGGCATAAAGCATATTTATGTTGGTATAACATGTCCCTACTAGAGATGATACATGAACCAAGGGAGATATATTCTAATAAAATAAGATAAAATTTTCAAAATAATCAATTAGTTATTATAAATTCATCCCATCTATTAAAACAAATTTTTTGACCATTTAGAAGAAATATATGGTAGATGTGATCATCAAGGAAATATTTCTAAAACTTTCATCAATATTATCCTTGAATAAACATCCAATATTATTAAAGAAAAGGGAGTTCAAAAAATAAATTAAGAAAAATCATGTTTTTCTGAAGTTTCTTTGGAATCTAGTAGAAAAACCAAGTAACAGATTCATGATAGTGGATATTCGTCACACATGACTCGTGACACAATTTTTTTGTAAAATTATGAATCATGGAGGAGGAGCATTAACATTTAGAAATTATTTTCCTTAAAAATTATGGGAGTTGACAAATCATAGATTGTAAAAAATTATTTGAAATCTAATAATGTGTTATTTATTGAAGGGATGAATCACATTTTTCTTAGTGTTAGCCCAATTTGTGATGATGGACATGATGTATTGTTCAAAAAGGATTCATGTATCATAAAAATTACAAAGGATGTATGAATTATCATTCAATAAAAAATAACCAATTTTAATCTATTTTAAATTGGTGATTCTATCAATTATTATTATTTGAGTTCCAAAGATGAAAAAAACCATTGGCAAATAAGTATTTTCCATCTCGATCAAAGGAGTATAATTAAAATCATGAAGCATGTTGTTGTGAGAGACTTTCCTAAGATAAAGATAGAAATGGATGAAATCTATGAAACCTACCAAAAAGGGAAATTAGCACAAATTTTACCCAAATTAGTGGATATTATATCTCTTTACCCCTTGAAATTATTCATTCTAAAATATATGGCCCAATGAGACAAAATTATACTAGAGGTGATCAATATTTCATTTCATTTTTTGATTATTATACTTAAGTAACTAATTTCATGTTTATCAAACACAAGTTATAGACAACTAAAATGTTCAAAAATTTTATAAGTCAAGTAGAGAAGTAGATGAGTCTCTATATCTATAAACTAAGACTAGATAATGGTAAAGAGTTTAATTTTGAGGATTTTGAATGTTATCTTTCCAAAAATGGAATCAAGAATAATTACAACACACCATAAACTCCACAAAAAAATGGGGTAGCTAAAAGAAATAAAATAAAAATAGTTGAGATGGGTAGGACTATGTTATCTAAATAAAATATCTTGAATTATTTATAGAGAGAATCTGTTTTTACTACCATACATATACAAAAAAAAAAGTCACCAAAAATACAAAATATGGAATATGAAATGTGGTAAAAGAAAAATAAAACTATTAAATACTTCATAGTTTTTGTAAGACCTTTCATTATAAATATCTAGAGAATCAATTTGGAAAAAATTGAAGAAAAATTCAAGAATCAAATTTTCATGGGATACCTATATAATAGTAATGGCTACAGATGATAGAAAAAATAGATGTGGAAGTTAGTTGACTGAAGTGATGTCAAAATTATTGAAAATAAAAACAAATAAGATATCTCAATTAATATATATTCAAAATATTTAGTAGAAATTGGTATGAAAATGGAATATAAGAATGACGAATTTACTAATAAAGAGAAAAAAATTGCTGATATTGAGTATGAACATACTAGTGATGAAGATGAAGTTGATGAAAATAATAGAAAATGGTTAGAAAAACTGAAGAAACATGTTGAGACTTAAAATATAATTAGTAATCAATATGATTTAATTAAAACTATAACAAGATTGAGAATTTAATATCAAAATACACTTATTTCTAAAATTAAACCTCAAATAGTGGCAGAAGAAGTTGAGAATGTGGAATGGATATAAGCCATGAATTAGGAACTGGATTAGACTGAGAAGAAATACACTTGGGATCTTGTATCAAGACCTAAAGATAAAAATTTTATTCGAACCAAGTGGGTTTTAAGAAATATGATAAATGAGAAAGGTGAAGTATCAAGAAACTAAGATAGGATGGTGTGAAAAGGATATTAATAAATGGAAGGAATTAACTTTGAATAATTTTTTTTCACTAGTAGTAAGAATATAAACTATAAAAATTTTGTTGATAGTTTTAGCACACAAACATTATAAAGTTTATCAAATGGATGTGAAATCTACCTTTCTGAATGGAAATATTGAAAAAAATTGTATATTTGACAACCTGATGGTTTTTTAGATAATGATGGCAGCATGGTATTTAGATTGAGGAAATATTTATATGGTTTGAAATAGGGCCCTAGATCCTAGTATTTCAAATTGTATGTTTTTTAAGAGATATGAAGTTTATAAAAGGTAAATTCAAAAATAACCTTTATGTGAGAGAAATGTCCAAAGGTACCCTCATATCATTGTATATGTGGATAAAATCATATTTTTTGGTGATAAGTAATGTCTTTTTGAAGAGTTTGTTGAGAAAATGAAAATAAATTTTGAGATGTCCATGCTTGGTCATATGACATATTTTTTTGGGATTTCAGATTAAGAAAACCCAAATTCTATATTTCTATCATAGGAAAAGTATTCTAGGGAATTTATGAAAAATTTTGGAATAGAAAATTAAAATGAAGTTTGAATATCCATTTTAGTTAGAACTAAATTATGCAAGGATGAAGCTAGAAATAGTGTTAATCAGAAAGAGTTTAGAAGAATCTTTGTAACTATGCTTTATCTGACAACATCAAGTCTATATAAAACTTATGAAATGACTCTATTTTCCATATTTCAAAGTGACCCTAAAGAGTCTCACTTATTGGGTGATAAGAGAATTTTGAGATATGTGAAAGTAACTAAGAACTATGGGATTCTATAGAAACATGACATAAATTTAAAACTGTTGGGTTTACATATACTGATTGGGTATGTGGTTGTACAAACAAGATATCAACTTCAGGTGGAACCTTATTTCAGGGAGAAGGATGTGTTAGTTGGTATAAAAAGAAATTTAATTCAATAACACTTAGCATGATTGAGGCTGAATATATTGTAGCTACACATGAATGTACACATATGATTTAGATGTAAGTTCAATTTGCAGATTTGAAAATTGAGACTGAGAAACCACTGCAAATTTCATGTGATAATCTAAGTGTTATTATATTATCTAAAAATACAGTAAAACATTCAAGATATAATAATATTGATATCGGGTATCATTTTATCAAAGGAAAGGTGGCAGGTGGATAAATCAAGCTAGATTACATTTCTACTAAAGATCAGGTTGCATATATTTTCACCAAAGCAATGCCAAAAGATAATTTTATTAAGTTGAGGATGAAAATTCATGTTCATCCTTATCATATCACTTTAATACTATCAATAGGTACCTTATTATTCCCTATTATTTTATGTGTATTATTCTAACAAAGTAGTGAATTTTAGGAGAAGTTTTGTTCATCATGGATTTCATTTAATTCTGTGATGATAAAAGTGAATGCATCACTTGAGGGGGAGCCTTCATGTGTTTTGATTTCACTATTCACACTTTCATCCCTTATTCTAAATTATATTTATTTAAAGGGAGTTATTTATTGATGAAATACTGATAAACATGATAATTATTCTTGTGCACCTAAACTTTATGATGTGTTTGGTAAATTGTGTGCAAGATCTTGTATTTCAGTTGTGAATTTTTGAGCTTGATTTCACATGTCTAGATATTTAAAATAAATCTTAGTCACCCTTGGTTATATATATATTGTTTTATACACTAGTTATCCCCATGTATACTTAGAGGTGACTAACTAAGGGATCTTTTCCAAGTATCTTGTGATTTAATTCCTTATTTTAAGGAATAAAGAAGAGATTATTGAGTAGATAGATGAGATAATAAGACCAAACTTAACCTTTTCATTTGATTTTCATTAAGGGGGAGTAATGATGGTACACACATATTTACTTTTATGTGAAGGGGTATATGTAAAGGGATACTGACAATAAAATACAAAGGGGGAGATTGTTGAACCTAAGTGCTATATTTATT
Source organism: Viscum album (assembly GCA_963277665.1). Lineage (NCBI taxonomy): Eukaryota > Viridiplantae > Streptophyta > Magnoliopsida > Santalales > Viscaceae > Viscum > Viscum album. Next base: position 28,487,837 of record OY728139.1, on the reverse strand, counting down.
ATCACAACGTGTCAATTTGTGTTTGGTGTGTTTAGATAAATTATTTATTCTTATATAATTTTTATGGATGAAGTGGTGATTCATGTAGAAATGTAATGGATTCATCTTATGGAATTGAATATCACACTTGGAAAATTCTTCCTGGTAGAAATGTGATAATTTTTTGTGTTAGTCTTAATTGTCAAAGTCATGTGCTAAGGATTTTTCATATTTCTTTAACAAGTGGAATTCCATGAAAATGTTTATTTTTATGATAAGTTGAATAATTGAAGTATTCATGCAAAAATAAATTATAAATTCATGAGGAAGAATATAATAAGAGTAGTTTGGCTTGGAATATTATCTAAGGAAAGCTTTATAATTACATTTCTATACTTAGATATTTTTCTATGTATTTTAATAGTGGGATTACTTAAAAAATTGGGCTAGTACTCTATGAAAGCCAAAGCCAGCTCAAACCCAACCATATGTGGGACCCATAGGTTAACCAAAACTGAGGGAACCATCCTAGGCCAACTAGAAGTTTGAATGATTTCCCCTAGGTATAAGTGGATCGTATATACTAGTAGGTCCGTGCATAGGGCCTGCATAATGCATGCCTGGTGGCATGCATTGATTGGGCCAGAAGCCTATAGGAGTGATCATAGACCATGCAGTGTGGTGTAACCCATGTGGGCATGAGGTGAAGTGTATTTAGGTGTTGACCCCGGTGTTGGATTGAAGGTACATTAATCACCGCTTGATTGATAAAATGAAGCAGATCCCATTTGAGAAACCAATATGGGACAAGCCACGACTTGTTACTATTCACCAATCCATTAAAAATATAAAAAAATTCAAGCCATCTGATCTAATCAAATGTTTGAATTTGAGCCATCTGATCAATGTGGGAGATCATCTTCTTCCTTCTCCTGTGTACGAACACTTCACAGATGAGGGTTTCAGGCCAAAGAACTGTAATGGAACTCGATATTCATGCGTGATATTTGAAGGATCTTCAGGTGTTTGAAAATCAAATAAGTATGGATTTCCATACAGGATAAAAATTCATTGATAAGTTGAGTTTGTGGAGATCAAAACCATGTGGAAGATGCTTTGTGGGCAAGGGTTACAAGACAAGGAACCACATATGATCATAAAAACTATGAGGAACCTAAGTCATTTGCAGATAAAGATGAAGTAAATGGGTTTACAGAGTTCCATACATGGTGAAGATATTATGTGAAGCTACATAGAAAATAAGATATTTTTTGGAGGAGATTAATCCATTTGTAGATAGTGATGAGTAAGTTTTGGTGTTCATTAATGAACCAGTAGAGTTTGTAGAGATCATTTTTGGAAAAAACATATGCATTTGATTCAATTGGTTTGTAGTAAGTGGTACAATATGCCTATTGTATACTATTCAAGTTTGTAGTAAGCGAAAAACTTGTAGCCATACAGTACATGGTAAATCCCCATGCATTATTTACGAATGGTTTATTAAAATTCTATGCAAAATTTGATCAATCACAAATGATATTGTAGAAAATATGCTTTACAGTAATACGAAGAGTTTGTAGATTCTATTTTCAGGCATGTAGCTTTGTAGTAAAAATAATATTACACATATGATTTATCAAATTTATTTATAGAGATAAATTAAATTCTTTGTGACGAGTGATTTTTGGTGATTGTTTCCAGTGATTAAATGAAAAATGCATTGAATACATGAATAAAAAATGCTATGTGAATATGGTTAAAAATGTTACAAAGAGATGTTATGTGGAGACCATTGAACCACTTTAAATTTATTACCACATTTTCATAATTATCATTCAATAAATACTTCAATAACTGATGAATAATTTCTTATAAATATCTGGTTGATTCCGAGCTGAATGTGAGAGACATATGTGTGGAATGTATTGAGATATAGTGAGTGTGTTGAAGTGCAGAGACAATTTTTTGAGAAATTTATTTATCGCTCGCAGTGAAGATATCGGTTTAAAAAGCATAAAAGTAATGTGATGATAGTATGCTGAAGCCTAAATATACCATATGATAATTATTTTCTATGCATAATGATCATTTCACATACTATATGATTATCATATATTTGAGAAGTAAAAGGCATATTTTGAGGAAGAACCAATTCCTTCATGTTCTTCATAAATTGAAAATATTATATTTTATTAATCTTTACATCTCAAAAGAAAATATCTTCATCAATCGTTGCAGAAGTAGCCAACATTCAATACTGATTATTTCTTGTGTTGTTTGAATCATTGTTTGTAACTAAAAGTGTGAAACTGTTGTTCCACTAGGATTCTGGAAAGTATACTAGGACTCTATGCCTTTGAAGAAATGTATATTTTAACCACTTGTGATTATATTGTATTATTTGTGATTATTGTGTCTAATGAATCACAACATAGAGTAGATTCATATTGAGACTAAAACTTTTAATTTTTTTTGTTCCTATGCTATTTTGTTACTAAATTCTGGAGATATAAAGTTATCAAAAGAGTGGATTGGATCTTAACATGTCAATAGAGGTTAATTTCAAAAGAAAGAAAATTATAAAAACCACTACTAATTCAACCCCCCTTCTCAGTGGTGCTCCTCCTCCCTGGGCACTTCATTAAGGATATTCTTGACTGCCATCCAATGGAATTCACCTAAGTCAGCTTGATATCGTCCTACCACACTTAACGCATAGGCAAAATGTAATGACTCAAAATTTTATCAAGGGAGATTAACTTCTTATAATTATGTCATATAGTAAAAACCCTATAAATTCACTTTGAGAACACAATAAAAAATTTATAAATGAAGAATGAATGGAATAAGAGGCATCTCTAGAAGTTAAGGAACCTATACCAATGAAATAGTAACTTGAACATTGGAATAGTTATTTAACCATTAGGAATAGTAATTTGGCCAATAGAATAGTAACCACATATATTAAAGTATAAATAAAATTTAGGTATCTTATGAATGAAAATATGATATATTTATTTCATGGTATAAGTAAATAAATGTTTTAGAAATGATAAATTAAGTGTTGGTATTTTTGTAAGTTATAAATTTTTAATTATAATTTTATAATTAATATAAATATTTAAAATAAAATGTATTTATAAATTAGTATTTTATTATTATTATTATAATATAATTTTATGAGACCTTAATTAATTTTTCAAAGTGGCATAAAGTCAGTTATAATTTTAAAATTAGTATTTTTCGAATAAATGATGATTTTATTTAAAAAGTAATTTTATCATATTTAGAAAATTATTTTCATAAAATTCAGTCCATTTTTGAATTATACACATGAAAAAATGGTTAGGGTGAAGTTTTTGGATTTTTCTAAAATAGTTGAATTTTCAGTGAATAATACGATAAAAGCTAAATACATGAATTATTGATTCATTATTGATGTAAGGATGATATAAGCCCAAAATATTGAACTATAATTCATTATTTTAATACATTTAGTTCTAAGGTTTAAACTATTCATAGTTTTTAGTGAAAATAATAAACCAATGAATAAAATAATGAGAAAACCCCCATCTCCTCCCCTATAAATACCACCCTCACCACCTCCTCTCCTCACACATTCCAAGACTTTTAAGATTTGAAAAATTTTATCCAAAAATATTCTTAGGCACCTAACCCATGTCTAGGATCCTTTGGTCTCAACAAAAGATCAAAACCAATTTCCATAAGGAGGTTGTCATGGAGAAGAATTCAAGAGGTAAAATCCTCTATCTTTTTCTTTTATTTTATTTTCAATTTATTTTATTTTATTATTCTCTCCTCAACCACCCTTATAAAAGTTGAATGATAACTACAATATATTATATATTCTATAATTTTATTATGTTAATGGATTAATCTATCATAAAAAATCTTCTTCTCTCCCTTTTATTCTAAAAATGGAAATGTCATCCGTGAGGTGTTTTTTATCACCTTCAAGGAAGACAAGTTTTCATTTTCCGTTACCACATCAAAAGGATGGTCTTAAAACCATTATAATGGTCAAAAAATATTTTAAAATGTATATTATGACTTTTTTTTATGTTTTGGAACTATCTTATATACATAATATTAAATAATAAAACAAAACAAGTTTGTTGTGATTGCAAACCACCAAATTAATCTAAATGGTTATAATTAACATTTTATATAATAAATCATCCTCATATATGAAAAAAATAATATATAAGACCAATTTTTTTTTAATTTCATTAATAACTTATAATATCAATTCAGGATAATTATCCCCATTTTACACGATCTTCCATACATGTATACAAGTGAACCAATCATGGAAACCAAGAAATGAACACTCTTAGAAAAATAGAATTAAACTCATAACTCATCATAATGTCCATAAAATAACATAATAAAATTTAAATAAATCAAATAAATTTATAATAGGTTACATATTAATTAATTTAATTTGATTATATAGGATATTAAAGTGAATAAAGCATTCTGATATAAGGTAGGGGATTCTCAAACCCAATTTCATTTCTTTGGTTTATTCCTCTTTCGTTCCAAATTTTAGCATGGATGTTCTTTTAATATTACTAAAACTTAATTTCATTTTCCTTAAATTTTCATTTCTAGTATATACATGCTTCCAATCTAATTTTATGATAAATGCAAAAAAATTTCCAAAAGAACTCTTCTTTCTGAAAACACATGTTTTACTTCTCGTAGGATTGTTTCTTTTTCACTCAAGTTTGATGATTCATATACCAAGTATGTTATTACCTTTTTTATTTTGGGAACCAAAAGGTTTATTCATTAATGTATTCATTATGGAATTACCATTAATCCCATTTCCTTTCCATGGGTTATTTTATGTCTAATATTGATATATGTTCTATATGGTATAAATGATTATGTAAATGTTATGATGTGATGGGTGCACACAGAGTTATATAGCGCTCTAATGAATTGGTTAATATGATGTATATCATGATATAACATGAAATATTTGTGAACATGATGCTTTATTTGTTCACAATGATTACTTTATGATGATTCACATATGTTATGCATGAACATGATGCTATCTTTGTTCATAACTATGTGTGGTAGTTAACTACTAAGACATGATATTTCATTCTTATGCATTGAAACATTCAAGGGCTTTATCTAATTCTTACTCTCATGATTATGATGATGATCCCATGATTATGTTATGATGATAATTATTATTCTCATCTATGTTTTATTGATTCATGTTCTTATCTATCCTCATAATTGGCTTTTAGCTCACCCCTTTCTTTGATGTATATCCTACGGTGATTACTTGTACTAAGATGAAAATGAGGGACACTAAGAAGCTTGGGAAGAATGAATTAAATAATATTTATGTTTTATTATGTAAATTTTATGTTTGGTCCTAATTTTACCAAGAGACTAAACCTTTGGATCCTAGTTTTGTAACACTATTATATTGTTTATCTTTAAAATGATGTAATAGTAATGTAAGAAAAGAAGGGTTTATATAGTTGGTATCAGAGCATGATTTCGTTAATTTGAAAATTAGGATTATAAAACCTTAGTGAAAAACCTCAGTATGAGACTAAGTATATGAAATCACCCAAGAAGCTTTGTTTTATAAAAATTCGAAACATAGGGATCCCACAAGATATGCCTTTAAAGTTAATTGCATAAAGGAATAATTTATTTATTCACAAATTGTTGAATTATGTTTTGTTAAAACCTTTAATATTTTGTAAAATGGAGGTAAAAAGGAAAAACTAGGCCAATAATCCATGTGAGGGACAATGTAGTGATTGCCCAAATGATGTCCCAAATGCCTTGGGAGGTGGAGTTCAAAATTTAATGGCAATTATTATCTAGATGTCTCAGGATATGAACAATAACTTGAATAATGAGGAACTTCCTCTATAATATAAGAGGGATCAACTGTCTATCAATTCTTTTATGCAGAAATGACCACCAAAATTTAGTGGATCTTTCGATCCACTAGTCACTGAATAGTGGGTCAAATAAATGGAGAAGATATTTTCTATGCTTCACTATTCTGAGATAGATAAGGTAACTCTAGACATTTAATATTTGTATGGAGGGGACAATCCATGATGGGTGTTGATTAAAAACACCTACACAAATGATTAAATTTAATAGATGGAGTGGTAATACTTTAAGAAATTATTTCTTAACAAGTATTTCCCTAGAACTCTTCATACAAAGATAGAGAGAGAATTTATTGATCTAAAGAAAAAATAAGGTGAATCTATCACAGCTTAAGAAGATAATTTCCCAAGGATTTCAAGGTATGACTCGGGTTTTGTTATCAATAATGATAGAAAAATAGATAGATTCTTTGGTGGTTTAAAACTAAACCTTCGAAAGGATCTATAAATTTTTGACTTTAGGAGTTACGAAGAAGTTGTTTGATGTCCTCTCAAAGTGGATATTGAGTTTAGAGAATGGTTCCATGGCTATGGAGATAAAAAATGAAATATGGAGTTTCAAGCCTACGTATCTAATGATGAAGGTGCAAAAAAGTATCAACTACTCACATGTCAAAAATGTGGGAAGAAGCATCAAGGGAACTACCTCAAAGGGATTTGAAAATGCTTTAAGTGTGGGAGAGAAGGCCACTAAACTCATGAATTTCTAAGAGACATGAGGAAGATAGAAAATGTGGTGGAAGAATAGAGAGAACCACCTATATTTCAATGATTTAATTGTAGGGATCAAGGGAACTATGAAAGATAGTTCACTAAACCTCAATTCTTCAAGGGTAATCAATGTCACCAGCCACCAAAGCTAAAGAAGAAAGGGAAAGATTATGCCATCACTACTACTGAGGTGGATCCTGACAATGATCTAGTGATAGGTATGAGATTATTCATTTATTAATATCACACGTACTATTTAATTCCAATTCTATGCATTTTTTTATATCTTTAAATTTTAGTAGAACAATTCAAGAACCTCCTCAAAATATGGAGGTTGAGTTATCATTGAGAATAAAAAATGGGGAAATTATTGCATCAAAAGTATATAAATCCTCCCTAGTTATTGATTATGTAACAAAAATCCTAAAAGATCCTATCTTACTTCCTTTGGTGCAGTTTTATTTTATATTGGGCATGGATTTTCTATATTTATGCAAACATAACATCAAATTTTGGGAAAGGGAGATAAATTTTCATATCCCAGGGAATCCTCTAATTTTTTATAAGTGTAAGGATGGGGATGAATCTCCTTAGAAATAATCATCTCAAGTGTGGATATTATTACCTTATGAGTAAGCATATCTAGCTTAAATGATTAAGACATAGGAGAGAATCATGATCGAAGACATGCCCATTATGAAGAACTACATTGATGTATTACCTAAAGAATCACTTAGTCTTCCTCATTAACAGTAGGTTGATTTATCAAATGAACTTATTCATAGATATCTACCTATATCAAATAGACCTTATAGAATGACCACCATTGAGTTGGAATAACTGAAGAAGAAGTTACAAGAGAATCTAGACAAGGGGTTTATATGCCTGGGTACTTCACCATCGGGTGAACCAGTCCTCTTTTTCAAGAATAAGGATGGATAAATGTGCCTCTACATTGATTATCTTGATATCAATAAAATCAAAATAAAGAACAAGTATCCCCTTCTATGGATAGATGACTTGTTTTATCAGTGTGAGGAAAATTATTTCTCTAAGGTGGACCATCGGTCGGGATATAACCGATTAAAGGTGAAGAAGAAAGATATTCCCAAGTCTACCTTTCAAATGAGGTACGAACACTATGAGTTCATAGTTATGCCTTTCATAATCACTAATTATCCATAAATATTCATGGAATTAATGCATATAGTCTTTATAGATTACCTTGATAAATTTGTTTTAATCTTTATTAATGATATTATGATATACTCCAAGAGCAATGAGGAACCTGAGGAGCATTTGAATACTATGATGAAGACTTTTAAATGGGATAAAATTTGTAAATAGTATAGTAAATGAAATTTCTAGATGGTGGAAGTATCATTATTAGGGTATTTTATCACCAACAAAGGAATATCTATGGACCCTCCCAAGAAAAAGGTAATTAAAGAGTAGCCCAGGACAACATCTGTAATGGAGATCCGTAGTTTCCTTAGTCTAGCTGGGTATTATCAGAGATCTGTGAAGAAATTATCATGATTTTTAAACCCACTAACCAAGCTGACTCATAAGGGATAAAAGTTTGACTATACCAGTGAATGTGAAGACTGCTTCAAAGAGTTAAAAAAGAGGCTTATCACTGCACCAATACTCACACTTACGATAAGTGGGGAAATCTTTATGGTATAAAATGACGATTAAAACAAGGGATTAGGCTATTTACTGATGAAAAATGATAAAGTGATAGCGTAAACCTCAAGGAAGTTAAAAATTCATGAAAAAAACTATCCCACTCATGATATGGAGTTGGCAGTTGTGATATTCACATTGAAAATCTAGGGGAATTATCTCTATGGGGAGAAGTATGAAATATATACTAATCATAAGAGGCTCAAATATATATTCATACAGAAGGATATTAATATGTTCCAACAAATATGGTTATAACTCATCAAGGATTATGAATGCTCAACCATTACCATCCCAATAAGGAAAATAAAGTGAAAAATGATCTAAGTAGAAAGGATCCTACAACATTATCAATGATGAGAATTTAGAAGGATCAAATATTTTTAGACATGAAAGGGATGGACATGGGAATCATTAAGGAAGGAACATCATCAATCCTTCATCAAATTACTGCTCAACCTTCCATTGTAGAGAAAATAATGGATGCTCAATGAAATGATATGGAAATTCATAAGAAGGTGGAAGCCATGAAAAAGGGTAAATCCACAGAGTGAAAAATTGATGAGGAAGGAGTTGTACTATTTTGGGTCATTACTATATGTACCATCCAATCCAGAGATAAAGAAAGAGATTCTTAGTGATGCACATATCTCAAAAATATCTATTCACCCAGGGAGCATGAATATGTATCAATATCTATGAGAGAACTATTGGTGAGACAATATAAAGAAAGAGATCATTGAATATACATCAAAGTGACTGGTATGTCAAAAAGTGAAGGATGAAAGGAAAAATCTTAATTGGATGATGCAACCATTGCCTATAAAAATATGGAAATGGGAAAACATCACCATAGACTTTGTCACTGAACTTTTGAAGACATCAAGAGGAAACAATTCTATATGGGTTGTTGTGGATCATCTAAAAAATACAGCTCACTTTATCATAATTTGAGAGGATTTATCACTGGATAAACTTACATGGATATATATCAGAGAAGTGGTAAGTATTCATGGAGTAATATTATCGATTGTATTTGATCGAGATCCAAGATTCACCTCGAAGTTCTATAAAAGCCTCCAACATGCTCTAAACACTGAGTTGAACTTCATTACAAGTTTTCATCCTCAAACCTATGGCCAATCAGAGTGGAATATTTAGACACTAGAAGATATTTTGAGAGAATGTTCTATGGACTTCAAAGGAGGATGCGGCCAATATATTCCTCTAGATGAATTATCTTACAATAATAGTTTCCACTTGAGAATCCAAATGGATCCATATGAATCCATTATGGTAAAAGATAGGTAACACAAATATGTTTGGATGAGATTAGTGAACAAAAGATACTAGGATCTGAAATGATTGATGGAATGGTGGAAAAGGTGAAAACCATTCAGAAAAACATTAAGGCAACCCAAAGTTGAAAAAAGAGCTATGTAGACAATTGTCGATGAGACCTAGATTTTGAGTTTGGAGACATGGTATTACTTCACATATCTCCATGGAATAGGATCATGAGATTTGGGAAGAAAGTAAAGTTGAGTCCTAGGTACATTGAACCATTCAAGATTCTTGATCATGTTGGAGTTGTTCCCTATTGACTGACACTTCCACCTATCATGTCTCAAGTACATTATTTATTCCATGTATCCTTATTGAGTAAGTACATACCATATCCCTCACATGTACTGAATCCATAGGTGGTACAGTTGGAAAATGACCTCTCTTATGAGGAGTAACCTATGAAGATCTTGGACCGTAGAGATAAAGTTCTACACAATAAGACTAATCACCTGGATAAAGTACTATGGTAGAACCATAAGTAAAAAGATGCAACATGAGAACTAAAGGATGCAATGAAGGAGAAGTTCCGTCACCTACTTTTAACTTAAACTGTAAAGAAAAATTTTCAGGGTGAAATTTCATAAGGGTGGAAGAATGTAATGACCCAAAATTTTATCAATGGAAATTAACTTCTTATAATTATTTCATTTAGTATAAACCACATAAAATTACTTTGATAACACAATACAAACTTTATAAATGAATAATTAATGGAATAATAGGTATCTCTAGAAGTTAATGAAACTATACCAATGGAATAGTAACTTTACCTTTCGAATAGTAATGTGACCATTAAGAATAGTAATCCAGCCAATATAATCGTAACATCGCCTATGAAAGTATAAATAAAATTTAGGTATCTTATGAATTAAAATATGATATATTTATTTCATGTTACAAGTAAATAAACTTTTTATAAATGATAAATTAAGTGTTGGTATTTTTGTAAGTTATAAATATTCAATTACAATTTTATAATTAATATAATGATTTAAAAGCAAATTTATTTTCAAAAAATTTATTCATAAATTATTATATTTTTTCTTATTATTATAAGATAATTTTATGATACCTTAAGTAAATACATGAATTTTTGAGTCATTGTTGATGTAAGGATAATTTAAGCAAAAAATATCAAAATATACTTCATTATTTTAATATATTTCATGATAATGTTCAAACTATTCATAGTCATGAGCCAAAATAATAAACTAATGAATAAAATAATGAAAACCCCCCCATCTCCCCTATAAATACCAACCCTCATCACCTCTTATCTTCACACCTTTCAAGCCTTGATGATTGTCAAAATTCTTTCCAAAAATATTTCCAAGCCCCCAAACCCAATTTTAGGATCCATTGGTCTAAATGAAATACCAAAACCAATTTCCATAAGGTGGTTCTCAAGGAGAATAATTCAAGAGGTAAAATCCTCTTTATTTTTCTTTTATTTTCTTTCAATTTATTTTATTTTCTTATTATATACTCATATCCCCTTATCCAAGGGACATGAAAACTCTATTATCATATAAATACTATAATTTTATTATATTAATGGAATAATCTATCATCAAACCTTTTATCCTCTCCCTTTTATTTTAAAAATGGAAACATCATCTGTGAGGTGTTATTTTGTTTCCTTCAAGGACAACAAGTTTTCATTTTAGTTTACCAGCTTCAAGGATGGTATTAAAAAAATTATAATGGTTGATTTAGATTGTAAAGTGTATATTATAACTTTTTTTTATGTTTAGGAACTAACTTATATGCATAATATTAAATAATAAAACAAAATGAATTCATTGTGATAAAAAACTATCAAATTAATCTAAACGATTATCATTAGAATTTTGTCTAATGAATCATCATAATATCTAAAAATAATAACATATATGACCAATTAAACTTATATAAGTTCATTAATAACTCACAATATCAATTCTGGATAATTATCCCCATTTTACATGATCTTCCATACATGTATACAAGTGAACCAATCATGGAAACCAAGAAATGAACAATCTCAGAATAATGGAATTGAACTCTATAATTCATCATAATGGCCATAAAAGAACTTAATAAAATTTTAGTAAATCAAATACATGTATAAGAGGTTATGGATTTATTTATTAATTAATTTAATTTTATTATACATGATATTAAAGTGAAAAAATCATTCGAACATATGGTAAGAGGATTATCAAACCCAATTTCCTTTCTTTGGGTTATTCCTCTTTCGTGCCAAATTTCAGTATGGATGTTCTTTTAATATTCCTAAAATTTCATTTCATTTCCCTTACCTTTTCATTTTTGGTATATACATGCTTCCAATATGATTTTATGACAAATGTAAAGATTTTTCCAAAAGAACTCTTCTTTCTAAAAACACATTTTTTACTTCTCTTGAGATTGTTTCTTTTTAACTCAGGGTTGATGATTATTATACCAAGTATGTTATTCCCTTTTTTATTTTAGTAACCACAAAATTTATTCATGAATGTATTCTTTATGAAATTCTCATGAAACTAATTCCCTTTCCATGGGTTATTTTATGTCTAAGATTGATATACATTCTATGTGGCATGCATGATTATGTAAATGTTATGATGTGATGGGTACATCCAAAATTATATAGCACTCCATTTCATTGGGTAATGTAATGTATCTAATGTGATAAAGTGAAATATGTGTGAACATGATGCTATGTTTATTCAAAATGATGATGTTATGATAATGCACTTATGTTATGCTTGAACATGATGCTAGCTTTGTTCACAACTATATGTGGTAGTTGACCACTAAGACATGATGTTTTATTATTATACATTGCCACATTCCATACCATTATATAATGATTCCTCTCATGATTATTATTATTATCCCATGATTATGTTATTATGATAATGATTATACTCACCCATGTTATATTGATTCATGTTATTATCTATCCTCTTACTGGGATTTTAGATCACCCCTTTATTTGATGTATATCCTCAAGTGATTACTTGTACTAAGAATAAAATAAAGTTCACTAAGAATCTATAGAATAATTCATTAAATAATTCTTATGTTTTATTATGTAAATTTTATGTTTGGTCCTAATTTTCCCAATACACTAAACCCTTGGATCCTGGTTTTGTAACACTATTATATTGTTTTGCTTCACAAATGATGTAATAGTAATGTAAGAAAAGAAGGGTCACTATATGAAATCTAGTCTAGTATATAGCATATCATACATGACTAAACCAATTTTTGATGCATATAAAATACTTCCCATTCAATTTCTTTCCTCACTTGTCTGAGGACACATTTTATTGAAATGATGAATACCATGTGACAATATAAAAAACCCCCTCTTAGATTTTTTTGTACTCAATATCTTCAGTATCATGTCAATATATGTACCTTTACATAGGACACAAAGCCTCTTGAATCTATCATAATAGATCTTTATCCCAAGAATATATACTACCTTTACTAAGTCCTTCATGGAGAAGCATTTTTTCATCTACTCCTTAACAGACTGTAAGATTAGTATTTATTTTCCAATAAGTAATATTTCACCAACATATATTATTAATAGAACAAAAACACTCCCACTAAACCACTTATAGAAACATGGTTCACATTTATTTTTTATAAAACCAAATTCCATTATGGCTTTTTCAAATAAAATGTTCCATGACCTAGATGCTTATTTTAATCCATAAATGGATCTTTCAATTTTTATATCTTGTTGGCTTCCATTGGAGTCTCAAAACCTTCAGATAGTTTCATATAGATATATTCCTGAAGGTTCCCATTAAGGAATTATATTTTTATATCCATTTTTCAAATATAATAGTCATGTAATTCCATAATGTAAAGTATAATTTTGATGGATTTTAGCATAGTGACAAATGAAAAGGTTTCATCATATTCAATTCCTTGATAATGTTTAAACCCTTTTGCAACCATCCATGCTTTATAGGTATTTAATTCACATCCATATATCATTTCTTCTTGAATACCCTTTTGAAACCAACATGATTTACATCCACTGGAGGATCTACCAAAATCTAGACTTAGTTTTGGTACATAGAGTCCATTTTAGAATTCATTGTTTTTTTCACTTAGAAACATCTATGCCACTTACTACTTCAATATTGGTTAGAGGATCATTATTATGAGATAATAATGAGTCAATATACTTAGTTTCTTAAAAACCATACTATTTTGGTTATATAATATCTCTTTTACTCATACACAGTACTTATGTCTCTGAAATAACTTATTCTTCCATAGGGCTTTGTGGAATATGTTCCTGTGCCAACTCTTGTATATCTTAAGCTTGGGCTACATCATATTCTATATCTCTCCCACTATCTCTTTTAGATATAATATTCTTCTTAAGAAATGTGGGACATTTTTCAACCACAAACTTTTTGTTTGAAGTATTTTATAGGCAGTATCCTTTTTATTCTTTGCGATATCCTATAAAGATACACTTTATGCCTTGGGGTGAAATCTTGTTACCTAAAGAGGCATTAACAAATGCTTCGAAACCACACACATGTAAGTATAAAAACATAGGTTTCTTTAAATTCCATAATTGGTATGGTATATCCTATTTTTATTTAGTTGGAACTCAGTTTATCACATATGTTTCTATTTGTAATTCATATCTTCAAAAGTATAGTGGAAGACTCAAATGACTCATCATTAATCTCACTATGTATAAAAAGGTGTGGTTACTACTTTCACTCACACCATTACATTAAGGTGTATAAGGTGTAGTGATTTGGGATAAAATCCCAAAATCCCGTAAATAATCAATGAAGTATTTATTAAGATATTATCTACCATAGTCTAAGTAGAGTTTCCTAATCTTCTTACTAGATTGGTTCTCAAATTTATTATTTTACTATTTGAATTTATCAAAAGAATATGGCTTATAACTCATCAAGTATTCATATAAATATCTACTAAAACCATTAGTAAAAGTTATGAAGTATGATTACCCATCCCTTGCTTCAATAGAAAATAGTCCACACACATCAGTTTGAACTAATTCAAGATGCTCTTTTTTCCTTTTAACCTTTTACACTAAATGGGTCTTTGGTCATTTTTCCTTATAAACATTCATGAAATATACCAATTATTTTCAGTTCAAAAGAATATAAATACCCTTATTTGTGTAATTTATTCAAACACTTTTCATTTACATAACTTATCTAGTGATTCAAAAATTGGGTTGTTATGATTCATGTGAAGTAATTTCATTATAGATTTATATTACTTAGTTTGTGTAATACAAAACATAAATATCATTATTTAAATGATCCTTACTATAATAAATTATATATTTATAAAAGAAGAAACATTTATTCATAAACTTGAAAATAAACCCATCCATATCTAGTTTTGATACAAAAATAATGTTTTTTGTAATAGATGTAACATAAAAACAACCTTTTAAAACCACAATCATTCTAGTTGTAAATGTGAGTTCATAGTCTCCAATAGCTAAAATAGAAAATTTATCTCCCTCATATGCTCTTAGATCTACCTCCCATTATTTAATATTTCTTAATATACTTGGTTCCTATATTTGAATATATATGTGAGCACAAAAAGCTGTATTTAATACTGAATTTTTAGAAATAGATAAATTGAACTTGATAACAAATGCACCAAAATCTTCCCCTTGCTTCTTAGGCTAGGTTCAATTCTTATTCCAGTGTTCATTCTTTCCACATGTGAAACAAACAACATCCTATTACCTTGATTACCACTTGATCTTCCTCTTCTTGGAATGGTGTGAAGAATCTTCAGTCTTAGATATCTTCACCTTACCTTTCCATTTGTTCACCATAAGGATAGAATGATTTTTGAACTTCCTCTCATTATCTAATTGTATAATAAAGAGTGGGGAGATCTATGAGGGACATATCAATTCTATTTTTATTAAAATTTATAAAAAATATGGAGAATCTATAAGAGATTGATGTAAGAATGTGATCGATGTGAAGTTATTTAGGGATTTTAAACCCTAAAACCTCTTGGTGCTCAATATACCCAATGATCTTGACTATAAGAGGCCTAACTAGTAAACCCTCCACAAGATTACTCTTAAAGAGCACTTTGGATATCTCAAACTGTCTATTTCTTGATCTCTGCTGGTATATACCATGGAGATTCTTGAGTATGATATAAACATCCATTTTTTCATGAGACTTCATGAGTTCACTAGACATAGATGATAACATCAAACACTAAAATTAGACCACATTATTCATATTTTTTTATAGACACTGAACTCTTCATCACTCACCTCCTTGGTATATGGATTAGGCATTAAGGATTCTATCATGTAAGATTTATGTTCTTGGAACAACACAACCCGAAGGCATCTGAACCACTCCTGAAGTTACTACTAGTGAGGATATGCTCTTTCTCAAATATAAATCATCGAGGTAGTGTGGATGAAAAAATTTCCATTTTATAAAATTCTAAAAGAGAATATTATTAGTACATTTCTTGATTAAAAATTATGTGAGAAATAATAATAGTTAGTTTTATTAAATCTCCATTATTTTATCAAGTCCTAATATCCCTCACCATTGAAATCAGAATTTATAGTTTCAAGGAAATTCTAGTGGAAAGTATCCATATTAACTTTCTTAACAATCCATATTTTGTCCATGAAAACCATAAGAAGGCATTTAGATAGGAGGTTTTTCAAACTACGGGCTTGGATCTTTTTGATCTGTTGAGTGGACTCCCCAGTATTGAAATATTAACATATATTTAATCAACACTTGCCTCCAAATTTGTATTGAATAGACTTTGGACATTAAATTCAATACATGTTTGGTTAAGTCAACCCAAAAATCCTATGATAATTCCATGATAAAAGTAAGTTTCCATACTTTGTCTTGGTCTATATGAGGTGTGAAATTAATTCACTGTGTGTAATTAACTTCACAGTGTGTATTGTATCCCACAACATGGCTAGGTGAAGCCCAATTGGGTACACAACATATACTCCATCTACATGCCCTGTAGTCCCATGCAATCTGTCCATATTCCTCAACACTTCCCAATGTAATTTTCATTCATTCATTATCTATTCTTATAATTTTAAGAAAATGAAACACTGAATGGATATGATTAATATATTGATAACTTGTTAATTTAATTTAGATTAAACAAAGAATAATATAATGTGAAAATCTAAACAATATTGTGCATAGATTAACAATAAAATAAATAATTATAAATATAAAATGTGACCCCTATGACACCACTTATAGGTTTCGAGTGTAGTGGAAGTAAGGTGGTGGGTGATATATTTAAAATTTATTTTAAATAAAATTTCCTAAAAACCTATAGAGGATATTTCTTGTTAAATTTATAATTAATTTATTTAGATATAGAAGAAATAATATACCTGGGCTTAGGATATTTCTTCATTGATAATTTTGATCTTCCTAAAATCCTTTCTGATTACCTTCATTTTACTACAAGTATTAAATTGTAGAATCCCTCTAGCAGTGATCCACATGTGCTCATTTGATCTCCAATAAACACTAATTAATTTTCAGGTGCTAGCATAGTGAATCAATTATCTTGAATTGTTCATCTTGAACACTCTAATATCCTTCATGATTAAATTTTTTTTCTCATTCTTGAGAAGAAGATAGGATGAAAATATGAGAGGGAGAATTCTATTGTGCGCAAAAATTATCAATTCTAAATTTTTGATTAATTATACACAATAGACATAACTATCTATTTATAGAGAGAGTTTAGGTTAAAATATTATATAATTGCATGTTGGACCTTGAATAATATAATAATATTTATTAAACCCAATTCCAAAATAATAATAATAATAATAATAATAATAATAATAATAATAATAATAATAATAATAATATTTTATGGCACATTCTAGCCTGCACAATGATAAATAATATTTACCATCTTATAAATAAATATTTATCAATAGACATGGTTTTGGTCTGTTTATCCTCCTCAATATTTATTGAATACCCAAATAAATATTTAATTTAAATATTTCATTCATCAATAAATATTTGTGATCAATAAAATGTGAATAAAATTATTTATTGTTCTTGAGAATAATATTTATTCAATTAATTAAATTCAAATAGAATTTAATTGATATCAATAGAAAAACATAGTGTGTGACCCTCTAGGATTATTTTTTGTTATAATTATTTGAGATAACCTAAATTCCAAGATCATTGTCTAGAAATGAGTTAAGGAACCCAAGAGAAATAACCTATTGTATCAATAATGAAAACCAAATATGAATGCTCACTATGTAATATAATTCATTTGTCACAATATCCCATTAATAAGGTTTCAAATATGTGGAATTAACTGAAATAATCAATATGTATTTCTTTAACTATCTAAAATAAGCACGTTGATACTTCATGTCTATGATATTTATGGAAATAGGTCTATTAAAATCAAAGGGATGAGATATAATATTTTATAAACATGGAAGGGAAAAATCCTTCCCTGACTTATCCATTGATAACATGTCATTTATGACGCACCCAACATACCCTACATCATTGTGAGCATATTTCATCATGGTTATCATTAGAAAATATAAGTATGCGAGTCATGAAATGCATTAATGATAATATTAAAGTATACATATACTTACACATGCTCAAAAATAGGAATATCTGATGATACCAACACATGTGGAATTACTACGGTAGGTCTATTCTTATAATCTCCCTTATTGACTACTAAGTAAAAAATTCATGAGAATAAGCCTCATCAGATTATGATTACTCACACCTAATAGTCACATTCTATGTGTCCCATCATAGAATATTATCTAACTATAGAACTATATTTAAGATTATTATCATATAACTTCAAGGTTCTCATCATAGATGGGAAATTCTATGACCTTATCAACGCGACATATACCATAGGAAATTATTACATTAAATTCAATCAGAACAATGAATGATATGAAATAAGATGATTTATTAATATTAAAATAATCGAATATACATGAAATAAACGTAAAAATAGTTTGTCCTTTGACACCAAATACAACATGAACATGGTTAAAACTTCTATGAAATCATTTTCATAAATAATAAAAACCCAAACCCATTTTTATTTTTTAAAACCCATTAAAAAAATATAAATCTGGAAATAGTTGGATAATGTTTTTTTGATACTTAAATGATCCAGATAAGGAACTTGTTTATAAGAAAAAATTAATGCAAATGGACTTAATTTAGTATTATTGATTCAGATAAGGTTCTTGTTTTTTTACACGTGTGTGTGTATATATAACATAAAAATATTTTACTAAAAATATTTAAATAATTTTTCAAAAATTATTTTATCAAATACATTTTATTTTAAGTAATACATCCCAAGTCCCTTATTTTTTTGGGAGTGACCTTGGAAATTATTCATCCATTCATGATGTGGGATTCTCATTACATTATCTAAGTGGTCACACATTTCAGACCCGTTTTAATATTTTAAAAAATAAAAAATATATATATTTATAATATATTAAAATCTCCCATATTTATTCATTTAATATAAATTCAAATCACATTCTATATCATTATATATAATAAAGGAATTATTTTAATTAAAAATTTAATTATTATCAATATCTCTAAGTATAATTAATTTTACGAGATTTCAAAATATTAAACTCATTCATCTTTGTGATAAACCAAAGATATCTTACATATAAAAATTTACTCTTCTAGTATCTCATATTTGTAGTGATTTTATGGCAATGTTATTATGTAATTTTCATTAATATTCTAATGTGTAAACATAATAATTAATGTAAGAAGAAATATCAGTTCTATTGGAAACCCAAACATTTCATTCATTAATATTACATTAATTTAGATTAATATTTAATATATATCCTAATAATACACACCACAGAACCATAAATATTTAGTTTATTTTAATACTGTATACAGAATCATTTTATTTTATGAAATATCTTCAACATCTCCTAAAAATTTATTCTCACACAACACACCTTTTAGACATACCCTATTTACATCATTTCTTCGTAACTTAAGAAAATGGAAACATAAAAAAGAGTGAACTCAGATGCTCAGTAAGGTTAAACATAAGAGACACCAACCAACGATTATAAGTGAATAGAATATAATCAAAAGTGTATGGTAACATGATCATAACTTTCAAAAGTCTTAACCAATTTGTAAAATATCATTAATCACAATTCATGGCATAAGGATTTGACATAACAAAATAAATAAGTCCTAATAGTGTAGAATAATCAATAATCGATCACAAGACACAAGATCATATCATAAGAATAAGTCATATTTTTTTGTGACATAAACATAAGCATAAAAAATAATTTCCTTAGTCAAGTATCACAACCAAGACTATCATAGCGGAAAGAGTCCTTTACAAAACTTGGTAAATTTCCCATTATTGTACAGATTATGTCATGAGATAATAATAAATACCCAATTTATTGGATGGATATATAATTATGGTCCCACTCATTACATAATTAAAACCATACATATGTGTTCATATTACTATAAACACATTCATTATTTCATTATTGTGTAATTAAACCATGGGAAAGAAATGAGTTTCATAACGAGTTAATCATCACATAACCATAATACATCTATATAAAGGAAAATTATGGTATCATTATAACATATCCATTATAATAAGCATCAATGGATGTTTGTATAGATAAAAAATACCATTAAAGGAGTATTAGAACATTTCTTTGAAAACATGGAAAATATCCTTTTCTTTTACTATCTTTAAAAACTAAAAACTCAAAAAATAAAGAGAAAAATATTTTTATTGAAAATAACCATGGAAAATTTTAAATTAATATTCAAAATAAATAAAAAATCATGATATTATTAAAATATATTAATTTAATAAACATTAAAATAAATATTTATTCCACAAATTTATAATAAGTCATAGAAATCATTTTCGAAAAAGATTTTAAAAATTCCTTATTAAAAACATTGAATAGAAAGTAAATTATGGATAAAGATTAATTTAAATAGTCATTGGATCTTTGAAAATAATAGTCTTTGAAAACATTTTAAAGAACATGAACATGGAATAAAAAGTTCATTAACCAAAGAGGATAAATAAGGTCCGATTTTCTTAAAAATGTTTTCTCAATCATTTTAAGTACCAAAGAGAAGAATAAAAAGAAAATGTAAAAAAACCATAAATAACCATAGGGAAATAAAATATATAGGGTTTAAAATATAAGGATCATATAATTACACTCGATAGAAATTTAACATAGACAATATCAAAAAGAAATGAGATTGTAACATAAACCCTTACCTTAAGTCCCATCTTGATCTATATGCATTAAAAACTCATATATAATAAATATTGATTTATTATAAATATTTTTAATAATTATATTAATATATATATTCCTATATATCATTCCATTATAACTTAAACTTACTTTTTTATTTACAATTCTTCCTTAAAATCATTATTTAGGTGAAAAATGGTCTGCTTTCCATGCATGTTTCGGTTTAATGGTTTTGGCTATTCCACGTTTATCATGGATTAATTATATCTATAGTATAAATAATTTAATAAATATTATATTATTCCATATATACACTCTTATAACTAGTCATATATGATAGCGATGAAAAATAAATTACATTACTTCATGGAGACGGTAGTTCGTACACATGCATGAGTAAAGATTCAAATTTTCAATGGTTAGAATGAGAGAAAGGTAAATAATAATTCACCTTTGAAGAATAATTATTATTTAAAAAACTATCATAGATATATTAATTTAATCTATTTATATAACCATCCATTAGATACAGTGATGAAAAATGAAACACATCGCTTCATGGAGGGGGTAGTCTATATATACGCACGAGTGATGTTTACATTTATCATAGAATGAAAAAGGAGATAAAAAATGGGTTTAACATAAACCTAATATTTTTTTATATTATAGGTTATTATATTATTATAATTTCATGTCTATGATATTTTTAAGGGAGGTAGAAGAAGAAATAAACATGAAAAAACATGGTTAAGAGTTATACCACTTATTTTAAAAACCTCCTTTGGATATCTTTTTAAGGACCCTTGTATTTTTCATTTAAGAATAATAGAACCTATAAAACACATATATAGATGTTTATAAGAGATTTATGCAGAGTTTTGTTAAGATAATTAGCTTAAAAATGTTTGAAGAAGAGAGAATAGGAGGTTCCCTTTTATAAGTAAGGGGAGTGGCACACTTGTAATTATTATAAACTTTAAAATATTATAATATCACTTTCATGGTAAATTGGATCCAAATTGGTTGAATTTTAGTGATGGTATGAGATAGTGACAAAATAAAATCAACCAACAGGATTTATAATTTTTTTTTGTTTTATTTTAACCATTATCTCTTTAGTTTAACCCCTATTAACCTTTTTAACCTTTACCGTAGTAATGAATTTATAACTCTATTTCTATTCATTATAAAAAAAATAAATTAAACTATTTAAAAAAGTTACAAATTCTTATTTAAAAAATGGGAACCATTTTATCAAATTAAATTCATATAATATGAATAAATTAATTTTAAAAAAACCCCATAAAACACGATGAAAACATCTTTTAGACAAATTCTATTTTCAAGTATAAAATGAGATTACTCTAATTATTTTTTTAATAATAATAAGTAGATTAATTTAAATTTATTTTATTTAATATATAATATATAAAATAAAAGTATTCACCAATAGATATTATTTTAATTTATTAAAATAAAAATACCTTGTGAAAAAAATTATTTTATGAAAAACATCCCTTTTTACCTTCAAATGATTTTGTCTTTATTTTTATTAAATTGACATCCAATTTATGAATTATTATTATTAATTAAAAATATATTTCATCCATATAAATTTTCATTAGTGATCATGATACATATTTTATATAAAAATACAATATCATGAAAAATAGATACTTTAACATTAAATGATTTTATTCTTAACATTTTAAATTGAGTACTCATTCCTTGAAAATTTTCAATACATTTATGTTAATTAGATATTTTATTCATATGTTTTATAATTCGTTTATTCCTATTAATACTCTCTAATCCAATTTATAGGTCATATATAATATAATGTTTAAATCGCGGTTCATTTAAATTTGGTGTTGCACGTAAAAAGGCTATCAAAGAAATAAAATTTAATAAAGAGAAATATATATTCCAAAATATTTGGGTGTTACATTCTACCAATTATTTTAATAATTTAATCCTAAAAATTATTTACTTAGATAAAAAAATTGACGATACTTATGCCTCATGACATCCTTAGGTTCTCATGTTACTCCCTCAAATTTATGGTTTTCCCATAATACTTTGACTAGGTGAGTGGTCTTATTACATAATACTTTCTCTCTTAGACCCCAAATATCTATGGATTTTTCATCATAAGAAAGATCATGGTCTAGAAGCATGAACTATGAATTTAGTACATTTAATGGATCAAGTATTAACTTACTCAAATGAGATACATATAACACATCATTAACTTGAGAGAGGACTAATAGAGGCGCCAAGAGATAATCTACAATCCTGATATGATCCAGAATCCCAAAGGGACTACTATATAAAAGGATTAACTTGAATTTACTTTCAAATACCATAACCTTATTCAATTGATATATTCATATTAATACCTTGTTGTCAACATCAAACTCTATATCCCATCGATGATTGTCAGCATACTTTTTTTATCGTCTATGAGTTCTCCTAATGTGGTGATGAATAGATCAAAACTTCTCTGCCATTTCCTCAACCAAATCATTCCCCAATAGCTTTATTTATATAGATTTATCCCATCAAATTTAAATTGTTCACTTCCTTATATAGAGGGATGCATAAGGATCCATCTGAATTCATCAATGAAAGATGTTGTTGTAAGAAAATTAGACAAGAGGAAGGTGTTGATCCCAGCCTCCTTTGAAATCCCAAGATAAATATCTCATCATATATTATTGGGTTTGAATGGTCCTCAATGACTGACCATATATCCAAGTATTATAATTATTGTTAAAGTCCAAATCTTTATTCAACACTTTCTGAATAATTCTCTATAATTTCATGGTAAACCTCATATATCGATTAGATACAACAAAATTTGGTGATGGGTTTTATATGATAATAAAATTTTCATTTATAGAAGAACACAATCCAATTTTTTAGATATTTATTCAATAAATTAAAGAATTAATATTATTTAAAAATATAGTACCTGAAAAATGTGAGTTTCAATAGCTTCCATCTCCATTCTTAGATGGAGTGTGTTTAAGGGAGATCATGGGGGCAGTGAACTAAAGCACCCTACATCTGAGGTGATACTTCAACCAATGGATACACTATTGTATCATGAGGATACCTACCATCAAATGGGGTTTTATTGCCTTCTCAAATGAGATAAGAAAAGTATTAGGAGTAATACAGTTTAGTAGAGACTCAAACATATTTCACCATTCACACACAACTAGATAGGATCTCAACCTATTATATAGGCGAAGCCCAAGGCTCTTCTTATTCATAACTCATCATATGCATTTATATCTATTGAGTGTAATTCATTGAATGTTTTCAATTAATTTAATGCAAAGCCTTTAATACATTCATAATAAATTGATTAATAAACCATTCAAGAGAAAATTAATCACACACACACACACACATATATATTATATTCATGTATTGAATGCATAACACATATATGAATCATATAGATATATTGAATCTAAAATATATATAATATGATATTATATATATATATATGTCCCATGAATTATATCCACATGTACATGCATCTCATGCTTGTATATTTTAGTGCACATCCAATAATATCTCACTTGCACTAAAATCTCATAAAAAATTTATGAAAAAATTCACAACTCTATGTGAATTTATCCAAATTCTTTTGGGTATGGTTTTTCATCAAACTCTATTCATTTTGAAAAAACATTTTTTCCAAAACTTTATCCTCATCCAAGTGCTTAACTGTGTGAACATTCAAGCTTCAGCTTTTTTGAAAACAACTATGAAATTACAATTTCATAAATGTGATCAAAGAGTTGCTCTATCAAAGAATCAGGGCTACTCAAGTTACTAAGGGGTCTGGTATGATCTCCATAAAACATACTAAAATATCTGTATAAACATGTCTACCACAAGATGTATCATAAAAATCATATGTATACCTATATAATACCTTTTTCTATGACATCAATTGAACACTAGATATATAACATGTCAATCTAGTATTATCCTCTCATCATTTTTTGATTCTCCAAAACAGACTAACCAAGTTAATGAATACATCACATTTCTTTCATTTATCTGATAAATACATTTCATGCCACTTATCCAATTATTTGAACACATCATATGTGTAACAAGTAAGCATAGACATGTATTTCCTCAGTCTAATTCAGTCAATGTAAATATGTATTTAACTTGTCATACAAGTTAAAAATCCTATATTAATTTCACTCCAAATGATGACATGATTTTCATCATAACAAATTACCACTCATTTTAGAAAATTTCATATATTTAATTATGTAAGTAGGGTGCTGACATATGAAGGTTATCATGATCAGTATCTCTACAACCTTATATAAGAAGGATTTATAATAAGAATACACCCTAAGTATATCGATGACTGTATAACATTCCATGAGATATACTTTAGTGGATCAATCCAAGTAATAATTCTCTACTTATTACCTCATGAATATATTCTTTGTATCTCATATAAAAATCTTGGAAACAAATACATGATTAAATTCATTCTGACCTTATCATATCATTACAACCCATAATACACCGTAATGATCACCGATTAGGGAAAAATCAAAGTCATATTTTGAAGAGATATTATCATTTAACTGTTCATGTAAAATTAAACTAAAACACACATGAATGAATGATAATTAGAGATTTACTTTATTATAATAACATGATACATTTGCAACCATTAAAACAAATCAATCATGTGTCTAACACCCAGATATTCTATATGTCATGAACCAGGATAGGATACTATCTTCTCCAACACTTGACCTGGTCCACGATAAGGCCTGAGAGGCATTCTTGATCCTCTTAGGATGGATACTAGAATCAAGAATCAAAGATATCACAGTGGGAATGATTTAGCCTAATAAAAAACTCGAATAAATAAACCAAATAAAACACAAAACATAACCAATAATAACTGGATGAAAGTAAATACATAGAAATAACCAGATACTATAATAGATGAACAAATTGATACTACAAAACTAAACTAGAAACAAACTAGGACCCAACCAGATCTCCATGTGACCTCTTGGTCACCACCAACCACAATACCGACCTACTCCAAAGAAAAACTTGACCAAAAACATGAACCTGAAAAATAGCTCAGTTATACCAATATTGAGTGACACAAGTAGGGTGTGAGAAAAAATAGCTCAGTAGGTAAGCACTATAGAGTCCATACATTTTGATTTCTCAAAATAGTCCATAAATGATAGTTTCAAATACATTTAGAAAATAGTGTTTTATAATTTTAAAGAACTAAACACAAATTTCCCTTTTTAACACAACAGACACCACTTTCCATTTTTCAAAACAGATTTCTAATTTTAAAAACCATTTTAAAAACCTAATACTTAAAAGAGGATACCAAATTAGGTGATCGAAAGTAATACCAGAAAATAAAAGAAAAAATATAGGTTCAAAAAGTTAAATATAATAGGAAATAAACCAAATTATGTAGGGACAAAACACGAACATACAGATAGTAATCATGATAATTTCTTAAACATATCTAGAGGTAATACCTATATGTACTCAGTTTGGAATCACCTTTTGGCATATGGTGTAGCTCCATAGTCAATAATGAACCCAGATGCTCTAAAATAGCGCCACCAGTGGAACAACCCACCTATCCTCTCAACAAATACAGGGGTACCAACCCATCTAATTAGGATCAGTAAGCAACTGACACTCGACCCTCCAGATGATGCCTAAGAATCCCCTGATAATGGTACATAGAGAATGAGGAGATCATCACATGCATGACATAAACCAATAACCCACATATTCCACTATTCTTTCCTAGCCCAAACTTCGACACCAACTATGTGGAGGCCCTCTCCTTAGAGGGACAACCATAGGGGTTCCCAACCCACATAGATCCATAAAAAGTTCTAATCAAGCCTAAACATCATGTCACTTTAAAACCAATTTCCAAAATACTACAAGTCACCAACCAGGCCTTTATCATTTAAAACTCCAAAACCATTTCCAAATATTTTCTTAAAACCAAGGTAAAGCCATACCATATATTCCAAAGATTCAAAATAGGATTTTACATAATTTAGTTACCCAAACCACACCTAAAAGCACCAAACAACTTGAAATTTAGGAAACAAATTAATATCATTTGGGAACCATTAATCCAAATTGAAAAAATTGGCATTTTAGAAGTAACATTTTAAAGTGAATGGATAAGGAAAAGGAGAAGGAAGAAGGAAGAGATGTTCTGAAATATGAGTTCAAAGCAGATATTTATAATAATGATCCATTATCATTTTTGTGCCTATCCCTATATAAACCAAATTCACATAGGTATATTCCCACATCCAATGTAACACTTTTTTGAAAACCATAAAAGAGTCTAAGTGTTTAATTAAAGAGTCATAAGAAACCACACAACTAATTTCAAGAATACCCATCCAATAAATAAACTATAAAAGCTACTAAAACCACTCAATTACACAATTCCTCATATAACACAACTTTATCAAAGAAAAAAAAGAAAAAAACATTTATAATACACACAAAACCATTTTAAAGTCCACTAGGAATTTCATCAAACACATTACATACATATACATATAGACATAATTAAATAAAGCCTTTGAAACCCCCTTTACACCAAATTAATACCATGGAAGCACCAAAAAAATTTACTCTAACACACCACAAGTTTGATTAAGATATTTTAGAAAACATTTAGGAAATGTCAAGCACCAATGGTATTTTTTCGGAAAGAAAAATAATGGAAACACCTAAATCAACATTTTGAAAATGAAACAAAACTACAAGAGAAGGAATAAATTATCACAAAATATGATATACATACCCTAACATTGAAGAATACCACCCACATTTTCCAACACTAATTATAGGGTTTGGCCAAGAGGGAACTAAGCCAAGAGAAATAAGAAGAATAAGGGAGGAAGAGAAGAAGAGGATAAAATTGACCAAGAAATCCAATGGAACTCACCTTAGAAGATTTGGGAGGCATACATAAAGGAATTAGAGTTAAGGAGATGGGTTTTTAGGATCCCCCTAGTGTGCATAGACTGAAAAAGGGAAGATAAACTTTAAAGGGTTAAAATAAGGGAAGGGAACAAGAGGAATTTCAACTTTTTAATGAACCTGGGAAACTTGTACGGTTTGGCCTCACAGTTTTTCAAACCAAGTGCCAACCATGCGCACCATAATGAAGGAGGGGTAACTCACATGGGATTGCCACATGGTTTGTGAAATCATGTGTCAAACATGTAATTTGGATCTATCAAATTGAAGAGTCTCCCTGTATGATTGCTCCAAAATTTTCTCTAACCATGCACAAGACTTGCACCTTGTCCTTGACATAAAAATAAGTTCACACAGTTTCTCCTAGGCCTATCACGGTTTGGGAAAAACCATGTTCAAGCTATTAAAATAAAACCATACAATAAGAAAAAGAACTAAAAACCCCATCGTCCTTAACCAGCCGCACAATTAACCCTCCAACCGTGCAAACGAATTGTGCACAGTGCCAAAACACACCCAAAACCTTAAAAACTAAAAAATTATATTGGGTAATTGACCCAAACCTCAACCAAAGTATCCAAACCTAAGAAAAGAATAAAATAAAAGAAAAAATATCATCAGGGTGTGACAATTATACCCATCACAAAAAACATTCTTCCCTAGAAAGTTACCCAGCCAAATAAGGAGAGAAACTCAAGCTCAAAACTGAATAAAACCGAAAAAATACAAATATCAATGTGACCTTTCACTCAAAAATTCATATCCAAACATATATAGAGAGAATAAAAACAAAAAAACCATGGGGAAAGTTGAGAAAGTGTTATCCCCACCACAAGAACCCATCTTCCCTGAAACCTGAATCAGTCCATGATAAGGCCTAAGAGGTATTCCTAATCCTCCCATGTTGTAGAATAGTTATAGACGTCAAAGGTATCATAGTGGGAATGATTTATCCCAATAAACAACTGAAATGAATAAACCAAACAGATAACACAACATAACCAATAATAATTAGACGACAATAAATATATAAACATAACAAGATACTACAAAAAATAAACAACTGGAAACTAAAAAACTAAAATGGAAATAAACCAGGACCCAACCAAATCTCCATGTGACCTCTTGGTCACCACCAACCATAAGAACAACCTTCCCCAAAGATAAAATAGAACAAAAAACCTAAACCTAGGAAACATATTGGGTTTATCGATGTTGAGTGGCACAAGTAGGGTGTGATATAAAACAAATTAGTATGTAATAACCATAGATTCCATACATTTACTATCCTGAAATAGTCCATAAGCACTAGTTTGAAATAAATTTAAAAAATAAGGTTTTATCATTTTAAATAACCAAACACAAGGTTCTCTTTTTAATACAACACACACCACTTTCCACTTTTCAAAACATAATTCTAATTTTAAAACCAAATTTTTAAACCCAATAAAAAAGGGGATATTAAATCAGATGATCAAAAGAAATACCTTAAAATAAAGAAAATAGTACAAGTGTTGAAAGGTAAACATAACATGAAACCAACCAAATTATATAGGGAAAAAACAAGAACATACAAATAGTAATCATAGGAACACCTACCTAAATGGTGTAAAAAAGAAACAAAACTCCAAGAGAAGGAATAAAATAGCCCAAGAGATGATCCAAACACCCTAACATTGAATAAAACAACCCACATTATCCAACCCTCATTCTATGGTTCAACCAAGAGGTAACCAAGACAATAGAAACAAGAAGAATAAGGGAGGAAGATAAGAAGAGGATAAAATTGATGAAGAAATCCAAAGGAGCTCACCTTATAATCTTGAGGAGGAAACCATGGAGGAGGGAGAGATAAGGATATGGATTTTCAGGAGGACCCTAGTGTTCCTAGACCTATACAGGGAAGAGAAACACAAAATGGGTTAAAATAAGGGAAGTGAAAAAGAGAAATTTCAAAATTTTAATGAACCTAGGAAACTCACATGGTTTGGATACATAGTTTTCCAAATCATGTGCCAATTGTGAACACCCTATTGGAGGAGGGGGAAACCCACATGGTCTGGATATAGGGTTTGGGAAACCATGCACCAACTATGTGATTTGTCTTTTTTAAATTGTATACCCTCCATGGATTATTTCCACACAATTTCCTATAACCGTGCACAAATTGCATGCCTTTTCCCTGAATCAAAAATAAGTACACACCATTTCTCCTAGGATTCATACAATTTAGTCTAAACTATGCTAAAACTATACAAAGAAAACCATTCAAGATGAAAAATAACTGATAACCCACTATGCCTTAACTAGCTACACAGTTTAGCCTCAAATCGTGCACAAAAACCATGCATAGGATCAAAACACACCATAAACCTACAAAACTCAAAAAATATACTGGGTAATTAACTTAAAACTCAACCAAAAAGATACAACCTTGAGAAAAGAATGAAGTAAAAAAAATACCATGGTTCAAGTTTGACACTATATAACTCTCATGTTGTTGTTATGATAATGGTTTCAATAATTGATCTTCTACATTCTCAGGTGTAGCCACACAACTAATTTTTATATCACCCCTCTCAATGATCTCCTATATGAGATGGTATTTTCAAAGGATGTGTTTAGTCCTTTTATGAGACTGGGGTCCCTTATCTTGAGAAACAACATCATTTTTTTTCACAATATAGCTCAATTTCTCCCTCAATGCTAGTAATCACTCCAAATTTAGAATTTAACTTCTTGATCTAAATAGATTACTTTACAATATCTAATGCAATGATATATTCAACCTCTATTGTCAAGTTTACTATAGTGGATTTTTTGTAACTCTTCTAACTAATTACTTTACCATTTAGGAAAAATAGGAAACCATATTTAGATATAAGACCATATTTGTCATATTGGAAACTAAAAAATGTATAACTATTTAAATAGAGACCATACTCTCCTATAAATACCAAGAACATATCCTTATTACTTCTCAAGTAATTAAGGATATTATTTATAGAAATACATTGAATCACACTAAGATTATATTTGTATATAATTGTTATGCTTAAAGAATACTAGACATCAAGTTGAGTACATGAAATGGAATACATGATAGATCCTATGGTGGATGCATATGGAATCCTACCCATCCTTTCTGACTATTTATAAGGACCCCAAATATTCCTATCATTGATTCCATGAAACACTGGTAAAGAACCCTCATTGGAGTTCTTTATACTAAACTTATTTAGTACTTTACCAATATATGTGTTTTGAATCAATCCTATAAAATTCTTAGAGCTATCTCTATAGATCCTCATACTGAGTTTGTAAGTTGTTTCACTCATTTATTTCATTTATAAACATTTACCTATCCATATATTTGCAGAGTAAAGTCTCAGAGAGTCATTTCTAATAAGTAATATTTAATATATATACAATATTATAAATACTACTATATTCCCAATAATATGATTATATACATATTAATCATCCACAATCTTGATTAAATCCAACTCTTTGATTGCATCATAAAATTGGACCTTATAACTATGGGAAGATTACTTCAATCCATAAATGGACCGTTACAAATTGAAAACCTTTGCATTATGATTTGGAATTTCAAAACCACTGGGTTGTATCATATATATGTCCTCATCTAAATTACCATAAAGGAATGTGATTTTGACATTGATTTGATATATCTCATAATAATAATGAGTTAATATGTATAGACTAATCTGAATGGAATTTATCATTGAAATAGGTGAAATATTATATTCATATCCAATACTATGAATATGTTTGTAACCCTTTTCCATTAGATTTTCTTTATAGGAATACACTCTACCATCAATAAAAATTTTCTTATAGAAATCCCACTTTCACCCTATAGGTATTACCCCTTCAAGTGAATCCACTAAGTTACAAATTATGTTAGTATATATAGAGACTATCTTAGACTCATTGGATTTTAACCATTTCTCAGAATCAAAAATCTCAATAGACTCTCTATAGGAAGTGGGTTCATCTACTATAAATATTTCTTCATTATCATTATCCATGATAAATCCATATCTACCAAGTTATTTATGAATCCTACCATAACATTGATGTTCATGTGTAACTTGAGTCAGTTTTTCTTCTACAACTCTTTACAGAACCGACTCAACTTCCATATTAGGAACACTTTCTGTTTACTAGTCTTGAACTTCTCCAAGTTTAACTTTCTTCCAATTGTCTTATCTACTTAGATATTACTTAAGAATAAATATACCAGTTCGATCCAAAAATACTTTGTGTTCATTATAATGGTAGAAATAATATCCCTTGGTTTACATGATCTAACCAACAAATAATAATTTTTCAAACTTAGGGTCAATTTTATTAGAAGTAAAACATCGTACATGAGATTCACAACCCCAAATCTTTATATAAGAAAATATAGGACATTTCTCATACCATAAATCATATAAGGTCTTTATGACTAATTTAAATGGAATGTGGTTTAGTAGTAATATAGTGGTTTCCAGTGCATAACCCCAAAATGATATAGGAAGGTCACATAAAACCATTATTAATCAAACCATGCATAATAAGGTATGATTCCTCCTTTTAGATACAAAATTCCATTTTAGTATTATGGTAGGAGTAAGTTGTGAAATAATTTGAAAATATCTCAGATGAGATATGAATCCCTAGATAAAGTATTCACCACACTGATCTGATTGGAGGACCTTAATACATTTTCCCAGTTATTTTTTTACTTTTTTCTAAAACTATTTTAACTTTTAAAAAGTTTGATACTTGTGTTTTGTAAAAAACATATACCCATACTGATTAAATTCATTGGTAAAAGTAATGAAGTACCTGAAACCACTAATTTCTTGAGTAATCATTAGTCTATATACATCACTATATATGAGATCCAATAGTCCACTAGCCCTCTCACATTTTCTCTCCAAAGGTTACTTTTTCATTTTTCTAAATAAATAAGATTCTCATGTATCAAGTGATTTATAATCGAATGAGTCAAAAAATCCATCTCTATAGAGTATTTAAATGCATTTATCATTTATATATCCAAGATGATAATGCCAAAGGTTGGTGGGATTAAGATCCACCCTTACCTACTTATTCTAAATTCTATAAATAGGATTATCCAAATCCAAATTATATAAACCATTCATTATGTTCCCATAGACATAAAAAATTTCATTCTTATATATTAATTTTTTTATTATTAATAATTAATGAAATTAATATGTTTTCCAAACAAGATATAGAAACAAAATTCCTATTTATAGAAGGAACATAATAATATTTTTTCAATTATAGGTTCAATCTATGTGGTAAAATCATATTAAAAGTTCCAACCTCTAATGTAGTAACTATTTCTCCATTACTGACATAAATATCCAATTCACCTTTCATGAATTCCATCATATCTCTGAGTGTTTGTTTTTCAGACCAAAGGTGTAATGTACACCCAGTATCTAATACCCATGGGCCAGAGTTAGAGAAATTGATTTCTACAACATTAAACTTTAGGTACATTGAATGTTTCTTCTTGAGAACACTTATAAATCCTAGAAACCAATATTTAACTATTTTATAGTTCATACCTATTAATGATCTTGATATGATTAGTGTGAAGTATTCCATAATCTAAAACAATGACATATCAGTAGGCAAGTATCATGTATTATATCTTTTTATTAATGGATTTAAATAAAAGTGATCCCACTAAAAATTATTACCCCGTACATCATATCCATTTAGTGATCCATGATTCATATTTCACTAAGTAATGATTCTTCTATGGATTTTTTTCTCACCACTTGGTTATTTAGGTTGGGAATCATCTCAATCAAAACAGTTGTGGATCATGGATATTTGATTAGATGAACACTTATCCAAATCCATCATATGGATTCACTCAAATCTATTCCTCTAGTCACAAAATCCTATTAGGGTATCCCAACTAGCTTAACACAATAAAATGGAAAAAATAGGTTAAAAAAGATTAATAAAATGTCTCCTATCTATGGAATGACATACCCAATGATGTTCTAGTTTCATCCATTACTTGATTTACATACACAATATAATCCATGAGTACCTTACTATGTAATGGCCTACCCAATTAGATGATCTATGTCTTGAAAAGTTTTTCTTTGGAAAGAATATCTCACTCAATATTTGAGGGGTTTTATTTTAAGGTATCAAAAATTTAATATAAATCATATGAATATTAAATTCATAACTATTAAATAATATTTAATAATTATCTTTTCACGTTTTATACCCTTTTATGTACTCATGCTTTTAAAAATTTATATTTGGGAATCCTTATTCTAACCACCAAATTAATGTGTTCACACCACATTAAAGTGAAACTCTTTAGACAACCCAAAAGTATATTCTAATCACAAAAACATTTAAGTAAATTATATACATATATATCTAAATGCATCATATGCATAATGTACATGAACATTTTGTGAAATTTCATATATTCATATGAGATTGACAAACTCCACATGAGTAAGCCTAGAGCGAATGATAAAAAATTCTATTCACCTTCCTAGCCAAGGAAAGCCTCTAGGAAAGTTGGTGGTTGAGTCCCATGTCTCTCTACCTGAGGATACTTTACTCAAGATATAATTCAATTCATGAAAAACTCAAACACCCAATATTCATTAACTATTATCAACAACTATTCTCAAGATCAAAACTAAAAACAAAAACTGAAGTCAAGGTAGATGAAAGCTAAATTTTATGATATAAAACTTAGAATGATATGTAAGGATATATCCTATAATAAATTTATCATATAAATGGGAATATAAAGTATTCTTACTTTATAAATAATTTACTAAATATTAATATCAAGGAAATGTTACAAATAAATAAACAATTTATTTAATTTCCAAAACATGGTAAATTTATGAATTATTCATAAATAAATGCTAATTATGAACATTTTATAATTTAGTAGGAAGATAAAAAATTTATATTCATTTAAATATGAACCCCATCATAATTTATATTAAACATAATTTATATGAAATTACTTGAATTATAATAATTTTATAATTCAATAACTATTATATAAACATTTTATATAATATAAATATCATATATATTTTAATTTATAAACACTATAAATAACTTTATATTATTTCTAAATAAAACTTTTATTTTTAGATCATAATACATTCCATTTAATTTTTCAAAAGGTATTTTAAAATATTAACCTTTAATATTTGGGAAAAATGTTTTATAGACATTTATTTAATTAATTGTAAATAATTTATAATTAATTAATAAATTTATAAAATAATTTTAAATTAAATATTCCCAAAATTCCTTTAAACTTATTTTTTAAAAGTTTATAAACCATTAAAAAAATTTAATATGTTATTTTTTAATATTTATTTGTTTACCCTTAGGTAGAACCCCTATTCTGCTTAAGGGTTTCCCCCATTTTACTCTTGTAATGAAAATATACGTAAGGGTAACTGATATTTTCTAAATCTTTCATAAAGTTAATCCATATATTTCCTTTATACATATCCCTTATGTAATGGTATTACCCTTATGAAACTCTTTTTCATAAGGGTAATCTCTATATTTCATATGATGTGTAAAGGTAAAAACATTAACCTTTATGAAACTAATATAATACCTTTACATGTAAGGGTATGGTGCCATGGAACCTTTCGTAAACAACTTTGTGTTTGGGTACTACCTTTACACAAATCCTCTTGTGTAAGGGTACTACCTTTATACAACTTACTTTCATAAAGGTAATAATGAGGTTACCCTTATGAAAACCTTCTATGTTAGGGTATCACATATGGGTAAAGGTATATGTACCTTTACATAACCAGGCTGTATAAGGGTATAACATAAGGGTAAAGGAATATCTACCTTTACATAATATATTTCATAAGGCTATAACCTTTATGTCGCTAACGTGCATATGGGAAAATCATATTTTCCTTTACATAACTCATTTATGGTTTTGTAAGTCTTCTTCAGGTTTTATTGTTTTTCATTTTTCTATAAAAAAATTATCAAATAATGTTAGAATATTAAATAACCTCCCTATTATACTATTTATGGGTTTTGTGTGGTCATCTAATGTTTATTTTTAGCGCAAAAAAACCCAAAACATAGAAGATTTATCTTCAAGAAATTAACGTGTTAATATTTTCAAAAAAATATAGTACCTATAAAACATGAGTTGCAACATCTTATATCTTAATTATTTGATGGAGTTTTCTTTAGGGAGATGATAAGGAATAATTAACAAAGTTTCCCTACCTCCAAGGTGATACACTGATCAATGTATCCACGACCATATCATGTGGATACCCAAAATCTGAAGGGGTTATAGCACCTTCTCAAATGAGATAAATAGAGTGTCAGGAGGAAAAGAGTTTAGCATGGAATCCTACAAATAAAAATATGCACATACAAAAGGAGAGGATCTAAAGATATAATATATAAAAATCCCAAGGATCCTCCTATTTATAACACATCGTATGCATTTCTGTCTATTGAGCGTAATTCAATGAATGGTTTCAATAAATTTAATGAAAAGCCTTTAATGCATTCACAATGGATTGATGAATAATCAATTTAGGATAAAATAAATAATATATATATATATATATATATTATTCATCCCTAAAATACATGAAAAATTCATGCATCATATCCATATATTAAATATTCACTATATAAAATATCATATATTGTATATATATGTCTCATGTATCATATGCATGTGTACATGAATCTCATGAATGTATATTTTATTGAACATAAAACATGTCATACCCAATTAAACCTTACCACTTATTTAATCTATATCCTAGAAATTTGATTATAATATTCTCAATTTTTAATTGATCCATAAACCTCTTTTATTTTTATTTATAAGTATTTTTATGTGAAAATATAATTTTTCAATAAAAATAACCTGTACTGATGCGAGATGTATAGGGTGGACTAATATTCATGGAATAGGGTGGAAGATGATAAATATGGTTTGAGGATTTAGTGGTGGATGATGGGTTTGGATAATGGAAGTAGGTATTCAACCAACAATATATGGAGCATGACCTACTACTTAGACAACACACTCAAGGGATGAATGTGATAACCAATCCACAAAACAATGCACTTGGGTTGAGGCATAGAATTAGGAGATTTGTGATCTTGTATCACCAATATATCATTTATATTGATAAGGAAATAATAATAAAGTATAAGGGAATAAATTAATGATCCTCATAATTTAGAGAATAAACTTACAGAGTTTCACTAATATAAACTTTAATGATAATACAATGCCATGGGGGTGGCTATTTATAGACAATGGGTGATATAAAAGTTCAAGGGTCTAATAAACTAAATTCATAAATCCTATTCCTATCATTTCCCATTAAATCTATTAATTTAAATTCTAACAATGATTTTTTAGAAAAGTAGAACATATATTTCCACCCATAGCCCACCATATTTGACTTTGAGTACCTAGCCCACCAGATTTGACTTTAGTGTACAAATATTCCATTCTAGAATCTCCATGTGGAAATGGATTCCAAATTTTGTGAATCCATATTGTCCAAGCTTAAAAAAGCATGTTTGTGATTGAATAAGTGAGATAATAGGCCCATTTTCTCTATCCATGCAAGTGAGATCCATTGGACCTTTAATGAAGTGAGATGGGTTACCATTACAGCATTAAACCTCTTTAATATCCCTCAAATCAATGGGCCATGTAAATTCAACTTCTCTACCCAAGAAATTTACTTGGTGCCTTTTAAATGGTTCTCATCATCCCCACCTATTGAAAAGGATTCTTACTCATGTCTTCATCCTTTACACCTAGAAAAGGAGAAATACTAGAAACATTAAAAGTGGAACTTACACCATACTCATTTAGAGAATATATATTATAAGCATTTCTATTAATATTCTTAAGCACTTGGAAAGGTCCATCTCCTCATGTAATGAGTTTTTATTTTTTCTTTTTTGGAAATATCTCCTTTCACATATGAATCTAGATTAAGTCACTAGGCTCAAACAACACTTGATTGTGACCCCTTTTTTCATGATCAATATATTTATGGGACATTCACTTGATATTTTTATTTTCCTTTTCATGGATTTACTTGATGAATTCCACACGTCCTTTCACACCCATATTAGTTGATTCCTACAGAGGAAAATGGACTAGATCAATGGGGGAAAGTGGGTTAAATACATAAACAATTTCAAATGAATAATATTGAGTATTGGAATTCTTGGCCTTATTATATGAAAACTCTACATGTGGTAAATACTCCTCCCAATTATTGAGATTCTTCTTAACACTATTTCACAAAAGGTATGATAGTTTTATATTCACTACCTCTATTTACCATCAGTTTTCATATGAAAAATAGTGAAAATAGTAATTTTATACCTTGTTTTCTTTATAAGGTCTTCCAAAAGTAACTAAAGAATTTTTGTCTCTATCTGACATAATAATTATAGTCATTTCATGGAGTTTGAACACTTCATGAAAGAAAAGCGTTTCAATGTTAGTGACATCATCTATTTTGGTACAATGAATAAAATGTGCCATTTTAGAAAACCGATCCACAATAAAAAATGGAATATATCCGCCTCTTGGTCCTTGGTGACCCCATAATAAATTCCATTGATATGTCATACCAAGGGGTTTTGGGGATTGGGAGAGGAAGATATAATCTACATGGGTTCAGATTAGATTTGTATTTATAGTATACAATTCACTTTCCCAATTTTTTTAAACATATATAGACATCATATGACAATAAAAATGCTCAATAAGAACACTTACATTTTTTTAAACACCTAAATATCCCATTAACCCCCCAGAATGTGACTCCTTTAGTAAAAGTAAATAGATAGATAAATTGTTTTTACAAATATTATCAACATAGAATAAGAATCCATCATGTAAATAAAACTTTTCCTAACTAAATCTTGGTTTAAAACGACCTTAAGGTTAAAAAAAATTCCACCTGTGGAAAATAAATCCATAATGTATTCAAAACCAATGAGTTTAAAATCCATCAAGGATAAAAAGAAATATATATGTGAAAGTGTAATAACCATAACATTTTATTTAAAATTTTTATGATTTATGACATATGGAAAATATTTAATTAATTCCATACATTTAGCATGTTTCCTATTCAGTTTATCTTGGAACCTAAGGTATTTAAGATCCTCATGATTAGAATGGATCACAAATTCTTTTGGCCAAAGATAATGCTTCCAAGTTTGTAGTTATCTAAAAAATTCACAAAACTATTTAACATATGTAGCATAGTTTAGAGTTGGTCCTTTTAATTTCTCACTAAAATAAGAAATAGGCTTAACTTCCTGCATGAGTACTCCACCAATTCTAATTCCACTTGCATGAAATTCAATTTTAAAGGTCTTACCAAAGTTCAGGAGTGCAAGTAGATAAGTGTGGGTGAGTCGCTCCTTGAGAGCATAGAAAGCATTCTCTTGAGTCTTCCCCCATTTAAAATGAACTTTATTCTTTGTCAATTCATTAAAAGGAACTAATAGTTTGCTGAAGTCTTTCACAAATATTCTATGAAAACTAGAAATCCCATAGAAACTTCTTACCTTCCCAATAGAGGTGTGAGTTGACCACTCCTAAATGGATTTGATATTCTCAATATTTACCTGAAATCCATCACTGCTTAAAAAAATACAATAAAAAATATATTAAGGTTAAATTCACACCTTTTAATGTTTCCAAATAAATTTTACTTCATTAACACCTCTAGGAATTTTTTTAAGTGATCTACATGTTCTTGAAAAGTATTAATTTACACCAAAATATCATTAAAGTAAACTACCACAAATTTTCCAATGTGTTCATGCAAGACATGATTTATTAACCTCATAAATGTACTAAGTGAATTTGCAATACCAAAGGGAATGACTAACCATACATAAAGTCCAAGTTTTTTCTTATATGTAGTTTTCCAATAATCTCCTTCTTTAATTCTAATCTAATGGAATCTGCTTACTAAATCAACTTTTGAGAAAATATTAGATCAATTTAACTCATCAAGAATATCATTTAACCTAGGGATAAGACGAAGATACCTCACATGATGTTATTAATGGATCCAATGTTAATGAAAATTCTCAATGTTTCATCCTAATTGGGAACTAGAAGAACCGGTACAACATAGTGACTAAGGCTCTCTTTGATATAGCCCATATCTAATAATTCTTGAACTTGCCTTTTAATTTCTTTTGGCTCCTCTGAGTTGGTGAGATATGAAGAGAGATTTTGTAGTGATTCTCTAACTATGAGGTCTATTTGATGCTCAATACCTATAATGGGTGAAAAAATTAGTGGCACATATTTGGGAAACATATTATCAAATTACTACAACAAAGACTTAATAAAATATTGAAAAGGAGATGTTAAGTTTTTAGTGTTCAACATCACCAATTTATTCATAAGTACTAAAATATTTTTATGAGAAATCCAAGATTCCTTAACCTGACTATTTTTTGACAAAAATCAACTTTTATCTCCTCTAAAATCTTGTTTCCCTCTTTATTTTTTCTCTCTCCATTTCTTTACCTCTCTCATTTTCTATTTTTCCATAATTCTCTAATTTTTCATTTTCTCTATTTTTTTCCTCATCACTCATTTTTTTATTTTTTCTCAAAATGTGATTTTCCAATTTTTTTGGGGTACATGGAGTTGAGGGTTATAGGTTCCCCTTAGAGTAAAAAATATTGGTGATTCAGTAACCCATCATGAGTAACATGTTGATCGTACTGCCATAGTCAACCCAATAACTTGTGAAACAAATTCATTGGAACAACATTGCACAGTAATTCATCCTTCTATTTACTGATGGAGAATATTACCTTCACCAGTTTGGTATACTTTAGCTCTCCACAATAATTTAACCACTGAATCTGATATGGATGTTGATGCTTTAAAGTTGGAAGTCCCAACTTCTCCACTAACTTAGTGCTCACCACATTACTACAACTTCCTCCATCGATAATAACACTAAAAACATTTACATAGATATTTTATCATCAATGGAAAAGGTTATCTTCCTAAAAATTATATCCAATGGTCATTTGTTTTATTAGAACTCTCATAGTGACAAGAATTTCACAATCTTATGAAAATTATCTATTATTAATTTCGAGAGATTCCTCATCTTCCTCCACCAGGCTCTCTCCATCGGTTTCCCATTCTCCATACTTTTTGATGGTCACGATGTTCCATTTGGGAAATTCACTAGAAAATTAACCCCTTACTTAACATTTAAAACATTTAATATCTTGATTCATTATTTGGTTAGTCTCATTAGTAGGCTTCTTATGTGAAAAATATTACCTTATTACTTCTATGATCAATCACCTCTTTTTTACTTTGATTCTTCTCCAATTTCCTTCCTTGAATTTCTACATAGAGTGAAAGGGGTAGTGGGTTTCCTCATGTTTC
The DNA here is from genome assembly GCA_963277665.1 of Viscum album. Lineage (NCBI taxonomy): Eukaryota > Viridiplantae > Streptophyta > Magnoliopsida > Santalales > Viscaceae > Viscum > Viscum album. The sequence continues at coordinate 28,446,190 of OY728139.1, read as the reverse complement.
TATTCTTTTTTATTTATTTCTCGATATGGGTGTCTTGATGGATCATATCTTGTATCACCACTTAGTGGTACATCTCCACTTGATGGGATATCTCCCGATTGAGCCCGTGTAAAAACTATTACATGGATACCTCTTGATCATTATCAATGTTTTCTCAGGTCATGGAAATTTTCAGCTCTTCATAATAATATTTAAAAATCTTACTCCCTTGGGTGAGGTATTTAAGTTTTCTATAGATATCTCTATGGTTGTGTGATGGAACAAACTGCTTCCACTTGGAAAACTTCATACCGTTCCAAGGGCTGATGGGACATCCTCCATATCTAGCCCTATCCTTTTTCATTTGATCCCACTAAATTAAAGAATAATAATAAAATTAAATGGAAGTAAGTTTTACCTTTTTCTCCTCAAAATATAAATGGCTTGAAAAAACTTTTTTGATCCACACCTCCCACTATAAGTATGATTCCAGATTACTTTTCCCTTGAAATGAAGGGACATTCACCTTGATCCTTCCAAGTTGGTAATCATCATGTGGTCTTCTTTATACTTTTCTAGGTTGTTGGTCATCCATGAAATCACCATCAAAATTTTACATCTCCTCCTCCATGATGTAGGGGTGACATGGATTCAGATCATGCTGTGAGTTATCATGTACTATCCCCAGTCTTGTTTGATTCTCTTAGTTTTCAATCCTCTCATATAGAACCTCCAACTTTAGATTAAGAATATTTTCAAAATGGATCAACAAATCTTGCATTTGGAGTGGCGTAGTTTCCAGTGTGTGGGATATACTTTTAATTTCTTTATCGTTAGCATGAGAAATTCTCTTCCCATGATATTCTTCCACGATATGTTACAAAAAAACACACACACAGGGAGAAACACACACAATGACACACACACATACACATTCCCACACATGCAAGGACACACACACACATGCTCACACATATAAGGACACACACACAAGATGTATACACTCACACATGCAAGTATATACACTCTCACAAGAAATATTAACACACTCAAACACACAATGATACAAAATCACAAAACAATATATACATGATCTCATATAAAAGGATACATAATCACAATTTTTTTCTTATTTATCTTCACACTCTCCACTGAATTTAAATCCCAAGCTCTTATGAAATAAAATACCTTATTTGGGGTCACTATGTGCCACCAATCCTTCCCAAATCAATATTGTGTTGGAGGATGTCTTAACACAACCTGTTTGAGAGGTACATGGGTTAAAAAAATTAAAGAGGGTGAAAAAGAGGATAGAAAATATGGGTAAATGGTGGAAAATAGTGGATGGGTATAATAAAGTGGTTTTTATCGATTGTGAAAGATACAAAAAATTAATAATAATATGAGTCAGATATGATATAGTGATGAAGTAAAATTATGGGGAAAGTAATGTATGGAAATGAAAAGTGATAATAATTTAAATAATGAAGAAAAAGTAATTATATCAACATTTTGATTTTTTTTGTTTTTTGTAAAATCTCCCCAAAATATTTGTACTTAGTTTTTTATTTAATAAGATGGTGAATGGTGAGTAAGATGATTTTTTTAAATCTCTCAATGAAAGGATGTGCTTTGTTTTGAAAAGCAAAAAATGGTGAGGTGAGAGAATTTATTTATTTATGGATAAAATCAAATATAGAGAATTAAATAAATAAATAAGATGGAAGAATAATTATATCAATGTAAAATATTTCAAGATTTCACAACATAGGCCTATTCCGGAGGTTTTCAAAGAAAATTGGTTTCTTTTATTAGGGTTTTTTTGAATTAGTGGATAATATGGAAATATAATAAGGTAAATGGATAAAAGTAATGTAAATAAAGAGATAGACAACTACCGTGTCAATTAGATCTCTAATACCAACTAATGAAAGATGCATGGGGTGGCCCGATCTTCATGGCATAGGGAGGTGGATGACAGATATGGTTGATGGATAAGTGGAAGATGATGGGTTTGGATAGTGGAATAAATTTTTTAACTAACACAATATAGAGTGCAACCTATAACTTAGACAACAAACTCAAGTGAGGGATTTGATGGTCAATACAAACAACAACGTACATAGGTTGAGGAATATAATTGGAGGCTTTTCGATCTTGGATCACTAATAAAACGTTTATATTTACAAGTTAAGAAGACACAAGAGTAAGTAAAGAAAGTAATGATCCTAAAAATAGAGAGAATAAACTCACAGAGTTTCACTAATGAGAACTTTAATAAGAATACAATTCCATGGGTGTGGATCTTTATATCCAAGGGATGACAAAAAAAGGTCAAGGTTCTAATACCCTAAAGTCATAAATCCCATTCCTACCTTTTCCCCTTAAATTGAAAATATTAAAGTATAATAATGAGTTTTTTTGGAAAATTAGCACATGTATTTCCATCCATATCCCACTATATTTTACTTTGTGTACCTATCTCACTATATTTTAATTTGGTGTCCAAAGATTCCATTCTAGAATCTCCATGTGGAAAATGCTTCCAAAATTCATGAAAACACATGGTCCATGATTAAAAAATCATGTTTGTTCTTGAATAAGTGATATAATAGGCCCATTTTCTACATTCATTAAAGGTGAGATCCATTACAACTTTAATTACGTGAGATGGATAACCATTGTAAAATTCATCCTCTTTAATCTCCCACTCATCATTGGGCCTTGAAAATCCAACTCCCCCACTAGGTAAATTGACTCGGTTCCCTTGACATGGTTCTCATCACTTAATTATATTTTTATAGTTTTTTTAAAGGTAAAACTTGATTTTAAAAGGTTATGTAAGGGTAAGAATGGGTTTTGAGGCCTTGTGTAAGGGTGGTGGGGGGGGGGGTTACTTGAGTTTCATAAGGGTAAAACATATTTTTCATAGGATTTTAAGGGTAAAAGATATTTTCATGAATTTTATAAAGGTATATGGAGTTTTATAAGGGTAAAAATAGGTTTTCTCTACCCACATTATGGTAACAAAGCCGATTGTAAAGGTAAGCTTAACTTGGGTAAGGGTAAACTAGAGTTTATAAATGAAAATCCCATGTGTATGGTTTATGAGTATGGTTTTATTTGTTGTTAATATATTATATGGAATCAAATTCAATGTATGATTAAGTTATATATGATTATATTAAGCATGGAAAGAGAGTGATTATGCTTGGGGATTTATTATGGACTCAGTTGATGTCATTTGATATTCTACTTGAACAATTCTCTATGTTATAATTGTGATGTTTTTTGTATTGATCTTAAATTTCAAAGACATGTTATTAGGAGATCACATTTCATAAAAAAAGTGTAAGACCATGAAAATGATTGTATTTATTAAGTAAAGAATATGAATTATGAAATCCATGAAATATATATATATTTTTTTCATGAAGAAGACTTGAAGAATCTTGAATGATTTGGTTTGGAATTTTATGAGACATTGTCCAAGGGATAAGTTTTCATTGGAATATTTTTGGCCTTTTATAAAAAATATGGCCAACCATATAAGTCTCCAAGGTCTAGACCTCAACCACACATAGGGGGACCGAAGGGTCAACCCCCATGGTAGAGCCTTTTGGAAGAGGACACACATTGAGACAAAGCTGTCAATGGGCCATGTATAGGCCCTATAGAGGTGAGTGGGCACATAGACCACATGGTCCATGTGTAGGAACATAGGGGAGGTGGTTCCATAGCATGACCACATTTTCCAATGGTATATCGCTTGTTGGTGTGTCCTGTGAGGAGTGTGGTGTAGTGTGTGTGGGTGATAATCCCCCATGACCAACTCAAAGTGGTAGTAATAGTGATTTATTAATAAAGAAATGCACAATAAAAGTGAAATTCTATGTGGGATAGTAGTGATTTAGTCACTATTAATTAACTTAAAAAGTAACACATATAAGCACAACCATATGATCTGAATGATCTACGTTTTTTTTCTTTGTCTTCAACCTCCTGTACAAACAGACACCTTGATGTATTGGTTTGATGAAATTAGCCTAATATTATGTTAATCTATATCTGGTTATTGATACCAGTTAATGACCAATATATTCTCAACATCATGCATGAAATCTATTTCTTGCATGCATGATGATTTTTTGATAAAAATATCACTTCCAATCGAAGATGACGATGAGTAGATTGAAGGAGCCAATGTGGGTGCATGTACATAAGAATTATCTCAAAGGAAGAATCTATGAAATGGTACCATGAATATCAGTTTCATATAAAGAAAACTTCTTAATGTTTAATATACCAAAATACTTGGTGATATTAAACTTTATCATGAATCATATCGAGCATGACATGAATTATTAGTGGAAATATCCATCAAGATATTAAGAGGCATCGTGTGAAGGCATGATGAGAATCACTGTAGAATTAGGATATATCCAAAAAGGCATCACATGATTAATAAAGTGGTCTTGGAAAGTGATCCTGTAATTTCTTGACCATCACAGAAATGCATAGAGAAGCCAAAAGCTTCTGAATTCATTGATACACTAAGATCTCTGAGCATTTAATGTGTCTTGACTCTTGATCATTGGATGTCAGTAGTGAAACAATGACTATATAAATAGAGGCTTGGTATAATATTTTAAGATACATATTGATTAAAAAAGAGGTTATCTCTCATATCTAAAGAATAGAGTACCATGAAACACCTTTTTCATGAAGAATAAGAGTTTCAATATGAACCTCTTCATGTGATGTAAATTATCATGTACTTGTTTATTTAAAGGAAATAAAAGTGAACCCATGGACTAATATGGTCTCTTGAATGAAGGAATCTCATGCAGAACTCTTCACATAAAGGACATTCTCACAAAATACTTTTTTTACATGAAAGAAAGAAGAACAAGGCCCCATGTATACATACTGTTACATGAAGGGGTCTTATTATTTGTGTAATGGTGCTAAGTAAATAAGACTGGAGATAATGTTATCTTGTATTCATGATCAAGACCCTAAATTATTCACTTTTTATTAATATTGTGCATGAAACATAAAGAATTCCATGCATGATTACATGCATATGTGTACCATGCACCATACAGTATGAATTTCACTTCCATACATGAAGGGTTCTTGGTCAGTTTTTGAGGATGAGAAATTTATTGAAAAAATGAGTATCTACCTGAACATTTTAGGAACAAGATTATCAATTTGATGCAAAGGCATCTATTATAGTAGTGAAATCTTGTTCAATAAGTTTATTGAATATATTTTAAGAACTGGTGGTTCCAGTATAAAAAAATTATTAAAAGACTGGAAGTACCAGTATAAAAAATTCTATTGACACAGAAATATTGATATATTCCTACATGAACATTGTGTTCCAATTATAGGAACTTGTAATCACTAAAAAATAATAGTGATAAGATAATAAATGAAATAACTATAGGTTGATCATGAAAAGAAGTATGTATTTGTATTGAACCCTGTAAAAATATTTTTGTTCTTATTTTTCATTTATTATCTGTATTTCATGTGTATGTGATTGTTGAGAGCACACAAAAAATCTATTCCTCTTAACTGGGGTAGAGGATCAAGAGTAAGAAGGGGACAATTAAAAAGAAAGGAAAACTTGGTAAAATTTCAGTACTTTGATTACCCCCTCTCATTTTCCATGTACGATCTATCTGGGATATTCAATAAAGGTTGCGTAAGGATATCTCCCTCATTGTATAATGGTAACACCCCATTTACAACAGTTACATAGGGGTACCTTAGGTGTTGTGTAAGGGTATCCCCTCACCAATTAAGTGAAACCTATAATTCCTAAAGGATGCATAAGGGTAAACAAGATATTGCATAAGGTTAGCAAGAAGTTTGGCCACTACATAAGGGTAAACTCCTTTCCCTCACATAATGACTAGGATCTAGGAAAGGTTAAAACTAAGTTACCCTTATACAACACTTTTTTTGAGGAAAATGAGTTTCCTTTCCTTGTTTTCACATCTTCTTTACTAGATCAATTTTTTTTAACAAATTTCAATGATTTTAAATTCCAAAAACATTGAGATTAAATAACTTTGACTTTTCCCTTAAATAAAATATTTATGAATAATAAACACTCTTCAATTATGAATCAATTAAAACAAAAATCAAATAATGATATTTAATTTTTGGTTTTTAATAATATGATCCTATATAAAATTGTTTTTTTAAATAGCATAACCCGTGAAGCCTTTGCTTTTAGTTATCCTATTAAGTCAAGGAAGTCAACAATTTTCTTTATGTGAGATATGTGAATTCTTCTTCAAATAAACAAAATTATTCATCTAAATTCTAGGTGTTGAATAACCACATCATCTCTCTTTTATTTTGGGTTCTATGTTATAAATCAATAGTAAATTTTCCATAAAATCATATATCTTTGAATCCTTCTAGAAAACAAATAATATTTCTTAAAAAGATAATAACCCTGAATGATAGAAAAGTATAATATAAATTATTCTTGGTTTATCTTGGATTATCCTAGGGAGAGGGATTATTATCACATGTGGATTTTTTTTCTTCTCTATGAAATAGTTTGGAATTATCAATAATGATATTATGGAAATTCAATTTTTTTCTATATTATCCAGAAGAGATAATTTATTATATCATGTGATATTTTTTTCTTTTGGAAATAAGGTAGTTTGATTCAGTTCGAGGAATCCTTGGTGAGATTTGAGATGATGAACACATGGATGTGACTCGGGAGATAATTCATTAACGAAACGTGAAGTTATTCATCAATGAATTTTAGGTATGAATTTACTTACCATTTAGGGATCTTTCATTATCATGATTTCATGTTATATTTTTTTTTCATGATTTACCTTATTGTGTCTTATTTTTCCTTTAGAGGTTTAGTGCTTTATACATGGGACATGTGACCACCGTGGTATGATTATTCCTTAGAGGGGGAATGTGAATAACAAGAGATGATGATGATGATGGAGCATGATAACCTCGAGACTTGTACATAACTCAATTACTTAATGATTTTGGGGAACATTCCAATACTCAATGCTTTGTGGATTATGATTATCATGCCAAATTGATGCCTTGTGGACTCCGAGTAGCATGTCCACTCGATTATTGGTGGTTTTTGAGTACATGTTGATAGTATTGAGACTTTTTATGATCAATTTTGACATCTTGGTTCATCATTATAGTATAGAATCGAAGAAGGTGTGGTTGAGACTCATTATGGCTTGGTTAGAATACGAGTGCTTAGTTTTTAGAGTGTTTTGTTGTTTAAAAATTTATTATTATCATGCAATAAACCTATTATACATGTCCAGACTTGTTAATGAACCACTAGTAGTTTCCTATTGGGTTTTATTAATCACAAAATGCATGGGAATTCCAATACATGTATAGACTTCATGTATATGGATTTGAGTAAGGAAAAAATTACTAAATAGTGGAGTGTGGAGCTGATGGTGGGTCCAAGATATATTTTGGGATACACCATAGTTTACTTATTAATTTACTTACTACACTTTTATACTCTAGATTAGATTTCCACCTTGGGAGTTTGTTATATTTTTCTTATATGACATGTATTCCATCATTTATATTCTACATATTACTCTGATTATTTATTATATTGTGTATTTATTTACTATTTTTGCTATCAGATGACATTGAGGGTATAGTCTATCCACTAATAAACTTAGACCCGCACTTCAAGTCAATAGCCTCTTGTATATGGGGAGGCACACATGATATCATAGCACCAGTTTTCTTCTATTCTTTTTAGACTAACATGCGGAATTTTAGAAAAGAGATAGTTGTATGGGAATCATGTAGGGTAGTTACCATGTGCCTGACCATATCATGTGTAATAAACCTATGATTTTCTATTTATAGGATTATTTTTACTTTATTTATGAGATTTTTGGTGTGATCATGTCTTATGATTAGGCATGTAGGTTCACATTCCATATATATACATGTTATTATACTGCTTATTATTTTTAAAATTTATTACCTTGATGTGTGATGTCTATTCATGATAGTCTTATATTTATGATTGTCTGATATATATATTTATAGTGTTGTTTTAAAATACCTTTTTTGGCATTAATTAGTTGAACTAAGAATGATATTATGTTTTGTTTGTATCTATATGGATGTGACTAATGAATAGGGATGAGACTTTGGTTAGTTCTTAGAGGGGAAAACAATGGGTTATGGGTAGAATCCTAGAGGAACCATCGTGCAATCCCTTATAATGGTTTGGATATAAATAATTATGTCTTAATGATTACCTTTTTGTTATAGAAGATTCCACCATATAGACAATTGGAGGGACTACCTACTATATAAGAGGGTGATATAGAGCATGCTCCATCACCCGCTCCAATAGTTCTGGTGGAAGGACCACTTTATCTAGGAGTTTTCTATCTCATGTGTTTCCATGAAGTGGGAGTCAATTGGACTATGTTTGACTATGCTAAATAATTTTATTCCAATATGCTCCATCCATCCACAGAACTGGAGTCCCTTTAGATACTAAGGTCTAAATTTATATTATTGATAATATCTTCGACTTGGTATAGACCCCGGAGGATCAGAAGTTGAAGGTTGCAACTTTTATATAGAAGGCTACTACTGGAAATTGATGGGATGTTATGATAAACGATGGAAGGAAAGAGGATATCACATGTGTGACATTCAAGGAACTATTATTTGAGGATTTTTTATGGGAACGATGAAGCTGTATTAAGAATATGAGTTTATGGATCTTCTTTAGGGAGTGATGACATTTTCTGCTTACTTGAAATGTTTTATAGATCTTCTTATATTTTCTTCTATATTGGATGGATATGGGGTATATCATTTCATGAAGTTTGAAATTGGGATTAGAATAGAGTTGATATAAAATATTAGGAAATTCTATATAATTAATTATTCTTAGGTGCTTCATAAGGCCCTGATGATAGAGAAGGGTCTAAAAGAGGATAGAGTAGCTAGTTTCCTTTCACCCTTCTCTATACATACCAGTGGAACTCATAATACAATGATGATTTTTACCTATGGTAGCAATAAGAGGATGGATAGGGACATGTAACATTCTAGTGTCACATAGGATGAGAAGAGTATGGATTTATCACCCCCCTCAGGAGGAGTTCAATAATGTTTCAACTATAAAAAGGTTGGAAACTATCCTAATTTATGTACAACACATCAGAGAATGTGTTAGTGATGCATACATTTGGGTAATCTCTAGTGGTTTTTCTCTATGGTTTCATGGATGAGGTTCCACATAGGTGGAGGAAAGACAAAATATTCAATTCAGGGATCTGGCTAGGGTCCTTAGTAGCAGACTCAGGCAATGACTCAGACTATTCATACATCTCAGGGATATGATCTCAGAGCTGAGGCATTCCATATTTACACAGTGTACTAGACTCTAGTAGATGGTGGTGAGGGAATATCTACCATATGACATATAGTTTTAACCACCTCTACTTTATCAATTTTCATTTTAGATACCAGTTCTTTCTATTATTTTATATCTTTATAAGTTTTTGATGTAATTGACTTACCGATAAAGTTATCTTCTAAGTTAATTTCCACTGATAAAACATTAGGCTCAAAAGTGGTCTATCTATAGTGATGCCCAGAGTGTCCTATAGTTATCGCTTGTTATGGAAATATATGAAATTTCATGATTCTGGAGAGAATTAACTTCGATGTCATTCTCAGTATAGACTGATTGAAAAGCTTATGATATCACATTAATTTTTATTATACACATGTGTTGTTTAGTTATCTAAAGGGAGAGAAGAACCAGGTGATCATAGAGTGGGAACTGGGTGTAGGGAGAGTTGGTTTGGACATGTGTCAACTTAGGAGAATCATGACACAAATTGTGGGATTGGATATTTTAATGTTATCAGAAATAACCCCCTTGATTCTAACTCTAGTCATGGATCTCTATCATTACATATTTTTGGATGACTTCACTGGAATTCCTCTTAATAGAGGATTTGACTTTGAGATAGATCTCATGTTGGGTGCACCACCCATTTTGATACCCCCTTACCATATATCAACAACTTATTTGAAGGAGTTGAATGATTTGAATGTGAAACTTGATAACTTAGAGATAATGGGATTAATTAAGATGATTACTTCACTATAGGGTGTACCTATCTTATACACCAAGAAGGCATATGTTGGTCTTCAACTCTGTATTAATTACTGTAAATTAAACCAGGTGATGGTGAATAAAATGTACCCTTTTCCTAGTATCAACAATATTTTTGATCAGTTACAGGGATCCTAGTGGTTCTATAAGATTGATATTATATTGTTCTATCACCATATATGGGTTAGAGATGAGGTCATCATAAAGATCGTGTTTCAGATCAGGTATGGGTTGAGCAAGTATTTGATTATGACGTTTGGTTTGAAGAATGTGTTATTAGTGTTCATGGATCTCATATAGAAGATCTTCCACACCTACTTAGACTCATTCATTATGGTGTTCATTGATGAAATCCTCATCTACTTATAGACACCAAATTAGCATGATAGACACCTTGAGATAGCCCTAAGTATGATTTGAACACATTGTCTTTATTCCATTCCATCAAAGTGTAACTTCTAGATTCATAAAGTGAAGTTCTTGTAGCATGTGGTGTCTGATACAAGTATATCTATGGATCTATATAAATTAGAGGTAGTGATGTCCTAAACATGTCCCTGGACATGCTTGATATAATAATATTCTTGGGTTTAGTGGGATACTACCGATATTTTATCTAGGACTTGTCCTATCCATCAACTCCTGTGACTACACTAATAAAGAAGGTAGTGAAGTTCTAATGGAAATACCAGTGTGAAGAATAATTTATTGAGATAAAGATAATATTTAATATAACTTGGGTACTAATACTCCCTAAGATTGAGATTTGATATGAAATATACCATGAAGCATCAAGTTTTGATTTTTGAGTAGTATTGACATTGTGAGAGAAGGTAGTAGCTTATTGGTCATGATAGCTAAAACCCTATGAGAAGAACTACCTCACTCATAAACCAGATTTGGAAGTCATGTTTCCCACTCTAAACTATTGGTGAAACTCTCTCTTTGGTGAGAGTTTTGTTTTCTACATTGAACATAAGTGACTCTGATACCTCTTCACATAGCGGGACTTGAATCTAAGGTAGAGGCACTATATTGAGTATCAAAATATGTTTTACTTTTAGATATAATATGTAGCTGGGAAAGGTAAAATCATAATATATGCTCTTATCCATAAGATTCAGGTATCTCAGGAGCTTGGTGAGAGACTTTTTGAGGAGTAGTAATACTTAATGAAATTATTGGATGATTGGAGTATGGATACTTGTAAAAATCAGAGATAAATGACTTGTGACCCTTTAGTGATCACATGTTCTCTTCTAGACCATGTGAAAGTTGGTTAGGAGTCTGACCTAAAGTTTGATGTGATGTGAGAATAGCTAGCTCGAGGTGACCTAATACCTGGGTGGTCATTGAGTAAAAATTATGTGATACTTATGCATGAGAGAGTAATATCCCCTGCTTCCATAATGAAAGATATAATGAGGGACATCCATAAATATAGATGGATGGTACATCTTGGTGTGATAAATATGTACCATGACTCCTAGAAATAGTTCTGGTGGCCAGAGATAAAGAGGGACATCACTCATTTTGTTTCTCGATGCCTTACCTGCCAGAGGGTAAAGGCTAAACACCAACATCCTAGTGGGTTTATCCCACCACTTATAGTTCCCATGTATAATTAAGAGGACATAATTATGTACTTTTTGATGGGGTTAACTAGGAACCTAAGGTATCGTGAAGTTTTCTAGGTGATTTTTGATCTGTTGATGAAGGTTGATTACTTATTATCGATCCAAGATAATCACTCAGTAGATGATATAAGAAAGATGTATTTATATGAGATAGAATGATTAAATGGATCTCAATTGAGTATTATATCTAATAGGGATTCACATTTCAAATCACACGTTTAGTAGGGATTACAGAAGGCCCTAGGTACTTTGCTGAGATTCATGATGACATACCATCATCAAACAAATGAGAAATCTGAGTGAAAGATTCACATATCGGAAGATATTATTCAAGATCATGTTCTGTAATTCAGTGTATCTTTGCATGATCATCCATATTTGGTTGAGTTCTAATAATATAACAATTATCAGGAATCAATTTAGATGGCACCTTATAAGGCTCTTTATGGGAGGTTGTGTCATTCACCACTTTATTAGCATAAGGAAGGTGATGTAGTGGGTGTAGGGATTTGTTTAGTCCAGGTGAGATATAAGATATTGAACATCATTTAGAAGAGGTTTATCACCCTTTAGAAAAGGAAAAAATCTTATGTAGGCTGAAGGATATGACCATTGGAGTTTTCTGTTGATGATTAGGTTTTATTGCGAGTGTCACCTCAGTTGGGGAATCATTATTTATAGAAGTAGAGGAAGTTTTCACCATTTTTTATTAGACCCTTTTAGATCCCCGAGTATGTTGGGATATTTGTGTACAATATGGATCTTCCTTATCACCATGAAGGTATGTATAATTTTTTTCATGTGTCACATATTCAGAGGCAGATGCCCAATCCTATTCATGTTATATACTGTGAGGATGTTGAGTTAGATATAGATGCATCTTATGAGGGGAATTTGATGCATATTATAGAATAGAATGAGAAATTACTAAAAGGGAAGATGATAACACTTATCTAGATCCTTTGGAAACATGGATGGATCTAAGAAGAGACATGGGAGCGAGAGTCCGATGTTCAATTTTAGTGGTTTGAATTGTTTGAGAAAGAACTCTACAATTACTTATCTAGGATGATAAGTATTTAGAGGGGGATAATTTCAATATTATCAATTTTTAATTTATCCTTAAACACTATTTTATTTTTGATTTATAAGTATTCTTATGTGAAAATCTATGTTTTCAATAAAAAACACCCTTACTTATGTTTTTATGGTGTTGTGTAAAGGTTACCCTTAATTGTAAAGGTTTACATAAGGGTAAGAATGGGTTTTTAGGCCTTATATAAGGTATAATAAATTTTTATTGAGTTTTATAAGGCTAAATACACTTTTCTGTTTGTTTCATAAGGGTACAATCTCTTTTCATGCACTGTGTAAAGGTAGATGGATTTGCATAAGGGTACCAACAAGTTTCTTCTACTCACATAAGGGTAACAGAGCCTTGTGTAAGGGTATTTTTGACTTGTGTAAGGTTAATCTGGAGTTTATAAAGGATCTATAAGGGTATATATCTCACTAAATTAGGGAAACACCCTTTTTCTAAAGGTTATGCAAGGATACCATATGCACTGTATAAGGGTTATCCCTCACTGTGTAATGGTAACTTCAAATTCTTAAAGGATGTGTAAATGTAAACAAAACTCTATTTAAGGGTTATAAAAAGTACTTACGCTATGTAGGGGTACACTCCTTACCCTCACGCAATGACTAGGAGTTGCGTAACTTGATGACAATAGTAGAGCATGATAGTCTTGTAACTCAGATGTACCTTTATGCCTTGATGATTCCAAGGAATATTTTAATACTTGATGCCTTGTTGATTTTGAGTATCATGTAAAATCGATGTTGTGAGTATTACAAGAAGCATGTTTACTAGATTCCCTATGATTTTCAAGTGACATATCAATATCCTTGAGGCTAGTTCTGATCATTTATAATATCTTGGATCATCATTCCAACATGGAAATGAAGCCGACATGGTCATGACTCATGGTGGCTTGGTTAACAAACATGTGATATTTTTTTGGAGTGTCATGTTGCTTATGAGTTTATTTTTATCATGCAATACACCTATTATACATGTGCACTATAGTGACCCTATTTTTTCCTTACAATACTTGAAAATATATTAATAAAAAATTTCAATTCCAGACATTGAGACGACACAAGATTCCGAGGCCCAATGAGCCTGTAATTGATATTATAAAAAATATTAAATTTATTAATATCATGAACATGTTGTTATTAAAAAATAATGGGTTGAATGCTAAAAAAATCATTGGATTGTAAATATAAGACCATTTTGATTCTAAGATGTGGGGTTTACCCTAGGCGTGACCTAAGGTTGGTCGGTTCCAAACATCCGATTAAGGCATCCTTTGGTGGGTGCATTTTAATCAAAATAAATAAATATTATTTATTTATTTATTTTATTAAATTACCTAATTAAAATCCTTAATAAATACCCTCGTTTAATGGATTTCTAAGGGTTATCTGAATAAAACTTGACAGATCTCAAAGGATGAGGAAAGAACTCTTCATTAGAGGATCAACATCAAATTATGAACATTGATCAGATTGAGGTGGATCAATGGGTAACAAACTCAACTAGTCTTCCTTATCACTGGTGAATGCATTTTTCACCAATGATAGATCCATAATTGATGCAGGTATCATAAATTGCAGTTTCCACCCATGATTAAAAGTTTGAGAATGGATATTGTCTTCTATTATTTGATTTTTGATCTTTTGTTCTTCACATGAGACCATTCCATAAATTTAAATTTCTTGGATCAATTTATATTTTATATTCCATGATATCTCCCCTATACATCCCCATAATATAATCTTTTCCAAAGAATTATTGGATAAAAACGGTTTACTTCGTTCGTATGCATTTATCCCCATCATTCTTTGCGTTCTTCACTATCAGCCTACGTGGTCACAATTTGAAATTTTTGGGGTGGTTTCAAGCATAATCAAACCCCCAGATTCATGATATATTGATGGATGGTGTATGGTATTGTAACACCCCAAAATTTCAAAGTAAGAACCTTATATTAGATAGTGTGCATTACATGAGACACCAAGTGTGTAAGGGAATATAATACCCTAATAATTTAAAATATATTTAATATTTTAAATAGATTCTATATATTCTATATTTTCCAATGCATGCATCCCCGAGTTAACTTTCATTACACAGAAGAGAGGATTTCTTTGAAAGCTTACATTACACGCAAGACTAATTTTTACCGAACAAAAATATATTATTATTTAATTTAATAAGACTTAAACTAGACATTAAATTCCTTATTATAAATAGTAAAATATATGGTTTATAAAAATATATAATGAATTCATTGGTTACAAATTAATTAGAAATGAATTTGAAAACTGATTGAATATAAAGGAAAATATTATTATTTTTTTGCTCGCAAAGATTTTTTACCATAAGAAATTAAATTAATTAAAATTAGAGAGTGACATTAATGTGATGTATATATATCTTATATTCAATAAAATATTTTTTATTCTCATACAATAGATTTTATAGGCTTAATATAATATTAAACCTAATATTTCACATAAAAACATACATTTTTATTAAAGCACTTTTACTATATTTTAACAGAGAACCTATTTTAAATATAATTTTTTGATCATTTTAATAAATTTAATATGTCAAAATATACTTCATATATTGAATTTAAACATAAAAAATATCTTAGTATGAAGTTTTAGTATTTTTCTATGAAGATTCATTTTTTAATAAATAATGAAAATACTAAATTTTAGTTTAAAACTTCTTTTTAATATAATTTTTTATAAGGTTAAATTATATTTTATATTGGTTTTAATGTTTAATTAGATAATATTTTTATCAATTAATCAAATTTAGATCATTGGAATTAATTTCTCTTTGAAATTTACTATAAAAACATATTAAAATTTCAGATATTTTTACTTTAAAAACCCGCATTGTCGTCTCGTCCGCGAGATTGAATTTAAATTAATATCTTACACTTATATTATTGGAATTTTAAAAATTGGATTAAATATTTGGAATTGGAATAATTTATGATTTTTAATAAATTCAACTTGGTTTGTGACAAAAAATATTAGCGAAAGCAATTAAAATTATTTACAATTATTAAGGTAAAATTATGCTAAATATGGTACTAAACCTCAATCTTAAGGGCCCAAATAACCTATAAAATTGTCCAAGAGATATTATATGGACATATATATACCCTATAATCTATTTTATAGAATTGGGTTCCTCATTGGATCCACTTGAAACATGAAAAATGCGGTAGGAATTCATTTTTTCAAAATATTACAAGAGTGCCACTCCTCCCCCACTATAAAAGGCCACCACATATCCCCATTACTCACAACTCTCAAAACACTTAGTTTTGGACAATATATACCCAATTAAATCCAAAAATACCTTAACTCTACCCTGAATACTCCCTTTGGGTAGAAATCCTTACAAGAAACCCCTTTGGTATAAAGAAAAAGGAGTTACCCAATTAAGAGGTAAAGACTTTCCTAAAGCTCTTTAATTTTATTTCCATTATCCACCACCTAAAATATTTTTATTCAATGTTAATATAATAAAAATAGCATCCTCAATATTCTGAGATGTTTTTATATTAATGTTTCAACCTATACTCATACACACTTCCATCTAATGGGAAATGAACATACCATTTACGTGTACGGTGAACTATTAGCGCACAAAAAAATGATTGTTCATTTTTCCTATTACCACCTTTCATGGTGTAAATTATGATGGAATATTTTTTTATATGTGTTATATATTATATTTATTATATCTTTATTCTTTTTTTAATTATTTTATAACACATAACCTTATAATTTCCATTTTTTAAAAATAAAATAACATCGTTTGTGGAAGTGTGGACTACCGCATCTTCAAAGCGATGTGATTCGTTCACACTATACATGGAATGTATAAAGGATAGTTTTAATAAACCTATATAAAATATATAACATATATATTATACTGTAATTATAATATACATATGTACCATTTACTTTTCATTATTTTAAATACAACAAAGAAATGAAAGCAACGTTTATGCATACGTACGACCTACTGTCTCCATGAATGGTGCTCTTCATTTCTTATCTTGAAATATTATGGAATATTATAAATACATATGTAATGAATATATAATATAATTAATTCATGTTTTAAATTCTTGATATGATTAAATCATGATCTAAGTAATAGGAACAAAAGGTAACAAGTCAAAACATACTTGAGAAAACTAGGAAATTAACACCCAAAATAGTTAAAATAATGAATGAGTGTTAAAGAAAAGGTAATAAAATATTGTAAGAAGTTAATATATGATATTATAAACTTGATTAAGGTTCTATTATAAGTTATTAACATATTTTAAACAACTATATAGGTGGATATAGTCTACATAACAAAATTAAGGTTAAGTTAAGGGATTCTCGTCTTACTTTTCTTTCCGTGAGGCATGTGCTATATACACCACTTACTTATTTTGTGTAGTGTATATATTGACCCATTTTATACATTATATCATGAATGATTTTTATTCATGTTATTAAAATAATTAATTCATGGGAATTATTATTTAAATGTTTTAAGTGGTATGGGCCACTTTGGGATTTTTAAAGATTATTTTCCTAAAAAATGTTCTTAATGATTATATTTGAAATCTCACTTCCTTTTGTAATTTTTAACTTTATATTGAAAAAATCACTATATTTTAATCATTTTCATTAGAAATTACCTTAAATATTCATATTCTTATACAATTTATATTATTATTTACAAAATCATATATCATTTTACATACGACGTTCACTTTGATAGTTAATTGATTAACTGGAGAATTATTAATAAATTCGTATCTTCTATTCAATAAAAATACATTTTGATAATGAATATTGATTATTAAATATATTTTGAATTATTTTTAAATGAAATACATAGGTTAGGGACTATTTAAGAAAACCCCTACGAGTTGGTCACTAGTTAATGAAAGCCCCTCGATGCCTCGGTAGTCTCATAAGATATATTAGTTGGCCAAATTAGAATAGTTAAACTGTCTATTGACGGGTAAAGGTATCATATTACTACCTGAATGGACCGAAGGCCTTCATTTTTTTATTGATTTTTGATAATCCCCCTTTCAAGGGACGAGGGGGAACCCGTATAAGGCCAGTAGGCTCAGAGATTACATGGCCTTTAGGATTAGAAGATTACATGACCCGAAGGTCTTTGAGAATTAAACCAGACTATCTACAAAGAACTACCACTACCCAGCATCTGCATCCTGATAGTAGCTCTCTAACTTTTCAAGACCATCTATCTAGGATTCCCGTGTAAGCACAGGCTGGTACCGATGGCATAGCCATACCCTCTCATTCTGAAAATCCATTTGGCTCTGCTTTGGTGAGTGCACCTGCTCTGAATCCTCTTCTGGGGATGATCCTTTTCTGTAGTGTGTCTGGGGCCTGTATTCATGTTGACTGAAGGCCTTGGGGTTCCCCTAAGGCCTTAAGGTGGCCCGAAGTCCTTGATAATAAACTGCCCTGAAGGCCTTGGGTGGCCCGAAATCCTTGCAGGACTCGAGGACCAAACCGGTGGCCCGAAGGCCCAGATGGATGAATAGTTCCGGCTGCTACAACACCGAACAATGCCTGCTAAAGTGATTACTACAGTACTGCTATAGTACCCCTAGAAATAAGCCTCCACCGGATTTGATATCGGGTCTCTTGGATGCACCTAGCGATTCCTCACCAACTGGGCTGAGGCTCTTGTGTAGTATCATATTACTGGGAAACATGAAGTTATATAATTAAGAATTTACTTTATTGAGAATTCAATTATTATTTATCCATGAGATTTTTCATTGAAATATCTATAGATGAATTTCCTTTTCAGTTCATTTATATAATGGCATGTGTTTTCAGTTTCTTACCTTGCCATATTGATATTTCCTTATTTAGTTATTTGAATGGCATGTGTTATCATATTTTTAACTTATCATGTTAATTTATTTCCAATTATTTAATATTTATTCCTCTTTACTTACCCTTACTAAGCATTTGAACTCACTCTTATTATGTTTACTTTCCCCATATTATGAATAGGAATCCTTTGATTGAGATTCAAGGATGCTGTTTATTTCATTTTATCATGCATTATGTTTTTATTTTGTATTCCTAATGTATTATAGGTATCATGTATGTAATATGGATATACAAGACTTCTAAACTGAATGGTCCTTCAGGATTTAATTCATTGTAATCATGACAATTTAATAAAATAATGCACCAACTTCTGGCTTCTAGGGTCGGGGTGCTATAGTTAGTATCAAAGTAAGTTCAGCAGCATCCTTGGAAACTAGATTTAGAAAAAAATAGATTAGGGAGCACAAACCTAAGATATACATTGAGGATAAGTATTTAAGAACATAATATAATTTTGTTAAGGTATATACTATGTGGGTATTCCTAGAAATACATCCCTATCCGGATACTACAAGTGGACGTGGTTCTGACACAGATTTACCTAGGAGTAAAAAATCTAAAAAGGTGTGCCAAACCTGACTCGATGTAACCTAGTACACAAAAATAGGTCTTACTCTACACCTGATTTGACACTCTTAGGGGATACACTTATGGTAGTTCACATTTTATATACCTACCATTATGAAGGATTTGAAAGTAAATATTTCCCCAAAGTAACAAAAGTTTCTAATTCTAGGATTCATGATGCATAAATTTATGTTATATACTATACCATATTTGGAATTATACATTATTTTATGATTTAATCCAGTATATTCCATTGTTTAGAAATGTAACCTAGTATAATGAATGAGAAATCTACCAATGAACATTATCCAAAGAGTATGAAGGGTTATATGTTTTATGGTCTTAAGACAATATTTCAAAAGAAAGTAGTGTCCCAAGTATTATCATCATATGAGGAAATAGTATCATGTGCTAATGAGATAAGTAATTTTTTTCCAATTCTTATGGTTTTTAAGGGAATAAAGAAAATAATAGGATGGTAGAAAAAAATATGGATGAAGGGAAGAAGGTAAAGAAGTATTTTCCCACATGTGACAATTGTGGAAAGAAACACCCTGATACTTGTTTAAAAGGAATGGGATTTTTCTAAAAGTGTGGAAAGAAAGGCCACAATTATTTTGATTTCAAGGGTAAGAAAAATGTTTCCAATGTACAATGATTCAACTTCAAGGAGCTAAGAAACTATGAAAATCAATGTTTCAAGCGTTAAAGGAATATACCATAAATGATGTTATTGGATAATGGTCAAGTTATTCTACTCCTACTGATGAAGATGAATTATTAATAATCCCATTCAATAATTATGTCATTTAAATATTTTATCAATGGTGTACTAGTTATAAAATTATGAAATATATAAGGATTATACTGTAGTACTTATTTAATAAATATTTGAGATCATATGTTGAATGGTACCAAGAAAATTTATATGTATAAAGCTATCATTTTTGTAAAACACATAATTGAGGGAAATACAACCCTTAATATGTTCCTAATGTTGATATAATGATAAAGAAATGATTTATTTTTACAAGTAATGAATAACTTGGAACTAATTAATAAATTTTTGACAAGTGGTCTATACTATCATTGATTGAGTTTACAATAGTTTTTTATTTAAGTAATATATCAAATATCACGTGTCTTATATAAGGAATAAGTTAGAACGCATGTTTCCAAAAAGGTTTTATGGTAATTTGAGTTATTACTATATTTCAATAGGATACATGGTGAACTTATTCACATGTTTGGAATATAAAAATTTAGAGCTACTTCACGTTGATTAAACTATAATGATAAGTTTATTTTATAAATTTAACGACCTTACTTTTAATGTGTTTGATCATAATCTTTTGGAAAAGTTAACCATTTATGAAATGGTTTTAGTCGATATTTGGATGATGTTTTAGAGGTTAATGTATTACTTCACCATATGATGTATCATGTGATAATATATGAAGTTGAAATAGTTCAATGAATAATGAAAGGAAAATATTATTTTTATAGAAATGTATATTTACTTATTTTGTTAGAGAGTTAAATAATTCTTCAATTATAGAAAAAAGTGTTTTGAGAAAAAAATGTTGTCCTATTATCATCATTTTTGATGATATACATGACCTTTATTCACACCCATGGTTTATGGTTTTGTGGTAAAAAATAATAATATAGACACATTCTCAAGCACTCTACATCAGAACATTGTTGTTGGATTTTTATTTTGTATCCATGTTTCCATTTTCCACTTATGTTCTCTGACTTGGGAGCCTAGTTACACAGCCTTTGTACTTCTTGTTCTATCTTTTATAGAGGATATTCTATGAACCCTTATAATTATGTGGGATCTAAAAATAGGAAATATAAAACAACCTATAACGAAGATCAAGTTTAAATTGTAAGGATGCAATTTAATTAAGGTGGGGATAATGTAACACCCTGAAATTCTAAAGTAAGAACCTTATATTAGATAGCATGCATGACACACGACACCAAGCGCGTAAGGGAATATAATACCCTAATACTTTAAAATATATTTATATTTTAAATGGATTTGATATATTATATATTTTTAAATACACACAACACCAAGTTAGCTTGCATCACATGCAAGAGAGACTTTCTTCAAAATCTTACATTACTCCTAAGATCGACTTTTACCGAAAAAAATATATTATTAAAATATTATTATTTAATATAACAATACTTAACCTATCCATTAAATGAGTTGTTATAAATAGTAAAATATATTTTTTATAAAAATATAAAATTAATTCATTGGTTATAAATTAATTATAAATAAATATGAAAACTGATTGAATATAAAGGAAATTATTATTATTTTTATGCTCAAAAAGCTATTTTACCATAAGAAATTAAATTAATAAAAATTAATGAGTGATATTAATGTGATATATATGTATTATATATAAATAAAATATTTTTTATATTCACTCATTAGATTTTATAGGCTTAAGATAAGACTAAACACAATATTTCACATAAAAACCTATATTTTTATTAAAGCACTTTTAACGCCTTTTAATGGAGAACACATTTTAAATATAATTTTCACAATTTTTATAAATTTAATATTTAAAAATAAACATCATATTTTTAAGATAAACATAAAAATTATATTAGTGTGATTTATTTTTTATTTTTTTGTGAATATTCATTTTTTAATGAATAATGAAAAACACTAAATTTTAGTTCAAAACTGGTTTTTCATCTAATTTATTTATAATGTTAAATTATATTTTATATTGGTTTTAAAGTTTAATTGGATAATATTTTTTATTATTTAATCTAATTTAGGTCATTGGAATCAATTTCACTTTGAAATTGACTATAATAACATAAGAAACTTTCATATGTTTTTACTTTAAAAACTTGCATTGTTGTCCGATCCGCGAGATTAAATTTAAATTAATTTCTACCAATTATGTGATTGGAATTTGTAAAAAGTAATTATAATTAATTATAATTAGTAAGGTATTATTAAGCTTAATAAGGGACTAAAACTCAATATTAAAGGCCCAAATGACCTATAAACTTTTACAATATATATTTTATGGGGATATATAGATCCTATTATCTCTTTTATTTAATTGGTCCCATTATTTGATCCACTTTCAACATGAAAAATGTGGTAGGAATTCCTTTGTCAAAATATTACAAGAGTGTCACTCCTCCACTATAAAAGGACACCAATTCTCTTCATTAATCAAACCTCTCAAACCACTTTGTTTCAATAAATATCTGAAAAATTAAATTCCCAACATACCTTTCATTGAACTTGAATCCTCCCTTTGTGTAGGAATCCTTCCATGGAATCCCTTTGGTATATACCAAAAGGAGTTACCCAATTAAGAGGTAACGTCTTTCCTTAAGCTCTTTAATTTTATTTCCATTATCCACACCATAAAATATTCTACTTCCATGTTACTATAATAACACAAATATCCTCAATATAATGATATTTTTTTTTATATTTAGGGTTTGATCTACACTCACACACACTTCCATCTAATGGGTAACAAACATACTGTTTATATGTATGATGAACTACCGCCTCAAAAAATGATGATTGTTCATTTTTCCTATTACCACCCATCATGGTGGAAATTATTATTGAAAATTTGTTTATATGTGTTATATAATATATTTTTTATGCCTTTATTCTTTTATAATTCTTTTATAACACATACCATTATACTTTCCATATTTTATAAATATGATAACATTGTTTGTGGAAGTGTGCATTACCGCCTCCTCAAAGGGATGTGATTCATCCACACTATACATGAAACATATAAAGAACGGTTTTAATAAAACAATGTAACATATATAAAATATATATGATACTATAAATATAATATACACATTTATCATTTATTTTTCATTATTTTAAATACAACAAATAAATGAAAGTAGCATTCATGCGTATGTACGACCTACCATCTCTATGAATGATGCACTTCATTTTTATCTAAAAATATTATGGAATATTATAAATACATATTCAATTAATATATAATATAATTAAATCATGGTTTAAATTATTTATATGATGAAATTATTATCTAATTAATTGGAACAATAATTACCAAGTCAAAACATACTTTAGAAAACTAGGAAATTAACACATGAAATAGTTAAAATAATGAAGAGTGTTAACAAATGGGTAATAAAATGTTGTAAAGAGTTTATATATATGATATTATAAATATGAGTATTTTTTTGGTACAAGTTAGTAACATATTTTAAACCACTATACATGATAATAAATACCACACAACAAAAAGAGGGCTAAGATAATAGATTCTTGTCTTACTTTTATTTCTGTGCGGAATATGCCATATACACCACTTAATTATTTTGTTCAGTGTGTCTACTACCCATTTTAATAAAAAATATTATTAATCACTTTTCATCATGTTATTAACAACTTTACTTCATGGGAATTATGATTTAAATGTTTCAAGTGGTACGGAGCACTTTTGGATGTTTAAAGATTATTTTCAAAAAAAATGTTATTAATGATTATATTTGAAATCAAACTTTCTTTTGTGATTTTTAACTTTATCATGAAAAAATCAATTTATTGTGATAAATTTTCATTGGAAATTACCTTAAATATCCATATTATTACACAATGGATATTATTATTTCCTAAAATGTATATTATTTTACATACGGTGTTAACTTTGATAGTTATTTGATTAACTGAGGAATTATTGATAAATCTATGTATTCTATTCAGTACAAATACATTTTGATAAAGCATAATGTTTAATAAATATATTTTAAATTCTTTGGAAATGAAATACATGTGTTGGGAACCGTTTAAGGAAAGCCCTATGAGTTGGGGATCAGTTAATGTAACACCCTCGATGTATCAGTAGTCTCATGAGTAAAATTAGTTGGAAAAATCAGAATAGTTAAATTGTCTCTTAATGGTAACGGTATCATCTTTTTTGGAAACATGACATCCAATAATTAAGAATTAAATTTATTTAGAATTTAATTATTATTTATCCATGATATTTTTCATCAAAATATATATGGTTGAATTTCATTTTCAGTTTCTTACCTTTCCATATTGATATTGCCTTGTCTAGTTATTTGAACGGCATGTGTTATCATATTTTTACCTTTCCATATTAATCTATTTCCATTGATTCATTATTGATTCTATTTTACTTACCCTTATTGAGAATTTTATCTCACCCTTATTATGTTTCCTTTACCTAGGTTATGAAGAGGAATCCTTAGATTGAGATTCAAGGATTCTATTTATTTCATTTTATCATGAGTTTTGTTTTTATTTTCTCTCACTAATGTATTATGGGAATCATGTGTATAATATGGCTTTCCAAGACCACTAAAATGAAATATCCTTTAGGATTTAATTCCTTTTAATCATTAAAATGTAATAAAATAATGCATTGTCTCTAGTATTTTGTGGTTTGGGCGCTACATTGATGAATAATTGAGGACAGATTAGGAGAGGATGCAGGATACTGGTGAGACCTCCATTGATACAAGATTTGGAGTGGTGGTGGAAAGCGACCGGAGAGTGAGCACAATGTTGCGGGCTTAGAGGGGATTTCCAGATTCTGATTTCTAGGCATCTAAGTGAAGAAATTGTTATATGTAAGTGTTTCTTATAGATTTTAGGTGGAAAATGTGTGTAATTTTCTATGATGAGCATGGATATATAAACTATGTGGAAAAACATAATTTCTTTTTGAAAACACCAACTAAAAAACATGTATTGGGATAAACACATGCTGTGTATCCCCTAGATACAACTCTAGGGTTTCTGGAAAAGTTAAATATCACACAATGTGTGGGTGGGCCTACATGCCATGTGACCCTACCTAGGTGGGAAAGCCATGTACCATATATACACGCCCATTTCTCATGTGGACGGACATGTCATGCACTATAGTACATGGGCACATACATGAATACATGGGAATGTACATGAATACATGGGCATAGGTTGAGATGCATGACCGAGACCTTGTGTGGTCATACACACCATTTATCTTGGAGGAAACATTATGTATAGAGACCTGGATTCCCGATCCTTTTCTAGGGAGAATAGGGTTAAGCAGCGGAGTGGGGACACATAATGTGTGGACTGCTTACAAGTCATGTAATCCTAAGTGAATCTTCTACCTCTTTTATATATTTCACCGTGACTCAAATTTTGGCCTATGAGTAGCCTATCCTGAGTGTTTTTATACATATAACGCAATGGTGTACTTCTGAGTGGATATTGAGATTTAATGCAAGACTTTTCAATCATGACACTTCTTCAAGTGATGCTCGATGATGGAAGTGATCTGATTTGATCATCAAAGAGATTCTAGGTAGAGTATGCAATCCCCTTTCATAACAGGGTGTGGGTTATCTATCTAGGGGGATAATACTCCATTTTCTCACTAGGTCATGGGTCCCCATACTCTTTATCCAGGTATAGAAAGTACTCCCCTATTCAAGGAGAAAGTACTCTACCAATGGGGAAAATACTCCCCTATCACACTAGGGAATGGGTCTCCCACACTCTTAATCTAGGTGGATATGGTACTACCTTATTCAAGGTGTGGGTTATCTATCCATGGGGATGATACTCCCATTTTTCACTAGGGCGTGGGTCCTCCATGCCCTTTATCCCGATAAATATGGTACTCTCCTATTTAGGGAACAAGTCCTCTATTTATAGGGATGATACTCCACTAAATCCCCAGGTCATGGGTCCCCCATATTCTTTAAATAGATATAGATAGTAACCCCCCTACATGGGTGCGAGTCCTCTATCTATGAAGGGGTAATACCCTTTCTTTGAGATTCTATGGGGTATAGGTCCTCCACGGATCATGGATCTCTCAACTTTCGAGTACAATGGTGAAGAGTGGGCCCTACCACACATATCCTAGTGAGGTTACATTTGATAATGAGAATTGATGATGGACTAATAGATCGAAGACTTACTCATTTTCCTGGTCTAGGATAGGAGATATAAATCCCCTTTCTATCACATATGGGTTTATTTTATGAGTATATATATGTATTGGGTTTCCACTCTCTTTCTTTGGGTTGAGTTGACAAATTTTGTATCTCTCTATCACTCCCTTTCAGTTTTCAATGTGTCCTATTGGGTATGTTTGTACTCAACCCTATTTGGGAGTTGCCAAAACATTTCATATCTTATGTAGATGATGGACATATAAACAGTGATTACGGTGGAGCATAGTAATACCTGGGTTCATTGACCATGTGCAATGGTCAGGCTTGGAGATCATGATATGAACTATACCATATTTACTTTATTATAGTTATTATTAGGTTGTGACATATTTTCTAGTTGGGTTCATATTTCACCCCTTTACATTTCAGGTTACACAGTCATACTCTTTTGTATTAAATAGAGGTTATTACATGCATGGTTTTTACTCTATATGTGACTGAATTTTATTATTATTTATATACAATTATTTATGGATATGGTTGGGTGTGTACATACAAGTTAATTAAGAAAAGGCCTCATATTATAGTTATTATTTCTCAGCACTTTTTACTAACCCCTGTCCTATGGAGGTGGGCTAGGGGTTGTGGAGGCTATGCCCTCCACTGGCCAGGCGAGCCCTGATGGGTCAGGTCATTACAATGTTGTACCAGAGTGGATCATTACTTAGTAAAATTTTCAGGTTTTCCCCTTATGAGGATTGGTTGGGACTTAGGGAAATTTTGTCAAAGTTTCTTGAGTTTGGTATTCTGGTCAGGGAACCCAATGTGCTATGGTGGCTGATGTATTCATTCACCAGGACTCTGACTACATGCTTGTCGATTCGGTATACTGATACATCGGTTGTAGGGATCATTGGTACATGCATCATATAAGATTAAGTCTTTTGAATTTACTTCTAGATTCATATCCCCATATATATATATGCTCATTTAACCATGTTACAACTTGATTATTTTTAGGATGCCTCCGTGAAGACAACCAACCATGTTACTAATTCTGGATCATGATAATGATTTGATGAGTGATAAGGCAACAGTTAAGGGGCCATCACATGAGATATTTCCTTTAGGAAGGCATGTAGTATCACCCCTCCCATCAAGAAACATACTATACCAATAGGGAAGGCTGAGGATGTACTTAGTCTTATTTTACTTTGGGAGTTCTAGCACTAGTGTTCGCTGAGGTTCCATGGTGAGCCAGATCCCTAGGAAGTGGAGGATTGGATTTAGTTAGTAATATTATTCATCAGTATCTTGAGGTCCCTGACTAATTATATAGTTGTGCTGACAGTTGATATTTTCCTAGGATAAGTAGGGCACTGTTGGAGTCTAGTCATACAGATGCATGATGAGTTAACACACTCATGATCTGATTTTTAATAGCTATTTCATGATGAGTACTACCCCTAATTATTTTTATTATTTTTGATTCAATATATTCTTAAGATTCATTAGGGTAGTATATAAATACCTGAGTATTCCATGATGTTCACCGACCTTATATGTTACTCCCTCGACATGGTGTGAGATGGATTTTTCTAAGTAAGGAAGTTTGTGCATGGTCTCTATAGAGACATCTGGGCCAAAGTGGTCTCTTTAAGTCTCGCTTCCTATGAGGAAGTTTTGGAGTGATATCTTGTTACATAGATATTTATAAAAGAGGGATGTCAGGTGGTTGGTGTTGAGAGTAGGCATCGTAGGACTAAGTTGATTATAGTGGCCGATAGATGACAAAAATTGAGGAATAATAGGCATACCCATGATCAGACTCAGGCATGTGGTCATACAACACAAGTAACACATAGAGGGATAAGGTATCCAAGAGAGGATCAATTTTATACATGTGTCGGGCATGGTCACATGGCCCATTACTGCCCAACCCAATGACCAGAGGAGGGAAGAAAAACATCTGATAGACCTCCACAGGAGAGGTAGCACCATGGCCAGGGTTCTCCTAGGCATGGACAAGAACCCCCTAGGTTAGTGTTTCTAGAATAGGAGTATGTGGGTATCTAGGAGGAGGGTATTCTAGTGGAGGTAAATGCTATGATCTATATCCACCACCACCACCAGTCGATCCACGTCAGTCTCAGGTAACTGGTGGATGGGTCCACTGACAACTGCATACCATAGAAATTTAGGATCTGAAGACTCATGAGATGATACAAGGTATGACATGTGTTTACTATACACTTAATCCAATAATTATAAACATAGTTTCTATTCAATACATAATTTCTGTATCCCTTATGTGAGATATAGATCTCCCTGTTGAGACCTTAGCTCAACAGTTTTTGCTAGAGGTTCTGACTGGGTGTGATTCTTTGATATCGTTTATCTTTCAGCAGTTCGGGCTATAATTTGGAAGAGAGAGTTTCACATAACACATATTGGTCATTACGATGAAATCTTATGATATCATCTTGGGTTTGGATTGGTTGTTCATAGTTCAATCCCAGATCAACTGTCATCACAAGCAAGTCATATGATTTTAGACAGATGGGATGAAATTATCCTTTTCTGGTGATAAATATCTCATATATTAGCGAGTAGACCTTGAAATTACGAGGATATAGACCATAAACCATTATTGTATGAGTTTATCCCTAGATATAGTGGGATTTTCAGTCATCTTTAATCCTTCAGTATTGGAGGACTTTATGGATGTATTCCTCGAGGATGTTTTAGGACTACCTCTGAAGAAAGACATATATTTTTACACTGAATTACAATCAAATACCATACTAATATCTTTTGTGGAATACCAGATAACCAATAATGAGATCCAAGAGTTGAGGGTTCCATTGGATGACCTTTAAGAAAATATTTTTATCAGACCCAGTGTGTCCCCCTAGAAAGATTTGGTTTGGTTTGTGAAAAAGGTAGACATGAGATTGGTATTTGTGTTTATTGTCATCAATTTAACTAGGAAACAATAAATAAGTGGTACCCCTTACTGAGGATTTATGACGTATTTTATTAGTTGTGAGGCTCAAGTTGGTTCTTGAAGATCCATATCAATCTCAGCTGCCACCCATTGAAGGTTCATGAGGATAATATTCTAACACTATGAGTTTCTAGTGATGCCTTTTAGGGTGATGAATTCCCATGATATGTTTGTTTATTTGATGAACTAGATCTTATAAACATACTTGGGCCAATTTTTAGTTTTCTTCATCGATGACATATTCATCTACTCTACGAAATATGAGGATCATTCATGGCACTTGAGGATGGTTATAAACTTACTCTGAGAGAACTAGGTTTCTGGTAATATATTGAAGTGTTAGTTCTGGATCTGCAAGATTCAATTTTTAGGGAATTTAATTTCAGAGCATGGATTATTTTTAGACTAAAAAAATATTGATGTAGTGATTTCTTGGGATCCACCTAAGGTTGTGTTAGAGGTTTGTAGTCTTCTTTTCTTGGTGGGGTAATACAGTAGTTTCGTGTGTTACTTTTCCAGAGTAGTAGCCCCTTTGACCACCTTGACCTGAAAAAGGTAGTTGTTTACCTAGACTAAGATGTTTTAGAGATCCTTTGAGCATTATAAGCTGAGGTTGTCCAGTGTACCTATATTGAGACTACCAGATGAGGTTGTGGATTATGTATTGTATTGAGATCCCCCTAGAGCTAGGAGCAGCTCTATGTTTATGTAGAGGTAGGTAGTTATTTCATATAGGTCGAGGTAGTCAAGACCCCATGAGTATAAATATTCGACTCGTGACCTTGAGTTGGTAGTGGTGGTCTACTATCTAAGGATGTGGATGTACTATCTTTAGGGATATCACTTTTTTTTACTCAGGTTATCAGAGTCTCCGGTATATCTTCACACAAAGAGATATGAACCTAAGACAGAGATTCTGGTTAGAGTTCCTATAAGATTATGAATTCAAGATAGTCTATACTCTTATAAAGGGAAACATAGTAGCATACGAGCTTAGTAGTAAGTCTCACTCTCTCTTGGTATTAGAGGTGTCTAAGTCATTATCTTCTTTGTAGATTACCCCAGTAGAGGAGAGGAGTGTAGGTCATCTTCAGTTGATGGTGTTGACTCCCCTTCTCCTCTAGTGTGTGAGGGATGCTTGGTTGGGATACATTTAATGCATGGTTATTCTTAAACAATTATCCTTAAGAGATTCACCATATGGGTTTTTTGAAGGAGGGGGACACGTCATCCTTTTTCATGGAAGGATGACGGTTCCGATCATAATGCAAAAGGTGATGATGAGGGAGTTTCACACATCCATTGTGGCTATAGATATCAATGTAAGGAAGATGTATAAGGGCCTTCAATGATACTTTTATGGGATTATATGAGCCGTAGTGTCATTGATTTCATCTCTCGATGTCTCACATGTTAGTAGGTGAAGGATAAGCACCAGTTTATATCAGGTTTGACACAAATTATTAAGATACTAGAGTGGAAATTGGATGGAATATCCATAGAATTTGTGATATGGATTCAATGGACATCGAGAGGCCACAATGCCATCTGGGTGATAGTTGACCAACTTATGAATTCGAAATGCTTCCTTTCCATCAGGGAGTAGTGTTTGGTGGAGAGTCTAGTATAGTTGTACATACGTGATATCATACAACTCGATGAGGTGCCCTAGATAATTTTATCTAACTGAGATGTACAGTTTATGTCATATTTGGGGATAATACTACAAGTGGAATTCTAGACCCAGTTTCATATTAGTACAACATTTCACCCCCAGAAAGATGTGTAAACTGAGAACACTATCTAGGTATTAGAGGATATTATTATAGATTATGTGTTAGCCTTTGGTAGCAGTTTGTAGGATCACTTTACATTGGAATAGTTTTCTTATAATAACATCTATAACTATATAATTGATATGACCCATTTATAGGCCTTGTATGGGAGACCCTGAAGGTCACTCTTATAATGGACTGAGATTGGAGAGGAATCTCTATTTGGTCCAAAGATGGTGAAGGAAACAACATAGAATTTTCATTTGATCAAAAAAAATACGAGTAAAGACCATAGAAAACATAAATCTTATGAATATCGATGCTGTAGGTCCTTGGAGTTCAACTAGGGAGTCCATGTTTTCCTAGGAGTCTCCTCATGATGGGGATTAAAAAGGTTTATTTGGGGAACCAAGCTATACCTAAGGTTCATCAGGCCATTTGAGATCTTATGGAGGGTTGGAATGGTTTCTTACCACCCGCCCTTACCCCCACAGTTGAAGATGGTGCATGATTTCTTCCCCATATCACATATGAGGAGATACATGCATGATCCTATGCACATGATTGACCAGGGATAGACGAAAATCAAGGATTAATCCAAATTCACTAGGTAATTGATGGAAATCTAGGATTGGAAGCATAGGATCTTGTGAGGATGGACCACCCCCTTTGTTCAGGTGTTATGGTAACACAAGAGTGTGTAAGAGAGCTCTTGGGAGTGAGAGAGCCAGATGTGTGATCAGTATCCCCAAATTTTTGTTTACCTTGTGATTTTTGGGGATAAAAATACTTTAAGGGTGGGATAATATAGTGACCCTATTTTATCCTTACAAGACTTTGAAATATGTTAAGAAACATTTTCATAGCCAGGCGTTGAGACAACATGAGATTTTGAGACCTGGTGATCTTAGAAATGATATTAGAAAAATAAAAATATATTAATATAATAATCATGAAGTTTTTAAAAAATAATTTTTAACTCCTAAATGAAGCCTTAAATTAAAAATATGATACCTCAATTGATTCTGGGATGAGAGGTTTACCATAGCCGCGACCTAGGGTTTTGAGTGAAGTTAAATATCCCATTCCATATAGGTGGGCCTATATTCTGTGCAACCCTACCCAGGTGGCCAATCCATGTGACAGCTGCATATACGTAGGTCCCCGTGTGGATAGACACACTGTGTACCAGAGTACACGAGCACTGGAAGAAATACATTGGTATGAGAAGAGATGTAAGACCATAACCCCAAGTGGCTATACATGCTGTGTATCCTAGAGGAAATTCCATGTACGGAAAAATAGATTCCCAAGCCATATCTGTAGAGAGAATGGATTGGAATCAGATCATGACCACAAGCCCTGTGGACCCCCTACATGCCAGGCACTCCTAAGTGAATCTTCTACCTATCATACCTCCTTTGTATTGACTCGAATTTCAGCCCATGAGTAGTCTATCTCGAGTGTTTTTCCATGTAGAACACCATATTGGAGTTTTAGTGGATTTTTAGATATGATTCAAGATGTTATGAGAGTTATGATTCTTTTGGAGATGCTTGATGATGATAGTGATCAGTAAGGATCATCATAAAGATTCCATATAGAGATGGTACTCCCATATTTCAGCAAGCCATGAGTCCTCTATCTATGAGGATGGTACTTCCCTATCTCACTAGGGTACAAGTCCCCCATAATCTTTATCCAGGTAGAGATAATAATCCCCTATTCAAGAAACATTTCATCTATCCATGGGGACAATACTCCCCTATTTCACTAGGGTGTGGGTCCCCCATACTCTTTATCTAGGTAGATATAGTACTCCCATAGTTAGGGTGTATGTCCTCTATTCCTAGAACGATACTCCCCTATTTCACTAGGGCATGGGTCCCCATACCATTTATCCAGGTAGATATGGTACTCCCCTATTTAGGGTGCAAGTCCTCTATCTATGGGGATAGTACTCCCCTATCACAGTAGGGAATTGGTTACCCAAAATTTCTTACAGATACAGAGATGGTACTCCCCTACATGGGTGCAGGTCCTCTATCTATGGAGGGTACTCCCCCATATTCAATCTATGATGTGGTGCGGGTCCTCCATGGAGTGTGGATCTCTCAACTATAGAGCTTAGTGGAAAGAAGCGCACCCCTCAACACATATCATGGTGAGGTTATATTTGATATTGGGAATTAGTGATGGACTATTAGAGCTACAATCTTAATCATAGACTTGGGATGGGTTGTGAGATGGAGATCTCCTTTCTCTCTCATCTAGGTTTATTTTATGATCATTATATATATGTATTGGGTTTTATTTCCCTCTTTATTTGGATTGAGTTAAATATTGTTGTATCTATCTATGGCCCCCTTTTGGTTTTTAAGGAATCCTAATGGGTATTTATATACTCACCCCTACATGGGCTTTACCCATACATGTTGTATCTTATGCAGAAGACATATAGATCTTCAGTGATTATAGTAGAGCATAGTGATACCTGGGTGCATTGATCATGTGCGGTGGTCAGGATTAAAGATCATGAGTCAAGATCTCTTATATTTACTTTATTCAAGTTTTTTTAAGGTTGATACATCTTTTCTAGTTGGGTGTGTATTTTCCCCCTTTACATTTTAGATTCACTACTTCAAAATAGGCCTTTAACAGCACTGACCTTTATCAGAGCAAGAAAAAAGCACCGATAATGGTAGCCTTTATTGGTGTTAAAACAAGAAATGATAAAGGGTACCTTTTATCAGTGTTTTTTTCTAGGGATGATAAAAGGCACCCTTTATCAGTGCATATTTTTAGCGCTGATAAAAGGAAACCTTTATCAGCACATTTTTTTAGCTTTAATAAAGGGTGTCCTTTATTAGTGATTTATGTTTAGCGCTGATAAAGTACACCCTTTATCAGTGCTTTATTTGTAGCTCCCATAAATGAATCATTTATCAGTGCTTTTTTATCACTGATAAAAGTATGAATAAAATGAAATAATTAAACAAATAAAAAATAAATTTTTATTAAAATAATATTTAATTTTTTATTAATTAAATAATTATTGATAAAAATGAATAAATTGATTATACTATATATAAATCATAAATAGTAGATATTAAATACAAAGAAATATGTAAAATAAAAATTAAATAAATAAAAATTAAAAATAAGTAAATTGAGAAAAATATTAAGAATTTTATTGATTAAATAATTATTGATAATGTTAATAAAGAGTATATATTAAATATATAGATATATATGAATGTATATAAAAATGATTTATATAATAAAAAATATTAATTATGCTTTAAATTAATTAGTAATATATTTAGTGAATAATGATTTATAATTAAAAATTTATATGAATTAAAAATACTAACTAATAACATTGAGTAATGGATATAATTGAATGTCATTTTATTTTTCAATTTAACATAGATCGAACATATTATATTGACTTCAAATATATGTAATTCATGAATTTTTATATATATACACACACACAAATATTTTTTTGGGAATTTAATCAATTTATATTATTTATTTTATATATATTTATTTACTATGATTTAATATTTTCAATATGTATTCATCTTTATTTCAATATATATCCATTTTTTAATGATTAATATTAATCAAACTTATCCAAATTTTCAGTATTGTACACATTTTAATTAATCGATTTTACTCATTTTTAACATGCATGCACTTAAGATTAAATATTCATTAATAATGTTAAAAATATATTTGTAAAAAATATTTATGAATAAATATATTTATAAATGCATATTTACTATTTTTATAAATTTATAATTATAAATAAATAAATAATATCTATTTAAAAAGTATTTATATCATTATAGATAAATAATTATAAAATTATAATAAATTTATTTAAATAATGAATATATTTAATATATATATATATAATTATATAAATATTTTTTTTAATTTTTTTTATATAATTATAAATAAATAATTATATATTCAAATAATTATAAAATTATTATTTCATAAAAAATATTATTATAAGTATTATAATTATATATAGTAATCATACTTTTTAAAAAAAATATTTTTTTATAAAGTATTATAAGTATTTATCAACGCTTTTTTAGCGCTGATAAAAATATAGATTTATCACTGCTAAAAAAGCACTAATAAAATCAATATTTATTCACGCAAAAACTTTAGAACTGATAAAAGGTATATTTATAAGCTATTTTTTTGGAAGCACTAATAAAAGTGTCATAATCTATTTTAAGAAACCTAACCATCATAGATCAGTCCACGATATCCGAAGCTCTCCATGAAAGAGACCTGCTATCGACGCTCCTCATTGTCGAATCCAATCTTGAATCTAGGCTAGAATCAAGGCTCCAACCATTCCAATGATCAAATCCAAGGCTCAAGTGATTCGTGGATTGAACAAAACCAAGGATTGAATGGAATCTAGGTTTTTTGATATCTTTAATTTACCTCAGTTATCCCTTGAATATTATCATCCCACATCAGTGTATTATAACAAGTCCAGTTGCACTATCCTATAATAAAGCAACCCAAAATTCATTGTTTTTTCTTTTTAATGAGATCCGAGATTCTTTAAGAAAGCTTTGCTATTTTAATTAAAAAAGTAAAAAATGTTTACACTTGAAATTTGATATCTGTATCTAGTTTGATCTCTATGTCATTTTCTTCTTTGTTTATATTCTTTAAACATCAATGAAAAATAAAAATTCATATAAGTGGACCTAATAATAGCTTTCTCATCAAGGTTCACACTGAATGAATGAATAAAATAATATCCATTTTTATCAGAAGGCTATAAATTGGAGTCTTTATCAATGGTTTGGCTTGGACTTACTCATTCTTTTAAGTTATTCATGTCTTGATTTCATCTTATTGCTATGTTTTACACAAATATAAATGAGAGAAAGTGAGTTTTTTTTGTCTAGAATAAGAAGAAGAAGAAATATTCAGCAATCAAGTAAGGTAAATTATCCATTTTATTTTCATGTTTAGATTTTAAGATTAAAGAAATTTATTTTTATTATAAGGATTTATTTTGATGATGATATTTTTTAGAATTAAAATATTTAAAAGAGATTAATTGTTTCTTTATTTTAACATGATTTATTTTTCAGAAGGGAATTTATTTTCATATGTAAAATTTTTATTCTAATAATTTTTCTTATAAAATTTATATTTTACTCGAATTATAATAATTATCTTTGATTAGTTATTTATTAAAATTATGTTATTTTAAGTGATTATTTTTTCATTATGTAAAGACTTATATTTGTCAAAAAAATGAAAATATCATGTAGATATATGTATATTATGTAGATATATGTATATAAAATTATTTTCAAGTTATTCAAAATTTTAAATCATGTTTTATATTCATTCAAGTATTTATATTTTTAAAATATATAATAAAACAATAACAAATACATTCTTGTTATTGTTAAGTGTATTTGATTTTATCAAAATATATGTTTATATTTCAAACAATAAAAGTTATCATTTTATACATCTACAATAAATGAAATTTATTACCATTTAATGTTTATTATTTATATTAACTTTTAAATAATTAAAACTCTCATATAATGTGTGAAAAATGCATATAAAACCATGAATGTAATTTTTAATATAAGATATTTTCATCATCATAACTCATGAAAAAACATGCATGCACTAGTTTTATTATTCACGTACATGTATGTGATTTTAATGAATCATCCCTTTATTCCATCATATTATTATACATGCACTAGTTTTATTATTCATGTTGTTGTGAGGTATAATAGGCTCCCGATACCTTTATTCCATGACATCTACCTCTTTGTAATCATCAACTTTTGAAAAATTTGACTATATAGCGGTCGGTGTTGTCATTGGTTTGAAATATTCTAGTGAAAATCACTTGGGAACCTCTTTTTCATATTTTTATTGAGAAATTAATGTTCTATAATTTCCTTGATTCTCTAAAAATCCAAGGAAAATGTTTCACCAATTATAAAAATCTCAATATTATACCTCATATTATCCAAAAAAACTTCATTGTACATTTTACAATCCTCAAATATTATTTCTTCAACATATTTGAGTACTAACATCCTTTGATAATTCTACTTATTAATGTAGAGGGTGTGATCAACTCTAACTTTCTAAAAACCAAGCTTTCTTAGGTATCGATCAAAACTTAAATACCAGGTCCTTAGTGATTTATTTATCTTATACAAAGAATTCTTTAACTGGAACAACTTTCTCTCATTTTAATCCATAATAAACCCATATAGTTTCTCAATGTATACTCCCAATTAAGAACTACATTGAGGAACATATATTTGACATCCATTTGGTATACTTTAAACTACATTTTCACTGAAATAGCCAAAAAAATAAAATAGTTTCCAACTAAGCTGTGGGAAAGTAAATTTTTCATAAATATAAATTCCTTTGATCTAAGTGTTCCCCTTGAAAACTATCCATTATTTATTTTGATCTAATTTTCTATAGTTAATGAGTTTATTACTGAACACCCAATATTCAGATAATATTTCTGTCCTCCAGCCTTGGAATAATTTCCCATGCCATGTTGTTATTATTTGAATCAATCATCTCATGCATAGATTTTATCCAATTATCATCCTTTTCTTGCCTCTAAAAATGACTTAGGCCCTACTTGGGAAAAATGAGATTTTTATAGAGTCTTACTCCTTTGAGTTTTCACTAAAACTGTCTGATCACTAATGAAATTTTATTCATTGATTTTATCCTTGCTTGTATTTATTGCAGTTGATAATCCCTCTTCATTTTCATCACCATAAATGTCTTATTTTGAGTCTACCTTAACCCTATGTGCTCCACCATATGATACTCAATTCAACATTAATTCCCTTGGATGTTTCATCATTATTTTAATTATTAACAATCTCCCATTCAGATTAGTAAAAAATATCTATCAATTTTATCTTGTCATCATAAAAACATCTCAACCCACCCTTTTTAAGTTAGTATTTAATTGTCTCATTATCTAATTTGATAAATTTTTCACTGCCTAAAATAAATTTCCTCTTTCAAAAATGTTTGCATAGTAAAACCGTTATCCATATAATTAATATATTGTTTTATATTTCTGTTTAATTTGTTTCTTTTTATTATTACTCATATAATAATTGTTTTCATGTACAAGTGGATTCTTTTGTTCAATTTGGGATGGTTTTTTCAAATATACTCATACTCGTGAGTTATTGGACTTCCATCATTCAATTGCGAAAATGAAAACAAGAAAATGCATCAAGAATGCATACAACCATCAAGAAATGGTGAATTACTACTACTTATTTAATAAATTTTGTCATCATTTTATCTAATATTTGTAAGTTAATTTCCTAATCATTTTTATCTAATACTAATTTATTTTTCTTCATATATCTTTTGGGAAGTTATATTTTTCTTTAAACAATCTGCAACAATCCACACAAGAGATAAAATGATTATTTATGCCAATGTTGCCACATTTTCTATTTTCATTGCCTTTCTTTGTTAAACTGACAAAATTGAATATTGATTATATATTATCATATGAAAATATTTTATCATTATTGAAATCCAGAATATTAGAGGAAGATAATGTTCCCATTTTGGTGACTTCTTGTGATATAATGGGTACATGAACTTCCTCTGCTCTTCTATCTTTCAATAATAAGAAATGTTTTTCAGCTAAAAACATTGATTAAATATAAAGTGTTGTAATTTTGATATAAAAATAAAATGGAAACGTGGTAACATTTTTATTTAGGATTGTTTTGAGACTTTAGGATGTGTAGGAATTATCCACACCTCAATCTTACACACGGTGTGACCGATATGACACAAAGTGCTTCTTTTTATTTAAAATTGACACTAATTTTAGTAGAAAGGACAACTGACCTAATAAAAACGGATTAAATGAATTATAATTGTTTTTATACTAAAGAACAATGATTAATAATTTATTTTTTGACATGTAGGAATTATCCTCACATCAATCTGATACATGATGTGTCCGATATGACTCAATATATCTGTTATTTTTTTAAAATCGATATTTTATTTCAAAATTTTTCACTCAATGGAAACCAAGAAAAAATGATTCAATTGTATATATAATTTAGGAAAAAAATTCATATATCATTTGTGACAAGTAGGAATCAATATCATATTAAACCGATACATGATCTGACTAATATGATTCAAAGTGCATGTTTCCAGTTTAAAATGAAATTTTAGTAAAAAGGAAATTTGACCTACTCAGAACCAATAAAAAACATTCATATTGTTTTTATACTTTATTAAAATTATCCACAAGTCATTTTTGATGTGTAGTAATCAACCTAACCTTAATCCGATACACGGTGTATCCGTTATGACTCAATGTGTCCATTATCAGTTTAAAATTGACATTTTAGTTCAAAAAGTGTTACTCATTGAAAAATAGTAAAACACACTCAGATTGTCTTTATAATTTTGGAAAAGTATTCATAAGTCATTTGTGATTTGTAGGAATTGGTATCATGTCAAACTGACACACGATGTGACCTGTATGAGTCAAAGTGCATGCTTCCTATTTAAAATGAAACTTTAGTAAAAAGGACAAATAACATACTCTAAACTAATAAAATTCATTTGAATTATTTTTTATGCTTTAGGAAAAATATCCATAAGTCATTTTTGTTGTGTAGGAATTAGCTTCACCTCAATCTGACACATGGTGTGTCCAGTATGACTCAA
Organism: Viscum album; assembly: GCA_963277665.1. Lineage (NCBI taxonomy): Eukaryota > Viridiplantae > Streptophyta > Magnoliopsida > Santalales > Viscaceae > Viscum > Viscum album. Next base: position 28,406,227 of record OY728139.1, on the reverse strand, counting down.
TGTCACTACTAGAAATGAGGTTTATCCCCACGGTTTAAAGAACCATGGGGATATATGGTTTTTAATTTTCTATACCCAAGATTTTATTAAAACCATGGGTATTGACCCCTAAGTATCGAGCTCCTCCTCACTCTTCCATCGCGCTCCCCCCACTTCAACACTACCCCCCCGACCTCCGACTCCTAGCCCTGTCCTCCCCTCCCTGACCACTACCTCTCGGCCATCGAACTCTTCCTCCTGGCCCTCTCCTCCCCACTCCGACCTCCGCCTCCCAGCCATCTGACCTCCGCCTCCTGGCCATCTCATCCCCTCCCCGGCCTCCACCTCTCAGCTCTGCCTCCGCTCCTGACCTGGACCTCCCAGCCTTCGCCTCCGCCTCAACATCCCATCCTTCAACACACTGCCCCCAGCTCCGATGACGTCCTTTCTCCCCCATCTCGGATCCCTCTCCTCCGGGTATCATCAAATTCAACTCCTTCAACTTGCGAATAGGATTTACACACTAATATTGATTTATTTCACACTAATTATCCTTTTTCGTTCAATTTGTTTCAAAACACCCACACAATCCTGATGAAATTCTTCTCTTTAAGATTGGGTACCAACTCCAAAGTCTTATTATTCTCAATATTTTATAATTAATCATTCATAGCATTGAAACACTCCTGATTCTTTAATTATTCTCCAGTATTTTTAGGTTCTACTTAAGAAAATTATTATGTATGATTTGTTATGCTTAAAGTTCTCCTACTTTGTACTTATTGTATTTGGTATTTAATGATATTTTGGAGATTCACTTATATTCTCTGCCTTGTATAAGATGAATGATATTATTCCTCATCCATTTAAATTGATGAATCTTCTTCTCCAACATGTATACTATCAACACCTTCATCTCATCACTTGATTGTTATGATCAAGTCTCACTTCTTAATGTTCTTCTTGTAATTTGTCAAGGTAAAACCCCATTTATGAAACTTCAATCCCAAGATCAAATTACTATGTTTCAAAAATGTTATTTCCTACTAGTTGAGGCCATCATTTACCCCTATATATAAATTATCTCTCATCATTACCCTTAATATTTACCAATTATAATTATCACATTCTAACAACTACATCTCTAATGTCTATAATGGCCAATGATCATATTATGGACATGTAAAGTTATGAATTTCTAATAATGTTTTGTTTATTTTTTATGAAATATCACACATATAATTTATTTAATGGTAAATTCCAATATAAAAAGTAGGGGTCGTTACAACCATGATTTAGACATGGAATTTGATGGATTTTCTTTATTAATTTTTCTAAAACTTATCTCGAATTCACTTATTACCCATAAATGAGTATGATTCATATAAATAAAACATAAAAATTTCATTCAATATCCCTGAATGGATTTTATTCATTAACAATTTCATAGTAATTAAACACTAAAAATGTTTTTTAAACACTGAACAATTGTAATGAATAATGGTTTTCCTAATTATATAATCCTCAAAGTAAAGATCAAAACTATACTAGAAATGTCTTAATTAAGATATAATAACCACCCCCTTAATCAATTAACTTAATGAGTGATCTTAGACTCTAAGACATGTTATGTTTTCTGATAATCAAGGGCTCTTTAATTTCCTCCTTTTTATTTGTCTAAAACATGGGGAACAACACATGAAATATTATCTAAGTTTCAACTGCCAAATCCCTAAGTCTCCCTAATAACTATAAAAATAAAAAGAGAGTCCATATCCTTTTTAAAAAATAGAACATTTAAGTTATCCAATCCTTTAATACTATAATTTATTCTCTTTATTCATGCTTAGATAACATGAATTTTCAACATCACCCACTTGGAATAAATTACCTCTAGCACTATTATCCTCTTTTAACCACTCTTCCATCCTTAATGTTCTCAACCAATAACCCATAATTCGTAAAAAAAATATATTTCCTTTATCATGAAGTTGAGAAACACTTAATAGATTATGTTTTAATCCCTCAACATAAAGAGTGTTTTTTGATTTAAGCTTCTCTTTCCCAATAACAATTAAACCAACTCCTTTAACCTTTAGTGACCCATCATTTATGAAGTTAACTAAGCATCCATTTCATTTTTAAATAGATTTAAATGTTTTTAAATCTTTTATCATGTTAGTAGAACATCCACTATCCAAGATCCATGGACTTTCCCCTTTGGATACTTTGGGTGAAACTTCAATAACTAAATCTTTCTCTTTCACTTTTCTATTCTTATTTTGAGGATTTTGAGTATTAAAACTCAAATTTTTTAGGATGGTATAATGATGAGGCATTCATTTTCATCATGAATAGGATGGTCACACCTTCCATAGACATATTCAAGAATATCAAACATGTTCTGTGATTTCTATATATAATTTACAATTTGTTTCTAACTTTTATTCCTTTAAAGGGGTTGAAAACCCCAAACATTGATTGTCAATACTCCCAAGTATATAATGATGTCTATTTTTTAAAAAAAATATTTTCCATATGAAAAAAATTTCCAAAGTTCTAATAGAATCCATAAAAATTATATCTTTTAAGCATCATGTTGTACAAAATTTGTAGAATACCTTGATCCCTTCTTTCAGTCACTAATCTTAGAAACTTTTGTAAAATAAAAATTATTTTGAAATTCTAGAAGCTTAATCTTCTTCATATAAAACTTATTATTATCCTTTTTAGATTCATAAATTTTAGCAGTTTTTTACTTCAAGATGGCATTCCCATAATTTCAAGATTTCTAACTATCACCAAATTTAGCTACAAACTTAGCCTTCAAGACTTGATCATTATTATTTGACTATTAGAAGATATTTTAAAACTTATTTTATTATCCTAAAGATATTTTTATACTTTATTCTCAATCTTCTTTAAACATTCTCCATATTTTGAAATAAAACTCTAGAAACTAGATCTGCATTTGTTCAATTCTTCTTCTATTTTGATCAAATTCTATTGAATATGATCAAAATAATTCACTTTATTTTTAAAATTTTATTCTATATTGACGTTAAGAGACTTATCATCAATAAAAATATTATTAAGACCATCAATATACTTTAAAAATTTGGATCTTCCTTCTGTAAAAACAAATTCCTTATTGTTGGATGATTGATTTCCTTTCTTCAACCTTATGATCTATTTTTCCAGTTTAAAGATCTTTAAGAGATACTCTTTTAATAATTTATTCAATAAGAAATCCATCTCAATATTTTCTTATTCACTTTTATAACTATGTTCATCACTTCTAATATTTTAATCATTAAATTTATCAATAAGTAATTTTCACCATCTTCATCTCTAGAAAATATATCAATATCTTTATCTTCCCAACCTTAACTCTCCTTATATAATAAGTTACTTCTTTTAAATTTATATAAAATTTTACCCTTCTCATAATAATAAACTGTTGAATTATTTGATTCCTTCTTAGATAATATTCCTGTAATTTCTTCTTCTTTGTCACTATCCTCTCCAATTTTTGATTTTGGACTGTTTTCAATGAAATTATCAATATCTCGACACATTAAATCTCTCTTAATATATGAAGTGAGTCCACTATCCAGAATCCCTAGATTCACCTATTAAGATTTATTTTGTACCACTTCAATAACTAATACATTATCCTTCCCCTTACCCTTATTTTTTTTGACAATTTCAAGCGTTAAAATTTATAATTATTTGCGAATGTAGAATTTTTTGACATTTTTTAGCATATTGACCAGAAGTGGAACACATTTCAAAAATTTCCTCTTATGGTTGATTTTTTTTCAATATTAATTCCAAAACATTAAAGTTATAACTACTCTATTTTCATTGAATGTTTTATTCCCCATCAAATAACCCCTACCAAATAATCTATAAAATTATAAATTCGTATTATTAAAATAAAATTTTCTTCCCATGTGTATAATTCCTCTATATATATAAAGGAGTATTTTAAATTGAAATTTTCTTTTTTATTCCCCATCAATGACCACTTGGGAGTGTCTTTTTTAACTTTTTTCTTTAGTTTATATCTCAAGGTAGACCTTTTTTCCTTTATTACTACTTATTAAATCATGGACTCCTCTTGTCATTAAATATGTTTTGATAGCTACTAATATTATTTGATTAATTTAATAATAAAATTGATTGTAATGATTTTTTAAAATATGATTTACATTGTTGATTGAAATATAATTTTTTTCTTGTTATAGAATGTATAGAAGCTAGATGTATCATACCGATCAGATTTCAACCGAGTTTCAAAATAATTTGGAGAATTTTATAGATTTTTCATTTAACAATGCGTCAGATGGAGGTTGTATACAATGTCCCTGCTATAATTGTGTTGGAAGACCATGGTTAAGACAAGAAGAAGTTATTTACCATTTAACGAAATTTTGGATTTCAAGCAAACTATAATATTTGGTTTCACCATGGAGAGACGAGTTAATCTTCAACTGTTCATAAATGAAATGAATGAAGTGACATGGAGAATTTGATATTTGGTCAGTTTCTATATGTGCATCATTCCGAGAGAGATAACATGCCGATGCAAGAAGACTATGATATCAATACACAGGAGGAAAATACTGAAGATGATGATGTTGAGAGAGTGAAAAATTTATTGGATGATGCCAGAACTCTAGTATATCAAGAATCTACTAAAATGACCAAGTTAGAATTTTTAATGCGGTTATATCATGGGAAAACTATGTATGGGATTTCTAATACCGCCATTGATTATATTCTTACATTTTTGAAGGACTTTCTTCCTGATGGTGTAGATATTCCCTCATATCATTACATGGCATGGAAGTTAATTAAGCAGATTGGATTTACTACTAATATAGTCCATTCTTGTCTGAAAGATTGCAGTTTATATTTGGAGGAAACAACTGACCGTAATGACTGTAAAGAATGTGGTACATCTCGATGGAAGAAAAATGCATATGGAACACCATCTCGTGTGCCACATAAAGTCATGTGGCACTTACCATTGATTCCCAGACTTCAAAATCTATTCATGTCTCCAGAAATCTCAGTCAATATGCAATGGAAAAATGATGAGAGAATTAAAGGTAATGATGAACTGGTCTATCCTGCAGATGGATTAGCATGGCAGACATTTGATTCACAACATCCTGATTTTGCAGCTGAGGTGCGTAATGTCATATTGAGCCTATCATGTGATGGTTTTAATCAGTTTGGTCAGATGCTTACTAATCATAGCACGTGGCTGGTTTTTATTCATGTTTATAATATTTCTCTATGGATGTGTATGAAAAAACATTTCACTTTCTTGAGTACACTGATATCTAGACCTTCAGATCCTGGTAATGATATAGATGTCTACTTACAGCCTTTAATAGAAGAGTTGAAACAACTTTGGAATTTAGGCATGCAGACATTTGATGCTTCTTCAAAGAATATGTTTCAGATGCGTGCTACCCTTCTATAGACCATAAATGATTTCCATGACTTTGTAATGATTTCTGGGTGGAACATGAAGGGAAAAATATCATGTCCCATTTGTATGAAGAATAGACGATCGAGAAGTCTTAAATATTGTCGTAGTTTCAGTTTCATGGGGCATTGTTGATTATTTCCAATGGATCATCAATATAGGAAGAATCATCAGAGGTTTGATAATAATGTTGACACTGAAGAAACAACTCAACATATGTCAGGAAGTGATGTGCTTAATGAATTGAAATATTTCAGCTTTTCATTAGGGAAAGGTCAGTTGAAATCTCAAAAGAGAAAGAATGTTGATACTGAAGTCTCTTACAATTAGAAAAAGAGAATTATTTTTTTTGTGTTTCCATATTGGTCTACTAATTTTTTATGTCATTTTTTAGACTTAATTCATATTGAGAAAAATATATGTGAAATTCTGCTTTCAATTATTTTGAATATTAAGGGGAAGACCAAAGATGACTTCCGATCACGTCAGGAATTATTGGATTGGGGTATTCGACCAAAACTATATCCTGTTTGTATCAGTGAAAATAAATGGAAAGTTCCATGTGCTTCTTATGTGATGACACCGACAGAGAAAGATCAATTTCTGGAAATATTAAAGAACATAAAGGTTTCAGATGGCTATTCCAACAATATATCTAAATGAGTCAACAGAATACATTTGAAATTGAAATCCCTAAAAACTCATGATTATCACATCCTTCTTTATGAATTGGTTCCAATAGAAATTTGGAATTTTCTATCCAATAATGTAAGGGTGGTAGTGATTTGGTTGTGTCATTTTTTTAGAGACCTTTTTTCTAAAAGGTTATCCAAATCATTGTTGATAGAAATTCAGCAAGAGGCACCGTTAATTCTGTGTGAGTTGGAAATTTTTTTCCCTCCATCCTTTTTCACTTGCATGCTGCATTTAACAATTCATCTTCCAACTGAGACAATTCTTGGGGGACCAGTCACTTTTCGGTGGATGTATCCCACTGAAAGAAATATGTGCGCAATGAAATCATATGTCTGAAATAAGAATTATCTTGAAGGTTCCATTGTGAGGAGTTATCTGGACCAAGAATGTATGGATTTTTGTTCAATGTATTTGTTTGATGTGAGCACAAGACATAATCAACCAATGAGAAATGAAGATGAGAAGTATGAGGAAATTCATCCCTCGTTTCCATCTCTTCCCCAAACAGGTGGAATTGTTGGGTCATATACATTGGTTACATTGAGCTTTGAAGAGTAGAATATGGCACATAGTACAGTCTTGTTTAATTATGGTTTGTTCGATGCCTATATCAAGTAAGTAATTTTAATATATATATATATTATCTCATATGATATCATATCACATATAACTTATACTTTTATTGTCATTTTATGTAGAGAACATAAACAAATTATAAGTAGATTTCATCAGTCTTTGCTGTTGAGAAGGAGAGAGGCTATGCATAGCCAAGAGTTCCCAGATTGGTTTAAATCAAAGGTATGGAAATTAAATTAAATACCTTAAAATATAAATATATATTTAATTATATTACTCATATGTATTCCAGGTATTGAGTTTACCTGCTGACTTCATTTCTCGAGAATTAAGAGCATTGGATTTTGGTTCAAATTCTTTGGTTCATGACTGTAAATATTTAATAATCAATGGATATAAATTTGTTACAACTGATAGATAAGTGGAAATGAGAACACAACATGATGGAGTTATGTTAATTGCTAGAACGGATTGTTATGCCAGTGCATCAGATAGTCGACCTTGATATGAAGATGTGTATTATTATGGACTGGTTGAGAAAATATTGTTATTAGATTACTACTCTCGAGGTCGAGTCACTATGATGAAATTTAAATGGTTTGATTCAATGATGAGACATGGTACATTTATTGATGATTTTGGATTTAGAGTTGTTGACATGAGTCGATTCCTGCATACTGATGAACCATACATTTTGGCATCAATGAAAAAAAGGTGTTTTATGTGAAAGATCATATGAAACCTGATTACGGTGTCATTAATGAAGTAATCCCAATAAATATTTTCATGATGTTGGTGATGAAAGTTTCACCATTTATGCTCCCATCGGTGTTAGCCAAAATATTGTATTTGATGACACAAATTGTCCCATTGTGAGAGATGATGTTAAACCTGAGGTAGTGGAGGGTAATATATAAAAGCAACCATATATATTCAAAGTTCATTCAGTTTAACTTGAATTGAGTTTCTCAGGTTGGTAATAATTTAATTAATTTAATTTAGTTTTAGTTTGTAATGATATGTCTTTTTTAGTATTGTTTGGTTTTGTTTCATTTAATTATATTTATTTCAATTCAGAAAACTGGGATTAAAATGTGGTTTTAAAAATAGTATAACTTGGTTTTAAATTATCATTACTGAAAGATGTTGTGACATTTTTTGTCTTCTTTGGATTCTAAGTTGTATGTATGATTTTTAAAAATTGTTGCTAAAAATATTTATTTCATTCTTATGCAGATTATGAAGAAAACCACAGAAGCTCGCAAGAAGAGATTATTTGATATTGATCCTGTTATACGTGAGCGTGAGTTGTCTTCAGTGAGTATAATAATTCTAATATTTATCTTCTGCATTACATATAATATCAAGTTTATATTTTTGATCAAATTTTTTTAGGGACATATAACTCTAGAGTTTCCTCTTCCCAGTATGGGACCGAGCAGGGATCCTCCTAGACCTAGGCGGAGCTCCCATCTTACCACTCCCCACACTGACCCATCAGTGGACATCCCATCTACCACACATGTCTGCCCTCCACTTGTGACCCTTGGGATGTTCCCATACATGCCACCATCATCATCCCATTTACCCTCTTTTTCCCATTCCATGTCCATCCCGACTCAACCGATGTTCTCACATGCATAATTTCCATATCCATTCATGTATCCCCAGACCTACTATGCATATTCTGACATGTCTACGCCACCTCCTTTTCCTACCATCCTTCCTACACATATTGAGTCTGTTCCTTCAGTTTACACTCCTGTTCATGAAGATCAGCTGAATCATGCTATGGAACATATAATTCCTTCGGAGGATGCTGATCCAGTAGAGTCCACAGATGCCTCAAAACCTATTCAAGATCTTTCATTAGGTTTTTTATTATTAATGTTTCAAATTAAATCATTTCACTTTTGTCCTATTGTATTGTCACTTAACTCTTCTCTTTTCACCTCTTATCTTATTTAGTGGGATATTCTAGTAGGTGACGTGGGCGCACTCGAATGTGGGATGCCTGGAGTTATGAAACTTAGATTATGATGGATTACAATTCTCAAAATCAAATGGTAGGTACAAATTCTAAAGAGTGTATAAGTTTCATGGATACTTTATCCAAATGTCATGATATCGTTTTGGTGGAACTGGTCTCATGGAGACATATCAGTGCTGACATCAAGGATAGGGCATGGGAGTAGATATGGTTATGGAAATTTTATAAATTTATATTTATATTAGTAATGTATTTATATGACTTAACATGTTCGTTTCAGAGTCGATTTAACTTTACTAACGGTGAATATTCCAAAGCTTCTAGGTTGAGTGATCTTGGAGAGTATTGGTGGTCATACAAGCGTGAGTTACATATTGGTTAGAGGAGTAGAGTGGGTACTAATTTAGAGGGTGTACCCACAAACCCTGATTGTCCAAAAAGTCAATATCAAAAAATGATCGCACATTGTAAGACTGAACAATATAAGGTAATACCCATCTTTAATGTTTTTTATATAAAATTTAATTCTTATTACTTGTATTGTTTTTTTTTTCTTAGGAAGTGTTAGTGAAAAACAAAAAAACAAAGATGAAATGACATATCTACACACATTGGGGAGCACTACAATGCCCGAGCATGAGAAGCGGCTGGTACGTTCATCTAAATTAAAATAATTTCCTTAGTTATAACATGTCATCATAACTTATTCATGCCTTCCCTTAGTTAGTCCATGTATCTTGTAAATCACATCTTATACTAGGAGAAGGCTTATCTATTTTTCCTAAACAAGTAGTATATTTCCTTGAAATCCACTTCAGAAAACCATTTCAGAAAACCACAAATCGGTTATGACTGTCATTTACCTCAATGTTTGTAGGTCTTTGTTTCAACTCACTTCAATCCAATTTTTTTAATTTATCATTTATGGTTGTAATCAAAATTTGTGCATTTCTCATATGCAGTAAGTTGTATTGGGCATTGAAGGCCCTGTACCTCATGCCAAATTATTCTGCTCCAGTAGGAAAAAAAAGATGGAACTGCAGTTAATTCACAAAAACAAGATAAAATTTTAAGTTTATTTATTTATATTTCAAACATTTATATGAAATTAATAATTTAATATGTTTATAATTTCAACAGTCTGCCTTGGAGTCCATGGATGAGAAGGAATCTAACAACTTAGGGCCAAATGATCATTTGAGTCAGGTGTTAGGTGCAGAGCATCCAGGAAGAGTCCATTGTAGACAAGGAAAAAACATTGTCCCCTCTAGGTATTGGTCATCATCAGACTCATCTAAAGCCTCTAAGGCCTCTGAGTTTGAAAGTGCATGTTCTGAATTAGCTGCGACAAAGAAAATAGTATTAGAGGAGCGTGAAAAAAGTAAGCTAATGAATGAACGTTTCATGAAAGCTATGTCAGTTTTGAGTCATTCACTACCATCAGAGGTGGATACCACTTTTCATTCATGCATGGCTTCAATTCTCTCTTTAAATAATGCCTTAGGTGATTCCCATGAGGGTCCTAGTGGCAATGACGGTGGTGGCGATAGAGCTGGTGAGGATGTTGTTGATGCTGTTGTTGGTGATGAGATTGTTGATGATGATGCTGATGGTGAGGTTGGTGATGATGTTGCAGATGATGTTGCTACCGATGTTTCTATTGATGATGATGATGATGGACATGGGGATTATGATGATGGCGATGGGGGGCGGATATTAATCCTCTCCATTTTTGACTTAGCAGAGAGACTTGTGTTGGAGTTTAATTTTTTTTGTATTGTTGGACTGCTTGTATGTGAATTTCTTTATGAAATGAAATGCATTTTGGATTATGTTTTCATCAGGGGTATTATTTGACAATTAATTAGGTAATTTTTACATGCCATGTTTTTTTTTATAGTTTGGTGTGTTTATTATTATCTCACTATCTAATCTTGGCCTTAGCAGTGGAGGGGAGGCCTGGGATGAGGGGCTACAGTGGAGGTCTGGGGGGGGGGGGCTGTAGTGGAGGGCTGGGAGGGGGGGGGGGGCTGGGAGGGGAAGGATGGGAGGGGGGGGGGGGTGCAGTGGAGGGCTGGGAGGGGAGGGGCCTGCATTAACTTAATCTCTCTTTCATATACTTGGAATGTAGAGGATGTTCATCAGGAAAGTATGAACGTGTCCTTCACTTTGAAGTAGAAGAGATCATCTATTGAAGGTGTTGAGAAGGTTTAGTTTCTTATGATCTTTTTCTTTAAATGTAAAGGCATTTATTTGTAGTTCCTGTAGTGATTCATATTTTTTGTATTTAGTTTCTTTCTAAACAGTGGCCTTACGAAGCTGCTGCAGTTTCTTTTGAGGCAATACCTTGAACCTTGGCACAAAATTGTGGTGTTAATGTGACCAAGACTATGATTTCTCTACAAGTAAAGGAAAGTAACCTTTTCTCATTTCCCCTTTCATATTTTGGTCATCAATTTATGATTATATTGTTATGTAGTTCAGTCTTGACACCAAAAACTAAAACACTTTCCCTGTGTATTTTATTTTCCTAAAAAAAAACTATATTCCTTGGGATGTCAATGGATCTCATCTTTTATTGGTATACAGTAAATATGGGGGAGGAGGAGGGGCTGGGCAGGGGGGCTGGGCATGAGGGAGGGGGAGTGGCTGGGCAGGGGGAGCTGGGCATGAGGGAGGAGGGGGAGGGGTTGGACATGAGGGAGGGGTAGGGGGAGGGGCTCAGCAGGGGGAGATGGGCATGAGGGAGGGGGAGGGGCTGGGCATGAGGGGAAGCTGGGCATGAGGGAGGAGGGGGAGGGGCTGGGCAGGGGGGAGCTGGGCATGAGGGAGGGGGAGGGGGAGGGGCTGGGTAGGGGGAGCTGGGTATGAGGGAGGAGCTAGGACAGAGGGGGAGCCGAACATGAGGGAGGGGTTGGGTAGAGGGGAGGGGGAGGGGGAGGGGGAGGGGAATTTTCTGGGCAGGGTTGAGATGAGGAGCTGATTTTTAATCTTGATAACACGAACAAGCCTTGAATATTGATAACATTTTCTGTTTATGGTGGATACTTTGTATTTATATCAATTGTTGAATGACATTGCGATATATGTTTGTGTATTTTATTTCATGTGTTTTTATCCAATTTCTTTTTCTAAATGTCATTGTACTTGACCGATTGGTATGTGATCTGAAAGTTATATGAATATTCAGAGTTGTCTAACTGATTTAGATGTTGCATATGCTGTTTTTGGTTTTTATCTTTCCTTTCTCTAAATTTTTAATGTGGTTTTTGTGTTTTAGGAAGACTCCAAACACAAAAGAAAAAGCATATTCAGTGGAATCCTGATTTAGGTTTTACTCCAACTTTTTAATTTTAATATTCGGTTGTAGATTTGTGTATGTTTTGGATAGATTGAACTGTCATCGCATTTGAAAAGGCTCAGGATGTTATTTAGAAATCATGTATCATGGGGTACTTTTAGGAGGTATGCACTCTTATGATTTTTCTTGACTTTTTAATCATTTAACATGAGAAAGTCTTGAATATTGATAACATTTTCTGTTTATTTTGGATACTTTGTATATATATCAATTGTTGAATGAAATTTCAATACATGTTTTTGTATTTTATTTCATGTTTTTTATCCAAAAGATTCTCTAAATATGCCATTCTACTTGACTGAGTAGGGGGAGGGACTGGGTAGGGGGGAGGGGGAGGGGTGTGGGAGGGGGAGGAGCTAGGCAGTGGGGAGGGAGGGGGAGGGGTTGGGCAGGTGAGGAGGGGGAGGGGCTGGGCAGTGGGGAGGGAGGGGGAGGGGTTGGGGGAGGAGATGGGCAATGGGGAGGGAGGGGAGGAGCTGGGCAGGGGTGGATTACACACAATAATTAGTAAAAATTATTATCTCATGGAGTTGTACTAATTTTGAACTATGTAAATTCTCCTATTGGTGCTTTTAGTGGGTGTGAGTTTTTTTTCTATTTTGTATGTTCTATTATGAAATATCTATTGATACAAAGGATATTTAGTGTGATATTTTGGTTTATAATTTCTTTATTTTGACATTGACATTTGGTGTCACCACTTTTGAAATATCCAACCTTATTCTATGTATTTTATGTTCTATAAGGATATTTCTTAAAGTGGTAGGTGTGAAGTTTATAGGGAAAATGTGGGAATTTATCCTATAATCATCTCTTACTATGGAATTTAGGTTGTATGAGGTGGTTTCTATAGGTTTGGCATGAGATATTTGTTTCATCACATGATTCCCTAGTTGGAATCCACATTATGTTGTAGCCCTAGGGACTGCGGTAGCTATGTATCTCAATTTTAGCCCTGAGGTGGGTCATTTTGTAACATCTCAGGTAAATAAATAATATAAAATTTTCATATTTATTGATATTTGTGAATAAAATTTTAATATTACTTTAAAGGTAATGCTATGTTCGATGGCGTACCCAATACACAACACCGAGTTTCTTTGAAATCTTACGTTGCATACTAATAATATAATAATATTATTTTAAATGGTAGTTAACGCCTAGCCGTTGTAATGGTGGGAATGAATAGAACTAACTACAATATGATTATACATGTTTGTAAAATGTTTTACATTTATCCAATAAAAGTTATAGGATTAAAATAAGAAACGAATTCGATTTTACGCATAAATATTCTAATATTCTTTAAAAGGTCGGTTAACTGCCTTTTGATGGTGAACCCTTTTTAAATCAAATTTTTGTAACATTTAAATGTTATATTTGAAAAAAATAAAGTCCTTATTTTAAATCAAGACATCAAAATTTACTTTGTTTAAATTTTTGTTATTTTTCCGGTAATGTTCATTTTTTAATGAATAGTGAAAAATGATGTATTTTAATTCAAAACCTCCTTTTAATATAATTTATTTATATGTTTATATTATCTTTTTAATTGGTTTTAAAGTGTAATTAGAATATATTTTTACAATTTAATCAAATGGTGGTCATTGTAATTAATTTAATTGCGAAATTAGACATAAATAAGTGTCAATCTTTTGATAGATATTGTTTCATAAAAACACGCTATTTGTTTTGATAGCAGGAATTAATTATAAAATTAATTAATGAAACTTCTATGTTTTTAATTTGGTAAAATTGATATCATTTTTGAATTTTTAATATCAAATATATCTTAGGGTGGATTTTTGGTATTTTTCTAACAAATGTTCATTTTTAATGAATAGTGAAAAATACTGCATTTTACTTCAAAACTGATTTTTCATCTAATTTAATTATATAGTTAGATTGTCCTTTTAATTGGTTTTAAAGTTTAATTTAATTATTTTTTTTATCATGTAATATAATGTTGTTCATTGTAAGTAATTTTACTTTTCAATTGGATGTAAAAACAAGTCAATCTTTTAATAAATTTAACTTCTTAAAAATCCGTCTTTGGTTTTGACAACATGAATTATTTTTAAATAATGTAAAATATAACCAAAGTATGTATCACCTAAGTAAAAAAAATTTAGTTTTGTTTATATAAATGATCTCTTAGACTATAAATAGTAATTGGAACGATAAAAATATTTCCTACATCATGGTATTTTTTTATAATTTTTAGACATTAAATAAATAAATTTATTTATGACACCATGATGATGTAGTGATTACCTCATTAATAGATGATTTAAATAAAATGGAGAGATACGATAACATCTAAGACTTACACTTGTCGAAAACCTATTGGATGGGTGGATTTTGACCCCTTATCACATTATCCTCGTAATACAACATTGTGGGACCTTTAAAATCTGAAACTTATTTTATAACAAAGTAACATTTCAAGACTTTCCAAAAGTGACCCTCATCCCTCTTATAAAAGGCCCCCACCTCTACCCCCTTACCCACACCTCTCAATCACTTGGATCATCCAACCTCTGCTCATATTATCTCTCCACATCCCTCTCTTACTCCTAGAAGCCTCACTTTGGGAAGATGTCTTCCCAAGGAAGCGTTTGGCTCATATCAAAAAGAGTTACCTGATTTAGAGGTAATATCTTCTCTCGAGTTTCTTTCTTTTATTTTCCTTCTTCAATAACCAATATCTTCTTCTTATTTGATCCCATAATAACACCATTATACTAATTATACTAGGATTTTTGTTATGATAAGGATTATACCTACACTTACACACACCTCCGTCTAATGATTAAAGAACATACTGTTTCTATGGGTGGCGAATTACTGCCTCACGAAACGATGATTGTTCAATATTCTTTTAACACCTCTCATGGTGGAAATTATGATGGAAATATATTTATATATTATATATATTATATTTATGTCCTCTCTATGCTTTTTTATTTTATATTTAAAACATACCTTTATGCTTTTCATGTTGTGCAAATGCGATAATTTCATCTGAGGAAGTGTGGACTACCGCCCCCTCAAGTGATGTGACTCATTCATGAAATACATGGAATGAATAAAGAATGAAATTAATTAAATTATGTTACCTATATAACATATATATTATACTGGAAATATAATATATCTATTTATCATTTATTTTTAATTCTATTAATGTAATAAAGAAATGAAAATACCGTTCATGCGTACGTACGACCTACCATCTCCATGAATGGTGCATTTCATTTTTTATCTCCAAATGTTATGGAATAGTATAAAAGGAATATATAATGTATATATATGATATTTAAATAATTGATACTATTCTGGAGATAATGTACTTATAACTACATGGACAACTCTTTTCAAACAAGTTCATTTACGACTCATGTACCGAACATCGACAAAAATGTCGGATATGAACTCACATAATTAAATAATTATTAGAACATTATAATATGTGATATTAATTGAATAATAAACTTTAAAGGAGTTCCTTAAGAAATTATAAATTTACCAAAGTTTATTATTCACGAATATAAAGAAACGAACAAGACAAGTCGGACATGAGGTAAGGGATCCTACCCCTCTCTTTATTTTTAAGTACTCTATTTTATGTCATTCCTTTTAAGATCATATTTCTTATGTTGGGGGATGCTATTTTATATTAAACTTACTATAATTTTTATTTTCATATGATTATATAACCTATTTGATCTCATCAATCCATTTTTGGAAGTTTTAAGTGGTGCTGTTAGGCTGCCGAATTTTCGTAAGGGATTTCTTATCTCAATTTTAATTCCATGAGATTTCCATTGTTCGCCACTTATTTATTTCATGTAGTGTATTTTGTACTTAAATTTATTATATATTATCATTATTCTATTTATATTCATGGTATTATGTGATTCATTTGGTTTTTATTATCTTTTGGTCATATGACTTGATTTATTACAACGATGTAAGGGGTTTTTATCTCACTATTTATTCCCATGAGATTCATGCTACATTTTCCACTATTTCCTTTTGTGTGGTGTATGTACTGCCCATGATTGTATTATTTGTGTAATATAATTTAATTTATGGGTATTTAAATCTTCATTATATGACCCTTCTTTCATGGGGTGTACGTTTCGAAAGTTTCCCAAATCGGTAAGGGAACCTTTCACCCTCCTCTTTTTAAAAGACTTATTTTTGTTAGGTCTTTTAATTTACATATTCTTGTGTTGGGATATGTTCTAATATATCCTTATTGCTATAAATTTTATGTCCAAGTGATGATATACCCTTTTTATCTCTCATCAACTCATTTTCTGAATTTTAAAGTGAAGCCGTTAGGCTATCGAATTTCTGTAAGGGAACTTCTTAACCCAATTTCAATTCTTTGGGTTAAACCTATAATTCTTGATTATGTCATGCTATGAATATGTGTGGATGACCTATGATTGTTTTAAACTTAATATCCACTTATATTGGGTGTGTTTATATTTGTCACACATAATTATGTCATTAATTTATCCTAAATCAAAGGATCTCGTCTTTATAAGGGACTTCATCTCAATCTCCTTTAATTGAAGCATAATTTGTTTTATACACAACTTTCTTTTATACAGTTTATAAACTCCTTTGACTTTTACTTTTATTCAAAAGGAATAGTTTATCTACGAAGCGTTTTACTAAACGACACAAAGTATGTTTATTTTTAATGTACGTAGTGACAACGACCTTTCCGCCGCCACGAGTATTATTTGATCTTTGGATTACTTAACAAGCCGTAATGTTTTTAAAAGTAAAATAAATACCATATACTATTTTATGTATTTTGGTATTGAAAATGGTTTTGATAATGGATTTGATATATCAATATATTGTGATTGAAATGTGGAAATGTTTTCTTTCCTTTATATTTGTTGTATGTGTTATGATCTTATAATGGTATATAGACATTTGACAGGTGGTTATGTGATAAACCAAATGATGGGTGGTGCCGTGAAAACCAGGATGAGTGGTTACATTATAACCTCCAATGCATTGGATATGGAATTTAGTCGTATGGCTATTCCATTTAGTGACATGTGTGGAAGTCGACCGTATGGTTATTCCATTTAAGTATGTTTATGTCCCAAGTTACTTTTATATGTTATGTGTTATTTATATGGGTTTTATGGTAATCCTTTGGTTACAAAAGGGCAAGCAATTATCTTTTATTCAGTGAAGAGTATTTACTACTTCATAAAGGTGAAAAGTGTTACTTATGATAAAGTATTCATGGTTTACTTGTTGTTTTGAAAAACTAACAGTTTTCCTTCTTTGTGTATCCCTTAATGAGATTTTTATGCTCATCCCAAGTTTTTGAAATGTTTTTCAAATGACATAAAGTGGAATAGGGTCAAATATGGGATCAAGGAAAAATCTTACTATCTAAAACATGGAACTAGACATGACTCTTTAAAAGAGTTTTTATTTTTTTAAAAAATAGATACCGAGTAGATGTGTCTACATGTAATATTAAAGTTGTTATGTATATGTTCTGAAATAATTCTCTAAAGCTCTAAACCTGATAATATCCTCAATGTGAATTATTCATTTAATTCAATATTATGTAATGTTTTAAGTCCAGGTCCTTATATTTGGTATCAAATGCCGGTTTAGATAACTTTAGAGGTTAGAGTGTTGTTTAAGCATAAGTGACAAGTTGTGTATAACCATAATGGTTAGTATATTAGATGGATTCATTGTTATTTTTCAAAGTTGGAATTAGTTTGAGATAACTTGGATAATTATATCTTAGTGTTTATCTTCCTCATTAGTACATGATGATTTTGTTGATATACTCACACTGACATTTTTGGTTTTAGTAAATGGATCGATCTAGCAGGCACTAAAGTGACAATGGGTTTGAAATAAACTGTAGTGGTTCTATGATTAAGATACTGGATGAGATGGGGTATTCAATGAGAAATCTAGTGGTTATTCTAAACCAAATATCCAGAGTCATGATTAACCACTTGAACCTTGGCGAGTTCTCTAATTCATCATGTACGAGAGAACCAACTCGATGTGAAAGTTTAGGTAATAATTATAAAGGTAACCATTAGGGTTTATATGATCCTTACTTTTGAGGTAATTATGGGTTACTATATGATATGATGGAAAATGAAAGGAAAGAGATAAACTTAAGGTTAAATTATGTTGTAGTTATTTTTGAAGATTTTATCTCTTTTTTGGGAATGTTTTAAGAATTATATAGTTTTGAAAAAACTGACAACCCGCAGAAAGGGTGACAACCCATCGTGTCAGACAAGGCCGTGGGGATCGAACCCACAACCGATGTGCGACAAGTCTTTATCACCTACCACTAGCCTATGTGAAGTCCCTGGTTAGTATGAATTATTCTTTTTAGTTAAATTATTTTATGGATCAAGAATAAGTTGATTTTGGGAACTTATGTTTTATTAAATGGATATCCTTAGTGTAAGAAAATGATTTGGTGATTAAGTAATAAAGGTTATTTTGGAAGATGTTCTCTATTTTGTGGAAACAATATATGCCTATAGAAAATAGAATACTTTGAGATTTCAATTGAGGAGAAAAGGTGGAATTTTATTTTGGAAGAATCTTTGTTTTTTATTATGGACTTATATGACTTTGGTTTATCTATGAAAATGATTAACCTATCATGGAGGATATGTGATTAGGTCAATTAATTTTCGATATGAGACTTTAAGAGTAACTGATGTTATTTGGAGATAAATATTAAGATTTATATTGGAAGACTATGTGATTAAACCCTTCTGAGATTTGGGTTTCAATCTTAGTTTAGATTACTTTGAAGAATTTTATGGACAACTATTTATTGAATTGTCTTTGTTAAAATTTGGGTATTTTTTGAAATTTTTTGGAGATTAAGAGTAGTTTTTATTTTTGTAAAAGATTATCCTTTTTGGGGATTATCTGATCTTGTACTAACCATTTTGGTTTCAGTTGGTGTCTAAATACAAGGGAAATATATAGTTCTCCTTATGTGGATTATGTGATTCTATAGAAGATGATTCTTGTGCTTTTGATGTGACCAAGTCTTTTTGAATGCTCATCATTTGGAGAAAATATTAGTTTTGGTAGAAACTTATTAAAGGATGAAAATCTACTTGAAGGTAAGTATATTTCCGTATGTTTTTATTCTATGTAGTAAATGATTTCCTCAAAATTATGAAAAGGAATGTAAAACAAAAACGTTGTTGGTTTATGCTTCCTACTGGGTAATCAAAGACCATTTACACACATCATAAGTTTGTGATTTTCTTATGGTTAAATTTCTCCTAATCATGTTTTCTATCACACTCCATCAGAACTTGACCCTTTGTTTTTTCTTCCATATCCATGTTTTCCTACATGGAATTCTAGTATGGGTTAACTCGGGTGACCTTTTTACTTCTCTTTCTTTCTTTTAAAGTGATAGTTTTACTGACTCTTTTTCTGATGTGGGACTTTCAATGAAGTTTCCAAGCCCAATTTTAAAATTGTAAGGATGCAATTCCCAAAAGGGGGGAAGGATGTAACATCCTAGGTAAATAAAGAATGTAACATTTTACTATTTATTAATATTTGTGAATAAAATGTTAATATTACTTTAATGGGAATGCTATGTTCTATGGCATACCCAATACGCAACAACGAGTTTCTTTGAAATCTTACATTTCACACTAATAATATAATAATATTATTTTAAATGGTAGTTAACGCCTAGACATTGTAATGGAAGGAATAAATAGAACTAAATACAATATGATTATACATTTTTGTTAAATATTTTTACATTTATCCAATACAAGTTATAGGCTTAAAATAAGAAACGAATTCGATTTTAACCATAAATATTCTAATATTCTTTAAAAGGTTGGTTAACCGCCTTTTGATGGTGAACCCTTTTTAAATCAACTTTTTTGTCACTTTTATATGTTATATTTGAAAAAATAAAATCATTCTTTAGAATCAAGACATCAAAATTTACTTTGTGTAAATTTTTGTTATTTTTCCGATAACGTTCATTTTTTTAATGAATAGTGAAAATGTTGTATTTTAATTCAAAACCTCATTTTAATATAATTTATTTATATGGTTAGATTATATTTTTAATTTGTTTTAAATTGTAATTAAAATATATTTTTACCATTTAATCCAATGGTGGTCATTTTAATTAATTTAACTTTGAAATTAGACATAAACAAGTGTCAATCTTTTGATAGATATTGTTTCTTAAAAACACACTATTTGTTTTGATAGCAGGAATTAATTATAAAATTAATTAATGCAACTTATATGTTTTGAATTTGGTAAAATTGATATCATTTTTAAATTTGGAATAACAAATATATCTTAGGGTGATTTTTTGGTATTTTTCTAACAAATGTTCATTTTTAATGAATAGTGAAAAATACTACATTTTACTTCAAAACTGTTTTTTCATATAATTTAATTATATAGTTAATTTTCCTTTTAATTGGTTTTAAAGTTTAATTTAATTATGTTTTTATCATTTAATACAATGTTGTTCATTGTAAGTAATTTCAATTTTCAATTGGATGTAAAAACAAGTCAATCTTTAGATAAATTTAACTTCTTCAAAACCCATCATTGGTTTTGACAACGAGAATTATTTTTAAATAAAGTAAAACATAACCAAAGTATGTATCACCTAAGTAAAAAAAATTAGTT
Source organism: Viscum album (assembly GCA_963277665.1). Lineage (NCBI taxonomy): Eukaryota > Viridiplantae > Streptophyta > Magnoliopsida > Santalales > Viscaceae > Viscum > Viscum album. The sequence goes on along the minus strand of OY728139.1, from coordinate 28,385,395 downwards.
TTGTTTATATAAATGATCTTTTAGATTATAAATAGTAATTGGAATGATAAAAATATTTCCTACATCATGGTATTTTTTTTATAATTTTTAGACATTAAATAAATAAATTTATTTATAACACCATGATGATGCAGTGATTGCCTCATTAATTAAAAATTTAAATAAAATGAAAAGATATGATAACATCTAAGACTTAAAATTGTAGAAAACCTATTGGATGAACAGATTTCGACCCCTTATCACCTTATCCTCAAAATACATCATTTCGGGACCTTTAAAATCCGAAACTCATTTTATAAAAAACATTTCAAGACTTTCCAAAAGTGACCCTCCTCCCTCTTATAAAAGGCCCCCAACTATACCCCCTTACCCACACCTCTCAAGCCCTTGGATTATCCAACCTCTTCTCATATTATCTCTCCACATCCCTCTCTTACTCATAGAAGCTTCACTTTGGGAATATGTCTTCCCAAGGAAGCCTTTGGCTCAAATCAAAAAGAGTTACCCGATTTAGAGGTAATGTCTTCTCTCGAGTTTCTTTCTTTTATTTTCCTTATTCAATCACCACTATATTCTTATTATTTTATCCCATAATAACACCAATATCCTCATTATACTAGGATGTTTGTTATGATAAGGATTCTACCTACACTTACACACACCTCTGTCTAATGGTTAAAGAACATATTGTTTCTATGGGTGGCGAATTACTGCCTCACGAAACGTTGATTGTTCAATATTATTTTAACACCTCTAATAGTGGAAATTATGATGGAAATATATTTATATATGATATATATTATATTTATTCCCTCTCTATGCTTCTATATTTTATATTTAAAACTTACCTTTATGATTTTCATGTTGTGAAAATGCGATAATTTAATCCGAGGAAGTGTAGACTACCGCCCTCTCAAGTGATGTGACTAGTTCATGCAATACATGGAATACATAAAGAATAAAATTAATGAACTTATGTTACCTATATAACATATATATTTTACTGAAATTATAATATATCTATGTCTCATTTATTTTTAATTCTATTAATATGACAAAGAAAGGAAAGTAGAGTTCATGCGTACGTACGACCTACCATCTCCATGAACGACGCATTTCATTTTTTATCTCCAAATGTTATGTAATAGTATAAAAGGAATATATAATGGATATATATTATATTTAAATCATTTATACTATTCTGGAGATGATGTACTTATAACTACATGGACAACTCTTTTCAAACAAGTTCATTTACGACTCACGTACCGAACATCGACAAAAACCTCCGATATGAACTCACACAATTAACTAATTATTAGAACATTATAATATGTGATATTAATTGAATAATAAACTTTAAAGGTGTTCCTTAAGCAATTATAAATTGACCAAAGTTTATTATTCAGGAATATATAGAAACGAACAAGACAAGTCAGACTTAAGGTAAGGGATCATACCCCTATCTTTCTTTTTAAGTACTCTCTTTTAGGTAATTCATTTTAAGCTACTCTTTCTTATATTGGGGGATGTTATTTTATATTAAACTTTCTGTAATTTTTATTTTCCTATGATTATAGACCCTATTTGATCTCATCAATTCATTTTTGGAAGTTTTAAGTGGCGCCGTTAGCCTGCCAAATTTTCGTAAGGGATTTCTTATCTCACTTTTAATTCCGTGAGATTTCCATTGTTTGCCACTTATTTATTGAATTTAGTGTATTTTGTACTGCCATTTCATATATATTATCATGATTCTATTTATATTCACGGTATTATGTGATTCATTTGGTTTTTATTATCTTTTGGTCATATGACTCGATTTATTACAATGAGGTAAGGGGTTTTTATCTCACTTTTTATTCCTGTGAGATTCATGATACATTTTCCACTATTTCCTTTTGTGTGGTGTATATACTTCCCATGATTGTATTATTTGTGTAATATAATTTAATTTATGAGTATTTAAATCTTCATTGTATGACCCTTCTTTCATGGGGTGCACATTTCGAAAGTTACCCAAATTGATAAGGGAACCTTTCACCCTCCTCTTTTTAAAAGACTTCTTTTTTTTAGGTCTTTTAATTTACATCTTCTTGTGTTGGTATATTTTATTATATATCCTTATTGCTATAAATTTTATGTCCAAGTGATGATATACCCTTTTTATATCTCATCAACTCATTTTCTTAATTTTAAAGTGAAGCCGTTAGGCTGTCGAATTTCTGTAAGGGAACTTCTTAACCCAATTTCAATTCTTTGGGTTAAACCTCTACTTCTTGACTATGTAATGCTATGAATATGTGTGTATGACCTCTTATTGTTTTACAATTAATATCCACTTATATTGGGTGTGTTTATATTTGTCACACATAATTATGTCATTGATTTATCCTTAATCAAAGGATCCCGTCTTTGTAAGGGACTTCGTCTCAATCTCCTTTCATTGAGGTATAATTTGTTTTATACACAAATTTCTTTTATACGATGTATAAACCCATTTTACTTTTACTTTTATTCAGAAGGAATCTTTTCTCTACGAAGTGTTTTACTAAACAACAAAAAGTATGTTTCTTTTTAACGTACATGGTGACAACGACCTTTCCACCGCCGCAAGTATTATTTGATCTTTGGCTTCCTTAACAAGCCGTAATGTTTTTAATAGGAAAATAAATACCATATACTATTTTACGTATTTTGGTATTGAAAATGGTTTTGATAATTGATTTGATAGGTCAATATATTGTGATTGAAATGTGTAAATGTTTTCTTTCCTTTATATTTTTTTTATATGTTATGATTTTATAATGGTACTTGGACATTTGACAGGTGGTTACGTGATAAACCAAATGAAGGGTGGTGCTGTGAAAACCGGGATGGGTGGTTATGTTATAAAATTCAATGCATTGGGTATTGAAGTCAGTCGTATGGCTATTCCATTTAGTGACATGTGTGGAAGTTGACCGTATGGTTATTCCATTTAAGTATGTTTATGTACCAAGTTACTTTTATATGTTATGTGTTCTTTATATGTGTTTTATGGTAAAATTTTGGTTACAAAAGGGTAATCAATTATCTTTTATTCAGTGAAGAGTATTTACTACTTCATAAAGGTGAAAAGTATTACTTATGATAAAGTATTCATGGTTTACTTGTTGTTTTGAAAAACTAACAGTTTTACTTATTTTTGTATCCCTTACTAATATGTTTATGCTCATCCCAAGTTTTTGAAATTTTTTTCACATGACATAAAGTGGAATAGGGTAAAAGATGGGATCAAGGAAAAGACTTGCTGTCTAAAACATGGAACTAGACATGACTCTTTCAAAGAGTTTTTATTTTTTGAAAAAATATATACCGAGTAGAAGTGTCTACATATAATATTAAAGTTGTTATGTAAATGTTATGAACTAATTCTCTAAATCTCTAAACCTGAAAATGTCCTCAATGTGAATTATTCATTTAATTCAATATTATGTAATGTTTTAAGGCCAGGTCATTATACATTTAGTGCCCTTGGTGGATTAATTATTGAATGATATGATCAATGGTTCTAATAGAGGCCCCATGATTTCTTATCAAAGAGTGGATTGACACTTCTAGTTTAGATGTTTAGATGTTTTGGATTAGGTTGTATTATCGAACATCCAGTTTGACATGCCATTTACATGTGCTAATATAGGTGCAGAATGGTAGGGAGGTGTAGCTGCTCGGCCTGGGGAACCTGTCCATCCCCACAGTTTGGTAAACCGTGGGTAAATATGGGGAGATGTAAATCAGTATACTCACAGTTTGAAAACCGTGGGTATACATCTATACCCATGGTTTAACAAACCATGCGAAATATCAATTTTCTTTGGTCTATACCCACAGTTTTTAGAAAACCGTGGGTATAGACCTATTGCGATGGCACTGCAGTGCACAGTTTCTAAAACCGTGGGTATATCCTATACCCATAGTTTCAAGGGATATACCCATGGTTTTAAACCATGGGTATATGTGATATTTTCAGTAGTGTGTGTCTGTTATTAGTTCAAAATAAACATTTTAGTTCAAAAAGTATCACTCACTAAAAACTAAGTTAACACACTCATATTGTATTTATAATTTATTAAAAAAATCTTAATTCATTTGTGATGTTTAGGAATCAATATCATGTCAAACTGACACACAATGTGATCGGTATGAGTCAAAGTGTATGTTTCTCGTTTAAAATGACATTTTAATAAGAACGAAAAATTCCCTAATCAAAACAAAGAAAAAATAATTGGATTATTTTGATACTTTATAAAAATTATCCATAAGTCATTTTTAACATGTAGGAATAATCCTCACATCAATATAATGCATGGTGTGACCGTTATGACTCAATTTGTCCATTATTAGTTTAAAATCTTCATTTTAGTTTAAAAAGTATTACTTACTAAAAACCAACCAAACACACTCAAATTGTATTTATAATTTAAGAAAATGATTCATAAGTCATTTTTGATGTGTAGGAATCAATATCACATTAAATCGACACACGATGTGACCGTTTTTAGTCAAAGTGTGTGTTTCTAGTTTAAAATGCTATTTTAGTAAAAAAGATAACTGGACTTCTCAAAATTGAGAAAATGCATTCATATTATTTTTGATACTTTATTAAAATTATCTATAATTCATTTTTGATGTGTATGAATCAACTTCACCTCAATATGATACATAGTGTGACCAATATGACTTTATGTGCATCTTTTCAATATATAAGTATCATTTTTGTTTAAAACGTGTATCACATCGCCAAAAGTGAGGAAACGATTCCAGATTGATTTCTCATCATTATATCTTCTATTAATTAATTTATTTCTTTATCATTTTTATCTTATACTTATTTATTCAACTTTCACAAAGATAATGCTTGAATATGAATAAGAAAAGGTGTGACGTGCAAGAATCAACCACAACTCAATCTGATACACAAACTTCCTTGTATAAATCAATGTTTAGTTTAAAATTAAAAATTTCTATTAATTTATATCTTTATATTATTACTTACATAAGTATTGTTTTATTATACAAGTGCTTTTTTTTGAAGTAGGGGTTAGGATCGAAAGACAAAGTAAGACTACTGTTTTTAAATGTATGTAATAATTTGTACTTATGTAATTGTATAAAAAAATGTTTGAAATGTCTAAAATGTATATATTTTTCTCATATTTTTGATTTAAATTTTATTTCATTTAAATTTTGCATTCATACTTTTTTTCCGATTTCATGGTGTTTTTATGCCGTAGTGTGCTATTACAGCACATCGCACTGGTGCTGCAATGTGCTATTACATCACATTGTAGTATTCCCCTTTATCAACATTGATACATTTTTCATTTATCATTGATTTTATAAGAATTTATAATTTCTCATAAGGAACCCCTTTATTAGTGATTTTTTAGTGCTGATAAAAGACTAGGGCCTTTAATCTCTCTCCAGTAGTCAACACTTCTCTAACACTAATAAAGGCCATTTTTTGCACTGTTAAAGGACTATTTTGTAGTATTGATTACACGATCATACAATTTTTTATTCATTAGATGTTATTACATGCATGGTTTTTACTCTAGATGTTATTATCTTTTATTATTTTTCCTCTGCATATCTTCATGGAGATGGTTGGGTGTGTGCATACAAGAATATTAGAAAAATGCCTACAATTTTAGTTATGTATTTTTAGTAGTTATTACCAGCCTATAACCCATGTAGGTGTTATTGGGGTTATGGTGTACTAGCCTTCTTCCATCTAGGTGGACCTTGGTTGGTCGAGTCGTTAAATGCACACTTATTAAGGACGCATTGGTGGTGTCTTACTAGGTTTTATTAATCAAACATTACATGGGAATTCTATTTCATGTAAAGACTTCAAGTATAGGGGTCTGAGTACAAAAAAGGGGACCATTTTTTATGACTAATAAGTAGATCATGGAGATAATTGTGGGTCGAGGAAATATTTTAGAAGATACCACAATTTATTTATTTATTTATCAATAATAATTTTATACTCTGGATTGAATTGAAACCTTGGGATCCCATTATATTTTTCTTGTATAAAATATATTCCATATTTCAGTTTCCATATACTACTATGATTATTTATTATATTTTTTATTTATTTAATATTTTTTATGACATTATACTAATGGTATATTATCCCCAGTGATAGACTTAGACCCTTGCTTCTTTTTGGGAACCTCTTGAATATGGGGAGACAAACATGAGGTCATGTGGCACTCTGGTTTGTACCTGGTGGTTCAGGTTAGTGTGTTACACTAATCAAGATGAAAATATTCTTGGATAGTAATGAAATTCTCTAACTTCATTAGGAAATCTACTACAACCCAAATATCATTATGGTCTTTAGATGTTTTGGGGAGTTCAATGATGAAATACATGATGATTTTTTACCAATACAATTATTGTATGGTTAATGTATGTAACACCCCCTTATAATTCTATCACTAAGACTTAACTTGTTGACAAACTAGGTATCAAGATACATGCTCTGCAATATCCCTTTTTATGTTGTCCCAAAAAAAATTATTTGAGATCTCTATACATCTTTGTACTTTTAGGATGAATAGAGAATTATGAACTATGATATTAATCTAACAGATAATTCTTTAAGTATGATATTAATGGGATGTATACTTAGTTCCTAAATATTTTCAATCTATCATAATCATGGTTGAACTCAGGAACATTCATAACCTTATTCTGTTATTCTGAATCTTCTTTCTATACCTATTTAATCCTAACATGGATGGATGGATGAACATTCATTTGAAAAATATATAATTATTCCTATTTCCTCATTATTTCATGATCCATATTTTTTAAATCCAGAAGTATTGGGTCACTTTCAATACTCACCATAGATTAAATATAATGGTCTTTCTAGCTTAGAGTATTAGCCACCTTGTTCACCTTCTCATGTTGGTAATGTATTGATATATAATAATATTTAATCAACTCCAATAACATCCTTTAGTATATATTCAATTATTTCTGTGTGAATATATACTTTATCTTTTATGATCAATATATATATCGCACATTTCACTATATAGATAATACCACTATATTTTCAATGCAAAAAATACTACTACCAGCTCCAAATCATGATTTGGGTAATATTTATCATGAACATCTAATTTTTATGAGGAATATGATACTATTATGTAATTATGCATGAAGACACATCAAAATACATTATTTAATGCATCACTATATATCACCAAACCTTCTACTCTATAGGGTAGTGTGAGTACAGGAAACTGAAAAACATTATTTTCAACTCCTTGAAATTATCCTCACATTTATTTATCCAAATAAACTTGGTTCTTTTCTATGTCAACTTTTTTATTATATTATATAGCTATGATAAATTTCTCACAAATCATCTGTAGTATTTAGATAACCTAAGAAAAATATGGATATCTTCCATCGTAGTTGGTTTGGGCCATTTTTTAATAACATTCATCTTTGAATGGTCCACCTATATAAACTTTAATGAGATTATATGACCCTAGAAAGAAACTTTTGGTATCCAAAATTCACACTTAGTAAATTTGGAATAAAAAATATCAACCCTTATGGTCTTTAATAGAATTCTCAAATGATCTTCATGCCCATCCTTAATCTTTTAATATATAATAATATCATCTATAAATACTACCAAAAATTGATCAAAGTAGCCTCTAAATACTACATTCATTAAATCTATGAAGATAGCCGAGGCATTGGTAAGTCAAAATGGAATCACTATAAATTTATAATTCCCATAATATATACATAAGGCTATCTTGGTTATATCCTCATTTTGACAGTTAACTAATGATATTTATATTGAATATCAGTCATGAAAAAATATAGAGATACTCATAATTGATTTAACATATCATCAATACAAGGTAGATGATACTTTTTCTTAATATTGATCTTTTTAAGTTCATGATAATCATTGAAAAGATACATTGATACATAATTTTTCTTAAAAAAATAAAAAGTGTAACCCATGGTGACACACCAGGGAATATGAATCCCTTTTCCATATTCTCAAGGAGTTTCTTATTCAATTACTACAACTGAATATGGGCTATTCTATATGGTGTCTTTAAAATAGGTGTAGCATTTGGTTTGAGTTATGTTAAAAAATCAACTTCATGATTCAGGGAAAGACTAGGCATGTATTTAGGATAAAAATTAATATATTCCTAAAAAATAGGTGTATATTTAATGTTACATTTATCCCCTACCATTTTAGAAAAATAACCCTCATGAATAGGTAGTAAGACCTATATAATCGAATTAATTTCCATTATATGTTCATGTTAATCCCCACACCTATAGAATATCATAGGTTGATTCATAATATAAAATGTTATTTCCTTATTCAATAAATATATAATGTACCTATGTAGATAGATCCAATCAATGATCAAAATCACATCAACTTCCACTAAGGTAAAAATATTAACATTTTCATAGGGGAAATTATTACAAAATTTAACATGATATCACCAAATATGGAGTAGAGGATAAGTTTTCCATAATCATAATGATCCTATTTAGTGATTGACATAGTATAATCCCTTCCATGGTCTTGGATTTAGTCCTTTAAATTAGGTAATTGACTCAGATAATCCCCATGTTCCCCACATATAAGACAGTGTACTATTAGTTGAACCTTATGTTGTAGTTTATTTACCTCCATAGAATTATTTATGTTTTCTCATCAATTAGATGCTCTATATACATAAAATATCATATCATTCCATTGATAAATTCACATGGGTTCTTCTTCCCACATCCTTGAAATTTCAAAATCTAAATCCTCTTACCTCTATGGTCTTTATCACTTGAACTTTCTTGAAATTCAATTTTCCTCTTGTTTGATGCATTCAGAAAATCAACTCGGTTCAAAATTTTAATCATAATTCAAGATATATGATTAATAATAATTAAAATGTTTCATATTTTAGATCCAATTTCATTTAGTTTCTCATGAGTTTAGTCATTGTGTTATCCATTACATTTTTTGTTTACATGATTCCTCTTGGTTCTAACCATTAAATAAAACCATAAAGTTTAATGTGAGTATCAAACATTAGTAATCAAATTAATAATTCACATGATTATGAAAATAATTATTATAATTTCCTAAATTATACCACCTTATTTCAACCAATGAAAATTTAATTTTATCACATATCAGTATTAATTTCCATAGGTTTTCATAGATTCTATCCTCTCATTTTTCAGAATGGTTCATAAAGATAATGTAAATTAACCAATGCATATCCCCTGAGAGTGTCGAATTAGGCATGTAGTTATGCCTATTTGTCATGAACTAGGTAAATATTGAGTTAATACCCAACCATCCTTCTCATTATTATTACCCTTAGGTGAATATATTCTATAGCCTATATCCACTTGTGTGTATCTAGACATTGATTTAATTATTTTGAAAACACAATATCTATTATATGAAAACTTTAAGATGTTATGATACACTTAGAATCATCCCTAGGTATTTCACCAATGTTTTTTAATCCTAATCTCCAAAAATAGATAAACCCTTCTCTGATACCAATAGAGGCTACGCAAGAAATTAATACATTAATATTACATCATTTTAGATTGAATATTCACTATATCTCATGATAATACACTCCCTATAACCATAAAGGTTTATTGTCCTTAAATACTAAATATATAATCAACTTATTTTATGAAATATATTAAATATATACCACAAAGTGTTTCTCACATAGTAACCTTATTATACATACCCTACTTAAAAACATTCTTCTTAACCTAGGGAAATGAAAACATGAGAAAATGCGGGCTCAGATGCTCAATAAGAGTAGATATAATAGAAATCAACCTATGATCATAAGTGAGAATAAGATAAACAAAAGGGCATGTTAACATGATCATAAATTATGAAATTCATACCCAATTAGTCAAATATCTTTAATCATGAGTCATGGAATAAGGATTTTTCATAATAAAAGAAATAAGTCATAAGAGTGTGGAATAATCAATAATAAATCATGAGCTATGAGATCATATCATAAGAATAATAAATAATTATATGGAATATAAATAAATATTGAAAATAATTTTCTTAGTCAGGGATCACTACCATTACTATCAATGTGGATGGAGTCCCATGGTGGATTGTGTTCACTCCTCATCCCATCATTTCCTTCAGCAAGGATCATTACCAAGACCCTCATAAGGGACAAAGTCCCTTACTAAACTAAGTCCAATCCCCATACCATTATATATTATATCATGATATACAAATCATTAATCAATTAATTATAGGGATATATAATGCTAGGCTCATCCATCACGTAATGAAAACCATATATAAGTGTTCCGTAAGATCATGAACACATTCATCATTTCATTATAGCATAATTAACCCATGGGAAAGAAATGGGTTTCATAAATATCTCATCATCAAAAAAATCATTAACCATCCATTGAATGGAAATGGATGATATCATTATAAAAAATACCCATTGAAGCATAATAAACATTAAAGGATGTTTACAGAGATAAAAAATACCATTAAACAAAAATTTGAACATTTCTTGAAAAGTAGTGAAAATATAATTTTCCTTTAGTATCTTTAAAAAATAAAAATTCTAAAAATATATAGAAAAATATTTTCCTTGAAAATAAATGTTTAAATATGGAAAATAAGCTTCAAACCAAAAAATTTTCATGATGGTAGGAAAATCCATTCATTCGATAAATGTAAAAATATAGATTCCTTTCACAGTTTTGTAAAAAGTCATAAATAGACTGTTCAGAAAACATTATAAAAATTCATTTTAAAAAAATTGAAGAGAAAGAAAAGTACGGTTGAAGATGAATTTAAAAAATAATTATATCATAGAAAATAAAATTACTTGAGAAAATATTTAAAAGAACATATATATGGAAGAAAAAGTTCATCGACCAAAAATGATAAATAAGGTAATATTCTCTTAAAACCATTTTATCGATCATATTAAGTACTAAAGAGAGTAAAATAAAAGGAAAACATGAAAAACCCAATAATAACCAGATTAGGTGAAAATAATTTGGGTTTAAAATATTTGGATCATTGAATTTTCCTTAATATAAATTTCACATAGACAATCCTGAAAAGAAATGACATTGTAACATAAACCCTCACCTCGTGTCCCTTATTACTTCATATTCATTAAAACCACATATATAATGAATATATATTTATTATACTTGTATTAAATAAAAATATTAATATATATATCACCATATATCATTCCCTTATACTTTCCAATTACCCTTTTATTAATAACTCTTCATTATAATCATTATTCAGGTGAAAACTGGTCTGTTTTCTAGGCATGTTTCGGTTTTATAGTTTCAATAATTGAAACTTATTCATGGTTTAATCATATATATAATCTAAATAATTTAATAAATATAATATTTATTAATTATATAAACTTTTATAACCCTTAATATAGGGTGGCTATGAAAAATTAATTACATCACTTTATGGAGACGATAGTCCGTACATACACACAAGTAATGCTTCCATTTTTCAATGGTTAGAATGAAAGAATGTTAAAAAATAATTCAATTTTATAGGATAATTATTTTAACATAAATATAATATATTTTAATTAATTCAATCACTATAATTATCAATGATATACTGTGATGAAAAATGATACACATCACTTTGTGGATGTGGTAGTCCACACATACGCATGAGTGATGTTTTTATTTCCAATAGAATGGAAGAGAAGGTGAAAAAGTGGTTTAACATAAACATAATAACATTTTAGTATATTTTACATATTTATGTTATTATAATAGCATGGTTATGATAGTTTTGAATGAGTTACAAGAAGAAATAAATATGAAAGAACTCTGTAAATAATTATACATCTTCTTTGAGACATATCCTTTGGATCTCTTCCTAAGGAACCTTGAGTTTCTATTTTAACAAGGAAAAAAACTATAGAATATTTTTGGGGAAATTTATAAGAGATTTATAAATATTTTAGTAGTGTTATGTGTCTCAATAAGTTGTGAAGATGATAGGATATGAGGTTTCCTTTTATAAGTGAGGGGAGTAATACACTTAGAATTATTCTAAACATTAATATAATATTAAGTCACTTTCATGGTCAAGTGGCTCCAAATTGGATAAATTTAAAATATGTGATGATATAGGGTTTAAATCCATTCAACCAATAAGACTTAATTTTTTTTATTTAAGCCCTTATATCTGTAGTTTATCCTATCACTAATTTTAGTAATGAATTTTTACCTCGATTTCTATTAATTATGACCAAAAAAGAATTTTTTTTATTTTTTTAATTATGATTTAATATATGGTAAAAATTTTATAAAATTCAATCCCTAAAATTGGTATAAATTAATTTTAAAATAAAACCATAAAACACAATGAAACCATTTTTTAGAAAAATGTATTTTTCAAGCGTAAAATGAACTTACTCTAATTATTTTCCAAGTAATCATCATTAGATAAATATAAATTTATTTCAATGAATATATAGTCTACACATAAATATCATTCATCAATAGATATTATTTTAATTTATTTAAATTTATATTCATTGTGTAATTAAAAATTGTTTTAATAAAAGTGTCACATTTTACCTCTAAATGATTTTATATTTATTTATATTAAATTTATAAACAATGTATGGATTATTATTCAATTAATTACCAATATAATTCATCAAAAATCATGGTTCATTATTTATCATTATACATAATTTATAAAAAATACAATATATTTAAAAATATTTAATTTAATATTAAATTATTTTATTTGTAATCTTTCAAACTGAGTACTCATTTTCCTTGGCATTGGTCAATACATTTGTGTGAAGGAAATATTTTATTTAGATGTTTCAAAATTTGGTTATTCATATTCATACCCGCCACTACAATGAATATGTTACCTATAATATAATATTTCAATCATGGTTCTTTTAAGTTCTTTTTTTTATATAAAGCAAGATATCTTAGATTTAAATTTATAAATAAAAACACATATTCTAAAACTTTTGGGTGTTACAGTTCTTAGTTAAAATTGGTGAAATATTCTAATTGTTTTTCATTAATATATTACAAAACATATCATGACTTAATATTTCATTAAGATAATATAACACAACCTATAATCATAATGGATGATATTTATTTCATTCAATACAAAGAAATATCAATTAATGTAAACAATCATTTTAGTAACTTATTATTACTCATTAAACAATTTAATTTGGATATAACTATATAAAGTGTTGGTTTTTTATTACCAAATCATTAATTATATATGTTTAAGACCTATAATTTGATTAGTTTAATGTACAATCTCTTTTAAAGTAGATTTAGTAATCAAATCTATATGGTTTTTAAATTTTTTTACATAAACAATAATTATGGTACCATCTTGTTGCAACTTTCTCACTTAATCATGTCACAAAAAATATGTATAGAATTTCCATTGAATATACAAATATAATCACTTATCAATGTTATTTCATTATATCAATTTATATAAACCAGGGGCATTGTATTATGCTATAATTTATCATCCATCACTAAATTTATAATCCATTTTTTATTAATTTCCTTAGGTTTCTAAGATAATAAATTCCAAATCTATGGTATAAGGTGAAACATATATTTATTTCCTAGTCCCCTAATAAAAAAACAAACTCAAATAGTATTTAATCATACAAATTTTTATTGATAACCTCCCACACAATTAATTTAACTACCATTTGTGCATCCTTCTAATATTTTTGGATAAAAATTGTAAAATAGAATAAAATAATTGAACTAATTTAAGTATCCAATGATTCCTTTTAAAAATTTATAATAGTCTATATGAAGATTACCTGTATATCAATTCATCTTACATAGAACATATCAATATCTGGTTTAGTTGAATGCATTGCATACATTAAAGAACTAATTTCACCAGCACATTTAAGTAGTGATACGACTTTATCATTATTAATAAATGGTTTAATATTTGAATCAAACTGAGTACTAACACCATTGAAACCATGATAGATAAATTTATTTTACTTTATATCAATATAGTGAGTGTGACTTAGAGGATAACCCATGCTATGCTTTCTAAATTTAATACCAAAAATGGTATATAATATCTTGGGATACGTTATTTTAAATAAAGAAGATAAATATTTATTTGTTTCACTGAAACCCACAAGAGTGGTTCTAAAAATTAACATTTCATCAATATAGATACAAAAAATAACTCTAAATCCTTTTATTTAGGATCTTTTTTATGACCATAAAAATATTTAACTATTTTACATACTTTATTTTCAGTACCTCATAAAACCTACCCTTCTTGTTATTTTATGAAAATTTATTCATTTAAAAATCTAATTACAAATGATGTTATAACATCTATTTTATGATCATCTAAATAGATACATGATGTTAATACAGACAATGTCTTTATTAAAGTAATTCTAGTAATATGACCATAAGTAAAAAAATAATCGATTCTTTTTTTCCAAAACCTTTGGAAACTAATTTTTCCTTAAAAGGTTAAATATTACCATTGGAATCATATTTTCATTTGAATACCCACTTACACCCAATAGGTTTTGAACCTTTTGGTAAATCTATAATGAACTATATACTATTTCCCATAATAAAAACCAATTTATCATTAATCATTTCTTTCCAGAAAGCAACATCCCTAAAAGCCAATAATTATTTATATTAATTGGGGTCATCATCTTGGGTTAGTACCATATGATATTTATTTATAATATTATTATCTAAATCCCCTTTATTAAGAAAAATTAAACAATACATAGATATAAAATACATAAGTATATATTTTTTATTCCTAACACTTCTACTATGTTTGGGTTCAAATTAAGAGTCATATTTATTCTATTCTATTTTATTTTATATATATGGAATACTATAACATAGGATATGAAGAATAATCTCCTTTGTATTATCTATAGAAAATTTATTTTAAAAAAAATCTATATCTCTTGTTTCAATAATAAAATTCGTATCACTGTCTATAATTCATTACGATTTACTATTTTTAATATTGTTAAAAAAAAATTAATTACCCCAGGTCTTATTTTTTTTATTTAGGACTAGTTTCCCTGAATAATAAAAAAATCCCCAATAATTTCAATAATGAAAAGTTTGGTTTCCAAAAAACCAAATTTTTTAAAGAGATAATTTAGTCTTCCTAGATGTAATTCTATTATGAAAATGAGATACATTTAATAGAGATTATCCCCATAGATTACATGGTAACTTAAATATGTTAATCATGTAATTCATCATTTCTATTAAATTATGGGTTTTATATTTATTTAAATAATTCCTTTTTGATGTATAAGGACCAATAACTTGATAAATTACACCATTTTATTAATAGAATTCATTAAATTACTTAATAATTTTTTTAACACCATAATTTGGTCATAATGCTATGATTTTATTATTTGATTAGTTTTAATTAAAACATTATATTTATTAAATGTTTCATTTTTTTTCTATTGTAAGAAGTTAAACATATGAATACCTATTTCAATCATCAAAAAAGCAATAGAAACTTTTATCAATTATAATTAATAAATATTTTAATTTAAAATATAAAATGAAATAATTATAATATATAAAATTTATGTTCAATGATAAGATTTTTTTTATAAATTTTGATTAGAAAAATGTTTTAAAAATATTTAATTAAAATAAAAAATTAATTAAATATCATTTTATCATAATTTACACTGATTTAAAATTAGAAATTGATAAAAAATAAATCCATAAATTAAAGGACTAAATAAAATAAAAAGTGGCCTCAATGATATGATTAATTTATATTTGATACATTCCATAACATGAATATCAATTTCTCATAAACATTCACTCATTTGATAACATGACCTTTTAATTTCAAAAGAAACACAAAATTCCTTTTGAAAAAGAAGATCAATAGAGATAAAATTATTAAAAATCATAGGTATATATAATATGTTCAAAATATTAAACTTCACTATAGAGGTAAATCCTATTTCAATTCATTTCATACTTTACTGAACCAATTTAATAATCATATTATTGGGTGTCACCTGATTGAAAAATAATTATTTATGTAGTGAATGAAAATAAGAAACAATAAACCAAGATCACCATGCTGTGAAACTAAAACCATGCATACTATAAAATGATGAATATGTGTACCTTACATTGATGTTGGTTGAATATCTACTATCCATACACATATTTGATAAATATTTCTAAAAAATAGTGAAAGGAATCCTTCCTTTGTGGTGTATCCATGGGTTGATTAATCACCCAAATCTTGGGCATGATTCACCTTAGAACTATGGTATTCTAGTGCCTCTTAGGTACAAAAAGAATAAGGAAAAGGGATCCTAATAAGGGGGAATCAATAGGAATATTTGATCACTATGTCAATGGTTTCATCCTCTTTATACAGATTTCAAGGATTACCACTGAGAAATCATGAATTTGAATGAATGTTATGGATTGTTGGAGTAATTATATGGTTACAAAACTTATATCCACTCAGCTGAATGAATTTAAATCATAATTTCATCTGATTAAATTCCATATGTTTCATCATATTAAACCTTAATCATCAATGATAGAATTCACTGGAAAGTTCCTTAACATTAAAACCTAACCTTTGAATACTATTTATTAATAATATAATTCTTTCTGAATCATAAAATGAGTTTCATTATATCATAAAACTTATTATATGGTATTATGATACATCTATTTCATAAAACATGATTTTATAGGTAGTGGAATGATATCTCTATATCATGAATTATGATATACCCACACCATGAAATATGATATGTCTTAGATTCATAGATTTAATACCCTATGACTTGATTATATCATAAAATATGATATTGATGTGTTTATAAGGATAATATATTACTTATTCAAAATTTAGAATATAATAATAAACAAAAAACTAAGTTCACCATGGAATTAAATTGAAACAATGTATAAGAAAGAAAAAGAAATTATGTACCTTACACCGAGTTTTTGTAATAAATCCTCTTTTTAATCACAATACTAGATGAATATTGCTATGAAGTATCCAAAAAAACTACTTCCTCTAGGGTGTATCCATATAATTAAGAATCTACAAACATTTAGTCATGATCCTTCAAAAAACTACATAATTCTACTTACTCAAGGGTGGTAAAAATAAAAAGAGAAGAGTGATTTGGATGAGAGAATCAAAAAAAAGTATTAGACACCATTTTCATGTGATTCAGCCTATTTATATTGGACTTAAGGAAACTATCAAAGACTCACATCTATTTACATGAATGTTATGAAATGTTTGAGAAATTCTATAGTTATAAAAATTATAACTCTTTGATCGAATTCAATTAAAACCTAAACGAATCATTATAATCTCTATATATTCCATCATATGAAACTTTAATCACTAATTATAACCATATATAGAAGGATATTAAGCTTTAAAAATTAATATTTGACTTCTATTTATTAACTGTAGTATTCTCTATGAATCATACAATATGAATCATCATATTATAAAACTCATGACACAGTCTTACAAAAAAACCATATCATATAATACGACAATCTATATAGTGGAATGATATCTCCATATCATACCTTATGATATACCCACACCAAGGTTTATAATATGAATTTTCATCATATATATTTTACAATAAGATATTCTTATATCATCTAATATGATATGAGAAAAATATATATCATATCAGTATATATAAGGCCTTAGGATATATCTTCATCAATATCACACTTGTACTAAAGCCTAAAATATTTATTCCACTTCACATTATATTATATTATATAAAATAACTCATGAAACAATATACAAATATCCCTTTTCATATTTTTAAAATAGTATTGTAAAGTTATCTTCAACTTCATCTTGTATAACATCATATGTAATACTTTATGAATACTAATAAAAATACATTTTGGATAAAATAAAAAATAATTTCTGAGAAAATCTCTATGTTTTAAAAAAATCAATCCTTTCTAAGTTAAAAATGAAGTTTGAAAACATAAAAATTGTATAATTGAAAAAGATATGAATTCTTGAACTCATAAATCAATGCAGAGAGAGGCCTCTAACAAAGCATCGATGCTACTCAAGATAAAATGTTATATAGTTTGATCACCTTCAAACATACGTAACTTGATACCTATTTCCACTCTCTATATCATATTCAAGAATTCACAATAATATGATTTTTTTTATAATCCATTGAGTAAGAATTTAACACAAAATATTTCAATCCTATATATATACTCATGTATTCACGATTATCTGAATAAAAACTACACAAATAGATAAAGGTATCACATAAAATATACCCTAATGGATGTGCACATTGTATATCCCTCATACGATTTTCAAGAACATAAATTTTCACTTATATAGGCATGATTGTACAATCCTTAATTCTATCTTAATCATGGTCAAAAAAGTCAAACTCCATATATGAGATGAATAATATCATATCTATTAAACTAAACTAATGATATGATCATCAACATACCAAACCCCATAAGGCTTATATCTACCTCAATACTATCATAATAAAGGTACCAAATTATATATAATCTCATGTATTTATGTTATCTAACCCTAGGTATTGGGAAACAAAAATATTAAACATACTTCTTTAGAATATAAAATACATTATGTATGATACTCAATGTGGTATACTTTATAGTTCATCCAATTCACAAAAGTCATTTTGTATATCATGAGTATATTATATACAACAAAATCCAACCCACAATAACATTAAAATGTCATCACAACCTATATTAGTACAATCATAAAATAAATTATGGAAAACTCCAAGTAATATTTTGAGTGTTTAATTATTATTCAATTCATGTTCTAGACACATACCATAAGAACAATAATAAAGTAAATATTAATTTTATATAACATGATACATTTTAATATATTATTAATTTGACACACCGATACCACTTTTTTGAATTATTTTTTTATAATTATTTATTTTATTGAAATTGGTGAAGTTTGGATTTGAGATATTCAAAAAAATTCATGATGCATGAATTGTACATAATTATAAGTAATCCTATATCATAACCGAAGTGACAGATGCACATATGGTGTATTTTTAAGGAATAATGAATACTATTAAAGAAGGTTAAATTTATTTATTCTATATATGAATAAATTATTAGTGATTTTTTTGTTAAACCATGTGGAAAAACCAAGAGAGCAGCCCAATTTTTTAGAATTATATTTTTATTTTACCATTAATTATTTTTTTAAACATCCTCCCCCTACGGTTCATTCAAATAACCAATGAGAGCCTAAAATGTCTCCATTTATTCTATTACATGTCTCTAAGTTTCCCTATAAAGGTTTATAAGTTGATTTATAAGGTAAATTTCTTATTTTATCTTTATATGGTCTATATCTCCCTTATTATCTCTTCTTATTTCTTCTTCATTACTATAGAAGTCACGTTGGAAACAAAATAGGTTATGGTTTGTATAAATATTGATATTTTTTGTTTTTAGGTTGATTTTAAATCTCCCTTAGTTCTTCTATATTATTATTTGAAGATTTTTTGTCCAACACATTGACCTAAGGTTGGTTAGTTTTGTAAAATTTCTTTTTTATGGAAAACGATGGGATGATAGAGTCTTATAAACCCATTCAATATCATGTATATGTTTATATGTGATGTAATTAAAAAGTTTATATGTGTTATATCTTAACTTTGTGATTCAAATGTTTTAAAAAATGGGGATTTCATGGGTTTTCACCCATGGATTTATAAAACAATTATTCATGCATACTAAGTATTTGTAAAAATGCCAATGAGTCAATTTTCAATGAATTGAAAACTAATGTGTTGTTTTGACCCCTAAATTATTTATACAATAGGTTTATTCTTATTTTAAATAATTTTTCATCAATATATAAGGGTTTTTTTTACATTTACTAAATTTACCTTTGACCAAATCAGTTACTTATTATGTTTTGTGATATTTATGTATTAGTTAGGATTGATATTGATTCAAATATTGTTTTAGTGGAAGTGTTGTTTCTTGAATGGTTTCAATGTATGATTTTATAAATTGGTTTCTAAAATATTTTCTAAAGGCTTGTTTGAGACTTTCAAAAATGTTTTTATGATACATGTAACGACCTTTACTTTGAGTCCCTCTACTTCAAGCATTATGAAAACTTTATTATTATGTGATATAAAATCAATTGTTATTTGTTGTATGTATAGGTATTAAAATGTGATATTTTTTTGAACAAAATTGGAGGTGCGATGAATAATTACTTGATATGTTATATAATTGATATATGTTGATTTTATTATTACCTTTATCCTCACATAAATTTGTTTTATTTCATGGGAACCATGGGTAACTATGTGGGAGATCAATGATTAATGCTACACTTATTTTTATTACATAGTATCTAGTGTACCTTGGATTTGTTCATTCCTTGACTATGGGAGTACCCATGATGACGTAGTTTTGAGTAAATTTGGTGGAAATTTCTTCAATAAACACAATATATATGGATAAAAACCTTTTTAATACATGATTTTTAGCATAATTCCTTAAGAAAATAATTTATCAATAACCCTAAAGGAACTTTTCAGGTTTAGTGTCTTGGAAACTAGGTATATAATACATGAAGTAAATAAGGAAAAAATAAAAATACAATTTTTTAACCATATTGAAAGACTCATTATTATTCTATCCTAGGTCACACAACTATAAGTGATTTACTAGGTATATACATCAATAAAAAAGGGAGAGCATAAATCCTGGTAAGAGATAAAAAAAGGAAAAAGAACATGAGAAACTAACATGGATAAAATATGAGGCATAAAATGATAACCTAATGATACATAACATGGAAATTTGGATACAACATAAAAATGAGTCATTCATGAGAATATTGAATACTAATATGATATAAAACATATTATAAAGTTTATTTTCCAAGGTATCATAAAACATGTCATATCTAGAGATTAATTATTTACCTAATTCATTAGATAAATATCATGGTGCACCCTTCATATGTATTAATTCGTGTATGAAATATAGATCATATATCATAATAAAAAATTTCATAAATAACCCATGGAGAATAAATAATGAGTTTCATATAAAATCATAGATTATATAAGTGTTTAAGGACTTGAACTTTTCATCATTTTTAACCCATGGTAACAAAATTTAGGTTTCATACATGGAATCCCTAATCAATTAAGTATAATTTATTCTATATGAGTAAAATTGAATAAAAATAGGGTTAGGAATTCACAACATAAAATAAATTTATTAGAAATCAAGGAATGATTTCAGTAGAATAACAGGTATACAAAGTGGTTTATGGAATGAGATTAATGAGATATAATAGAAGTATCTCATTGACAGAACGACATTTGAAATGTAATGTAATGATCATGAGTTCCTAAGAACATAATCACCTTAAAATTATAAAATTAACTACAAAGGAAGTACTTGGATAAAAATAAGAGGAAGAGAATCACTTACCTTGTGGGATAACTTCTTAAAGCTTGAGGAGAATTCCTTGGAACCTTAAAAACTCCTAGAAATAGATATATAGAGGTAAAACAAGGGTAAATCCATGATCAAAGGCTTTGGAATGAATGAAATGGGGTGAAAAGGTGGGTATTTATAGAAAATGTGGGGGTAGTTTTTATTAATATCTCAATATAGGCCTTGGAAATCCAGGTCATGGAAAATAAAAAACCATTGACTTACCCATGGTTTTGGTTAGTGGTTTGTGAAATTAAGATTTTTTTGAAACATTTCAGTTTCAGAACTGAAATTCAATATTTTATATCACTTTTGGCATGGGAAAATCTTTACAAAAAATAATTTGTTTAAAACATTAATTTTCATTTTATAATTTGGAAAGTTATTTATAGGGTTTGAAATTAATTTTTAAATAATTATAATACAATATATTAATTAAAAACATAATTTTGGTCATTTATTTTTTTTCTTCAATATTAAATCATTATTACATATTTATGAAATCATAAAATATAATAAAAATACAAAACATTATTTTTCTTATTCATTGAAAAATAAATTATTTTAAAAAATTATAAAAATTTCACCCTAACCTAATTTCAACATGATGATTTCAAATATAATATTTATTTTTTTAAAAATAATTTTCAAAATAGGTGGATTTTATGTTTTCAATAAGAATATCTATTGTTTTTGGAAAATAACATTTTTTATGACACTATAATTTTGCTAAACCTTACAAAAATTACCTTGGATATTATAATAATATTTTTTCCTTTATATTATAAAAAATTGTTTTTTATAAGTCTATTTTATAAAAATATATTTTATTTTAAATTCCTGAATTTATCATAATAGTGTATTTAAATTATACATCTTCAAAAAATATAATTACTTTTTCTTTATATCCAAAATTCAATTCATCATATTAATCTTATATTCATGTGTATTTTATTAAATAAAATAATAATGAAAATGGAATTTTTGAAACATTTATTTCATTTATATGAAGAGAATTTCACTTTTATAATACCAAGGTTTAGATATATAACCTATTATAAGGCCAGCATACGCCCTAAGATAAGGTGAACAATGGTGGCACTTTGATGGTGCAAATCATCTCACATTGATCTAGTGGTGATCTCCACTAAATTGAACTTCCCTCATAGTCAATTTCTCTTGAGCCTTACTTTTTGAAGCTCTATTTTTTCTTGGTCTAGGGAAAACCACAGTGATGCTACCTCCCTCCCATTTTTTGATATATGGGTTTCAAAAGGAATGGTCCTAGTAGTTGAGGCTATTATTTCTACCTTTTTATCAATTACCTCCCATCATTACTCATAATATAAACTAATTACAACTATCATAATTCCCAATGATCATATTGACTAATGGTTAGGTAATATTGATATCATAATGGTCACATTACCCATTACACACTATATATATACTCCAAAATTATCATACATCATCATTCACCACTTTAGTTATAAAGGTTCTACACTTCCATTGATAATATCTATGATATTAATAACTCATCTATTTATTTTTACTATTTTTTATAACATAACCAATATTTATTAGAGAATTTAAGCCTATAGAGTTTACATTAGGGTGTGCATTATTCTTTTTTTTATATCATTGTATTATTTCTAGTTCTTATAGTCAATATTAATTCATTATGTGTAATGAAATATAAAATTACTTCAATTTTCTTATGTTTTAAAACAAAATAAAATAGTTATTATGAAACCTGAGTTCATTTATTAAGTAAATTTTTGGGTTGTTACATTCTCAAAACCTTAGGAAAAAATTCACTTGAAATTTTTATTCCTTCTTAAACTAAATGGAGGTGTTTCTCTTCCATTGTTTCTTTAGGTTCCCAAGTTTATTCTTCAAACTTTTTATTTCTACATAAAACTTTTATGAGTCAAGTTTCCTTGTTCCTCAATATGTTTTCAATTTAATCAAGAATCTTGATCTGTTATTCATATGATAGGATAGGTTTTAATTCCACAATATTTGTTCCTAATATATATTATGAGGATGACATAAAATTTCTTAATAGGTAAATGTGGAAGATATAAAGGACATTAAAAATATTTTGAGGTAGTGATAACTAATAGGTGGCTGCTCTAACATGCTCCAAAATCTTAAATGTTCTAATGTACCTTGGTCTCAGTTTCACCTTCTTTATAAATCTTCTTTCCATGGTGAAATTTCTAGGAATACATGATCCCCGACATGAAACCCCAAGTATTTCCTTCGAATATTAACATAACTCTTTTTTCGACTTTGATTATCCTTGATATGTTTTTGGATAACTTGTATCTTATTTATAGTGTCTTTTATTGTGTTCGGTCCTAATACTTTTCCTACTCTAAATTCAGCTATGAATATTAGAGTTCTACAATACTTACCATAGACTTCTTCATAAGGATATATTTTAATAATTGACTAAAAACTATTTTTATAGGTTAATTAAAAAAGTAGAAGTTTTTTATACCAAAGTCCTTGAAAATAAAGTGATCTAGACCTTAATATGTCTTCTAATGTCTGAATAGTCATCTCAGACTACCAATCAGTTTAAGGATGATAGGTTGTGCTAAATTTTACTTTGGTATTCATATCATTTTGAATAATCCTCTATAACATTAAGTAAATATTTGATCATGATCTTAAATAATAGAAATTGGTGCATCATAAAGTCTTAACACTTCTTGAATATATATACAAGCATGGTTTCAAGGGGAAAATCCCTTCATATAGAGATAAAATGTGCCGAATTTGTTAATATTTCAAAAAATACCCATATGTAATTGTTTCCCTTCTATATATTATTAAGGATAGTAACAAATCCCATAGTGATATTATCCCACTTCTATATAGATATAGGTAGTAGTTGTAGAACTCCTTTGGGTAGTTTTCACTCTGCCTTCTCTTTTTAACATACCAAAAATCTTATAGTATAATCAACAATCCCCATTTTCTTATTATCCCACCAATTATGATCTCATGGATCTCTATACATTTTTTTTTGCTTATAGAATGTATAGAGAATGAAAAGTTTTGAGCTACATCCATCATCTCATTATTTAACACTATAACATATAGGATACATAGTTATGTACCAAAACATAGCACTCCCTCTTGATCAATATTGAACTCTGGAAACTTCCCATTTTTCATTTATTACATCTTATTTTTCAACTTAGGATTATGTTGTTTTACTTTCTTTATCTTCACCAATAATGATGGTTGAGAAATCATTTGGGATATGATTAATGATTCCCCTTCTCTTATGGATTCAATTTCTATCTTTATTAAGTCCTTGATCAATGGATCTCCTTTAATCCTCATTATTGAAATAACTCTAGGTTACTTCCAACCATATCCATTATCTCATGTTCCATTTCTTTCTTGTGAATTTATAATTTATACTCTAGTGTATATATCACACTTATACCCATAAAGATAGTGACTCCATATCTTTAATAAAAAGATAGCTGTAGTTAACTCCAAATAATTGGTAGGATAATTCTATTCATGAGCCTTCAACTATCAAGATGCATAGGCAATCATCGTTTCATTTTAAATGAGTACAAATCCAATTCCTTTCAAGGATTCATCACTATAAATGAAAAACACTTCCCTATTAGAGGATAAAGTTATAATAGGTTCAGTAACCAACCACTTATGTAGTTCTTAAAAATATTCTTCACAATCATTTTTCTATATAAACTTAACTCCCTTTCAAGTTAAAATTATTAGTGGATTATAAATATATGGATATTTTTTCAAAAACCTTATATAGTATCCTGCTTGACCAAGGAAACTATAAATATTAGTTATTGTTGTAGTTCAAGGATACTTCTATATTAACTTTGTCTTTTCTAGATCAACCATGATTCCTTTAGTCATCATAATGTGACCCAAGAATGTGACTATTTGTAGCCAAAACTCACATTTTTTTAATTTACCAAAAAGTTTCTATTTCCTCATAATTTCTAATATGAACCTTAGATGATCCTCATGATCTTTAGGATTTTTAGAATAAATTAGAATATCATCAATAAATAACACTAAATATTTATTAATATAGTCCCTAAAGACTATATTTATCAAATACATAAATATGGAAAGAGAATTAGTCTAGACAAAGATGATAACAAAACTCTCATAATGTCTATATATTTTTTGGAAGGAAATATTCAAGATATATTATTTCTTCACCCCCAGCAGATGATACCCCGATCAAAGGTCAATATTATAGAACATTTGATCCATACAAAGATGGTACAAATCCTCAATCCTCAGAAGAGGGTATTTTTTCTTCACATTAATACCATTAAGTTTTTTATAATCAATACATAACTATATTGATCCATCCTTATTCATCACAAAGAGAAGATGTTCTCCCCAATGAGACATAATTGGTTTAATAAAATACTTATCCCAAAGATATTGAAGTTTCTTTTCAATTCCTATAACTCCACATATTCGATTGGGGTCTTCGATATTGTCTTATATATGAGTATGATTTAAATTGGGAATTATACCTCTCTTTCTAGTGGAGCTCTAGGTAACTATTCTAGAAATAGATCATTGTATTCCAAAAAAATGGGTTTATATCCAATATTTATACTTTCTATTTATTCTCTTTATTCACTAATAATTTCCATAATGAAAGAAATTATAAGTGTTTCTTGATAAGAATCAGGATCATATATCTCTCCATTGATTATAATTATAGGTCTTCCCTTTAATATATCTAAAAATTCCTTTCTTCTATGGTTGATCTTGGAATTATCAAGATGTCTTGTATGTTATCAAGTGAAAATGGAAAAGAAAAAATCCAAGGGGATGATGCAACCATTACCCATACCTACCTTGAAATGGAAAGACATCACCATGGACTTTGTCACTAATCTTTCAAATACATCAACATGGAATAATGATATATGGGTTGTAGTGGATGTTCTTACAAATATTTCACTCTTCATTGCAAAACTAGTGGAATTATAAGTGGATATACTTGAATGAATATACATTATGGTATTTGTCAAGTTTCATGGAGTACCACTATCTATTGTATCTAATCGAGACCCAAGATTTACCGCCAAGTTCTAGAAAAGTCTTCATCATGCTCTAAACTCTGAGTTAAAATTAAACACGGCTTATCATCCTTAAACTAATGGACAATTAGAGTGGACTATCCAATAACTTGAGGACATGTTGAGAGCATACTCAATTGACTTCAAAGTAGGATGGGATTAACATCTTCATTTGGTGGAGTTCTCTTAAAACAATAGTTTCTACTCAATCATCGAAATGGATTCTTATGAAGCTCTTTATCGGAAGAGGTGCAAGACACATGCATGTTGGGATGGAGTTGTGGAATGAAGATGACTAGGTCCTAAAATGGTTGAGGAAATAGGGTAAAAGGTTAAGACCATTCAACAACACATCAATGATTATTAGAGTAAAAGAAGAACTATGATGAAAAGCATTGATGAGAACTATAGTTTGATGTTAGGGACATGGTATTACTCCACATATCTCTATGGAAGAAAGTGATGAGAATTGATAAGAATGGAAAACTTAGTCCAATATACATCATCCCATTTGAGATCCTTGATCTCATTGGAGTGGTGGATTATCAACTTGCACTCCCACCTAAACTATCTTGAGTTCATGATGTATTACATTATAAATCTTAAGGAAGAACATAATTGACCCCTCACATGTACTCAATCCAAATGTGGTGCCATTGAAGAATGATATTTCCTATGAGGAGTATCCAGTGAAGATATTAGATCATAGAGACCAAGTTCAACATAATAAGACAATACATCTGGTCAAAGTGTTGTGAAGAAATCACAAGTTTAAAGAAGTAATGTGGGAACCGAAGGAGGTGATGAAACAGAGTTACCCTCATTTTTTTAATGTGGTAAATGAAAATTTAGAGGGCATAATTTCTTAAGGGGGAATATTGTAATGACTGAGACTGTTATAAATGAAGTTCCCTTTGTGATTTAATTGAATGTATTATTATATAATATGGTTATAGAAAACACAAGAACTTCCTTGGTTATATCTTTGAATTAAAAATACCATTAAGAATTTTTAACATTGTTAATATAGCTGTTGAATAGTGATCACATGATTAGTATAAATATATGTATTTTAACAAATCCAATTGACTTAGAAAAAAGAAGATATGACATCAACTAGTAGAATTATAACCTATGAAGCCCATTTATTAGAGCTTAAGAGGGAGAAAACATCTATGAGATTTTTCCTTGACTAAGCCTAAGCTGATATCCAATAACTTAAGCATGAGAAAAACTGTTTATAGGATAAGTTCAAGCTCATCAAGATCACAACCCAAACCATGTTCACAGAACAACCTCATGAAAGTCTCACCATCAAACACCTTACTCTTAGAGCATACATCGACATAATAATTGAATAAGTATTAAGAAATTAATAATATGAATATTTATATTGTATAGAATAATGAATTTATTTTTATATTTATTTTTACTTTTTAAATTATTTTGATTTTGATTCAATTAAAAACAAATTGTATTTTTAGGTAATATCAAAATTAAATTTAGGGATTTATTTTTTATAAATTAATGTATTTTTTAAATAAATTTAATTTTAATAAAATATTATCATTAAATAAGGTTTATTAATTATAAATGGTCATATAATTTTTATGAAGTGAAATTTACTTTTTGTAAGGGTTCAAAAACTGTTATTTTCAAAAACTCGACATTTTTCAATAAATATCGAATATTATTTTAAATGTGAAAATGAAAATATTTAGAAAATTATTTAGATAAAATTAATATTATTTTTTAAATCATAATGTCGAAATTACCCAATGGTTAATTTTTCATAATTTTCTGAGATAGTCGAATTTTCGTGTAAAAAACAAATATCATATAAATATATGGTGTGTTTTATGACATCAAAATGACCAAAAAATGATGTAATAAATAATATAATTGGTATAATCGGACAAATATATATTTTAACTTTAAAATAATGTGATTTTAATTTTATTTTATTAATTTTATAAATCCTTTATGAATCCTCCAAAACATATAATATATTTTATTATTTTAAACTCATTTCTTTAAAAGTGTGACTCACGTTCACATAATCAAGGGTAATATTTTAATAAGTTATTCCCATTGCCTAGTAAAATAATTAAAAAAATACTCTTTGGTATAAAGAATGGGAAAAACCATGGTAATATTTTAAGTTTTGAATATTTTATTTTGTAGAGTCCATAACCTAAATACTAAAGAAATACCACTCTTTTCTTACATAAACCCTCCCAAGATCCCACTTATCTTAACTAAAAATCCATGGATCACATCTTTACTCTTCCCTCTTCTCTATATAATCCTCCCAAGGTTCCCCCAATCTCTCAAGAAGCCACTTTCAAGATTTTTGTGTCATACTCTTAAGGTAAGGGATCCTCTCTTTCTCACTTTTATTCAAGAATCTCTTAAATGTTATAACCTTTTATTTTTAATTACTAATGATAGGGTTCGTTTTTCACCTCCCCCATAATTCCCTTATTATTTATAAATTATGATATACCAATTTCTCTCTCATTAATCCCTCTCATGTACACTTGTAACCGAGCCGGAATTTCACAAGCATCATTTCCTTTCTCTTTTTATTTGAGCTTATTTATTATAGTATTCCTTATTTTTCTAATTATAAATGTGTGGGTATGTCATTACATGTACCTAATACTATCCAATTCATGTAAAAATTATTATAAACCCACTTATCTCTCATAAACCCATTTTATGAACTTTTAAGTGACGTCATTATGCTGCCGAATTGTCACCGTGATTTTCCACACCAAAGCAATTATGTAGTGAATACCATACCCATTTCCTACCAAGGGTGTTCAATTTTATGCACAAATACCTTTTTATTGGGGACTTACATGTTTGTATTCCACACTCTTTGATCATTTAATAAATTATGATGATCAATGAATCCATTTTTTATGATCTATGTGGCACACTTAAGCATGAGAACATAATGAAAGTGACAGGTGCGCCATGAATTATATAGTGATCCAATGTATTGGGTAATGTTTAGTATCATGATACATAATGTTGGTATAGGGGTATACCTGATTCCTTTAGGTTACATTTTACACCATAAATTCTTAGTAGTCTATCCTTTAACTATGTTTATGATCTAGTGTTTTAAGTTGTTGTCACATTTCCCATGTTATGATTATCATGATATATCATGCCTTATTATTTGTGTTCCTTTATACCTAATTGATATTACTTGTATAACATGTATAATTATCTCTATGTTATTCCATGTTGATTACCTTTCTAGGATTTATGGCTCACCCCTTTCTTATGTATTTCCCTAGGTTATCCAATGCAGTTTTAAGCCCAAACATGTTAAAGAAGTTTTCGATAAAAACATTGTAACTCATGTTAAAAGTTGTAATGAAATATACCTAATCCCCAAATACACTAGAATTATTTATCTTTCAGGTTGTATTAAGTGTAATATTATGTAATTAAAGCTTGTATTAATGTGTAATAAATACAAGTATTATTATAAAACTAACCAATAAATTTATCCTTCAAACCTCTAGTAGATCCCTATTAGTGAACCTCCTAGAAATATTACTTTAGTGTGAATATTTAGGCCTTAATTTATAGAAAAATATATCTTTAAACCATCTTAAAAGATAAAAGTATAATGGTTTATTATATTTTCATATAACCAATCATAAATCAAGGGTTTCATTCATGATTTAAGATGATATCCCATAAATATTTACTTTTATTGAATTTTGTAGGATCATAATCTAATACATAAAACCATAATACAGAAACTATATCCATAAAAAAATTCATCTTTTTCATCTTTAAATAATATTGAAAACTTATTATCCAAGGAGTAACAAAACCCTAATAATGAAAGATTAACCAAAGGATTCTTAAAATTTTCACTATCTTTATTATTATCTTCTCCTACATGGAACAAATCCATGCATCATGGAATAATGGTATCTAATGCTTTCAAAATATTTCCATTCATGAAGCACATCACTATGAAAGGCTACCAATCACATCACAAGGGTCCTTCTTCCGTTCTTTTTTATTCACATATAGCACCAGCGAGTTACATTATAAGTTTATTCCTAAATTAAGGATAATTAAGTATAGTTATTATAACACAAGCTCTAATTAATTCATACCCAACCTTCAAAATTCATTGTCTCACCATAAACAACACCATCATAGTGATTTTTCATTATTATGAAAGTAAGAACCCATGAGAATTAATCCAATGAAATCCAATCTCCTATCATTTCATTCATATGTGATCTCACTCGGTGCCACTCTATTCTTATGTAGCCCCTTCATTGATTATTTAATCACATATAGTTCATGCATCTGTGCATTTCACCTTACATGATCATACCTTCCCTTAATTTAATCATACCATAGTCTTTAAAACCTCTTAAATATTTCAATTTTTCTTCAAAAAATCACCAAAATCCATTTTAATCCATCTATTACTATAAAATAATAAAAAAACTAGGAAAATATTTTCAATTAAAATAATAAAATTAATTATAAAAAATATAAAAGTATGAAATTGAGATATCATCTCTTGATTTCCACTTTATAGAACTCAAGATATCAAGATCCATGTTGGAAACTTTGTGGAGAATTTGTGAATATTTGTAATGGAATCCTCTACTAGGATCTATAAGTGTAGATAATATCAAGACAATAGAAAATTGAGTTAGACACATCAACTATGAGTGAGAATTGAATAAAAAACTATAAAGGAAATGATGATATTTATATAATTATTTATAAATTATGTGTGATGGTCTTATTAAAGTATTTTGATTTCTTTAATCGTTATTTAAATAAAAAAATTAAATATACATTATATCCTTTAACTTCCATAGTTCCAGTATCCTTCACTATATTCAATTAAATTTACAAAATCTAAGTATGTATTAAAGAAACAAGGGATTATGTGTTATAAATAATTAATCATGTATTTATTAGATAAAGATAATTTAAAAGATAAAAAATGAAAATGTGTTTTACTTGAATAAACTATATTCATAATTTAATAATTACAGTTTATGTTGATGATTTAAATTCCATTGAGTGTACTAAAGTGATCCATGAAGTAATGAAATGATTAAAGGAAGAATTTTATAAGAATGACTTGGGAGAAACCAAATATTCTTTGAGTATTTAAATTCATTATAATTCATGTGGAATATTTTTTTATCAAGAAATTTGTAATGACCTAACCTAAATCACCTTGTTCATACTAGAGACACACATAACCACATGTGTGCCTCCCCATACACCAGAGGCCATCGACTAGCGGTGAGGGTCTAAAGTAACATGGGCAAAATATAACCTTGGTAATCATACACATAAAAGGATAATATAATATAAATATAATCCAAATAAACAACACAAAATAATATAATACAAATAAGTTCTATAATTGATATCTAACAAGTCACAATAGTATAGTTAAATGGACCCCCAATCTGGAAGGTCCAAAACACCACTGAAAGAAAGAAAGAATTAAATAAATAAAGTTGTTTTGAAATACATCTTAATTTTATCCTAATGTCACATCCATATACCATCTCTAATATTCCTTATAAACCTATCGTAGGGTCCTTGACCTTCCCTAGATCCTTGATCATGAAGTCTATAGGTGCACAAATATTTTTAAATAAAGTGTGAGTATAAACCCAATTGGACACCACCAATACATCATTAACATAAGTTTGCATGTATATAGAAGTGTATTAAATTATAGAAAATTAAATTCACTCCCAAGTATATAATAATTCCTTTACTAAGAAATTTTGTGCTAACAAATCTTTTATTAACCTCAGTCATACCTACTTTGGCCTCATTCCATAAGAATATCATATGGAACTGATTGCATTACTTAGATTATATTATGTAACTATGATTTTATTTAAGGGAAATAATGTTATAACTTTAAGGAACAAATTAAATCCTTCATTTAAGGGAAATTAATACCAATGAATCCTATTTACCTACTTTTATGTGATGATACACATGATTGGTACACCCGTATAATGGACTCTCTCTCATACGAATGGAAGTTCCCCATTGGTAGATCACACTGGAATATATGAAAATTATTCCAAAGGTGACATGTTATTACCACATGAATTCCAAGATAATTTGTTAACCTCTTATAAAAATCCATCACCAATGAGTCATTTCATCCACACTACACCCTTAAGGAGTCAACTGAGTTTGTCAGGTCCACCTATCAACTTGAACATAGAAATAGAGATTTTATCATCTATGAAAAAACCAAATATAAGTAACAAAATTTAAATGAATGAGTATGTGTATTAGTATCCATATACACAAACATTTAATCAAACATCTAACATGGTCTCACATGCTACACATGCACACACATATTCCTTATAATTTCTTAGGTTGTTCTAATAAGTAAGTTTTTATAGGAATTCTAAATTTTCATCTATAATTTTAGAAGAAAAAAATATTACCTCATAGATGATAGAATGATCATGCTCAGAATTATACACTCATTCCACCACTGGCCAAGTAGGAGAATTCACTTAAGCATTCTCCTACACCTGATCCAAGGTTTCCTGAAGTAAAACCTCCCCGAGCTGATTTTCATTATAGAATGTTCCTAATCATAGTGGATGGAAGTATAAGATGATGGTAGATTATGCCTAATATTTTAAACTCTAAAATACACCAATTTTCTAGGTAACTAGTGGTCCTCATGATGCTGAGGACTGATTTGATATCATAGATGGAATCTTTGACCTGGTGGAGGCTCATGGGTATAAGAAAGTAAAGATAGTAGCATTTTTACTTTATGGACCTACCAATAGGTTGTGATGAATTGTGGGATATATAGGTAGGTGTGAGGGTCTTACTTGGGAGGCCTTTAATAATCTATTATTAGAGGATTTATTCCCTAAAATTCTAAATCTAGACTAATTACATGAGTTTATAGAGCTTCCATATGGGGGTGATGTCAGTTTATGCTTACTTAGATCAATTCATGGAGTTGTTATGCTTTGATCCACTTTGTTAGAATCACATTGGGATAATTTCACTGAGAGGGGGTTAATTTTCATAGGATAAATTTTTATCATTTTTTAAAAAATTATCCCTTTTTATACCTCTATCAATTATCTAGTGATTGACTCACTCTTCTTTTTGACCCTTAGTTAGAAAGCATGTAAATAAAATAATAAATCATAAGGAACACCAAGGTTTGTTAATGAGGTTATCCTAAAATTTGGATGACTACATACCTAGTGTATGAAGGTTATTATCCCACTCTCACACTTATTTCCTTTTTTTAACAAGAAAAACATGGGGAAGGTTATAACCTTAAAACTATTCTCCTGACTCTGGCCAGGTACAATTAAAGAATTATCTTTGAAGTGCAAGGTTATATGATATCTACAAGTACCTTATAATGTGATCAATAATTTATAACAAGCATTCTTTAGTATTAACTAATTACTTTTATCAACTTCTTATTAATGAATCATTCAAATGGATGCCTCTATTTTATAGAAATAAAATAGGATGTCTCAAAAATTTGACAATATATTAGGCTACCAATTTTTTTATTTATTCATAATAATATCAAGATATTTTAGACTTGTATTATCAAACTCCCTTCCCCAAAAAATATTCTTCAAATATTATCTTGGTCATTGATTTTTATTCTTCTTTTGATTCTTGACAAAAAACATGAGATATTCAATTTCAGTGTCATATTATCAATTTGAATATCTCAATTGTAATTTGTATGATAATCCTATCATGTATAAAATATTATTCTTATTATTTTATGTGTTATTTTAAGTATATTTAATATCTCAATTATGATTTTCTTGTATTTCATTCTTAAATACCCTAAAACTTCTTCTTTAGTTTTCCCTTATAAAAAGTTGAAGTGTTTCATTTTTTAACATAGGGTTCATAGAATACATATATTTCATGAAATTTATATGTTTCCTAATTCATGTAATGGAACAAATCAATTCACTACCTTCATGTAATAGATATATATATATGAATTTCCTCAAACTTCCTTCATACAAGCCAAATATGGCTTTTAAAATTTTTCTCCTTCTTCATGTGAACAAAGTATGCGAGTTATCCCTTTTACTTCATGTAACATATAAGAATAAAACCTCCTCACATAATTCACTATGTACTAATGAATCTGGTTCTTCATATACACATGACCAAGTATGTGGTTCTATCTTTACAAACTCAACATAGCTTCACAGATTTCTTCATTGTGAAAGAGATTGTGTGGGATATCCTCTTCATATTGGAGGATATGGAAAGGCTCAACTAGATT
The DNA here is from genome assembly GCA_963277665.1 of Viscum album. Classification (NCBI taxonomy): domain Eukaryota; kingdom Viridiplantae; phylum Streptophyta; class Magnoliopsida; order Santalales; family Viscaceae; genus Viscum; species Viscum album. The sequence goes on along the minus strand of OY728139.1, from coordinate 28,350,223 downwards.
CTCTATTTCTAAAAGAGAAAACATGGTTTCTATAAAAATATCATCACCTTATATCATCCTCAGTTTATGGGTATTTATAGAGTAATTATAACACCTATCCTATGAGTTTTATAGTTATTCAAGGCTCCATAAATTCCTAAAAATCTCGACATATATCAAGGATTTTGGAATGTTGAAACTCTCATCCTCTTCATAAGATGATAGAGTGGATACATGATTTCAATATTAGATTCACCTGATTATACTAAACCTCAGTGGATAGGTGATCGATAATTGTCATAGGCTCCATGTATTAAAAGTTTTCAATGATGTAACCTTCACTCATATTCTTTTACTCATGAAAATCTATGGATATTTTCTCACTTTATGAAAATGTCCATGCAACAACTTAGTAGACATGTGATTCTGAAATTGAGGTTTTCCATGATGGGTCTGTTATGCATATTCTCTTCTTCATGTGAATACTTCTTGTGAATAATACTATTCATGTGGAGCATGCTCCTTCATATTCTTGTTGGTCACATTCTTCAACTCACTGTGTGCATGAAAGAAATCAATTTCATGCATGAACTTGGGTTAATCAAGATTCTCTCAATATCATGGATTGATCATAAGATATGTTGTATGTTTCAGCCTTGAGATATCTCCCATTATCAAAATAAGATTTTCATGAGGTTTAAGATGACGAGGAGGCTTAATTGGATGGGTAGTATTAATCTATTTGGGCATCAGATGTTATAAAAAAATTGACATGGTAATAGTACTCATATGATGCTTGTACCAAATATTACTTCTCTTTGGTTGGAATTTGCATAATAATACTTCCCACATCAGTAACCACTTGATCTGGGACTAGGGTTGGCACTTAGATATACCACATACACATTCCTTACACGGGCCATACCACACCCCTACATGGTCCCCTGGGAACCCTTCTATGCATCAAGTGCACACTCCATGTTCACCCCCATGTGTGCTCCATTTGAGATCTATGTAATCCCACTACCACCTTCCATTTTTGATAGTCTAGGTCGAAAATCTCCTATATAGTTGACCCTTGGGTCCCTCATGTGTCATTAAGGGGGTCCTTTTTTGGACAAGGGAATTCCCATTTTTTAATTAGGCCTACTCAAATGTACTTAGAAATTTACCAATTAGATAATTATCAATCCAACCAAATGACTTCTTCCAAATGATCCATTATGAAAAAAATATAGTATTTTTTTTATAATGCCTTCAGTTTTGTTTTCAATATAAATTAATATTTATAGTCTTAAGAACACAAATATGGTTTCTTCTTCAATCATATTCATTGGTTTATAAAATTTATTAACCACCAGAACATATTCTTTAAACATATAGACCAGTTCCTCAATCATCACACTTCCAAGATTGGGAACACCAATACACAGTTCCAAGCTTGTATTATTCTTCAATACATGTGAGATTAAGTGCTTTATCACTTAAAAAATCATTTAAAACAAATAAAATATAGACACAAAGAAAGATAATCAATCCACCTTTTTATTTTTTGTCAATGCCAATATATAAAATGAGATGTTAATATCTTCTCTCTTTTTTATTTTATCCTCTCCCCCTTATTGATAACAAATAATAAGTACCTAAGAGTGGATGATATCATTTATTTCTTAAAAAATGTTCTATAAATTATTCTAATCTAAGTCTATTTGGTCATAACATATATAGAAAATAATAGGGTCTAATTTAGATATAAATTTTGTCTTTTTTTAATCCATGATATGATACCAAATGATATAGCATAAATTATTTATTTCCTTAGAGATTGTTAAACTATTTCTAGGTTTATAGTAATTTTTTGTTACCAATTGATACAATGCAAGTGTAAATTTTTTTATACCACTTGTAAATAAAAAATTCTCAAGAGAAATTCAACCTGATATTCCTATACTATTCTCAACTCACAGATTAAAAACATTCAACAACAATAGGTAAGTAATTATCATGTAATCATTACTAAGTCTTCTTCAAGATTATTTTACTAATATCATTGATTCATTTAAGTTATCCCCTTTAAGATTAGACATGTTTTAATTTTTTGTGAATAAGGATATGAGAGTATGCCCACATACCTCATCAATAAATTCTTGAACAAGTACCTTCCAAAGATATCAGTTTTGAATGAGATATAATGATTTGGAAACTTATTTAGGTACCCCCCCTCATGGGATGATCTCCACTTTCACTTCATAAATATGGATCTTTTCATTAGTTGTTCTTATGAATTAAAATTTATGTGAAAAACAATTATTGTGATCTCATCCATGATGGGGAGTTCAAATTTTTTGATCAGTTGTGATTTCCTTATAAAATTCATCAAGGTTGATCTTTAATATTTTTCAACAAATAATATTCAACACAATAGCTAATAAATAAAACCATTATGGAAACTTCCAAAAATATTATAATTAATAGTCCATCTTAAAAATATATAATTATGACTTCTCCTAATCTTTTCCCCTTAAATATGTGTATCACCTTCAACTCCCTACAATTAATGAAAAAATATAAAGTATATGGGAATATGGTGGATCTCTATTTCTTTTCAATGAGAAGAACAAGGTTGAGAATTATTTCTCAACCATGAGACACATTTCATTTCTACTTCGTGTGAGGGTGAACTCTTCATGCTGAAATTACTAAATTTTATAGAAATATTGTGCAGTATGAAATCTTTACATTTTTTAGTAGTAACTTTGTGTGGACTTTTCTTATTAACACTGGCCATCAAGGCACATTCATTACTTGGTTATTTATGAATCTTATTTATTATTTATTTTCGAGTTAGTGTTATGAACAAAAATCATCATTGATATTTCCATTCCTTTTCACCATCCATACGGTACTTCTTAGATTCTTTGGTTATCACTTGTTGACAACCTCTTATGAAATTTGATTTCATCATGTAGAATCTTCTTCTTTCCTTTAAGACCTTCGTTCATCCTTATTTATTCCATTTTATTTTATCTTTCCAAATCATCTAGTAAGATTAAAAGTATATCATTTAGAATATGCATATAATTATTAGTGGTTACACGTGGATTTTTAGGTGTACCCTCTAGAACTTTATTCCTTTTTATATTGTTCTTAGACCGATCTTCCCCTTTATTACTTATGCTTGCTTCTATTTATTATATTATCCATGGCCTACTTATAGTGATACATTGTGTGACCTCTTATTCCAAAAAAGAATTATCTTATTATATTCGGTGTAGAAATATTCTTTCTTCTTCTTAGTTTTGTGTTGAGTTTCAGTATTCTTATGATTTTAACCAAAGGTTGACTTGTTTATCATCTTTGTAAACTTCTTGGGAATAGTTTTCATATGGTTATTTCCCAAGGTTGAATTATATATATTATCTATCTCATGTTGTCTTTTCATATGAATTGTTTTAGTGGAATTATTGAATGATTTATACTTTTATACCTATTCACTATGACCACTACCATCTCAAATACCATAAATGTTCTTCACCTGTTTAAATCTATTAATAATAGGGAGACACTTCCATTTAATTTTTGGTCTTCGATTCATCACTTATTTAATACCACTTGATGTAGTAATACTTTTATTTTATTAGATAATGAAATATTATACCAGCAATCATATTCCATGTGACTGAATGTATCACAACACCAAATGTAGCTAACAAATCTTGATCTTCTCATTTGAGTTATAGTCTAGCCAAATTAACATGATCATTGTTTTTGTTTCTTTTCATTCGTATGATATGATTATTTATGGGAACTATTAATTCTAGTCTTATATTTATTCACTATAGATTTAGTGGTAATAACTTCATCACCTTTCTTTATCTACTTTTTTATAGGTTTTGATTTTGAACCAACATTATGAAAAGAACCAGAATTATAAAAAAAATAGGGATGGATGGTACCATTTTCTTAAAAACTTAATGATATTGATAATTGGTTGATTTAAATTTTTTATTTTCACTATATAAATGTATTTTAGTATAAGTTTCATCCTTAGAAGTTTTTTGGTTGTAGTTCTTATAGTAAAAACTCTTCTTTCACCTTATTGTGAAGTCTCATCTTGAACATTTTAAATATTTTCCAGTTTTACTCTAAGTTAAATAATAATAATATTTAGTATGAATTTCTCATCCTCCATTGACTTCATACTATCTTTATATTATTTTTTTATCTTTATAACTTGTACATCATACATTTTATATTTCTCTTATAGTGAGATTTCAAGATAATTGATCTTATTTTCTTTGATCTCAAGCTGATAATTCTTTACATCTATGATGGATTTATATTTGTCTTTTAGTTCATGAAACTTTATTTTAAATTCTTGATAATCCTGAATGATAATTGGCTAGTGATCTTAAAAACTAAATCATACTTCTTAAAGTTCAAAAAGCACTACTTATTTAGAATCAATTTTCATGAAGATCTTGATATTGGATTTAATTATTTCTTCAAAGGCTTTCTTGAAGTTATATAATTCTTGTTAAATATTCTAAACTTCAGAAATGTAGGAATTATATTTTTTAGTGAGATTAACACATTTCCTCACCCTTTGTACAAAGGAACTCTCTATTTTATTATATATATATGGGTGTTATTTTCTTGAAAGGTATTCCTTTAAAATCTATAACTATCATTGTCTAAGGAATCGTCTTCAAAAAATTTTCTTGGTTTTTTAGATAATATTAGCATAACATATCTGATATATTTTCATCAAAAAATGAGGTAGAATTATTTTTATCCCTGTGGGAGTAGACTATACTATATGATATTATTATTCTATATTAGATATTCATTTATTAGAACTACACCATGGGGAAAATGGTGCTTCTTCCTATTTAATGAAGAGGGATGTCTTCTTCAACTTTTTTTAAAAAAAATCTATATATTCTAAGAGTTCTTAGATGAGATAGAGTTTTGATATTCAATTGATATGACCTCTATAAGAATACAATCCATTATAAAATGATAGGATAATTAAATTCTTCAATAAGTACAAAATATGATAATCCAAGTTGAGGTGTGACTCATACCTGTGATACCAATTATTAGGATTACTTTGGGATAACCACACTAAGATAGGGTTGAATCAGTGTGGGATGAATTTATCACTTTAAAACTTTTACCTCATTTTATACCTCTATCACTTATTTAGTGAATGATTGTATTTTATTATTCACCTCTAGTTATCCAGAATACACATAAAATAATTTTTGGGAAAAAATCACTTAAGGTAACATTACATAATTTTTGGGTTGGTTATGTTTTTTGACAAAGAAGGAGCTTAAGGAGTAGAAGAACCAAAGGTGGTACAAAAAGAATAGAAACAAGGTGGCTTTGATTTCTAATGTTTGAAAAAAATTTGGGGTCCAAAATTTGAAGTTTGGTGAGCTCTATGGAAAGTGAATTTCCTTGAATATCTCATAAAAAGGTGAAAAAGGCCTAAATTTTGCGAAGATGGCCTTCATGAATTGAATTTGGAAAAGACACGAAGAATGTTGACAGAGATCTCTATGATAAAGATGAGCTTCAAAAACGGAAGAGGTGAGCTTTAAGAAAAGTGGATTTCCTTTAAGATCTCATAAAAATATGGAAAAGGCCTAAATTTCTCAAATATGCGCTTCATGAAGTGATTTTGGAAAAGACATGAATAATCCTGATGGAAAAATCTGTGATAACGATGAGCTTTGTGAATGGAATAGGTGAGCTTTGTGAAAAGTGGATTTCCTTGAATATATCATCAAAATATGGAAAAGGGGTGAATTTTTCAAATATGAGCTTCATGAAGTGGTTTCGGAAAAGACATAAAGAATGTTGATGGTGAGCTCTACGATTATGATGAGCTTCACTAAATAGATTCGTGATGGAGCTTCACAATTAGAAAATTTCAGAGCTTTTACAAATGGGATGATGTGGCGTAGAATTTTCATGGAAGGTTCGAGGGTCGGTGGAATTACTTATAAATAGACCTCAACCCCTTAAATAATATTAGAGAGTTTTTCATGAAAAATATTAAGTCTCTCAAATAGAAAAAGAAGTTCTTGAAGTAGCATCGCTAAGTAGCTTCATGAAGGAGCTTCGCAGCGGCTTGTTTGAGCACTGCGAAATTGGGAACATCGTGAGGGAGCTTTGTAATGGATATTCGCCATCGAGATTCTCAATGGAGCTTTGAAACAGAGCTTTGCAATAGAGCTTCACAATAGAGCTTCACAATGGAGCTTCTCAACCAAGATTTGCAACATAGCTTCGCAACCGAGCTTCGTAACAGAGCTTTTCTAGAGAGCTTCACAACAGAGCTTCACAATGGAGCTTCACAACAGAGCTTCGTAACAGAGCTTTTCAATAGAGCTTCGCAACAAAGATTTGAAACAGATCTTATCAATAGAGATTCAAAATAGAGATTTGCAAATGATATTTTCAAAGGCCTGTATGAGATTTGAAAAATAGGGAGCTTTACGAAGTAGTGAGATTTGAAAAAGTAGTTCAAGAGGAATTTCCTAGTGGTTAGTGGAAAAGGGGTATTCATTAGTGGATAAAATTATAACTTCATCAAAGCATCTACATATAGTAAAAGAAAAATTCATTAGAGATAATGAATAGACCTAAAAGTCCATAAACTATGGGTGGATCCTTTCCAGAGTAGTGAACAAAGGAAGAGGAAGAAGGTGATCCTTTCTACAAGTAGTGAGCCAGAGAGAGAGAAATAGGGATTGAACCTTAGGAAGGTAGTGAGATAACCCTAAACATTGAAAAGGAAGTGAGCCTCATCATATAATTGATCTAGGAAAAAAATTATTGGTAGTGATCTTTAGTGAATTTAGTACAGCATCACATCAATGTTGTATGATCTTTGGACGTTGCCCAGTAAAGGTGAACCAAGTAAAAATCTATGTGTCTTCCTAATTTATTCCCTAAATTGCATTCAAAGAATCATCATAAGATAAAGAAGAAAATAAGTGATCATTATAAACACACAAGTGCAAAAAAAGTGACCCTTATAATAAATAGGCCAAGATCTTGTGGGGTTGGAAGAATTTAGAAAAGAATATCCATACCCAAATTCACCCCCCTCTCAAGGTATATAGGCCCTTTTTGGACCTAATAATTGGTATCATAGGGATTGGTTACTCTTATAGGATTTGTTTTCTTTAACTTGATTTGATCAATTTTTGAAGGTAAAGATTCAGTTTTCTCTTATGTTGGTGTGACATGGAAAAGGGATGTACTTCAAAGATGAATTATAAGTCAAGTGGTATTCCTCAGTGTGAAATTGTTTATGGAAAAAGTGTGATTCAATTAAAGTAATAAAACATCTTGCTGAAGGAATGATTGGATGAATCAGATAAGGAAAAGATAGATTCACTCAATAATGATATACGAATGAGTGAATTACTTGAACTTCAAAGTTATGATGAAACTACTGATGATGAAGAAACATCAAGAAGGATAAAAGTAGAAGTTTTCCATGAAATAAAGGAATTGGATATGAAATTGAATAAATAAATTAAATCTAAAGAAATCTGGATCCAAGTATTGAAAATTGAGGTCAAAAAGCTAAGAGGCTTAAATAAAAGGCTAATTGATATGGCTACTGATCTTAGGGAGAAGAATGAGTCCCAAGATGAATAACTAAAAAATATTTCTATAAGGATCGAAAAATCAAAAGCTAATGAAAAGGGAAATAATCTCAACTCAAATTAAATTCATAATATAAAATCTATAAATGATGATATTCCTATGAAACTATCAGAACTAGTTCAGAATAACCAAATGCGACAACAATATAATGAATGCTTTTCAGATTCTATTGCTTAGATGAACTCTAAGTTAAAGGAGAAAAGTGGCACAATGGATAAGCTCACACAAGAACTGGAAGATGAGATGAGCAGTGGGAAGAATCACAAGAGAGAACTTGATGCTCAAGTTGATTCAAGGAATTTGAAGATTCAAAAATTGGAATAAGATCTTGAATTAGTGAATAAATAAGTAGAGAAATCCAATTTCAAAGGAAAGCATAAATTGAAGGATATCCTACACTTACTGTTCGATTATCCTTCTGTAGGTGATGATGAAATGAAAAGAAAATATTCTATTTCTGAAGATATGCTAGAACATATTTTCTCATATCAAAGGCCATATGGTTTGGGAAAATCTAGTATTGGATATGATGATCCACCTCTCCTGAATGATGGGAATAGAGCAGAAAAATGTTCTAGATATAAGAAAAATCTTGAAGGTACTAGAGAAATACCGAAAAGGCTTTTAGAGGAAGTAATGACAATATGTTCTATTTCTATAGAACCCATGGCCATACTTCAAGTTTTTTTTTCAGAGTCTTTGGAATATATTTCATGCCATAAAGGTACAAAAAATTTTAAATCGGAAAATAAAAAGAATCATCTTGAGAAGTCTAAAAGAAGAGTCTTTTAGAAGAAAGTATTTATGATGTGTTTCTATTGTGGGAGAATGGGACATACCATGAGTATGTGTTAGGAATATCAGGAGCTCAATGTCAGAATAAGAACTCAAACTGCATCAACATTACAATCAAGAAATAATAAAATGAGGTATGCCTTCAATGTAATATGTTTTATATGTTCTATTCATGGGAATTTGGTAAGACAATAAAATAAGAAGAAAGTGGGGAAGGAAAAAGAACCCAGAAGGAGATCCTCAGCACATGAAATGTATAAGAAAAAGGCTTATACTAGAAGACAACATAGTGAGCTGGAAATTAGGTATACAGCCTCAGGATAATCACAAGGAGCTCAACTAAATGTGTATCAATCACCTCCTATGTTACAATCACAAAATATTCCCTGGAATGGATATGGACAATCCTGGAAGAAAAAGAGAGGAGATTCCCCAAGTGTAATTAAGAATAATGTAAAGTCAGTGGAAGACTCAACCCCAATAAGAAAATGTGGTTTGACTAAAACAATTGATAAAAGAAATATGAATAAATAATTTCCTGGAAAATTTGCATATTATGCCACACAATGGGAAGTTAAGGAAATAGAATGATCTCATTAATGGGGGAAAAGTAAGAGAATATGGTCAGTGGAGATATTCCTTCTTGGAGAAAGAATAATGAAAAATGGAATATTAGTGGAGAATCAAAGAAAGAAATTTATACGTATGGGATTAATTCCCAAATTGGGAAAAGGCCAAGGATCCAGAATCTGAATATCAGGATAAGAATTAGATTGTGGTTAAATATTTCCTAGTAATATGGCGAAAATAGTTGAAGTTGGATAGGCAGTTGAAGTAGGCAAGGAAAGAGTGTGATTCTTTTCAAGAAAGAATCAAAGGGTTGACCCATCAAGATCAACCACAATCCTCTTCTTGAGGATTCCAGAAGAAAATATCTCCCTATGTTTATAAATCCTATTAAATGATGTTCAGGTGTTTCAGGTTTAAGGGGAGATACAATCCAAGGGGAAGGGGCATCAAAATATACAAAGTAGTGATGTGATGTGATCTAGAATGTTGAATGATACAGATCAGTTACCAGAGATAATTAAGGAATATGAAAGAATTCCATGAAAGGAGTTGATGTTATATGGTTTCATGAGATAGGTGGAAGTAATTGATCGCAATAGACAGTAATTATGTTATTAATTTTATCTCTTATTTCTAACACTGAGTTTGACTCTATAGACTTAGAGGTTTTTTTGGTGACTCATTTCAAAGAGCCACATGAGAATAAATGACACAAGAGAAGGAGAATGATTGTGGGTCAAAACATTGGTCCCAACAACAGTAAGAGTTGTACAACAAAGGGGGAGATCTCTATATCTTAATCAGATGTAAGATCTCAATGTGATATAAAGGATGAAAGTTTATGCTTTCCAACATCAAGAATCTCTATTTGGGGAGAAGCAACTAAATTCTTATATTTCATGATTATCTATTTTTCTCTAACAATATGGTATCAGCTAACAGTTTTTATGATACCAAGATTCTGTGAGAGAATGGAAACAATGTTTCAACATGAGGCTGTAAAAGTGGTTGAAATCAATGATATCATTGTAATATAGAATGAATGGAATCTTTAAAAGAACAATGAATAGTTTCCTTATGGAAGCAATGAGAAGGTGAGAAACTCAAGGTGAGTAAATGTGTAAAATATTGATTCAGATGAAGGTAATGATGACGAGTAGGAGGAAGCGGTTGAAGATGAAAACTAGGTTCATCCTATGAATGAAGAACTTGAAAAAATTGAGAAGAATCAAATATTGTGAGATCACCAGGAAATAATAGAACATTTATTTCTAAATCTAAATATTCTAGAGAGGTGTTGAGAAATATTTGAAAAGAAATTACAAGGAAATGAAGACTCTAGTGGATACCCAGATGAAGCTCTCATGGATTGATGAAGGCAAGGAAGATAACATCAAAGAGTATAGGAAAATAATTGGAATATTATCATACTTGATAGTAATAAGTATTGATATTGTCTTTTCCACATTCCAAGTAGCACGATATCAAAGAAATCCCAAGGAAAGACACATGCTTATAGTGAAAAGAATACTTCAGTATATCAAGGGAACTGTGGATATAGGTTTTTTGTACAATGAAGAATCTTAGGAAGAGTTATTGGGATATACAGATGTATATTGGGCCAGATCAGTAGATTATATAAAGTCAACATTGGGTAGTGAATTATATCTTAGAGGATTGTGTATTTATTGGATAATCAAGAAACAAGATTACATTTATTTGAGCACTGTAGAATCTGAGTATATTGCAGCCACACAAGCATGCCCACATTTATTGTGGATGAAGCATCAGCTTGATGATATGGGTTTTGAAGTGAAGTATCTGATCAGAATCCAATGTGATAATTCTAGTTCTATCAATATTAGAAAAAATAGAATCCATTACTCAAGTACAAAACAGATTGAGATCAAATATCATTTTATGAAGGAGAAGGTGGAGAAGGCCTAGTGAAGTTGGAGTTTGTGCCAAAAGAGTTACAGGTTGCAGACATTTTGAAAAAGGCCTTACCCAAGGATACTTTTGAGAGACATCGACTAGCTATGGGAGTCCAGTCGACTCCCCTCATTTGAAATAGTGTGGATGTGGACCCCCCTCTCCCCGAGGTATGGTTTGTTTTTACCTAATGTTATGATCTTTGTTCTCTACACCATTGCAGACTGCAAAGGAGTGACCTTTGGGTTCGTTTCCAAGGGGAGAAATGTGACGGTTTAAGGGGGAGAAAGTATGTCTTTTATGGGAGAAAATTTCTTAAGTCAAGACATGAGGAGAAGCTGACAGTTAGAGCAACAAGATAGGGGGATCAATGAGATAGGGGAGAGTATCAAATCTAATGATGCTAGAAGTAATCGATCAAATATTAGATATCACGATAGTTGAGGTTCGTGATGAAATTAGTTTATTGGTATCAATATGGTATCAACAATTGGTGTCAGAAATGAAATTATTCATTAATGAACTTTTCATACTACTCTTATTTCTCACGCCAAGTATTGCTCATGTGGGCTTAGAGTATGTGGTGAGTGAATCTTTGGTCACTATTTGAATCGCAAGAGGCGAATGGTGGTAGATGATTAAAGGTGATTCATTGAGGTATCAAAGTACAGAGAATTGTTATGATAAGATTTTTCCACAAACCCAAATGGAGAGATTATTGGGAAAAAATCCCTCAAGGAAACATTACATCATTTTCGGGGGTTGTTTGTGTTTGTTGAAAAAGCAGGAGCTTAAGGAATGGAAGATCAGGAGGTGGTACAAAAAGAACATAAACAAGGTGGCTCTAGTTTCCAGTGTTTCCCAAATTTTTGGGGTCCAAAATTTGAAGTTTTATGAGCTCTGGGAAAACTATATTTCCTTGAAGATCTCATGAAAATATAGAAAATGCCTAAATTTCTTGAATATGGGCTTCATGAAGTGAATTTGGAAAAGACATGAAGAATGTTGACATAGATCTCTATGATAATGACGAGCTTCACGAATGGAAGAGGTGAGCTTTGCAAAAATTGGATTTCCTTGAAGATCTCATCAAAATATGGAAAAGGCCTAAATTTCGCAAAGATGGGCTTCATGAAGTGAATTTGGAAAAGACATGAAGAATGTTGACGGAGAGCTCTGCGATTATGATGATCTTCGCTAAAGTGATTCATGATGGATCTTTGTAATTTGAAAATTTTGGAGCTCTACAAAATGGGATGATGTAGTGTTGACTTCCCATGGAAGGTTAAAGGGTCGGTGGAAACGCCTATAAATAGACCTAAACCCCCTCGAGAAGAGTTGAGAGTTTTTCAAGAAAAATCTTAAGTCTCTCAAATAGTGAAGGAAGTTCATGAAGTAGCTTCACTAAGGAGCTTTGTGAAGGAGCTTCACAGCGGATTATTTGAGCACTACGAAGTTGGGAGCTTTGCCAGGGAGCTTTGAAACAGAGCTTTACAACTGAGATTTGCAGCAGAACTTTTAAATAGAGCTTCACAATGGATCTTCACAACAGATCTTCACAACAGAGCTTCAAAACTAAGCTTTACAATGGATCTTCGCAACAATTCTAATGGATCTTCACAATTGACCTTCACAACGGAGCTTCGAAATAGAGATTCACAATGGAGCTTCTCAACCGAGCTTCACAATTGAGCTTTGCAATATATCTTTACAATGGAGCATCACAATTGAGATTCACAATAGATATTTTAAAAGGATATTTACAAAGTCCTATTTGAGATTTGAAAAATATAGAGCTTTAAAAAGTAGTGATATTTATAAAATTAGTTCAAGAGGCATTGCCCAGTGGTCAGTGGAAAAGGGGTATTCATTAGTGGATGAAATTAAGACTTCAAAAAAGCATCTACATATAGTGAAAGATGCATTCATTAGAGATAACGAATGAACCTACAATTCCATAAACTGTGAGTGGATCCTTTCCAGAGCAGTGAGAAAATTAAGAGGAAGAAGGTGATCCTTTCTATTAGAAGTGATCCAGAGAGAGAGAGAAATAGGGAGTGACCCCTGGGAAGGTAGTGAGATGACCCTAAAAATTGCAAAGGAAGTGAGCCTGGGCATAAAAGTTATCTAGCCTAAACATTATTGGTAGTGATATTTAGTGGATTTGGTACAACAACACAACACCATTGTATGCTCCTTGGATGTAGCCTAGTGAGGGTTAACCAAGTAAAAATATCTATGTATGTATACTTGCTTCCCTTTATTTTATTTATAACATCATCCTCAGATAAAGAGGAAAATAAGTGATCATCATAAACACACAAGGGGAAACAAAGTAACCCTTATAATAAAGAGGTTAAGATCTAGTGGGGCTAGAAGAATTTAGAAAAGAATATCCATAACCTGATTCACTTACCTTATCAGGGTATATAAGACCCTTTTGGACCTAACAATATTAAAGAACAAGGAACACCGTGATTTGGTAATGAGGTTTTCCTCTAATGTGCATGACTATATTCACAGTGTACAATGGTGATTATCCCACTCACACACAACATTTATTTTATTATCAATAAATACATAGGCAAGGTGTATGACCTTGAACCTATTCTCCTAGAACCAACTAGGTACATTATAAGCATTTTATTTTTAAAAAATTATTACAAGATATCAGCATGTACCTTCTAAATTGATCATTAATGTATAACAATTCTTATTCAATGTAAACCAATTACATTGACCAACTTCCTTTGAATCTAGTATTTAAATGGTTGCCTCTATTTTATAGAAAAAAATTGGTTGTATCATAAATGTAGTAATATATTATTCTGAATATTTTTTTCTTCATTCATAATAATACCAAGATGTATCATACTGGTTTTCTTAGGCTATCTTAACCAAAAAAATATTTAGAAAATATTAACTTGGCCACTGATTGTTCTTTTGTTTTTATATTCAACAAACAACCTGAGATATTCAATTTCAGTGTTGGATTCTCAATTCAAATATCTAAATTGTACTTTTTTTTAAATCCTATAACATGTAAAATATTATTATTATTATTATTATTTTTTATTTTAATTATTTTTAATATCTCAATTCTGGATGCATTGTATTTTAATCTCAAGCACCCTCAAACTTATTCTTGGATTTTGATTTAAAATAGTTTAAGTGTTTCAATGTTATCACATAGGGTTCATGGAATTCATGTACTGTATGAAATTTATGTGTGTCCTCATTTATGTAAATTAACATGTGAGGTCACCTCCTTCACATAACTGATATGTATACATGGATCCTCAAACATTTTTCACATAATCTAGATATGACTAGATGAATTCTTCTCTATATCTACTTAAACAAAGTATGTGAGCAAGATCTTTTCCTTCATACAATAGATAAGCATGAAACCTCCTTGTCTAAGTTAGTGTATTCCACTATATTAAGTTCTTAATGTAAAAAAGAGAGAATACATGGTTATATATTCACAAACTCAAAAGAGCTTCATGGGTCTGTTCTTTATACAAGAGAGTGTTAGTGACCTATTCTTCATGTCAGAGGATATGTAAAGGTTCAACTAGATAATATATTTATCAGATAGAGAATGGGAGATCTCTAAAAATATCAACAAATTATATCATCCTCAGTTGATCAGTATTTATTGAGTAATTATACCCCCTTTACTCCAAGTTTTATTTCCAATCAAGGATCCATAATTCTCAAAAATCTTAGCATATCTCAAGGATTTCAAAATAAAAAAACTCTAAGCCTCTTTATGTGACACTGGAGTGGACACACAATCACATGATAAGATTCACTTGATCACCTGAAACATTAGTGGATAGGCGATCAAACAATCATAGTATTAATAAAATGAATTTTTTCTATGATGGAACCTTCATGTGTATTCTTTTCTTCATGTGAAGTCATAAATATCGTCTCGCTTTATAATAGTCATAGTATGATGTCTTGGTAGACATTTGATCATGAAATGGAGGTTTTCCATGATGGGATCATTATGAAAACACTCTTCTTTATGTGAATAATTCATGTGAATGATACTATTCATATGGTTTATGCTCATTTATCTTGCAATTGGTCACATAATTCAACTCATCGCATGCCTGAAAAACATTGATTGGATGCATGGCCTCGAGTCAATTGATATTCTCTTGATCTCTCATCTTAATCTTAGGATATGGTGGATATTGTAGCCTATAGATATCTCAGATCATTAAACTAGGATTTCCATAATGTTTAAGATGATGTAGAGGTTTGATCAAATGGTTGGGATTAATTTGATAAGGTATCAGATGTTATAAATTATTTTTTATGCAGGAATAGTACCTTTGTAGTTCTTGTCCCACATCAAAATTCTATTTGGTTAACCTCTTCATAATAATACTTCTAGCATCAATAACCACTCGATTCGGTACTAAAGTCATCACCCAGATTCACTACACACACATGCCCTGCATGGGTCATGCCACACCATTGTATGGTCCCCTAGGAACCCTCATGTGTGCCATGTTTTCATGCCATGCATACCCCCATTCATGCTCCCCATGGGAACTATATATCTATCCAAGTCAACACCCACCCATGTGGTTGGCCCTTGGGTCCCATGTGTGTGGTTGAGGGGGTCCTTGGTTGTCCAAGGACTAGCCCATTTTTTTAATAAGTCCCACTCAAATATACTTAGTAATTACCAAGTAGTGAATTATCAATCCAACCAAATGCATTCTTCCAAATGATCCATCATGAAAAAAATATTAATTTTTTTATGGACTTCAGAAAACCATTTATTCCAGAAAATTAATATTTTCACTGAATTCAAAACACAAATGGAAGTTCTTCTCCAATCATCTTCATTGGTGTAGACAATGTGCTACCTACAAGCACATTTTAATTAAACATGTAGACCACTTCATCTATTGTCACACTTCTAATCTTGGTTGCACCAATATACCCTTCCAAGCTAGTATTATTTTTCAATACATATTTATATTAAGCGATTCATCACTTATTAACTCATTTAAAATAAATAAAACATAAATAGAAAGTAGGGTCAACACTACTTTGTATGAGAATGAAGGGGCTAATGGAAGACAAGATTTTAGGCTTTCTTCCAGCTTATAGTGAACTGACGACTAAACTTTTCTATGTATTAGTTGTTCCTATTCAAGTAATAGAAAGAGGAAGAATAAGGAGGTACAATAGACTAGCATAAAGGAAGATCCGAGTAGGGATTTTTCTACTTCATCTGTTGGAGGAGGTTTGACAATGTAACAATATGAACTTTTATAAATAAAATTCCCTTTTTAAAAAAATTAATTACTTATTAATTAATGTGGTTATAGAAAAAACATGCACATAATTGGTTATTTTGGACCATTATAGCCTATTGGATTCAAAAGACCACTAAGAATAATAACCATTGACAATATCTTTGTTGTATAGTGAGCATTTTTATTATTCTATAGTAAGGGTTATGATAAAGTCAAATTGAATCAGTTGCAATAAGTGATGGCCTTGATTAGTATGATCATACCTTATGAAGCCAATTTTTCAGAGATTATAAGGGAGATAACATCACTTGGCCTTGCGCTTGACCAATCCCTAGATGAGATTCAATAACTAAATCCCAAGAGATATCATTTATAGGATAAGTTCAAGTTTTTCAAGACCATATACAAAAACATTTTCTTCGAACCACCCCAAGAAAGTGTCAGCATCACACACCTTACCCTTAGAGCATACGCTGGTGTAATAAGGTGTTTTGTATCTAGATCATAACAGTATATATTTGTATATTTTATTTTTAAATAAAATAATGATTCTATGTATCCCTTCTTATTATTAATTTATAAATGATTAATGAGTTTGATAAAAATTCTATTTTGATTCGAATAAATCAAATTTATATTTTTTGGGAAATATATATAGTTTCAATTAAGATACACTTTTTGATAAATTTAATAGTTTTGGAAATAAATGTTATTTTAATTAAATAATATTATTAAATAATTTATTATTTTAATATAAATTATAATATAAATTAATTATGACCAATATAATTTTTATAAGGGTCAGAAAGTGGCCACTTTCATAAAAACTAGTATTTTCCAGAAAATAAGGATTTTTGTTTAAAAGTTTAAATTCTAATATTTAGAAAATTATTTTGGTAAAATAAATATCATTTTTAAAATAATAACATTGAAATTATCCAATGGATAACTTTTTATAATTTTCTGAGACAATCGATTTTTAGGTAAAGATTAAATTCTATATAATTATACGGTATGTATTATGACATCATAAAAGAATAAAAAAAGTTGTAATAAATACCATATGTGGTATAAAAATCCAAATATGTATTTACCATTTAAAATAATGTTTTTTAAGCTTTTTGATCAATTTTATAAACCTTTAATGAATCCTCCAGAACCTATATTATATTTTATATTTTAAAATCAATCTTTATTAACATGACTCACTTCCACATCACCAATGGTATCATTTTAATGATTCTAGTTCTTATCCTTATAAAATATTTATAATAATTTCTCTTTGTTAGAAACCTTGGGTAAAAACCATATGAAGTTATGTGTTTTTTATTATTCTATTATATAGTGTCCAAAACTTATGTTTTCAAAATTAATAAATAATTCCACTATATTTTACAACAAATACCAACATAAACTCCAACTAATATTAACTAAAAACCAAATTATAATTAATTACCCCCTCCCTCTATAAATTCCTCCCAAGGTTTTCTCAATCTCTTAAGAAGCTCCTCCTAATCTTTTAGAATCACCCTCTCAAAGTAATGGATCCTCTCCTCCACTTATTTATTCAATCAATTTCTTTGTATTACACCTTTATATTTCCAATTATTCATATTGAAATATGATATTACACCTACCTATAAATATAATTATTATATTAAAGTAATTATAGACCCATTTCACTCTCATTAAACTCTTCCATGTATCTTTATGTACACCTATTATGCTGCCAAAATTGTCATGTGATTTCCATGCCAAAAATTTATATAGTGAATACCCATCCTCATTTCCAATAAAATGTATTAAAAAATATGTACCTATACTTCACTGATTGATTAATTCCATTTATGTAACCCAAACTCCTTAAACTTTTGGTTAAAATTGATGAAATATGTTCTTATGTTGTATGATCTATATGGAACACAAATATATGTACAAGATCTGAATGTGATGGGTGATCCCAAAATTATATAGTCCTCCAATGCATTGGGTAATGTTTTTATCTCATGATATACCATGTATGGTGCGTGTTATGTTATACTAAGAACACTATGTTATGATGTCTCATAATTTATTCTTAACTTATGCTTATGATGTAATGTTTTATATTATTTCCATATTTCTATGTTACCTTGAAGTCATCATCTTATATCAGGATTCAATTTTATTGTTTATGATTATAACCACTTCAATGTCACCTTGATATGCATATTGAACCAAATTTTTTAATTTTATCATGTTATAATTTGGTTATTCCCTTTCTAGACTTTATATCTCACCCCATTCTTATGTATGTCCCCAAGTTATCCCATGCAGTTTTAGAAGGGTGGTATAATTTTAAAATCATGTTAAAGAGATTTAAATATTTTCTATGTATCCCTATTTTAATTCATTATCCTATGTATCTAATTACTCAAAGATAATAGGCCTCCCAATATCATGGTATTTTATTATTATGTATTTATGTAATAAATAATGAAATAAATTTTATAAAAGACATAGTTTGTCATGACCAGGTGCTACAAATATGGGGGGAGTATTTTAGTACATCATGCATGAATCCACCTAACAAATTTCATTTATGTGGAAAGGTGGGTCACTTTTTGAACCTTTTTACTAAGGATACTATTTCCCCATGAATATTTGTGTCTCCAAGATGGTTGATTGTGGGGGGTTGAATTTTGTGAAATCATTCAAATCAGGTTCATCATTTCCAAACAGTTTCCAATGGGTTTGTTCATGGAACCAAAAACACCCAACAGTTCTATATTCATATGGATATACTTTCCAAAGGAAGGTTCCTAATGGGTAATTTGGACAATCATTATTAATCACTCACATTGGTCGATAGGATGGGATGTCAGGATCTTCATACCCTTTTGGGGGGAATTGTTACCTACTCTGAGACTCTCTTATAGATTTAAGATATTTTAATGAATCCTATATTAATTCACAAGTATGACATGGGCCACCCAAGATTTAACAATAAATTATTATCATGTATGAAATTTAGAATCATCTATATGTAAATAAGGTTCTTCATTAATGGAGATATTTATATGTATTCAAGGTTCTGAATCAATGGTATCCCCCTATGTACGAATTTGATATTCTTTGGTCATTATTACAATGAAGCTAGTTTTATAGCCACATAGTGGGGCACTTTGGAATGTTTTTTCATCCAGGGAGACAAGATTTTTTAGATTTTGGAATCAAACCCATGTGATGGGATTCCTACGTATCCTCATGAAGTGAATCAGAACCCATGTAGTTTAGTACTGCTTAATAGGGCACACTGTACCTTTTAAGGTCACGTGATAAGGAACTAATCATACAGTTTAGCATCATGAAAAAAGTAATTCTAGGTGAAAGGTTCCTTGTCAAAGTTTTTTGTGGGACTTATGTCAAAGAATCCCAGGAAACCTAGAAGGGATATGAATTTCTAGGTTGAATTAGAACTTAATGGGAATATGTCCCCAAGAGAATAACGTTGATTTTGGGTGATTGAGTTTATAATTCATAGAGGATTTCTATATATCCATGTGAATGGGAATCAAATACCACATAGTTTGTATGGTTGTCTCATAGGGGATTATGGTTCAGGGATTACTCATGAGGAGGATTCCTGAAGTTTTTATCTAGAGGGCTTACTCTTGAAGAGGATGCCCTGATGAATGGGGGTTATGATTGGGGATAAATCCTGAGGAAGTTTCCCATGGATGAGGTTTTGGGGATTATACCATGTAGGTGGCCCACTGAATAATATTATTGGGGCTTATTCCAGAGGAATATTCCGGTATGATTGTGTGACAAGGGCTTACTCCTGAAAAGGATTCCCAAGGACGAGATTTTAGAGATTACTCATGAATTGGATTTCATTAGAATAATATTATTGGGGATTATTATTTAAAAGGGATCCCATAGGTTAAAATGATTGGGGATTACTCATGAAAAGGAATCCCATAGGATAACATAACCAGGGCTTACTCCTGAAAAGGAATCTCATTGAATAATATGACTTGGGATTACTCCTGAGGAAGAATCACACAGGATAACATGACTAGGTCTTACTCTGAAAAATGAATCCCTAAGTATTGAGGATCATATGAATTTTATGACCACTATCAACCACTAAGACCACATGATTCATGCTCAGCATGAGAAAAAAGAGGAAACAAAAAGTCTAGTAAACCACGTGATATATTTTTCCCTAAAGTTAGATATATGTATTTGAGGGACTACGCCTATGGGGAACTTTGAAAGAAGGTGAGAGAAAGATTCAAAGGATGATCCTCTGGTAAAATATGAATATGACTATGTGTATTTCATGATTGTGGATAGCCTCTATATCCAAAAGTCATGATGAGTCATTCTTGAATGTGATAGATAGGGGGAAGTGGATGATCCGAGTAACCACACACTTCTCCTTATCCACTTATGGAAGAGTTAGAGGGTACAAGAGAGAGTAGGGGAATCCAATTCCCACCCCCTCTCTAACCTGGTGGGCAAGTGGCGGAAAGGAGGAGGATTTCAACCTCCTGTAAGAAAGTATATAGGATTAATCCTAAATATGGATTCCCTAAAATCAGTTCTTTAGAAAGAGAGAAGGATCTAATACCATGGTGAATGGAAAAATAAGCTTAATACTCACCCTTCCTACTGGAAACTGGAGGATCTAGGTCTTAGATACAATAAGGGTAGGTCATGGTCCTAAACCTAGTATCTGATACTAGGAATTCTCCAACACTCTCCCCATGGACAGGGTCCTCATGATTGAAGGAATGAAACCCCACATGTACCCTAAGGACTCTAACCATCTAGTAGGATGAGTGAGGGAAACATCTAACTGAAAAAATGAAAATCCAAATGGGATAAAGGGTGGTGTGACCCACTTCATGGTTTTGAAAGTACGAAGACTTTGGTGGATGTTTTGACTTAGTCTCTTTCATACAAGGAAGCCAAAAGAGGAGAGGACTTGCCATGGGTGGCTAAGAAGAGGGACTGATCATAATATCGTATAGGGTAGAGGCTAGGGCGAGCCTAGGGAGGCTCGCGCAAGTAGGTCTGGGCGAGGTGATCATACCTTGGGAAATAAACCACCTAGGAAACTACATTTGGGAGGAGACCTTGCTCAAGCCATCAAGGGTCTCCACAGGTGTTCCTCAAGGTGGCTCGTGTAGATCCCAAGTTAAGGAAGGGGACCTCACACTAGTGTTTGTCAAACATTAGGGAGCGAGTGCCTTATGCATGCTTTTTTATATTTTAAACCTTGGGAGGAATTTAGTTTCACTATCCCCCTTTAGTTCCCTCTTATTTATGTTTTGGAGTAATACCTAGAAGGTTTCGTAGGTCTTAGGTGAAGGACTAGGGTGATCAGAGAGTCGGGAGGCCTTTGAGAATTTCCATCCATGAAAATGAGGACCCCTAGGTCCTATTTATAAGAAAATATGGGACCTGGGTGAAGGAAATATTCCAATAAAGTGTAGCACATAGGTATGTCACGTGGGATCTTGATCAAATAGGTCATCCAGGTGGATCTACATGCCCACCGTGCAGGATAATGCATAGGTACCCTATGCGATGATTCTACTTGGGGGTACCTATGATACTCACTTGGGTGGACCCATTGTTCCATACCATGGGGGATGCGCCCCCACACCCCTGCTCGGGATCAATATCAAGTTAAAATCCCTTTTCTACTATCACTGACCCTCATGGAAAAAGGATAGTCTCACCATGACCTTTTCAAGAATGATTGAGAACGTTTTGGATCAAAACACATGGAAATTAAATATACTCCTTATTATGTCATAAAGATGTATTTATACTCAAATTGTTTTCTCTAAGTTCGGTTCATATCTTCAATTCTATAGAAAAGTTCATGGAACACATTTCACGGTGTCAACATATAAAAATATAAATTCAAGGAACACAGGTTAGGGTATAGGTAGGAGTCCTCAACTGTAGACACAAAAACCATAGGTATTAGTGACTTAAGTGACTCATGCACTATAGAGGTAGTGTTATACTCTAGAGACAAGAAGGATTTATGAAATAGATGAGGTTCCATCCACCAGTAAATAAGGTACTCCTATATTTTTAGGTACGTTCTTGGTTACTCCAATTATATATAATTATTTGTTTGATATAAGAGCTTCCCATTCTTTTATATCTACTCAAGTTATTTCAAGAATAGACTTATTAGTTAAGTTATATTCTAAGTTACTCTCTCTTGACATAAATTTGGGAATGAGACCATCTTTTATTTTTTTTCCTGATTTTCCCATAGTTGTAGCTAGCTATGGAAATCTATGGGATTTCATGATATTAGAGATGACTAGTTTCAGTGTGATATTTGTAATAGACTAGTTGACCTCTTATCAATATCATATAAACTTGTACCAGAGATATATGTCTTTTATTATGCCTATTAGTATAGGTTATTGTTTATTGGGTATTGGGATGTAAAGAGAGCAGTATGGGATTAGAACTAAGCTTGGTTGGAGCTATCATGGTTCTAGTAGTATGCTTGTCTCTTGAAGTGGTTTCATCAATGAATCCCTCTATCACCCCTCCAATGGTGGATTATTATTAAAATGTTTTACCAAATAACTTCTAATTTATTCTTATAGGTATATGAATTTTATTTGATATTGATCTTATACCAGGGGAGAAACTGATAATGGTTCCTCATTAACGTATGGTACCAGCTGAGCAGAGAGAGTTAAAGGTACGGTTAGAGGAATTGGAGGAAAGTGGATTTATCAGGCTGGTCGCATCTCCTCAGGGTGTTCCAATGTTGTTGTCTTAGAAGGAACACGGTATTCTAGGAATCTATATGGAATATATAATGATTAATTAGGTTATGGTGAATAACATTTACCTTTTACCCAAGATCGATGATATTCTTGATTAGTTACAAGGAAGCTAGTGGTTTTCTAAGGTTGATCTTCATTTAGGCTACCATCAACTGTAAATCAAAGGGTATTATATTTCCAAGACATCATTTAGGATTAGTTATGGATTGTATGAATCTATTTTCATTATTTTTGGGTTGAAAAATTATCTGGCAGAGTTCATGGATCTCATGAATAGTATTTTTTATCCATATCTCAACTCCTTCATCAGTGTATTTTTTGATGATATATTGATATATTACAAGACATAAAATATTCATGACAGGAACCATGATATTTTATTGAGTACACTTTGATTATATAAACTTTATGTCAAATTGTTGATGTGTCACTTTAAGATTTAGGTGGTGCAGTTCCTTAGGCATGCAATTTCTGAAGCTGGGATTTTAGTGGACCCGTAGAAAATAGAGGTAGTAATGTATTTGGAATATACCAAGAAGGTATTTGAGATTATGTGTTTCCTTCGGATTTTGGGGTAATATTGAAATTTAATCTAGTAATTTCCCCATTTGGTAGTGCCGATGAAAGAAACAACCAAAAGGGGATAAAGTTTCTATGTTTTTATGAGTATGAGGAACCCTTCTTAGAGCTAAAGATGCGATTTTTGAAAGCTAGAGTTTTTATTATTCCAGAGCCTATGATTGGATACATTGTGTATTGTAATGCCTTAATTGTTTGGATGGGTGTTATGTTGATATAAATAGAATATTAATTCACTTATGGGTTATGTCATTTATGGACCCATGAGAATAAATACCCAACACCCGACTTAGAGTTGGCAGTTGTAGTTTAAGGTTTAAAGTGTTGGGAAAATTATCTGTTTAGAGTGAGGTATAATATCTACACATACCACAAGAGTTTTGATACATATTCTATCAGTGAGACCTGAATTTGAGATAGATTCATTAGGTAGAGTATCTATAGAAATTTTATATCAAGATAGACTCTGCTTTGGGGAATGGTAATTTCATTTCGGATGATCTCAGTAAGAAGATGAAAAAGACATTAGAGTTTGAAGAGAGGCCTTCACAAAAGGAATGGTGTCTGATGAGTTTGATGGTTGGGTGGCCAGTGGATGCATTTAAAGATTATATATTTATGACTTCTACTCCCTTGGTTATCACATAATCTTTAGTGGATCAGGTAAAGGCCATCCAGGATTCAGATTCCAAGTGTGTGCTATTACAGGAATGCTTGGAATTGGATGATTCTATTCTAGGATATTCCTTAGACAATGATGGCCTGCTCTACATTCATGAGAGGTCGGTAGTGCCAACTTCCATGAGGTGAGAGATAATGAGAGACTCTTATTATTCAAAATGGGCAGTTCATCCATGGTACACAAAGATGTATCATGAAACCCAACTTCAATTTTAATGGATATGTATGAAGAGGGATTTCACCGGTTTTGTTATGTGATGTCTTTACCTCTAGTGGGCAACGTTGAAGAATCAATGTCCTTGTGTTTTTCTTCATACACTTATAGCTCCTGCATGGAAGTTGGATATCATGATGATGGACTTTGTGATGGGGTTACCTAGGATCCCAAGGGTTTGTGATGTTGTTTGGATGGTAGTTGATCAGTTGAAAAAAAGTGTCCCATTTCTTGCTTATTTGAGAGACCATTTCAATGGATGAGTTGGGAAAGTTACATGTATAGGATATTTTGTACCTATATAGATCTCCTTTTATAATCATATAAAATAGATATACATGTTTCACATTATGATTTTATTAGGTCATATAGAATGCCTTGGGTACCTAGCTAGGATTGAGTACAATATATCATCCACAGACTAGTGTCCAATCAAATAGGACAATCTGTATTTTTGAAGATATATTCTTGGAATACATCCTAGACATCAATGGAGCATGGTATGATCACCTAAATTTTTTTTATTTCACATAAAACAAAATTTTCTAGGATTCTATTCACATTTAACCTTATGAGTCTCTTTATGGATGGGCATATTTCTCACTGCTATGTTGGCATGAGGAAGGTAAGGTAGTAGTTTTGGGACTGAGCATGGTACAAGAGACCTATGAGAGAGTAGAGTTGATCCAGAAGTGTATATTCACCACTCAGAGTATTCAATGGTCATATTCTTATAAAATTAGTCAACCCTTGAAATTTATTGTGGAAATTGGGTTTTCTTGCTTGTGACTCCTCGACTAGGGAATCAATGGTTTTGAAAGAAATGGAAGTCAGTAATTATATTTTTTGGACTGTTTTAGAATTCAAATCATGTTAGGATAATACACTATCATTTAGATATTCCTAAATTTTATCAAGTTATACATGATATATTTTATGTCTTTAATATTTATAGGTACATACTTGATCCTACACATGTTATCAGCTACAAGGATGTTGAGTTGGAGCATGATTAACCATGTGTGGAGCACCCAATGTAGATTTTAGATTGGAGTGAGAATGTATTGTGGGAGAACACAGTACCACTTGTCTAGATATAGTGGTAGCATGGATGGATCCAAGAGGTGTCTTGGGAGAAGGAATCAAATATTTGAGCTAAGTGGCATAATTTTCATGCAAGATACCTAGAGAAACTTCTTTGGATGGGATGTATTTAGAGGGTGAAAATTAATTTATATGGATTTTTCATGTGTTTTATGAGTTATTTTTGTCCATAATTCATTTTTTGAACTATTAATTATTTGGTATAACTTTTGGGGGTTTCTAATTTATTTTTGAGATATTTAGAGGCCTTATATAGGGTACATAGTTGGAGAATAGTTTGAAAAAATTGTTTTAATTATCCAATAAATAGTGTTACTTATGGTAGAGACCTTTGGGGTGGATCATGGTTAGAGTGACTAGTTTTATAACTATTTTACCTTTCTCCAAGTAACCATCCAACCAATAATGGTTTAGCAAAATGGTATATCAAACCATGAATCCACACCTCAAAACTATGTAACACATTCTAGTGAAAAAGAATATATAGTGCATGGTTTGAAAAACTATGCAACCAAACCATGTGGGTGACCTAAAGAGGTAGTGAACCTCACATGGTTATCACACAGTTTATCAAATAGTGTGATAAAATTGTGTGTGCATGACTTAATTATATGAAAATCCAATTTAATGGCCATAACTCATCTAAATTGACCAATTATTCTTACTAATCCTATTCCTATTGAAACTAGAGACTCTACATGCTCTGTTTAGAGACTTCCTCCCCTTCTAAGGTTAATTCTTAGGGATCCAAGTGTTTTGGTTATTATAGAATTATGGCATGTAATCCACAAACCTCTGTTGTATGTGATTATTCTAGATATTCCCTTATTCCCTTAAGAAAAATCATAGATCCTAATTTTCATGGAAAAATTTATGTATTATGATGTAATGTAATGATTAATTCTTAGATTTTTTCTAGAATATTGGTAGATCTAGTGCGCTAGTGGAACCTCATTTGATTAATCTTAAATCTATCATCGTTGACAAATCCTAAGAGGTATATTGGGGTAGATCCTTTTTCATTGGCTTAGAACCTTATTAAATATCATTCTAGAACCATGATTTGATTGAATTAGAAATGGTTCTAGGGGTTCATAGTGTTCGCACTTGACTAGTTACAGCTTAGTTTTGACTTAGGTATCACTCCTCAATGGGTTTTGGAGGTTTTCATCATCAAGATTAAGGTAGGAAGTCCTTACCATCTTGGGCCTTTGTATATAATTATTTTTATGTTTGGATTGTTAAAGTGCCTAATTTAGAGACCCTTTCATGATATATTTTTTGTGTGTGTATCCCATGATACCATGTTTGATGATGATCACATGTCTGTGTTTGTGTAGCTCATGAGACCATGTTTTATGTTTGATCACATGTGTGTAAGTGTATAGCCCATGAGACCATGTTTTATGTTTGACTACATGTGTGTGTATATGGATATTGATACTCATGCTTGTTTATTTCTATTTTATTACTTATATTTGGTTTTTAAAATATCTAATGAAATATTTATTTCAATGTTTAGGTTGATAGGTTGCCCTGATAGACTTATTTGACTCCTTAGAGGGGGAGCATGGATGATATGAATCATTGTTGATGGATTTTCATAGTATTATTAGTGATTTATCTTTGAATTCATGTGGAAACACCATATCACCTTTAAAAGAGTGTCTATATATGTTGGTGTGATCTACTGATGGGGAACATCCTTGAGTATGAGAGACAGTCTGTTATATGGGTGTGCCAAGTGTGCTTACCATCATAGGAAAGTAGGTAACTATGAGTCATGAGTAAGACTATCCCTTAAAGGAGTTTTTAGATTTTTTACTTAAAATAGAACATATTTTTCCATAAAAGTTGGATGGAGTTACATATCATTCTCTAAGTCATGAAATTAGTTACATGTGATACTCTTCTAGAATGGTGTTGAAGTGGGTATGACTGGGGTTCATGGAAGATTAGTTTGCATATGATCGCTTGATATATGATTGGTTGTATAATTGGGCATGAATTTACTTTTTCATCACGTTATAAACTTCTATATACATGTGAACTTATGTTATGGATGCATCGGTGGTTCCCTACTGAGTTCATACTCACACCCCGCATGGGAGTCTTGGATGCAGACTTCATGATTAGGGATACGAAGACGTGAAAGAGCCTTGTAATAGGTTTTTGAGGAATATTAGAGTTGAGATATGGGTGTAGAAATAATATATAATCTGGATGGTTTTATAAAATATTTTATCAATTTATTTATTTATTTAATCCAGTTGTATTTATTGACTTACCACATTGGGGGATTGTTTGATTATACTATTTTATCTATCATGGAATTTATTGTAGCAATTATTTTTATTATCTTATGTTGTGTTATTTATTTGGATTATTTTTATGTTATATTGTCTTGTGGTGGCTATGATTATCAAGGATATATTCTAACCATGTTACTTTGGACCTTCATCACTAGTAGAGAGCCTCTTGCATACATGGAGGTGTATATGATATTATATAGCTCTCCTATCTGAATCAGGTAATTTGGGAAGGAGAATTACACAATTTATACTGATAAAGTCATTAAATTATCTAATATTAATAAATTTAATTATTTATGTTCACCAATGGTCTTCCTAATGCTAATTATATAAGAAAAATATATGTTTAGTCCTTATGGATATATTAAAGAATATATTGGTCCCAGAAGCACCATGCATTAATGTAAAAAGAGATATAATATATTTCAAATTATAATCATACAGATATAAAATTTATTACTAACACTACTAAAAAATTGTGAAAAATAGGCACATACTTTTTTCATCACTTCTTATAAGATTTTATAAAAGTGAAATTTTATCAACACCGATAAAAGTTGACTTTTATCAACACTATTACTCATGTTGATAAAAGTTGAATTTTATGAGAACTTATTTTAGAACTAATAAACAACAACTTTATTGATGTTTTATTTAGTTTGGATAAAATATTTATTTGTTTATTATTGAAATATTTATATATTTTGATTGTAATGAAAGATATGTAACTTAATATTTAATATGACTTAACTAAAGTTTTAAAAAAAATCATACGAATTTTTATAAGTTATTGATATTATTTTACATATATTTCATATTTATATATTTAAATAATAATTAATTTTATTGTAATATAATTAATATTATATTATATAGAAATTATAATAAAATTAATACTACATACATATTGTATATAGTTTTATATGCATACATGTGTGTTGGTTTCACCTATAGACAT
Organism: Viscum album; assembly: GCA_963277665.1. NCBI lineage: Eukaryota > Viridiplantae > Streptophyta > Magnoliopsida > Santalales > Viscaceae > Viscum > Viscum album. The sequence goes on along the minus strand of OY728139.1, from coordinate 28,321,301 downwards.
ACATGTCCTTCACACACACACATGTATTAACATAAATGCACAATCATCTATATATATTTAATCATTAATTGATTCAATTAAATAAATTTATAAAATGATATATTTAGTATATTTCATAATTAAAAAAGTATATATATATATATATATAATTAAAATATAACTAATATTATTTTTTATAGAAATTTACATAAACATTTTATATGTATATGTTATATATTATATTTTTAAAATATGAATTATTATTTATATAGATATAATATCAATTTTATAATGACCCAAGCCTGACATACATGTACATTAAATTTATTTTTTGGAATAATTAATACATTACAAAATTAGATGCCCAAAGATAGTATTAGTTTAGTGTCTTTGGAAACCCAAAACACATTCTTCTAGCTTGTTGAAAGATCTTTAACATCTCCTATAAAGATCTTCCCCTTTAGTTTTCCTACCTAAAACCTCTCTTTATATCCTAGGGAAAATAAAACATAAAAAGGGTAAGTTCAAATGATCATTAAGGGTAAACATGGGGAACATCAAACAAAACATAAACATAATAATGTAAAAACATGAACATATATTTTGAAGATCAAAATCTTGACTAATAAAATAAATCTTGGAAGTACGTAAGCCATAAATCATAGAGGAACATTAACCATGGTAAAATATCTTTAGAATAAAACATGAACTTGTGGAAAACACATAATAATAGAAAAAAATTTACATATTATCCAAGGCTCATATCCAAGACCATCATAGAGGACAAAGTCCATTACTAAACCGGGTTCACTCCTCATTCCAGCCTTGTATTACTAAACTGGATATACTTGACATTTCAGCCCTACATTACAAAACCCGATTTAATTTTTGTTCCAGTCATGCCCATCTCATGAGATATAAATATTTACCCAATTCATTATATGGAGATATATGTCTCACCCATCTCATAAATAAATCATTCTTACATGTGGCACAAAAACATAAATCATTCATCATAGCATAACCTAAGAAATAAAATTGGTGTCTTAAACATCATTCCATCATTACATAATCCATATAAAATTTCAATATATCATTAACACAATATGTTAGGACCAATAGGGGCCTATATACCCTGAGAGGGGGGTGAATCAGGGTATGGATATTCTTTTTCAACATTCTTCCTACCCCACTGGATCTTGACCTCTTTATTACAAGGGTCACTTTGTTTTCTCTTGTGTGTAAACTATGATCACTTCTTTACTTCTTTATCAAATGATGATGCTTTGAATAAAATGCAGGGAAGAAAACAGACAGACACAAAGATTTTTACTTGGTTCACCCTCACTGGGCTACGTCCAAGGAGCATACGGCGACAAGTTGCCGGTCGTACCAAATTCCACTATTCTTCACTAGATGTGGATACAAAGTTCGGGCTAGATCACTTCTATGCCTAGTCTCACTACCTTTACAAGTTTCGGGTCAGCTCACTGCTTTCCCAAGGGTCACTCCCTGTTTCTCTCTCTCTGGCTCACAGCCGGTGGAGAGGATCACCTTCTTCCTCTTCCTAAGATCACTGCTCTTGAAAGGAATCCACTCACAGTTTATAGACCTGTAGGTCTCTTCATTTGCACGAATGAATGCATCTTTCTCTGTATGTAGATGCTCTGTTGAAGTAAAAATTTCACCTGTAGATGAATATATCTTTGCACCGAAGGTATCGGGCAACGTACCAGCTTTCACGCAGTCCGAAAATCACTGCTGGAACAAAACCTTACTTGGCGCGCAAGTCAAACACGGCGCGCAAGTATCGGCGCACAAGTCACAACGGGCGTGCAAGTTCACCTCAGACACTTGCGCGACTCAAGCTTCCTCAACTCCAAACTTGCACGACTCTTTTCCTTTTACGCCCAAACCAACATTGGCGCGCAACTGCCAACCGGTGCGCAACTTCTAACACCAGCGCACAACTTCAACTACTGGCGCGCAAATTTACCTGCGCGACCCACACTCACCACTTGCGCGACCACCACACCTGCACGACGGGAGCTCTGATTTCTCAAAGTGTTGAACTCCGCTTAAAAATGAGGAGGGGTGGTCCAGTATTTATAGGCAATCTGACCACCCTGCGCGACGGTGCGCAAGTTACCTGTGCGACCCAGTTTCGGCGCGCAAGTCTTCTGTCCTTTTAGACACTTGCGCGACCAACTCCCAAACTTGCGCGAACCTACTTCCTTTTCCATATTTTGATCTTCTGATATTGAAAAACATATGGCGCACAAGTTTCCTATTCTCCAAGTCCTCGGCGTGCAAGTCCTTTTTCCAAAAATACTTTTCTTCATTTGCCGATTTTCAGGCCCTAAAATTTGGCAAACACTGGAAAACAGCGCCACCTTGTATCTGTTCTTTTATACCGCCTCCAGATCATCCATTCCTTTTATCGACGTTCTTGAATCAAACATGTATCGTTGAACTCAGCTCTTGAACTTGACATTCCACCATGAAATCCTCTTTGTCAACAAATTTGTATGTCATTGTTTTTCTTTGTCAACAATCACTACTCAGATGTCCACTTTGTCAACAAACACAATCACCTCAAAAAGCTTCAATGATACCTTGAGGGATTTTTTCCCAACACAATAAAATCATAGTAATAATAGGGATAGAAACATAACCCTATTTGAAGAGTGTCATCTTAGATGGAAAATAATTTTGATAAAATACTTGAACTTAATTCTAGAGGATAATATCCTTTCTTCTTCAAATTGTTTTTATTTTCTCTAAATGCCGGGAAATTTTAAAAGAATATAATTTAGTTGAAAATAAACTTGAAATAATTTAGATTAATCTTCATGTAAATAAGGCGTAAAAATATTTCCATGTTGTATAAGTTAAACAAAATATTCTCCCTATACTTTTTTCGAAAAAGTCAAAAAGTACCTCGTATGGTAAATGAAAGAAAGATTCCATCCAAACTACATAGTAAAAGTCAAAATGGGTTAAATGAATTCAAACATACATATAATAATAGTAAAAATTTTATGAAAACATTTTTAGAAAACATGGACATGGATGATAAATATACCCCCAGTAAATACTTACGTATAAAGAATCTCGGATAAAAATGAGATTGCAAAATTATCCCTTACCTTAGGTTTATTATCCTTTGTATGTATCCAAATATACTGTATAATAATTTAAATAATTTCATTGACTTATTACAGAATCATAGTCATTTTTATGATATCATAAATGATCATATTATCAACCGTTTGGTAAAAATATTTCATTATTACTCATTATTCGGGCATTAACTACTTCATTTTCTCATGCATGTTTTGTCAAATAAGTTCATGTTATTATTATTAGGTCATAATTATATCATTAAAAATGGTATTAACATAGTATATATCATATGTATTTATTATTTACATTTATATAGTCATGATTTAATTGATATCATATAGAACAAATCACATCGCATCGTAGAGACGATAGGTCGTATGTACGCATGAGAGATGATATCATTCATTTAACTATTAAATGATATAAAATTGGATGGTATATATATTGTTACAGAATAATTAACTTCTTATAATAATCATATATATTTACCATTTCCATCATTATACCCATCCAAGTCAAGTAGTGGTGAAAACAGATTACACCACGGCGTGGAGACGGTAAGCCATATGTACACATGCATGGTGATTTCATTTTCTCGTAGGATGGATAGAAGGTGGAATATGGATGTTTCATAATTATAATAACATATAAATATATAATCGACACTAGATTTATTACTTTATAACAAAACAACTAATAAATAGTAAGTAGAATAATAAAGAAGTTTGAAAGGATTGGTAGAGGAGACTACACCTTCTTCGACATGTTTCCTCCAAATCTCCTCTTAGAGCACTGGAGTTGGCCTTTGAAGAAGACCAGAACTTCAATAATGTAACTAGGGAAGTTTATAATGGAAAATTCAGGGGATTTAATATCTTTAAGTCTCAAATTTATGTGAAGAAGTGAGAGAGGATGTTCCGTTTTATAATTGAGGTGAGGGGCACTTTTGGAAACCTCAAAAATATTAATTTATAATAAAATCAAACACCACTAAAAAACCTAAAAATGCCCCAATTTATAAGATTATATGATATAGGGTTGTAATATCATTAACTAATAATTTTTAAACAAGTTTTTATATCAATTTAAACATTATCATTTTAATTAACACTTAACTATTCTATTTAATTTTAATTAAGATAACAAATATTTCAATATTCAAAGGGTAAAATATTTCTTTATTTGATGTAAATTATACCATAAATAAGTACCATAGAGTATTTTAGACAATATTATAATTATTATATATATTTTTTAAATTTTTTATGATTTTTAAATAATTTAATAAAAAATTGTTTTAACAAAACAACAATAGTGTCAATTTTGACACTATTCAGTTAAGGGATTTTTAAAATATCAAGATGTTATCATAAAAAAAATTATTTTATTATATCACTATATGATCTAGTTCATCTAGAAAAATCATTGTATATATTAATTATCTCACATTATATTTATTTTAATATTTTTAATAAAATTAATTTGATATTTCCATTAGTAAAATAATTACTACACTAGTTTTATGTAATTATTTAATATAATTATTTATTGGGTAAAAATTAAAAATAAAATACTAATAAGAATATAAATATACTAGATTTTATAATAATACTTTTAGTAGAATTTATCTTATAGAAAATTCAACATTAAAAATGTTATACTTATTAAATTATGAATGTGACAACTTTAACATCACTTTAAATAAAATAATATAAGTGTTACAATCTCTTTCATATGGATCCAAATGGTTAATAACTCGAACCTTAGATTATTATGGTCGATATATACTCGAATAATATGAATTGGAAAAGTTTTTGGGTCTTTTATGGTTATTTATGTTTTAATAGTAATTTTTTTATTGATTTCTCATCAATTAATTAATTTGTACACCATCAAAGTATAAGTCATTAAGGTAATTATATATTTCCTAAAATTAAAAATAAATTACTATGATAAATAAAAACATTTTAGATTTCAAATAATTATTTATAATAGAATTTATCTTTTGTATAACCTTATATGAAAAAATATTTATTTATTAAAATTTGAGTGAGATGTATTTAACTTTTAATTAAATAAATTAAATTAAATGTCCTAATCTCGTCCAAGTGGCTTCCAAAGGACACCATTTAAACCCAATGATGATTTAGGTCGAAACACACTCATCCAATTATATTAACACAAATGTTATGGTAATTTTATAATAGTATTCTTACCCTTAATTACTCGTTTTACCTTTTTACTGTATAAATAAAAATTACCAAAGTTACTATTCATAATTCTCATAAGAAAAATAATGCTATTTAAATAATTTGATCCTACTGGTTCCAAATATGGAATCCACTTTTTAAAGTTCATAACAATGAATTTTCAGAAATTAATTTAAAATTATTCTTGTTTTCGGAAAGAGGGAACGAGTTTTTAAAAGTTAAAACATTGCAAAATATTGAAATGTTTTTAAATTTGAATTCGATGTAAAATTAATGGTAATGAAATAAATTATATTGAATGATAAAAATATATTCTATTTATACTTTTAAACCATTCAATAATATAATTTAATTACATAAATTATTTCTATGAAAAAATTTGTTTTCAATTTAAATGTAGTGCATTTTTACTATTCATCTAAACTTGAAAGTTATCAGAAAAATATCAAAAAATCATCCAAAGTAAATTTTTATATACCACTTACAAAGAAGAATTTTATTTTATCAAATATAATATATAAAAGTTCCAAAAACTATATTTAAAATGGGTGTTCCATCAAAAGGCATAAATACTGCATTTTTTGCAAAATACTTCTTTTATCCGAAAAAATTGAATTTGTTCTTATACTATGTCTATAACAAATATAAGATGAATTTTAACCATTAAATTGAATCCATAAAGAGTTATTTTATTATTTTATTGAATAAATTATTTTAATTTAAATAGTTTTTTAGAAGGAAGTTAGTACTATTCATACCCTCTATTATAATGACTAGGTTATAATATTTAGTTCACTTATAATCAGCATTGCATGAAATTAATTCTATAAAAGAACTTGAAATTGCGTGTAACACCATCCAAGCATAGTGTTTCATATACCACAGGCTAATATGGTTTTTCCTATGGCGCAATCTAATCTTGGTGTAGCATAAAACAAAATACATCAAAGAAATTAAAAATATATATCTCATAAAATCTGGAGGTGTTACATTCTACCCCCCCTTAAAATTAATTTCACCCTCAAAATTCGTCAGGGATATAAAAGTTTTATTACTTTAAAGTTTCTTTCGTAGAAACCCACATCGTAAAAATGAATACTAAAAAATTATTTTAAAAAGAAAAGTTAGAAAAATAAAAATTACCCAATGTAACTCCTCACTGGGTTTCCATATATAATAACATAGGTGAGAAGAGAAAACCTATGTTTAGAAGAAAAATATAACCATCAAGTTCTGATGGAGAGTGATAGAGAACCAGGTTTAGAGAATGTTAATAACCAGAAATCCATAAATCTACGATGATTCATGGGACCATCTAATTCATCAGATAAGAAGGTACTTGGATATCATTTTCAGTTTCAAGATTATTTTACTAAAATTGAATAATTTTGTATAAGAAGAAATACATACTTGATTTTGGTACAATCTCACTATTGGTCATGCCTTGATCTATTTCCACTTCATCTCTTATTCAAAGAAAAGAAGTTGAATTTTTCATTCCTAAAGTGTTAGTAGATCATACGATCTATAAATCGAATGATAGGTTATTCCATCTATCTTTATCACAAAAATGTTAGCACAAATTATCAAACATGCATAAGCCCATATATGGTGAGATAATACTTTATTCTAACAAACTTCATCCGATGTTTAACTTAAAATTTCAAAAAAATTGATAACCTTACAATCCTTCTGAAAGATAAAAATCCAAAACTATAGAAAAAGGTTCAGAAACTCAGCTTAACATTTATCCCCCATATATCATAATATTTCTCCAGTAGATCACATTCCAAAAATGTGAACACCTTCATCATGTATTCTCTTGAGTCGTGGTAACAACCTGAATTATTAGATATCCTTATTGAAAAAATGCATGTTTCATTATTCCAAAACTTATCGGATATATTCCTTAAGTCCCAAAAAGTTTTATATTTCATCAATGATAGCATAACCCTCCTGTCAAAAACTCCATAATTAGTTCCCAAGAGACTAGAATCATCCAATTTACTTATTCAAATCCAACATATCTTTATCTAAACATTATTATCTTAATATAAGGTATATATTAAGGGTTATCTTTCACTTAATCATGTGTTCTAAAATTATATCACCTTACCCTTAAATCACTTTTTGGCTCCTTAGAACTATTCAACATATCCTTTCTAATCCTTAATGAAAAACTTATACCGAAAACACTTATATATTTAATGATTTATATAGCATAATCTTTGAATTCTGAAACATATACACCTCAATCATCCAACTTTATTCTTAAACCATTACTCAGGATCCATCATCTTCATCTTTCCTAAAATATTAATCATGTCTTAAGGTTTCTCAAACTCAATATTCTTAGGTTTAATGTAAACAATACTGGAATAAAATCACATAACATTCACATGTCATTTAGAATCTCTTTATCCTCAGTAGTACGACCAATACTCATACCATCGTCATGATTCTCTTCATTATATTTCCACTTAGGAAATTGATATTTATAATTACCATAATTTCCAAATCTAAAAAAATAAATGGTTAGCTATTTTATATGTATTTATGGATATTGACTAAGAATAGAAAGAAAAGTGTGAGAAATATATATCAGAGATTAGAAATACATAAGGTAAATTACTTATAATATTTCAATCTATGATGTCTTCGGTTTAGCAGTAGTTTAGTCATGATTATCGCAAAAACCCTAGGATTGTAACCTATACATAGAATTATCCTTTGGAAATACCTAGACATATCCTTAGAAATATTTCTAGGGATCTCACTAAAGTTTTCACATCCTAGTTTCCAAAGGTAGACTAAACCTTCACTTTGATACCAAATCTAATGACCCAAGCCTGACGTACATGGACATCACATTTATTTTGCATAATACTTAATAAATTAAAAAATTAGATGCCCAAATACCATATTAGTTTAGTGTTTTTGAAAACTCGGAACACATTATTCTATCTTGGTGAAAGATCTTTAACATCTCCCACAAACATCTTCCCCTTTAGTTTTCCTACCTAAAACCTTGGAATACATTCTTCTAACTTGTGAAATATCTTCAACATATCCTATAAAGATCTTCCCCTTTAGTTTTCCAACCTAAATCCTTTCTTTATATCCTGGGGGAATGAAAACATAAAAATGGTGAGATCAAATTATCAGTAAGGGTAAACATGGAGAACATCAAAAAAAATAAACATAAGAATTTAAAAACATGAACATATATTGTGAATATCAAAATCCTGAGTCATACAATAAATCTTGGAAGTACTTAATAAATCAATCATAAAGGAAGATTAAAAATGATAACATATCATTGGCGCAAAACATGAACTTGTGTAAAACACATAAGCATAGAAAGTAATTTCCATATCATCCAAGGCTCACATCCAAGACCATTATAGTGGACAACATCCATTACTAAACTGAGTTCACTCCTCATTCTAGCCCCATATTACTGAACCATATATACTTGTCGTTTTAGCCCTGTATTACTGAACTGGATTTACTTGTTGTTCTATTCATTTCTATCTCATGATATATAAATATTTACCCAATGCATTGGAGGGAGATATAGGTCCCACTCATCTCATAATGAAATGATTCTTACATGTGTCCTAAAAACATAAATCATTCATCATAGCATAATCCAAGAAATAAAATGGGTTTCTTAAACATCATTCCATCATAACATAGTCCATATAAAATTTTATTCTATCATTAAAACAATAAAATCATAGTAATATTTGGGATAGAAACATAACCCTATTTAAAGAGCATTATCTTAGATGGAAAATAATTTTGATAAAACACTTGAACTTTATTCTTGAGGATAATATCATTTTTTCTTCAAAAACATTTTCTTTTCTGAAAATGTCATGAAATTTTAAAAGAAAATAATTTAGTTTAAAATAAAAATTAAATTATGTATAGTATGTTTCATGTAAATAAGGCTTAAAAATCCATCTATGTTGTATAAGTTAAGTAAATATTCTCCTCATACTTTTGCTGGAAATGTCAAAAAGTACTCGTTTGGTAAATGAAATAAAGATTCCTTCCAAACCATATAGTAAAAATAAAAAATGGTTAAAAATGAATTCAAACATACATTGAAGAATAGTAAACATTTTATGAAAATATTTTTAGAAAATATGGATATGGATGATAAATATTCCCCCAATAAATACTTACATATAAACAATCTCGGATAAAAATGAGATTAAAAAATTATCCCTTACCTTAGGTATGTTATCCTTTGTATATATATTAAACTCCTACATAATGATTTAAATAATTTCATTGACTTATTATAGAATCATAGTAATTTTTTATGATATCATATATGATCATATTATCACCTGTTTGGTAATAATATTTTATTATTACTCGTTATTCATGTATTAACTACTTCATTGTTTCATGCATGTTTTGTCAAATAAGTTCAGGTTATCCTTTTTATGTAATATTAATATCATTAAAAATGATATTAACATAATATATATCATATTTATTTATTCTTTACATTTATATAGTTATGATTTAATGGATATCAAGTAGAAATAATAGCATCGCATCGTGGATATGGTAGGTCGTACGTACGCACGAGCGATGATATCATTCATTTTATTATAAAATGGTATCAAAGTGGATAGTATATATATTGTTTCAGAATAAATAAATTATAATAATAATAATATATAGTTATTATTTCCATCATTATACTCATCCAAGTCAAGTGGTGGTGAAAAACAGATTACATGTCGGCGTGGAGACGGTAAGTTGTACGTACGCACGCATGGTGATTTCATTTTTTCATAGGATGGATAGAAGGTGGAATATGGTTGTTTCATAATTATAATAACATCTTATTATATAATTGATACTTTATTTATTACTTTATAACTACACAAATTCTGAATAGGAAGTAGATGAAGAAATAAGTTTGAAAGACTTGGTAGAGGAGATTACCTCTTCTTCGACGCGCTTCCTCTAACTATCCTCTTAGATCACTAGAGTTGGCCTTTGAAGAAGACCAGAACCTCTAGAATGTAACTAGGTAAGTTTATAAGGGTATGTTTCATGGTATAGTATAGATTTAAGTCTCAAATTGATGTGAAGAAGTGAGGAAGGAGGTTCCCTTTTATAATTGAGGTGATGGGCACTTTTAGAAACCTCAAAAATATAAATTTATAATAAAATAAAACCCCACTCAAAAACCTAAAAAATTTACCAATTTAGAATATTAGAAGATATATGTTTTTAATATAATCAACTAATAATTTTTATACAAGTAATTATGTCAATTTAAATATTATCATTTTAATTAACACTTAGTTGTTCTATTTAATTTTAATTAAGAAAACAAATATTTCAATATTAAAAGGGTAAAATATTTTTATATTTGATGTAAATTAGACCCAAAATAAGTATATTAGAGTATTTTAGACCATATTATAATTATAATATATTTTTTAAAAAAATTATGATTTTTAAATAAGTTTATAAAACATTGTTTTAACAAAACAACAATAGTGTCAATTTGGACACTATTCAATTAATGGATTTTTAAAAATATCAAGATAATATTTTATCATCGAAAAAATTATTTTATTACATCAATATAGGGACTAGTTAATTTATAAAAATCATTTTATATATTAATTATCTCAAATTATATTTATTTTAATATTCTTAATAACACTAATTTGTTATTTCCATTAATAAAATAATTACTACATCAATTTTGTGTAATTATTTAATGTACTTATTTGTTGGGTAAAAATTAAAAAAAAATACTAAGAATAATAAAAATATACTTTATTTAATAATAATAATACTTTTAGTTGAATTTATCTTTTGTAAAATTGAACATTAAAAATGTTATACTTATTAAATTGTGAATGTGACAACTTTAACATCACTTAAAATAAAATAATATAAGTGTCACAATCTATTCCATATGGCTTCAAATGTTCAATAACTTGACCCTTGTATTATTATGGTCAAGATATACTCAAATAATATAAATTGGTAATGTTTTTGGGTCTTTTCATAGTTATTAGCATTTTAATAATAATTATTTAATTGATTTCTCATCAATTAATTATTTTTTAAACCGTCAAAGTATAAGTATTTAATGTAATTATATGTTTCATAAAATTAAAAATAAATTAATATGATAAATAAAAACATTTTATATTTCAAATAAGTATTTGTAATCTGATTTATCTTTTTTATTACCTTATATAAGAAAAGGTTTAATTATTAAAATTTGAGTGAGACGTATTTAACTTTTCATTAAATAAAATAATTTAAATGTACTAATCTCATCCAAATGGCTTAAAACGGACACCATTTAGATGCAAGGATGATTTAGGTTGAATAAAACTCATCTAATTATATTAAGACAAGTGTTAGGGTAAATTTATAATAGTATTGTTACCCTTAATTACCCATTTTACCTTTTTACCATATTAATAAAAATTACCAAAGTTACTATGCATAATGACCAAAAATAAAATAAACTATTTACATAATTTTGTCCTAATGATTCTAAATATGGAATAAATTTTTCAAAATTTAATACAACGAATTTGTAGTAATTAATTTAAAATTCTTATCATTGTTGAAAAGAGAGAACGGGTTTTTAAAAGTTAAAACATTGCAATAGATTGAAATATTTTTACATCTGAATTCAATGTAAAATTAATGGTAATTACATAAATTATATTGAATGATAAAAATATATTTTATTTATACTTTAAAACCATTCAATAATTTAATTTAATTACATAAATGATTTCGATGGAAAAAGTTGTTTTCATTTAAAATTTAGTGTATTTTTACTATTCATCAAAACTTGAAAGTTATCAGAAAATATAAAAAATCAAACCAAAATAAATTTTTATACTCCTTTTAAAAATAAGAAGTTTATTTTGTTAAATAAAATATATATAAGTTTCAAAAACTAGATTTAAAATGGGTGCACCGTTAGAAGGCAACAATACTTCATTTTTGGAAAAATACTTCTTTTATTCGAAAAAATGAATTTGTTTTTATATCCTGTCTAGAAAGAATATAAGATAAATGTAAACATTATATTTAATATATAAATATTTATTTTATTATTTTATAGAATCAATTATTTTCATTTAAATAGTTTTTTTAGAATAAATTTAATACTATTCATACCCACTTAATGACTAGGTTATAATATTTAGTTGTTCACTTATACTTGGTCTTGCATAAAATGAATTCTATCAAAAGAACTTAAAATTGTGTGTAACATAAGCCAAGAATAGTTTTCGTATACCTAAAACTAATACGGTGTTGCGTGTGGTGCAAAATAATCTTGGTGTAGCCCACAACACAAGATATCAATGAAATTAAAAAGAATCTATCTCATAAAATCTCAGGGTGTTACAAATTTTCCTTACATATATAATTAAATAAAGGTGGTATATGGAAGGTTCTTCAGCTTGGAGATCTCAGTGATTCCCAGGGTGATTTTAATTGATCATGATTCTTTTTTTTCGATGGTGTTTCCCTAAGATGTTGAATTTGATCTCGAAGAAGACCCTGCTAGTTTCAAAATAGGTTTTAATCGACCTCCTTTGGATTCTCATACAAATATCCTGAGAGGGTGGATGATTCTAATTCAAGATTTATGGGATCTTTCCCTTTGTACTTGTTTATATATTCAACTTTCGGAATAATCATCAATAAGGGTTTGAGTGTAATTCCCTAAGAATTCAGTATGTATTAATTTAAGTAAATATCTTCTTGAATAGTGTGTGATATACACAACACAAAACTAAAGTGAGTTATACATTATTAAAAAAAGGTAAAAAATAATACATTATGAACATACAATGTAAAAACAAATAAATTAACACTCATTAGTAATTGAAATGATATAATATTGAGAGCACTTAAAGTCTAAATGGGTTGTTTTTCTATAAAATACGGTTTTATTTATATTTTTTATTTTTATTTAAAATTTAAATATATAATTTATAAAAAAATAAATTAATAAAATGGAATTTATTTTTTACATCATCATATTAAAATAATATTAATATGAATTTATGGGATTTCTTTAAATAGGTGATTTTTGAGTTAATAGGGGAAAATACCAATTTTACAAATACTGTCACTTTTATGACATTATTGTGATGTAAGAATGACTTGAAAGTTTATTAAAAAATCATAGACCAAATATATATTTAATAAATACTATAAATATTTTAAAATCATAATTTTGAACTTATAAATATGCGTTTGACATTTTGGAAATCTATGTAATGTTTTTATTCAAATAAAAACTATTTTAGGTACATATTTTTAATTAAGTTTTCATAATGTTCCTTTAAATTTTGTTTTGGTTTTAATTAAAATTAAGTATCCTTTTATTTAGCTTAAAAAAATTAACACCATTTTAATCAAAATTATACTTAATTTTGGTATAAAATCATTTTATGCTCATATAAATACATTTTTCTAGAAGCGGCTTTTCATTTTGTTTTGTAAACTTTTATTAAAATTAATTTTTTTATGAATTCTAGAAATTTAATCCTAGAAAATGGATTCCATATTTTGAATCATCATATTCAAATATATATATATATATATATATATATTAACTTCATTTTTATTCATAATAAATAGTTACCATGGAAAAATTTTCTCACCAAAGTAAAGGTTAAAATGGTTAATAGGGGGTTAAACTAAGAGATGAGGCTTAAAATATCTCTCAAACTTGTATAAATTTGATTTTATGAGTTTATTACAACCTTATCCAATCTCAATTATAAATTGGGGTTCCTTATAGTGTCTTTCAATGAGAAATACACTTATAATAGTTTAAAGTTCTTAATATTTACAAGGGTGCCACTCCTCTCACTTATAAAAGGGAACCTCCTCACTTATCTAGAATCACAGAGAACCTTAGGTAAACCAAGATCTACCCAAATACCTTCCAAACAATCCTCCCCAAATACTAACGGTACCGTTCTCACTAAAATACCAATCATTTAAGTCTTAAGTTGTAATCTAATAGAAGATATCCAAGGAGGATGTTTAAGTCATAACTGAATTATTTCAAGTTTATTTATTCTTCTACCTCACTAAAATATTTTATAACCATCTTAATATAATTACATAAATACCGTTAACAAACTTAAATGTTATTTTTATGATGTAAAAACTATTTTCTATGTCATTTTCATCCATTTTAAAATGATAACATAGCTCGGTCATACGTGTGGACTACCAAATCCACAAATTGATGTGATTCGTTTATTATTTCTACCTTACATGAATGGTCATAAGGATAAATTTAATGAATAAATATAATATCTATAATATTATTATAATTATATAATTGTAATTATTTATCAAATTTATTTTTGTTGGTCGGAGTGTGTATCTCAAGAGAGGGTGAATTGAGTACCCAATAAAAAATTCTGTTAAAAGGATTAATTTGAAATCCCATAATTAATTGAAAATGGACTAGTTAATCAATATATAAGATCTTTATAAGTTATAATCTTTCAAAATGTTTCTTAAAGATTTATTATTTCTTAGGTAAGTAATATACAATATCACATATTCCTTTGAAATCAATTTACCTAATTAAAATATTATAAAAACACTAATAAAGATTAACTATCAAAGTATTAGTTTTTTGTTTATTTAAAATAGTTTCAATTTTAAAAGTAGAAATAAAGTAAACAAAAATACACATTGAAAATTTGAAACAAGTGGTTCAGTCTCAAGCTGAGAAATAGTCCTCTCCACTTGGTGATCACCTACCACAAAACAATTTATATAAAATAAACAAGTTGATCCATGACCTAGATTGGGTTTTACAAAATTTTAAAACTACCCAGGTCACACACGACCTCTTCCACTATTATTCATGGGAGTATAAACAAAACAGGTCACAAAGGGACCTCTAAAGTGTAGGGATAGAAATGCTCAGTCTATTATAGTTTAGTTCATGACTCATGGAAATTATTTGTAAATGAAATTTGAGATGAGTTATCATGAAATATTTAGAATAATAGATTGTTGAAAACTCTTATGTTATTTACTAGAGGAAATCATTATATGTTTATGATCTTTGTATTCCTTAGTAGAATTTTTGTAGGATGTAACGATTCATCTCTTAAACTCTATGTGTATTCTCTAAAGGCAAGATCTTAGATTTCTATTTGTCTACTTTTAATGATAATTCACCTCCTCTACACATGAGGGAGTATGATTCTCTTTTTATTAGCAATAAAAGGAATATATGTATCCTCTCTACTTCCTCTTATTTCATGTCAGGAATCCTTTTCAATGTACTCTATTGATCATTTAAAAGATAATAATTAAAATATGAATCATCCTTAACTTTAATAAAATAGTCATTACAAAATATTTAAATGAAAAGGTAAGTTAGAAATAGTGGCAGTG
Source organism: Viscum album (assembly GCA_963277665.1). NCBI lineage: Eukaryota > Viridiplantae > Streptophyta > Magnoliopsida > Santalales > Viscaceae > Viscum > Viscum album. The sequence continues at coordinate 28,305,525 of OY728139.1, read as the reverse complement.
AGTCCTTGAATGGTGACTCAATGCTAGCGGTGTCTCAGAGTCTGGAGGCCTCTCATTCTAGTGGTGTCTCTTCTTGGAAATTTGACACCAGCGATGTCTTATTCTGGAGGTGTCTTGTACATAGAAAATTTTTCATGTTTGTAGTGAGTCTTCTAATGGTAGATCATATTATTGTGGTTGTTCAGGCTCATGGTGATTCATCTAATGATGTCTTAGACTTAGTGATATTTCCATAATGATGATGACTCAACTTTCATGGTGTCTCAGACATTTTCAAAAATTATTTTTTGTCAATGACATGTTTGGTGGTGACTCATTCCAGTACTTTTCCATTTTTCATGTGGATGGTGTGATATTCTTGGCAGTGAGTCCTTGACTAGTGGTGAGTCATCTTGATGGTGTCTTAACATCAATGGTGACTCATACTTAGGAAAAATGTCATCACCTATCTCAAAATATAAGACACTTATAGAAAAACATAAAAGTCATTAATATTATTAGAATCATGATTTTGTGATTATTAAAACATAGAGGTCAATAATCTCCCCCTTTTTATGATAAAAAATAATGGCATCAAAGCTATCACAAAAATAAAAATAATTAATTATCATTCATAGTATGTTCATATGATATCAAAGAGAAATAATAATAAATTAAATGTAATTATCAAGTATCAAAAGGGAAAAAATATTAAAAAAAAGGTAGCAAAGGTAACATAGAAACATCATTATAAGAAATTAGAAATAAATTCCATAGTGTTATACCCCTTTTAAGATTATCAAAAAGGTAAAACATAATTAGAATGGAAATAGGAAATATAGGAAGAATAAATATGAAAAGAATAATCAGATTCATCAAAGGAATTCAGAGAATTTTTTGTCAAAAATTTATTATAGGACATCCCATCAAAGACACAGTTCAATCTAACAACAAGTCAAGGATTGGTAGTATGGTCCATATGATCTTTTCCTTTGGACTTGTACTTCTATTGATCTAAGGTAGTAGTAGTAAAAAATTCTATATGATTTTTAAGAAAATTACTTAGGAAACTAGCTGGTATTCCATCTATAACCAAGGAGTCCAAAATTCTAGAACAATAACTGGCCTGAGTTTCCTCATATCCTATATAGGATAAAGAGGGAGAGGTTGGAATTTGGAAGGAAGAGGTTCTTATGGATACCTGGTAACTCTTGGTCGAATAGATGCCTCAAGGGTATTAGTAATGGCTTCATGAGCAATAACTACAACACCATGCATAGGAAGAAATGAATTCATGAGATTTATGAAATCCATAATTATTCGACCACCTCTTTCTAGTTCACTAAAGAAGTCATATTGTTCCTCTATAAATCTATTCAACAGTGGGGTCATATCCTTCAAATCCCTTAATTTCTCTTTAAAGTCCTGATTCATAAGGGGAATCTGTATATTTTCATCCAAAAATTATGTTTTCATCCATAACATGTTTGGTATAGATCCTTGAGAGATAAAACTGTGTGGATTTGGTAATAGTATCTAAGTAAACATTCATATAATTGGAATAATATCTAATCATCATGTTATCATTCTTAGTACCCTACTCAAAATTTCTCAAAATATTCAATGGTATGATATTTTTTTTACTAACAGGACCACTTAAAGCAGCAACGACCACTTCTCTAACAACTGTTCGAATCTGATCAGCATCAACTATAGGAGGTGGAGAAGAATAACTAGAATCCACCAAGGTAAGACTTTCAATTATTTTCATAATATCTTTAAAAGACTCTTGTTCACCATTGATCCTCTTATTTTTAATCCCTATCTCCTATATGTGATGCATCAATTGAGGTTTAATGTGTTGAATAACCAACTCAAAGAGATATATTATATCATTCTCACTAAGCTTGGTCATGAGGTGACATTGATCCTTCAAACACTTATTAAAATCTGAAAGAAACTCTCTTCTAAAATTTTCCAAGTCACCCTTGGTGACTAAGTCCACTGGCATAGTTATAGGAACAATAAGATGAGAAGGTTATGGTTCAGGTTCTCTTACAGAAGAAAAATTTTCAAATAGACCATCAAAATTAATCTGAGCCCCCATAGATCCCTTAGAATCTCCATCATTCTGAACCACAGGTCCACCATCCTTTGGTGGGCTTCCTACTATACTGGAGAATCTATCACACTCTTAAAAAATTATATCAACCCCAAATATTAGAGGCTTTATGGATAGATGTTTTAGAAATGATAGGTATAACATTGGGAAAAACTACAGCTGGTAAAACAGTGTACAATTCAATATTCTAAGCAGCTACAATCTGTGCAGTGGAAGTAGACTCATCAATAATAGGATATTCTTTCATATAAAGATCAGGTATTTGAATAGAATACTCAAATTATTTTGGATCATAAATGGAGGGATTAGAAATATCCACATCAACCTATTATTCATTTCAATATTCTTACTTAGAAATCTCATTTTTAATCTGCTTAATAATAGGTGGGCCATACATAGTCTAATCATCCCAAATAGAACTGACTTCAGTTCCATCAATACCTTTAATTTCTTGAAAGATTTCCAAAGATGGGTATTTCTCCCCCTCAACAAGTTCATATTTATTATTAAGCTTTGGGTTCAATTCTTCAGTCAAATCTGGTTTCTCAGTAGAAACACTTGGTGAATAAAGAAGATCTGGAGTCATCTCAATATCTTTCCATTTAATTTTTTCACCTGAACCATTAGGGTTAGAATCTTCATCATCATCAACTTCACTATCATTGCAATTATTTTCATCTCCATTTTCATTTTCCTCATATTCCTCTTCCACATATCCATTATCTTATTCATCATTATTTTTTGAATTGATATTCTTCTAAGACTTATGTCTCTTCCTCACAACTCTTCACCAATTTTTCTCTTTTTGTAAGCCTCATAGGCAGGCTAGGAGATCCATAAGTAATCGGAGAAGACTTGGGAGAAAAATCGGGATCACTCCCTTCATCAAAAGAGGTTTACATCTCTTATTATTATTTTTTAATAGCATGTTCTTCCTCGTATAAATATATAACAAGATCATCAGGCTCTAATCCTAGATCAATAAGATCCCTTAGTCTTGTTTGGTGGTCCACCAGATTAAACTCAGAAAATAGCTTGTCATTAGCATCTACCCACTATTTCTTTGAGGGGTTCCAACTGATATTCATCCTTGAGTAGATTGATTTTGAAAGAAAAAAAACCATTACAATCAACAATTATTTCCCCATCATCAGAAACATGTCATTTATCATTTAACATTATAGAAATGATCTTCAGATAAATCAGCAAATTGGATCTAGATAAAGTCTTGTTCAATTCGGATAAATGAACCATAAACTACTTATAAAAATTGATCTTAATTCCCCTTTTCATAAGACTAATAATGTAGAAATATTGGTGTCTTAAGTTGTTAAAGTCACATTTTATAGGGAAAAATATGTTGAATGAACTTAAATAACAACCTAAATTCTCCATCAATCTTAGATGCAACAGGTCTTCTAGTGATACCATAACCTGTTAGTTTTGTCAAAGAATATTCATAAATAAAGAAGTCACTATCCTTAGGAATATATCCTTGATAGTCATCATAAACACCTTCATGAGGAACTACCCAGAATTTAGACTACTATTTTTATGAAAATATTATTCTATGACCTTTAAATCATGCTCTCATCTAATATTATTCCTCATCATTAAATCCAAACTCAACATATTTGAAAAACTAATGTATCAAACTATGCCAGAAAGGTCTCTAATTTAAATAGAACCACTCTAAATAGAAATGATATTGAAGAACATTCATCACTGGAGACTTACCTGAAAACAACCGGTTTTCTTCCACTTCCTTCTCAGATACACTAATCCCTTTAAAAATATCATGATTCAAAGGTTTAACTAGATATATATCACTCAGTTATCTCTTAAACTTCTTATATAATCATGATTCATCTAGAAAAGGCACTATAGGTCGCTTTACTATAGTCATTCAGATCGGTTTGGTAAGCTTAGTCGAAGATGAAGGTCAAAATTTTTGGTTGAAGAAGGTTGTGTTAGGATTTATAGAGAAAGGAGGGAGGGTAGAGGTGTGTTGGAAAATATAAAAAGTGATGTTTTTATATCATTAGGGTTTTAGGTATTCCAAAAATAAAAATAATACTTGAAACAGAATTTAGAATCCGAGAAAATATATATATCAGGTTACATAAATAAACCTTAAAAATATTAAACTAGTGGTTAAGAGAACATAGAATCAAAGAAAATTAACAAAGGAATGAAACCAATGGTGTGAAAATAAAATGGTGTGTTGACCACAATAGTGAGACAATCCAACGTTGAGACAACAATAACGGTGAGAAAACAACAATGGTGAGACATAAACAATAACGAGTCATACCCAACGACGTGTCATACCCAATGGTGTGCCATACCCAACAGTGTTTCATACCCAATGGTGTGTCATACCCAATGATGTGTCATACCCCATGGTGTGTCATACCCAATGGTGTGTCATACCCAAAGGTGTGTCACCCAACAGTATGTCATGCCTAATGGTGTGTCACCAAATGATGTGTCACCAGAAAATTAAACTTAATAATAATTGATCATTTCTAATTCATGTTTGATATAGTTCATTCTCTCAGAATTTAGATGTTTAGTAAATATATCAGCTAACTAATGTTCCATACCAATAAACTCAAGAGTGATATCACCCTTTTGAAAATGATCTCTCAAAAAGTGATGTATTATATCAATATGTTTTTTCTAGAATTATAAATAGGATTATTAGAAATATTTATAACACTTGTGTTATAAAAATTTATGGGGACATTTTGGAATTGATATCCATAATCTACTAAAGTGTGTTTCATTAACAAAATTTGAGCACCTTAACTGCCTGAAACTGTATATTCGGCTTCAGTAGTAGATAATGCAATAAAATTATATTTCATACTAAACTATAAAAATAGATACTTTCAAAAAAAGTGACATGTTACATAGGTGATTTGTTTATCTAACTTACATCCACCAAAATCAGCATCTGGATAACTAACTAGAACAAATTCTTGTCCTCTAGAGTAAAACAATCCTAAATTGTTTGTATACTTGTGGTATTTGAAAATTCTTTTAACAGAATTTAGGTATGGATTTTTTGTATTAACTTGAAAGTGGGCACATATACACACACTAAATATTAAATCTGGTCAAATAGTAGTTAATTAGAGAAGACTTCCAATCATACCTTTGTAATTGGTTTGATCCACTAGTTTCCCAACTTCATCAAGATCTATATTATAGGTATTACTCATAGGATCACTACACTTACTGATATTCAAATTAAAATGTTTTATAAGATATTATGTATATTTACTTTGATTCAAAATAACTCCTTCATCATTTTGAAAAATCTGAAATCTATGAAAGAATTTGAGTTTACCCATTAAACTCATCTTAATTTTTTTCCCATTATTTTAGAAAAATCAGTACAAAGAGAATTTCTTAAATATCCCAAAAAAAATTCATCAACATAGATTTGTACTACTAAAAATATTTTGAAATTTTTTATATAAAAAGTAGGTTCATCTATACCTTTTTAAAATAATTTTGAAATAAGAAAATTATTGATAATATCATATCGAGATCTATGTTCTTGTTTTAAACTATATAAATATTTTGTTAATTTAAAAACATAATTTGTTAAATAAGGATTTTGAAAAAAAGTGGGTTGTTCTACAAAAATATCCTCAACTATAAAACCATTCAGAAATGAACTCTTGAAATTTATTTGATAAATTTTGAAATATGGATATACTACATAGGAAAGTAAGATTATTATGGATACAAATATAGCTATAGGTGAACAGTTTTCCTCATAGTTTATTCCTTCTTCTATACTATAACCTAGTACAAAAATTCTAACCTTGTTTCTAACTATAGTTCCTGACTCATTAACCATGTTACTAAACACCCATCTAGTGCCAATAGTCAAGGTGTCCTTGCATCTATCTACAAGTTCTCACACTTTGTTTCTTTCAAACTGATTCAACTCTTATTGCATTTTTGTCCCCCATAATTCATCATTAATGGATTCATTGATGTTATTATGTTCTAACTAAGATAATAATTCCCAATGTTCAACCATATTCCTAAGATAATCTCTAGTTTGTGTACCTATATCTATTTGTCCTATAATAGCATATAATGGGTGATTCTTAATAAATCTAACAGCTCTAGAAAAATATGGACTTGTTACTTATGGTTATATAGGTTCAGGTTCATGAAGTTTTGGAAATTCTTCCGAACTGAATTATTTTTCTAATTGTTCGATAGTATAGTCTAAAGGTTTAGATTTTAGATTCAAAGAAATAAAATCATCCTCAAGGTTTTTTGGGAAGTTCTTAGGATCATGTGGATTAGTCTCATTAAATTTTACATCAACTAATTCTTCCATATTTTTGGTTCTCTTATTAAAAAATCTATAGGATTTACTATAGATTGAATAACCAAGGAAAATTCCTTCATCACTTTTGGAGGAAATTTTTTCTAAATATTCTTAGTGTTAATAATGAAGACTTTTCAAACAAAAACTCTAAAGTAATCAAACTTAGGTGTCCTATTGTTCCAAATTTCATAATGGTTCTTCTTAAGGATATGTCTGATCAGGACTCTATTTATGATGTAGCAGGTTATATTGATAGCTTTAGCCCAAAAATAAATAGTTATGTCATACTCATTCTACATGGATTGGGATATCTCTTGTAAAGTTCTATTTATTTTTTCAACAACTCCATTATGTTGAGGGGTCCTAAGAGTAGATAAGTTATGAGTGTATCCATTATATGAGCAAAAATATTCAAAATATTTATTTTCAAACTCACGACCAAGGTCACTTATTAAGGTCTTATTTCTAAGTCTAGTAAGATTTTATACAAATTTAGCATACTTGGTAAAGTAAGACCAAGATTCCCTTTTATGAACTAGAATGAATACCCAAGTATACCTAGATAAATCATCTACTAGAACTTAAACATATTTCTTCCCATTTAAACTAGAAACTCTAGATGGTCCAAATAAATTCATATGATCCAACTTAAGAGGTTGATAAGTTGACACTTCTTTATTTAATTTAAAAGAGACTTTAAGTTTTTTTCCTCTTTGACAAGGGTTGCAAACTTTATTAGTTGAGAACTCAAGCTTAGGTAGATCCCCAAATAAACCTTTCCTAGTCAAATTACTAAGCGAGTGTATATTGAAATGGACTAGTCTCCTATGCCAAATCCAAGATACTTTGTGAAAGGCACTTAATTATGAAACTTTTTGATAAACTAAAGAGTTTAAATCAACAACATTTACATTATCATTCCTAAAAGAAGTAAAAATTAAATAATTCCTAGAATCATAAAAAATGCATGCATCATTTTCAAATTTGACATAAAATCCATCATCACATAACTATGAAATATTAAGAAAATTATATTTTAAAGAATCAACAAATAATACTTTAGGAATCAAAAATGAATTTTTGTTACTGATTTGTCTAAGGCCTATGATTTCCCCTTTTTAATTATCACCAAAGGTTAAATTAACACCATCAACCTTAATAAGGATCTTGATGAATAAATAATATCCTATCATATGTCTTGAACAACCATTTTCCAAGTACTATATAATTTTGTAGCAGGTATTCAAATATTTTTCCTACAAAAAAAATTATACAAGAAATGACTTCAGTACCCATGTTTTCTTGGGTCTAGAGATGTCAGTAATTAAATATTTATGAAACTACAATTTCTTGATGGGTTTCCTATAAATATATTTAAGACTTTTTGAAATAAAAACTTTATTTATTTCTTTAGAGAAATAATTTGAAGAATAACTTTTCAATTTAGACTTAAGAACAAAAGTACTTTTTCTTACTCTCCTCTATCCAGGTTGATATCCAATTCTAGTTACATACTTAGGTAAAAGTTGATTACCTAAAATCTAAGTAAGATTCTCTCTACCATTTGTAAACTTTTCTAGATATTTCCTTAACTGGTCATTTGACAACTTAAGTTCATTATTCTCTTTGAGAATTTGATCATTTTTCTCTCTATTAATAGACAGTTCAAATTTTCTATTATTAGTTAGAGTATGTTTTCTTTTGAGAATTTTATATATATCCTTAATCTCCTTAAAGGTGTATTCCATCATGTTACAGTATTAAAATAATTCTTCATTTGACATATTAATATCATCAATTTTATTTTCAAAAATATCATCACATGGACAGATAAAATATTAGAGACAATAGGTACTTAATTTTCTTTTATCATAATGTGCATAATTTCTAAATTAGTTTTTTCTTTAGATAAAGAATCGGAATCACTAGAACTATCATATGATACACTCCAGGTGAATTTCATATCCTTTTTGTGTCTTCTTTCTTTCTCCTTATATTTCTTCTTATATTTGAGCTTTGGGTAGTCTACTTTTACATGTCCTTTACTTTTACACTCATAAGAGGTGATTTATTTTTGAATCATCATCTATATTCTAGTCACTCTTATAAATTACTTTAGAGTCATATTTTCCTTTTTAGATTGGTTTTCTGAAGAAAAAAAATATTCCTATAGAAATTCTTAAACCCTCTAGCTAGATAAGCCATCTATTCATTCCTAACTAGTGGATATTCACATAACTTGAACTAGAAACTTGAACTTTTTCCTTTTCATTTTATTTTTCCATTCTAATTATATGTAGTAATCTTAAACGATACTAATATTCTTTTAGGATATTTATCTTCTTTTTGGTTTACCTTTATCTCTTCTACATACATCATAAGCTTACCATTAATCTCCTTGACTGGTAGTTTACTAATATAATAATACTCTCTAGGGGAGATATATGTGCCTCTCCATCTTTCAAGTAAGCACCTTAACAGCCACATGATCTAATCCTTGGTAGAAACAGGATTTCCAAGTGATCTCATTGTATTTAGAATTTCATTCAACTTGAGGTAAATATCATAAATAAGTTCATCATAATTCATTTTAAAGTTATCATATTTAATAGTATAAGTGTTAAGTGTCATCTCTTTAACGTTTGAAGTTACCTCATGAGAAAGAGACAAAGTATCCCAAAATTCATAAGAATTTATGCATGTAGAAATTATGTTAAAATCTTTATCTCCCAAGGCACAATAAATGAAATTTATTTCTTTTCAATTATTATTATAAGATAATTTAGTAGAATCGTCATAGCCTTTCCTAGCAGTATCAGCTATAACATATTCATCTTTAGTTGTAGAACAAAAATCAAACCTCGTGCTTTTTATACGCATTCTCATCTTAATTCTCCATTGATCATAATTATTTCCATTAAAGAATGGAGTTTTGTTTTTAGTAGAACCTTTTTTTTCTAGAATCCATTTAAATAACTAAATTTAGAAATAATATAAATTTAAGATCTTTAAAGATTAACTAAAATCACATTTAAAAATATTTGAAAACCTTTATATCAAATAAAATAAACCTTTGATACCAATTTTTTTCATAGTGAGTATCTCAAGAGGGGGCGAATTGAGTTCCCAATAAAAAATTATGTTATAATTATTAATTTGAAATCACTCAATTAATTAAAAATGTCCCAGTTAATCAATGTAGTAGATCTTTATATGTTCTAATCGTTTAAAATGTTTCTTAAAGATTAATTAGTACTTAGGAAAGTAATATACAATATTACTTTGTCTTTTGAAATAAATTTACTTAATTAAAATCCTATAAAAATTCTATTAAATATTAACTGTCAAAGTATTAGTTTTTGTTTAGTTAAAATAGTTTAAGTTTTAAAAGAGGAAATAAAGTAAACAAAAACACATAGAGGAAATTTGAAACAAGAGGTTCAGTCTCAAGCTAATACTTAGTCCTCTCCAATTGGTGAAGACCCACCACCAAGCATTGTATATAAAATAAACAAATTTATCCACAACCTAGAAAATGTTTTACAACATTTTACAACTACCCATGTCACTCATGACCTCTTCCACAGTTACCTATGGGAGTATAAATAAAACATGTCACACAAGGACCTCTACCATAGTTATACATGGGAGTATAAGAAAAACATGAGTAAGAGGAGTAAATAGAAGATATCAAGTATATTCCAGTTCATCACAGGAGATAGTGTGCATGTGAAAAAATAGAGTATGCACACACACTAATCAATATATAAGAATAAATAAATGGAACTTATAAATCTATAGTGTAGGGACAGAAATGCTTGGTCTGTTGTTGTGCATCTTGTGACTCTTGGAAAGTATTTGGATATGTAGCTTGAGTCAATTTCTCTTCAAGTGTTTAGTAGAACAGAGTGTTGCAGACTATTATATTCTCAAATGGGGGGAATAATTAGATGTGTATGAGCTTAAAATTCCTTAGAAAAATTATTGTAGGATGTATCAATTCATCTCGTCAGCTCTATGTGTGTTTTGTAAGTGCGATCTTTTATCTTTATATCTATATACTTCACAAGAGCATTCACCTCCTCTATGCATGAGGGGGACTACTTCTCTTTTTATCATTAGTAGCATAAATATTTGGATCCTCTCTAATTCCTAATACTATATGTATGACATTCTTTTCAATTAATTTTGTCGAGAATTTTAGAGAAAATCATTAAAATATGAATCCGCATCAACTTTAATAAAATAATTGTTATAAAATATTTAAATGAAAAGGTAATTTGGAAAAGGTGGTGGTGAGTCCTGGAATGGTGATTCAATACTAGTGGTGTCTCAGAGTATGGTGGCATCTCGTTCTAGAGGTGTATTGTCTTGGTGGTATGACACTAATGGTGTCTTATTATGGTGATGTCTTGTACATAGCCAAATTTTCATGTTGGCGGTGACTCCTTTGGTGGTGAGTCATCTGATGTCATATCTTTTTCTAGAGATAGGTTGGGATGGCAGTGAGTCATCTGATGGTGTCTCAGACTTAGAAAGATTTCCATGATGATAGTGACATAACTGTGACAGTGTCTCAGACTTTGTCAAAAAATCTATTTTGGTGGTGACATGTCTGGTAGTGACTCATTCTAGTATTTTTTACATTTTTCATGTGGATAGTGTGGTATTCTTGGTGGTGATTCCTTGACTGTTGGTGAGTTGTCTTGATGGTTTCATAACATCAATAGTGACTCATACTTAGTGAAAATGTCATCACCTATCTCAGAATATAAGACACTTACAAAATAACATAAAACTAATTAATATTATTATAATAATTATTTTTTTATCATTAAAACATAGAGGTAAAAAAAATTTATCATCCATTATGAAAATGAAAAGTTCACTTATGTTTACGTGTGGACTACCACCTCCCTGAAATAATGTTTTCCATTGTTCATGATTTCCTTACAAGGATGGTTATAAAAGTATATTTAACATAAAAACATAATAATCATAAAAATTTTAAGATTATTTATATGATATAACCATAACACCTTTGAATTTTTTCAACCTTCCTAAGTTAATTTAAAGGTTAAGGATTGAACGACCTCAAAATGTACAATGTGAACTTAACATATTTAGTAACTAAATAGAACATGATGATAAATAAAATAAAAGGAATAATGATAATGGAATGAATTTGAAAATGGTTCTTAAATAAGTATATAATTAATATAATTTTATTATTCATGATTTATAGAATTTATGAAAAAGTTGGAACTCGAGGTATGAGATTTTTCATCTCAATTTCTTTCTTTGCGACTTATGTTATTTTCATTGCAAGTTTTCTTTTTTGCAGAGTATAAATTGTTATATTCAAAACTTATATGATTAATTTAATAAAATTAAAGTGGTTTAAAAATATATTTCTATTTATATCATTTAATTTACTTTTTATTTAAAAGTTACTAAAGTTGTAAGGTGGTTTAAAAATATATTTCTAGTTATATCCTTTAAAGTAATTTTGATTCAAAAGTTACTAAATTCATTAAATATTTTTTAAAAAAATTTATAAATGTCGTGATTTTTTTAAAAATATTTTCCCCCCATATAAATTTTCTTCAAAATATTTCAATAATGTTCTCATATATACTATAATTATTTTTTAAAGTCATTTTAAACTATCCTTGACTTTTTACAAATATTTTAAAAAGTAATATTTTAACATTTTCCATATGGGACATTTTTTACTCTTTTTACAAAAGTGAAAATGACTTCTTTTAACATTTATCACATGAAAAGATTTCCCTACTTTAGTGAACATTTTTTATTATCAAGATTCCTATATAAGTTTCCGATAATTTTTAAACAAAATCATATTCCCATTATTCTAGGAATTTTTAGTTTTAAAATGTATTCAAAAGAAAATGATACTTATTATAATTTTATGAGATAAATGAAAATGGTTTTTCTTATGGAATGAAATACAAATTTTATGGGTTTTAAGAAGGAAATGAAATATTATATGTGTTTATTCATGTTATATTTCTTTTACATTGTTGAGGATGATAGGTAAGCCTGGGATACAACTCTCTAATGTATTAGCTAATGATATGTTCTCTAAGAGGAGTCATAATGGAATTAACCATGATGGTTCTTCCTCTAAGGGTGATTTAAATAGTAATTGTAAGAGTGATATGATGATAATTACCCATGGTACCTATGTGAAACTGTAATTTTATTTATGACTCTATTTCAACCATCACATAACTTTTTAGCATTTTTAGGTGTTTTGAGGTTGGTTGGATGTGTTCAAGATATTGGATAAGAAAATAGGTTAATTTGGTGTATATACTATAGCTTAAATAAGTTAAAACATCTCCAATTGATAGCTGGTGGGGCTCATGGGTAGAATTAGGTCTACTTAGCAATCACCGTACAACTGGTTGAGTCCAAAAGATCCTAGTAGGGATGTCGAGTTTATGGAAAGTTTTTTTTCAAAAAAATCTCCATTTTCTCATCATTACTTATTCTCTCAAGACCCATTTGACTCCCAACACCCTATTAACCCTCTATAGTTATTTTTGTGTGCTCCCTCCCTTACAAAACCTTCATTCTAGGCCTTAATAATAGTTCAATCTTGATTTATTCATCTGGTGAGTTTTTCTTCATTTTATATCAATCTACTTCAATTATCCTTGATCAAAACCAATTATATTCTTAATGTATTGATCGAATATAGGGTTTTGGGTTTGATATAAGAAGGTATTTGTGGATTTTTTATTGAATTGTTACCCAAATTGAGAGAATTTCCATCTATATAACCTTGGTACAAAGATCACATTCGGCAATAGATCTTGCTTTTTATGTTTGACATTAATATACCATTAGGGTGTGTTTTCTTCTTAGCCTTGATCCTATATTTATGAATAATGTCAAATCAGGTTGGTTCTAGAATCTTGTGGTGCTTCTGGACTTGTAATGTGACCCTTTTCTCAAAAATCACCATAGCACCTAACATAAGAAGCCCTTGACATTAAATCATGTCTTATAGAGGTTCTTGGAATGATTTTTTAGCATGTTTGTGAAGCTTAAGAAAACCTATGTTTCATGTTTTCTCACATATGGTTTCATATGACTATGAATCTTTCTTGTTATGAAATGATGCTTGATATATCATTATTCATACATGTTTTCATATATTTTCCCCTTTGTATTCTGCATTTGATACAGATTAGGCCATATAAACTATCCCTCATGAGAGGGATATTTTAGATTTTTATTGGAATATACATGGGATATCCCTTCTAGTGGGGTGTTTAAAACGTTGTGAACTATCTCATTGAGGAGGGGAATGTTTCATACATCGTTGGTTGAAATTCCTTTTAGCATGGCACTGAAGTAGGCAGTGATGGACTCTGAGCACCCATATTTTGTTTTATGCTTGTGTAATATGTTTTTTGTTTATATTTATTTTGTTTAAATTCATGGGGTGAACCTATTAATCTAATGAAATTATGTTAAGGTTTGTTGGTGATTCCCTACTAAGCCTTGTACTCACACCCTACTCATGTATTTTGATGCACTTGTAGATTTCATGTCTAGGGATCTAGAGAAGGGAAATTCCCCAGTGGTGGATGGTTGAGTAGGCTAGTATGAGGATTACTAGATTTATTTGGATGGATTTCAGGTTGGAAATCTTATGTTACTTTTATTTACTATTTTTCCCTAATACTTTGGATCCTTTATTTATTGTTGGGTTACGTACCTAACATTCTATATTAATACTACATGGGAAGTATGATTTCTATATGATTCTAATCTAATGGTTATTGATTTATTCATTGTTTTTACTTTGATGTTTACCAGGAATTGATGGAATATTATCCTCATGTAGTTCCACAAACCGTCACCGCTAGTTGGTAACCTCTTTGATATGGGGAGGCATGCATGAGGTTATGTGGAACTCCAAATTGGACCTAGTGGTTTGGGTAAGGGTGTTAAAAAATGGTATCAGAGCACCAGGTTCACTAACTTGTTTCTTATCTTTTCCTTGATTTCAGAAATAGTTGATAAGAGATTGGATGATTGGGACTTCGGATGGGGAGCTATTTCAGTGCCTAGACAATATTGGGTAGTGGAGCATTGAGTTTCCATAAGGCGGGAATTGGTGTTTTTTTTGTTTGATGTTACAGTTGATTTATATTAACCTTGGGTGATGCATATAATGTTGTATACTAATTTTTGGTATTTGGTGTTCATTCATGCATCATTCTAGGCATGTAGGATCACATTCCATATACATGTTTCTTGTATTACATGGATCCCAAATACTTAAATGCCTATTAGAATTGTGATATGTTCTTTTAGTACATTATTTATTATACTCGTTTATTTGATATTTTTATGTTCTATAAAAGATTTAATATATGTGGTTATGACTAACATGTAGGTAATAGAGGCTTTTATTGGTGTTTGATTAGTTATTAGGGGGTTATGACTTGTTATTTTGGGTATCCTCGTAGTTTGAACCTTGTTGTGAACCCATATGTGTGTGCTTGTGTTCTGTAATCGGGTTTATTATTTATGTTATTGGATTTATCTAAGGTTTATTATAATATTTAAAGAAATTACTTCTTGTATCCAAATCATGTTGCGAATTTCACCAACTATTGTACATGAGGATTCAGCTGATCATGCTCACTTGGTTTCTCTAGTGATTCGAGCAATAGAACTGGTCTAATTAGGACTCTTTCAACTAGTTCCTATTTAGGGTGGAGGAGACCATAGGGGTGGGATGAAAAATGGTAGATTATGCTTGAAACTTCCAACTCCATCACCCCATCATTCTAAGACACTAGATTCCCCCAAGATTTGGAGGACTGGATACAAGTCATTGAGGTGATTTTGAACATGATATACACCTAAAAGGATTGAAAGGTTAAGCTTGATAACTTTATGCTTCAATGCATTTCTAGATAATGGTGGTATGTTATGATGCCGAAAATATGATGTGAAGGGATAACTTGGGTGACTTTTAAGGATCACTTTTTCAAGAATTTAATTCAAGATGCATTGAAGTTGAACCATGATTATGAGTTTATGGAGCCCTATCAGGGGACGATGATAGTGTCTACCTATTCAGAATGCTTCGTAGAGTTGATTCACTTTTCTCATTATTTTTCTTAGAATGTGGTGTAGAATTATAGAATGTTTGATATTTTTCTTTTCATAGAGATAAATAAATAGATCAAGAAATTTTATTTGATTACCAACACTAATGTACTTTGTAAGGCACTGACAATCAAGAAGGGATTTAGGGAAGATAAATATCAAGGTTTTCTTCTATATTCTAGTGGGTTGATGGGTACTTTCTCTAGAAAAGTCCCAGTTTCTTATTTTGGGAATAATAATATAAATTAAGAGGATGGATTTCATGGTTTAATATGACCTTTATACTAGAGTAGGGGTTCTTTGTTTCCCTCCTTGGGAAATGATTATTCCAGGTGTTATAACTACAGGAATAAGGGAAAGTTTCTCAAATATTTCCTTGTTTCTCTCAAGATTTATCACCAATATTTCAATACTAGTCATCTGAATTAGTTCAATAAAAATTATTTGAGTATTTTCTCAATAAATGTAGGTACAAAAACTTAGAAGTAGTTACATACCCCACAATAGTCTATGAACTATGTGACTCATGAGCCTCTAGGGAATCATGGAGTGGTTGCTAGTAGGGATTATGTAGTTGATCAGGATTCAAAATATATTGTAGAGAGACCTTAAATAGTGAAAGGTATGGTCATAATTTCTTTTACTTTTTATATTTATTTATTTTATATAAAGGTATCCCATCCATTTATATTGTCTCAAGTAGTTTCTAGGTTGGATTTACTAGTTAAATTCTCTCACGAGTAGTTATCTATCGATACACTGATAGTATGAAATGTACATCATCTTCATATATTTCCATATTTTTATGGTGTTTTATAGCTTCAAGAATGTTTAGATATTCAAAATTTTAGATATTAAAGGTGTTAACATGATCCTTGTCATAGAATTATTTATCATCTAACATGTTCACAACGATTATTATCTAAGATAAATAATATTCACATAACCTAAAGGGGAAATGTTAATTATTACTGGTGAATGGGAATTGATTCAGGAAGAGTTGAACCATAACCTCATTAGAGAGAAGTATTTTTGGCACAGGTGAATAGTATGATCCTTACAGTGAATCAAACAGTGAATACCTCCTCTTTCCCTTCAATAGTATACCTACACTGAGATGTATTTCCAAAGGATTTCTCTGGGTTACCTCCACATAGGGTAGTTGAGTTTGAGATTGAGTTTATGCCTAATGGATGACCCATATAAACTACATTGTACCACATGGAACCAACATATTTGAAATAACTCAAGGTATAGTTGGGTGATCTTGGGGCTAAGGGATTCATCAGACCAAGCTCTTCCCCTTGGGCTGCTCCAGTGTTGTTTTCCAAGAATGCGGATGGAAGTCATCAGTTTTTTGTAGACTATAAGAAGTTGAATCAGATTACTATGAATTAAAACAACTCATTTCCAAGAATTGATGGATTTTTTATCAATTTAGGAGATCCTAGTGGTTTTCAATGATTGATATATGTTCTAGTTACTATCAACTTCAGTTTAGAGAGGAATACATATTGAAGATAACATTTAGGACAAGGCATGAGTTATATGAGTATATCCTACAAATTTATATTTTAATTTTCACAAACCACTTTTTGGAGGAGTGGTAACTATATAGAAATTCCATAA
Source organism: Viscum album (assembly GCA_963277665.1). Classification (NCBI taxonomy): domain Eukaryota; kingdom Viridiplantae; phylum Streptophyta; class Magnoliopsida; order Santalales; family Viscaceae; genus Viscum; species Viscum album. The sequence continues at coordinate 28,288,276 of OY728139.1, read as the reverse complement.
TGAAAAAGGACACCAACCAAAACAAAACCATTCAAATAAAATAAACAAAAATGAAAGCAGAACAAAAAAAATTGATACTAGTATAATCTTTTTCACTACTTAGAAACAACTGATCTATGGCCTGATGGTTCCAGATGATATTTCCATGTCAGGTCATGAGTAATAAGTTCTTTCTAAATTTTTTTATAAAAGTGTGGGGGGAAGAAGAAGAGGCTTATATTTGGTCCTTCAGGGGACACCGGGTCATTTTTATCAACCTCCATAGGGACCTCTGAAGAAGCCAGTTGGTGGGAAGTTGAGTCTTGTGTGTTACTCTTGGTTGCTTGAGTCATTAAATCCAATTTCATGGAAAGAGAAGGAGGAATAGGGGAAACTTTCCCCTTGGAACACATTGGGTCTGGAGGTACATGAGCTTCCTCCTTACCATCACCCTTCATGACTCCAACAGAAGGCTCCAGTTATATGAGTATCTCATTATTCCATTTGGATTAGATAATTATCTAGAAATGTTCATGGACCTAATGAAAAATATCTTTAACTCATGATTATAATCCTTCAGCATTGTGTTTTTCAATGAAATCATTATATCTTCTAAAAAATAATAATCACATGATAGACACCTTGATATCCTATTGAGCATGATTAGAGTGCATCAGTTTTACCTCAAGTACTCAAAGTGTCACTTTTGGATACAAGAGGTGAAATTTCTTGGGTATGTGGTTTCTCATCATATAATATTAGTTTATCTAGTGAAAGTTGAGGTATTAATATATTTTTTATTTCTAGAGAATGTGTTTTATATTTAGTGTTTTCTCAGGTTTAAAGGGTACTATAAGAGGTTCATTTGGGACTTTTCTCACCTGATAGTTCCCATGACTTCATTGATTAAAAAGTGGTTAAGTTTGAATGGATAGTAAAATGTATGGAATTATTAATAGAGATAAATAAGAGGTTTAATTCAACTCTGATCTTGATTCTTCCTGATCTTTTAGTTTGGTATGCAGTATATTATGATATCTCTGATGTTGGCCTAGGAGTTTTTTTATATTGGTAGATAAGATAGAATCTTAAGGGTCTTATCAGTTATAAACCCATGAGCACAACTAACTTACTCATGAATTGTATTTGATATTTTTGGTTCATTAATTGAAATATTATAATAAATACTTCTTATGTGAGATATATTTCATGTGTATAGAACACAAAAGTCTATAGTATACATATCCTAAATATTCATTAGAGGCATTTAGTAGAGTACATGAAGATGTTCAAAATTGAATTTTGAAATATGTATGGTGAAATTGTATTTTGGATGGTTGCGTATTATGTTGTAGTGAATGTTTTAATATGGTTCCCACTTTTCCTTAAAAGTGATTTTTTAATAAAAAAATGAATTTGGAAGAGTTTTAGATGTGTTAAGAAAGTACATAGATGAATTTGGTGATTGAACATCATATTTTGAGGGTAATCTCATAGAATTATTGGTAAAATATAAATTGGGAATAGCTGAGTATTGAGGGGTGGTGGCTTGTGCACCCTTAGTGATCACATCCTCATTAGTGGAATGAGTGTTGTCTAATTAGGAGATTTATATAGAGTGTGTTGTGAAGTGTGATTGGTTGGTAGAAAATGGATATGTTTTAGGTAGGACCTTAGAAAAATGTAGAGTTTTTTAGTTCATGGAAGGTTGATGGTTCAATATTCAATAATAAATGAGCTTATGAGATCCTATTATTCTTTGAAGTGGGAAGTGAGCCATGGGTTAAAAAATATGTATCACAATGTTAAGAGGTAGTTCTAGTGGACCTGTATAAAGAAAGACATTATAGGATTTGTCTCTGATTGTCTGACATGTCAGAGGATCAAGGTCAAGCATCAGAGTCCAATATGGTTACTCCAGCCACTTCTAATTCTTATGTGGAAGTGGCATGAGGTAAAAAAAGACGTTGTGATAGGTTTTACTAATACACCAAGAGTTTGATACATAATTTGGGTGGTAATGGGTTGATTGACCTTGGTGGATCACTTCATATCAATTTGATAGATGAACTTAGTGAATGATCTAGAAAAGTTATCTGTTCAAGATATCATAAATCATCATTGAGTACACTCAAGTGTGGTATCTAATAGAGATACCCAGTTCACCTCATACTTTTGGAAAGGCTTATAGAAGGTAATAAGAACTTTGTTAAAGATAAGTATGGCCTTTCAAACTCATACTGATGAGGAATCAAATAGAATGATCCAAAATTTAGAGGATATGCTTTGAGTATGTATTATGGATTTTCAAGGAACTTGGGATGATCACTTGGATCTAGTGTCTTTTGCCTACAATAAAATCTTCTAGTCCTCGATTCATATGGCTCTGTTTAAGGATTTTTATGGGTGGTTATGCCCTTCACCACAATTCTGGCATGAGGTAGGTGGGTCTTTAGTTTTTTGGATGAGCATGATGCAAGAGATGTTGTAGTAGGTTCATTTGACTAAAAAAATGGCTGGTTACCACTCAAAATAGGAAAAAATTATTATGATAATTAAAGGAGATAACCATTGGAGTTCACTATGGGAGACAAGGTCTTCTTATGGGTATCCCCTTAGTTAAGGCATAGGAATTTGAGGAGGTATGGAAGGTTGGTTTCATGGTATCATGGTATATTCAAGATTACCGAATACATCAGGATGGTAGCCTATTGGTTAAACCTTCTTCCATGGTATCAAGGTATGAATAATGTATTCCATGTGCCTCAATTTTGTATGTATGAGTTGGATCCTATGAATATTTTTGACTATTAGATATTGAGATATAGTAGGATTCATATTTTTTGAATGACCTATTAGGATAGTGGAAAAAAGAGATAAATTTTGGTTGGGAAATACAGTTCCACTTTTTTGGGTTATATGGAATGACAAAAGTTTTCAAGATGATACATGGGAGTAGGAAGTTGAAATTTAGGAATTTTCATGAGTTGTTTGAGCATACCTCTAGGGAGACTTCTTATGGATGATAATTTATAAGAGGGGGATATTTATGACACCTTTATTTTAGGTATGCCTCCTTTTCAACATTCACAAAGATTTTGAGCATGTTTTTAGTGTTCGAGGCTGGTTAAAGGTGTCTAAGAGGCTTGATAAGTAAAGGGGTGAGCTAATGAATATGATAAAAAGATACAACATCTAAAACATCCAGTCAGTAGGGATCCAAGGTAAAAATGGGCATGATCAATGGCCACAGGTTAGCTAGAATCCGATAGAGCCTAGTGAGGATGCCGATTTTATAGGATTTTTTTTTACAAATATGGCATCCACTCAACATTACTTGTTCTCTCAAGACCCATTTGACTCCCAACACCCCATTAAATATCTTTGGAAGTTTTAGAGTGCCATACCTCCCTTCCAGTTTCTCTATTTGACTCCCAAACAATGGTTTGATCTATTTTTCTTCATTATATTAGTTATTCTTCATTTAATATCAATCTCATTCTCTTCTCTATGATCAAACCCGATTAGACTTTTTATATCTTGATTGGATCTAAGGGTTTTGGTATAATCTAATAACATATTCACATATAATTGATTAAATCATTACTTAAATTGATAGAATTACCACCTCATAACCTATGGACCAAGATCGTTGTTAGTCGCATATCTTTTTTGTATGTTTGAACTTGACCTACCTTTTGGGTGTTGTTTCTTCTCAACCTTGATCCTAGATTTAAAAATCATTTCGAATTAGGTTGGTTCTTGGATATGGTGTTGCTTTTGGACTTGGACGGTGACCTATTCTACTAAATCATCATCTAGTTAAGGTATAAATCCCTTGATTTTTTCACATATCTTATATGAGTTCTTAGAATGGTTATTTTGTGTGAGTGTATAGCCCATGAAAAATTATGTTTGATGTTTGATTGTATATGGTTTGTTATTACTATGACTCTTTCTTATTATGATGTTATTATTGATATGTCATAATGTATACATGTTTTCAAGTATTTTTTCCTATGTATTATATAGATGATGTAGGTTATTGCTTAAGGACTATTCTTGTTGAGAAGGATGTTAGAGATATTCATTATCACATGCATGTTCAGTCCCATCTAGGGGGATGTGTTCAACATGTTGAGGTGGGGGACATGTAAAACATGGTTCATTGGCATTTATTTTAGAATTGTGTCAAATTAGGTAGAGCTAGTCTTTATAGACCCTTCTTTTTTATTGTGATTTTGAGAAATGATTATTTTTATATCTATTTTTTACCATCATGGAATGGACCTATTTATATTTTGAACTTATGTTAAGGTTCATTGGTGGTGTACTATCGAGTCTTGTACTCACACCTTATTCATGTATTTTGGTGCGCTTGTAGATTTCATAACTAGGGATCTGGAGAAGGGAAATGACCTTATGGTGTATGGTTGAGTATGTCAACAAGGGCATTGATGGGAATTTATAGATAGAGATTAGGTTGGATGTCTACTACTTCTTTTATTTACTATATTTACCTCATAATTTTGATCCTTTGTTTATTTTTGGGTTATGTACATAACATTCCATATTGATACCACATGGGTTGTTTGATTTTTTTATAATTATACTCTAATGGTTATTGATTTATTCATTATTTTTTAATTATTAGTTATTTATTCCTTATTTATACTCAGATGTTTACAAGATATTGAAATAATAATCTCCCCATGTTATTCTGCAAGACCACACTAGTATTTGATAACCTCTTACATATGGGGAGGTGTGTGTGAGGTCATGCAACACCCCAGATTGGACTCATTAGTTTACGTAGGAGTGTTAAAACCTGTATATTTTTCTATGTTTAAAAATGGGTTTTTTTGGAGATATTTTTTTATAGGTTAAGTAAATGAGCTTAATATTTAATAGAAATTTTCTTATCTTATAAATGTGAAAGGTTTTTTTCAATTAATTTTTTTTATTTTTTTAGTAAACCCTCATGAATTATGATTTTTACTTTATACTAGATATGGAATTCTTTATATAAAACTTTGGGAAATAAATTTGGCTTCATGGGTGAGTAAGTGATTATTTGAGATGAATGTTTATTTTATAAAAAGGAAATTTTTATTATGTATTTTCATGTTTTTCAAAAAGGGATTAATGATTTTCTGTTATTTTATATCCCTTATAGAGATCTATTTTTATTATCCCAGGTTTTTAAATGTTTCTAACATGTATGAAGGATGTATTGAAACTATTATAAGGTCAATAGTGACACGTATTGAATAAATAAAAATTTTCCTGGATGAAATAGGTTTGTAAACAGAAGAACTTGATTTTGTGGGAAAATGTACATTGTGTGGAATTGTACACTTTTTATGTAATGGTTTTTTCAATTCTGTAAAACTCTAATCCTAAAATATCTTGTAAATGTAAAAAAATTGAAACCCTTATTATAATCCATATAATTGTCACTACTGGCCTTCTCCAAGATGAGGGAAGGGACAAAAAATTGTCGGACCCTTCCTTCTTCAAGATAAAGGAGAGATAATGACCCCCCGAGTCCCGCCTTCAATAGGCCCCGAAGTGGTGACTAACACCAAGGTTATAGAATCTCACACATAAATTAAAGTCATTACCCTTTTTATAAAATAATATTAGGATATAAGATGCTTAATCCTAATCAACTCCAAATACTAAAAGTAAAAGTAAATGTGAAATCCATTCTGAAATGCATGTTCAAAAGTAAAGCTGATACAATGTAAAATAAGAACTCCAAAGTTAGGGTCCCAAAAGAAAATAACTAAGAAACAATAGTAACTAATCCTGAAACCTGATCTAGTAAAGTCCATCACGGTCCTCAAAGTCCTCCTGAAAACCTAAAAACAGTTTTATATACGTAGGGTGAGCATATAAGTATACTCAGTAGGGAAACTAAAGATACATGTGCACAAGTGGGGGAACATAATAATGTCCCTATGAGAAAATAGTAGAACCTAAAATCACCTACCAAGGAGTACTAACTAGCCCATCCTCACTGATACATGCTCACCAAAATAACGCAAGTCAAGTAAAGTAGTAGTATAAGCACATTGACATTTGGGTACCCCACACCACTTTCCCACTGGTTAACTACTCATTCCTAATATCCAATGTCTTGATGCTACCACTCTTACCATATGTAGTCCCACTACCACAAATTGAACGCACACACCTGGGCCTCAAACCAAACACAATCCTTGCCCTGCCTATAGAAACCCGGGCCACAACAACCATGCCTCTCGTCTGAAGACACCTGAGCCTCATCCTGAAGACAATTGGGGAAAAAATCTGTAAACACCTAGGCTTCTCATCCACAACAAACAATTTCCTAAAGGAACATGGACTATGGTAAGCCTCAATACATTATAGATTGCCTTGATATTGTCCAGTGGTAAGAACCCAAAAGAGGGTGCGATGAAGAAGTCAGTAACCGGCCATCCATCCTCCCATCAAAATGTTGGGAAAGACACCCTCCCCCATGAAATGGGGGTGTTTGGCACATGGTTCTCAACAAGGGTGGGGTGAATATAGAAATCACATGGAACTAAAACTTATATACATATAGGTAATCAAAAACTCATCCCAACCTATGGGTTTCAAACAAACGACAAACAAATCCACTAGTACCACTTTTGATGCTACCCCTGTATGCACTACCACACAACAGCTACTGTCAAAGCATAACTCATCCCCTTTTTATTTAAACACATGCCATTCATTTATTTAAGGGATTAACTTTAATCTATTCCAGCACTATCAGTAAACTACCAACCATAACCATATAAAAAACAACAAGAAAAACCAAACTGCATTCCCACTTCCCAATAGCACAAAACTAGATTTACAGTCCACTGCATAAAACCCCATTCATCCTAGACACCTATTAAGTCATATCTAACTATAATTCTTCAAAATTATACTACAAAATCCTTCTCCCACAACCCATCCCTTTATCCCCATTGCCCGAACAATCCCCATATACAGTCCCACTGCATAACAAGTTCATAACCACACCACAGTCCCATTGCCTAACGTCGCACCACAACCACAACACAAACAAAAGTAGTCCCACTGCCTACAAGTCCATCCATTACACAATCATTCAGTATCTCAAACTAGGATATAAACACACCCCTTGTACCACCCCGCATACGAAGACCACAATACCCAACTAGGACACACAACAAACAACCCCACCTATCAAGACAAGTATATTCAGGTTTAAGTAAGAGGGGTTCTTTAATTACACTTTAATAAAACCAGGGTGATCACATAATAAGTTTGATCCTTAGGCATCCATTTATTTAACAAATTATATGTGATTAAGTAGATTTCATCTTACAGTCATTTATTCAAGCATCTCAACAAAATAGAACATCACCGGTGCGTAAGAAAAGAGAAACAATGGCTATGATTTTCAAAAGGCATGCAACCATGAAAAATATAAAATAATCAAAGATAAAAAAATAAAATAGGCAATCAAAATCAAACCACTCCCTTCCCATTATTTTATTTACCAGTGTTATCTTTTGATCATATTCACTTCTTATTTATTTCTCATTTTAAGAAAAGTATTTAGTCGTTCCACAAAAGGAATCATTAGTATACCCACCCTGCATGATGCATAATTAAAGAGAGGCAAAAGAAATCCCTATCAGATGATCAAAGTATAGAAGTTCCTCCTTGCACCAAAAATAGGGGATCATGTGAGCAGTAGTAAACTCCCAGAAAAATGAGCAAGAGGGCTCTAGCACAGGTGCACGACTCATCTTGGGAGGAATTCTCTAGACACACCAAGGGGAAATGGAAAACACACTAGGAAGGTAAGATCCTGTATTTGAAGAGACCAATTCTATTTTAAAGGAATAACGGTTTCCAAAATTCATTAACATGGGCTTGTGCTCAAGATCATGTGGTTTGAGTATCTCAAATACCTCGAGATGTTAGGATATTAAATATGTAATTAATATCCATTGAAACGCCCTTAAAAGGATCAAGGAAGGCTTGAAACTCTGTTTACATCAAATAAGATGTTAGAGGGGAGAAACTGGGAAAACTAGAGAAACTAGAAAAAAAGGGGTGAAACACCATTTGGTGTGCCATAATTTTGGTGTGGCACCATCACGGTGCCACCGTTTTGGTGTGCTACAATATCAGTGTGGCACCATCATGGTGTTCCACTATTACGGTGCCATTGTTTCAATGTGATATCATTTTAGTGCCACCATTTCGGTGTGCTACCGTTTCGGTGCCACTATTCTGGTTCCACCGTTTATGTGTGCTACTATTTCAGTGAAACTATTTGGTGAATGGGATTTTTGGAAAATCCTCAAAACAAACCCACTACAATCCCTAATAACAACACAAGCACTAGATTTTCATGTAGGAAAGGACCAGAGAAATCCAGGTCATTATATTAGATACCTCTCAAGCTATTTGTATCCCTAATAATTCAAAACTAAGCTAGAAGAAGAGAGGTCAAAACAACCAATGCGTAGATACCTCTTAGGGACAAACCACCTTGCATTTTTGAAAACTAGAGAGAAAACCTCAACATCCAAGGATACCTCCTTGATATCTATCTCATGAATGATGATATAAACACTAACTCCCCACTACCCAAAACAATTTCACAAACACCAAAGGTCACACTTTCAAAACATATGGATTATGGATCTCCTTCCTCTGTGTTAATATATTATCCACTTTGGGTGGCACTCACCAACCCACATGAGTTTAATCGCATCCAAATTAAAGAATCCGGATTAGGGATCAGGTCCTCCCATCCCTATATTCAGGACTTTTCAAACATATTTAGAGAATAGGGAAACAACTTATCTGATAACAAACAAGGTCAAACATTACATCATAAAATGAAGCACAGAAGTAAAATGCAGAAACAAAACTCAGAATAGATTTGGGTACAGGGCACGCATATGTGTCTCTTGCTCCCAAGTACTCTCCTTGAGCCCACCATGCCTCTATAACACACAAACCAAGGGAATATTCCATCTATGAAGCACCTTATCCTTTTTATACTCAATTCCCATTAGTCATTCCACAAATTTCATGTCATCCTCGATATCCAACTCTCCTCAATCAAGGATGTAGGAGTCATCATGTAGATATCAATAGAGCTAAGAGACATGAAAGACATTGTGGATCCTCTCCAACTATGGTGGTAACTCCAGCTAATATGTCACCTCTCTAACTCATCCCAAAACCTCAAAAGGTCCAATGAACCTAGGAGAAAGATTGCTTCCTTTTCCAAACCTCCACTTCCCATGTAGAGGGAAAACCATCAAAAAAACGTGGTCCCCAACCTCAAACTCCAAAGGCCTCCTATTATGATGAACATATAACTTTTTTCAGTCCTGAGACACCTTCATCCTCTCACGCATGAGATGAACCTTATCTGTCATGCTCTCCACCACCTCTGGGCCAATAACACCTGTCTCCCCAACCTATGTCTAGTATACGGGTGAAAGACACAGTTTTCTGTAAAAGGCTTCAAATGGTGTCATGCCAATGGTAGAGTGAAGGATGTTGTTATAAGAAAACTCTACCAGAGGAAAGTGTCGTACCCACAATCCTTCGAAATCTAGAATACACACTCGTAGAATATCCTCTAACATCTGGATGGTACTCTCTATCTTCCCATCCGTATGAGGGTGTAAAGTGGTGCTGAGGTATAACTGAGTGCCAAAAGCATGTTTTAGTCCCTTCTAGACTCATGAGGTAAATTGTGTGTCTCAATCCGAGATGATGGATATTGGAACTCCATGCAACTGCACCACTTAACCTACATACCTCTGTTCTAAGTCACCCACTATGCTCAACTCCTTGATCACCAGGAAGTGAGTTGATTTCATCAATTGATCCACCACTACCCAAATAACATCATACCCTCCCTGATCCCTGGGTAGTCTTATGACAAAATCAATTGAGATGTCTAACCACTTCCATTTAAGAACATCTAAGGGATGCAATAGAATGCTGGGAACACAGTGCTCAGCCTTCACCTACTGACACACTAGGCACTTTTCCACAAACTTCTCTGTCACACGCTTCACCTTGGGCCACCAAAACTATTCCCTCAGTCCTCGGTACATCTTGTAAACTCCAAGTTGTACCTCTAGCGATGAGTAATGGAACTCATAGAGAAGTCCCTCACACATTACCACTGGGAAAAACAGCTTCCCACATAACAACATCTGATTCTGACCATCCTCTGACCATCCTTCAGGAGCATCACCCTGGTCAACGTGATCACGCATCACTTTAGCCTATGAGTATCCCCATTTTGGTCATATGCCTTTCACATCAAGGAATAATGCACTATCATATGAAATAGATACCCTATTCCACTATCCTCTACATCATCCAGGCGTAACATGACCAACTCCTCCATTTCCTTCCAAGCATCTGTAGACTCCCGAACCACCACCTTCTATGACTTCCTCCTCAAAGCATCGGCCAAACTGTTCCCCTTTCCTATGTTTTAAGAGATATTGAAGTCATAGTCCTAGAGAAACTCCATCCACCTTCGATGCTGCAAGTTCAAGTCTTGCTGGGAAAATATATACCTCAAACTCTTGTGATCTGTGAAAACCATAAAGCCCTCATCGATAAGGTAATTCTGCAAAAACTTCAGTGCAAACACGATCACTGTAATCTCCAAGTAATGGGTGGCATAGTTACATTCATGAGGGCATAACTTCCTAGACCCATAACATAGTACTCCCTGCTACTGCATAAAAACACACCCCAATTCTAGACCATAAGCATCATAGAACACCTAGAACAACACTCATTCCTCTGGAAATCTAAGAATTGGGGCACTAACTAACCTCTCCTTTTGATAGTTGAAGGCTTCTTGACACTGCTCACTCCACACGAAGTCTTATCCCTTTCTGGTCAAAGATGTCAACGAAGCTTCAACTCGAGAGAAGTCAAGTACGAACCTTTGTTAATAGCCTACCAGACCCAGTAAACTATGAACCTCCGCCACATTCTTGGGTGATTCCCAAGAAACAACCACCTCAACCTCTAATGGGTAAACTTATATTCCTTTCTAGGACACCACATGTCCAAGGAAGTGCACCTCTTGTATCCAGATTTTTCACTTGGACAACATTCCATAGAGCTGGTGGTGTTTGAGGACATCCAAGACAATCCTAAAATTTCTGGCATGCTCTGCATCTGACCTTGAGTAGATCAGGATTTTATAGATGAACATGATGATGAACCAGCCTAGGAACTCACAGAAAATAGAGTTCATGAGCCCCATGAACATGGATGGAACATTCATAACGTTGAAGGGCATGAAAACAAAATCAAAGTTCCCCTACCTGTATCTGAAATAAATCTTCAGGATGTCACCCTCCTTCACCCTCAAATGGTGAAATCCAGACCACAGATCAATCTTAGAGAACCAACATGCCCCCCTTTAACTGGTCGAAAAGATCATCGATCCTCGGGAGAGGATAATGGTTCTTGACTATCACTTGATTCAGTCTTCAGTAGTCTATGCACAATTTTATACTACCATCTGAATTCATCTCAAACAAGATAGGAGCACCCTACGGTGACACACATGGTTAGATAAAACCCTTATTCATTATATCACCAACCTGAATCCACAACCCCCGCAACTTAGAAGGCGCCATTCAATAGGGATCCATCGAAATCAGACAGGCACCAAGTTAAAAGTCTATTCCGAACTCAACATCACATTGAGGGGGTAAAGTAAAAACCTACTTTGGGAATACATCCATAAACTCACTAAAAACCCTAGGAACTTCCTCCATCTCTATGTCTACTGATTTCATTGATAGCTTGGATAATAAGGAAATAAAAGGCTCTCCATGCCAGTTTTCCACCTGAAAACCCCGCTCGCCAAAGAAATCTATGTGTTGGCCATCAATATCTAAAAAACAACCCTTATCTAGAAGAAGTCAATAATTGCGCGCACAAAAAACAACCAGTCGATGCTTAGGATGACATTGTACGGCTGCATCTGTAGCAAGAAAGGATCCCCACGGGACTGATGTGGTCTCATCATCTGTCTACATCCTCGAAGCACATCAAATAGATTGGTCTGACCTCTGACTAGATTACTCAACACCAGGGGCACAGAAATTATCTCCATGTCTATTCATAGGGAATAGACTAAACTGGGTGAAAAAAAGGAGTGTGAATCTATTGAATCAAATAAGGCACATGCAAGAGTACTAAACAGACTGATCATACCTCGAACAACCTCCAGCCCTGCTGGAACTGCTACCTCTATAGCATGAAACTTTCCAAGCTCGGCTCCTATACCTCTCTACTACTAACCGCCTCCCCGAACATGACATGATCGAGGTCTTAGAGAAGAACCCTGAGGTTGGCCTCCCCTAGAATCATCTACCCTCGGTGGAGTGGGAGCTCGCTACCCCTGCTACTAGAAAGGAATTACCGGAAACTACTGCTGCTGATGTGGGCGTTGAACCTGCCCACCCCCATTATATAGAGCTCTAACTAGGCACTAGTTCCAAATATTTACATGGACTCAATAGAAAAATCACCTCAATCACAGGCCCATGGAGAAAGGGAGAGGACTAAGATATCGAAACTGGAACTGATGAGGCCTACTTACTACTGCCCAAAACCTAGAAGGCCCTAACACTGGAGACCTATTTTTGACGACCTTACCCTTCAACGAACTCGGTTGGCTCCCCTATCACAATGAACCTCCCAGTGAGTGAATACTTTCCACTACCTCAAACTTCTTCTAAACCACTAAGTATGTCAGTGGAGTAAAGAAAGTGACAACATACTAAAGAGAAGGTCGGAGTGCCTTCTCTAAGCATCTCTCCTAGGACTCCTCATCTAGAAGCAGATCCAGTGTGAAGCATGGTAGATCCTTGAACTTGATCCACAGTTACCGTACCGACATACTCCCCTATTGGAGGGAGATAAACTCCTGCCTTTTCTTGGCCTTCATCATGGAATAAAATAATTTTTCCCATAACTCTTTCTCAAATTCATCCCACGAAACCTCAGTTTCCTTCCTCTCCCTGAGGTAAATCGTCCACCACTGATGCACTGCTCCTCATATCTAGCTTATTTCTAGAGGAACCCAGTACTCTGTTGGATCCTGGATCAAGTTGAAACTAATCACTAGCTCCCCGATCCAAATCTCTGTCTCCATGTTTGAGACGCTTCCCTCGTACTTTCCCATAGTTTTCTACTAGAAGGCATAAAGCATCTTTTTCCATTGGTTATCTTCTTCCTCTCGATCGGACCTCCACTGATCAACCAGGACAACCTACTGGGCCTCAATTATTCATAACACATGTGGGAAACGTCTAGGTTCCATAACTAAAAATGTAAACAAGGAACTCCTAAGCATGGGTAGTACGGAAATTCACTTTTAAATTTATTTTAACTAAATATTTAATTAATTTACAGAAATTCCCAAATTAAAAAAGAACACAAGTCATTATTATGCATGTACATTTTCTAGGGCATCTACCCTAAAGTTATTGTAGACTTAATTGGTCATTCAGTAGGTCCAGAGTCTTTGCATCAGATCAGGGGGGCCAAAATTCCATGTCCTAGATGGTCTTCTATGGCCTATTTCAGGCACCTAGGTCACCTAACATTGTTTCCCTACCATCCCATGAAATTATCACTATGCCTAACTCTGAACTTCATCCTAACCTCTCAAAAATATAAACCCCAAACATTGCCTCTGATACCATTTTATCATGACCTACCTTTTCCAAGATTAGGTAAGGGACAAAAAACTGCCAGACCCTTCCTTCTTCAAGATGAGGGAGACATAATAAACCCCCAAGTCCCTCCTTCAATAGGGCCTAGAGTGGAAACTAACACCAAGGGTATAGAATCTCACAAAAAAATGGAAGGCATTACACTTTTTATAGGACAATATCGGGAGATAACATGGTAAATCCCAAGCAACTCCAACTACTAAAAGTAAAAGTAAATTTGAAATCCATTCCCACATGTATGTTCAAAAGTAAAGATGATACAAAGTACAATGAAAAATCCAAAGTAGGGTACCAAAAGAAAAAGAACTAGGAAACAATAGAAACTAATCTGGACGCTCGAGCTAGTAAAGTCCATCACGATCCTCAAAGTACTCCTAGAAACCTGAAAATAGTTTTATATATGTAGTGTGAGCATACAAGTATACTCAGTAGGTAAACTAAAGATACCCATGCACAAGTGGGGGAACATACTAATGTCCTGTGAGAAAATAGTAAAACCTCAAAGCACCTACCAAGGATTACTAACTAGCCCATCCTCACTAAGGCACACTCACCAAAATAATGCAAGTCAAGTAAATTAGTAGTATAAGAACATCGATATTTGGGGTACCCCACACCACTTTCCCACTGGTTAACTGCTCATTCTTAACAACTAACTTTTTGATGCTACCACTCTTCCCATACATAGTCCCACCGCCACAACTTTCTCGCACCCACTTGGGCCTCAAACCACACATAATCCCAAACCGTAGTCACCTGGGACACAATAACCATGCCTCTCACCCGAAGACACCTGGGCCTCATCCCCAAGACACTTGGAAAAACTATTCTGTCCCATAAACACCTAGGCCTCTCATACACAACAATCCATTTACTATAGGATCTTGGACTATGGTAAGACTCAAGCCATTACATCCTGCTCGGATATACTCGAGTGGTAAGAACCCGGAAGAGGGTGCGAGGAAGAAATCTAGTAACTAGTAATACATCCTCCCATCAGGATGTTGGGAAAGACACCCTCCCCCATTAAATGGGGGTGTTCAGCACATGGTGCTCAAAAAGGGTGGGTTTCATATAAAAATCACAATTAACTACAATTTATATATATATAGGTAATCAAAAACTCAGCCCAACCTATGGGTTTCAAACAAACAACAAACAAACCCACCAATACCACTTTTACTGCTGCCCCTATATGCACAACCACACAAGAACTACTTCCAAAGCATAACGAATCCCATTTTTATTTAACAAAATTTCATTCATTTATTTAAGGGATTAACTTTAATCTATTCCTACACTACTGGGAAACTACCATCCATAACCATATAAAAAACAACATGCAAAACCAAACTACAGTCCCACTACCCAACAACACAAAACCACATTTTTAGTTCACTGTACAAACCCATATTCCTCCTAGACACTTGTTCATCCATTTACAACTATAATTATTCAAAATTATACTGCACAATCCTTATATAAAAACCCACAACCCCTCTGCCCAAACAATCCCCAAATATAGTCCCGCTGCATAACAAATTCATAACCACACCGCAGTCCGACTGCCCAATGTCGCTCCATGGACACAACACAAACAAAGGAAATCCCACTACCTATAAGTCCATCTATTCCACAATAAATCGATTTCTCAAACTAGGATACCAACACACCCCCTGTACCACCCCACATATGAATCTCATGATACCCTACCAGGACACACAACACACAACCACACCTATCAAGCCAAGCGTATTCAAGTTTTAGCAAGAGGGGTTCTTTAATTCCACTTTAATACAATCAGGGGATAATAAAATATGTTTCATCCTGGGTAATTCATTTATTTAACCAAGTATACATTGTTAATAATATTTCATCTTACAGTTATTTATTCAAGAATCTCAACAAAAAAAGAAGATCACTAGTGCACAAGTAATGACCAGGACACACAACCACACCTATCAAGCCAAGCGTATTCAAGTTTTAGCAAGAGGGGTTCTTTAATTCCACTTTAATACAATCGGGGGGATAGTAAAATATGTTTCATCCTGGGTAATTCATTTATTTAACCAAGTATACATTATTAAGAATATTTCATCTTACAATCATTTATTCAAGGATCTCAACAAAAAAGAAGATCACTAGTGCACAAGTAATGACCACCAATGGCCATAATTTTTAGAAGTCATACAACCACAACAACCATAAAAGAATCAAAGATAACAAATAAAACATGTGATCAACATAAAACCACTCCCAACCCATTATTTTATTTACCCATGTTATCTTTTGATCATATTCACTTCTTATTTATTTCTCATTTTAAGAAAATTATTCGGTCGTTCTTCATAAGTAATCATTAGTATACCCACCCCGCATGACACATTATTAAAGAGAGGCAAAATAAATCCCTACTGGATGATCAAAGGAATGAAGTTAATCCCTGTGCAAAGAATAGGGGATTGTATAAAAAGTAGTAAACTCTAAGAAAATGAGTAGGAGGGCTCTAGTATAGGGGAATGGCTCATCTAGGGAGGATGGTTATAGGTGCACTAAGGGGGAACAGAAAACACACTAGGAAGGGAAGATCCTGGATTTTAAGATCCCGATCCTATTTTAAAGGAAGAACGGTTTCCAAAAGTCATTAACATGGGCTCGTGGTCAAGATCACAAGATTTCAGTATCTCAAATACCCTAGGATGTTAGGATATTAAATATATAATCAATATCCTTGTAAATTACCTTAAAAACACCCAATTAAGGCTTGAAACTCGGTTCACATCAAATAAGACACTAGAGGGGCAAAACTGGGAAAACTTGGGAAACTGGAAAAAAAGGGTGAGAGACCATTTGGTGTGCCACCGTTTTAGTGTGGAATTGTCACTATGCCACCATTTTGGTGTCACCATTTCAATGTGGCACCATCATGGTTCCACCATTACGGTGCCACCATTTCGGTGTGGTGCCATCACGGTGTACCACCATTACAGTGCCACCGTTATGGTGCCACCATTTTGATGTGCTAGCATTTTGGTTCTACCATTATGGTTCCATTATTTCAATGCCACCATTTTGGTGTGATACTATTTTAGTTCCACTATTTAGGTGCCACAATTTCGGTGTTCTACCATTCTGGTTTCACCATTTTGGTGTGCTACCATTTTAGTGCCACCATTTCGGTGAAACCGTTCGATGAATGGGATATTTTGAAAAACCCCAAAACAAACCCACTACGACCCCCAAGAACACCACAAACACTGAATTTTCATAAAGGAAAGGCCTAGGGAAATCTAGTTAATTATAGTAATTATGGGTTGATTTGTTACATGTTTTCATTGTTGGTATCAAACTAGCATATAAAGAGTATATTTTTAGAACCAGAACTTGTTGTATAGGTTTGAGGTGTTATAGTTGGTATTAGAGAAAGGATTTAGATAACTGTAGAGGTTAGGAATTTATTAGATTATAATAATTTAAAATTTTTAAAAAACATGAGGTTTTAATATATTATCTTGGGATCATAAGTTGGAAGTCTTTTATAACCTTAAATGTTAATATGTTATTGATAATTATGGTTTTTATGAATAGATAGATTTGAATCAAATATGGAATGGTGATGATATCTTAGTTTCTATTATATTCATAAGATGGTTTATTATTATTTTATTTTTATATACTCACACTAACAATTTTTTTATATTAAATGGATAGAACTAGTAAGATCCAAGTTTACAATGTGTATAAAAGACACTTTGGTGGTTGTCTGAATGAAAAAACAAATTAATTAGAATATATAATGAAAAGTCGTGTTATTATTAACCATCTATCTCATGGTATTATTAATAACCTAAACCAAGGTGAGTTTCCCATCACACCAAATAAGGTAAAATAGAGTTCCATAAAAGTTTAGGTGATAAATATTATCAAGTTAAAAACGTTTTAACATCATACGTTTCAAGAATAAGGGAAAAAGAACCCATGGAAATGTCTCAAATGAATTGGAAGATGTTTTATGTGTGAAAAATTGAGGCATATGAAAATAAGCTAGCGAGAAAAAAAATAAATATTTCAGTTAACACAACGTAGGGGAATATATTTTTTCCTAAGGTATCAATTGAATTTTTTAAATGTGGGGAGTTTGAAAATTATAAAAATTGCTTCCATAAAAGGTAAATACCATAAAGTATATTAGAAATTTCATTCAAATAAAGGAATGGAAATGTCATATAATTAATATGAAGAAAATTTAAATAAGATATAAAATTGACTAATTTTTTTAATATTTTTCTATGTTCAAAGTAGAAAACATGATTAGATTGAGAATAATGAATCTTAGGACATGATTCATATTTTTAATTATATGAATTAATTATTAAGAAAAAATATGACTAATTTTGGTTAAAGGTTTATCGAATAAGTTCAATGATTAAATTTTCTACATACAGGGTTTTAATAAGTATAATGAATTGGTATTTCATTAATGATTGTTAAATTTAGGGATAATCATAAGTTTAAAGGTATCAATACCCTTTTTAAGTAATATGTGATTTTGAGGTGATTAATGATATTTTGGAGTTGTTTTTTGGGGTTTTAATGGATGATTGAGGTATATTTAACCATTAGGTTTATCATGTGATTTACTATAAAGGTTATTTGGGAATATTATTATTATATTAGGGATTAAATATGTAAATTAAAGATAACCTCCAATGTTTAATATGATATTTATGTCAACATAATTATGGTTATTTGAGATAAAGGGTTATTATATTTTAGGGGAACATGTGCTTTATCATATAGATAACCATGGGGTAAAAAGTGATTTATTATTAGGTGGTTAAAGCTATTTTGGAAGAAGTTCACTATCTTTTTAGGAACATTATAGGAATCAAGGTAAATGGGAAAGAAATTGGCTTATATGGGATTTTATGTAAAAGTGGTTGATTTTAATTAAGGAATAAGGATCATGTTAACTTTTGGAAGAATATATCATTTTTTATGGATTTATGGTGATTTGGGTTATTTATGGAAAATATTATCATATTTTAAATATTATATGATTAGAGCATATATATTTTTTATATGTGACTTTATGAGTGATTGATGTTGTTTGGAGAGAAATGTTATGTTTATTTTGGAAGAATATGTGATCAAGTAATTATAATCATTGGTTTTAAAACTTTGTATTTTGTATTTTGAAGAGTTTTAAGGTTATTTATTTATGGAATGATTTATTTTAAAATTTTGGTGTTATTATTGAGGCTTTAGAGATTAATGTATTATTTATTTATATGATGGTTTATTCATTTTGGTTATTAACTTAACTTATTATAAATATTTTGGTTTTGGTTAATGTATATAAATATTAGGAATAAAAGTTCATCCTTTTATGGATATTAGGATCCATTAAAAGGTAATTTTAGTGCCTCAAGAATTAAAAATTCATCATGGTTGTTTATCCTTTAGAATATGAGATGAAGTAGAGATGGAAGACTACTTAAAGTGAAACAAAATGATGAAATTACACTTATTTTATGGAAAGATATCAATTACACTATTATATTATTCTCTATACTATTGTAAAATAATTCCTAAAATCAAGCAAGATGAAGATAATTCTATTGATTATTATATGGAAAATATCTCTAATTTATCAAGGTATGTATTTTGAAACTCATTCAAATGTATGATTCACATAATGGTAAATTCTTGGTTTAATAAATATTTAGAAAATTAAAAGTTTCTTAGTCTTAATATATACATTAAAGTTTTTTAAAATATAAATTTAATTTATTTTTATTAAAAAGGTATTTCAATATGCTTATGTATATTTATCTTAGACCCCATATTCTTTCAACTTTCCTTTGTTTTAAGGTTCCATTATTAATAATACTTTTAAATTAATGTTTTTTGAAGTCCTCTCCCACTCCATTTAATTGATTCTAAAAAAATTAAACCCTTTTATAGAAAACATGATATACAAATTGTGAGGGATTAATTTCTTTTAAGTGGGGAGAATATAACACCCTAATAATCTAGTATGTATTACTTTAATTAAATATCTTATTGAATAGTGTGTGATATATGAAACACCAAAATAATGTGATTAATAATATATAAAAATGAAATTTAAATATCAATACATTATGAATATACAATTTTCAAATAAGAAAAATTAACACACATTGGTAATTGATATGATATAAGGTTAAGAACATGTAAATTTTATAAGGATTTTTTTCTATAAAAGTGGGTTTATTTGTATTTTGTATTTATATATATATCAGTTAAATTTCATAATTATATAAATTTAAATTGAAAAAATTTAATTCAATTTTAAGATCATCATGTCAAAATAATCTTAATATGAACTTTTGATATTTCAAAAAATATATTTTGGGTTGAATAGTGAAAAATATTGATTTTATGAATATTGTCGATTTTATGACATTATCATGAGGTAAAAATAATATAAAATTTTATAAAACCTTTTTATAGAACAAATATATATTTTATAAGTAATATAATTAATTTAAAAATATAAATGTTATCTTATAAATATGTTCTTGACATTTTGGAAATCTAAATAATGTTTTTGTTCAAATAAAAACAATTTTTTGTTCTTCTCTTTTAGTAAAATTTTTATGAGGTTTATTTATATATGGGTTTAGTTTAAAATTAAATTAAGTATCCTTTTATTTAAAATAATCAAATTAATTCCATTAGAATCAATATTAAACATGAATTTGGTGTATAATGGTGTTTATGATTAAAAAGTCACTTTTATAAAATTAGTTTTTCGTTGCATTTTGAAAACTTATATTAAAAGTGATTTCTAAAACTTTTTGGAATTGAATATTATAAAATAGATTTAATATTTTTAATAATTATTTTCAAATTTATTAATTATTTTATTTTTATTTTTATTCATAATGAATAGTTTCCATGGTAAAAGTTTTCACTACAGTAATGGTTAAAATGGTTAATGGGGGGTTTAACTATCAAATATAGATTACAATATCTTTAAAACTTGTATAAATTTTATATTTTGATTTTATATATACATTAAAATATATTATATTCTAAATTGGTTTTCCTTGAATCCACTTTCCATGTTAAATACATTTATTATATTTTAAAGTACTTAATTTTTACAAGGGTGTCGCTCTTCTCACTTATAAAAGGGAACCTCCTATCCTCAATTATCCACACACTTTTAGAAACCTTTATCAACCAAGATATAAAAAATAACATCCAAAATATCCTCCCCAAATCATGGAAATATTGGTCTCAAAAAATATCAATCCTATAAGGATTAAGGTGTAAAAAAGGAAGATATCCTAGAAAGGAGTGTAAGTCTAAACTGAATTCTTTCAAGTTTATTTATTCTTATACCTCCTTAAAATATTTTATAACCACATAAATATAATTAAATGAGTAAATTTAATATAATTAATTGTTATTATTATTATGAAACATCTATTTTCTACCTTTTTTTCATCTGTTGGAAAATGATAGTGTCGCTTGTGAGTACATGTAGACTACCACCACCACGAAAAGATGTGATTCATTTTTCATTTTTTTATATGGATGGTCATAAGTATTGATTTATTGAATAAATATGAAATTTATAATATTATAATTATTCTTAAAATATAAAACTTTATCTACTTTATTTTCTTTTCAATCATTTTAAAAATGAAAACATCGCTCATTTATACGTGTGGACTACTACCTCTATGAAATGATGTATTTAATTTTTCTTTAACACCATACATGGATGGTTTTAAAAGTATATTTAATGTATATACATTATAACAATAATATTTTTATGATTATTTATATTATTGAACCTTGAAACCTTTTAATTCAGTCAATCTACCTAATTTTTTTAAAGGTTAAGGATTGAATGTCCTCAAAACGTCCAATATGATCTTAACTGATTTAGTAACTAAATTAAAAATATTAATAACTGAAAAAAATTTAATTAACTTTAAAAATGTTCTTAATAAAGTAAATTAATAAATTTTTCTTTGAAAGTTAGACCATGTGCGAAACGAGGCGGGACTCGAGGTAAGGGATTTCTCATCTCACTTCCCTTTCATTGAGAATTATTTTATTTTCAGCACATGTTTTCATTTTTATTGTGTTTAAACTTCTATTTGGACGTATTATATAATTAATTTACTAAAATTAAAGTTATTTATAAATATATTTCAATTTTTATCCTTCAATTTCCTTTTGATTTAAATGTTATTAAAGTCATAATGGGTTTTTATTTAAAACCTTGTTTTAAATGTCTTGAAGTATTTTTTTAAAATATTTTTCATACATATCCATGTTATTAAAAATATTTCATTAATGTTATTATATATAATTAAATGATTGTTTAAAGTCATATTAAACTTTATTTTACTTTTTACAAAGTCTTTAAAAATTAATCTTTTAAACATTTTTCACATGGTTCATTTTTTAGTATTTTTACCAAAGCATAAAAATGATGCTTTTTGTCGTTTATCGCAAGATAAAATTTTCAAAATGTCATGAAATTTTTTAATTATCAATATTACTTTAAAATTTAAAAAAATAAAAGAAAATAATATTCCCATTGTTTCAAGAATTTTTAGTTTTTCAATTTTTTTGAAATAAAAGGATATTTACTTTCATTTTATGAGATAACTAAAAGTGGCTTTTATTATGAGATAAAATGCCATTTTGTGGTTTTTAAGATGCAAATGAAAGATTTTATGTGTTTTATTCATGTTAAATTTATTTTAAATTATTGATGATGATCGGTGAGCCTAAGATATATCTTTTCAATTCATTTGGGTAGTAATATGTTCTCCAAAAAGAGAAATAATAGAATTAACCATGAAGGTTATTCTTTATAAGGGTGGTTATAAGAGTGATTTTAAGAGATATATAAATATGATGTACCAATTTACATATATGTTTTTATATTCTTTCAAATAGGGCTATGTGTAAATATTTTTATTTAATAAGGTAAGGAAATGATATTATGATTTAATGGAAATCTTATGATCTTCTAAAGGTGAAAGGTTTACTTTCAAGGAAAAATTTCATGTTTTTTAGTAAACCATCATGATATATTATTTTTCATTTATGATTACTAAATAAATTTTTATGAAAAAGTTGGTAAATAAAGTTGGTTTCATGGGTGATTAAATAATTATTTGAGATCAAAGTTTTTTTTGTAAAAACAAATATTTCATTATATATTTTCATATTTTTCAAAAAGGTATTGATGGTTTTTATTTATTTTTATATCCATTACTAAATTTTTTCTCATACTATGTTTTCAAGTCTTTTTCCCAGGGAATAATAATTTATATGAATTATAGTGTGGTCAATGGTGACACATAGTGAACAAAGAAAAAGTTTCATGAATGAAATATAACTCTAAACATAAGAACCTTTTTTGTGGGAAAAATGTACACTATGTGGAAGTGTCCAATTTTTTATGTAATGATTTTTATAATTATATCAAACTCTAAACCTAAAATATCCTATAAATTTGAGTGTAAAACCCTTTTTATAAACCATATAATTATGGGATGAATTTTTTAAGAGTTTTCATAGAAGGTATCAAGCCAACAAGTAAAGAGTATTTTTTTAGCATCGAATTTTGTTTTATAGATCCATGGTGTTATATCAAAAGGTCATGTGGAAGCCAATTCGGATGTATTTTTTGAGAGATTAAAGTTTTTTAAATATTCTCTTATTAGGTGACTTGTTCTACCCAAGGGTGTGAGACCTAGAATAATAGAGGATATAGTAAGTCATGTCTCTTATATTTTAGGATTTACTTACTAGAAATGGGTCTTTATTAGCTGTAGGTTATTTTATTATCTATTTCCTTCTGATTATTTATTTAAGAAGGATTCAGGTTTAGGGTTTTTATACCAAGATCCTAGTTATATATATATATATATATATATGAATGGTGTTTAAATTTAAATTCATTAATTATTATGAATAATTTTTAAGAAATATAGATTCAAATTTATTACTTGTATTGGATTCTTTGACATCTAATAATTATTTATGAAATTGTAGTTGCAGTTGGAATTCCAATTAGGATAGTTAAATAAATAGAATTTTCCAACATGGTAATTTCTCCAGGGTTAGGGTATAGTTTGATATTGATTCCATTTTAATTGATAAGGTTTTTTTATCAATGCATAATGACAATCTTAATCTAAAGATAGAATATGAGAAATTTTCCTTTTGTGAACTTTTTAATTTGGTTCTTAATATATGGATAAATGCTTTAGATCCTTGGAATTTGAAGACTTATCTAGGTGATGATATATATGTTGGATTGTAATAGGAATATCAAGAAGTATGTTTAGGTTGTTCAAGGATATTACGGGGAACATGGGTGTAATAACCCTATGGTAGTGATAGTTATGTAGGTTTAGGGTAATGTGTAGGGTTTAGTCTTTAAAAGTATGTTTAGGTTGTTCAAGGATCTTACGGGGGACATGGGGGTAATAACCCTATGGTATTGATTGTTTTAAAGGTGATTCTTTTCTTGGGTATGGTCATGGTGCCTCAATCTCTAATGAACTAAGGTTGAACCATAATGTAATTATGTAGGTTTAGGGTAATGTGTAGGGTCTAGTCTTTCATATAGGGATAAATGTGGTTAAAATGTGACTGTTTAGAGGATATATTTTGATGGAAAAAAGGAATGGGATAGTTTTTTGGGATGGTCAATTCTTATTTTCACCAGGTTATAGGAAGGATAAGGGTAATGTTGAGATTGGTCAGCATGCGGGGATTTTTACTGGGTTTTAGTCCTAGAGACAGTCTATGCATGAGAAGTCCCTTGGTCCTATGAAACTTAGGAAATAATAAAAATATCTTAGTATGTTTATAGGAATGATTAATGGTTCTTGGGGTAATATATTGGATGAGGGGTTTTATTTTTCATGAAAGGATGTTCCAATCTCGAACATTAATGTGGAAGAAGGTGTTGGTCATCTTTTGGATAGTCAATATGATTGAAAACTTATTGTGCAGGAGGATGTTGATCTTAAATTATGGTAATAGAAAGTTATGGTCTATTAAAGGGCTCAAAAAGGTAATAAAATATTAGATATTTAGGATCCTTCCAAATTTAGGTCTAAAAATGTTTTTATTTTTTTTAAATCAGACCAGTGGCTATTTTTAGGAGGAATGAGGCATGTGAAGTAAAAAATGTTATATTTTTCATCTTTTTAGGGTCCATCATGTGTGAGTATTCAAATATATTCTAGAAAGTAGTTTTAATTTCCTTATGAGAAAATTATGAGTGTGCTTTCTTCCACAAAGAATGTTAAGTAGAATTTTTTGTTCCTATTGGAATTTTTATTGGTCCAATCAATAACATCAGTGAGGGTATTGAGTTATTAATCTCAAATACTAATGGAAAACATAGGATGATTGTTTATTTAATGAATATTAGTCATAGTAGGGATCAAAATATTGCCTATGTGAGGGATGACAGTGGCAGGTTAAGAGGCAAGGTGGATTTCTCTACTCCATCTCTATCTTATGAAACTTTTATTAGTAAAAAAGCCATGGGTATTCATTTAAAGGGACCTAATATTAAGAGTGGTCTTGTAAAATATATCCAAATGATGGGTACGCCAAGTGATATGATGAAAGCATCACCTGCATATTCTCTCTCTCATGAGATGACTTCTAATTAGATTACTTCTTTCAGCAGTATGGTGAAATTTTAGGTTACTAAATATAACACTTTTTTCATTACTAGCTTGTTATATGTCTCACTTGATCAAGAATATCTTGAGAGGGAATAAAATAATGTATATGTGGTTACTAATATCACATATTTGGAACATAATGTTCCTGATATAGGCTTCATTTCAATGGAGGATGATTAATAAGATTAAAAAAATCCTTGGAAAACGGTTAAAAACTAGAGATGAGGGCATTTCCTTTGTGGTTAGGGGGTAAGTGTGGATTTTATAATATAGTTAATCGATATTAATATAAGTAATAAATGTTCTTATCTAGCCTCTATCAGTGGAAGGTTTCTTTTCGTGATTATTATTGTCGGGTTGGCGCTTGTACGGTTATAGGCTCTTGGTTCTTGGTGGATCTTGTTACTTGAGTGGCTAGGCTTTGGGTGGGATTTTATGATGTTGATTCATTGTAAATTTTTGTTGAATGTTTTTATATTTACTGTATTTTTGTTTTCCTTTGTGACTTTGGGGGGGTTTCCTTATAATATTGATGTGTGATACCTATAGGGAAATGTGGGTTGTTGTTCTTGGTGGTTAGTTCCACTTTTTTCAGTCTTACATCCCATTTGTATCTTTTTCTCTATTTAATAAAGAGACCATGGGTTTTCCCATGATTCAACATGTTATGATAATCAGAAAAATATTTTAAAAATATAAATAATAAATTACATATAAATAATAATTAATATAATAAATATTTTTTATATTTTTTAAAACAAGTGATGATAAAATTAATTAATAATTTTTTTAAGTAATTGGAAATATATATTTTAATTATTTTCCAATAAATATAATTATTTTTTAATATAATAATACATTTATATAATTAATTATATATTGTTAAGAATGATAATTAATTTATGTAAATAATAATATTTTTTAATATGATTTGTATTTTATTTTTTGAATGTAAATAAAATTTTATATATATATATAATTAATAATATAAAAATTTATATAATTAATAATTACTATAAATCATTTTATTGTATATAATTATTAATATTATTTTAATTAAACATAAAATCAAGCAATTAATTGTATAAATATCCTAAAAAATATTTATTCATTTACATATATAAAAATATTTTTTAAAATATAATTAATTATAGTAAAATATAATTAATAATTACTGGTTTTAAAAAAATATTAATATTATATACATATATATATATGCATTTATATACATGCAACTGAAAATATATTTAAATATAATGATAAAATATTTTATCTTTATTTTTATATTTTTTATAATTAATAATATATTATAAAAAAACATTTATACATTTATATTTTTATTTAATTGATCTAAAACAATATATTATTAAATATGTAATTTATATTTTTATAGAAAATATAATTTTGTATTATTTAAAAAAATTATAATAAATTTAATATTTATATTTAATTAGTAATATATTGAAAATAATCCTCTATAAATTGAAATGTTGTTAGTATTTAATATTTATTTTCTTGTATAATCAATAAAAGTTTATAAAAATTATTAAAAATATTTAAATATAGTTAATAATTATTAATGTTATATATATATATAATGTTATATACATTTATATAATTAGTAATTTATTGAAAACATTATACTTAAATATAATTATAATTATTTATTTATTTATGCTTTTATATAATTAATAATATATAGTAAAAAATATTTACACATTTATATAATTAATAATATATTTAAAATGAAATTAAACATATAAAAATATAATTATTAATTGTTAATGTTTTTTATAGACTTAATAGTGTATGTATATCTTAATTTATTTTCATTTAGATTTATCATTACTAATAATATCATTGTTAAATGTTTATATAAGACTAAATAGCTCTTCAAGAAGATTATATAAGAGTAAATTGGTTCTTTTGGAAGTTACATAAGATTAAATTGTGCATTTTATCAGTGCTAAAATCAACATTAATAAAATGTTTGTTTATCAAGGATAATAATAGCATCGATAAAGGCTCTTGTATGATTAAATGGCTCTTTGGGAGTCTTACATAATATTAATATTGGTCTTTAAGAAGCTATGTAAGATTAAACTTTCCATTTTTATCAATGTTAGAATTGTCACTCATAAAATCTATTTTTATAAGAGCTAAAATTAGTACTGATAAAATGTCAATTTATTTGTGTTTATCTTATTAACACTGATGAAAGAAATATTTATCAGTTCTTTTTATGAAGTGATGATAAAGGTTCAAGATTCTTTTTAAAAGAATCTAACTACATCGCCA
Source organism: Viscum album (assembly GCA_963277665.1). Lineage (NCBI taxonomy): Eukaryota > Viridiplantae > Streptophyta > Magnoliopsida > Santalales > Viscaceae > Viscum > Viscum album. The sequence continues at coordinate 28,260,462 of OY728139.1, read as the reverse complement.
CTTGACTATGTTCCTTAATCTTTCATAGAAGTCGGCTCCATTGATCTATGTGCCCATTTTTTTGTAAGATTTGTGTTCAAAAACATTAGATATGTGATTCAAAACTTTTTAAAAATGATTAATGAGTCATTTATGTTTTTATTTTTTACATTTTTATCAAATTTTTACCACATTAATCGGTCTATATTCACAACCATTCATTGATCTAGTGAAGAACCTTTTTCTTATGACTTTCAAATAGTACTTTTTGGTTATTTAATGATCCTTTTTCTCAAATGATCATGCATTGGTTATTTAAAAAAAATTGTTCTTCCTGTAATCATATATAAATCCAATTCTAATTCTATGATTTTTTAAAGTTGTTCTTTTCATAACTAAATACATATATTTTTTTATATATTCAAACACACACATATATATATACATGTGTGTGTGTGTGTTTCATTTGTTTTTATATGTATAAAAATGTATATATGTTTTTGTTTGTGTGTGTTTGTGTTTATATATATGTATTTATGTGTGTAGAAATTTATATATTTCTATATAAATAAACATGAATACTCATAGTAGTAAGTATGTTCATTAAATTTATATATATTTTTTATATTATTGATCTATATATGTATCTGAATTTTTATACATATTCTTTAAATTAAAATTATATACTTTAAAAAAATTTCCTTATATATATATATATATACACAAATCTATATTTATATGTTTACACACACACACACTTATATATTTACACATGAATATTTAATTTTTTGACATATTTATGTGTGTGTATATATATATCATATAAAATTATATTTATATATACCAATTTTATTATATGTATATATTTTACGATGTAATATAAATGTAGTCTTTATATATATTATTTTAAATACTTTATATATGTTTTAATTATAATTTATAAGAATATTTTTAATGTTTAACTGTATTTAATTTATGCATGTGAAAAATGATACATTATATGAATACCATATAAGTATTTATTTTTTTATTAAATATGAGTATTTTTGAACCAAATAAGATTAATATAAATAAAAATTATATGGATGTCAGTTGTATGACAAAAGAGTATATGGATACAGTTAAAGATTTCATAAAGTTTACAACAGAGCATGGAAATAGCCCTTCTCAATTCCTTTTTCCATGTTTACACTATTTTTATTAAAGATTAATTTTTCTATATAAGTTGGAAGAAAACTTGACCTGTCACATAACATATCTAATTGATAAATGTTGGACTAAACACAAGGAAGAACTAAATGTATCTAGTGACTGGGATAACACTGTGGTTTATGGATTATATAATATGAGTACAAATGTAAATGGTGATAGAGATCATATTGAGGAAATGAAAATGATAAGCTTCACGATTTTCCAAATATATTTTATAATTTAAATATCTATGAAAATATTTCATTTTATTTTGATTGTAATAAATGTACAACATTGTATACCATATGAAATCTATATAATTTGAAATATATCAATGGATGGAATGACACCATCTTTACATAACTACTTTCTCTCTTTAATGATATGTTACCATAATATAATAATCATCCTTATTGAACATATTATGCTAAAAAAATATTTTCAGTGGGTATGATCTCTAAAAGAATACATTCTTTTCCAGATGATTGTATATTTTTTCATAAGGACCGTGAATCACAAAAAAAGTTCCCTAAGTGTGGTGCGACTCAATAAAAAAAATATGAATCATTTACATTAAATTTTACATGGTAATTTCCAATAATTTAAAGATTTAGAAAGTTATATGAAAGTGAGGATACAACGAGGCAATTATCATGGCACAAAGATACAAAAATTAAAGATAGGAAATTTCACCACCTAGCAGACTCTCCTCGACGGAATAAAATAGATCAAGAGTATCCTAAATTTGTAAATGAACTAAGAAACCTCATTCTAATACTATCTATATATTGAATGAATCCTTTTTGTTTATTAATTATCACTCATACTACATGGCTAGTTATGTTGGTATAAATTTCTACCATGGTTATGAATAAAGAGAAAATATATTATGTTGTGTCTACTTATATTAAGACCTAGACAACTTGGTAATGATATTGATGTTTATTTGGATTCATTGATAAATTTTTTAAAATTAATGAGGGATAAGGTGTTATATTATATGATTCTCATAGAAATGAAGAGTTCATGTCAAGATCCTTATTTCTAGTTATGATAAATGACTTTCCTTCTTGTGGAAATTTTTTAGGATATAGAATTAATAGAATGTTAGGGTGACCCATTTGTGAAAAAGTTACACACTAAATTAGGTTGAAATATTCCTTGAAGGTAGTTCCTATAGGAAATCAAAATGTTTTATGCCAGTGACATAAATACCGATCTTATACAACAACATTCGATAGAAATTCGGAAGAAGGTACAACACCTTATCCATTAACAAGTGATGAATAGTTTGAGAATGTAAATTATATTTTCCCCATTTTTGGTAAACCATTTTCAAAAAACCTTCTGAAAACATATTGAAAAAAGTGATTTTAAAAAAATTAATTGTTAGTACATTAAATAATTTCTAGATTTCATGTATGTAGAAAAAAATGTACGTGATAATGTCAATGAAAATTTACTAAATACACCTGATAGAAGAAAATATGTAATTAAGTCTAGGTTGAACATGATTGATATGGGGTTAAGGTTAGGGTTGGTTCCAGTGAAGGGTGAAAGATGATATTTTATTCCTCCGATGGATTACACTCTTTCTAGGTAAGAGAAATTTAATTTTTATAACCCCCTTAATCGTGTAAAGGTTCTAAAGGGGTAATCATAAAATATAAAGAATATCATATTGATGATTGATTTTATATTAATGGGATTAAAATAACATGAATGTCATTTTTTGATGCAAGATTTAATGTTTGTTAATTTAAGTTGCATTCTACCTAAAAATTTCAAACACATATTAATCTGTATTTACTTCTTTTTCAAAGGTATATGCAGAAAATTAATAGACCTGAAGGAGTTACCAACCACAGAAAAGGAAATTACTATCATATTATGTGAATTTAAGATGATCTACCCACCACCATTTATTTATAACATGGTTAACATAATGGTTCACTTTTTTAGAGAGATCTAACTATCCAGTCATATACATTATAGATGTGTGTACCCCATTAAATAGTATATGAATATTTTTAAAGGGAATATCAAAAATCAAAGTTATCCAAAAGGTTGTATTATTGATAGATGTATTTTTTAGGAATCCTTTTAATTTTATACTGACTACTTATCTAATATTGATAGCATTGGTCTCATAAAATCTTTTCACATCATATGCCTTGTGAGTGAAGGAATTTTTTGAAGATATGATTTCACAATTACCATTATATAGTGGTAACAGGCTCACCTTTACATTTTACATAAAAATATAAATGTTGCACCATATTTTGAAACACAAAAAGTAATTCTTAGGTATTTTAATTCATTTGGAGCTAAAATATATATGTCAAATACACATAATCAATAGTTTATAATATTATTTTGAGACTATATTTTTATGTAATTTTCAATAAATATTAATTCAATTTAAAACAACTTTTATGAATAGGTAAAGGACCAAATGTACATATATTATCTTACAATGGTTATTTAATTAATATTTATATCTTCTATAAAATGGAACATGATGAACATAGTATGATATAAAATAGTAAATCTATTCTCATGGAAGAAGAAATGCATGTATCTGGTACCAAACAAAGAAATTCAATTTTTGTAAAGATTTCATAATATTCCATCATTGAAAAAAATATACAAGTTTGATTATAAAATATTCCAAGTGCTGATTTTTTATGCAAATGGCTTGATAAAAGGAGTGTAGTTAAAATTGATGAATTAAAATAAATCAAAGTGAATTTGAATAATAAAGGGTACAAGTTTCAATCATTTATAATGGAATCAAAATAAGTACAAGTATTTTATACCTTAGGTCAAGAAAGCATAAATTTTTTGATTATTCTGTTGTATACTAAAATAACTTCTAGGTCAAACAGAAATTCCATTGAGGATGACCCTTTCATTAGTATTTCACAGTCATTTTTATGTTATCCCAATATAAATGGTGTCTTATATTTCATAGGGGTACATAATAAGGGGATTTGGATACTTGATAGAGGGTTAAAATCCTATCTACCATTAAATAAAAAAGAGTTCAATGAACAAGTCAAATGCAACTAATTGTTTTTTATATGCAATGTGTTTCCTCATTATATTATGTGTCCACTTCTATATTTATGTAATCATAATTAAAAGTTTAACTTTTTTGCATATAATGGATTTTGCACCAACTAAATCTTATACTATCAATGAACAATATTATGGAGATATTGTAATTGATAAAATGTTAGAAGGTGAAAAATATTCTTAAGGTGAGAAAAAAACTAAAGGTGAGAAAATAAGAAAGGGTGGTAAGGTTTAAAAAATATAGGAGTGTTTTAGTAAGACAATGTTAATAAAAATTATTAAGAAAAGAAGTAAATGTTAAAATTTTAATGTTATATGGAATGAATGTGGTAAACTTATTGACCCCAACAAGTTTGTTTTAATTAGTTATATTCTGGATAGTACTTGAATTTACATGCTGATTGATATAGATTAGTGTCATAATGTTGTTCATGTATTGAAGGAAATAATTTTGGAATACATTAGTGTGACATTATGATATAATTTCTCTATTTTACTAAAAAATCAAATAATGAAATGTTGATTTACTCTTTATCATCCATTATAGAGTACATTAATATTATAATATTTTCTAATGAAATTCATACTAATGGTTCCTATAAAATCTCATAAATCATTTCAAATGCTTCTTATAAAACATCATCTTAGGGATATTGAGGGGAAAGTAAAACCCTACCCACTATCTATATACATACACATCATAAACCAAGAAATACGGGATGATTTCTTTGGAGATCAATAGGATGAAGAATTTAGGGTAAATTTTAATTAGTATTATTTTATTTTACATTATGTGTATTAATAAATTTGATTCAAAATTTATAATTCATGGAATTTAAAAGGAGTAAAAAAAGTAAACAATTTGCATTAAAAATATTTTACCCATATTGTAAAGAAAATATGAGGTATGATTCCCTTGAAAAAAATGATATATATTTTAAATATATAGTAAAACTTTTATGTGATATTAAAAAAAATCATTATTATGTTCCTTTATTTATATAAATATTGATAAATTGAAATCCCAAGTCACTTTCATCCCACTTCATGTGTTATGGAAGGAGGTTCGTGTAAATTGAAAGGGATAAATAGTATATGAAAAATTATATAAGTATGAAAATCATGTGTAAGTATGAAATAATATAATTGTTTTCTTATTTAAAATTGTATTACATAATAATGATAACTTATTTTTATATATTTTTATCTTGTCTATACATAAGAATTTACATCTACTATAACTGATGAATGACTACTTTTAGGGGATTTGAAGCATCCAGAATAGTTTGGATGAATTAGAGATACTGGTTTTGGAGTGTTACGATGATAATATTTTGAAAAGGAAAAAACATAGGTGGATACAGATGATAAAATGAAAAAGATATTGGTATAGATAGATACTATAACATAAACAGTTATTTGGAAGATGGATATGATAAACTAGTTTCTTTAAAGGGATCAATGAGTAGAATCAACAAAAATATAACAAAATGAAAATAGCCGCACACACAATGTTTTAAGGATATCAATACCCATAAAAGGTCAACCTTACCTAGGTAATAAATCTTATCATAATGGTTTCTTATAAATTTTAATCAAACCACTATTGATACCTTTATTTTACTAAATTTATATATGGTGAAATTTATTATGATTTATATCTATCAACACACACTCATCACCTTATTTTGATAGCTATTGTGTAAAATTTATAAGGATATATTATATACAATAAAAAAAATTTAAATGATCATGTGAGAGTAAGTATTCTCTTATCTTCTGATCCAAGCACCAAGTTATATGTTCCCCTTGATGATATTAATGTTTACACAATTGAATTTTCTATTAGAACATTTATAGAATGGTTTCTTAATATTATAAATTTACATGATGATAATAAGGTATGTCCTTTATTGTTTATTTTATATTCAAAACCTTTTACAATTAATGAAAAATATTTTAACTGAGGTATGTTATTATATGAGGAGAAACAAAAGAGGCAATACAAGGTTGAGTTAAGAAAAACTAAAGGATCAATAATAGATCGAAAGGACCTATCTAGGGAACTTTTACCCCACCAATTGTACTATTGCAATTAACATTACAAGTTCATGTAGGTATAATGTTCTAAAATATAAATATATCATACATTTAATATGAATAAAAAATATATAGAGAGTACATTACTTATATGATTGGTCTTGGGAATGTAAATAAAATTATCAAGAATAAATGGTTGAGATCCTCAATTGAGAATATATATATGAGGTATAATTTTATAATTTGATTTTCCAATAATATATTTACTGTTTTTATTATTTTTTAAGGATATTTATATTTTCTATAGTTGTATATATCACACCAATGTAAAGGGAATACCTTATGAATAAAACTTTAGATTTGTTAGACCTCGTGTAACTTCTATAGAAAAAACATTAATGGATGAAGATGATATTTTAGTAATATCACACCAAGTATCCTCAAAATCTGTAAATAAAATAATAGAATACAGTCGTTTCTTAATACCTACAATTTAGAGGTAAAAATCTATACTCTAATCGTATAAAATATTTTTTTATTTTCTCCATTACTTATTTCTTTTTTTTTGAACTCATTGGATGCTCAATGTGATCAATTTATATATTAAAAAGATATATCTTTTGGATCAAAATACTGGATGAAAAATAAATATACCACATATGATATCCATTATGAATTTTTAATACACTATATTCAGTATATTACAAATAAACTTAAAATTACATATTTTATATTATGTTTTAACAAGAATTTTGTTATGATGAGCAATATTTATTTATCATCAAGACCATGGAATAAGGATGGTAAATGTACATAATAAACCTATGGATTTATATTACTGAATAAGTATTAGGATATATATATATATATAATAATAATATTTCAACATCAAAACATATAAAAAAACTAATTACTTATTTTTTACAATTTTTATGCACTGAAAAAAACAAAATAATAAAATTGATTATAGTTACTACAATTGTAAATTTTTAAAAGATTTCATTTTAAATTCACAAACTATCATCCCTAAAGAGGAATTTTTGTATATAATTATAATTTCATTTAAAATATTTATTAATAATTTTTTATCTATATTTTTCTATTGCTATTTGGACTTTCAATAATCAATATATTCAAAAGTGGAAATGGTTTTTTTTAGAATGAGTGGCCATATTAAATATTTTCATAATGTTCATAGACATCATGAAGGGGTGATTTCCTATCATATTTTTATTATTTTATTTCTTTTATATCTTGAAGAGGTGGATTATCTACTACTTATTTGGTTAATTTTCTTATCATTGAATATCATTATTAGTGACATTTATCATATCTCTATGAGATTATAATATTTTCAAATGATGTGTAATATTAAATTAATTAATGAATTAATAAAATATTTTTTACTGTAAAAGGTTACAATAATTGTTTTTTTTTCAATTTAAAAGCTACATTTTAGTATAAAAACATCTATCACATAGTCAAGATTGAGAAAATTGTATGAACCTGTTTGTTTCCAGACTGGGAATTTTAGCATAAATTTGAATTTTTTTATCGAATGATTATAAGGGGTAAAATGGTCATCTTTACCTAGAATATTATCTCATATAATTTTTCTAGCCACTAATTTGGCCTCATAATAGAGTGTTTACCCTAGGATAAGAGTTTAGTGGAATTTTAAACCATTCGAATTTATGTGTATTAATTGATATTTAATATATATATATATAATTAAATATTAATTAATTAAATTATTCTCACTCATATATATATTTTAAATATACCACCATATTGTGATTCCATATCTACCATTGAGTTTAAAATGGGGAGTTTACCTAGTTGAGGCATAAACTCGGGTCGAGCATTGGGCCCAAGCCCGGTCCCCTTTTCCTTTTTCTATTCTTTTTTTCCTTTTCTTTTTCTCTTTTCTTTTCTTCTCCTCCCATTTGGATTCTCACATATCCCCCCCCCCCACACACACACTCATGGTATCCATCCTATTCATGACTGAGAGATAAAGTTATGGGGAGAGAGTGATAGATAAGAGAAGAAGGGAGGTGCCACTGTAAAGCTTGGTAGGAGTTGGATCTTCATACGGTACCCAAGATCACAGAAACATGAGTCTTCCAAAGATTATTCCCGAAGGTAGTTCATTTATAATTATTATCATAAATCTCTATAGATATAACATTCTTATGTTTTATATCTCAATTATCACTTCTTAGGATCCATTGAATGTTGATCTATATATTTTGGGGAGAAAATAGGCATTCTGGCTAATTATAGGGTTTTCCTATTCTAAAATCATAATCACATGGTGTATAGTTAAAGAAAAAACATTTTTTGTCATTTCTATTTAGGGAAGATGGAATTTTTTTAAGTATAAACCATGTATGGGTTATACACACTCTGTACTAGGACCCATATGTGTAGCTGAGTACCCTACCAGAAAACTCATGTAGGGGAACATGGTCATGTTGAGTACACGGTCATACCCCATGAGGGTCACACGTCGTGTAGAGGTACATGGACATGAAAGGTACATGGCCATACCATGTGAGGTACATGAGAAGGTATACTATGTGCGGTACACATCATGTACCTGTATTACATGTCATGTACTTGGGTTTTACATGCCAATTCTGGATGAAGTACACACTCATGTGAGGATTTGAGAGTGCACATCATGTACTATATTATACACACTATGTGCTTCTCCCTTGATAACCTAATTAGGTTTTTCCTATATTTATGCCCCATAGTCAAAATTGGATGCATGAATAGTCCATTTTGAGCATTTGTCTGTGTAGATCGTGATGGTTCTACCATTGAAGTGATTTGAGGACTCCTAGGAGGAGTTATATATGTTTGACTAAATAGAGAGGTGTTTCCCCTAATAATTGGATTTAGATATCTCTTGAGAGTGAGATATATTGGTAGATTGTTTGAACCAACCTAGAGTATGTCCCTTGATCTAAGATGGGCTATGATCCATTTATCTGTTATGATGTTCAAAGACTTTTCCTTTAGGGATAAGAGGTCATATTATCTTTTGACCTAGATGATCCCATATAGGATGACTCTACCTTTTCCTATTACTGTTTATCCCTTTTAGGTTTCCTTATATTACATTCTGACCTAGGTAATCCCTTGTAGGGTCCCTCTAACTTTTTACTCTTTGAGAGGATCTTGTGTTAGATGTTGGAGTTGGTGACCTAGAACCAACTTTTGTGTACTTTATGACAAATTTTATTCATAGTTTTGAATATTAATAACCTTCTTATAACATCATGATTATTATTCTATTTAAAACAGTATATGATAATGTCTCAAGAGTAGTTGCCGTACTAAAAGGTCATAGTAGTTCCCCACAGGATGAGAACCCAGATGTTCTAAGACACTATTCTTAAATATATGTGATATAGTCATATGATATCATTAGAGGGACACAAATTACACAGTCTGTCATTGGTGAAGACTCATAAGACTTTGAGGCACCTTCTCATGGTGTACGCCCTTAGTAATATCCAGTGTATGATATTATGAGAATGAGACCCGCCAGTAGTAAATCCGCATTTATAAGTGTCATTGGATGTTCCTATATGTGTATGTGTCTATTGATCAGTAGATTTTAATATTATTTTTAATTATTATTATGATTCATGTACATTGATGTATTTATAAAAATCGTGATGACGTATGTTCACAATGAGGTAGGATACGTTGGGTGCATCACGGGAATTATTGCATTAATGAATAATGTGAGAAAGGATTAGTCCCTTTTGTTCTTTAATGGAAGTTGATATCTTAGGACCTTTGATATAAATGATATATCCTAAAAAAATCCATGTTTATGGTGTCTTATAAGTAAGTTCAAATTCTAGAAAGTCAAATAAAGAGTCATCGAGTGAATATGTTGATGGCAACAACATGCAACCTATTTGATTGGAGATATCATGATAAAGGGATTATATTACATAGTAAGTGTTCGTATGAGGTATTATGTTGTTAAAAAATTAAATTCTTTATTTATGGGTTCCTTGACGTGTTGTTAGATGCTAACCTTGGACTTTAGGCTACTTCGCCCAAAGCCACTATGAAAGAATCCTAGAGGTTCACACACTAAGTGTATCCAGAATCTCAGTTAAATAAAAATATTATTATTTATTATTTAACAAGTTGAATAAATATTATTCAAACATGTGGTTTAATAATTATTCATGTTTACTCGATCACATATATTATGTCACCAGTTATTTGAGAGAATAAAACGTGAGCATAATATTTAATAAATATTTATTTTTTTATTTAGTGAATATAATATTTATATATTTATTAGTGGATAATGCAATGATATTTATTTAATAAATAAATATTCATTATTCAAGTCTTGAAAAATATTGTAGAGGAATGACAAATCAATTTTAATGGTCTGGTGAGAAATAATAAATATTGAATATTATTTGATTAAATAATATTTAATTTAATTTTCAATTTAAGCATATATCAATAAATATTATTATTATTATTATTATTTGAAATGGGGTTTTGAAGGGATTAAATAAATAATAAATTGAACTTGTGAAATTATTTTATTTTAACCCTAGTAGTATATAAACTCAATTATATAATTTTATAAGGGAGATAATTCATTTGTTTGGTTGTGCACAAAAAATTGGAGAATCCTCTCAAGACCTAGAGAGTTCCCTTATCCAAGAACAATTCCAATAATGGAGGGAAGTCTTCCTCTACCTCCCACTCTCAAGTCAAGAGAGATAAAGAAGAATTCTTTGGAAGGGATTCTTGTGGAAATAAAAGGTGTATGATGCAAGTGATAGGATGTGCCATGATAGAACCTAGATATTCCTAAAACGACGTTCAGAGATTTGTAGAACACATGTAGATCACAGCTAGAGAGAATATTATCTTGATTCCATCAACACAATGATGGTATAACACTGATATGTTTCTAGATCCATTAATAAAGAAATAATTCCAACAATTTAATTCTGTAATTAATTAAATTAATTATAAATAATATTTGATAATCTTCTATATGGTTATAGTGTTCTATCCTTTGTCTATTTTCTTTGATTCAATTCCATAGATCATGATGTTTATCATTGTGTAAATCTTGGATTGATCATCTATCATGACAAAAATAAAATTTGGGGATGACCCATCACATCCTTTCACTATTCCCAGAACCTACAAGTGGTATCATAGAGGTTACATAATTATTTATAATTATTTAAAAATCATTAATAGATTTAAACATTTGTAATTTAGTTTTAAATTCATGTTTAATCATTTTTTTAATCTGACTTGGGAGATCTGCTTCTTCCCCTTTCATTTCTCATAGATCTAATCAAAAATATTAATTTTATGAATGAAATAACATCAAAGAAACACATCATGAGGTGTTGAGGATTTAGGTAGGATAATATAAGAGTGCATGCCATGTAACTAGAGTTACATGTAATGTGATTGTGTTTAATGTACCAGGAATTAATTCAGAATTAATTCAAAATATGTTCATTGATAACATTCAGTGCACTTATTTCTTACATTGCATGTTGACTGGGCAAGCCTACCACACGGTCGACCAGAGTACACACCATATATCCCATGTACACAACATATAGTATTTTAAGTCATATACGGGTCATGTAATTCCATAAATGATATACCTAATCGGTGGCCACGTAACTCAAAGACCAGATACTATGTAGTCCTTTATACATGTCATCTACTCCAATTTTTTGAGGCACAATTTACACGCCGAGTCCTTAGGTGTGTGCCTCAGATAGATGGTGAGAGATGTACACATTGTGTAGCTCACCTGTACATTCCATATACTTATACCAAATTACATAAAATTAAAATTAATTTATTATACTGAGTAAACCTTATCAACATGTTCTTACATTTGGTCATTAAGTTGATAGGACATTCCATGTGATGGGTTTTAATATATATATATATATATATATATTTATATATATATATAATTAATTTGTGCATAATGTTAATATCTACATATCATATGTGAGTTTTGTGGTAGATATTACTCTATGTATATTAAACCATGACACGTTATAAAAAAAATCATATAATTCATGTAATCATAAAGTTGGTACTACATGTCATGAAAGTGCATGATAATTAATGTATGTTATCTGTCGCAAGAGTAAAAAATATATGAGTATAATGCATGTTGGGTAGATTTGGAAAGATAATCATTGTATTGCCTCCAAGTTACATTTATGTACATAGTTAATTTTAAATAAATTTATTTAATTTGTTTAAAATTATGATGGATGATAATCTCAAGGAAATTCAGATGATAATTAAGATAAAAGAATTGATTAATTAAATAAGATAATTAATTTATTCAAGAAATATTTATCTTAAATAAGAATTATTAATAATTGAATTCTAGTTTTATTAAATGTGTAGTTTGTTTCATTCATGTGGATTTTCATGAGCATAGACCAAACCTTTATATTTGATGGGTTTCAATTAATTTATTATTAAATGAAATTATTGTCATGTGTGCCTTCTCTCCTCTTATTTTGTAAGGCCCTACATTACCATGATTTATTTTATGTAAACTCTTTTCCTAACCTTCATGTGAGTAAAATCATATGTAATGGATGGAGCTCCCAAGGTAGTGGAGGCGGTTCAATTTTGGAGACAAGGAAAAACCAATCCAAGAGAGATACATAGGTGGATAGGTGGAAAGTTGTAACATGAACCTTAATTGGTTCAAGGTTTTCCCCCTAGGTCAATGGTTAGTTTATCAACAAATAATTAAAGTAACCATTAGTAAAAGTTCTTGACTGTACTACTTAATTATTTTATTTCTGTCAAGTTGGATGGTTATTTCATTATGTATGTTGTTTCACTATCACATGAATTAATGAAATTAATGATCATGAATGATAGAACTAAAATAAAATTTATTATGAATAAATATTATCTAAGAAATGGTTAATCACTTATGTAAATCCACTTAATATTAAAAATCATATAATAAAGATTAATATTGGAAATTTATGCATAAAGGATAAAATACCTCAATTCTATAAATTATGTCAGCAAAGCCTTTCACTACTTCAGTTAAACTATAATCATAGTTCAAAGTGATTGACCAACCAAAGTTGGGGTGCTTTCATTTATCGAGGAATTATAACTTGAAGTTTTGGGTTAAATTAAATTGGTTTACATCAACGATTGACTGCCAAAACTGGACTTAGTGTAACTGGGATGCAAGTGTTGAGTAAATACAATTTAAGGATTTTAGGATTGGGGAGTCCACTCAACAGATCAAGAAACTATGAGTTAATGTAGTTTACATTTGTAATTCATACCTAAACCCATTCAAGTTTCTTTACCAACCAAAGATAGGGTAATGAGTAGGGGAATATGGACACTTTAAACTAAAATGTCCAAGAAACAAGATATTTTGAAGGTAATGGTGAGGGATATTAGGTTTTGATAAAATAATGGGAAATTAATAAATATAATATTTATTTATTTATTTTTATAAATTTTATCATATAAAGTACTAAAATTTTCTCATATTATTTTTAGAAATATAAATTAAAATGAATCAAATATATAATTGTGATCCATACTTGATAATGAAAACCTTCTCACTCGCACAAATTTCCAAGAGTGGCAAAGGTGCTTACGTGTTATCCTTCATCATGAAAGAAATTTGTATATGATGGAAGAATATATTCCTGATGCACCTGGTAATGAGTAAAGTGATGAATATTTATCTCTCTATGAGAAACATTTGAATGATTTCATATATGTTCAATGTTTCATGATATCATCCATGTTCAATAAGCTTTTGATGCAACATGAGGACATGGATGTGTATAGCATGATGTCTTACCTTTGAGATCTCTATTAAGATAAGGTGATACAAGAGAGGTATGAGATATCCAATGATTTTTTTACAACTATTATTCGAGAGTCTACACAAGTTGGGCCACATGTAGTTGATCTTATTAGCTAAATCAAATGCCTAAACATCTTAGGGATTAAATTTCTAGATGAGTTGCATACAAATATCATAATTTCATCACTTCCCAAGACCTCTCCAGTTTTATTGTTAATTACAATATGATCAATAATGAGAAGATTCTTTCAGAACATCTTTCTTTAATTTATCAAGTACATAAGGACATGGGTCATGATAAAAATATAGTCCTTATGGTGAATAAGAAAAGGAAGAACACGGAAAAGGGTACCAAGACTCACATAAAGTCTAAAGCTCCTGAGAAAAATACTTCCAAGAAGAGGAAGATCCAGAGGAAAGTTAAGGAAAATGACGCAGTATGTTTTTCATGTGTCAAGATAGGACACTGGAAGAGGAAATAAACCCGAAACAAAGGGGAATCTAAAGTTTCATTCATTATCAAGTGTAATATTTTAATATCTACAAATAGGGTATTAGATACATCTTTTTTTCCACACATCTATATCTAAATGTAAAAACTAAGTAGATTCCAAAATATTTCTATATGAGAGGTGGATCTGAGAGTTACTAATGGTGCAAGGATGGATGATCTATCCATTTGAGACTACCACCTTTCATTTCCAATGGGAATTATTTTGGTTTTAAAAGATTTTTATTATGTACCAAAAGTTACCAAGAATATAATTTTTGCATCATTCCTAGATACAAATGGTTTTATTTTAAAGTTTGGAAATAAAAGTTGTTTATATATAAGAAAAACATATGTTATAGTATGTAATATTTAAATAATGTTATTTATGTATTAAATTATGATAAACAAGTATGGGGAATTTATAATGAATCATGTTCACATGACTCATATAACACCCAGTTATGGAATCACCATCTTGGTCATGTAAATGAGAAGCATTTGACAAAGCTCCAACAAGATGGTTATTGAGACTTTCCTGAGATAAAACCACTTGAAATATGTTGTGATTGTTTAAAATTAAAAATGACCAAACCTCTATTCGGTGGATAGGGTGAAAGGTCCATAGATCTTATAGGATTGGTACAAACTGATGTGTGTGGACCATTTCCAGTAGAGGCTAGAGGTGGGTATTCTTACTTCATGAATTTTACTGATGACTTGATTAGATATGGTTATGTCTACTTGATGAGGTGTAATTTTGATTAAT
Source organism: Viscum album (assembly GCA_963277665.1). NCBI lineage: Eukaryota > Viridiplantae > Streptophyta > Magnoliopsida > Santalales > Viscaceae > Viscum > Viscum album. Next base: position 28,245,003 of record OY728139.1, on the reverse strand, counting down.
TTGATAAATTTAAGGAATTCAAGAATGAAGTGTCAAATCAACTTGGAAATAAGATAAATAAACTTCAATCAGATCGAGGTAGTGAATATCTTAACCAAGAGTTTAATGAGTTCTTACTGGAGTTTGGGATTATATCTCAACTAACTCTACCTTACACACCACAGTGGAATGGTGTTAGTGAAAGGAGAAAATATATCTTTTTATACATTTTAGGGTCAATAATCAGTCATGCAAATATTTTATTATCCTTTTGTAGATATACATTACAAACTATATCATATACATTAAATTGAGTACCAACTAATGTGGAAAATGGAATTCTCTTTGAGTTATGGAGTAGAAAGAAACCTATTTTGTTGCATACATGTGTATGGGGTTGTGAGGAATTTTACAAGGCCTTATTATTTAATACAATATCACCTTGGAGAAATAAGTGTATCTTTATAATATATCTCAAGGAAACAAAGGGATATTACCTATAAAACCCCCCGGACAAGAAAGTGATTGTCGCCAGACAAGCCATATTTATTGAGAGGGAGAAAATCCTCAAAAAGGATAGTGGGATAAATATTGAATTTGATAAATTTTATGATCAATATAAATATGAGTTGGTATAGGAACAGGTTCCATAGGTCTCTGTGTAAGAAGTAGTTCTTGAAACACAAGTATTGCATAGGAGAAAAAGAGAGGTAAGAGAACCAAGGAGATACGGTTTTCTAGTCACCGAATATAGTGGATCATTATTGGTTGACAATGATGAACCTCTCTCCTGAAAAGATGTAGTAAAGAGATCAGATGATGCAATATGGAAAGAATCCATGAATTCTAAAATATATTCCATATATCTGAACCAAGTTAGGGTTTTGGTTAATGTGTTGGTTGATGTAAATCATGTAGGATGAAAATGGGTATTCAAGAGAAAAATGGAGATAAAAGGTAATGTAAATACCTATAAATAAAGCCTAGTGGATAAATGGTTTAAATAATGTCAAGGAATTGGATGAGATGAAACATTTTTACCGGTTTACATGTTTAAATACATCATAATTCTACTTGATATAGTAGCTTACCATGACTATGAGATTTGGCAGATGGATGTCAAAATGTCGTTACATAATGGGAACCATCCATAAGATCTCTATATGACACAACCAGAAGGGTTTGTGAATCCAGGTAATTCCAAAAATATTTGAAAGTTATAGAGATCCATTTATGAATTTAAGAAATCATCCAATTCATGGCACATTCGATTCGATGATGCTATAAAACAATTTGGTTTCATTAAGAATGAATGTGATACATGTGTTTACAAGAGGTTCAGTGTAAATGTAGTCATTATCATATTAGTATATTTTCATGACATATTACTTATTGTAAATGACATGTCAGTCTTAAAGTCTGTTAAGGACTAGCTAAACAAGTGTTTCTCTATGAAGGACTTAGGTGAAGCAGCCTATATTCTAGTGATCAATATCATTCGTGATATATACAAGAGTCTCCTCGTACTAAGTTAAAGTATATATATTGACCAGATGATAAATATATTTAGTATGGAACAATCCAAGATAGGATTTCTTCTATTGTCATATGGTTTACATATTTCTAAGAAAATGTGTCCTCATATATAATATGAGAAAGAGAGAGTGAGTAAGATCCCATATTCTTCATTGATAGGATCAATCATGTCTTCCATGTTATGTAGTAGACTTGATGTTTCCTATAAATTGATCATGGTAGTAAGATATCAAGTTTATCCAGGAGAATAACAATGGTCTACTTTTAAGGCTATCCTTAAGTATATTAGAATAACTAAGGATATGTTCCTGGTGTATGGAGGAGACGAGGAGTTGGTCATCAGGGGTTATAATGATTCTATTTTTTAGATAGATCAGAATGATTTGAAATCATAGTTGGGATATTTTTTCTGTATCAAAGGAGGAGTTGTAATCTGGAAGAGTTCAAAGTAGCCAGTTTTCACTAATTCTACAGTGGAGTCTTAGTATATAGAAGCTTTTGATACAGCCAAGGAATCTGTTTTGATATAAAACTTTTTCCAGGTTCTTGATGTGGTACCTAGTAGTAAATACCCTAACACATTGTATTATGATGATACTATAATGGTGGATCTTGAAAAAGATCCAAGGTCACACCAACAGAAAAAACATTTACTCCAAAAGTATCACCTCTTGAAGGATTTTTATCAAAGTGGTGGATTTAAAGTAAGAATAGTTCCCATAAAAGAAAATGTGGTAGAACCCTTGACTAAAGGCCTATCTCAGTAGAAGTATGTGTATCATGTGAGAGCTAGCAGGTAGAAGGTTGTTAGCGTTTGGATCTAGCGAAAGTGGGAGTTTGTTGTAGTTTGATCCCTAGAACCAACTTTTTTTTACTTTATGATAAATTTTATTAATAGGTTTTAATATTAATAAACTTTATATCTCATCATGATTTTTCTTCTACGTAACCTATAATGTACCAAGCGTAGTTTTCAAACTAAAAGTTCATATCAGTTCTCTACTATTATGAGATCCTAAAAGTACTATGACATTGTTCTTAAATATATGTTCTATAATCGAATGATATCATTTTAGTGACACAAATGATACATGTTATCATGGGTGGATACTCATAAGACTTTGAGGCACATTCTCATGGTGTACTCCCTTGGCAGTATCTAGTGTAGTTTATTATGAGAATGAGACCCGCCAAGAGGAAAACCACATTTATAGGTTTCATTGTATGTTCTTATCTTTGGACATGTGTATTTATCCTTACACTTTAATATTATTATTAATGAGTATTATGAGTTGCATAATTTGATGTATTGATGAAAACTGTGATGACATATGTTTGTAGTGAGGTATAAAATGTTGGGTGCATCATGAGTAATATTACATTACTGAATAATTAAAGAAAGGATTTTTTTCCCTTATGTTCTTTAATGGAATATTATATCTCAGGCCCTTTGATGGAAATGATATAGCCTAAATAAATCCATGGCTATGGAGTTCTATAGGCAAGTTCATTTTTTGGGAATTCAAAGAAAGATACATCGAGCACATAGGTTGATGTCACTGGCATGCAACCTAATTGATTAAAGATATTGTGATAAAGGGATTATATTACACAATAAGTGTCTTCATGAGGTATTATGTCATTATGGAATTAATTTCTTTCTCTATGGGTTCCTTTTCATGTTACTAAATGTTAACCTTGTACTTTATGTTGCTTCACCTAATGCCATTGAGAAAGAGGCCTAGAGGGCCACACACTAAGTGTATCTAGAATATCAGTTAAATTATTATTTATTATTTGAAAAGTTGAATAAATATTATTCCCGCATGTGGTTTGATAATTATTTTTGTTTGCTTGATCCCATATATTCTTTCAACTATTATTCAAGAGAATATAATGTGAGTATAATATTTAATAAATATTTATTTTCTATTTAGTGAATATAATATTTGTTTATTTATTGGAGAATAATGTAGTGATATTTATTTAATAAATAAATAGTCATTATTCTAGGCTCAATAAATATTGTGGGGGAATGGAATACTGAGCTAAATGTCCTAGTGAGAAATAATAAATATCGAATATGATTTGATTAAATAATATTTAATCTAATTCTTAAGTTAAGAACATGTAAAGAAATAAGAATATTAGTATTATTATTTGACATGAGGTTCTACAGGGATTAAATAAATAATAAAGGGCACTTGTACAGTTATTTTATTTTAACCCTAGTGGTATATAAACCATATTATATTATCTTATAATGGATCCAAATCATTTTTTTGGTTGTGTACAAAAAAAATAGAGAATTATCTCAAGACCTAGAGAGCTCCCTTCTCCAAGAACTCTCCCAATAATGGAGAGCGATCTTCCTCCACCTCCCACTCTCAAGTCAATAGAGATCAAGGAGAATACTTTGAAACTGATTCTCATGGAAATCAAATTTTAATGGTGCAAGTGATAGGATCTATCGTTCTAGCACCTATACATCCATATGTAAATGTTCAGATATTTTTCAAACATGTGTGGATCACCTCTAGAGGGAATATCCTCTTGGTTCTTACAATTAAATGATGGTACAATGCATATTTGTTATCATATCCATCAATAAAGAAAGAATTACAACAAGGTAATTCTATAATTGATTAAATTAATTATAAATAATATGTGATGATCCTCCCTATGGTACCAAAGTTATATCCCTTATTTGTTTTCTTTTATTAAATCTCGTAGATCATGCCATTTATCATTGTGTAAATCTAGGATTGATCATCGATCATGGAAAAATTAAATTTTGGAATGACTTGTTGAATGTTTTTTCTGCACCTGAAAACTATATAGGATTCCTCAACCTACATATACCATTATGAAGATCTCATATAGGATTCATCCTTTTTTATTACTTCTTCATAGGATACCATGTTGGATGCCTCTGGTAGCTAACTAGTTTTGAGTTTCCCTAAAAGGATTCCTTCACTTATTTATGATCTTAGAGAACCCCAACTAGGATTCCTCTCTTTTTTTTGACTTACGAGGCCAAATGGGTTCCCCAATGCATGATATAACTTAAGATAGTGTGATGTGGGTTTGGGTAGAGATGATAGTAGATGTCACCATTAAACCCATACCAAAATTATAAGCTAGTGAGGCTATGGAAGTATTGGTGGGTTTAGGAATTCAACCACCCTCACTCTTTTTTATGAATTAACTTGATTATTATTGATGTAGTTGTGATTAAAAAATCTATTTCCTATTATTTGGTTGATGAGACTAACTTTATGTGATATATGATAGGGATGCCTATAGGTGCTTCCTGGGATCCGACTTCAGAGCCTTCTAATTGATGTATTACGATACCTAGATTTACTTAATGGGATCTAAATTTTGATCCTTATCTATGGATATAGATATCATGGTATGGAACCAATGATGGGTATAGTGATATAGGTCTGAAAATGCCTAATGGTATGGAACTATTTACTGATTTTTTTATGGATTCACTTCGTGGAATAGAATAGGATACCTTGGTCAATGAACTCAGGTCCTGACCCATGTAGGTATATATTATACCATGTTTTTTATAGACTTCACCTATGAACTTGAAGAGGAAACCGTGTTCAATAACCTTGGTTATTAGACATTATAGTTCTATATTATTTCAAGTTTTTTATGGATGTGCTTTGTGGACTCAAAGGGTATTCCCTAGTAAATGGTCTTGGATCCTAGCCCATATAGGTCTATATTATATTGAGTTTTCTATGGATGATCTCCATGTACTCAAATAGGATTCCTTGGTCAATTACCCTAGGTCCTAGCCCTCATAGGTCTCATACTTGATACATTCTATGAAGGGCGCAGTTGATGCAATTCCATCTTTATAGGATTGTCTATTGGTGTATGACATCCTTAATTATAGTGATTGGAGGTGAGTTTGGGTGATCCCATGGATAGGACATGTATCCCTTGGAGAAAAATATCTTTCTCAGAGACATTTCTTGCACTAGATGAAGTAGGTATTTTAGATTGGGATTACAGGACTAGGGATTGACTTAATTATACATAGATTGAGAGGTATGAATCCATCTCAATACCCTTTTTACAGGATATCCAGATGATCGAGATTACTGACCCAAGGATCATCTACTATTGATTTATGTTATTTTTCATCTTACTCGTGTATATACATACTTATGTACATATATATATGGTAACATATATATATATGCACATATAAATATATATATATATACATGATGGATAATTTCCTAGTTGATGAGGATCACAAACCCAGGGAATGACTTTTGTTTCACTTTATTTATTTTATTTATCATTTCCAGTTGTGTCTCAGCTAGGCTAATAATATTCCATGAGCATGCACTTATGACATAAGATTTATAGGTTTTTCATTAGGGTGGCCTACTGAGATTATTTCTCACCCATGTAAATGCACGTTGAAGTTACCCAGTCAGGAACCAAGTATCACTAAGAGGGGGAGGGGGTGAATCAGTAATATATTTTATTTTTATGTTTCCTTTCAAATGAAAAACCTTCATATCCTGTTAAGGATCACCTTCCCTCCTAAACACAATCCAAATACACATCCACATGAATGAAAGAATTTATAAGTTTCACTACTCAATGAGAGTAGCTAGTCCTTGGTATGGTATGGAGATAATATTGTACCACAAAATCCAATAAAGAGATAATCCCTTAATGTGGAATAAAATGAGTAGGATATTACCTTTCACTCATGTAGTAATTGGGAGATAATCCTCAAGTGTGTGTGCACCCTCTTAGCACAAAATAGGGTAATGAAATATCTCTATGCTTCTTGAAAAAATTTCACAAATAAAATATCTGAAAACAACTCTTCTCTTTCCTATACAGAAGATGATAGGAACTACCTAGACTTATTAATAATACGCAGTCCTATACCCCAGTCATATCTCTATCCACTTGAAACCACTTATCACTTAATTTGGGTACTCAAATCTTTATCTCACAAAGCTCCTTCGTAGAGCTCCTTTGCGAAGCTCCCAACTTCACAAAGAAATCTTGTTCGCGGATCTCTCTAGTTCATAGAGCTCACTAGATCGCAGAGTTCACTATTTTTCTAAGAATAGATTGGTATTTACGAATTTCACTTCTTTCTCAAAGCTCAATAGCTCACTATGAAGCTCCTTTTCTTTGTGGAGCTTACTACCTTTGCAGAGCTCACTTTCTCTATGAACCTTCTTCACAATTCGAGAGTTATAAAATTATCACTAAGTCTCTCTAATTTTCTCAAGGGGGTTGAGGTCTATTTATAGGATATTCCTCTAACTCTAGAAACATCCACCCACCTCAGCACCACATCATCACCAAATTGTCGAGCTCTGAAATTTCTTTGGAAATTCACTCTATTTCGAAAAGCACCGTGGCTATTTTCTGGATTCGCAAAGCTAGTAGTAATCACGAAGCATTTCGTAAAAGCCTTTTTGATTCCATGATTCTTATTATTCCTTTGTGCTTCCACAATTCTCTTCACCTTCACCACCTCAATACTTACCTGTGGTGTTCCTTTACTCGACCATTCGCAATGCTCATCGTAATCGCGAAGAACACCGTCAACATTCTTCATGTCTTTGAAAAATCTACTTCATGAAGCCCATATTCACGAAATTCATGCATTTTCCATGTTTTGATGATATCTTCAAAGAAATATAATTTTTTAAATGCTCACCAAGCTCCAAATTTTGGGCCCCAAAAATTTGGCAAACACTAGAAAACTACGTCATCTTAGACACCTACTTCTTCAAGACCAACCATACTGATTGACTGCATGTTTTCTCCCCATTTCCTTCATAAATATTGAATCATAAGTTCTCCAAACAACTTATGATATTTTTGAAATAAAAATCATCAAAGCATCATCACATTTACCATGTAAAGTATTGTAAATTTTATATATTTCCTTAATTATACAAAGTGAAGTGATTTACTTTCTTCTCAAAATTCCTTGACAAAAAATGAAAATACTTCATGCATCCAAAAACTTCATCAGCCAACTTGGTCCCAACAATATCCCCCTTTGGATTTTGTTGTCAACCAAGATTTATAAATTACTAAACTTTTAAACCTCGAGAAATTGGTCACTTATCAACAATTTTAATCCTATGTGAGCTAACTCATTGTAGGAAACAATAATTATTGATAGTAAGACCATGTTATCCAAATGTTGTGACTATGAAACCACACTTTCCTCCTTAGCCTTCTTAAAAAAACTTCCTTATCATTCTCTACTTCTTTAATATTCTTGGAATACAAAACAATGGTTTCTAACAACCACTCCAACAAATGGTTAGAATAGTTCATATACTTACATGTTGGATTCATAGGTTAGAATAGTTCACATACTTACATGCTAGATTCACATCTTACCCACAACTCCCACTTTATGCATGCCCATTAGGATAGATTTATGAAATAATTATCCCCCTTTACAACATTGTCCAAAGGTAAGATGAGATAGGGGACATAAATACATACCTCGACCTTGATGAGAAGGAGGTTGGACACCCATGTTCAACCTCAATTTTTCAAATGGTTCCTTCGGTAAAGGTTTTGTGAATATATCAGAAAATTTTTCCGATATAGGAATGTACTCTAGATTTAACTCATTCTTATTCACATGTTCTTTGATGAAGTGGTACTTTATGTCAATATGTTTTGAATGAGAATATTGTACCAGATTCTGTGTAAGATTGATTGCACTTTGATTATCGCAACCCAAGATCAAAGGTAGCTTTAATTCAATAAGTATATCTTCCAAATGAGTCTTTATCCATATTAGTTGGGTAGAATCTTGAGTAGCAGCAACATACTCATCTTTAGTTGTGCTAAGATTTACTGAATTGTGTTTCTTTTTATGAAAACTAACACAACTTTTCCCCAGAAAGAAAACTCTACCAGATGTAGATCTTTTTTCATAAATATTTCCTACCCAATCAGCATTGGAATACCCAAAAAGATCAATATTCTTTAAGCCTAAATAACTGATTCCAATTTTTTTTGCCTTTGATATATCTAAGAATCCTTTTTCTAGAAATAAAATGTGATTATCTGGGAGCACTCTGAAATATTTCACATAAGCTAACATCATAGACTATGTCGGGTCTTGAGGCAGTCAAATATAACAGACTTCTAATCAGCTTTCAAAAATCTTTCTAGTTAACTTCCTTACCTTCTACATCTTTAGAAAACTTAGTTCCCACTAAAATTAGCATGGAAACTGGTTTCTAATTTTCCATTACAAACTTCTTTATAATTTCTTTAGAATACTTTTCTTGAGACAGAAAAATGTGATTCTTCTTCTGTGAAATTTTCATCCCAAGAAAGTATTTCATTTATCCTAGCATAGACATCTCAAAAAACTTATTCATCTCCTCAGAAAATCTTTCACAAGATCTTTCATCATTTCCAGCAAATATAATGTTGTCGACATAAAAAATTACAATCAGAGAGAACTCCTGAAATTCCTTTTATGAAAATATTGTTGTCAACTCTTTATTTCTTGAAATTCACTTTCCACAAGCAAGTATCCAATTTTGAATACCATGCCCTTGGTTCTTGAATTAGCCCATACAAATCCTTCTTCAACTTGCACACATAAGTTTCATCTTTTCCAATAACAAATCCACAAGGTTGATCAATGTAAACTTCCTCATTAAGATCACCATTCAAGAATGCGGATTTGGAATCCATTTAAAATATGTTGTAGCCTCATTGTGTAGCAATAGAAAGAAAGATTCTTGTTGTTTATATCCTTACCACTAGAGCAAAGTTTTTATAAAAATCAATGCCTTCAATTTTTGAATACCCTTTTCAAACCGATCTTTCTTTGTTTCTTATCACTTCACCATATGTATTCATCTTATTTCGTAAAACCCACTTTGTACCAATAATTTTCTTATTGTTCGGATTATGTACAAGCACCCAAGTATCATTGTTCTCTATCTGATCAAGATCTTCATTCATAGCCTGAACACATTTTGGATTCTCAAATTATTTATTTACATCACTTGGTTCAACTTTTGAATAAAGAGAAGTGTGTGTAATAGCATTTTTTGTTCTTCTTGTTTGAACCCTCTGATGTTTATCTCCAATAATGTGTTGAGCCTCCACTTGTTTCCACATACTAGGATGAGCTATTCGAATTTCATCCTCATCACTTGAGATTTTTGAGTCTGATTCCTATTCTTGAGTAGGATTAACACAGTCTGCAGCATTATCAGGATTGTTAACAAAATCTTCTATATCCTACTCAACTTCTACATCAGCATATGACTAATTTTCTTTCTCAGCATTTTCAACAACTTTCACATCTACATAATCAATAATTATTCTTGTTTATTTTTTGAGACATCTATATCCTCTTCCATCTAGATCATGTCTAAGATAAATTCCATCATCTCCTCTTTTCTCAAACTTTCCAAGGTTTCCACCTTTCTTCTTTATAAAGCATGGACTCCCAAAAACTCTTAAGTGTTTCAGACTTGGAGTTTTTCTATAGAAAATTTCGTATTGAGTCATATCTGAATTTGGTCTATAGAAACATAGGTTATGTATATTCATAGTAATACTCATGTATTGCCTCTAATAGTAATGAGAGAGACCATGTTCAAGTAACATAGTTCGCCCCATGTCCACCAAAATTCTATTCTTTCTTTCAGAAACCCCATTTTGTTGAGGTTTGTATGGTGAACTGAACTCATTTTGAATTTCATGCTTCTCAAGATAATTTTAAAATCATTCATTCTTGTATTCACCTCCATTTTTGATTCTTATCTTCTTCACTAAATAATCACATTCCTTCTCATCTTTCCTTCTGAAACTTTTAAACATTTTCAGAGCATCTGACTTATGCCTCATATACATGACATGTGTAATGCAAGTAAAATAATCAATGAAAGTGATGAAGTACTTACCTCCATTTTTTTATTGTTTTCTCATTGGCCCACAGATATCAGAGTGGATAATTTCCAGAGGCTGTTTTGAACAAATGTCAACTTTCTTATGCACCGTATTCGTGATCTTCCCTTTTTGACAAATAGTGCAACACCAATCTATTCTTATTGATAAATCATGAATGTATCACTGTCTCATTTTGATAGTCTTATCATGTTTCTTTGACACATGTTTCTCATCCTTTTATTCCACAACTGATTTTCATCCACCAAACCCATGTAACAAGGATTATGAACTTCACCAACTTGGAACAAGTTTTCTTTTGTATGTTGTCCTCTTGTAACTACCTTTCCATCATCTTCATTTTTAACAAAAAAATTCATATTTTCTAAAGATGAATTTGTTTCCCTCATCATAGAGTTGTGACACGCTTATCGGGTTGTGTTTCATCCCATCAACATATAGTGTTTTTTTAGATTTCATCTTTTCTTTTCCAATGATGGTTGATCCAACACCCTTGATCCTTAGTGATTCAACATTTCCAAATGTCATTGTTCATTATTTAAAATATTTCACATTATTTAAAAACTTTAATACTACTTTAATATGATAAGAATAACCACTATCAAGGATTCAGGTTTCTTCTTCTTTCATAGATTTTAAAGTGGTTTCAACAACAAGAGATTTATGTTCATCCTTTTCCTCCAATTTCTTCTGTACTTCCTCCAATTTCCTATCCAAGTCAATGTGTTTAGGCCAAAAATCCAAGAACTCTTTCTTTTTGGAACTAGCAGATATTTATTTCTTATCCTTTAAAATCTATTCCTTCTGAGAATTTTTAAAAACTTTTCTGGTTTTGGTAGCACAATCAAACAACCCTTAGCAAGATGTTCATGTCAACCACATCTTTCACGGATAGTTTCCAGTGGTTGGAACCTATTCTCAACTTTCACACCAACCTTCTCATATATCTTCTAGACTTTATTTTGAGATTCTTTCTTTTGATAATATTGAATCCCCCTCAATACTTTTCTTTTAAAGCTTTTGGAATAGTAGTAATGTTGTTGGTTGAATCGACGCATATCTTCCATGTGTCTAAATCCACCACAATATCAGTAGTAGCCATAGAATGAATATTTCCCTCTGAAACTTCCATATTGACAAGATTTGTGAACATTATTCTCAAAAATATTCTTACTAGAACTCTACTGACCATCGGACTTCATATTTTCAATTGTAACTTTCTTCTTTAGATCGGATTTCTATTCAGACTTACCAGAAACAGAAGTTGTAGAAATCTTTCTGGACTTAGTATTTTTATAGGCTTTTTATTTTTCAGTATTTTTAACTTTGAACACATACATAGCCTTTCCAACATTATTCTTATTAGATCCATTTCCATCATTATTTTTAACCTTTGAAGGTAAATTTTTATGATCCTTATTAGGTTCATTCTTAGAATAACTTTCACTAACTTCTGTAACAGAGTTTTGAACCTTGTGTTCCTTTCCTCAACTTTGGAAAGTTTATGTTAGAAAAGTTCCAACTCATTTTCTTTTTCCTTCATCTTTACTTCCATATGATAATTATGATTCTTTTCACTCTCAATATAATTCTTTAGATCATCAATCTCATTTTCAAATTTTTCTTTCTCTTCAAGAAAACCTTCTTGGTCATTTAATGAAGATTTTTCATTTGTCAATTTCCTATTTTTCTTCTCAATCATTCTGATATTTCTCACACATTCCTTTATCTATTCTTTCATATATTGTTCAAGTTTAGTTTCTTCTTCTTTGTAACAAATAATATCATAATCTTCATTATTCAATATTGAAAAAAAGGTACTTTCTCTAGTTTTCTCACCAATAATTTTTTCAGATTCATTCTCTATATCATAATCTTCTTCATTTTTTGACAAAAAGCTTCTTCTTTTTTATTTGAAGTTCTTTTTATCTTTACCTCTGCAAAAATATTTATCTTTGTCACCCTGTTTCTTTCATGACCTTATTGGTCTTCTGTCTTCTTCATTAATATCTTCATATTTCCCTTTTTTAGGGAAATTATTCGCAAAGTGGCCAACAGCTCCACATTCAAAACATTTCAAAGAGAGTTTCACTTTGTATTTCCCTATGCCTTTTTTTACCTTTTTAGAAAACATGGATAAAATTTCATAAAAATTTTGGCATACCTCGTCTTCAGAGTCAGATTCACTAGCTTCATATTCAATAAGAATTTTCTTCAACTTCTCTTTCTTTTCAGCCTTGAAAGACATTTCTCTATCATATTTTTCTTTTCTCTTCATAGTTTTATCCCTTCTCATTTCATAAGTGATATGAGTGATATGAAAATCATCCAAAGATAATGTTTCAGGGTCTCTGTCTTTTAATGATGAAACTTTTGAATAAAATTTGTCTAGTAGAATTATCAATATCTTTTAAATAACTGTAGAATCCTCCAAATTTTCACCAAGACATTGGATTTTACTGACAATGTCATTTATCCTGGTAAAGAAGTCCCAAATAGATTCATGGTCACCCATATTTAAGTCTTCATACTTCAACCTCCATATTTGAAGTTTTTCCTTCTTCACTTTTTTATTTCCTTCATATATGTTTTTTTGTTTTTCCCAGATTCCTTTCACTGTAGAGACACCTTTCAATCTTAAAAATTCAATCTCAGAAGCTGATGAGAGTAATTAATTTTTAGCTCTTCCATCATTCTCGATATTCTTCTTATCAACAGGAGTAATAGGAACCTTGCCATCAATATCAATAAATCCATCTATTGTAGTTTAAAGAACTTCATATCCAAGTTACATAAGATAAGGCATCATTCTATCTTTCTAGATATGATAATTCTTCCCATAAAATATCAGAATCCCCTTACTGTTCACACAATTCAGATTCTCCATCAAAATTTCTCTTCAAAACTTCAGGAAAGAATAAACAAAGGGAACCTGTCCCTTTGATACCAATTGAAGTTGCCCAATCAGGATCCAAGTATCACTAAGAGAGGGAGGGTGAATTAGTGATATATTTTCTTTTTATGTTTCCTTTCAAATGAAACAACCTTCATCAAATATTAAGGATATCATTCCTTTCTTAACGAAATCCTAACACAAATCCATAGGAACACAAGAATTTACAAGGTTCACTACTCAATGAGAGTAGTTAGTCCTTGGTATAGTACGGAGATAATCCTGTACCACATAATCCACTGAATATATAATCCTTTAATGTGGAATACAATGAGTAGGATATGCCCTTTCACTCATTTAGTACTTGGGAGATAATTCTCAAGTGTGTGTGCACCCTCTTATCAAAAAATAGGGTAATGAAATATATTTGTGATTCTTGAAAAACTTTCACAAATATGATCTTTAAAAACAACTCTTCTCTTTCTTATCCAGAAGATAATAGGAACTACCTGGACTTCATAATAATACTTAGTCCAATACCCCAGTCATATCTTGATCCACTTGAAAGTACTTCTCACTTAATTTGGGTACTCAAATCTTCATCTCGCAAAGCTCCTTCATAGAGATCCTTTGTGAAGCTCCTAGGTTCACAGAGCACTCTAGTTCACAGATCTATCTAGTTCACAGAGATCACTATATTAAAGAGCTCACTATTTCACTGAGCACATATTGGTATTTGTGAAGTTCTCTTCTTTTGAAAACCTCAACAGCTTGGCATGAAGCTCCTTTACTTCAAGGAGCTTACTTCCTTCGTAGATCTCACTTTCTCCATGAACCTTCTTCACAATTCGAGAGTTCTAAAATTCTTGTTAAATCTCTCTAATTTTCTCAAGGGGGTCAAGTTCTATTTATAGAAGATTCCACCGACTCTAGAACCTTCTAGCCACCTTAGTTCCTCATCAGTACCAAATTGCATAGCTCCAAAATTTCTACTGAAATTCACTCTATTTCGCGAAGTACCATGGCTATTTTCCAGATTCTCAAATATTTTCATAGTCGTGAAGTAATCCATTAAATCCTTTACTCTGCCCCGATGCTCCTTATTCCTTTGTTATGCCTCAATGCTTTTCACCTTCACCGCTACAATTCTCACCCACAATGCTCCTTTACTCATCCATTCAAAATTCTCATCGTAATCGCAAAGAACACCATCAAAATTATTTCTGTATTCATGAAATATACTTCCTGAAGCCAATATTCTTGAAATTCATGCCTTTTAAATTTTTTATGAGATTTTCAAAGAAATATAATTTTCATAATGCTCACCAAACTCCATATTTTGGACCCCAAAAATTTGGAAAACACTGGAAAAATTCACCATCTTAGACACCTAATTCTACAAGACCAACCATATTGATTGACTGCATATTTTCTCCACCTTTCCTTCATAAAGCTTGCATCACAATTTCTCCAACCAACTTATAATCTTTGTGAAATACGAATCGGAAAATCATCATCGCATTTACTGTGGAAAGTACTGTTACTTTATTGTCTTTCCTCACTCACTTATACAAAGTGAAGTGATTTCCTTTCTTCTCAAACTTCCTTCATAACAAAATAAAATACTTCATGCATCCAAAAATTTCATCATCCAACTTGGTCCCAACACATCTCGGTGTCCGTACAGACCTTATTTATAATTTTTAGGTTGATCACAAATTGCATGGTGGATAAGGATAAGGCCCAGGATTGCATGATCGAGTAGAACTTCTTGCGTGGACTCTTCTGATCGGGTTGGAGTAGATCAGAAATGTCATGGAGACCAGGTATGTAGTCTGGCTCAAAGTTAGTTATAGAGCCTTGTACTTTTATTTCAGTTTCTTTATGTAATCCTATATATATGATCGTCCTAGTGGTTTATCAATGTTTTATTTATGAAATTCATATTCTATATTTTATATCAGTTCATTTATTATTACTGTAATCTTTTATTTTGATTCATTTATTACTTCTGCACTCTTTTTATTTACTACTATAGATGATATCCAATTATTTTCATTTGTGTTACTATGATATGAGAGCATAGTCTCCCCATTATACCACCTTTATACCCTCACTACTAGTCAGAAATATCTAGAATATGGGGAGGCGTGCTTGAGTCCTTGTGAAGAACTGGATTGGAGAACCATTTTAGTGGCATATACGTCAGGATGTTACACATTGGTATAAGAGTAGTTCCTTTCCTATTGTATTACTATTTGGGATATAGTAGAAAATATTATTAGAAATGTATTGGAATCTGTGATGGATATCAGACTGGTGTGTTGAGAACACTTGTTCCATTAGGAATTACATGTTATTAGGGATGTGATATTATTTTTCTTGATATATGATGTTATAGTTTTATATGAATTTCTCTTTTATCCAAGAACATGTTGTGTAGATTTTATGATTTATTGATGTATTTATGGATTTTTTCTATTAGAAAGAGTCCAATGATTGATTTTGACTCTTAGCTAGAAAATGCAAGAGGTGTATCATGCATCATATATGGCACATAGTATTCACAAGTTATAGTCTTTCTATTGTGTGATTATTACTAAATATAGAGTCTAATTGTTTAAAGTGTCAAAAACAACCTAAATTGTATTTTCCTATATAGGGTCTTGGTGGAATTCTACTCAATAGATCCAACTTATATATATATCCTTATAATGGAAGATCATGTGAATATATGGTGAGTTGTTTAATGGTGAGGCTAACGACTCAGTTCTCATGCTTGGAAGGTGTAGTGACCCTAGTAGGTCGATAGAGAACATATTATGTTGGATCCATTGTAGGGTGTTTTTTCTTAGGTTTTTTTATTTAAAGTTTTAAAAACAACCTATACAGTGTTTTTCTACATAGATTGGAATTGCATTCTACTTAATTTAAGTGTGTTCTTATGATTTTATGTGGATCATTGAGATGATGTTGTGTGCATACTTCTGACCCTCATAGGTCAACATCTATAGATAGTACATTAATTTTAGATGATCTAGTCAGGTATCTTTTTATGATGTTGATATACACCAAAAAATTTAAAGAAAATTGTACCTTGAGGGGGTATTATCATATACAGATGCTCAATGAGTTTTAGTTCATCATTTTTTTCTACAATTTTATCATTACCCTTCAAGTAGTAGTCCTTTATGAGGATTCTTAGAGAGGATCAAGGCCCTAGTAGACCAATTTTGATAGTTTTGAACTTCATAGGTCATTGTGATATTTACCTTAATTGGAGAGTTTTGACTTATGGGCTAGGTGGTAGGACCTAGTTACCCATCTTGATACTTGATCGATAGGGCTTGGTGGGAGACCTTGAGACCCTTATTTGTGACCCATACCCTTGTACGATAATGTTTGGTATGATCGAGGCAAACATGTGAGAGGGGTTGGACTGGATTTTTGGATTCCCTTTTAGGTAGTGATCTAGGTTATATGCTCATTCTAAGACAAATTCATGATTAGTAATTGGGTTTTCTGATATAGGTATGTTTATGCATTTTAATTTTGATGAATAACCTAGGGTTCTTGGGTATCAAGACTAGATTCGATAGGTAGAAATGTTTGGGTTCCTGACCCTGTTGACTAATTTTTCCTCAATTGCTAATTTAGTAAGATCATTGGTAGATTCTCATTACTGGAACAATGCAAGGTGACAGGTGGTCATGAAATAAATCCTAGAAAGTGTAAGGTGCCTGATTTTTAATAGGAGTTCCAATGGAGCTTCTAACTTAATGAAACTGACATGTCGTGTATCATGGTAAGATTTTCTTTAGTGGAAGATGACTTGTGAGAGTGTGATTTGGTTGATAACCAGGTGGTATGGGTTTGTACACCTATTATTTTATGTGAGATAGAAAAGGGACACATCACTTATGCATGGTACTATTTAAATCTTAAATCAGTGAGTGGACATGTGTGATCCAAAGACTGATGGTTTTAAATACATTTTGTAGGCATAGTTTTTGGGATATATGATAAAATGAGTAACTTCCCTACATAGTAGAGATATATTGGAAATAAATCAGGTTCTGTGAAATATTTGACTTGTGGCTAGACCTGGACATTCATTGTCAGGATACATGGTGTAGGGAATTAGTTAAAGTCAAGTATATCATGTTTGATGTGAGTGTGTATTGGGAGAGATATAAACACCTATCGATGGAATCTTAGTGTGCTACTAGTTAGGTACGATCATGATTTATCTTGAAATCATCCTGAGTACACTGAGAGAGCGTTAGATCTACACTGATATTCTTATTTTTTAAATATCTTTCTTGGTTTGATGAATGAACCTATTGAGGTTACATTAGATGAGAGGTATAAGGTAAATAATATGGTGGGGAGTGTTCCTTTGAAAATTTTAGGGTGGTGACCCTCTTTTTTTAAAATTCAATGATAGATAGATCATGGTCCATTAATATTTATGGCAGGTTATTGAAGTGATTATAAGGATGCTCATATAGTGGGAATTACTATATCAATCACAGCTAAGTGTCTCCCATGTAGGATATTTTTTTATGCTGTGAGATTTTTCATTGGATAGTTGAGATAGAATAGTTGTATGGATTCTTAGGATGAGAGCATGGCTACTTGTTTTACCACCAAGGATTATTATGGATGAGAAGTTTTATGGTGGGTATACTATAAGAAACCATGTTTTCTGGACTTGGAATTTGAGCATAAATTTAATTTTTTTCTATCAGATACTTATATGGGTTAAAATGGTCATTTTCCTGTATAATATGATCTCGAATAATTTTTTTACCACTACATTGGTCCCTAAATAGGATTTTTACCCAAGGATATGAGTTTGGTGGAATTACAGACAGTTTTAATTTATCTAGAATAAATAATATTTAATATATATTTAATTAAATATTAATTTATTTACACATGTTCATTCGGATATATATTTTGAAATGAGTGTAGGATTAAGATTTATTCTCCTCCGTTGAGTCTGTAATAGGGGTATTTCCTAGGCAAGGCATAAACTCTGGTCGAGCATCCAGGTCGGGCTTGTTCCCCTTTTACTTTTTATTTATGCATTCACTTGATTATTATTGATGTAACTATGATTAAAATAGGTACTTATTGGTATTTGGATGATTATTCGGATGTGATGTGGTACATAACAATAATTCCCAAAGGTACTTCCTAGGATTCAACTTTAGAGACTTCTGATTAATGTATTAAGATTCCCATATATACTTCTTGGGATCTATCTTATGAGCCTTATCGATGGATATGGATATTATGTTATGGGTCTGGTGATGAGAATTGTAGTATGGAATCGACAATTCTTGATAGTATGGAACTATTTACCAAGTTTTCCATGAATGTGCTCCATGGACTCGAAGAGGGATCCCTGGACAATGGCCTTGGGTCCTATCCCATGTAGGTCTATATTATACCGAGTTTGCTATGGATTCACTTTTTAGACTCAAAGAGGACTCCCATGTAAACATCCTTGGGATCTAGCCCATGTAGGTCTATATTATATTGAGTTTTTTATGGATGTGCTCCATGGACTCGAAGAGGATGCAATGGTACATGGCCTTGGATCCTAGCCCATGTAGATCTATATTATAATAAGATTACTATGAATGATGTTCATGGACTCGAATAGGATTCTTAGGTCAATGACCATGGGTCCTAGCCCTCATAGGTATGACACTTGATATATCCATCATAGGTTGTAGTTGATGCAGTTCCATCTTTATAGGATTTCCCATAGGTACATGGAATCCTTCACTATAGTGATTGGAGGCAAGTATGGGAGATCCCTAGGCTAGAAAATGTATCCCTCTATGGAGATGTAGCATGCTCATAGAAATTTGCAATGATATCAAAATAAGGTATTATCATTCAGGATTATGGGTCCAGGGATCAACTTAATTATACACAGCTTGAGTGGTGTGACATCCATCTCAATTCCCTTTTTATAGGATGTCTAGGTGATCAGGATTATAGACCCAAGGATCAACAACTATTGATTTATGTTATTATTCATATTATTTATGTATATATGTATATAGTAATATATATATATATATATATATATACACGATGGAACATTTCCCAGTTGATCGAGATCAAGGACCCAAGGATCGACTGTGGTTTCACATAATTTATTCTATTTATCATTTCTAGTTATGTCTCAGCTAAGATGAAAATATTTCACAAGCATGCACTTATGAAGGTATATTTATAGGTTCATTGTTGGGGTGGTATACTGATATTATTTTTCACCCTTGTACGTGCACCTCAGTGTGCATACAGACCTTATGTATTCTTTTTATGTTGATCATAGATTTCATGGTGGATAGGGATAAGGCCCAGGTTTTCATGTTCAAGGAGAGTGGCTCATGTGGATTATTTTGATCGGGCTAGAGAAACACGAAAGTGTCATGGAGACTAGTTATGTTGTCCAAATTAGAGTTAATTTTGGATCCCTATACTTTTATTTTAGTTTCTTTATGTACTCTTATATATGTGATCGTCCCGGTGGGTGATTAGTGTTATATGTATGACATAGATGTTCAGGATTTTATATCATTTCATTAATTATTATACCATGCTTTTATTTAAGTTCGTTTATTGCTTCCACACCATTGTTACTCTAATAAGAGGTAATGTTCTACCCACTGCATCACCTTTATACCCTCACTGCTAGTCAAAAGCCTCTGGTTTATGGAGAGGCATTATTGAGGCATGGTGGTGAACCATCTTAGAGAACCATTTAAGTGGCATCCAGGTTAGTATGTTACACAAATAAGATTGTATTGTTATGATGATTTATGATAATTATTGGTTATTTATTCATGGCATGTAAGAATTAACCTAACATCAATCTGATACATGGTAAGAACCTTTATGATTGAAAATGTTTGTTTAATTTTTAAAAGTGACATTAGAGTTTGAAATTCACATCACATAATCAAAATAAAAAAAAATCTTGGATTGTCTTGTTTCTTTATGAAAATTATTGATAATTCATTTTTGATGTGTAGTAATTAATTTCTTATCAATCTGATGTGTGGTGTGGATTTTATGACTAAAAATGCATGTTTTCATTTAAAATTGGCATTTTATATCAAAATGCACATCATATACTCAAAAATAAGAAAACACTCTCTCATTGAACTGATAATTTACTAAAATGATCCATAATTCATTTGTTTTATATAGGAATCAACCACATAATAATAAACACAAGGTGTGCCTAATATAACTCAAAGTGCATGTTTTCATTTTTACATTTAATTTTAGTATGAAACACATGTCATGAACTCAAAACTAAAAAAACAAACATATTATCTTGATACTTTTATAAATATATTGATAGGTCATTTTTTATGAGAAAAAAACTTCATTTCAATCTGACACATGGTGTGGTTGGTATGATTGAAATTACATGTTCTCAGTTTAAAAGTGACATTTTTGTTTAAAATTAAGAAAACACACATATGTTATCTTGATACTTTAGGATAATGATCTATAATTTATTTTTAACATGTATCAATTAACTACATGTCAATATAATACATAGTGTGGCTAGTATTACTAAAAGTGAATGTTTTCATTCAAAAGTAACAATCTAGATAAAAATGCATGTTACATGCTCAAAACTAAGAAAACTCACCTAAATTATCATGATACTTCACAATAGTTATCAATAATTTATTTTTGGTGTGCATGAATTAACCACACATCAATCTAAAAAATTATGTGGCCAATATGACTAAAAGTGCATGTTTTTAGTATAAAAGTGACATTTTAGTTCGAAATACCTATCTAATATTAAAAACCAAGAAACATGATCATATTATTGTGATACTTTAGTAAAATTTTCCATGATTTATTTTTGACTTTTAGAAATTAATTTCACATCAATCCAACACATGGTGTGTCCGGCATGATTAAAAGTGTGTGTTTTAAAATTAACGGTGATTTTTTTTTCAAAACATCTATTATATAATCAAAAAATATATACTATGACTATCATGAGACTTTAGAATAATTATTGATACATATATGAATTTTAATAATTGATTTCACATAAATCTAACACATGGCATGTTTGGTAAAATTTAAAGTTTGTTTTTTTAATTTAAAAGTGGCATTTAATTTCAAAACGTTCATCACATAGTAAAAACCAAGAAAACACGCAAAACTTGTCACAATAATTTAGAAAAATGACAATTTTTATACTTGTGACTTAGAGAAAGTAATCATATATCATTCCAATTAAAAGTTATCATGGATTATATAACATTACAATTATAATTTGTTTTACTTTTTCATATACATTTACAAAAAATAAGAAATTTTTTTACTATAGGAACATGCATTTTTTGTATGAGGTTGGGTTGATCATAGAAGAAGGCCTCCTATGAGATTTTTGTTTTCTTGTTGATTGTAATTTTTTTAAGTGGATTTACATCAATGTAATACTGAAATTCTTTAATGTGTTTTTTTTTGTATTGAAATTGTGTAATGTAAATATATTATATATTATGTAGAAGTATTAAATTAGTGAAATTTAAATTGATTTTTATATTTCAAATTGGCTACTGTAGAGTGGTATTTATATACTTTTAGTCTACAATAGTTGATAAGGTCTTTTATTATCATCATGTGTAGTATTGATAAATACTACCTTTATTATCGCTAAAGATAATGCTGATAAAAATCCTCTTTAATTAGCGCCAAATATAGTGTTGAATAAAAGGAATACTTTATTAGTGATATAATTTATTACTGATAATGGTTTTATTTATCAATGGTTTTTTATCACTGATAAAGACCATCGAACTTTATCAGTATTGGCATTATAAGTTCTTTAAAATAATTGATAAAGGCTATTTTCCATGCTAACAAAGCCTTATCCTATAGTAGTTTGATCTTTTGAAAACATTCAGTTCCAATCATACATAGATAAATTGGAATGAAATTAAATATATTTTCATTATATTTTTTTGAGTATTGTTTTTTATTTATTATCTTCAAAAAAAATCAAACAATAGTAGAAAAATAGTTATTTACAACCACTAAAGCGGACACAGAAGGGGTTTTCCATCAAGGGTGATCACTATGCATCTGCTTCTGGATGTTTCGATATATGGGATTCAAAATACCCATTTCATGACTAATTTATGTGGATATCCCATAATTTTTAAATAAAATGCACCACTATCAATGGTATTCAAGGGAAACAATGGAAAAGAGTCTAGTCAAAGTGCATCCAATACACCCAAGTTCAATTCTAGGTGGAGGCATATTTCCATGTACTATAGCAGGTATTGTAGTAGGTACTGTAGCATACATTATAAAAGGTAAAGTTTGGTACTGGTGTAGCTGGAACTATTCATCCATTTTTCCTTCGGGGCATCGGTTTAGTTCTCGGGTCCTATAAGGCCTTCGGTCCACCCAAGGCCTTCGAGCCAATAATACCTTCGGGCCACCTCAAGGCCTTTGGGCCACATGTAAGGTAGATACAACCAGACAGACTTCAAGGGACAAGGCTCTAAATGAGGATTCAATAGAATGTGCATTCACCAAAGTAGATCTAATTGGAATTGTAAGAATGAGAGGGTATGGCGTTTCTATCGGTACTGGGCCTATGAATATCTGTATAGGAAAGCTAGTCGACCTGCCTTGCGAAGGTGGAGAGATGACATCATGATATTTTCTGGGGTGGGGAAGTTTCAAGTAATCTATTTGGGATGAATTACTCTAAGGAATCTAGTTTATCTAATGTGTCTCTAAGCCTACGGGTCGTGTAAGGGTTCCCCCTCAACCCTTAAAAGGGGGATTATCAAAAATCAATAAAAAATTGAAGTCCTTCGGGATATTCAGGTATGTGAGAGAGGCTATGATGGAGGGGGTATGCACATGGTAATGTCAATGGGTTTAAGAGATATAGATTAATGGGGTAACATGGGGAGTAATTTTAATAGTTTAATTTAATATTTCAATGAAAATGGACAATGTGGGCGCACACAAGGGAACATCGGTGAGGGTGGATGAGATCACTTTGATGATGGATGGAAGGGGCTTGCATAAGGAAATGTTTGTGGGGGTGGTCTAGATGAAACTAAAAATGAACTAATGAGGTGATTATGGGTTCCATCAATGGGGGATTGTGAAAAAAAATGAAAAAAAAGTGTTGTGGAATGATGCTTCATTAGTAATGGATGCTGGTAGGTGGAAAAAAATTGAGTAACAAGCTATACAACAGAAAGAAACAAAGATGTCGCAATGGTGAGAAAACATAATGATGAGATTGAGGTTGGGGGTATGTGGGTACCCAATGGTATTATCACAACCTTAACACACTAAAACCACTCAATGGTTTGTAATAAATATTATTGTGAGCCACTAAACCTACCTCAAATACCCCATGGGTTGGAAATCAGTACTGAGGGTATCTGTCACATGTATAGAAGTAATTACCCTCAAAATGAAAGGAAAATAAATTGGAACTTCCAATTGATATAAAATATATATATTGTGAAAGAATAATAATTCTCATGTCCAAAATATCTCTACATGTCAATTCACATAATAGATAAATGATAATTCAAGACCATCCTTTTAGAGCTCCATTCCAGCTACTCTGACAACAGCATCCCCAATCTCTATTAAACTATCTTGAAAAAAACATCAAAAAACAATAAAAGGGTGAGAATTAGAGAGTTCTTAGTAGGATTATACTTATAAAAAATTCCAAATCCTTTGAAATAAATGGTTAGAGATAGACATGTGTCAAATAAACTCAACATATACAAAGCATGAATCAAAAATAGGTTTTTAAAAACCACTCATAACTAAGATAAATGTATAACATCTCTAGATATCACAATATCTACCTTAAAATTATTTCTCTGCATCCATCCTTTTATGTTAGAAAATTAAAAAGCATCAATACTCAAGGGAAATATCAATAATAATATAATAATAGAAAGGGGCCCAAAAAAATTCCCCTCTCTTAAATATCATTTTGGAGGTCATTCTAGCTCAAACAGGTAGTGTATCAATAGGAAAACCTCTCACTAACTGATCGTGAATATGAGAATAAAAATAATAATAATATCAAACCATGTCACATATCACTATCCAAACATCATATCATTTTATTAAACACTATATGTATTTCCACAATTATATCAATGTCATTGCATGATCTGTGTTATCATGGAACATAATCCTAGATCCATTACATCCCAATACAATATAACACCAAATCATATAATCTAATAAATACATCATATGATTATCAATCCGCGCATGATAAAAGTATCATAACCATGAATAATCTATATTTAATAATCAAGAAACATGATGGGAAAAGTGAAATATAAATCATCACTAAATCATGAAAGATATCACAACCAATGAAATTTTAATCGTCGTCATGGAAGTACTCATATTTCTTATTACCTAATTTACTCATTAAATTACTCATTAATATAATATAATTCATCTACTATCATTTAAAAATATCATTAATCATATCTCAATATTTATAATTATTTCATTACCAAAGTTTCAATTAACATCTAAATTACATCATCATTCATTTAATTAAGTATTTCACTACATTAAGTAGTTGATCCATTTAATTATTTCACTTTTATATTCATTCAGTTAATATTAAACATCAGACTACACCATTGTAAAACTACATATACACCTCATAACTTATCATGTTTCCCCAAGGACATATCCAATCCATACCTAAATCTATGAAACTCTTCAATACTTGTTGACGCTCCTTTCATCACAGAGTCTAAAGATTGGAAAAGGGGAATATCTTAGCTCAAAGTGATTCAACCTTTGGACAAATATCAAAAATTGATGAAGGAATGAATAAAAAGAACATTGCACAAGGGTCGCGCAAGTTCTACCAAGGTCGCGCAAGTACACTTGCGCGCCGCATTTTTGATCGTGCAAGTCACTTGTGTGCCCAAAGTGATAACCGCCCGGGGTCTTCTCTAGCCTATAAATAGCCCCGGTGGGCCCCCCATTTCGGGAGGAATTTTTCCAGAATTCACATACAGAGCTCTGAACGCCCAAGTCTCTTCTTCAGGTCTTCTAAACACTTATAAGGTAATTCTTTACCTAGAATGGAAGTTCTAAACAAGGGGAGTAAGGTTTAAGTGTTAGAATTCACTAACACTTGCACGCCTAAGTGGTTTTACCCTTAAGGGAAATGGACACACTTGCGCGCCGCCCTACTTCTTCACCAGAACTTGCACGCTATCTTCTGGAAAGCCTCTAGGGATAATACCAAGGGTTTGAGCCAAGTCTCACCCAAGTATTACCCTAAAGGTTAACAATCGTGCAAGTACCCATGTGTCGTGCAGGTATAAATGCACGACCAGGGACGTGCGCGCCCACGCAGTACCTGCGCGCCTACCAAGACTTGCACGCCCCTATCTTTTTGGGTGCCTTTCCTGCCCATTTCACCCCTCTTATGCCATTCCACCTCTCCTATTCAAGATTCAGTCTTCAAGACACTCTTCAAATCCATTTATGGCATGATTTATTGATTTGACTTCCTTATCTGAAAGGAATTCCGTGGAACATCTCTCAAAACCTAGTGATTTACACATCTTTACATCACTAATGTTAGATAGTTCATTCATTCAACCTCATCCTTTAAAGATGAAAGAATCTTTAACCTAGGCCTCCTTTTCAGGAGTAAGTCCCAGTCATAATTCCCATTAATTTTGGGCATACTCCTTAGGAGTAAGCCCCAAGTCCTTCCAAATATAGGCATCCTTTTCAAGAGTAAGCCCCAAGTCCCCTAATATGGGAATCCTTTTCAAGAGTAAGCCCCAATCTTAAAATTCCAAAATATTGGCATCCTCCTTAGGAGTAAGCCCCAACCATAATTCTCTTAACCTGGGCTTCCTTTTTAGGAGTAATCCCCAGTCTCAAATATGGGAATCCTCTTCAGGAGTAAGCCCCAAGTCCCTTAATTTTTAAAGTCCTTTAACCTGGGCCTTCTTCTCAGGAGTAAGCCCCAAGTCCCTTAATTTTTCAAGTCCTTTAACCTGGGCCTTCTTCTCAGGAGTAAGCCCCAGCCTTAATCTCTCTTAACCTGTCTTAATTTTCTTTTGATATGGGCTTCCTTCTCAGGAGTAAAACCCAATCATAAGTCCCCTCCTAACTTGGGCATCTTCCTTAGGAGTAAGCCCTAAGATTAGAGAATCCAAATCTCCATGAAGAACATATACCTTTATAGACCCTATTCTTAGATTTATTCCCTGAAGTAAATCTTAATCCTCATCTATTTGGGTAGTCATACATACATAAGCCCCACATCATTGCATCTTTCAATGCACAATTGTCTGGTTTCACCAATACCTCTTGTTTCTCACACCGAGCATGACTCACATGAGCTTAGAGTGTAAAAGTAATCATGAAATATTTCTTTGAGCCATCAATCATGCATAAACATCATACTCCCTTACTTGAACTACGTGGGTTCTGATTCCTTTTCCAAAACAAAGGATACGTAGGCAGCCCATCTGTGGGTATGGTCCTAACTTTGAAATAATCCATGTCCTTCTGAATGACAATAAACTTCAAGTGCTCCACTAAGTGGCTTTAAAACCAGTATGGTCATCATAATGACCAAGAGACTTTTATGTATTGAAGGATACTATTGGCTAAGAATCTATAAACAAATACAGATGATTCTCTATCGATGAAGAACCTTGAATACATATAAAAGCTTCTCTAAATTTCTTACATATCAATCATTGATTGTCAGATATAAAGGAAAGGTCATTTTATACTGGGTAATTTAATAAGGATTCACGAATATAACTTAAATCTATAAAGAGAGTCCTGGAGTAGACAATAATTCCCCTCAAAAAGGTGTGATGAGTCTGACCTCCCATCCTCTCGACCAATGAAAATTCCTAAGCCTCATCAATCCACAACTAATGAGCGCCTACCTTTGGAAAGTAGGTTGAAATGGATATGGAATCATTGGATGTTTCCGGTTCTACGAACAAACCCGTTAGAAACCTCTTGAATGTTTGAATCTTAAATCAATGAGATCATCCCCAATTCTAGAGGGAAACAAAAAATGGTGAACTCGACGTGAATCCTTAACCAAGTTGAAATGATGTTTTACTTATTTGTTAGGCCCCTATTTAAAACTCAATGGGAGGGCCAACAAAAAAATCATTGACGTATGTGCTCATCCAAAAGATGTAGTGGTTGGACTTATCTTGATTATGTCTATTATATCAAATAGGCACTCTTTTCCAAGATCTTCTGCATTTCCAAAATGGATTCTCTTAAGTTCACACCCATGAATACGTCTTCTGTAAATACCGCTACTGCAAATTCCACTGCTGCTACTCCTTCTGGATCGTCGTCCGCTCTGAGGATGACATCACCTACTCAGCGTCTTCAACGCTGGGTATCAAACGCGCTGGTTAAGGAGTACCATCAACACGGTACCATTACAACTCTGGAGGATGCCCGATAAGCCCTCCAAGTGAACAACTCACACCGGTCGTCTGGATAATGATGACAAGTGATCAAGAAGCAGGCGTTGCTGACCACCGTCTCCAACCGTTTCGGGTCGTTATCCCCGGAATGCAATCACCATTCACTCCCATATTCTGAGGAGGTGATTGAGCAGGTCCTTCAGGGCCTTAATTCAAGGAGATATGAGTCCTTCCCGAGGGCTCCCACCAATAATCGCTGCTAGACTCATGCGGCAGTGTGCCCTCAATATGATGAGGGTACCGACTCCAGGCATTCGGCTCAGGTTCCTCGAACCTGATCAGGCAAGACGAATCGCCACAGGCGAAATCCGGTTAATAGTGAGAAGGTTCTCATCTCTACCATCTCAAGAGAAGCCCACCAACCTAAATTGGTGGCAAGCAATGAGCGGGAACACACACCTATCCGTTTTAATTCCATTGTCTAGCAGACTCATCTAGCAGCATCACGCCAATCCTGCCAGGAAATTCCGGCGGAGTACTATAGGCAGGAACATATACCTATTTATACATCATCAGCTAGTTCAGCGGGCTCGTCTGACTACATATGATGGATCTTGTCAACCACGTTCAGAGAAGTGCAATCATCAGGCATATACACCTGCTAGTACTGATCAATCCTACCAACAGTCTCGCTTGGTAGCATTCGGAGAAGTCAGTCGGGAAAGCTCTAGCAACAAATAGGAGGCAAACTCAACTCTCTGCCGCTACACTTGAGTACTGTCGGGATTCACTGACAGGAAAAGGAGGACAGGATCAGGAACACACACCAACTCCAAGCACAGAATGGACGTATATCCTCGTTCCGGAAGTTGAAGTCACCAAGCATATTCTATCAATGGTGAAATAGAAAAATCAAATCCCTGCTCATATTCTGGATGCTTTCCAGGATATTATAACAGCTTCATCAACATCTCAGGGAAAGACACATAAATCTATCCCTACCAGTGGAGTGACACATCAACAGTTCACTCCGGAACAGACACACACATCTGTTCCAGTCCAAGAGGGTTGTGGGGCATACTCCCCCATATCATACAGACAACCAAGTCAGGCACATACACCTGATTTGAGTAGAGATCGTCAGCCTAACCTGGCCATCTCTCTTGATTAGGCACATACACCTGCTCAGAGCAGCCACTTTCATCAACAAGTGGTTTCCAAGGTGAGTAAGAAGGCGTCTAAGAAGAAGACCTGCCTAGAACAGTCAAGAGATCAAGATCCAATCTATAACAAGGCCTTTCTCGATGCTGGAGTTCTTGAACCCTCAGGTAGTTATCTGTTGGAATTCAATATTATGATCCCCCATTTCCCAATAGTGGGAACATTAATTCCGAAGGTCTTTAACAGAAACTTCCTTATGAAGGCTTTCTTCATGACAATTCGGTCAATCTTAAAGTTTCATCTTCAGATAAGAGCCACAGGAACCCTCTATGTGGTCAGAAGACCAAGGATCAAGAGATTTGTTGTAACCCACCATGGTGTTCCTCCCCATGATGATGAATTTTTTTACGAAATTCCTCTCCGTAATAGTGATGCACATTGCCCAGAAAATGCTCTAGTGGACAATGTAGTGCCGAGAAAGCCCTCTTATCTTGAGGAACTTGCAAATGTGAAACCAGTCATGTCTGATGCTTCATCGCTAGTAGGTGAAATACTTTCTCAATTAAAAGATAGCACAGGGTGTAGGTCATTCTCCAAACCACCCCTAAGTCATGCATCTTCTATTTTAATCAGTTATTTCTCTACCAATCTTGTTGAATCCAATAAAGCAACAAGGAAGCACTAACTCTGGTAAAATCAGGTAGAATAATCTTCATTGAATGATAAATAGGAAATGTTGAACATGAGAGAACAACTGGTGAAAGGTGAAGTGCCAGTCATGTTTTGGCCTCCGGCTGACTCTCAGTATGACATTCTAGAGATGTTGAAAGAAGATGGAATTCATGATATTCGTCTCAACATATGGAAAACTCTTTGTCAGTTGAAAAAGAAAGTATTATCTTATGATGAATATGAAAATCATGTCAAGATAATATAAGGGTTACAACGTCAGATTGATATGGCATTTCTATCAGTCTCTTGATATCTGAAGGCTGAAAGGCAGCAGAGAGCCCTTCAGCATTCATGCCTTGGAGCACCAAGAAGATTGCACCAGTTAATTTCCAATGCCCCATCTGGTATTCATGTCATAGGATGGGGTGTTCATGGAGCACTACATTTCAATGTGCTTTCTATTCAGCAAAGACCACCGAAAATGGTCTCATGCAATGTTATTGCCCGTGGCTGGCCACAGTCAATGGGTTTTGTTTGTAATCAAAATCTTGCCCAAGAACTGGCCTCAACTAGTTCTTCTCAAAATCAAGAATACAGAGAAAAAGTTGTTGAATTAATCCTACATCAAGAAAACTAGAATATTGAACAGGCCTCTCATATGGAGCAAGCACATCATCAAGTGACAGAAGTGTCGGAAATCATCCAACGGTCTTTTAAACCAGGTGATAAAAGTGGATGTCGATTAATGCATCCAGCTAATTTCCAGACTAAGGTCTGCAAGATCAGGAGAGCTTTTAAGAAAGTCTCAGACAAAGCATGTCAAGAGCCACCCCAGCTTGCCAGACTGGGGACTCTTTTAAAACAACCCTCAGAATCAACAAATAGGATTCGAGGAGTTGAGAAAAGATATCAGGAACAGCCCCAGTCCACCAGACTGGGGACTTTTTCAAATCATCAATCCCCTCCTCAGAGAAATTCGGTCTTTTATCGATTGGGGAGGAAGCCTGAAGAGGAACGAAGAGCCAAATTATCAAGAGATTCTATCCAAATTACGGTTCGCCAAGAAGTTCCTGAGGGATCAAACCAACAAAAGCAAATGTCTCATCAGGGGCATGGAAGAAGACAATATCACAGAAATGCTGATGGAAGGGATGCAATGCATTATGCATCAATTAATGTCATCAATGTCGTTGTTGCTAATCCACCAGATGTGGCTCACTCAGAGGGATCAAATTAATAGGTTCATGTTCAGGAATTTGTACGCATAGACACAAATGAAGAAGGTGTGCATACACGAAATAAAGAGGTTCATGTTCAGGAGATTCTCAATGTCGTTGTTGCTGATACTCCTAAGCATGCTGGAGTCAGTCAGCCAAGGGAATTTTTCACTGCTACTAAGATGGATCAAGAATATCCTCCTTTATCAATACACCCTCATAGGTCTAATCTTATGGGTTAAGTGCAACAACAATTGGCAGTGCTGCCATTAGTTGCAGTACCAGCTGCAATACCTGTCTAAACTCCAGTCATTGCACCTGCCCAAGTCCAAGTTCAACTGAATGTTTCTCAAAAGTTAATAACTACCATTGAGTCATTAACAGCTCAGTTAGAGACTATGGAAGGTAAGTGTGCGCAGGTTCAACCAGAAAAGAGATCTTACCATGAATGGGTAGATGCAATCTCTCCCCCCATCAAGTTTTGGGAACCCTGTATTCCCTATTTTCAATGGATCAGGCGATCCTGAATAGCATTTGATGCATTACGTGTCTTGTTGTGATCCTATGATGGGAAATCCAGAGTAGAAAAAAGAAGTGAAACTCGGATTCTTCGTGTGGAGCTTGCAAGGACCAGCTTTTTTCTGGTATACAAGCTTGAAATCCTGGTCAATTACCGAATGGGAGGATATTCGCCAAAGATTCCTTCTCTAATTCAGTTCAACGTTTCCAAAGACAACAGTTTTTGATCTTACAAACTATAAGAAAAGGGAGAATGAAAGGGTCTCATATTTCATTGCTTGATGGAAGGGATTAACATATTTCCTAAGCTTAGAACTCCCTCAAGAGGAACTGTTGCCAATCTGAGTGGAAAATCTGCATGATGAATTACACACACCGCTAATCCCTGTGAAATAAACAGGAAGGTTTCAAGACCTTACTTCAATCACTCAACAGATTGAAGATTCTCTTATACAGAGTAAGTCTAAATCTTGTGTAATTCCATCAGCTCCAGGAAGGAGAATGGGTAAAGTAGAGACTGCTACAGTTATGCTTAAGTAAGCACATGTACCTGCTTCTACTTCAAAACCTTCATTTTCCCGAAGGGCTCCACCCCCTGAGCATCAACAACAGAGGCCGTTTCATTAAGATGATCAAAGAGATAAAAGACGAAAACAATTTAAGGATTTGAAAATCAAAGTTTACTCTTTCTGAAATGAACAAGTTCCTGGTTATTTCATTTTGGCTATGGAAAATAATTTGGTTCAATTTCCAAGTCCCAAGAGGCTAAATAAGGAAGGAGATGAAGACTGTACCAACTATTTCTCGTTTCACTAGATGTTGGGGAATCCCATTCAAGATTGTTTTGTTTTCAAGGACCTCCTACAAAAGATGGTTGACTCAGGAAAAGTCAAACTAAAAGGCTCTTCAGCCCAGGTAGCATGTGTTACTACTATAGTTATAGAGGAGGAAGGTGAGTGGCAAGAAGTCAAAAGAAAAAATGCACAAAAATATGATGATTGGATAGTCAGAAAGACGATCAACCGAACTCATGCTATTTTTCGAACACAGTTGAAGAAACCAATTGTGCCTTTTTCCATGAATGCCGCAGCAAAACCCTCTTCATCAGAGGGAAAATCCTCAAAGAAACGGCATAATTCCAAGGAGTAACAATCAGAAGAAGATGAGTATGTGTCAAACCCTAAACTTTCTTTGACTCTAGAAAATTTCATGCCATCTACTTCAAAGCAACGGGCACCGTCCCACCAAACGGAACGGCCTAAACAAGCTAATCAAGCAGAGTCTTCATTGGATGAAGAGTTGATTTTCGGTTCTGTTAATATGATTCAATTAACAGATCCATATGCCAGTTGTAGTTTCGATTTTGATGAGCCTGAATTCCCTATATCAAATAGAGGAATCAGAGGAAGTTACAGAGGCTCAGGATACAGGGGAAGACGTGGATCTTTTAGAAGCCACTATTCCAATTCTACCCCTTCTATAACTATGTATGCAGCAGAAACTCGTGGCAGAGCCATTCAGCGAGCTCAACAAGAACAAGAAAGTTCTTCCACCAATAGCAAATTCAGTCTTGGCACAGTTATTCTGGAAGATCGGTTGAAGGTTCCATCTTCTTCCTCTCAGAAAGCAAATAGATCTAATCAGTCTAATCTTCCAAAACCAGGAATATTGCCAACTCCTATCCCGATACAAGATGCATCAACTTTCAAAGAATCAACTTCCAAGACACCTACTAAACCACATGTTCCTGTTGGGAAATGCAGACCTTTGGATCAAAATTATGATATATTGAAACACCTGTCCCAAGTACCGGAAAAGTTATCAATTCCAGATGCCTTGAATTTATCAAAGGATCTTCGAGAAGCACTCGTTGAGGCTTTGTCAAGTCCTCAGGAGTTTGAAACTGAAATTGCTGCAGCTAAAGTCTATCACATAGAGAATAATCATGCAGAATGCCATGCAGTAATATCTTTTACTGATGAATATAAAGATGATGTTGTGCATGGACATATTAGACCTTTGTACTAATCTGGAAAGTTCAATGGAGTAGATGTCCAAAGAGCTTTCATTGATAATGGTTCAGGAGTCAACCTCATGCCCATTCGTACACTTCATCGATTGGGCCTCACAGAATCTGATTTATCTCCTTTTACCATGATGTTACAAGGATATGATAAAAATGAACAAGAACCACTGGGCGAAGTTACACTCAGAACTCAGTTTGGAGATCTTGTATCCAAATTAGATTTCATGGTTGTTGATCAAGACTCAGCCTTCAACATCTTTCTTGGAAGACCCTGGCTACATCAACATGCGGTTATCCCTTCATCATACCATCAATGTCTCAAATATTGTTTCGATGGTCAAGTTGGGACATTGTATGGTGATAAGGCCTCGTTCAAGACATGTGAGTCTCAATACATTGAGGCAGAATTCTATCACATGAAGGGAAAGAATAAATCCACAACTAGGGAGATTACCAAAGTAAATGCTCCATATGGTTTGGAGAAGATTCCAGTAAATCCATTTACACATGTGAGTACATATTATGTGTTGCCTATCAGTCAAATTGACAAGATAGACCCAAATCAAAATACTCTTATGGAAAGATCCATAATTTCAATTATGACAATCGAGCCGGACAACATGGGAGAAATTGGTAACCGACCAAGAAGTGATGAAATCCCAAATGGTGACGTCTTCATTTCATCTGCTGAAATCCAACAAGTCTATACTTCACCAATCAGGCCAAAATAAGTGATAGCGATGTCATAGGTGAACAATGATGTCAATTCTCAATCCATCATCTCCTATTTATTACCCAAGGAAGACCCTTCATCATCAATTGGGTCAGAAATGGAAGCCTCTTCTTCAATATGTTCAAGTTTTAACATCTCTTCTGATCATGGAAATTCTACTTTATCATCTACTATGCAAGTAGAAATGGAAAAAATAACACATGTTGAAGAAGAAGAGGAAGATCTCAGAGATGCTCCTCCAACATTTGAAGAGGGTATCTCTACCACTGTGGATGAACTCAGAGAAATAAATCTGGGTACAAAAGAAGATCCACGCCGCACTTTAATCAGTGTGGCCATGACTCTTGAAGAACAAGAGATGTATATTTCCTTTTTAAAGAAAAATCGAGACATATTTACTTGGAACTATACAGAGATTCCTGGGCTTGATCTTGATGTTTCTACTTATCATTTGGGTTTACCATAAGAACATCGAGGATTTAAGCAAGCTGCGAAAAGAACACACCCAACTTATGCTTCCAAAATTGAAGCTGAAGTGGATAAGATTATAAAATCTAAATTTGTCAGAGAATTTCAATATCCCAAGTGGTTGGATAATATTGTCCCTGTAAAGAAGAAGAATGGAAAAATTAGGGTTTGCATCGATTTCAGAGATCTTAATCGGCATTGTCCTAAGGATGATTTCCCAGTTCCTATTACTGAACTTTTAATTGATGCAACAGCTAGATATGAATCACTTTCCTTCATGGATGGATATTCCGGATATAATAAAATCTGAATGGCTCCAGAAGATGAGTAATCCGTAGCCTTTAGGGCCCCTCAGGGTGTGTTTTTCTACCGGGTAATGCCCTTTGGATTAAAGAATGCAGGTGCAACATATCAGCGTGCCATGCATCGTATCTTCAAATCCTTTTTAGGGAAGTTTGTTGAATGCTATGTGGATGATTTGGTGTTCAAATCCAAACAAATTTCTAATCACTTGGCTGATTTGGAAGTCATATTCCACAATCTTCGACAACATAATTTGAAGATGAACCCCTTAAAATGTGTTTTTGGGGTAACCTCAGGAAAATTTATCAGATTTTTTGTACGCCATCGTGGTATTGAAGTCGATCCTGAGAAGACCAAGTCAATACTTGGTATGTCACCTCCTCGAAATTTGAAATAATTAAGAGGGCTTCAAGGACACTTAGCCTTTATTCGGCATTTCATCGCCAATTTGGCAGGAAAAAGTTTACCCTTCACCAAATTGATGAAGAAGGGAGTCACTTACCAGTGGACTGAAGAATGTCAATAAGCATTCGATATTCTCAAGAAATACCTCTTGAGTCCACCAGTACTCATGCCACCTATTGAAGGAAGACCACTTATCCTCTACATGACAGCTTTAGAGCTATCATTGGGTGCCTTTCTTGCTCAGAAGAATGATGTTGGGAATGAAAACAGCATCTACTACCTCAGTCGGACTATGCTTGAAGAAGAAACCCAGTATTCAAGTATTGAGAAGTGATTCCTGGTATTAATCTTCATAGTTCAGAAGTTGAGACACTACCTGCAACATCACGAGGTACAGTTGGTATCTTTAAATAACCCGCTCAAATTCATCCTTAGTCGTCCAATGCTTACAGGACATCTGGCAAGGTGGGCAGTTACTTTTCAGCAATTCGACATTTAGTATGTGTCTCAAAAGGCAATAAAGGGCCAAGCTCTGTCTGATTTCCTGGATGAACACCCTTCAGTGGAAGACACATCTTTAGATATTGAACTCCCTGATGAGGAAGTCTTATCTATTCAAGAAAGTCCTCAGGCATGGGAAATGTATTTTGATGGTGCTTCCAAAAGTCTAACAGGGAGGAAAATGGAAAATCCTAAATTCAACAAAGTTGGCTTAGGAATTGTGCTCATTTCTCTAGAAAAGACAGTGTTAAATTATTCCTTCTTATTGTGGGAAGTTGGTACCAATAATGAAGCAGAATACCAATCTCTCATCGCAGGCTTGGAATTGGCGCTTCAAGCACAAATGAATCACTTAAAGGTGAAAGGTGATTTAGACCTGGTAATCAAACAAGTCAATGGGGATTATTCCATTAGAAAAATAAGAACTAATACCTTTGTATGATTACGTTAGAGAGTTAATGGCGGAATTCCCTTCGGAACCGACATTTTCTTATGTCTCGTGATCACAAAATGCTCAAGATGATGCATTGGCTAATATAGCCACAGCTCTGGCAGATCCAAATCAGGATGAGACAACCATCATTATTGCCCACCGTCATGCAATTTCACCTTATGTTCGAATCAGAACAGAGGAAATTAATAAAATTAGTCCCATTCCTGAACCGTATGGTCATACTACAGGATGGATGTCACCTATCAGGGAATACCTTCAAAATGGAACACTTCCACCTGATAGAGCCAAGAAAGAACAAATTCGGCGATGTTTGGTCAATTTTACTCTTTATGATAGCCCAGATCACCTAGAGAAAATTCTCTACAAACGTGGTTTTGATGGAGTTCTCTTCAGATGCATTGATGGTGAAGAGACAATGGCTGTCATGAAAAAAGTGAATGCAGGAGTCTGTGGTGCCCACCAGTCTAGACATAGACTGTCTGATCAGATTAAAAGGCTTTGATAATTTTGGCCTTCAATGATACAAGATTGTGTTGATTTCACAAAGAAGTGTCATTCATGACAAGTACATGCCAACTTCATTCATCAACCTCCATAGTTGCTTCATACAGCTAAATACTTGTGGCCATTTTCCACATGGGGAATGGATGTGTTTGGACCTTACCCTTCAGCTACGGCCAAGAAGTTTAAGTATATTCTTACTACTACTGATTTCTTTTCCAAATGGGAAAAGGAAATACCTCTTAAGGAAGTCAGTTCTAAATTAATTGTTAGATTCATCAATTCTAACATCATTACCAGATTTGGTGTCCCTCATACCATATTGACAGACAATGGCACCAACTTTTGTTCATCCGAGGTGAAGAAGTTGTATCAAGAATACAACATCAAATCCAACCATTCATCTCGGTATCATGTAGCGGCCAATGGTCAGATAGAAGCCTTCAATAAGACTCTTTCAAATATACTACAAAAGATGGTGAATAAAGATAAGAAATCATGGCCTGATAAACTATTTCATGCTTTATGGGCTTATCGGACCACCACCCGCACTGCAACGCGGTCAACTCTCTATTCATTGGTATATGGAACAGAAGCCGTTTTTCCCATTGAGGTTCAATTACCTTCACTCATAGTTTCCATTTGTGATCAGTTATCTATAGATGAACAATCTCAAAAGCGATTGAATGAATTGGAACGTTTAGATGAGAAAATATTGTGCACTTTGCACCACTTAGAAGTCTGTCAGAATCGAATAGCACAAGATTTCAACAAAAAAGTTCATATTCGTTCATTCACTCAGGGAGAATTGGTATTAGTTCTCAGAACTCCAATGATACTAGGAAAGAAACCTCCCAAGCTTGAGCCAAAAATGGGAAGGAACTTACTCAATACATAAGGTCTACTCTAATGGAGCTTATTCTTTAATCTCAATGGATGGAGAACTCATCACTACTCCAACCAATGCTAGATTTCTGAAGAAATTTTTTGTATGAACACAAAATACAGCAACGGTCCATGCATACGACCTTAAACTATTTGCATGTCCCTTACGTCCATCATGACGTTAAACTGCACCATCCAGGGTCAATGCATATGACCTTAAACTATTCGCACTTTCGTCCAACATGACGTTAAACTGTGTCCCCCTTCATCATCCTTGCTATATGACGTTAAACTATATAGAAGTCCCTTACGTCCAGTAAGACGTTAAACTGCATAACCAAAGGTCCATGCATACGACCTTAAACTATTGGCACTTACGTCCAACATGACGCTAAACTGTATCATCCCTTTTTTGTCCAACATGATGTTAAACTGTGAAAAAGTCCCTAATACATCCAACATGATGTTAAATGGTGTACTCTTTTGTCCTCACTGCATGACATTAAACTGCACAATCCCCCTTTTTGTCTAACATGACATTAAATTGTATTGTCCCCATCGTCCTAACTACATGATGCTAAACTGTACAGAAACTCCTTTAATATGTCCTACATGACATTAAACTATACTTTGTCCCTGCTACATGAAACTAAACTGTTCAGCACCAATAGTTCTAACTGTAAGACTTTAAAATTGCATAGTCCCTTCATATGTCCTACATGAAATTAAACTGTGCATCGTTAGGGTTGTTTCTACCTCTTGTTTCTCACACCGAGTATGACTCACGTGAGCTTAGAGAAAACTTCAACCATAATACTCTCTCTGGGATACTAACCATGTGTAAGTCCCAACACTATTTTTTAGGTCGTTGTCCCCAAGGATAACTTGATCACTAATTCATTCTTTAATTGAACTATTTGGACTTTGATCCTTGCCTTCCAGGCTGGGTACGTAGGTAACCTCCCAAGGTTCAAGCCCAAAACCAATCTCTTCACATCGGTTCACCTCCATCTCATACGATGTTGATTCGTGAAACCGCCCCTAGAATCAATATCTTTACATTGGTTCACTTTCATCCTTTCTATAAGACGTTAAACTATACAACACTTTTGTCCAGTATGAAAATAAACTATAACATTCTTTGATACCCTCACTTGAGAGGAAATCATTATTTACATTGATTTTCAATCATGTTTTCATTTCAAAGACTATGTGTATACATGGTAATGCCCGAACCTTTTATCCTGGGTTAAATCATCATTGCACTAAAGTCCCCTTTCACCCTTCACATGTATGAACCAAATTTGTACATAGGGTATTTCTAGAACTACGTGGGCTTGATTCCCATCCTTATGGGATATGCAGGAACATTCGAGTGTCCCTCAAATCCAGCCCCAAGTCTTTTGGGCCTAACCCCAAATTCCTCTTTCATTCCCCTGGCTAAAAAGTCCCCATGAAAACACACACTGTGTATTTCTTATAATGGTCCAAGCTCTATGAACCTAAACTAATATCTACAATCCTTTTTCCCCACATGACGTTAAACTATAGTTCAAGAACTACATATAGATTGATTCCTATCCTTATGGGATACGTAGTGAAGTCCAACATTTCCATTTAGGACCTAGTCACAACATGATTATGGTTAGCATTGATCTGTGTATCTCTGCATACATTGGACAATACCCATCTTTATGTGTCATAATCCTAACCTTAAATATTCTCATATCTTCATAACCCTTTTCTTAACTTCTAATCACAAAAGGCTTGAAATTATGAGAGTTCTTTTGCCTGACCATGCAGTATGTTCCCTTAGGTGGCCTTGCATAAACAGTCTACATAATGGACCTGTCAGCCAAAAGATGTTATTATTTGACTATGCAGCCAATGCCCTTAGGTGGCCCTGCATAATTCAACCCCCTAATGGGTTTGTTAAATAGTGGTAACTTCATTATTGGGAGGAAAACCTCTTTTGTATTTATTTTTCTTGATAATATGTAGGGATCCGCAAAAAATAGCCATCCTTAACATATTTGTCCCATATCCTTTTTCATGATCTGAAAGTATTTAGGTATATGGTTTATATTCTCTTTCCCTACGTTTGGGTCAGACCTTTGTAGAAGTGATATCCATCCAGTTCTTTGATAATCTTGTTTGGAAATATCTTCTTCATATTCAAGTACCTCTTTCTATATAGAAAACTCTATACTTTGGAA
This sequence comes from Viscum album, assembly GCA_963277665.1. NCBI lineage: Eukaryota > Viridiplantae > Streptophyta > Magnoliopsida > Santalales > Viscaceae > Viscum > Viscum album. The sequence goes on along the minus strand of OY728139.1, from coordinate 28,205,042 downwards.
AATTTTAATCTCCATAAACTTTCACTGGATTTTTAGCACTAGGAAAGTAAATTTCTGAGAGTTCTTTTTCCTGACTATGCAGCATGTTCCCTTAGGTGTCCTTGCATAAATAGTCTACATAAAGGACCTATCAGCCAAAAGATGTTATTTATTTGACTATGAATCCAATGCCCTTAGGTGGCCCTGCATAATTCAACCCCCTAATGGGTTTGTTAAATAATGGTAACTTCATTCTTGGGAACTACTTCTTCTAATTCCTTTTAGCTCTTTTTCATATAATTCCTCAGATTCAAATTTTCTTAAGTTATAGTTTACATATTTTCCCTCATAATTGAGTATGATAATATGTTTTCAGATAAATTTTCAAGGAATTGAGTCAGTTTTAATCCATTTTGGTCAAATATATTTCGACCTTAAACATTAGCCTCTTTATGTCCGACGTGCATGGCTTTAAACTGCCCACAAAAGACAAAGGAACTCTGAATAAAAGTCAAGTTCCAGCTCACTAAACATACATTTTGTATGATTTAGGTAATATTGAGCAATTGAGAGATTCAAATTTTGTAGGTTTATTTATATTAATCCTAGTAAAAATCAAACTATGCTTACTAGGCCCATTGTCTTAGGTAAAATTTAAAGCAGGGAGAAAAGGAAAATACGTGCAAAAGTGATTAAAGATGAAAGAATTATTTCCATTTGATGCACAAGAATTAGAAGGACATCTATAGATTGGAGTCTCTTCTCTTTTCCAAGAAATTATAGGAGGCTGTCAAAATAAGTCTTCACTTGATGTATAGCATCCCGAGCTTCATCAGCAGCCACTTGAAGCTCATGCACCTGACCAACTTCACTCTTTTCAGCTTAATGGAGTGCTTTCTTGGCATCTGTAATGGCTTTCATACCATTCGTTTGAGCTCCCTCCAATGAATTATTGAGTTGGTCAAGTTCCCCAGTAACAGCATCTAACTGTTGCTGAAGGTGCATCTTCTGAACGGCTTTATCTTTGATCTTATGCTTCAGCTCCTTCATCTTGGCAGCATAGTCAGCCTCATCTTGGGATAACACAGCCTCAAATTCACTGATATTGACTGACATCTTCACTCTGGTTAGATTTTCATGGCACTTTTGCTCCTGCTCCCTTCTTAGAAAGACTTGTTTCACCACGGTATGGATCTCTTGGTATCCAAAACTGCCAAGTCCTAGGATGATGAACTGGGACGAAAATCAGAAAATCTTTAATGATAGCTCATCAAGAGACACTTCAGATATAATTTTCCATATGTTGTTACATGCCTTGTGTCGTGAAAAGTTGAGTGGCTTAAGCACCTCTAGGTCTGATTCGACACCATCATCACAGGGGGGGCATGTAATCTGGGATTAATGCACTTAAGGAAGTGTTATGTTCTACTCCTTCCCCCCTGACCCTGGTTGCTTCACCTTCTACTACTGTTTGGGAGGAGGTTGAGACATCACCTCCAGTTCTATCCATTGAAGTTGATAGCCCTGTTTGATCAATTAAAAGTATGGTTAGTTTCATAGAATAATGGAAGTTGGTTGTCTATCTTGAAAACTCAGTACAATCATTACCTAACAGTAGATTAGAAGCCTGAGAAGACTCCTACCCATCTTTCCCAGTTTCAACAGGATCTTCAAGATGGGTCTCAGGAGGGTTTACTGGGTTTAGCTCCACTTGAGCTAATGTTTCTGGAATGGTAGGGTTGACATCAATGTCCACACCCTCTTCAGGCATTGGCAGTTCAGTAGCTTCTATGTATGGAACTACATATTATTTTTAGTCATGATTAGAAGTGTAAATTATAAGAAAATTTACTGGATGAAGGATAACACTCACACCCAAGGTCTTCTAAATCACATGATAACTTATCATGATCATAAAATTATTCGAAAGACATGCCATGATTCATCATTTCATCCAATGATATTTCATAATCCTGGTTAGTCTCACCAGTGGGAGAATTTGATGTGTCCTCTTGGCGACCCTCATTTTGCAGCCCCTGACCCTGGACAGCTTCTTCAGGAAGGATGGCAGATTCAGTTGTCAGAGCCGCCAATGATTTTGGTGCAGGTTCTTCTCTACTTATAGCAAAAGCAGGAGCAGTACTGGGAATAGATGTTGGCTCTTTTTCAGGAGTAGCCAAGTCAGTATGAATTTTCATTTGTTCTAAAGCACCCTCCATGGTACTCAAAGGAGGATCAGTCCTTTCCCTCAAAGTGGAAATTGAAGAATCCCCTGAAATCCCAAGGAAAATGAGCAATTTTTTCATGGTTTAAAATTCATGATTATCTGAAGGACTTACCACTACTGATAAAGAGTTTAGCAGTGGACTTCCTCCTTCATCACGTTTTTCCTTTTGGATTTTTAGGAGTATTAGCAATCTACCTTATTGGCACTTGAATTGGTGAATGGAAGGCCATGTCAAGCTCCTCATTCATGGCCTGCTAACCTGGAGATATCTCACCCGGTTCACGAGGAGATTCAGTAGCAGCCATGATGGCAGTACCACCAGGGCTATACTGTGGCAAAGGAACCTCAGTAGTTTTGGAAAGCTGCAAGATGAAGAAAAAAATTTCCTTGAATAACAAAGCTTCGACTGAAATCAAGTTGCAAATAAAATAAGTAAAGAAAACTTACATCTTCAGGATCCACATACTCATGCCACTCCTCATCAGTGGCGCCGTGATCCATCATTTCCTTCACCCGCTTGGTGATAGGGAGAGAATCATCGGTGGCATATATATAAGTCCTCAACTCTTTGACATAGTCTCTTACTTCATCAGGATTATCCTTGAAATGAATATTTTCAGGAGCCTGAATATTCCCTATTCCAGGAAGATGTATCCCTTCACATAGCTCCAGCCAGATAGTTTCAGTATCGCAGTATACATCCCGCCATGTCTAGATGGCCTCTGGTCGTAGATATTCAGGTGTACTAGAAGGCTACAAAGAGGGTCCTACAACCTTGGATTTTAATTTCTTTCTATCTCCTGCAACTATAAAAAGAGAATGAAAACTTGTTACTCTATAAAGTTACAGGAAATTAAATTTCCTCAATAAATTAACTCACCAGGAGTTGATGGAGTGGCTCTCTTGATTCTGACAGGAGGATTATATACGGCATGTGGTCATTTTGACATATGTTGTATCTCCTGAGAATTTGATGAATTAGCCTTGGTTGAATAACTCGGTGAACCAGCTTCAGGAGTGGAAGAATCACCTGCCACCTGAATTGTTTCTTTCTCAATGGTTCTCTTCTTCTTCCCAACCCGATAAACAGGTTTATTCAATATGGCCTCAGGATATGATGCTATCTAGTTTTTAGTATAACATATGGTCTAATTGCTTACCGCTTCAGTATCTGGTAAGTCAAAGACTGCCCCAGTCCTTTCTATAGACATTAGCAACCATAGTTGCTGAGAAACCATTGGATGTTGCTCTGATCTAACGTGCACTGGAGGAGATACAATAGTTGTCTGCAGACACTTGAATTGGCGTGAAAATCGATATGGAGCATAGGCCTCACATATAATTTCCCCATCAATTCTGGTGGGCAGTACACCATCTCTTCAGGCCAACATATAAGACCTATGTTCTATGTTGGTTAATCCATCATCAACAAATCGCCCTGTCGGTGGATTTCCGTAGGGAAAGAAGTGTAATTACTTATGCATACCCAGCCTTGGCCTAATATCATAAGCATTGAGGGACAAAGGAAAAACTCTAGAGAAGGCCTGAAAAGACGTCCTGAAAGAACTTCCAGGAATCTGTATTCCGTTTTGAACAGAATATGTCCATAATTGAGTGGAAATCCATCCCCATAAAACTTGGAATGGTCCCACTAATCTCAAAGCAGACTTACCCATATAGACATGGAGTAAGATCCTGTGAATATTTGCCAAAACTGGGGTAGCCAACCCCAACATATTCCTCTCAGCCAACTTGGTTGCGATAACGAAGGTCCCTGGCCTGATGCCTCCCTTAGAATATATAATTGGAAAAAGATAGACACTGAGCCATAAGGCTAAAAATCCTGCCAGACGGGTCTTCTCCAAGATTTTATGATTCACTTCATACCCCCTTTTCTCAAACTCTCCTGCTTCCAGAGTCAGCCAGAATGTGCCAGGAACACCTCTCTTATCTGCTATAGGGAATCTAGTAGGACGAGAACAGGTGGACCCCTTTTCCCTCTTCTTCTTGAGAAACACATTCATCCATTCCTATGGGTGAATATCCCTTCTAGAATGAGTCTTTGAAGTCTTTGAGATTTCGAGCTTATGATAAATCTTCAATAATTCTCAAACCAAATTCGGAGTCTTCTCCGGATCATTCAAAGTTGCCTTTAGAGGGATGAATTCATCATACATATCACCCAAAATTGGAACCCCTGATATCTTTTAGACATCCCACAAACTAATGCCTACTTCTCCATGGGTCAGATGAAAAGAATTCGTTTTTGGGATCCAGCGGCTAAGAAACTCCGGTGTAAAATTATCATTCCTATAAACATGCGTCTGCCCAGCCCAGACGGCTTCATAAATTGCAGCTCTCTTTAGATCCTCGAAAAACTCTTCACAAGTTTGTTGCACCCAGTAAGCCCACATACAAGTTGTCTTCACCCCTCATCCAGAACGGAATTCCCATTTCTCCTTCCAGCCTTTGGATTGATCCATCTGAGAATTTCGAAAGATTGAAGGATAACAATGTGGTTGCAGCTCAGGTTTGTGAAGTTTCAGATCTAGTGCACAAGAGCTATGATGCATTATATAGGCTTTGTTTACTGTTCCAGCATTAGAAAATGTTCCTGCGATTGAGACATTTGCTGAAGAAAAGTTGGTATACGACTAAAACCAGGAAGGCGGGAGATAGTTCTTTGCCTCTGAAATATTGACATCTTGCAGATGACCATGGCCATACAGAGGCAGATAGATGTTGTGTGGGAAATCATGATGATATTTCTTCAGATACTTAGCCAAGTCCGGAAGAGTTCTTTCGCAGATGGAATAGTAATCATGGCCAACAATGTCCAACATCTCATCAATTCTTTTGCTCTCCAGTTCATCAGCCGTTATGATTCTCTTTGGATCCATTTGATCTGCACAAAAGTTGAATAATTAACTCTTAAAGTATGTTAATTTTTCATAAAATTTGTGAAGGATTTGAAGAAATTGGCTAAGTCATTAAGGCGTGCAAGTCCCATAGTTGGCATGCAAGTCTCCTTCGGTTGCGCAAGTAGTGGGCGCGCAGGTTTCACCGCGCAAGTCTAAATACCTTAATATCAGCACGACACAAGAAACAGAAGCACGACGCAAGAAGCAAGAAGCGTGGACAACCGAAAGCTGAGAGTCAACTTGCGCACCGAGAGCAAAAAAACAAGCAAGAGTCGGGTGCTTTGCGCGAAGTGAGGCCCTCTATTTATAGACAAGGTCGTACCCCTACGCGCCAGACCCTGCGTGCCAGACCCTGCGCGCCCGAAGCTTATTTGTGCACCATACCCTGCATGCCCCAATTTCCTTTTGATTCTCGATTTCCTCAGAGTCAAATCCTCATTTCTTTTGGATCCAACTCTGAGGGGGGACTTTTTTTATGCTTCTTTCATCACAGAGTCTAAATATTGGAAAAGGGGAATATCTTAGCTCAAAGTGATTCAACCTTTAGACAAATATCAAAAATTGACGAAGGAATGAATAAAAAGAAAATTGCACAAGGGTCGCGCAAGTTCTACCATGGTCGCACAAGTACACTTACACGCCGCATTTTTGATCGCGCAAGTCAGTTGCACGCCCTAAGTGATAACCGCCCGAGGTCTTCTCAAACCTATAAATAGCCCCGGTGGGCCCCCCATTTCAGGAGGAATTTTTCCAGAATTCACATACAGAGCTCTAAATGCCCAAGTCTCTTCTTCAGCTCTTCCGAACACTTCTAAGGTAATTCTTTACCTAGAATGGAAGGTCTAAACAAAGGTATTAAGATCTAAGTGTTATAATTCACTAACACTTGCGCACCTAAGTGGTTTTACCCTTAAGGGAAATGGACACACATGTGTGATGCCCTACTTCTTCACCATAACTTGTGCGCCATCTTCTGGAAAGCCTCTAGGGATAATACCAAGGGTTTGAGCCAAGTATCACCCAAGTATTACCCTACTGGTTAACAATCATGCAAGTACCCATATGTCGCGCAGGTATACCTGCGCGACCAGGGACTTGCGCACCCACACAGTACCTGCGTGCCTGCCAAGACTTGCGTGCCCCTATCTTTTCGGGTGCCTTTCCTGCCCATTTTACCCCTATTATGCCATTCCACCTCTACTATTCAAGATTTAGTCTTTAAGACACTATTCAAAGCCATTTATGGCATGATTTATTGATTTGACTTCCTTATCTGAAAGGAATTTCGTGGAACATCTCTCAAAACCAGGTGATTTACACATCTTTACATCGCTAAGGTTAGAGAGTTCATTCATTCAACCTCGTCCTTTAAAGATGAGAGAATCTTTAACCTGGGCCTCCTTTTCAGGAGTAAGTCCCAGTCATAATTCCCATTAATTTTGGGCATCCTCCTTTGGAGTAATCCCCAAGTCCTTCCAAATCTGGGCATACTTTTCAGGATTAAGCCCCAAGTCCCCTAATCTGGGCATCCTTTTCAGGAGTAAGCCCCAATCTTAAAATTCCCAAATATGGGCATCCTCCTTAGAAGTAATCCCCAACCATAATTCTCTTAACCTGGGATTCCTTTTTAGGAGTAAGCCCCAGTCTCAAATATGGGAATCCTTTTCAGGAGTAAGCCCCAAGTCCCTTAATTTTTCAAGTCCTTTAACCTGGGCCTTCTTCTCAGAAGTAAACCCCAAGTCCCTTAATTTTTCAAGTCCTTTAACCTGGTCCTTCTTCTCAGGAGTAATCCCCAGCCTTAATCTCTCTTAACCAGTATTAATTTCCTTTTGATCTAGGCTTCCTTCTCAGGAGTAAAACCCAATCATAAGTCCCCTCCGAACTTGGGAATCTTGCTTAGGAGTAAGTCCCAAGATTAGAGTATCCAAATCTCCATGAAGCACATATACCTTTATGGACCTTTTTCCTGGATTTCTTCCCTGAAGTAAATCTTAATCCTCATCTATTTAGGCATTCACACACACATAAGCCCCACATCATTGCATCTTTCATGGCATAATTGTCTGGTTTCACCAATACCTCTTGTTTCTCACACCGAGCATGACTCACATGAGCTTAGAGTGTAAAAGTAATCATGAAATATTTCTTTGAGCCATCAATCATGCATAAACATCATACTCCCTTACTTGAACTACATGGTTTCTTATTCCTTTTAAAAAACAAAGGATACATAGGCAGCCCATCTGCGGGTATGATCCTAACTTTGAAATAATCCATGTCCTTCTGAATGAAAATAAACTTCAAGTGCTCCACTAAGTGGCTTTAAAACCAGTATGGTCATCATAATGACCAAGATACTTTTATGTATTGAAGGATACCATTGGCTAATAATCTCTAAACAAATACAGATGATTTTCTATCGATGAAGAACCTCAAATACATATAAAAGATTCTCTAAATTTCCTACATATCAATCATTGATTGTCAAATCTAAAGGAAATCTCATTTTATACTGGGTAATTTAATAAGGATTCATGAACATAACTTAAATCTATAAAGCGAGTCCCAGAGTAGACAATAATTCCCCTCAAAATGGTGTGATGAGTCTGACCTCCCATCCTCTCGACCAATGAAAATTCCTAAGCCTCATCAGTCCACAACTAATGAGTGCCTACCTTTGGAAAGTAGGTTCAAATGGATATGGAATCATTGGATGTTTTCAAACCCGTTAGAAACATCTTGGAATGTTTGAATATTAAATCAATGAGATCATTCCCAATTCCAGAGGGAAACAATCCTACATAAGATAATAAATATAAATAAGAAATCCCAACCAAGCTTGAATTATAATTCCTTTCAACTCCTACACCTAAACTTGCTCAAATCACCCAAAAACACTCCTACACTTCTTCCTTTTATTATAGTGTCTCACATAACCTATCTTTACAATGTAAATATCTAGTTTATTATAGAAATTAATACTAAACATTATAATCTAAAAGACCACTAAATTATCACCATTCAACCCAAACTCAAGAAATCACACTAGTTAAGGGAAAGACCCACAAGGAAATGACCTAACCCATAGATATGAACAAAATCACTCTCCATTATACCTAAATTTCATAAATAAATATAAGTAACCTATAAAAAATGAATGGAAAGAAGTATAATTATAATCATAAACCTAACCTAAACCATACCTTAAGATACCGTCTTACAATGAAATAGGAACTTGGGAAACTTCAGAAACACCCCAACTCTATAAGGGTAGAATAAGCATACATTTAACATTATTAAATATTAATTACAAAGTGTCTTTCCATTCATATTATCATTCCTAGGTTTTTTTCTATCACATTAATTTCAATTCAACATTTTCATGTTTTACCCAATTTCAATAACCCACACATATTTTATGCCAATGTTCTTAATATAAATGTTGTGGTATATATAAATTTAAATTTCATAAATAAACCTTCCAACATAGATGTTTCAAACATGAAATTTTATGAATTTCATTTTGAGTTAACGTGGACTTTCTTTACAAAGGCTGCAATCCATTGTTTTGAATTTTCTAAAAATCCACTTTGAGGTGAAGTGGGAACTACACATTCTAGATATCCAAAACAAACACCCCAAATAATAAAATTCAAAACACCCAATGCCAAAAACGAATTAAAAATGAAACCAAATATCACTATAATAAAATTCAAAAGTGAGATGAACCTACAACCCCAATCACCTCGGGTCGCGAGTTCTGAGCCACAAGCCACCACCGTTAGAAACATCAAGACCATTGATCATTACACCATCATATCCATAAATAGGTACCCATAAATAATCATAAAATCCCCATCCTAATCATGTTGGTAGCTTCAAACAACCACACTGGAAATCGGAACTGAACAATCACCTTCAACACTATCAAACTAGACTAAGTCCAATGAAACTATCATAAAGCATCATCACCATTTCCAAAAAAACTTCTTCCGATGTCAGAGATATGAAAAACCAAAATAGATCCAAAGAGATGTCATAATCAATGATGAGAAAACATTTAGACCACAAAAGAAGAGACCAGGAAAAATATAACTGGGGATAAAACCTTAAAAGTTAAATAAATAGGAAATTAAGGGCTGAAATCCTAAAATAAAAGTAATGGAGACATCGAGACCCATGACCATCGAAAATTTTATCCCAAAACCTCTGAGTATATATCGCTTCATATCCTACCTAGATAGGATCATTGGAACAAGAGGTCAGAGCAAGTTTGAGGTGTTTGGGGAAGAAACCATAGCTCCTTCACTAGAGAAAAATTAAATAATGGGACTAGGATTGGGCCAACTGTGAGATTGAACATGTGGAAGAACCCTGGAGGAATCCATGTTGGGGATAATGAGAAGGATTATGGAGATTAAATAGGGAGAAAAAACCATGATCGAAGGGGGGTTTAGGAGGAAACCCTAGAGACTGCAAGCACAGAGCGAGCGAGAGAGAGGGGAGAACTGGAAGGAAGAAGATCAAGCGAGAGAGAGGAGAGAACCAAGAGAATGTGAATCTATTCATTAAACTTTTTAAAAAGGATGGTGATTATTGGTACTTTAACAATGATGTTTGGATTTCACATTTACCGAGAGGATGGGATTTAGGGATCATCGTACCCTTTATGGGGGAATGATTTCCAGCTCTAGGACCCTCTTTTAGATTTAAGATATATGCATTAATCCTTTCTAGATACTAATGTGGGGCTAGTTACATTTGTTCTAGAAATAGATCAATAACAATAATTGGTGTGAACATCTGTATATATCATAGTTTCTCTATAGATAGTTTCTCCATATTTATATTTTTATTTTGATTATGATATTATTTAAATCCATGGAGCCTATCACTCTATAGTTAATCATCATCCAGGTAGGCAGTATGTGTTTATGGTATTGGGATTGAGCCCCTGAGAAGGTATTCCTTCATATACCATTGAAGGGAATAAAAACCCATGTAGTTCATGTCACTTAGTAAGAAACATCTTAAATTTTAAGGTCATGTGACAAGGACCTATTCCAAGTAATTTAAATTCATGCGAAGTTTAATTTTAGGTGAAAGGTTTCAATAGATGGTTAGTGTTGGACTTATTCCTGAGTGTCCCTATATAGTTGACCTCAAAAGGAATATAGAAAAGTAATTATGGGTTTTCTTTACAAATAATATTTAAGTATAAGAAATGTGATTTGTTTTCTTATTGGGATATGCCCACCTAGCTGGATATGGCCTCATTAGAAATATAATCTACTGAGAAAGGTTCTTAGGTGATTAAAACCTAGTGAAAGGATGTTTGGGATCACAAGGAATATAGCCCAATGAGGAAGGACATATATGATTTCATGAGTAATATATCCCCATGAATATGGGTTTATAGTGAATATGGCCCAAGTGAAGGTGTATAGGGTTATTAGAGGTAATATGTCCCAATATGTAGGGATGTCTAGGATAATAGGGGATTTAGACTAGTGAGGAAGGACATATACGATCATGATATTGGGTTTGGACCTCAAGGAGGCATCTAGGTATCCATTTAAAGTAGGAATCAAAGATCATTTTCATTGAGGTATGTATTTTAATCTCAAGTAACTGGAGCATACCATATATTTTAACATCATGTGGTAAAGACATTCTCATGCTATTTTACATAGACATATGCATCATTAAAGGGTTTAAAATAGAGGATTGAGTGGGGATTATTAATTGAATACCCTTATACATAACCTAGTCAGTGACTTAGATGAAGGTATGAAAAGTTGGGGATTACACCTATTAGAAGGCCTTGGGAACTACTTGAGAAAAAGGAGATAATTAGTGAGGATTGTTTATAAATATGTGTTGACTTAATATATCTAACTCTAACCAGTATATGGTTAGATATAAGGAAAACTAGAACCATGGGGAATATTCCCCCATGGGAAAGAGATTGGGGATCATGCATGGGATGCCCTGGTATGAATGTCTCTGACTCATTGATGTCTCTTGGTAATTAAATCATCAATGGTAAAATAGATGGGGATTACACCTTGTGAGGAATTAGATAACCTCATATCTCATTGAGTATACCAAATAATATACCAAGCACTTGGGAAGATATGGATTTTTCCTGGGTTAACCAAGTTGAGATGCATGATTCGGGGAAAGGCTCATTGTTTTCATCATGATAAGAACCCTCGTTATCAATATATTACATGATCATGACTATCTTGGGGTCCCTATCGATTATGTAGGATTTCTCAGTAAGATCCTTTTATCAAGGGAATACATGATATAAGGGGTTCATGCTAGTTTTATTGTCCTAATCATGTAAATCTAGTCGTTTTGGAGGAGGCCTTGAAAATTGGGTACCCCAAGTAAGAGACCTAGATGAAGGGATACTCCATAATTGAAATTTGGGTGGACATCAGTCCCTATTATAGGTGTAGAAAAAGGGGTACACTTAGGTAAGGGTACTGATTAAAATATATTTCCCTAATAGGGTGTGGGATAAGGAGGCTCACCCTAGTGATGTTGGGGAACATTTTTGTCTTTTGTGATGCTAAAGATAAATGGTCTCCCTAATGATACTAGAGAGAAGTGGTCACCCTAGTGATTCTAGGTAAAGTTGGTCACCCTATTGATGATACGATGAAGTGGCGGCCCTATTGATGATTAAGAAAAGTGGTGTCCCTAGTGATACTAGGTAAAATTGGTCTCCCTAATGATGAAACATAGTAGATGCTTTTCCTTAGTGACTAGAGGTATTCACATTTGCCTTTGGGAAAATGGACCCATAGGGTGTCACTTGGTAGGGATTCTTTACCATAGTATTGAATAATTAGGGGGTATGTAGTCTATCATGAAGGTTTTTAATCTAATAAACCTTTGGGCATCACATTTAACCTCATTGTGTGTTAAATACCTTGGTTTTTATGATTAATTAAGCTTCCTTAAGGGAACCAAAGAATATGGTGAGTAGAGATACATAGTTCCTATTGGTATTCCCAAAAGTGTCAAAATGGGAGTCCATAGGTTTTTTATAGATAAAATTAGGTATCTTTGTGTAGGAGAGTTGGGCATGGTGGGATTGGTGCACAGATGAACTTGGTAATGGGATTTTGGGAACCCTAGAGGTTCACATGGGTCAACTAGAGCACAAGATCCTGGGTGAAGTAGATCTAGGTGAATAGACTTGAGTACATGAACCTGGGTGACCTGAGCTAGTCAAACTCATGGTTTTTAAAAAAAACAAAATCATAAAAGTACAACTTAAAATGACATTATCTTTTGATCCAGATGTTTCTTTTGTATCTACACTATTTAAATCAAATCCTGTGAAATGAGAATCATTCTTAGCTATAGGTTTTCCCTATAATAAGTTTTTTTTGGATAAAAAGTTCCCATAAGACCTTTAAAAATTATTTTTATAGTTTTTATATCCCTTTTCATTATAAAGAGGTGAAATACATGGCATACTCATAATGGGATGTTCTCAACACCACATCACTGGATTGACAAACATTTTTTAGAAATCACTATCATCTAGTGTGTGATAAATCATGCAGTACATAGAGATCCCATTTTATTCCTCATCAAAAATAGAAATAACTTTCCAACCAATTCATGGATTATGTCATAATAATGGGGAAAATATTATATATTATGTGTTAAAGTGAATATAACACATTATTTCAGTATCAATAATAGAATAAATACATATCTAATCATCATAATCAATTTTCCACTTCCATTTCATAATAAAAATCATGTCTTCAATAAAAGACTTTCATAATATTTAGAATATCATAGAATAATAATATTTTACTAAAGTAGAAATATAAATCAAGTAAATTTAGTTAACTAAATTGATTAATTATAATAAATATGGTATTATAACTCTAAGAATTTTAGAAGGAATAAACATAGATAATCCCCATCCATTGGATCAAAACCCACAACACAGATTCCAAGATAAGGAAGTAATACATGAAGAGAATACATACAATAAAACCTCCTCACAAACCAAACAACAACACTAATACCAAGGGAAAATTATAGCATACATAAATTAAATATCAACCCCTTCCTTGGACTAAACCACCTCTATCGAGCTTAGGAAAAGAGTATGAACTTATCATAATGGAATGTGTCTCTAGAGGTTAAAAAAGAGGGTAGATTATCAAAGGTTATAGTATAATAAGTAATCATAAATTATAATTTTAAATTGGTGGTTTTCAATCAAATAGAGATTTTGATTCCAATCATTATATGAAAATGGATAATAATTGAGGTAACTGATGGTGGTTCTAATTATTAGATTTGAGGGGATAATGATCGAAGGTATTTAGGATCAAAAAATGGTAACTTAGAAGAAGTGTTAATATCATATAAAGAAATATAATATTATATAATATAGAATAAAATATCATAAATCCCCTACCTCATGAAGCCAAGAAATTTTATTCTAAGAGAATTGAAGTCAAGAACTAACAAATCCACTCTAATCTACCTTGAACCTATAACATCACATTAATTTACATTACATCAACCATAATCCAAAAAAATTAATCATAACTTATAATTTTCTCATTACTGAAAAGATTAATTATAAATAATGAATGAAATTTGATGAGAAGGGAACCTCAAATTGAAGGAGAAACAACATGTATAGCTAGTGCATCAAGAAACGTGAAAAGAGCATCCAAAGATCACCAAAGGAAACTCCTATGTTACCTAAGGATTGAGTTAAACAAGGAAGATAAAACCTAAAGGATGGTTCACAACAAATTGATAATGAAAATTCATATTCATAGAATCATGGAATGATGAACAGATTCTTGGCATGGTGGGTCTGTTTCAACCGTGCTTTTAAGGTTCATGAAATTATTCTTCCAGGCACTCCCCATTTTTAAAATCGATCAACTCCTTTAAATAAATATAAATGAATAATTTAATTATGTGATGAATATTTAAATTCCCTAATATTCAACCCCCCAAAATTTATGGTGTGAATCCAAACCAAACCATAGTTTAATGAATCCCCCCGGACATGATAACTCTCAAAGAGATAGAGCCACTGAACTCAACCATAAAGTCTTTATAGGGTGATGCTAATCATTACAGCATAAAAGAGTCCTTTGTAAGGGTACATTGATATATAAGGGTTACTTACATAAGGTTAAATTTAAAAATATCCAAATAATAACTCAAGATATAACTCTTTAAGGCACAATGATCATGGACATACTACAATCAGTACCCCTCACACCATAACCCAAACAATAATGGTGTAACCAATCAAATCCCACTAAAATAGGGAAAAATTTAACTCTAATGACTTATTCCCCAAGTTTCCACATAACTTATTATCATTACACTACTGAACCACTAACTCACAATGGCTCAAAACATATCAACAAACCTCAATGCACCTATTCTAGTTAAAATTTCAACTTAAACTCAATTGTTCTCCCTCCAACCTACAACCAACACCACTAGATTCTTAAAATTTATGAAAAATAAAAAATATAAGGGCCTAGAAAATTATGGACAATTTCATTAGATTCCTCTCAAAAAAATATCATCCTTGATAATTTAAATAAAACATGAAAAATGAGAAACCAACCCAAGTGAATAATAGGGAAACCCAGGTCTTTATATTAAACACCTCTCAAAATATCTTGTCCTTGAGAATACAATCCAAACCCGACATAAGAAAATTCCAAAGATTAATAGAAATAGTTATATACGACTCAAATAAGAACATTTTCATCAAAAAAATAAAAAAAAGTGAATGAAGACATCACTAATCACCATGACTCATAACTAATTCCCCACTAACTACCCATTGAAGACTAAGAAGCATGTCCATCCTCTAGTTAATCATTTCGATGATTACCTACAACATTAAAATAGAAAAAAAAATATCCCACCAGATATAGGTCTCCTAAATAAACTCAAACCTAAGGCATGAAACCAGACTTTATATGATCACCTCACTCTCCATTTCTATGTAACTCGAGACTTGTAACTCCAAACATTCAACTCAAAATCACTGAAAACTTGAGAAATAATTTTATCGGAACCTTATCTCATAAAAATTCCTCTATGTGATCTATACATGACCCCCGACATCTTTCCAAGTATTCAAATGAAATTATATAATAAATTTTTAAATTTTTAGATTCAAGATGGACTTAAAATGATGTTCTCATTCTTCTTAACTGGATAAGAAATACAGGGAATGAACAATCAAATCTATAAAATGGTTCTCAAATATGAACACATAATATCCCACTATTATATTTCTTTAAGTTATTTCATATGGATGTCCATTTGAACATGAGGAATAAAATCCTTGTTCGATATTTCAAGAAGTTATACCCAAGGAATATCATCTAGTTCACTATGCTTTATCCAAAGATTCCTTTTTCTTATTACCTAAACCAACATCTCAATGATGTTTTTATGAAATATATTCAACTTAACAATAAAAAATAGGTTAGAACATATCACATAAATCATGATATCACTCTATAAAATATCACATCATCTAGTAAAAACAATCATTGTCTAACCACACCCATCATTCATATAATTCCTTTCCACATCATGACTACATCATTAATACACACACCTTTTACCACAATATCTTCCTACATAATATAAATTCCTTCCCATTTTCCACATTTACCATATATCATTATATAAAAATCATATCAGGGGTATCAACAACAATGTCACAATAATTCATTTTACACAAATTTATCAAAGCATAATAAATCGATTATTAGGTTATCCAAACATACATATTTAAGGAAAGAATACTATAAACACATAATTAATCAATAAAATGATGATAAATATAACACATAATATCCAACTATAATTACATATAACATTTCATAAGGCACACATGACTTAATTAAATTAATTTTCCCTTAACTTAAAGGAATTATAATACTTTCATCATTCTAATTTTCTAATAAAATAACATGCCTCTTTAAACTACCATAGGATTAAAACATGCTTCACTTTCATGCTTAGTATTTAAAAAAACATGTAATTCTTATTAAGTTACATAATTAAATATAAATAATATCTTGAACACATCTTTATTAAAAAGTAATAAGTAATAATTAACATGTCGCATATTTATCATTATTTCATAACAAAATTCTTATTGAATTTAATGATCCTGGACTTATGTTACACAATAATTAGATTATGTATATCACATAACTTCTCTATTTAAATCATGTATAATTAATTCCTTATAAATAAAATATGTAATAGTAATTAATCATAGATTTTTTATTAAGTAATATGTGTTAAATAAAAATAATTTATAACTCTAACTTACTCTTAAATTAAATGAAATCATACTTATAACATGCATTAAATTTAAAAAAATATTGCAGATCTCCATTTTGGCTTTACACATGGGATGAAATTTCTAATAAATATACATTAGAATCTAAAACATGTTTCAAAAGAATTTATTCTAAAATAATGAACTTAATTTATCATTTAGTGAAATATTAATCAAGTAAGATTCTAGGAAAGGTTTATTCATGTAAATAATGATCGTTTATACATGCTTAATAATTAATAAAATCATTTTTAAAAACTACTTATATAAAATTTATATAGCCCTTTTCATTATTAAAGTTATCTTATATATTTTCTAATTATAATACATAGAACTTTATTTCATAAAATTAAACATGGAATATTAAGAAAATAAATCACCATGTCATGTCATGAATTTATAAGAAATCATGTTTAACTTGCATGAATAAATTTATTAAGATGAATGAAGTACAACTATAAAAAATATATTAAATCAATATTTGTTAACATAAATAAACACACTAGGAAAAATAACAAATTAGAATATTTCTTAAATTTAACCTATGATGATGATGCAAGCACCCTTCTTAAATTGTTTACCTTATAATATGTGTATATTCCTTTAAATGTTCTTTATAAACTATCAAGGTCTTTATGTTAGATCAAAGAGAGCCCTAAATATTTGTGTCCAAGCTGGTCTCCTCTGCCTACATCACATGCTAAATTTGAATGACATTTTTCCCTACCAAACCCATGAAATCCTCACCCATTACTAAATACAAATTTCATCCTATATTTTATCTAAAATATTTAATAACAATTTTTCATGACCCTCCCCCATTAAAACCTCTCCTAGGATGGCAGTGAAGATGAGTATGTCCCTCAAAGCCCACCTCCAATGGGTTATGAGTTGGAGGCTAGCACCAAGGGTGTCTATCACATGTATGGGAGAAATTAGCATATAATTTCTAGGAAAATAAAGTATATGCACCAATCAATATCAAAAATTTATATATACTAAAAAATATAACAATTCCCATAACCAAAATTTTTTTATATGTGAACACACATAATACATCAAGGAAAATTAAAACGATTATCCTATATATCCACTATATCTACTCGAATAGAAGTATCCCCAATATCCCTTGAACTATAACTCCAAACAACTCAAGAAACTATAGATAGGTGAGATCTTATCAGTAATTAGTAGGATAATACTCCAAAATAATTCAACATCAAGAATTGGGTTCAAACAACCACTCATAACCAAGGGAAATGTATAACATCTATATATATCACTATATTTTCCATAAACTATTTTCCCTATGTCCATACCTTTATGTAAAAAAAATCACAGCAATAAATCATTGAGGGAAATATCATTAATAAACTAAAAATAGAAAGGGTCCTAGAAAATTACCACTACTTTTACCTATCAGTTCAGAGGTCGTTCCAACAAAAACTTGTAGTGAGTTGGTAGGACAACCCCTCACTAACTAATCAGGAATACAATAATGAAAATACAGTCATATGAACAGAACATCTTATATATCCATCCAACTATCATATCATTAACCCCAAACTCCATCATTATAGTCACAATTATATTAATATCACTGCATCATTTGTGTCCTCATGGAATATAATCCTATAGCTGTTGTAACCCATTACCACATAACACCAAATCATATGATCCAAGAAACACATCATATAAGTATCAATACATACATTACATGATCATCATAACCATGGATAATCTATATTTAATAATAATAAATCATGATAGTAAAAGTGAAACAAAAATCCTCAATAAATCATACAAGACATCACAACCAATGTAATATTCATCATTGTAATTACCCAACCTATATCAATTAGAACATTAATCAAACCTGACCACCACATGACCTTAGGATTACCTCCCTAAACACCAAAGGCTTCAAACCAGCAATTGGGTTCTAAAGAGGTTCCATGACGAGGATATACCCCCAGTATAAAATTAATAAACAATTTAGAAATAACCAAGTATCATACCTAGTACAGAATAAACTAAACAATATAAGAAATAAATACATGTAATATTATAACAAAATAATATAAAACATACAACTCAAATGGTCATGATCATAAATTTAAATTCATACCCATCTCCACTGGTCCAATAACATATAAAAAATAAACAAATAAAAGAAAAATCACCTTGGGCTCTAATATAACTCTAATACATACCACAACCAAAACTCTATATCCTATTAGATCTACTCAAGATCAATCTAAATTTGGGCCCTAGACTAACATATACATGGAATAACTATGTGATAGATTCTTAAGTACCCATGTGCAATGGTGGCTCAAGAAGGGTGTGAGTACATAACTTGATAGGAAACCACTAACATAGTCCCGTACTAGCTGATATATGGTGTTGTATGTGCATGTGACATTTTCATCTGAAATAAAGAGATAAAAACATAATATAACATTTATATAAATATATAAACCACTATCAAAACCTAATTTATCCTAGTTTCAAAATATCTATGATCACGTCACGATGACCGTGACTTTATATTATCACAACTACCACGCGATCATACTTGTATATCCCAAGCTAATCCTCATAACTATTATCGATCCTTAGTTCCACAACCCTAACCAATCATAACTAAATTGGTCAATTCTGGACTATCTTTTTGCATTAGCATCACCTCAGGGTAACCTCTATCCACTCACTAGGGATTCCATTCTCACACCTCCACTGAGGAGTAGCGAGTCTTGGGGTTTCACCACACATCCATCATCCTCAATCCCTCAGGATAAACCCCATGATGGTACATGGACATTCTCAATGTTAGGTAGAAGCCTAATTAAAATGATAGGGCACTCAAAAATCCTATATGTCTAGGAGTGATTGATTCTTAGGTGAATCAAGTGATCAAAGGAAATACTTGCCTTATATCCCATGGTCAATCTCTTTTAAATATAATATATCATGGATCCTCAACCAAACCATCACTAGTATATACACCAAATCATAAGGGGGTGTCCATGCATCAATTAGGGTGATCCAATAGTATCCCTTGATATTTAAAACATTCATTCTTAGGGATATACGCTCACCAGAAACTGCATTCAACTATTTGAATGATTTAATAGAAATTACATTTGAATCCTAGGCTCATCAAGAATTTCTGATGGTCTCAAAATATCAATGGATACCCATACATCTTATAAATTCATGCATGTGTGAAATCACATAGCACTGATTTTGGATCATAAGTACTACCATAAGGCATCCACTCCTGCATCGAAAATACTATAGGGTGTTATATAGACTAGGATTACACCCCTAAAATACTTTGAGACCATATCACAAACATACAAGGAATATTAGGGTCTCATCCATCTCATCAAGTGATCACTAGACATCCCAGAAAATCACATCATTGTCAGGCCCAACATCTGATTCTTAGGTGTCCTGGGAAATCACCAGTCATCATGCACAAACATAAATAAAAAAAGGTTTTTTTGATGAACCATTCATATCATCAACATACTAGACCCATTGGGCTTACACGCTAGTTCAAGTTATATAGTAACACCTGCAACCATCTCTACCCATGTACATATATACCCACTTAGGGTAGGTCTATCAATGGGGAACCCACTTAGGTCCCTATGGTCACAAAAACATTGAGGAACCCTTACAAGGGTCCACAGTCACACTTAAGGTCTTAAAAAACACCTGACTCTCTAAATATATCGTGTTCCATGGAATCATCATCAAAATAACCCATCCTCGCTAAATAAAAAAGGTACACCGCATAGGTGACAACCAAAGATGTAGCCTATGACCCATCTTGGTCATGAAGGTCTCACTAGGTTGGTCCACTCACCCAAGATGATCCTAGTCTACCAAATGTTCATCCACTTGGGCCTAGTCACATCAATTGGGGGAGGGACACTCAACCCAAGTTAGTACTATAAGCCCAATGTCTCTAAGGATTCACATTGTTCCTGTATGGCCCACTCGGGATAAATATCTCAATTACCCACTCTCCCTTATAAGAAGATGTCTAAGGCTTGTATAATATGTCTAGTATATTACATTTATTTGTGTCACACCCCTTAGGAGGGACTCATACATATCAAGGAATTTATAAATTCAAGGCATCAACCATTAGTAGCTAAGGCATCAATTTGGCACCCTAAGACCATCATGGCCTAGGATCTTAATCATTTAGATCAATGAAATCAATTAATTAACCGTTTTAACTTAAATTAACTTTCAGTTTAACTCAATAAATTCAAATAATCATAAGGGAACCATCTATGTTGGAGAGCCCACACCTCAGTAGCCATATATCAAAAGCATAAATTCTAAGGGCTCGTACATAATACCATCTACCTCAAACAATCTATTTCACTTTTTAAGTGTATCTTGAAAAACTCTCGATTAAGCTCATATAAGTCAATTTGGCTACCACTCATCCTTGTGATTCCCTACTCAAGCCAAGGAATCCAAAATAATTAATTATAAAAATTTATAATTAATTAAACTATTTAAATTAAATAGGCATAAATTACAAGAAAAACTCATTGATCAAACTCGTTATACTAAAACCATAAGTTATGGGGTATGGTCCACTCATAACGCACCCCCAGGACCAAGTAACATGAAATACCTGATTAACATTTCCATTCCAATGAAAAAAATAATTTAATTAAATCCGAAAATCTTAGAAAATGAACTGAGGTGGCATACATCATCAAAATAATGCACAGTGGTGAATGGAAATCATCTCGAGACATCCTATAACTAGGTTTCATAAATCCCCATCAATTAGGGTGACTTACACCAAAATCTAGTAGAAATATACAAAACCCCTAAACCAAAATAGGGTAAAATCATACAAAAAAAATAGGGAGAACAATATGAAATGTTGTGGGGGAGGAACCTACCTAGAAACATCATCCAATAACACACAAAATTACCAAGAATTATGAAGAAATGATGGAGGGGAGATTGAGATAAATCCCCCACATACACATCATTTGTCTGAGGAAGAAAGGGGGTTTGAGACCCCTTTTAAATTTTAAAAAATACATTATGGCCTTGTTTTATGTAGTGACATATATGGGCTCATCGTAACCTTTCTTTTTGTGCCCCTGGAAGCCCCAACCATCCCTCTCATGGCATGGACTCACCCCATAACCCATTTAATGTCACGAATACCCCTTTCACACCATTAAAGGATTGATGTTGTTATATTTAGAAACGTCAGGCTCCTATTCCTCCTTTGATGTTCACCTAAACTATTATTCCCTCTATAAAATCTCAAACCACATACAATAAAACTTTTTTAGTACATTTTAAACTTTAGAAACCCATTCTAAGTCCCATTTTCCAAAACAAATTATCCACCAACCCATTAAAAACCCCACTGAAAATTTACAACCTGTCTGGAAATAGGGTATTTCAATCTCCACACCATAACACTTATCATCATCGATAAGTCCCTTCACCCTTTAAATAACACACCCAACCTACTTGGGCCACTGATCCATGCTAATTTTTTTATTCTTTACTCTGGAATGTCTAATGATATCTCATTGTACAACTCCAATTCTGATCCTGGAACTTCCCACCATTATAATTTCCTATCGATATAAATTCCTAGTGGTACAATGATTATCCCAATATGATTTCAATCATACCACACCCAAAAACATATAAAAACACCTTTTATAAGTTATTTATAACTCTCATCTATGATTCAATACTAAATCATATGAGTATCAACTGCCCATATAAAGGGATTGCAGACACATACTTTTCCTCAAAAGGTTCCATTCAAACCTAAAAAGATCCTCTTCATACCAAAAATAACATACTATAATCACAATACTATATTCATTTTATTTCCCATGCATTTTTGTATCAACATACACCATTATTACATTTCATCATGTTATTTACCCCATGAATCATGTGATGAAACTAGTTTACCCCCTGAACCATGTGATGAAACTGGTTTACCCCCTAAACCAAGTCATGAAATGGGGTTTACCACATGAACCACCTTCAGATCATACAAGAAACATCCCAATCCATATTCCAATGCACTTACTTATCTGAATCTAAAATATGGTATTTACATGTGACCAGATAAATTGTATTTATAGCTCACTAGCATCTAAGTTCCTCTTTGACCATCCAATGATCTATCATAACATGTGAATGACCCTTACAATGCATGTTTTGTACCTCCAAAGCTCATTATCCATATATTACCAATTTTAATGACTACACATGGACATATTTATCATACTTTAGTGTTAACAAAACCATAATTTTCTGTATATTCATGTATCAGTGGAATGGCATCCTCATCACTCACCAAAATTCATTAGAAATAAGGATCATCCTATAATAGCCTATGGTGCACTCTCCACCATACATCTTTTTTTTAACTCCTCAATTTCAATATAAATATTTCCTACCTCTAAAAATGTTTCACTCCTCCTGATCCATGCTCATTTCATCCCAAGAATCACTTTCCTAAAATACTAGATCGATTATACCACTACACTCGATCCATTTTCAAAAACTGACCTCACCATAGGGGGGACTCTTCATTTCCATCAAACCTCTAGAAACCATTCTTGTAGTGTCTTGTCAAATCATCAGTCCATAGCCTACACATGGCTACTCACTGATCCAAAATTCAATAGTGATGTTTATATCCAATGTGTTCCACCTCGATCAGATCTCAACATAATGGGTGTATGCTTCTATGCCACCTAGTTACACCACCTGACTCATTATACCATGATTCATATCCCATCCCAACTAACCACACATGCCTAGATAATAGGCCATGATCCATGGAATTTCAATATCATCTAAAAAATATAACCCTTTTACTCTTTACCAATAACCCTACATCCCCACAAGTTGAGGAAAAACTCATGATCTACCCCCTATCCATTACCTTTTTCAAAACCAAAAGTATCCATCCACACACCAGAACATACTAAAATAAATCTAGAATACAAAATTATAGGCATTCTTTCGATCATGCCTTTATAACCAAATCTTAGTACCCAAAACAATATCACTCAAGGTTCTTTCCTCATAAAAATTTCTATGTCATCTTTATGCCTATACCACATCCCCAATAGCACCTTCTATGCACCGATCTGAACTGACCCATGTTTCCCACCTCAAAGAGACAAATAATCTCATGCCAACCCATCTTATGAATTTCCCCCACATTATAAAGACTTTGAATAATTTAATACTAAGTCAGATATCAATATATCTAGGTCTACCCACCTATCCCATAAATCAAAGTCTCGCTACAATTATAACACATAGACAACACCACTTGCTTCCTGTCTATAACCATACAGTGTCTCACATGCCAAAACCCTCTCAAGGGTCTCATCCATGTTGTGACATCACATGAAACTCCCAAAACCTACTCATATTCACAAAAACTCAGTGTACATCTTTACATAGGACTACTCCTTCAAGAATCACAACTCAGGACAATCCCCCATGACAATATTTAGGATGACCCATGTCAAGTAACCATAGTCATGAGGTTTGGTTAAATATAATTTCATTCCAAGATATATGAAAAAAACCCTATAGGTTGTTACTAGAACTTTAAATTACCAAACCCAGAACAATAACCCTCTCTAAGCTTCTACACATCAAATAGCTCCCTATAGAATCTGGTCACACCACATAAGAACATGCATTCAACTGGTATCACCCTATGACAATTTTTATTCATAAAATAATCATCACATGATTATTTTAAATAAATTTCCATTCCAATAAATATTATAAAACACCATATATGTTGTTATTGGGGGTTCAAATAACCAAACCAACACAATAACCACCCACAAGGGGTTCATCATTAAGGAGTCAAATGCCTGCACTGACCTACTATGGTCACCAAGTATCCCAAGAATCAAGTGAATTTATCATATCCATCAATTATCTCATCATAGTATCCATACGATCTTTCAACAGAATAAAATGCATGCATACATATTAGAAAAACTTTTTAGAATTCCACCAATTACTTATATAGGAAAATCTTATATGATAAATTGCATAGACTCTAAATATCCGACCCTAAGGTGTTAGTTAAAATAGTCACACTAAAAGGCCTATATATCATGTGAATCCTATGTTCATGATATGATTCATGATATTTCACTTTACTCTATAGTGGAAGAGGCAATATCCAATAAATGGAATCTTTCCAATGGTTCAAGAGACATAATCTAATAATTGGACTATTATTAATGGTCCAAGAGACAAAAATATATGAGAAATTATCAATCTCAAACACCATGTCCATCATGTTATGTGAAAATCAAGAAAATGTAATATCAAAAGTCTAGAATATCAATCTCATACCCATGGTAACCTTGAATTCCACTAGGAAGGTGTTTTTAATGAATCAATTTTGGTTCCATCATAAGCTTCAACAAATTCATATGTATCATTCCAAGTAACTCCTAAATAGTAAGAAAAAACACCTCTAATACCAGTTTGAAATTCCTCATCCCATATCACTCAAAATAGTAGCTAAACTGAACCACCGCATGACCATAGGCGCTCACTCCCTGAATTCCATAGGATGTCAACTAGAAACAGGAGTCTAAGGAGGTACCATAGAGAGTATATACGCCCCATGGTCGAGTAAGAAATAGCTGAAAAATAATTTTGTATCATACCTAGTACATAATTGACAATACAACGGAATAAATAAAGACAGTGAATTTTATTAAAAAATGATATGAAATATACAAATCAAATGGTCATGCTCAGAAATATAAATATAGACCCATCACCACTGGGTTGATCACATACATAGAATAAAAAAATAAAATAACAAGGACCCTGGTCTCTACTACAACTCCAAGCCATACCATATCCAAAGCACCATATTCTATCCAATCCACTCCAGATTGACCTAACTCTTTTCCCCATCCCAACCTATTCCTATAATAACCATGTGAAAGATTATTGGGTACCCATATAAAATGTAATCCTAAGTAGGGTGTGATTACATAAATTATTAGGGAACTACCAATGTAGTTCCATACTAATCAGTATATGATGTGATATGTGTATGTGACATACTTGGTTGAAATAAATAGATAAACTAAAGAACACAACAATATACATATAAACCTCCATTAAAACCTATTTTATCCAGATTTCAGGTTATATCTGAGTATATAATAATGAACTCACCTCCACAGTATCATAACTTCCCCATTATCATACCCATATATCTTGGTCCAAGACCAATAACCATTGTTGATGATTAGGTTTGCAACCCCAATCAATTATACCTACTTCATCCCATGTCAGAGTATCTCTAGGTAAAAGAATCACCTCATTGGAACCTTTTTCCACTCACTAGGGGTCTCACACTCACACCTTAACTAACGAGTAGTGAATCTTGGGGTGTTAAAAGGCATCTGTCAACCTCAATCCCTCGGGTTGAACCCCATTGTAGTACCTGGGAATTATCAATGTCAATATGATTCTTGATTTCTATAAGGATATGAGCTAGGAAAACCTATATGTATATGTGTGATTGATCCTAGGGAGGCATAATAAATCAAAGGGAATTCCATCCCTAGATCCCATTGTCAATATCCTAGGCATCAAACATCTCATGAATCCTCAATCAAACCATCATCGGTGAATCAATATGATCCTAGGGGGTATCCTGGGAATAAATCAAGGGGATCTAGTAGTCACCCTCAATATTTCCAAAATTCATACTTAGGGATATACGCCCACCTAACACCTCATGATGCCACTAAAATTTTGGACTTCCTAGGAATTTTCAATGCTCTAATAGCAATGAAAATCTAATCCTAAGATCCCTAGGCATTTAAAATAGTCTCATGAAATCAAATAAATATCATACATCTCATGAATTACATCATGTATCCAATCACATAGCTTTAATGTGGGGTCCTAGGTACCACCACTATGAATCCACTTATGCATCAAGGATATCATTGTATACAAACTAGACTAGGAATTTACCCCAAAAATACTATGATATTAGATTAAAAACATATTAGACATATTAAGGTATCATCTATATTATAATGTGATACCCAAACATCTCAAGCAATCTCATCAGTGCCAATCCCAAGGGTTGATTCCCAGGAATCCTGGGTAATCACCCTTCATCATGCATAAACATAAATAAAAATAAAAAATAAAAAGGGTTGGACGATCTCCCATACCTATCATCAAAATCCAAGACCCATAAATCTTAAACATCTATTTGGGTTCTATGGTGACACACACAATCATCTCTACCCATGTCTATATGCACTCTCTTAGGGTCATTTTATCAATGGGACACCCACTTGGGTACCCATGGTCATGCAATCACTAATGCACCCTCATAAGGTTCATTGACCTCAACTAAGGTATCAAATAAACTCATGTATCTCTAAGGAAATCACATCCCATTGAATCATCATTAGAATAACCTAGAATTTTCAGCTATATAAGGTATTCCATATAGGCGATAGTCAAAGAGATGTCCCATAGACCATCTCAGTTTCCAGAGTCTCACTTGGTCAGTCCACTCACCCAACCTAATACTAGTCCTCCTAAGGCCCTTCCACTGATGCATTGTCACATAAAATGAGGGACATACATTCACCTTGAGTCAGTACTATGATCCCAATAGATCTAAGGCATCACAAGGTTCCCACTGGCCCACTCAAACCAAATTTCCTAATTCCCCACTCTACTATACAAGGATATTTCTAATGCTTCTATACTAGTCCCAGTACATTACATTCATTTGGTTCACACCCCTCATGAGTGATAGAAAATCTCAAGGCCTTTCTCAAGTCAAGGCCTTGGACATCAACTTCCAAGGCATCAAGTTGGTGCCCTTAGACCAATATGGGCTAGGTTATTATTTGTTTTCCTCAAGGAATTCAATTAATTAACATTTTAAACTTAAAATAACTTTTAGTTTAACTAAATAAATTTAAATAATCATAAGGTAATAACCAAAATTAGTGATATAGTACCTCACTAGCCACATATCAAAATAACAAATACCAAGGGATTATACACAAGACTTCCCGCCTCAAACAAGCTATTTACATTTTTAAGTATAGCCTAGAAACTCTAACTAGAGCTCATCCAAGTCCATCCATCCACCTTTCTTCTTTGAAAGGCCCTAACTCAAGCTAATCCATCCAAAAATAATAATTATAACAATGTATAATTAACTAAACCATTTAATTTAAAAATGCATAAATGCCTAAAACTCACCAGTTGACCTCATAATACCATAACCATGAGTGATAAGGTATGGTCCACTCATGATTCACCCCCATGACCAATTAATATTAAATCACCAATTAACATTTTCATTTCAATGAAAAAAATAAATTAATTAAATCCAAAAGACTTATAAAATCCATTACGATAGCATACCTCATCAAAATGACATGTGATGCCAAGAAAACATCATCTTCGGGATTCCTCTAACTAGGTTGGATGAAATCCCCATCAATTGGGGTGATTTCCAACATGATCCAGTGGAAATATGAAAAACCCCTAAACCAAAATCAGGCGAAATCAATGGGAATAGAGGGAAAACAATATGAAAGGAAGGAGGAGGAATAATCTATCTAGAAATGACATTTAATCGCACCCAAAATCTCCATGAATGATGAAGAAAGGATGGATTGGTATATCTTGATAAATCACTTCCATGTATTCCATCCATTAGAGGAATAAAGGGTTCAATCCCACTTTTAAAATTAAAAAAACAAGTTGTAATTGTGCCACAGCATAACACATATGGTCACATCATGACCTTTTGGGTTGTGCCTCCAAAGGACCTGACTATCCCTCTCATGGAATGAACTCTCCCCATGAACTATTTCATGGATTAAATACCTCATTCATGCCATGAAAGGGTTGAAGATTCTATTTTTAAAAACCTCAATCTATCGTTCCTCCTATGGTGATCACCTGAACTCTTGAACCCTCCACTGAAGCTCAAACCATGTCTAATACCACTATTTTATGACATTAAAACCCTAAAAATGTATTTCAAATCCCGATTACCAAAAAGAACCATCCACTAACCCAAAAATACAAATTACCATTGAAAATTTACAACCCATCCAGACATAGGGTATTACAATCACCATCATTTAAGCAAGAATCTTACCAATTAATTTATATACTTGTTACATTACTCATTCATATAACATTGTTCATCTGCTATCATTTAATCATCTCTCAATATTTCTAATTATTTCATTACAAATGTTTTAACCCATTTATTAATTTCCACATAATTCATCTAATAAATCATAACACTATGTTAAGTAGTTGATCCATTTAATTATTCCACCTCTATTTTCATTTAGTTAATATTAAACATCAATCCAAACCTATGAAAAACTATATACATAACTCATAACTCATCATGCTACCCCAAGGATATCTCTAATCAATACTTGTAGCTATTAAACTCTTCAATCCCATGCCACTAAATAAATATGAAGAAGTAACCCCATGAAATTCATACTTCTAAAACCTTCTAACTCCATCACCTAGACTTTCCCAACTCACCCAACAATAATACCACACTTCTTATATTAAGTCACAATACATATCTTTATAACACAATAAGTAGTTCCACCATTGGAAGGAAGACTAAACATTCTCCCCTAAAGGACCTCTAAATTATCATCATTCAACTCAAACTTAAGACATCACTCTATGGAATGGAATATCTCACAAGGAAACATCCTCACCCAAATAGACCAACAACATCACTCCATGTCCATCCTAAAGATCTTAACCATCCCTAACTAAATTATAAAATATGAATAGAATGAATTGGAAATATAATCATAAATAATCCCTAATTCCTCCTCAAGAGAGCATCTTATAATGGAATAGAAACCCAGGAAACTTCAATGACACCCCAACTCTATAAGCACTGAATAAAATTACCTTAAATATTATTCAATATTAATTCCAAATAAAATTTTTATTCACATTATATTGGTCCCACACTAAGGAAAATTATCTGAGAGGTGTAGACTAGGGTATGGTAGTTTTACACAAATCCCCTACTAATCTTGTTCTATAAAAAACACATTTTTCTCTTTATCTCACAACAATATATAATGAAAATAAAATAATACAAGAGACGTGATAATTTTTAATTGGTTCACCCAAACAAAACTAATCTAAGAAGTATAAAATGGTGATGTGTTGATGTACCTGAATTGCTAAAGTGTTTTATTTTTTACAAGTTTAAAGTGGACACATTAACCTATATTTTACAACCAATTACAACCAACAATAAACTAATCTCTCAACTGAAGTGAACTCATTGGTCCTCCATAAGAATCTTCAGATGATCTGAATTATCTCTAAAATAGTTCATAATGATATTGGTATGAAATAAATCTCTTTTTTAATTAATGATATGAATTCCCATTCACCGTATTTGATTTTCTATTTAAAAATTCACCACCACATAAAATATTTTTCATATAAGATTGATCATGTCATTCCTTCATGGTAGACTCCTTTGCAGTAGATAGCTCCATGTAATTCCATCACAACATAATATTATATGTAATTATTTCATGGATGAATATTTTGTATAATCCTTTATCTATATAATTTTCCACATAATTATTTTATGAAACTTTTCTTACTATGTAGTTCCAATGTGTTATTCTATTTTTCATGCAATTGCTTCATGGAGTCCCACTTTTTATGAATAGAGATATTTTTCAGTCTAATATTCTTCTAAAACCTTATTATAATTTTTAATGATGTCTTTAGGGAGATATTTATATAAAATGAGCCCAAGAAAACATATTTAACATAAGATTACATATTTCCCTTCATATAAAACATTTTCCTTCACAAAAATATTTTCCATCATGAAAATATTTTCTTTCATGAAAATATTTTTTATGCGAGCCATAATTTCCATAATTTTATATTTTTTTCAATTTATTTTAATCCCATAATATATTTCAAACCTGGGTAAATCATTCATATTTTTTACTTTGGTAAAATCTGGAATTGAATTATAAATGGATTTAATGATTATTTTTAGTGGTTTTAATCATTTTTTAGATTTAATGGACAATTAATACTTTGAATTAGAGGATTGGAATAAAAATTTTTAATAGATATTTTATCTAATTTAATTTTTCTTATTTTATTTTGGAAATAACTATAAAAAATCCTATATTCAATTCTATTTTAAAAATTTGCAAGTCAAGTATGAAAAAAATAGAAAAGTCTTGATCGACTATGAGGTTTGATTGACCATGCCCCTCAATTGACTGTGCGACTAAATTAACTGAAAGTAAAATATAAAATAATAGAAACAAGATATTTGATCAACACTAAGGGTTAAAGTTTCAACATGATGATATCAATCTACTACATGAGTGAAGTGACTGCAAGTGAGGATCAATTTTGAGACTCAGTCAACTACAAAATGATTCCAATCTACCATGCTAAAAGTTTAACAAATTACTGGATCAACCATATAATCATTTATGATTGACCGTGCCCCTAGATCGAACATGCCTATCAAGAAACCACATGACCGACCATGCCCCTGGATTGACCATACATAAAAACCGATTGAACATGAATTTTATTCAAATGGTTCATCAGGGACTTAAACAAATTTTTTCCATATATATTAAAATCTTGAATTTCTAAAATAAAATTTTATGACATAAAATAAAAATATAACCAATTTACATTTCTCAAAAAAATTGGGAAGAATATATCAAGTGTCTACACTATAGTGATCCAAATAAAGAAATAAGTGGATACTATGGGAGAATTTTGAGTAAGAGATAGAATATTTGATATGCTTAGCTACCTCAATAGAAACCCTCGAGTTTTGAATATGGTAGAAATAAAAGAAGAAATAATTGGGAACTGAATTTGACGAATATCTCAATGTTTGCGGAATCATTGTAGAATTAAATATAGGTTTGTACTGTTCATGTGGGGTGTGAAGCTTCTAAAGCATCCAAATAGGTCCCAAATATATTTAAAAAGGAGAACTTCTCACTATAAAAGGGGAATGATACCACAAATATTCG
The DNA here is from genome assembly GCA_963277665.1 of Viscum album. Classification (NCBI taxonomy): domain Eukaryota; kingdom Viridiplantae; phylum Streptophyta; class Magnoliopsida; order Santalales; family Viscaceae; genus Viscum; species Viscum album. Next base: position 28,173,344 of record OY728139.1, on the reverse strand, counting down.
ATTGAATAGAGATACTTTATTTTTTTTCTTTATTTTCATTCTACTGTAATGACTTAGGGAATGACACACAATTCCATTAGTTGTAAATAAAAGGATAATCCCCTTACCTTTTTTATGAATTTGAATTATAATTAATTATTCTATTATATTCATCTATTTGGAAGTTATTTTTTTTATCGACCAAAGGTGATTTTAATTATTATTTTCATTCAATTTATTCTTATCTCATTCTTAGAGTGAACATAGAATCCACTTAGATTCTATTCACTACTTGAGATCATGAGAAGTGGGGTTGATCTAAGGGTGATTGAAGTTATCCAATCACTGGACTAGGTAAGAATAAGGGATACTATAATTATTGTATTTCCTTATTCAAGATAAAAGAACTAAGTGAGGACAGTAGGCTAAGGTTACATCTGATTACATAGAAAATAGAAGAGTTAAATGGAATAATGATTTGACGGGTAAGGAATGTGATAATCCGAAGCTAGAATGGTATCCTTAAAAATAATTATAAAACCAAAAAAATCATGTTTAACACCATTTAATCATTATTTTTATACATTCAAACCCCCTAAACAAGAGAAAAATACACCCATAATACTATCCTCTCTAGAGAAAACATGAGTCCTAATTTCACTGTAATAAATTTTGGTTCAAACATTTTTTTACTAACGGATCCAACACACACCACTCATATTCTTAGAATCACTATCTTAGAGCCTAGTTTTTTTTCCTATTATCTTTAAAATTATTTCAAAACATGACCAGATATAGTTCATCTCACATCACTATTTTTATCCAAAGTATAAAAGAACTGAACTAGAAATACTTAGGGCTCTAAATAGCACTGAACAAGAGGAAAATGAGTTTTTAATTGTCCCATTGATAGATTCTCCATCCCCATATACTTATTCCACTAGATTTGATGTATGTAGTGAAAATATAGAAGACAACTTATCTCAATAAAATAAGACATTGAGAGAATTATATGCACCTAATTTCAACAACAATAATCGGATGTTACAAATAAATCATTTAAAATATTATGAGCTTAAAATTGGAATTATTGAATTACTTCTTAAATTTTATGGTTATTCGTGAGAAGATCCCAATAGGTATCTGAGATCATTTGGATAATTCTTCAATGGGTCATGAACTAGAGGAGTCATCTAGGTTTAAATTAGCTGGAAGGCCTTTACCTTATTTCTTAAAATATTATAAAAATAATGGATCTACAACCTACAACCTATAGAATCCACCACATGGGATGAGATTCAATAGGATTTCTTCTAGAAATTATTCCCTACCTCAAGGATTTTATATATGAGGAAGAAAATATATGGAATCAAGAAATAATGTGAAGAAACTCTGTGCAAGTTTTGGGAGAGACTCAAGTGGCTAACAACATCTCACCCACATCAGCACTATAATATCACCATTTATATGTATTAATTTACCAAGGACTGATGGAAAATTACTGGAACCTATTTGATGATTCCACTAGAGGAAAAATAATATATAATTCACCTACTAAATTCAGATATATGATAAAGAGGATTTACCAAAACTCTTAATAATTTGATATAAGATCCAAAACATGGATAGTACATGAGGTAAAGTTTTATAACTCCCTTTTATTTAAAAATAAGATAGAATAGCTAAAATCTCTTATGAGACAACTAGTTTAAAAAATATATAGGAGGTATCACCTACCACACCTTCAAAATTGTTTGGAATTTCTACTCTCGAGACCACTATATTGATGTTTTCCCTCAATCTCAAGGAACTAAAAGTTGTGATACCATGTTTCAGAATAAATAACAGTACTATCCAACCTATATTCAAGGATTCAAAGTGTATTTCATTATTTAATATGAATATGGGAACCAATATACCCAAAGACCCCCTATCTAGTATAATTTTTAACCATATTTATAGTCACCGCCCTTTTAGATAAGTATTTCTTATAATTCTATAAGTTACCAACAATGAACTAATCAAGAAACCGCTATAAAGGGCATGCTAAAAACAACTTTTTGAGTCCAAAACCACTCAGAAAACAACTATTATAACTCATAGATCATCATTGTAGAGGATTCAAGGATTATATATACAAATTATGTCTACCCTAAATGGATTGAAAAATAAAATTTTGGGTAAAATCCCTACTCTATAAATTCCTAACCCCAAATGGAATATTAGTTCCATTTCATTAAGGAGTGAAAAGGAGCTAAAAATTGGTGAAGAACCAATCAGGAGGATTGGAGCTAGAAGTAGATAAACCAGTAAACATAAAGAATTTTTTCCTAAAAAAGAACTTGAAGAAGAACTTGTGTAGAGTCCAAGGTGGAATCCAACATTATCCTCAACCTCCCTTTCATACAATAAAAAAATTGAAAAAAATTAGTAAAGAAAAATTATAGCAAGAGATCTGGAAGACATTTAAAACGTTAAAGATCAACATCCTTCTGTTAGAATCCATCATCCAAATCCTATGGTATGCAAGGTTTCTTAAGGAGATGTAAACTAGGAAGAGGATATTTCAAGGACATTAAAAGGTAAATTTATGTAGAAATTTATCTTCCTTTGTTACCCCACAATTACTTATGAAATTACAAGATCTAGGTATAATCAATATCCCTTGAAACATAGGAGTATACACTTTTTCAAATGCATTATGTGATTTAAGAGCATCAATTAATGTAATGTCTTACTCTATTTATCCTTACCTGTATAAAGAAAATCTCAAACCCACCTGATTGGTTTTATAACTTTCTAACTAAACCACTACCTTCCAAGCTAGAGTTCTATAGGATGTTATGGTAAGAATTGAAGGATTATTTTTCCCTGCTACTTTTTACATTATAAACATAGAAGAATAAAGAGTTAATACTCATTCCCCCATCATTCTGGGAAATTAATTTCTCAAAAATGCAAATAAAATAATAAATTTTAATGAATGGAATAGTGTTATTTACTAATGAAAGTTATTTTCATGAAATTGATTTTAATTATTTGCTCAAAAATATCTCTGAAACTTATGCCTTATGTGTGTAGGATGAAAATATAGATAACAATGAGTTGAAAACATCATTATAAATCCCCCCTAAACAATAATTTAAGTTGATACCATCTATCTTTAAATATTATTCTCTAAAAAAATAAAAAAAAATATCTATCATAATCTCAATCCAATTGGAACCTAATCAAGAGAATAGAATTTTGGAAATCATGAAACAAAGCATTAGGGTAATAGGCTGGTCATTAAGAGATATCATAGGGATTATCCCTACCACCCATATGCACCAGATTTTGTTAGAATCTGAATCAAAGTCTATGAGGAAACATCAAATGTGGATCAACCCAACCCTTATGGAAGTTTTTAATAAAGAGTTTGAGATAATTATATGATATGGAATTATATACCCCATTTCAGACTCCCAATGGGTGATTCATATTTTTAGAAACTGGGTTAAGGTATTTGGGGGTAATAATGGTATAGAAGTATTTATAGGGAATTCTATTTTATGGGGGGTATCTAGGTACATTTATTGGTAAAGGGAGGGTGGAGTTTTTATAATTGGGGAATGGGTAGAGAAGAGGAGGGTGAAGGAATACTATTGAGTGAGTCAGCCAATTAACTTATGTAGAATATTCCTAGGGAATTTTTCAAGTCTTCTCCATTATTATTCTCATTATCAACTATAATTCAGGTTCTCATACTAAAATTATTACAATAATTCTATTATAGGATACCCATTAGCATGAAATATAATATAAATTTGTCCATCCTTCCACTACTACCTTTTTTCTTAGAGGAGGCACCATACTATTCAGTGATAAACTACTCGCTTTGTCTCCACCACCCTATGGTCATCCGGTTTCCTCTCTCCTAAGGGTAGAATAGAAAATAAATTCATAATTAGATAGAGGTGTGCTCGGATAGCTTCTTATTCAAATTATGTGAACCACCAACTCATGCCAGATGCTCTCACATGGATTTTTCTCTCCATGGAGATTTGTATAATCAGTTTACATTTATAGCATTATGTACAACCTGTTGTGCCTTTTCTAACTACTCTGAAGATGCCTTACTTAAGTTAGAAAATACATGGATTCCTTAGAAAACATGTTATGTCATTATGTACCCTTTCAGATCTTATTACCTTTCTGTTTTCAATGGAATTCATATATTCATCATGGCTAGAACCAGTGTGCTCTATTGCTGTTTATTTTGAAATAGTGTGCCCAGTCTAAAGACACACTCTTTTATTTTTCCTCAACCAGTGTGATACTATATTTTATATACACTCCATCTACTTCAAAATTTAATTTCCTACCAAGGAAACTCGACAGTAATCTAAACTAGATTACTTTTGTAAACTCCTTAGTTGATTCAAAACAACACTGAATGAGTTGGTCACTAGCCAACAACACACGAACCAAGATCAGTAGTGTTGGGAGAAGGAACTCACTAACTAGGATGAGTACTTATGATTCATCATGTTCCATTTTGAGAAACAACCACTATATGATGAACTTCTACTACATAAGGTTACAAAAACCTTAGGATTATATTCTAGTGCCCTTGCCGACTTGCACCACCCATTGTGAGAGGGTTTTGAATGACCTTTCTATTTCACTAAATCCAAAAAAAATTGTCCCATGATTCAAGCTCCCTTTTTCACTAGCACTTATCCTCAGGGATGGATCACTGTAGACAATATTTACTTTCTCATTCATCAGACACTTGAACCTTTGATAATTTCTCTCTCTCTCTCTCTCTCAAATTAGCATGAAAGGCATATCCATCCATTGGTTTACTATACTAAATTAGTTCCTTATAAATATCACCTAGTTAGTTTTAAAATAGGATTTAATGTATTGATTTAGTGGTAAAGATAATCAAATCCTTATGATGAACTGAATACCTTACATTGAACTAGTTATATTTCATTATATATCAAATAATTCAATTATTTACCTCCTTGGTTCCTTGGAATCCTTCTCCATAGTATGTGGGGTAATTTTTACATGGATTACACAAAGACATATGAAGTTGGGTGTGATTTCACAATATGGAAACACACCTATATACAATGTGTCCCACTCACTATGTCAATATTAGTTTCATGGAAGGCACATACACTCTGTTAGTCAATGGTGGCTCATGGAATTTTAAAATGGTCTGTGAAGATGAATCATGAAATCTACCTGACCATTCAGGGACACACTTGTAGGCTAGGACTATTATTCCACCTATATGACGGGTATAGTCTTCTAAGAATAGAGTTCTACAAGATATTCCCAATCACAAAACCTTAGGTGTAATGGTCCTTCAGCACTTGATGACTTGGGATTGGGATGGTAGATGGTGCAAGGGCCTGTGTTTTTGATGTAGGATGCACTATATCCCCATGTATAAGTGTACCAATCCAAACATGAGGGTGTTACTACTGGGAGAGGTGGGTGATGGATCTATGATTGAGGATGCGAATTGATCTATATAACCTAATCAACACAATGAGTCACTAACTCCCTTCATTTAGTCTTGATGAAAAGACTGGTTTCAAGGGGTGACAAGTGTTAGAAACTGGGTTAATACCTAGGGGAATAATAATGGTATATAATTATTTGTAGGGGAAGTTTGTTTTTTGGGTGGGTAGTTGGGTCTTAATGTTGGAAAAAGGAGGTGGTGGAGTTATTTTAAGTGGGGATCAATGAGAGAATACGAGGTAGGAGGAATTATTTTTAGTGAGTCGGCCACTTCTCTTAGCTGGGACATTCCTAGGGAATTTCTCAAGTCTTTTTAATTCTTCTTCTCCCTCTCTACTATAATTCAAGTTCTCTTACTACAATACTTACAGGAATTATATTCTAAGATACTTATTATAATAAAATATTCTAACACCTATTAAAATTAAATCAAATAAAATTGGATACACAATTCTAAAAAATGAGAATAATGATTTAGAAACTATAAGGATTCAGAATTATTGGAGATTTTTCATTTACTACCAAAAATTTAACCATGTTTCTTGAAAGTACCATTTTTTCAACCCTTTTATAGACCAAATGTTAAAGATTCTAGATGATAAGGATCACTATTATTTCCTTTAAGTATTTTTGGGGGGTTTTTTGCTTCCAACAGCTCTAAAATACCGGGATAAGACCACCTTCACATGTACCTTTGATATTTTTTCTTACTGAAGGATTCTCTTTGTATTATTCAATGGCCAAAGTAATTTTCAATGATGCATGGTAAGAATATTTTCAAACCTGATTGAGAATATTTTGGAGGTATTCCTTGATGATTTTACTATTTATGGGACATTCTTTGATACTATCCATGAAAATAGGGAGAACGTTTTAAAGAAATAAATTGATAAACAATTATCTTTGAAATTTGAAAAATATCATTTCATGGGGAATAAAGGCAATGCTTTTGGTTACACAATTCATAAAGATGGGATTAAGGTGGAAAATTATAAAGTTTTTTTTTATTTCTACACTACCTTAACCCACCACAGTTAGACATGTTAGGTCATTTTTAGGACATTCTAATTTTTATAGAAAATTTATTATAAATTTTATTAAAATTACTCTGCCCTTGAACAATTTACTCAAAAAGAAGACTGGTTTTTTGTTTGATGGTTCCTATAGGATGGAATTTGATAGGAAAAAGTAAATATTGACCACATATCCTATAATATATCCCTTAATTATAATATCCCCTTCTATATAGTGTGTGATGCATCAAATAATTTTTTTGGGTTTGTGTTATCCCAGAACATTAATGGGAATCCAAAAGTGATAGTCTCACTTCATAGATCCTTGAAACTACCTAAATAAATTACACAAAAATAGAGAATAATTTTTTTAAATTTGCATTTATTTATAAAAAAAATTCTTATTTTTTGTAAAGTAAGGTGACTATTTATTTTGATCATGCAGTAATGAGATATTTGATCAAGAAATCTGAATAAAAACCAAGATTAGTAATGTCGATATTACTTCTCCAAGAATTTGACTTGAATATCAAGGATAGGAAGGTATGTGAGAATATTTTTATAGATCACATGAGTAGATTACCTCAAACTGCTGAGATAGAACCACCAACTAAAAGAAACATGGATAACTCCTTCCCTAGTGAGAAGTTGTACATAATTACCCAAGTGCCCCGGTATACTGATTTGGTGAATTTTTTAATCACATGAAATTTACCTCCCTTATTTACTAATAATAAATCTCTTAAATTGGAATCTAAGTAAAATTTTTATTTATAGAGGATCCTTATTTGGTGAAAAGTTATAATGATGAAGTGATTAAAATATGAATCCTTGGGGAGGAAGTTAATTATATACTTTAATTTTGTTATACACATGCATGTGAATGACGTTTTAGACCTCAAATAATAGTTAAAAAGGTGAAATAATCTTGTTTATTTTTATACCTTAATTATTAAAGACTCACATAAATTTTTTAAATCGTGTATAAATTTTCAAATTACTGGTGGATTTTAAAAAAGACATGAAATTCCCCAATGATCCTTAATTTTTTTATGAAGTATTTTATGTATAGGGATTAGATTTCATGGGATAATTTCATATATCCTTTGGATTTTCCTATATTCTATTAACAGTTTACTATGTTTCTAAGTGGATTGAATTAAAATCCACCCAAATTGGTGATTCTGAAGTTGTGATTGATATTCTAAAATTAAATTTGTTTTATAGATTTGGAGTACCTCAATCCATAATAAGTTACCAAGGAACACACTTCTAAAAAACAAACATTAAACTCCTTATTAATAGGTATAGAGTGCACAAAAATACCTCAATTTACTATCACCCATTGAATAATGGGTAGGTTATGGTCTCTAATAAACAAATAAAGAGGATTTTTGAGAAGACCATGCAACCTACTCAGAATGACTAGATTAAAAAGATTGATGATTCACTATGGTAATACATGGATACTTTAAAACCCATTAGGTATGTCTCATTAGATAATCATTTATGAGAAACATTATTACTTATTGGTTGATATAATTAAAAAATCCTAATGGGATGTCAAGAGAGTTAACCTGGAGTTTGGGAAGGCTAGAGAGTAGAGGAAACTGTAAAAATAGGACTAGAGGAGCTGAGGAGGGAGGCCTATGAGAAAAACCTACTACACAAGGATAATTACAGATATATCCATGACATAATCATATAAATAAAATACTTTCAAGTTTGGTATAAATTATTTATTTTATTCTCAAGGATGAAGCTCATTCTTGGTAAACATCATTACAAGTGTACTGGACTATACATAGTAACTAATACTTTTTCATCTGGTGAAGTTGATATAAAATGGTTTGAATCAAAGTATCCATTTGAGTTGAATGGATAACCGTTTAAGATATTTCATGAAGACTTTTAGAAGGAACCAATAGAATATTTCAAGCTCCTACCTATTACTATTTAATAAAGGAACCCTAGGATTTCTCTTTCCTTCCGCACTAGTCTAGATACTTTTTTCTTTTAAATATTTTTTCTTAAAAAATGTGTGATGGGATTGATTGGAATTTTTTTTTGAGATACATGTGGGGGAGAGGATAAGTGGTTTAGGTTATAAATACTTTTTTTTATTTTTTGGTTTTTAAGTGTTTTGGATTAAAATAGTGAAAAAAGGTGTTGTTGAAAAACTTATTTGCTTAGTCTGTACATAATTTATACATGCTTATTTTTTTGAAATTTTGGATTGTTTCTAAATAAAAGAAATTTGATCCCCAATGTTTTATTTCCTAAAAAAATACCATGTTAGTATATAGGGATTACACTGATTTGGAATTTATGGAATTAAATTGTTGTTGAGTGAATTTGGTTAGTGTTTTCATGGAGAATTGGTTTTAGAACTAGGAAATGGAGTGTAAGTGAAAATATATTTTTGGAATTGGAATTCTAAAATGAGAACATTGGAATTTTGAACTTAATTCTAGGTAACATAGAATTTGTAAAAAATAAAACCTTAGGGAGAAAACACAAAAGAGATTTATATAATTCCTTTTAAACTAGAGTAAAATAGAAAATTATGATCCCACAATGAAGCTCTGATACATTAGGCCCTGTTTGTATGAGTAAATAAAAGGCATATTTAAATCCAATAAGTTCTTTTCATGGATATGGATAGGAAAAAATCAATAAAGTTCCAAATTTTCACAAATGAATTCATTTATGTGAGGGGGATATTGGACCCAAATGAAGAAGGGATAATTGACTTATAAAAATCACAATTGATTTGTATCAAAAAATTAGAAACCAAAACTCTGATTTAAGGAACTTAGAATAGATAGATAAATATAAGTTCCACTTGTTAAAATTTTAATTCCGATTAAATATATTTATTTCACTCATGGACTTAGGAATTTTGCTTAAATTAAAGTAAACCAAGGAGATTAATTCATATAGGAGGCATAATAATTCAAAAAATGAATGAATTAGTGATTATTTTATTTAATTGGAAGAATTTTTTAACCTAATTAGAACCATAATTTCTTTAATTTTAATTCTTTTTATTTCCTAGAAGTGAAATATAGTAAGTGTGTGAAGTAATGAGAGCCAAATTTTCCATAATTTTTGTCTATTTTTATTTTATTTTAACATCATAATTAATATAAAACCTGGTTAAATCATTAATATTTTTTATTTTAGTAAAATTTGTAATTAAATGATAAATGGATTTAATCGTAATTTTTAGTGGTTATAATCATTTTTTAGATTCAATGGATAATCCATATATTTAATTAGAGGATTTGAATCATAATATTTAAAGGTTATTTTTTCTAATTTAATCATTTTATTAAATTCTATAGAGAACTATAAAAGTCATAAATTTAATTATATTTTCACTATATATAGATCAAAGTAGAAAAAAATTGAAAAGTCTTGATCGACTGTGAGGCTCAAATAACTATTCCCCTCAATTGACAGTACAACTCAAGCGACTACATGTTCATCTCAAGTAACCACAAGTGAAAAGGAAATCAACCACAATAATGGATCTTACTAACTCCAAGGGTTAAATTTTCCACAAGATGATCTTAATGTACCACATGATTGAAGCAGCCCCAAGTGAGGATCGATTTTGAGACTTTATCAACCGAAAATTGATTCTGAGAGAACATGTCCAAAATTCGACAAATGAATGTATTGACCACATGATAATTTATGATCAATAATTCCCATATATGACCATAAATTTCAAGCTAATATATGACCAACCATTCCCATATATCTTCCATGCATACAAATTGATCTAATATGACTTTCCATTATGCGGTTGATTGAGAACTTAAGAATTTTTTGGGTTATGTGGATTAAAATAAAAAACTCTAAAAATGGATTTTTATGACCTAAAATCAAAATATAACTCATTTACAATACTTTCATAAATCAAGAAGAATCTATTAAGTATCCACATAGATATTATCCAAAGTAATAAGGTATTGGAGATCATGGGAGTGTTTTAAAAAAGAGTTAGAAGATTTTAGTTGCCAACTACCTCAATTGTATCCCTCAAGATGTACACATGGCGATAATCAAAGAAGGAATTAGGGATTTAATTTGAGGAATTTATCAAAGTTTCAGGAATTTTTATAGAAATAAAATTAGGTTCATTCCACACATGTGGGTTGTGAAGCTTATAAATCGTGAAAAGAGGCCTTGAGTATATTTAAAATGGAGAACTATTCATTGTAAGAGGGGGTTTCAACCATGATTATTCGGACAAATTGAGTTGCTAAATTTTTTAATTTATTTTTGTTCTATTATAATGAATCCAAAGATGGAACGCTGGTGCATTAGTGTTCAATATTAGTAGAATCCCCTTACCATTTCTATTATTTGAATTATAAATGATTATTATATTTTTTTCATCTCTCTGGATGTTCACATTTTCTTAGAAAATAGAAGATTTTCATTATTCTTTTTATTCAATTTATTATTCTATAACTATCAAATTATACACAAAGCCACTTATGTTCCCTTAAATAATTTAAATCATGATTAGTGGGGTTGATGTAAGGGTGATTTTAGTTTTCTAATAACTATTCTAGGTAAGAATAAGAGGTACAGTGATGATTGTATTCCCTTATTCAAGTCAAAATAACTAGGTAAGGATAGTTAGCTAAGGTTTCATCTGATTAGAGAGAAAATAAAATAATAAAATGGAATATTGATTTTATAGGAAAGTAAGGTTATAATTCAAGTTAGACCACTATCTTTAAAATATATTCAAAAATCAATCCAATTGCATATTCGACTTAACTGAATCTTTGTTTTCACACACACTAAACCCCAAAAAAGAGAAGAACATACCCATAACACATTCCTATCTATAGAAAACCCAATTCTCACTTTTAGTGAATTAAATTCAGGTTTATAAATTTCTTTTTTGAGGTCCCCACAACATGCCTCTCATCACTTTTCCTTCATGGAAATCTTTTCATTTGTGAAATTTCTTCCTTTTCTATAAAATATCATCTGTATAAAAATTCTTCCTTCTTTACACAAAAGATTTCATTTTCATCCCACATGATTCTTATACCTTATTTTCACATATGATTTACTTTTTTGGAATATTCCTTTGTATTAGACTATTTCATATAATTATTTTATGGTAGTTTCAATTACAGTCCACATGATTCTCCTACTTTTTGTATGAAAATTATTTTCTTTATGGTAGGCTATTAATTAGAAATCCTTTACAATATATTCCATTATGGAAAACTATTTTTTAAAAAATATTTTAATTTATAAGATATTTTACCATGGAATTTATTTATGGAGAATTCATTTACTATAGACTGTTCCATGGAATTCTTTTATGGCAGGTTTTTTGTAGTAGAATCCTTTATGAAAAATATTTTCCTTCACTGGATTTCTTCCTTTGATAATTTTCCATGGAACTTCTCTGTTGACTCAAAAAAATCACAAAAATAAAAAAACCAACTCCAAACACTTAAAAATACTATATCTTCATGAATTAATAAAGATTCGCCCTTTATGTAATTTTATCAACATTTGTTGTTAGTAAACACAACCTAAAAACTCCAAAAAAATCACATTAGGGATTTCTTCTAAGAATATTTCACTTTGAGTTTAATTATAATACATTAAACTTCATAATCACATTATTGATAAATCTTTCACACTTTCAGTTTCAAACACCATTTTTAATCTATAACTTTAGATAGAAATCAAATACTCTCTTAACATGTACTCTAATATCGCATGAGTCAAGCTCGATGTGAGAAGAAAAGAGTAACATATAAATATTATAAATGAATCACATCATTCAGCCCTCCACTTGATTCATGAAAACTATTCTATCTAAACACAGTTAATCTTCTCCCCCTAAATCATATCTTTGATTGATTTAACTTTTAGTAACTCACCCCCAATATCATATTTTACCCACCCCCTTTGAATGTTTGAGTAATCACATCCCCCCATTTTTAGGAAATATATCTCTCATAAATTATCAACGGATAAAAATTTCACTCCTTTGTTAGATGCAAGAGAAATAATAATTATCATCAAAGGTTAGATCTAAAACATATATTTGGGGGTGAGAGTTTTACAACCATGCTATTTATGTGTTTGGATTTAATAGACTCTGATATCCAGGTGATGTTTCTAAAAAGTATCATTAGTTAAGTCATTTGTCATGATATCTACAACTTGAGTGTGCATATTCATATACCTCAGTTTCACTAACACATGCTCAAATTTCTTCTGTATGAAGTGATACTTGATTTCAATGTTATTTTTTCCTTATGTGAAAAACATGATTTTTTATAATTATGATAGAACTTGAATTGTGAGATTAGATTCCAATGAGTCTTCATTGTAACTCCCATATCCTCCATTTGTTACTCCATCCATAACAATTGTGTGTAAGATTATGTGATCATGATATATTAATATTTTGTAGTTATTAGTGAGATACAATCTTATTTATTTATAAGATAAAAAATGTACAATCATCCATGATCAAATGCACTACAATATATTGATGTTATATCATCTTGTAATTCATCCTAATTTGCATCTATATCCTAATAACTCCTATTGATATGTTGCGCTATAATGAAAAACAAAATCCACTATGTTGATGGTATACTGTATTATTATATCCATTACTATATAATAGTATTCCTTGGGAATAATCTAGTGTCTATAGTTTGAAAAGTAGAAAAAATGTTGGGTCTTTTCATAGTTATGTAAAATATGCACCTAATTATTTTTATATACTATGTGATATTGACCTCTTTACCATCTTCATCCCTTGACAGTGTCATTTTTGTAGTAATTAGTGTTTCTATTTCCTTGTAATCCTCTATTCTAAATCTTTTCAAAACCTCATTGTCATATTTAGATTATGATATTCATGTTCCATGCCTTTCTTGTATCACCTACAAGCTAAAGAAAAATAAAAACTCTCTGATCACTAACATTTCAAACTCACATTTCAAGAATCAAAAAAATATCACATTAAGATTTTTTTAATCCACCAAATATTATGTCATAAACATATATGAGCACCTAAATCATTTTATCACTCTTATTTTAGATATAGATATTATGATTAAATCCACCATGCTGAAAATTGAGCTTCTTCCTACACTAATATAGTCCATAACATTGTGCTCTTTGTGATTTATTCGGTCCATAAAGAAACTTATTCAATAAATAAATAAAAAATCATCTTCATGTATAATAAAATCATATTGATTATTTATTTAAACCTCTTATTTAAGGAAACCATTAAGTAATTCCAATTTGAAATCCATCTGGAAAAACTTAAACCTCCACTAAACCACTATAGACAAGAATAATTGAATTATTTTTTCCAAAACCACAGAATAAAGTGTTTCATCAACATTGATACCCTTAATTGGGAGTATCACTTTCAAATAAGTAATTATTTTATCTAAATCATCATGTCTTATTTATTGAGTTTTTTATGGAAAGCCCATTTGTTCCTCACAAAATTCTTATCTACTGACCTTGAAACAATCTTAAAAGTTTGATTCTTTTTAATTTGGTCAAGCTCTTCATTCATCACTTTAAACAAATTCCCATCATTCACATCTTCATAAAAACACATTAGATCTACCTAATATTGGATTGAATTTTTATTCTAAAGACTTCATTCTCCTTGTTTTCATTGAAGATATCTGATCGAAAATCACATTCCACTAATCGATTTTAGCTAAGGTTCTGAGTTTTTATATAGCTAGTAATATAACCTCATTATTCTCATCAATGATATCTTCTTTAGAATCAACATCATCCCCTTTTTCTCCCCTTGGTCTACTTAACTCCTCATTACTTTATTCTATATTTTTCTCACAATTCTATTGAGGATTCTGGTCATTTTTTATTGAAGTGATGTCTTGGATTTTGAAAATGCGTCCTTTTGTTGAAACACTTATATACCTTGCTATTGGATGAGTATCCAAGGAAAATTAATTTTTCTCCATGATATTTAAACTTCTTATATTTCACCATATTATGAATAAAGTACTTAATTTCAAAGAGTTCAAATTACATCAATGTTTTATTATTCTTATTCTATAAATTGTGTTTTTATGTCCCAAATCATGTTAACTTTTGAGTAACTGAACCCAGTTGGACACATGGCCTCAAGCCCCCCACCCCCACCCCCTACACCCCACCATATTCTAAAGGATTCTGACTAGAAATGAGGTCCTAGGTTGTGTCTATTGGAAGGCTATTAACATAGGTCAGAGTAGAGAAAAATAGTGAAATGGGTGGATAAATAGTGGAATAAATATAATAAATAATACTGGAAGAAGGAATTAATAAAAAAATCCAATAATAATATATAGTCAACTCAAAGTTGTAACTATAAACTGTATCATATAAAAAATATTGATGGAATGTATCTAAAAAGTAAAAGAAGGCATGCATGGAAGTAGGAAGACAGTGCAATACATGATATACAAAAGAATCAAAAAGAATCAAAAACTATCCAAGCATCCAGAGATTTGGTTCGGCCATCTTCTACTAATACACCATCCTAAATCAATCAAGTTAAGTGTCTAAAGTGGGACACTTGACCTTGTCCACACCTGTGATCAGATAATCTACCCAGGTACCAACGGTGACCCAAATAGGGTGTGAGATAAATCTCAATAGGTCAGCACCAACGGAATCCATACAAATCTAGTATATGTATATAAACTATATAGTGTTCCGGTATATATAAAAGTAATCAGTATAAATAAACAAATCATACCTTATTCAGCCTCATCTAGTGTCTGAACATGTAACTATTTAATTAATTAATTCAAGATTTACTTTATATAGGTAAATCATGTGAAGATTTCAATAGAGCTAAAATAGAACATAATAATAATAAAAGAGGATCCAACATGAAACTAAGGCATCATTTACCTTAGGGGTCGGACAACTCATAGTAATAACTCATACATTTAGTAAATAAGGTGTCTGAGTATAATCCAATGGGAACACCCAAGGCATCCCACTGTAAATGAGTCTAACCGAGTCCATAGAACTCGTCCATAGTAATCCAAGGCAAAGCATTATTTTTTCTGATGGGGTGAATCCATGGTGTCTCATGTATAAATACATCAAGCTAAATCCAAGGAGTGTGTCCAAGGAATTCTAATATCCAGAAAATATATCAATCGAATCATCGGTAAAACATTGAGGCATTCGCATAATAAGAAAAAGACAAGATGTTTTTGTGGGTATTTCCCATGGAAATCGGCTCAATGAATTAGAATAAAATCCTTTGAGTGTTCAAGTAATTCCCTTAGGAATCTAATTCTAGATAAATTATAACCATTCCTATAAATTTGAAAAGGACAAAGTAATAAGGACCCTATACTCATTCCATTTATATCATATGTAATCTTGGGCCATGTAATACTCATGTCATTTAATCATTTGATAGGTCCATTCCATTACCTTGAATTAAACATAACAATGTAAATCAAGGACATGTAAAAAATATCAATTCAATTTATAATAATTTATTAGTTTCATTCCATTACCTTTTATTAAGAATGATAAGGTGATTCAAGGACACACAACCAATATCAATTCAATTCATAATCAATTTTTAGGTTTATTCCATTACTTTTAATCAAGCATGAAAAGGTGAGTTAAGGACATGAAACCAATATCAATTCAATTACATTATTCAATTAAAAGTGATATCTATAAATATAAATTTTCTATAACATGTATTTAAGGTTTTATTAATTATGATGAAACACTTACCTTATCAAAGGTCAAGTTAAATTCATATGAATTGTGTCGCAGATAAACCAAACATGGTTTACCAAGGTAATAACAAGGAATTCATCCTACTTGGGGTGGTCAATAGTGAGTTATAAACCCCCATTTATGTAAATTGATACTAGAAGGGCCATAGAATATGATCTAGTGAAATTAAATTAAGGTAGATGAATTTACAGAGCATCGCCTAGTGAAAATGGTGTGCACACAATGGAAACAATTTATAGATGGTGAGACTTTAAGGTATATTCATAGACCACCTACCTTATTCTTGTATTAGATTCATCACCCAATATCATTCCTTAGTTTGGATTAGATTAGAAGAAAATAGAAAAAATGATGAATTACCTAAAAATATGGAATTTGAGCCTACATCAAAATAGCATCATCAATAGAAAGAAGAAATATTAAAGGATACTATGTATTAAAACTTTTACTGATAAGAATCTAATGAGATTATTGGATCTTGATTTTAAGGTTGGGTGGTGAAGAAATATAATAACCTAGCTTAGGATTCTTGAGGAGCTCTTCACAAAAGAAGAAGAAGACCTTTTGTCTGCTAGAGGAGAAAAATACTAAGGGTGTTAAAATTATAAATCCTTAAGGGAAAATAGTAATTTTACCCCTTTAAAACTGGTTTATATGGTTTGGCCTCATAGTTTTCCAAACCATGCACCAACCATGCGCCATGCACTGTCTAAGGAGGGAACTCGCATGATTCATGTGAATGGTTTGGGAAACCACACACAAACCATTCTATATGGATCTGTTAAAAACTAAAGATCCTCCAAAAAAGCATTCATCATGGTTCACAAGGTTAGGGAAAACTATGCGTCCCACTTCTACTCACTAAATCACCCTTCATGGTTAGGAGAAACCATGTGGATTGGGCAACATGGTTTCTACTAACTGTGCAGCCCAACTGTTTCTTCCCCTAGTGGGGGTTCCATGCTCCAAACAAGCCCTAGACACCCTTGAAACCTCTATGACCTATTTAGGCTTACATATTAGGTCCAAAAAAATAAATCTAAAAATTAAATGATTCATAACTCATAGAAAAACTGAGTTCTTACAGTCTTCCCTTTAAAGGAAATCGTCCCCAACTTTCCCTTACAAGGGTGGTAGAATACTATCTGAGAATAAATCTGGCCACTGGGTACATACGTCAGCCTCTCACTCCCAAGTCTTGTCTTGTACATGGTTATACTTCCATAACACCCACACTAAAGGGACATACCATCATCATAGATCCTGTGTACTCCATTCAATGATGTGAATAGGATACTCTATAAAAGGATCATCGGTATTTAATTCAATATCCTTAGGAATAAATGTATGAGATGGGTCAACATGGTAACAGAGAATCTATGAAACGTGGAAGAAATTTTGTATGGCATGGTACCTTTGAGGTAATAAAAGAAGATAGTCTACCATACCTACTATATTCAAGATCTATAAAGGCTTTAGAAAGTGAGATGAAAGCTTCCCTTGCCTCAATATCTACTTATTCCCAAATCTGGGTGATAACCGTAAGAAGACATGATCCCAAACCTCGAACTCCATAGGTTGTCGGCAGTGATTGGAATATGATTTCTATCTAGAATGAGTAGTACAAATACAATTTTTGATCAACTAAACATGTTCCAAAGTCTCCTGAACGATATGAGGACCTAGTAGAACTACCTCCCCAAACTTTAGCCAACACAAAGGTGAACAGTATGGCCTACCATAAAAGGGATCATACAGATCCATCTGAATTATTTCCTAAAATAAGTTATTGTAGGAAGACTCAATGATAGGGATATGATTCTCCCAAGAATTTACAAAATCAAGGATGCATGCTCAAAGCATGTCATACAATGCCTATATAGTCCGTTCTAATTGGCCATTGATCTAAGGGTAAAAATTTGTTCTCAACAGCACCTATATACCCAAAGATTTATATAACCCTTACTAGAACATTGATGGGAAAAAAGAGTCCCTATATGAAGTGATAGTATGAGGGACCCCATGTAGGTGTATAATCTCATAGGAATACAGTCTTCCCAGTTCATTAACTGAAAAATTATTCTGGATAGGAATGAAGTGGGATACTTTCATCAGTTTACCCATGACAACCCAAACCATGTTGCTACCTTGAGGTGACCACAGTAAGATAACCAAAAAATCCATCACAATGTCTTCCCATTTCCATTCCAGGACCAGTAATGGTTGTAACAATCCATCATGACACTAGTGATCCTCTTTCACCTTCTGAATGGTGGAACACTTAGTGATGAAACCTACAATCTGATGTTTTGTCTCAGGCCACAAATACCGGTGACACATATCACAATACATCTTGAAGATACACGGGTGCACTGCCCACTAAAAATCCTAGTTTTCTTGTATCAACTCCTCTATCATGTATTTAGGAACCCAAAAACACTCATGTATATATATTATTTCATCTTAATCAATATACCAATCCAAAGGTAGGTCCTCGCCATAAATACTTTCCCATAGGACCAAACCTTCAGGATCAAATAACTTCCTTCTCTTCACCCTATCAAGGAGTGAGGAGGTAACTGTTAAGGCTATAAGAAAAGGCTACTCATGACTATCATTAAACACTATATGCATATCATAAATAAGTTCCATCAATTTTAATTCATTATTGTCTTCCTGAATGGCTTATTCTTAAGTTTTTCAGCTCATCACATTAGCTACTTCATTTCCCTTTCCAGGCATATAGGCAAGCTCAAAGTCAAAATACTAAAGGTATTCAACCCATCTTCATTTTTTGAGGATCAATTAATACTGTGTAAATATATATTTTAGTCACTTTTGGTCTTTATACACCACAAATTTCTCACCTATCAAATAATTCTTCCAAAAACACAAGGCATGAACAACTATTGCAAGCTTGAGGTTGTGTATCGGGTAATTATGCTCGTGAGGTCTCAACTGGTGAAACCCATATGCAAAGAATCAATCATCATGAATGAAAACTACACCTAGTATGATTCCTAATTCATCATAGAACACTATATATCCCCTTACATTCTCAAAAAGAATCAGGATATGTGTTGAAGTAATTCTTCCTTTCAACTTCTGAAAGGCCTTCTCACACACTTCAGACCACAGGAACTCCATACCCTTCTTAGTCATACCGATAATAGATTTTGCAAGGAATGAGATGTACTATATAAAAATTTATTAATATCTAGATAGCACACAATAAACTACATATATAAAACAAATTCTTGGGATACTCCTAAGAAACAATAGCACTCAACATATTTTGGTTAACTGATACTCCTGATTCTGAGATAATATGACCTACTAAGTGAACCTTGCCAATCCAAAAGTGGTACTTCATGATATTAAAAATATAATTAATGCTCTCTCAATGTATTCAAAGTGATCTCAATATGTTTTTCATGATTTCTTCAAGTATGAGAATACACCAATATTTCATCCACAAAAACCATAAAAATGAATCTAGGTGGGGGTAGAAACCCCTATTCATCAAGTTTATAAAAATGGAGGTCACATTCATAAGACCAAATGGAATAACTATATACCTATATAAACCATACCGACATCTAAAATATGTATGAGGTATATATGAGGGACTAACTCTCACCTAGTGATATCTCGATATCAGATCGATCTTTGAAAACACTCTAGCTCCTCAGATCTAGTCAAAGAGATCGTCTATTCAGGGAAAAGGATATAAGTTCTTAACCATAAGTTGTTTCAATCATCAATAATATACATATAGCCTAAGGGTCCCATATAACTTCTTAGCTAAAAGCAATGGTGAACCCCAAGATAAAGTGTTGGGCCAGATAAAACCCTTTGATTCTAAATCCTTTAATTGTCTCTTGAGCTCTTAAAGCTCAATAAGTTCCATCCTATATAGAGGAATAGATAATAAAGATGATCTTGGAATAAGATTGATAGTAAACTCTACCTCTCTCTCAGGAGGTAGTATAGAGAATTCTTCAAGGAATACATCCCTAAAATGATCCACTAGAGTAGGAAAATCGGTCAGATGCATCCCCTACTTATCTAGATAAAAGATAGAAATCCGGTCTATCACTCCACCCAGCCCACGATGCTCTGGTAATGATCTAATTTCATGGACATCCCAATAACCTTTGTAAAGATAACTATTTCCCTATGGTGATTTAAATGATACCCTACAGTGATAGAATACCATATAGGCATGATAGGGAACCAACCGGTCCATCCTGAGAATAACATTAGAGTTTTTCATATCAAGAACAAAGTAGTCCCATAAAAAATGATAACTTCCTACCTTGAGGTGAGAGTCTTTGAATTTGAATATACCCTCTGAACACACACCCAATGGTGTTTCCAGGGTCATTACCCCACATAAGTACTAAATTTCCAGCCTGAGACTTTCCATGATTGATAAATAGATAAATGAGTGATAGGAACCTGTATAAAATAAAGCATATATGATAGTATAGGATACTAGAATAGTACCTTGTACAATATATGGTCATACAAATTGATCCTTAGGTATTGGATATAATACATGGAACCGACCAGATCTATGACCCTGAGCTATAGTTGGACTACCCTAAGAAAGTCTGCTCTACTAGTGCTGATAATCAGAATTCTGAATACCATGACCATAATCACCTCCTCATCCTATTCGGCTTGTACAACTCCATCTTCCTACCTAACATGGAATAACTAATTTTTATCCTAAAATTATAGTTGGTTCAGATCCTCTTCTACTAGAAATAGGCAGAAAGGTTTGGCAGAATCTCTAAAGATGACTCATCTGGCTACAAGCACAACACTCAAGCGGGTCTTTATCACACTGAGGCTTTACATGCCCCAATCTTCTATAGTGATGGAATATAATAGAGCTTACAATGTAGATAATATATCCTTCACTAATCTAATTATAAACCTCAAGGATACGCTTCCTGATTCCAGAATAACTATTGTCCTATCTCGATACGAAACTTATGTGCCCAGTATTATTAGCTTCTCTCAGGTTACACTTAGTAATAAGTGTCTGGATCCTGATCTCAAAAAATATTGATAGGTGAAAAAAAATTCACCTATGAGTGGATGGTATAATTGATCCCATCCTCAAAGTGTCTCGCACAGTATAACTAATCATTGACCAGAGGTGGTGCAAAGTGGTGAAACTTGGCGAAACGCACTGAATAGTCCATTATAATAATATCACCCTACTCTAGGTACATGAACTCACTAGATTGGTTAGATATTAGCATATAATGTAAAAATTAATCATATAAGGCAATTTTAAATTCCTCCTAGAACATGCCCTGATGATGACCATCCTGGGTAATCACATCCCACCAGCACTTGGTCGAATCATGCATCATGTAGGTAGTGAGCTCAACCCTCCTCTATAGAGGCATCTCTATATGCTCAAATATTAATAATATGGACTCTATCCATGAATTATTATCTTGAGGACTACCATCCTTAAAAAATGTAGTAGGATATTTCTACTAGAACTCACAAGTTAGGTCAGACATCATAGGTGCGGTTCATTGAGAAACCTGCATAGACTGGATCAAGCATAGTAAACTCTCTCAAAGTTGAGCATCAGTGATCATTTTTGGAATATAATTTGGTGTCGTAGGTGTAACTACTGTAGGTATCACTAGTGGCTCAGGCCCCACCACCCATAGAGTGTTATCATCACTACTCTCCTGACGTATGACTATAGGACGATGTGGTGGCATAGATATACAAATGATAAGAACATTCCTTAGAACAATATTTGAAAGTAGATAGAATCTATAATGGAAGCTTAACATAAGAATAAGAGCTTACAACCCAAAATACTACCCCAACTACCCACTTTGAAGGCCAGGGTATTGGTAATTGTTCAAGTTTGATTTGTAAGGTTTTTGGTATATGGAGGGTCAATCGTAATTTAATGAGGAAAAACACTCTTTAAATTACACTTGGAATTTTCATTTATAGAAAACCATATATTTTTTAATTTAATGTTTTCATTTTAAGTTAGTATGTTCTATATACATATTACAAGGCTCAATTAAATGGTTTTTAATTCCCAACTAATAAATTCCCATGCACTTACTAAACTGAAATCGATGCCCATTTAATTCTAATTATCCCTCCCCATATTCAGTCTCAAAATGTAACAGGTAAAATAAAATGGCTCAATTTCGATAAATTACCCTTTCTAATTTATAAGGTCCCATACACCTTATAAAATGAAATTGGTATTCATGAAATCACAGTCAAATCTCAGATCATGTAACCAGGGGTACATATCTTACATGGGTCAAAATTGGATAGTTAATGTTCCACCATCATATATACATGAAAAACACTATTTATATTGATTCTAACATTTTAAATAACCAATTTCCTTTACCTGTATAATACATTGATATCATAAAAATATATAAAAACCATGTCTCACTCAAAAATCACAGGAAACAAAGGAAATAAAAGCAATAAATTGCACTTATATAGAATGGAATGTGAATTATAGGTACCTATAATGATTCATGTAACAATGATCCTTCTCATAATAGTCTAAGGTAAAATACCCATAAAGAATAATATTTACCATAATTCATGTTCATCACCCAATGGGGAAAGTATATCAATTGTAATGAGTTAAAAATAGAACAAAATTTTCCCATTCCTAGGAAACTTGGTGTTTACCCTGAACATGGGTTAGCTACTCCTAGAAACGGATTATAACCCAGTTCCAACATGTTCATAGTCTACTATATAAATTTCCCAAAAAATAATTCAAGAAAATAAAAACCCTTTAATACCACTTTGTGACATCCCAGACCCAATTCAATTTTGAGTAACCGAACCCAGTCGGCCACATGGGGTCACCCCCCCCCCCCCCAAGCATGCTAAAGGCTGTCAACTAGAAGTAAGGACCTAGGGTGTCTCCATGGGGTGACAATTCCCTCAGGTCAGAGTGGAGTACAGTGTTGAAATAGATAGATAAATAGAAAAATAAATATAATAAATAAGAATATAATTTGAAATGAATACAACCATCCATCAATATTATATAATCAACTTAAAGATATAACTGTGTACTGTATCATATAAAAAATGATGTTGGCATGTCTCTACAGAAGGAAAAGTAGGCATACATGGAATTAGAAAGATAGTGTAATACATGATATATAAAAGAATCAAAATAAGAAAAAACAATCCTAGAATCTCAAGATATGGCTTGGCCATCTTCTACTAATCTCCCATCCTAAAGTAAGAAAGCCAGGTTTCTAAAGTGGGATGCTTCCCCTTTTCCAAATCGATGATCATATAATCTATCTGGGTACTAATGGTAGCCCAGATAGTGTGTGAGATAAATATTAATAGGCCACCACCAATGGTGTTTATAAAAAATTATTCTGTGTATACAAATTGTACAGTCTGCCAGTATATATAAAATTAAGTAGTAAAAATAAATAACTCATGCCTACTTCAACCACATGTTGTGTCTAAACATGTAAACATTTAATTAATTAATTCAAGATTCATTTTATATAGATAAATCATGTTAAGGTTTAAAAAACACTAAAATATATCATGATAACAATAAAATGGGATCCAAGGTAAAACCAAGGAATCCTTGACCTTAGGAGTCGACCAACTCATAGTAATAACTCATGAAGTCTATCTATAAGAGGTCTGAGTGAAATCCAAGGGGCACACCCAAGGAATTACACTATAAATGAGTTTAACTGAGTCCATGAATATTATCCATAGTAATACTATGATAAGTATGATTGGGACCAATGGGTGAATCCATGGAATTGCATGTTTGAAGACATCAATATGGATCCAAGGAGTGTATCCAAGGCCTTCAAATATCTAGAAAATATTTCAGTTGAATTTTTGGTACAACATTGATGCATTCACATAATAAGATAAAGACCGGATTTTTTGTAGGTATCTCCCATGAAAATAATCTTAATGAATTGGAATGGTGTACTTTGAGTTCTCAAGGCATTCCCTTGGGAATCTAAGGCTAGATTAAGTTTGACCATTCCTATAAAGATGAAAATTTCTAAATCAATAGGCTCCTTATACTCATTCCATTTATAAAATATATAATCATGGGCCATGTGATACTCATTCCATTTAATAATTTGATAAGTTAATTCTATTTCCTTTCATTAAACATGTAAAGGTGAATCAAGGACATGAAACCAATATCAATTCAATTTATAATAATTTATTAGGTTTATTCCATTACCTTTCATTAAGCATGACAAGGTGAGTCAAGTACATAAAACCAATATCAATTCAATTTATAATCATTTATTAGGTTCATTCAATTACCTTTCCTTAAGCATGACAAGGTGAGTCAATGATATGAAACCTATATGAATTAAATTAAATTATCCAAGGAAAACTAATATCTATAAATATAAACTTTATATAACATGAATTTAAGGTTTTATTAAATATGAAGGAACACTTACATTATCAAAGGAATAGTTAAACACACTAGAACGGTGTCACAGATAAACCCAACATGGGTTAACAAGGGAATAATAAGGAATTCATCTTACTTGGTGTGGTAAACAATGAGTTATCAACCTCTAATGATGTTAAGTGATACTAACAAGGCCATAAAATACAATCTTTCCAAATTAAATTAAGGAAGATAAATTTAAAGAGCATCACCTGGTGAAACCGATGTGCGTATAGTGTAAAAAAATTATAGATGGAGGGAAATTAAGGTATGAGTCATAAAACACCTACCTTATACCTATATTCAATTCCTAGTCCAATATTGGCACTTATTTTTGCTCAGATTGGAATAAAACTGAAGAAAATATGAAAACCCTAAAAATATAGAATATGATCATACATAAAAATAGCATCATTGATAGAAATAAGAATGACTAAAGGAGGATAAGTATTTAAGCACCTATAAATAATAATCCAATGAGACAATTGGATCTTTATTATGAGGTATTATGGAGAATAAATCCAAGAACCTAGATTAGGAGGCTTTCGGAGCTCTTCATAGAAGAAGAAGAAGACCTCATATCCAATAGAGGAAGAAAAGAATATGGGTGTTAAAATTATAAATAATTAAGTAAAAAATATTAATTTTACCCCTTTAAAACTAGGTTACATATTTTGGACACACAGTTGGACAAATTTTGCACCAACCGTGTGCCATGCACTGTCCAAGGAGGGAACTTGCATGGTTTATGCACACGGTTTGGGAAACCATGCCCAAACCGTTCTATATGGATCTATTAAAACTACAGAGCTTCTTCACAGGAGTGATACCTAGGTAGTATATTTAGGTAAAACCATATGGCTCACTTCTTCTCATTTAATCACCATACATAGTTAGGTGAAATCATGCGTATTGGTCTACATGGTTTCTACTAACTATGCAACCCAGTTGTTTCTTCCACTGGTGGGGGTTCTGGGCTCCGAACAAGCCCTAAAAACCCTCAAAACCTCTATGACCTCTTTAGAAATTAATATTAAGTCCAATAAAAAAATTAAACTAAAAATTAAAGGATATCCATACCTCATAAAAAATAGGGTTCTTACAGTATGTATCCTTTTCTTATCCTAGACACAAAAAAGATCTATTACTAATATAGATTTATTTCAATACTGATTCCTTACAAAACTTTTCTAGAAGTTATTTATCCATAGTAATTTTTATGTCTATATTTTTTATTATTTGGTTTCTCCTCTCAGCTATACCATTTTTTAGATAATTTAAAAATATTGAGACTTTTTGTCTTATCTCATGCTTCTCCAGATAATCATCTACCTGAATTTTGTTAAACTTTATGCAATTATTAGTTTGAAAATTTATAATTTTATAACCTAGTATATTTCCATCCTTCCACTGATATTGAGTAATGCAATTGAACACCTCAAACATTTGGGTGATCACCGTCAACTTTGTAATCCTATTCAATGCATTAATGATAAGTATATAGTACCTCATTTCATTAGTGTCTCTTGATGATATCAACCCCCAAACATCAACATGCACCCGTTCTAGAAACCTTGTTGGATTTCTATCATTTTACTTGTAACTATTCTAGATAATATTTACCTTTTCAAAATCATCACATGTGTGAGTACTAATAATGTAAATATTCCCCTCCAATAACTTCCCTTACATTAAAACTACACCTTCCTTTCCCTTGATGATTAAAGTATTCTTGGTAAAATTTATTATGTGCCTTGAGTCACACAATTGACTTAAACTTAGAAATTTTTGAATAAGACCTTTAACAACAAATACATATGCATGACTCATGTCTATGACTCTAATTTTGGATTTCCTATATCCAATTATCTTTAAGACTTTATCATTACCAAACCTAGCAATTCCTTCCTTTAAATACTTAATTCATGTGACAAGATACTTATTTCCCATAATATTTAAAGTGTATCCACTATCTAGGATCCACACTCTAGATCAATCTGTTTATTTAAAATAAATATTTTCAACCTATACCTTTTCAATTTATTTATTTTTTATCTATGTATTTCACTTCATAGATGTTTATTATCAATATATTTGATCATATTCTGAATATGATGGACCAACCTTATCTTACAAAGAGGGAAATTGGTTTTTTTAACCCAATTGATAAATCATTAAACTACTATATACAATCTCATCGAGTCTCCATTGGTACATTACTCTACATCGTTGATGAGAAATGCTTAACCATATGGCCATATTCACCACACTAGAAGAAATATCCATCGAAAACATACCTAGAATTTTGAACTTTTTTTTTGGATGATTTCATTACATATGTTCCCTATCTTAGCTATGGAATGAAAATTTTTATAATGTATTATCTTTAAAAATTAATAGCATTTGATCTATGGTTTCCACTTTTGGGTCTTTACTATAGCATCAGCTATCTTTTTGAGTTCTTTGAGTGTTCTAATTTTGATTCACACCCAAATCAACATTTAACTTTAGAGTGGGAACATGCATCTTGGTATTAACCAACATTTCCTTTTTCTTATTACCAATCCCCATACCATATTTTTCATTTTGATGTGTCATTTTTTTAAGTATACAATTCACTAACTATATTTCAAAACCTTTATACTTATCCATTACCTTTTCTATATCCAATATAATTTCTTGATGTAATGTCAAGAACCAAGATTATCTCTTGTTATTAGGGTTTTTTCCATAGACTGGCAATTTATCCCCCAGTATCTTTAACATATTTGACTCTATCATTCACTGTGTTGGTTAAACCGTTGTTAATATAGGTCTAAAATTTTATTTTAAATTAGTATTAAACAAACTTCTCAAATATTTTTGGATTTTAATATTTTATATTTTAAATCTATACCTTCAACTTGGAATTCACTTACTCTTGGTTTTATATGTAGAGTTTCACATCATAAATCACTCTATTGGATTTATTTGTTTTGGATATCCAAATATCTATCTCATCAAGTTCAGCCTCTAACTATTCTTTGAGATTAACTCTCCCTTATACTTATACTTATTCATTATAATTTTCATCATTTATGTTAAAGTTTTTATAAAATATCCATAATAATATATTCTTTGAGGTCTTTAAGGGCCTCAATTTATTCCACTTGGGTTTCTTATATACTATCATCTTCATTTGGGATAAGGTTATTCCTATTAAAGAAATTCCGTTTGGTTTTCTTTCTTTTCAAATAATTATTAGATTAATTAATGTTAACTTCTTTATCTTCATCCTTATCTTAGAATCTCTTTGGAATCTATAAATTAAGGTTCCAAATGTTTCCACATCTAAATAAATAAAGTGGGATCTTTCCTTTGATCTTTCATTTTCATATTTTCTAGTTTTGAAAATGAAAGGAATTACTTCCTCAACTTCCCCTTCTTTGAAATCATCTTACTAGGAGATTCTTCATTACATTGAATATAACTTCTTGATATTTTCCCTTTTTTATATCCTCACTATAATTATTTTTCACCACATCTACGACAATAGTACTGTAAAGACTGTATGGTGTAATATTCTTTACATCATTATCCATGAGCATTGACACTGTTGAATTGAATTAAGGTGGAAATATTCTAATAATCCTCTTTAAAATATTGATGTATTCTATGATCATTATAAGTCCATGAATTTCCTCCATAATTACATTCACTAGGTCAAATAATTCATTAGCTATTCAATTCAGGTGCATCCCTAAGTCTTCATATTTTTTTTATAGAACTTGCATCTTAGATTCAAAAACCTTTGAGTCTTATTCATATATGTTATGAAACTTATCCCACATGGAATGTGAGGATCTATACACATAATGAACTGGACCAGAATTCTATCTCAACCAGCATCTATCATAGCCTTGTATAGGCCCAAAAGGAAATCATATGATGACCTGAATTGTTATAAATGAATTTCCCTTTTTAAATGAGTAAATTCCTTATTAAAAATGATGTTATAGAAAAAAATGCACTAATTTGTACATCTTGAACAGTTATATGGTCAGCAAAACTTAGGAGGATATTATACATCATAAACATTGATAATATTTTCACTGTATAGTTACCATTATTATTAGTATATATTAAGGGTTATGATAAATCCAATTGACATAGAAAAAGGAAGAGATAGACTCGACAAGTAGGATTATACCCTATGAGTCCCATTTAACAAAGCTTCTAAGGGTGATAGAATCATTGGGATATTTCTTTAACCAATACCAATTTGAGATTCAATAATTAAAGCATGAGTGAAACTGTTTCTAAAAGAATTTCTAACTCATCGATATCATGACCCAAACTATGTTTGTTGAACCACCCCATAAAAATATCATGGTTGCACACCTTACCCTTAGAGCATTCGTCGGTGTAATAAAGGTTTATGTATCTAGACCATAATAGTATGAAATTTTATATTATTATTTAATAAAATAATGATTATATTTATCCCCATTTAATATTAATTTTTAAATAATTGGATAATGAGTTTGATAAAAACTATATTACAATACGATGAAACATAAATTATATTTTTGGGAAATGTATAGTTTTAATCAAGACATTATATTTTAATAAATTCAAAATTTTTTGAAATAAATTATATTTTAATAAAATATTATTATTAAATAATTTTTATTAAATATAAATTATAATATAATTTTATGAAGTAAAAAATAATTTTATAAGGTTTGGAAAACTATTATTGTTAAAAAACTACTATTTTTTAATAAATGTGGATTTTTATTTAAAAGTATAGATTCTAATAAATAGATAATTATTTTGATAAAATAAATATTGTTTTTGAAATAAGAATTCTAAAAAAAATCAGCTGTTATTTTTTCATAATTTTCAAATATAGTCAAATTTTTTGGACAAAATTAAATACGGTATAAATATACATTCTGTATTATGACATCGTAATGACCGAAAAGTGGTGTAATATATTCCATAAAAGGAATCCACATACAAATATATATTTACCCTTTAAAATAATATGTTTTTTGGTTATTTTATAATTTTATAAATTCTTAATGAATCCTCTAAAAGTTGTATTATATTTTATGGGTTTAATATCAATTATTTGTAAACATTAATCACTTCCAGATCACCAAGGGTATTATTTTAATGATATCAGTTCTTAAACATATAAACTAATTAAAAACACTCCAATTTGGTAGAACCCCTTGTAAAAACCATGGTATGGTTTTCGATTTTGATTACTTTATCATATTTAGTCCAAAACCTAAGTTTGGGAATTAATAACGAACTCTCCTCTCTTTTTCTATATAAAACCTCCCAATATATGATTTATCTTCACTAAAACCCCTTGTATCACAAAATTAATCTACCCTTACCTCTCTAGATCCCTCCAAAATTTTCCTTGGTCTATTAAGAATCTCTTCCCAAGCTTTTGAAAACACCCTCTCAAGGTAAGGGTCCTCTCCTACTCCTCTTTATTTAAGCACCGTATTTAAATTATGCATTTTGTTTTCCAATTGCTCATATTGGGATATATTTTTTTCACATAAATATTACTATAATTATGATTTACAATTGAGTATATACCCCTTTAACTCTCATTAATCCCTCCCATGATTCATTAGTACCCTCGTTATGCTTTCAAAATTATCCTACGATTTTTCCATGCCAAACTTTTATATTGTAAATACCTGTTTCCATTTCCACTAAATGTTATTCATCTATATGTACTTATACTTCATTGATTTTGGAATTACATGTATTTTACCAACACTCCTTAATCATGGTATTAAATGTGATGAGATATGTTCTTATTTTTAATGATATATGTGGCACACATGCGCATGTGCATATTATGATGGGTGAACCCAGTTAGAACTCCAATGAATTTGGTAATATTGTAGTCTCAGGAGATGTAATTTATGGTATTAAGGATTAAAAATAATATATTATGGGACTCTATACATGATGTGATGTTATCCTTGACTTATATTTATGACATGATTTATGTTGTTTCCACATTCTCATGTTTCCTTTATGTTATCATGTTATATCATTCCTCATTATTCAAGATTATGATTCTCACCCATCTTATGTTACCTTTATATGCATCTTGGATTACATGTACTACTTTACCTTATTCTATAACTTTTTTATTCCATTATAGGGATTTATTCTATGATTTTTTTTATTCCATTACTAGGATTTATATCTCACCCCTTTCTTATGGTTGTCCCCAGGTTATCTCATGTAGTTTTAGAATAAGAATAGAATTTTAGGAGCATGTTAAGGAAGTTTTTAATAATATTATTTCACCCATGTTTCAAGTTTATATAATATGAACTAAATCTCCTAGAGATGCTAGGATTAACAATCTTATGGGATTTTTTTATGTGTGCCTTTATGTAATAAATTATGAATTAAGGTTTATTAAAGATATGGGTTGTCATTATTAGTATCAGAGAAAAGTCTAGTTATTTTTGGGATTTGGATTAGAAAACTATAGTGAAATAATTATGGATAAGACTAAACATAGGAAAAAACCTAAATTTTGGTAAAGTATAGAGTATGTGGTTTGTAAGTAAATACATCCCTATATGGATACTCCAAGTAGATGTGGATCTAAAACAAATGTACCTAGGGGTAATAACCCTGAAAATGGTGTATTGAGTTGGACTCAATTATAAACTGGTTCATTAAAATGGGCCTTGTTTCACACCTATTTTGACACTCCTAGGGTATTTTCTTTGGTTAATTAGAAATCTCATTATGAACCATTATTTAGGTAAAAAAAGTTCTATAAGATTTTATGTTAGGAAATAGATCATGGATAACTTATATTGAAGCCTAAAAAATCATAGGTTAAGGAATATATTTAATTTATGATTTATCCCTTTAATGTCCATAGTTTCCATTTTATGTGTTTAATAATTTAAAAATTACCATCCCTTATTTTCAATTTATTCCAGTAAATGGATGGAAATATGAATAATTGAATCAGCTACCAATGTGAGGGGAAATGTGATAACTACCCAAACGAGATGCCCAACTCAATGGGAGAAGGAGTCACAAACTTCATGATAATAATTTCTCAATTAAATCAATTTTTGAAGAGAAACCTAAATCAGAAGGAATTCCCAAATCCCCCTAAGAAAGATAAAGTATAAACTAAGACCTTTATGTGACAAAGGCCTTCGACTTTTAGTAGATATTATGATCCATTAATCATGGGAAAATGGATCAAATCCATTAAAAATATCTTCTCCATCCTACCATACTCTAAGAAATAGAATTTCATGTTGTATCTTTATCATATAGAAGTATAATTTGATCAATGGTGGGTGTTAGTCAAAAATATGAGCCTTAGGAAGATATCGGAGTGATGGAGTAGAAGGAATTATGGAAAATGTTTTTCAACAAATATTTTCCTCACACTCTTCGACTGAAAATGGAGAGGTACTTCCTTATAATCAAGAAAAAAGATGATGAATTCATCAGGGTGTATAAGGAAAACTTCAAAATACTTTCACGATATGCCTCCAACATTTTCATTTCCCCTTAAAGTAAATTTGACCACTACTTTGGTGGGATGAATTTGAGTCTACAAAAAATAATTGGTGATTTGAGAAATTGAAAACTATAAGTAAATTATATAATGTTCCCTCAAAGTAAAAATGGAGATCAGTGAATCTCAAGGTTATCATGGGGATAAAAAGTTGATAATGGACTTTAATTATAGATATATGATGTAGAATTCTAATGATGGTAAGAAATTCCAAAATTCCACTTGTCAAAACTATGGGAAGAAGCATCCTAAAAATTTCTTAAAGGGGATAAAGAAATGATTTATGTGGGGAAGGAAGGGCACATAGCTATAAATTTCCAATAGGAGAAACCCACAAATGTTATGGAATAATGGAATGATCCAGTCAACCCTTATCTAGTATTAAAGTGTCTCAATTGCAAGTAACATGGGAATTATGCAAGCCAATACTCTAATTCAAGTGTTTTCAGAGTCAGTCAACACCAACAACCTCCAAGGAAGCAAGGGTGATCTTATTCTATCACAACTATTGAGGTGGATCCTAATAGAAAGGTGGTGAAAGGTATGCTAGTTATTCATTCTAGGATAGAGAATGTACTTTTTTATTCTATTTCTAAGCATTATTTTATATCATGAAAGTTCAGTAGAACTATTCAAACACCACCAAAAATCATGGAAGTTGATCTATCAGTGAAAATGGGAAATGGGAAAATTATTGCATCATAAGTATATAACTCCTCCCCTATCAAAATTTTTGGGATAAAATTCTAAGAGAACTATATGATACTTCCTTTATAAAAAAAATTGATGTTATTATAGGAATTGATTGGCCTTTCTTATATATATCCAACATAAATTACTAAGATAATTAAATCACCCTCTGTATCACAAAACACCCTATGATTCTATACAAGCACAAGGAGGAGGAGGAATCTCCTTTGGAATAATCATCTCAAAAATTAATATTATTTTTCTATGATAAATCATATCTGGATAAAATTATTTAGACTATGGAAATAATCATCCTTGAATACATGATCACTATGATGTAATACACTAATGTGTTTCCTAAATAATTTCCCAATCTTCCTTCTAGTTGAGAGGTTGAATTCTCAATTTACTTTATACCTAGAGAATTGCCAATATCCAAGACTCCATATATAATGGATGTTTTTGAATTTGAGGAGATGAAGAAGAAACTTCAATATAATATAGATAAGTTTTTATACACCCAAGTGCTTCACCATGGGCTACACTAGTCAGCTTTTTCATGAATAAGGATGGGTCAATGCACCTCCGCATTGATTGTCATGAGCTCAACAAGATCACGATAAAGAACAAGTATCTTCTTCCATCTATTTAAGACTTGTTTGATCCGCTATATGAAGCCTAGTATTTCTCTAAGGTGGATCTTTAGTTGGGATATTATCATATAAATGTGAATAAAGAGGATATCCCCAAGACTTTTTTTCATACAAGGTATGGGAACTATGAGTTCATAGTGATTCCATTTAGAATCACTAATTCTTCAAAAATCTTCATGGACTTGATGAATAAAGTATTTTGAGATTACCTTGACAAATTTTTGGTAGTATTTATAGAATATATTCTCATATACTCCAAAATTAAGGAGGAACATGAGGATCATTTGAATTCTGCACTAAATACCTTGCAGAAATAAAAAGTGTATGTGAAGTACAGCAAATAAAAATCCTGGTTGGAGAAAGTAACATTCCTAGGTCATGTTATCACCAGAAAAAGGATATCTTTGGACCCTTCAAAAATATATTTAATTGAAGGATAGTCAAGACCAACCTCTATGATTGGTATATATAGTTTCCTTGGATTATCTAGGTACTATCATTTATTTTTGAGAAACTTCTCATGATTTTCAATCCCACTAACCAAGATAACTCGGAAATAGGTAAAGTTTTTCTAGAATAAAGAATGTGAGTAAAGTTTTAAAATAACTAAATAAGAGTATTATCACTGTACCTTTGATCACATTACCCACTAGTGGGGATATATTTTTGATCTGTAGTGGTGCATCCAAAAGGGGGTGGGTTGTGTACTTATGAAAGATAACAAATTGATAGTATATTCCTCATGGAAACTAAATATTCTTGAGAATAACTACCCAAATCATGATATATAATTGGTTGTATTGATATTTGTATTAAAATTTTGTGGCATTATCTCTATGGGGAGAAGTGTGACATATACACAGACCATAAAAGCCTCAAGTATATATTCACAAAAAAAAATTCTCAATATACATCAATAGAGATGGGTAGAGGTGATCAAGGATTATGATTATTTAATCCATTACCATCGTAGGAAATCAAACAAAGTGGTAGATTCTCTGAATATAAAGGATCCCTCAACTCTATCCATGATGATTATTTCAAAGGATCCAATCATCTTGGACATGTAAAGGGTGTATATGGGAATAATAAATTAATATCCATTCTACCTTGATCAAATAACTTCTCAACTATACCTTCTTGATAGGATAAAAGAGGCTTAGAAATATGATGAGATTCTACAGAATAAGGTAGTGAATATTTTTTAGTTAAAATTTCATGAAGATATAGTTATAAGGTATGGAACCTAGATATGTGTCCTATAAAGACTAGAACTGAAGAGGTAACTTATGGATCATATGAATGGATCATCCTTCTATATTCATCCATGAAGAATTAATATGTATAGATATTTGAATATAAATTTCTAGTGGGATAACATGAAGAGAGATATTACTAAATTTGTATCTCAATTCTTTGCATGCCAACAAATCAAGGATAAAAAATAGAAGTATAAGGGTATGATGAAACCATTTCCATACCAATATAAAAATGGGAAAACATAATCATGAATTCCATCATAGGACTCACTAGGAAACCTAAAGGTAGTAACTCCATCTGGGTGGTAGTTGATCGCCTTACAAATTCATTTATTTTTATTGCTATTAAGGAATATTTATATCTTAATCAACTCTTTAAGATATAAATAGGAGAAGTGGTAATACTTCATGGATTTACACTCTCTATTATATTTGATTGAGATCCATGATTTAGATAGAGGTTTTGGATTAGACTTCATCAAGTTATGAATATAGAACTAAACTTTAGCACTACTTATCACCCTCAAATGTATGTTCAGTCTGAAAGGACTATTCAAAATCTAGATTGTATACTGAGATCATTTTCAATAGAAATCTAAGGATTTTTGGATCAATGCCTTACCCTGGTAGAGTTATCATATAATAATAGTTTCCATTCTAGGATTCAAATGTCACATTATGAGGGTCTATATGGGAAGAGTTATAGGAATCCAATATACTGGGATGAAGTTAGAGAGAGGAATTTGATGGAACCTGATCTTATCTAAGAGATGACATAGAAGGTTAAAACTATTCAGCATCATATGAAATCCACACAAATTCGACAAAAAAATCTATGTAAACAATCATCAACGATACTTGGAGTTTGAAGTCATAGATTAAGTGTTCCTTTTTTATATCTATATGGAATAAATTTATGAGGTTTGGGAAGAAGTTAAAGATTATTCCAAGATACATAAACCCCTTTGATATCCTTAATCGCATTGGAGCAGTGGCCTATCGACTAGCACTCCCACCTAACCTATCTCAAGTACATGATGTGTTCTGTGTATCCCTTTTAAGGAAGAACATATCAGGCCCCTCACATGTGGTGAATCTAGATGTGATACCCTTGGAGAATGATATTTAATATGAGGTGTAGTTGGTGAAAATATTATATTGTAGAGATAAAGTTATATTAAACAAGACAACCCCTCTGGTCAAAGTGTTGTGGTGGAACCACAAGTTTGAGGAAGAGGCTTAGGAACCAGAATAGGTGATAAAATAAAAGTACCCTCATATATTTTAGTGTATGAAATGAAAATTTCAAGGGATACATTTTTTAAGGGTGGAATAATGTAAGGACACCAACTATTATAAATTAAATTCCCTTTTTAAATGATTAAATTCCATATTAAGAAATGAAGTTATAGAAAACAAATGCACTACTTTGGAAATTTTGAATAGTTATATGGTCTATAAAGTTTAGAATACTGTTATGCATCATAAATATTGATAATATAGTCATTTTATGGTGATAATTATTATTATTATATATTAACGGTTATGATAAATCCAATTAACATAGAAAAAAGAAGTGATGACCTCGACCAGTAGGATTGTACCCTATGAAAACCATTTATTGGAGCTTCCAATGGAGATAACATCACAGGAATTTTCCCTTATCCAATCCCAATATGATATTAAATAACTCAAACATGAGATAAACCATTTATGGAATAAGTTCAATCTCATCGAGTTCATGACCCAAACCATATTCATCAAACCACCCCATGAAAATCTTACAACCGCACACCTTACGCATAGAGAATTCACTAGTGTTATAAAGGGATATGTATATTAACCCTAACTGTATGAATTAATATATTCTTATTTAATAAAATAATTATTATATTTATCCCTTTTTAATATTTATTTTTAAATGATTAGATAATGAGTTTGATAAAAATTAGAGTTTTATACGATGAAAAACAAATTGTATTTTTGGGAAATATATAGTTTCAATAAAGAAACGCTATTTTAATGAAGTCAAGAATTTTTTAAATAAATTATATTTTAATTAAATATTATTATTATATAATTTTTATTAAATATAAATTATAATATAATTTTACGAATTCAAAAATAATTTTATAAGGGTTAGTAAACTTTTATTGATAAAAAAAGTATTTTTCAATAAATGTGGATTTCAATTTAAAAGTGTAAATTACCATACTTAGAGAATAATTTGGATAAAATAAATATTATTTTTTAAATCATCATGTTTATTATCCAATAGTTTTTTTTCTTAATTTTTGGAGACAACAAAATTTTTGGGCCAAAATTAAATATGGTATAAATATACGATGTGTATTATGACATAATATTGACTCAAAATTGATGTAATATAATACATAAAAGGTATACACAACCAAATATATATTTACTATTTAAAATAATGTGTTTTTTTATATTATTTTATTAATTTTATAATCCCTTAATGAATCCTATAAATCCTATATTGTATTTTGAGGTTTTAAAATCAATTATTTGTAAACATGACTCACTTCCACATCACCAAAGATATTATTTTAATGATATCAGTTCTTAAACATGTAAAATAATTAAAAAATAAACTTTGGTAGAAAACATGGGAAAAACCATGGTATGGTTTGTGGTTTTTATTACATTATCATATAGAGTCCAAAACATATGTTTGGGGATTAATAAAGAACTCTCCTCTCTTTTTCTATATAAAGCCTCCCAACCTCCCATTTATCTTAATTTAAAGAAATTAGATTACAAAATTAATCTTCCCTTACTTCTCTATATCCCTCCCAATGTGTCCCTAAGTTTTTAAGAAGCTCCTCCCAAGATTTTGAAACACCCTCTCAAGGTAAAGGATCATCTCCTTATTCTCTTTATTAAATCAGCTTCTTCATATTATACTTTTTTCCAATTGTTCATATTGGGATATGTTTTTTCACATCCCTTTTACTGATCTTATGGTTTACAATTTATGATATACCCCTTTCACTCTCATTAATCCCTCCCATGATTTATTAAGTACCCTCATTATGCTACCGAAATTATCCTATGATTTTTTCATGCCAAAATTTTGTATTGTGAATACCCATCACTATTTCCACTCAAGGGTATTCATGTCACACCTAGATTTATATTTTAGCCATGGACCTGGATTGGGTTGGATTTCGATTTTTTTACTCGGGAACTAGGAGTGATGGGTTTGAGGTCTCGAGTTAGCATTGTCGCAGTTCAGGTTTGAGTCCCGGATTAAAAATTTTAAAGTTTGGAAAATTTGTGGGTTTTAGGCTGGTGTGCAGACACCACACGGTAGTGGAAGCCATGCGGTCATTCTGGGTACCAGTTTGGTCACTCCTAGAATAGAAAAAAGACCGCCGCATGGTCTACACACTACTTGAGCCATGCGGGGTGACCGTGCGATCACCCTGCATTAAAAATATTTAATGTGTTTAAATGTGAGTAAAATAAAATAATAAATAAAGTTAAACTAAGGTGTGATTAAATAAAATAAAAAATAAGTGAAATAAAAATTTAATGAATTTTTATAATAATAATAATTTTGTGGTTATTATTATTATTACTATTATTGGTATTAATAATATTAATTTTATTAATTTTATTAATCTAATTATTGTTATTAAGAATTGTTTAAATAATAATGATAATAATATTATGAGAGAATATTATTATTATTATTATTGGTGTTAATACTATTAAAATTTTTAGTTAAATAACATTTATGATTATTATTATATTTATTATTATCATTTTTTCGTGGCTTAATTACTTTTCTTTAGGGTTTTATTTATTTCCTTTCCCCCCCTCTCATCTCTTCTCACCCTCCTCTATGCACAACCCTCTCCCTTCCTCTCTACCTTGTGCACTAGCCCCCCCCCCCCCCCCATGTG
Source organism: Viscum album (assembly GCA_963277665.1). NCBI lineage: Eukaryota > Viridiplantae > Streptophyta > Magnoliopsida > Santalales > Viscaceae > Viscum > Viscum album. The sequence goes on along the minus strand of OY728139.1, from coordinate 28,134,406 downwards.
CCTCTTCCTTGTGGGAAGCCTCCCTTCGGCCATTTTCTCCGGTGAGAAACCCTCCGCAGATGCCCTATAGCCCCATCCACCCCACCTGCTCGCGCCCCTCAGCCCCATGCACCCCCTGCTCGCACCCCCGCTATCTCACATTCCCCTCACCGGTACCCCACTCTGCTCTGGCATGTGCAACACCTCCGGCATCCCTACTTTGTGCGTCCGGCCTCCGGAGTCGCTTATTATTTCCCCTCTACCTCCTTCGTGGGTGTGTTCTTAATCCAGGTAAGGTTTTTCTCTCTCCTTCTTAGGGTTTGGTTTTGGGTGGTTAGGGTTCATTGTGGGCTGCTTGAGGTACGGCTAGGGTTTGGATAAGGTGTGAATGAGTTTCACACCATTTTTTCAAGAGTGTCTTAGTTTGAGGTAGGTGATTCCATGCTTAAACATTCATCGATAAATTTATTATGCTTTCTTGTATTTTTCTTATGTTTTATAAATTATTTTTGAGGTGTGGGAGTGGTTTTTGGGAAATTTTTATGTGTATTCGGATTGAAAATAATTTATCTATGTGAAATTTGGTGTTTTTTGTGTGCAAAGTTGTAGTACCCTTTTATAATTTGTTTTATAAATTTTCTAAATGATTTTTGAAATTGTTTAAATGGTATGAATTATGTTTTGGTATTTTTAGGATGTTCAGTTAGTTTTAAAGTGGAAATTTTATATAAAACCGAGTGTTTTTTAGGTGAAAACCTTTACTATGACATTTTTATATTTTATAATGTGTTAAAATGATTTATTAAATTATTCATGTGGTGCGAAAGTGGTATTTGATATGGTTAGTTGTGCATTTAATTTTAAAATGTCATTTTTACATGAAATAAGGTGTTTTTCACGTGTGAAATCACATTGCGTCATTTGATAGAATTGTATAAATTATATAATTAGATTTTTATATTACATAAGGGCTGAAAATTATATTTTTTCATGTCATTCAGGTGTGTTTCATTTTAAAAGAGAACTTTGGGTTTATTTTTTGGTGGTAAAGCCTTGTGAAGTTTTGAAAAATTATATTATAAATTATTAGAATGGTTTATTGAGTTGTATGGGTGTTGAGGACCATGATTGGGAATACTTTGGTACTGTTTTATTAATTGTGAAAAAGGTTTCTTAAAATGTGAAAGGGCTGTCCATTTTTTTTTGTATGGTGATTGTGTATTTTTTTTGTCTTAAAAGAGGATTTGGAATGGGTTTTTGTGTGTAAAACCTTAAGGCTCTTCTTAAAATTGTTTTATAAATTTTTGAATGGATTATTAAATGATATAAAGGGGTGAGAAACACGTTTGTGAACTGTTTTGGTGTGTACATAGTGTTAAAATGGAATTTGTATGTGCAAGTGATGTGATGTGATATGTGAAGCTTTATTGAGCACAAATGGGAAGCCCGGGTACCTAGGTGGGCTGACGTGTACTAGTATGCTAGTGATCCGGGGTGATTTCGTCCCTGTTTCACATAGCAAGTTTGATGATGACAACACTAACTAAATTATTATGATAATTTTGGGACCACTAGGTTATGGGTATGTTCCCTACTAGTGGCTCGTGCACAAGAATAGATATTTTTTATGGTTAATTTTCACTGAGATACGAGGTACCTAGGCCTCACAACTAGCTAGTGCCTAGGGTTATTTACCATGTCTAGTGCTCAAAGATTATATTTCTCCTACCTTTGGCATACAGTATGCTTTTTTGGTAATTTTAAAAGTAAGTTTGTTTCTTATTTAAATTTTTACTTATTATTAAGCTTCTTTTTTTATATTTTCATTCCTTGAAAAAATGTTTTCTAATTAAAATTGTACTCCTTTTTAAGTTGTTTAGTTTCAAAGTTATTTTTTTTTCTAAAATTGTTCTGGCATTTTCTTTCATGATAAAGCTAGTATGTTTTATTTTTCATTTAATGTTTAATGCATGGAATCTCTACCCGGGTGGAATCCTACTAGGATTTGTATCACACCATGTATACACCTTTGAGTGTATGCAGGCCCTATTGTATCTTTGTTTTAGGTTGAGGAAAGATGTGTCAGGTTGGCAGTTTGGTCTTCTAGTGGTTTTGGTTTTGGATCTTGGTGGTAGCGGCTCGAGGACATTACTCCTCTTATTTCATGGAGAGTTGGATTGTTTTTTTGGTTTACCCATTGTGCCATTTTCCTTTTTGGAACTTGTTTAGTTGTAAATGAAGAATTTAGAATTTATTAAAGGTGAATTTGGTTAAATTTTTCAGATCTGGTTTTTGGGTTTTTATTGGTTATTTTAATATGGTAAATTAAGGTAAATTGTTCCCAAAGCATTTCATTTTATACCCAGGCACTTGTTCCAGCCCATGGGGATTAAGAATTCCCTTTAGGACTTGTCGCAGACCGATTCAGGTGACCATTTCAGGGTCGACCCGGGTTTGTTTGTGACAAAATGGTATCAAATGGAGGTTATACTCTTTGAGTCTTGTTCCTTGGGGTAGAGTCTAGGTATATAGAAGATAAGACTTTTAGGACTTGACGTTTTGGTTGCGAGTAGGGTTCCTTGAAATCACACCTTGTGGCGGGACTCAAGTCACCAGGAGAAGTCGGGTTTTATCTAAGTTCTTTGGTTCTTGTAGTTCACAGATGTTTGGGAAATGAAATGGTAGATGGGTCAATGGTCTTAGTGATCTAGAAAGTCCTTTAAAGCCATATAGATTTGGAGACATTGTCCTAGAATACTCTCTGTGGTGGTGGAGTGATTGGCGTATGTCCACCAACCATATGTCCAAGTCACCTACTGGCACTAGTTTTACCTTTCATCGTCCTACGTATCTTGTTGTGAAATCATGGAAATTTTATTTTTTAAGTAAAACTGATTTGGTTTTGGGGAGGTGGAAAATGTTTTGAAAATAAGTGCTTTGAAATTGATATGTAAGGTTTGAAATTGTGGGTTGAATGTTTTTGTTTTGAATAGTGGAAAGGTTTGGTTTTATTCTTTAGTATTCTCATAGGAAACCACTTTTTTGGGAATATATGGAAAGGTGGATGGTAAATGGCATGAGTGGACGAGTGCCTAGATGTACATGAGGTGGGTGCCTCGTGTGGCATGAAAACATGCATGTGTGAGGCCCATGAAACACCATTGGTGTTTTTGCAACCCACAAACCTAGTTTATTTTCAAAAGGTGTTTTTAAAATAAAATTTTTTGTTTTAATAACCAATGATTGCATTGTGCGTCTTTGTGTATTTTTTGGAATATTTTTTGTGAGGTGTTTCGAGACGAGAATCCTTTTGGTTGACTTATGTCTGGAATTTCAGTTCTAGTTCACTTGTGTTATGTCTTGTCTATTGGACCAGTTTGATTGGGTACATGGTTTTTCTCTTGGATATTACATGCCTCCATAAAGTATTGATGTATATTTGAAGTGCAGTCATGGGTAATCCACCGATGGTAGACACTCCAGTTGATCAAAGTAAGGACTCCCATTGGTTAAGTCCTGTATCTTCTTTCAGTTAAGCGGATCTTTTTTGCAATAGAATAACGGTTGTGAAAGGTTGTAAGAGACCTTAGTAACTTAAGTTTCCTGAGTCATCAAAGGTAAATCTTGATGTCGTCATTTCTAAAGGTCCTATTTGAGAGCGGTGAAGGGAACTTTAGTGAGGAAAGGTGAAAGTGGTATGGGTTCCTATTAGATTGTAGTGTAGTTTCTTGTGGAACCATTAGGAAGAAGTTTCGATTGGGGGTTTTTAGCACCTGACTGTGAGTAAGAAGATGCTTCAACCATCAGAGATTCAACCTTAGGTCTCAGAGTGAAGCTGACACATAGTCATGAAATCCCCAGGGTTGTGAGGGACCTCAGTCCAGTGTCTATTTTCTGTTTGGGAAATGAAGTTAGTTTAATTTTTCTGTGAAGTCATTGCATTCTAAGTGGTCTAGTTATATGGAGGGGTCATGAGGACCCTACTTCTTTAAAATTAACTATGTTTTGTCTTCTGTGTAGTTTGGAGTTTTGTAGTCAATCCATTGCAGTGGGGTGTTAAGTTGTGTGGGAATCCCCCAGGTTAGCTCATGTTGGGATTTCTGTATCGGTCAGTGCCAATCAGTTTGTTAGATGATCTTTATAGTGGGGAGTATGTTTGGGCCTCCCCCTACTGGTATCTTGGTTCTATATTAGGTGTTAGTTACCTCTTATGGTGGTGATTCCACTCTGGATTCCCCATGTCAGTAACTCTATTTTGTCCCTAGTGTTGGTTCGGCGGTTGATAGTCTCACTTGAAACTATCTAATTTGTTTCTAGTGATATGCATGAGCCTCTTTGGAAATAATTAATGTATTTTGTCTTGGTATATTGAATTTTGAATTGTTAGAGGTTCTTTATTTTGATTATCAACTAGAGGTGTCTTGACTTTTGGGGGTAGGTGTCACTTGGTGAGGAGTCCATTTTGGGTCTCTCGGGTTTATTTTTCATGTTCTTTTTCTTTGTTGGTAGCGTTCTTGCTTCTCTCTTATTTTTTTTGTTGGGAACCACTTTGAGATAAGAGGGTGTACTTATTCTATTTTCTAGGAAGTCTTGGGATGGCTTTATGAGGGCAGAAAGTGTTTATGGTGGGGATAATTTCCACACCTGGGTTTTTATTTTAGCCTTATAAGGATTTCGATTGTTTTACTCAGGAACCAAGTGTGACGGGTTCAAGGTCTTGAGTTAGAGTTGTCATAGTTTGGGTTTGGGTCCTAGATTAAAAAATTTAAAGTTTGGAAAATTTACGGGTTTTAGGTCGGTGCACAGGCATTGCATGGAAGTGGAAGTCGTGTGGTCAGCTCAAGTACCAGAGTGGTCACTTCTTGAATGGTGAGAGACCTCCACATTGTCCGTACACCGCTTGAGTTGTGCGGGATGACCGCGCAGTCGCCCTGTATTAAAAATATTTAATGCGTTTAAATTTGAGTAAAATAAAATAACAAATAAAGATAAATGATGGTGTGATTAAATAAAATAAAAAATAAGTGAAATAAAAATTTAATGAATTGTTATAATAATAATAATATTGTTATTTTTTAGGGTATTATTATTACTATTATTGGTATTAATAATATTTATTTTGTTAATAGTATTAATCTAATTATTGTTATTAAGAATTGTTATAAATAATAATGATAATAATATTATGAGAATATTATTATTATTGGTGTTAATACTATTAACATTTTTAGTTAAATAATTTTTAGGATCATTAATATATTTATTATTATCATTTTTAAGTGGGTTAATTCCTTTTCTTTAGGGTTTCATTTATTTAATTTTTTCTCCCTCTCTCCTCTCTTATCCCCCTTTTCCACACAAAACCCCCCTCCTTACTCTCTACCTTGCGCACTATCCACCTTCCATGCACCTCCGCATTGTGGGATGCCTCCCTCCATCCATTTTCTTCGGTGATCCACCCTCCGCAGGTGCCCCACAGCCCTGCGCGCCCCACCTACTCACGCCCCGCAGCCCCGTGTGCCCCCTGCTCATGCTCCACTGTCCTATGCACTCCTCACCAGGGACCCGCTCTGCTCTAGCCTACACACCACCTCTAGAATCCCTTCTTTGCGTGTTTGGCCTTCAAGGTTTCTTGTTGTTTCCCCTCTACCTCCGTCATGGGTGCATTCTTCATCCGGGTAATGTTTTTCTCTCTTCTTATTAGGGTTTGGTTTTGGGTGGTTCGGATTTTTGTTTTGAGGGTTAAATCTTGATCCATTGGTTTTGTTCTTTTGTTTTAGGGTTTGTTACAAGCCGCTTGAGGTGCGACTAGGATTTGGATAAGGCACGAATGAGTTTCACACAGTTTTTCTGAGATCATCTTGGTCCGAGATAGGTGATTCCATGCTTAAACATTTTTTTATAAATGATAGAGATAATATTTTCATCATTTTTTATATGTAATTCAATTATTTAATCCCTAAAAATTTAAAAAGTTGAGTTATTTTCATCAATTTTGTATTTATGATTTGTTTTGGGCTAAAATTGGAAAACCGCTTAATTTGGAAATATAGACAGATTTTAATATATTTGGTAATTAGAGAATATCATTTAAAATAAAAATCAAATTGATGTGATTCAATTTTTATTGGATTAATATTTTTATTTTTTTCATATTTTTCTTCTGGCCCAGGATTTAATTCAGTTATCCAAGGGTCTGAAAAATTCAATCAAGTTGGACAATTATTTTGGACGACCGTGTGGACTCCACCTTAATGAATTGGTCATAAATCGGTCAAAATACATCCAATTTTGGTGATTCCAATTGTAATGGAAATAAAATTAAATTTAAAGTTTTTATGTTGAATATTATAAATATTTACCTTCATTAAGGTGGCCCATGTATGCTAAACTTTTGGGTAAGAAAAAGGAAACATTAAGTAAAAATAAAATCTCAAAGTTAATTGGCCATATCTATTAATAAAAATTACTGATCAAGCCAAAATTTTGTGGAAAATATTAAAAGATATTTTGGAACATTTTTCATGAAGATACTGTGAAAAAATTCGGCCATTAAATTGGATTACCATGATGGATTGTTTGGTGGACAGAATCTGCAAGAAATCTTAAAAGGAGATTTTAAAGGTCTGAAATTTTAAGATAGAAGGATGGAAACCCTTGGCCTATATAAGGAGGCGTTCACCCATGATGAAGGAGTATTTCGACACCGAAATTGGAGAGGGGACCTAGGGACATGCTGTTAACTTGGTAATTTTCTTTTCATTTCGTTTTAATTTAGTTTTCTTTTATCATGTAACACTTTTGAATATTTTTTATTTAAGTGTATCCATACTCTTCCATCCCTCTTTATATTCCAAACCTAATATAATTCTCTTATTTTCATTCTTTCTCATTCCACTATGACCTCTTACCCTTAAAAATGAGGGGCTAACCCAAGACTTGGCCCAGGGGAGGTCTGTGGAAATTCCATTTATTATGTGCTTAGATTTTTAAGTTTTATTATGTTTGTGATGAGAAAGAGTGTTGTGCATGGGTGCGGTGATAATCCACCATGAAAATGAACTTGAACTTATTTATATTATTTTATTTAATCTTTTTCCTACCTTTTACTGGATACAATCTCTTCCTATGATGGAGTTGATCCATTCAGTAGATGAAATGACATATGATGGATCCAAGACCTCAAAGATTTCACACTCTCGATCGAGGTGTACTGTCAACCTTGATTATAGGAGGAGGTGAAGTTAAGATTGATAAATGCATTAAATATTTCACAAAAATAAATAAAAGAATGTTAATTCATGAATGAAATCTCAGAATTTAATTGTCAAACTTAATTTAAACACCAACAAGAAAAATGATGGAACCCACAAACCGACCCATAAAGGCCAAGTTTTTTCTTCATTAAATTAATTTTTTCATTACATGTTAGTTTTATATTTTATTTAAATTAAATTTCATTCCATTACTAGATTAAATAAAAACAACCAAAAATAAGTAGTTTAGGTGAATTAGATTAAGTGGGTAAATAACTGAGAAAGATCCTCAAGATAGATGACCCTAGTTAGTCATTGTACTGCACTAGGAAAATTAAATTTCTTTTTCCACGCACTACAACAGGCGTTCTTCAAAACTAGAGATGTTTCTAGGGAGCTAATCAGTTTTTTAATTTACTTTTTATATTTTCAAATTTTAGATAGTTTTATTTATTTAAAAAAATATAAAAACAAATTATATTTCTATGATGAATCCAAAATTCTATTATTCTGCATGGAATAATTACTCACATGTGTAGGAGGAAGAAACAGACTACACTGAGGAGGCCCTTTAATGAAGATCTGATGTGCTGATGATAATGGTCAAGTAGATGGAAAGAGGAATAGGAACATGGATCTCACCAGAAAATTTGATGGACATGGTCGATGAACTCCAAGTTGACTTAAAAAGATTCAAGGCCAAGAATAAAGTGCCACTGGTCTTTCTAAATTTCACTAAATATATCCATGAAGTTGAATCCAAACTCGAGGTTGAGTAGCCCGACTACCTACCTCCATCCAGTGAAGATCAACTCCAAGTGAAACTTTCAATTGAATAGGATATTAATGTCGAACTAACTCAGAGAGATGATACATTCTTGAACTCAAATTCTTTAAATTTTGTTGAATCTAATTTGAGTATCTCTCCTAATTCTATTTAATTTTAAGATTCGACAAACTCATAATATTCCTTGGAGGATGATGTGTAAAATTATGCACCTGTTGAGGAACTCCTAGAGATCCCTAAAGTCATTGAATATCTACTGGAGGAGCCCAATAATGAAGATATCCAAGTTGTTGAGCCTGAGAAAATCAGACAAGAGGCTGAAGCCCCCATGAAGCCAACACTAGAAGATAAGATGGTTTCACAAGTAGCAACTAAAAAGGAGTATGTTCCATTCTTCATCCTACCCCTGCCATGCAAGTTATACCACATTGCGATGGGGGAGGATCTGGTGTACTCTATACAAGGAGTCCTCTTCAACAAGAACAAAGAACTACAGGATGGGAAGAAAAACATGCGGTGGTTCATTTCCAAGAAGATCCACCCACCATCAAATTATGGATAATAGCTGGTACTTCCCTCTGGAGGAAATAAAACAATCCAGGTCCCACTTGGGGGATCATACCAAGACTAATCTTTACTTGCTTTCTAGGAATTTATATTCTAATTTCTTTTTATAGAAGTAGCTTATCATGCATCCCACTCCTTCCTATATTTTTGAGCTTTAATGACATGATCCTTTAACTTAATTGAGTAATTCTCTTTTGTTGGTTCATGATGGAATAAAGGAACCCCAAAACAGAAAAAAAAACAATCTTCATTTCAAAAGGGAGTTCACTTTTAATGTTTAACTCTGAAACTCCTTACATTTTTTGAGCTTTAATGATAAGAATTGAATTCTCACACTTGAATTATGTTTTAATTGACATATCTAGGAGACACGAGTTTCCTAAAAATCCAGTGATGTCGTGTTTTAGATTTAAATTTTAATGATATTGAATGAGTATAATGGAGAATTGGATGATTAATGTGAATCATAAATATTTAAATGAGGACCCATGATTTTATATAATTAATTGATTCATGTAAATTAAATCTCCCTACCATTTTTCAAGCTTTGAATTTTTGAAATTCATGTGAATTAATTTGTTATTATTAATCATGCCATGAGTGATTGTCTAATATAATATTATCATTCCTAAGAGTATTTCTAGACCAAATATTTCCTATTTTATCTTGAGCATATTTCTTGAGTGATCTTGGGACATTCCACCTTCCAGAACTTGTATTGAAACTTTTCAAAGCTATGATTGTGCAAAAATACATTTAAAATGATTTAGGAACTACTTTGGCTAGCCACATATTTACCTGATACCCACCCTTACATTTATCCTTCGTTAGATCATAGAATCCATGAATTTCCTTATAGGTTTAAGCCACATTACAAGCTGATATTTCCTTACCTACCTTCACTTTTAGTATTTTTGCATGGATATTTAAATTTTTAGTGTGGGGAAGGGCCTTTCATGTGAATTCATTGTTATGTGTATCATTTGTGGGTGGTTTGAGGTGTGTGTCATAATTTTGGGCAATGTATTATTAGAAAATTGGGCATGAGTCATCATTTCATTATGCTTATTTCATTTCATCTGGTTCTCCTTAAAAAAAGAAAAAAAAAGAAAAAAAAAAGTTGTTCCTTTCTAGAGATTTCAAAAAATATATAAAAAAAAAGGAGATTTGGATAATATCATTCTTTGTAATCATTTATTGACTCATGTCCCATGTTATAAAAAGGGGGTGGTGTCGTGTTTCACATTCTCAAGGGGATTTTAGTGAGGTTCATCCAGTGTTTTCACTTTATTAATCATGAATTGTACTTAAGAGTCAAACCTCCTACTTCTAGCCTTAAATTATTTCAATTATTTACCCACCAACCTTAAACCTTAGAGTAATTTGAACCTTTATTGCAAGTCCTCATGATTTTATGTGTTATTTTTCTTTACAAAGTAGAGAAAGTAGTTCATTTACAAGACTATAGATAAGGAGAATTTTCTTATGATATGAGTATAACTACACTTTTATTTTATCATGAGTTATGAGATAAAAGATTCAAAAGAGAGGTAGATCATAATTTGGCATGTTTAATAATAATAAATTGAGAATCTTGAATTAATAAAAGGAGAATATCCATCATTTTTCAAAGGGGAAAAGTAAAATGCATGAATTGATTTTTTATTTTAAAAATGGTAAATTAAATTGATATTTTTTGTGGAACTTGAAAATTTTATTGGACATTGAATTTTTTTGATTTTATTGCATTGAAATTTGAATATTGGTAACATTGGTGCCCTTTGAGTTCCATGTTTATATTTTATGCTTGAGGAAAAGCATAGTTTAAGTGTGGGGGAATCGATAGAGATAATATTTTCATAATTTTTTATAAGTAATTCAATTATTTAATCCCTAAAAATTGAACAAGTTGATTTATTTTCATCAATTTTGGATTTATGATGTGTTTTGGTCTAAAATTGGAAAACTTCTTAATTTGGAAATATAGATAGATTTTAATATCTTTGGTAATTAGAGAATATCTTTTAAAATATAAATCCAATTGATGTGATTCATTTTTTATTGGATTAATATATTTATTTTATTCTTATTTTTCTTCTGGCCTAGGATTTAATTCAGCCATCCATGGGTCTGAAAAATTCAATCAAGTTGGATAATTATTTTGGATGACCGCGTGGACCCCACCTCAATGAATTGGTTATAAATTAGTCAAACCATATCCCATTTGGGTGATTATAATTTTAATGGAAATAAAATTTAATGGGGAGTTCCTCTTTTGAAGATTGTGAATATTTACCTTCATTAAGGTGACCCATGGATGCTAAACTTTTGGGGAAGAAAAAAGAAACATTCATCCAAAATAAAATCTCAAAGTTAATTGGCCATATCTCTTACTAAAAAGTTATGATCAAGCTAAATTTTTTTGGAGAATCATAGAAGAAAGAGTGATGTGCACGGGTGCAGTGACCATCCACCATGACACTGAACTCAAACTTATTTATATTCTTTTATTAAATATTTTCCCTCCCTTATATTGGATACAATCTCTTCATACGATGGATTTTATCCATTCAGTAGATGAAATGGCATACGATAGAGACAGGTCCTGGAAGATTTCACACTTTCAATCGAGGTGTGCCATAAACCTTGATTATAAGAGGAGGTGAAGTTAAGATTGTTAAATGCATTCAATATTTCACACCAATAAATAAAATAATAGTAATTCATTAATGAGATCTCAGAATTGAATTATCAAACTTAATTTAAACATCAATAAGGAAAATAAAAACAACCAAAAAGAAGTAGTTTAGGTGAATTAGATTAATTAGATAAACAACTAAAAAAGCTCCTCAAGAGAAAAGACCATGGTCAACCGCTGTGTTGCACTAGGAAAATTAAATTGCTTTTGCCATGACCTATGACAGGTGTGAGTCAATAAATTTATTATGATTTCTTGCATTTTTCTTATGTTTTATAAATTATGTGTGGGGTTTGGGAGTGGTTTTTGGGATATTTTTATGTTTATTCGGATTGAAAATAATTTATCTATGTGAAATTGGGTGTTTTTGGTGTGAAATTTTGTGGGACCCTTTTGGAATCTATTTTCTAAATTTTCTAAATGATTTTTGAAATTGTTTAAATGGTGTGAATTATATTTTGGTATTGTTATGATGTGCGGTTAGTTTTAAAGTGGTGTATTTATATGAAACTAAGTATGTTCTAGGTGCAAACCTTTTTTGTACCATTTTTTATATTTTATAATGTGTTCAAATGATTTATTAAATTATTCATGTGGTGCGAAAGTGGTATTTGATATGCTTAGATGTGCGTCTAACTTTAAAATTTCATTTTTACATGAAATGAGGTGTTTTTCACGTGTGAAATCACATTTCATCATTTGATAGCATTGTATAAATTGTGTGGTTGGATTTTTATATTACTTAAGGGCTGAAAATTATATTTTTTGTATGGAATCCAGGTGTGGTTGATTTTAAAATAGAACTTTGGATTCATTTTTTGTTGGGAAAACCTTGTTTCATTTTGAAAAATTATTTTATAAATTATATTAATGGTTTATTAAGTTGTATGGGAAGTGCTAACCATGATGGGGAATGATTTGGTAATGTTTTATGAATTGTGAAAAAGGTTTCTTAAAATGTGCAAGGTCTATCCATTTTTTTGTATTTTGATTGTGTATTTTTTGTCTTAAAAGAGGATTTGGAATGGGTTTTTGTGTGTAAAACCTTAATGCACTTCTTAAAATTGTTTTAAATTTTTTTGAATAGATTATTAAATGATATAAAGGGGTGTGAAACACGTTTTTGAACTGTTTTGGTGTGTTCATGGTGTTAAAATGGAATTTGGATGTGCAAGTGATATGATGTCATATATGAAACTTGATTGAGCACAAATGGGAAGCCTGGGTATCTAGGTGGGCGGATGTGTACTAGTATGCTAATGATCCGGAGTGGTTTCATCAATGTTTCATGTAGAAAGTTTGATGATGAAAACACTAAATAAACTATTATGATGATGTTGGGGACCACTAGGTTATGGTTATGTTCCCTACTAGTGGCTCGTGCATGAGAACGGATATTTGTTATAGTTACTTTTCACCAAGATACAAGGTACCTGGGTCCCACATCTAGCTAGTGCCTAGGATTATTTTCCATGTCTAGTGCTCAATGATTATATTGCACCTACCGTCGGCATATGGTATGTTTGTTTGGTAATTTTAAAAGTAAGTTTGTTTCTTATTAAAAGTTTCACCTCTTATTAAGTTGTTTTTTGTTTATAGTTGCATTCCTTGAAAAAAAATCTAATTAAAATTGTACTCCTTTTTAAGTTGTTTAGTTTCAAAGTTATTTTTTTCCTAAAATTGTTCTAGAATTTTGTTTCATGATAAATATAGCACGTTTTATTTTTCATTTAATGTTTAATGCATGGAATCTCTACCTGGGTGGCATCTTTCTAGGCTTTAGATCACACCCTGCATGGACCTTTGGGTGTATTCAAACCCTTTTATCTCTTGGTTTCAGGTTAAGGCAAGATGTATCAGGTTGGCAGTTTGGTCTTTTAGTGGTTTTGGTTTTGGATCATGGTGGTGGCGGCTCGAGTACATTACTCATCTTCTTGCACGGAGGTTTGAAGTGTTGTTTTGTTTTCCCCTTTGTGTCATTTCCCTTTTTGTCACTTGTTTAGTTGTAAATGAATAAATTGGAATTTATTAAAGGTTTATTTGGTTAAATATTCCAGATCTGGTTTTTGGGTTTTAATTTTTTATTTTAATATGGTAAATTAGTGTAAATCATTCCCAAAGCATTTCATTTGATACCTGGGAACCTGTTCCATCCCATGGGGATCAAGAATTCCATGTGGGCCTTACCGCATACCAATTTGGGTGACCATTTCAATGTCAACCTGGGTTGGTTCGTGACAATTCTCCTATATGTTCCTATACTTCATTTATTGGGTAATTCCATGCATGTAACCCATACTCCTTAATCATCAAATTAAATTTTCTGAAATATTTCTTTTTTTGGATGATCTATTAACACGCATGAGCATGCACATATTATGATTGGTGTGCCCATATAGCACTATAATGCATTGGTTAATGTTTTAATCTCATGATACATCATGTATAGGATTAGGGTGTAAACAAAATCCATTATGGGACTCTTTACACCATGATATATTGTCTTATAAGTTATCCTTGACTTATTTTTATGACATGGTTAATGTTTTCACCACATTCCCATATTGCTTTTATGTTTTCATGTTACGTCATGCCTCATTGTTCATGATTTTTATTCTCACCACTCTTATGATACCTTTACATGACTCTTGTATCAAATTTATAACTTTAAATTATGTTATGCTTTGTTTATTCCCTTATTGGGATTTATATCTCACCCCTTTCTTATGTATATCCCCAGGTAAATCTCATATAATTTTAGAAGAAATATGGAATTTTAAGATCATGTTAAGGAATTTTTCAATAATGTTGTTGTGTCCATTATTCAAGTTGGTGTACTATGTACCTAATTTCAAACATACACTAGGCTTTATAATCTTATGGTATTGTTTTATGTGAATATTTATGTAATAAATCATGAATTAAGGTGTATTAAATATATAGGTTGTCATAATTCCCATTCCCCACTAGCTGGAAACAAGTTCTTGGGAATCATGGAACATACCTTGAGAACAATTTATCCCTTATACAACAATATAATTAGCTGGTGGAAATAAAACAGATAATCCATCCAAATAATAAATAATCCAAGGTGAACATCCAGTATAAAAAATAAAAATGTTGTATAAATGAATAAGAAATGAATACAAATACAAATGAATCTGACGTATAAAATACACTAAACTAAGGTGTCATGTACAAAACCCAAAGCTAAAAAAATTCCCAACCACACCAAAAATCCTCTCTATGACCCATAGTGACCATCCAAACCAAAATCTCCCTCGGAAAAACAAATAGATCCAAAAAGTAAGAAGCCTCATATTAGCAATAACCTAGAACCTATAATATATAGGCATGAGATAAACATCCCAGTAGGTCTCCACCCACATAATCTATGTAGTCACTTTCATATTACATTATAAAAATTCTATTTTGAAAATACACAAGAAAAATATACAATTTTTATAAATATTTACATGGAGGAAAACAACACTTATAAGTTTTGTTAAAAAACTCTTCATTTTATTAAATGAAAACAACCACCTAGAAAACACTTTTACTAAGCTGAATCCACTTTTTCTAAACCAATATTTTAAAGACTCGCTTTAAAACCATTTTATAAAGACCTCTTTTTAAATATACTTTTAAAACCTCAAAATAGGGTTTCAATTTAAAATTTTTTCCTAAAACATCCATGAAAAAACAACTAACAAGTAAAAAGAGGCACAAAGGCCTAAAATCATGTTTTAAAAACCCACACACTAATGTTTCCAAAATAAACCACTTTTCTTTTTTCTGAAAAAAAATTCCAAGAGATCTTTTGAAAAAAAATTAACATTTAAAGATCACACATTTTCAACTCATTAGTAAAATATCTTGAAAGAAAACTAAAACCAAACTCTCGCCTTCCTTATTTAAAAAAATTCACAAATACCTTTTCAATGAATTTGAAAATTAAACCACAATATAAAAAATAAGGAAAGAACATAATTAGAAACCACTATGTCAAGGTCACAAGACATGTAGAAAAAAATATCCAAAACATAGGCTCCAAGCAATCATTCGAGAAGAAAGGGATCCAACAAGGTAAATAAAATCCCTTAAATGATCTGGAGTATGATCCTAGCATCATAGGAATTATCCCAATACTCTGGTACAAATACCTAAATCTCTGACAAGGAACTTAGGATAAAACTATTGAACTTATCCACATCCCTGATAATCTTGTTGAACTACCCATAAATAAATGTATCGGGATCTCCTTAACTACCACGGGCTATAAAAAGGTTACTAGATCAATTAACCACTATCTTCCTAGACATAGTGATGGGGTATAGAAGTAAAACATTCCATAGGTATCCCACTATTGTGCACTAGGCCTTTCACTCATACAGGACACCTACTATCTACTTAGGACTTCCATGATAGGTCAAATATAGGTGAGGATAATTAAACCATCACATGTATCAAATATAAAGTATATAAATAACTCACACCTCACCTATGATGCCCTTGAAATAAATATCCTCATAAACTCTTTAATTAATAAGTAGTATATAAATATACATCAATATAAAACATCCCATCACGATATCACAAGCCACAATGAGCTAAAAATAGTCACATGGGGCTCAAAGAGAGTCTCACACACTTTTATGAAAACTATTTTTCTATAAAGTTTAAAATAGGCCTTTCCTCAAAACATTCTTGGAATTCCAAAACAACTCACATCATTTTCAAATATTGTCTCAATCCAATCTTGAGTCAAATTTTTAAAAAACATTTCTTGAAACCTATTTTAGAACTCACACTTCCCTTAAACCCACCTTTAAAATCTCTCAAGGATATAAAAAGGTTTCAAATGACACTCATAAGGGTTAACTCACATATTTCAAATAAAAAACCATTTAAAAACTTTTAGCACTTTTAAAATACTTCAAACACTTTATTTGAAAATAAATTGACACAAAATTCCCAATTAAAATAAAATTTGGCATCAAGAACCTCTTTTAAAAACACTCACAATCTTTAAAAAGTCTCTTGGGGATTTTTATAAGCACTTATCATGGAATCACATTCCATGCCAAGGGTTAAATCCATTTATAAATCACCATTTTTTATTATAGGAAATTTTAAATGGTATAAATTTAATACAGAAACACTTTAAAACCAACAAGCATCCAAAGGCATGTAATATAAAGAAATAACAAAGAAACACCCACCTTGGTTCAATGGAAACCAAGATGGAAGTTATTACCTTAAATGGAGAACACCCAACTGATCCAAGAGAGTTCCTTATCAAGCCATAATAAGAAAAAAAACCCAATATTAAAGTATCCCCAACACTAATTTCAATCCCCATGGATTATATGGTTCATGGTAGAAACTAAAATCATGATAAAAGTGGGTATATAAGATATGGAATGGTTCATAAGGACTTACCAAGGAGTAAATTTATCAAAAAGAAGATGAATTTAAATTAAAATGGAAGGGATAAAGGGAGAATAACCCACTTGGAATTTCACTTAGCCTATTCAAATGAGTGGTAGGAGAAAATGAGGGTAAAAATCAAGCAGGGCAAAACTAGAAATTCAATTTTTAATGAATATTGGAAGGACATATATTTTAGACGTATAGTTTATCAAACTATACACCAACCATGAATTAGCCACTACCTAGATAATACCCACTCTCATATCTCACCCAGGACTCTACATGGATGGAAAAATCATGCACCAACCATGCCAAATGGAACTGTCAAATTTTAGAGTCAACTCGCATGTTTATTGCACTGTTTACCTAATAGTGTGAAACCTATGTGCCCTTACCAATACATACCAAGGTCCCACATGGTCTCCCCTAGGATCATAATTATTTGGTCTCAAACATGTAATTTTATTGTAAACCAACCGTGTTCATAAAAAATGAACTAAAAAGTCCACCGTGTAAGGGTAACCACACGATTTCCTCAAAACCATGCGTGAAAATTATGCACAATAAGAAAAAATATAGAATTTATATGTTTCAGGATAAAACCTCATATAAACTTAAAACTTTCCTCAATAAAATAAAATAATATAAAATAAACCATATAATGATATGGATGGTTTCATAACACAACATCACCTTCATGTAGATATCATTAGATAACACTCCCCCCAAAGAATTGATTCTTTTGGCATCAACATCCAACTCTTTATAGTCTCACTCTGATAAATATTCACTTCCTATGTTGATAAAAATTCCATGAATATAATCTATATAATTATTTATTCCTAAAAATCAAAATTAAATTTTCATATGATTCTTACATAGTTAAAAATTACTTTCATCAAAGATCAGAATCCATTTGTGTTTCATTACTGCTATGAATTATAGTAGAGAATAATTACATAGACTTCAAAAATGATTTGATACCACCAGTTGGTCCCACACTAGGAAAAAAACTCTAATATGGGGTGAATTAACATATAATAGTTTTAAAAAAATCTCATATTAATCTTGTTTTATTGTAAAACGAAACACACTTCACTCTTTTTCTTACAGTAATGTATAATCAAAATAAAAGAATACATAAGAAAAAAAATTCTTACATGATTCATCTAAACTAAGATAATCGATGGATTATACAATGGTGGTGTGTCGATGTATCAAAATTACTAAAATGAACTACTATTTACAAGTTTGTAGAAGAATCATTATCCCCCCTGGTTTACATTCAATTACAAATGAGAACATGATTTTCTCTCAACTAATGTCAACTCAATAATCCTTTAGAAGATTCTTAAAATGGTCTAAATTGACTCTAAAATAGTTCACACTGACATCATTGTAACATTAAACTCCTTTTTATTTAATGAAATTAATTCCCCTTCATGGTGTAATATTTTTTCTTTAAAAATTCACTTCTGTGTAAAATCTACTTTATGTTAGATTGACCATGGAATTTCTTCATGGAATACTCCTTTGTGGTAAATAGTTTCATGAAATTCTATCATGGTATACTATTCTAAAAAAATCATTCATAGCAGACTCTCCCATGAAATTCTTTCAAGGCATACTGTTATGTATAATTTCTTCATAAAACTCTACTTACCAGGTAGTTCCTTTGTAGTATTCAGTTTTATGCGCTGTTTCTTAACAGAATCCCACTTTTCAAAAATGAAGTGATTTTTCACTCTAATATTCTTCCAATGAATTCTTATCCTTTTTAATGATGTATTTATGAGACTATTTATAGGAAATGGTCCCTAGAAAATATGTTTTTCGTAATATTAAATATTTTCCCTTTGTGTAAAACCTTTTCCTTTATGAAAATATTTTCCTTCATGAAAATAGTTGACTTTTTGAAATTTATTTGTTTTCTTAAAACCTTCCTATGCATAAATATTCTACCTTCTTTGTGAAAATTAGTTCCTTTGTGTCTCACATGATTCTTTGGCCTTCTTTGTGAAAACAATTTTCTTTGCAGCGTATTCTGTTGTGGCTCACATGATTCTTCTTCATTGTTTGTACAAAAAAAATTTCTTTACAGTGGATTTCTTTATGGTAGACTATTACACAGAATTCATTTGTAAAAAATTTCTTTTTGTTGGACTATTCCATGGAATTACTTTACAGAATACTCCTTCGTGAAAAATCTTTTACACCATGAGATTTCTTCCTTTGTTTTTTTCACAAAACTTCTCTGTTCACTCCAAACTTTCATGCCTATCACAAAACAAACTAGAAATACTTCAAGAAACAATATATTCATTAATTCATCAATATTCACCCTTTATGGGATTTTTAAATATTCCTTATCAACAAACACAACCCAAAAACTCCAAAAAACACACGTAAGGTATTTTTTCTGACATATTCACAAGGTTTTATCTATCACATTAATGAAAATTCAATATTTACATGTTCACCCCCATTTCCATAATTCACTCATATTTCAGCCCAAGGTTCTCAATATAAATAATATTTCATATATAAATATAAATTTCCAAAATCAATATTGCAACATGGAATAATGAAAGATCTATTCATAGTGATCACTTTTCCACTTCTAGTTCATAATCAAAATCTTTTCTTCCATTAAATAACTTGAATAATTTTTAGAATATCATAGAATAATAATATTATACTAAAGGGAAAATATAATTCAATGAAATTTAGATATATAAATCAAGGAATTATAACAAACAAGTTATATTAACGATAATAAATGCATAAATAAGAAACATATAATATCCCCTTCCCCCGAACAAAAAACCACAACACTGAGCCTGAGAGAAAGGAGTAGTAAAATAATCGAAGGCATACAATAACTCCTCCACCTGGACTAACCAATCACACTAACCCTAAGGGGAGAATATAGAGTAAATAAAGTAAAGAGAAACCCCTTCCCCTAGACTAAAACAACTCCACCGTGGCCCAGAGAAGATTATGAAATTACTATGATGGAAGGAATCTCTGGAGTTTGAAAAGGGGGTATACTATCAAAGGTTAGAGTAATACAAGGATTCATAAATTATAAGGTAATTAAAATGAATGATGTCAATTCCATTTATTAGATTAGAAGGGCTGACAATCGAGGATATTAATAATAATTATAATTATCAAATTTTGAGGGGATAATAATCGAAGGGATTTAGGATCAATAAGGGTAACCTAAAAAGTTTCATAGTATATCAATAAGTATAATATTATAAAATATAGAATAAAATATTAGAAATTTCCTACCTTAATGAAGCTGAGGAATTCCATGCCAATTGAACTAATTTCAAGCACTAATGAATCAACACGAAGCTTCCTTGAATCTAAAAATCACATTTAACAACAAGTCATCACCCATAATCCATAAAAACAAAGCACAACTATTGTTTCCATCATTCCTTAAAATATGAATAAGAAATAATGAAGGAAAAGAGATGATAAGGGAACCTTTTATAAAAAGAGAAAAATCCTTCAATGTTAAGGCTTCAAGAGACATAAAAAGAGCATCCAAAGATTACCAAAGTAATCCCCAAAGTCACCTAGGGATTGATAGAAACAAGGGAGATAAAAACAAAAGGAGGGGTTCATAAATTAAAATTTAGATGTATAGAATCAAGGTGTGATGAATAGAGTCATGATGTGATGGGTTGGTTTCAAAAATGCTTCCAAGGATCATGACAGGATCCTCTTGGGTGTTCCCCTATTAAAACTCATCCAAATCCTTTAAATCAATATAACTGAATAAGGTCACAATATGAAAAAGATAGACACATTGAAACATTTTAACCCTAGAAATTAATATCCTAAATCTGAACCAAACCACTATGCAATGAAACCCCTACAACGTGAAAACTACCAAAGAGATAGAACCACTGAACTTGATCACTATGTCTTCACAACGTAATGCTTATCATCATTGTCATGACCTGAATCGTACTAGGGCTTGATCCAAAACTACCCCAAGCCTACCTCCATAGGCTAGGGGATGGAGACCAGCGCTGGAGGTATAACAAAATCAGGTAGGCCTTTGCCTAAGTACATGTACACACACGCGTAGGCAACTTAATGCAAAAGTGCAGAGGGAGAGGAAAACAAGATACAAAACTGTTATATATATAAACCACGAATATGCATCGACCTATAAATAGTACAAGTATAGAAAATTAAAATAGAAATTTGAGAGAGCCTCGATCTTGGATCCCAAGCAATGACCACTGCATGAGGTCCAAGCACCCTATATCCCTATGCTCCTCTAAAGTCACAATCCACCTATCCTTCATCTGCAAGGCCACATTGAGTGCAGGCAAAGCCTAAGAAGGGGTGAGTATAAAAATACTCATTAGGATACCCTGAAGGATCAAGGGAGAAACAAGTGAGGTACTGAAGAGGGAAGTAATAGATAGAACAACTTATAGTAAAATAGTACAGCTTAACCCAATAAAGGAGTGAAGTAAGCTCATCCAAACATAAGGATATAGAAGGGGTGAGAAGATGAAATTATTATCAAGTCTTTTCTACCTATAGTAGGAGAGTAGAATCATCCAACCATAAAAAGCTATACACCTAAATCACGTGGCATACCCCGCATGTCTTCACCTCTCATGGAAAGAGAGTAACCAAAATCCAAGGAGTGGGTACTATAATACGATATATATATATATATATATATATATATATATATATTCTCAACTAAAGAATCCCAAACGAGAGAGTAAGTGGATCTCCATATCACTAGCTCAGCCTAAGAAAAGTGTCACCAATAGTTCTCAAAGTAAACACCATTGATGCCCAGCATCCCTCACATTTTCTTTGAACTGAAAGTCAAAGGGTCTCAATCACTGCACCTTGATTCTATCCACTTTGGGTGGGTCTGTCTCAACCGCATTGTTTTAGGTCATGTCACAAGGACGTGTCTTGGTGGGAAAAGCATCCCTTTTTCTTGAGATTCCAAAGTCACATCAATAACATCTTGTCATTGTGTTGTATAGTCGAGAGACCATGTCACAAATTTGTGAACCCACTACCCATCCCCACTAGAGGGTATTCTCAAAAGAGTAAACAAAGAACCTCACTGCTCAGCCCCGTTGGAGGGTAAGTCTTGAAAGAGTAACCAGAAAACCTCACTGCCCAGCCGCACTGGAGGGTAATACTTGAAGAGATAATAATGAACCTCACTGCCCAGCCACGCTGGAGGGTAATCACAGAAGAGAGAACAGTGAACCTAACTACCCATCCTCGCTGGAGGGTAAGCCCTAAAGAGAGAACATCAAACCTCACTACCCAGCCTCTCTAGAGGGTAATCCGGTACTGCTCTAGTAATTTTGAAAACATCACTGCCATCACTGTCATCATCTAGCATCACCTCAGACAGGCATTTCACCTAGAACATTGAGTGTCGCCTTAGATAGGCATATCACTCGGAACATCTCGCATCGTATCTCAAAATTCACTATGGAGGGAACCATCACGTTCTATATGGTAAACACTTAGGATAGGCTACTCGTAGGAAAAAATTCGAGTTCAGGAGAAGGAGTTATGAGAGGTAGAAGATTCCTAAAGTGGTACATAACATGTGTGGGTCCCACACAACGTGTGACCCCGCCTCATCATCTGGATGTGTACCTAGCCATACTCGGGTACTAAACTATTATCAAGTACCCACAATTTGTGCCAGTGTACTCCCAGGGTACACAAAACCTCTGGCCAAAAGGCTGATGAGCATGTGTTGCTCGTTACTAATCCGAAAGGTTAAAACATAATTTAACCAACATGCCTCTTAAAAATGGCCTTAGATAACTAATGGATCACATTGTTGTGATCCATGCAAAAAAGCGCACAGGATCAACTATTCATTCGCTCGAAATAGAATCCTCATGAAGAAACTACATTCCACCATGTTGTGCGCAAAGAGTGCCACATGGGGCCCACACCTCGATCTCAAAACACATCACATGGATCATTCCATTACTATCCCCTCATAAAAACACATGGGATCAGATATCCATTCATCCAAAACGGACAACCAGTGAAAAGGGTGCTTTTCACCGCAAATGCCCGATCGGTGCTCGATCACTACCAATCATGAAAAGGCTCTGCACATCCAAATAGATCGCACCATTGCGATCCTTGTAGAAAAACAACCAAGGTAGACTATTCACTTTCCCCAAACGGACTTCCGATGCAGAAGTTTTAAAACATTGCATTACGCTCGAAAGGTATCCCTTGAGGCCCATGACTCAGTCCCAAATTTAGTTGATTGGATTTCTCCATTGCGATCCTCATGAGAAAACACGCAAGATTGACTACTCGATCATCCAAAACAGATATTCTATGAAAAAGTCACATTCCACCACCAATGCCCGAAACGGGCCTCGTGGGGCCCACACCAATATTTCAGTTTAAGAACCTAAAATTGGACTTGAAAAGTCCACCTAAACTCTAGGGTCACAATGCCTCTGATGGCACATCAATCAGACATCGGACACAGAAGTTACGTCAGATACGAGAATCATCAAATAACAATAATTATATTATTATTATTTTAAATGGACATTTCATATCACTGAGATTCAATCCCAAGATAAGAAGATCTGAAAACGGTCTCAAAAGTTCCTCCGTAAAACAAGGATTATGTGGCCGCATATGGCATGCAAAATGGACCCCCGGATTGAAAGATACAGGTTTTTAATTAAAAACCACGGTCTGAACCGGCCTAGATCGGCCCGAACCAGCTGGTCCAGATCAAACCACCAGCCGCCACCATGGCTCCATCGTGCCTCCGTGCTCTTCCACCCACTGAAGCCCCTTGTCAAAACCCGCCACCAGAAAACTTCCGTGAACCACTACAGTCACTCCGGTGATCCAAAACGCAATCTGGGACCAAATCTGGACTCCTCGGGACAAGACCTTCACAGTGCCAGCCTTCGCTCGATGATCCGTTGACGTTTCAGAGTGGTGAAAAGTAACCACTACTTTCTATCGCCACTACGCTTCCTATGGAATCTAAAACTTGAATCCGAGCACAGATCATGACTCCTTGGGTATAGGGCTTCACAGATATGGGTCTAACTCCACGATCAGAGGTCATTTGTGCAAGACGAAAAGTTTTGCTACAAGAACATGAAGAACGCAGAGAACATGCAATTGAAAATTGAAACAGATGATGGTCGTTGTTTGTTTGGCCATCATTAAAGGATTCCAAAGGAACGAAAATGAATGAAAGTCAAAAATGATGACAAAATATTCACTCAGGGGGGGCTGCAGTATCTGAAATAGAAATCCTACCTTGAATCTGGATCTGCCGTTGTGTTCGCTATGCTCTGATCTATTAGCATCTGAAATTTTGTCATGATCCAATGACGTTTGGACATCAAATTATTGTTGGATAGAGCTTCACCATCCAAGAGGGAAAATGAGCTAACTCTAGCTCATTTCCCTAATTTCTTATTTATAAGAAATTGCCAACAATCGCAAAATCTGAATCTCCCGCACCCTATCAACTGAGGTTTCCCCTAGGGAAAACACCATGATACGAACTCAATGACACTCTTAAATTTCTAATCAGATTCCCCATTCATAATTTATTCAAAGTAGCATTTCAAATAAAACAATTTTATTTAATTATTTTATTTACGGTTTTTCCCATCGGTAGTTTTTCAACAAAAGGTCTATGCCGACAAAGATTATACCCCTCCTAAAGTAAATGGTACTCTCTGAACTCAACTGTGGCCTTATATTTCTGATATGAGTTACTATTTGAGATTTATTTGGGTTTTAGCTATTAAATGAATGAATTAATAAATTAATTCATCCATTTAACATACCGCTAACGAGCGAGGGGTATGAACATCCCACGCTGATATATTTTATGTCACTCCTAGGGTAAACACCACGTTCTAGACCCAAATGTGGTCTTAGATTTCGGATCTGATAAACTTTTTAATAGATATCTTGTTTCTGTCGTGTGAATAGTACAAAAATGCTTAATATTTTTGTATGATTTACTCCAGGCACACCAGGCCTCATAATTTCATGTCGTCTCAGCACCTTGCTCTGGAAATATATGTAGAAACATTCCAAAGTCTTACAAGGAAAAAACTAGGTCTCTACATCATTACCTCCTTCAATATTTTCGTCCTTGAAAAGAAAAACTAGGAAAATCAACTCGGGATACTGAGCTCACACCTACGTCTTCTGCACCCAGGAAAACCTATGTGTTACCATGCTAGAACAACACATGAACCAAAGGGATGGTCTGTCCTCATATGGTATGCTCCTTTCGATGACGTGCATAGGAACACACATGTATCTCATCAGTTGTGACACATGGAAGGAGTCGTGCACTCATTCCAGCTATGGGGGGTAGGGAAAGGCGGTAGGCAACCTCTCTATCTCTTGAATGATTCTGAATGGATTGAAGAAACTCAAGGGGTAGTTTACTTCCTTGGAAGAACCTCTACATTCCACTTATTTACTAGCCCGAATGGCCCGAAGGCCTTCTTTTTTTATTTTATTATGGATAATCAATCTTTTAAGGGTTGAAGGGGAACCCGTACATGACCCGTAAGACCAAGGCACAAGGCCCGACAAACCTGCAATACATGACCTGAAGGCCCATAGGCATACCATGCTCAATACATGACCCGTAGGCCCATCCCACTTGAACTGCCCCTCCCCAGTTTTCTGCGTTATTGATCACCTAGCTCCCCACCTTGCATTGTTGATCGTCTAGCATTGCCCCGTACAAAGTTGAATGGTGCCTTGTCTCAATGGTGGCTACTATAACCTCTCATTCTTCCAATCTGGTTAGCTCTGCATCTGGTGACTACTACTCTTATTGCTCTGATCCTATTCTGGGGCCTGTTCTATGTGAACTGTGCTACTCTATAGTCTACGTGAGCCTAAGGCCCTGTGTCCCAAAGGCCTTTGATGACCCGAAGGCCCTGGAGACCTATAGGCCCAAACCGGTGGCACGAAGGCCCAAATCAGGTGAATAGTTCTGGCTGCTACAGTACCGAACAGTAACCGCTACAGTGCTACTACAGTAACTCGGAAATTCTACTCCACCCGGTTTTGAACCTGGGTCTCTTGGATGCCAAGCAGGAGCCCTTACCACTTGGGTACGGGCTCGTTGGCCCACATATTTACTAGAATCATGGTTTATCCCTCAAATAGGGTCTCGTGATTCCATTATTTAGAATATTTATCTGGTGAAACACCCAATGATATCTGATCATATAAGATTTCATAGTCAATACATCACAACTGAGACTCTCTAATTCACTCGAGAAGTGAAGGAGTCAACACTATCGACTGAAGAAAAGTTTTACCCTCTTGCTTCACCAAGTCTAGTTGTAGGGAGGATAACTGCTCTGAAACTTCTCACATCTGGAGAGACTGGGATTTCCCGCTAAGGGAATATTCTATAACACTACCACTTTTCAAGGTATAGAGTACCTCGAAGTCATATTCCTGCAAGAATTTCAACCAGCACTTCCATCTCAATTTCAAGTCTCTCTGGGTGAATACGCACCTGAGACACTTGCGGTCTGAGCAAACCACAAAGTTCTCTCCCAGAAGATAGCATCTCCACATTCTCAGGGAAAAGACTACTGCTTCCATCACTACATAGTGAGTCACATAGTTTGGTTTATGTGGTATTTATCACCTCAAACTATACTTGATAACAGTATCAAGATTGATGTTGAGCACACAAGGTACCAACGAATAGGGCGGGTGAGAAAACTCATCCAACCGCAATAGGCTAGACATGGAAAGCATGTGGCATACCTCATGCGTCTTTTCCCCTCTTGGAAGGAGAGTAATACCCAAAATAGGCACTCTTCCAAACCCAATAGTGTCACCTCAATAAAAGGGAGGTCAAGCAGAAAGACTCCACTGGCAAAGCCAAGACCTACTCTAACACTCTCCTGTACATACCCACCATGAACACATAAGTGAGAGGGACTCATCCACCAAACCTCGATACTATCCACTTTGGGTGGCCCTGAATCTCCCTCACGGTTTTTCTTGCGTCAAAAAAATACACCTCATTGGGGGAAGAACCCCTCTTTCTCAAGCATTCAAATCTATATTGAACAACACTAGCATAGGGTTACACTGACGTGCTGTGTCACCCTTGGTTATTCCTCGAGTAAGGAATTTGAATAAAAGAGCACCTCACGTAGTGTCTAATAAATTCTATTAAAGAAGGTAGATAATACACAGAGTGTACCTCTTATCATCTCATGTGATGCTGGATTATAGACATCAATAACATGAAACGGCCAACGGCCCCAGCCGCTAGCTCCTTGATCCTGATGTGGGATGCATAGTGGTGGTGGAAGGACCTCGCAATATCGTCCACCAACCACAGTTCTTTCTACTCTTCTTCCAACACCGCCTCCCTGGGTACCACCTTGTCCCCTCCTGGGAGATCTCTGATCATGATACTACCTCTGCCATGGTGGTGCATCTACCAACTGACTGGGAATCTCAAGACATCTGGTCGGGTAGTCCCATGCCATGTGACCTTGCCTGTCACAAGCATATCATTATCCCTCCCTGGGCTATCTTGGTGCTCTACGTTGTCCCTGACTATGCGCCTGAGTCTTATCAAGGGGATGCCTCCTATGTCGAGGGCCTTCCAACTGACATCTGCTAGTTGTGGCAGACGTCCCAACTCTATTGTGTCCACTTCCAAAACTAAAAAATTGGCACCCCTTGGAAAGAAAGAACTTTATCACTAGTTCCTGCTCTAGTACCCCGAGATAGGTGAGGATGCACAAGGGCACTATGCTAGTGAGAATCTACTCTATGGAGACCCTACTCAAACTTTCATGCCTATAATTTTTCATCATGGATCATGTTCAAAGAGTACTAAGTAAGGTCTATAACCCTATTCACGTACTCAAACAGCATCATCCCTCCCCACTGAAGCTCCAATAGCTCCTGAAATCATACAGATCGTAAGCAGGAGTAGTAATACTCCTCACAAAACAACTACTGGAATTCATATCATGAGAGTGTTGACTCATTGTGCATTTGAGTAACCCATATCTACCAACGCCAATCTACACGGTGGAAAAAATACTAGCTTTCAAATCCACCATCTAATCTGACAGTGTTCGAACAAGCCTGAAGAGGTGAACCACTGACTCTAGACAACCCTTCAATGCCTAAGAGTATAGATTACCGTGGAACCTCAGCAGTCTCTAACACTGGAACTCGCGAAGCGTACTCAACCTGCTCATGTCCTTAGCTTTCTCTGTTGGGACTAACTACTACTCAATAGGTGGTGGTGTTACTACCTTCCCTCCTAGAGAAAGGGGAATCGTATGATTTATCCTGAACTGAGGCCTCATCACTCACGAAATCATCTTCATGAACCAGAGCTAGTATCCTGGCTGGTTTTCATTGCATAGGCATCCTAAATCTGATCTAGTAGTACCATGATCAAATGAGAATATATATATATATATATATATATATATATATCAACAATGGTGGGGAGATGACTCAAGAAGGACAGTCAAAGACTCAATCCTATATGATGCATGTACCAATGTTCCTTACAATAATTTTCTCAGCATGCTGAGTTGAAAAGTGGATAATCATGGTCCTGTTGAATGGTTATGTCAGTTGTCGCACCATCATTGGAATCTTGAGCCTGAGAGACACTCTCAAGACACATCGACACTATTTCCCTATACCCAACCATGACCTTTTTAGGGAAACATATGAACAACATCCCAAGGGTTGAACCACCTTTGATACCACTTTTTCATGACCTGACACATACCGGGGCTCGAGCCGTAACTACCCTAAGGCCACCTCCATAGGCCAGGGGCTAACGACCAGCGCCGAAGGCATAAAAAACTTAGGGAGGCATTTTCCTAAGTACCTATACACACGTATGCATCCAACTTAATGCAAAAGTGCAGAGGGAAAGGAAAACAACATACAACACTACTATATATATAAACCACAAATATGCATTGACCTCTAAATAGTAAAAGTACATAAAAGTAAAATTAAAAGGGGAAGGGGAAAAATAAACGCCCAACCAAAAAAGTGTCACAACTTGGAAACAAGTGGAAAAGTAAAATAGTTGAGAGAGACCCACTCAAGGATCCCATGAAATGACCACCACATGCGGCCCAAGCACCTCGTATTCCTATGCTCCTATGAAGTTGCGATCAACTTGTCTGTCGTCTGCAAGGGCACACAAAGTGTGGGAAAAGACCAAGAAGGGGTGAGTATAAAAATACTCATTAGGATGCCCCGAAGGCTCAAGGGAGCAACAATTGAGGTACTAAATAGGGAAGAAATAGATAAAACAATATACAATAAAAGAGTACAGCTCAACCCAAAAAATGAGTGAAATAATTTCATCCAAACATGAGGATCTAGAAATGGTGAGAAGATGAAATTCTTGTCGAGTCTTCGCTACCTGTAGTAGGATAGTAGACTCATCCAACCATGCGAAGATAGACACGAAAAGCACATTTCATGCCTTACACATCTTCACCTCTCCTGGAAGGAGAGTAACCAAATCCTAAGGAGTGGGTACTTCAATACGATATATATATATGTGCTCAACCAAAGAAGCCCAAACGAGAGAGTAAGGGGATCTCCATATCACTAGATCATCCCAGGAAAATTTTCACCAATAGTTATGGAAGTAAACACCATCGATGTCCAGCATACCACATGTCTACTTTGAACTGCAAGTCAAAGGGGCTCAATCACTGCACCTTGATACTGTCCGCTTTGGATGGATCTGTCTCACCCACATAGTTTTAGGTCACATCAAAAGCACGCATCTTAGTGGGAAAAGTGCCCCTCTTTATTGAGAGTCCAAAGTCACATCAAGCACATCTCGTCACTATTCCTAACAGTTGAGAGATCATGTCACAAAGTTTTGAACCCACTACCCAGCCCTGTTGGAGGGTATGCTCAGAAGAGTAAACGATGAACCTCACTGCCCAGCCCCGCTGGAGGGTAAGTCCTGAAAGAGTAACTAGAAAACCACACTGCCCAGCCGCGCTGGAGGGTAATCCCTTAAGGAAGAATGATGAACCTCACTACCAAACCTTGTTGTAGGGTAAGCCCAGAAGAGATAATGACGAACGTCGCTGCTCGGCCTCACTGAAGGGTAATCCCAAAAGAGAGAATGGTGAACCTCACTTCCCATCCTCGATGGAGGGTAAGCCCTGACGATAGAATGATGAACCTCATTTCCCAGCCTCACTGGAGGGTAATTCGATACTGCTCTAGTGATTTTGAAAACATCACTGCCATCACTATCATAATTTAGCATCGTCTCGGACAGGCGTCGTGCCTAGAACATCGAGTGTCACCTCAGATAGGCATCGCACTTAGAACATCTTGCATCGTATCTCGAAAGTCACTATAGAGGGAACCATCGTGTTCTATCTAGAAACACTCAGGATAGGCTACTTGCAAGCCAAAATCCGAGTTCAAAAGAAGAATATGTGAGAGGTAGAATATTCGTAAAGTGGTACATGACACATATGGGGCCCACACGATGCATGACCTCACCTCATCATCTAGTCGTGTATCTAGCCATACTCAGGTAATAAACTTTTTTCAAGTACCCACAAGTCATGCCAGTGTACTCCCAGAGTACACAAAACCACTAGCCAAAAGGCTAACAAGCATGCCTGATCTGAAGGGAGAAAATATAATTATATCGAAATGCCTCTTGCAAATGAACTTAGATAACCAAATGGATCACACTGTTGAGATCCTTGCAGAAAATCTCATAGAATTGACTATTCATTCGCCCAAAACAAACTCCCGGTGAAGAAACTTCATTCCACCGCATTGTGTGTAAATAGAGCCCCATGGGGCCCACACCTTGATCTCGAAACACATCACATAGATCGTTCCATTGTGATCCCCTCGGAAAAACACACAGGATCGGTTATCCATTCTTCCAAAATGGACAACCAGGGAAAAGGGTGCTTTTCACTGCAAATGCCTGATCGGTGCTCGGTCACTACCGATCATGAAAAGGCTCTGCACATCCAAATGGATTTCACCATTGTGATCGTTGTAGAAAAACATGCAAGGTAGACTATTCACTTTCCCCAAATGGACTTCCAATGTAGAAGTTGTAAAACGCTGCATTACGCTCGAAAAGACTCTTTTGGGGCCCATGCCTTGGCCTTGAATTTAGTCAGGCGGATCACACCATTGTGATCCTCATGAGAAAACACACAAGATCGACTACTCAATCATCCAAAATGGATACTCGGTGAAAAAGTCACATTCCACCGCAAACGCCCAAAACGGGATTTGTGGGTCCCACACCACTATTTCATTTTAAGCAGCCGAAATCAGCCTTGAAAAATACGCATAAACTTCAGGGTCACAATGCCTCTGATGGCACGTCAATCGGACATCGGATGCAAAAGTTATGTCCAGTACGAGAATTGTCAAATAATTATTATTATATTATTATTATTTTAAACAGACGTTTCGTATCACCGAGCTTCAAGCCCAAGACAAAAAGATCCCAAAATAGACTCAAAAGTTCCATCGTGAAACAAGGATCGTGTGGACATAGATGGCATGCGAAACGGACCCCCGGATTGAAAGATACAGGGTTTTTATTAAAAAACTTGATCCGAACCGGCCTAGACCAGCCTGAACCGGCCAATCTGACTCGAACCGCCGGCCTCCACCGTGCTCTGCCACCCACTGGAGCCCCTCCCCAGAACCTTCCACTAGAAAACATCTATGGACCACTATGTTCACTCCAGTGATCCAAAACACGATCCAGGACCAAATCCGGACTCCCTGAGACGAGACCTTCACAGCGCGAGCCTCTGCTTGACAATCCGTCAACGTTTCGGCATGTAGAAAAGTAACCACCACTTCCACTTGCTGTTGAGCTTCCTCCAGTTCCTGAAACTTGAACCCGAGCACAGATCGAGACTCCTCGGGTCGAGGGCTTCACAAATATGGGTCTAACTCCACGATCGGAGTTCGTTTGTGCAAGACGAAACGTTTTGTGATGAAGAATGCGAAGAATGTGAAGAATAAGAAATCAGAAATTAAAATAGATGATGTTCGTTGTTTGTTTGGCCATTGTTAAATGATTCCAAATCTGCGAAAATGAACGGAAGTCAAAAATGATGACAAAATATTCACCCATGGGGACTGCAGAATCCGAAATAGAAATCCTACCTCGAATCCGGATCCTTCATTGTGTTCGTTGCGCTATGATCTATCAGTGTATGATGTTTCCTTGAGATCTAATGATGTTTGGATATCTAATCACCATCGGCTAGAGCTTCACCTTCTTAGAGGGAAAATAAGCTAAGTCTGACTCATTTCCCTAATTTTCTATTTATAGGAAACTGCCAGCAGTCGCGAAATATAAATCTCCTACACCCACTCAACTGAGGTCACCCCTAGGGAAAACACCACGCTACGAACTCAACGGTGGTCTCAGATTTATAATTATAGTATCCATTTAGAAGTTATTCAAAGTATAATTTTAAATAAAAAAATTATTTAATTATTTTATTTATGGTTTTTCCCTCAGGGACTTTTTCTATAGAAGGTTTGCGCTAGCAAAGCTTATACCCCTCATAGGGTAAACGGTACACTCCAGACTCAACCGCAGCCTCAGATTTTTTATCTGAGTTACCTTTTGATATTTATTTGGTTTTTAGCTATTAAATTAATGAATTAATAAATTAATTCATCCATTTAATGTACCGCTAACGAGAGAGGGGTCCAAACATCCCGCATCGACATATTTTATGTCATGGCTAGGGTAAATATCATGTTCTAGACCCAACTGTGGTCTTAGATTTCTAATATGATCAACCATTTAAGATATATCTCATTTACACTGTGTGAATAGTACAAAAACACTTAATATTGTTGTATAATTTATTCCAGGCACATCGGGCCTCGAAATTGCACGTCGTCTCAGCACCTAGCTCTGGAAATATATGTAGAAATATTCTAAAATCTTACAAGGAAAAAAACAGGTCTTTACAATCATGGAATGAAATAATATTACATAAGTTCCCAATAATACATAAGGGTTAATTATATAATAATCACTTTGGATTTATCCAAATAAATTCATGGTAGCTAATTGTTCATGACACAACACTCATGGTCACACTGCATCCAGAAGCCTTTACACTTTCATCTGAAAAATCCTGGTGTGGCCAATGAAATACCACTAAAATAATAAAACCCTTAACCCTAGAAGCCTAAAACCTAAGTCACAACATAAATTTATGTCACGACACTACTTACCAACTGATTATTCACAATGAAACACATACCATCATGCCACAACACACTTCTTATAGCTGAAATCTCAACTTAAACTCAACCCTTCTCCCTCCAAATTACCACCAACACCCCTGGATTCCTAAAACACTTGAAAAGGAACAAAATAAGGGTCTAGGAAATTTTGGGACCCTGCATGTGGTTCTAATAGGTGGGTGATACAGAAAACGGTGCGAGGATTGGGTGTGAGGTGGAGGGCGGTGCATGAGTTAATGTTGATGGCTTAGGAGGGAAGATGGAAAATAGGTAGGAAGATTTTTTTGATGAAATTTTTCTTATCTTTTCATCAACACAATGTTAAATCTATTATTCATAATTCTCATTGTTGTCTACCTATTTTTGGCCTCTATGAATAGCCATTTTTCTACTATCGAAAGAAAAGATGGTCAATTTTGTAGATTTATTTACCAGATATGCATAATGAAAGATCACATACTAGATATGTGTTCATGGTAAGAGCTTTGAAAATATATTGTAAATTTATAATAAAAAAAACTCTATAACAAATTTGACCATTAGAAACCACCAAAAGTGATTGATAATGGGATTAGTGACCTCCATATGACTACTTTTGGAGGTTTCAGTTGGCCTGTCACTAAGGTAATTAGTGACCACCAAAATCAATCGCTATAGGAAATCCACTAACAACCGTGGTATCATTCATTGGTAATAACATTAGCTACCAATTTTTCCTTCATTAATTATCTAAAAGAATAAAATAGGTAGAAACCGCCAAAGGCGGTCATTGATGCTCTCAAAAAATAAAAGCATTAGGGACTGCCATAGGCGGTCTCTATCCTAGATAATTTTTTAAAAAAAATAGTTTTATAGCCCCCAAATAACTTAAACAAAAAAAAATCTTAAAAAAATAAAAATTAAAAAATAGGCATCCTAAAAAACCAGTGATCCAAACAACTACAGATCCCTTCCAATATTTTATCATAATCAACCTACTGATAAGATACAAAAAAACAATTAAACAAAGAAAATACAAATTAATATACTTAACATTAATCATATTTATTTGGTTAATATATATATATATATATAATAATAAATAGTTTATACAATGTTACTTATAGAAAGTATCATAAATACATAAATGAGACAAAATTAATATGAAATATTTTTTTATAGCATTTATCAGTTAAACAATGACTACTAAAAGTAGAAAAAAAAAGTTTACCATATACCAATAAATACAAGCATAAAATTGATGGACAGTTGATTCCAATAGATCACATGTGATTGGAGTAATTTTCTCCTAACTTTTCATGTCAATCAGAAGTTTTTTTCTTATTTTTACCCCCTCATGGATGATATGTCATTTTAATAACACTAGAAAATGTTACCCATAATTTGTCACCATACCAAGAGACATGAGAATTTTATGTATATGGAATTGATTCCTATATATCAAAAATGTCTTAATAAACATTCCCACATGATTTAAATCAATCCAAATGTTTTTTCTTGGTATTGACCTCTTTAATGTGATTTGTCACTTAACTCCAAATCTGTGGGATAAATGTCACTTTTGATCATACTGATCAATTCAGGTATCTGATCCATGTTTCGATGCTTCCTAAGGATTTAAAATTAATTAAATATCATTTTACTAAGATTTCATGTAAATTGGAGCATGTTTGTTCGGAACACATGATTTTCCCATTATTACAAAAATTATAATAAATGTGAAAATGAATTTTTAATTATGCCAACCAATCTAGATATCAGAATGACACGCGGTTGATTCCAATAGATCACATATGATTCGAGTAATTTTCTTCTAACTCCACACATTAATCAAAATTCATTTTCTCATTTTTAACCCCCTGATGGGAGATATGTCATTTTAATAATACAAGACAACATTGCCCATCGTTTTCCATCATATCGGGAAACATGAGCATCCAATGGATATAGTGTTGATTCCCTCAGATCAAAAATGACTCATTGATCATTCTCCAACAATTTCATGTTATTAAAAGTGTGTTTTCTTAGTACTCGCCCATTTTTCATGATTTTTCACTTAACTCCAAATCTGAGAGACAAATGTCACTTTTGATCATACCGATAAATTAAGGTATCTAATCCATGTGTTAATGACTCCTATAGATTTTAAATGACTTAAAGATCATTTTCCTAATATTTCATGTCAATTGAAACTTGTTTGGTCGGTTTTGATCCATACACGCATGATTTTCTCATTATTATAAAAATGGTAATAATGTGAAAATGAACCTTTAATTGTACAAACCAATCTAGGAACCAAATTTACACATGTTTGATTTCAATATACCACATATGATTTTAGGAATGTTCTCTAATATTAACACATCAATCAGAAGACGTTTTCTCATTTTTTTACCCCCTAATGGGAGATATGTCATTTTAATAACACAAGATAGCATTACCTATTATTTTCCATCATATCAGGTGACACAAGCATCTCATGGATGCATCATTGATTCTTAGAAGTCAAAAAAGGCTTGGTTATTGTTCTACCATAATTTTATTTCAATCCAAGTGTGTTTTCTTGGTATATTGACACGTTTTATGTGATTTTTCACTTAACTCCAAATCCGAGGGATGAATACATTTTTGATCATATTGAGAAATTCGGGCATAAGATCCACATGATGATGATTCCTATAGGTTTTAAATGTCTTAAAGATATTTTTCCTAAGATTTCATGTCAATTAAATCTCATTTTGTAGGTTTTGACCCTTATATGCATGAGTTTCCCATTATTACAAAAATGGTAATAAATATTAAAATGTACTTTTAATTTTTATGACCAATCCAGGAATTGGATTGATGTAAAGTTAATTATAATATATCACATATTATTTTAGGGATGTTCTCCTAGATTTTCACATCAATCAAAAGTCTTTTTTCTCATTTGTGTCCCTATGATAGTAGATATGGCATTTTAAACACTAAACAATGTTACCCATTATATTCCATTATATCGAGCGAATAATAGGGTTCAATAGGATGTATGTTAGTTAATGGGGTTGTGTTTTGGTCCAAATGAATTTATGGGTGTGTGTAATTAAAGCCCGGGTAGCTGCTATATAGTCTTTTGAGAAGGGATTTATTCCTCAGGGTCAATTTATGGGAGTAGGCAATATGTATAATGTAGAGAAAACTATAGTTGTTGTTAGAGTTGGTCCTTATATTGTGATGGGTGATATTTTGGTATCCTTTACTTTATCATTAGATTTATTTGATTCGGTTTCTTCTCATTCACTTATTTTAAATCAATTTATATCACTTATTGAGCATAATGTGGGTGATTCATCTTCATATATGACTTTTGATACTCCCTTTGGAAAGAGAATTTAACAAACTTAAAAGTGTTCATATTATGCTCTACTAGTGGGTAAAGGGGGTCTAGGGTAGACAAAGGAGAGGATGGTATAAAAAATATGAACACTCAAGACCATGTAGAAGAGTGAATAGATCCCTTCAAAGGATATGGATACCTCTAAAAATAATAATTTTCAAGGGATAATTGGTGCACATGAGTCTCAGCCCAGTTGGTGAGGACTCTCTATGTGCATCCAAGAGACCCGAGATAAAATCTGGGTGGAGGCATATTGTCGGTACTGTAGCATTACTGTAGTAGACACTATTCGGTACTGTAGCAGCCGGAACTATTCATCCATCTGGGCCTTCGGGCCACCGGTTTGGTCCCCGGGTCCTACAAGGCTTTCGGGCCACCCAAGGCCTTTGGGCTAGTTGATTCTCAAGGACTTTAGGCCACATTAAGGCCTTAGGGTCACCTCAAGGCCTTCGGGCCACATGAATGCAGACCCTAGACACACTACAAAAAAAGGAGAAGCCATAGAAGAGGATTCAGAGCAGGTGCACTCACCAGAGCAGAGCCAAATGGATTGTCAGAATGAGAGGGTATGGCTATGCCATTGGTACCAGCCTATGCTTGCATGGGAAGCCTATCCAGATGGTTATGCAAAGGTGGAGAGCTACTATCATGATGCAGATGCTGGTGAGGGGCAGTTCATTGTAGATAGTCTAGTTGAATTCCCTAATACCTTCGAGTCATGTAATCTCCTAAGCCTACGTGACATGTAATCTATGAGTCTATGGGCCTTGTAAGGGTTCCCTATCATCCCTTGAAAGGGGGGTTATCAAAAATAAATAAAAATGAAGGCCTTCAGGCCATTTAGGACAAGGGACAATTGTCCAAGTGATGGTGTTTTAGACTGTAGAGATAAATAAAGAGGTACCTAATGTTTCAAATAATTATAAGATAATTGAAAATATCAGTATTAAAGATAAAATCACTCAAAGTGGTACCAAAGGGGTGATCTACCTTTTACCCCAGAAATTAAGAAAAAAAAAAGCAATCTGAAGGGCTCTATGGGTTGCAACAAGCCACATTTACGTGGAAAAAAATCAAAACATGGACATGGTAAAAAAATAATGTTATTTTTTTTGGAATTTTTAGAGACTGGACAACTTAGTAACTAATATTAATCTCAAAACCCTCATTCTAAACCATCGTCCTCTAATGATAGGTATGTTGAGCCTATGGATCAGCTAAAATCATTCCAAGGATTGAATTTTAGGGCATTAGGATATGATATTGTGAGGATAAATCAACACTCTACTTCTGTGGAATCTCTATAGGTTCTTGTATCTACTAAAGTGATTGGATTTAATGTCATTTATATCTTTCAATAGATTCTATCTAGTAAAGTCACTTTTAAAGGTAACAACATTTATAAATATTTAATTTATTCTTTTGAATAATTATCAAGTTAGTTGGTAACTTTGGTTGGAAATTGGGAATCTCAAATCCACCATATGTGAGGAAAGGTGGAGAATGAGGAATAAATCATGTTAAGTTTCATATTAAAATCCCTTATCCAGTAAGATGTAAAAAAGTGTATGTTTATCAATGCTAAATTAGTTCTAAAAAAGAGTGATCCTTCTTAATTCTTCTAAAAAGTTTTAATAAAGGGAAATGATTTCCCCATGATTTATTTTAGTGAAATATATTATATTTGTATTAATTTTGATAAAGGTATTTTTGGATAGATGGTGATACAGTAATAATCAGGTTTCATTTAATATAACATGTGATCCTATGTTTTTTATTTTTGTTGAAGATTTTCATATTATTTTATCTCACTACTTGGTAGAAATAATGTATGTTCATTATTTTACTGGTGATGGTAGTGGTCAGGTTGGAAATAGAGTGTGTTAATTGGGTTTTTTCCTTGAAATTGATTGATATGGTGGTCCATTTACATAATTTAATTTTTTTTTTAATGACCTGATTGGGAAGAGATTATTGGTTCTACATTGATCCATTTTTTTAGTAAGGATTGATTACTGAATTTGTTTTGTTTTTTCTTAGATCCTCGGTTCTGATGTGTTTTGACTTAGAGTGGATGACTAGTTGTTTTAACATTTTAATCCATGGTGGTTTTATGTTGTTCTAGTTTCAAGTATCTTGGCTTCTCACTAGGGATTTCAATGTGTTCATGGGTTTAGATGAAAGGATTGGTGAACTAGATCTAGTTATTTCTAGATGAGAATTCAAGGAGTGTATCGACTCTCAATATTTAGTGGAAGTTTATTTTCAGGGTAAAAAACACTAGGTATATGGAATTAGCTAACAAGTTGGTGGCTAGTAATCTTGATAGAATCTTTGTTATGAATCCTTTGGTAACCTCTATTATTTGATAGTTTTTAATATGAATTATTTCAATTTTATTATGGGAATGAAATGATTAACCCAGTTCCATGATTGCATTGTCTTTTATAATAGAAGAGTGTCCATTTCATCACCTGTTTGTTCCTAATACACATTCCATGGAGAGTGGGATTTCCAGGATTCCAAATGAATCCTCGATTAGGGACAGCTAGGAGTGATCACAACTAAGAATAATTTCCTTGTTCTTGGAAAATTTTATGCTAAAGTGTAGTGAGCCATAAATCCCATAGTGGAATTATATCTTGATCTTATCTCTGATGATTTTTTAGTACTCCTTCCAAATAGGAAATTAGAACTTAAAAATTATTAATTATTATATCTCGTGGTGGAATCTCCTCTAGCCCAACCCTCCTGGATTAGTTGGTTTGGCTATTCTAAACCAACACTATATCTAATAAGTTCCCTACCTGCTCTTAAATCATCTATCTTAGTCTGATCAATGATCCCTTAGAATTAATGGGCTTCTAACCTGGTGTAATTTACCACTCTTAACTCTTAGAAAACATCAAATCTTCACAAATTTCATAAGATTCAGTAATTAGTGGACTCTATCTTTCCAAAATGGTCTTATGCATTGAAGTGGTCACCCTCCTGAAATGGTATTTACAGATAAAACCTGGGCCCATATTTCCACCTCCAATAAATGTTGTGTTAGCATTGATTTTTATAATATTATTGGGTTTAAAACTACAAACATTCTCAACACATTCCCTTAAATTATTCCCTAAAAGATAAAAAACTTTAATTCAACTATCCCAAAGTTATAAGAAATTATGAACCCGTTGAATCCAAATTTCATCAGGTAATATATTTTAATTAAAATTTAATTCATTATAGTGTATCCAAACCCTCCAATCCAAGTAAAAAGCATCAAAAACACATCTGATGTTTGTGAGGTTTCCCAAGAATTAAGAACCTATATTAACATCACTAAATGAGCTAAAACGAGTGTGATGAGCTTCCCCCATTTCTCCCATAATGACCTCAAAAAAGGGTTACATAAACAAAGAATGCACTACTAACTATACATATCTTGTCTTCAACAAATACACTTCATCATTGGAGTAAATCCAAAATAACTAATTTCTATACAACCACTGATAAGCAGGAATTGGTGGAATAGTGTCCTAATCTCTATCATTAAATAATTTATTCACTATATATAAGTTCCATCCAAAAATCATCTAGCATTAGATCCTGAATAGTATCACTATTTCAACCATGCATGATATCAGATGATGGAAACCCATTACCCACCCTAGTCAATGAAGGTTCATTATAAATTTTAACCCCATTTCCATTAGAAACTTTCTATCTTCCATAAAAATTCTTTTAGATCCCTAAAGACATTAAAGAAAGTTAGGATGGGGGATGAGATGAGAACTTAGAATATCAGAGGCTGAAAAATACTTGGCCTTCAAAACATTCACACATAAAGAATACAAAATAGAAAATAACATCCAAAATTTCTTTTCAAAGAGCACAAAATTAAACTTATTTAAGTTTTTGAATCTAGACCTCCTAGTGATCTTAGGCTTACAAAGAGAGTCCCATGAATCCCAATATTACTTTTTTCTACCATCAACACTACCTCATCATAAACTAGAGAGAAACAAATGAATATGATCAACTAGGGTATCTAATAGTTTATATAAATACATGAGATACAGTGTAATCAACAAAGAAACAGATTTTATCAAAATCTCTTTGCCTATATCTAAAATGTTTTTCCTCGACCATGCATGACCACAGAACTAAATACCCCCTTCTTGGATATACCAAAGATGGTGGAAAGACCAAAATGTTTTTTATACATTTCCTTACTTTGTAAAATTTTATTTTAATGAAAATGTAAATGTGATTAGTGAATTTACTAAAAAAATGAGACAATAAATTCAAATGAGAAACCAAAAAGATAAAACAAAAACACACCTCTTGAATTTGATGTGTCATGCGGGAACACAGCTGCTAACTCTATCTGGTGTGGTAGGGGACTGAAACAAATGAAAATCATGAAGGTAATAATAATGAATTTAATAAAAAAAATTCATAATAAACCAGATTCATAGAATCCCCTACACCATCACCCCAGTGCATATACTAATAGTGCTTTAACCTCAGCTAATAGTTGCACATTTACCTCCTCAAAAGCAAGCATCCATGCCTCCAGATCTATCACCTATTGTATAATCCTAGTAAAAATAGGGACACAACCTCAATACGTGAAACTACATAATTAGGAATCCCTATTGCATATGTCAAGTTGTATCTATGTCCGTTACAACCAATAATGTGATGGAATATCTCATCCCTTCATGTGGAAAGTTGTCATTGGTCCTATGAAAGCTATGCTAACTCACCCTCAAATTGATCATGTGTAATAAATAAATATAAATATATATTTTCATAAATATGTATGTAAGTATTGATAATTAGTAAAAGAACTTACTATAAGATTTATAACCTCTAGATCATTTTGATCACGGGTCATCATTCACACCAATATTTTATCATTCGGTTCACTTTTATCCCATAAATCTATACCAATAAGATATAAATATATAACACAAAACCATATTAAATAATAAATTTAAAAATTAAATATTAAATACATCATGTAGAATTTGGGATATGTGATGATCCCCAAGCCTGTGAGGTGATCCCTATAACGCATGATTCTAGGAATGATGTGCTGCCACCTCCTACATTCAATTAATTCAAATTTTAAACATGTAAAATGCTAAAAACTCTTTGAAATATATAAACTAAAATAAATAGACTCACCTTTTCAGTCGTAGTGGACCAATATGCATCTAACTCATGCCACTGGTATGGGAGAATTCATCTCGGGATTATGTCCAAAATGTCTGGGGCACCCACATTTGGTACCCAATGCTCCCTCTTGACTCTCCCTTTATTATCTTTCCACATTTTATGACATTTTTCCATACACACGGGTTGAAACTCATTGGTTCACACTATCATATTATTATATTTAATAAAAAAATATCACAAATGTTCGTATTTTTTAAACATAGCTAAGAAACTAAAATGATCCTCTTATCTAAACTTCCTCCATATCCAATATAATGTATCCTGGGGGAATAAATATCAGTCATGTGTATTCAATGAAAATATTTGTGGTTCACATGTTATATGACCCAACTGGTGAATAAATTCAGGGGAACCCACTCCCACGGGATGGTATGTCTCATCAAATGATACATCAAGGGTCATGTAGGAATTACATGATGAAATACCATGACCAGGGCCTCTCCTATGAGAGGAATAAGTGGTCGAGTATGATATTATTTAAAAAATCATACATAATTAGATAGATGTGTATATATGTGTTTAACAATTGATTAAAAAAATAACACATTTACATTCATTCACACCTCAACCCCTAGATGCAGATGGCTCTGCAGAATGATGTGGATATGGTTCCTATTCCTCTGACATGTCTATAGTCATAGAAAACATTAGTAAGTAAATTATTCATTACCTATTACAATGTAATATAATGTTAACTACAAAGGACTCATGTACGTATTATTTATTGCACACATATTTCATCAAATATAAAGGAGTGGTTGGATCAAAACACATGTCTAGGAAAAGATATGATATTTCATTTTTTTCATAACCTTGAAATACCATTGAAAGTCTAAAGATCTAATATACATTCATTCGATTCATTAACAATGTGAAATTCATAAAGGCCAAGTTTCTCAACACTAGGAAATAAAAGGTGTCCAATGTTTCTTTACACTACCAATAATTAAATATCATCATTATCATATACAAGACAAGAGGAATCTACATGCATGAAAATAAAATATGATTTAATATATCAAAAATATAGGCATAAAACTTATATAGGTAGAATATTTCTAGACTATAAAAGAAGAAGGTATTGAAAATAAAATATGATTTTACTATCCATTCACTGTACATTCATAAAGAGAATAATAATATTGCACTATCCATAAATAGATGCATATAAATAAAATATGATGTCACTATCCATTCATTGTCCATTCATAAAGATAGGTATAAAGAGAGGCATGTGATTTCAATGTCCATTCACTATCCATTCATAAAGAGAGGCATGTTATTTCACTTTCCATGAAGAGAGGTATGAAAATAAAATATGATTTCACTGTTTATTAATTCTACTTCATCCATAATTCATCCATCCATTTATCTAGGAATGTCTACTTCGAAGTAAGGATCTTCTATTTCAGTCGTGAAGGATGTTGGTTATAAATAGTATATGAGGAAAACTATTTTGGTTAAGAAGGTAGATATTAGTGTTCTATGTAAGAGGGATGACCCATTTGCATTTGGTTATGGACCTTCCAAATCAGTTTCTTCTAAGATAGGATTATATAATTTCAATAGGATGGGAACTCCAAGTTTAGTTTTTTTCCCCAACTTAGGCCACTTATAATTTTATTAGTGACCTCGCTCAACTAATTGATAGAAAGGTGAAATTTAAGGTCACCACTGGTAATTAATTTGACATTCTTGATCTAAAATCTCTTATTTGAAGTAATATTTTAGATTCTGAATTTTTTTTAAGACTACCAGTCTAGTGAAAGTGTATTCTATTATTGATGGTGTCTTTAAATAGAAAAACATAAATGGTCAAGATAACCAGTGTAAACCTATAGTAAAACATCTAGGAGAGGTCAATGCACTAGTGGTTAGGGAGGTCATGTGGATAACTACAGCATGATTCTTCACTATTAGACTCAGTTTTAAGGGACCTTTATACTTTTTGAAAGGATTTGAATTTCTTTATTGATACTTTTATTAATTGGTAGACTCTCTTTTTTAGTGTGAGGCCTTTACTTTGGACTAAGGCATGTATAGATTGGTTTTCATTTAAGGCAGACACAGGGTGATACTAAAGTCTGGTATTGTTTGTTGGTGTTGATAATCTGTTATGGGTAATTGTTTTAATTTCATGGTAAGGGGACATTACTAGTAGAGAATTGGGATTTTTTACATATGAACTGATATCTATTGATGATATTC
This sequence comes from Viscum album, assembly GCA_963277665.1. NCBI lineage: Eukaryota > Viridiplantae > Streptophyta > Magnoliopsida > Santalales > Viscaceae > Viscum > Viscum album. Next base: position 28,090,496 of record OY728139.1, on the reverse strand, counting down.
ATTTTTTTATACATTTTATGGTGTGGAGTACTGCTACACATTGTTTTTAATTAGTGGTATTCTTAGGTGGATTTGAAGTGTGATGAAGAGGATCTGAGTGTTTAGTGTGGATTTTGGAGTCCAATATTCATCAATTTATATCCATGTTCACTGGTAATATAGGTTCAAAGTGTATAGGTGGTTTATTATGATGTTTTATTCTACATGGTGGTATGGTAGTGTTGCTTAGTGGATAAAATATATTTAGAATTTTAATTTTTCTATTTATTATCTTGACGGGTTCTATAGGCCTATTTATGTGATAGTGTTGGATGTAGGTTTCATTTTTGGATGGGATTACTAATCTCTACACTTATGATTTTTTAGAAGATTCATAGTTTAGTTCTTTTCCAAAATAATGTAGATAAACCTTAATATTTATACATGTAAAACTTTGAATTATAAGGATACCCAATTGAAATACAAAACCTTGACATTTGAAAACCTCCATTTTTCAACTAAAAAATAATTACAAGTTGTTTTTATCTATTTTCAAAAAATTCATCCAATACATCCATGATAAAGATAAAAATAAAATAAACTATTACAATGTTATAAATTCCAAATAAAATTGTGATAAAAATGTGAATACAATTCAATTTTATCTTTTCACATTATTAGATATCTCAAGAATTTAAAGTTTTTGAAATGAGATAACTTGCCACTATAATCCTTTTCAATAATTCATCTTTTACTCTTCAACACAAATATTAGCATTCTTTATGAAAATAGTGAAACACAACAACACACATAATGATGGACCAAGAAAGTTCAATTAATGATGTAAAAGGAGAGACCCTGAATTCGTACCTCTTAGGCAGGGGCAGAGGTAGAGGCAAAGGTCAGGCAAGGCATGAGGGAGGGGAAATGTTGAGGGTGGATGGGTGGCGACGACAGCTTCGGGTTCTGCAGCAGTGATGGGTGAGGCATGAGGTAGAGGGAGCCGAGGGTGAGGGAGGAACATGTAGAGGAAGAGGTAGGGAGGGGAGTCGGGGAGGGAGAAGGAGCCAGAGGTGGAGGTGGAGGTAGAGGTGGAGACGGGTGTCAGAGAGGGAGATGAATGGCGTGGCGAGGGAGAGGATGGGTAGTGGAGGAGGGGTGGTGGTAGAGGAGTAGGGTTTGCTGAGGGGGAGGGATCTGCATGAGGTGGGGCTCTACGCAAGGTGGGGATAGATGCTCATTTTTTTTAAAGATCAGTAACTTCCAATGGTGGTCTCTCGTTTCAAGGGGCACAATTGGGTTTATTTATAGTAGTGAAATGTTTTTCCTTTAATCATGAAAAGGCAGTATCACTTCATGTTCCTTGTATATAATTTTTATGGTTACAATTTGGAACCCAACACAATCAAACGATAAGTGTATTGAGCATAAAAATAAGTGTGACGGTATTATTTAAAGATAATTTTTCAATTTTTGTTCAAATTAAGGAAAACTATGTTAGAAGTGACCAGATAAAATACATCAAACTAAAGTTCCTCCCATTCAATAAAGAGTAAACAACATACATTGACATATAATATTTTCATTTAAGTAACAATGTGATAGATTTATTTATAGTGACACCATTTACTATAATTTTTAGAAATTCATATATGTTATAGGGATGTGTAAATTATAGATTTTTTAATTTTTACTATAATATAATTTTTAAGGGTAGTCTAATGTGATTATTCTCTTTTCAGTATTCTGATATTTATTCCATTGGGTTTTCCATGAAAAAAATAATGATCCAATATACAAACACATATGAATCGATACACTAAAAGATGGTAAAAATTCAAGAGGGGTGTTGAAGTGAATTCAAGTTGGTAAGATCCACCCACCAACTATTACACTTAGGTTTTACATGTAATACACACAAATACTAGGTCACCACCTTTTATCAGTGACAAAAAAACCCAAATCATGGTAAGAGTATAATAAAACTATAAACTTATTATAAATTATCTTTTATTGTGTGGATGTCATAAAATCATAATTAATGAGTTCTATTCATTACCCAAAAAGACCCTTAATATATCCAAAACCATTTGTATTCCCACCATTTGATTTGATTTATATGAATTAATTTTGATCATTGGATCACACCTTTTGTACTCTATAAATATAGTGACATGTTAATAGAATTTGGTGTAGGGTTTTGACTGTCCATATACTTGTGTTCTTTCTCTTTTATTTTTTTCTATTGTGATTGACGCATTTTACTTCACCATATTTATACAGAATATTCAACGTCATTATGCACTTCGTTTTGTTTCACCTTCAATCGACCAGTTTCACAACACGTTATCAGCACAAATGTTCTTTGAAGTAAAAAGGTTAGTCAAACTGGTAAGATAAATTTTCCATAGAGAATATTTTGAAGCATGTATTTATCCCTCTTTAAATTTCTAGGAAGAATTACTTGTTTTGGATTCTAGATATGGAGATGAAACTTGATGCAAACAGCCTTGGAAAAGAAATTAAAGTTGGAAATCACGCTTCCGCTCAAGTCTATTCTTGATCCCTAATATTCCTCTATCATCACCTCCATGAGGATCTGAAGAATGAGTACCTCATGTTGAAGGATCCTTTGGTGCTATAGAATAATCTCAAGGAGCGGTATTATCACCTTTGAATTGTAATACTACCAAGAGAAAGGTTTTAGTAGAGTCATTTACGATTCCATGATTATAAATTGGTAAGTGAATACAACTCTTCTATGTTTAAAATAACATCGCAAATAAAATTATGCAAAGATACTATCACTGATACCTATATTTTGGAAAAAACTATTCTACTTTCCATTCCTAGAATGTCATTATACAACAATAATATCGTGATAAAGGTTTTACAAAATACTCTGAATTACTTTCTTGCCTTCTTTTTGTTGAACAAAGTAATGAACTCCTGATAAGAAATCAGGAATTCTGACCTACTGGTGAGGCTCCATTCCCTGAAGTGAATGTGATTTCTTTCAATCAAGGTTGTGGGAAGAATAAACATAATTGAGGCTGAGGAAATTCATTTGCTTGAGGTGTCCATACACCAAATGAGAAGAGGAAAGGAAACCACCAGAAGTGGTCCAATAATGAACAGCCACAAATGAAGAAAGAAGAGAATGATGAAAGTAATTGTTTGTGATGTGGCATGAAGGGGTATTGGTTACATACCTTTCATATGCCAAATAATTTTTTTGATCTTTTTCAATAATCTATCAAATGGAAGGAAAGGTGTATTGAAGCGAATTTTGCTGACCATGCTTTGAAATATGATAATAATATTACAAACTTTGAAATTTATGATTATTTTTCACACCCTGAAGGTGATGAGTATATAGATCAAGCATGAATTCTTATGATGGAACTGAACTTTAATTTTTGATTTTTGTATGTTCATGGTGGAAATGAACTCTAGTTTTTGGTTTTTGTAATATTTTTAAATATCATATGTTTCATTTTGTTTCTTTTATTTTATTCCTTATATGTACGTTTTATTTTCTTTAATAAAAATGGGTGATATAAATTGATCTGTTGGGAATAATATCCATGATGAAGATATTTTCCTCATCGACAGTGCAATGATGCACACAATTCTTAAACATGAGAAATATTTTATCACCATTAAAATGGGGAGTGCTCATATATGTACATTAACCGGTAGTGTACAATTAATTGATGGCTCTGTAAGAGAAAGAATATGCCTACCTAGTGGTACACAGATTATGATAAATAATGATTTGTTTTCTCCCAAGTCTTGATGCAATTTGTTAATTTCTAAAGATATTCATAATAATGGATATCACATCAAAGCTATGGATAAAGGAGGTGTGAATACCACTATATAACAAGCATTAATAATATGAACAAATTGATTCCAGAGAATCTTTTAATACTTTCATCCAGATTGTACTTTGTCAATATTTGTACAATCGAATCAAACATGGTAAACCATAATTTTACCAACCATGATACATTTATTGTATGGCATGACCATTTGGGTCATCCTGGATCAATAATAATGAGGGAAATAATTAAATTTATGAATAGTCATCCATTGGTTGATAACAGGGTTCTTATACCCTATGATTTCTCATGTGTTGCTTGTTCTCAAGGAAAATCAATTATAAGACCATCGCTATCAAAGATTAGGACTGAATCCCCGATATTCCTAGACTGAATTCATGGTGATATATGTGAACCAATTCACCTACCATGTAGACCATTCAGATATTTTATGATCATGATTGATCTGTCAAGTAGATGGTCCCATGTGTGCTTATTGTCTGCTCGCAACTAGGCATTTGTGAAATTACTTGCCCAAATAATAATGTTAAGGGAACAATTCCCTAATTATTCAATCAATCATATTAGGGTTGATAATGTTGGTGAATATTCATCACATGATTTTTATAATTATTTCATGTCATTGGGAATAAGTGTTTAATATCTTGTAGCTCATGTTCATACCCATAATGGTATAGCTGAATCATTTATAAAGAGATTAAAACTTATCTCTAGACCATTACTTATGAAAACTAAATTATCCATTTTGGCTTGGGGACATGAAATTTTTCATACAGCAACACTACTTCAAATAAGACCATCAAGTTATCATAATTATTCCCCTTTGCAATTATCTTTTGGCCATGAACCAAATATTTCACACTTAAGGATATTTGGTTGTGTTGTATATGTGCCTATAGCACCCTCACAGCAAACAAAAATGGGACCCAAAAAGATATTGGGGATACATATTAGTTTTGACTCTCCCTCAATCATTAAATATCTTGAGATAATGATAGGAGATGTATTCACAACAAGATTTTTTGATTGTCATTTTGATGAAAAATTATTTCCAACGCTCAAAGGGGAAAATCAATCGATTTCAAAAGAAATGTCGTGGAATGCGACTTCATTGTTACATTTTGATCATCGTAGAAATATGTGTGAACTTGAAGTTCAAAAGATCATTGTTTTGAAAATTTTAGCAAATCAATTTCCTAATGCATTCAATGATTCAAAACGGATTTCAAGATTATATATACCTACTATAAATGCACTAGTAAGGATAGATGTCCCGGAAGGAGAATCTGATGGTATTACCAACAATGCTTCCAATCCACGCTTGAAGCGTGGGAGACCACTTGGTTCGAAAGATAAAAAACACTATCAAAGAAATGGGAAACAACCTATGTTGGTTGAAGATTTGAATGAACCTGAAGAGAATGTAAATATACCAAAAGTACATGAACATGATCATGAAGAAATTTCAATAAATTTCACCAATACTGGAAGATAATAGAACCGAGTGGAGAATGTTGTTGATAACACATTTTCATACAATGTATCCCTTGAAATTATGGATGAGGACCAAGAACCTAAAATAGTTAATGGGCGTCGTGAAAGGCCAGATTGGGATCAATAAAAAGTCACAATCTAATATGAGCTAGACTCACTTGCTAAACGTGAGGTTTTTGGGTTGACCATGAAAACCCCTGAAGGGATTAAGCATGTTGGATACAAATGGGTATTTGTGAGAAGAAGAAATGAAAATAATGAAGTCGTGAGATGTAAAGCATGACTAGTTACTCAAGGATTTACACAAAAACCCAAGATTGATTATGATGAAACATACTCTCCTATAATGGATGCAATAACCTTTCGGTATCTCATGACGTTTGTTGTACATGAGAAACTTGAATTACGCTTGATGGATGTTGTGTCTTTATATCTTTATGGTGATATTGATAATGATGTTTACATGAAAATCCTAGAATAATTCAAATTGCCAAAAAAAATATCATGAATCTTGAGATCTTTATTCAGTTAAGCTGAATAAATCATTATACGGGTTAAAGCAGTCAGGGCATATGCGGTATAACTGTCTAAGTAAATATTTGATGAAGGAATGTTATAATAATGATCCAATTTGTTCATATGTTTCCATTAAGAATATTGAATCTAAATTTGTGATCATTGTAGTATACGTTGATGATTTAAATATAATTGGGACTAATGATGAATTTTCCAAGGTAGTTGAATATTTGAAGAAAGAATTTGAAATGAAAGAATTTGGAAAGACAAAGTTTTGCCTTGGTTTGAAAATTAAGCATCTTAAGGATGGAATTTTTATTCATTAATCGTGATATATTGTTAAAGTCCTACAAAGATTTAATATGAATGAATCACATTCATTAAGTACACTAATGGTTGTATGATCTCTTGATCCATGTAATGATCCTTTTAAACCAAGAGAGGATAATGAAGAACTCATTGGTCCGGAAGTACCATATTTGGGTGCTATTGGAGCACTAATGTACCTTGCAAATAATACAAGACCAGATATATCATTTTTTGTAAATTTATTGGCAAGGTAAAATTATTCTCCTACCTGTTGTCATTGGAATGGTATCAAACATGTATTAAGATGCCTTCAAGGGTCAAAAGATCAGGGGTTACGTTATTTCAAATCTTCAAAACCAAAGTTGGTTAATTATGCTAATGCTGGATACTTATCCAATCCACACAAAGCAAGATCTCAAACCAGATATGTGTTTACATATGGTGGAACTGTTATTTATTGGCGTTCCACAAAACAAGTCATTGCTACGACTTCTTCCAACCATGCGGAGTTTATTGTTATTCATGAAGCAAGTCGAGAATGTGTTTGGTTGAGATCGGTAATTAATCTTATTAGAAGTGAATGTGGATTAGATATGAATAATAATATTCCCACCATATAATATGAAGACAATACTGCTTGCATAGCATAGTTGAAAGGTGGGTATATTAAAGGTGACAGAACAAAACATACCTCACCAAAATTCTTTTCCACTCATTACCTTCAAAAGAATGGTGAGATTGATGTCCAACAAATAAGGTCTTCTAATAATATCACAGATTTGTTCACTAAGACATTGCCAACTTCAATATTTGAGAAATTGATTTATAAAATTGAAATGTGAAGACTGAAAAGTTTGTCGTGTTTTTATGAGGGGGGTTGGGAATTTTGTACTCTTTCCCCCTTCATTAGATTTTATTGCTGAGTTTTCTGATATGGTTTTTAATGAGGAAACATACCATGAAATCATATTAATTTGACTTGACTTGTTTTTCCCACATAGTTTTTTTAAGTAAAAATTTATATTAGATTCCATGAGATTATGACATCTAAAGGGGAGTGTTACAAATTCTCATTTATTATGTGGATGTCATAAAATAATAATTAATGAGGTATATTTATTACCCAACAAGACCTTTCGTATGGCCAAAAGCATTTGTATTCCAATTGTTGGATCTAATTCATAGAAATTAATTTTGACCGTTGGATCAATCTTTTTGTGCTCTATAAATACGACGATAAGTTAATGGAATTTGGTGCGAGATTTTGACTGACCATGTACTTGCGGTCTTTCTATTTCCTTTTGTTCTATTGTGACTGAGATGTTTTATTTTGTTATCGTTATCTAGAACATTTGACGTTGTTATACACTTTGTTTATCTTAGTGTTCAATCGATTAGGTTCACAAGATAACTAAGATTATGTTCAATTTTTAATTTCACAATATCATTAATTTTCTTAGATTTGAGGTCAAAATCATAACGGTTATAACTGTCGAGGTCGGCACACCAGCAGAGGAGTCGATGTTCATCGTTCTGAGATCAATCTGTTACACTCAAACCCTAGACCTCTTCCCCGCAAATCAATTAGGGTTCGCCGCGATCATTCCAACAACCCAATAGTTGATCGTCAGCTAATCGACCTGCAAATCCGCCGCATTTTTGTTTCCCCAATTTCCATGATCGACTGGATCAGACCACCGCAGACGTCTGCTAGTGATGGGTTCGCGGGTATGAGATGTTAGATGGGCCTGAAAGCCGCTTCCTGCGCATTCGCTATCAACAAGTCATTCCTTCTGGTCCTCAAGTTCTCTTCCTGGTCCTCCTCTGCCCACCCTGTTCAGGGCTCGGGCGACCTCCACGCCTGCGTCGCAATTCTGCAGGCTTGCGCCCGTCGCAGGAGCCTCGGTGAAGGCAGGCGCCTCCATTCATGGATCGTCGTCAACGGATTCATGGGCTCCCCCTTCTCCGTCACCAGCTTGATCCACATGTACTCCAAGTGCCACCGAATAACAGACGCCGTTGCTGTTTTCGAGAGCTTGTCCGGTCACGAGCGGCAGGTTTCTGCTTGGAACGCGATCATAACAGCCTTCGTGGCAAACGGTCGCGCTCAGGACGGGTTCCTGTTCTACCGCAGGATGCGGCGCGTGTCTGTCGTGCCGGACAAGTTTACCTACTCGTGCGTGATCAGAGCTTTCTGCGATGCTTCGGTGGCTGCGGAGATCGAGAAGATCCATGGAGAGGTTTTGAAGTACGGCTTGGAGTTTGAGCCATTCATCGGGAGTGCTTTGGTGAGTTCATACTTGGAGACTGGCTTGATGAATCACGCGCACGAGGTGTTCGAGCAATTGCCGACGAGGGATGTTGTGCTTTACAATGCCATGATTCATGGGTACGCGCATCTGGGGGAGCCTCTCATGGCTCTGGAGGTTTTCGGGAGGATGGGTGGAGACGGGCTGGTTCCGAACAGGTTCACCGTCACCGGCGTCTTGTCGGTCTTGGCCGTGACGGGGGGGCTTCGAAACGGGCGGACGATCCATGGATTTGGAGTGAAAACAGGGTGCGATTCGGAGGTCGAGGTTTCGAACTCGCTGATCGACATGTATGGAAAGTGCGGCAGCATCCCGGACGCGGTTAGGATCTTTGATCTCATGGCGGAAAGAGACGTCTTCTCCTGGAACTCCATCATCTGCGTCGTTGAACACTCTGGCGACCACCACGGGACGCTCAAGCTCTTTGACCGGATGCTGGGCGCCGGGGTCCCGCCGGATCAAGTCACGATGGTGACGGTGCTTCCGGCCTGCGCCCATCTCGCGGCGATGCGGCATGGCAGGGAGATCCACGGCCAGATGATTGTCGGCGGGCTGGGGAGCGAGACAACCAGCAACGCGGTGATGGACATGTATGCCAAGTGCGGCAGCATGAGGGACGCCCGCTCGGTGTTCGACGAAATGTCCAACAGGGATCTTGTGTCGTGGAACACGCTGATCATGGGGTACGGGATCCATGGAGACGGCGAGAGAGCGCTGAACGTGTTCTCGTGCATGCTCGCGGAACGGGTGAGGCCCGACGAGATCACCTTCGTCGGGTTGCTCTCGGCATGCAGCCATGCCGGGCTGGTGGGCTGCGGCCGCGAGCTTCTGGAAGGGATGCGGGCGTCCCACGGCGTGGCTCCGACCCGCGAGCACTACGCGTGCGTGGTCGACATGCTCTGCCGCGCCGGGCTGCTCCGCGAGGCCTACGAGCTGGTATTGCGGGGCGGCGGCGGCCCGGTGGTGTGGAGGGCGTTGCTGTGGGCGTGCGGGCTCCACGGTGACGCTCCGCTGGCCAAGGTGGTTGCGCGGGAGGCTTTCCGGCTGGATCCCGGCCACTGCGGCAACTACGTACTGGCGTCGAAGGTTCATGAGCAGGCGGGGGAATACGGCGAGGCGAGCGAGGTGAGGCGGGCGATGAGGCGGCGGGAGGTGAGGAAGATGCCTGGGTGGAGCTGGATCGAGGTCGGCGCCGGAGTTCATGTCTTTGCGACGGCGGATCGGACGCAGCCCCAGTCGCCGGCGATTTATGTGATGCTGGACTCGCTGACGGCTCTTCTGCGGGAGCTCGGATATGTGCCCGGTGGCGGGCGTTCCTGATTTTTTCTTAATAAAAAATGTTAAAATTTTCCCAATTCACTATTTTTAATGATAATGAAATTCAAAACACTTGTTCTGGTGTAAAAAAAAAAAAAAACTAAACCAAAACCAACTAAATCACACATCTATTTTTAGATATAATTAATGTTCCTACCAATTAAACAGTGTAATTTAAAACAGTTAATAAATGTTTTGTGTTTCATAAAACATGTAATGTCGGTATTGTATTGAATAACTACAAATGACAACTCCTAAAATAAGAAATATAAAAAACGCAATGCACCTCAATGGTATACTTGAAAGGATCATCTCCAAACTAGGACTAATGCCTCATCCATCTGAACTAATATCGCCCAACACCTCTACCAACATGATCTTAAATATCTATACAAATGATATACAAAAGTTGGGATGTGTAGTGATCCAAGATTTTGGAATATATATATCAATAATATGTTCAATACCTTGCTCCACACACAATCTCAAACTAAAACGAGCCACGATATATTAGATGAGTATTATTAATAAAATTTTAGAACAATAAAACATGTAGTAAATAAAAAATTGCAACCAATTAGAAATTCATACAAAATTTGATTAATACTTAAGTTTTAAAAGGGCATTTTTTTAATTAAAGCATGTTTTCTTTATATATTGTATTTTCATTCATAAACTAAATTTATAAATTTTAGAATTTTAATTTTTTAAATTGAACTTCATTTTTGAAATCACCGTGTCAAAATTAGTTGAGGTTGAATTTTTGAGATTTTTCTAAAAAAATTGTTTTTTGGTGAATAGTGAGAAAATATTGATCTTGTTAATACTATTACTTTTATGACTTAAAAGATTTTGAAACATTTTTTCTATAAAAAAATATTTTTACAAAGTAAAATAAATCGTTTAAAAATACTATGTTGAATTTATAAAACTCATGTTTAACGTTTTGGAAACTTATGCAATATTTTACTCATAAAACTGTTTTTATTCGCTTGTATTAAAAATTAGTTTTCATCAATTGTAGAAATTAAATATAACAAAATGGATTTCATATTTTAGATCAACATGTTTATATTATTTAATAAGATCAATTTCATTTGTAGGCATCAAAAAATGATTACTAAGATTAAAGTTAAATGACCATGATAATGATGATTTTTTTCAATGAATTGTTTTATTAATGTCGTGTAATTTTTATCTAATATATTTAATTAATCTATTTCATATAAAGAATTTGATATGATGTTTTGTTGAAACCAAGATTATTCAAAGCCATATATTGTTGGCATATTGTGTTTGGTGTCAATCAACATCAGAGTTGAAGGTGGCGTAGTTTTTCAGTATTTGCCAAATTTTTTGGGTACAAATTTTGGAGGATGGAGAAAGTTGTTTTTGACAAATGAATTATTTTCACACAAATATTATAGTTGAACAAAAGGGTAATGGAGTTTCGTGAAGTTGCGTGCAAGTGAAGTTTCGGGGCCGCCTCATCAAAATACGACTAATGCACGTGTTTCATTAAAGTTTTGATGTTTTATGAAAATCAGAGTTGCAGGAACCCACTAAATACAAATGGAGTTGCGCGACGACAGTGAGTTGCGCACTAAAGGCGATGTTAAATGGTTGAAGTTCAGCGAATCAAGAAAGTTATGCATAAGCTCAATGGCGCACAAGGCAGTTGGACGAAGGGTCAACCGTGTTTATAAATAGGCGGCTACCCCCATCATTTGAAAGAGCCAACAAAGATCTGATTGCTCTGCGTCATGAAAGAGTTGCGCACAATAGAATTGTGCGAAAAAGAGTTGCGCGAAGTTATTTTTGGCGCGAAGCAGTAATGCACCGGTTGCGTGAAGAAAGAAACTCAAGTTGACTCAGACCAAGTGAGATTTGTGAAACTTTCAAGTTGTACAAAAGTCGAAGTTTCACTAGTAGAAATAGTGGCTTTAACATCGAAGATATGACGCCAGTTTTCATTAAACCGATGCATAAGGTAAGTTCGGGAATTTTTTGGCGTCGGTTTTAATATAAACTGACGCCAAAGTTTTTTTTCCTGTCTTTTACGTCCATTCTTTTAAAAACCGACGCGAAAAACATTACAATGTTTTATTTACGACGTCGGTTACTATAGAAAACTGATGCCGTAAATGAAAAAAAAATCAGTGTCGGTTTTCCTAATAACCGACGCCAAAAAGTTTTAAAACATTTGAAGGATCATAAAACCCTCATTTTTTGCGAATGTTGAAACACTCTCTCCCCCTCATGACAAACCTGACGGCGGCGACCCGTGATCCCAACGACTATTGTTGATTATTTGCTTCGATATTTATCATTATTTCACGATTTGTGGTTCGATTCTTCATTCACTATCATTATTTCATCATCTACAAAAGTATTTCTCTTCGCAAACCATTTTTCGGGCGACATTCAACCGTGGTTTGATTTTCTTTGTTTGTTCTTGTTTATTGTTCGTTTTTACAAACATTTTTGTTAGTTGTTGCAGTGTTTATTCTTCCAATGAATTTGACGGAACAAGTTCAAATTAGGTCTCCATTTTCCTTGATGAAATCCGAATTTTGTAAGTTTTTATTTAATTTTGAAGTAAAATTATTTAGCATTTACTTTTATTGTTGAGTTATTATTTCAATTATTTGTATGCAGTTGATTCTTAAATTTAAATGTTGTTCTTAAAGCTTGCTTATTTTGATAATTTTTTTATTGATGAAATCATCAATGTGGTGATATATATTGATTAATGTGTTTGTGCACCAATGATATGTAAAATATATTTCTTTCATATTTTTGTTTTGATATTGTGATGTGTGTTAAATATTGATTATTGTTTTGATGAAACGATTACGATAAAGTTGATCTATTTTGATGAGATGCTAGAAAAAGTTATTGATAAATGTACTATTTCATTATATTAGATAACCAAGGATTAGTGGATGTTAGTTAGCCGATGATAATGATGAATATAGATGAATTTATAATAGGAAAAAGGAGAAAAATAGTGGCAGTTGAATAAATTCACCTAAATCATGTGATTTGAAGTAGAATTTGTGTCTTTGGATATTTTCTTAATAATGATAATATGAATAGTTGGAATAAAATGTTGAAATGATAATTTGTCTTGATAAATAATATTATGATAATTATTGACGGGTGGTCGATGTGATTTTATATAATTATATGGTAAATTATTTTTTTAACAAGGTTATTCAATCATTGATATGATATTATGATTTGGATATAATTTGATAATGTGATCTGAAAAATATAACTACATTATATATTATTGATATAATTATTGTTGTCTATCACATTGATGTTATATTTTGATATTTATGTGGTATGAAGGCATGTCGTATTCCTCGAGAGATGTTGTATTCCCTATTGATGATGTTGTGAGAACCAAGACTTTCTAATTTGATTACCAATCATTTTTATTGATTTTTTTAAATTTATCTGTTTATATATATATTTTTAAATGTTTATATGTTTTAATATATTCACCGATCATATTGCGATATCAGGTATTGAATGAATCACAATTGGATAAATTTACGAAGAACCACTAGTGAATATGAAAAAGGAGTTGATGAATTCTTGGAATTTTCTAAACGAAATCTTCAAGACATTGATTTGATTTTCTGTTCATGTGTGAAGTGTTCGAATATGAGAAAGTTAAATTCTAGAGAAATCAATGATCATCTCATTTTCTATGGTTTTAGCCTTAATTATACACGTTGGATCTGACATGGTGAAAGAACTGAATATTCAACATCTAATGTTGATAACAATATTCATAATGAGGCAAGGGATCATATTGAAGAATTAATTCATGATTTAGGTGTTGAAACCATCGAAAAAACAACAACCCTTGAACAATTGTATAGAGATTCTAAGAAACTATTATTCATAGGTTACAATAAATATAAGTGTTATCAGTAGTTTTGAGATTAGTTAACTTGAAAGAAAGAAATGGGTGGAATGATAAAAGCTTCTCCAACTTACTTATGCTTTTAAAAGAGATACTTTCGGAAGGCAACGAGCTTCCAGATCCCAATTATTAGGTGAAGAAAACATTATGCCCAATGGGATTGGGGTATAAAAAGATACATGCTTGCCCCAATGATTGTGTGTTGTATAGAAAAAAATATGAATATTTATCAAGTTGTCCTACATGTGGGACATCACACTACAAGATAGATGAAAAAGTCAACTCATATTTAATGTCAGGTACTATCATCTAACCTCATGAAAAATCAATTTTTTACTTTCTAATGATATCATCCAATAAATTTTTCATACAATTATGATAATTCAACTATGATTCATTATTAGGTACCACAATCAAAGTGCCTACTAAAGAAATTTGGTACCTTCTAATAATTCCTCGTTTGAAGTGTCTATTTTCAAATTCAATTGACGCAAAAAGATTAAGATGGAATTCATATGAGCACATCTCTAATGGTAACTTACATCACCCTGCTGATTCACCATAGTGGAAGAGATTTGATAAATAATTTCGTGATTTTGGAAGTGAAGTTAGAAATCTCAGAATGAGATTGTGTACTGATGGAATGTCAAACCCGGGTTTTTTCATGTCTTAGTTTTGATCCAGTACATTGGAAATCCCGATCCTTTTCTTAGGTTTTGGGTGAGATAAATGTTGAGTTTTGAACTATCATTTATGAATAATCATCCTACCATGGGTTCCCCATATCTTGTTTGAGAGTTTTTGGAGAAAATGGTGGTTACTTCAAGATTTGGGCCAACCGTGAGCCCATTTTCAGATTTAAAAACAAAATTTGTTTTTTTATAAGTCCTTCATTTTCATCATTTTTCAATCATTTCACTTCCCACTTGGCCTCCCCTAACCTATTCAAACCACCATATCCTTTTGGACCCCCTCAGGAATTCATAATCATGGTGGATTTGGGTTATTTATTTAGGTATTGGGCTAGCCCGTGAGCACATTTCTAGTTTTAAAAAAATAATTTGTTTCTTTTATATCTTATTCATTTTTTTATATTTTTTGGTTATTCTACCTATCACTAGAGCCCAATAACTCTAAGTGAACTCCCAAGTTCCTTTTTATCTCTTTGGAGCTCATATTAGTCATAGATTAGGGAAAAATTTCTCAAGGACTCCCAAATCATCCAGATTTGGTAAGCTAATTTGTTTCTTTCACGAATCATTCATTTTTTCTCTTTTCCCCCAAAATCTTCTTTCCCTAGTTCTTCCATACATAAGTAGCCTCTTAAAGAAGTTAAAATCCATTCTCTTTCCTTTAAGGGTGTATATCTAAGGGAAGATGAATAGTTATCTAGTTTCCAATGTGAGATTTTTTCTTCTTTCTCCTCCCTCTTCCTTCTCCTTCCACTTTATTTTGGTTTCCTATTCTCTCATGGTCATTAAAGACCTATGGTTATGTTATTACATGATTTTTATGGGTTTTTGGTTCATTTAGGGTTAGTCTTCATAGATCTAGAGTGTTGGGAACCACGACGGGTGATATCGGGTGTGCAGTTCCTTTCCACCGTGGTTTTAAGGTAGAATATCCCTTCCATATGAATTTATCATTTAAGTTTCATCATTTTATTTATGTTATCATATTATATATATGTTTAGTATAGTTTTTTAGCCTTTGGATAACTTTCTGGGTGTAGAAAACAGTTGTTTAATCCTTGTTTTGTGAAAAGTAGTGTTGTTTTATTATAAACATGTACACCGCTTGCTTACTTAAATGTTATGTTATCTTATTCACATGGTTAATGTTATTTTGAACATGGTTCAGTAGATTCAATAAATTTATGGCATGAAAATGGTATTTTATCCCTTTTCAAGTGCTTAAAATAAGTTGTTTGTTTAAAAGTGCATGCCATGTGTTCAGTAAATTGCCTGATTGGATTTTAAGTGCTTAGTGTGATCTAAAATGATTTTTTTGGATTTATAAATAAAATTTCAACATGAAAAATGGTATTTTTGGGTCCTTTATGTCTGTACAAATTAGTTTTTCTTTTATAAACAAATGGGTTTTTGGTGGTAAACATGTTTTGGCCCGAGTTGCCGAAAAATGGCCGGTTTGGCATCCTTATAAAAATGGTCGTGCTTTGGATGTGTATCCTGAATTTTTTAAGGGATTTATGAAATTAGTTTTTTGATTTAAATGGTGTGTATACACCTCTTTATTAAAATTTAAATTTTTACCTTTGGAAAATGTTATTTTTGAGAAATGCTTAAAGGCCTGTTTGGCATTTTTCTTGTAAAAATGGTTTCCATGTGTATTTCATGTTGTATCATTTGGGGACATTTTATGGTCCATGAAATTGATTTATTAAATGGTGTTTGGGCATCCAAATCTGTTTTGATATAGTATTTATGGGTTTTTTGGCCTTAAAATAGCATTTTTAAATGGATTTTATGCGCAAGGCCTCGTTATACTTCTTGAAATTGTTTTATGAAAATTTAGGTTGTTTCTTGATCTGTGAAAGAAATGTGAGATATGTGTGTGGTATGTTTGATGTGTGTATTATTTTTAAATGGAATCTTCATGAGAAAATTATATTTTATAGATGTGTAAATTTTTTGAGCACAAAAAGGGAAAACCTGGGTATCTAGGTGGGCAGACGTGTACTAGTATGCTAGTGATCTGGAGGGGTTTTGTCCCTATTTTACGTAGAAAGTTTGACAACGACAACACTAACTAAACTATGATGATGTTGTTGTTGGGGACCAATAGGTTATGGATGATTATCCTACCAGTGGATCATGTGCATGAGAACAAATATTTGTTATGGTTACTTTTACATCGAGATACGAGGTACCTGGGGCCCACAACGAACTAGTGCCTAGGGGTGTTCCTGTGACTTATTCTCATTGGCTATTTTGTACTCACCATTGGCATAAAGTGTGTTTAGTTGGTAAATTTAGAAGATTGTGTGTTTTATTTAAAATTTTACATTCTTTAAAGTATCCCTCTTGAAAACTATTTTCATTTTGAAGTTGCACCTCTTTGAAAAATTGTTACTATCATTCTTGTTTATAAAACTTGCAAGTTTTTATCTGGTAAATTTTATAGCATGGAACCTCATTTGAAAAACATATTTTTATATATTGTATCTCAAACTTGAAATTTATGTTTCTTTTATTTTAAAGGATGTGCATTGGGAATAGAATATTAGGCTAACCTACCGAGTTTTAATACTCACACCTATAGTTTTCTTCTGTTTTTAGCCCTTGTGTAGGTTTCAGCTTGAGTTCAGTCGCTTTGGGTGATGAGTATTCGTTGTGTTGAAGAGTGACCAGTGGGGTCACATGGTGTTAGTTTGGTCTTCAGGTTTGGTCAGTTGTTTGTACTGTTTAGTTTTACTTTTAGTTTTTTGTATAAATAATGGTTAGTTCAATTTTATATAAATTCATGTTGGGATATCCGTTTCTTTCCACTGCTTATTTCTTGATTATATTTGGGATAAATCATTCCCTTGAGTACTCTTTTGATTCTCGACACTAGTTTCCAGCCGGTGGTGATCAAGAACTCCCTTTAGGCCATGCCACAGATCAATTCGGGTGGCCGGTTCGGGGTCGACCCGGGATGGTTCATGAAAAAATGGTATCAGAGGAGGTTAGGTCCTAGTAGACCTTTATTTTTAGAGATCCCCTTGTTATTTGGGGATGTCAAGGTAGATGTAGTATAATTATCAGGACTTGAGGGGTAGGTTCAGGAAGATCATTGTGAACTCTTGCTCGTTCTAACCCTCATTTGTCCATGGGAAGTCTAGTTTTATTAGTGTATTTGGTTCTTATTGATTGTTTGGTGTTATGATACGACAAGGGGAGTTGGAATACTGGTCTCTGTGAGCTAATAGGGCCTAAAAATTCATGTGGATCCAGGGAATGGTTCTAAGAAGTATCTCTGTATTGGTGGTGTGTTTGACATATGGCTTCCAACTATATGGTCAAGTCACCCACCGACACTAGTTCTCTTTTGTGGGTCTCTTAGACTTTTCTTGAATTCTGATTTTTTTTGAAAATAATTGTGTGAGAATTGTGAAAATGGGTTTTAAAGAATGGTTGGTTATTGAAAAGTGGAAAATGGGTTTTCAAAATTTAATATGAGAAAGGCTTTTTAATGTTGGGTTTTGTGAAACAAATTTTGGGGATAAAGAGGAAATGATTTAACAAGATTGAATTTCTTTAATCTAAACATATGGTTTCTTGAAATGAAATGTTTGGAAATCTTGGATTATTTTAAAGTGATTCTGAACTTTGTTTTAAATGGGGTGTTTTGGGCTATTGAAAAGTGTTTGAATCTGATGAATTGGTTTTGGAAATTTGGTTTTGAGTGGCTAGTGTTTTTCTGGAAAAAGGTTTTGGCCTCTGCGGTTGTTGGATTATGAAAATAGACCTTACTGAATTTTTGAAAATGGGAAAGGGATATTTGGAATAGAATAGTTATTTTTGGAAGTTCTATTAAATGAAATGGATTGGGTTTTTAATCAAATGGTTCTTGATTAAGTGTGCTTTGTTTTTTGAAATTTAAAAATGGTTTTTGATTTGGTGGTTAATGTGCCTTTGGAAGGTACATGATTCTTTTTGGATTTATGATTGTTTTATTTTAGCTTTGGTGTTTTCATGGGTGCTCACATGCATGGTTTTATGGATATATGGATGAATGGCCGATATGTCATGGTGTTTGGGTGCCCAGGGTGGCACAGAAACGTGCATATGAGTGAGACTTGATGAAATGCCATTGGTGAATGTGAAAATCCACCAAGTTGGTTTGTTTTTCAAAAGAGTTTTAATCTGAAAAATTGTGGCGTTTGTTAGAAACCAATGGTTATATAGCTAGTTTTCCCTATATCTTAGAAGTGTTGTTTATTTGGTATGCTTCCTTGTGATATGGAAGTCATTATCTTGTTGTGTCTTGATACGAGATCTCGTTTGTGGATCGGTTTTGGAGTAATGTTCAACGAGTTTCTAAAGATGTTTTATATGTTGTGATTTTTCCACGAATGGTTCTTCGTTTGTAATATTTCCAGGTGATCAACCTAAGGATTCATTACAAATGTTAAATCCACCTCTTCGAATGATGCCTCAACCCGTTTGTTGGAATTGAGATCTTTTCGGCTTGATTTAAAGTGACTTTCCATTATGGTGTCCCTCTTGGTTGGGGTAGTTGTGCTCGGTGAGGTTGATGTTTTTCTCCATGTACCTTTTACATTCTTCTCCTCATTCAGAGTGAGATAAAATAGTGTTGTATATCTCCAAGTTCTTATTTGGGTAAAAGTGCGTTGTTTGAGTAAGAGAGTTTTATGGCGTCCCTTGATCTGTTGTTTCATCCTGGGCATGTTATGTGTCACTGTGTGGAACTAAGGGGAAGAGTTCAAGTTAGGGATTATCAAATCCTGACTGTGAGGTAGGAGATACTTCATCCATCAGAGCTCTATCCATAGGTCTCAGAGTGAAGTTGGCGCGTAGTTAGGAGTCCCATGATTGTGGGTAGTATTTCTAAGCTCATGCCTCTACCATTACAATGTGGTAGTTCCTTTATTTTTTGTGTGGTTTCAATGGACCAATGATTGGTTCCCCTTCCCTCCTTACCCCAAGTGGTGGGGGTTTGGATCCATGTAGAGAGTGTTGGCCCAGTTCTTTTCCCCTCTGTTCAGGAGTGGGGGGTTTAAATGTTCATGTTGTGTTCCTCTTAACATGGGTTGGTAGGTTTTTGTGGGAGAGTTTCGGTGGGCTTGTGTGGGAGAGACATATTCCTAGTTTATGTTTAATTATCTTTTGGTCATTGATTATTGGTTCTTAATGGTGGGGAGAACCACCACAGGTCTTGTAGAGTTTCCTCCTAAGAATTTGTTGAGTGCTAGTTGTTTCCTACTGGTGGGGAGTCCATTACGAACTCCCCTGTAATATTTAGTTTTCTTGAGTTCTATTTGTTTTGGGTGATCTCTGGGTTCATTGGGAGAAGGATGAACAATCTGGTTCTTGGTTTGGTTGAGGAGGTAGTGACTCTATCTTTCAGTTGATTCTCAGGAAGTGGTTGGGAGTTAGTGTTTTGGTTGAGGTAAGGGGCTTAAGTTCTGTTAATGGTGGATGAAGTGTCATTGGATTCAGTGGCTGGAACATATTGATAAGGAATCCTTAGGTTTTTATCAATCAACTGAAATGTGTTGTGGCTTTCCAGGGGTGGAAAGCTTTATTGGTGGGAAGAATTGTCACACCCGATTTTTTTTCATGTCTTAGTTTTGATCCGGTTCATTGGAAATCTAGATCCTTTTCTTGGGTTTTGGGAGAGATGATTTTTTATTTTTAACTACCATATATAAATAATCATCCTACCATGGGTTTACCATATCTTGTTTGATAGTTTTTGGAGAAAAGGGTGGTTACTTCAAGATTTGGGCCAACTGTAAGCCCATTTCCACATTTAAAAACAATTTTTTTTTATTTTATAACTCCTTCATTTTCATCATTTTTTAACTCATTACACTTCCCACTTGCCCTCCCCTAACCTATTAAAACCACCATATCCTTTTGGACCCCTTTAGGAATTCATAATCATGGTGGATTTGTGTGATTTATTCTGGTATTGGTCCATCCTGTGAGCCCATTTCCAGTTTTTTTAAAAATAAATTGTTTCTTTTATATATTATTCATTTTTTTATATTTTTTGGTGATCAAACCTCTCACTCAAGCCTAATAACTATAGGCGCACCCCTAAGTTCCTTTTTCCCTCTTTGGAGTTCACATTAGTTGTGGATTAGGGTGAAATTTCTCAAGGATTCTCAAATTATCTAGATTTGGCAATGCAATTTGTTTCTTTCATGAATCATTCATTTTTTTCTCGTTCCCCCAAAATATTATTTCCCCAATTTTTCCATATCTAAGGAGCCTATACAAGAAGTTACAAGATATCCCTTTTCATCTAAGGGTGTATATCTAAGGGAAGATAAAGAGATCTCTAGTTTTTAAGGTGAGATTCCTTCTTCTTTCTCCTCCCTCTTCCTTCTCCTTCCACTTTCTTTTAGTTTACGCTTCTCACCTGGTCATTAAATACCTAGGGTTATGTTATCCCATGATTTTTATGGGTTTTTGGTTCATTTAGGTCTGGTATTCATAGATCTAGAGTGTTGGGAACCGCGGCGGGTGATATTGGGTGTGTGGTTCCTTTCCACCATGGTTTTGAGGTGGGATATCCCTTAAACACACCTTTATCATTTAAGTTTCATAATTTTATTTATGTTCACATTTTATATATATGTTTAGTATTTTTTTTCAGCCTTTGTATAATTTTTTGGATGTGCAAAACGGTTGTTTAAGCCTTGTTTTGTGAAAAGTAGTGTTGTTTTGCTATAAACGTGTACACCGCTTGCTTACTTAAATGTTACATTAGCTTACACACCTGGTTTATGGTATTTTGAACATGTTTAAGTAGATTGAATAAATATATGGGATGAAAATGGTATTTTATCCCTTTTTAAGTGCTTAAAATATGTTGTATGTTTAAAAGTGCTTGACATGTGTTCGGTAAATTGCCTGGTTGGATTTTATGTGATTAGTGTGGTTTAAAATGTTTTGTTTGAATTTATAAATACATTGAATCATGAAAAATGGTATTTTAGAGTCCTTTTATGTTTTTAAAAATTACTTTTGGTTTTATAAATAAATGGGTTTTTGGTGGTAAACATGTTTTGGCCCGAGTTGCCAAAAAATGGCCCGTTTGGCATCCTTATAAAAATGGTCATGCTTTGGATGTGTAACCTGAATGTTTTAAGGTATTTATGAAAGTGGTTTTATATTATAAATGGTCTTTATACACATATTTATTAAAATTAAAATTTTTACTTTTTGGAAAATGTTAGTTTTGAGAAATGCATAAAGGCATGTTTGGCATTTTTCTTATAAAAATGGTTTCCATGTGTATTTTATGTTGTATCATTTGAGTCCATTTTATGGTCCATAAAATTGATTTATTAAATGGCGTTGGGGCTTCCAAATCTAGTTTTATATGGTATTGGTGGATTTTTGGCCTTAAAAGAGCATTTTTGAATGGATTTTATGTGCAAGGCCTCATTATACTTATTGAAATTGTTTTATAAAAATTTAGGTTGTTTAATGATCTATGAAAGAAATGTGAGACATGTGTGTGGGATGTTTGATGTGTGTATAATATGTAAATGGAATCTTCATGAACAAATGGTATTTTATAGATGTGTAACTTGTTTGAGCACAAAAAGGGAAAACCCGAGTATCTTGGTGGGAAGACGTGTACTAGTATGCTAGTGATTTAGAGGGGTTTTGTCCCTGTTTCACGTAGAAAGTTTGACAATGATAACCACTACTGGAATTAGATATATTTGCGATGGGATCCCGTCGCAAATAGGCTTTAGCGACGGGGCCCCGTCGTAAATAGTCCATTGTAAAAAACAGCGTCTCAAATATTATTTTTTACGATGAGTCCGTCGCAAATAAGCCTCCGATTATATACATTATATATAAATAAACCTTTTGCGATGGGGAACTACCCCTTCGTAAATAAGCCTCCGATTATATACATTATATATATAAAAACCTTTTGCGACGGGCCCGTCGCAATTAGTATTTGCAACAGGCCCATACTCTCGTCGCAAATACTATTAATAAAAAATTATATTTAAATTATTTGTGACGGGAGCCCGTCGCAAAAGGTCCCATCACAAATACTAAAAATAATAAAAAAAATATTTAATAAAATTATGATTAATGAAAAAATTATATTAATATTATTAAAATAATAAAAAAATAAAAAATATTATTATTAGTAAAATAAACAAACATTATAAAATATAATACTAACAAAATATATTTAATAAAATTATGATTAATAAAAAATTAATATTAATTTTATTAAAATAATAAAAAATAAAAAATTATTACAATTCTCAATATTTACAAAAAAATATAAAAAAATCATAAAATGTTATTATTATTAGTAAAATAAACAAATATTAAAAAATATAATACTAATAATAAATTATAAAATATTAAAAAAAATTATGCAATCTTTGCACCAATATAAAAGACAAAAACTGTAAATAGTTCATATTACAATAAATCTTCAATTCAAATATTTTTAACATAAAAAACAAATCACTGGGGGGTCGTCTTTTGGAGGAAGTGGATGAGCTGTAGGAGATGGTGGATGAAACTCCATCCCTAAACTACGAGTCAGATGGCGCATGTACTCCATCTGCTCGTGATGCTACTGCTGCTACTGCTGCCATCGACGCATGTCCTCCTCATGCTGCTACTGCTACTGCTGCTGCTACTGACACATCTCTTCATGATGCTTCTGCAAACTCTCTATAAGCTCAGACTGAGTTCACAATTTCTCTTGATACTGTGAGGCAGAAGATGATGCCTCTCCATGAGCTCCTCTCGAGTTGGACGCCGACACCGCAACAGTACCATAATAAGTATCAGGAGTCAAATGAGAGCCGATACCAACTACTCGGCCCTTCTCAAAGCTATACTGAGTCACCTGCATCCATGCCACCTCATCGAAATGGTGGGCACTGGTCTGCTCAGTCGTCTCATCCTGACTCTCAGCCTGTGTCTGAGAGGTCGCAGCCTCATATGACTCCTTTAATTCCAATTTGAAATTAAAATGGTGAAAATATTATGTGTAGTTAATTTTCAAACTGAAAAAATAATACTAACCACAATCCGATGTTGGCGATCACCTATAATCTCTCCAGTGGCTGGATCACTGTACATCCTTCGATAAACGTCAAACTCTGTAATATCAGGATGCACAACTGCCAACAGAAATATAAAATAAACTGTTTATATTTAAAGTTATATAAAATATTTAAAAAAATATACTTACCAGATGCTCTCTATGCATACTGAATATACGACTACCAGCTCGATGCGTCACCTCCTGTCTCCCCCGGTTCTGCCGTCCCACTGAAGATATCCTCTGAAATCCACCACCCAACCAGTGTAAACATAATCCATCCCAAATGTGAGATGAAATGTACTCTGTTCAGTGGGCTCTAAACGACTCATCAAATTCTATTACTCCTACTTTCTTAATGGTTGTTCTTCTCAAATTGTGCAAAAACTGACAGAAACGATCATGTATAGACACCTGCCATGCCGCGTGGACATCGTCACACATTCTATCATCGATGGGATACCATAAACCCTAAAAATAATTTATAATATTAAGTTATTAATAAAATAAATTTCAAAATAAATATTATTTATTTACGTACCATCCAATGATCCAACATGTCACGCCGCACATCAATGAGAATCTGTTCCCATGTGATCCATGGTTGAGAAAAATAATTGCGCAAGATAGCACTCCCCTTTCCAATAGCTACATGCGAAAAACTGTGAAAAATGAATAAATAATCAAACAATTAGTATATATATAAATAAATTAATTAAAACTAACTAAAATATATAGGTTACTATACCTCTGTGTGCATGGATCAAAGCCAAGACATGGATGTTGCTTGGGGATTGGGTCAGGAATCGTCAGTCACACAAGACTGCGCCCCCTCCGCGTACCCCCTGAACCGTTAGTAGGCTTAGGGTCAGATGGTCCACAATCCCCCTCATCCAAAGGTAGATCAGCCTCCTGCAACTCGTGAAATAGATCAAGATCCATCTGAAACATAAAATGATTATTGTTAACAGATAGTTGAAAATAACTATTATATATAGATATATATTAGTTATGATTATAACCAACATTTAACTGTGTCAATGTCCATCTTCATCCTCATCTCCATAGCTGTCAATGTCAATGTCTTCATCTTCCTCCTCAGAATCATCAATATCCATATGATTTTCAGTTTCATCATCTCTTGTCATTTCAAATTCATTTGTAACATCATTAACATCTTTGTCATCATCGATCCTTAATTGTGGAGTGTCATCATCAATATTCACATCTCTTTGTGAAAAAGATGGATTTTGAGCAGTCTCTTGAAAAATTTCAATTCCTTACACTTCAGTGGAACCACATTCAGTTTGAGTAAACTGATTTTCCCGAGATTTCATTTTTATTATGCTCCACCAATCACTCAAGTCTCTTAAAGTAGAACAATACTTTTTATAATAAATTTGATGTGCCTTTTTATTAAGTAAAAATGGTTCATTTACTGCAAGAAGGATTTTATATTTAATATCGATGATTCCATGAGTCGGATGAACATGCAAGCCTCTCTCAGTATCCAACCACCGACATTTAAACATCGTTATGTAATTCTGTCCTAGATAACACAACTCAATAATTTCATCTAGAATGCCATAAAATTCAACTTCAGTTTCTTTGTGATGTGATCCTCTCAAGAAAACTCCACTGTTCATTGTTTTTTTTATTCCCCATATTTATTTGTATGAAATCAAAAACGATTTACCACATATACATTATAAGATTTAACCATTTTGGATGGTGGGTTACACAATATACACAGTCAATTATCAATTTTATTAGCATGTTAAGACACCTAATTTTTTTTAAAACAATTATCAATATGATAAATAATAAACAGAATTGATATTAAACCATCAATAATTTTTGTTACAAGTTTTTGAAACCATTGATAATTTTTTTTTGTCTGCGTTCTTCAAGAGCAGCTACTGTAATTTGTGGAAGTTGTTTCTTAATATGATTATCATATAACCTACAAATAAAATAAGTTTACATACTATAACATAAATTATAGAATAAGTGATAGAAGCACTCACAATACAAATGATGTCATTTCTTCACAGTTGAGCAGAACATATGTATGAGCTCTGTGATGTTCATCATCTGAAAGCCATCGTTCATGAACTCCACCAAAACCAAGATTTAGATGATTAAAAAATGATAATTGATTGTCCATTTCATCATTAACATTCCACACATTTTGTCCCATGTGGTTGTGTTTGGAGGGATATTTAGATTCAAAATAATAAGAGCATAAAAAAGCAATTTCGTCTTGCAAATAAGCTTCAGCAATTAAGCCTTCAACTGATGCTTTGTTACGTACTTTTTCTTCAATTTCTGCATGCATATCTCGAATGGGTACATCCATTGAAACTGTATTGGACCTCCATATTTAGCTTTATATGACAAATGTAATATCATATTTTCCATTGAATCAAAGAAATCCAGGGGAAATATTCTTTCCAGTTTACATATAATTACAACAACATCTTCTTCCAATTTTCTTAGCACATCATAGTCTATTTTCACTACAAAAATGTCTCAAAAAAAATATGATATGTCTGTTATCGAATCCAAAATCATAGAATTCAAAAAACTTCTGAATCCAATTGGCATAAGTCTTTCCATTATAACATTACAATCATGACTTTTTAATCCGGTAATATAACCATTCTTAACACATCTGCCCAAATTGGAAGCATAACCATCTAGAAGTCTCAAATTTGCAATCCACTGACAAAATAGTAAGCAAATATCTTTGGACAATGTATAAACTACTTTTGGATTCATTAAAATATGTGACATGACATTTTCAAATAGTTCCAGTTCTGGTCGCCTGCAAATTTGGGCAAGATCTAATCGTGCCTTTACAGTATCTTTGGTCTTACAGGTGTATCCAAAACTGTATGAAATAAATTATCAAAATAGTTCTTCTCAATATGCATGACATCTAACATGTGGTGGACCAACAAATCAGACCAATATGGAAGATCCCAAAAAATGCTTTGTTTTATCCAATTATGTTCTTTCCCAAAGCCATAAATTTTCTGTTGGTTTATTGTTGGACCAAATGTGATGGGAGGTAATGAAAATACAACTAATTTTAACTCTATACCTGAGATCATTTTTGGAGGTTCATCCCTTTCAATGTTACCTTTTATGAAACGAGATTTGTTCCTCCGAAAAGGATGATCGGTTGGAAGAAATCTGTGGTGACAGTCAAAATAGCAAGGTTTTTTTCCATTGATGAGCATAAAGGCTTTATTGTCTTTCATACAGTAAGGACATGATTTCGGACCATGTGTACTCCAGCCAGATAACATGCCATATGTTGGAAAGTCACTAATCATCCACATCAATGTAGCTTTTAATATGAAATTTTGTTTTGCAGTAACATCATATGTACTAACACCATCACTCCAAAATGCATTTAACTCATCAATCAATGGTTTCAAATAAACATCAATATTCTTTTACAGATGTCCTGGGATTAATAAGGTCAAAAAGATATAGGGATCCTTCATCAACATCCATATAGGTAAATTGTACGGAGTTATAAAGACAATCCAACATGAATAATAACTACCATAAGAACCAAATGGACAAAAACCATTAGTAGAAAGACCCAATCATACATTTTGGGCTTCTAAAGCAAAAGGCGGATGCAGACGGTCAAAATGTTTCCATGAATCACTATCAAATGGATGATTCAAGATTTTATCAGTTGAAATCATGGTTTTGTGCCATGACATCATCGACGCTGTGTTCTGAGACATAAATAAATGATGCAACCTGAGTGTAAGGGGGAAATATCTCAACTGTTTTACTAGAATCGATCCAGACTTCCCTGGTTGAGCTTCTTTATACCTCAATTGTCCACATGTGGGATAACTATCCAACAAATCATTATCACCAAAATATAAGATGCAATCATTTGTACATGCATGAATCTTCTAATAACTAAGGCCCATATTATGAACCAACCTCTTGATCTCATAGTAATTTGCAGGAAACACATTTCCTTCAGGTAATAGTGTTTTAACCAAAGAAAATATCTGATCAAAATAGTTGTTTGACACTGCATTATCTGATTTAATAGCCATAAATTTTTCAACCGCTTCTTATTTTCTTATCTTGCAACCAGGATATAATGCATCCTCAGCATACCTCAACAACTCATAAAATTCGGATGGTGCCAACTCAGGAGTTAAATTAATATCATCTTGAGTTTCAATTTGTTGAACAAATGGACCTGCAACATCATGTACTAAATTTTGAAACTGTGATGGATACAGAATCAAGTTATTAGTATCTTCTCTGGAACTACATTCACCATGTTGATACCAAAAAACATAATCTGGTTGAAAACCAAATCACAAGAGATGTCCCCCAACCTTGTCAAATGTGTCAAATGTTCTTAGAGAACATTTTTTACAAGGCCAGTTTATTGTGCCTTCTGAAACATATTCTGGTTTTGATGATGCAAATGATAAGAAATATTCAACACCCTCAATATATACAGGATTTAAAACAGAACCGTTTGGATTTCTATGCTGATTTATCCAAGCACGATCATCTAATAATGACTGTTGTCGACTTCTTTATTCCATATTTTTTCTACAAAATATAAAATCATTACTATTTTTGAATAATTTGAAATTATAAAAACACCATCTAAAAAAAAGACAAATAATTACAACTACTTCTTAATAATTACCATTACTTACGGGTGACACCATTTCTAATGGATTGACAACTACTCTTTTGTTTGACGGTTCATTTACTTGCAACTTTCTCAAACATAAATCATGATGAAGAATCTACTCGGAGGTATGCATATTCATTCTCATGCGTACCTCTGAGCAGATTCTTCATTGTGATTTCTATGTGAGAAAGTTATAGGTAAATGATCCATCAAACAAAAGATCCCCTTTTTTGTCGATGAATCATCTTCTTGCAACTGTCACTGCCTGAACACATTATGAAAAATGTGGTCCTATGAATGCATATTCAAACTCGTGCATACGAGATTAGATATGCATACATAGAAGCATACTTTTCATAATATTTTGAGTTGGTGAAAGTTGAAAGGAGAAGAGTTATCGAGCAAAAGGAGTGCGGTCAATCCACTGGAAATTGTACCAAGTTATTACAAGTTATTACAATTGATTTTCGTCTTAATTGTTCCTATTTCTTACTAATTGTTCCTATTTCTTACTAATTGTTCCTATTTCTTACTAATAATTACTCATTGATACTCATTGTTACTAATTGTTATTCATTGTTACAATTTGCTACTAATTGTTACTAATTGTTACTAATTGTTACTAATTGTTACTAATTATTACTAATTTTCACTAATTGTTACTAATTGTTACAATTTGTTACAATTTGTTACAATTTGTTACAATTTGTTACTATTTATTACAATTTATTACAATTTATTAGTATTTATTAGTATTTATTAGTATTTATTAGTATTTATTAGTATTTAATAGTATTTATTAGTATTTATTAGTATTAAAAATTATTAGTATTACAAATTATTACAAATTATTACTAATTATTACTAATTATTACTAATTACTACTAATTACTATTAATTATTACTAATTATTACTATTTATTACTATTTATTAGTATTTATTACCATTTATTACTATTTATTACTATTTATTACTAATTATTACTAATTATTACTATTTATTACCATTTATTACTATTTATTACTATTTATTACTATTTATTACTAATTATTACTAATTACTACTAAGTATTACTAATTACTACTAATTATTACTAATTATTACTAATTATTACTAATTATTACTAATTATTACTATTTATTACTATTTATTAATATTTATTACTACTTATTACTATTTATTACTATTTATTACTATTTATTACTAATTATTACTAATTATTACTAATTATTACTAAATATTACTATTTATTACTATTTATTACTATTTATTACTATTTATTACTATTTATTACTAATTATTACTATTTATTACTATTTATTACTATTTATTACTATTTATTACCATTTATTACCATTTATTACCATTTATTACTATTTATTAATATTTATTACTATTTATAACTAATTATTACTAATTATTACTAATTATTACTAATTATTACTCATTATTACTATTTATTACTATTTATTACTATTTGTTACTGTTTATTACTAATTATTACTAATTATTACTAATTATTAAGTATTACTAATAATTAGTAATATTACTAATTATTACTAATTATTACTAATTATTACTAATTATTACTATTTATTACTATTTATTACTAATTATTACTAATTATTACTAATTATTACTAATTATTAAGTATTACTAATTATTACCAATTATTATTACTAGTTATTACTAATTATTCCTAATTATTCCTAATTACTCCTAATTATTTCTAATTATTCCCAATTATTCCTAATTAGTCCTGATTATTCCTAATTATTAATTATTATTAATTATTACTAATTATTCCTAGTTATTTCTAATTATTTCTAATTATTCTTAATTATTCCTAATTATTACTAATTATTCCTAATTATTACTAATTATTACTAATTATTCCTAATTATTCCTAATTATTACTAATTATTACTAATTATTCCTAATTATTCCTAATTATTCCTAATTATTAATAATTATTACTAATTATTCCGAATTATTCCTAATTATTACTAATTATTACTAATTATTACTAATTATTCCTAATTATTCCTAATTATTTCTAATTATTCCTATTTATTCCTATTTATTCTTAATTATTCCTATTTATTCCTAATTATTACTATTTATTACTAATTAATCCTATTTATAACTAATTAATCTTATTTATTACTAATTATTCATATTTATTACTAATTATTCATATTTATTACTAATTATTCATATTTATTACTAATTATTCATATTTATTACTAATTATTCATATTTATTAGTAATTATTATATTTATTACTAATTATCCCTATTTATTACTAATTATTCCTATTTATTATTAATTATTCATATTTATTACTAATTACCCGTAATTATTACTAATTACCCGTAGTTATTACCAATTACCCGTAATTATTACTAATTAAACATAACTATTACCAATTAAACATAACTATAACTAATGAGCGTTAATTGATATTAATAACTAAAATTTACAACTACTAATTACTAATTATAAGTAATTATTTATAGACAATACTAATTTTCGTTAATAATTATTAATTATTACTAATTATTAATTATTACTAATTATTAAGAATTGGTATTAATAATTTCAAGTTATTATTACAAATAAATACAGATAACAAAACAATTTAAATCTAATTTAATTACAACTAATCAACAATAATTAAAATTAACATAAATAAAATAAAATAAATACTAAATTAAATAAAATATAAATACCTTTAAACTTGATCTCCTATTGATGTTACCGACTTCACAACTTCTACGTAAAAAAAACTAACTCAGAAAATTTTCACTCTAAAAATAGAGTTTAGAGAGAAAGAGACATTGAGAATTGAGGTGAAGAGAAAGAAAAACAGAGGGGGGTATATATAGGTTAGATTAGTTGCGACGAGACTATTTGCGATGGTAATCCCGTCGTAAAAGGTTCTTTTTGCGATGGAGTCCGTCGCAAATACTTTTGCCTGCATTAATTACTGTCGGTGGTTAAAAGAGTATTTGCGACGGGGCCCGTCGCAAAAAGTGACCTGCTGACACACTTTTTGCGACGGGGCAATATCCTGTCGCAAAAACCCATTTACCGCCGTCGGTATTTGCGACGGGTCCCGTCGCAAATACCCTTCGCCCGACACACTATTTGTGACGGGGGGATCCCCCCGTCGCAAATAACCTATGGGATAGACTATATGAAACGAGAATTAATCCCGTCGCAAAAGCCTGTTTTTCCCATAGTGAACACTAACTAAACTATGATGATGATGATGTTGGGGACCAATAGGTTGTGGATGATTATTCTAATAGTGGCTCACGTGCATGAGAAAAAATATTTTTTATGGTTACTTTTACACCAAGATACGAGGTACTTGGGGCCCACAACGAACTAGTGCCTAGGGGTGTTCCTGTGACTTGTGCTCATTGTCTATTTTGTACTCACCATCAACATATGGTGTGTTTAGTTGGTAAATTCAGAAGTGTGTGTTTTTTATTTAAAATTTTACATTATTTAAAGCAGCCCTTTTGAAAACTATTTTCATTTTGAAGTTGCAGCTCTTTGAAAAATTGTTACTTGCATTCTTGTTTATAAAACTTGCAAGTTTTTTTCTGGTAATTTTTATAGCATGAAAAATCATTTGGAAAACATATTTTTGTATATTGTATCTCAAACTTGAAATTTATGTTTCTTTTATTTTAAAGGATGTTCATTGGGAATAGAATACCGGGCAAGCCTACTGAGTTTTAATACTCACGCCTATAGTTTTCTTTTGTTTTTAGCCCTTGTGCAGGTTCAGCTTGAGTTCAGTTGCTTTGGGCGATGAGTATTCATTGTGTTGGAGAGTGACTAGTGGGGTCACATGGTGTTAGTTTGGTCATCGGGTTTGGTCAGTTGGTTTTATTTTTTAGTTTTACTTTCACTTTCTTGTATAAATAATGTTCAGTTCAATTTTATATAAATGTATGTTGGGATGTCTGTTTCTTTCCGCTTCTTAGTTCTTGATTATATTTGGGCGAAATCCTTCCGTTGAGTACTCTGTTGATTCCTGACACTAGTTGCCAGCCCGTGGGGATCGGG
Source organism: Viscum album (assembly GCA_963277665.1). Taxonomy (NCBI): domain Eukaryota; kingdom Viridiplantae; phylum Streptophyta; class Magnoliopsida; order Santalales; family Viscaceae; genus Viscum; species Viscum album. The sequence goes on along the minus strand of OY728139.1, from coordinate 28,058,218 downwards.
AACGCCCTTCAGGCCATGCCACAGATCAGTTCGGGTGCCTGGTTCAGGGTCGACCTGGGATGGTTCGTGACATGGAATGAATCCACATTAGAGCCTCAGTATCCAACATAGTTCATAAATTGTTTTATTGGTAGTTTAAAACTTGTATGCCCATCTGTGTATGAAGAAAAAATATGTTATTATAAGCTTAATGATTTTTGGACCAAAACAGCTGATAAATGATATTTATGTGTATCTTTCACCATCGATTGATGATTTGAAACTGCTATGGGAGACATGTGTTAAAGTTTTTGATGCATACAAGAAAGAGTATTTTCTTTTGCTTGTTATGATAATGTTTATTATAAATGACTTTCCTGTATATGGAAACTTATCTGGATATAGTGTTAAAGGACATAAAGCATGTCCAATTTTTGAAGAAGAGACTTCATATTATCAATTGCAGAATGGAATAAAGACAGTGTACATGGGACATCGAAGATTTTTTACGAATTTCCCATCCTTATCATAGATTGAAAAAATCATTTAATGATTTACAGGAATACAACCTTCCCCCTCGACCATTGTTCGTTAAAGAATATTACGATAGGGTGAAAAATATTGATTCGATATTTGGAAAGAAAAGTAGTTATGGTCTTCAAAAAAATATCTGGAAGAAACAATCTATCTTTTTTAAACTACCTTATTGGAGATTTTTAGAGATTAAACATAACATCGATGTTATTCATGTTGAGAAAAACATATGTGACAGTTTGATTGGAACTTTGTTAGACATAAAAGGAAAGAAAAAAAGATATATTTCATGCTATATTAGACTTGATATCAATAGGAATACATTTGGAGTTATCTCTTAATATGAAAGGAAACAAAACATATTTAACTCCGGCTTGTCACACATCAAGCAAGATTGAAAAGATGAATTTTTGTTCGTGTATTCATGGTATTAAAGTACATATTAGTTATTCTTAAAATGTGAATAATTTAGTGTCATTGAAGTATTGTAAATTAATAGGTAATAAATCTCACGGTTGTCATGTATTGATGCAACAACCTCTACCAGTCGCACTGGGTGGTATATTGTCGACAACTGTCAGAAAGACTATCATCAAGTTATGTAATTTTTTCAAATCCATTTTTAGTAAATTCATTGATCCAAATTTGTTAGATGTGTTAAATAATGAAGCAGTTCTTATTCTTTGCAAACTAGAAATGTATTTCCAACCTACATTTTTTTGATATAATGGTTTATGTAGTAATTCATTTGGTGCATGAGATAATAATATGAGGGCCTATTTATTTATGATGAATGTATCCCTTTGAAAGATATATGAAAATTTTGAAGGGATATGTTAAAAATACTTATCAACCAGAGGCCTATATTCTTTAAAAATATGAATCGAAAGAGGTGATTGAGTTCTATACTGATTATTTGTATGAAGTGGAGTATATTAGTCTCCCCATATATCGACATATGATAGTTAATCGTGAAGGTAGAGGGATTCAAGTCTTAAACGTAAAGTTCATTCCACGTGATGAAGTGATGCATACAAGTTTATATATTTTGAACAATACAAACGAGTTTCAATCATATATATAATCACATATTGCAGAATTAAATTTATGATATCAGAAAAGAAATGAAAAGTGGTTGATGATTGAGCATAAAAAGACATTTGTTTCATGGTTTAAATAGAAATTCACCACATATATATCTGTATCAAAAACATTGAAGTGGTTGGTAGGGGAGACATCTCTCAATGTGATCACATGGTTTGGTTTTGATATTAATGACTATACATTTTACACAAAAAATCTGGATGACAAGAGAACCGTTTATAATAGTGGTGTAATGTTCTTCACTAAAGCACTACATTTTTTGAGTGCCAAAGATAAAAAACCAATTTTCGCATCAATGCCATATTTTTGAGTTCTTGAAGACATATGTAAAATTGATTATATTAAATTTTGAGTCACTATGTTTAATTGTAATTGGGTTTTAATTAATAATGGTGTGAAACACGATGAATATGGGTTTAAACTAGCTGATTTGAAAAAATTTATTTGCAATGAGGAATCATTTATCATGGACACACATGCAAAACAAATATTTTATGTCAGTGATCCATCAAATGATCAGTAGTTCTTTATTTTGCAAGGGAAAAGAATCCATTTGGATGATGAGGATGATGATGATGATGTTATTGATTTATACGATGCTTCTTCATCTATTACATGATTTTCAAATAACAATGATTATAACGCAGACATAGTGCATGTAGTATGAAATGATCATACTGAATGGATATGGGAAAACAATAAATTAATATCATAATTAATTTGGTAATTATTTACATTTTTTTAAATTTACTTGGGTAAAATGGAATTATTTAATAAATATTAAATATTATATTTATAAATGTTTTTGTAATTTTAGAATTAATGTATATATTTAACAGTTTACCTTTTATATATTTTTTGGGTTAAGAATTATAACATCATTATTTTTTTCTTTAACTGACACATGTGTTTCCTTTTTTTACTTATATATTTCCGTTTTCCTATTTTCTAATTATTCAATTGGATAATAAAATGTAGGTACACAAAAAATTAATTACAATTGTCAATTTCAATGATAGATACTAATATAGAGACAGAAAATCATGTATTGAGGTATTTTTTTTCATATTATTAAATATCCATTAATTTAATTATTTATTAAAAAAAACTTTTAATTTACAAAAAATAACGGTAGGAATACTGATGAGACCTCAGTGGTAGAGTCCTCTACTTTTACTTTTACTAAATTGAGTTATCGAGTTGGAAAATGTGGCACTACACGTTTACCAAAACTTTCACTTGATTGTGGAGATGAGTGATTGAATATTACTTTTAATGATAATAATAATGCAACTGGACCAAATGCAACATAATTTATCAGCTATATCTCCATTCAGAGACATTGCAGGATTAACATATTATATCCTCATTGGAAGGCCATCAATAAGATGGAAAAAGATCATATTTGGGAGACCGTAAGGTATGATATCTCAATTGATTTATTTATTTTTTGTATTTTTTGAATATGATATATTTTAAATAACTAATATTTATTTTATTCAATTACAGATGAAATTTATTTTTGAAGAAAGAAAAGAAATTAAGAAAAGATGTCTTACTTTGGCGGTGGTTAGATTGAGAGATTTCAAAATGAAGTTGAAAAAAATATGTTTTTGGAAAAATAAAAAATGAAAACCCATGACTCAAGTATCAGTTTATAGATATAGACACGTGGAAAAAATTTGTTTCCAGCCAAAATGAAAAATCCTTTCTAGTATGATAATTGTATTAAATTGTAAAATTTCATATATATGTACCTATTTACTTATTAGTTTACTCTTTGTATAACATGCCTATAGGAAATCCCATCAATACATCTAGTGGAAGAATGTATACCCTCATACTTTATCATGCGGAGGGTATCATTTTTGGAGCAAAAAATGATTGAGGAAAAGTTTGAAGCACTAATAGCTCACTCCACTAGTGGTTCTGATGAGGTCCAGTTCATTCCTCTATCTCCCCACACTCTCCATGAACAATGGAAAAGATCAAGAAGAAAAAAAAGAAAAGAATATTACAGAGAAATCTAAGGAAGTAACTGATAAAATTGTAAGTAAATATTATTTATTTGTCATGAATTTTTCTATTTTATAAATTATAAACACTAATATAACCTTTTAATTTTTTATTTCAAGATGAACTTTAGGATAAATATACACATGGATATTTTAACCCTGATGGTAGGATTGATATCCTAGACACTACTTTAGGAAAGATAGAAAACCCTGACTATGTTAGAGGATGTCAGGAGGGTGTTAGTATTCAGAAAGTTTTTGGTCATAGTAATAAATAAAGAGACCCAGAAATAGAATTCTTAAAATCTAAGCTGAAAGATATGAAATAGTCTATGGGTGATCAAATTCAAGTATCTGTGCCACAGGCTTTGTTAGAACACTTGATAAGACAGTTATAGTCTACGCAGCCTTCCCAGCCTGCTCAGCCGATTGTGTAGCCTTTACAGCCATCCCAGCCAGACTACCCTACCCAACCTACCTACTTTGATCCTCCACCTCCTCGCTCAGACAAAAATGTATACTGTGAGTTGTTTTATAGAGATCATCATATACATATTATTGCATTAGGACTCATTCATTTTTTTGGAGGATTATGTACATCACCGACCAATATAGACGGGTCAGGTTAGAATATTAGTACTTGATATTATTGATCCTAATTCTCTACTACAATTTTTTACTGAGGAGATTACTGAAGTTGGGGATTGTCTGGGTTATTTTTTACATCAACCAACTGGTCTTATTCATTATATTTCATATGAGGTATGCATTTTTTTAAATATTAATTACATATTATTGAAAATTACTTATAATTTTTTATGACATTTAACTTATATAGGATTATCTGAAAGTAAAAGAAATTGCACAAATGAAACAAAACGTTTAAAAAAAATCGACTGTACATACTTATGATATTTCTTACAGGATACAAATATTATCTTAGTCTTATTCTTCCTTGAATAATATCTATGAGTTTTTGATGATATAAAATATATGCGGAAGAGATTATCCATTGAGATTACTCAAACAAGATATCATGTATCTAGTTGATTTTTAAAGATCAACCTGAATGTGTTGTAGTTATTTTCTATGTAAGTAAATTTAAATTTAAATTTTTATTTCTTTAATAATAGATGGTTTAAATTTACTAACTATATTTAATTTTTAAATTAGGCATTTACACATGCTTCTTATAAAAAAATAAAATCATATGAATTTATAGTTTTATAGATTCAGAATACATTTCTATTGAAGTGAAACATGTGAAAAATCCTAATAGAGTTGCATTTATATGTGAGAGATTATCACATAAGAATATTGGGTGTTAGTTTTTTCCATTTCTTGGTAAGTAATAACATAAACATAATTATGAACTAATGATAATTATAATGTCATTAATTGTGAACTTTTTGTATTGTAGGGGGAATTGGATGTTAGGTATATTTTTCCCAAGTGAATGCACCTTATATTGGTTTTGCTATTTATCGAGAAGAATTCATAAAATACTTTCCACCTTATTATACAAGTAAGTTTTTTTTTGTTTTTCATAAGCTCATTATGTTTAATTCTCATTGTTTATACATGCATTATTAGTTCATATATATGAAAATACAGTTCATGGAAAAAATTTAACAAAGAACACATGTCGATAAAGAAACCAAATGAAATCCAATATGTGGAAGTAAAGGTAATTATTTTTTATATTAGATATTATTATGATTTATTGATATATATATATATATATTGTTTTTTATTATCATGTTAATGTTTTATAACTACAGTGTCATCATCAACAAGGACACGTTGAATGTGGTTATTATGTTCTACGATTCATGTATGAGATAATTACAATTGGGATAACTACTAAATTTTGATAAGGTTAGTTATATTAATTAATTTATATTTTCTACCACAATAATCTATTTTTTAATTTCATATCATTCAATGTTATTGTAGATATTCAATGATGGCTAGTATTATACCCAAACTGAACTTACCCATATTCAATCTTTGTTTACAAGATATTTGTTAAGTCTGATTATGATTTAAGGTATGCATATTCTAATGTCTATGAATAATATCACATTATCCTAATAAAATGTGTTCAAAAAACTAATTATTTTGTTATAATAGGCATTTGAGCATAATGATATAAAATGAATGCTTTAACAATAACCAATAATGACCATGTTGTAAATTTCTGGTATGTGCTTTTTAATTCTACTTTATAGTACAAATGTGTAGATAATTTTTTTTGATTAACTACATAAAAGAATGTAAGTTTTTATATATTTTTAGTTAATGATAAATTCTATTTAATTACTGTATACTATGTTTTTATTACAGGGATTTTGATTATTTTGGAAGTGTAATATTCTGAATATTCTATTTTTTTAACTTTCGACGCCAATTTTTATGAAAACCAACACCGAATCATTTAAAATAAATACTTCTGACTTTTGGTGTCAATTTATTTATTAAACAGACGTTGAAAACTAAGACCAGTATCATTTTCAGCATTAGTTTTGAAAAACCGATTCCAAAAAGCATATTTTTTATGTTGCCTTTATAGATGTCAGTTAAAAACTGACGTCAAAAATGAAAAAACCGATATTAAATCCAATTTTTTCATTAGTGTTACTCAATAAAGAAAAAGTTTCATAAAACTGCAAGGACACCTATATGTGGATACAAGTTTTTTGGACTGACAGTTTCATGAATGATTGAGGTTTTCACAAAGGTTAATAGTTACATAAAAAAGGAACCTTTAGGAAAAATACCTGGGAAAAGGTTATTGGAATGCATTAAAGCATCATAATCAGTTTGTAGTGATGAAAAACATCATCATCATCTACTCAAATATAAAAGTTACCTTCAAGTAAATAAACTAAGAATGACTTCACCCAAAGCAGTGATCAAGGGGAAGTCAACAGGTGTCATCTGAGGGAGGTAGTGTGTAATCCCTAAAATTATTATAACAGAAGTGGGCCTGACATAGAGTGACCGTGACTGAACAATTGTAATCCAAAAAATCCAACGAAGCTTAGTGGATTCTATAATGGCTAACACACTGTCGATGTATCCTTCTTGGACTAGACCTTAGCAGTGAACCAAGTAAAACTGTTGTGTTGTGTTTCATTTTATGTATACGTGTTTTGGATGATTGCACAATTCCATTAGACAGGTTCTTAAAGTTTATAGAAATGTGGGGACAATATTCCTTTTATCTAAAGAAAACGTTAATGCCCTGATCAACCCATCCCCTATCAGGGTGTTTTGGGGTCTAACTAGTGGTATTTGAGCCTAGGTTGTAGGTGTTATATTTGTCTTCTGAAATGGTTGTAATAGAGAATTTAGTGAACGTAAGGGTAGTTCCCCTTTTTAATGGAAGAAACTTCCATATTTGGAAGAATAAAAAGAGAACTCATATTTGATCTCTTGGGATGGAAGTTCTATTTTCCATAGTTCATGGGATTCAGCTCAGTGATGCAGCATGACTTTTCCATGACTGAATCAAATAAGAAAATGTTTGATGCATATGTAAAAACTGAAAATGCTCTTACCACAGCTCTATCTGATCAAATCTATTTAAAGGTTATTAGTTTCACTACAAAAAAGTCTATGTGGGAGAAATTGGAAAATATATATGAAGGTGATAACAAAGTGAAGAAGGTGAACCTATAAGTTCTACACAATAAATTTGATGATCTGAAAATGCATCCAGATGAAAATTCAAATAGTTTATTCAATCAAATTATTAAAGTTGTCAAAAAAATTCGAGGTCTTGGTGAATAAATTAAGGATATTGACATTATAAAGAAAGTCTTGAGAAAGTTTCCACATTTGTAAAATCCAAAAGCTTTTGATCCTAAGGAAAGTTATTTGTCTATGCTTTCTCTTGATGATATTCTAAGCGGTCTGATGGATTATGAAATGAGAGTCAAACTAAAAGAGACGCCAATTTGAGAAAGTAAGGATATGACATTCAAATCCATGAAAAAACATGAAATTTATAAAGGAATTCATGATGGAGAAACATTTTTATAGAGAATTTTTAGAGAATTCATAAACATAGTTTAAATCTAATGTTGAAGACACCATGATGGATATAGTTGAAAATATAAAACCTATTAAAGAGGAATATAATCAGCCAGATAGTTTTTTCGACCTCAAGATAGAACTTTAGGGTGCACTTGACGAGTTTTACATTCAAGAAAAAATAATAATAAAAATATTAGAGAATTATTGAATGAATCATCAGACTATGTTGATCAACATGAAGAAGAGATTGATTGACTACAAGTAGAGGAATAATAACATTTTACAACTCATGAAATCTCAGGATAGTTTGTTGAGTTTAAACTTAAGATTAAAGAGTGAAAAAAGTTATCAATGATCTTAATTAGAGGTTGAAGGAGAAATCTAAGATAGTTTAGGGCCTTAAAGAAGAAGTAATTCATTAAGGAGTAAACTAGAAACTAAAAAAAATCAGTGGATCTAAGGAAGAAACTATAATTTGGAAGGTTGTAAGATGATAATCTTTTAAAAATAGTCAAACATGGATATAAAGTAGTAGATAATGTTTTAAATGATCAAAGACCCAAATTTATGCACAGAAGTGGGATTGGATGTGATATATGAACATCAAAGGCTGGAAATGAGATAGGCCAACACAAATGGAGGCAAAAAGTTGGTCATATATATGAAAACACAAAGACACCTGGATTTCTAACAAAGACAGCTTCGAACCAAACAAAGTATTGGATTTGAAAAAATCCTCAGTCATTAAGATATAGTTGCCTACCAATGACCTATATTAAAGTGGGGGAAATATGGAGGAATGAAAGTGAGAAGATGTTTCCTTATATGAAATGTCAATTCTATGTATTTCTGGGATATACCATGTCTTACTATGAAGAGGCAAGGATTTATCTAGATGGGGAATCACATAATAGTCAATAAAGGATAATGAGACCATATCCTTAATCATATAAAAGAAATAATTTCTATGGATATTGTTTTCATTTTTCCAACATTGGGACCAAATCTATTCATTAAAGGCAAAGGGAAAGTGGAAATAGTAAATAAAAAACTTAGAGACAAGTGAATACAGGCCAACCAAGAAATTTTTTTGGAAAATCAATACTCTCCTTTAGAAGAAAAATGAGTACGATTCAACTATGCATGTTGAGAAGAGATTGAAGATGCCATCTTATGCTTCAACTAAACCAGACATCTCATGAAAAAAAAGAAGAATATTGAGAAACCCAACATGGAATAAATTTCACTCAAAACTATAAATAATAGTAGAAACTAGATTATTTATAATGGATTCCCATCCCACATGACAATAAATGAAAATTTGTTAAAAAAATGTGAAGGAAAGAGTTGACAGAATGACGCTATTTGGAAATAGTGGTGCCTTAAAGATCAAAGATATTTGAAATAACTAATTGGATAGTGATGAGTTGAAGAAAATAGAAGTGATCTATATGGATGGTCTACATCACAATCTCCTAAGTGTGATTCAACTCTGTTACTTAGGACTGATGATGACATTTAATCAGAAATGATGAAATTTCAAAGGTAAGGTAGAAAATTATCTCATGAAAGGATGAGGGTGAATGTTAATTTATAACAAATGGATAGTAAATAAAACATCTATTTCATAATAATTAAAGTGGAAAAAAACTTTTTTGCATTAGAGGTTGGGTCACATTAACCAACAAAGAATGAAAAACTTATCTAATCTAAAGGCCATAGTGGACATCCCCAATTTGAAGTGTGATTGAGAAAATACATGTAATGATTGTATATGAGGAAAAATGAACCAAATTTCCTATCAATCAAGGGGTAAAAGGGAATCAAATATGATTGATCTATTCCACACAGATGTGCATGCTCCAATGAATATGGCTATCACAAATTGAGAGGGGTACTTCATTTTTTATTAATGATTTTAGAATAATGACATGTGTTATGTTTATGCAGAGTAAACATGATGTGATTGAATTCATAAAGAGATACACTAAAGAGTTGAGAATGAAATTGGCCACACAACAAGATATTATAGTATGACAATGGAACATAATACATATTCAATTAATTTTAAAATCAATTTGAAAAACATGGAATCAAGCATAAGGTGTCATCACTGAGAACACCTCAACCAAATAGGGTCATTGAATGAAAAAATCATCTAGTGTATAATATGGATAAAACTATACTGATTTAGAGAAATGTTTCTCATCACTACTGAAAATAGTTTATTCTAGTCATGGTGCACACTCAAAATCAGATAGGGTTGAGTCCAAAAGAGAAAAGGGCACACTATGAAATATGGCATGGAAGGAAGCCCTCACTAAATCATTTCTATGTTTTTGAAAGTAAACGTTTCATCCAAAACAAAGAAATAAATCAAGGAAAATATGGTTATTATATAGATGAATGAATATTTCTTGGATAATCAATGAAGACTAGATCCTATAAATTCTACAATAATTGGATTAGAAAAATTATAGAGAGTAATGATGCCAAGATCAACGAGGATAAAATTACGAAGAAATCTAGGAGTTCATATGTTGATATGTTTGAATATGAATAATAAATTAAAAAAGGAAAAGGTTTAAATACATAGATTGTAAAAGTATTTCTTACTATTTAGGGTTCTCCAAATGATGATGATTTAGAAGTGGAATCATAAGATGAGACCATTATTGAAGTAACTCAATTCGAACCTCACAGGATAAGTATAAGTGCAGAATTTGATCAATAAGACATTATTAGAGATTAGACCACACCTACATAGTCAAGGAGAATGAGGAATGTAGCATATTTGACTTTATTATCAATGGTAGAACCAAACTCATTTGAAGAAGTGAAGGATGATTCATGTGTTAAGATCATGAATGAATAAATAGTCCAGATTGATAAAAATAGGACTTGGTATACTTTTAATAGGAATGTAAATCACAATGTGATTGGAACAAAGTGTATCTTCAAGAAAAAATTTAACAAGTAAGAAAATGTGATCTGAAACAAGATACACATGGTGTGTAAAGGCTATGCACAAATTATGGGAATTTATATTGAAGAATTTTTTTCTCTAGTAGCTTTACTAGAGTCCATTAGGATCTTCATATTTATAAAAATTAAAAGTGGGTATAATTTTTATAAGATAGATGTAAAAACAGTATTCTTAAATGGAATTCTTGAATAAGAAGTTTACATTGAACAAATAGTGGTATTTCTGATTAGGAATTATGAAATAAAGGTTTGTAGATTGAATAAGGATACATATGGTATAAATCAGGCACTACGAGCATGATATTATTGAATGGATGATTTACAACTAGAAAATTTTCCTATTTTCATGGTTTTAAACCATGGAAGTAGGGCCCAAAACTATTTACATAGCCTACAACCACAGTTTTCCTAAACCGTTGCTACTATGGCTATTACAGTAGGGTCTGACCTGTTGTCATGATTTAAACTATGGAAATAGGTGGGCTATTTCCACAGTTTTCACAACCATGGAAATAAGTCTCATTGTTGTCTACCGTGGTAGTTAACCTATAGCCATAGTTTAAACCATGTCCATAGGTGTTATTTCCATGGTTGAAAATCGTGGCTATAGCCTCAAAAAACCATGCCTATAGCTCAAAAATAATATGTCACCGGATGGATTCGATCTCTATACCTCACCTATAGGATTTAGCTACCTAACCACTTCAACAAAAATCACTTCAAGTATATATATATATATATATATTATTAAAAACTATGGTGGTAGCATAAAAATCATGGCAATAGAGCTTCCCACTCTTTTTTCCATGGGAAAATTTTTCTCCCATTCAAGGATGGGAAACCTATAGCCACAATTTTGAAAACTGTGGCTATAGTTGTGGGATATAGACATAGTTTTACCAAAACTATGGCTATAGACCTTGAAAAAATGGTCTATATCCACGGTTTTGAAAATCGTGGCTATAAACCACACCTATGGCCACATTTTTAGTAAAACAATGGCTATAACCTACCTATATCCATAGTTTTGAAAACCATGGCTATAGGTTTGTGGAAATATCCCAATTTTCTACTTGTACTCATCTAAATAAGATGAAATTTAATAGCTTAGGTGTCAACCATAATTTCTATATAAATATATACTAGGTACATCAATTTATAGTGCCATTGTATGTGGACAATATCATATTTAGAAGAAATAAGCATGGATCAGTGGAATACTTTTATAATAACATGAAATCATAATTTTAAACATCTATTATTAGTGAACATACATACTTTTTGGGGTATATAGTGATTCAAAAGAAATAATTCAAATTCATTTCTCAATAATAGTATTCAAGATAGATACGGAAGAAGTTCAACATGCATGATTACAAACCAATTCTAACTCTAATTACCGTTGGGACAAAACTTGGGAAGTATGAGAACGAGAAATATTTGGATCCCACCCTGTACATGAGGATAATTGTAAGCTTGTTGTATTTTATGGAAACATGCTTAGATATCATCATTTCAACATGTTTAATAGCTCACTTCCAAAGTAATCTGAAAGAAGATAATTTCACAGTGGATAAAATAATAATAAGGAATATTCAAGGTACTATGAATTTTGGATTATAATTTAAATAAGGATATGATCATTAATTATTATAATTTTATGATGCTGACTGGGATGGTGATGTGGTGGATCAAAATTCCACAAGTGGTGGTTCTTTATTTATTGGAAACAAATTTGTGGGATGGTTGAGTAAGAAATATGAAAAAATTATCTTAGTATGACTGAAGAAAAGTATATATATGTGACAAAGGAATGCACTCAGCTATTGTGGATGAATCAGTAGCATATCGATATTGGGGTTGTGGTGAAACATCCAATGGTGATATTGTATGAAAAAAATAGTACAATCAATCTCACAAGAAATCTGGTTCAACACTCTCATACAAAACATAGCGATATTAGATACCACTACATCAAAGAAAAATTTGAACAAGGCGTGATTAAAATAGAGCATGTTTGAACTAATGATCATGTGGAAACATCATGACTAAGCCATTAACTATGATAGTGTTTGAGAAAAATCAATTGAACCTCACCGTTCATCCACCCCCATTGTGTGAGTAGGTTTAAAGTTAACCCCTATCCCCATGTTTTTAATTGTTTATATATGGTTGTGAAATTGGTGTAAGATTTAGGGGAGGATACGATCCATGGGGTGTTTTGATTTCTAAGGGGATAAATTCTATTAATTTGGGTTTATTTCCAAAGGGGGGGGGGATTTTGGTGAAATTAAATATTTTTTGGTGAATTACAATGGTTTTTTGGGCTTATATGTAGGTAAGGAGGGGTGTTTTGCGGTGTTTCAATGTTGATAACTGTCTCAGGGTATGAAATTATCTCTCTAATTCTTATTTTATACATCAAAATTTTCTCATGTAGACTTAGAGTGACAGATAAGTTATTTCACTACTTTTAGTTTTTTGTTCTAGGTTTGTTCTTTATTTAATTTATATTTATATTGATAACAAAACCAAATGGGGATATTATTAGAACCAAGGTTATTCAAATTTAAAAATTATTGGTATATTGTGTTTTCAGTCAATCTATACTGGTGTTGAAGGTGCTGTAGTTCTCCAGTGTTTTCCAAATTTTTGGGGTCCAAAATTTGGAGGATGAAGACATTTTTTTTTGGAAAAGGAAATATTTTAATGAAAATACAATATTTGGGATTAATGGTAAAGGATTTTTATAAAGTTATGCACAAGTGAACTTTTGGGGCTACGTCATCAAAATACGACCAAGGCAATTGTTTCATGAAAGTTTTGATGTTGCATGGAAATTAGAGTTGTGAAAACCTATGAAATATTTGTGGAGTCACATGACGTTGGTGAGTTGTGTGCTAAATGTGATATAAAATTTATAAAGTTTAGAAAAATAGGAATGTTGTGTGCAAGTTTAGTTGCATGAAAGGAAGTTGTGTGAAGGGACAACTACGTCTATAAATATGAGGTTTCCCCCATCATTTGAAAGATCAAAACTCTCAATGAAGATCTTATTAATCTTATTTGTGAAAGAGTTGCGCATAATATATTTTATAAAATAAGAGTTTCATGAAGTAATTTATTATGCGAAGCAGTAATGCTTTCATCAATTGTGTGAAGAAAGTAACTTGAGTCAAATTAGACCAAGTAATATTTGTGAAACTTTCAAGTTGAATAAAAGTATAAGTTTATCAATAAAGAGAAGGTTGTGTGAAATGAAAAATATGTAGGACCCCAGGACACCCTGAGAGGGGAGGGGTGAATCAGGGTGTCAACTTTTTCTTTTTAAGCTTGTGGATCTTGTTCCCACATTGGTAGGAACTAGTTAAAACTGTATGATGGATATGATCAGCAATGAAACATTCACATGAAAAGATATGACACAAAAATTTTTACTTGGTTTTCCACTAAGGGCTACGTCCAAGGAGCATACGCCGACAAGTCTCCGGTTGTACCAAATTCCACTATACTTCACTATCTATGGATTACAAAGGTTCAGACACAGTCACTCTATCCCGGGATCACTGCCTTTACAAAGGTTCAGGGATAGCTCACTGCTTCCCTCGGGTCACTCCCATTGACTCTCCCTAGCTCACTGCCCTTGGCGAAGTCACACTCAGTTTATAGATGTGAAGGTCTCTTCAATATATTTTCATTGAAGTCTTCGTCTCCTGTTCAACATGAGACAATGCTTGCATCAGAGTACCGAGTTGATGCTCCTTTGTATTCAATCTTCTTCTTTAGTGCAATAACTGAATGAACTAAATCTTATTCTTCTCTTCCTTTTATTCCCAATACTAACACCTAAGTGTATTGATATATTCGCCTCTTTCTGTGCAGATCTGAGTTTAGTTTCATGAACCATTATTCTTCTCTTTGCAAAGCACAATGAGGGTGTTAGACACCAGTCATGTGTGTGCGGTACCACTTCTCTTCATAAAACCGAATTGTTTACTGCTCTTCTGTCTTCACAAATGAATACATTATCTGTTGCACTGAAGGTATCGAGCAATATTCCAGCTTTCGTGTAGCTCCAAAAATACGGGCGTACTCCAACAGCACTTGGCGCTCTTCCCCAATCCCAACACGCAAGTCCCAATACGGCTTGCAGGTCTTCGGCATACAAGTCCAAACTAGCGCGCATGTATCACCAAAACACCTGCGTGACACCGCCTCCTTCAACCTCAAACCTGCACGACTCACTTCCTTTCTCTCCCAAACTACCTTGGGTGTGCAACCAACAACCGGTGCGCAACCTCTACTTGCGCGACCCAACTACCACTTGCGCGGCTCAACCACCTGTGCGAAGAGAGCTCTAACAATCTCTAAGTCTTGAACTTCATTCCAAATGAGGAGGGGTGATCCTCTATTTATAGGAATTCAGATACACTGCACGGCGGCGTGCATGTCTTTCCTCAGCACGCAGGTTTCTGTGCGTAGGTCCATCCACCCAAGTCTCTGTCACGCTACTCACTTGCGCGACCACACCAATACTTGCGCGACCTTCTTTCCTTCGCCAAATTTTGAAGTTATGATCTTGAAAAACAATAGACACACAAGTTTCCAATCCTCCTAGGCATCGGCGCGCAAGTCTCTTCATGACGCGTAGGTCACTTGCGCGACCAACCCAATACTTGCGCGACCCTCTTTCCTTTGCCATTTTTCCATGATCTGATCTTTAAAAACACTAGGTGCACAAGTTCCCTTTTATTCAAGTACACGGCGCGCAAGTCTCTTTTCCAAAACCACTTTTCTCCATTTTTCGATTTTCAGGCCCAAAAATTTGGCAAACACTGGAAAATGGCGCCACCTTGTATCTTCTCTTTTTGTACCGCCTCCAGATCATCCATTACTTTGTCTACGTTCTTGAATCAAACATGGATTGTTAACCACAACCCTTGAACTCGACATGCCACCATGTAATCTCCTTTTTCAAAAAATTTGTATGTCATTTGTTTTCTTTTTCAACAAGCACAATCAGCTCAAAAACCCTTATTTTCGGTGATTTGTATCCTTCAGCAACTCTTCTTCTTTAAACATAAACTCCACTATCACGATATATATATCCTTTGATAGATCATATTTAGCATCATCATATTTTGATACAATGTGAAGTGCATGGAAATCTCAGAATTCCAATCCCTTGCACTATTGTAAATAATGTGTCACCTTTGACATGTGTTCTTTGAACTTATGATCAGTACAAAAATCATCTAAATTTCCATTCCTCCATTTCATTGGAGTACTTCTTTATCTCCTTTATTTTTATCTTCATTGAAAACTATTGACAAAAAATACAACCTTATACACAAAGTGGTCCCAAAAAAATACAATTGAAAAATACACTTTATATTTTGATAAAGTTATTAGTTGTGTAAAAAATAAAGTTCTAGGAAAAATAATTGAGAAAAGGTTAGTGGAATGTATGAAAGCATTATATTCAGTCTATAGTGATGCAAAACATCATCATGATTTAATCAGATATAGAAGTGACCTTAAAGTTGATAAAATAAGAAATAAATCAACCAGATTAGTGATAAAGGGGGAGTCTAAGAAAGTGATTTGATAGAGTTAGTATGCTATCCCTAAAATTCATGTAATGGTAGTGGGATTGACACTAAGTGACTATAACTAAATAATTATAATCTATAAAATCTAGTGAAGTTTAGTGGATTATAGTATTACTGACACACTATTGGTGAATTATCCCTGGAATATCCCTGAAAGGTGCTGTCATGGATGCTGTCAAATGATATTCAGTTTCAGGTTATTTAGTTGTAGTAGAGTGGCTGACCAAGTTCATCTCTCAAAGCAGGAAGTAATTTAAGACAATATATTGAAGGTATTTTGAAAATTAAATTAAATTAAATTAGATAAACACACTACTTTAAAGGATGGGGGGGTTACCATTTATAAAACTAGAAGATTTTTTTTTTGGAATAAGATTTCATTTTTTTTGTTTTTATTTTTGAAATGAATTTCGGTTAAAAAGACACAACAAGAAGATGTTTTTTTAGAAAATATTTTAAAAGGAACAATCAATCTAAATCTACATCTTCACTTAATTATTAATCATTATAATTTAAATTAATCTCCAATTAATTAATATCCCATAATTTTCTAACCCTTTAACCCTATGGGAGTTAAGTTAACCACAAATATGAAAAGAGTTAAACCCTAGGATAGCTTTGGAACATGCAATTACAACACCCTGCTTTGATTGTCATTCTAAGGATAGCTTATGGTCAGTGGTGAATTAGGGCACATACCCACTCTGTAAATGAGGATGAATTGAGATTAGGGATTGTATTAGAACTCTACAAATTTATTCCGTGCGATCTTGTTTTACCGATTAAGTTTGCATCCTCACAATTTACACAAATTCTTGCCTCATGTGTTTTTGTGTTAATTATTTAGTTGATCACTTAGTTTCTTCTAATTTAAAAAATAAATCTAGGGATCATATTAATTTAATTAAATTATATCATTTAGTCAAAATAAATTAATGAATAGGGTAAGAGGTAGATCAATTACTGAGAAAACTACTCTTCCATGGGTGGTGTAGTCATCGTAGAAATGAATTGCATTTACAAAGATTTAGAGAGGGTATAACCCAATATCATTTATACTCTTGATTACATCCCAAATATGATGATTAAAGAAGAATATAATTGAACAAAACAGAATAAAATAGAATAAATATAAGAGTAACAAAGATGTTTATTATGAAAATGAAAACATTACAACATGAAGAATAAGAAGAAGGCTTCGATGAGGGAATCCTTACTTCAAGAGCTACCCCTCTTAAAATGGTTGGAGAATTTGGGTGAAAACAATTATACTATGACTTAAATCTCCTAATTCACGTATTAAACCCTCAAAATGAGAAAAACACCAAATTATAGAGTGGATGCGAGACTAGGTTTTAGGAGGTTTCAAGTGTGAATGGGGAAATTCTTCCAAATAAATTAATCTAACTTGAACCACATGTTTGACCACCAAAACGCGTGAACCAGCTATCCATATAGAAATAATATTTGTGATAAATGTTTTTCTAGAGATCATATCCAAATTTGGGACTAATCCAAGCATGGAGTTAGAAGTTATGTCCTAAATACAGAACTGATTTCTAATTAGGTGATTCCAGCCCATCTTTGACTTCATGGCCATTTTACTCCAACCAAATGCATGAGTTAGCTCCATAGTCCTGAAATTTTTTTTATCCCATTAAGTTAGGAATAATTATACCAAAGTTTAAGTTCAAATAATTCGAATTAAAATATTTATTCCTTAATTACTAAAGTGCACGTTAAAGGGTAAAACTGGAATTTTCATCAAATTTTCAAAAGAACGATCTAATCCCAAATATTTTGTAAATAAACATATTTAAAACAATATGAGGAATTTTTTTCATTTATTATAAATAAAATATTCCACAAAATTGTGTTTTATCACCTCCCCTACACTTTCCCTTTTTCACTCATGGGCAAAACCTCGTATCATGTATTTGAAAGAATTATGGCAAGTAAACATTAATATCAAATCAAAACAAATTTTAAAACACATATCCTCAAGATACAACAATTCCATACCAAGAAAAAAAAGATACCATGGATCCTAAAAAACCATTATTTCAAGTTCTCCATTTATATCATTCAATATATTTACACTTCATTCCTCCTCCCATGCACACAAAACACTAACCTCACTTGAATTTTCTCTTATCACACAAATGTAAATTTTTCAGCAATGTATTTATCAAAAAAAATCATACAAGAGTCACCATAGGCTTGATAAATTCCTACATATCTACCTAATGTGAGTTAAGGACATATGTGTATCATGAGGACATTTCTTGGTTCTGTGGGTTTTAGTTGGTAGGATTTAGATGTGAATTTTTTTGAGGCCAAATGAGGAGGGATTGAATCTTTTTGAAGAAAATTGCATTATTCTAATTTTTACTCAAGTATGGTCTCCTAATCACTACCCATAGTATCAATTCAGATCCATCATCATGAAAACTCATGAAATGTTTACACCATTAATCATTTCAGCAACAAAAATGTGAATCTTCTCAAACATAGTTTTTTCGTGAAAGCTCCAGATAGACACAACTTTCTTTATTCATTGGAAGCTCCAAAAAGGCACAAATTCTTTTATCATGAAAGCTCTAGAAAGGAAAAAATTTCAATAGAATGATTTTTTTCAGTAATAAACACATCTCTTCAGAATTTAATTTTCCACCCAAAGCATCACAAAATGTGGTAGCACAACACAAGGAAGCTTCCCCTACATTTAAGTTCAACTAGATTATGAAATTTCATTTCAAGAGTTGGTTAGATAGGGAAAATTGTCTTGTAATGTGACTAACCTAACAGGATGTTCATGGATTATAAGGTATAAAAATATTAAATGTTCAATATAGGCTATTATAAAAAGTATTCTTTGAAATAGGGGCTTTAATTCCAAACAAATGCCTCAATCATTTAAAACACATGTCCTCATACCTTCAAGTTTTCATAGGAATAAATCAAATTCTGGTTAAATCAAACATGGTTTGGTTCTCTCAATAAGTGAGGTAAATTTAAATAATATTAAAATAATAGTTCATAAGCCTCATATGAAAGTGATTTCAAATATAAAGACAATGATATGTGGCATGTGATTCAAAACTCAGAGTATATTTCATGAAATTAATAAAGATTTGAACTTAAAAAAAATTCATTTTCAGCATTAATTTAAACTCAGTTTCATGGGATAAATTATTTCACTTATTGATATGGATTTAAAAATGGTGATGAGAATTATTTCTGCTCAAAAGTTTTAGAAACACACAAAAGTTTAAAAAACACATTTTTTTTGAAAAACAGAAAAAAATTGAAATTACTAAACTAAAAGGTTCCCTACCCCACACTTAAAATATTTCATTGTCCTAAAATAATAATTTTAAAGGATCTATCATGGGTTCTCTAAAATTATATTTAGTTTCAGGTTATTTAGGTGTAGTAGAGTGGCTGACCAAGGTCGTCTCTCAAAGGAGAAAGTAATTTAAGACAACACATCGAAGATATTTTGAAAATAAAATAAAATTACATAAAAAAACTACTTGAAATGATGGAGAGGGGGGGGGGGTTACCATTTATAAAACTATAATAAGTTTTCTTTAAGAATATTTCATTTTTTTTGTTTTTATTTTTGAAATGAATTTCAGTTAAAAAGACACAACAAGAAGATGTTTTTTAGAAAATATTTTTAAAGGAACAATTGATATAACTATACCTATTCAATTAATTATTAATAATTATCATTTAAATTAATCTTAAATTAATTATAATACCCTAATTTTTTAACCCTATAACCCTACGAGATTTAACATAACCATAAAGATGAAAAGAGTTAAACCCTAGGCTAGCTTTGGAACATGCAATCGCAACACCCTGCTTTGATTGTCATTATAATTATATATTATAGTCAGTGGTGAATTAGGGAACATAAAAACTATGGAAATGAGGATTAATTGAGAATATTTATTGTATTCTAACTCTACAAACTTATCCTGTTTGGTCTTGTTTTACTGATTAAGTTTATGCTCTCACAGTTTATACAAATTATCAACCTCACATGTTTTTGTGTTAATTATTAAATTTCTTACTTAGTTTATTATAATTTAAAAACTCAATTAATGGATCATATTAATTTAATTTAATTATTTCATTTATTCAAAATAAATGAATGAACAAGTTAATTGGTAGATTGATTACTAAGAAAACTACTCTTCCATGGGCGGTGTAGTCATCGTAGAAATGAATTGTATTTGCAAATATTTAGAGAGGGTATAACCCAATATCATTTCTACTCTTGATTCTAGCCCAAATAGGATGAGTAAAGAAGAATATAATTTAACAAAAAATAATAAAATATAAGAAATAGAATAGGATCAAATAATTTTATTATGAAAATGCAAACATTACAACATGAAGAAGAAGAAGAAGGATTCGATGAGGGGGTCCTTGCTTTCAGAGCTACCCCTATTACAATGGTTGGATAATTTGAGTGAAACCAATTATAATCGGCCTTAAATATCCTAATTCACATATCAACCCCTAAAAATGATAAAAACACAAATTTATAGAGTGGAGGGGAGGCTAGGTTTTAAGAGGTTTCAAGTATGAATGGGAAAATTCGTCCAAATAAATTAATCCAACTTGCACCACCTATTTGACCACCAAAAGCGTGAACCAACTGTCCATCTAGAATTAAGATTTTTGAGAAATTTTGTTTTCTAGATCCTCTCCAAATTTGGTCCTAATACAAGAACTAATGTAGAAGTTATGGCCCAAATACAGAACTGATTTCCAATCAGGTGAGTCCATCCCATATTTAACTTCATGACCCTTTTAATGCAAACAAATGCATGATTTAGCTCCATAGTCCTGAATAAAAGTTGTATACCATTGAGTGAGGAATAAGTATACAAAATTTTAATTTCAAATAATTCAAATTAAAATATTTATTTCTTAATTACTACAATGCACTTTAAAGGGAAAAACTGGAATTTTCATCAAATTCTAAAAATGATCTAATCCCAAATATTTTATAAATAAACATATTTAACCCAATGTGAGGGAATTTTTTCATTTATTATCAATAAAATATTCAAAAAAATTTTGTTTTATCAATCCCTTAGTGGGTAACCAAGTAAAACTAATGTGTTGTGTTTCTTTCTTTTTATATGTGTGTTGGGTTATTGCACAATTCCGTTAGAGAGGTTCCACAAGTTCCTAACAACATAGGGAAAAGATCTATTTTATTTAAAGAATTTGTTGACACCATGATTCAATCCTCTCTTATTAGGGTGTTATAGGTTTTAACATGTTTATAAATATATAAAAATATATTATTACTCATTTAACCGGTAATCAATGAAATATAATATTAAGAATACTTATTGGTGAAAACAATATTTTTTATTTAAAATAAATTATATATATTTTAAATGTTTTAATTTAAAATATAATTTTATATTATTTATAAATTGAATTATATTATATTATTCCTAAATTTAGGTTCAACAAAACCTAATTTTTTAAATGTTATTATCTTACATTTTTAGTAAATCATAAATTACTTGGGTGGAAACTAGTTACCACAATAAAAAAAAGTAAAATTCTAAGAATAAATGACTTGAAGAATGCTTAAAACATGTGTAACAATGATTTATATAGGATTTATAGACCTTATACCACCAAAAAATCTATTATTTATCACTTTTGAAACCACTGATCCTTGAATAGTGTGATTCAATTATTGAAAAATAATGGGTGTTTACAAAAGTAACATTTTCTTCACTTATAAAAAGGGATCATTTCCACCCTCTCAAAGTGACATACCCCATTTTAAATTTTATTTAACCCCTACCTAATTTTCCTCTATTATAATTCCATTTCACACCCTAGATCCCATAGTCCCCATAATCTAGCTCGATCCCTTCATTTCTAAGGATGCTTTCAATAGGAATTTTAAGGTTTCAATGTGAGTATTACTTAATCCTTAACCTTTTCTTCTTAATATTTCACTTCCAATACTAACCATAAAATAGTCTTATAATGACCTCAATATAATTAATATACTAAAGGGTTATTATATTAATGGAACGACCATTATTTATTCCTTTCTATCTGCTTATAAAAACAAAATAATGTTGATCATGCATTTTTGCAGACTATCACATCCACGAAGTACCATTTTTTGTTTTCCATCTATATTTTCATTAATTATAAAAAAATCTTAAAATATGATTCAAAACCTTAAAAATATTTAAATAATATCATTATGCTTCTGTTATAATGATATTATGTTAAAACAAACAATTTCTTAACCATACCCACCCATCAAATTATGGTATTTTCATGTTTAGTTCAGTCTAACCACCCATGTGAACAATGCTATAACACTCTACCGTGGATGAATATGAGAGATTAAATAATATTATTATTATAATTTTATAAGAAAATAATGTTTTTATGGTTCCATAAAGTTTATGTCAAATATTTAACTTATTATTAAAATATCATCTATAATCACTAAAATTACAAAAATTAGGTGACAATGATTCTATTTTCATGCAACATAGCTAAAATAATAATGGAATAAGATAAAATATTTATAAATAAATATAAATTATCTATTATAGTACCTCAAATTATCCAATAATTATGAACTTTTGGAGAATAATGAGAAACAAAACCATTATTATGGAACTAGTTCAAAACGATCAAGATTACTCACACATAATATCGAAAATAGATAATAACAAAATAATATAAATATAAGGAATAATTATAAATGAAATTTATAAAAGTTATTGTATATAAATAATTATTTTAAATTTAATATTAATATATCTATGTTTTTTATATAATATCTTATAGTGCATTTGGCTAAGTGGGGAAACATGGTCAGAGTTTCTTTGTCTCATTTTCAATTTCACGAGACATGTTTGATATTGCACACCGTAATTTTTTTATATCATGCATTAAATTCCCTATTTAATTAAATTATATTTAATATATTTTATTTCCTAATATTTTAATGTCAATTTCATGGTAAACCTCTTATTCTTACATTACCATTACCATAAGGTTTTTTAGAAACTCAATTACCATTCATTGAGTTATGATTATCCTTCTTGAACTTATTCCATATAAGTTGGGTACATTATAATTGTTAATTTTATTATCTGGTATTTATTTTAGAAACTATGATAAAAACAAGTGAAAAATTATTCACATAATAAGTGTAAAAGGGAAAAAATAATAATATGAAGATCATAGGAAGCATTGATTTATGTGGATCGAGAAATGATCCCTATGTCCATGAAGAGGTAGAAATTTCACTATGACCAGGACCATAATTACAAGGAAATTTGAAAGTTTTAGGCACACATCAAAACCCTATCTCGAATATGATCATAAAGAATATGATGAAACTATTCCACCAACTACACAATAAGTCCATTGTGCTATATTGACTAGTGGATGGAAGTCCACAAAGCTACAATACTGTCACCTCCAAAATTTGAGTAGCTGTAGTAACCATGTCAATGTATGCACTACTATAGTGGAATGTTAGTTTCACATGGTTATCTCTGTTATAGTGAGTCATAGTTTCTATAGTGCCTAAAATTTAGGCTGTGGACTTCACCCCCCAGGCCACTGAGTAGGGGCGTGCTACCCCCTGCGACCCCAACAACCTCACCTCTAAGGTCAAACTGTGGGGGTTGTGGTATAGTGTATAATATAGGTTGCTAAAATTTGACCTAACTTCATCCAAAAGGATAGGGATACAATATTCCAATATTTTTTTCTCTTTTTTTTCTATGGATTTACATTTCTAACACATAAACCCCTTTAAAAATGTCTCTTTCTTCAAGGATTATGATATCCGTAAAGGATTTGGTTAACTCAAATTTCCTTTCCTGGAATTAAAGTGTTATTCCCTAAGCATTATCCTTAAAAGTTTGATAAATTATTCTATTTCACAATTCATAAGAAATTTCCAATTTTCAGTATAGGGAAAATGATGTTTTCAACTCAAATATGTTTTCTTGATGAACTTAATTCTCAAAAAAGCGAAATGATTTAAGAAACATACCTTATCTCCTTTAAGGATAGTTTTCCCTCCATTCCCATGTTAATTATTCCCAAAAATATTTTTCTTTATTACTTTGAAATCCAAATATGTGTTTATTCATGTGAATTTTATATTTCTATTATCATATTTTCAAAATTAAGTTTTAGTTTTTTTATGATGTTGGTTTTCAGAAAAGGTATTTTAAAATATTCAAAATATTTTGCATCCTTTCAAAATAAAATGTTTTATATTTCATTCCACATTATCTTTAAAAATAATTTATTTATTTTCAAAGCCTTATTATTAAAGAGTATTTTTTTTATAGTAAATTATTTTCAATGTTTTCACTTTACTTTTTCAAAAATGAATTTTCAAAGTCATTATAACTTTATCTCTTGCACCAAAGATAAAAGTGTATTCTAAAAACTCTTTTGTGATTTCACTCCCATTTTTCTCTTTAACTTTAAAGGTCTTATTTCATTATAAGTTATTTTTCATGAAACACCCTTTAAATCTTCTTACAAAATACTATTTTGGGGTAATTGAATTTTGGGTATGAACCATTTACATTCTACAGATGAATTTTGGTGATACCATCTGGAAATATTGTGAAACCCATTATTATTTACATGGGTTCTTTATGATATAATTATTTATTTCAAGTGGAAAAAATATATATTGATGATTAATGGTTGGATTCACATACCTACCACCAATTAGTTGGTTAAAGATTTATATCTCATGAGATAAGGATGCTATGTGTGGATATTGTTTTTGTTCACAACATGAAATTGAACATTCTTTTTTTGTTCAAAATTGGAAGAGTGAAAATTTTATTTGTTCAAAATAGGAAAGATGAATTTTTTTATTCACAATAGGAATTATTGATTTTTTTGTTCACAATAATAATCTTGGACATTTTTTTATTTACAACATGAAGTGTGAACATTTTGTTTGTCCACAATAGGAAGTGAATAAATTTTGTTTTTTCACAATAAGAATCAGGGAATTTTTTTTCACAACATGATGCATGTATTATAGAGTCTCTTTTTTATAAGACTTTAAAATATAATAAGAAATATTTTTGGAGCCAAGCACTGAGGAAGCTTGCGATTTTGAGGCCCGGTGAGCCTGGAATTAATTTTATAAAAATATTAAATATATTTTATATCACATAAACAAAGATTTACAAAAATAATGGAATATATCCTAAATGGAGTCCTAGATAAAAATATGAGACCATAGTTGAATATGGAGTACAGGTTTTACCCTAGCAGAAACCTAAAATGGTCGGCATTGGATGTCCAGATAAGAAAGTCGTCAGCGGGTATGATAAGTGGATTAATTAATTAGTTAATTTAATTATTTAATTTAATGCCTAAAGACCCAATTCAATCTATAAATATGTGGTTATGAAAAATATATAGGGTTATTTGTATAAACTTGAGATCATTGAGAGGAGGATTCCACTAACCTTCATTGGAGAATCGAGATCGGATGATGAACGACAACCAGATCAAGGTGAATCGAGATATAGTGAATACAATAAGACCATTCCATCATTAGCAACTGCATTCTTCACCAATGATCGATCTGAATCAAGGTAAGAATCATCACTTGTAGTTTCTTCCCTTGATTAAAATATTGAGCATGATCAAATATTTTATTTTTTGATATGTGTTTAAATTAATCCTTTGCATGGACCTGTGTATCGAATTAAAATTTTATTCAATTTATTCTTAATTATTCTATGAAATAACTCATAACAATATCTAATTCTAGTATTTTTAGTTAATAACCCTTATCCAATGATGTTATCACATTTTTTATGGTTCCTTTTCCCACTTGTTCTTCATGTTCTTTATCATTGGACCACGGGATCATGATTTGACTATTTTTGGGTGAACCCAAGCATGATCAGACCCCGAGATTCATGGTGGATGTGTGCACAATGACTCGATTTGAGTTTTAAAGTTGAATAAGATGGGAATATGGGTAGCGGTGATGGATTCATGGTTCCAGGAACTGAAGTGGAGAAGGCAATAACATGGGAGGTGTGTGAGGTGGAGACAACTTCGAGCGAAGGATCAAGATTTTATTTTCATCCATCAGAGAGCTTGAATTAAAGGATGAAGGTGTTTTCCAATAATTTTGAGTGGTCAAATAGTAAGAATCATTAAATAAATTCCAAATATTGAAATATTATGAGTATTCCATGAATTATAAAAAAACATGACTACATGCCATGTAATTTTAAGAACACATGACATGTAGTTCCTTGGATGTAGTGTCTAGGGTTTTTGGGTGGAGATAAGTATCACACACCATGTGGGAGCCACACATTCCATGTGACCTAGTGATAGAGACTCAGTGATTACTTTGGGAGTACATAACCAGGTATATGACCAGTCACATGAACACGACCTGAAGGACATAGGCACGACCAGGACCACACGGGTTGGCCCTGGGTGGCTGAGACACACTGTTTAGTAACCTTATATGACATGTAGTACTAAACGGTTAGAGATCCATGTGTTGATGATGAAATGGATAGTAGGACCAGTGATTTCACATGTTGTAATTACCACCTCACATTCCTTGTACTTATTTAGAATCTTCTACGTATCCTATTTCATTCATTTTTACTTAAGTATTGGCCTGTGAGTAGCTTATTCAGAGTGTTTTTTATGTAAAACACAATGGTGTACTTCATAGTGCCTTTTGAGATATGATGTAAATTTTTTCAATCATGACTCTTCTATAGGCGGTGCTCGACAATGGTAGTGATTGGGAAAGATCATCAGATGGAGGCCAAGGTTGGAAATTCCTCATGCTCCCCATACTGATTTGAGTGGAACCCTTATGTCATATTAGGGAATGTTTCCTATACCTAATAAGTATCACCATCCTATTTTATCATAGCATGGGTCCTCTACCTATTGAGTAAAACCCTTCTATTTTATTAGGGCATGGATCCTCTACCTATTGAGTGAAACCCTCCTATTGTATTAGGGAATGGGTCATCAACCTACTGAGTGGAACCCTATTATTATATCAGTTCATGGGTTCTATACCTACTGAGTAGCACCCAACTATTGTATTAGGGAATGGGTCCTCTATCTATTGAGTGGAACCCTCCAGTTTTATCATGACATGGGTCCTCTACCTATTGAGTGTAACCCTCTTATTGTATCAAGGCATGGGTTATCTACATACAGAGTGGAACCCTCCTATTATACCAGGGCATGTGTCCTTTACCTACTAAGTGTCACCCTCCTATTATATCAGGGCATGGGTCTTGTAATTGGATATTATGCCCCATTAGGTTGTGGACTAGTGGTAAGGTGCATACCCTCTCCATGACTTCTTCGGTCAGACACGTGAGATTCTAGGCATCGTTGATGAACCCCTTTTGGAACTTAAGGAATACTTATCATCTTGGGATGGGATTTGAGATACAAATCCCCTTTCTCTCTCATCTAGGTTTCCTTTATGAGCATATATCTTTGTTGATGGGGTTTGTGTCCCTCTTACTTTGGGTTGAGCTGATTATTTCTATCGTGTCACCTATTTCTGCCCCTCCAATTTTTGGGGTGTCCTACTGGGTATGTATATACTCACCCCTACATGAGATTTTATCACACATTTCATGTCTTATGTAGATTATGGAAAGGTTAGCGGTGATTTTAGAGGAGTGTAGGGGATACCCGGGTGCATTTGACCATGTACGATGGTCGGGGCTTAGAGATATGAAGCCAAGCTATCTCAGCATTTCTTTTCCAGTTATTATTAGTTCGGGACATCTTTTCTGATTAGGCATGTATTTTTCCCCTTTACTTTTCAGATTGAACTTTTTTAATCTTTTATATTTCATAGAGGTTGTTACATGCATGTTTTTTACTATAGATGTTACTATATTTTATTATTAATCCTCTTCACTTTTTCATAGAGATAGTTGGGTTCATGCATACAAGTACTTTAGGAAAAATCCTCCCAATTTAGTTATTCCTTTTAGTGCTTTTTCCCATCCCCTAGCCTATGGAGGTAGGCTTGGGGTATTTGTGGCTTGGACTTCCATTGACCAGAATGGTCTGGATAGGTTGGATCATGAAAAATTGGTATCATAGGTAGTTTAACCTTCGGACATTGTTTGGAGTTTTTCACCTTATGAGGTTTGGTTGGGAACTTAGGGAAATGATGTAAAAGTGTATCAAGTGCATCTTTCAGGCTTGGGAATGCTTCTTCAATATCATTTATTTACTGGCACTGTGAGCTATTTATTGGTGGAGAGATTTTCTTATGGGACCTCTTGGTCATCATGATGAGACCATATGCTGTCATCTTGGGGATGGATTGGTTATCCATGGTATGATCCCATATTTATTATCACCAAATATGGATCAGATGTATTCATAATAATGGGATGAGATTATCCATTATGGGTGAGAGAGATATCATGGATAAGAGAGTGGGTCTTGCGAGTAGGAAGCTACAACCCATCACCCATTAGTTGGTAAGATTATCCCTTGGAACCACAGTATCTTTAGACTTGTGAATTCATTTATTCATAGAGGATTATATGTAAATCTTTCCAAAGTATGTATCAAGACTAAAATTGTAGAAATAAATAAATTTTTGCATCAATTTTTACCCCATAACTGGTCTAATATCTTATGCAACATATATTACGAATCCACTGAGCTTCGATATATATAAGGGTGAAGTTGGAGGGCCTTTGAGAGATGGGTTTTATGAGACCCAGTGTACCCCCATGGGTAGATCTAGCGTTGTATTTGGAAAAGGTGAATAAGATCTTATAGATTTGTGTTGATTATCATCACCTAAACTACGAAACAACAAAGGAACAATACACCTTTTCAAGGATTAACAACCTCTTTGAAAAGTTTTGAGGTGCGATATGGTTCTCGAAGGTTGATCTTAGTTCTGGCTATCATTAGTTGAGGGTTCACAAGGTTGATATTCTGAATCTAGCATTCTGATGTCACTATAGACATTATGAGTTCCTAGAAATTTCTTCTGGCATGACGAATTCCCTTGCTATGATTATGGCTTTGATGAAGCATATTTTCTCACCATACTTGGACCAATTTTTTGTTGTCTTCATTGTAATCATACTCATATACTATATATCATAGGAGGAGCATGAAGATCACTTGAGTATGGTCCTAGAATTACTTCAGTAGTAATATCTTTATGATAAGCTCTTTAAGTGATAGTTTTGGATCCATGTGGTTCAATTTTTGGGGAATTTCATTTATAATATTTGATTAGTTGTGGACCTAGTGAAAATTGATGCAGTTCATACTTGGGATCCACCCAAGATCATGTCATAGGTGTGGAGTTTTCTTGGCTAAGAAGGATACCATAGGGGGTTCATGGAAGACTTATCTTGGATTGCAACCCATTTGACCACCCTAACATGGAAAGAACACCTATTTACTTGGACTGAGTAGTTCTAGAGAGTTTTTGAGGAGTTGAGGCTAAGGCTGATGAGTGGTCCTATATTGAGACTACAAAAGGAGGGCATGGAGTACATAGTGTATTGCGATTCCTCTAGAGCTAGGCTCGACTGTGTGTTGATGTAGAGGCAGGAAGTGATCACATATGGGTCGAGGTAGTTGATACCCCATGATAAGAACTACATGGATCACAACTTATATTTGGTAGTGGTGGTGTTCTCTTTTAGGACATGGAGACAATATCTTCTAGGAGAGTTCTCTATTATTTACTCATATCGTAAAAGTCTCTGGTATGTCTTCACAGAGAGAGATCTGAACTTGATATAGAGGTGCTAGTTAGAGTTCCTAGATAACTATGACTTTAAGATAGTATATACTCTTAGGAAGGGAAATGTGGTGGTATATTCCATTAACAAGAAGTCTCGATCTCTCATGGTAGAGGAGGCATCTGAGCAGCTAGCTTCATTGTAGTTGACCCTGATAGAGGAGTAGGGTACAATTTATCTTCAGTTGATGGTGTTAACTCCTCTATTTCTCCAGTGTGTAAGGAATGATCATTTGGGATACATTTATTGTGAGGTCCTCCATGACCATATATCCTTAGGAGATTCATCAGATGGATTCTCTGACGGAGGGAATCATGTCATCCTTTCCCAGTGATGGATAGTGTTTCTGACCGTGATGCGAGAGGAGGTGATGAGGGAGTTTTATAATTATACTTTGGATGTATATACTGATGTATAGAATATGTAAAAATACACTTAGAAGAAGTTTTGGTGGTTTGGAATATGGTGGAGCATGGCTTAGTTCATCTCTCAATGTCTCACATGTCTTCAGGTGAAAGATGAGCACCTGACAGGTTTGTTATAGCCTCTTAAGACCCCAAAGTGGAAATGAGACAACATATCCATATAATTTATGATAGGTATTCCATGAACATATAGAGGCTATGATTCCATCTGGGTGATAGTTGATCAAATTACCAAGTCAGCACACTTCCTTGCTATTAGGAGTAGCGTTCGATTGAGAGTTTGATGTAGTTGTACATGTGGGAGATCATATGACTTCATGGGGTTCCCTTGATGATTGTATTCTACCATGATTCATGATTCATATCATTATTATGGAGATTCCTATATGAGGCATTCAGGACCCAGTTGAGTATGAGTAAAAATATTCAATAATAGATGGATGGCCAGACTGAGAGCACTATCCAGGTGATGGAGGATATCCTAAGGGATTTCATGTTAAACTTTATCTAGAGTTGGGATGATTATTTACCTTTGGAAGAGTTTTTTTATAATAATATCTATCACTCTACGACTGCCATGATACCTTTCGAGGTCCTGTATGAGATACCCTACATGTCACCCTTATTCTATATTGAGATTGGTGAGGCATCACTTTTCGGGTTAGAGAGGGTGCAAGAAATGATGGAGAAGGTCCAGGTGATTTGTGAGTGAATGAGGAAAGCCTAGAGTAGCCATAAATATTATACATATTCACATCATAGGCCATTGGATTTCAAGTAGGGAGATCACATTTTCTTAAGAGTCTCCCCATGATAAGGATTTTCGTGATTTAACTGGGGAAGAAATCTATCTATAAGGTTCATCAGGCTATTCGATATCTTGCAGAGGGTTGGAGAGGATTCATACTTCCTAGACTTACCCCCATAGTTGGAGTGGGTTCATGACGTCTTCCATGTGTTGTAGTTGAGGAGATATTTTCATGATACTATGCATGTTATTGATCAGGGAAAGCTATACATTGAGGATGGAACTACCTTCAAAGAGTACCTAGTGGTGATCAAGGATTGGTATGAGAGGATTCTATGTAGATAGACTATTCCCTTAGTTTTTTGTGTTTTTGAAACATTGGAGAATCCAGGAGAGTTCATGGGAGCGGCAGAGCCATATAAGGGATCAGTTTATCCACCTTTTTGTTTAGTTTTTTATTTTTGGGGATGAAAATATTGAAGGAGAGAATAATATAGAGACTTTATTTTTTTCATTATAAGAATTTGAAATATATTAAGAAATATTTTTAGAGACCAACACTATAATGGCATGCAATTCTGATTCCCGGTGAACCTATAATTAATTTTATAAAAATATTAAAAATATTTTATATCACACATGAAATTTTTTTCATAAATAATGGAATATATATTGAATAGAGTCCCAGATAAAAAACCTAAGACCATGGTTTAATCCGAAGCATGAGGTTTACCCTAACCATGGCCCAAAATTATTCAACATCAGATGTTCAGATAAAGCAGCCATCGATGGGTATGTTAAGTGGATTAATTAATTAATTTATGTAATTAATTCATTACATTTCTAAATACCCAATTAAATCTATAAATATGTGATTATGGAGAATCTACAGTTTAAGATGCATAAACCTTGGACTGTTTAGAGGAAAATTCCACCGAACTTCATTGGAGAATCGAGATCAGATGACGAACGACAACCATATCAAGGTGAATCTAGAAACAATGAATGCAATAAGACCTCTCCATCATT
Source organism: Viscum album (assembly GCA_963277665.1). NCBI lineage: Eukaryota > Viridiplantae > Streptophyta > Magnoliopsida > Santalales > Viscaceae > Viscum > Viscum album. The sequence continues at coordinate 28,025,878 of OY728139.1, read as the reverse complement.
AGGAACTGAATTCTTCACCAATGATCGATCCAAATCAAGGAAGGACTCATCAATTGTAGTTTCTACCCTTGATTAAAATATTGAGCATGATCAAATGAGTTATTCCTTGATCTATGTTTAAATTAATCCTTTGCATGAGACCGTGTATCAAATTAAATTATTTATTCAATTTATTCTTGATTATGAAATTAAATCACACATATCAATCCCCTATTTTGTGATCATTGGCCAAGAATGTTTGGAAAATTATGTTATCACCTTTGTTCTTACACCTTTTCCCCACTTTTTCCTCATGTTCTTCATCATTAGACCATAGGGTCATGATTTGACTATTATTGGGTGGGTCTGAGTGCAATAAAATCCCTGTATTCATGGGGGATGTGTGAACAATGACTGGATTAGAGTTTTGAGGATGAATCAAAGGGGATTTCGGGTAGCAATGATATATTCATAGAACTAGGATCCTAAGTGGAGAAGGCAGTGCCATGGGAGACGCATGAGGTGGTGGTGGCTTCGATTGAAGGATCATGATTCGATTTCCAGCCACCGTAGAGACAAAATCGATAGGAGGAATTTCAACTAATTTTGGGTGGTCAAATCGAGGGAATCATGGTGGTAAGTATAGATCTAGATAACGATTGAGGATTCCATACATTCTTTGAAAAATCAAACTACACACCATCTATTATGAAGAACACATGCCATATAAAGATAAGTATCACACACCATGTGGGACCCACACACTCTATGTGACCTGGTACTGGAGGTCTAGTGTTTACTCTGGGAGTACATGTCCAGGTACATGTCCAGACATGCGGATACGACCCAAAGGACACAGGCACGACTAGGATCACATTTTCTAGAACTAGGTGGTCGAGACATGCCGTTTAGTACCCTTATATGTGATGTAGTGATAAATGGTTAGTGATCTGTGTATTAGAGAGGACACAACCAGGAGGCCAGGTGAGGTCACATACCATGTGAAACACCTCACACACCTTGTACTTCTTAAAAATCATCTACCTATCGCATCTCATTGTTTTAACTTGGATTTTTTACCACGCGTATACTTTCCAAATTTTTTTTACATATAGAATGTGATGGTGGAATTCGTAGTGGAATTTGAGATATGATGTGAGATATTTCAAGCATGATTCTTATTTATATGGAGAACAACACTGATAGTGATCAGGTAGGATCATCAGAGAGAAGCTAAAGTTAGTAATTCCCCCATACTCTTCATACTATTTTGAGTGGAACCCTCCAATCATATCAGGGCATGGATCCTCTATCTACTGAGTGAAACCCTCATATTATATCAGGGAATGGGTCCTCTACCTATTAAGTGGAACCACCATGTTGTATTTGGGTATGATTCCTATACCTATTGAGTGGAACCCTACTATTGTATTAGGGAATGCATTCTCTACCTATTGAGTGGAACCCTCTTGTTATATCAGGGAATGCGTCCTCTACTTATTGAGTGTCACCCTCCTGTTGTATCAGGGCATGGGTCCTCTACCTATTGAGTGTAAAACTCCTATTTTATCATGGCATGGGTCCTATATATATTGAGTGGAACCCTCTTGTTGTATCAAGGCATGATTCCTATACCTACAAAGTGGAACCCTACTATTGTACCAAGAAATGAGTCCTCTATCTATTGAGTGGAACCCTCCTGTTTTATCAAGGCATGGGTCCTATACTTGGAGATTATTCCCCATTGAGATGTGGAGTAGTGTCAGGTTGCAAACCCTCCCCTTGACTTATTCAGTCAGACACATGAGATACCAAGAATTTTTGATGGACCCTTTTTGGAACTTTTGGTAGACTTATCTTCCTGGGCTGGGTTGTCAGATAGAGATCCCCTTTACCTCTCATCTAGATTTATTTTATGAGTATATATATTTATTGTTGGGTTTTGTTTCCCATTTACTTTTGGACCAAGATGATTACTTATATTAGGTCTCCTATTTATCCCCCTATATTTTTTGATGCATCCTACTAGGTATGTATATACTCACCCCTTCATGGTATTTTCTCACACGTGTCATGTCTTATGTAGATTACAGATAGGTTGGTGGTGATTTTAGAGTATCATAAGGGATACCCAGGTGCATTTGACTGTGTACAATGGTTGGGGTTTAGAGATCAAGATCCAGGGTCTCTCAAAATTTCTTTTCCAATTGTTGTCAGGTTGGGACATATTTTCTCATTGGGCATGTATTTTGTCCCTTTACTTTTCTAATTGCACTATTTCACTCTTTTTTATTCCCTAGAGGTTGTTACATGCATGGTTTTTACTCCAGATGTTACTTTCTTTTATTATTAATCCTCTACACTTCTGCATGGATATGGTTGGGTGCATGTGTACATGTACTTTATGAAAAGACCTCCCATTTTATTTATTCCCTTCAGCACTTATCAGCTAACTCTAGCCTATGGAGGCAAACTTAGGGTAGTTTCTCCTCGACCTCCCACCATCTAGGCAGTCCCTAGTGTGTCGGGTCATGACATGGACATTTTGTTTATTAACAATGTTATAATTTCCATATGCTAATGTTTTTTCCAAAGTCATTTGTTATGTTATGTTTCAAGGTCTTGATGTATTTCTATGTTATATGCCTATTATTATGCTCCATGACTCATGTTTATCATCTCATGATTCCACACTCTTTTTCCATGGTACATGTTTGTTCATTTAAGATGACATGGCCTTCTATCATGATTTACAAACAACTCTTATTATTCCATATTCTATTTAATAAAAAATTTCTCCCCTACCCATGTTTTTTCATATTCTAATGACATAACCCTTGATGATATGTTGTTAAGTCTTCCATTATTGAGAATTTGAGCTCACCCATTCATTATGTTTCTATTCCCTAGGTTATAAAGATAATTATAACTTATGGGATTTATATAAGGAAGTATAGATGAGTTATATTATGGATAAATGATCACATGTGTTGTAAAATAAATTGCTTATGTAACTACTCCTTAAAGACACTAAACCAAAACATTCTCGGAGCTGTGTAAGATTATTTTTGAAATGAAGTACTAATGTGAAATTTGTGAAAGTTTAGTTTGGACCATATCACTTAGTATTAAATAATTTTTTTAAAATTATGTGTTTTTAGAACCAGACTCAGGAGTATAGGTCTGGGATGCTTCAGTGAGTATAGGAATACTTAGTAGATTGTTTTTATAAAACCCCTAATTGTACGAATTTTAATAGAGCATATTAGTGCATCTATGTGAAGATTTTTTTTTAGTTTTTTTTTGAAAAAAATATCCAAAAGGTTTAAAGTAAAAAAATATTTACTAGGCCAAGTCTTAACTAAAGTGAATTCCATTCATGCAAGCTAGACACATTTTTGGGTGAAACCAGCTCATAAAGTTCAATTTTATTTTTTTAAGATTTTTTTTTATTTTTATATTGTTTTGTTTATATATTTTTATATTATATGATAATTTTTTTTAAATTAACATTAATACATTTTTAATTTTTCTTATAATTTTGACTATATATTTTTATTTTATTTTATTTATATATAATAACAAAAAAAATCCTTAATCCTAATTAAATGGGGTTAACTAAATGGACCAAACATCAGTAATTAGCTCTATTAAAGACCATATTTTCATTAAAACCATTAAAAACAAGATCATCATGAATGATTTGTTTAAGGGTCATTTTAGGCATACCTCTTCCTATTTTAATAAGTGAATTGTCATTAATTTACCCAATTAACAGGTGCTTCCCTAGGTTTTCTTATAACATTCAGAAACCATATTAAATAATTTTTTAATTAATAGATAAGTTTTTCTAATTATCAATATATATATATATATAGTTTTTATATTTTACTTTAATATATAAAAAATAATAAATATTTAAATAAATATCTAATGAAACTATAAAATTTAATAAATGTAGAAAACTATTAAAAATCTGTCATGAAATTATTTTAACACTTTAAATTTTTTGTACATTAATTTGGTCATTGAGAATAAATTAAATTTAGATATTGAACATATTAGCATATAAAATATGAAAGTGCTGTATTTTTTTAAAAATGTTTTAAAAATTATTATTGATTAAATTTTTGTATTTAAATTGATGAAAAAATAAAAGTGAGACAAAAAAATTACATACATTTGTGAGTTTTAATTACATTATAAATAATAAAATCATCAAATATATCGACAATAATGTCTATGAGACTCTGTTATGAATCCGAGCATCTAAATAATGTGTTCATATACACTGTCAATGTCGGTGTGGTGAAGTATGCAATGCAGTAGTTGGATTTTCTTCTTGTGAAAGTACATGTCTAAAAGTCATCTCTACATACACTTATATTATTAGTGGGGGATCCACAATAACATGTATAGAACCTTATCTAACATTAAAAGATGAAATTTTATCAATAAAACCTTCACCCACATGGAATGAAGATGATTTCTATTTATAACTTTCCCCCACATGGAAGTATGATGATTGTTGGGAAAAAGGCATCCAACTACCGTGTATACTAAAAATAAATATAAAGTTAACTTTATTTCATAAGTATCCCCAAATAATGTTTTTAGAGTAACAAAAAAATTTATTTGAGTATATGAAAATATAACTTCTATAAGTTGAACTGAAGGCATTACATAAAGATTGATATGATGTCTACAACACCATTATGGTCGGTACACATTATAAATTGGAAGTGCAACTAGATAATCCTCCTCGATGCTCTCGTCCCATGGTACATCATCAAAAATGCTATGATATATCTCATCAATGGAATTTTTAGCTCCACTATTGATGTGTAAAATACTAAATGGTCAAATATCAATCCTTATATAGGACTATATATTTTTACAATATGTATAAGATGATCACTCTATAAATAAAATAGACTATAATTAAATATAATTAAAAAATAAAGATTGATATAACATAAAAAAATATTTATTACCAATTCATGAAGGCCTATATCATGTTGTGTTAGATATAAAACAATTTTATTCTATACTATAATTCATAATTTAATTGATAAGATAAATGTTGGCACATCAGGGGTACCCCATATAAAAATGACTCCCCATGTTTGTCCCATATCTTGATGTATGATGTATAGAATTTCATTAAATTGATATCACACTTCCCTGACATGTTTATGGAATAAAGTGTTGAAATCTATCTAAGCCAAGTGGTAATGGGATGAATATACTAAACTACCTCATATCATAGTCCACATTGTGATTATAAATGATTTGATAATTCATGGGAGACATCCCACATGAGAAAACATGAATCATCATCATGAAGTATGCTAGAAGGATCGTAAAAATAGGCGCAACATATGGCTCCCATGAATCCTGAAATGAAAATAAAAGAACTAATTTTTTTAAAAGAAATTATTTTTTTGAATAAATTAAAAATTGTAAAATAGATTAAAAAATTTCATACAGTATAATGATATTTTTTTTTCACAAAACCTCAATAAAACATTTATCCTATAGAGAAATCAATATAGAAGTCCCTGGGTTATCTCTCAAATAGGTAGTAGACTAAGTAAGAAAAATGTTACTTTTTTTTCTATTTATTAAAAGAAGAAATAAATTGGGGATTTTAATAAAATTTTAACTAAATTTGAACTAAAATAAAATCAATTTAACTAAATGAAATTGTGATATTGAATATTTTGGAAGAAAAGGTAAAATCAGACTTAAAAGAAGTGTGAAAACCACATTTTAAAGAAAACATCAGTGGATAAGTGTTGATACTTTAGAAACTCCATAATTACTTTTATAATTGTATTATCAAATTTAATTTCTCATTATACATTCCAAGTCCTCAAAGTGTAGACCTAAATATACCTAAATACCATACTAAGACCATAGTATGGATATTAATCCTCTTATAAAAGTTATTCAATATCTCAAAGACCTCCAAGAAATCGAATCTAACTAAATTTAATATACTCAAAGGAAATACTTCACCAAATAAGTTTAAATAGTGTGGAAAACTACTTTACATTCATAAATTAAACAACAATTTAGAATATTTTAAAAAAATAACTTGAGAAAGAGAAATACACTCTTCATTAAAAAATATAGTTTCCATACAAATTAAAAATGATATAATAAAATTCACTAACTAAGAAGGAATTTTCCATAGATATCCACTACCTACAACTTGTTGGGGAGTTTATCAAATCATGGATAAATCCATTACCATCCTTTTACTCCTAACTCTTATACAATAGTTTTGGGATAATCCTCCATCATAGAGTACAAATCCTCCTTAGATAGTGATTGATTGATCTCATTCAATATTGTTATACTTATTATAGTAATTATTGTGTTTCCCTTATAATACCATATGGGAGGGAAAAGAATTTCAAAGTGTTGATAGCCATTAAATAAATCACCAAGAACCTCCATGAATGTGTATCACTTTACATGATCATTTATTATATGGAAGAAGAAATATTTAATTATTTAGGTGTAAGCTCACATGTGATTTTGAAATGGGTTTTTTTATTCCTCATTAAATTCTCTCATGATATAAAACCTATTCATCTTCCATTCATAAAATCCATGTTTTCAATACATGTGATTAATTATAATCTTACAATCCTTAACTTATTTTATCTATGGGATCCTAAAATTTTACAATGGAAAATATCATATGAGGGAAGCTCAACCAAAAATTTATATGGGACCTAATAACTTATGGAGTAGAGAAATGACCTATAAGGAAAAATATCATACAAGTGAGAGAAAAATGTCTTATGAGATGATAAATATCCCATGGGATTAAAAAATGTATTTTTCGGATCACAAAATATCTTACAAGATCTAAAAAATTTCATACATATATTATAAATGTCTTATATAAGTGGAGAAATCTATTACAGGGGCTCAAAATGTCATAGGAGTTGAGAAAAATCATATGATATTAGAGTTTTGGCAAATGAAATTATCATATGGGTGCTCTAAAATGTATTATACGGATAAAAAAAAGTACATGAGACTTAGAAAATGTATTATATAATCCATTTTAAAAGTCTTATTAGATTATAGACTTAACCAAAATTTCGAATTTCATGTTTAAAAATAGAATTTTTCAAAGAATTAATAGAATCAAAATTAAAATCACGGATTTGAAAATAATTTTCAGAAATTATTAAAAAAACTTAATAACATTTAATTGTGTAATTTTCACAAAAATTCCAAAAATATTCTTAACAAACAAAAATTATGAAATTTAACTTAAGAATATAAAATGGGAGGGGTTTATTCATTCAAATACATAAGATAAGTTATTAAAATATGAGTTCTATCAATTCTCCCACACTTAAGAACTGTAGCTCTAGAAAGGTGAAGATAAAAAAATACTAAAGAAATTTCAAAACAAATTCCCCTGAGATCCAGTAATTTAATAACCAAGGAACCAAAAATTATTATGCCTCTTTAATGACCTTCATTTAAAATTATTTACTTGGTTTATTTAATCAATTTCCACTCCATTTATCCGCTAATTCACACAAAACACTTACCTCACATAAATTTTCTCTCATTACATGAAATTTTATTTTTAGTAATTATTTTATCACAAAAAATACATACAAGGGTTTACATAGGATTGATAAGTTCCTAAATATTCACCAAAATGAGACAATGACTTGTGTTTACCATGATGAATTATAGGAATATTCTGTGATATAAGGGTTGATAGGTTTTATATGTGAAAATTATATGGTAGAATAAAGAGGTTTTGGCTCATTGTGATGAAACAATGAATAATTTAGTTTAAAATCAAGAATAGTCTTCTCCTTACTCATATTGATAATAAATAATATAAAATTTTTATTAATAATCTCTAAGAATAATCCAAACCTTCTTTATTTCATCAAAAAACATTTTATCCATTCAACTGCCTACATCAATTTTATTTTGATTTTGATATTTCCAAATCTATTTAGAATTGTTTTTAAAGGAAAAGAGGGATTATTTGAGTTCAAAATAGCGGCGTGACTTATTAATATTTTTATTGAATGATTATACTTCTCTTTTTAACATTTAAAACATGATTTTTATTTGGTCTTATAGTAGATCCAAGAGAATAAATTTTGTTTTCATCATTTTATTTTAAAAATCTGCTTCCAAATAGTTTTAGTTTTACCACTTGAAAGAAACTACAAAAAAAATTCTAGTTTTTTTATTTCCATCCAAACCAGTATCAAATTATACAAAAAATCACAAGACAACATACCACCACACTTTAGTTTAACAAGACCATGCAATTTCACTTCTATAACAGGCTAGTTAGGGGAAATTGGCTTGTAATTCAGCTTCCTAATAGGTTGTTCATGGATTTATAAGGGCTAAACTGGTAAAATTTAAAGTGTATACCATAATAAAAAGTTTTTTTGAAAAGGGGGATTTTAAAATCATTTTTCTCTCTCGATAATCTCAAAAAATTACCTCAAATCTCTCATGTTTTGTTAGAAATATAGAAAATTATATTTATAAAAATAATGGTATGGTTCACTCAATAAATGAGTTGAACTGAATAATAATTTTAAAAGGGTTCAAAATCTTCATAGGAAGGTGATTGAAAAACATGGATAGTGAAATGTGGCACAAGATTCAAAATTTAGAAGTATTTTCATGAATTACCTAAAAATTTAAATTTAGAACAAAGTTATTTCAGCATTCATTTAACTGTAGTTGCATAGGTCAAATCAGTTCATTCATTGGTATGAGTTTTAAAAATAAAAATGGTATGAATTTTTATCTCACAAGTTTTCAAAAACATTTTTTTCAAATTAAACACACAAAATGAAAGAAAAATAACAATAATGTTAAAGAAAATAAAAAAAACTGAATTTTAAAAAGAAAACACATAAAATTCATATTATAATAAAAGATATTTCTACCCTCTACGATTATTTTATGCAAATTCCTCATTGTGAAGAAATTCATATGATAATTGAAAATAAATAATCATGGACATAATAAAAACAAGTAGGAAGGAAGTATACAACCTAGTGATCAGTTGTTTCCAGCTTCATGAAAGTGAACCACCACTCTTGGAATTTCTTGTATTTTATCTATAAATAGTTTTAATTTATCACTATTACAAAACATACCTTTTATAGCGATATAAAAAAGTGTTGATAAAGGTTCCCTTTATCAGTGATTGTTTTAGCATTGATAAAGGGTACATTTTATCAGTGCTAAAAAAGCGCTGATAAACGATGCCCATTATCATTACTTTTTTGTAGTGTTGAGACAAGGTACCCTTTATCAATACTTTTTTAGCACTGATAAATGGTACCCTTTATCAGTGCTTTATTTTTAACGTTGATAATGGGTACCCTTTATTAGCACTTTATTTTTAGAACTAATAAAGGGTACCCTTTATCAACGCTTTATTGTTAGCACTGATAAGGATCCCAAATACTCGGCGAATCCCACATCGAAACAACGCATGAGAGGGTGCTGCCTTATATATAATTCCACGACATTGATGGCTCAGAAGCCTACCATGAGGATGGGCTCCCGTATACACTGCACACACCAATATGGGCCTACCTCGACCCCACACGGGCCTTAGCCCACCCTATACTTGACTTGGTCCTATGCCTGCCTTATTTGGGTCCTAAAGGACCCAACCCGTTCCATATCCAATTTTTTTATACAAACCAATAAACAAAATACGAGAATTAAAAATAATAAAAAATTAAAAGAATTAAAAAATTAAAAATTAAAAAATGAATAAATTAAAAAATATTATTTTTTTAATTAAATAATAATTATTAAATTTAAAAATAAAAATTTAAAAATGAATAAATTTTAAAAAATATTTTTTGTAAAATTAAATGATAATTATTTAATTTAATATATATATATTTATTAGAAATATTAATAAATAGTATATATTAAATATAGATATATAAAATAAATAAAATAAAATAATTAAATAAATAAAAATTAAAAATGAGTAAATTAAAAAAATATTAAAAAATTTATTAATTGAATAATTATTGATAAAAATGAATAAAGTTAATATACATACATATAGATTTTGAATATTAATAAATAGTATATATTAAATATAGATATATAAAATAAATAAAATAAAATAATTAAACAAATAAAAATTAAAAACGAGTAAATTAAGAAAAATATTAAATTTTTTATTAATTAAATGATTATTGATAAACATGAATAAATTTAATATACATATATAAATATTATAAATATTACTAAATATTATATATTATATATATATATATATATAAAATGAATAAATTTTAATAATTAAACAAAAAATTAAAAATGAATAGATTAAAAAATTATTAAAAAATGTATTAATGAAACAATTATTAATAAAAATGAATAAGTTTAATATATATATATATATGAATTATAAATGGTAATAAATAATATATACTAAATATAAATATAGAAAATGAATAAAATATAATAATTAAAAACATATTAATTACTTATTCATTTTTAATGATTTTTTACATAATTATTGATTAATACATTTAATATGAATATATATATATATATAATATTTCCTAAAATATGATTTATATAATACATAATATTTTTGCTTATATTAAATAAGTCATATATTTAGTGAAGAATGGTTTATAATTAAAAATTAATATTAATTTAAAACACTGACAAATTGTATCGAGTGATGGACATTAATTGAATGTCATTTGATTTTTCAATTTAACATATATCAAATGTGTGTTATATTGATTTCACACATACATAAATGTAATTAATACATTTTTATATACAATTTACACACACAAATATTTACGTAATTAATGAAATCATATATAGCAACACATACATATAATATTTATGTAATTTATTCAAACTTTAGTATTCATTTTAGAATATTATTTAGTAACATGATACTTTTAATATATTATGTTTTTAATTGATAAATTTACTTATTTATTTTTAAAATTATTACAGTTAGGCATTATTTATTCATTATTATTATTATTTTTTATTTTTTGGAATTCAACCATTTTATAATATTTATTTATTTATATTTATTTACTATGTTTTATTATTTTTAATATGTATATATTCATCTTTATTTCAATATATATCCATATTTATTAATTATTTATATTTATTTAATAAAACTTATCCATTTTTTCAATATTTTTAAAGTGCACTCATTTTTAATTATTCAATTTCACTCATTTTTAACATGCATGCATTTAAGATTAAATATTCATTAATAATAATAAAAATATATTTTTAAATAAATATTTATAAATAAAATTATTTATAAATGTATATTTACCATATTTATAAATTTATATATTTATAATTATAAATAAATATTTTTTTTAAAAAGTATTTATATAATTATAAATAAATAATTATATATATATTTAAATAATTTTAAAAATATAATAAATTTATTTAAATAATGAATATATTTACTATATTTATATTTATATTTATATATATATTTATTAAATATAAATATATGTAATTATATAAATATATGAAAAAGGTTTAGCGAGAAGCCGAAGCTCCTGAACATTTATTAATATTTAAAGAAAAAGAAAGAAACATAAGAAAATAAGGATGAGGTCAAACACAAAGACAAGTCCTCATCCATAGAAAGAAATGACATATCAAAATTCACCATAATCATGATCAGAATCATGACCATAATCTCTAATTTCATTGGAAAACTCCCACTCTGACAGAGAGTTCTTTTGATTAAAGAGTGCAATATACCTCTCCTTAATTTTATCTTACTCTGAGGTGAGCTAAGTCTTGGAAGACATACCACACCCTCATGCTGCAACCCATTCATCCCAACAACGTTCTCGACTATAATTTTTTGTGTGACGAACCCGCTTCCAAGTCTTAGCATGTTTCCAATCCCCTTCCGGCTCATCCCTCCCCAACTCAGAAATGCCTTTCTCCAAGAGAATATACTCATTGAAATTAGTAGTCTCAATGTCCACAGAGGGGACATCAGCTGCATTACATTTTTCATAAATAGGAACTGTGTGCTTCGGATCAAGCACATCAAATGTATTTGAGGTGGTAACCTGTACCAAACCCCTGCTCCTAGGAGAGGTAGTGTTACTCACCATAATACTCTTAATAAGAATAGGGGAATTACCCTTCCCGTGAGAGGAAATAAAACCTTTCTCTTGGAGTAGTTCATTGTCCACTTCAGATTGGATATCATTTTCAAGATGCTATAACTCATCAGAATCATTAATATTATCATCCTTCTTGTTATCCTGCTCACCTGTCTCAGTAGGTGCATGCACATCAGGTAGTATTGTTGGAACCTACATATTAATTTCAGCCCATGATTTATTCCCCAAGGAGGTAGAGGAATCCTTCACAACAATAACATTCAAACTAAAATATTTACCCATGTCCAAACTAGATGACCCTTCAAGAAAAGAATCCTCCTGATGTACACATCCTCCATGTGAATGAGGAGAACTGTGTATAGTCACTCTTACTTGATCATCAGTCTAATTTTGAGATGATTCCTTAGGCCAAGCCTTCTTATTATAATTAATTTCAACTTACCCATGACCTGAACATAATGAAAAAGAATCATATCTTCTACAATTCACAAATTCATGTCCAATTATCTTGCATATTGATCAAAATTTTGGTACATTCTCATATTCAATTTTAAGCTCAATATCATCAGAGTTAGTAGAGAGATAAATTCTATCAACCATCGTAGTACCTAGATAAACCTCAACCAGAAATCTTTTATAGTGACCAAAGAGAGCACACTCAGTTTCATTATCAAGTTTGATAGGCACACCAATTGCAAGCATAAGATCATTAAAGATATTCGGGTGCCACAATAACTTATTGATACTGAAGACTTTGACCCATAATTGTGAAGATGAGTTACATACCTCCAATGGGTTGAATCCTTTGTCCCATTCACAAATATGAATAATGTCAGGCTTGAGGGAAATGGATCTAAATCCCCATGATCACAATTTCAAATCCTCAGAGGGAAAGAGTGTGGAAGAACCCTATTCCCAGTGAGACACATCTCCATTTATCAAATCCACATATTGATGATAATCACATGACTAAATCACCAAATTTTCAAGGTTTCAGACCCCTGGGTAAAATCAATATTTCAATAATCTAATGATTAACTTACATCAATCATTAAGATACTGCTCTGTCATCATCTCTCACATGAGCGATACTCCCCTTCCGACGGATCGCCCCAATAACAGATCCTTTATAGATCGAGAAATCGTTTTTTATTGTAATCTCTGAAATCGAGACAGTCGACTTGATATCATTCAGAGTGTATTTTCAATCTTAATATCATATACTTCCATACTAATGGGAGTTAAAACAACCCCTACCTAGAGATGATTCAATAAGAGTAGATACCATCAATCAAAAATTAGAGACATGTGGATTGACACTGTGACGAACTCAAAATTGACCGCTTTAGGAATGTGGGATGATACATGAATCTACAATGCATTTGCAGTGTGAGGTACAACGATGCAGATATGGAACACCAATGGTATTTCAAATAGTACAGACCAGTGACATGATGGGAACACTAGCAGCAACGCGATTCTCCAATGGCATTTTCAGCAGCATAGACCGGTGGCGTCTCCAGCAGCACAGACCAACAACGTGATGGGAACACCAATGACAACATGATTCTCCAACAGCATAAACCAACGACGTGATGGGAAACTAGTGGTAGCATGAGTGGCACGGGGACTAGCGACGACGTGAGACCAGCACAAAAACACCATCGGCGATGACAACTCCAATAACGGTAGGGATGAAACCCTAATCACTATCTTTGGGAGAGAGCTCCTGATTTTTGAAACCCATCCTCTTATATTTTATATAAATATATTTAATGATATAAATATATAAATATTATTAAAAAATTATTTATATAATTATAAATAAATAATTATATATAAAAATAATAATAAAATAATAAAAAATATATTTAAATAATGAATATATTTACTATATTTATATATATATGTATATATATTTATTAATTATATATAATTATATAAATATATATAATGATATAAATATATTTATAATAAATAAATTTAAACATTGAATATATTTACTATATTTATATATATATATTTTTGAAATATATATCTAATTATATAAATATATATAATGATATGAATATATTTATAACTATAAATAAATAATTATAAATATATTTACAAATATATTTATTTATAAATTTATATTTACTATATTTATAAAATTATATATATATATAATTGTAAATTAACAAATATAATTAAAAAAAAATTTATATAATTATAAATAAATAATTATATACTTGTATAATTATAAAATTATAAAAAATTTATTTAAATAATGAATATATTTAATATATATGTATATATAATTATATAAATACATATAATGATATAAATACATTTATAATCATACATAAATATTAATAAATATATTTAAAAATAATTTTATTTATTATTATAATTATAAATCCTTTATCAGTGCTAAAATTTTAGCGCTAATAAAGATTCCTTTTATTAGTGCTTATTAAGTGATTATAAAGAAATATTTTATCAGTGATTATTAATTTAGAACTAATAAAAAGTATATTTATCATCTCTTTTTTGGAAGCATTGATAAAACTCTCCCTAATCTATTTAAAAAGAACCCCAACTACACTGATTTCAGTCATGATTCTCAATATTTTACATAAGTCACCTGTTGGGGATACTCCTCCTTTACATTCCCTTTGACGAATCAAGACTCAAATCAAATGTATGTTATTTTTTTCTCCTCCTCTCTCGTTGATTGATTTTTTGCATTCCGCAATTTTCGTTATTGCGGTGTTTTCTTGGATCATATCCTATCTTCTCTATTATACTCATTCAAAACTCCTTGGATCACTAAGAGGGTTTTCACATCCTTATACTTTGATTTAGGTGTCCCCTCCCTCATTTTTCATGTGTCTTCTAATGTAAATCCCCTCTTTCTTCCTTCTGATTTAGGTGTTTCCATACTTTTCCTTTCTAGAACATGCCATGATATATTTGTAGCTTTCTAAATTTATTTTAATTGAAATTATCATGTTGGTAGATTTATAAATTTATTTTAAAATCCTTGTTAACTAAAGGTTTGGTAAGAAAATGGGTTTTCCCAAAAATTCCAAAATTTTATGCCTTGTATTGAAAGCATATGTATGCTAGGTGTTTGTCAAAAATTCCAAGTGGATAATCTAAAGTATTTTTGGTATGGGTGGCCTTTAGAAAAATTATGTGAGTTTATTCTTAAGATTTATTTTTGGTTTACCTAGATTATTGCAATTTTATATGGTTTTAATGGTTTTACCTTGAAAATTTTTATACTTTGATGTGGAATTTTATTTGTACTTATTCATTAGAACCTTTGGAATTAATATAGAGGTTTATATATATATATATATATATAATTATGATATGTATATATCTATATGTATAAAAATGTTTAAATATAGATGTGTACATGTATATAAATGGAAATTTCATAGAATGCCTTCTTTAATAACTTCACAGTCACAAATGATATCTTGGTTTATAAATGGATTTATAATGGAAGTTTCAAATGTGTGATTTTAAAATCATGTTTTGATAACTGTTGGATGTTTTTAGAAGTGGTTTTTCATTTTACTGGCTTTTGAAATGACACTGATAAAATAATTTTTTTTTGGAAAAATCATAACTAGATCCAAATGCGAAGGCCTGATTGACACCTTTAAATGGGGTTTTTTGAAATGTGTGGACCCTCATGGAAGTATCCCTATTTTATAGAGGAGTTTCTCATGGATGGTTCTTAGAGGTGGATTTATCATATATATTGGATTATATTTATTTGTGATTGAAATGTCATATATTCATTGTCTACCTCACCTACCATTTCTATTATCATCATGGAATCCTAAGCGTCTTAGTGAGGGCTGAGAGACTTTTCTATATAGTCCTAATGAGATAGACTAGATCACCTTTGGTATTAGAGGCCATAGGGGGTGTTCCACTAGTGAGGCTAGTTGAGACAATTTATGTGGTTATAGACTTAGTAATTTATTGTTAAGTTGGAAGATGGTTCTAACCCGAGTATGACTAGGGTCTCTTCATAATATATTTAGGTATGTAAAATGATTATATTTCCAAAGTATTTCTAAATATTTACAAAGTATTTAAGTTATTTAATTTCAAATAAAAGGATAATTACTTGTCACCCTAAGTTATATTTTGTTTAATAGCCAGTTTGAAAATTTAAAACAGGTTTATAATTCGTGATACACTCATTGATCACCCCTTGTATTTGGTGTGCTGGTTATGAGATGTTGATTAATTTATAATGTATGTATGATGTGAAAGGGTTTTTTCTATGAAATTTTGTTGGATGTGTGGTGTAGTATATTTATTTCGTTAGAATATGTTTGTATTTCCATTTATTTCTCACCTCCTCACTTGGTTTCTTACTCATGGGAATTATAGGTGACTAAATGGTATCTTGGATGAGTGAAAACTCTAGTTTTTCTTGTGTCTAGATAGAATGGGACTGGGTTATTGAGTGGGACTGGGTTATTTAGTACTTATTTTTTTTAGTTTAGTTTCAAAAATAAAATAAGTTTATGATAGTTAATAAGTTATCAAAACAAATCATTCCTTCCCACTTAATCAACCTAGTCATTATATCATCACTAATGCAATTTCTGAATCAAGTTTAATTATCATTCATTAACTTATAATTCATTTAGGTTATAGTGAAAAGAAATTAATTTCTTTTTAATAAAAGACAAGGTCTAAAATGTAATACTTAACTAAGTATATTTATACCATTTAAACTCATGATTTAAAACTAAATTTAGGTTTAATAAAAGTATTAAAGATATCAGAACATAAATATATACCCAATAGTAATTTCCTTTCTTAAACAATGGTCTAAGAAATGTGAATATTTAGTTTAATTTATAAAAATAAACAAGGTTAAATAAGCCAAATGATTATAGATACATTCCTTTATGGATATTAAAATGATTTGGAGCTTATAGAGTTTCTAAGTATGAACTTATATAAATGAAAGAATGTAAATAATTAAATAACATAATTCCAAACTTTAATTTCATAGAATAAATAATTTTAAAATAAGTAAAATTGTTTAATAAACTTTACACAATAAACCAAGCATAAATATAAAATGTGAACAATATGTGAGATGTGGTTTCCATGTCACCACACCCAATCTCACAAAAAAAATTATTTGGTCCTCTTATGGATAAATTTTCACTGAAAATGATTAGTTTCACCCATTGAAGTGCCTTCTCATATCTCTTTTACAACTCTTAAATAACCCAAATCATCCCATGATCTTCTAAATACCCAAAAAATGTATAAACTCAAAATTGGTATAAATTCATGGTTGGTTACTTTCCTAAAAAAACCAAATCCTCAATCATTATTTCACCCTAGGTACTAGAAAATCTCTAATTCATCTCACACTCAGATAAATTCAAATCAAACCTAATCCTGATATCACACACAGACTCCATCTAACACCTCATGATTTTTTGGAAAATAGTTTTCAATTTCATGGATATTTTTTTTAAATCTTCTTGATGTTGATTATTGAATAAATTGTATGGAATGTGAAATCTTGGATTTGTGGCTTCTTGTGTAATATTTTATGAAACTAGTTTTTGATAAATGAATAGTCCCTTGATTTAATTTTGAATGAAGAACATGGGAACCTTGAAATTTAAGTGGTTAGTCCAGTACAATCATGTTAGGAATGTTTAGCTCTACCTAATAACGAAATCTAAAATTTCAACACAAACTAAACATTGGTGAAATAGAAAGACACTTGTAGTGGTGGAATCCTACCACTAGGCCCATATAACCAGGGTAATGTGCACACCAGGTAGCCATGATCATTGAGAGTTTGAGGAAAAACTACTCCAAATTATTCCTTTAACAATACTAAAAATAGCCTTTATCAGTGCTAGAGAAGCACGAACTACCAGAGCAAGATTAAAATTAATATTATTTTATTAGTTCTCAAAAAGAATTGATAAAATGGGTCCTTTATCAGCACTAAAAAAGTACTAATAAAGGGGTTCTTTATCAGTGATTTTGAAAGAACTGATAAAAGACAACATTTATCAATGCTTTTATTTAGTATCGATAAAGGGGACCTCTATCATAACTTCTAGGAGCGCTAATAAAGGGTACCTTTATTAGTGTTTGTAAAAGTGTTGATAAAGGTTTATACTATAGTGTGCTATAACAACACACTATATAACCAGTACAATGTGATGTAAAAACATACCATGACACCAAAAACACCACCAGATATCAACAAAATCGTGTTAAAATAAAAAATTTAAATGAAATGATATTTACAACACAAATACAAGAAAAAAACACTATATTATAGACATTTGGATAATTGTTTTCTAAAATTACATATAATTAAAAATTATTATATACATTCAAAAATATAAATGTTCCTTTGTATTTAGATCCTGATCCCAAATCATGCTATTTCCAAAAAAACCACCCCTGATCGAGAAAAATAATGCACCTGTATAAGAAAGAAATTCTTATATTAGTAATAATGTAAAGAAATAAATTAACAGAAAGTGTTAATTTTAAACTAAACTTTGAGTCATACTAGGAGCACAATGTATCAGTTTGAGTTAAGGTTGATTATTACATGTCACAAAATTTCTTGTTCATATTCAAGCATAATCTCTGTGAACATTAATTAAACAAGTATAAGATAAATCCCCACGAGTGCAGCCTAGTGGTTGCATTCTGTGGTGGTGTTTGGGAGGTCTGGGTTTCGAGCCTCCTCATGCGCATTTAGGTAGGTTTTAATTTGTTTATTCCAACTACCCTAACCAATGTAATATTAATAAGTATAACATGAAAATAATAAGCAAATTAATTAAGTAATATAGGATATAATGATGAGAAAACAATCTAGGCTTGTTTTCTCGGTTTTGGTGATGTGATGCACATTTTAAATTAAAATGGCTTGATTTCTACATATCTAAAATGATTTATAGATCATTTTCCTAAAGTATCAAAACATTTTGAATGTGTTTTCTTGGTTTTGAGTACGTTATTTTTCTTTTTTATTGAAATGACATTTTAAACTGGAAACACACACTTTGACTCATACTGGTCACATTATGTGTAAGTTTGATATGATACTGATTCCTATATATCACAATTTAATTATGAATAATTTTCCAAAATTATCAAGAAAATTCAGGCGCATTTTCTCTATTTTCAGTGAGTGACACTTTTTGAACTAAATTACTGATTTTAAATTGATAACGGACACATTGAGTCATACCTAGAACATAATGTATCAAATTGAGGTTATTTTGATTCATAAACATAAAAAATGACTTATGGATAATTTTACTAAAGTATTAGAACAACCCTAATGCATTTTATTGGTTTTGAGTAGGTCAGTTTTCCTTTTTACTAAAATTGATGTCAATTTTTAATAAAAAGATGCACTTAGAGTCATACCAGTCACACTGTGCATCAGATTGAGGTGAGGATGATTTCTACACATCTCAAATGAATTATGGATTATTTTCCTAAAGTATCAAAATAATTTGAATTTGTTTTCTCAGTTTTGATTATGTCACTTTTCTTTTTTACTAAAATGTCATTTTAAATTGGAAGCACACACTTTGAATCATGATAATCACATCGTGTATCTATTTTATGTGATACTAATTACTAAATTTCACAAATGACCTATGAATAATTGTCCAAAATTATTAAGAAAATCTGAGTCTGTTTTCTAAGTTTGCAATGAGTGACACCTTTTGAACTAAAATGTCAATTTTAAACTAATAACGAAAACATATTGGATTGAGGTATTAATGATTACTAAATGTAAAAAATGACTTACAAAACATTTTAATAAATTATAAAAACAATATAAATGAGTTTTCTTGGTTTTGCGTAGGAAAGTTGTCCTTTTTACTAAAATTGATGTTAATTTTAAATAAAAAGACGCACTTGGAGTCATACCGACGACACCATACATCATATTGAGGTATGCCCAATTCCTACACATCGAAAATGACCTATGTATAATTTTACTAAAGTTTAAAAACAATAATAATGTGTTTGATTGGTTTTGAGTATGTCACTTTTCTTTTTTACTAAAATGTCATTTTAAAATTGAAACACACACTTTGACTTATATGAATTACATCGTGTATTGGTTTGACATGAGACCAATTCTTACACATAAAAAATTACTTATAAATAATTTTCCTAAAGTTTAAATAAAATCCTAGTGTTTTTTTATTTTTCAGTGAGGAACACTTTTTAAACTAAAATGTCAATTTTAAACTGATAACATACACATTGAGTCATACTGGGATCATCATGTATCAGGTTTAGGTGAGGCTAATTCTTACACATCATAAATGAATTATAGATCATTTCCCTAAAGTATAAAAATAATCTGAATGCATTTTCTCAGTTTTGAGTAGGTTAGTTGTCCTTTTTACTAAAATGTATGACAATTTTAAATAAAAATATGCACTTGGAGTCATACCGGTCACACCATGCATTGGATTGATATGCGGCTGATTAATACATGCATTAAATGAATTATGGATCATTTTAATAAATTATAAAAAAAATTAAAATTAATTTTCTTAGTTTTGTGTACATCACTTGTCTTTTTTACTAAAATGTCATTTTAAACTGGATACATGCACTTTAACTTATACCAATCACATCATGTACCGGTTTGAAGTGAGACTGATTCCTACACATCAAAAATGAATTAGGATTTTTTCCTAAATTATCAAGAAAATATGATCACATTTTATTGGTTTTCAGTGAGTGATACTTTTTGAACTAAAATGTCAATTTTAAACTGATAACGAACACATTGAGACATACCTAGAACATCATGTATCAAATTGATATATAGATGATTCATATACATAAAAAACAATTTATGGATAATTGAACTAAAGCATCAAAATAATAAGAATGTATTTTATTGGGTTTGAGTAGGTTATTTTCCATTTTTACTAAAATCAATGTCAATTTTAAATAAAAAGACGCACTTGGAGACATACCAGTCACACCGTGAATCATATTAAGGTGTGGATAATTCCTACACATTCCAAATGACTTATCTATTATTGTAATAAAGTATTAGAACAATACAAATGTGATTAATTATTTTTGAGTACATCACTTGTCTTTTTTACTATAATGGAATTTTAAATTGGAAACACACACTTTGACTCATACTGATCACATCATGTATCGGTTTGATGTGAGACTGATTCCTACACATCAAAAATTATTTATCAATAAATTTACCAAATTATCAATAAAATCTGAGAGTTTTTTCTTTGTTTTCACCGAGTGACACTTTTTGAACTAAAATATCAATTTTAAATTGATAACAGACACTTTGAGTCATACCGAACACATCATGTATCAGACTGAGATGCAACCGATTAATACACATCAAAAATGACCTATAGATCATTGTATTAAAGTATTAAAACAATACGAATTTTTTTTCTTGGTTTTGAGTATGTTGCTTGTATGTTTTACTAAAATTAATGTCAATTTTAAATAGAAAGAAGCACTTGGAGTCATACTGGTCACACTAAGTGTTGAATTGAGGTCCATATGATTCCTAAACGTCCAAAAGCCTAAAAAAGTCCTAAATTACAATGTTACCATGATTTTCATTTCCTTTCTTTGTCGAACTATCAACACAACATCTTGAATTAATTTTCTTAGCTAAAAATCCTTTCTCCTTATCAAAAGCTATAAGAGTAGAGGAATATCATGTACCCATTATATCATAAGAAGTAACCACAACAGGAACATAAGATTCCTATACTATTATGTATTTCAACAAGAAAGGTTTTTTGTCTAAAAACATCAACTCAATATGCAGTGTTGGCAGGTTGACAAATAAAGGCAGTGGAAAGTGTGGCAACATTGACAGAATGAAACATTTTATCTCTCTTTGTGGCTTGTTTTAGGTAGTTGAAAGTAAAATATGACTTAATAAAAGATTTGTGAAAAAAAATAAATAATAATTAGATAAAAATGATAAAGAAATTAAGTTACAAATATTAGATAAAATGATGACAAAATTAATTAAACAAGTAGTATGAAATCACCTTTTCATGATGGTTGTATGAATTCTTGACATATTTCCTTGTTTTCACTATCTCAGTTGCAAGCTCAAAGTCTAATATATCATTAGCATGATAATATTTTAGCACGTAATTCCCCAAACCTATAATCCTGGAGTTTGAGCATTATTTTATTATATTAAAATAGATGCAAGATTCAAATCACAAGGGACCGAACAATTTAGCAGTTTTGGAAAACCAGATTACATAAATGATACCCATATTACATTGGGAAATAGAAAATAATACATGATAAATAATAAAATGGAATTAAAAAAATCCTTGAAATCTTATTATAATATTTATTCTGCATAACATGGGGAACATAAATAAAATAAGGGTGAAATCAAATGCTCAGTAAGGGTAAAATACTTCAGAAGCAATAATGAATCAATGAGAATAGTAAATATAGAAAGGTAATAAATGGAAAAACATGTCATTAAAATAACTATAAAAGTCATAATTAATATAGAAAGGTAATAAATGGAAACACATTCTATTCAGATAAATAGATAAGGTATAATCAATATGGAAAGTAAGAAACTAAAACACATGCTATTAAATTAATAAACTGAGAATGAAATGAATCCATAGATATGTTAACAAAAAATATTATGGATAAAAATGATAACTTAAATGAAGTAAATTATTTAATATTGGATGTCATGTATCTAGAATATGAACCACTATACCATCAAGATCTATTCTTAATATATTTTAAACTATTCTGATTTGGCCAAGTGATTTGTCTCATCAGACTACCAATGCATTGAGGGGATTACATTAACTAAGACCCAAACCTTAGGGATTGAATTAAATGTTCCCTAATCCATGTATTTAATGTCCAAATCATTCATCATATATCTAATAAATAATATTCCTTATCAAAATGTATCTGTATTTAATAGAAGATACATATTTATCAATAATTCCCCAATTAATCAAATAACTATCAAAGTGAACATTATATGTAAATATGGTATACGATTTAGGAAATAATAACATCCATAACCTAATAATGTGGATATTTAAGTAAATATCCAATGAAGAATGACTGTAATAAAGTGATTATCTCAGGATAAATTTAACAATCACAAAAGAAAGTAAGATTACAAAGGTAACTTTTAAAACTTGTAAATTTTCAAGATAAACCCCTTAGTTGAGATAATTCAAAGGAAAAAAATAACATTAAGTATGAGTGATTTGTGATATTAAATGGAAAATGGGCATCATATTCACCATAATAAATTGAATTGGTGTATAGTAATAAATAAATCTCAATGGAATGTAAATTAAGACAAAAACCCTTACCTTACGTTTCCTTTTAGGTGATCTTATTTTAAACTCATGTATAATGGTTTTAATAGTGTTAATAACTTATTATATAACCATATTAATATTTATTATATCATATATGATCATATTATAATATCTTATTACCTGTTTGATAATAATCTTTCATTATTTTCATTATTTTGGTTGTTAATTTCCTAGTTTGTTAAGTATGTTTTGACTTGTTACTTTTTGTTCATATTAATTAGATCATGGTTTAATAATCTAAATAATTTAAAACAAGATGTAAATATCATATAAATTAATTATATATATAGTTATAATAATTCATAATATTTGTATATAAGAAATGAAATGCACCATTCATGGTGACGGTAGGCCGTACGTACGCATGGCTACTACTTTAATTTCTTTGTCATATTAAAAGAGTGATAAGTAAATGATATATATAAATATTATAACTATAGTATAATATTAATGTCCTATATGTCACATATTTTTATTAAAATCATCCTTAATACGTTCCATGTATAGTGTGAACAAATCACATCGCTTTGAGGAGGCTGTAGTCCACACTTCCACAAACGATGTTATCATATTTTCACAAAATAGAAAGTATAAAGGTTTGTGTTATAAAATAATTAAAGAATAATAAATAAATAATAAATATAATAAATATAATATATAAACATAATTTTCATCATAATATCCACCATGAGAGTCGGTAAAGGAAAAAATGAACAACTTTTCTTCGTGAGGTGGTTGTTCGCCATACACAAGAACGGTAAGTTCGTTACCCATTAGATAAAAGTGTGTGCAAGTGAAGGTATAAAATATAACATAAAAACATCATATTATATTTAATATGTTTGTGTTGTTATATAATCATGTAATAATAAGAGTTTATGGGGTGTAAAATGGAAATAAAACTAAGGATCTTGAGGAAGAATGTTACCTCTTATTCAGGTAACTCCTTTTGGTTTGCACCAAAGGGATTCCTTGGATGGATTTATGCCAAATTTGAGGCATATAGGTTTATGGGAGGGATTATTAGGAGATATTTTGGCATATATTGGTCGATCCAAAGTGTCTTGAGAGGTGTGAGGAAGTGGGAGGAGAGTAGACCTTTGTATAGTGGAGGAGAAGTGACACTCTTGTAAATTTGGGAAAAGGGAATTCCAACCACATTTTTTCCATTGATTTTTTTTAAAATAATAGATAAAATTAGATAAAATTTATTATAGGGTTTAAATATGGCTATCTAATTTATTTTTGACTAGTTTCCAGGTCATTGGGGCCCTTAAATTTAAGGTTTATTCCTTTGTTAATCTTAATTTCACCTTAATCATTGTAATTAATTTTAATTATTTTTAATAATATTTTTGGTAAAAAACTAATTTTACATTATTTGAAATTATAAATTATGATTATTTAAAATATATAATCCATTTTTCCAAATTCCAATCACATATGTTGCAAAAATTAATTTAAATTTAATCCCACAGACGGGACGGCAATGCATATTTTTAAAGTAAAAATGTTCAAAAGTTCGCTAAGTTTTTTTATCCAATTTCAAATTGAAATTTATTATAATGACCTAAATTATATTAATTCATAAAAAATTAATCTAATTAAACTTTAAAACTATTTAAAAATATAATTTAACCTTATAAATATATTAGATTAAAAAGCAGTTTTTGAATTAAAAGTCATTATTTTTCACTATTCATTAAAAAATGAAACTTCATAGAAAAATATAAAAAATTTACCCTAAACTAATTTTTATGTTATAATTTAAAATATTAAATTCATTTATATACATAATATTTATAAAATTTCTAAAAATTGGATTTAAAATTGGTTCTCCATTAAAAGGGGTAAAAAATCCTTAATAATTTTTATGCGAAGTATTTAGTTTGTTTTTATCTTATGACTATCAAATATAATGGATGAATTTAAAAAATATTTGATTAAATATATAATATATATCAGTAATATCATTCATCAATTGTAATTAATTTAATTTATTATGATAAAATATCTTTGTGAGCATAAATAAATAACAATATTTTCTTTTATATTCAGTTGGTTTTCATATTTATTTATAATTAATTTGTAACCAATGAATTCATTTAATATTTGTGTAAACCATATATTTTAAAAATTTAGTTAATATTTTTCATAACTACTAATTTAACAGTTAGGTTATATCTTATTATATTAAATAAAAATATTTTAATAATATATTGTTGTTCTCTAAAACTCGGTCTTGCGTGTGACACAAGCCATTGAAGAAACTCATTGTTGTGTGTGATGAATGATAAATCAGTATCATGTGAATTGAAATATATATCATAGATTTAATTTATTTAAAATAGTAAATATATTGTAAAGTCTTAGGGTATTATATTCCCTTATGCGCTTGGTGTTGTGTGTGTTACACACTATCAAATACAATGTTTTAACTTTAGAATTTAGGGGTGTTAAATTGTCCCCATCTTAATTAAATTTCATCCTCACAATTTAAACTTGGTCTTAATACTCGAGGGATTGAAATTTTAAAATAAATTATTACTGAAAAACCCACATCATAAACTGGGTTAATAACACATCTTCCTAATAAGAAGGGAAGGAAGATACAAAGGTCACAAGAATAATAGGATTTCAAATAGAAGAACATTAGTGAAAACATGGACATGGAGAAAAATAAAACTATCAAATTCTGATGAAGAGTGATAGAGAACACATTTAGCTGAAATTTTATGACCACAAATCCGTAAACTAGAGGTATGAAAAAAGGCCATTGATATCATAAAAAATGATGATAATAATACAATATTTTTGTTTAAATACCCTTTTACTATAGTTGATAAATTATTTAACTATCTATGAATATAAGTTAATATAAGTTTATATTTAATAAAAAAATCTTATCTTTTAGCTGTGCATTGAACTATTTCTGATTTATTTATTAGTATAGGATGCATCATATGGTGAAGTAATACATTAACCACTAACACATCGCCCAAAGATCAACTTAAACCATTTAATAAATGGTTAACTTTAAAAAAATATTATGATTGAAAAAATTGTAAGGAATGTCACTTAATTTACAAAATGAACTTATCATTAGATTGCAATCAATATGAAGTATCGCATACCAAACATGTGAAAAATTTCATCTTGAAACATGGTAATAACTTTAATTACCATAAAAACTTATTGAAAATACACAAGATTCATTATTTCTTAAATAAAAAATATATTATTGGATACACTAATTAAATAAAAACATTTTATAAACTCTATCAATGATATCATAAAGCACTTTAATAAATCATTACTCAATTCCAAGTTAGTCAGCACTTATCTGATTTTACATTATCCAATCCAATAATTTATTTATCCAAACATAATTATCTTAACATTAGAAACATATTAGGGGTTATATTTACCTCAACCATGTGTTTTACAAAAAGTTTTACTTTCTACTAAATAACATTCCTTGTTAATATTTAGCATATGATCTCAAATCCTTAATGAAAAAGCACTACAGTACAATTATTACATATTTCATAAATCATATGATGAGAAGATTATAAATAAAACACTTTTTCAACAAATTTTTCAGATCCAAATACATATGTTCATTAATCATTCCACTTCATTTGTTTCAATAACATATTCTTGACCTTGACCCCTTAGCTTATTCTTAGGTATATTCTCTTGATGGTTGGGGAATTCATTTTCATAGTTCCCCATATCCTTGAAATTTTAACATTGAGTAGTAGCATTTTACTTCTTTCCTTTCCATTCTTTTTCTTGGTGACCCTTTTATCCGCACTTATAAAAAACTCTCAATACTTTCAAGCATTTACCAGGGCGATTTTTTCCACATTTATAACATGTGGGAAAATACTTCTTTCCGTTATTCTTCTTTGAATCGTTCCCTTTTTAATGGTTCCCATATAGCCTCTTCTTGTCAATGTTTCCCTTAAATATATTAATTCTAGAATATTACTTCTCCATCTTAATGGCACATAAAACTGTTCCATCATATGATGAAAATTTTGGGAGACCAGTTCTCTTTGGATATTTGGCTTAAGATCTTCAAATAAGTGGTCAATATTGCACTCTGTGTTGCATATAAAATTCTTAGCATACCTTGATAATCTTTTAAAGGTAGATTCATACTTAAAAAAAATTTATTCCTCCTTTTTATTTAAACCAAAGAAATTTATCTTCATACCAGTTTATTGATCATGAGGGATGTATTTATCGAAGAATATATCCTTAAAATTTCTCCATTCCATGAGTTCCATTTATTCTTCCTCTCTAGTATTCTAGATAAAATACCTCTAGTGATCCACATATCTATTCAAACAATATACTGAAAGTGTAACATTTTCTTTTTCACCACATCCCAATGCCATGAATATATTCTCAAAAGACTTAATCCATTGCTCAACCACAATTAGGTCAGTAGTCCCACTAAATGGAGAGGTCCTCTATAGAATAAAGTGATATAATATCAGAGAATATAGCTGTGGAATAGGTTTCTCCATCTGGAAAAGATTATGTGTCATAACCTAATTAATCCACCCTAATATTTTCATAACTTTCTTAATTCAAAAAAAAACTATATTGGTTTTATAAGTAGGGAAATATCTACATTTTCCATGAGTATTGATACCATTATTCCTTCCAAGTGATATTTATATACAATGTAATACACTGGATTAGATCATAAAATTATGTAACATAATGTAAAATCCCAAAACTAGTGAAACACTAATCATAAATTGAAAATATTTTCAACAACTAATATTATAATAATAGCATGGTTTCTTTCAGGATATCTTTACTTTCAAATAATTTATAATTGGTTGTAAAGAAAATGTGAATTATCTATCCCCTAGGAGTGTCAAACCATGCGCTTAGTAAGGTCCATTGCCATGTACCAGGTCATGTCGATTCAGACCCAACACACCTAGTCAGATTTGTTACTCCTGGGTACATTTTTTCCAGAACCACATACAATTGTAGTATCCATACATGGATGTATTTCTATGAATTCCCACATAATCTCTAACTTAACAAAATTATATAAAATTATTCTATACTTATCATCAAATACTATCTTAGGGTAATGTTCCCTAATCTAAGTTTTCTAAATATAGTTTCCATGGTTGTTTCTAAACCTTCTATGATACGAACTATAATGCCCTGACCCCAAAATTCCAAATCTGGTGCATTATTTTATTACATTGGCCTAGATAAAAGCTTCAAATCCCAAGGGAATGAAGAGTTTATCATTTTTGGAAAACTAGATTACATAAATGATACCCATATTACATTGGGAAATAGAAAATAAGGCATGATAAATAATAATATGAAATGAAAAACATCCTTTAAATTTTATTTAAATATTTCTCTTTATAACATGTGGAAAGGAAATAAATTAAGGGTGAGCTCAAATGCTCAGTAAGGGTAAAGTACAGTGGAAACAATAATGAATAAATGAAAATAGTCAATATAAAAAGGTAATAAATGGAAACACATGAAATTAAAATAACTAGATAAGGCATAATAAATATGTAAAGGTAATAAAGGGAAAAACATGTCATTCAAATAAATAGATAAGGCATAATAAATATGGAAATATAAGAAACTAAAACACATGCCACTAAATCAATGAACTGAGAATGAAACACATCCATAAATATGTCGACGAAAAATCTCATGGATAAAAATGATAATTAAAATGAGGGAAATGATTTAATATTGTCTATCATGTATCTATCACATGAATCACTATACCATCAAGATATATTCTTAATACAATTTAAAATATTATGATTTGGCCAGCTGATTCGTCTCATGAGACTATCGACGCATCGAGGGGCTTCCATTAACGAGTCCCCAACCCATACGGATTGCCTTAAAAAAATCCCCAAACCATGTATTTCATGTAAAAATCACTCTTCATATATTGAATAAACAATGCGCCTCATCAAAATGTATCCGCATTGAATAAAAGATACAGATTTATCAATATTTTCCTAGTTAGTCAAATAACTATCAAAGTGAACATAGTATGTAAATATAATATATGGTTTATACAATAATAATATCCATCATCCAAGAATGTGGATATTTAAGGAAATATACAATGAAAAATTATTGTAATAAAGTTATTGTCTTATGATAAAGTTAATAATCACAAAATTAAGTTAGATTTCAAAGGTAACTTTTACCACCTATAAATTTTCAAGATAAACCCCTTAGGTGAGATAATTCAAAGGAAAACAAAAAATACCATGAAGTATTAGTGGGTAATGATATTAAATGAAAATGGGTAGTATATACTCCACAATAAATTGAATTGGTGTATAGTAATAGATAAGTCACAATGGACTATAAAGTGAGATGAAAACCCTTTGCGTTTCCTTTTGGGTGACCGCCTATAAGATACCAAAATTTTTTGTAGATGAATCGAGCTTAGTTTTAGGTAATATTTTTCCTCATTTTGAGTGATTTTAAATTGGGATTTACCTTGGGGTGTGTTTGGGTGAATTTTAGGAAAAATTAAAGGAAAGAGGGTTGTGCATGGTTGGCACATGGTTAGAGAAATCCATGTGCCCAAACCCAGAAAACCGTGAAACCCTAGATAGTAGGGGTTCAAATGGATGGAAAATGGTTTTTAAAACCATACACCCCTAAAATAATAGGCGCATAGTTAAGGTGTATGGTTAGGGAAAACCATGCACCCCTTCCCTAGAAACCATGGATGATTTTTAAAGTGTCCCAAAAATTAGTTTTTAATTCCCCTAAACCTCCTAAACTCACACATTTAAATTAAAACATCAAACATTATGATTTTTTATGATTTCAAATATTTATAGAGGGATTCCAAGGCCTTATGACCTCTGTTCTTTATAATTCAAATCCTAGATCGAAGATCCACAACCCTCCTGGTAAGTGGATCCTATCCTGTTGCTTTTATGTTCGTCCTCCTATATTCTCTCATTATTTTGGTGGGAATTTATCCTATGTTTTGATATATCTAGATCTATAATTAATAGATCATGTTTTGTTTCATATTTATTTAGGGTTTTAGATCCAGATCCAGATCTACATCGTTGTTCTGATCAATTTTGGGGATTTCCGTTGGGTGATCGGTCTTCAATGAATTGAGGTAGGTGGTATATTATTAAAATCCCATAGTCTTATTATAATTTATGTGTATGTGATTATAGAATTTCTAGGGTTCATTTAGAAATTTTAATTCCTAAATTTGGTTAATTAATGTAGTCAATTAATGAATTGAGGAATTACTGATTTGATTGAATAATGGAATTGTGGAATTGGGATAATTAATTGATGAATTGATTATCAAGACATTGAATTAAAAAATTGAGTATAATTAATTGTTGAGTTAATTATTGAATTGTTGAATTTTTGAATTGTGAATTGAGAATAATTAATTGGTGAATTAATTTTTGGATGTTAATATTGTGTTAGGATTAATTAATTGTTAAATTAATTAGTAGACTTAGTGTGGTTAATTAATTGTTGAATTAATTAATTAAAGAGACATGATTAATTAATTGGTTAATTAATTAATGGGATAAATATGGTTAATTAATTGTATACTTAATTAATGGAATTGGATTAATTAATTATGAATTAATTAATGGAACTTGTGGTGTTTAATTGTGATAAGAATATTAATGTTAATTAATCTTGGTTGACACGACAATGTGAAAACATATGATAATGAGATACATGTGATAATGTGATATGTTATGAAATATATGTAAGAATGAGAAATGGGGAGCTATAAATGACATTCTACACCCATTATATATATATATATATATATGCATGATTGATAAATGGAGTTCTTGACATGGCGTTCTACACATAAGCTAGCTAAATGGTGTGAGATAGGGACTGATGCTCCAAATACTTATAGGGAACTATACATGGAGTTCTACACCCAAAATATTGGAATTGGACTATGGTTAAAAGTGTCTATAATAATGAATTGAAATGAAATGGATAATGAAATACCATGTGTTATAATGAAATTTGAATTGACAATGTGAAATGGTTCAAACTATGGCATGGGCTGAAGCAGGTATTGAGGTATGGGTGTCCTCAGGAACCCGATAGTTAATGTGGTTAAGTAAAGAATACATGATAATGTGATATATATTTACTTATTAATTATACTTATTTATTTATATAGCTGTATACACTATTTTAATGGATATTATTTTAGACATTGTTGGTGGTGGCCTACTGAGTTGTACTCACACCCTACCCGGGCTGCCTGATAGGTACTCGAATAGATTAAATGATTGTAGGAAAGGTTAAGGGAAAAGCCCCAGTTTGGATATATGATTTAGGGATGGATCATGGATGAGGTAAACAGACATGGTTCATGGACCCACTTAAGAGTCTTCAATGTATTTCTTTTGGTTTTTCATTTTAGACACTTGACATGTATAATAATATAGTATGTTTTCTGATTTAGTTGGATATTTTATTTCTTATTTTGGTTATCTTGATATATTTTATTGTTTATGGTTATATATGCTTCCAATATTGTTTATTTTTTACTGGTGTATTACTTTGATAAAGGAGGGTATTGTCTCCCCATGATCGACTCATCAGACCCTCACTGCTAGTCAGAAGCCTCTGGCATATGGGGAGGTGTGCTTGAGGTCATGTGATCGAATGTCTTGGAGAACCAGTGTGTGGAACCCAGTTTGAGATGTTACAAAGTGGTATCAAAGAAATTTTCTTTTATTTTTATTTTTATTTATTGTTTTGGTAATAGTATATAGGAGACATGATTTTTTTATTCCTTTTCTTTTTTCCTTATTATTTGGGAAAGGTAGACAAGAGATTGGGAAGAGTCATGGCTTAGACATGAGCTTATTCTTGGGAGTTGTAGACCCATGTATGGGGGAAAACCCAAGTACCCAGTGTGGGATTATTATTATTGATGTTTTATGTTATAGTGGAATATTATTTAACCATGGGTGATGCACTTGTTGTGTGATGTGATTATTGTTTTTAAAAATTGTTGATAATTGACTCATGTCCCAACATGGCATGAGAGTTGAGTTTGAATGAATCATTATAGGCACTCAGGATTATTTTTTGACATGAAACATTTTAGGCATGCATGGGAAAATGGGTTTTGGTTATGTTTCTAAACTTGAACTATTTTTCCTTTCTTGTGAAATTTATTTTAAAATGGTTCCTAATATGAAATAGAAAGCATTAAAATGATGAAAGATGAGAATAAATGGGTTTTTAATGTGAAAACTTGAACAATGAAAATGTGTTTACAATTTTTAACCAAGAAATAGGAATCAGATGGTTAAGGGTAGTGATAACACCTCAATTTTTACCATGTGGAAAGTTTATAGGGAAAAGAATTGTTGTGAATTGTTGTGTTTTATTTTATGTAAATGCATTAAAGTTATGTTATGTGTTATAATGTGAATTTTTGTCATTGTTTATATATGCCTTCATGAAGACGATTGTTGAGAGGATGACATGAGGATATGGCTAGTGTTTCTCTACCAGTAGTGGAACCTGAGCCACTGATAGTGACAGGTGAGAAAACATGGGATAATTTCTGAGAGAACTTAAACAATTTAATGCAATTCATGGAAAGAGACCCGAGATAGGTTGTGAATAGTATGTCTAATATGACGAGGGAGTTTCAGTTGAATTAGCCTATAAATCTTACTAGATAGGGTGTACCTGAGAGATTTGAGTTCTGGGTTGAGTCTATCCAGACTATACTTAACCATTTGGAGACTCTGGATGATAATAGGGTCAAGTTGGCTACTTATATTATATGAGGATCAATGAACCACTGGTGGAAAATTCATGCATAGACTGGACATACAGATGGTATACTATGGAAGGATTTTTTGGAGAATTTATTGGATAACTTTTACCAAAATATTCTGAGACAGGAGAGAGAAGTATAGTTCATGAGAATGACTTAGGGGATCATGTCCATGATGTACTTTTATGGAAAATTTATAGACCTGAAATGATTTTCTATATCATTGGAAGGGGATGAGACGACTATGATGAGACACTTTAACAACAAACTTAAGTGTGAGATTAATTACCAAGTTAACCTATTTTGGTTAAATAATTTTGTTGAGGTGGTGGATTAGGCTCTCATAGATAAAGGTAACTTAAGGGAAGATTCTAGTGCAGGATAAGAGGTGTCTTCTGCATGGTCAGGAGGTGTAGCTTCCGAAAGAAGGAAGCATAATTTTGAGAACTTTAACCAATGTTGTGTAAAGTAGAATGGCTAGTCAAGGGGATACGTTACTCAGAATCTTACCCAAGTGATTTTCCAGTTGTGTGGTAATCTAGGACACTTTCATAAAAATTTTCCCCGAACACCCATAAAGTACCGATCTTGCGGAAAGATGGGACATATACCGAGGTTATGTAGGAACCTGCGACAGACATTTAGTGATGGCGGAGCTAAAAATAACCAGAGTGAGGGAAGGGAATATTCTGAACTATATCAGTCTGGTATCTAGAGTCATACTACCCTAGGCAGTAGATGTAGTGGATGTGGTGCTTCTGGGAAAGAGCACCCATATCAACAGAGTGGTGCAACTCAGGGGAGTTCAAATGCATCATAGGGAAGAGGGGTAGGATAACTACATGTAGTGTAGTATACACTTGTGGATAGAAAGGATATATCATCGACAGTGAGAGGTACTATTCTTTTATATTCTATATTATCTATTGTCTTATTTGATATTGGTGCCTCTCATCCATTTATATCTGAAAATGTTGTTAATGGTTTGAGCCTGGAGGTGGAGTTTGTGAGCAGGGTAATAACTATAGATACACTATTGGGAGTATGGTCTAGAGACATCTATTTGTGCAGGGGGTGTTCTCTTGAGACCAGGGAGTATTGTTTTCTCTAGGATCTCTATATTCTTAACATGTCAGGATTCAAAATAAAAATGGGTATTGACTAGCTAGTCACATACGAAGCCCAAATTGATTATTACTATAAGAGAGTGAACTTTACATCTCCTAAGGGTGAAAACTAGATTCACCATGGATAGTGGGATATTTGGACAGGATGAGTAGGGCCAATTACTTAGCAACTGGGAGAGCTCACAACCCAAGTTCCTAGTATATTGATGGATGATGGAGGGGTAAATCATGATATCCTTCAACCTGTAGTGGAACAGTTTCAGGCTGTTTTTCCTAAATACTTATTAGGGTTTCCACAAGAGAGATATATGAAATTCACTATTTAGATCATGTTAGGAGCTAATATAATTTCTATTCCACTATACATAATGGAATTGATAGATCTTAAATATTTCAAGAATCAACTAGAGGAGTTGGAGGATAAGGGATTTATCTATCTGAGTACATCACCTTGGAATTCACCAGTGTTGTTTAAAAAGAATACAGATAGTACTCCTTGATTTTACATTGATCACCAAAAGTTTAACCAGATGAATATGAAGAATGAGTATTCTCTTCCATGTATTAATGATCTATTTGACCACTTGAGAGGATCTTGTGTGTTCTTAAAGATCAATTTGAGATTGGGGTATCATCAGTTGAGAGTTTAGAATTCTAATGTACTAAGGACTACTTTTAGAATCAGGTATGACCTATATGAGTTTTTCGAAATTCTATTTGGATTGAGGAATGTAGTAGCAGTGTTTATGGCCTTGATGAACATAATCTTACACACATACCTGGATCAGTTTGTTGTAGTATTTTTGGATGATATCTTGGTGTACTCCAAGACTCATGATGATCATGAAAAACACCTTGAAATTTTCCTAAGTACATTGAGAGAGCATCAACTATACACCAAGCTATGTAAGTGTTAGTTTTATATCAATTAGGTACACTTATTGGGATACATAATCTCAGAGGAAGGTGTGTTAGTGGACCTAGAGAAGGTTCAGGCAGTGGTATCTTAGGAGAATCCTAAGAATATTTTTGATATTTGTAGATTTCTAGGGTTAGCTAGATATTATAAGATATTCATCTAGGAATTTTACCAATTTGAAATGCTGCTCTCAGGATTGACCAAGAATAGGGAAAAGTTTGATTGGTCATAATTATGTGAGAATGACTTAAAGGAGTTTAAGAAGTATTTTACATTGGCACCGATCTTGATACTATTTAAGCAAGGTGAGAAGTATATGGTGTATTGTGATTCTTTTGGGGTCAAACTCAGAGTTGTGTTGATGTAGGGAGATTGAGTTATGGTGTATGGGTCTTGGAAGCTAAGGCCACATGAACAAAACTACCCAACGCAAGACCTAAAGCTAGAATTTGTGGTTTATGATTTGAAGTATTGGAGAAATTATCTATTGATCAAGAAGTTTATGGTGTTTACCAATCACAAGAGATTAAGATATATCTTCTCACAGTGAGATTTGAATCTATTACAGCAGATATGGGTTGATTATATGTTGTCATTTGATTTTGAGCTAGCATATATTCCTAGGAAAGGAAATAGTGTAGATGATTCTTTGATAAGGAAAAATCAGTATCAGATTGTTTAGAAGTCTAGGGATAAGTGGAATATAATGACCTTACTGGTTGAGATGCATGTGGTGGTTCAGGAGAGTCATTAGTAGATGAATCTCATATTGGTTTCAGTAGAGTCTACAATTTTTGAGCATAATTAAAAATAGGAAGCATGAGGATCCAAATTGTTTAACCTTGAGGGAAATATTTGAAGGAGGGGAATCACCTTCATATTAGAGCATAGATGAGGATGAGATCATCTATTCTAGGAATCAGGTTGTTGTTCCTACAAGTATGTGGGACGAGGTGATGCGGGAATTTCATGCCTCAAATTGGGTGGTATATCTAGTTGTAACCAAAATGTACCATGTCCTATGACTACAATTTTGGCAGCCGAGCATGAAAATGGAGATAAAAGGATTCATGATATGATGATACACCTATCAACAAGTTAAGTAAGAGCATAAACAACCTAGAGGTTTGCTAAAACTTTTTCCCATTTTGTAATAGAAGTGGGACGATATGACTATTGAATTTTTGGTAGATCTTTTAAAGAATATTAGGAAGAATGATACTATCTAGGTTATTTTTGATCGATTAAAAAAGTAGCACATTTATTTCCTATATGGGAAACCTTATACATAAAGTAATTGGTGGAATTTTATGTTTGGGAGATAGTCTGTCTGCACAGGGTGCTACATGTTATAGTTTAAAATTGTGACTCATGCTTCTGGTAGGGCTTGCAGAAGGTGCTCGATACATAGGTATTATTGAGTGTGACCTTTAACCCAAGTAAGAGTATACTATAACGGTTATTGAGGATATGCTATAGGTGTGTTTTCTTGACTTCAATGGGTCTTGGGAGAAACACCTAGCTTTATTAGAGTTTTCATATAAAAATAGTTATTAAGAAACTATACAGATGGAACCATATTAGGCTCTTTATGGTAGGCCATGAAAATCACCACTATGCTGGATGGTGGTAGGTGATTTAGAATTATTGGGACCGAGTCTCATGAAGGAGATGTCAAAATAGGTGTAGCTAATTTGAAAACATATGGATATGGATCAAAGTAGACATAATTCATATGCTGATAGAATTAAATGACCCCTAGAGTTTACATAGGGTTATCGTGTATTCCTTCAGGTTTCACCTAGATTGGGTCACCATAGTATATGGAGACAGGGATATTTGGAATCTATGTTCATCAGACTGTTTTAGGTTGTGGATAGAATCATGCTGGTGGTATACTGATTATCTCTTCCACAAAAATAAAAAGATATGCATGATGTTTTCTATGTATTATAACTTCAGTAGTATCACCTTGTCCTTTTTCATGTGATCGATGTGGATGAAGTTGATCTTGAGGAAGATGTGTCCTTTTAGGAGCATCCAATACATGTGTCAGATCATAGTGAGAATGTGTTATGGGGAAATACCATGTCGATAGTTCATGTGTTGTGGAAACATGGGTGTGCACATAAGGATATATGCGAAAGGGAAGAAGATATGAGGGCTTTGTGGCCGATCTTTTTGAATCAGAATCTTAGAGATGTTTGGGAGTGAAACTAAAGGATGATCTTCTATAAGGTGGGGAGATTGTAATATCTTGACCTTTTCTAAAGATGAATCGAGATTGGATTCAGGTAATATTTTTCCTTGTGTTGAGTACTTTTTGATTGGATTTTACCTTGGGGTGTTTTTGGGTGAATTTTGAGAAAAATTGAAGGAAAGAGGGCTGTGCACGGTTGAATCATGGTTAGAGTGAACCGTGTGACTTAAAAAGAAAAACCATGAACCCCTAAAATAATAGGCACATGGATAAGGTGCACAGTTAGGAAAAAACATGCACACTAACCAATAAACCATGAGAGATTTTTAAAGTGTCCTGAAAATTTGTTTTTAAATCCCTTGAATCCATAAAACTCACCCATTTCAACCCAAACTCGAACCCTTATGATTTTTGAAAATTTCAAAGATTTTTAGAAGGATTATAAGGCCGTATGACCTCTATTATTCATGATTAAAATCCCAAATTGAAGATTCACAACCCTCTCAGTAAGTGGATCCTATATCATTTCTTTCATATCCATCTTCCTTTCTTATCTTGTTCTTTTGGTGGGAAGTTATTCTCAAATTTTCTAAATCTAGATCTAGATTTGATGAATCTAGATCTATAATTGTTGATCTAGATCTAGAATTAAGATATATTATTTTTTTAATCTTGATTTAGTGTTTTATATTTGGATACCAATCTATATCGCTGTGCTGCTCAATTTTGGGGATTTTCATTGGGTGATCTATTATCAATGAATTGATATAGGTCTTCTATTATTCAAATCCCATAGTCTTATTATCAATTACATGCATGTGATTCTAGAATTACTATGGTTAGTTTAGCAATTATAATTCCTAAATTTTGTTAATTAATGTGGTTAATTAATGAATTTGGGAACTGGGGATTTGATTGAATAATGTAATAATGGAATTGGGATAATTAATTGACGAATTAATTATCAAGGTATTGAATTAGGGAATCGAGGATAATTAAATGTTGATTTAATTATTGATTTTTTGAATTGTTAATTGAGAATAATTAATTAGTGAATTAATTATTGGATGTTAATTTGTGATAGGATTATTTAATTTTTAAATTAATTAATGAAACTTAGTGTGGTTTATTAATTATTGAATTACTTAATGAAAGAGATATGATTAATTAGTTGGTAAATTAATTAATGGGATAAATGTGGTTAATTAATTATTGAATTAATTAATGGACTCGGATTAATTAATTATGAATTAATTAATGGAAGTTGTGGTGGTTAATTTTGTTAAGAATATTAATTTTGATTCATCTTGTTTTTTGTGACAATGTGAAAACATGTGATAATGAGATACATGTTATAATGTGATATGTTATGACAAATATGTTTGAATGTGAAATGGGGTGCTAGACATGAATTTATACTCCCATAAAATATATGTATTAATGAGAAATGGGGTGCTATACATGATGTTCTATGCCTATGAAATATATGTATGAATGAGAAATAGGGTTATAGACAGGACATTCTGTACCCATGACTTATACGTATGATTGAGAAATGGGGTAATGGACATTAAATTATATTCCCATGATATATATATATATATATGTGCATTATTTATAAATGGGCCGATAGACATGGAGTTCTACACCTAAGAAAGCTAAATGGTGTGAGATAGGGACCAAGGCTCCAAATACTCATAGGGATCTAAACACGAAATTCTACACCCAAAACATTTTCATTGGACTATGGTACCAAGTTGATGTAAAAATGAATTAAAATAAAATGGATAATGAAATACCATGTGTTATAATGAAATTTTAATTGAAAATGTGAAATGGTTCAGACTCTGGAACAGGCCAAAGCAGGTATTGAGGTATGGTGGTGCTCAAGAACCTGAGAGTTAATGTGGTTAAGTAAAGAATAAATGATAATGAGATAACTATTTACTTATGCATTATACTTATTTATTTATACAAATTCATACACTGTTTGAATATATGTTATTTTAGACACCATTGGTGGTGGCCTACTAAGTTGTACTCACACTCTACTCAGGCTTCCTGATTGGTACATGAATAGATTACATGATTGCAGGATAGGTTAAGGGAAAATGATCCATGTTTTCATAGCTTATTTGAGGATGGAGAATGGATGATGGGACTAGAAATGGTTTGGGAACCACTTGGGAGTCTTCAATGTATTTATTTTGGTTTTTCATTTTAGACACTTGACATGTATAGTAACATAGCATGTTTTCTACGTTACTTTGATATTGTATTTCCTGTTTTGGTTATCATGAAATAATGGATTGTTTATGGTTATATATGCTTCCTATATTTTTTTCTTGTGTATTAATCTGATAAAGTATGGTATAGTCTCCCCATGATCAAATTATTAGACCCTATCTTCTAGTTATAAGCCTTTGGCATATGGAGAGGTGTGTTTGAAGTCATGTGACTGACCGACTCGAGGCACCAGTGTGTAACACCCAGGTCAAGACATTACATCATCCTTTAACATCCTATATAATGGTTTTAAGAGTGTTAAAAACTTATTACATAACCATATTAATATTTATTATATCACATATAGTCATCTTATAATATCTTATTACCCTTTTGATAACTCTTTTTCATTATTTTCACTATTTTGGGTGTTAACTGCCTAGTTTGCCAAGTATGTTTTAACTTGTTACTTGTTATTAATATTAATTATATCATGGTTTCATAATATATTGAATTTAAATAATGATTTAAATATCATATATATTCATTATATATGTATTCATAATTATTCATAATATTTGTAAATAAGAAATGAAATGCACCATTCATGAAGGTGGTTGGTCGTACGTACACATAAATGCTACTTTCGTTTCTTTATCATATTAAATGAGTGATAAGTAAATGATGAATATGTATTTTATAATCCATTATAATACTAATGTTCTATATGTAACATAGGTTTATTAAAATCATTCTTAATACGTTCCAAGTATAGCATGAACGAATCACATTACTTTGAGGAGGGAGTAGTCCACGCTTCCACAAACGATGTTATCACATTTACACAAAAAGGAAAGTATAAAGGTATGTGTTATAAAATAATTAAATAAGAATAATTACATAAAAAATATAATATATATCATATATAAATATATTTTCTATCATAATTTTTATGTTGAGAGGCGGTAAAGGAAAAATTAACAACTTCACTTCGGGAGGAGGTAGTTCGCCGTACACAAGAACAGTAAGTCCGTTACCTATTATATAGAAGTGAGTGTAAGTGAAAGTAAAAAAATTAATGTATAAACATCATAGTATATTTATTATACTATTTTTTAATATAATAATGTAATAATAATAGTTTAGGGGTGGATAATGGAAATAAAACTAAGGAGCTTGAGGAAGAATGTTACCTCTTATTTAGGTAACTCCATTTGGTTTACACCAAAGGGATTCATTGGATGGTTTTTTGACCAATGTTAGGATTCTAGGTTGAGTGGAGTTATTTTTAGTATCTATTTAGGCAGATATTGGTCAATTAAAATTTTCTTTAGAGGTGTGAGGAAGTGGGAGGAGAGGTGGAATTTTTATAGTGGAGGTGGAGTGGCACTCTTGTAAATTTTAGAAAATAGAATTACACCCATGTATTCCCCATTGAAATTGGATCAAATAATGGAAATAATTATATACAAAGTAGTATAGGGTCTAAATATTTCCATAAAATGTATTTTGGACAAGTTTCCAGGTTATTTGGGCCCTTAAGCTTAAGGTTTAGTCCTTTGTTAAGCTTAATTGCACCTTAATCATTGTAATTAATTTTAATTAATTTCACAAATATTTTTTGGTAAAAAAATAAGTTTAAATTATTATAAATTATAAGTTATTATGATTCCAAACATGGATTAAATTTTTATAAATTCCAATCATAGAAATGGCATAAATTAATTTTAATTTAATCCCATAGATGGATGACAATGCTAGTTTTTAAAGTAAAAATGTTCAAAAGTGTGCTAAGTTTTTATATCCAATTTCAAGGTGAAATTGATTATAATGACATAAATTGGGTTAATTGATAAAAAATTAATCTATTTAAACTTTGAAACCAATTAAAAATATAATTTAATTTTATAAATAAAGTAGATAAAAAATCAATTTTGAATTAAAAGTCATTATTTTTCATTATTTATTAAAAAATAAAACTTTACAGAAAAATAAAACAAATTCACAATAACCTACTTTTTATGTTCCCATTTCAAATATTAAGTTTATTTTGACATATAATATTTATAAAAGTTCCAAAAAATTGTATTTAAAATAGGTTATCCATTAAAATGTGTTAAAAGTGCCTTAATAAAAATATTGATTTTTATACAAAGTATTGAGTTTGTTTTATATTTTGACTATAGAATCTAATGGACGAATTTAAAAAATATTTTAATAAATATATAATATATATATTTTATTAATATCATCCACCAATTGTAATTAATTTAATTTATTAGGATAAACCAACTTTGTGAGCATAAAAAAATAATATTTTCCTTTATATTCAATTATTTTTTATATTTATTTCTAATTAATTTGTAACAATTGAATTCATTTTATATTTATGTAAACCATAGATTTTAAAAATTTAGTGAACCATTTTCATAACTACAAATTTAACAGCTAGGTCATATATTATTATATTAAATAATATTATTTTAATAATATATTGTTGTTTGGTAAAACTTGGTCTTGTGTGTAACACAATCCATTAAAGAAACTCATTGTTACGTGCAATGCATGCTAACTCAGTATCACATTAATTTTA
Organism: Viscum album; assembly: GCA_963277665.1. Classification (NCBI taxonomy): domain Eukaryota; kingdom Viridiplantae; phylum Streptophyta; class Magnoliopsida; order Santalales; family Viscaceae; genus Viscum; species Viscum album. Next base: position 27,983,349 of record OY728139.1, on the reverse strand, counting down.
AGATATATAATATATTTAATTTATTTAAAATATTAAATATATTTTAAAGTATTAGGGTATTATATTCCCTTACACACTTGGTGATGCATGTGATACACGCTATCAAATACAATGTTTTTACTTTATAATTTTAGGGTGTTACAGAAAAACCACCCCTACTCAAACAAAAGAATCCACCTGTATAAGAAAACAATTATTATATGAGTAATAATAAAAACAAATAAATTAAACATAAATATGAAATAATACATTAATTCTATGAACAATTATTTTACTATGGAAACATCAAGATTACCTCTATGATTGAGCAGTGGAGGGAACTTGAAGGAAAGTGATAAATTCCAACACTATAAGGGTGAAAAGGTTTTGAGGTAGAAGAAGTTTATGGAAGTTTTGGTGCACAAATACATGAAATATGGACATACCACCTCAACTCAAACAAAACAATCCACCTTTATAAGAAAATAATTATTTTATGAGTAATACTAAAAAGAAATAAATTAAACATAAATATGAAACAACACATTAATTCCATGAACAATTAGTTTACTATGAAAAAATAAATATTATATCTGTGATTGATTAGTAGAGAAAACATAAAGGGAAGTGATAAATGACAACACTATAAGGGTGAAAAGGTTTTAAGGGAGAAGAAGTATAGAGAATTTTTGGTGAAAAAGGCATAAAAGATGGATATACCACCCCAAATTAAGCAAAAGAATTCACCTATATAAGAAAAAAATTATTCTGTGAGTAATACTAAAAAAATAAATGTAAATATGAAACGATACATTAATTCTTTGGAAAATTATTTTACTATGAAAACATCAAGATTATCTCTATGATTGAGAAGTATATGGAACTTGAATGAAAATGATAAATGTCAACAGTACAGGGGTGAAAAGGTTTTGAGGGAGACGAAGTCTATGGAGGTTTTAGTGTAGAAAGGAATGAAAGATAGACAAACCACCATAACTCGAATAAAATAATTCACATGTATAAGAAAATAATTATTCTGTGGGTAATAATATAAATAAATAAATTAAACATAAATATGAAAAAATAAATTAATTATGTGGACAATGATTTCAATATGAAAAAATCAAGATTACCTCTATAATTAAGTAGAGGTAGTGTCATTTCTCTTCCTTCAAAGGCAGTGGATGGAACTTGAAGGAAAGTGATAAATGAAACACTATAGGGGTTAAAAGGTTTTTAAGGAGAAGAATTATGTGGATGTTTTGGTATAGAAAGTCATAAATTATTGACAAAAATATTCTAAAATAAATGAAATCTGTAAGGAATAATGAAAATTAAATCAATATTTCATTATATTTTTTTTGGTAAAATAGCGAAAGTATATCGTAACATTACCTTTACAACTTCCCAAAGGGTTTCGTTTATTATAGTTTATTCTTATAAGTGATTGATAACATCATCATGTATAAAAGAAATTTTCTATATGAGTAGTCAAAAATTTGATTTTTTTTATATTAATATAGTAGAGAAAATATAATATTATGAAGAAAAACATAGTATATTAAAAAACACTTTTACCCTCTCATTGAACTCTATTTTTTAAAGGTTTTAAGGATTTTATTCCTCTATAGAGAATCAAAATCCCATATTTGTGCTCCCTTATAACATACAATACATTGTCTATATTAGGACTAACATGAACTAATTGTGATCTCCTAATGAAAGGGTTATCCTTGATTGAATTTTCATCTCACTCAAAATTTGATTTAGTCGCTAGTAGAGACAACATAATTTATTTGTGCTTTATGCATAACCATGTTGGAAAGTTATAACTTACCAAAATGATGGGACATGTACTACGAGTACTACTCTACACACCAAAATGATTTATTCCATTTGTATATAGCATAAGATGAATGTTTCTCAGCTCATTTCCAAATTCAAGATACTCATAATCAATTTTCTTCCACTGAGAAAAATGTGCTGGATGACGTAGGTTACTATATTTAATTATTGTACATACATTCCATGTCAATTGTCTCACAGTTTCATAAAATCTATATAGTCTTCTAAACCATGTAATGATAGGAAAGTACCATATAGATTTTAATGGACTGGATTTATTTTTCTTTTATCAATCTGCACTACACTTAGGGAATTTTATGAGTGATTCATGATCCTTGAGAAACAATATTCAATCATTTGGACAAGCATGTATTTTTTTTTGAGACCATGAACATTGAACATATCATTATATTAGTGTCATATTTTCTACATTGCTGTTCATTTTTTTTCTTGTAGCATATCAATCAGAAGACTAAGTAGTTCTATAATGCTGGTGTCACTCCATACGCTTCCAGATTTCAAATTATATAACTTCAATAGAGCTGAAAATGTTGTGTATTTACTATAAATGGTATACAATGTTTTCTTAACACAATTATTTAACTTCTAAAACAAATTCATGCAATCACGAAGGTCATATTCAATTTCCATAGTCATTTCTTCTATGTGATATCCATAATCATTTACATTGGTATTCATATCAAATGATCCATAAATTGCAGTATCATCCCAATTAGTGTGCATGTTCAGTTTTTCCCTATGTTTCATCTAACATTTATAGATATGATATATTCCATGACAAATCAAATTTTCTTCCAACTCTTCTGAACTAATTTTTCTTGAATAACAATAATGTAAACATGAAAAAAGGATTTGATAAGGGTCGTATGCATGCTCTATTGCAAACTTGATGAAATATTTAACTCCATATTTATACTCCGTTTTCAAAAAATTAACAAAAATCCATTTTTGATTCATATCCATCCCATTGGGTTTATAAAATATTAATTTTTTATAATAAATAAATATATACACATAAGATATTCATTATCAAAAGTGAAAGTTATAGATAATTCTAATAAGGGAAACCCAACATTTTATTATTTCAAATAATTTAAGTATTCTTTAAAGAAAACAAGTAATTGAATTTAATAAAATAATTACACCACTGTGGTAGGTGTTATCCTCTTAATTCATTCAAAGGTAAAAGTTATAGACAACTTTCATCCTCATCAACTCATCTCTTGAACATTTATCATTGAATTTTGTTATTTGACACACACCCTCCATTTCTTGTAGACATACACCTATGTTGCTTGAAATAATCTAATAAGCAGTCATCCATGGGATGACTAATGCTCAAAGTATTACAAGAAACATAAAATATATTGGGGATGAGTCTCAAGAAACAAATTGCAATAATAATTGTTCGGGAGATGAAGTTGATGATGATGATAGTTGTACCAATTATGTTCTTTAAAAGGGGTAATGCCTCCCATTTGTGATAATTAAACCATAAGAACTAGTTATTAACTTGTGGCCTATTAAAGGTGAGATTTGGGGGGCATAAACATTATTTTCTATGATTCAATGGGTCTTTCTAGGGATATGTTATGATATATGAATCTTCATATAATATATTTTTTTTGCATTGAATAATATATATATATATATATTTGTATGTTTATTTATATAATATATATATATTTGTATAATATATATATTTTTAATATAATATATATTTGTGTTTGTATAATATATATATTTGTATAATATATTTTTATAATATATATTTGTATAATATATATTTGTACAGTATAATATTTATTTCTATTTTTATAATATATATATTTTCATAATGTATTTTTATAATATATATATATTTTTATTTTTAAAATATAAACGTGTGTTTCTATATATATATATGTATAATATATAAATATATAATATATAATATAAATATATATTTATTTTTTTATATTTATATTTTTTCAAATTTATACACACATATATATATATTAATATTTAAAATATTTATATATGTAATGTTTTAAGTCAATTTAATACAAAATTATAATATATATATATATATTACACACACACATATATTGACATACATAAATATAAATGTATTTATAAATATGTGTGTGGGTTTGTGTGTGTATGTACATATAATTATATTATAAATTTACCGTTATATATTTATCATTATATTGATATGTGTCATGTGAGGTGGGAATGCACCTGGATTTTATTCCATAGACTCTATGGTCGAGTCTAACAGAAAGAGAATTTCTTGTTTGGTATTGTCTGTGTGTAGAAGGGTGGTGGTGGTTATCTGTGAAAAAGGAGGGAACAGTTCTGATGAGATTTATTATGTTTTAAATTAATGAATCTTTTTAGGGGGTTGATGATCTCATGAAGTAGGATTCAACGATGTTGGGGTGGGGGATTTTCATAGAATCGTAAAGCGGTGAGGGTGGGGGGGGGTGTAAGGAATGATAAACGTATCTTCTTTCAACCAAAGATCCCCAATAAATTTTGTTGATATGAACATGGTAAAGAAGGAATGATAACAAAAAAAATAAAATAGATATCGCTAAACAATCAATCAATGAGTGAGTAGGAGGAGGAGAAAATAAGATACCTTGCATTGAAGCTTTGAATCGTTCGAGAGAAATTAAATATATAGAAAATATAGAAAAAAGTAAATCCTTGTATTTATTCTATAAAGACCCGGAATTTCTATGGATTTTTTTTCTTAAATACATGGGAATTTTACGAGTCCGTGAAAACTGACGGCGTGTGATTCCGAGGCCCGGTGTGCCCGAAATCAATTTCTGAAGTTTTGTTCAGGTACATTCAGTAAACGTACGAGCAAGATTTTATAACTTTTGAACTGGTGCTCGGAACTGAAATCTGAGGGCACTGTTGAACTCGCAACACTGGTATTCTCTTAAGAAGACTTTCACCTCGACGACAGTTGGTCGAGAATAAAAGTTAGTTTTTGGGTTTTCTTAAAAATAATAATAAAATAAAGTGAGCTACACTTTATTTTATTGAGCCACCATGTGAGTGTTGGTGGTTAAAACCTCCTCATGGGAGTTGGAGGTGGGACCACCACACCTTAACCTCCCATAATAGGTTAAGGTGGTGGGGCCCATTCGAACATAACCTCTCGCGAGAGGTTATGACGTGGGGACCACCCAAACATAACCTCCCACGAGAGGTTACATCGTGGGGACCACACGGGGCTAAACCCACCTATTAATGGGAGGAGAGTATAATCTCTTAACTCTCCCTCATTAATGAGGGAGAGCCTCTTGACATCCCCTAATTAATTTGTGACAACTCTCATGCATTAATTTGGTGGAGCCTTTAATTTAATTCACAAATTTGAATTTTTTCCAACATCTAAAATAATAGGCAACTTATTATTATTGGATTTGTTCATTCGGTGGAAACCTAGAGTATTTTGGAAGGATGGTTATTGGGAGAAGAGAGGAAAGGAGTTCTCCAACGAAGAACACTCCTCCCAACGAAGAACCAAGAATGCCAGCGATGATCCTTCTTCGACTTCTTCCCCAGACACCTACCGAAGTGGAGTGACTTCAATGAGCTGACGCAGCACGGGATTTGAAGCGTGCAGCGGACACGACGAACGATGATTCTCTTCGTCTACCTTCTGTGACTCCGTCAGCGAACGACGAATGACGAATCAAAGGTAGGGGGTTGTTTTGTGTAATTCTTCTTTCCTTTTTCTCTTCTTCAAATGAAAGGAATTGTTGTGGAGGATTGTAAGAATAATTGAAGTTCAACTCTCTTTCTCTTTGTTGAACCAATTGTTATCAACCACAAACGCGGAGGGTGCGGGACAAACTAACATGGCCCGGATCTCTCCGCCGATCTATTGTGATGTTTCTTCGGCATGACGATGAGGCGACGAGACGACGAAGGCAACGTTGTCAAAGGCTACGCTACCCACGACCTCTGCGAACCGTGCCGCCCCTGCAGCGCTCCTGTGCTCTCAGCAGAGCACCGCCATCCTGCGCCGCGCCGAACCGGCCAGCCCGACCGCCTCCCGGCCGCGCCCCGCCGGCATGCCCGTGACCTCCTGTGCGCCCTACCCGGCCTACCCGCGGTCTTCTGCGCGCCCCGCCGGCCTGACCGCACCCCACTGGCCACCCACCAGCCTGCCCAGGCTACCACCCGACCTACCTAGCCGCCCCTCCAGCCTACCCGAGCCACACCTCGGCTCCCGGCCAAACCGACCGAGCTGCACCGGCCTCCTGAGCCTTCCCGCGACGTCCCTCAAGGCTTCTCTGGATGAACCAGATCGGCCTTCTGGGCTGAGTCGCCCGAGCCACGCCCCTCGCGGTGCCGGCCAAACCGGCCCCAGCCTTTGGGCCGATCTGTCCATACGACAACCTCCAGGCCAAACTGCCCCCGCAGTCCGCTGGGACGGGCCCAACAGACAGGGCCGAACCTAGCGGGCTGACTGGGTCGACCCAGACCGGGTCGGACCGGACCCGGCCCCACTACTAACCCTTTACACATGTTATTATATTTATATTTATTATAAATAAAATAAGAATCATTTAAAAGAAAAAGAGATGTTTTCTGAAAAACAATATTTTATAAAGGACTGTTTAATCGTGCTTTGCACACATAATTTAAAATCATTTTTTAATAATTTTAGGAAAATTTTATTTAAAAATAAAATTAATTTTTAAAATAGGGATACAAAAATAATCTTACCATTTTTTTTAATTTTTCTAAATATTTTCATTTTTTTATTAATAGTGAAAAATACCTAATTTTAATTAAAAACTGCCTTTTCTTTTAAATTATTTAAAATATTAAATTATATTTTTAATTGATTTTAAAGTAAAATTATTTTAATTTTATTTCAATTAATTTAATTTAGGTCACTGGAATAATTTTTTATAATGAATGTTTCTATAAAAACTTTGTAAACATTTGGACATTTTCTTTTTAAAAACTCACTTTCCTATCATGTCCGCGAGATTAATTTTAAATTGAAATTTGAAACATAGGTGAATTTAATTTGAAAAAATGGATTATATATATGGAATCATAATAATTTATAATTTATAATAAGCTCAAATTAATTTTTGACCAAAATAAATAGTGAAAACATTAAAAATTAATTATCCCGGTTAAGGTAAAATTGGGTTTACTTGGGGGTTAAACTAAAAGGATAAGGGTAAAAATGACCTATAAACTTATCTAAAAACTATCATATGTAAATATTTCAAAATTAAACCTATAAGGTTCTATAATGGACCATTTTTACCTTTTTGATATATTAAAAACGTGGGAACACTCAATTCTTTTCAAAAATACCAAGTGTGTCCTATCCCCCACTTAAAATGGCCAACCCATATCCTCTCTTTTTTCACACCTTCAAACCACATTGGTCCAGACAAGACCTACCAAAATAACTTCAAGCTACCCTAAAATCATTATATAATCCTTATTTTGGGAATAAATTCATCCTTTGAAGGATTTAGTGAAAACTTATGGAGGATACCCAAAAAAGAGGTAATGATCTTCAATGAGCATCTTTATTTTACTTATTTATCTATATCCTTAAATTATTTTTTAAAACATGATGATATAATAAAATTAGTATCTTAAATATACTAGGATATTTTTATAATAAGTTAATGACATAAAATTATCTCCACTTCCATCAAATGGGTTACGAAATCATTGTTCGTGTGTATGGCGGACTACCGCCTTATGAACTGATGTTGTTTGTTTTTCAATTTCCACCTATAAAGGTTGAATATAATGATATATGTAAAGTATATATATTATATTTATAAAATTTTTTCACCTATAGAGTCAATATATCATATATATCTTTTTAACTTCCATTCTGTAGGAGATATGATAACGTTGCTCATGGGTATGACAGACTGCCGCCTCACGAAGCAATGTGATTCATATTTCATTAACACTTCACATAGAAGCTAATAAAGATATATTTAATGATTATATATTATATAAATTCCATAATTATTATATTAATGAGAATTTTATTATTCTGAAAAGATAATATATATAATTTTCTTTCTTTCCTTTTCACTCATGTAAAGGTGATAACATCACTCATGTACGTGTGAACTACCACCTTCACAAAGCGATGTGAATATATTTTCATAACCAAACCAAATGGATGATATATATAAGCATATAATATAGTAGATATTATATTATTATTATTATATAAATATAAGATATTACTTACCTCTTTTCCATAATGATCTTCAAAAAATGGAAGCGTTACTCAAGCGTATGTATGACCTAGCCTCTCTATGATCCTAACATGATTTATTTTTCATAACCATCATTTAGGATTGGTTTTAAAAGTATAATTGATGTATAAATATGTTAATTATTTAATGATTATTATTATTTATATTTTATAACTTTATAATATGCTCAAGAACTGGATCTTTCATGATAAATAACAAATGATAAAACAAGGAAATTAACAACCAAAACAATGAAAATAATGAAAGATTATTAAAAAACTGGCGATAATGTTTTATAAAAAGGATCATATATGATATTATAAATATTAATATGATTTTTGAATAAGTTAAAAACATGTTTAAAACCAATATAAGGAAGGTTTAATAATGTTTAACCAAAAGGAAACATGAGGTAAGGGACTTCGTCTCAATTTCCTTTCATTGAGGCATATTCTACTGTTATAAACCTAGTTTATTTTATATAGTGTATATAATTCCCCTTTGACATGTAATATCATGAATAATTCATCATTCATGGTATTTTATATTTTAATTTTAATTATTTTCCATAAGGGTATTTGAATTTAAAATTATCAAGTGGTAAAAGCTATTGTGAAATCTCACTTTCTTTTGTGATTATTAACTTTCTCTTGAAACAATCACTTTATTGTAATCATTTTTCACTGGAAAGTAAATTTATGTTAAATTTAAATATTTTTGTGTGATGGATATTATTATTTTCTAAACTATATACCATTTTTAAATATGGTTTTTACTTTGAAAGTTATTTGATTAACTGCAGAAATGTTGATTAATCCATATCATTTACTCAATATAGATGCTTTATGAGAAGGCAGTTTGTTTATGAATTAAATTGATAATTAGATATATGAGGAATTATTTGGAAATTCATGAAATTTTTTGGGGACTATTTATAGAAATCCCTTTAATTCATTGATAGTCTCACGAGACAAATCATTTGGCCAAATCAGAAGGGTTTTTACCTAGTATGTTTTAAACCATATTGTGAAAGGTATTGATGATAAATTTATCATGTTCATGAAAAAAATGACTTCTGATAATTAGGAATATACTTTATTCAAAATTAAGTTATTTTTATCCATGATATTTTCACAATGATATTTTCTATGGATGGACTTTATTATCAATTTAGTGATTAAATGATTTGTGTATTCAGTTATTTACCATTCTATATTGATTATTTTCTATCCAGTTTTTTAAGTAGCATGTGTGTTCAGCTATTTAACTTTCCATATTGATTATGATTATTTATTCATTATAGATTCCTTTTTTACTTAACCCTTACTAAGCATTTAATCTCATCCTTATTTTTTTTACTTTCCCTAGGTTATGAATATGAATCATTTGAATGAGATTAAAGGATGATGAGTGTTTGATTTTGTTATGTTTTATTTTGTATTCCCAATTTAAAATGGGTATCATGCATGTATCTAGTTTTATGAAACTATTAATCTAATCAATAATTTGGGATTCAACCCATTATATCTCTGTCAATTTAATAAATTAAGTAACCGACTATGGGTATTAGGGTCAGGTTTATTATAGTTAGTATCAGAGGAAGTTTATTAGAAACCTTGGTAACTAGAGTTAGGAAAGCATATATTAGGGAATATAACCCTATGATAAAAATTAAGAAAAAATTAGAAGAACATACTAATGTTTTGTTAAGGTAGAGATTACGTTGTTTTTTACTTTCAATAAATCCCTATCTAGATACTATAAGTGGATGTAGTTCTGGAATAAATATACCTAGGGGAAATAACTCCAAAAAGGGAACATTAGGCCTGACCCAATTGTATCCTGGTGCATGAAAATGGGACTTAATGTGCACCTGGTTTTACACTATTGGGGGATATGATTAGGATAAACACATTTTCTTTACAAACAATTATGAATGATTTGAAAATAAAGATATCCCTAAAGAAACCAAGTTTATGATTCTGAAATTAACAATGCATAAATTTTTAATTTATGTTAAGAGTTACACCATATTTGGAATTATAAAAAATGATTTAAAATTTATAATTTTATGAGCTAATATAGTACATTCCATTTTTTAGAAATGGTTCTAGGAAGGAAGAGGGTTATCAATACTCATGGACAATATAGATATTTCCCTACTGAGGAATCCAATACATCTGGTATTGGAACTGAGAAAATTATGGCTATATTAGGGAAGCTTAATCAGGTTATGAGAAATAACCTTTCCCAGATGGAGAAACCTATTTCATAGTGAGATTATCTTATTTTGGATCACTTTATGTGATATAATCCCGCAATATTTGGTGTAACTACTAATCTAGTGGTAGTTGAGAAATAGATTAAGTCTCTAGAGAAGATATTTATTGCATTGGGATTTAGTGAAAAGGAAAAGGTTACACTTGTAGTGTATTTTCTAAAAGGACATGATGATAAATGGTGGTAATTGATCTAGAATACTAGGGAGGAAGAGGAAATAGAACTCATAGAATGGAAAGATTTTATGGATACATTATTTGAAAAATATTTCCCTTATGATTAGAAAACTAAAATGAAGAGAAAGTTACTTTGTTTAAAGAAAAAGGAGGAAGAAAGTGTTTCGGAGCATGAAGCTACCTTTACAAGGTTATCAAGGTATTATATAGATTATATAAGGCAATATGAAGTGCAAGATTGACCATTTATTTGAAGCTCCTAATCCAAATATTCAAAGTGTGCTGGTCTCTCAAACTTTTTCTTCATATGATGAAATAGAATTATGTGATATCAAGATAGATAAATACTTATACAAGTCATATAGATTCAAAGGGAATAAATATAATTAGAGGATGGTAAAGAAAAAATGGGTAAAGGGAAGAAGGGGAAGAATAATTTTCCCACATGCAATAACTATGGAAGAATCAACCTAGAAAATTATTAAAGGGATTAAGATTTTATTATTAGTGTAGAGAAAAGGGTCACCAAGAAAAATAATGAAGAGGGAAGAAATAAAACACTTATATTCAGTGTTTTAAATTTAATGAGATAAGGCAACATTAAAATGAATTCCCTAATAATTAGAGGAATACACCTCATAATAAGCTAAGGGATCAAGGTCAAGTTTATTATATTGATATAACCAAAGTGGAATGATTAATGTGATCATGTGTTTAGATCCAAGAAATATTTTGTAAATATATTTTTTGATGATATTTTGTTTATAATAATTATGAAATGTATACGGATTTTATTATAGTATTATTTCTTAAAGTATTTGAATATATGCATTGAATGGTACTAAGAAAATTGATTCAGTGAAAAGTTTAAATTCTTGGAAAACACATGATTAAGGGAAATATATCCTTTAATATGTTCTTGATATTAAGATAATGATGTTGGGGTAAAGATATGGTTGATACAGATAAAGTAAATTAGATGGTTCTAACTACCTTGAAACTAATTAATGATTTGTTAATAAAGTGGGTTAGGTTATCATTGATGGAGTTTACAATATTTTTATATTTAATGAATATATCAAATATTTTTTGTTCTATTTGAGAAATAGGGAAGCATGCATGTAGAAGATGATCCTGTAAGGGGCTTCACAACACAAGGGTTTCCCATTTCACCACCTTCATATTCTCCATCTCAGATCAGCAACGTCCTCTCCTTAGTATTCCTAATTGGTGGTTTGTGGTGTTTGGATCGTGGATTCGTGGGCTTGAACATCTCAATGATTCCACTATTGCTGGCCTATCTTCTTACCCCACCTATGAACTGGCTAGAGATTTCAATAGAAGCGCGATGAAGGTTCAGTGGTTGAGTCCCATCTTTGAGGGTTGCAACCTTATTTCTGTGTTAGCTGTGTGTGAGTTAAGAGGTTATCTGTGGAATTAGAGTGCGGTCTTGAAGGTGGCAACAAGATTTCATATTTGGATTGTGGTGGGGCCATTATTCTGGCATGTTGGTGTTTGGGTGGCTGTATAAGGTGGTGGTTTTAAACCCTTGAGTTCTTGAATCATGATATGGTTTTAGATGCGAACTACTGTGATTCTTGCTACGAAATACGTGATTCTGTTTTTCATGATTATGTTTTTCATGATTCTATTCTGGTGGATTGACTGTAGTGGAGGAGAAAGTAAAGTGGTGAAGGAGATGTGGAATTATAAATGTGTTGGTGTTGAATTTTTGAATTTTTGAAATAGTTTTTGTAAGTATTTTCCTGTGGGACTACGATCCGTGGTTATGGTCAAAGCAACCAATTAACCTATAAGGGATTGATCTAGAAGAGGTTCATACCAAGAAGTTTTCACCAGATTAGTGCTTCCAGAATTGGATGTTTGAGAGGGTATGTCGATTTCCATCGATACTAGGCCCATGCACACATGTACAAAACAACTAGCTGATCTGTGTTGAGAAGGTGGAACTTGATCTAACATTTTTGATGCTGGGGATGGGCTTCTCTATATAGACTTGAATTTGGTTGTTTTTGTCCTTAGAACTTTGTTCCTTAGGGATTTTTTGTTGTTTTATGTCCTTGATGTCCTGATGGGTTCCTCCTAAGCCCTTAAAAGGGGGTTTATTTTAGTAAAAAAAGTAATTTTCAATTAGGAAGCATGCATGATTTCAATAAGGTTTTATGGTAATTCATGTTATTTACACATTTTAAGAGAATACATGATAAAGGTATTAACATGTTTTATATGTGATTATTAAGAGATACTTCATGTTTTTTGGGGGATTAATGGTATGTTAATTTAGAAAATTTAATGAAATTCTCTCTAAAGTTTAGGATATTTATCTTTTGTAAGGGTTATAAGGTTAACCATTTATGAAATGGTTTAATTTGAACTTTGGAAGAAGATTTAGAGATTAATGTATTACTTCACCATATGAATATTTATGAATATTGTACAACTTTTTCTAACCATATTGGTTTGGGAAAATATTTTGAGATAGATGGAAATACTTTTCACTATTTTATGGGTCTTATGATCCATTAAAAGTGAATTTTAGTGCTTTAGGCATAAAAAATTCATTTCTAGATATTCATTTCTTAGAGTAAGGTATGAATTGGAAATTAATCAAAGAATAACCAAAGGATGAAATTGTGATTATGAATTATAAATGTATCAAGTAAGTATATTTTTTTATATTCTTAGATTGTAAAATAATTTATTAACTTTAGGAAAAGGATCTTAAAACAAAAATGTTATCCTATTACATTCATACCCAATGAATCAAATGGTATTTCAAATCATCATAGATTTATTGTTTTGAGACCCTTAACATTATATTTATTATTCAATATATTATGATCAATGACCTCAATCAATCTTTATAATTATTTACACCTTTCTTCTATGTCCATATCTTTACTTTCCCCCAATGTTTTCCTATGTAGAAACCTAGTTATGTGTTATTCCATATGATCGTTTTACTCCCTTTACTCTCTCATCAATAGAGTATTTTATTAACACTTTTATGATGTGATTTTTTCAATAATGTTATTTCCAAATATCAAACCTTTGACTATAGAGATTAAGTTTAAATTTCAAGGACACAATTTAATTTAAGGTGGGGAGAATATAACACCCCAAAATTATAAAATAAAAACATTTTATTAGATATAATATGTGAAGTGAAACAATTATTTTATATTTAATTACATGTAACACTGATTTTATCTTTCATTACATGTAATAATGAGTTTCTTCGGAATCTTGTGTTACACGTAAGATCGAGTTTTACCGAATAATAATATATTATTAATATTATTATTTACTATAAAAATTATTGCTTACCCATTGTAATTTTCGAGAAAGAATAGGATTAAATAACTTTTGAAAACAGTTTACACATATTTATTAGTTATCCATTTATTATAAATAAAATAATAATCATTTAAAATAAAAAGAAATGTTTTCTAAAAAATAATATTTTTCTAAAAGATGGTTTAATCATGCTTTGAAAACATAATTTAAAATTAATTTATACCACATTTATAAAATTCATATGATAAAATAAACTTAATTTTTGAAATATATATACCAAAATTATCTTATGGTGATTGTTTTTGGAATTTTCTGAAAAGTTTCATTTTTTTGATGAATAGTGAAAAATAATGAATTTTAATTGAAAATTGCCTTTTTTTTTAAATTATTTATAATGTTAAATTATATTTTTAATTGGTTTGAAAGTATCATTGGTAAAATTTTGTACTAATTAATCCAATTTAGAACCTCATAATCATTTTTATATTGAATTTTGATATAAAAAATTTGCAAACTTTTGGACATTTTCTCTTTAAAAACCCACTTTCTTATCACGTATGCAGGATTAATTTTAAATTAAATTTAAAAACTTAGGTGTATTGAATTTTAAAAAATGGATTAAATATTTTTAATAATCATAATTTATAATTTATAATATGTTCAACTTAATTTTTCACCAAAATGAATAATGAAAACAATAAAATTTAATTATCACAATTAAGGTAAAAATGGGTTTAGTGGGGGTTAAACTGAAAAGGTAAGGGTAAAAATGAACTATAAACCTATATAAAAACAAATTTATGGATATATTTAGACCATTCAACCTAGGTTCTATAATTCCTCATTTTTACCATTTTTTATATGAAAAACATAGGTGCACTCAACTCTTTTCAAAAATATCAAGTGTGTCCTCTCCTCCACTTATAAAATAACAGACCATATCATCTCTTCTTCACAACTTAAAATAAATTTTGTTCATTTAATACCCAAAAAAATGATTCCCAACCTTAGTTTGGATATAAAGAAAACCTTTTAAGGCTTTAGTGTAAACCTAAGGAGGACACCTGAAGAAGATGCAATGTTCTTCAATGAGTGAGTTTATTTTACTTATTTATCCACCTCATTCAATGTAACACCCCAACCATAGTTTCCCAAACTAGGTGAATTATTTTATTACATCTTCATGATCACAAGAAAATTAAATTCAGAAGGACCGGTCAGTTTAGTAGCCTCGAAAATACTAGATACAAACATAAGTTTTACATTACATCTTCAAATGAAAACAACACAGTGTCTCCATTGAAAACACTCATATCCCATAGATTATCCATGTGGGTTAGTCATAATATACTTCTTAATATCCTGGAAAGAAATGAAACATAATAAAAGGGTGATCTTAGATTCTTAGTAAGGATAAACAATATAGTAACAACTATCATAACTAAGTATAAACTTTTTAAGGTAAGGTATAAAACTAAAACAAAAGCCTTTTAAATATAATATTAAGCATTAAATGGAAAGAATAAATCAAATAATTCCATTTAAACATTAACATGGATATTCTAATAGTGTAATAATCACATGAAATAGCACTAAATAATCTCATAATGAGGGAATACATAATTTCAAACATCATAACCATACCGTCAAAGCCTCGTGATAAGACCATAACTAAAAATACCATAAATGGATTGTACCAAGACACTAGTTTGTCTAATGAGACCTACTAATTCATTGAGGGGTTATAGCAGTCCCCACCCATCACTTACTATGTTTAATGCATTCCTCTTATGAAAGGGGTAAAACATAACATAAACATTCGTATTAAAACTAGCATATGAAATGCTAATACTTTAACCATAAACCATGAATGATATAAAAATAACACAACTATAGTAAAATATATTATAAACCCTTAAATATAATATGTAAGACAGTATCATAATAAATCAACCTCAATTAATCATAAACTTCAATAAAGGATGTTAACATTGATGAAAATAATCTAATAAAATCATTAAAACTCTTTGAGAGAAATATCCCTTTTTTACTTTGAAATAATTTAAAAGCCATACAATTATAAACTAAAAAATTTATTTTGAAAATAAACTTTTAATCTAGTAAGGTAAGATTCCAAACATTAAGGCGTCATGATGTCAAAAATAGCTGCTCGTGCTGTATAAGTTAAAAAAACATTCTTTTCTTAATTTGTCGAAAAGTTCATAGAGTACCTCGTTTAGAAAATGATAGAAAGATTACATTAAATTTTTTTATAAAAAGTAAAAAGTGGGTAAAAATTACTTTAAAAACTTCTCTAAATTATTTTGAAATACATTTTAAGAAACATGGACATGGATGATAAATATGTCCCAGTAGATACTTACGTATAAACAATCTCAGATAACAATAAGATTGCGAAATTAACCCTTAACTTGTAATTTCCTTTAGTAGAGGGTGATTTAACCTCTTTTATAATGGTTAAATCCTGTTATTAAATTAAAACATTACCATATCCATATTTATGATATAATTTATGATCCTCTTATATCATTTTGTTAATAATATTTCAGTATTACCATTATTTCGGGTGTTAACTTCTTCGTTTTCTCATTCCTGTTTTGCAGTGTTAGTCATGTTTATTATAAATAGGATATATTTTATTCATATCCAGAATGATATTAAGTTTATAATAATTATTTTTACTCATCATATAAATTTTATAATAAATCTTGAATGGTTAATCATGGAGGATTAATATCACAGTGTCATGGAGACGGCAGACCGTACGTGCATAAACGACAATATCATTTTCTTGATGGTTAAATGATATGAAATTGGATGTTATATTAATTATAAAGAATAATTATCATGTTATATTCATTATTTATATCCCTTATATTCATAATTATACCCATCTAAATAAATTACTGTTGAATAACAAATTACACCATGGTGTGGAGACGGTAAGCCGTACGTACACACACATGGTGATACTGTTATTCATATGATGAATAAAATGAGGAATATAGTTGTAAAATGATTATAATAACATATAAGTATATGTATGATAATTTATTTATTAATTTTTTATGGAAACAATATATAAATATGAATTATAAGAAGAAAATAACTTTGAAAGAGGTGATAAAACAATTACATCTTTTTCAGGTATCTCCTTTTGGTTTGCACAAAAGGAATTTTTAGAATAGCTTTCTTCCCAAAGTATCCCAGCTAAGATATAGTGAGGGAAGTTGGGAGTAGAAGTTTTTAGGGTTTAGATGAGCCACAATGCTTTAGATGTGTGAATAAAATAGAATGAGAAGTTCCCATTTATAAGAGAGGTGAGGGTCACTTTTGGAAGATCTTAAAATATTAATTTATTATAAATTTACTTTCAATTTAAAATAGCTCAAAAGTGACTTATTTGTAGTATAAGATGATTATGGGTCTAAATAATCTCAACCAATTATTTTTAGACAAGTTTAGGTCTCAAAATTAACCTTATCTTTTGGGTTTAACTCTTATTTAAATAGTTTAACTCTTACTGTGTCTACTTGTCTTTTTATACTATATGGTTAATATAGTAACTATAAAATGAAAAAAGAACCCCAATTGGATCATTTATGATATATTTAACATTATCATAGTAGTTTTTTAGATCCTTATGTTTTTATTAATTCTATAACATTTAATTAAATATTATTTATTTTAAAGTATCATTTATGTCAATTTTGATACTATTCAATATTTTTCATTTTTAAAAATATCAAACCAACATGATAACTTTGAAAAAATACTTCCAATATATCACTAAAATGTATATTTTATCTATAAAATTCGTTTATTTCATTAATTAAGTCAAATTATATTTATTTTAATTTTTTTAATATCATTTAATTGATTCTTCCTTTAATAATTCAATTACTACATCATTATTGTGTCACAATTTAATTTAAATATTTATTTTCTAAAATTATAAATAAATTACCATTATGTATATAATTATTTTATATTTATAAATAATATTCACAGTCTACCATATCACTTATATACCATCATATTAAAAATGATATAATTATTAAAATTTGAATATGATATTTTTAACTCATCTTTAAATAAAATATAATAAATGTCCTAATGTAACAAAAGTGACTTAAAAAGGATCATATTTTTGACATAAGTTTGATTTTGGTAGAAAAACGCTTATCCAATAAAATTAGGACAAGTGGTAGGGTAATATTATACTATTATAATATCATTTTACCTTTAATTGCCCTATTTACCTTTAACTGTGGTAAAGAAAATTCAAAACTTACAATTCAAAAAAATTATTTTGATCCTATTAGACCAAAATTTTTATACTAATTAAAACTATGTATGTCTGTTTTTTGAAATTTAATTCAAAGAAGAAGTAAAATCACATTTAATGCTAATTAGCATATGTGGTTATAAGGTGGGTAAAAGAGGCGTCTATAAGTTTACTAAAACATTTATACCTAATTATATTATAAAATTGATTCTATAATGTAAATTGGAATAATATATTTATTATTTATCTATTTTTTACTTTAAAATAAATTTAATGTAAAATAATTATTTAAATGAAAAAGTTGGGTTTTTAACAATATTGCAGTATTTTTCACTATTCATCAAAAATTGAAACTTTTCAGAAAAATACCAAAAATTCACCATAATATAATTTTGATATTAATAATTTAAAAATGAAGTCTATTTTGAAAAATAAAATTTATAAATTTCATAATTTGGTTAATATTATTGATAACTGCTTTTTAAATGGCTATTTTCATAGGTTATGGTGTGCTCAAACTCGATGTTGCATACAACACAAGCTATTGAATTATTTAAAAGGAAGCATACCATTGAAGCTTGGGGTGTTGCATTATTCCCTCCTTCAAATAATTTTGTCCTTGAAATTTCTAGAATATCACTTCATAAAAAGATTTAGGTGGTTCTTCATCATAAGTTCCTCAGCTTCCCATACCGCCTCTTCCATTTTATGGTTTCTCCAAATAAAGTTTACCTAATGAGTCATCCGATTTCTCAACACTTGTTATCTGGTATCAAGAATCTTGATAGGATCTTCACAATAAGGAAGATCTAGTTCTAGTTATATTTATTTGTAGGTGAGTACATGCATTGGTTCTGGAATGTATTTTCTCAACAGTGATATGTGGAACATATCATAAACTTTGGAGAGACTTGGCAACATTTCCAAACAGTAAGCTACAACTCCAATTCGTTCTAGAATATCAAAAGGTCCGATGTACCTGAGACTTAATTTACCCTTATTACCGAATCTTATAACACCCTTACATGGAGATATCTTCAAGAAAACATGATCTCCCACTTGTAATTCCAAATCCTTCCTTCGGTTATCAACATAGCACTTTTTCCTAATTTGTACTATTTTGATATAGATCTGAATAGTATTTTCATTTTCCGTTGTTTCCTTAAGAAGTTATGGGCCTATGAGTTTTCTTTCACCACCATCATCCCAACAAGTTGGTGTATGACATATCTTTCCATATAATGTTTCATATGGTACCATCTGAATACATGAGTAGAAGTTATTATTACAGGAAAATTCTACTAGTGGTAAATATTAATCCCACATAACTTGAAAGTAAAGTGAGAAAGATCTCAACATATCTTCTAAAGTTTGTATAGTCTTCTCCAATTTTCCATTTGTTTGAGGGTGGTAGGCAGTGCTCAAACGAAGCTCAGTATCTAGGGCCTTTTGAATAATTTTCTAGTATTGTGATGTAAAACATGGATCATGATAAAAAATAATCAATATGGGTACACCATGAAGTCTTACAACTTCATTAATATGTAGTATTGATAAACGTTCAATTGGTAAATCTTATCTTATAGTAAGACAATGTTCTGATCTGGTAAGACAATCGACAACAACCCATATCGTATCATTTCTTTTGGGAGTCTTTGGTATCCCCATGCCAAAGTTTATCATAATATCATCCCATTTCCAAAAGGGTATTGGAAGTGGTTTCATGAATCATCTAGGATATTGTCTTCCAGCCTCCACCTATTAGAAAACCAACTATATTGACACATAATCAGAAATCTACCTCTTCATGTTGTCCCACCAAAAATGTTCTTTCAAATCTCCATACATCTTAGTGCCACCAGGGTGTATAGAGAAATTGGAGCTATGAGCATCATACAATAAGTCACTTTTTAGTGTAGGTATAGTGGCAACATAAAGCCTCTTCCCAAATTTTAAAATAGCATCTTCAAATAAAAATTCAATCAATCTCCCATAATTCATATCTTTAATTTTCTATTGAAAATCCTCATTATCAGACTAATAACTTTTTATCCTTTCCAGTAAATATGGTTTGGAATCCATTTTAAAAATTAGTGATGTTTCACCTTCTATGATAACTCCCATTTTCATATTTACTAGATCCATGAACATAATATTCTTTTTTAACTCTCATTTTATTTAGAACTCCATGGTCCTTTCTACTCAAAGAATTTTCCACCTTATTTTCCTTCCTTCAGTGGTAGTGTATTGTGCAATCATAATCCTTGAGTAACTCAAGCCATCTCCTTTGTATCATTTTAAGTTATTTATTTGAGAAAATATATTTCAAACTCTTTTGATCAGTATATATATAACTTATTTCATCGTAGAGATAGTGTCTCTATATCATCGAGGAAATATTACCTCTTCTAACTCAAGATCATGAGTTGGATAGTTTTGTTCATGAATTTTTAATTGCCCTTATGCATAAGCAATAACCCTATCATTCTTCATAAGGACACAACCAAGTCCTATCCTTGATGCATCACTGTAAATCACAAACCCATCATTCTCAAATAGTAGAGTCAAGATAGATGCATTAACTAATATTCTATTCAATTATTAAAAAAATTATTCACATGCTTTTTTACAAAAGAATTTAACCCCTTTATGTGTGAGCTTGGTTAACGAGTTTTCCAATTGAGAAAAATTCTAGACGAAAAGCCAATAGGAACCTGCTAAATAAATAAAACTGCATACCTCAGTTATACTCATCGGTGCTGGCTATTATTTGATTGCCTTTGTCTTTTCAGGATTAATAGATATTCTATATTTAGAGATAATATGGCTAAGAAAAGAAATTTTCTGAAGCCAAAATTCACACTTGTTAAACTTCTCATATAGTTCATTTATTCTAAGAGTCTTCAGAACAATCTTCAAGTGGTTCTCATGGACTTCATAGCTTTTTGAGGATAACATGATATCAATAATAAATACTATGAAGAAATCATCAAGATATTATTTGAACACTCTATTAATTAGATCCACGAAAGAAGAGTGTTCACTAGTCAATCCAAATGTAATTACCATAAATTTGTAATAACCATACCTCGTTAAGAATACTGTCTTTGGAATTCTTTTTCTTTTTACACACAACTGATGATATCCATAACGATGGTAAATCTTCAAAAAATATTTAGATCTATTTAGTTGATCAAACAAATCACCAATGCAATGAAGAGAATACTTGTTCTTTATTATAATAAAATTGATTTATCTATAGTAAATGCAAAGCCTTATTGATCCATATTTCTTCTTAATAAAAAGAACTGAGGATCCCTATGGAGAAAAACTAGGGAGAATAAATCCATTATTACTCAAATCCTCTAGTTATTTCTTCAGCTCGACTAATTCCACATTGGCCATTCTATAGGGAGTTTCTGATATTTTCCTTGCATCAGGGATTAAATCAATTGTAAAATCAACTTCCCCATCTAGAGGATGTATAGGTAAATACTATAAAAATACATCAATATATTCTTGTATAATAGGTACATCCTCAATTTAAATATTTATTTCTTCATCCCTAGATGTTATTTCTTCTTCCTCTCCAAGAATATCATTCAGTAAAGCTACTGGGGGTAGATTTTGATAAGAATTGGGTGGTGAAGTTTTTTCTCTAAAGATAATGGATTCTACATATTCCTCACAAATCACAACTTCCTTATTCTTACAATATTTTTTTTCATCAAATTTTTATAGCTAGTAAATACTGAAGATTATATCAAAGTAGATCATAGGTATAATGATAAAGTCAGCAGATAACTTACATTTATATTCCATAATAGGAACTGCGTGTCACATCTTTTTTGCAATGAGACTTCCCTTAGGGGTTTTTATTGGAAACTCCCATGTTAATGTGAATTGGAAATATATATATTTTAAAGAAAACTAGGAATATATAAAGGAATAAAAGGATACATAATCAAATAAATATTTGGCTAAATTTGAGGAAACAATTAAAGTACCTACCACCACATAATTAAGAACTTCAAACTCAACAGTTTTGATCACAAATGCTTGGTAATACTTCCTTGTCCTTTTATAGGGAAATTTTACTTGACTCTTAGGAAAATCATTTGCATAATATCCCATATCTTTACAATTGTAGCATTTAACATTGTTAGATTATTTCTTCCCCTTAAAATCATGATCTTGGTAGTCTTTTTCTACAAACTTATAATAAACTCACATAACCTTTAAGAAAGTACTGGGGTGTTTCTTCCAACAATTACTACAAGGTGGAATGTCATATTTTCTCTCATTCCCCTTATTTCCTTTTCTAGAGTATTTAGCAGCTCTCTTATTCTCCTGCTTTCATTTAAAGTCATAAGACTTAGAGAACTCATTTTCTGTCTTGATAGAATTGAAAATATATCTTCGTATGATGAGAAAGATTGTGGGACTAGTGACTGTCATAGGAATGGTTTTAAACCATCAAGTAATTAATAAATATTGCCTTTTGGGTTATGTGTGTAGTTTTCAACATGCATTACTAACCATTTGAAGTTAGCTTCATACTTTTCAAAATTCTCATCCTCCTTCTGTATCAGACTTAGAAATTGTCTCTCCATATTTGCTCGTAGACCATGAGGAAACTATTTTTCTAGGAAAAGTTCTTTAAATTCACTCCATTGTATATTTTCTACCCCTTCATCCTCATTCATGTTTTAAATTAATGACCACCATTGATCTGTATCTCCTGATAGATTATAGACTTCCATAACAACTTTTTCCTTTTCGTTACTCACCAAACCAAGAAATATTTTCTCTAAGGAACTTATCCATTTGTCAGCTAAAAATATATTTTTAGTACTATTGAATGTTGGAGGTTTTTATCTCATGAAGAAATATAAAATTGATCCTCCACGTTGTAGATCATGGTGCCATATATGGGTAAGGTTATTGTTCATAACTTGAGTCAGCTATCCCATTATAGCTATAAGATGTTCCACACTAGTTGTATCACCAACACCACAATAATTATCTTGAACAAGAGGGAAATACCTACATGGATTATGTGCATTGATACAATTTTTGTTCCTTCCACTAGGTTCCATTTCTAAAAAATTACATACACTAGATTAGGTTATGAATCATAATGAATAATTCCAAACTAGTAAAATACTTAACATAAATTGAAAAATTTATGCATATCTAATTCATAATAATAAAAATGGTTTCTTTGGGTACATATTTACTCATAAATAATTCATAATGGTTTATAAAGAAAATGTAAATTATCCTAAGCATATCCCCTGGGAGTGTCAAACCAGGTGCGCAGTAAATCCCATTGTCGTGTACAAGGTTACCCTGAGTCAAGCTCGGAACACCTTGTCAAAGTTGTTAATACTAGGTACATCTATGCCAGAACCATGTCCAATTGTAGTATCTAGACATGGATGTATTTTTTTAATATACCTACATAATCTTTATTTTACCAAAAATTTTGGATGTTCTTCTATACTTATCCTAAAATTATATCTTAGGGTAATGTTCCATAATCAAAGTTTTTCTAAATCTAGTTTCCAAGGTTTATACTAAAATTCACCTGATACCAACTATAACTCCCCAACCCTAGTTTCCCAGATCTAGTTCATTATTTTATTACATTTTCATGATCACAAGAAAATCAAATCTTTAAGGACTAATAATTTTAGTAGCCTTGGAAATAATAGATACAAACAAAAGTTTTACACTACATCATGAAATTAAAACAGCATAGTGTATCCATTTAAAACACCCATATCCATTATATTATCCCTAAAGTCCAATCATAATATACTTCTTCAAATCTTGGGGAAAAATAAAACATGATAAAGGTGTGAGGTTAGATGATCAGTAAGGATAAACAATATAACAGAAGCTATCATAAATAAGCAAAAACTTTTTAAGTCAAGGTATAAAACTAAAACACAAGCCTTTTAAACATAATATTAATCATTATATAAAAATAATAAATCAAATAATTTCATTTAAACATTCACATGGATATTCTACTTGTTTAATAATCACATGCAATATCAATAACTAATCTCATAATGAGGGAATGCATAATGCTGAACATCATAACCATACCGTCAATGCCTCATGTCGAGACCATACATAACCATACCATCAAGGCCTTGTGCCAAGAAACTATTTTGTCTCATGATACCTACCAATGCATCGAGGGGATATAGTGGAACCCACCCATAACTTACTAAGTCCAATGTATTACTCTTATGAAAGGGGTAAAACTTAACACAAACATTCATATTAAAACTAGAAAACAAAATATTAATACTTTAACTATAAACCATAAATGGAATCAAAATAGCACATACATAGTTAAATGTATAATAAACCCTTAAATAAAATATGGAAGATTGTATCATTATAAATCAACATCAATTAAGCACAATATCCAACAATGGATGGTGACATAGATTAAAATAATATAATAAAATCATTAAAACTTTTTGAGAGAAATATCCATTTTTTACTTTGAAATCATTTAAAATACGCACAATTATAAAGGACAAAATTTATTTTTAAAATAATATTGTAAACTTGTAAGTAAATCTTCAAAATGTTAAGGTGTTATGATGGTGGAAATAGCCGATCACACAGTATAAGTTAAAAAACATCCTTTCTTTAATTTTTTAAAAAGTTCATAAAGTACCTCATTTGAAAAATGAAGGAAAGATTCATTTCAATTTTTTTTATAAAAAGTAAAATGTGGTTAAAAATTACTTTAATTTTTTTTGATAATATTTTGAAATACATTTTAAGAAACATGGACATGGATGATAAATATTTCTCAGTAGATACTTATATATAAACAATCTCAGATAATAATGAGATTGTGAAATTAACCCTTACCTTGTAATTTTCTTTAGTCAAGGGTGAGTTAACGTCATGTAAAATGGTTAAATAATGTTATTAAATTATATTATAATTATATAAATATTTATTATATCATGTATGATCCTCTTATATCATTTTGTCAATAATATTTCATCATTACCATTATTTCAGGTGTTAATTGCTTTGTTTTCCCATTCCTATTTTACCATGTAAGTCATGTTTTTTATGCATATGATGTATTTTATTCATATCCAAAATGATATTAAGTTAATAATAATTATTTTTACTCATCATATAAATTTTATAATCATTCTTGAATGGTTAATTCTAGAGGATGAATTTCACCGTGTCGTGGAGACGGTAAGCCGTACGTACGCACGAGCGACGATATCATTCCCTTGATGGTTAAATGGTATATAATTGAATGGTATATTAATTATAAAGATTAATTTTAATGTTATATTTATTATTTGTATCCATTATACTCATCATTATATCCATCCAAATAAATTATCATTGAATAACAAATTATAGCATGACATGGAGATGGTAAGCCATACGTACGCATGCATTGTGACATTGTTATTCATATGATAGATAAAATGAGGAATATGATTTTCCCATGATTATAATAAAATCTCAGTATATGGATGATATTGGATTTATTACTTTTATATGGAAACAACACAGAAATAGGAAGTAGAATAAGAAAAGAACTTTGAAATAGGTGAAAAAACAATTACCTCTTTTTTGGGTATCTCCTTTTGGTTTGCAAAAAAGGAATCCTTAGAATGAATTTATAACCAAATTATTGACTATATAATGTATTAAGGGAATTTGGAAGGAAAAGTGGGCAGATTTTGTTTGATACAAAGTGCTTTAGAGGTGTGAATAAAAGATAAGGAGAAGTTCCCTTTTATAAGAGAGGTGATGGGCACTTTTGGAAGATCTTAAAATATTAATTTATTATAAATTTATTTTCAGATTAAAATAGATATTTGTGATTTAGTTTGAGGATAATATGAGGATGGGTTGAAATATTCTCAACCAATTTTTTAGGAAAGTTTTTGTCACAAAATTAACCTTATCTTCTAGGTTTAACTCTTAGTTAAATAGTTTAACTCTTATCGTGTCTACTTGTGTTTTTATACTAAAGAGTTAATATAGTTACTATAAAATTCCAAAAGAACCCCAATTGGATAATTTATGTAAAATTTAAAATTATAATAGTTATTAATATGAACCTTATATTTTTTATGAATTTTATAACATTTAATTAAATATTATTTATCTTAAAGAATCATTTATGTTAATTTTGATACTATTCAATATTAGCATTTTTAAAAATATCAAACCAACATGATAAATTCGAACCAATAATTCCAATATGTCACTAACATGTATATGTTATTTATAAAATTCTTTAATTTCTTTAATTAAGTAAAATTATATTTTTTTTTTATATTTTTAATATCATTTAATTTATTCTTCCTTTAATATTTCAATTAATACATCATTATTGTGTTAACAATTAATTTAATTATTTTTTCTAAAATTATAAATAAATTACCATTATGTAGATAATAATTTCATATTTATAAATATTATTCATAGTTGACCATATCACTTATATATCCTCATATTAAAAATGATATAGTTATTAAAATTTGAATATTACATTTTTAACTCCTTTTTAAATAAAATATAATAAATGTCCTAATCTAACACAAGTGTCTTAAAAAATATCATATTTTAGACATAAGGTTGATTTTGGTCAAACAACACTCATCAAATTAAATTAGGACAAGTGGTAGGGTAATATTATATTATTATAATATTATTTTTACCTTTAATTACATTATTTACCTTTAACTGTGGTAAATAAAATTCAAAATTTACTATTCACAAAAAAATATTTTGATCCTATTTGACCAAATTTTTCATAATAATTTTAACCATGAATTTTTGTTTTTAGAAATTCGATTCACAGAAGCGGTAAAATTACATTTAATGCTAATATGTAAATGTGGTTAGAAGGTGGGTAAAAAATATGTTCAAAAGTTTAATAAAATTTTTATAGCTAATTCTATTATAAAAATGAACCATATGATCTAAATTGGACAAATATATGTATTATTTATCTATTTTTACTTTAAAATAAATTTAAATTAAAAAATTTATATAAATGAAAAATTCGGGTTTTTAACAATAATGTAGTATTTTTCACTATTCATCAAAAATCGAAACTTTTCAGAAAAATACCAAAAATTCACCATAATCTAATTTTGATATTATAAATTAAAAAATAAAGTCTATTTTGAAAAATAAAATTTATAAATTTCATAATTTGGTTAATACTATTCATAACTGCTTTTTAAATGGCTAGTTTGATATGTCATGGTTTGCTCGAACTCGATGTGCGTGCAGCGCAAGCTATTGAATTATTGAAAATGAAGCATATCATGGAAGCTTGGTGTGTTACATTCAAGTTCTATTAAACCATGTTGATATAATAACCTCAGTATATTCCATATACTTAGATGTTTTAATAACAATTTCATGACCTAAAACCATCTCCACTTTCATCAAATGGGTTACGAAATTATCGTTTGTGTGTACAATGAATTACTACCTCACGAACCAATATAATTTGTTTTTTCATTTCCACCTCTCAAGGATGGGTATGATGATGGGTATAAAGTTTATATATGATATTTATACAATAGTTATACCTATTTATTAACTATATATATATATATATATTTTCCTTCCATTCCGTAGGAGATACGATAACGTCACTCGTGTATACGATGGAATACCGCCTCGCAAAGCGATGTGATTCATATTTCACTAATGCTTCACATGGAAGGTGATAAAGATAAAGTTAATGATTATATGTGATATAAATGATATAATTATGATATTAATGACATATTTATCATTCTGTAAAGTTAATACATATTATTTTCTTTCTTTCCTTTTCACTCACATAAAGATGATAACATCGTTCGTGTACATATGGACTACCGCCTTCACGAAGCGATGCGACTCTCTTTCCATAACCACACCCCATTGATGATATATATAGGTATATAATATGGTATATAATATATTATTATAATTATATAAAGATAATATATTAATTACCTCCTTTCCATAATGATCTTTAAAAAATGGAACCGTTACTCATGCGTACATACGACCTACTATCTCCATGATCGTAACGTGATTTATTTTTTCATAACCATAATTAATGATTGGTTTAAAAGTATAATTTATGTATAAATATGAAAATTATTTCATTTTTAATATTCTGTAGATTATATAACTTTATAATATGCACAAGAAATGGAACTTTCATGACAAAGAACGAATGAGAAAACAAGGCAATTAACAACCAAAGCAATGAAAATAATGAAAGATTATTAATGAACATGTGATAAGGTTTTATAAAAAGGATCATATATGATATTATAAATATTAATATGGTTCTATAATAATTTAATAACTTGTTTAAAATCACTATACATGATGTTAAAGAACGTTCAACCAAAAGGAAGCCTGAGGCAATGGATTTTATCTTAAATTTCATTTCATTGAGGTATATTGTATTGTTTTCCCCTAGTTTATTTTATATTGTGTATATAATTCACCTTTTAATTTAATATAATTAATAATATAGTATTCATGGTGTTTTAAGTTTAGATTTGAATTATTTCCTCCAAGGGGATTTTACTTGAAAATTACCAAGTAGTAAAAGATATTGTGACATCTCACTTTCTTTTGTGATTGTTGACATTCTATTAAAAAAAATATTATTATAATAATTTTTCATTTTAGATTATATTTCTATTAAATATATATATTACTATTTCATAGATATGATTATTTCCTAAACCATATATCATTGTTATATATAGTGTTTACTTTTAAAGTTATTTGATTAACTGGTGAAATATTTATAAATTAGTATCCTTTACTGAATATAGATACTTTATTAAAATGCACATTTTTAATGAATTAAATCATTTATTTGATATACAAGGAATGATTTGAACATTCATGACATAGTTTGAGGGCCATTTATAGAAATTCCCTCGATGCATCGGTAGTCTCATGAGACAAATCATTTGGCCAAATCAGATGGGTATTTACCCATTATGTTTTAAACTATCTTGTGGAAGGTCTTGATGGTAAAGGTATTATGTGCTTGGGAAACATGATGTATGATGATTTATCATTTTCTTCATTCTAATTAAATTATTATTATCCATGATATTTTTACAATTATATTATTTATGGAATCATTTCATTCTCACTTTATTGATTAAATGGAATGTATCTTCTGTTATTTACATTTCTATATTGATTATGGGTTATCTAGTTATTTAAGTGGAATGTGTGTTTAATTATTTACCTATCCATATTGATTATTATTATTTATTTGAGATATATTATGCTGTAATTAACCCTTACTGAGCATTTGATCTCACCCTTATTTTGTTTACTTTCCCCAGCTTATGAAGATGAATCCTTTGAATAAGTTTCAAGGATGCTGAGAATTTTCTTTTGTTATATTTTATTTTGTATTACCAATGTAAAATGGGTATCATGTATGTATCTAGTTCTCCAAAAAAACTAAACTGCTTGGTCATTTGGGATTTTACCTATTGTATCTATGCTAATTTAATAAAGAAGGCACCAACTCGAGGTTACTTGTGTCAGGGTGTTTATATTATTTTATAGTTTTTGATTGGTTGAGTAGGAAAAAAATTTCTTCCTTGATGAGCATGGCTTGATCATTGAAATATTTAGGTTGAGAATTTATTGAATGAACTTAGAAAAATATGTTTGGTTATTCAGGATATGAAAACCTATCATTGGGTTGGTTATTTAAGATTTAAATAGTTTGAAAAGGTATTTTTTAGGTTGATGTAAATGGAATCCCTAGAAAAACCACATTGTAGTTTTTAGAAGGCTCTTTATTTTTTGGACATTGATCGCTAAAATGTTCATTGGAAGAGAACATTTCCTAGTGGACTTGCAATAAAATTTTGTTTTTGGTTGGGGATGAGTTTGGGAAGTATTGGACAATATCATTGACCAAACAATACCAGTAAGTCACTATTTTGAATTATAATTATTTTATTTTTAAAATTGGAAGTGGGAATTTTTTGAGAATATTTTACATGAATAAGGACTCTTTTTCCACATTATTGAAAATTTTTGTCTATCTTTATAATTAAATTCCTATCAAAAATTGGGTTTTTTGTTAACTAAAGCACCTCCCACAAAATATCTATCATGCTCCCATCATTAAGGAAAATTACTTCACAAAAATATTGAATCAAAATTTATTCAATAATTTGATGGTGGGGAAAACCAAAACAAAGTCTCTTAAAACTTTCCTTGTATTCATGTAAAGTTTCACCTTGAGTTATCCTAATTCTATAAATTATTTCCTAATAATTGTTTTATAGATACATGGAAATTTTTTCAAGAAAAACATTCTTTATTTCATTCCATTCTCTAATCAAAGTTGAGTGTGAATAGAAAAACCATTACTTATAAACTACTTCTAATAAAAAAGTAAAACTCTCAATTTTTATTTGATCTCCATTTAATCCTTATGGTTTATCATTAACAAAAATATAAATAAAATCTATAATATGTTTTTGTGGATTCTATCTAGGAAGTCAATTGAATTTTTGAAGTTTATGAATAAATATAGGTTTAATTTCAAAACTAGTAGGTAAATCAGGGTATTCTATAAGATTTTTTTATTTTATACATAATATGAAGCCAATTATTTAAGTTTTATATTGTTATAATTTGTGATTTTAGGATCAAAATGATTTCTTCTTTGTTTTTTGGTGGTGGATTCATAATTAGAGGCAGTGGAATTGCTTACATATCTATCTATAAAGAAAAAAGTTTTTTCAAATTCACGATCTAAAGGTAACAAATTGGGGTTAGAATTCATAGAAAAAATAAAATAGAACAATTTAACTTAGATAAAATTCATAAAAAGTAATCTAATTGATAATGATTTTTTTATAAAAACTCAAATAAATATTTATTCCCTATAGAATTCAATGTATCATTCCATGGGTTCTCTATCAAGGTGGTTGTAGACTAAGTTAGAAAAATGTCAATTTGTTTTCTATTTTTATAAAGAAGAAAAAAATTCGGGATCTGAAATAAGTTTGAACAAAATTTAAATTAAACTAAAACAGATTTAAATAAAATAAATTATATATTTAATATTTTGTAACTAATGGAAAAATTAGATTAAAAATAAGTGTAAAAACCATATTTTAAAGAAAACATTAGTGAAAAGTGATGATCCTTTGGGAACTCCCTTTTTTCTTGTTTAATTCAATTATATAATTGAATTTCTAAATACCCAACTCAAAACCTCAAAGTTTACACCTAAAGTTTCCTAAATACCATAACCTGACAATAGATTTGATATTTATCAACTTATGAAAGTGATTCAAAAGCTAAAAGGTCTCTAAAAAATCAAACTCAATTGAAATTACTATTCTCAATGGCAATACCTTTCCAAAAAATTTTAAATAGTGAGGAAAACCAATTTACTTTCATAAATCTAATTAAAATTTAGAATAATTTATAATAAAAATAATTTGCAAAATAAAAATACCTTCTTTATTAAAAAATAAAGTTTCCAGATAAATTCAAAAAGATACATTGAAATTTATAGACTCGGAAAGAATTATCCTTGGATTTCCACTACCCATATACCCTTTTTGAGTTTATCTAAGAAAGGATACATGAACCCTCATATTATTCCTCCTCTCTTATTTATAATAGTTTTGTGTGAATCCTCCAGCTAACAACACAACACCTCCTTCAATGATGATTGATTGATCACATTTCATCTTTTTATATTTCTCATTGTGATGGATGTGTCTCACTTAAATTCCTGAGATAGGGGTAAAATATTTTCAAAATGTTTACAACCTCTAGATATCTCATTGAGAATATCCATTCATATACATCACTTTCCATGATCATTCCCCAAATGAATGTATTTATATTGAAATCCCTATGTGCAAGATCACATGTGATTTCCACATGGGTTATTTCTTTATTCCTATTTAAATTATACCATAATCTACAACCTCTTTATATTCTATTTATCTATTCCATTTGGTCGATACATGAGGTCATTAAGAATCTTATGGGGATCAACTTTTTTTAACCATAGGCTCCTGAAATTTTTTAATAGGAAATATCATAAGATAGAAGATCGTCCAAAAATTCATATGAGATGCAATGACTTATAGGAGATAAAAGAACTATGCGGAGAAATATCATATGAGTTTAGGAAAAATTTATTAAGTGATTAGAAATATCCCATAAGATTAAAACATTCCTATAAGGATCATGCGATATCTTATGGGATTTAAAAAATAATACACATATTACAAATGTCTTACAAAAGTATAGAAATATCTTATGGGGGATCAAAATGTCATACAAGTTGGGAAAAATTACATGAGATGAAATTTTTGGAAAAATAAATTATCATACAGGTTCTATAAAATATAAAACATGGATCACAAAAAGTTCCATGAGACTTAGAAATTGTCTTATGCAATCCAATTTAAAAGTCCTATGAGATTCCAAACTTGGAAAAAATTTATAATTTCAAGTTTCTTGATGAATTTTATAAAGGAATTTAAAAAATAAAAATTAAAATATTGTCTTGAATAATAATTTATAGAAATTATTAAAAACACTTAAAAATATTGAATCAATCCATTTTTAAAAAATGCCCAAAATATTCTTGAAAACTAAAAATGTTGAAATTTCCCTTAAAATGTCAAAATGGTAGGGTTTTATTCATTGAAATACATAAGAAAATTTATGGAAATATTAGATATATTGATAAATATTTAAGTAAAAGACTTTCTGACATGATTATGTAACTATATACATCATTTTCATAGTATAGGCATGAGTATGGGCCTTAGTCCACCAATATATTTTTTAATATATTTTAGTTTATTAAGAAAAAATTAATCATATGAATTTAAATATTTTTTTGCGTAAACATGATAGATTCTACATAGAAAATAATGTATCAACTCAATAGTATTGACATGAAAACATGAGGAGAAATTCAAGGGATGTGCTCTTATACCCACATTTGTATATGGATAACATAACCTATAATATATTTATGATCTGAGTGGATTTACATATATATATATATATATATATTTCTTTACATGTTTATGATATAAAATTAAATCCCTAACTATATTTATTTTTCTTATCTTAGTATTTATATAAGGGTAAGTACATCAGATATATGCATATCACAAAGTGATCTATGCACAACATGCCTGTAATGTGTCAAAAAATATAGGATTACATGTATAATATGATAATGATGTCATCAATGTCATTGTAAAATTTATTGAAGTAATTATCAGTATAATTAATTTAAAAATTACTAACATTGATAAATATTTCTTCATATATAATAATTTTGAGTAGTAATCACTCCATCAACGTAGAACAATTTTTTACTTGTGTTTTTTTCACTATGGCATCCTAAATAGGGAGTCCTAATATAAATGAAACATCCTACAAAGTGATGGTCAACACCCCCTCAGGTAGATTGAAATCATGTGTCTTGGGACATGACCTCTTGATGAGTTTTGAAATAAATTAGAGGTCTATGAATGTTAAATCACACATGGATATACTATAGAAGCCATCATGTCAAAGATTAGGAATAATCACAACAAAGGGTAAAATGTGATATGTTTTATGGTATTATGATTTATAGGTTTATAAATCAGGAATTATTTTTAACATTGAGGGATTCCATTTATGTATGATAAATGTAGCGATTTATTCTTCATACATGAGTTAAAAATAAAGAAAATGAAAACTTAAAAAGAATAATATATTTACATAAAAAAAGATTTTTTTTGAAAATTTTCCATATTGCTGAAAGCTTAAGATTCTTCTTATTACATTTAGAATCCTCTTAAAAATATTTCTAACCTTATAAAAAATAATATATCTAATCCCTACCCCTATTTATTGAGTCTATTCCATATTGTTACTCATATAAGTAGACTTTTTACTCCCCCTTGGTCGAAACCTAATCATGTTATAGATTATAGTTAGTCCTTAATTTGGCATGGTAAAATATCAAAACCCTATAATATGAATTCATGGTGCACTATAACAATAAATTAGAGTTTTGATGTAGTATACTAGATTAGGATTGGATTCCATAGATATGTTAATTAATTCACATGTTTTAATGACATGCACACATATATACCCTAATGTCTATATTTTCTCTCAATCACAATACAACTGTTTTACTAACACCACAAACACTCAATATTAATTTCATATTATGGGATCATTACACTTTATTAAATAAAATTTTATTCCATCCAGGTCAAATATTTATGCATGAAAAGTGAATCTTCCTAAAAATCACTATCAATGGCTCACATGAAGTTTCTACCAAATCACATCCCTAGTTATATCCCCACAAGAGCCTATTGGGATTTTCAATAAAATACTTCACATAATGACCAATAGTATCCTTCACTAATCTAGTGCTAGGTTTTTTATAAACACTCTTAAAGACCCCATTGATTCACTCCCCAATACTAGTGACAATAAGACCATATATCATAATATCATCATATGATAACACTAGTAGAAGAAAAGATATTTTCATCAAGGTTTTAAAGTTGGTTATTTATGAGAGATGTGAATATCCTAGGATTTAAAATCATTTAATATATGAACGATTTTAAAACTAACCATGATGGGGTGTTTGACATTGGTTATTCATACAATCGACATTAAGATCTCTATCATGGTGGAATTTAACATCTGTTATTTATTAACTGATGTTAAATGTAACATATCACCTACTAATAATGTTTTAATTTTTTCATAGTGTAACCTTTAAATTTTTAACTTCCCAAATAAAATTTATTATACCATGGAATTAATTTTTCAAATACTATTTTTAACTTCTTGTTCACCCAATTTCTATATTTTGATCTACTCATCCTTTGATTCAAAGATTCATTATTCCACCATTTATTCATTCCATGATTGTTCCAAGATATTTTTAATTATGATATCATTTTTCATGATATTTTTTATTCATAGATATGTATTTTTTATGAATTTATTATGATGAAGATGATTTCTTCCAAATCGAGTAGAAAATATAAATCTTCTGCATTATATTTACCAGTTAGAGTTAAAAATGACTTATCATTTTTAGTTTAGAATTCCACATGAGTTATTTATACAAAACAAAATTAATATAATTATTAAATATTTATATTAAAAGGACACCTACAAAATAAATAAAAAATCCAAAGCATTATAATAATTTTTATAGTTTTTATATGGTTTCTACAATTTTCTAGTAATTATATGTTTTATTTATTTTAAATGAAGTTATGTGTATTGATTTTTTTAAAAAAATTAGACACATTCCACATATATTATTTTGATAACCGATATTGACAGTAACTTATAACATCTAATAATTTTATAATTGATGTTATAAGTGAATTTTGATGTCTTTTATTAATATAATCAACTTATAAAGTCTCATCAGTTATGATTTGGATATTAGTTATCAAAATAACTGATGTTAGAAGCAAAATTATCAAGACTTTAAACATAAATTATTTTTATAAACAATATATAAATTCATTTATAATATCAATTTTAAAATCAACCAATGTTATAAGTTACTTTCGATACCAGTTATCAAAATAAATGATTTTTAAATTATTGAAATTTTGTTTAAATAAATATTTTTATTAATATTTATATAAATTACATTAAAAAAATACTTATAACATTGAATATATTTACATTGACATAAAAAATAAAGTTAAAAATAAAAAAACAACATAAAAAATTATTTTTATACTAGTTTAAAGACCATTCATTCATCAAAATATGCATTATATAGTCATAATCATCTTAATTTTCACTTTAAATTCATTTAATCCATTCATAGAATTTTCTATTATGAGAATTGTTTACTGCAATGAAGTGTTAGTCAATAATTAAAATGAAAATAGAATTAAATTAAATTTATAGTAGTATATATTTAATGCTATATACCCAACTTATTAATTTCCTTCTTTATTACCTCTCCATGAAACTACTCATGCACATTATCAACAATATACCTGATGTAATATTGATTATAATGGTTGCTTATTATTAGAATATATATGATCACATAATGCTAAAACAAAAAAAAATATTATTTTTTTATAGTAATTAAATGATTTAATCACTATTAATTTCATAATATAATAGAAATAATTATATATTTTGTTTTTAGGTATAATTTTGAATATTAAAAATATGTCCTTAAATTTGGTTTTAGTAGTTTTATTATTATATTATTATTAATTGATTAAATTTTCATACCCATTGATTGTGTTTTTCATGATTTTATAGGTAAAGGTATTAAATTTACATATTAAATCAAGGATGATGTATAAAATACATGTAGAAATCATGAAAACATGTAAGTTTATCCTAGGGAAGTTCAGAGGATATATAAGATTTTTCTCCATCAATTAACTGATTTGTATAAAAGTTTCTTTCATATGTAATGAATTATATTTGGAACATAAAAAATTTTCCTTTGGAATTTAATTGGAAGGAGTTGAGTTCTTTGTGACATGTAATATTTTTAGAGCCTAAAATGAAAAAACCATATATATTGGTTATCTTGGATATATAAGATTCAAAGGGGGTATTATTCAGGAATCAAAATATTAACTCATACATTATAAGAGATACATAAAATGTCTGCATTTTCCATTGATAAGAAATGCTAAGCTATGTATGAAGTTTACTTAAATCTTTCTTCACTTAAGCATCAGCCACACTTGAAGCTTCTCAGGTCCTTTTTGAACAACTCCCAATCTAGTACACAAGATAACTCAAATATACTCAATCCATTAAGCATAGCAGATCCAAAATCCTTCATACGAAGCCTTTTTCTATAGTGTGAAGTAGAGAAGAACTTTCCTTTGATGTAAAAATCTCGATCATGGGAGGTTCTTATTACTTTCCAAATCTGTTGATACCAAATGAAGGGAAATATAGGTAAATCCATCTAGATGGAGATTTTAAGATGGAAATTATTTTGGGTATGACTATTATCATAATATATATAAGGGTACAAGTATTGTTTTCTATTGAAGAGAATTGGAACTATTATAATAATTCATTCCTAGTCTATGTAATTACATTAATACTACTTTATTTATAATTTTATTTCTATTACTTTAATGTTAATAAAATTATTCCATGTTTTTCTTATTCATTTCTATTCTTCACTTCTCCCATCTCTTATTCTTTGTGTCTATCCCACTATGATGTTCCTTTGACCTCAAACTTCATGATGGTGAAGTACTGTCCCATTATTGGTGGTATAAAGAGGAATAATAGTGGGGTTATTGAATTTATGTGTTCAATTCAAAATCCATTTTCCTAACTTTTTATGGCAGTAGTGGTAGGAAGTGGAAGCTAAAATTCTCAGTTCACTTTTCATCAAAATTTATTCACTCTTTCTTTGTTTCACACTTCAATACATAACAAAAATTGATTAACTCACTATAAAAGTGAAGGTGAGTGGATTTATAGGTTTAATGATAAGAGATTACTACCATGTGGTTGATTGAGTTCACTCTCTTAATTGAGAAGTGTTCTTTCTCACTCACCAAGGAGAATAAATAAGATAGTTTTATTCTTGAAGTTCCTTGATTAAAATTGTAATGTCATGCATTAAAAAAAATAAAGGTAAATAGATAAATTATGTTGATTATTTTTATTAAATTAGGTGATTTAAAATAAGTTAAATTACAATGTAACTCTTTTCAATTCACCTTAGAACCATCTCCACTTTTTTATAACCCTTTGTGTTTGTGTTTTTATTTCTATTTTTTTTAATTTTATAAATATGAAAAACAAAAAAATCCACCATAAATTTTACTTACTTCAATTTTTTAAACAAATACATACAAAAATAAACACATGACATAAAATATATAATGATTGGCCAAGGCTCTTTAAGATATTACCTTGAGGTATAAACCCTTTTTTATTCTTATGAATAAGAAATTATAATTTATTTTTTAAATATTCTAGTAACTTATCAAGTTTAGTTCCATTTCCTAGGATACTTAGTTAATAAATAACTACTTCTTCACTTTTTAAAAACATTTCTATTTTTCATATAAACAAATTTCCATAGTATGTCTCTAAAAAAATTAGTTGGATTGACTAAAAATTAAAATTTTTATTTTAAAAAAACTTTTAAGGGGTGAGTGAGAACCCTAAAAAAGATGGAAAAAATAAAACATTAAACCTTAAAAGAGATTACCAAACCATTCCAAAAAAAACTAAATTTGGAATCCCACAGTTTATATAGTATCCATTTAGTAGAGGTTACTTTCATACCTGGATTTACTTTGATGAGATAATGAAATTGGTTGGACATATTTTCCCAGATCTGAATATATTCCTCCAAACTTGTTTTCATCTCACTAAAATCATGCCACTAAATAAAGTTCTCATTTATTTATCCAATAATATTTCTCGTCATTTAGATCCACTTGAATCATTATTTCAATCATTTTGGCACCATCCTCCTTTTAAATATTGATTAAAAAGGACTCATACTATATTTATTCCTTGGTGTGAGGAATGAGCTCTAAGGAATTTTTTCTATCATTATCTTTCTTTCTTGTATCCTTAAGAACACTAGTATATAATTACAACTTCTAATATGGATCATTTTTCATAACAACTTAAGCTCCCCCCACCTCATCACAAGGGGGGATTCTTACTCCTCCAAAAAAATGAGTTCTTGGAATGATTTTAGGATAGGATCCAAAGAAGACATCCTACCCTCTACTTCTATGATATTTGTCTTACTATAGGATATAGTTTCCATGGGTTTTGGTAAATTGGAGTAGTATTTACACCATCTTTTTCATTTCACTTTGCTGACTAGATAATCTCTAGATTCATGAGTTCCATTCTTCCCTTTCCTCAATCCAGACACAATGGATACTGTTAGGTGATAATACTTTTCCCTATCTAAATTAGGTTGAGATTATGATTCTTTAACACTTGACTATATTCCACCCTATATCATAGAAAATTCCTATATACTTTTTCGAATTGGAATAAAAGTCTTACACCTTTCTGAAATATCATCTCTCACCATAGGGTCCTTTAAAGAATTTATCTGGTTATGGAGTAGTAAAGAATAAGGGGGAACCTAAAACTCCGGAATCTCTTACTGAGGAAAATGTATTTCACCTAACTTAAGAAGATCATGGGGATTAAATTCACCTAAATTTATTATCAAGGAAGGATTTGGAGATCCATGGGGCACAAAAACCTATATAAATGAAGGACAGTCTACTTCCGCATTGCCAATGGTGCTCTTTCCAGAGATAGAGATGGGATGAATATCAATCTCCTACCCTTTACACCCAAGATCAGATGACACTATCTGAGAATAGGAGAAAGCGATGTTCATTGGACTCAACCCCTTTTCACCCATTACCTAAGACACTGAATTAACTCCTTCTAGGTCATACCTCAAACCAACAAATATTTCTTATACCATTGGTTTAGATTACTGAGGTTTGACTCCCTTTTGAGGAGGTTCATCATTATCATTAACAAGGTTTCTCAAGATCCCATCTGAGAGGCCTATACAAGAATTAGATTTCACCCCATGATGGAAGACAAATGTAGAATGACCTAGATGATTGTAATATGGACATAAATTGATCCAAAATTAAAATCATATCTTCTTATTATAAAAAATCTCTACCTCGATATCAATGAAAATGAAGTCCAATGAATCCTTAGATATATTAATTTCAACACAAATCCACAGAGAAATCGGGTGAAAGAAAGCATAGGTGTGGTGATCCAAACACAAGAAACGTACCACAATATTACCAATAAACCTTAGAATCCCTATATTTTGAAACTTAAGAGTATTTAGGGAAGAGTAATCCAAATTAGTGTTAGTGGGAGATCCTGTTTCTGGTGGAAGTTTAACGAACAACGAAAAAGCAAAAAGAAGATGTTGGAGAGAGCACGAGGAATGGAATCCTAGGTTGAGATTAGGTCTTCATAATTTGAAAAATGAATAAAAAATGATTCTAATCCTGACACCCTACGATCACACACTTGAATAAAACCCAATATTCTAAGAATTAACCTTCCAAGATGTCCACCTACACCCTTACAAAATCGATCTAACAAATAGAGACAAAGCAGAGATGAAACATTGGTAAACTTCAACTAGTAAATCAGAATCCAGGGAACACCACCTTCACACAATTGAACTTTAGGTAAAATGTCGATCTTAGGAAAGCTAGGGAGAAGGCAGGAGTCAGTGAATTGGATGGAGGGTTGAAGTTGAGAATTTTAAGGAGCAAGGATGGAACCACCCCGAAGAGGGTGGGGGGATTAGTGGTATGACCATGCCGCCTACACCATTTCCAAAGGATCCATTGAGAGACCCATAAAACCCCTCAATATAGTATTTAGTTGTATTGGAAAATATTTATTGAATTATTAAAGAGTTAACATATATTTATTTTAACTATAGTTTAATTACCCTAGTATAGGAAAAATAAAGTTAACTTGGAGAATACGACATGAAAAAAATAACTAAAAAATGGTGTAATGTTCTAAATAGGAAGTGATCCAATGATATAACCACTATTATCAATATCCACTATATCATGAATAATGAATATCCCATTCTTAATGGTTGTATTTTTTTTCAATAAGGATAATTATCTTGGTATGAATAGTGATGTGAATATGTGTGGAGTACGATAAATCTTGGATATTGGTTAGATTTCCAAATCTAGAGATGAAGTAAAGTTTTATACATGTAAAAAATAGAATATTTAATTTTAATATAGCCGGATGATGTTGAGAATATTTAAAAATAAAGTGATTTTATGGATTTTATAGGAAGGAATTTCTATTGAAGGTTGATTTATAGGGTGTTACTACTATTACTATGATATTTTAAGCTCATTATATTCCAATTTTTTTTATAATAGGTAGAAACAAAGGTTTTATAAAGAAAAAATTGTCAACTGTTAGTCAACTCGACCACCTAAGAATCTTGGTTATCATGAAGACTGCCAATCCAAGCTCGAATGGTGGACCCAACCGATAGTGGTATAGAGGGGGTAGAGCACCTACAAAGGTTAATTTAGGAGAAAAGTGGAAATGGATGAACACATTTAGGGTGACATGTGACCTACTAAAATTTTTAGGCTAAATGGAATTTATTAAACTAAATTAAACACAATTGAGTTTTTTTTAAGTGGTTCCACATTATAGGATCTTCTAATGTGGGATAAGGTATGTTCTGTATTGTTCATTTTTAATATAAAAAAAACACTATTTTAAATGTATATGTATGTGTTAGTTATGATTTTTCTACAATCTTAAATAATTAAGGGTTTATTCCATTGTATTTATTGATATGATACCATGCAAACATTTAATCAGAAGATTGAGCATGAAATACTCAATGTCATGTTCAATAGAGTTTTCATGTCTTATATAATTTGAAAATGATGATGATACTTTGATTTTTTCATGCAACAGGCATCAAAAATTAGATCTTAGATCAAATGATTTATAATATAACCAAGATGAGTATTTGATCTAAGTTCATGAGTTTCATGTGAAATAGATATGTTTTGAAGGAATGAATTATTGTGTAAATAGTAGTTTCATAGGGATGAATCAACAGTCTACGTAAACATGATTTTTTATAAACATGATTTTCATAAAAATTATTGGCATAAACATATATTTCATAAACATCTTATTATGTAAGGATGAATTTATCATCTACATAAACATTACCATGTATGAATGAAGGAGCATCTATGAAGGTATGAGAGTTCCTTGTCATAAATTAAACACCACATCACAAGCACTGTACATATAAGAATGTGTATGAGAAATGATTTTAAATTTTATAAGTGGATTTTTGGAAGATATGAAGAATTAGATTCCAAATTTTTAGGGAGATAAAATGAAAAAACATGAGATATGAAAGAAAAAAGTTTACATGTAATTTAAGTATGTGATTTTAGGGAGTATTTGAATTTTGATAATTATAGAAACTGAATTATGAGAAATTCAGACATTGGAAAATAAAAATTTTGGGGTTACAGATGTCAATGATCATGGGAAGAATATAAATAATAAATATAAAAAAGGTATGGATGAGGAGAATAGTCTATGATAACCGACACTATAATCAAAAGAGAAATCCCCAGAAGGTTGAGTAAAAACAATATAACAAATTACTATAATACTTGAAAAATTTATATTTTATATAAAATAAAAAGAAACCTTCAACACCATGTAACTATGAATAAATACCATGAAGTCAAAAAAGAATAAATAAAACAAATGCTACATTATTTATATGAACTAAAGAAAGGAATGAGAGAAGAATCATTCAATCCATGATCAACCTTGAAGAGACAAAATATATTGAAGTAAAAATAAATAATAAGATGATGATGAGAAGGGAATGACTATGTATCTATAATTTAATATCATATTATTGAAACCCTTTCTGGAGTAAGAAGATTGTTTTTGTGCATACATGCTCTCATTCATGAATATATCATCCCAAAGATCTTGAGGAGGGGCTGATGCACATGATTTAATTATAAAAACATCCAATAAATCTAATTATTTTAGAAGAGTATAATATTTTTTTTGTTTAGATATCCAGTAGTTCAATGAAATATTTGTTTCATATAAGAGTGGTAGAAGAAGTATATTGAGGAATAAGTGGTTCTTGTATAGACAATGAAAAAATTCAACTATAGGAAGTGGATGATATCTACCTACATAGGGAATTTGATAATATCTGCATGATAATTTTGTGAAACATTATTTTCACTTGTAATAATATAAA
The DNA here is from genome assembly GCA_963277665.1 of Viscum album. Taxonomy (NCBI): domain Eukaryota; kingdom Viridiplantae; phylum Streptophyta; class Magnoliopsida; order Santalales; family Viscaceae; genus Viscum; species Viscum album. The sequence continues at coordinate 27,940,212 of OY728139.1, read as the reverse complement.
TTATAGTGATAATAAAATCTATTTACTCGATAAGAGTTGAACATGAAAAGGAGTAGTCTCTCACACTGAGGTTGAACCATTTAAATCTTGTGTGCTGATTATCTTCTCTATTTTCATATTTCATATTAAAGTGATGTTTGATTGTATATAAATTAATCCATTTATACCAACTAGGGAAATGGGTTTAGTGTAAGAGGTGATAATCAAGAAAGAAAGTAGAAATTATTAAAAATTGGGAACACCAATTCACCCCCTCTTAGTGTTCTTGCATGATCCAATAGGAACTATAAGTGGTATAAGATTTAATATGTGTCCAAATATTATTAAATATACAATTATTTCTATGTTGGTTTTATTATAATTAATAATGTTTAAGTTTCCATTTTTTTGAATTTTCTTAAATAGATAACAAAAATATATTCTTTTTCAAGTTGAATTATAATTTTTAGTTAAAAATTTCAAAAAACATGAATAAAAAAGGGAAAGGAAGTTGAAATAAATCTTAAATAATGATTAATTGCCTCCTTAATTAGATATAGGTGATAAATTCTCATCTGATAAATTTGGTGAAAATTATCCTTTTGAAAAAATAAGTTCAAGCTCTGGATAATATGAGGAGGGTGAACATATTAAAATATTTGAAGAATTATACTATTTATTTGATAGGTATGTGAATAATGTTCCTAATGAATTAATCATTATGTAATTTTCTTTATTAAATAACTTCTTAATGATAAATCACAACTTGAAAAATAAGTTGAAGAAATAGAAAATGCACTAGGTAAGAAATTATGAAAGTAAAATTTTCTCACAGACCTTGGGGAATAAAATGAATAATTAGTGTTACATTAAATTGAAAATATTTTCTTTATTTATGAAAAATTGAGAAGTTATTTTTTTAGGAAATTAGTGAGAAAAATTATTCATGAATAAGTGATTCATGTATTAAAAAAACCGCACAACTCCCCTATAAATTCCAAAGATTTCCAATTTAAGGTTAGATAAATAATAATAAAAGAGATTGAAAACTATTTAAAAGAATAAAGAAATATTCATGAAAATTATTTTCAAAAGTTAAAGAGATATTAGGAAGTAAATATAAGATCAATTTAGGATGAAAAATATTCCCTACACATGAAGTGTCTTAATTTTAGGATAAAATTGAGAGATCTGTAAACAACATATATTATAATTTCTCAAATAGTTGAGAAGAAAAAATATTACACACAAACCATTAATAAATATAAAACCCCTATAATATCTTATGATAGTGTAAATTAGATATTACAATCATACTCTGATTAATCCACATCAATCTCTTAGAAAAAGGTAATATCCAATTCATTTGTTTATTACACTAAATCTATTTTTCCAGATAGTTTAGGTTTCAAAGAAACAAATGTAGCATAATAGATAAATAAAAATGATGATAATATTTCCAAAATGATAAGGGTGTACAATAGAATTTATGGAATATATTCCCAATAAAATACAAAATAGTTGAGAAGAAAGCCTAAAATCAGGAAACTTCCTATTCTAAAAATTATAGAAACATGAAATCCAAAGAAGAAAACTATGGTTTAATGGTAATTTATAGAATTATTATAAGTTTGTTCATATGTATATAGATTTTTTGAAAAAAATTTCATCATTTATAAATTAATTAAAGCCTACAGTAAGGTGGAGAATGCCTAAATGGATGACATATCCAGAGATTAATAACCCTACCACTGTAAAGAGGTTTAATATTCTAAGGAATTTCTATGAAAAATACACTGATTGTGGTTACTATGAAGATACATGATGGTGTGAAACAACTAATTATGAACCTAAAATAAATAAGGAAATAATATTTTAGAAACTGATTAATAAAGATAAGGAAACCTTGGAAAATAAGCTGAAGAAAGAAGGTAACCAAAATAAGACAAAGAAGTTAAATATAGGAGCTAAAATAAAAATAAAGTACAATTTCTATGGTGGTGATAGAGTAAAAACTATCGGAATGTGTAGAAAATAAATGGATTTAAGTATCAAATGAAGATCAATCCAAGTAAGATACAAAATTATTTCCTTGGGAAAAAATTCCCTCATGAAACCATGTGAAGATTTAAAATAGGCTGAGTCAGTTTCAAAAGATTTTTTGTTGTTTGGTTGGATGATTTATAAATAAGAAGAATAATAAAGAAAGTATGAGGTAAATAAATTGTTAAGGTAAGTAATTTATTACACATGATGAAATTAGATTTCATTAGTGGTCATCAATACATGACAACCCAATAGTTTCAGAAGAACTACATGGGAGATATAATATAAATGGATATTTGGATATAAATTGCTCAACCATGCTTTGGATATAAGAAATAATAGGGTAGTATTATATTTTCATTTATTTTAATCTTTTTTTTAAAACTTAATCCTCTCTATAAAATTCCATTTAACCCAAAACACCCTGTAGGCTCTCTAAAAGTTATTTTGGCCTTTCAAACCTCGATTCTTCATGGATCCTAGTTCTTTTTATATGTTTAATCACTATTAGTAAGTGTATCCAATATTTATCAATGAATTTAATTATTCCTAATTTTAATTCTTCACTGAGGGTTGTAATATATCTATTAGTTATTGGATTTGTATTTTTATTTGTGAATTTTGATTCTTGTATTCTCTATTGACCATTCTAGACATAAAATCTTCATTGGTGAATCTTAGGTAGGGTGATCATTGATCTTAAGATTGAGGTAGGTGGGTTTTTAAGGCATTTTCCATTAATTAAAACCTTTATTGATTTTTTTATTTTTAAATTAATTTATAATTGATTTATAAATATATATTTTTGATTATTGATAAATATTTCTAAATGGAATGGTGTGAGTGTGTTGAAACTTTTGGGTATGGATTTTCAAACAAAGTATTATTTTATATAAAATGGATTTTAAGTAAAAGGATGATTTGATGAAAGAGTTTATAAAATTAACACATAAAGTGATTTATGAAATTTAAATTCAAATGTTTTGCTTTTAATAACTTAATTTTTGATGAAAAACCATTTGATATTAGAATTTGAAATGTGATGGAATGTTTTTGAAATTTGAAATTGGCCCTGATGAAATGATTTGATAATGGTTGAAATGAAATATAGTCCATTATATGTTTGTATCCTTGAATCACATTGGATCCTAGGTTGTTTGGTGGTAAGATAACACATAAGGAATGTATTATATCTACCTATAAATGATTTGATGATGACAAAAATAGTAAAAATACATGGGGGTAGGGAGTATATTCTTGTGGATTTTCTCCCATTCCCCTAGGATTGGGTACTAGGAATATATACACACCAGGATTAGTACTTCACCATATGTGTAAGAATCCTTATATAAGCCTATCCTTGGGTCTCTTAACCATGGTGCTATGATTGATAATGGATAATTGACATGATTTAAATATATCGATGTTATGAAATGTTTTTCTCATGTATTTTTTTTGATGGAAATTATTATTCATGTCATTTTAATGACAATAAAATATTGTACCTATTTTAATATGGATAATAAATATTTTTAAAATAATGTTTTAATATTAACCATGAAAATACTTCCATTCATTGTTTTATTTGAAATTGAGTATGTTGGGATTAATTGATATGTATTTCTTATGGAATACTTGGTGAGACCATGCTGGGATTTGTTTCTCACACCATACTTTTTTCCTTTGGGTGTTTTTAAACGTTCTTATTCTAGGTCTAGAGAAATGAAAGGGGCCGCTTAGATGTGGTGGATGTTATTGAATAGTGGGACCTTGAGAGTTGGCATGGACTAGTGGATCATGTGTCCTACTTGTTGAAAAAATATTTTCATATTTTTTATTTAATGGTTGATATGACATATTTGGTTGACGTATCATTTTGGTAATTATATCTATATAGTTTTTTCTATCTCTTATGGAGTGTTTATAAAACTAACTATTTTTTTTATTCTTATCCATTTTTTATTTATGAGTTATTCATGTGAAGAAATCATTCTCTATTGATTTCATGTGATTCCAAAATGCTAGTCTCCAACCCATGGGGATTAAGAAAACCCTTCAATTCAAGTCAATATTGATTTGAGTAATTTTTAGGTGGGTTATCCAAGTTGGTTCATGTAAAATTGAAAAAAAAACTGTTGTGTGATTTCTTGATGTTAATATACATTTTGGGAAGTCTTGGTAGATAGAAGATAAGATTTTAAAGACTTTAGGGGTAGGTTATGAGAGACTTTATTAAAATATATCATCATAAAGAGCCTTAAGATACCATGGGATATTGTGAAAATATGTGTTGAGGAGTTGTTTGATCTGATTTGAATTTTGATAAATCTTTTATATGAGTTTAGTATTTCCTAGTTGAATACTTATTGATATAGTTAATGATATCTTGTCTCTTGAAAATCATTTTACTTGTTATCTATTGATGTTGTTTAGTAACATTCCACCAATAATATGTTCGAATAGATCTAAAGAGGTAGATACTGATGAACATTGAAAAATAAACCCTTAAGTTGACCAGAACCTTATAGAGGTTGTTATGTGTGTGGTATAAGAACTGGGCCAGGTAGCTGCACTTGTTCTCATTCTGGCTATAGGGTTCATAACATATAGATATGAAAACAAGTATCATGATTAGTAATTAATTTTCCTAAATTCCCCACCTTTCCATGGTACCAATGATCCTTATGAGGTAGAGGATTTGTTTAGAAACTCTTTTAGTTTTTAGAGAAACTATATTCAGGTAATGTGAAATATTCTATCTTAAAACTTGATGGGCCTAGAAGAAGGTAGCGGGATTCAATATATCTACGTAGGAATAATGTAGGATTGGAGTGAAAATACTTCCAAGATATTTTCACTTAGTAATTATATCCAGAATCGATGGTGTTTTCTAAGTTGATATAGTTACTTAAACATTATAAAGATAATCGAACAAAGGCCCAATATGCTAACCATTTTACTAAGCTTATTAATTTCTCACTTGAGGTGGTATCAAATAAAAATATGAAATATAGAGGTTTGATATGGGTCTTTGAGTAGATATACAATCCCATGTTTTCCCGTTGAATTTCACCTCACATACTGATATTCTGGATAGAGCTTTAAGGGTGGAACTTGACTTGGTTGGGAAGTCAGTGTTAATAGGAGTTACTCCTACTCCCATTTATAGCTTTAGTGACCCCTTTAATCCAAAGAGAAATAATGATAAGTCTCATGTTAGAAACCATAGTGGTGAATATCGAAAATAAACTTCCACTAAATATTCTGCTGTATCTGGTAACAAACTACTAAATTATTTCTAATGTGGGAAATTTCGGAATTCATAGAGATATTTCATAGAGTCACCAAATATTTATAGATTTTATGGATTCCCAGGTCACTTTGAGTGATTTTTCCATGTCTTTACCACTCCACATAGTGGTACGGGATTGACTGTACTAGGAGGATTTGTAACATAGTTAGATGATTAAAAAAAGGGGTTATGGCCATAAGAATTTGGAATTAATCTTATTTATGTAGTGGTTGAGTATCTAGGAGAAGCTGATGCGTGTCATGTGACCATGAGAGACACTATTACCATTACTTCATCTTTAGTGACTGTATAATTTGATACTAGTGCCTCTCTTTCCATAATATCTACCCATATTTTGGAATTATTTAATTATTCTATGGATATCATGCCATATTTAATGGATATTTATACACTTCTCAGGATAAATAAAGAGTAGGGTATCCAATTCACCTCCTGTGAATTTTTCTTTAGTGGAAGTTGAACTTATTTAGGACTTTTTGGATTTGAATATGAAACCTCAGGATTTCATTCATGGGATGGATTATATTATTGATCTTAATAATTATATCTATTGTTATCTTAGATCAGCCTCCTTTAATTACCTTAATGGGGTGTTCCATGTTTTCTAGGGAGAATGGGACTCCAGGATGTGTCAATCTGAACCTCCCCTAATGGATTTGAGTAAGATGATATCCATGTTTTCCTTTTAACTAGAGAAATACTCTTCATGTCATTATGTTCTTATAATAGTATATGAGTCTCTTAATGTGTTTCCAATTGAATTTTATGGTTTAATTCCGGTGAGGGAGGTAAATTTTTCTATTGACTTGGCACTAAGTAGCCAAACTATTTTTATTCACTCTTACCATATAACATCCGTTGAACAATAGGAATTAAATAATCAATTAGATGAATTAATTTGAAAAGGATTCACTCAAATCAATGTGTCACCTAGGGAAACACTAGTGATTTTTACAAAAAAGTTTGATGTAACCCATCACCTATGTGTTAATTACTGAAAGATCAAACGGTCCATGATAAAGACCAAATATCCATATCCCTAAATTGATGATTTGTTTGACTAGATGAAATGGGAAAAGTTGTTCTCTAAGATTGATCATTAATATGGTTATCACCATGTTAGGAAAAATGAATCTAATATTCATAAGACCAATTTTTGAAGTAGGTATATCCACTATGAGTACCATGTTATGCATTTTGGTCTGACCAATGAACCTAGTATGTTGATAGTGTTGATGGAAAATATTTTACATCAGCAACTAAATTATTTTATAGTAGTACTTGTGGATGACATCTTGGTTTACTCTAAAACTAAATAGGACTATGTTCATCACATGGGAGTAGTGATGGACATCTTCATAAGTCACTGACTCCACATCAAGATTTCTAAATGAAATTTCTAGATTTGGGAGGCAATGTTCTTGGGACAAGTGGTTTTTGAACTTGGTGTTTCAATTGTTCCTAAGAAGGTGAAAGCTGTTATGACCTGAGAGAAACAATTAAATTTCTTTGAGATTTAGATATTCTTGGTATTGTTAGGGTATTATCACCACTTTTTGAAGGATTTATCAATATTAGATTCTCTTTTAACTTCTCTCACTTGGAAATAAGTAAAGTATTTCTAAGATTCAAAAATTAGGGATTCCTTTGATGAATCAAAGAATTATTTTACTTCAGCTTCAGTGTTGACTCATCCATAAGCTGGCCATGGCTATGTTGTCTTATAAGATGCATCAAGTTCAAGTTTGGGTTGCATAATTATATAGGGTGACCACATAGTGTCATATGATTCTCATCATCTCTAGACTCATGGGAATAACTATACCACACATTATCTTAAACTTATAGCAGTGATTCACTATCTAAAGAGTTGACAACACTACCTTTTCAGAGAATGGTTTACTATATTCTCTGATCATAAAAACTTGAGTTATATCTTTGTTTTCGATGCTTTTTCTGGGGCACACACATCCGTCACGCAGAGGACGCATTGCTGTTACCCCGCATTCCTGCTTTCCAAAGGCGGGAAACATCCGCTCCTTATTCAGGGACGTCTGCTCCTTGATCAAAACAGGATAATGGGATGTTGGTACTTCTTTCCATGGATTCCTCCTCAAAACTTGTCACCTATTCTGGGTCTCCCTCATAGATTTAAGACGTAGTTCGTGAAACTCTTCCCGACGCCATATCTTCATGGACACCATTTAATTACGTTGCTTCTGTTAGGACCTTCCAAGGAGTCCAGTCAGGGCAGCAACCTTCGGTTAGGAGAGTAGTCATGTTGGGGAATCACTGGCGTTTCTTGATGCTAGGGAATTGACATTTCTGTCTTCTGTCCCTTATCATAGGGCTTCTCGAGGGTGCAGAATCCTGAGGCATCCCACATCGAGCACGGGGAATCATAAGCCATAGGCATGTATCTGAGGTTTTCCTCAGCTTCCCATGTTTAACATAGGGTATGCCGCAAGTTTAACGTCCGGTGGAGACAAATTAGACTAATTGGAACACAAGTTAGAGTGGATTAGATTGAGGGACCCCCTGGAGGGAACACCGATATTGGGGCCAACATGTGGGAGGCTTCCCAAATACTGTGGAGAGGAATGAGGTGGCATGATATCACCGGGATGTGGTGGCCCAGGTAAGAATCAGGATAGACGATGGCTTTGGGCTTGAGTCCTGGAGAGACTTCCTACGTATCCCCGTGGTGGGGAATCAAAGTTCGAGTAGTTCGGTGGGACGATGGGATGCCTGAGGAGGCGACCCATGAGAATGGACGCATGGATGGGACCCAAAGGAAGTGGAACCTCTGGGTTAGGGCATGAGCTTCCTGAGACACATAGGCTCGAGGGAGAGATCAGGATGGGACAAGGGAGTTGGGCTTGAACCTCGTGAAGGTTTCCTACGTATCCCTATGGCTGGGAATCAAATTTTATGTAGTTTAGATGGTGAATACAATTTAACGTCATGCGGGACGGGTATGGGGCTTACACCCTGAGGCGGCCCATGGTGTTAGCAAACCGACGTGAATGGGGTCGGAACGATCGGGTGGTGGGCTTGAACCTCGTGGAGGCTTTCTACGTACCATGCCTTAGAATGGATCAAAGTCCCCATAGTTCGGGATAGATTGGGGCTTACACTCTGAGGCGGCCTAAGGTGGTGGGGCTTGAACCTCGTGGAGGCTTCCTATGTACCATGCCTTAGCACAGATCAAAGTCCCCGTAATTCGGGTTGTATTGGGGATTACACTCTGAGGTGGCCCAAGGTGGTGGGGCTTGAACCTCATGGAGGCTTCCTACGTACCATGCCTTAACACGGATCAAATTCCTCGTATTTCAGGTGTACAATTTAATGTCATGCGGGATGGGGGTGCTTGGCAGTTTAACATCCTGCAGCTCGGACGAGGGCATTTGGGGCATAAGCTCTGAGGTGGCCCAAGGTTTTTTATGGTCGGTGCTCACTCAAATATCATGGGAGTCATGGTCGGTGTGAGAAACAAGAGATAGCAGAGACCTGATGATCACGTTGCGAAGGGTGCATCCATGGGAAATGAAGAGGAACAGGGGCACTGCCTCCTGCAAGAAAGGTTAAAGGCTTACACCAAGGTGGACGCCCTTCCCTGTAGATAAATGCCACTCAAATAAATCACCCCCTATGAGGGATGATCCCATCCCAATAGAGACGAGTTGGTGTAGAGAATGTCTAAGGCAGGGGGACCCTGCGTGCGAGGCACAGGATCAGGTCACAGTTTAACATCATGTGTTGAGGACAAATGTTCTTGGCAGTTTAACGTCCTCCATCTCGGATGAGGTGGGTTTGCTCCACACCCTTAGGACTTACATGACCGGTACCCTCTGCCCCTTGTGGAATGGAAGGCATCGGCAAGGCCGTAAAAAGGTGGTGTCGTGGAGCGAACCAATGAGGGGTCCATGTTAGCGTGGCTATGTGAAGAAGTAATAGTCGTTAGCGTGCCTATGCGAAGAAGCATGAGGCGAAGCAATGCAACAGGAAGAATTCTCCAAGTGACTTTGAGGTTACTTTGTATAGGCCTGGAAGGTCGTACGGAAAAACCATGTATGATGCGGATGCCCGAGGTGCACTGCGAATGGCACTCGGAAGATGGGCATTGGGCGCTTGCGCAAGGGCGCGCCTAGGGAGCACCGAGGTGAAGGGACCCAGAGAATTGCACACAACCCTTGAGGTTTGCATGAAATAAAGGGACCCAGCGCGAAAATCCCTAGGTTGGTGTGAAATCGCGGATGTGTGCGCGTAATTGGGGGGCATAGGTTTTGTGCGCAACTAGGAGGATTGCGCGTAAAGAGTATGAATTGCGTGCAAGGGGAAAAGGCTGCGCACAAGGACAAGGGGGCATTAAATGGAAGAAATTGCATGAAATCGACCGGCCTGCGCGCAATGAAAGGAATTGAGCACAAGGGGCAGACCCCAAAGGGATTGGAATTCAGTCTATACCAAAAGGGATCTCATGCGAAGGTGGACCTTGGGGCGACTGGGCGCGAGAAGAACCGTACCTGAAGGCTATATTGCGTGCGCACGGAATGATAATTACATGCATGAGAACTGGTTCAGATTCTTTAGCCCCAAAAAGGAAGGAGGTCACCTTCTATTTATAGGCGACCGGGGGAACGAAATACAGGTCGGCGTGAAATTATTGCTTGATTGAGGCGGCAGCGCGAAATGTCAACTGCGTGGGGTGTAGGTGCGAAATTATTTCGCACCGGCGCCAGGAATCTTCGCGAATCTCAGTACTTTCCGCACATGACAGATTTTTCCACGCACTTCACCATTTTTTTTGCGCAACACCTCTGGGCCCCCCGGACCAGGTCTCTGGGTCCGAATATGACTTTTCTTTGTAATTTCAAAACTTTGTTCAACACTTAAGCACTTTTAGGCATATACAAATGCCCCCCCTCGAAATTGGATCGGTGAGGGGTCACAACAATCAGATTCCGAGGGAAATGCCAAAATGCAGGGCTTCGTGGGTCCCCTGCATGCAAAAATTTCAAGCGGAATGCAAAACTAGTCTAGGCGTGGAATCCGCTTTTCGCGTGGGCACGGAACCCAAGATTAGCCTATAAAATCCACCGCAGTTCCCATGATCCATATGATTTTTTTCTCGCGTGATAAGCTTTGAGCTCTCGTGCTCAAAATTTATTCTGCTCCCGCGCGAAAAACCACCTCACCAGCGAGTAATTCCACCGAGATTTGGTGGCATTTTACACGCAAACCTGGGGATTTTCATTCCACAACCAGATATTTCGTGACATCCATTGATTTTACGCACCATGCTCCCAGATTTCATGCCATGATCCCAGATTTCCCGCCATCTACTGGAACAGTTGGTCAGAAGAAGATGGCCACAAACCGGGTTGATGAGGGGGAAGCCGCTGCTCGCAGAGCTGAAATGGTTGTGAACCCAGAAGCTTATGATGCAAAGAGGGTTGTCTCCAATAACCACACCCTCTTCAACATGCTAACCCCAACCTAAAAAGAGTATGCCTTGTCTGACAATATGTCACTATGGGACTTCGACATTCTGGAGGAGGTCCCTCTGTCGGGTTTCAAGGTTGATACACTGCGGTCATGGGTGACCCTTGAAGTCGACCTTCCTCGATACAACGTCACCAACAATGGTCATCCTGCCAGAGAAACCAGGCATATGGATGTATATGTCTTGAATCCCAGGACCATGACTATTGCTGGGGGTGACCTTATTGTGGAGAGCTCCCCAGCCTTCTTTGCAAGAACTTTCTGTCAGAGCGTCACTGATGAGACTAAAGGTTGGCTGAAGGAATGGTATCTACGGTCTGGAGGCAACTTTACCAGCGAATGGGCCTGGACGTACTGGGTTCGCCATATGTGCGACCAATTTGGGGCCGAGCTGTGACACACTGGTCTGTTTGAGGCGGTGTGGACATCACAATTCCATTTCTACCAACAACCTGATCTTGGGCCAGAGCTGTTCACCTAGTGGTCCCCCGATACCAATACTTTCCACCTTCACCATGGGGAAGTTGACATCAGTCTCTGGGACATCCACTACATCAGGGGCATCCCTTTGGAGGGCCATCAATATGATTAATTCCTCCCACCGATGAACATCTGGGGTGACAGGTCTCGAACCCCCATACTGATGTGGCACCTACTGGAGCTGGCCTAGGATAAGTTGGGGGTAAATGAATTCTTAAAGTATATTACCTTTAAGGACTAGTTCAGCCTATTCCTAGAGAGGGATCCAGAAGTCAAGATGCCAGGGCGGGGAAAACATTGTCCAACCGTGGCTCAGAGGAGAAAGAGAGGATCATACTGGAGGATCCTGGAGGTGGGGCAATACCAATCATGGGGCTATAGAATAAATGATGCCTGGGACTCGAATGTTTGGTACGCCGGATTCCTCACCACATTCTTGATTGGGTGGCTCCTGCCGGTGTGGGATGCAAGGATGGGCGTCCGTCCAGCGACTCTGGTGATGGATGGAATCATGGCTGCCAACAAGAGGTTCAAACTGGGGTTCCTTGTGCTGGCTCGGCTGTACGCCATCTTGGGACGCATCTCGAGAGGGGGATCAACTTGGAGAGTATGTGGCCCCTTCCATATCTTCCATGGTTGGGTTGCAGCTCACTACGGTGGATACACTTTCCCAAATACCATCTGTCCTCTAGGAAATTGCCTGCGACCCTCTATGATGAATATTTTTGGGGTCATGCTGATGACGCTTAATGAGGAGGGAGTACGGATCAGGATTGGTAACCATGTCAACTTCTCCTTCAGCCCATTCCCCACCCCAACTGGTCAGATGATAGATGATGGGAAAGGCTCACTGGAGCAGAAGGAGTACTTCTAGAGCATCAGAGGTGGGGTGCTTGTGGACCAGATTGATGGGAAGATCTTCTGCTAGCCTTATGTACCATCCAGGTTTGCTAGGCAGTTTGGGTGCCTCCAGCGAATGCCGAAGAGAGTATACACAAACATATGGGAGGAGAGGCATCCCTGTGTTCTTTATCAGCTGTGGCTGATGTTCACAACCTACGAATCTGGTGACATCATCACTTTTCCTCCCACCAGAGTCAAAAATGGCCTCTCAACTAAGTATGCCGAACATTGGACCATAGCATACATTGAGGTTCTTTTTGCGAAAGTGAGTTCGGTAGCTCAAAGTCGCCAGTGCGGAAACTCGACAGCGAAAGAGAAGGCATGGTTCCGCTAGAGGGGGAGGATCATAAGAGCCTCAGGTAATGGGGCCCGCACAGGCTGGGACCTCAACAGTGGGGGCGTCGCATGGCGTGACCTCAACCTCATTTCTCGGAGGAGTAGGGTTCCACAGAGCGGCCAGAGAACTTCCTGGGAAGAAAATAAGATACCTGCTTCAACCTTCCCACGACGCGATTTTCCCTGTGCTATGGTCGTCCTGGCTAACCCTACGGTAGTCAATGAGTACTGAATCCCTCGGGCAGAAGACATTGTGAGATGATATCTAGTTTCTAGAACATTTGGGTTTTCGATAGAGTGAGATTCCATTGACAACATGCATATCTGGCGACCATGGACACGTACGCACATCAACAGGGTCGGCGTGTAGTGCCACCTCACTTAGTGAAGGTGATGCTCAGCCAGGAGCATGATCCAGAAAGAATGCCGCCAGGGGAAGATGGTAGCGATGATGAGTCGGATAGTGATGAAACAGGAGAGAAGGAAGAAGGATAAGGGGATGGTGAAGGGGTACCCGAAGGTGAAGGGTTTCAGGGGGTGTCCCATCAAGGGAGTCTCCAGGAGAGCAGTGAGATCGTCGGCTCCGATATGGATGTGATCGAGCTGCTCGAGGTATGCTTCAACCCTTATCTTCTCATTTATTCTCTTTCCTTTGAAATCCTTAACCCACCTTCCTCTTCTTACTTAGGAGAACATCGATGCTGATCAAGTATCTCCGGTTGAAGGAGGGGAGGAAGTGACAAGGGGGCAAGGCGGAGCACCGACGCCCATTATCAAATTGACGAGTGCTAAGGGATCCCCTGCCACGACAGCTCCTATAGTGGACAGGGCACTAGAGGCTGATGACTTGGGTTCCTGTAAGTTCCTTTCTTTGATACCGGTACTCACTATCAGAGGACTCAACTGATTAGGGTGCTCTTTGTCTGTACAGTGATCACAACACTGGAGGCTCATCGGGCTGCTGAGCCTAGACCATCCGTGAGCGTGCCAATGGAAAACGTACTGCCCTATCCAGAACATGCCTCCCAAGCTGAGTTGGCTCCGACAATTGGTGAGAAGGGAGTGGCGGACACCAGTGGCGCTGCTGTTGGGGTAGGGCCAGAAGTCGACGAGGGTGCCACTAGGATCGAGGGGAGAGAGGAAGGTCACCCAGATGCTGAGGAGACTATTACCCTGGGAGAAATCTCTGAGGAAGACCCTGCTGCTGCCATTTTGGTTGTCTTCCCTGTCTATTGGCCTGCTGATCCCAAAGAAATCGACGATTCATATTTGGAAGTGGTCGAGGAGAGCCAAATGACGCTATGCAAGGGATAAAAGTGCATCCGGTGTTTTCTCAATCAACCCCAGGTGGAATGGCCGAATCAGATGGGGTCACTCCACACCTGGCTGCGTTTTCTATGTGCTATAGGGGCGTATGCTCAATGCCTTCACCTGATGGTCCGTGATTACATGGCCGGGAAGATGTAGGTGAGCAGCCGACACGCCGACGTCATTCGGTTCCAGGAGGAGTCGGGGAGTACCCGAGCATTTCTGAGGGCGGATCAGGTGATCTAATGCCTCGAGGAATAGGCGAAAGAGCAGGAGATATTCATTGCAAACTGCTCTGAGCTCGTGGAGTAGTTAAGGGCCCAGCTGGAAGACGCCCAAGAACAACTGGTGGAAGCGAGTCGCTAGATAACTGAGCTTCAGACTGAACAGGCACAGGAACGGGCCAGGGTCAGCGAGCTGTGCTCCATGATCACTGATGAAGAAAGGGTCCTCAGGGGATGAGAGGCAGTCCTGGGGGACACTAGTGAAAAGGTGGCGGCATTAGAGAGATCTATCCAAGAATCCAATCCTTAGGGGCCCTATTTTGGACGAACCCATAAACTTATCCTGCCTTACTACTTCTTGTTATTTTGAACTGTATGTATGAGAAAATTTATTTAATTTCCCATTTTCTTAACATACTTGTGCTTTTGGTTTAACATGCTCAACCATAATCCCGAAATAAATAGAAATCCATCCCCAAGCTCACGTGGGCCATGAGAAGAAAAGGAGGCTTGTACTTATCACTTTGTTTAATCATGGGAGCGCCAACCAAGCTTCAGGTATTCAAAATTCAAACTCGGATTTCTAAGGAGAAGAGGGAGGCCCGATCAAAGGAAGAAGACCTCAGACCGATCATTGTATCATCTTCTCAATCTGCTCTATCGCACGAGTGGGGCAATTCCAGGGGAATCAGAATCAGTACGAAAATAGGGAAATGAAAATTGTGAATCACATTACCCAAATTCAGAACACTATAGGAGGGGAGTGGAAATGAAGGAAGACTCTTGACCGTGTTCGAAAAACTGCATCCCTATTGCATTAGCTAGAAATGGGGACAATAAATGAGGGTCGACCGCTGACCATGTTCGCAACACAGGACCTAACTCAAATATCGTCCATCAGTCTTTCGAGACATTGGCCCCAGATAGCAGGAAGACCATAGTTCAAGCATCCATACTGTTAGGGGGTCCCTTCAAACGTGTTCAGTCTTCTAGAACATTGTCCCAGGATAGCAGACAGACCATAGGTCGAGCATCCACACTGTTAGGGGGTCCCTTCAAATGTGAAAGAGGATGATTATCCGAATAAAGGGGCATGCAAAGCATGGAAAGTGAAGTGGTGGTTTGTTCAAACAGAATCCAACACTCCCAAGATTACACCACCATGGTGGAAGCACATTAGGCAGGAGCATTAATATGATCATAGATCATCCCTACTTTTAGACAGGACCTCTCTGGCGAGGGAACTATTGCTTCCCAATGCCGTTATGGGGCATCCTGAACTTGTTCAGGGAAAATGATGCAGTTACACAACTCCCTCGTAGGGGGGGGGGGGTTAGGCCAAGAGGCCGATAGTGGGTAAAAGGATGAGATTTCTGATTCCTGGGGCTGGACCCAAGACAAAAATGTATGGGCATTCCTACATATCTCATAAGGATGAGAATCAAGCCACACGTAGTTCCAGAAAGGGTCTTAGTTTAAGGTCTTAGAACTTAGACCAGGGGGAGCGGTAAGGAATGTAGGTGACACATGGTAAGGTGATTATGAAACCCAATGTGAATGAGGACATAAGTCCTAATTACCATGTGTTCCTTGGGGAAGTTTTCTAGTCAAGGGACCAAACCCGAAAGTTAGGCTGGGCCCGTGGGGAAGTGCCCGGGCGCTCCTACGTATCTCATGAGGATGAGAATCAAGCCATACGTAGTTCTTGGAAGCAGAATGGTAAGGTACCGGTGAAAAGGATGAAAGGGGCATGCGGGTCAAGCCCTCGCACCAAGATAAGCGGTATTTGATGAATCTTATTTGTCCTTTAAGGTGAATTATTTTTCTTTTATGGAGCGACCGACCTAGGGTAGAAACTCTTGGTATCGCCACAATATTCAATCCGTATATAGGCATTGACAAATGGTATGGTAAATGACTGATACCCAACGTGATGTCCTCTATGATGAGGTCATCACAATGCAGTTCCATTTTTCATCATGCGGTCGGGACGATATTATCACAATTTATGGTCATGCGATTGGACCCAACAACACAGTTTAAAGTCATATGTCTTGGACATGGAGGAATGCGCACAACGCGATAAAACATACCTGACATGAATGTGGAAGGGGTCCATATCATCACCACACGCACCTCTGGGAAAAGAGCCTCAGGCCAAGAGGCCAGTGAGGGTCAGAGGATAAGGGGTAGGAGAAACTAGCTCCCTGCTGATCTGGACCTGGAAGCACGATGCTTGGGTGATCCCATGTATCCCATGGGGATGAGGATCAAGCTACACATATCCCTTAATGAATATCTTAGTTTATGGTCTTAGAGCTCGGACCATGGGAGCCCCGAAGGACGTCGTATTTTATATTTGTCCCCCTGACGCGTGGAGGTTCACTGAGGGATAATGCCAAGAGTGTCGAGATTCCACCTGGACATGATGGGGTGGAACATAGTGTGAATCGTGTAACCAACATTCAAGGAATGAAGGGGCTGGCATGACGATGGGGAATTGCTGTTGACCATGTTTGAAACATAGCATCCTGTCACGTTAGCCTGAAATAGGGACAAATAAATGAGCATCGACCACTGACCATGTTTGTAACGTAGGATTTGTATCAATTTTTTGTCCGAAACCCTCAGGGGTATTGGACCGTAATGGTAGGAGATCCCTTAGGCATGGTATCCATGTCATTTTGGGGGGTCCCTTCAGGTTTGAAAGATAACAGGGGCCCAAATGAAGGGGAACATGAAGCTTGATAAGTGGAAGGAACCTACCTAAGTTAAATCTGACACTCCTGGTCCTAGACCAGAGTACTCTTAACACATTGGCGAACCACTGAAAGGGGTTAAGGGAATCAACTTGAGAGTGGCCAAGAGATGAAGGATCCCTAGGAGAAGGGGAGAATGGTTCCAAAAACCCAACGCAAAGGAGGGAATAACCCTGTACCACACCTATATATCCCCCTCATGGAGAGGAACAGACCAAGGGGCCTAGGTGACCATGAGATCGGGAGATCTCTAAGATATGGGGATGGACCTGAAATCTAAACGTTCAGGTGGTCCTACGTATCCTATAAGGATGGGAATCAAGCCACACATAGTTCTTGAAGATACAATTTAACATCATTCGGGATGACATACAGTTTAACGTCATGCGGGATGACATACAATTTAACATCATGTAGGACGACATACAGTTTAACGTCATGCGGGACAAACGTGCTGTTTAACGTCATGCCGGATGAACGTGCAGTTTAGGGTCATGCGAGACCGATAATTTAAGGTCGTGTAGGACCATAATCCAGTTTAAGGTCATGGAGGACCCTAATACAGTTTAAGGTCATGGAGGACCCTGTAGGGTCAGGAAAAATATTGATTAAGGAACTTGGCATTGGTAGGAGTAGTTATACACTCACCATCCATGGTCACTAGGGAGTATGCTCCATTGGGATAAACCTTATGAACAATGAAAGTTCCTTCCCATTTGGGCTCCAACTTGGGTGGTTTCCTATCAAGTATCATTGGTGCCCTGAGGGCCAATACCAAATCGCCTTACAGGAAAGAGCGGAGGTGAACATTCTTGTTGAAAGCTCGAGCCATCCTACTCTGATGCCTTTTTAGATTATGAAAGGCATGAAGCCTATTCTCATACAGTGCTTCCAATTCAGCTAGACGGATCTCATCCACTCTATCTAGTGCTTGCTGGTCATAGACTACTATGTGCAATGAGGGAAACTAAATCTCAATGGGCAGGACAACCTTGGTTCTGTACTCTAGAGAATATGGGGTCACCTGGGTGGAATTACGAGTCTTCATCCGATAAGCCCAGAGGGCGTTGGGGAGCTTATCCGGCCAACTCTTCTTGTTTTGATCAACTATTTTCTGCAGAATGTTGGAGAGGGTTTTATTGAATGCCTCAATCTATCCATTTTCTTGCACGTGATAGCGGGAGGTATGGTTGGAGTGAATGCTGTGCTTGGCATAAAATTTCTTCAGATTGGATGCTCAGAAGTTGGCACCATTATCGGCGAGGATAGCGTGAGGTACTTCAAATAGATAGATGATATTGGAGCTCATGAAGTCGATAATAGAACGGGCCTTGACCTCCCTGAGCGGAACTACCTCTGCCCACTTGGAAAAGAAATCCATAGCGGTCATAATGAATCAACATTGGTGAGTCGTCGCCGGTGGGTATGGTCCTACAACATCTAATCCCCATACTGCAAAGGGAAAAGAGTACTTGGTAGTATGGAGAGGCTCTGGTGGCCAATTCACAAAGTTATCATGAACTTGGAATGCATGGAACCTCTTGGAAAACTCGATACAATCATGGATCATAGAGGGACAAAAGTAACCCTGTCTCTAGATCTGATGGGACAGCTTTGCCCCAGCCTGATGAGCACCACAGAAACCGGCATGAACCTCCTGCATGACCTACAGAATCTCAACCCCTTGAATGCAACGGAGTAGAACACCATCAAATCCATGTTTATAGAGGATCTGATCAAGACTGGGACCACTCTGGAGGGTAAACTGCAGTGCGCAGCATCAGATTCGCTCGCGTTCGGCCCGATCAGCCGGGAGGCAACCATTTTGGAGATACTCAACAAAAGGGGCCCTCCAGTTAGGAGTAGCTTCAATCACTACATCTGAAGAGCCTAACGGTCCTGGTGTAGAGGACCTGGCAGTGAGATGGCTTACTCGCAGGCCATCTTTATCCTCTGGGGTGACATGAGCAATGACTCTCCGATGCGCCATGTGGATAATCAAATCATCATGCTCGGGCTCTACAAGTGATGCAGCTAAACTGGATAAAGAATCTACTCAACCATTCTGGGACTGAGGGACATGGGTAACCTCTGGCCGAGAAGGGAACTGGGCTATTAGCCGGAGAGCACGTTCTAACAATGGTATGAGCTATGGCTTCCTGACAACATAGTCGGCATTGACCTGCTTAATAACTAGCTCGGAGTCCCCTTTCACATGCAAATGGGGAACGTCGATCTCAAGGGATAGCTCGAGACCAGTAATGAGGGCCTAATACTCTGCCTCATTATTGGTGCAACCTTCCGACAACAGGAATGAGTACAGAAAAATGGCTTGTGCTGGGGTGATAAAGACAATACCCAGACCTACTCTGTTGAGCCTAGGATCATTGAGCCTCCTACTGGTGGGGCTCCAAGAGGCACCATCGAAGTGCATTTCCCAACATGGGATGACTTGATCGATCGAGAGGATTGCCTCATCATGAAAATCCAAGTCCAAGGATTGGTCTGTGGGGGTTGGATGGGCGGCTATAAATTCCACCAATACCTACCCCTTGATAGCCTTATGGGGTATGGACCTGATGTTGAACTGCTGGAGGATCACTACCCACCGTGCTAGTCGGCCAGTAAACATGGGGAAGTTCAGAATATACTACAATGGGTCTACCAGAGAGACCAGATTTACCTCATGGTGCTACTGGTAGTGCCACAATTTATTCACAGCAAATACGAGCGCAAGGCAGCTCTTCTCTATGGCAGAATATCTAGTTTCCATATCAAGGAGCATGCTGCTGAGGTAGTAGAGGCTATTCTCTGTCCCCTCATTGTTTTTTCTGGGTGATAAGGGCACCTAGAGATCACTCCAGGGTAGTGACATAAAGAATCAGTGGATTCCCAGAGATGGGTGACATCAAGACCAGAGGCTAGAGCAGATACTGCTTGATTTCCTCAAATGCGGCTGGCACTCCTCATCCCACTCATAAGCGGTGCCCTTCTTCATGAGCTAAGAAAAAGGCTTACACTTTTCATCTAGATTTGAAATCAATCACAGTATGTAGGATAAGTGGCCTTGGAGACCTTAGAGCTCCCGAATATTGCTCGGGGGAGGCATCTGGCTGATGGCCTTTATCTTATCTGGGTCGATCTCGATGCCTCGGTACCTTACAAAAAATCCAAGAAACTTCCCAGAAGTGACCCCGAAGGCAAACTTCAATGGGTTCATCATCAGGTGGCGAGAACGGAGGAAACCAAACACTTTCTCAAGTTCATTGAGATGGTCCTAGTGCTGGTGAGATTTGACTACCAGATCACCCACATAGCACTCCACCAACGTCCTGAGGATTGACTTGAATATACGATGCATGGAATGCTGGTAGGTGGCACCTGCATTCTTTAGGATGAAGGGAATAACCTGGTAATAGAAAGTACCTTGGGGTTCCCTAAAAGCTATAGACTCCTCGTCCTCCGGGGCCATCCAGATCTGATTATATCCAGAGTAACCATCCATAAAGGAGAGGGCCTGGAACCCAGCCGTAGCATCGATCAACAATTCTGTCACTGGAAGGGGAAAATCATCCTTCAGACAGTGACAGTTGAGATCGTGGAAGTCGATACAGAATCTGATCTGCCCATTCTTCTTCATGACTGGAACGATATTGGATATCCACTTGGGGGTACTGTACCTCCTTGACGAAGTTATCTCTAATGAGTTTTTCAACTTTGGCCTCGACCATGGCATCATGAGAAGGGTGCATCTTTCTAGGAGGCTGCTTGAATCCACGATGATTTTCCAGAAAACCGAGGCAGTGCATGGATACCAGAGGATCTAGTCCCGGCATCTCATCATAAATCTAGGAAAATACATCATGATGCTATTTAAGGAATCCTACATACTGTCGCTGCTCCTCAAGGGACATAGCGGTGCTGATTAATGTGGGTCTCGGGTCTACCTCGCTGCCAAGGTTCACCTGTACCAATTCATCGACCGTGGTGGAGATGCCTTCCTTAAAGGCTGGGGGAGTGTCCTCTATATACTCTTCTCCACTTATAGAGGGATCCTCCATAGGAGAAGCTTCTTCTGGGTTGCCCGACCCAGATGGGAGGCTGGTACCAGCTTGTGCGGCAGTTGTTACTGCATTGGGGAACTCTAGCACTGCCGTGACCATAGCTATGAAGGTTGTCGACCTGATCCCATCTAGTCTCTAGCCCAAGGGGCCACACTTGACAATATCAAAGCAATAGTTGCGTGTCGACCGAAGTTGACTTTTTCTAGCCTAACGAAATAGACAAGTATGACGTACTTCCATTTCCATGAGC
Source organism: Viscum album (assembly GCA_963277665.1). NCBI lineage: Eukaryota > Viridiplantae > Streptophyta > Magnoliopsida > Santalales > Viscaceae > Viscum > Viscum album. The sequence continues at coordinate 27,919,045 of OY728139.1, read as the reverse complement.
CGAACGTCTCGATACCTGACGGGAGTGGGAGGCTCTAGGATCACTGGAGCCTGGTTCGTATAAGAATACAAAGTGATCTTCCGAAGATGCCTTGATTTGGGATCACGATTCCCCCTTGTCTCGGAAATGACAAAACATTGCCCCATATCGAGGGTTGTGGCCTCCAACTGATGGATCAGGAAGATGTAGGCATCATTCAGGCCTGCCCAAGGGTCGGTCGTAATGACGATGGGCTCAAATTCACTTGCCTGGACTTGTTTATCCTTGCTCTTGTAATAATTAGCATCCAAGTAGCAGGCTTCACAAGAGGCGAAAGGAGATACATCACCTTGGAGTATGCCCACTCGAACATTAAGGGAGTACTTGAGGCATTGGTGATACGATGAGGGGACCGCCACATGCAGGTGGAGCCATGGCCGGCCCATCAATGCATTATATGCGGTGTCCTGGGAGACAACCATGAACTCAGTGCTGGAAACTAGGCCATTGAAATGGGTCTTCAGATAGTTCTTTCTGACTGGTGTCTTCTCTATCCTGTCATATCCTTGGATCCTTAAATCAGAGGGAGTCAGGTCATCTTCAGATAGCCCTAGTTCTGCAGTGTCCACGTTGGGATAAGGTTGATCCGGAAGCCAGTGTCAACGAGACATCGGCAAACTTCCATGACATTAAATTGGCTAGTGATGTACAGTGGGTGGATGTGCCCCTGTATGGGGGAAATTTCATCTTCTCCTGAGAATGAAATGACGGCCTGACATTCGGCATCCTCAACTGCTTCAGCATGGAAAGCTTCTGCAGCTGCTATCTCCATCTCAAACTAGAGGGGGATCTTTAAAGCCTCGATGAGTGCTTCACACATATCTGGAGATAGGAGAAGGGCTTCAAGGATGGAAAGCCTTGCTGGGATACCAGCGAGATTCTTGAGAACATCATACTTCTGTTCCAGGCATGAAATTATTCTTGCAGGGAGTCGCTCTGTGATGGAAGGCATGGTGGGCCCTATCGACTGGACCGGTGGCTGACTGGTACTGGGAATATCCTGCTGATTACTAGTCAAATCTAGGAGGGTAGCTACCAGATGAGGTCCTGACGACTGAGGTTGACCCATAGTGGGGTGAAGCTAGTCGCGGTGCAGCCGAAGTGGCTCTGCCTGATCCAGTAGCACAAACGGTGGTGGAGGTGGACCTGTCTACACTGGATGAAGAGGCTGCGCGTGCTGAGTTCTCTACTGGGCCTTCTGTCTAGTCTCAGCGGCATGCATGGATTGGCTGGAGTTTCCAATTGATATGCCCCGACGACCCATATGGTCGTGGCCTTGCCGACGTTGGTGTTGGCTGGAGACGTTGGGGAGGTTCCCCTGGCGCTCCCCCTCGTTGGGAGTCATATAGGGATTTACCAACTCGATGGTGTTAACCGAAGCATACAATTGGATATCATTTGATGAATCATCCACCACTGGGAGGATCCTGGGGGTAATGAACATCTCATGGGGCATGAAGTCACTGAGAGTGCGGGATGACAACGACATTGGCGGGGCGCATTGCTTCTTCTTGCACCGCTGATGCTTGATCTTCTGGGAAGAGGCCGGCTGAGATGATGATGCATAAGTGGTGGCTGTAGCTTCTGAGGGCTCCGGATGATTCAGGCATGCCTGAATGATTCCATGGGCGCGGGCGACCATCTTGCGAGCCATCTAATCGTTATACTTATGGGACCCACGGTCAGCAACCTGCTGCCACTCACCTTCGCCGTCGATACTGCTATCTGATCTCACAAAGACACCCGCCACCTGTGCTGCGGCCAGGCCCAACCCGACTATGTAGTTTTAATTCTTTCTTGTATCTAGTCATTAAACACATATCATCGCTTGATGGTGTGCCCCAGGATCCAATGATTAGGGTAGTAGTTGGGGTGATCAGTGAGATGCGCCTCTTCTGGCTTCCGACACTTAGGCAGTCGTACAATTCTCTACTCTAAGGCGCTGCAGAAGTAGCCAAGGACCTGAGCCTCATCGAATGAGTAGGTCTGATTCCTTATGTCTGGAAAGGGGGACCTGGGAGCCTATCCCTGATGGGGGACTGGAGGATCCTACCGAGGAGGTAGAACTTGATTATCTCTCCTAGGCGGTGGTGGCGGGTTTCGCTGGGTCACCTTCCTATTCTTGAGGACGCTGCTGGGCTGGAAGCTGTGCCCATGGTGGTGGACCTCTATGAGGCTTGTGGATATAGATCCACTGGTAGCAATTCTAGCTGCCTGGGGGCCTCTACCTGGGCCACCGCAGTGGGATCGGCTCTGGCAGCCCTCCTTGTTGGGATCACAGGGGGCAGCGGACGTGCCTGACTGGCTCTAGGCCTTATCCAAGAAGTCTCGGAACCCTATGGGATAGTTATGAGTAATAAGAGATGGAACCAGTCCCGCCTTGATATTTCCCACGCACATCGCCAACAGTTTCTCCTGAGTTAGCGGCATGTCAAGGGAGTATGTAAGCCCCTTCCACCGGGTGATGAATTTCATGACTCACTCATTGGACCTTTGTTTTCACCTAAATAGGTCTGTGATGTTCATCTTCTAGGTGGTATAGCTAAACTGGTAAAGGAACTTCCTGCGAAGGTATTCCCAGCTAGTCACGGATCCAACGGGGAGCTGGCTGTACCAAACAAATGCCGACCCCTCCAGTGTCTGAACAAAGCAGCGGATCTTGGTAGCCTCCTGCTGCACTGGGGTACCTAACATAGGCCCACACCTTGAGTTAAAGTGGGCCAGGTGCTATAGAGGGTCCCCCGTCCCGTTAAAGGGGAAGAAAGTGGGATTCCCAAATCCCGGGGGTGCTGGCATGTCATCCACCCATGCCGGGCATCGCTTTTCCATCAGGTGGGATAGCCACCTGTCGTGTTTCCAAAGCCTCTAGGCGGGTGATGAGCACCGCCATTTGATCTTCTAGATGCGGGTCCCTGTCCTGACAGGGATCCCTAACCATGAGTGCGTTTCCGGGCTCTTCAATGCGGTAGCCAAGCTCAGCGGCTCGTGGAGGGGCTGGTGGAGTGACCCTTGGGGCAGTCGGAGGAGCCTGAGCAGGGTTCCTTGGATTTTCATGCCATTCGAGAGGGTTTGGTGAGACATACAACACCTTATTTCCGTGAGTTCCAGATTCCACTCTATCAATGAATACGACATGATCATGGTTTCCTAGGAGAATCTCGCCAAGGGGTAGTCATTCTTGCCCCTGCTGCCCCGACCTAGGATCACCGTAGTCGGGTCGTCACTCTGCAATGCGTTCAGCCAGAAGTTCATCAACTAACTTCTTCTGCTCAACAAGCTGTTGGTGCAGCGTGGGATTATCCGGGTCCTCTTTCGTTTTTCGCACTAAGGCAGATGGGTTAGAGAGCCTGACAGCTCCAACGTGCTCTTTTCCCTTGCTGACATTCCGGCTTAGTACCAATTCCTCAGTGGGTGGAGGGAGACCTAGGAGGTTCCTCTGCTGGTGAGTAATCCTCCACGATGGGTCTAGTGGTGGCACGTACTCAGGGGGGACGCCCCCATCAAGAAGTTCCAGCTCGTTTTCCCCTCCTGAAAGATCAGTCATATTTACCGCCACTCTTCTTGGGGGCATGCCCTCACTATCACTAAGCGAGTCGGGCTACCGGTGAATCGTACTAAAGAGGATGGAAGAATACTGCCCCCAGCCGCAGACTTGTGCATGGGGGGTATCCTCCTCAATAACTTTATGGAGTACTTGGAAACTCTGAACGCTTTGCTGTTGGAGGGCCCTGTGGTGGCCAGGTGACTCAGGGTGCTGGACTGCTGGGAGTGTGGTCAGGTCAACCAGGTGGCATTGTTCGCCGATGTCTTCAAGGTGCTCTTGGCTCCCAGGATAAGTCACTCGTCGGTGGAAAAGATGGAAGTGAGTCTCCCAGAGGGTCCGTCGGAAACATTCAAACTCCCCCGGGGTGAGTGATTCTGGCGTACCAAAATTTGGTCCTGCGACCGGCCAAAACTTCTCAGGGAAGTGGTCCGCTGCGAGGATGGGCCAGAAGATCCTCGACTCAGATTCTAGGTCTAGACTTAGATTGACCCACTCGTCAACTGGGGGTGACTAAGGAACTAGTAGTGGTGTTGAGGCAGGATGCTAGGCCGACAGACTGGATGACGGAGAACACGGCAAGCGGGCTGATTGGCCGCCGAATCTTGGGTTGTCCTCTAAGGGTTGCAGCGAACTAGACGCCATGTCATGATAGGATGGACCAGTGAACAAAGCTCCTGAAATAGAATCAACGTCCACCGAGGGTGTTCTATGCATCGGATCTCCCGCCATGGACCCCCATAATAGCTCTCTGCCATCTCTAGCCGAGGCAGAAGGCATCTCCAAATATGACGGTGGTGACTGCGTGGTCGGTCCTTGGGGACATGCCAAGTTCTCGTCCTCATGGATATACCTTCAGTGGGAGGCAGAGATCCTATGGACCTCACATTTGAGTAGTACGAGGCTGATGAGTCTTGTTCCTGACCCAACACTTGACTCATAGGACTGAGGGGAGGGCTCCAACGCCAAGTCGTACTCTGCCTTGAAGTCTGAGAAGTGGAATAGTTTGATTCCTGTTCAGAATTCCCTAGAATTCCTCTTACAGAAGCGATGACCCGGCTTCCTACCCCTAGGAGGCTCCCCGGGACAGGGATGATTACCAACATGGGGTCCTTTGGCCGTACTGGTGCTGGAGTGGAGAGGGTTTCCACCTAAAAAATCCAGGGTGTGAGGAACACTGGGACAAATGTTGAAAGGGACACGGGGAGGACCTCCGTGCTGGACGTTGGTGAAGTGGGGTTGGTTTCCACCTCTCTAATTACTGGGGTGATGAGGACCTTTTCCTATTGTCACAGGGACATGGGGAGGTCCTCAGTGTTGGCGAGTGACCGAACATGCAACATCTCCATACTCGCAGTCTGCGGAAGGGGGAGTGACCCCCTACCCAGTGTAGTGAGCACAAGGGATACCCCCACATAGAGTTTTGCTGTCATGGGGAAGACCCTTACTTGGGATGAAGGTGGCACGAGGCAGACCTCCAAGCCGAGGTTTGAGACAGGGAGGGCCCGCACCTTCCATAGTGGCGGAATGGAGTAAGCCTCTGTGTTGGGTGGCACCACTGCGGATTAGTCCGTGGCGGCCATCGCCTATGCCAGAAACTGGGAGAGTTGACCCAGCCTGCCCATGGGGCAGTTGGGGCCTTGATCCTGGTCGGGCGTGAAGCTGCCCCTGCTCAATGTATGCTAGGCGTTGAAGGTATGAGTAAGCGGTGGATTAGGCCATAATAGTCACTGACGTTGACGCCCCATGGCGGGCACCCTCTTCCATTTTCACCCGACGCCGAAATCGGGTCAGATGGACTGGAGTCATTGGTGTAAGCGCATGGCTTACCTGCTCCTTGGCTCGGGGAACTAGGTAGCGACGCTGACGCGGCCTGGTGGGGTCTTCGCCGGGAACCCTTGAAGTGGGACTCTGGTTGGGCCAACCTGAACATCCCCTACCTCGTAGTCGTAGGGAAGGGAGCTTTCAAGACATTCCTGGGATAAGTTCCCGAAACGATTGAATGTTGGGGTGGGGAGAAGCGGCTCCCTACACGGCCCTTGGGGGCGGCATTGACGGTGAGGCGCGGTGGCCTCGAGATCCAAGCGGGCCATATCCCTGGTGGGGATGATCCCCTCCTCCTCGTACCTGCATACAAGGTCATTCATTATCCTTCAGTAGATAATATCTGATGGGGAGAGGGAGTGTGGGTGCCCAAAAGTCATGGTGGTCGAGGCCATCGTGGAAGAGGCAGAGCCGCACAGGGTAGCTGTGTTGATATTGCCCCTGCCCCTACGCCAGTGGGCATGTGAACTTTCTCCGGATGCAGCAACTTGATTCCTGAAAGCAGGGATATGAACTCATTAATACCGCTAGGAAAAGAAAACGACAACTAGTTCCCCTACACCGTTTCGTCTTCCGTGGTCGGTAAGAGGGATCCATGCTGACAACGTCGCAGAATGGAATGCCCAAAGTCCTGACTATCCCATCTTCGGGTGAGTTTCACATCAGGCCTGTTTGGTGGGACCAGATACCGGATGACGGGGTCATATGACATGCTTATCCACTGATGCCCTGAACACTACCAAACTCCATGCTGAGGAGAGGAGATTCATGTTAGGTTCACCATTTTCTGTTTCCGACGCTTTCTCTGGGGCGGACACATCCATCACGCAGAGGACACACTGCTGTTACCCAACATTCCCGCTTTCCAATGGTGGGTGGCATCCACTCCTTATTTAGCGATGTCTACTCCTTGATCGAAACGGGATGATGGGATGTCAGTTCTTCCTTCTGTGGATTCCTCCTTGAAACTAGTCACCTAGTCTGAGTCTCCCTCATAGATTTAAGACGAAGTTCATGAAACTCTTCCCAGTGCCATATCTTCATGGACACCATTTAATTACTCCTCTTCTATTAGGACCTTCCAAGGAGTCCGGTCAAGGTAGAAAAATTTGGTTAGGAGAGTAGTCACATTATGGAATCACTGGCGTGTCTTGAGGCTGGGGAATTGGAATTTCTGTCTTCTGTCCCTTATCATAGGGATTCTCGAGAGCATGGAAGCCCGAGGCATCCCACATTGAGCGCAGGGAATCATATGCCATAGGCATGTATCTGAGATTTTCCTCAACTTCCCATGTTTAACACAGGGTATGCCGCAAGTTTAACATCCAGCGGAGACAGATCAGACTTATCAGAACACCAGTTAGAGGTGATCAGATTGAGGGACCCCCCCTGGAGGGAACACCGATATTGGGGCCAACATGTGGGTGGCTTCCCGAATGCTGTAGAGGGGAATGAGGTGGTGTGATCTCACCGGGATGTGGTGGCCCAAGTAAGAATCAGGATGGATGATGGCTTTGGGATTGAGTCCCGGAGAGACTTCCTACGTATCCCCGTGGTGGGGAATCAAAGTCCGCGTAGTTCGATGGGACGATGGGAAGCCTGAGGAGGCGACCCGTGAGAATAGACGCATGGATGGGACCTAGAGGAAGTGGAACCTCTGAGATAGGGCATGAGCTTCCCGAGACACGTGGGCTCGAGGGATAGATCAGGATGGGACATGGGAGTTGGGCTTGATCCTCCTGAAGGTTTCATACATATCCCCATGATAGGGAATTAAAGTCCACATAGTTCAGATGGTGAATACAGTTTAACATCATGTGGGATGAGTATGGGTCTTACACCCTGAGGCGACCCATGGTGTGGGCGAACTGACGTGAATGGGGTCAAAACAATCAGGTGGTGGGCTTGAACCTCATGGAGGCTTCCTATGTACCATGCCTTAGCACAGATCAAAGTCCCCGTAGTTCGGGATGGATTGGGGCTTACACTCTGAGGAGGCCCAAGGTGGTGGGGCTTGAACCTCGTGGAGGCTTTCTACATACCATGCCTTAGTATAGATCAAAGTCCCAGTAGTTTGGGTTGGATTGGGGCTTACACTCTGAGGCGGCCCAAGGTGGTGGGGCTTGAACCTCGTGGAGGCTTCCTATGTACCATGCCTTAGCACGGATCAAAGTCTCCGTAGTTCAGGTGTAAAGTTTAACGTCATGCGGGATGGGGGTGCTTGGCAGTTTAACGTCCTGTAGCTTGGACGAGGGAATTTAGGGCTTATGCTCTGAGGCAGACCAAGGTTTGTCATGTTTGGTGCTCACTCTAAGCTCACAGGAGTCATGCTCGGTGTGAGAAACAAGAGCTATCAGATACCTGACGATCACGTCTCGAAGGGTGCATCCGTGGGAAATGAAGAGGAATAGGGGCGCTGCCTCCTGCAAGAAAGGTTAGGGGCTTACACCAAGGTGGATGCCCTTCCCCATGGAAAAACGCCACTCCAATAAATCACCCCCTGTGAGGGATGATCCCATACCAGTGGAGATGAGTGGGTGTAAAGAATGTCCAAGGTAGGGGGACCCTACGTGAGAGGCATGAGATCGGGTCAAATTTTAACGTCATGTGTTGAGGACGAAGGTTCTTGGCAGTTTAACATCATGTAGCTCGGACGAGGTGGGTTTTCTCCGCACCCCTAAGACTTACATGACCGGTACCCTCTGCCCCTTATGGAGGAGAAGGCATCAGAAAGTCCATAAAAATATGGTTTCACAGAGCGAACCATTGAGGGGTCCATGTTAGTGTGGCTATGTGAAGAAGCAATATCCGTTAGCATGCCTATGTGAAGAAGCATGATGCTAAGCAGCACAATGGGAAGAATTGTCCAAGGTAATTTGAGGTTACTTTGTACAAGCCTGGAAGGTTGTATGGGAAAACCATGTGTGATGCGGATGCCCAGGGTGCACAAGACACCTGCGAATAGCACTCGGAAGAAGGGCATTGGTCACTCGCGCAAGGGGGTGCCCGAGGAGCACCGAGGTGAAGGGCCACAGAGAATTGTGTGCAGCCCTTGAGGTTTGTGCGAAATAAAGGGACCCGACGCGAAAATCCCTGGGTTGGTGTGAAATCATGGATTCATGCACGTAATTGGGGGGCAGAGGTTTTGCGCTTGACAAGGAGGATTGCGCGAAAAGAGTATGAATTGTGCGCAAGGGGCAGAGTCTGCGCGCAAGGACAATGGGGGCGCACAATGGAAGGAATTACGTGCAATCGGTCGGCCTGCACACAATTAAAAGAATTTCACACAAGGGGCATACCCTGAAGGGATTGGAATTCAGTCTAAGCCAAAGGGGATCTCGTGTGAAGGCAGACCCCGGGGTGACTGGGCATGAGAAGAACCATAACTGAAAACCATATTGCGCGCGTGCGGAATGCCGATTACATGCACGAGAGCCGGTTTAGATTCTTTATCCCCATATAAGAAGGGGGTCACCTTATATTTATAGGCGACCGAGGGCGTGAAATACCAGTCAGTGCAAAATTATTGCACGATAGAGGCGGTGATGTGAAATGTCAACCCCGTGGGGCACGGGCGCGAAATTATTTCTCGCCGGTGCAGGGACTCTTCGCGAATCCCGTTACTTTCCACACGAGACATATTTTTCCGCGCACTTCACCATTTTTTTTCACGCAACACCTCCGCCCCCCCGGACCGGGTATCTAGGTCTGAATATGAATTCTCTTTGTCATTTCGAAACTTTCTTTAACACTTAATCTCTTTTCGGCGTCTATAATCTTCTTACAAAAATATTTGAACCTTTGATAGATGTGATGGGTAGAGTACCGATAATATTTTTACTTTTACATTACCTACAACATTTTTAAGGGAAATATATTTATTGATTCTCTAATTAAGAAATTTATATCTCAGTCCATGAAAGAATATTCCAAGGAATGGAATATGATGGTTCTATTTGTTCTCATGCATTTCATAGTCTAGGAGAATGAGACTGAGTTTGTTTTATTGAGTTCTTAGTTTACATACTCTATTATCTAGATGATTATCTAGGAATAACATCTTGATTTTAAGTTCCAAGGAATTAGGGATTCTTTATATGGTGGGGAAACCATTAGTAAATGGTCTTTATCTTTTGAGGGTATCGTTTGATTACAGAATCTCTATGTTTTATAGTTACTTATAAAGAAGTCTATGATAGTGGGTTTTAATCATTCAAAGTGGGTAGTATGCCCTGGAACAATGAAGATGCTTTATGACATGAGGCATTGTTTTTGGTGGAAATGTATAAAGGATACATTTCTGATTTTTTTTCTCATTGTTATACTTTCCAGTAGATTAATGATGAATATCGAAAGCCTTCAGGTTTGATTCAATCACTGAATATGTCATATTGGAAGTGGTATGAGATATCAGTAAACTTTATGGTTGAGTTTCCATGTACAACTCAAGAAAATAATGTGATTTGTGTGGTGATTGATTGATTGAACAAATAATCTCACTTTATACCCATTCATGATATGACCAAAGTTGAGGATGCTGGGAATTTTTATGCATTGGAGATCATCAGATTGCATTGGGTCCCATATACGATAGTTTCTTATGGTGATCCTTGGTTTACTTATCATTTTTATAGTGTTTTATAGAAGGTGATGGGATATAATGCAAAGTTAAGCATAATATACCACCCTCAAACTGATGGTCAGACAAAATAGGCTATAATGATTCTAGAGGAAATGCTTTTTGCTTGTGTCCTTGACTTTGGATGAGATCTAGATTACCACTTTGGGATGGTTGAGTTTTCCTATAACAATAGTTATTACTCATCCATTAATATAATACCATTTGAATCCTTGTATATATAGCCTTGTAAATATCTACACTGTTGATCAGATATTGGTGAATCTTGTAATGTACCATAATTCTCGTATAATTTTTTTAAATTGCATGGAATTATTTCAAGACTGCACACTTTGATGACATGTGATTCTGAGAACCGGTGAGCCTAGAATGGAATTTTGAACCTTTTAAATCTCATTTAAGTAAATTTGTGAGCGGGTTTTTCTAACATTTTAACTAGTGCTCAGATCAAAAATATGAGGGCACCGTTGAACTCAGAGCACTGAGATTTTCCTAAAATGGACTTAACTTTTACTAGCAAGGGCTAGACAGAAAAGTTAATTTCCAGACTTTTTTGAAATTAATAAAATAACTCAAAAATTTAAATTTTTTTATCTCACCATTGAGAAGAAGACAACGACGCTGCGGTACGGAGATGAGGCACATTAAAGGAAGCTTCTTAATGACTTGTTTTGTGCAGTGTAACAGCTACATTGTTTCATAAATGAAACAACGTAACGACACAAAATTGAATCATAACAGAAACGTTGCGATGTGTTTCCTTTTATTAAACTAGCACATTGAAGAGTTGAGAATTAAACCCTAGGGATTCTTTGAAGATCCTATGGTAGAATTTCTCTCCAACGAAGAATGATGAACGCTGGAGAAATGTTAATAACTTTGACCCTCGATGAACGAAGTTGGGAAGCAATGAACGCCTTCAACTTATTGAACCTTCTTAGTCAAACCACTTCAACGTCGAACTGCTTTGAGGTAGGGGTTTGTTTTGGTTTATCTTTTCACTATTCTTAATTTTAAACAACGAACACAAATCAGCCAAAGAACAGGTTGATTCATGGATCATCCATTCTTGCAGGAGGGTAAAGTTTCTTTGGTTTTCTATTCAGGATTGATTTTTTATAGAAAATCCTTCCAAAGACTCCCCTATTTTAAACTTATAAAGTAGAGGGTGCAGTCTGACACAAACAAGGCCCAACCCCCCTCCTCCTTGTGCGTTCTTGGTGGATGAATTTTTGAAATGGTGTCAAGGAAAGTTCAAGGCCTTCGCAGGGAAGATAATAAACCACAGAGGCCGTAAGCACAGTCAATGTGAGGAAAGGACCACCAGAGTGGACCCGGTGGTCCGCAGAGTATTCTATCAGCACGCCTGTGACCAGCGGTGGTGGACCATGATGGCGGCTACGGGCGGGTGGCGGTGCACCACTACGGCATGCCAGGAGGATCACTGCGGTCAACCTGGGCTGCAGCAGAGCAGAGGACCCCCGGCTATGCCGATGGCTATTGGAGGCGGATGCGGCCAGGAGAGCATGTCGGTGGAGTGGCCCGCAAATGCGGGCTGTGTTATTCGGAGGAATGAGATCTTCAACCACATTCAAGAGTCCAATAGGCTGTGTAGTGATAGCCCCTGATGCGTCGTGCATCCGGGCTGGAGGGAACGACCTTGCATCGACCATGGGGTGAGCGGGGAGCTGGACATGGCTTTCAGCCACGTCCCAGCCAGGCAGAACGAGCAGGGCAGTGAGCCGGAACCGCCCTAACGGGACAGGCCGGACCCTCATCCCAACAGACCGGACCCAGGATAGACTGTGTTTGGGTCGGGTCAGTTCAACTGAGTCGGTTCGAACCCGGACCCAATCGGCCCCATTTTTAAAAAACATCAATATCCTACAAAACATGCATCTGATTGATGAGTCGTTTGTGGAATTGGAGCCCTCTAAATGAGTTTGATCTTTTGAAATACTCTATGAATGATTTAATGGAAGTTGAAATTTGATGAATGGCATAAGGAGCGGTTCTCCTGAGATCAAGCTGATACATACGAAAACCCTGCGGTTGGCAGAGACCTAAAGACTACGGACGGGGAACCCTATGTGGATTGGATTCTATGGCCTAGTGGAAAGCAGCTTCTGTGTGACCCAGAAGGCCCATGTTGAGGAGTGAATTCTATGTGACTTGGAAAACCCATGATACTCGATAGGAGGAGTACCTCAGTGTGGCCATAGATTAGTGGGATGTGGATTCTGTGTGACCCAGAATGTCCATGGTGGGGATATGCTTCTATGTGACCCAGCATACCCACAATACTCATCAAGAGCTTCTTCACCTACTATAGGGTAGCCTGCCGGTGGATGAGTGCTCAGTGAGGTTTACAGACCTCTCCCACTACTCCACAGACATGGTGCAGGGCCCTTTCTTCCAGGCCCAAACCTTTGAGTAGGGACTTAGATAGGAGATAAAGGCATCTAAAGTGTCTCTTAGAATCCCCACTCCAGTTGGATTGATTGAGAAAGCCCTTCTTTTAGAGAGATTCCTGGTGGAGAAGGTGCTGACAGCTGGAGCCACTAGCAGATATCAGGCGACATAGTCTTTAGTGGTGGGAAGCAGATAGTAGACACGGGGGCCCAAGAAGGCCAAGTCTTTCACAGGGTGACCCCAGGACTCGGGGTCGGCAGTACATGGCTCCCAGAGCAGAGGGAGTCAGTAGGGAACTAGGCTACGCTTCACGTGTGGTGGTAGGGACACATAGCTTGTGACTGCCTGACCCTCCGCACAGATGATCAACATGCAATTAAGGGACCTCTAAAGTAGAGACAAAGTATTGAGCAAGGAGGAATATAGGGATTCGGATGCGGTAGGTGAGTAGGCCGAGCGATAGGTGGTGTAAGATGGTTCGAGGTGTTACCACCACCACCCCCAGGTGGTCCACCATGGGCTCAGGGAGCTAGCAAATAGGGGTGAGGCTAGCTTCAGGTGATTAAGGACTATGACCACACTGCTCCATATATGATTATAGGTATGATCTGTGTCTTTTCCACCTTATCTGCATTTCTTATAGACAGAGGTTCTAGTCACTCTTTCCTTTCCATGGACCTCATTCGAGGCTCAAAGATTTTAGTGGAGCTATTGTCTCGATCCTTACGATTAGAGGCTCCTACTGGAGGGGATTCTTTGATTACACACTAGTGATGGAAGTGCGAGCTTACTCTAGGAGGGGAGAGCTTTAGTTGGGATCTCTTAGTAGTAGTGTTGAGTCCTTACGACGTCATCTTGGCTATGGATTGGTTATCCATAATTTATTCTCAGATCAAATGTTTTCTGTGTAAAGTGCAGTGTGTCTGCAAGGACGGGACCAAGTTTTCCTTCACTGATGAGAAGGGAACCATTACAACACATGATAAACTTTCTTAGAGGAGGGTGAAACTGATCACTCACCAGTTGGCTATCCTCAACCTTGGTGTGGTGGAAGAGAGGAGTCCAAGATTTCCTATAGTGGTGGAAGAGTATGAGGGTGTCTTTTCTGAGGATGTTTCAAGACAACCTCCTCATAGGGAGGTAGACTTCGGCATCGATCTGTACCTTGGGACGAAACCGATATACACACCAGCATATCGGATGGATCCTGTGGAGCTTTTTGAATTAAGGGTACAATTGGAAGACTTGTAGGAGAAGGGGTTTGTAAGTCCTAGTGTTTCACCATGGGTAGCCCCAGTGTTGTTTTCCAAGAAGGAAGACAGGATCTTGAGGCTACATGTAGACTTTCGGTGCCTGATCTAGGTAACTGTGAAGAAAAAGTATCCACTACCAAGGATTCATGACCTATTAGATTAGATGAAGGGAGTGAGTTGGTTCTCAAAGATCAACTTCAGATCAGGATATCATCAGCTTCAGGTACGAGATGAGGATGTACCAAAGATAACCTTCAGATTCCAGTATGGCCACTATGAGTTCTTGGTGATTCCCTTCGGAATGAAATTTTTTTATTAGTGTTCATGGGAATCATGAAGAAGATCTTCCAGCCTTACCTTGATGATTTCATGGTGGTCTTCATTGATGATATATTGGTGTACTCGACGTCGGAGGAGGGGCACACTACACAACTGCTAATTGTCCTGGATACACTCTGAGGGAACCAACATTACAGTAAGATCTAGAAGTTCTAGTTCTATATTCTAGATGTCCACTTTCTGGGATACATCATCTTTTATGCTGGAGTTATAGTGGATCTGGAAAATATAGAGGTAGTGATTTCTTGGGATCCACCCAGGAGCGTGACTGAGGTGTAGAGTTTCTTGGGGTTGAATGGATTCTACCAGAGGTTTATGCCATACTTTTCCAGAGTAGCATCACTTTTATCAGCCTTGAAATGGAATGGAAAACCCTTTGTGTGGATAAAGAAGTGCCAATAGAGTATCTAGGAGATGAGGCAGAGACTAACGAGTGCCCCCATATTAATACTACTAGAAGAGGGCATTGGGTATGTAGTCTACTGCAACGCATCAGGGATTAGACTGGGTTGTTTCCTGATGTAATATAAAGTGGTGATTGCCTATGGATCATGGTAGTTGAGGAATTATGAGTAGAACTACATGACCTATGACCTGGAGTTAGCAGTAGTGGTCTTTTCCTTGAATATGTGGTGGCACTACTTGATGGGTGAACAATTTACTATCTACTCTGACCACAAGAGTCTCAGGTATATATTCTCACAGAATGACCTGAACCTGAGATACCAATGATGGATGGAGTTCCTCTAGGACTATAAATTTGAGATAGTCTATACTCTTGGGATGGGGAATGTGGTAGAAGACGCGCTCAGTAGGAGGTCTGGATTACAACTACTGAGTGAGGTGATAGAGCATCTAGCCGCGATGCAGATACCCTTCATGAATGGAGATGGAGCAGCTTACCTCCATTCAATGGTTGTCACTCCCCCACTCTTATAGCGTGTTAGGGAGGAACAACTTGGGGATATTGACTATGAGTCCTGACATGCGCAGTTATCCTCAGGACAAGATCCTTATGGATTTTTGATAGGTGGGGAGTACATCATCCTTTTCAAAGGACACACTACTGTACTAGTGATGTTATGAGAGGAGGTGTTGAGGGAGTTCCAAACATCCCCTTTGGCGGTATATCCTGGTGTGGAAAAGATATACTAGGACCTCTAATATTTTTACTGGTGGCTAGGGATGAAGAAAGTTGTGACAGAGTTCGTTTCACGATGCCTCACTTTTCAGAAAGTGGAGGTTGAGAATCAGGTCCTAGTAGGCTTGGAACAACCACTTGAGGTACTAGAGTGGAAATGGGATGGCATCCCCATGTACTTTGTGATGGGGTTACCAGGCACATCCAGGGGCCATGATTCTATTTGGGTGATCGTTTACGTACTCACCAAGTTGTCTCACTTCCTACCCATATGGGAGCAGGGATCGGTAGAGGGATTGGGACACCCATACATCTAAGAGATAGTGCGGCTACATGGGATTCCTTAAATGATCATATCAGACCGTGATTCACGCTTTACATCCCAGTTGTGGAAGGGATTGCAGGAGGCGTTCGAGACTCAACTGTGAAAATGCACAACATTCCATCCCCAGATGGATGGTCAGATAGAGCGAACCATATAGACCTTGGAGGACATGCTTCATGATTGTGTCCTTGATTTTGGTCACAATTGATAGGACCACCAACCACTAGTGGAGTTTTCATACAATAATATCTATCACTCCACCTTTGGCATGACACCGTTTGAGGCTTTGTACGGGTGGCCATGCAGATCACCTCTATGCTGGATAGACCCAGGGGGTTAGCTCTAATGAGTACAGAGTTAGTACAAGCTACCACTAAGAAGGTTCAAATCATCTAGGAGCAGATGAGGTCTTCACAGAGTAGATAGAAATCATATGCCGGTCGGAGATGGAGACCCTTGGAGTTTGATGAGGGAGACTATGCTTTCCTTTGGGTCTCACCCTGACGATGATTGCGGAGATTTGGACAGGGTGGAAAGCTATCTCTGAAGTTCATCGGACCTTTCCAAATTCTCATCAGATTTTGGAAGGTGGTGTGCCACCTAACTCTTTTGCCAAAGATACACTAGGTGTATGATTGTTTTCATGTGTCGCAACTGAGGAGGTATGTGCATGATCCATCGTACGTCATCGACTGGGGTGAGCTGGAAATTGATGATAGGGAAACATTTGTGGAGTTCCTAGTAGAGATAGAGGATCGATAGGAGTGGGTCCTTTGTGGATGGTTGATTCCTCTAGTGCGTGTTTGGTGGTAGCACATGAATCTCTAGGAGAGCACATGAGAGTGGAAGGCTTAGATTCATGCCCAATACCCCCACTTATTTGATTAGCCCTTGTTTTGGATTTAGGGGATGTAAAAACCTAAGGTGGTGAGAGTTTAATGTCCCAGAATTTCTGTATATATTTTTTTAAATTGTATAAAATTATTTTGAGACCACACGCTTTGACGAAACGTGATTCCGAGGCCCGGTGAGCCCAAAATAGAATTTTGAACTTTTTTAAGTTCACTTAAGTAAATGTGAGAGAGGGTATTTATAAATTTTGAACTGTTTCTTGGATAAAAAATATGAGGGAACTATTCAACTCAGAATGTCGGGATTCGCCTAGAAAGGACTTAACTTCGACGGGTAAGGGTCAGATGGAAAAGTCAATTTTCAGAATTTTCAGAAAAAAATAAAATAACTTAAGAAGTTATTTTATTTTATTTTCTTTTCATAGTTGAGTGGCGGATGATGAAACTGTGGTGCGAAAAAAAAGTGAATTAAAGGAAGCTCCTTAATGACCCATTTTTGGGTAGCGTAACAGCTACGTTGCTTCATAAATGAAACAACGCAACGATGTGGCATCACAGCGTAATAGAAACACTATGATATGTTTCGTTTTATTAAACTAATGAATTGGAGAGTTGATAATTAAACCCTAGGGATTCTATGATAAAACTATGAAAAAATTCCTCTCCAATAAAGAACTATGAACGCCGACAGAACATTAACAAATTCGACACACCTCGAAGAACAAAGACAAGAAGCAACAAACACCTTCGACTTCTGGAACCTTCATGGGCGAACTGATTCAATGTCAAAATGCTTCAAGGTAGGGGTTTGTTTTGGTTTATGTTTTCCCCATTATTTATTTTAAACAACAAATGAGGATCAACCCATGAACAGGTTGATCCACGGACCGTCTGTTATTGCGTGAGGGTAAATTTTCTTGGGTTTTATATTAAGGATTGATTTTTTATTGATAGAACATACTCCCCAAGACTACCCTATTTTAAACTTCTAACATGGATGGCATAGGACAACATGAATAAGGACTGAACCCCATTCACCTTGTGTATTTTTGGTGGATTTTTTTTGAAACGATAGCAAGGTAAGTTCAAGGCCTTCGTATGAAAGGCAATACCCTACGGAGGCCGTAGGCAAAGTTGGCATGAGGAAAAAACCACCGAAGCGAACCCAGTGGTCCGTGGAGTATTCTTCCAGTGCGTCGGTGGTGGAGTCCCATAGCGGTGGCCACGGGCGGGTGGCAGCGCGCCATGTCGGTGCGCCGGGAGGAGCACCGTGGTCAGCTTGGGCTGCGGAGAAGCAGTAGGACCGCAGGCTGTGCCGGCAGCCGGTGGAGGTGAACACAGTCGGATGACCATGTCGGTGGAGCGGCCCATAACCGCAGGGCATGTGCTTCAGAGGCACACGGTCTTCGACCACTTACTGGAGTTCGGTCGGCCGCGTAGCGACAACCCTGGATGTGCTGTGCATCCGGGTTGGAGAGAACAACTTCGTGTCGACCATGGGGCGAGTAGGGAGCCGAAAAAAGATTCCATCCACGTCCTGACTTGAAATACTGGGTGTGATAGTGGGCTGGACCCAACCAGTATGCCGAACCCACCTCATCAGGCTGGACCCACCCTTGGGGGTGCGGCCTGACCCGCAGCCCAACAGGTCCGTGGCCCAATGGTCCTAACTCAGGACGGACTGGGTCCGGGTTAGGTTAGTGGACCTGGTTTGGGTCGGTGGGCCCTGAGTCAGGTTGTTGGACTCCGGGCTAAGTTGGGTTGGGTTGGTCTGACAAGGCTGGTTCAGACCCAGACCCAACCAACCCCTTTTTGAAAAAATGTCAATATCTTGCAAATCGGGCGTCCGATTAACAAGATGTTTAAGGCATTATAACCCTTGATACGAGGTGGATATTTCATAAAATATTAAATTATATGAATGGATTGAGGAGAGGTTCTCCCAAGATCAAATGTGCTACGTATGATAACCCTACGATTTTCTGAGACCTAAAGACCACTAACGAGTGACCTTATGTGGATCAAATACTATGACCTAGTGCGAAGCGGATTCTATGTGACTCGACATGCACATGGTGGGGGCGGCTTCGGTGTGACCCGGCAGACCCACGGTACTTGACAGGAGGAGTAACTCTATATGGACATAGATTAGTGGGAAGTGACTTCTGTGTGACCCGACATTCCCATAGTGGGGAGTGACTTTTGTGTGACCCAGAATACCCATGGTACTCATCAAGGATGAGTACCAAAACAATCCTAAGGTTAGTGGGAAATGAATTCTATGTAACCCGATAGGCCCACTGTACTCATTGAGGAGGAGTTCTCCAGCAGCCAAGGTGTTCAACGATGTGACTAATGGTTCTACTATCCTACACTAGAATATACCTGGTGTAAGCTGTCTTGCTTCATGATCATGCTTGATGATCATGATTTGTGGTTTGGTTGAAAATTTCTTTGGGGTATTTCCTTGTTATTTTGGGGTCCCTACTAAGTATTTTGTTACTCACCCCTATACGGGCTTCGCCTGCACATGTTGTGTCTGGTACAGATGAACGCTGCCTTGATGGAGGACTTGGGGGCCCATGATCCAGTGGTTCTTAGTGAGACTAGGAAGATGGGATGCACTTATACAACTTCTAGTAGCTACTATGTACTTACCCATCAAGCAGGGTTTCCAGTGGATTAATTTTAGGGATTCTTTTGTACTTTCCTGTTTTCTAGTTAGTCTTTTGTTGGGTTTGTATTCTTGCCTATTTGACTTTCAGTTGTACTTGTACTCAATGGTTATTTGTAGTGGCATTCTTTTTTTACTTTTCCATCTTTAGGAAGTGGTTGTGTGTGTGCATACAAGTATTCAGGAAAGTGCCTCCCACTTATAGGTTGATGCCTTCGATGCTAGTCGCTAACCCCTAGCCTTCAGGAGGTGGGCTTGGGGTATGTTACGACACTGTCCCTAGGGAACGGGTCATGACAAACCTTTATTTTTTTGAACTATTTTATCCCAAGCGATGATGCCAATTATTAATTATATTCATCTGATAATGGTAATGGAATACAACCAATATAAGTATTATAATGAACTTTTTCAACTCCCTTTGGAGTTTTTAGTTGGTGACCAGGGTTTTTTGAGAGTCTCACCTTGGTTTTCTCATTAATAATTTAGATGATAGAGAAGTTTAACACTGAGATACATAGGACTATTAAAGTCTCTGGACCAAATTGGAAAGGTGGATTACCATTTGGATTTTATACCTCAGATGAAATCAATACATAATGTGTTCTATGTGTGTTTAAGGATGCCAATAAAGCATCAGAAAATCTATAAGGTAATACAAACCTAAAGTATAAATATAATTTTATCTATAAAGAAAAGTAAGAGAAGGTGGAAAAAACTCACAGATCGCATAAAATACCTAAGGAAATGAAATATCATGATCTTAATAAGGTCATGTGCATCACATGACCTTCTTGAGATCACGTAGATCCCCTTGGACAATTCTATTATTCTTACAAAGGTATCCAATACATTTTTTGATCATTCAGTTGCTACTCGATGACTTCCTCTAAGTCACAATACTTGTCATCTGAAATGTACCTAAAAACCATCCAAAAATCATTTTAAAATAAAGGATGAAAATTTACAAAAGGTGAAGACCTTATATGGTTGTTCATCTTCTTGTGACATGCCCATTCAATCTACAAGACACCATAGGGCCCTGGAGACATTCCCACCTTGCCATGCCTGATCTCACTGACAAATCACCTTCATCATGTGAAGGGTATCATACATGTCCATTCGATTATGCATCTACCCCATGGCTTCATAAAGAATGTATAGTATCTACTCATGAAAATTATCACATGCTACACAAGATCCAACATCGATCATGCGATGCACCACAGACAAGTGAAGATACTAACCAGGACACAAGGTGCATACTATTGGAAGATCCCATATTGATCATGTGGCATCCTCATGGCTATAAAATGGGGAAGTGTAAAAAAACTTGTAAAATAAATCACAAAAATAGAAAAAGGTTGCATCCTTTTTTGGTTTTTTATTTTCATACTACACGCTTACACAGTTCGCAAGATATCATGAAGCCCATGTTGACATGTATTCCTTGTTCTGAAAAGGCATTCAAGTGCTAGTTTCATTGAGAATAAGGATTCATAAACATCCATGATTTATATGATGACCCTTCAACTCCGAAAAAAATAGAGGGGTATCCATGACAATGATCATGAATCACCACAAGTCTAACGACCCAATCATGATGTACATGGAGAATACATTTTTTTACAGAATACTTAACATAATACATAAATATATTCCCAAAGACCGTATTAGTTTAGTGAATTTGGAAACTTGGAATATAATCTTCTAACCTGGTGAAATATATTTAACATCTCCCATAAATATCTTCCCCTTTTGTTTTCCAACCAAAAACCTTTCTTTATATCTCGGGGAAAAGAAAACATAAAAAGGGTGAGCTCAAATGCTCAGTAAGGGTTGAAATAGAGAACATAAAACAAACCATAAACATAAGAATGTAAAAACATGAACATAATGTTTAAATATCAATATCTTGAGTCATGAAATAAATATTGGTAGTACGTAAGGCATAGATCGTAATGAAACATTAACCATGATAAAATAGCATTGACATAAAACATAGAATTATAGAAAACAAATAATCACATAAAATGATTTCCATATTATCCAAGGAATTTATGCCAAGACCATCATAGTGGAAAAACTCTATTACTGAACCAGGTTTACTTTCCATTCCAGCCATGTATTAGTGAACCATATTTACTTGCAGTTCCAACCCTATATTACTGAACAAAATTTACTTTCTTTTTCAGTCATTTCTATCTCATGAGATATAAATCTTTACCCAATGCCTTGGATGAAGATATAGGTCCCACCCATCTCATAATAAAATCATTCTTTCATGTTCCCCAAAAACATAAATCATTCATCATAGCATAACCCAAGAAATAAAATGGTCTTCTTAAATATCATTCCATCATAACATAATATATATAAAATATCATTATATCATAGTAATAATAGTGATGGAAACATAACCCTATTTAAATAGAATCATCTTAGATGGAAAATAATTTTCGATAAAACACTGGAACTTAATTCTTGTGGAAAATATCCTTTCTTTTTCAAAAACGTTTTCTATTCTCAAAATGCCATGAAATTTTAAAAGAAAATAATTTAGTTAAAAATAAACTTAAAATATGTTAGAGGAAGCTTCATGGAAATAATGCATTATGAATATGTAAATATCCGTTTATTTCATATAAGTTAAAAAATATTTCTCTCATATTCTTTTCGGAAAAAATCAAAAAGTACCTCGTATGGAAAACAAAAGAAAGATTCATTCCATAACCTTTAATAAAAATTCACCAATGGGTAAAATTGACTTTAAAAAATAGTAGAATAATAGAAATAATATTATATAGTTTGGAAACATGGATATGGATGATAAATATACCCCAGTAAATACTTACGTATAAACAATCCCAAAAAACCATGAGATTGAAAACTTATCCCTTACCTTAGGTCCAATATGCATTGTATGTATCTGAACCTCCTGTATAATGATTTAAATAATGTTATTGAATTATTAAAGAATCATAGTAATTTTTATGATATCATATATAATTAACTTATGACTTTATATTACCCATTCATTTATCAATTCCATGTTAAAGCAACGTTTTGGGTAATAATCGTTTTATTTATTGTACTTGTTTTGATTTGTTGTTCTTGATATTATTACTTATATTAGTATTTAATTAATCCCATAATGTAAAAAATTATTTATATATCATATATATTCAGTATATAAATATATATAATAGATTGATAAATGAAATGGAATACACCATTCATGGAGATGGTAGGCCGTACGTACGCATGAACACTGTTTCCGTTTCATTATTGAATTGAATTGAAACAAGTAAATTAAATATATATATATATATATACACACACAAACATAAATACAATAGAATTATTATGTCATATATTTCATGATTATTTATTATATATACTTTATGATCATTCTTGAATGCTTAACGTAGATAATGAATCTCATTACGTCGTGGAGACGACAAGTCGTACGTGCGCACGAGCACTGATATCATTCACTTAATGGTTAAATAGTATAGAATTGGATGGAATATTAATTATACAGAATAATTATCATGTTATATTAATTAATTTAATCCATTATACCCATTATTATACCCATCCAAATTAATTATTGTTGAATAACAAATTACACCACAACATGGAGACGGTAAGCCGTACACACGCACGCATAGTGAAATTGTTATTCATAGGATGAATAAAAGGAGGTATAAAGTTGTCCAAAATTTATAATAAAATCTAAGCATGAATAAGATACTTTATTTATTACTTTAGTATGGGAACAACATAATAATAGGAAGTAGAAGAAGAAAAGAATTTTGAAAGAGGTGATAGAACAATTACCTATTTTTTGAGTATCTTCTTTTGATTTACACAAAAAGTCTACCTAGGATGGATTTATTCCCAAAGTGTGGCCTCTAGGAATAAGGTATGGATGTTGGGATATTATCTGAGTAGAGTGTGGATGAGAAAAAGGTCTTTAAAGGTGTGAGTAAGTGAGTAGAGATGACTGCCTTTTATAAGATGGGGGAGGGGCACTTTAGGAAAGTATTGAAATATTAATTTATTATAAATTGATTTTTCATTTATAATGGTCCCAAAATAATTAATTTAGAAGATAATATGAGTATGGATCTAAATACTATGAAAAAAAATAAAATTTAGACATGTTTTGAATTTATTTTAAACCTTGTCATTTTGATTTATCCTTATTTAATCTATTTAATTTTATTTTTGGTAATAATATTCTAAATATTAAATGGCTATAAATATTTACTTATGTTTTTTAAATTTCCCATAATTGGATAATTTATAAAATTTTATACTATATAATGTTAAATTTTTAATTTTTAAATATTTTTGTGATTTTTAAATAATTTAATAATATGTTATTTTTATAAAATATTAATAGTGTCAATTATGAAACTATTCACTTATTTGACTTTAAATAAAATCTAAACAGAAGATAAATTTTAACCGAAATATTTAATACACTTATAACATGTCATATTCACCTATAAAATTCGTGGATCATATTAATTAGTTTATATGATATTTATTTTAATATTTTTAAAACCATTTATTTGATATTTCTATCAATAAAATAATTTCTACATCACTATTGTGTCATCATTAATGGTAAATATTTAATCTCTAAAAATTATAAATAAATTCACATGATGTAGATAATTTCATTATATTTATGGAGACTATTTATTTTTTATGTTTTATCATGTTTATCACTATATTAAAATTATTATACTTATAAGATATATGAGAGTGACATGTTGTCCCCTTCTTTTGTTTTAATTATAATTACATTACGTTCATTGGAAAAAGTCCATTAAATGAATCAATTCCAACCCTTAGGTGATATTGTTCTACTTTAAGTCATACAATAGGATTTTTGAAGGTGTTAGGGTAATTTTATTATCTTTATCATATTGTTTTTTACCCTAATTTATCCGATTTACCTTTAACTATGGTAAATAAAAATTACATTAGTTATTATTAATAATATCTAAAAAATAAAAGTAACATATTAACATAATTTGGATCGACTAATTCCAAACATGGAACCCATTTTTAAAAATTAGAAACATAGGATTTTCAGTAGTTAATTTAAAATTAATTATACTTGTCAAAACCAGAAAGTGAGTTTAAAAAAAATAAAAACTATAAAAAGATTGACATGTGTTTATGTCTAATTTAAATGTAAAATTACATAAAATGATAAAAATTGGATTAAATGATAAAAAAAATAATCTAATTACACTTTTAAACCAATTTAAAAGATAATCTAACTATATAAATAAATTAGATGAAAAGATAATTTTTGAATTAAAATACAATATTTTCATTATTCATTAAAATATGAATTTTATCATAAAAGTACAAAAAATTATACCAAAGTAAATTTTGATGTCCTAATTACAAATAATAAGTTTATTATGTAAAATATAACTTATAATTGTGTAAAAACTATATTTAAAATGGGTTTTCTATTGAAATACGAAAAAACTGCATTTTTTGAAAAATACCTCTTTTATTTGAAAAATTGAATTTGTTCTTATATCATGTTCTATAAAATACACAAGATTAATGTTAATGTTAAAAATGTGGTTAATAATATTCATAACGTCTAGTTTATATCCCATTAAATAATAATTTTTTAATAATATATCATTGTTTAGTGAAACTCGGTATTGTGTACAATGCAAGCTATTGAGGAAGGTCGCACTTGCATGTAATGAAAGCCATGTCAGTGTTGTGTTTAGTGCTGGATTCCTTTGCTGTTTCATATAACATAATGAAAACATATTTATTTTATAAAATAAAAGAAATCTATACTCAGGGTTTTGTGAAATGAATTCTATTAAAAGAACTTGAAATTATGTGTAACACAAGCCAAGTATAGTGTTGTATATACTACAAGCTAATACAGTGTTGTGTATAGATCAAGATAATATTGGGGTAGCATACAAGACATGACATTAAAGAATTTAAAAATAATCCATCTCATAAAATCTTAGGGTGTTACATTATACCTCCCTTAAAATGAATTTCTCTCTCAAAATTCTTTGGGGGTTATAAAAGGTTTACTACTTGAAAGTTTCTATTATAGAAACCCACATAGTAAAAAGGAATAATAAAACATAATTTTAAAAAGGAAAGTTAGAAACATAATAGTTACCCAATGTAACTCATCACTGGGTTTCCACATAGGAGAACATAGGTGAGAAGTGAAAACATGGATATAGATGGAAAATATAACAATGATATTCTGATGGATAGTGATAGAGAATAATGTTTGGAGAAAGTTAACAACCAAAAATCCATAAATCTGTGATGATTCAAGAGACCATATGATTCATCTGATAATAAGGTACTAAAATAACATTTTTGGTTTTCAAGATTCTTTCCCTAAAGATGAATAATTTTTCATGATAATAAATAATTACTTGATTTTGGTACAATCTCACCATTGTTAGTGCCTAAAATAATTTCCACTTAATCTCTTATTTAAATAGATATAGTTAAAATTTTCATTCCTGAAGTGTTAGTAGATCCTGCGATGGAATGATAAGTCATTCCATCTGTCTCAACAAAAAGGTTAGCATAGGTAATCAAATATGTACAATTCCACCTATAGTGAGATAATAAATTAATCTAAGAACCATCAAACAGAATATAAATTATACTATCCATAAATGGATAACATTCCAATCCTTCCAAAAAACTAAAAATATAAAACTTTAGAAAGAGTTGAACTAAATCGACATAACATTTATCTCATATATCTCATAAGGTAGTTCTTTGTTGTCACATTCCAAACACATGAATACCTTAATCATGTATTCTCTTAAAACATGTTAATAACATGAATTACCATAGAACCTTAGTTAAAACATGAATTTTATAAAAAATAACTCTACTAACACACCAAAAATACAAAAAATTATATATACTCAAACCCTCATATCACCTTTTTCTTATATCAGTCATGATGTCATTAATACTATCAAATATCTCATTATCTTCTTATCCCCTCATTATGAGCATATCATATGCTTTTAAAAAATATTTTAATCACTTTTCATGTTTATTGGTACCATATACTTATGTAAAACCACAATGGACCAATACATAGATATTCTAGCATTCCATAATACTATAAAAGAGATTCTAAAATACTATTTTGGAATCCCATTAAATAAACACATAATAATTCCACCCCTTAGTTGTCATACTCAACATCACCAATAGTGATCACATGTGATTTGACTTTTTATTTGGCCTTAAGAGGTTATTGAAATTGATAATCATCCATAAAACTTGGATTAGGGAATTGTTTAGAATAATTCCCCATTTCCTTTTAATTGTAGCATTGAAGTGTGGGTGGTGTGTTCTTTTTAGTCTTTTCTCTATTCACATCATTAACAACCCTTTTACCATTACATAAGCACTCAAATACTCAATGAAATTATTTTCCACACTTAAAACACTTTCTAGTCCCTTTAATACAATCTCCACCATGATTCTTTCCACACTTTAAGCATAAAGAAACATTCATCTTCTTTTCACCATTGTTTTGAGATTTTCCCTTGAATTGCATCTTTTGTTTATTTTCAAAACTATGAGATTGATATGTAACAAAAAATTCCATTTCAACCTTGATATCACAACACAAAATCTATTCATAGATACTAAAGTATCTTATAGCTAATTCCCTTTTACGATATGGTTTTAATCCATTGAATAATCGATCAACTTTACTTTCAGGTTGGATGATAAAACCAGAAGCATACCTTACAAGTCTTGTAAAATTTTCCTCGTATGTACCAAAATATTCATAATTATTTTGATTAAGATCAAGGAACTCCTTTTCCATATTTATTCTAATAATATGAGGGAAGTACTTATTGAAAAATATGTTTTTTAACTCATCCCATTCCATGGATTCAATTTCATTTTTCTGCCTTGTATTCTTTATTGGAGTCCACCACTAGTCTGCTTCACCTTCTAAACGATAAATAGTCAAAATGAATTTTTCCTATTCTGAATAGTTAAGGATATAAAATATCTTTTCAATGGTACAGATCCATTGTTCAACAACAAGTGGATTAGAAGACCCACTGAAATAAGGTGGACGCTACCTCATGAAGGACTCAACAAAATGTTGTTCCCTTCTATGGTCATTTAGAAGTCTAGAATGATTCATAGCTTGTGTAAGTATAGAAATAAGATTTTATTCCATCTCTCATAAAATTTGGTTGTTTAGTAAGAAAATAATTTCATTTCCCTATGCATTGATCATTAACATGGTTCCTTAAGGTTACAACCATTATCTAAAACCCAAAAAGAATAGTGTGAGAGGAAAAAATCATACCAGAAAAGCAACATAATCAAGGGGTATTACTTTCAATATCTAACATATTAGGTTTAATACTAGGTTATTAATGATATTTACCATAATTCTAGGACTTTAACCTATATTTTGACTTACAATTTGGAACATACCTAGACAAATCCTTAGAAATATCTCTAGGGATCTCCCTAAAGTTTTTTCATCCTAGTTTCCAAAGGTTAACTAAAGCTTTTCTCTGATTCCAAATCTAACGACCCAAGATTGAAATACATGGACATTACATTTTTTTGCAGAATACTTAATAAAGTACACAAATATATGTGAAAATACCATATTATTTTAGTGCCTTTGGAAACATGGAACATAATATTCTAAATTGGTGAAAGATCTTCAACATCTCTCAAAAAGATATTCCCCTTTTGTTTTCCTACCTAAAACCTTTATTTTATATATTGGGGAAAAGAAAACATAAAAATGGTGAGATAAAATTATTAGTAAGGGTATACATGGATAACATAATACAAACCATAAAAATAAGAATGTAAAAACATGAACATAAAGTTTAAATATCAAAATATTAAGTCATGAAATAAATCTTGGCAGTATTTAAGGAATAGATCGTAAGGAAACATTAACCATGATAAAATAGCATTGGCATAAAACATGGAATTATAGAAAAAAATAATCCCATAATATTATTTCCATAGTATCCAAGGAATTTCTTCCAAGACCATTATAGTGGACAAATTACATTACTGAATCAGATTTACTTGTCGTTCCAGCCATGTATTACTAAACTGAATTTACTTGCCATTCTAGCCCGGTATTACTGAACTGAATTTAGTTACCATTTCATTCATGTATATATCATGAGATATAAATATTTACCCAATTAATTGGTGGGATATATCGGTACCACCCATATCATAATGAAATCATTCTTACATGTTCCACTAAAACATCAATCATTCATCATAACATAACCCAAGAAATAAATGGGATTTTTAAACATCATTCCATCATAACATAATACATATAAAAAATCATTTCATAATAGTAATAATAGGGATAGAAACATAACACTATTTAAATAGTGTCATCTTATATGGAAAACAATTTTGATAAAACACTTGAACTTAATTCTTGAGGAAAATATCCTTTCTTCTTCAAAAATATTTGCAATTCTCAAAATGCCATGCAATTTTAAAAGAAAATAATTTAGTTGAAAATAAACTTGTAATATTATAGAGTAATATTCATGAAAATAAGGCATTATGAAGATTTAAAAATCCTCTCATGTCATATAAGTTAAAAAAACAATCCTATCGTACTCTTTTCAGAAAAGTCAAAAAGTACCTTGTATGGAAAACGACAGAAATATTCCTTCCAAACCATTTAATAAAAATCCACCAATAGGTAAAATTGACTTTAAAAAATAGTATAATAATATAAATAATATTATATATTTAGGAAACATGGATGTGGAAGATAAATATACCCCAGTAAATACTTACATATAAACAATCTTGAAAAACAACGAGATTACGAAATTATCCCTTACGTTAGGTCCGATATGCTTTGTAGGTATCTGAAACTCATATATAATGATTTAAATAATGTTATTGAATTATTATAGAATCGATTAATTTTTATGATATCATATATAATTCACTTATGACTTTATATTACCCATTCATTTATCAATTCCATGTTAAAGAAACATTTTGGGTAATAGTCATTTTATTTATCGTACATGTTTTGACTTGTTATTATTGATATTATTAATTAGATACTAATATAATTACTTAAAAAATTTAAAAAATGATTTATATATCATATATATTTAGTATATAAATATATATAATAGATAGATAAATGAAATGTAATACACCGTTAATGGAGATGGTAGATCGTACGTACGCATGAACGTTGTTTCCATTTCCTTATTGAATTGAATGGATGTAAGTAAATGAAATATATATATATATATATATATATATATAAATAAATCCAGTATAATTATTATGTCATATATTTTATTCTTATTTATTATATATACTTCATTATCATTTTTGAATGGTTAACGTGGAGAATGAATCTCATCTCGTCATGAAGACGGTAAGCCGTACGTACGCACGAGCAACGATATCATTCACTTAATGGTTAAATGGTATGGAATTGGATGATATATTAATTATATATAATATTTATCATGTTATATTAATTAATTACATCCATTGTACTCATCATTATATCCATTCAAATTAAGTATTTTTGAATAACAAATTACACCACGACGTTGAGATGGTAAGCCGTACGTACGTACACATGGTGATATTGTTAATTGTAGGATGGATAAAAGGAGGTATAAGGTTGTAAAATAATTATAATAACATATAATAATGTATAATATACTATATTTATTACTTTATTATGGGAACAACATAATAATAGGAAGTAGAATAAGAAAAGAATTTTGAAAGAGGTGATAAAACAATTACTTCTTTTTTGAGTATCTCTTTTTGATTTGCACAAAAGGTCTCCCTAGGATGATTTTCTAATCAAAGTGTGGCCTCTAAAAATAAGTTAGGGATTTTGGGAGCTTAATTTAGTAGAGTTTTGATGAGAAAAAGGTCTTGAAAGGTATGAGTAAGTGAGTAGAGGTGGTGACCTTTTATTAGAGGGGGGATATGCACTTTAGGAAAGTCTTGAAATATTAATTTATTATAAAATGTTTTTTGGTTTATAATGGTCCCAAACACATTTATTTCGAATTTATGATGATTATGGGTTGAAATAATCTCAACCAATAAAATTTAGACATGTTTTAGATTTTATTTTAAACCTTTTCATTTTGATTTATCCTTATTTAATCTATTTAATTTTATTTGTGGTAATAATATTATAAATATTAAATGGTTATAAAAATTTACTTATGTGTTTCCAATTTTCCATAATTGGATACTTTATAAAATTTTAGACCATATAATGTTCAATTTTTATTTTTTAAATATTTTTGTGATTTTTAAATAATTTCATAATATGTTATTTTTATAAAATATCAATAATGTCAATTTTGACACTATTCATTTATTTGAATTTAAATAAAAACCAAACAGAAGATAAATTCACACCAAAATATTTTATACACTCTTAACATGTCATTTTCACCTAGTTTTTTTTGGAGAACATTAATTAGTCAATATGAGATTTATTTTAATATTTTTAAAACCATTTTTTGATATTTCTATCAATAAAATAATTTCTACATCACTATTGTGTCATCATTATTGGTAATCATTTAATATCTAAAAATTATAAATAAATTCACATTATGTATATAATTTCATTATCTTTCTGGAGACTATTTATTTTCTAAGTTTTATCATATTTTTTGCTATATTAAAATTATTATACTTATAAGATATATGAGAGTGACATGTTGTCACATTCTTTTGTTTTAATTATAATTACATCACTTTCATGGAAAAAAGTATATTAAATGAATAAATTATGACCCTTAGGTGATATTGGATGAAATTAATTCATCCAATACTATTTTGGAATGTGTTATGGCAATTTTTTTATCTTTATCATATTGTTTGTTACCCTAATTTACCCGATTTACCTTTAACTCTGGTAAATAAAAATTACCGTTGTTACTATTCATAAAATCCAAAAACTAAAAGTAATATATTAACCTACTTTGAACCCATTGATTCCAAATATATAACCCATTTTTCAAAATTCAAAACATATAAGTTGCAGTAAATAATTTAAAATTAATTCATGTTGTCAAAACCAAAAAACAGGTTTTTAGGAAATAAAAACTTTGAGAAGATTGACATGTGTTTATGTCCAATTTAAATGTGAAATTACATAAAATGACCAAAATTTTATTAAATGATAACAAATAATCCAATTAAACTTTAAAAAAATTAAAAATATAATCTAAACATATAAATAAATTAGATTATTAGGCATTTTTGAATTAAAATACAATATTTTTCAATATTCATTAAAATATAAATTTTATCAGAAAAATACCAAAAATTCAACCAAAGTAAATTTTTATATCCTTCTTTGAAAGAATAAGTTTATTATGTCATATATAACTTATAAGAGTGTAAAAAACTAGATTTAAAATGGGTTTTCCATCAAAAAGCGGCAAAAATGCATTTTTTGAAAAATACTTCTTTTATCCGAAAAATTGAATTTGTTCTTATATCATATTCTATAAAATACATAAGATGAATGTTAATGTTGAAAATGTTTTTAATAATATTCATAAAGGCTATTTTATATCCCATTAAATAATAATATTTTAATAATATATCGTTGTTTAGTGAAACTCGGTATTGCGTACAATGCAAGCTATCAAGAAAGGTCGCTCTTGCATGTAATGAAAGCCAATTTAGTGTTTAATTTAGTGAAAGATTCCTTTGGTGTTGCGTATAACATAATGTAGACATAGTTATTTTATACATTGAACAAAATATATAATTAGTGTTGTGTGAAATGAATTCTATCAAAATAAATTGAAATTTTTTGTTACACAAGCCAAGTATAGTATTGAATATACTGCAAGCTAATACGGTGTTGCATATAGAGCAAGCTAATCTTGGGTTAGCATACAACACAAGACATCAAAGAAAATAAAAATAATATATCTTATAAAATATCGGGGTGTTACAACAAGACCCATTATTAGTCATGCATCACATCATAGGCAGGGAGAGTGATTGTTTTTAACAACACTTTCACAACTTCATGAGATCCCATACCCTTAAAAAATAAAGAAGGAAATAAAATGGGGAAATGGTGGAAGATTCTTATGAAGTGAGGATATGATTTACTTCACATGAATGGAGGGTCATATGCCTCGGATATTCACTATTGATTATGTGAGGCCCCAACTCAGCAAGACAACATGATCTCGTGAAGGCCCTTAGACATGTTTGCATGATCCCATAGAAGCCCTCTTGACAAGCTTCCTTTGTCTCATGGAAGACCCCAGACAAGTAAAATTAAATCATGGGAGAGACTTCTTAAAGAAATCATGATCTCATAAAGACCCCCATACATGTCTTCATGACCTTATGAAATCTCCTTGACATGTCCATGTGGTCAGGAAGAATCCCTTAGATTGACTTAGGTCTAATAAAAATGGAAAATGTGGAACATTATCACGGTCGTTGATAATTATGCAGTGCCATAGATGACCCCCGATAGAATCATGTGAAGTGAATAACACCAAATTCCTCCAACTAATCTAGTAAAAATCTATGAGATACACACCATGTAAGGCATTGTATAACTAGGGAAGAAAGGCCTATAAATCCCCCCTATGCAAAAAAAGGCATTAAATTACTGATCCAGAATCCATATGTGATCCATAATTCAAAGGAGATCAGGAGTAGACTTCATGGAGTGTCTAATCACATGATCACAAGATCTTATACCAAGTAAAAATATGGGGAATAACCTAAGGGTTCACATATCATGCATATGCACTTCATGTGATCAGTGGCATGATATGACTTCCCCAATATTAGGGCAGCATTAGCGTGTAAGCCCTAATCAAAATGAACTATGATAACTCTGATTACTTCCATAACCAGGATACATTGGATTCCTTCCTATGGCCTGATATCCATGTTAAATATTTAAAGGAATGTCCCAGTACATAAGTCCCACATCCATATGTAGTGAGACTGATTACATTCTATCCCTTATTTCTCACACCGAGCATGACTCACATGAGCTTATGGATTTTCAATGGTCATATCATTTGAATTACAAATATCCACCCACTAGGGAAGCCTCAGTTTGTAATCCCAGATCAGTGGCAGATATAACTTCCCCCATATAAGGGAATCTACCTCAAGGCAGGTTCTAAGGTAATGATCAAACTATAATGACTCTGATCACTAGCATAACCAAGATATGTCAGATGCCTCCCTAAGGATCTAGATCAATACCTGGTGCCTAAGTGCCCAAATATATATCCTATTTTCATGATGTTAAACTGCATGGTTTTAAAAAACTATGTGGTTTTTGATTCATATTATAAATAGGACGTTTTGGACACCTCATAATGCTTTAATCCCATCTTGAAAATATTAATCACCTTCTTGGAAACACATTCCAAAGTGCATGGTTATATGGATTTAAAATATAAGTAGCTATCCATTAATGGGAAATAGATGAATAACCTCATATATATACAGATATATTCATTCGTAGACCCCCTTTTCTAATAGAGGAATTCAAAGCTTAATCACTTTGTCAGGGTAATCGGTCCCATATTGGGATTAGAAAGAGATTCTTGAACATATATTTAATCTATAAGAGAGTCCTAGAGTAGAAAAAAATTCCTCCCAAAAGGGTGTGATGAGATCGAACTCCCATCCTCTCGACCAATGTGAGTTCCTAAGTATCATTGGTTCTGAAACCCCGAAGGACCACCTGACTTTGGAAAATAGGTATGTACCTAGTTATGTATGTGGGATATGTTGAGAGTTTCTATTAGAGATAAAAATAGTAAAATAAAATTGAATTATTGTAAAATACATTGAACCCATACCTCCACAATCAAACCATAGGGATAATACATACACATATTTTTGATGAAATAAAAATGGTAAACCTGATATGAATCTCTCAAATAACAAAATGATTGGTTTACCATGCATCCGACCATTTTTTTTTGAATTTTCTATGAAAAAAATAGTGAACCCAATGTGAATATCTCTAATAGAAGAATGATCAGTTTACCTTGTGTCAGACCATTTTTGTATTATATCCTATTAAAAAAAGTGGGGAACCTACCATGAATCTTCCAAATGAGTGAAATGACTAGTTGATCTTATATATCTAGTTTTCTCATGATATAATTCTATCCTCATTATGATAAGTCCATGTGAGTTGACTGGAAGGACCTGGAATAAGAAAGGATAATTATGTTATGCATGAATATCTAATTGATAATGAATCATGACTAGGATGATACACTAATCTATGAAATTGTTCCTTGTTATCTTTGTGACTATAGATACTACTCTCACAAAAAACATCCTGACCCTAGATAATGTCTTCATCCATTGACTTTTCTTGAAAATTAGTTAGGAATACCACCCCCATGGGTCTCAGAATGACTTCACCGACATGACACCTTCAATTTCAGGTAGAGAATGAAATAATCTAAGAATACCATCGACATGGTATGATACCAACCCTTGAGGCTTCTTGTGAATGTATCCAAAAACTAAAATGGATGAGACTGCATCACCCAATAAAAGATTCAGTAAATCTAGTGGTGATCATTTCCACTACCAAATACTTCATAAAATTATCCCTAGAGAAATAAAAACCAACAAATTTAGTTAATGAAGGTGAATCAATTAGTAAACTATGGATTCCTTATGATTCAGGAGCCACCGAGGAGGGATCCTGTCAATCACCATCACCAGAACCATCCCACCTGTACCCTTTAGTCGCCTACTAAGGGTACCATTTGACAAACTAACACCAATAATACCCATGAACATGAAACAAGGAAGACACATCAGGTGCAAGAAGATCTGGATAATTAGGAGTGGGCTCATGTCCCCACTTCTACCGACGAAGCCTTCTAGAATATTCTAGTGATAGCCAGTGAGTAGGCTCATAACCCTTATTTCTCAAAAGAAGTATGAAAGTATATTCCTATATCAATAATGGTGGAGGATCATATCCCTACCCCCATGCCTGAAGGCCATCAACATATTTTGATAGCATAAGGAGGAAAAATTTGGGTTCTTATCCCCGCTTCAATTGAAGATATCTACTGGAATATGATGGAGATAGAAAATTCACAGGATTACATTCCTGTGCACACTTTGTTAAAGTTACATTACATTATCGAAAAAGATGAAGAACTCTATCGACATATTCTAACACTGGTATAAATATAGGGTCTGGTGCATATTCCTATCCCTATATCCAGGGCATCAAAATACTCTGATCAATATGAACAAGTGGTTTCTCTAGATCAAGTGTATATTCTTGCTCATGTCTAGGATGATTATCTGCATATTCTCATTAAAGAATATGAACTGAATTGGGTTCAAATTCTCATTCCAACCGGGGATGAATAAGTGAGAGTAGCACATGCCTCGAGATAGGTGCAAATTCTTATTGAAAAAGACCGATGACATACAAAAAAGTCTTAGGATCAAGCTTATATCCCTGCTCTGACTATAGATCACCAAGTGGGAGCATCACTTACCTTAGGATAGACTCATATTTATATAAAAAAGACAGGTAGAATACTCCAAAGCCTTAGGATTTGGATCATATATCTTTTCTAACTGAGGATCACTAAGAGAGAATGGTACATGCTTTGGGGAAAGCTCATATTTATATTAGTGAAGGTACTTGGAATATTCTAGTAGTTCAAAAAATCCAGGTGCATATTCATACTTCCACCAATGTACAACTACACCAACATCCTTCAGAGGCTATATAAGAGGAGGATCATATCCCTTATCCTATTTCATAGGTCCATCAATATATTATGATAGGGAATACATATTTTGATAGGGATTATATTTCCATTCC
Organism: Viscum album; assembly: GCA_963277665.1. Taxonomy (NCBI): domain Eukaryota; kingdom Viridiplantae; phylum Streptophyta; class Magnoliopsida; order Santalales; family Viscaceae; genus Viscum; species Viscum album. The sequence continues at coordinate 27,883,038 of OY728139.1, read as the reverse complement.
AACTAGGGATCACAAAGTGAGAGCATCATATGCCTCAGTACAGGATCATATTCTTGTCAAAAAAGACCATAAAAATACTCAAAAGGAACAAGATTGGACTCATATACCTATTCTGACTGAGCCTTACCAAGTAAGGACAATACATTACTCAGGACAAGCTCATATTATTATCATAGAATCTCACAAGAATATTCCAATAGTTTCTCCGCAGTGGGATCATACTCCCGTGATACCATATAGTTATCAACAAAGTTCAATAACCATTATACAGTGGAATCATATCCATGCAAATTTCTAAAAGGAAGGTTAGAATATTCTATGCATGACATAGAACAAGGCTCATATCTATAATTTTCTCAATTCCAATGTCCTTGAGGTTGTTTAAGACACATTCTAAACACCCTAAGGGCCCGAAAACTCTTCAACTGAAGAAAAAGGAAATCATTAACTTGATAGCCCTCCTTGTGGTAGTTTGGAGATGGATTGTAGGGAATCTAGTCCTAAAACATTCCACGGTAAACCTTTATATAGTGATATCTCCCATGGATAAGGAAATAATCCCATTTCCTATACAAATCCATATAAAGAGATGATAAAAAATCAGATGCCTTCCTATAGAAAAGTTCTTGAAACATTAGGGTCAACTGTATATATTCCCCCATCAACTACCATCAACAATCCACTCTGGTTAGTAGGAGACCCTAAGAAGTACCTTTTATGGCCCGATTAGATGGAGTTGTGTAAGTTTGGTGAAAAGGAATCCAACATTGACATATGAAGAGAGTTATCTAGAAATAACTTCCCTAAACTATTCTTGACACTTTCCACTTCTGACCATGAGATCCCAAATGAGGTAGAGAAGGAGTGCATGCCTTATCTATGCCAAAAATACAAGGATAACTCATCAGCGACTAAAGGCTAGACACCTCCCTTATCTAGGATACTAGGGTCACCTTTAGACCATCAAGATACTCTGTTTTTAGCTAGATCTGAATGCTATCTCCATGGACCGAGACCCAAAAATAAAAATGTACAAAACAAATTTACAATATACTTTCCCCCATTGCATCACAACACTTTGGAAATTTATCTCCAAATCCATGTCATGTATACAAATTTGAGGATGGGGTAAGTATGGAGTGTTACACTTCACTACCCCCTTAGAACAATAGATCCCATCAGATATAGCATCATGTAATGTCATATCCTTTGGAAAGATCAGGGGGCTAGGTAATGCACGTGTCAGTTGGTCACTACAACAAAATTCTATTACTTCAACGATGCCAATACATCACGAACATAAGAAGAGGACAACCAATAGATATATAAATTGGGATAATCGATATAACATGAACACATTTTAGATGCATAAGACGAATATGTGACCAACCCAACAACTTCACATAGAATTTGACTCCCGTCATGGGATTCCATTGAACCTAGCTTTTATACGAGAAAAACCGCACCAAATAAAATAGGTCACAATAGAAGCTACTATAATATACATACAGAAGTGAACCCACCCCATCGAGCTCGGGGAATATCTACCACTATCTCCACCCCTTAGATCATCAATACCTAAGAGGATCCAAGACATGTTGGTATGAGCTTCAAAAAATACAAACCTATATAGATGGGGGAATTTTTATCTCAATCTCCATCACTAGGTTCATCATCCCTTTAGAGAGTCCTAGGGAAATAAATGGAGGTTCTAGATAAACCCTAGAATGATGGTTTGAGGGAATTTATATCTCAATGTTCATCCAAGGAGTCATAAAATCTTTGACTAGAATTATTAAATCCTCAATAACAGAATCAACCAATGCCAATGGTGGACCTGAGTACCCCCAGACCACAGGGTAGGGGGAATTTTATCATCATCATAACCATAGAGAGAATAAATATTATCCATGATGGGAGGTAAATATTGATGGTCAACATCCCATCCATTCATCTCTCCACAAACAAACATATTCTATTCAGGGACTGTTTAACAATCATGACCGAAACTCCCTTAGGATCACTACTCATAGGCTGAGATGGGAGGAGCGTATGACCAAGGAAATCAAACCACATAAATATATTAAGCCAAAAAGGTCCAATATGACCAAGGGTTGGAGAAACGACCATAATACATGTAGTATAAAATCATCCTCTTATGTTGAGCGTAATGTGAAAGCTATAATTTTTCAATATACCTCTGTAAATTTCATCACTATCAACAAAATACATAATATGGATCAAGACACAAACATATATGGACAAAACATATAAAATATACCCCAAGAGGAGGATATTGATGAACTCACTATGGCTGCATGTACCTAGAAATAGAGGAGGATCCAAAACCAGACACCTCTGAATATTTTGTTTCTACCTATATGGTGGAACACTACCAATGATAATGGGAAATGTGTGAATACATCCCAATAACCACACAAAAGAGAATAAATTTCTTCTCTAGAGAAAAAAATGGCACAATATGAGAATGAGATACAAACTCTCAGAGAAATCAATGAGGAGCTACTTAGGGGAAACATTAACACTGAGTATCATCTTTAGGTTCAAATGAATATCCTTCTTTCCACACATTAGGAAAGAGTGGATCTGCTTATATTAGTTGTATATAAGTTCCAAAATAGCTTTGGATCTAGCCAACCCATATATATAAATAATTAAATAGAAAATGATCACGATTTCCCCCATTATCATGACGACCTCTCCATCACCAGGGAAATAATCCAGTATTATAACAAATTGAGAATCAATGGGAGAAAAAAATAGGGCCACATAATCAAGCCCCACTCGCTCCTTGTATATGGGATTGGATCAGATAGAAGTACCTCCATAATTTCTCAATGATATTGAGTCCCTAGATACTCAAATGGAAGTAATGGAGGGGTGACAAACACTTGTGAAACCTGAGAAAAATACATACTCTGAATGGGTGGATGAAAATTTTCACCCACACAATTTTAGAAACCATACCTTATCCACCTTTTGTAGTGTGGGAGACCCGAAATAACATCTCATGCACTTCATATACCTATGTGGTATGATGATGGACCCTAGATATCAATAGGATATGACCAAGATGATCTTTTTTGTACATAACTTGATAGGACCAACCTTTTTTTGGTACAGTAGTATTCCAACAGGATAATTTGTAGGATATGGAGACCTTATTCATATATTCCTCTACAAGTTCAACTCTACATTGTGGAAAATGACAATTTTTGACCTAAAGAACTGCAAGAAACGTGAGAATTGGAGGGTGTCTGAATTTATATCCATATGGAAGGGTTTAACCTATTCACTCAACATCCCTATATTGCAGGATAAATTTATGGAACACTATGATGAAAATATATGTGATGGGATGTAGAAACTTATGATCCCAAATAAGTATGTAGTTATGTTTTGTGAGTTTAAAAAAAATGGAATAATGTTTGGAATACACCATTCAACGGACCTGAGATAAATCTCAGATCTTGCATTCAGTATAGGGGGAAAGGATCAACAAGGTAGAAACTACCTATATTACCCTAAAATCGGTAGTAGTGACCATCCATGGACCTAAGAATCCCTCAAATCAACTAGCGCCTCCTATCAAGAAACAAAAACCACAAACTCAACTTTGTCCAGAAGAAAAAAATAAATTTCACCTGAGATTTGAGGAACATATGAATAAAAAATACTACTTATGAAATGAGAAAGTCCCTAGTTCTTCCTTATTGCCAAGAAAAATAACCTGATCAAGATATCACAACTCAGGAAGCCCAATGAGGTCAACCTCAATAATTTTACCAACTATTACCCCTTCCATAGTAGGATGGGTCACAACATCCATGATTGATCCATCTTTAAATATGTCTGCCAAAGTATGGTCGATTATGGAAAAGTGGTGTTGGATAACTCCCTTATAATGGTGAACTTCATAACTATTTCTAGTTATAAGAAGAACGTGATTAAAAAAAAGATCCATCTAGTGTGGACAAAATTTTAATAACTAGATGACTTGAAAGAAAGTTGATTGAGCTCATTCCAACCTGAGAGAAAAACTTCACAAACTCATAATGGTTCCATCACCTAGGGAGGTGATATTGAATATGTATCTTAAAGGTGGATGTAATAATCAAACATAAGAAGTGAAATAACAATAAGAGTCATATTCAACTTCAATGTAGGCCCTAAATCTGGAAAATTGCTTCCCTATAATATTCAAAGTATGAGAACCGCCCCACCAAATAGAACCCTCATTGGATGAAGAGATCATCTTTGGTTATTTCAACATGATACACTTGGTAGAAAAATTATCCAATAATGAATATTCCTCTGAGTATGAGCTCCACATACATGACTGGGGAGCAATATACCACATGCGTAGGAACTAAGGGTATAGGGGAAAACACAGGCATGATTGGACTCAATATCTTGGTCACATCCCCACAGAGAAAATATATACAGCTGGGACCCATGGGAAAGCACTCCAAAAAGACCAAAAGAGACATGGAGGTGTTACAGAACCCTCTAGTGGTAATACTCATCCATTCGTCTTACATTGTAACACCCTGATTTTTTATGAATTATTATTTTTGAATAAATTAATATTCTTTGATGGGTTATATTGCATGCTATGCCAAGTTAAGCTTACTTTGTACGAAACACCAAGTTAATATTGTTCTACATTCAACACCAAGTTTATATTTCTATACAAGAAATGCTGAGTTTGGATTTTGTTACAAATAATACCAAGTTTATATTTCATTACACTCAACACCGATCTTATCTTGTGTTATACGCAACACTGAGGGAAAACAAAACATGTGATATTATTAAAATATTAGTATATTTATCACATAACCATTGGATTCAAGGGTATGAAAAAGACTAAATAAATTATGAAAATATGTTTTATTCATGTTTATAAAATGAATTATTTGGTAATAAATTAATAATAAATGAAAGTAAGAACTATTTGAAAATAAAGAAATTTCTTTTGAGAAAAATATTTTTCTATGAACATAAACGTTTTATCTCAATAAATTAAACAAAAAACTTTTGATGAATTAATATAATTAAATATATATATATTATATTCAAATAAATATTTAACATTCATCATATGTATTTTCTAGACAAGATATAAGAATAAATCCAATTTTACGCATAAAAGATATATTTTTCTAAAAGGTAGTTTTACCACCTTTTAATGGTGTGATCATTTTTAAACTAAATTTTCATACTTTAATAAATTATATTTTACAAAAGAAAATAATTTTTTTAAATATAAACATAAAAATTATATTAGGGTGATTTTTTTTAGATTTTTCTGAAAAGATTCATTTTTGATGAATAATTAAAAATACTAAAATTTAATTGAAAAATGCATTTTCATTTAATTTATTTTTATAGATAAATTATATTTAAATTTGATTGTAAATTATATTTAGGTAAATAATATTTCTAGTAATCCAATTTTGGTCATTTTAATCAATTTCACATTGAAATTGATATAAAAACATTTCAAACTTTTGAACATTTTCACATTAAAAACTAATTGTCTTATCCCGTCTGCAAGATTAAATTTTAAATTAATTTATTCCAATTTAGTAATTGGAAATTTAAAAAATGGATTAAATATTTTTACTGATCATAATTTATAATTTCTAATTAGTTCAACTTAATTTTTTACCCAAATTATTTTCAAAAGTAGTTAAAATTCACCACATCGATTAAGAGAAAAATGAGTTTACCAAGGGAATAAAATTTAAACTTAAGGGAAACAATGACCTAGAAAATTTTAAAAAACACATTGTATGTTAATATTTAGATATTAAACCTAAATTTATCTAACTTTTCATGTTATTTAAGCCTCTTGTTAGGTAAAAACGTGGGTACACCTAACTTCTTTTAAAAAATTCTAAGTGTGTCCTCTCCCTCACATATAAAAGGCCACCAACTATTCCCATATATTAACACATTAAAAAACAATTGGTTCAGAAATTAATTGATAAAATAATTTTTAAACTTCTTTCCCTTCATACAATAAGCCTTAATTTGAATATAAATCCCACCAAGTAAGTTCTTTGGTACAAACCAAAAGGAGATACTTGAAGAAGAGATAACGTTCATCATTGAACATTATTGTTTAATTTATTCCTAAAACCCCTTAAATTGTTTTTATATAATGATTATATAATAACCTCAGTATCTTAAATATAATTATATGTTTTTATGTTAAGGTTATTACCTATAAATTTAGACACTTCCATCAAATGGGATACACAATCATCATTTGTGAGTATGACAGACTGCCGCCTTGTGAACCGATGTCATTCATTCTTCCATTAACACATTTCAAGGTTAGTAATAATGATGAATTTATAGTTTATATATTATATTTATTATATTTATTATATTTATTATTATTATTATTCTATAATTTTTATATCACACATACTTTCTTTCTTTCCATTTTTTGGGAACACGATAACATTGTTCGTGTGTATGGCAGACTACCACATCACAAACCTATGTGATTCATTCACACTTTATATAGAATGCATTAAGGATGGTTTTAATAAATATATTGGATATATATGACATAAAAATAATTTTTTAATTATAATATATCATATAATTTTCTTTCTTTTAATCCAACAAAAAATTAAAACAGGGTTTATGCGTACGTACGACCCACCATCTCTATAAAAGGTGTATCTCATTTCCTATTTCTATCTTTTATAAATTATTATAAATAACTTTATACTGGATATATATAATATTTATATAATGGTTTAAATTATTGAAATTAGGAAACCATGATCAAAGTAATAGGACCAAAAATAATAAATCAAAACTTATAAGAAAAGCAAAGAGATTATTACCCAAAACGTGACTTTAACTTGGTATTGTTAATAAATGGGTAATAAAAAGGTCATAAGAAAACCATATATCTTATTATATATATGAATATTTTTTATTGTATTTATAATAAACTTATATTTAGTATACATAAGGGTTTAACTTGTACAAAGGAAGTCAAGACTTAAGGTAAGGGATTTCGATCTCACTTTTTTACTTTTATAAGACATATGCTATATTCACAACCTATTTCTTCTACGTGGTGTATATAATTCCCATGAATTTAATTTATTATTATTATACATAAAATTTTTGGTAATGTAACATCCATTTTAGGATCAATCTTTCATGGGTTATAATTACAAATTTACCAAAGTGGTGATGGAATTTTGTATCAATTTTCCTTCTTTGAGACACATGTTATGTTATTAACCTATTTTTTTTTAAGAAGTGTATAAACTACCCATTTGACATGTTATATAATTAATATAATTATATTATTGAAATTTTGAGCTTCATTTAATGTTATTATTTCATGGGGATTATAATTCAAATTTACTAAAGTTATAAGAGTTTATTGTTATTATCTCAATGTTTATCGGGATTGTTTATGATTATGATTCCATTGATGAAATATTTTGATACATATCTCAATAATTATCATTATATTTATTATCCTATGATTATTCATGATATATTTATGTAATAATACCAATTTTACACTCTTTTTTACTTAATATAATTAATAAAATGTTTTTTAGAAAATATTACATTATTTCTCTCTTCGGTCGGAAATATATTTTATTCCAAAGCCATGTTTTCAAAAAATATTTTCAAAAATGTTATACTATTATATTATGATTTTTAAAATAATTTTTTACCCATGTTTTACCTTTTTAAAAAATATTTTTAAAAGGAATATTCATGTCATTTTTTGATCAAGAAAATTTTCTAAACTTTTTAAGGTACAAAAGGAATGTTCGACATGTATGGATTTATCCACCATCATGACCATAATTTATTTAAAGATTATTTTTAAACTTTACAATATTATTTTTAAATAAATAGTTTTTTCTAATATTCTTGAAATTCTATGTTTTTAAATTGGTTTTCAATGATTTTTTTCAAAGAAAAATGTTTTAAAAAATGTTTTATGTTTTAAAAAGTGATTTTCAAAGAAAGGTTATTTACCTTAAGAAATAATCCAAAAGATATTTATTAATCCTCCTCATATAAGATGAAATCATTTGATATATTTTATGCATTATTGGGGATAGGATCCAAGGAAACCATTCTAATTCTTTCCATGAATGGTTTATGTTTAAGATAATGTTTTATGAAATTTGTTTCTTGACCATGGGTTACACCCTAATAGAACCCACTTCTTTTCATTGGTTATTCTATGATGAAATTATTATGAAACCTATATCTTTTAAACGGGTTATGAGATTATAAAATGTTTATAATACCCATTTCATTTCATGGGTTATGATTTGATAAATGGTTTATGATCTTGTGGAACAAATAAATATGGTTTTCATTATGTGATGGGTGGGACATACATCTTCCTCCAATGAATCAGGTAAAGATTTATATATCTCATGAGATAGACATGGATGGAATGGGTAGTGAACCCAATACAATAAGATATACTAGGGATGGTGGTGGGTACCACATAGGATATTTTCCCACCTATTCATAAACCAGATTACATGTTCACAATGTTATGAATAAACCTGATTACATGTTCTCAATGTTATACATGAACCTAATTACATGTTTATAATGTTATGCATGAACCTGATTACATGTTTAAACTATTATGTTTGAGCCTAATTACATGTTCAAAATGTTATTCATGGATCTGGTTGCATGCCCATAATTTTATGCAATGGCATTATTACATGTCCATAATTTAATGAGTAAACCTATTTCTATTTAAAAATGTTAAAAATGTTATAATATGTCATGCATGCCAAAAGTCTATGTCTTATGAATTTTTCTCTCTCTCATTAATCATGATTTTTTTCCTTATGATTCATGTCTTATTAACTGGTAATATTTATTCCATGATTCATGTTTATTATCTTTGATGTGTAGGATACAGTTTTCCATTGTTATGCTCATGATCTCATACCCTTATGATCTTTTCATGCTTACATATCTTCCTTGTTTTCTATTATTGAGAATTTTTTATCACTATTTTTTATGTTTCCTTTCGTTGGTTATGAAGAAAGGTTTTAAGTAGGGTATTATTGTGAAGAGTACTAAAGGGAAATATCTTTATGGGATATGTTGAAGATAGTTCACCATGTTATAAGATTATGTTTCCATGTTTCCAAAGGCACTAAACTATTTTTGTCCTCAGGTTTGTGTTTGTGTAATGTAATTAATATTAATCTAACAAGTTGTAATATCAATGTTAAGCTAATTTTAAGAAATTTAGTGACCTTATTTCTAAAGTTTTCTATTTTTATATTTCTAAAGGGTTACAAGGTTAACCATTTATGGAATGTTTTAAGTTAAACTCCAGACAATGCATTAGAGATTAAAGTATTAACTCACTATATTATGATTTATGCATATTAGATAAACTTTGATAAACATTTTTCTATTATTATAACTAAATACAAATGGAATGACTTATCTTTCTATTTATGGATCTCATGATCTATTAGTGCTTCAGGAATGAAAAATTCACCTTCATTTCCTAAACTAAGATATGAAGTGGAAATTAATCAAGGAATAACCAAAGAGTGAGATTATGTATATGGAATGGAATGAAATCAAATAAGTATATATTCTTGTTTAAATTATTAAACTTTAGTCAAAGAGTCTTAAAATAAAATGTTGTACTGTTATCATCATTCTCGATGATATCAATGACCTTTTTCACACATCTTTAGTCTATGGTGTTATGTTCACTAACCTTCTCTAGATCACTCACTTTATTGTGATTAGTGATATCTATCACTATATATAATTATTTACAATTTTTTTCCATGTCCACATCTTCATTTACACCTATGTTATCTTATATGGAAACTTAGTTGTGAGTTACTTTGGGTAACCATTATGTTTCCAAATTCCCCTTTCTAAAGGAATTTTTATTATTCATTTTTGCAATGTGGGTTCATATGAATGGAAATTTCATGTGTTAAAACATTGATAAAATAGATGAATTGAAAAGGATAAATTCATTTTAAGGGGGTAAAATGTAAAACCCCAAGTTTTTATAAATTATATTTTTTGAATAAATTCAAATTCATTAATATCTTGCATTGCACATTATACCATGTTAAGATTTCTTTATACATAACACCAAGCTAATCATTCACTAAATGAAACATTGAGTTTAGATTTTAGTTCATAAAACACTAAGTTTGTATTATTTTACACACAATACCAAGTTTATATTGAGTTACATGCAACACCAAGCTTAGTTTTTATTACATGCAACACATAGTTTAAACGAAATATGTATTATTATTAAAATATTAGTATTGTTATCACCTAGAAATTAGAATGAAGGGTATTAAATGGACAAAATAAATTATGAAAATATGTTTTATTAATGTTTATAAAATAAATTCTTTGGTATCTAATTAATTATAAATGAAAGTAATAACTATTTGATGATAGTGAAATTCATTTTCTGAAAAATTATTTTTCTCTACCCAAAAACATTTTATTTCAATAAATTAAACAAAAAACTTTTGATTAATTATTTTAATGAATATATATATATATACTTCAATCAAATATTTAACATTAAACTTAAGTATTTTATAGACAAGAGATAATAATAAATATAATTTTACGCCTAAGAAGATGTATTCTTCTAAAAGGTAGTTTTACACCATTTAATGGTTCCCTTATTTTAAAAAAATATTTCAAAATATTATAAATTATATTTTACCATATAAAATTAATTTTTTAAATCATAACATCAAAATTATATTAGGGTAAATTTTTGGGATTCTTATGAAAAGACTCATTTTTAATGAATAATTAAAAATACTAAATTTTAATTGAAAAAATATTTTTGATTTAATTTATTTTTATAGATAAACTATATTTAATTCTTTAAAGTATATTTAGTTCAATTATATATCAATTAATCTAATTTAATTAATTTTATTCAATTTCACATTGATATTGTGTATAAAAACATTTCAACTTTTGAACATTTTTTCTTTAAAAACTCGTTGTCCTGTCCCTTCTATAAGATTTAAATTTAAATTAATTTCTTCCAATTATGTGATTGGAATTTTTAAAAATGGATTATGTATTTATAATTATAATAATTTATAATTCTTAATAATTTCAAATTATTTTTTTACCTAAAGTAATAGTGAAAGCAGTTAAAATTATTCACGATGATTATGAGAGAAATGAGTTTTCAATGGGTCTAAACTTTAATCTTAAGGGAAAAATGTCCTAGAAAATTTTAAAAAACAAATTGGATGGACATATTTCAACCTTAACCCTTAATTTATCTATTTTTTTTGTTATTTATTCCTCTTGTTAGGTAATAACAAGGATACACATAAATTTTTAAAAAAATGCCTTGTGTGTCCTCACCCTCACTTATAAAAGGCCAACACCTCTTCCACTCTATTCACATCTTAAAAACCAATTTTGGTCAAATAAATACCAAAATAACTTCTCCACTTTCATAACTTCATCCTATAATCCTTAATTTGGTCATAAATCCCTCCTAGGAAGTCCTTTGGTGCAAACCAAAAGGAGATGCCTGAAGAAGAGGTAAGGTTTATCAATGAACGTTTTTGTTTTATTTATTCCTAAAACCCATTAAATTGTGTTTATATAATTATTATATAATAGCCTCAGTATATTTAATATAATGATATGTTTTTAGGTTAATTTTATTACCTATAACTTCATACACTTCCATTGAATGAGATACACAATCATCATTCATGTATACGGTGAACTACCGCCTCACGAACCGATGTCATTCATTATTCCATTACCACCTTTCAAGGTTGATAATAATGATGTATTTATAGTTTATATTTTATATTTATGATATTTATTATATATTCTTTGATTCTGTAATTTTTATATCACACATACCTTCATTTTTTCCATTTTTTGAGAATGTGATAACATTGTTCATGGGTATGGTGAACTACCGCCTCATTAAGCAATGTGATTCATTCACGATTTACATGGAATGAATTAAGGATGTTTCTAATAAACATATGTGATATGTATGTCATTAAAATTATTATGTAATTATAATTTATCATATAATTTTTTTTCTTTTAATCTGTCAAGAAAATGAAAACAACGTTTATGCGTACACACGATCTACCGTCTCCATGATCAATGTATCTCATTTACTATTTATATATTTTATAGATTATTATAAATACACATATACATAATATATAAGATATTTATATCATTATTTACATTTTTTAAATTGGAAATCATGATCAAAGTAAGAGGACCAAAAATAAGAAATCAAAACTTATATGAAAAATAAAGCGATTATTACCCGAAACATGACTTTAACATGGTATTGTTAATAAATGGGTAATAAGAAGGTAATAAGAAAAAATATATGGTATTAAATATATGAATATTTTTATGTAAGGTATTTATAATAAGCTTATATTTATTATACATGAGGTTTTAATGTGTATAAAGGAATTCATGACTTAAGGTAAGGGATTTATGTCTCACTTTTTACATTTGTGATACACATGCTATATTCAACACATATTTCTTGTACATGGTGTATATAATTCCCATGAATGTAATTTATTATTATTATACATAATATTTTTGGTAATTGAACATCAATTTTAGGATATTACTTTAATGTTGATACAATTTCAAAATTACCAAAGCGGTAAGGGAATTTTGACTCAATTTTTTTTCATTGCGACACGTGTTATGTTATGAACCTATATTCTTTTACGAAGTGTATACACTAAAAATATCATGAATCTAATCATTTTAATTATATTTTAACCTTAGTTTATTTTTATTATTTCATGGGGATTATGATTCAAAGTTACTGAAGTGGTAACAATTTATTTCTACAATTTCATCGTTTATCATGATTCTTTGTGATTATGATTTCATTAATGAAATATTATGATATATATCTCAATATTTATCATTAATTTTTTTATCCACTAGTAATGCATGATATCATCATGTAATGGTACCATTTTACAACTCTTTGGTACTTAATATAATTAAGAAAATGTTTTTAATAAAATATGACTTTATTTATCTCTTCGGTCGAAGATCTATTTTTATACCAAATCCATGTTTTATAAAAATATTTTAAAAAATGTTCTAATAATATCCTATTATTTTTAAAATAATTTTTTACCGATGTTTTAACTTTTTAAAAAATGGTTTTAAAAGAAATATTCTTGTCGTTTTCCGATCAAGGATCATTTTTAAACTTTTTATAGTGAAAAAGTAATGTTCGACATGTATGTATTTATATGAAATCCTGAAATTCATTTCTTTGATGATTACATTGGAAGTTTACAAGATTATTTTTAAATAATTTTTTCCTAATATTCTATAAATTCTTTGTTTTTAAATTGGTTTTCAAAGAAAAAGGTTTCTGAAAATGTTTTATTTTTTAAAAAGTGATTTTCAAATAAAGGTTATTTCTCTTAAGAAATGATCCAAGTGATATTTCAAAATATTCCTCCATATAAGATGACATATTTTGATATAATCTTTTTCTTTACTGGGGATAGGATCTATGGGAACCATTTTTATTATTTCTTTTAATGGTTTATATTTAATTTGAAAAGTTTTTTATGAAACCCATTTCTCTTCCATGGGTTATAACATGATGAACCCAACTTATTTTTATGGGTTATGCTACTATGGAATGATTATGAAGCCTCTCTCTTTTCCATAGGTTATGATATTATGAAATGTTTGTAATACCCATTTCATTCCATGTATTATGATATGATGAATGTTTTATGATCTTGTGGAACACATAAATATGGTTTTTATTATGTGATGGGTGAGAACTATATCTCCATCCAATGCATTTGGTAAAGATTTATCTATCTCATGAAATAGAAATTGCTATAATGAGGATTGAACCCAGTAAAATATGATAGGGTTACCACTGGGGATGGTGGTGTGTCCCACCAAGGATATGTCACTACTGTAAATAGAGGATATACCAACTAAAGTTTTCCAAAGGTTTTCATAAACCATTGGAATAGGGGTGTGGAGAGACTTTTACCCAAAGGTTTTATCAAAATGTTGGGATATATGAGTTTTTAGATGACTTTACCCAACAATTTGATAAAACTGTTGGGATATGTCATTTAAGGAAGGATTTCCTAATGGTTTGTCTAAACCGTTAGTAAAGATTACCTTTCCCAACGGGTTTTTAAAACTGTTGGGAAAGTTTTCCCCTAAATTTTTAGTGGACCTGATCTCCCATCTGCATGATTGAAGGCCTAAATCTAAGACCTAATAGCTCTCTCGCTCGAAAAATCATTCCACTAGATCCATCTTTAATCACAAAGTCGTTTTGTTCTACACTTCAAATCTGTAAGTAGTACCTTAGGTTTAATGTTTTGCATCTATTTTTTTTTGTTTTTTTTGATTTGGATTAAACCTAAGGTCCGTGTGGTACGCTATACCCAACAATTGGAATTTTATTTGTTTTCTATTTTTGTTATGCAATTAAACTATCATGTGTGAATCAAATTTATTTGAAGTGAGAGGGTGCTGGTGGTGGGAGGTATAATAGGTGGGGGTGTAGTGGGTGGGGGGTGCAGTGGGTGGGGGGGAGGGGGGGTGTGTAGGTGGGGGGGGGGATGTGCAGTGGGTGAAGGGGGATGTGTAAGTGTGTGTGTGTGTGTGGGGGGGGGGGGTTGTACAAGTGGGGGGTGGGGGGGGTGTAGGTGGTGGTGGTGGGGGGGTGTTGTGCAAGTGGGTGGGGGGGAGTGTGCAGGTTGGGGGGGGGGGTGGGAGTCTATTGGGGGGGGGGGGGGGGGTGAGGTGGGGGTGTACAAGTGCGGGTGGGGGGAGGGGGGCTGTGCAGGTGGGGGAGGGGGGAGGGGGGGATGTGCCAGTGGGGGGGGGGGGTGTGAAAGTGGTGGGAGGGGGGAGGGGGAGTGTGGAGGTTGGGGGGTGGGATTGGTAGGTTGGAGTCTATTGGGGGTGAGGTGGGGGGGTGTACAGGTGGGGAGGGGGTGTAGTGGGTGGATGGGAGGGGGATATGAAGGTTGGGGTGGGGTTTGGAGGGGTTGTGCAAGTGGGGGGGGGGGGTGATGGGGGGGGGGGTTGTGCAGTTGGTGGATGGGAAGGGGGCTGTGCAGAGGGAGTCTGCTGAGGGTGAGGTGGGGAGGGGTCTGTGCAGGTGGGAAGTCATCACTTCCATAGTTCGCCAATAAGCACTCGATAGTCATCACTTCTAGAGATTTGGATAGGTATAAGGCCTCTTTGGTTTTGGTTCTTGTCTAGTCATCTTGATGAGTAAGGCATCACATGATCTAAAAGTGACATCAACTATATAGGATGAATTCCTTCTCCCACAACACATTTTTCTAGAAATAATATATCCTTTGAAGGTTGTGGGAGCCTTTTATAATCCGATGCCCCAACATTTTCCCAATTTCAAACTTGATACCATCATGTTATCAAGTCACCAATCCTACCAAATTGGATTTTTACTGAAAAATACTATTCTAATCCTTAACACCCATAGTTTGTTTTTCATAACATGAATGACAACCCAATTAAATTTCATAGCTCTCAGTCACACACCCGTGGACAGCCTGCCCACCCCCTGGACACCCCCTACCCCCTGGACAGCCCCGCCACCCTCGAGGATAGCCCACCCCACACCCCTGGACACCTCGTACCCCCTGGACAACCCCCGCCACCCCTATGGATAGCCCACCCACCCCCCTGGACACCCCTACCTCCTGGACATCCCCCCAACCACGTGGACAGCCTACCCACCCCATGGACTCTCCCCCCACCCCCTGACACCCCCACCCCCTGGACACCCCCACCCCCGTGGATAGGCCACCCACCCCCTGGACACCCCTCCCCCCTAGACAGCCCCACCACCCCCATGGATAGCCTGCCCACCCCTTGGACACCTCGTACCCCCTGGACAACCCTGCCACCCCCGTGGACAGCCTTCCCTCCCCCTAGACACCCCTACCCCCTAGATAGCCCCAAACCTATGGACAACCCGCCAACCCCCTGGACACCCCCACCCTCAATCACCCCCATCCCCCCAGACACCCCCACCCCCCTGGACACCCCATTCCACCTTGGACAGCCCCCACCCCCATGGACAGCGTGCCTACCCCTGGATACCCCCTACCCCCTGGACAACCCCGCCACCCCTCTGACAGCGCCACCACCCCCGTGAATAGCCCACCCACCCCCCTGAACAGCCCCAACCATATGGACAACCCACCCACCCCCTGAACACCCCCACCCCTCAGACACTCCCATCCCCCCAGACACCCCCACCCCCTGGACACCCCGTACAACCTGGACTACCCCCACCCATATGGACAACCTTCCCACCTCCCCTGGACACCCCTACCCCCTGGATAGCCCCGCCAACCCTGTGATAGCCGCCACCCCCATGGACAGCCCACCCACCCCCTGGACACCCCCATACCCCTCCT